>OY757310.1:188310053-190994719 GCA_963583905.1 Stenurella melanura
TACCGAGAATATATTTTTATGAGTTGCTTTTGTATAGAGAGAACTTGTAACCTCAAAGAGTAAACAGAGAATGTGACTACCATTACATTACAAGACACAAAAATATGTTAATAGCACTGTATGTAAGATTAACTAAGAGTCAACAGGGAATCCAATGCTGACTTGTGCAAATACGATATCTGTATATAGCATCAATAAAATGATTTGATTTGATTTGATTCGATTCGATTCGATTCGATTCGATTCGATTCGATTCGATTTGATTTGGTTTGGCTTGTCTTGGCTTGGCTTGGCTTGGCTGGACTCCATTCGATTAGATTCGATTTGATTTGAACTTTATACTTACAGCAACTAAGAGTCTCGTTTGATATATCTGTGATATTGACCAAGGAGTCATGTGGGTAAGTGGGAGCCCCATCTGACCCATCCACACAAAGACATTGCTTGCCAATACATTGAATGTTGTCGTAGTCACCATTGGCAGCGCAGCGGAAATGCTCACTTGGAACCAGGACTTTTCCTATAGTTTCCACAGCGTTGTAGTAATCTCTGGAGCATCCTAAAATTAGATGATGTAATATTCTCCGTATCATTTTGTTGCGGGTTTAAATTACAACTATTATTTAAACGTTATATAAATATCAAATCAGACAAAAACTTGTAAGAACATGAAAGTGTTTAAAAATGAATTATTATTTGTTTGCTTATAACTGTATTGAAACATATTCTTTATAGGATTTTGCAAACAGCGGAAAAAATAACTACCTATAACTAAAAGAAAAACTTTGTGTAAAAATAGTAATGAAATCTTTGCATTCTTTCGATAACCTGAATTCTGGTTATGCTAGCAAATTCAAATCCTAAAATGAATTTGTCCAATTTCTTATTTGACAACTCTCATTCTAACACTAGCAACAGTCCCCTACGGCCATGAAGATTAAACTGATATCTACATAACCTCCTATCGCTAAATTTGTCGGTAAGCTGTACCCCCCTAGAAAGAAAATCTGTTAGATAAAATGAAAAATTACCACATTGCATGTTGAATGAAGCAAGTGTTGTAAAATCAGCTTCTCCAAATATCCTAGTTCCATCTTTGCTAACGCAGTAGCATCTGTAAAAAATATGAATATTTTTATTCTTATTTATTATTTAATAATAAAGGATTATTATCCACACTTCGCACTGAATCATTGTTGGGCAAAAGTTTAAAGAAAGTTACCTAATATTTAACCATTTTCAGCTGAACATTTGGTTTTTGGCATTTATATAATCCCTTCTGCTAAAATTTCATGCTAATTTTGATCCGTCTATAAGAAAGTGCTATTCTGGCATCCAAAAATTGCGACCAAAACAGTCTTTAATAATCGACTTTATAGCCGTCTACTGCTGATCTACCTTACGCCTTATAGTTGGAAATTCCGAGAAATAAGAAAAATATAATTACAACTTTAGTCGAAAATTTTAAGCTATAAATGCGAAAAATTAAAATTGTGATCAGAAATTCCGAGCTATAAGTCTGAAAATGTATGACTTTTTGAAACTTGAAAAACTTCGAATTTATAAGTCAAAATGTATTTGCTGACTTCTATTTCAGAAACTCTTCACCTAATTTTTTCTATTAATATATCGATAAAATTATGTGGTTTCCATTATTGAGTATGTAACCCATTTTTACGTTTTAGGTTTTATAACTTTCACTCCTGGCTCTCAAGCCAAAAGTATTGCAATATAAGTGACGTTTTTACTCAAAAAAAGAGAGTTAGAACCAAAGGGATATTTGTGCTTAGTGCTCGGGATTTTAAATTACTATCTAAAAGTGCGGTTAGTAATCACGAGCACTTCGTTGTGCTCGGTAGGCATTTTTTTCAATGCTCGAAGCACTTTCTATCAGTGCACTGCACAGCTCTGATTGCTATAAAGGACCTTCCTGCTATATACCACATAGGAGAGGACTCTATATACTTACGTTTGCCCTGGAATGCATCTATATGAAGAAAATAATCCTTCGGAGTCGCAGGTTTGTCTAAGTTCCATGGATCCCAATGTTCCATTCAGTCTTCTATTATCATAATCATCTTGCACTTGGGTACAGGGAGTATTCACTACAAAAAATATGGACGTCAATTATATGTCTGTGCATATGATTTGAATTACCTACAAAAAAATAACTGCCGATGGCAGATGCATCAAAAGAATGAGTAGGTACTACTCATTTTATCACTTTAGCCAAAGAGAGAAAATTATTATTATTTTTTTAAATTTTATTGCCTTATTTATTTTAACGTCCTGGCGAAGTTATAAGGTGTAAAATATATATATATATATTAATTTGTTTTAAATAATAAGCATAAATAAATAGGGGAGTCATTTTAGACAAAAAAGGCATATACCTCGGAATAATCCATCGATCCATATTTTTTTATGAAACCGTTTGCATTTACTTCTAAATAGTCTCAATAAAAAATGCCTCTTCTTTAAAATGGGTGCTAATTGTTCATTTGTTTAATAACAACAAATAAGTGCAAAATTGGTTGTAAAATTGAATATCTCAAATATAAATCGATGAAAAATTTCGAAAATAGGTTCCTAGGGGTTTTTTGGTATGCTGATTAAGAACCTGATATTAATTTTTTGAAATTCAATAATGGCGGAATCAAAATGGCGGATAAAAATGTTAAATATTGCAAAATTAACTGAAAAAAAAAAAAGATTTTTTGGGATTTTTTGAGATATCCTTAAAAAATTGATGGGTCACGTGATGAAGCCTGTTTCTTCATTGTGTGATTGGTTAATACTGGTTTTTTAGAGCGGGTTAATTCAAAAATGAAATATCGAAAAATAAAAAAAAATGAAATTTTAATTTGTAGGTTTAACAATATCTCTTATAATAAAGCCGTTAATTTAATTTTTTTGTAAATTATGAAGCCACCTAGTATATACAGAGTGACCCATTAAAAGCGGGGTACCTTTGTAACTGTTTTTCTTTTTTATACGACTTGAACCAAATTTTACCAAAAGGTAGAACAAATTAGGATCTACTTATGACCAAAAGAACATTCGCGTCCTACAAATACAAAGCCACCTTTAGTACCAAAATAAATGAAAAAATAAAGAAATCATATTAGACATTTTTTTATCGAAAAACTTTGTTAAAAAAGAAAAAAGTTATAAAGGTGCCCCGCTTTTAAATGGGTTACTCTGTATATATAAAATTGATTTAAAAAATTTCAAATACCTGCTTATTCACAGTTTTCAAGCATGGAAGTTACAAATTTAACGTTAGATAACAGAAATTTGCGATGGCTCGTCTAACATAAAATATCATATACTACTATTTTTTATAATTACTTATATGTCTAGTATTTTTAGAGGAAAAAATTTACCTTGTAATATCGTTGATGCATCTGTTTAAGAAGTATACAATTATTGGGTAAACATTGATTTTAATAAATTTACAACATATTTGTATGAAATAAAAATGAAAAAATTAAACCATGAATAGAACTGTACACATATTCAAGAAATTGCGCCACTCGCCTAACGGCTCGTGGGCTCAAACATCATTTTCGTGAATAATGGCTATCATAATCGCTCATATAATAATATACTAAATTATTTAACCGACTATTGTTCAAAGAAACTGGATATGTTAAGCGCAACGTATTATTACGCAGCTACTTGCCGAAAGAAAATGTACTGTTTTGAGCTGAATTATAAGGCTTACCACTCTAAATACAAGAGAACAGATGGCTTTCTCCCTTCCCAGAATATACATAAAAAATATACATCCTACATACACGGGTCAGGTCAGCTTCCATTGAATTGCCCTGCGCTAGTTGTAGCCGTACTGAAAACATGTATATTTTAACTATTTACCGCTCATTTTGTTTCCCATATATGAGAAATACTTAAGAGACTTCATGGTCTTAAAGGCACGTGATAATATTGCCCCAGTTTGTTTAAGTTTGGAGAGCATTTTTTAAGAATTTTTTGGAGTGTGAGACAAAAAATTTAGACTTTGATTTTTTGAATCGCCATAATCTACAGGGATCGATCAACAATACATTTACAAAAAAAATATTATAAAGCTGATCCTTCAAGCTTTATATATCAGCTACCACCTCCATGTGGTCAGTGTTATTTTTTTTTCTTTTTGTAACAACAATTTATTATAATACAATTTTCAGACTTTTAGAGATTTTTTTTTCTTTTTCGTTAAAAAAACTTACGAAAATTATAATTATCATAAAATACACATCATAAACTTTAATTTAACCCCCTATAAAGTGCCGATATCATTTTCCAATACTTTATTATTTAGAATCGAAGTTAGAAAGTCAAAGTGGAAAAATGCGTTTTTCCTAAATCGACCAACTTTGAGGGTCCGATTTTCGTAAAACAGATTTTTCTAATTTTTTTGAGGAAAGACGTATTTTGGGTAATCGCTTTAAATGCAATATCCTGCTGTTTGTTTATTTTTTGGCTATTTTATTTGAGTAACGTGAAATATTATGAAATAATCGAAAATTCGTACAGTACTTAACTTCAAGCTTATATAAGAAATGTTTGCAATATGAAAAAAAATATTTAAATACACGTAATACTTCAAAAAATTGATCCTTTTCAATCTGCATTTGGTTTTATGTCGTTTTCTCAATTAAAAGTTACAGATACTTTAGAGCCGCGCTCCCTCGCGCCGGCCCTCTTCCAGCGTAGCAAGCGGCTGACGCATCGCGAATCGGAACGTTCCCAAGGAACACCTAGATCTCTTATAGATATATAACAGATGTCAGGAAAACGATCTATAGATGATGCAAATCATCAGAAAGTTAGACATCTTTATGGCATCGAAATGTCCGCGAGATTTATGTCTATTTTTCACCCTCAATAGACATATCCAAGATATATTTCTATGGAAGTCTTATAAATGTATATTTATTTACCTCCATAATCTATCTGGATTTTTCTTGAAATGTGACGGAATATATAGATTGCATTTAGATGTCTATTTTTTATGGTAATAAGATGTCTTTATATTTCGTATTTTATAAATCATTTTAAATACGTCTAAAAAATATAATTTTTCAGATGTCGAGAAAACATATTTTTTTGTACATTTATATATAATTCTGCTTTGGACATCTATTAGAGATTTTTTTTTGCGTTTAAATTTATATGTATATTTAGACGTTTAATATATATATTTTTCAGCATTTATATATGATTAGTTTTAGATATCTATAATGGATAGTTTCTTATTGTACATTATTCATTAGATTGTTCTAAGATGTAAATTTTGATACATGTATGTACCCCTTAGGAGGATCCAAATCATATAATCCACTGGACACTAAAGACGACTTAAAAAAAAACTTAAATTCTGTACGAACGTTTATTAGAAAATAAAGAATATATAAAATTGTACAAAATAATGGACTTAAACTATGAAATTTTTTGGTGGCATCCAACTGAAACATTTTAATTTTTTTGCCACTTCCCGTTTTACCGGAAGAAGTAACCATTATTTTAAATGGGACACCCTGTATATTTTCATATACTATGTAAAAGACCTTATGTCAAAAACTTTAGGTTTAGGCGGTATTCACTTATTATTATTAAGTTAAATTGCGAAGAGACTCCTGCTAGAATGGTAGATATTGAAGCAAAAATAATTTTAGAGGGTAGCCAAAAAATACCACTAATAAATAGTCCAGTCCCAGAAGGTAGAAAATATGTCGTCTTTCCTCTTTGTTTGATAATGGTGCTTTTTCTATAATTCTTTTTGCATTGTTATATGTAGTTTATGTAGCAATGCACCCGGCCCGAGGGGCAGGAAATGTATTTTAATTATTAATAATCAATAAATAATTTTTATCGTTAGTTATATAATAAACTGAATATCTTGGATTGTTATTCATAAAATTTAGTGTATAGGGGTTTTTGGATCGCTGAACACGAATCCAAAATACGAAAAAACCCTCATTTTGATCGGAAAATTCAGAAAATTATGTCAATAAAAGTGTATCAATAAATGACAATTTCGGTCTGTAAAAGCAAGTGATAAGCATTTAAGAGATTTTTATGAATACTGATTAAGAATTTGAACTCATAATAGGAAAATTGTGGAAAATTCTCAAAAGATCCTAGTAAGCTTTTATGATTTTCTATCACCATAAGAGTCCAACGCGCAACGTGCCAAAATATACGCCTCTGTGATCGCTGATAACTAATTTGAGGTCGAAATGTCGAAAAAAAAAGTTTTTCTGAAAATTTTGGAAAATGATCTGAGTAGAAAATATTAGATTTTAACCGTTTTTTTTTTCACAAACTACTAGATTAAATGTTAAGAAATTTTGTATAGGGGTATTCAACTATCGCGGATGTTGGAAAATCCGGAAAATTTGAGAGATAGTGAGTGTATTTATTGACTATTGATAATTAAAAAACATTTCATACCCCTCGGATCAGGTGCATTATGTTACATAAGCCACACCTTACACAATGCAAGAACTATGAAGGAAGCACCATTATTAAACAAACGGTTAATGACTTCCTTCTGGGACTTTAAACTTGTTTCAGAAATAAATCGATACTAATTTTGTCTTAAATGGCAACCACCACCAATTTATTTCAGTTAATGATTCTTCATTAAAAAATAATGCAAAATTGTCTCTTTCCCTATATTAAATGTGTACAGTTTTTAACATATTTACCGTCATGTTATAACAAAAATCACACGTACAAACATTCTCACTTATTTTCAAAATTTATATTTATTTGAAAAAGATTTTTCAATAATATTATTTTAAATGATTATAACATGAATTAACATAGAAACATTTTTAAACATATGAAATTTTAATTTACGTTAATTTTTAAAATATTCCAAATATTCTTATCTTGTTATATAAATCTCAACGGTACACTTTTGATATAGAGATTGAATCATAAACTAAACTATAATTTCGGAGTTGCCATTTTTTAAACGTAAGTTTGCAGTGTTTATGAAAAACCAACCAATTATTGGTTCTGTTTACATATACTTAAATTTTTATCATTCCAGCACATGGCGTTTCTTTGCAATTTTACTTAATTAACATCTGTCTGACACTTATTATTTGTTTTTGAGAACTCTGACAAAATAATTAAAATTAAATGAATACTGTCTAAACCATGAGCTATATAAAATTAAATTAGAATTCACTGTGAAATCTAAAAATTTAAAAATATGCAGGGTGTTCTATTTAAAATAATGAAGTTGGTTGCCTCTTCCGGTATAACCGGAAGTGGAAAAAAATGTTTTAGTTGGATGAAGCACCACGGCAAAAATACATACAAAATTTTCTAATTATACCTTTAACAGTTTTGGAAATATTTTAAGGTCATGGTGACACACGTTGTAGTTTTACAAGTACTAAAACATGAAATAATTTTTTTCTTAACTTAGAAATACCATCAGTCGGCACTTTTATTTTTCTTATTGGAATATTCATACCGCTGCCTCGCCAACCGAAGCCAGTCCTGGATAGCCTTAAAGGTGTTGTGGACGTTCGGATCAATTGGTTTTTCGAAATCCAAAGATAAGAATACTGCATCTAAAATCACAATTAATAGTTAAATGAATGGTATGTTAAAATCAGTCTTTATAAAAAAAATTATAATTTATTTCCCGCATTATGTACTTTCATATTATTGACACTCAACAAAACCTATTTTAAAGAAAAGTTGCATCTACTTAATTTTACAAACAAAATTGCATCTATCACCTGGTTGTCATTCCCCATCTTTCTCTGATGTCAACCAACTGCAAATAGTGACACGTTATTTACAATACTAATGTGTTATAATTTCGTGCGTTATGATACATAATATACCACTTTTTACGGTAACACCTTCCAATTAGTTATTATTCATCCACAATTTCAGTAAAACAAAACTTGTTTCAGTCGTGCATTTTCATTAAGAGAAAAATTGTTGATTTTTCAATAAATCCTATTATAGACATTTTTTACTGAAAAACGAATGCAATATTATTGATCAGCATGCTTATAACTCCTATATATAAAAATTTTAAAGCAGATTGATTTATTTTGATTTCTACCACACAATGTTATCGATACTTTCAAATTTCGTAGGCCAAAAATTTTCACTGAAGAAATTACCATACATTTTGTATCACCAGTCCTATAAATAATTTGGGCATTAAGCAGCACGTGGCAGGAAGTGATTTTAAATAGAAAACTAGGAATGACTTTTTTGAAAATCAATTCGTTTCCCAGTTATTAATTATTATTATTTAACATTTGAAAATTCTTTAAGGGAGCCTTAATTCAAAAACCATAAATCAAAATATCACTAAATTTTGGATATAGGGGTTCAAGAGCATGCTGGTTAATAATATTGCATTAGTTTTTCAGTAAACAAATGCCTAATATGATTTCTCGAAAAAACGACCCTTTTTTCTTAATAAAAATGCACGGCAATGGCTAAATTAAGTTTTGTTTTAAGAAGAGGTCTAAAATAAGTATTTTTTTTTTTACTTTACAGTAAAACTAATACAGCTAGCTATATGAACATTCCACACATACTTCAGTATGAAGCTTACTAAAAGGCTGATTAATCTTTCCAACTTTCGAATAAATTTATTTTGTAGGTGACTATATACAATATCACTAACAGCTGCAAGACAACTTTATTCAGCGGTAAAATGATTTGAGACCTTTATTTCTCTAATATATACTATCTATATACCAATTTTACGGGCTCTTACTTTACTGGACTCTACATGTTTACCCCCATTTACTCCCCAACCCTTCAACGGAATATGATCAAAATCTAATCTAGTTGGGGGGAGGGTTTTAGATGTGTTTTATACGTTTTATTTTTTTACACAAAAGGAGAAAGTCATGAGGTGCCTACATAAAACAATGTTTCTACTACTTAAATAATAGTTAATACAGTTATTACAGATACGTTTTTGAACACATAGTGGTGCCCACTAGTCACGCCGGACTAGGACCAATCATATAAGAATAAATCGTATGCATTATTTAATATTATTAATGCAGAACAATGAGCAATCACAAAAGGCGAATACTATAACCGACGTGCCGTACTCAATTCATTCAATCTGCGACCCAAAAGTGAATCTGCTTAAATCTTAAATAGTATACAAACTTCTCACAATTTATCATTTTCGATAAATGTATCTTAACGTGCAATTTCCTGTTGGAAAGTTGTAGAAAAAGTATAAAATTCTACCAGAGTGTAAAGCTATTCACACGAATTAATTACGATAATATGCTTTCGGATCATGCAGTAAAGATTAGACTCGCGAATCATAGCAGCCATTACACATTTGTTGAAAAATATGCTATTAAAGTATTATGTACATAATTTCCTTGTTAAAATACAACATAAATATTTGTTTGTTTACTTACCTCCAAATAATAATAGGTAGGTCACTTTTCAGAACAAAACAATATAGTTTATAACTAGGTATTTATGCAGGACGCATACTTGTATTTCACATCTTGAAAATCTTGACTAAAGGACGCCAAACAAAGATTTCTAGGCCTCGCCGGCATGACTTCACTGTCTCACTGCGTGTGCGCAGTAGTATCGTCGAGTTATCCCCGCCAAATAATAGTATATCTCTTTCTTACTTTCCTAATTTAATATAGGGAAAGAGTAGAATAACTCTTTTGTTTACCAAAATATGATTAACTATTTTACAGACTTTTAGAAATCATGGCTCCTGCATCGCAGTTCAGCCGTTTATTAAAATATAAATTAAAACTATAAAAAAAATTAAATGAAAAAATATAAGATATATGTAGTTATATATTATATATTGAGAGTTGGTTATTGCTCATAATTTTTTTTAGTTTGATCACTGTACAATCGAATATATCACTAGACGCGCGTTCTGCCAATCGTGTTGACATCATCTGCAGATGATTTAAACTCTAGAGTTTTAGTCATCTGCAGATGATGCCAGCATGGTTGGCGAAAAGAGCATCGGCTGATAGCATTCGAGTATAGTGTTCCAAGTGTTTTGGTGTTTGTGGACTATTCATGAACATATTTAAAATTACATGAAGCCATATACTAAGTTTAGTTTAAATTTAAATAACATTTAGATACGGTGTAGAAAGTCTCTTATTTTTTACTAAAATAGAAAGCTCGTTCACCTTGATTTTTCTATAAACTAGTTTTTATGCCTTCTAAATGTTATTATGCTGTAATAAAATAAACTCAAATTATATATAGATTGTTCCAAAATGAATAAAATTATAAACATATAACTGAACACTTATAAAGTTTATATATTAATGACCGCTTAAAGATGGTCTGAACAAATATTCTTTTATATTAGGGTCAAAAAATTAAATCTAAAAAACATAATTCTTATATTAATAATATTTTAGATTATTATTTTTAGATCCAAAATAATTCTTATCTAAAAGGTCGCACATCAGTAATATCTTGTAGACATGCAAAACTATGCATATATTTTATGGTCTAAAATAAAGTCTAAATGATGTATTTCATGACCTAAAATAATTTATGTGATATATGTCTAAATTATAATATTTATTAGATTAACCGAAAGAGGTATAATTTATTTCGGTCTAAAATAAAGTCTAAAATAGGTATATTTTACATCAATCTAAGGAGTGTTTTTTCTAATACGTCTATTTTACATTATTTTAAAGCTTTAGACGGTTTTAGATGCTTTTTAATGTATATTAGATGTAATTTAGATGAACCTGTGTTCCTTGGGTTACTTAACAAATTAGTCGTCGCTCAATTTATATTGAGAAAACAAGTATACGTTTCTTTTGTAAAATTTTCCATTCTTTCGAATGGCACTATTCATTTTTTGGTGAAAATAAAATTAAAAAAGTTATTAGTAAAAAACTGCATTTTTGCAACAAATTGTTAAATAAAAAATTTAGCACCCACTTTTTCGCGGAGTCATTTTGATATGATATTCTACACACTTTTACGAACACGTTCCAAAAAGAATAATCGATTGAGGAATTTTTCCGAAGTAAAAATCTAACATGACTCCCCTAAAACCACAAGTTGCCGTGCTATCTACACCTATAAAACTATCATACTTTTATGCATTACACCCCCTAGGGGCTGGAGGCTAATAACTCATGATAGCATAAGCTGCAGTTAGACAACCCACACAGCACATGACATCCCTAGGATATCCTCATTTGGTCCTATATATCCCAATCGAGGACAACACCCCTCAGGATATCCTTAGGATATCCCAATGAAATATATACAACCTGATAATATCCCAAATGGGGATATCCTAGACAAATCCTGGCACGATGTCCTAGTAATATCCTGCAAAGATATTAAAAGCCTAACAAAATATCCACTGTGGGAATATCCTGGGTAAGTCCTAGAGTCGTCCTATTAAAGGTATTATTATTTAGGAGATTTCAAAAATAAAAATAATGAAAAGTATATATGTTATTTTGAGACTATGTTTGTGTCTTTTATTGGTTTGTAAAATTTGCTACTAAAACCTTAATTGTTTGTTCTATTTGATAATCCCCTCCAGTACAAATAATTCATTAAAAATGTATATCTTATTTAAATAGCAGTTATTTATAATTTGTTTTTAATACATTTACTGTTTTTTTTGTTTTTCCTTATTCAATTCTTTGGGACTTCCTGTCACATGTATGTTTTCTTTTTAAGCGGTGCTAGGGGAATCTACAAAATATATCACAATTAACCAGTATGATACTGGTAAATAACCTCTACGCCTGTGATGTTTACGTCAAAGGATCAGTTAGGTTGGTTTTTTTAAATAAACAACAGAAATAAGTATAAAAACTTGAAATATTTCGCCGACGTTTCGGAAATCTAATCTGTTTCCTTTTTCAAGGCTTTTTTGAAAAATCTTTTTTGATGTGTGTGACAAAAACACAGCTCTAAGAATGTTTGTTATATTCAATATCCACAGATACTTACTATTTACATAGAACTGTTGATATAGTTAACAGTTTTTTAGTTTTTATACAATGTTAAGTTTGTGAAGTTCTTCTTTTAACATATTGGCAGCCAAGTTGTACAGACATCTACGGAACAATTCGACAAAGTCCCAAAGAATTGAAGAAGGAAAAAGAAAATTAAGATAATGCCACAAATAACATTTAGACAATATTTACATTTACTGTGTTCTGAATTAGCCGCCTTTTTGTGACAAGTCGAAAGTTCTAAGAAATCCGCCAGGCGTCGATGTCTTTTCCATGTTCATTTTAAAGTTCTTTCGACAAATAAGATTACGTTAAATATTTCATAAAAATAATGCTGCTATATTATATCTTTGTATTTATTATATTATCTAAAAGGGGAAAATGTGACTGGTTATTGTCCGCAGATGAATAATATTTTTTTAATTCGATATAACTTTGCAGCACCCAATGATTTTTTAAAGTTGTACATATCATCCCGTATAACTTCTAACCACCCTAAACTCTGTTGATTTTAATAATACCAAAAAAAGGCAAGAGATCATTTTTATGTAATATTTCATGCTTTTACAATTTTTATTTGAAATTTTTTTACTAACTTTTGCACATTTTGAGTAATTTTGAAAAAACGCTATATTTTTTTCACCCCTTCTCGGGGTTGAAAAAAAATATTTCTTTCATTAATCGTGTTCAAATACTTCAAAGTAACTTATATCCAAAATTCAAGTACCTATTTACCTCAAAATTTTTATCTGTCCACCTATTTCATTGGATATATGTATAACATGTTTATTAGTCATTTTACCTCTGCCATTATATAAACTTGTATTCCTTATTGGCTCAGTATGATCTCTATCCAAGTTCTTCCGGAAAAACATGAAAAAAGACCCTTTTCGGAAACTGGAAAAGCTCGTAAACTATGAAACTTAAAAATCTGATAAAAATCAGACGTATAGGTCAAGTTATTCTTTAATATTTTGGTTTCTTCCGAGTTTTCAACAGTTTTTCACGATCAAAAACATGATCTTGATCCTGAAAAAGTCTTGATAACTCGGAAAATATGCACGTTACAAAATAATTACAAGAGATCAAAATTTTAAAGAATATCTGGACAAAGTGCACTTTAGGAAAAAGTCATAGAAGAAAAAGTCTTTATATATTAATAATACATTCATCAAAATTTTTATGGATTTTTCTCGTCCCTTTCTATTCTACCTCCGCCCTTTCTTATAAAATAATATGTATTTTTTGCTATCTTTAGAAATATCCAATTAACCCTAAAGGAACTGAGGATGTCCCATATAAAGGCCAATCAATGTCCTCAGGTTGTTCATAGTAAAGCCCAGGCATAACCCATATAAGAGCTGATGATGTCCTGTATACACCTGTACTGATGTCCTGAGGACGTCATCAGCAAAGCCCGAACTGTCCCATTTGGATATCCTACGGACATCCTATGGTGATAATGGGATCTTCCCAGGATATCCCATATGTCCTGAAAAGTTGTCCCCAGTATGTTCTGAGGATGTCCTTGTGCTGTATGGGAACAATGATGATAGGAAACTGTATATCTGTAATGCACTACCTACGCACGCCATCTCTGAGGTACTAGTGAAGGATGACTAGACTAAACTAAGCCAGAAACATATAGAAGAAGATAGAGATTTCTAAATTGTTTTGGACTGCCGCACGCGAAGGTTATGGTCTATGCTAGATGGTTCTAGAAGCATTTTTAGAGTATATGAGCCAATGTAAATACACGTAAAGGACGTCTTTAAATGAATTAAGGTTAGAAAATCCGAAGCGATACAAAGTGAAGAGTAGAGTGTAAATATCAAGTAATAAACATTGTTAAAGGCTATTCAAGTTGGTAAAAGTGTATTTTAGTTATTAAAAGTATTGTGAAGTTTTCAGTAAGTTATTCAATAAAGTCCATTAGTGTTTATTTCTTGTTATAATTTTTTGAATACACGGATTTTTAAGGGAGGTTTCCTAGGAGTGGAAACACGTGGCAATACAATACTTCGGCATTCAATTATTACTTTTATTCCAATTCACCTCAAATTCAAATGATTGCTTTAATAGGATTATTTAGCAATACAGCAGTTTTTCATTTTATTATTTCTCATTATTAAATTTTCATATTTTTTAGTCGTATTTAGTAGACCTTGATCGACGATGTAATCATTTTAGGCAAAAAAATTCAAGTTTGTTGACTGCATAACTGACAAAAATTTGAAGCTGATCTAAAAAAATAACGAAAGATACGAAGATGTGGGCAAGAGGTGAACCACATTGTATATAAACAAATCTTCATGATTACTACTTACTTCTTCTGCAGTATCCGTCGTAATCGCTATTTTCTGAGAGTTGACAGAATAATCCTGGTCCACATATACTTGTGTGTGACGGACTGGAAGGATTTCCAGTACTACATTCTTCTCCTTCATCTAAAAAGTGACTTATTAGTGTCGAAGTATTATTACGTAGCATAGGCATCGTTTAAAAAAGTCCGAGTTTATGAATAAGTAAATGTTAACGTTATACTCTTCGTCTGATTATTGAATTTTCTATAAAATAAACTTAGGGGCCCTCCATTAATTACGTCACGCTAATTTCATGATTCTCTACCCCTCCCTCCCCCTATTACACAGGTTGTCACATTCGAATCAACCCCCCCCCCCCCCGCCGTTGTGATTTACAGCATTATATTTTGAGGTAGAATTTTCTGATTTTCGTATTTTTTTAATTGCAATTAAAACAACATTAACGATTAAATTTTTATTCTTAAAAGCTTTTCAAATATCTAACAAAATAAATCATCCTAAGAAAACAAAACAATGTTTTTTACTGCTTTCATTGGCGGTAATCATATCGTGTCGATTTTATTTAACAAAAAATGCTTGGTTGATTTATGATTAAAAAAAACATAAATAATCGAATATTTTCTGCAACAAAACCAAATACTTAAGTATATTATACAGATAATAATTAATTCAAGACCTTATGTATTTTACTTTAAGCCGCTGTATGTCCCAAGGAAAACCGCTGCGTAAGGAATCACTACTTCCACATCCAGATTTTCCTCCAAATTTCTTTAAAGGAAAACTTCTTGCATTCTAGTATGTGGAAACAATTGGTTATAGAATTTTAATAATATTTGGGACAGATGTTAAAAAAAATCTGAGGCTTTGGCTTCTAGTAAATACACCAAATCTCAAGTTTCTGTACCCAACCAGCTTGCTTTACTTATTTTCTCCTATTTACCCCTATTTAACCCCCAACCCTTCAACGGGATCATCTCAAAATATAATCTAATTACAGATGTAGTTATAACACAAACATGTATCTACCAAATTCCAAGTCAAGATCTCAATTTTATTTTATCAATCCTTTTAATAATGGAGTGAGGGTGCTGGAAGGGTTGTAAAATGTTATAAAAAAATCTGAGGCCTTGATTTCTACTACCAAATCAAAGATTAGAAAATTAACAAGATAGGATAGCCGGCGGAAAATCTTTTATCTTTTAGCAATGGCGCCATTGACCTCGACATTTAAATTGCAGTTCTCGCGCATTTGCCACAATGTGACAATCAGACGGAGAAGGTAACATTAGAAAGGAAAGGGAGGCCAATAATGAAAAATGGACAACACTCCTCATAGAACAACCGAACTCAGCTGACTGTCAGTACCCAAGATCACTAAAAAACAGATGGCTTTGTAATATACTTATGTCACATGTAGTATTTGTATGTTTATATGTAAGGTAAAATTCATTTAATGCGTACCCGACAAATCCCGAAACCGTTTCCGTTGGATGTCGTGTCCTTTTAAATTGGAGTTCCCAGCTATCTTCGTCTATTTCGTCTTCTCCTATCTTGTTAGTTCTCTAATCTTTGACCAAATCCCAAGTTTCTGTACTCTAACCAGCATGCTTTACTTATTTTTCCACATTTAATCCCCCACCCTTCAACGGAATCATCTCGAAATATAATTTAGTTCCAGGTGTCGTTATAATATATACGTGTACCAGATTTCAAGTGAAGAGGGGATGAAAAATATTATATAAAAATCTGAGGCCTTGGCTTCTAGTATATACACCAAATCTCAAATTTCTG
This sequence comes from Stenurella melanura, assembly GCA_963583905.1. NCBI lineage: Eukaryota > Metazoa > Arthropoda > Insecta > Coleoptera > Cerambycidae > Stenurella > Stenurella melanura. Next base: position 188,326,180 of record OY757310.1, read on the forward strand.
TACTCTTACCAGCTTGCTTTACTTATTTTCCCTTGTTTATCACTATTTACTCCCCAACCCTTCACCAGATAAGTTCAGAAAACAATCCAGTTCTTGATTACGTTATAATACATACGAGTATAAAATTTCAAAGTCAATATCTCAAACCGTTCCAGAAAAAACGTTCGGACAAGAAAAGTTACAGACAGACCGACAGACCGACCAACAGACATAATTTTGTTTTTTTTTTTGCTCAAATTTAAAATCTCGACGTTTCATGACATTCTAAACATATTTCAACAAGAAACATTTTTGAACATTTTTTTTCGATTTCTGTACTTCCACTCTACTACGTGGAAGTAAAATGGAAAAAAAGACACACGTAAAATACATGTTAAAAACTAATTACTAAAATCGGCAGTAAAGTATTCTGTTACAGGGTAGAAACTAGACCTTATTAATAAATTTCTTACAGCGACTTTAAATTCACCTAATCTTTCAAGATTTTTAATATTATATAAAAGAAATAGAAGTGAAAATTCTGAACAATTTTACTATAGGTATTTCTAGTAATGCAGACGTAATTAATTGTTTACAATTCATTTTTTTTAAATGTGATGTCCCAAAAGTTGGATACCCTCCCCCTCCCTTCTTGTCACGTTCTGTCACACTTTATGGACCCCCTCCTCCACCCTAAAAAGTGCGACATAATTAATAGATGGCCCCTTAGCAGTGTTTTTAATCAAATGATTTTTCTTAAAAATAAGCGCTACACAGATATAATAGCTATCCCAATTATGCCATCTTGATTGACGAAATGTTCGTCAGTATTGTTTTTGTGTTTGTAGAACTTTTGAAAAAAATTTTAAAGTCATATTAATTTACCTATCGATATTTTTAAATAATAAGGTTCTTCCTCTAGCTGACACTAATAATAATTGTCCAAATTTTGATACAGTTGGTCTTTTCTATCTTGGCGTTATCATGTTTACAAGAAACGTGACTGACGCGAAAGTCCTTTTAGGTTCTTTAATTCTAGAATTCCCGCCCTTCTGTTTTATATACTTAATTCTCTGTAGTGCCTGGTGACGTTTTTAAACAAAGTGCCGCGAGGTCTCTGGTTTGCCAGTTCGCCCTTGACCAAATGTGAAAAAAAAATTATTATAAGGAATACAAGGTTGATTTGAGTTACTAATGATGGCACGTTATAAATTTGGCAAGCCTCTAGGATGCAAAATAACGTTTACCTATATAAGTACTTACTTAAATTTTCCAAACAATATTCGCAACAACTGCAACTTTGCGGAGAAGGTAGGTATATCCCATTGTGAGTAGCATTCTGTATTCGGCATCTGGGGGGCAATTCACCACATGACACTGACTGCAAAAAAGTATATATACAATCGCCTACACAACACTCAAAAACAGCAATATGTTTGCACTTGTTTCTGTTTTTGCTCAATATCTCCCAAAGTATGAGTTGCACAGAAAATGTTATTATTCCTTTTACTTCCCTCGCATACCGAAGGGAAGTATTAATTGTATTCGAGAAAAAATCACCCTCCGAGATTCTTTCGGATTTTGACGTTTCAGATCACGTAGATTACGAAAATATAGGTTTTTCAATTCCGTCAGTCTCTCTGTCTGTCTGTCTGTCCGTCTGTTGGTGCCTTATCTAAAAAACTAGTTGACGGAGAGCAGTCAAATTTGGTGGATAGTTAACGCTACTGTCAGCGAAGAAATGGTTAAACTTTCACTGGAAAATATACAGGGTGGACCGCCTAAAGGGAATAAATAATGAAAAAAATTATTTCTTGCTCAAACTTAAAATTTCCACGTTTCATGACACGCTAAACTATTTCAGAAAAAAAAAATTGAAAATTTTTTCACCAACATTTCTGGAACATTTTTTAGCACTAAAATAGATTAATACTTTTTCTCTCTGTTCAAATTTAAAATTTCCACGTTTCATGGCATTTTAAACCTACAAAAAAAAAAAAAAAAATTTGAACTTTTTTTACCATTTTTGAAAAAAAAAAACTAAAAAAATAATTTTTTTAATCAAATTTAATAATGCCACCTGTGTTCATTGTAATTTGACCCATGTTCATTGATTAAAAAAATTTAGATTAACCCAGCTATCATCTGTCAAATTTTGTCATAAAGCTTGTAGAACACCCTGTATAGTGCTTTTCTACTGTACTTTTTTATATCATACTTAGATGTGTTTGATAATTGTATTTACATAATTTTAAATATATTTGTCCATACGATCGAATTAAGCTAGTCCATGTTTTATTGGGTTATTTTGTTTTTTTAATTTTAATTTAAAAGTAACGGTGTTCTGTAAGAAATAACGCAAGTTATGCAAACTAATAAGTGACATACGATATGGCAGTGTCGGTATGTATCAAAAGAGACCATTAAGTTTAGGAGTGTTTATGTTTATATTTTAGTTTCGAGATACTGCTTGAATTGTTATTGAAACGTGATATCCCTAATAGCATGGCGTTGAGTGAACGGTACGGTTACAAGGCCAGCGCATCGGCCTAGACAGATCTATCGCTCTCGATAAGTTTTTCGTAAGATGGGTCTTGTATCATGCGCCCAGTAGTATTTTCCATACTAAAACCGAAACAAGTGCAAATATGTCTCTGTTTCTTAGGCATTGCGTCGCTCATATAGGTCTTTCTAAGCTGCAAACTTGGTTTCTTACTATTGACATAGGTTCTAACAACATATTATAATTGGAATTACTTATCCTCTTACAAGGTCGGAGGTAGAAATTGACTGGGCTATACTTATATACACTGTCTCATTTAAAATGAAGACACCCGGACATTTTCGTAATTGTTTGAAATCCAGATTTGAGCTTTGGTACTATTGTAGTCCTATATAAGATGTACATTTCAAGACTACCAACTTAAATTTAAATAACAAACTGAGAAAACGGCAGCCCCCCAAATGGGGCCCATTTCTGATATTTTGCTTCGCGTTGAAGATATCGAAAAAACTTAATAGAAAAAGTTGTTCAGAATCCAATTTTGAAAATTGGAATCCAAAATTGTAACCGTGTGTGGACTTTCATTGAAAATACTAAAAATGCGAATTTCATAATGAAATTTGGTATTGGGGCTCAAAATTGGATTCTGAACGACTTTTTCTAATAAGTTCTTCGATATCCTCAACTCGAAGCAAAATATCAGGAGTGGGCCCCATTTGGGGGGGCTGCCGTTGTCTGAGTTTGTTACTTAAATTTAAGTTGGTAGGTATTCTCGAAATGTACATCTTATATACAATTACAATAGTCCTAAAGCTCAAATCTGGATTTCAAAAAATTACGAAAATATCCGGGTGTCTTCATTTTAAATGAAACACACTGTATATAAAATCCTGCAGTTTTTTCTATAGTGCCGATTTTGGCTTTTTAAAATCTCCAACTTTTATCATTTTTGGTAATATTGCGAAGCTGTACAACAAAACATAAGTACTTTTAAAAATGAATTATTATTTGTTTGCTTATAATTGTATTGAAACATATTCTTTATAGGATTTTTGCAAACAGCATTCATAGAAATTGTCTTGGTTTTGCATGAAACATCTTTATGGGTGGCTTTATGTCTTTCTGATGAGCTCCAGAATAAGGGCGAAAAACGTTTCAAAGGCTAAGCATTTCCAAGAAACAGAATGATAGATTTCATGAAAATGTAATCCATTAGAATGAAAATTGTTTTAAGGCAAGGTAGATAAATAAATTCCTTTTAGGCCTTTGTTCTCATTTTTAACTGAATCTTCATGATCGTAGGGGGTTATGTAGATACTAGTTTAATCTGTATGGCCGTAGGGGACTGTGTGGATGCTAGTGTTAGAATGAGAATTGTCAAATAAGAAATTAGACAAATTCATTTTAGGATTTTAATTTGCTATCATAACCAGAATTCAGGTTATCGAAAGAATGCAAAGATTTCATTAATATTTTTAAACAAAGTTTTTCTTTTAGTTATAGATAGTTATTTTTTCTGCTGTTTGAAAAATCCTGTAAATAATATGTTTCAATATAAGTACTTTAACAGGTTAAAAATTGGTAATTTTAGACCTTGTTTTTGTTGAGAAACATATTTAACATTCTATTCAATGAGAAATGATTGTCTATTGAAAATCTTTTTTTAGTAACTGGTAAACCTCGATGGTGTGTGATAAAATAAAGAAGATTTCAAAATAATTGTAATAGGACGACCTTAAAAAAAAATTAAGAAAAATGTATGTGTCTCAAAATTACCTTTTACTCTATGTGTACCAAATCTGTAGTATAGAAGACACTGTAGCATTTTTCACATAGGCATGTTTGGTCAAATAGATACCAAACGACCTCAAATATCTCCTGTTCGAGGTTACCTTCGCTTTACTAAATACCCTGTACACCATCCCTAATTATTATGACGAAACAGAAGTTTAGGAACTTAAATTATTTGAATATTTTTGAAAAACACCCTGTTTTAGCATTAGAGCAAAACTTAGAACAGGTCAGAGGTTCACGCCAAAGGCTCACATCAGAGGTCCACTGAACTTTTTTAACAGAAAATTGTCTTCAATGATTTGTTCAACTATTTTTGCTACTTACTGACATCCATACCTGATTCAAGGATAGGCAGGTAGTAGTCTAAGGGTGCACACCGCCAGGAAAATATACTTTTTTAATATAAATGAGGTATCCTTATTATAGTCTTCTAACTAACCTAATTATCTTTACTACAGGAATTAACTACCTATGATTTTTATAGAACCTGCACACGTTTCGATCTTTTCCCGAAAACAAAAAATTTAATTAGTGTCTTTAATTAGTCTAGTAGTTATTAAGACAAATAGAGATTATTCTCCTTTGTTTAGGTTATAGAAATATGTCATGTTATCTTTCTGTACATTTATTATACGTTGTTTTTATAAAGATAGGTTATTTAAAGGTACTTACGTCACAGAATGAGGATGTACACAATATATTTTCTTCTGCAAAAATAGTAACAATGCAGGCAGCAGCAAATATTATTAATTTTTTCATATTTGAGTCATTAGAAAAGAATTATGAAATATCAAATTTGATAAATACTATTAGTTATACCTAGAGAAAATTAATAGGAAGGTAACTATCTAATCTATCAGATATTAGATAAAATATATATTCAAAAGATAAATCGATTAATCATTTTTAAATTCACAAGTGGGTTCCACCAAGCAACTAATTTATTAATCTTCAGAGGCAGTTTAATGGTTTTATTTATTACAAAGAATGGCAATAGTTCATATTATTATATTGTTACTGTATTATACGTGTCACCTCATATAAAGATGCATCTCAAGACGCGAGTCCATCCCTGCATAGTCCCTCAATACTATGGATAAGAACGACCCTAATATTGTGCTGGCATCTAGTGTATGAATGTACTAGATCTTACAGGATTCTTCTAAAAATTAGCCCTCACAATTCCAGAATCTGTGGTGGCGCCATCTACTCATCACGGTCTCAAACTTCCTGAACCAATATTTCGTCAGGCAGTGACCAAATCAACAACAGTCCTAATAACGCCATGTACTTATAGATGACACCACTAATAAAAAAATAAATCCTAATCCTTAAAAGTGGAGAAATAAAATTAAATAAATACTCTGCTGGAAGATAGCCTCAACCAAAAATTAAGTTTATTCAAACATTATATGAACAAAAATTTGTAATATCTCTTTATATAAAATAAAATTTCACAAAGAAAATCAGGAATCATATGATTACAATCTTTGCGAATTTTGAAATTTTTGTCACAATATTTAAATGTTGAAAAAAATTTTGGGATAGCGAAAATAGGTAGACCTCTCAAAACTGATTTAATACAGCGATTTTTATTACGTATTTGATTCATTTATTATCATTCACTGCACTTGCACTGAATGTTCTTGAATACAAGTCATCCACGTATCGGTTAACGGTTCTTTAGGTAAAGAAACTTGGTTTGTAGTTAGTGCATCGAAATTTGCTAGAAAAATTACTGACATTCTCTGTCAAAATTCACCCTACCGATAAAACAGGAAACCGGCGTGTCAATCTTTTTGGTCCGGTTGTGCATATTGAAAGTGTGATTTTTCATAATTAAAATTGCCAAATTAATCAATTGTGTGTCTAAATTTTTACTTCCTTTAACAAAATGGCTGATCTAGATGATTTTTTTGCGAAAAAAGATCGTAAGAAGTCGAAAAGTACAAAAAAATTCTCCACAACCGATGAAGTTGCGAAAAAATTAGAAGACAGTGCGAAGAAGACTGAAAAAGTGAAAAAAGAACGTGCCCCAGAAGGTGAAGACAGCAGTGCTCCACTACACGTAAGTTTAATTAGCGCCCAAACAAAATGACGTGTGAAGAGTCATCAAAGAGGTTAAGATACAAGTAGCCATATTGCACAAATTTTTTCCAGGAACAAGACGAATGGAAGGACTTCGAGGAAGAGAAAAAAGACTATTCGGGTCTTAAAATTGGAAACCTAACTATTGGTTCCAACGCTGAGGGTAGTACTGGTCCAAAAGAGACGAGCACTGAACAGCAACAGGAGGATGAATCAGGTCAAGAGACGGAGAAGAAAGTAGGACCCTGGAAGAGGATTGACCCTAACGAAATTCAAGAAGAACCTAGGGTAGTAGAAAAGAAAGTTGAGCCACCACCCAATGTGGTTAAAGGAGCGTATGTACCTCCTAGTATGCGTAGCTCGGGTCAAACCCAAGTTCAGCCTAGTCGTCTTAAGTCCAAAGCTGCGCCAGATATACACAATGAAGAATATTTCCCTACACTTTCCAAAACGAGTGATTATAAAAAGTAAGTAAAATCGTAGTAGTTTATAACACAACGCGTATAAAAATGTACTCAAGAAATTATAAGCAGTATCTTTTACATACATCAAACAATTTTTGTAGACCAGTTTATAGTTGAAGCATATTATTACAAACTAGCTCCTGGTATTAACAGAAAAACTAGTTTGTTAATGATTAACTTGTTTCTGCGTTCTACTTATCAGCAAACTGCTCCAAATATGTTGTTAATCTTTATCGATTCCGAAACAGTTTTAAAAGGAGAGGTTTCAAAATAGTGCATAACTCTAAGAATAAATGAGCCGTAAATCAAAATTGGGACAGTACCATCCCAATCCCATAACAAAATATTTTCATTTACAGAAAAAAGTAATTGATATATGGTCAAGGTATCGTCAGTTAGTCATTTTACGATAGCGAATGTTAATATTATGAACACCAGAAGAGAGCTGATAATTTGCATTTTTTAAGACTTTTTTACATTAGTCGATACGTTTTACTGCCTATGGATGCAAATAACATGTTAATTTAATTTACACTGCTCAAATTTGATTATTATATAAACTAACATCATAAAACAGGATCTTATTACATGAAACACATGCAGAAATATAACTGAGAAAATACAGGTTATAGTTGTAATCATGGAGTGACAATAATAATGACTATTCAATCTTATAAAGAGTTGTTAAATTTTTTTGTTCATTTTTCAGACATTTTCAAATTTTTAAAATTAAGAAATTCAAGCTTATACTCAAGGCCTTGACCTTAAGACTAACTTTCATGGCTGAAGTTTATTTATAGATTATAGTATCCATAAATAAACTTTCTTTCAGTGGTGTAGTTTTGATAAAGTGATTATTGATTACTCATTGATGTTTGTAGTTAATTATATACCCAATAATAATAGAATTTCTATTTAGTTGGCAATTGATACAGTTGAGTTGTAATGCTTATTACGTAACTCAGAAGTAGTAAAAAACTGACAAAGGTAAGAAAAGGGCAAAAAATCCATTGGAGTTAGTTTTACATAATATAATGTCCTATCATGATCGTTCTATATTAATGTTGGCTTTTATTTTTGTTTATTACATCAAAATTATCATTAAATTCATCAACCATGTAGAAAACCGATGAAAGTTGTTCACTACTAAGTTCAGTTACCAAGTCCACGTTTGTCATGGCAGATTCTTATGATTCTATATGGTGTTTGTATTCATAGATGTATATAATCTTTTCGGTAACTGAAGTAATTTTCGTTAACATTTTGCTCTCATTAGTCCAGAAATGTGTTTTTGTTTGTGTTATTTGATATTATAAATAGCAAATAACATGCTCTTTCAGTAAGAAACAAAATCGAATCTTATGCAGCACTATTGAATAATTAACACAATGGTGGAAAAAAAAGTATAGTTAAAACTATCATATTGGCGTCTACCTATTCCAAAATGATGGTTTTCATGGAGATGTGGATTTGTCTGTATTTATGCTCTAGCGTCTTAATTACATGAAGTTTCCTATCTCGAGTTCTGACATAAGCCGGAAGTCCTCAGTTGGTTTTGTTTGTACTGCAATATTTATGCAAATATTTTGAAAATTATGTGGCGAAACAAAATATGAGGGATTAGTTACATTAACACGTTCACAGTCCAAGGAATTCTTGATAATAATCATCTACACGTCCAAACGGTTTATTTAAGTTTTCTTCCATTTTTTCATCTTAATATCAATTTTTCCTTTTATCTAAATGAAAACTTCTACCCACAGTACCTTTAATTTACATGATCATATGTGATTCATGATCGTGCAGGTTGATTTTTTATAAAGTGTACGTCCATGAATCATATATGATCATATTAGTGAAGATTTGCGCACTTTTCTATAAGTTATAACCTATAAATGAACACACAAAGTACATGTGCTTTTGAGGTTTGCATAGTGTTGTTGCTCAGTGTTAGTAGTATTTTTTCATTTTTTTGGAATAGAATACTGGAAAATAGTGCAATAATATATACAGTAAGTTTATTTATGCCTTTATTTTACTATAATATGACTTTAAATGTTTATCATCTTATAGTAATGGATAATAGACCTTTGACTCAGGCCGAACTTGATGATGAAGTAAATAATCTTAGCGATATCGAATATTTTTCTGATAGTGACGATAGCCTAATAGATCCCGATTATGTGGATGATTCTCTAAGTGAAAATAATGAAGATTCTAATGATTGTGAAGTATCTGACAATAATGTAACTTCTGATGAGGAGGAAGAAGTTGTGTGGTCAGATACAATCACAAAATTAAATAGATGTGTCTTTACAGGAAAATGTGGTATTCAAAATAATATTATACGTCACGATGGCTCAGATGGAAGTATACGTCCTATTGATGTTTTTTTTACATTTATGAATGATAGCGTATTCCAGTTAATGGTAACAGAAACAAATCGGTATTCTGAGCAATTCAGAAACAACACACATCTACGTCGATCTAGTAGAATTCATAGATGGAAAGATACAGATATTTCAGAAATGAAAAAATTTATCGGCATAGTAATGTTTATGGGCGTAGTCAATTTTCCACGAATAGAATATTACTGGAAAAAAGATTCAATTTATTAGCACTCCCTCCTTCATAATATTGGAATATCTTATAATAGATTTGCCCTCTTACTCAGATTTTGGCACTTTGCTGATAACTACCTGAAAAACCGTTCATCAGATTTATGTGGAACTTTACGTAAAAAACGCAAATATCTTCCTAAAGAAGTAGTTCAAACGAAGTTAAAAAAGGGTGAATCCATAGCAAGACAGTGCAAAAATATAACCATAATTAAATGGCACGATAAACGTGATGTTTTAATGATAACAACATGTCATGGTAATGAAACAGATGTCACAGGTAAAAATGATAGACAGGGAAATGCTATAGTCAAGCCTAAAGTTATTTTAGACTGTAATAAAGGAAAGCAAGGCATAGATGTTTCCGATCAATTGAGTAGCTATTACCATTGCGTAAATCAGTAATTTGGTATAAAAAAGTAGCTATGGAAGTGATATTCGGTTCAATGGTAGTTAACAGTTTCATATTGTATAATGAAATAAACACGTCCAATAAACAGACCTTACTACAATTCACTGAAAATTTGATTCATTCCCTTCTTGATAATGATCATACAAGTGCAATAAACATAAGTAGGCCACCACCACCTAGTCATTTTATTACAAAAATTCCAAGAAAGGAAGATGGAAAAATTGTTCGAAAACGATGTCACGAATGTTATAAAAAAAATCAGAGAAAAACTGGGACACAGCATGCTGCAAAGAAAACAAAGTCGATACGCATTGCACTACCTGTAAATTGCGGTTTTGTTTATTGTGTTTTGAAGAATTTCACAAGAAACTTTAGAAGGTGGTTGGTATTTGCGCCAGAATGTTTCATGGTTATGATATTTTGCCTAAAAAATATGTTATAAGTATTTGAATAAAAATATAACCATGAAAATGTCTAATATTTTTACGACGTCTCATGAATCATATGTGATTCAAGCTGACATATAATGTATTATTATACTCTTCTAACAAGTCCCATAACAGTCAATTGCATTTAAACACGACGTTCGCAATATGAAGTGTGGCTACTTTAACTATATGCCTTGAATCACATGTGCTTCATGAGCGTACAGACAGTCAAGTCTAATGAAGCATATATGATACATGAACTGTGAACGTGTTAAATAAGATTTTTGACATAAATTTTGTAATTTTCCATCTTATGTTGACTATATCTCAATTTTTATTATTGTTTAGGAGGAGAAAACCATCGCTTAGAATCATATCTCAAAATGCATTGCAGTGCACCATTGAAACATTGTAATACACTAATATGCATCTGGCGGGCATCGCATTAATAATAATAATAATAATTTTATTCAACCTTTTAATCATAATACAATGAAATATAAACCATGACAATAATTACACTAACGTACATAAATAACATAAAATTGCCGTGAAATACAGCCTCTGAGCATTGCAAATGCTCTTTGAAATATACCGATGTACATAAATAGGGCTTCTATGTTCTAATACTGTCCACTCGGATCCGAGACCGACTCGATATTAATCTAGTCTCTGTTTCATCTCACAGAAGCACTACCTACCATCAATCAAATTTATGCCGAAACGGCAGTTATCTGTCAACAAAAGTTCACCACACTGATCATCATTGCAATTTTGATGTTCTCGATAGAGCCGGGTTATCCATAAGGCAATATAGGCAGCTACCTTGGGGCGCCGACGGCTTGGGGTGCGCCGGCGTCGAACAAAAAAAACAACAAATTTTCAAACTTGAAAATTTTCAACAAAAAGTAAAAATTTTCTTAAAAGTTATTAAGTATCATTTCTTTTCTGTCTGGTAGATTTGGTCACAGATGTAGGTCAAATACTGGACCACCTTAAACAGGCGTTTGTTTCAATCCGCATCGTTTAACTTTTTTTTTCAACTCGCTCTATCACAATTTTTCATCGGTCTGTGTGAAACTTGGTAGAAATGATCCTTAAACACAATATAACAATACTGTAGATCGATATTTGTCAAAACTTGAAACTCCTTCGATACATTTTTCCCGAGAAACACAGAAAACGTGGAATTTTTCGGCTATTTGTTTACATTGAAATAACTGTAAGCACTCAATGTTTTTCTGCATTCCCTGCAATCATATGGCAGCACTAGAATGTAGGGAATCGTTTGAGCCCAATATCGATCGTTTTTGTTCACATTCGGCCGAGTAATGGCAATTCATGTAAACAAAAACGATTGATTTTCATTGATTTTTTTGGTTTTTATTTTTTATCTTGAAACCAAATAATTGGCTATACGCTCATATTTTTTATTTCTTATTTTGATGAACATTTTCCGAAATATTTTTTGGTGATTTTTCAAGGTTTCCCTATGTTCCGAGCACTCAGCGAACAGTGAGTTATTGCACGTAGCACTTGAATCATCGTGACTTAACTAGTGCGTTTAGTTACTTCCACATCCACATAGTAGAGTGGAAGTATGGTAATCGTAAAAAAAAATTCAAAAATTTTTCTTGTTAAAATAGGTCATGAAACGCCGATATTTTAAATACGAGCGAAAAAAGAATGTATGTCTGTCGTCTGTAACTTTTTTTTTACTGATCATAAATAGTTTCGCCAGTAAGAAATCCAGAAAACGTACATAATATTTATGATACAAGTGGTAAAAATGATGTTTTATTTACAAAATATTTGTTTTTATTGTTTTGTCCCCACTCACAAAATAGAATATCATTTTTAACATTTAATCATAAATAACTATTATATCTACTTGTTTAATTTTTTCCATTTAATGTTTTTTTCGTTTGTGTTGATTGTATATTGTTTTTTTATATCATGTTATTTATTATATATAAAAACTTTAATAACATTTTTAAAGTTTTGTAGAAGGGGGGGGGGGGGGGGCTATAATATAGTTGCCTATGGGCGAAAAAATTCATAATCCAGCACTGGTTCTCGAGCAAAGGCTACTTGCGCTACTCGATAATTCCTATCATTCCTTAAGTATTTTTGTGTGCTGAATCCGATTTTTCAATTTCAAAAAATTTTCTACTGCACAAAATTCGAGTAAATCCCGGTTTCTAACGTCAAAATACGTTTTTTTGCCAAATTTCGACGTAAAATGTGTTTAGATGAGGGATCCTTACCCCAGAACATAATAAAAGTACTATTTCCTATGTATTTTTGGGCGATGATGACGAATCTGTCCACAAAAAAGACCGCTCTGCCCTCTAAACGGCAATAAAGGAAAAAAAGGGCAAAATCTCAATTCTATTGAAAAGAGAAGTGCGAGGTGTATTTTCATATGTATTTTTTAATTTTGAATACGAATACGATGTTAAAAAGGCACTCCGCTCTCTACAGGGCAATACAGGGCTAAAAAGGCCAAATATTAATCGTTTATTTTTCGAAGGTGTAATGTTTTTTATGACTAACCTAACCTGACCTAACTAGTGTCAACCAACATTTGTTACTGACTGCAGAGGGTTAAAAACTCAATAGGATCCTTACGAACGGTTAACACCCTTCCGAAGGTTTGTCGCATGCTTGGGTTTATACTAGTTAAATCAGGTTAGGCTAGTCATAGAAAACACTACACCTTCGAGCAGTAAATGATTAATGTTTGGCCCGTTTTAGCCCTTTATTTCACTTTGGAGGGCAGAGTGCCCTTTTTTAACGTCGGAGTCGTGTTCAACATTTAAAAATACATAGGAAAATACATCTCACATTTCTTTTTTCAATAAAATTGAGTTTGAACACTTTTTTCCCGTTTGTTCCCTTTATTGTCCTTTAGAGGGTAGAGCGACCTTTTTTGAGGAAGGAGTTGTAATCGTCGCCCGAAAACACACAGGAAATGGTACTTTTTTTTTAAAACAAATGTAATGGCAAGACTAGATGATTGTAACAATTAATTACTCTTGCAATGAATTAAATATTGCTGAAACCAGAGTTTGGAAAACTACCTTTTGGTAGTGCAGATAGGGAGCAAAAAAAGATAATGTGTAGTTAATCCCTAGAGTGACTTTTTTCTCTCAATTTCTCATTTAAAGAAAAAAAAATTTGAACCATCAACAATTTATTTTTTTTATTTAAACAATGAAATGGTGCCAAAAGATTTTTTTTGGGATGTTGTATCTTTCTAGGTGTAAATTAATATTTTAATGTCAAATATTTTATAAACAGTATACAGAGTGTTATTTTCTAGGAATAACTTAAAAATATTTTTATTCTGGGTCCGGCCTGATATTTTATTAATATCCCAGGCATTAGGTGTTGAATGACTACTGTAATCAAAATACAAAATTTCATTGGATTCCGCTTACGCATTACATGGCGAAAGGAATATTCTTCCAAAAAATATAAAACGCCATTACTGTTTGGGGATTTAAGATCACCTCAATGTTTTCTATCTTTTGGTAAAGTACGACCCTCTCCTCACGAATCACCCTGTATAAAATGTAAGCATTTTCAGAAAAAAGAATTGGTATATCTCAAATAATAATTTAGTTATTAAACGCAATAGATAATATTATAGCAAGTTTGCAATAATATTACCTATTGCGCTTGATAACTAAATTAATGTTTGATACATGCCAATTCTTTTATCAAAAAGAAATTAAATACATTGATAAATAACCGATCAAACATTATGTCACGTTCTTGAGAATAACTGCAGAATTTTAGAATAAAGAATTATAGAAAAATTTCTTCGTACATAAAATGCCGTGCTTTATCGATTTCCAAAATATTTACATAGTAGGCATATCTTCCAAGATATAATGGATTTAAAACTGGGATGGTCAAAATTTCCTTAAGAAGAAGGACATCTTTCAATATAACTTCGCAGAACTTCAAAATTGTCCAATGTACATTATTCAAATTTCAGTGAACGAGTTAGAATAGACATATAATCAACATATTTGCGGTTAAAGTAGGGGGTCAATACATTTGAATCGTATATTAGTTACTGTATTTTAAAGAGCAATATAAAAATATCCAAACTACATAATATCTAAATTACGCTACCTCCTTGCTCAGAAAAAATTTTATTAGAAAGTTTTACTTATGATTTGCAAGATATTTGTTTATAGTATTGTACTTTTTTTAAATTTGTTGTTATATGCACGTATGTATCCTTTGTGTGTTTTGGCTTATCGTATGCTCCATTTGTCTTCTATATTTGTTTATTTTGGCTTACATATGTCATATTGTCTTGGTGATATTGTTTGCTATTTCACACATCTAGCACTTAATTCGTCTTCAAATGTAACGAAAATTCTTATGTTAGTTTCATTTTTTGTACTGTATACAAGTGACAGTTGGTACAGGCTTTATTCGTTTTAATGTTATAACGTTTGATGTGCATTTTTCTCCTATTGGTGTTTATTAGGATACCTTGTGTTGTTTTCATTGTAATTAGTATTTAATTTGGTAGTTCTCTTTTTGGGATAGAAAGTCTTTTTATTTTTTTCTTGTTTTGTAGTTATGGAACGTTTGTTTCTATCCACTGAGCTGAGAATAACATTTGTGTTTTTATTGTTATTGTTTTTAATAAATAAATTCAACGGATTTAGTTTTTTCTTTCACATTTCCTTGAATTGTAGTGTTAGTTTCATGAATTCTTGGGTAGAGTATAGTAGAGAGCACATTTAAACGATTTGCCTAAAAACTTTCAAAAAAGTTAGTTTCCCTCACATCTACCAACCTATGTCATCAAAAGTTTCAAATTTCCCAATTCAGAATTTTTCATGGGATGATTTAGAAAATATTAAAACCAGTCCTGGACAATTTGACGGTTAAGTGATAAAAAATAATCTTATATAGGTAATAAGAAATTCCATTTAATGTCAAAGTAAAAACGGATGGGAGTTACTTATTTACAGTGATCGGAATTTGGGTTTAATTCTAGTTGCGCACATATATGAAATTTTACATCAAAATATTAAATGTAGGTTTGTTCTCTCTTACAAAATTAAATGTAATACTAACCTACCTTATGAGTTTATAATGTATTTTGGTATAATAAATGTATGTACACATATTTTACTCATAGCAGAGCACTTTCAAGTTTCAAATTTTGTACTTTTACTGAGTCTTCATAGTTTCAAAGTATACAGTAAGCATTTTTTCTAAATTTTCATGTGAGACAATTTCTTTTGACAGTAAATGTCCATTGTAAGATCGAAAATGATCTTTCGCATTCCATAGAAGTGAGGGAAGCGTATCTAAAGATATTCATAAGCACCTGATCAAAGAAGGCATCTGGTTCTGTTACAATTTTTTTGCTAATAGCAAATACGATCGCCAAGTCTGGATTCCTTTGTAAAACAGCAACCCACTTTTTTTGTATAACCACACCTGTTGCACCCAGAATTCATTACATGTTGTTTGAACAGTATCTACTTTGTTAAATGTTTCTTCCAAGGACAAATTTGGACATTGAAGGTTTTCTGTAATTGTCATAATTTTAAAACGTTCGAATATAAATTTTAAATCATTTTAATATTTGGAATATTCATGAAACCTTTGCATGCTCAATCTCAGTAGCATCTTCATTAAAGGTGTCTACAACATCCTTTAGTGAGTTGAAGTTAACATGGTAGTAACATGCCACGTTTGTCCATGTTCCCCAACGGGTGATCACTGGTTGTGGAGGAAGCTGCAAGTTGGGACATTTTTCTTGGAAATGTTTTATCCAACTAAGATCCTTTAGAAAAATTTTCTTTATATTAGCAATAAGTTTGTCAACATTTGTGAAACAATTTCGTACTTTTTCAAATGGACGGCGTAACGCATGCATTAAACAAATAACATGTAAAACTTGAGGGTATTTCTTTTTAATTTTCTTTCCAGCACTTACGACAGCATATACGACACTGAATCACTAGTAAAACCAGCGACTTTCTTTAAATTTTGTTCAGCCAAGTCTTGCCAATGCCATTTTAAAGTGTTTTCAAAAAAATAAAACACTGATTCACCATTAACTGTTTCTAAAATCTTGGAAGCTACTAAATAGCACTTGCCAGGACCATCATCATGTAATTTTGTAAGTAATAAATTGGCAACATTACTTCTTAAAAAGTCTGCCATTTCGTCTATTGTAAACCAAAACCAGTCATTTTGAAGATCACTCCGAATACCTTCCAGTTTTTCTTCATATAGTTCGCTGAGAATTTTTTTACGGAGTAGGCTTTCACTTAGAACATGTGGCCCCACACAATATTTGTTTAGAAAATGTGTAAAATGAGCGTTATTTAGTACACTCCATGAAAGATTTAAACATATTAACAAAATAGCCAAATCGAAATAAAACTTGTCCTTTGAAATTGTCTTTTCCTTTTTTGTATTACACCCATATTTACATGTTTTAAAACAACATTTTTCTGTGTACACCTTATTGTGACATCACAAATATTACAAATTATTTTTTCAACAGTACTTTTCCTCGTACTAAAACAAGTCATATTAACAATAAGTCGTTCTTTGAATAAACACATTTATAAACTAAGTCATGTGCCACGTCCATTCAATTTAAAGGCGAGTATAAGTAGTAAATAATGTTTGGTGTGTCGGCTACGTGTTGCAGGTGTGCATTGTTTACGCACTCTGTTTCTTTAACTTAAATAGCATTTTTTTAATAAATAGTTAATATAATTTATATTACACGAAAAATAAATCAAAATTTATTTATTTTTCAGTGAACTAAAACATCTGTGTGTATTTCAGTAAATCCTTGTAACGACGCACCTGAAAGTTAAACCCAAATTCCGATCACTGCTTATTTAATAAACACTTTAATTTAAGAACTTAGGAATTCGGGTGATAGAGCTCTATTTCTCGATTTACGAGGGGCATACGTAGACGCGTTTGTTAGAATGTTTTTATTTTGTAGGTATTTCACAAGTGAAAATGATCTGATCTTTCTGAGAGATATTTTTTCTCATGGTGTGCTTTTAAAAAAACAAAAGACTAGAAATTTGAAACATTTCTTAAATCTATTCCACAACGACTTGTAAAATACTACAATAAAATACTCTTCAACAAACATCGACGTCAAACAAATCCAAGTGTTTTGTCTAAACAATTTTCAGCCTATACCTCCACTGAAAGTTAAATAAAATGCTAAATAAATAAGAGACATGTGTTTATCTCGCGTTTGAAAATCATCTAAAAGATAATCAAATGGAATAAGTAAGTATCTGTTTACAATAAGAGACTTGTTCCACGGGCCACTTGCCACTTAGTGGCAGACACTGGTATTGAACACCAGTGTTTAGTTTTAGTAAAGCTTTGATTCAAATGAGGCTGTCTCTTTAATACATACCTTGTTTGCTCCCAACATATCATATAGCCATAAAAAAGGATAGAAATCAACAATCCAGAGGCAACAGTGGCGGGTATGTGTAGAAGGATAATAGTACCGGCAAATTAACCTTTTAGGGCAACAAAAATTAACAAAAGGATCATCTCCGGTATTTAAGTAGATAATAACCTGAAGAGTAAGATGATGCATTCTTTGCCCTTCTTCTAAGTTCCGGGAAAATTCACAAAAGTTTGGAAAAACTTTTTTAATTTTCGTTTTTTCTTTTTGCTCTAGCTGCCAAAATAATGAAAATAGAGAAAAAAGTTTTTTCAACAAAAGTTGTAACTCATCTCTTTCTCTACTAATATATTCTTATATAATGATATATTAATCCAATTAACATTTTATTGCAATTACTTTTGTTGGCGAAATATGCCTTGCGAGCAAAGTAGAGGGTATATTTCTCATCGATCAGTCACCTCCAAATTTTAGAGTACAATTTGCTATATCTTAATTAATAATAATAGCACAGCCTTAATTTTTGGATTATAAGTACAATAAAATATATTCTTTAGAATGACTAAGAGTTTTTTAAATGCGTGCAGTACTTTTTGAATTTGTCTACATTATTCATACACGTTCAGAAAATGCACAATTATGCAGTAAAACATATACATCTTTTTTGTTTCTTAACATGCCTCAATGAGATTTTCACGAAATATAGTAAAGTGCGTGGATTCGAATCCATGCAGTGAAAAAGCACCCATTGTTACGGGAGAAATAGGGAAGATGCATAAAAGTCAAAGATATGAATAAATCAACTGTACTATGCCATCTTCTTCAACACTTTTTTCTCTATGATAAAAATTTGTGATTAGTTCCACCTTAAAGTTGAGGCTTTTCTCTACATTTTATGTTATTTTCATTTTTTTAGCGGCTCTGAATAGTGACGAGCTACTTTTTGTTGAAAACCTTTTTCTCGATTTTCATTATTTTAGCCGCTAGAGCAAAACAACCGAAAATCAAAACATTTTTCCAAATTTTTTTGAATTTTCCCGGAACTTGGAAGTGCAAAGAATGCATCATTCCATTCTACAGGTTATTACCTACTTAAATCCCAGAGATGATTCTTTTATTAATTTTTGAGAGGTTATTACAAAATTTTGCCTTCATTGCCTGTTCTATCAATATTTTCATCAAAATAAATTGTTGTGATTCCTGCATTACCTGCTCTTTATACGTGATATAGGTATAGGCATGTAAAATTACAGTAAGA
Organism: Stenurella melanura; assembly: GCA_963583905.1. Classification (NCBI taxonomy): domain Eukaryota; kingdom Metazoa; phylum Arthropoda; class Insecta; order Coleoptera; family Cerambycidae; genus Stenurella; species Stenurella melanura. Next base: position 188,345,165 of record OY757310.1, read on the forward strand.
TAATGCTGGATATATTTCAAATTTAATTAGCCTAAACTTTTAAATATATCTATTGCCACAAATCTATAAAATGTGTCATACATAAAAATTACATTTCTCTATTCTTTCTAGAACATTTACATATAATAAGAAGGTAAATCATACATATTTACATGGCTAAACTGTTAATAGTGAATGTTAGTCATTATAATTTGTTATACTATATTGAGTGGCATATTTAATAACACCACAAATTAGACAAGCCTCAAATTCAGTGTCAAGATTGTCTGGGAGGGAGTTATATATTTCAGATAACACGGGCATGCATTTGTTACTACCCAACATTACCTTATAGAAGCTGAAAATTGAATTCAGTTATTGTTAGGCAATGGGATCAGATATGCTACCCATAACACCCTTTAGCTCACCGAATTATCAAGTCGGTCAAATATTCACAACCACCAGATATACAGAGTGTTAGACAAAAAAAACATATTGTAGTAAAGCATCTTTATTTACATATACACCAAAACAGAAATTATTGATTTTTACACAGTACAGTTTTTGTTAAAATACTTCTTATTCTGTTTTCTCCTACATCTTTTAATTTTCGTAAACTTTTATTACCAATAAAGAAATTTTATTATTACTATTAATTATTGTGTTCTGTTTATATATTAGCACGGCAAAAAGATAAATTATTTGTTTTAGTGTCCAGAATTTAAAAAAATAGTAATGAAATTAACATAGTGGGTACATCATGTGTTGTGTGATAAATATATATTTATTGTTTTTGTGTAATTTCGATGCATTGAGGTTTACTCAAGAAAATAAATATGAATTTATTAAATAATGGTCATGTGATACCAATTTTATCTAATAATTGTTGGTTAAATATTCATCAATTTCTAGGTACTTATATAACCGCTGATTTAACAAATATGATAGGTAAAGAGTACGCATTTTATTCTAAGGGAATTATGTATTGAAGGGATATTAGAATTTAATTTTTAATTCACTTTATTACAACTGTAAACTGAACCACATCATGTTACGATTATGAAGGTAAAAGCTGTGAATAGATCGACTAGCCAATCAGGATCTCTGGATTCTCTAGGCATGTTTACAACTGAAGTGCCTCAGACGGTGACTATCTCAGCGGCAAACAAATGAGTACACATTATGTATCTAGGGATATGTTCTTTGGTCTTGACAAGACTATTAGCAGCTCGTATTACATTAAAAGAGCTGCTATCGAACTAAAATTATGTGTTTTATCAAATTTTTATTTTTACACCCCTTTCAACGCCTATTTTACTTGATTTTAACCCTAGGAATCAATTTTTGACATTTAGCATGTTGAAATTTGAAATCAGCAACCTCAAAAACCCCTATATATAAACTTTTAGAATGAAAATCACGCATTTTGTCAAATTTTTACTTTTACACCCCTTTCAACCCGTATTTTATTCTATTTTCACCCTAAGAATCGATTTTTGGCTTTTAGCATGTTGAAATTTGAAATCAGCAACCCCAAGAACCCCTAGAAATTAACTGTTATAATGAAAATCACTCATTTTGTTAAATTTTCATTTTTACATCCCTTTCAACGCCTATTTTACTCGAGTTTCACCCTAAAAATCAATTTTTGGCTTCTAGGCTTCTAGCACGTTGAAATTTTAAATCAACAACCCCCAAGAACCCCTAGAAATAAACTTTTAGAATGAAAATCACGCATTTTGTCATTTTCATTTTTACACCTCTTTCAACCCCGATTTTCACTTTAAGAATCAAACTCAAAAACCCTAGGACTCTAAATTGGGAGTAGGTAATTTTACCATATTTTAAGGGTGATTTTTTCGCTTTAACTCCAAATGTTAAGGGTGTTTAGGCGTTTTTGAGGTCGGATTTGAATTCAGCATCGAAAAACACATTGGACTACTCAGGTCAAGTTCCAAGATTAGAACTTTTTTGTGGCTGGGTTATTGGATTTTTCATCTTTTTTTGCTTCTTCTGACCCCAATTTTGAAACTCATATTGAAAAATTAAATTTCTGTAGCAACACTGAATCTGGCATATCAAAGTACTTAACTCTACCAAGTTTCGTAAATTTTTATCGAAAACTGACTAGGTTCCGACTTGTCACCTGTTTTCAGAAAAAGCACCACTGTGCAGCTCTACATAGCAAATAGAAGTAACTTCGACAATCAACACAGCCTGCAGCGACTAGAATCACCCCACTGCAGAAGATGTTAGACAGGGCTATTCTGACCCATATTGCACATATAATTGAGTTTATAGAATTTCCCTATACGCCTAGCTGGCTACCCCATACTGTATAGAGGTAGAATAGAAAGTTTACACACCCATATGGCAGGTGTGCTGTGACTACTTTTTTATTTTACTTTTATTGTTTGAAATAATTTAATTACAAGTACAATAAAATTTTCTAGATGTCAGTTTCCCTTCGAATCCCGAACATATTTAACCATGGCTAACCTTTCTTACACTCACTTCTGTTTACAGGAATCGCAGCGAAGGCTCTTTTGAAGTAGTCCAGCATAACCGATCCAGCTCTCATCGGCAGGCCGAGCAGTCCAAATATAACTCGACACAAGGCCCTAAGCTAAGCCTTGGGAACCGTTACAATACTCTAAGTAACGATAGCTAGTGTTTTTCTTATCTCCTAGGGACATGTTTGTATTAAGTGGTGGCCATGGAGAAACTGTTTCACTGATTTACGCTATTAAAGGGTGTCAAACCTTGTTATTTTTCCTATAAAACGCAACAGCCATTGCAAACTTTTTAACAGGTCTCTTTTATTATGGTGTCGAGGTCTTGATTCTTTTTGATACTGTAGATCAGGTACACATATTGTCTCATATCCTTAAAAACCTGAAATTATCCTGTTAAGTTATAAGTAAAATGTGTTATCTTCTATATTTTAGGTTGTGCATATTCTGTTAAAGTCTAAATTTTTGTTAAAAGTCTTATTCCCAACGTCAACCCGAATACAGAAATAACTAAATAAATATACAATAAATATTGTCTAGACTCCAAATGAAAACTTCTTTTAAAAATAATTATAACGATTTTTTATAAAACAAAAATATATTATTTCCACTATTTTGTCGTTTCATTTAATTTCCCACAAGCCAAATAACCCAGGCCCTTAACAGAATATCTTGCAGCACCTATATTAATCGATCGACTTTATTTGCAAGTTCTCATAAGATACAAAAGTTGCACGTCATTATTGTACATAAATCCAAGTATATCCAATCGCTTAAAAATTGTAACATTAATAGCAGTATAGGAATATATTTTTGGCCATTGGTTGAAATATTGAAATAGTACAAATTTCTTAAAGTCGTTTTCTTAACAAGAATTGTTCAGAATTGGGAGACGCGTTGGACTAACCTTGTATATAACTGTGCTGTAAAATGCTCCTGAAAGAAAGCAGTAAAAACTATGTTAAACTCGATAACATTTAAGCCGCCGATACATCAAGAAACTCTGCGCGAAGTGAAAAGCAATTATGTGTACAATTGTTTAAATAAAGTAAGTGTATGTGCCTATACTTATGCTAAGACGACCAAGCACCATTTCTTAAGTGGTTAGTGCGATAAAGTAAACATCTACAGGAGGTAGTAGTATCATAAGCAAAGCAAAGGATGAAAAGATAAGTTTTATTTTTATTTATTTTTAAGTTCTATTTATTGGTTTATTAATCCTTGTCACAGGACAGTTTATTAATAATAATAATAATAATTTATTTTCCATAAAGACAACATTGCAATTGTATAGGAATAGTCAAGTATAACATATACCTTAAAAACTAGGTAAAAAATCGCATACAGTGTAAAAACATTTACAACAATTTTAACTTTGTTTTAAAATTCTGTAAGTTTCTAGCTACTTTATATTCAGAGGGTAAGTTATTAAACAATTTTGGTGCCATGTAATTTGGAGAATGATAGGTTATATTAAGTCTCGCATAAGGTATTTGAAACTCTTCCTTGTTACGCGTATTTGCATTATGAATATTTTTATTCGCAGTAAACATATTCTTGTTTCGATAAGCATAAACACACATTTCGAAAATGTACAAGCATGGTAAAGTCAATATATTATATTCCCTAAAGATCTCTCTGCAAGAGTGGGTACTAGAAACACGAGCTATACAACGCATTATCCGTTTTTGAGCATTGAAAACATTCTGTGATAGAGTGGAGAAACAGACACCATATCTTAATCTAGACTCCACTTGGGCATAGTATAAATTAACTAATTGCTCCCTGGTAAGTACGGTTTTAATATTATTAAATAAAAATGAAATTGATGCTAGCTTGGAAATTAGATGTTCACAATGTGATTTCCAAGTCAGGCACTCATCGATATGTAAGCCCAAAAATTTTATACTCTCATGGGTACTTGTTATAATCGACCCATTGACCTGAAATGAAATTGACTCGCATTTTTTCTGTCTATTATGAAACAGAGTTAACTGAGTTTTATCTGCATTGAAAGACAACTGATGTTGACTGAAAAATGTAGATACCTTTTCTACAACATTATTACATTTACTTTCTAACACATTATGCATAGGATCTGAAATAATCATAGAAAGATCATCAGCATACATTGAAAAGAAATTATTACATAAAACCCAATCGAGCTCATTAATATATAATATGAATAACACTGGGCCCAATATTGATCCCTGTGGAACTCCCATACTTAAAAACGAACATTCAGAATTGGCTCTGTATACCATATTTTCACTAACATGTTGTATACTCACGTACTGTCGACGATTGGTTAAAAATGAATTAATCCAGTTTAGTGGTTGTCCTCTAATCCCATAGTCATACAGTACAGTTAACAATTTTGCATGACTGACACAGTCAAATGCCCTGCTGAAATCAAAAAATATTCCAACAGGGCATTCCCCTGCCTCAATATATTGAATTATATTGTTATAAAATGTAGATATAGCTGTTACAATGGATTTTCCACAACGAAAACCATGTTGTTTCTCGGACAAAATTTTAAATTCAGTTAAGAAATTTAACAAACGGTCAAGATAACAATATTCAAGTAATTTAGAGAAACTAAATGGGTTTGTACCTGGCCTATAATTCTCTAAAGAATGAGGATCATTTTTCTTAAAAATTGGTACTACTTTACCCACTTTTAAGGATTCTGGAAACGTTCCTGTTTTAAAAGACATTTACCAGATAAGTAAATGGTGCCAGCAGTAATTTTAAGACTTTCTTAATTAAAAAGCCGGGTACATCGTCTGGTCCAGACGACCTTTTATTTTTGAGTTTAATATTTAATAATGAAAACATCTCGTCTTCAGTAAATGGTCTTAGAAACAATGTATGTTCGATAATTTGGGGTTTTGTAGGAAAATAGGTATTATTAGTAACTGGTATTTTGTTAGCAATATTTATTGGTGTGTTTATAAAAAATCGTTAAATAATGAGGCAACCGCTTCCGGATTTTGAATGGTATTATTATTACACAACAGAGAAAAAATTTAGGGGTAAAAATGAAAAGGTATTATATATAAGTAATGAAATAAAAAACACCCGGAATTGGAAAGCGGTAGTTGAAAGTAATTACTGTAGAAACAAACTAATATTCAGGGTGTGCAGAATATTGTCTCGGGCCTCTTTTTCATAACTCACCCGTCATAATAAGTTTTTATCGTGAGAAAGGGCACTTCCACCGTAAATGGATATTTACCTGTGGAATGGTTAGTAAAGAAAGAAAAAAGCGGCAAGCGAATGCATGTACGTCTTGGCAGACAAACGAAGTGAAAGCAAGAGGGCAGAAGAAGGTGCAATTTCTATAGGACTTGGTCATTACCTGTATAATTGGTTGTATACTATTAAACCATAATGACAAATTAGACATTCAAAGACCAGTCAAAGGTATTACTATTTGACATGACTTGGTAATATTTTCTCATTTTCAATGATTTTTGGACTTGGTCACTTTTCGTTGTATACCATCGATATATTTCTCCACTGTGGCATCTTTGAAGAAAATAAACAAAATACAATCTGGGGAGTATTATAGCGTAAGCGTTGTGTACCCTAGTCAATCCGGCATCCATCTGTGCATTTTGGGTAGGCAGCGATTTTTTTTCCTATTTCATATGAGAGTAAGTATTGAGTTTAAAACTCACTTTCCGGAATAAATCTCTCCTTCCCCTATCTGGTAGCCATTTTGAAAATAAGGATGCTATCAGTTTTTTTATATATCTCCGTAACCGTGACTCTCACAAAAAATTTGTAGAGGCATTGTATAGACATTCCCTACCTACGACTTTTTTTAATAACTTTTTTGTATAGCATTAACAATAAAAAAAATATTAGCCTCAAAAATGCAACATTAAGAGATGCGTCTTTTGAAGCTTTTAACTTTTTGTTATTAATTTAAAAATTATGGTAATCATCCTATTTCGTAGTTTTAAATGTAACTACTGGAATTATTGAATGAAAATTCATAGTAATAGTCTTTTGTTATGGTTCTACCTAGGTAGTCTTATAGTTTTTTTAAATATACAAACTAAGAAAAACAAGTTATGGCCAAAAATAATAAATATTTCTCTATCGGATGTCACTTTCTAGGAAATAGTCACCTTAATATAATAATAATAATAAGTGTCTCAAGTTATAGTAAACATTACAACTTTGAGGTGGATGTAGCTTTACGTGAACATTCCAGTAAGGAGTAAAATCATAATAGCTATTATTATAATATTGAAACTCAGACCGAAACCTGCTTAGTTGTCCAATAATGTTCCTAAGTCTGCGAATATCATGTAGCAAATTATTTTGTCCACACATATTCCTTATAACCAGTCTGACATTATACCATCTGCATATCATTTGTGAAGCACTTCAATAAACAACAATATTCCACCGCATATGATTATTACACATCAGTAATAAACACAAGAAATAAAAAAAAACCTAAACAACTTGTCAATATTTTTTTATGAATTTTTTCGAAGACGGAGTCGACATTTCTTAAAAAAACGGAAAAAGTGCTGTAACTTTTAAACGACTGACAATTGGATAACAAGTATGGGGTTATTTTGATTGTGATGACCTCGCCTATCGCCCACTTTCGTTTGGACCACGACTTCTGGGACACCCTGTATAACTCTTCAGATGTTATTCCATTTAGTCTGACGGTTTGCCTTCGATTGTCTAGGTAGGATTTAATTAGTGAGATATTCGTCGTACTGAAATTATATTTGGACAATTTTTGAACCAGTAAAGTATGTGATACGCAATCAAATGCTTTGCTGAGGTTGCAGAACAAAGAAGGAGAGTAGTGTCCCTTTTCGAAACATTCTAATGTGTTCTGTAAATTTTAAAATGGCGTCTGTTGTTGACAAGTTCTCACGGAATTCAAATTGGTTTTTAAATAGCATTTTATTTCTTTCTAAGTATTTCGTTGATTTTTAAGGGGTTTTTCAAATATTTTTGAAATAATTGAAAGCAAGTAAATTGGTCTATAGTTGCCTAATTCCTCTGCATCACCTTTTTTAAAAATTGGAACAACATCCGCTATTTTAAATGCATCTGGAGACACGCCAGTCCTGAAACTCTTGTTTATTAGCTTAGTTATAGAGGAACTAGTATGTGATTTTTTGTAGTTTTTATTAAGTCAGTATTCAGGCCATATATGTCTTTACTATTACTGTTTTTTAGGGAATTCACATCAGTGTTTTTAAAATGAACTAGGTTTTATGGAAAAGAAACGTAAGCTTCTAAAATGATGTTTAAAAATAACTGAAATTTTCCTTGAATGTTCAGTGTCATTTTGTCATTATCAATAAAGTCCCAAGTACACATAGACATAATTTCGTGGAATTTGTTCTTACTGATAAATGCGATAGGTCTAATCAGTTTGTGATGCTCTTGATTTTTTATATTAGAATATATTGGCACCTCTATAGTCTGACATAGACAAATAGTCTACCATCTGTTGTCAGATTCTGATTCAGTAAGAGCATATGAAAAATTGTAAAATCACCTCAACCTATTACAAAACTGGCTCGCACACTAGAAAATCAATGTCACTACTAAAAATCCTCACAAATAATCTTTGTTTACCACAAAAAGAGGAACTTGTCCGCAAGTGTGAATAAACGACGCGCCCATACTGGTGAAATCAGAGGTAAAATATCTGGGCTCCATTTAGATAAAAAATTAAATCAAAATGAAAAGACGTCAACTAGATCTAAAAGAAAAAACATAAACTGGTTAATAAATAGAAGGTAAGTTATCCCTGGAACTTCCAACACTAAGATTCTCCAGACAATCCAAGCAAAAACACTGAGAATCAACAGATGTCCCGTGGTATGTCTCAAACCAAACTCTACACAACGATCTCGACATTCCATTTGTTACAGATATCACAGCTCCATATTCAGTCAAATATCGGAATCGAAGCATCAGTCATAGCATCTAGCTCGTAAGTGAGCTATTCCATCAACCACCAGTAGAAAGGAGGCTAAGAAGATTATGGCCAGAAGACCTAGCCAGGTGAACTCTCAGAGAGCCATCAGTGAATGGTGCCTGACTCAAATCAAACACTTTCAAACTATTTACTTATTGTGTTTCTGAAGTAGATTGTAAATTTGCAGAAAATTTAAAAAAAAATAGTTTACCAATAACGTAGAAACCGTAAAAAATACCCACGTTCATTCATAAATAATAAAATATATTTTATTTTCACTTTCATTTATCACAAAAAAAGTTAAGTTGGTCCTCATAAAATAGTCATTCTTCCTTAAAGATCGTCAAGGCTTGAATCCTCACTGCAATTAAAAAAAAAAGCTAAATAAGTATATACAGTGTAACACACTTAAAGTGAAGAGACCCCTGTATATAATAAATTTGTAGAAGTCAAGATTTGAATTTTAGTACAGAGATAGAACTTCAGGAGCTGCATTTAGCATTCTACTCAAATGTCAGGTGCAAACAGCCTACTGCAACCTCGTGACCTATTCACGAGGTCGCAGTTGGCTGTATTTGCACCTGTCATTTGAGTTGAGTACTCTAGGAAATGCATCTCCTCAAGTTCTACCTCTGTACCAAAATTCAAATCTCTATTTCTGAAAATAAATGAAATACAGGGATGACCTCATCTTAAATGTATCACACACTGTATAATAACTGTAACTATCACCTCCTAAAATGCATTTATTGATATGTGGTTACTTCAGATTAGAATTATCTGACAAAATTTCAGTTTTATGATCTCCAAGATTATCATTACGTAAGTACCATTCAACATATTTTTTCCCGTGACTGCCCGAATTGCTATAACTTTCATAAAAAGTCTGGTTTAACAACTCCTTTTTAAAATTCTTTATGACATAAATCCATGCCTTGGTTATTTCATTTTGACCATCTAAGGGTTGAATGTCATATAAATCCCTGATATAATAATTGGGGTGATCTTCTAGAATGTCTAATTTGGCTAATACTTTATCATCTACTTCATACACCTCGCCTTTAACGTAAGTCCCATTTCCTAAAATAATATCATAATTTAGGAACGTTTTAAAAAGACACACACATCCCCAATGGGCTTGTTCCATGATATTCTTTTTACATGGTTTTTATACTTTTTCATATAGTACTCGATATTCTCATTATACAATTAAAATTTCGTATTATTAACTTTTTCCGTTCTCGAGATATAAGGAGTTGAAATTAGTAACAGTTGCAAAAACCGAGCGCTCATTTGTGACGTCACTATACGCAAGTGACGTAAAAAAATGGCTTTCTGGGACCTTTCAAATTTAACCTGAAAAGTCGAAAAACATGGAATTTTTAAACGCTGGTAACTAAATAAATACGTCGAGTGGAAGTTCGTTCTATGTGTCTACGGAAAGGAGAAGGTCGGCGATGAATTCTAATCGTAACCTGCAGGGTCGAAATCGAAAATTCGTTCCGGCAGGAGCGAGAAAATTGTAATTTTTTGACATTTCACCAAATTGTACTCCCCTACTGTCAAGTAGTAAGCAAAACAAACAATACTTCGAAAACACTTATAATTATAACCAATAAGGAGCATCAAGTCTATTCCGATCGCCGAGTCTATGCGTATAGTGACGTAGCGCCTGGCCACGCCCCATTTTCGCGAGATGGAAATTTGTAATAGTTTTTAAGATACTAAACGTGCGAATAAGATTCTGATTTTTTGCAGATCCATTAATTTATACTTGCACTTTCGATTTATGAAAAAAAAAAATGCTGAACAAGCCCATTCTACATTCTCCATTAACCTCAAATAATTTTAACAGTTAAAACGAAATATAACTAAATACGTACCTGGACTGTTTAATATAAATGGAATGTTGTACTTGGTCCCAATAATTAATGGATATTTCTCGGTGGTTTTAGCGTTGTAGAGAAATTTGTGAAAACCTTCTTGGTCTCTAGAAAACCACTGATGATTCGGTTCTCCTTTTTTTAAAGTCCCATACACGAAAACTCTGTGTAAGATAGGCGGGCTCATTTTGATGGCAAATATATGAACGATGCCTAGTAAAAGAATAATCAAACATAAATTGAAAATATGTGATAACATCTTAACGTTTAAATTACTGTTGACAGAATCACAGTATATTTATTTTCTCTACTGTGATAGAATCAAGCACATAAGCACAAGCTCGGTACGGCCCTGTTGACTGTCTGTTTTAGCGCCCCTATTGCCCCCTATGATTTTTTTATGAAGGACCAGCTGATCGTAAATTAAGAGGGGTGTGGTACCGTGTCATCGGATGTCATTGTCATTTACAATCAACACGCCTTCGTTTAGAAGAATATTAAAGAATACTCACCAGGTAAGTTGAAAATAATGTTTATTTAATGATGAGAAAAAGATCGTATCTGCAACAGGTTGACCCCTTGCTTGACCTCTCTGAGTTGACAACGATAAACGAATGATGATATCGGCGCTAAAATTTGAAAGTGAATTTTAATTTATTTTTGTTTTTCTTTAAATAATTATTGATTTATTGAAGGCCTGGTTGAACGCCGCCTTTTAACGCTCGATTGACTTTTGTTTTTGTTGCTAATACTCGTACTAGACGAACATAATCCTAACTTTTTCACTAGCAACTTTTTCAAGTCTTCAAGTTCCTGCTCACAGTTATTAAAGTCATTTCCTTCAATAGAAATACGTGATATGCCTTTATCATTAGCAGACATATTATATCTTTGATAAGTCATCATTTGAATAAGAGCAGTCAGTCCTTCCTTTGTTATTCTATTGTCTACAAATAATTATTTTGGTGAGTTGAATTTTTGTCAAGGTTAATAATTTTTATAACAATAAAATTGTAACTAACAAGATAAGTTTAAATTAACCAAAGCATCATTTCCTTTACAGTAAATTTCTTTGTCTTCTTCGTAACTGTCCTCCACAAACGGATGGTTTAGTATTATTATGTTAGATATACTGTCTGATGTTGATTTCCCACTACCACCAAATGAATCTGAATAATTGTCTGTTTTATCTAAAATAAATAAACACTAAAACAATATTCGGTTGAAACATATTCTTTATAGGATTTTGCAAACATCAGAAAAAATAACTATTTATAATTTCTTATTTGAAAGTTCTCATTGTTGCAATATAGCATTATTTAAATGTGCTCTTATATAACCACTAGCGCGCTAGCAGTAGTGTTTATGTGAGGGTATAGATAGGAATCTTTGTGTATTTATTTTATGCAACCCTCAGGAACCAGTTAATAATTATTATCGTTGTGGACTATAGATATCTTTAGAATGTTATTCCACGCTGGTATAAAACAAACTAATTGTTGATATAATCTTATAGTTATGTTGTATCATCACTTAAAGTAAACATTTTGAGCAGATTTTGATTTTTCCAGCATTAGCATTGGGTTATGGGTGTTTGCTTCTGGGTGTACCACCCTTTTCAACCTGCTGGCGGCACATCACACCTATATCGTGACGAAATACTATCATCCAACTTTTAATAATACATATGACCATTGTCTTTTGTTTGTTTTCTGGAAATGGTTTCATTTTAAGATTTAAAGAAATTTACTTTATTTTCATTTTTTTTTTTCTCTTAAATATTTGAAAAGTTATTGGGATAATGTAGTTTTGTATAAATGCTATTCTTAATAAATAATATGCAACTGTTCCTTGAATTTTACCAAGTTGAGGTTGTAATTAAACAAGACAGCAATTTGGATAGTTAACAGGAAATCGTGAATAGATATTTATACCAACCTCTTGATGACTTTGATGATTTTGATAAATATCTCCCAATTTTATTTGAAGTTTGACTTCCACCATCAATAGATATGTTCACGACTTTTTGTTCCTACAACCAAAGAATCCATTATATTTTGAATAGGTACTCAAAAGTAAGCAAACACAGTAATATATAATATCGCTATCGTACAAATTTTAACTACATTCTTGTGTCATATCATTACTGTCGCTAAAACTACCATCACTGGTGTCATTTGTAACACATTATCATTTAGGGTCAGTCTTCTCGTCATTCCTTTAATTTATTTGGTAAATAAATTCATTGGAAATGATTATTGAAATGCCAAATAAAGTTAATAGGAAATGGGTTTGATTTATCTCAGTTTAGAATGCAGTGCTTGTAAAGATAGGGAACGTGTGTCCTTGTCTCAGATTGGTAAATTTGCAAGCCAAGTTCGCGCAGGGAAAAATTAATAAATCAGAACAGATTTCTTGCCAGGTGTGGTAATAAATTATTTAGTATCGGTTGCATTTAGATTCCACTCACATGACTTGACAAAAGAATATTATTAAATTAAATAAACTTCTCATTTATTTTAAAAGAAGATCAATTAGTAAGATGTTTCTTTTCATTTAACAAAATAATTTATTAAATCAAGGCTGAAGGACTTCGGCCAATGGCCATTTTTTTCTCAATAAATTACTTTTATTATTATTATTAGATCAATTGACACTTTATTAACTAAAAGAGGTATTTATGATGATAAATAATCAATGATAGTATATTATTATATGAGCGATTATGAAAGCCATTATTCGCGAAGATGATTGAGCCCACGAGCTGTAGCCGAGTGGCACAAATCTTTTGAGTGAATAATGGTCATAATCGCAAATGTAATAGGTACTATGCTTTTTCTACACCTATTAAACTAATAAATTAGACTGAAATTTGATAGCATTAATCGGTACCTAGTTGTAAGAAGTGGAAAACGTAAACAAACAATATGAGGATACACTTGGTCGTCACTGTCAGCGGATTGATTGTCAGCTGTGGCAAGAGTTGATCGCAGTCGATTTAAAATATCATTGGATTAGTGAAAAAGTCATTTTTAAATTTGTATTTGTGATTGGCCAGATATGCAGTGCATTATGAATCGATAATTCACTACAGTGAATTATAGGCACGATTTTTCACAAAAAAAAAATGATAATAATTGTCATATAATTAGGTAGGTGTAGAGAAAAGTATTTAAAATATATATTTAGTTGTGGATCTATTCCAGTAGTCCAGTCGGTAAAGTAAAAAATACACCAGAAACTCACAAAAAATGTTATCTGAGATTTTCCTTCCGTAACTGTTAGTATGAGGATTAAACATCACAAAACCACAAAATTCTGGGGGCGCCGCGCAACCCCCCAAAAAAACCACCACTTCGGTGAAAAAAGCCTTATTTTACTCAAAGGGAAACAAACTAGATATTGAGAACTTTAGACCAATCTCTGTAATTTGTAACTTCTGTAAAGTCTTAGAAATATTACTTCATGATAGAATATATCATTCAATTAAGACCAAAATCTCTATTAATCAACATGGATTTATGAAAGGGCGTTCAACAACAACAAATTTATTCTGTGTAACTCAATATATTTCTGAATCCTTAGATGAACGTGGGTAGGTAGATGTCATATATACCGATTTCTCCAAAGCGTTTGATAGACTTGATCACCAGTTGTTACTTAATAAATTAGAAAAAATCGGCTTCTCGTATTCTTTGCTCCTTTTGTTTAAATCTTGTTTAATGAATAGGAGTCAGTACGTTGCATTAAATGGGTTCAAATCGATCGAATTTGCTGCCACATCTGGAGTTCCCCAGGGATCTATTCTGGGGCCCTTCATTTTTAACATATTTATTAACGACATAGTGATCGAAATTAATTTGCCTCGCCTTTTATATGCCGACGATCTAAAAATTTTCACAGTAATTGATGATTGGTTTTCAACTTCAGACTTCTCTTGACAAAATAAACACCTGGTGTATAGTAAATAAATTATTCATGGATCCTAGTAAATGTAACGTAATGTCCTTTGTTTTAAAAACATCACCTTTTATTTTTGATTACAGTTTAGATAATGTCATTCTTCAAAGACCTATAACATTTCGCGACCTCGGCGTAACTTTTGATAGTAAATTATCCTTCACTGATCATATCGATACCATTGTGTCTGAGGCCGCCAAAGCCCTTGAATTCATCGTTCGTGCTAGTCGAGAGTTCACTAATACTGATACTCTGAAAATTATTTATCAATCCTTCGTCAGATCGAAACTTGAGTATGCATCGCTAATTTGGAGTTCCAGTTATGATGTTCACAAGAATAACTTGGAGGCAGTTCAACGTAGATTTCTTAAATTACTGTGGTTCAAATCCGACGGTACCTATCCAGTGATTGGTTTTCCGCAAAGTAACTTGCTTGAAAGATATTCTATGACTACTCTTGAGGATAGGCGTACGTACTTTTCTCAAGTATTTTTGTTTAAATTACTACACAATGATTTTGACGCAGCCGAAATAATTAGTAAGCTTAATTTTCACATTCCCAGATTAACCTCTCGTAATCACCAAGTTTTCTATTTACCTACGCTGCGTACCAACGTACTAAATAATTCAGCTTTATATACGATTTGCAGTACTTCTAACAAATTATGTAGCGACTTCGATATTTCTAATTACAGCCTTAGTAACATAAAACAAAATGTTCTAAATTAAATAACCATCAGTGATTGTCTTTGTTTTTCTTAATTTACTTTGAATCACATATGTATATATAGTTTTTTTATTTAAACATTTTCCATGTTATTTTTTTCTCTCTCTTCGTATCATTAGTTATTCATAGTTCGTACATTTTACTTTCTTTCTATGTTGTTGTTTATTATGTAATTAATGCTTTGTATGCCTTTATTACTGTAATTGGGTATCTTACCTGTTGAACAGTGTATGCAATAAATAAATAAATAACTCGTTAACCGTTGAAGATATAAAAAAATAGCTCATTATAAAAAAGAAAGCTTGACTAATTGCCTAAAAAAAAGTCCTCTTATAATTTTCTTGTGTTTTCGAGAAAATCGATATTAACAAAAATTGCAAAATTTGTATTTTTAATGCGCGCGAATTTTCGTTTATATGAAATTTTTTGCGTGCTGTCTATAGAAAAAAATTGAATTGCTCGAAAACCAAACAATAAGCTAGGAAGAAAAATCAAAATGGGTTTTAAAGGAAGTACTCTCTTGTGTTGCCATTTTTGAGGGCTATTGATATTTATTAGTATATAAAAATACCAATGTAATATAGTTATCTCTTGATTTTTTGTGCATCTAACTATTCACAGGCCCATAAAAAATAACTGACTATAATATAAGTTATAAATGCATTATCTTTTAGTTCAGTGTAGTACTTCAATCTAGAAAAAGTTAGGAAATAAAAATATTCACATTTACAAATTTAGCAGAATGTTGAAGTTAGCAAAAAAAAAAAATCCAAAAAAGGCTGCATATTCATTTTTGACGATATTTTTTTTTTAATCAATGTTTTAACTATTAAATAATTAGAAACAATAGTTATATATAAACTCAAGAAAAAAAAAATTAGCTAAATTTTCAAGATGTTTGGGTCTTTTTTTATTTTTAGGAAACAATAAAAAATTGGCCAAAATTTGGCTAACTTCAACATGCTGGTAAATTTGTAAATGTGAATATTTTTATTCCTAACCTTTTCTGCATTGAAGTACTACCTTGAACTAAAAGATAATGCATTTATAACTTATATTAAAGTCAGTTATTTTTTATCGGCCTGTGAATAGTTAAAATCGCAAAAAAACAAGAGGTAACTATATTATATTGTTATTTTTATATACTAATAGATATCAATAGCCATCAAAAATGGAAACACAAAAGAGTATTTTATATCCCCTCTAAAACTTATTTTGATTTTTCTTCCTAGCATGTTTGGTTTTCAAGCAATTCAATTTTTTCCCTAGGCCGTGCGCAAAAAATTTCAAATAAACGAAAATTCGTGCGCATTAAAAATACAAAAGCAATTTTTTTCAATATGGATTTTCTCGAAAACCATGGCATATACAAGAAAATTACAACAGGACTCTTTTTAGGCAATTAGTCAAGCTTTCTTTTTTATGATAAACAATTTTTTTATATCTTCAACGGTTAACGAGTTATCAGTAAAATAAGGTTTTTTTCACCAGAAGGGTGTTTTTTTGGGGGGGTTGCGCGGTTCCCCCAGAACTGATTTTTGTGGTTTTGTGATGTATAATCCCTCCACTAACAGTTGCTGGAGGAAAATCTCAGATAACATTATTTTGTTATGGAAATCTTTATAATTATTGGACTACAGTTAAATATAATTTGTTTAAATTAACCAATATTCCCTTTCATGCACCTTTTGTAAAATAGAAAATCTTATCCTTCTCCTTAGTATGATTTCTTGAAGTTCGAGTTGAAATTTCTGCAGTGGCTGTACCAACAATAAACATCCCCCATCATAAATTTTGTTATCGGCCAAGTTGAGAGATATCAATGTTCTGTTTATTCTCAAGAATTGCGCAACATAGTAAGCACCTTCATCGCATATTGAATTACTTGACAGATTCAAGTGAAGCAAGCAGGTATCGAACGACTTGTTTAATGCTTTTGCTATTTTTTTAATTCCAATTATGTTGATTCCACAAAACCTCAGTGATAAACTGCTTAATGGTGCTTCTTGTACAAGAAGGTCAAAATTTTGCTCCTCGTTAGGGTTACCATTCAAGCTCACTTCGATTATGGAATTGCTTTTGTTTAAAATGTCACTTAGGATCTCAACATGTTGAGATGTCAAATTGCAAAACTCTAATCTAAAATAATATTAGTACATTTTCCAAAGAATAAACTTCATCAATGAATTAAGTAGCTAAACAAAATATTTGTATTTTATTCAAACAAACAAACAAAAGATTATTATTATGGCAAAATAAATGAGTCCTCCGAGATTCCGATGTTTCGTCGACGAAGGCAGACACGTTTTAGTGGCTCTCACCAAATCTCGAAAAACTCGTAAAATCGGTTAGAAAACGCGGGGAAATGTGTTGAAATAAAGCGTGGACAATCCTACATTAGTTGATATAAATTAGCATAAATTTGGCTATTTCATATAGCTGATATTTGATTAGAGTACCACTAAAAGCGAATATGCACAACTCGACAAAGTGTACAAACATCTGGCAACATAAGATAACCTGCTAAAAGAAAATAAACACGTGCAATGGGACCAGTGCAGGTATAAAGTGCATCATGTCATAAACTCGTAAATTATCCTACAACAATAAAATATAAGGAAGGCAGAGATATACATATGAAGTGAAATGTAAATAAAGAAATTAGAAGCCAAATCAGCAACCAAAGACCAGGCTATTACAGAAGGCTAAGCTATATTAATTTAATTTATTAACTTAATATAATAACTTAACTTATTAACATTTAATAGTCTAGTCTATTTATTGTATTTGTTTATTGGTTTGTTTGTTTATTTTTTGTGTATTAATTTTTAGTTTATTACACAACAAAGAAAAAATTGAAAAGGCATTAAATATAGGTAATGAAATAGAAAAATACTTACTTAAAATAGAAAGTCTACTTCAACAGACCAAATAACATCGATGATAAAAGACAGAATAAGGCAATAAATTAATCAAATCATCTCGGAAATGATACAAAATGTTTTAGAAGAATTTCAGCAATGACTCCATTATTGTCATGAAGCAACGGGCGCCAGTTTGAGCATTTCATTTAAATTATCATGTTCTTTTGTTTACTTAATATCATTAAAAATGTAATATTTTTCAAAGAAATTAGAGAAATTCCAAAAATCTTATATTGCTGGATAGAGAATTAAAAACTCTTTCATATGGTATGACTAACATATCCTCAAATATTATATTTTTTTAAGTCATTGGTTTTAAAAAATATGCTGATATTTACAGGTTGGAAATACAACCTAGGATTAGTGGTCTATTTTTAAGAATCAATGATTTGAAAAAATTATGTGCATCCTATCCGAGAGAGTTCATTAATGTTACACAGGTACCAATCTAGAAATGTGAATAAAAACATTAAAAATGAATATAAACTTACAAAAATATAATATTTGAGGTTATGTTAGTCATACCATAGGGCACGTGCATTGTATGCGCGTATAACATTAATGAACTCTCTCGCATATAATTTTTTTAAATCATTGATTTTTTTAAATATACTGATATATAGGGTGTAATTAGTTTCATGTCATTAAAAAAAACTGGTGGTAGGGAACGACAATTCAAACAAAAAAACCTTATATAACATGGGGTCTAAAGCTCATAGTTTTGGAGAAAAAAAAAATAAAAATTTCGCAAATTTTCAATAACATTTTTTGAGAACTGCTGGAATATTGAGGTAGGTTTAGATCTAGATCTGATCTGAAAAAAGCTATACTCTAACTCTCCCTTGTGCAATATTTTTGTTACTGTCCGTGTTTCGTTATGTACACATGTCCAACCCGCCGTTCGTTGTTTTTGTTATTTTTGAATTTCGCATCATTGTGTATTTATAGTTAAGATTTATTTTATTGACTTACCATTCAAGTTGTCAAATTCTTGATTACGTACAGACACAACTTGTTCGTTCTTTTTGTATTCCTTTTTGGCTTTTGTACCAAGTTTTTATTTTATTTTTCTTTATTGACGTTAGTTGATAGTTTAGTGTTTAGTGTTGAACGAAGTGCTTATGTACTTAATTCGACGTACCGAACTGTGTATTGATACAGATGCAAAGATTTTGAATCATTTAGGTAGGTAGTAAGCTTTTAACCCAGGACGCTCATTTATGTTACAAATGTACATTTAAATTTTCTAAATTATAAACAATCCAGTATTTTATTCCAAATTAAAAAACACACATGTAAAGAAATGCTCTGTTTAAACCTCTATGGCCATTATTTGCTTTGCAATTGTGCACGAAGAGAGAACGAATTATTTACCTCTTTATACTTGCCTCAGTTCAGTTGAGGCGGCATATCAAAGGCGGTCGATGATCCTTTGACACCGCGTGTGCCGGGCAGCACTTTTTTATGACAATTTAAAAGTTGTATAATTGGGAAGTACAAGTCCATCGACCAAGAAAAGCAGTGGTTCTCAATAGTTGTCTACCATAATATTAAATATGTTAACCTAGATCAGTGTTTTTCAAACTGCCCCTAGAGGGAAAAGTCATAAAGGTTTTTTGTTTGTCTAATCGGTCCAGCGTGGCGTCAACCGAAAATGATCTATTTCTAAATTGGAACAGATGTTTTGGTTTAAACAAATGTGTCTAAACATTTCTGGTCAGTTTCTAATAATCCCAGAGAGGGTTTTGCCCCTTGCCTATCTCGTAATAATAATTGAACATAAATATTGAAAATATTAACACGTTTTCCATACTTCAAGATAGATATTGATATGTTAACCAATAACTTCTGCAAAGCAACCATTATGGAAGTAGTAATTTGATAATTTTTATAACAAATCTTTTCTAGCTCCTCTTTATCCGCACTCTTATACGATATCAATAGTTCAGGACCAGTCAAGCTGCTACGCTAAAATATTTTGATACCAAAGTAGTTTACTAACCCTATGCCATATATATTTACCCTGCTATGTTGTTCCTCCCTTACAATTGGAGTTCTTTGGCTGCCAGTTTCTATGCAGTATTTTTCAAATAACGACTTAAACTCGGTGATATAAAATGGTCCACGTGTAGCAGACTGTATTATTTTAGATTTCTTTTTATCAGCATCATATTTCATAAGCTGGGCTGATGAACTTGACATCTTGATGTCATATAATGAAATAAGTGAATTGGCAGTGTTGCAATGAATAATCAGTTAACTAGATATATATTATACAGGATGAGGCATTGGTTCATGGACGGTCAATCTCCTCGACCGTTTGAAATTAAAAAAAAACATCTCAGATAAAAATTGTAGAAGATCATGAGTAATATATTTTAAAATTATTGTTAAATCTAGAGGGCATTTCACATGGTGGTAAGATAGTAGGTGAATTTTTTTTATGGAACGCACAACATCTTTTATACAGTGAGGTCGATAAGTAACAGATAAATTCATTAACTACTTAATTTACAATTTATGAGTAAAATCCGAAAACACGTCAATTTTTGATGGGCTTGTTCCATGATATTCTTTTTATATAGTTTTTATACCTTTTCATACAGTACTCGATATTCTCATTATATGCTTAAAATTTCGTATTATTAACTTTTTCCGTTATCGAGATATAAGCAGTTGAAATTAGTAATAGTTGCAAAAACAGAGCGCTCATTTGTGACGTCACTATACGCAAGTGACGTAAGAAAAATGGCTTTCTGGGACCTTTCAAATTTAACCTGAAAAGTCGAAAAACATGGAATTTTTAAAAGCTGGTAACTTAACAAATACGTCGAGTGGAAGTTCGTTCTATGTGTCTATGGAAAGGAGAAGGTCCGCGATGAATTCTGATCGTAAATTGCGGGGTCAAAATCGAAAATTCGTCCCGGCAGGAGCAAGAGAAAATTGTAATTTTTTGACATTTCACCAAATTGTACTCCCCTACTGTCAAGTAGTAAGCAAAACAAACAATACTTCGAAAACACTTATAATTATAACAAGTAAGGAGCATCAAGTCTGTTGAGATCGCCGAGTCTCGTATAGTAACGTAGCGCCTGGCCACGCCCCTTTTTCGCGAGATGGAGATTTGTAATAGTTTTTAAGATACTAAACGTGCGAATAATATTCTAATTTTTTGCAGATCCATTAATTTATACTTGCACTTTCGATTTATGAAATAAAAAAAAATGCCGAACAAGCCCATTCTAAAATACAAATTTTTTAGCATAATTTTATACCCCTCCAGTCAACCTCTTTGGAGTGACCCCTTTTAAATGGAGGGAGGGTGCGTGTGATAGTTCATTTGAGAGAGTTTTTAATTCTTTATCCAGCAATATAAGATTTTTTGAATTTCTCTAATTTTTTTATTCAAAAATATTAAATTTTTAATATTTATTTATTTATTTCGGTACATTATCCAACGGGATATAAACCCAATTTCAGGATAAGGTTACAAAGTGAACATCATTTAAAAAGAATAATGCTGATAGCAATACAATTGGAATACAATTAAGGATAAACTACAATAAAACACAAAGAAAATATACAATGAAAAAAGAGAGAGTGAGAGAAAAGTGAACAATAAAAAGCATTGCACTACTTATTAAATGCACAATCAATGATTTAAGTGTACAAGACTAGACAATTTCAAGAAAGATTAACCAGGATCAGAGTATTTATACAGGCGTTTGATGCTACTAGCATTACAGAATAAAATATCTTAATTTGTTTCAACTTCTGAATAATTGTCAAACATGTGATATATAGGGGACCTTTTATATATATTTGTATGATGATTTCTTGCCGTTTGCGGCGAGAATTAATTCTGGGTACATGAAACTGTCAACTGTCAAGTAATGCTACACAGTTAGTTATGTTGTTGACTATTTTGTACAAGAAAACAGCGGAGTGCATGTTGCGGCATTGTAACAAGCGGTTCATTTCAAATCTGGCATGGAAAATTTCCTGTGGGGTGCCTGTTTGGGGATATTGATTATTATTTAACTGATACGTTGCTATTGCTTAAAGAATTTTCGCTGAACTCGCTCAATATTAATAATGTGGGTGTTATATACGGGATTTCAAACTATTAAACCATATTGATCTTACAAAACTAGTAAAAAGTAACTTCAGGTTATTAATGTTGTTAATGTCCTTCATATTACGCACAATAAAACGAGCTTCTTATAAGCTCTAGATATTATTGAATTAATATGAGGGACAAAGGTAAACTTATGGTCAAATATTATACCTAGATCTTTAATGGTATTCGGACATAGAAGGATTGTGGTATCGATGTTATATTCATATAACATTACGTTATATGTTCATCCTTACAGCAGTATGACATAACGTTGCATTTAGCTGCATTAAGGAGTAGTTTGTTTTCTTTGCACCAAGAGTTTAATGTGTTTAAATTGTTCTGTAGTGTGACACAGTCCATTTTGGGTTCAATTGTTGGAAAAAGTTTTAAATCATCTGCATATACTAAGTAGTTTATGTTTAAGCCGTCCGCAATATAATTAATAAAGATTATGAACAAAAGGGGCCCTAATACAGAGCCTTGTGGAACTTCAAAAGATTGATTGAAACTAGAAGATTTGTATCCTAGACAGTGGACATATGGGTACATTGATATAGGTATAATTGAAAAAGCATCAACATATTGTAACTCAGACTTATCTTATTTAACTTCATAAGTTATAAACCATGATCCAGACTGTCGAATAATGCCTTGGAGAAGTCTGTGTACTTGACAGCCACCTAACTTATCTCATCAAGGGCTTCACAAATGAATTCATTTGCAGACTAAATTAGAAATTGTTGATCGTCCTTCAATGAAACCGTGCTGCTCGGGTATAATATTGCTTCTGACATGAAATGAGAGGTAACTAGGCAGAAGAATTTCAAGTGCCTTACTGAAATTACATAGTATTGTTATTGGCCTATAATTTGTGATATCCATGTTATTATCTTTTATATACGGGACATACTCTGGAAGTTTTCCAGGCATCTCTTTACCTCTACATTTCTGTTTGTTGACTGTTCCATTTAAGACGAATGTTGTCTCATCAGAAAGAAGAATGTTTAGATTTAAAAACCGGCTAATATCCTTTTTGTTAGAAAACTGTTTCTACAATTTAGATGAATTTGAATTGTATCTTACTCAAAGTAATATGTAAGAATTTATAAACCTTGCCTAACTATATTTTAGGTATGATCTATTTTTGTTTCTCGTTTGTTCAACTATTTTAAATTTTTCCTGAATGTGCCCCATTGTAAATACCTAATTGTATGTACATTACCATATCTTTTATAGCAAATTGGAGTGTTATTGTTTTGTAAAGGTTATAATTATAGTGTAAACGTAATAATGTAAATGTTTCTGTTTTCTATTTTACAAACTAACTTAGGCTCTGGCCTTCTTTGACGTACCTTATCCATTTCTTTGTATTTGACAACCAAGGGTTTAATAAAGATTATTATTATTATTATTATTAACGGATCATCTTGGCATCTTTTTGTCATGATTTCACAAAATTTCAATGAGCGATCGGGGTCATTGTTGTTAAGTTCTTGAACCAAATGAATTTTATATGTGTGGTATTTTTCATTTTTTAGCAGACGCAATATGGACGTTTTACTAACATCATTATTGGCGGCAATTTGTCTTGTGGGTTTATGTGGATTATCTTGAATATCTAATAATAGATCCCATTTCTTTTCATCGTCTAAAATGCGTTTCCTACCAGATTTAAGAATATTTGTGGCATTTCCAAATTCACGAAATTTGTTTTCTACGTTACTAACCGTAGACTGAGAAATCCGACAGTCAGGATACTTAGGGCGGGTTGTATAAAGCATAGTTAAGGCTTAACCAGAGTGGTTAGTCAAATTCGTGTTGTACAACAATGGGTTAGCATTAACAGACCGCGTTAAAGTTCAATTTCTTTACTGCCAAAAAATAGGCGGTTAAAGTGAGGTAACTGTTAAATTATAAACTCAAATACATTAAAGTTTCAAGTATCAGATATTGCTGAAATCATTATATCAGTTAAGTCAGTTAAATTTTACCTCCGGTTAGTTAACCTATTGGTAATGTCATTTTTATACAACTCATCCTAAGTATTGAAGATTTCGCATACCTGCTTCTGCATTCTTGTTTTATCACAACATCCTAATAATATCAAAATTTCAATTCTTTGGGTAACTGAAAGACTCGTTAAAATAATGATCAACTTAACAGTCAGCGATAAATAACTAGAATCGTAAGTTTGCACAGATGTAGCAAATATAGAAATTATAATTTTTTCTGATGTGTAAAAAGAAACCATCTTTACTCCTTTCTTTTTGTTGGGTATTTTGCACCTGCGTATCAGAAAAAATGATACATTTAAATTGAATGTTATGATGGAACACAAAATGTTATTATTTATTTTTTTTTAAATCAATTTTTTTGTGTTTTGTAATTAAACAAAAAATATCAAATTAATGTTATTTACAAAAAAACTGTGAAGAGTACCCTATAGGATGTGCAACAATTATATAAAAAGGGCAGTAAATCGACGAAGAGTATAATAGTTAGCTCATTTCATTTAAAAAAGTAGTTTGGTGGTGTTTTATGGCTTGTATGGTTTATAATGTTTACATGCATAATTTTGAACTTCAACTTTGCCAATAAGGAATGTAGTCT
Source organism: Stenurella melanura (assembly GCA_963583905.1). NCBI lineage: Eukaryota > Metazoa > Arthropoda > Insecta > Coleoptera > Cerambycidae > Stenurella > Stenurella melanura. The sequence continues at coordinate 188,369,855 of OY757310.1, forward strand.
TATATGCCTTAGTGTATTAAACGACAGCAATATATGAATGTGTATATTTAATGTTTACTTTGTAATTTTTTTTACAGTTTCATAAATTAGGTACCACAGGTGCTAATGTGAGAATACCATAACATGTGGTACCTTATAGTGACAGCAAGAAGTTTAATATGGATGCTCTTAAGCCTTTTTTCGACACTTCTAATGCTAAGTGCATTACTAAGCCCCTCATGGCTGGTAGCGTCAAGTGAAACGGCAACCTTTGGAAACGAAACAGTCACTTACAGGCCTAGTGTGGGAGTTTATGCAAAATGCAGCAAACCTGTCGGTTTCAACCACCCTGTATGTACCCTCCTGTCTGCAAAAGGCTTCGCTTCTGAATCTCATATATATCCGACTGTATGGAAAGCTGCCACAGTGTTTTTAGGTTTAGGTAAGACATTGAGGAATATTTACCAATTTACGTGGCTTTGTGAAATGTTTCGCATGATATTGAAAATTATGGACCAATAAATCTTTTGTCAGCTTCTTCTAAAATATTTCAGAGGGTAATGTCTAATAGATTAATGAGTTATATGGTGTCACAAAACTATTTCAATCTCTTTCAGCGCAGATTTAAATAATTGGTTTACACAACCAGCGATATCGAATTTACATAGAAGGTACAAATTATTTTAGAAAATAATAACATAGCATTAGAACTTTTTCTTGATTTATGCTTCTCTCTAAATTAGAGAAATAAGGAGTAACATTTTAAAGTGGTTCTGTTCATAGCAGTCTAAAAGAACACAGAAAGCTGTTATCACAAAAACTTACATTACTACCAAATCTGACTTGTTAGGCTTGGAGTGCCTCAGGGAAGCATGTTGGGACCTATACTGTTTTTAATACAAATCAACGATTTATATGTATCAACTACAATTCAAATTTAGTAGCATTTGCATCCACATACTTTGTCGCAATAATTCTCGCTGACATGTTCATGTTAGTCAAGAAAGCAGAAAAGTGGTTCATAAACAATAATCTCATTAAAGAAATAAAGAGAATGCTGTGTTGTTCAAAACTAATATCATATATACTTTGACACCCCTGAAGTGATGAACTGAAACAACACAATTAAAATATAGATATCGGAGAGCAGAAAATTTCTAGTTATGCATATTGATTAAAATACTAAAATGGTACTTCAGTGAAGACCATATATGTAAAAAGTTAAATTAAAACAAGTATTACTAACACAAGCATAGTGTTATCAGAGTATATCGATTTAAAAACTCTTAAAGTAGTTTATCATGATAACTTCGAGTCTGTGGTTCAGTACCATCTCATTTATGATATAAAAACGTACCCTTAAGGTATATTTTAAAATTGAGTTCAGCTGAAACGGATAGAAATAGGTTTAAGGCTAATAAATTACTATAATTGCCATATGTGTGCATGACTGTTACTTATTTTTTTTAAGAATAAACATCATTTTAGATCGAACGAACCTCAAGATGCACATAACACTAAAACATTGGTATCAAGCTATGTAATAAACTAGCCCATCACTTTCAACAAGACAAGAATCAGAAAATGTTTAAAAAAATTAGTATTTGAACTTCTTGTGAACATATATTAAAACTATTTAAATTAATTGTTTAACTACTGACTGATAAATGTATACTGTAATACAATGTTTTTATTATTTTTCATTTTAGAAACAAATGAAAATATATTACCAGAAAATACTAGTAATTTATTCAAACTTTTACAAAATACTTATCACAAATAAGTTTAAAACATATATCTTTCTTATATCAATTATAACAAAGAATATGCCCATTATGAACAGTACAACTGTTATCATAATGTTATTTTTAATTTAAATTATCCTGCTCAATGAAACCCAAAGACAATCAAAACAAAAGCACTTACCGATATAGCAGTAACACAAAACTTTAGAACATCCACAGACACGTGTTTCGGCATCTATGCCTCTTCGGTGCAGCTTTTTCTAAAGTTCACAATCAACTGAAATATGTAAGCAAATACTCGTGTTATAACCATCAAAGGATTACCAGAACAGGATATTCAAAATTAAATTATAGAAAATTCCCCGTAAAGGGATAATTATCAATATAATTATATGCAAATGCATGCCGAAACACGTGTCTGTGGATGTTCTAAAGTTTTGTGTTACTGCTATATCGGTAAGTGCTTTTGTTTTGATTGTCTTTGGGTTTCATTGAGCAGGATAATTTAAATTAAAAATAACATTATGATAACAGTTGTACTGTTCATAATGGGCATATTCTTTGTTATAATTGATATAAGAAAGATATATGTTTTAAACTTATTTGTGATAAGTATTTTGTAAAAGTTTGAATAAATTACTAGTATTTTCTGGTAATATATTTTCATTTGTTTCTATTGTTATAGAGCTTTTACAGTTCCAGGAAGTTGCATTTGCATATAATTATATTGATTTTTCATTTTATTATAACTAGTGCAGGCATTTTACCTCAGGCTCCGGTTAGGAAAGATCGATTTTCATGAAATAAACGGCATTTGATTTGTAATTGATAAGTGTTGCAAAGTCTATATAGTCCGAAAGTATGTTTTTACCCTGGGTTGGAAATTATTAAACTGAAAATAGAAATCGATAGAGGGATGAATTCTAAGCAAAAGATGTTCTATGAAGATTTTTCGATAAATCAATGTTTTTCGAGTTATTCGCAATTGAAAATGTTGATTTTTCATCTAAAAAATGCATGTTTTAGAGCGAATATCGAAACCCTTACATTTCATCAAAAAAATAATAAGGAGCAAAAAGGAAGCTTATAAAACAACAAATGTATTCGTTTTTTTTTTATTTCTGTAAATGCAATACGAACCGAGTTCTGGCTCGTTGAAAACTGAATTCGATCCTTTCAAATTTAAATAACGGAAAACGACGACTTTTTGGAGAAAAACTCATTAGCTTAAAAACTTATGGAGCTGTGATGAAAATAAAATGGTTGTCTCGTTTCTTCAGAGGAAAAATCAGTAATGAAACCAACGGCTTAAGTTCCTTAATTTTTAAGATATCTGATCGCTCTAAAATCTATTTTGCAGGGAATTTCAAGGGCTACAAGGCCTGTAAAGTTGAACTTCCTTTATCCCTTCGTTTTTGAGATTCTTGAGTTTAAAGGGCTCGGGGAAGGTGGTCCTCACACTCAAATGCGAACTCAAAATGTTGATATCTCAATTAATTTTCCTCCTAGTGAAATAAAAAAAAACAAAAATGTTTGTACTAATACATGTTTTTCGTGTCTTCTTTAGTTTTTGAATAATTGTAACAAAAAAATGTTTTTCAAAAATTTCAAAAATTATTTCAAAATTGAATCAAACTGTTTTTCAAATTTAGGCAAAATATATATGAATTAAAAAATAAATACTCTCTCGGTCCCGATGGACTCTCCAAGTTTATCAAGTATGCATGTGATTTCATTATTAAATCATGTATTTAGATCAACGCATCTTTTCAATTGGGCGTTTTTTCATCCGTCTTAAAAACAGCTACTATTATCCCAATATTAAAAAAAAAATGATCCTTTGGAACCAGAAAATTAGAGACCAATATCCATCTCAAGTGTGATTTCTAAAATAATGTAAAAAATTGCGTTTAATCGAATAATGGCATTTTTTAACTCTTTCAAAATACAGATCATCAACATGGGTTTAGCAAAAATCATTCTACTGACACTGCTACAATTCAGCTTTTGCAGTTTGTTTATAATGAAATGGACAAAGGGAACCTCGTCATGGGATTGTTTTTTGACCTATCACGAGCGTTTGACTCTCAATCTGTCATTTATGAAAGAAAAATTATTTAAACTAGGCATTCTAGGGATTTTTTTACAGTGGACCATGTCATATTTAATGGACGGATCTCTTCAGGTAAAAATCAACCAAATGATTTCAAAGGAACATGACGTTAGTCTTGGAGTGCCACAAGGCTCGGTGCTGGGCCCTTTGCTGCAGAAATAATCTCATATTAAACCTTGAGAAAACTGTGTACATGTATTTCTCACAAAGAAAATCATTACCTTCCAACACTCAGTTAAATTTTTACATGACCCTGCCATTTAGCCCAGACACAAGATTTTTAGGCATTTCAATAGATACAAAATTAAGCTGGGATATTTAAATCGATGAAGTATGCAAAAAACTTAACAAAGCATATTACTGTATACGCAAGCTCAAGAACTTTATTGCAACTGTATTATTCAATGGCTCATTGACATATATCCTAACATATTATAATGTGGGGACGTGCAAAAAATTTGCATTTTTTAGATGAAAAATCATTTTCAATCGCAAATAATAGGAAAAATATTGATTTATCAAAAAAACTTAATTGAACATTTTTTGCTTAGAATTCATTCCCCTATTGTTTTCGGTTGTTTTGAGTTTACTAATTTCTACCCCCAAGGAGGAGTGGCATCCACCCCCAGGGTAAAAGCGCACCTTCGGACCATGTAGACTCTGCAATACTATCAATTACGAATCGAATGACGTTTATTTCATGAAAATCGATCTTTCCTAACCGAAGTCCGAGGTTTTGCACTTCTATTCTCTTTACTGACTGAATTATATAGAAGATTACTTTGATATAGATATTACTATTATTTAACTCTTCTAGGACTGTCCATTATGTCTCTCACCGTTTGCATGGGATTGTTGAGTTGTTGCTTCCAAAGTATATTTAAGAAGAGTATATTTACCGTATCAGGTGCTGCCCAAGCTGCTGCAGGTATTTTATAGTAATGTTATTTCTAGTGTATAGTTATAATGCTGTCGTAATGCAGGAAGTGTGGACCTCTGAACCACCCTTCAGGATACGTGAGTTCCAAAACAAATTATAACATGGGATGAACACTAACAATTTATTTAATAATGTAGAACATCTAGAGCCATCTACCAACTTCCAGAAAACGTACTGCTACTACTAGTGTCTCAGAGATGGCGTGTATTACAGGCTTACATTACTGGTTTATCCGTTGTTACTTAATTTTGGCTATTTCCCATGGTGCATCAGCCTGCCGTCCCGAGAGGGCGAAATGCATAACAATAGATTGTTCTTTAAGTCTAATTTTATTAAGCTGCTTTTTAATTAATTTATATATTAGTTCTTTAAGTCTAGAAACTCTACAGTTATATTTTGTAGGTATATGCTACATAATTGGAGTGATGCTCCACCCGATGGCTTGGGGTAGCAACCGAGTGCAAAAACTATGTGGTGGAGATGCATCAGCATTTTTTATGGCTGACTGCTCTATAGGTAGTGGAATATGGTTAGCAGTGACCGGTACCCTATTGACGTTCGTTTGTGCTTGCTTGTCTTTGCCTGCTGAAAAATCCACCAGCAGTGATAAGGTCCAAGATAAGATTTATGAAGGTCAAACCCTTATTTGTCTTACCTAATCGATGTAAGTTGTTTTTTAGACGCGCTTCTCGAATGCCATGAGTTTTTTAAAAACAGCAAGTTTATTGCATTTTATAAAAAATATAGAATATCGAGAGTGGCATATTTTTAAATTGCTTTTAAATCTACAGTGTTTCACATAGTGGTGGTGGTATATTTATATTTGACTACTATTATCCCAATATTAAAAAAAAATGATTCTTTGGAAACAGACTAATATCCATCGTAAGTGTGATTTCTAAAATAATGGAAAAAATTGCATTTAATTGAATAATGACATTTTTTAACTCCAACATGGGTTTCGCAAAAATCATTCTACTGGCACTGCTACAATTCAGCTTTTGCAGTTTGTTTACAATGAAATGGACAAAGGTAACCTCGTCATGGGATAGTTTTTTGACCTATCACGAGCGTTTGACTCTCTCAATCTGTCGTTTATGAAAGAAAAATTATTTAAGCTAGACATTCGAGGAGTTTTTTTGCAGTGGATCATGTCATATTTAACGGACAGATCTCTTCAGGTAAAAATCAACCAAACAATTTCAAGGGAACATTACGTTAGTCTTGGAGTGCCACAGGGCTCGGTGCTGGGCCCTTTGATTTTTTTGATTTTTGTAAACGACTTGCCATCATTCATATCAAAAGGAAATATCACCATGTTTGCCGACGATAACTCCTTTGGCATATCTGCACCGAGCCTTATGGAGCTCCTCGATGATGGTATGGCTGTTATGACAGAATTTGATGACTATTGCTGCAGAAATAATCTCATATTAAACCTTGAGAAAACTGTGTGCATGTATTTCTCACAAAGAAAATCTTTACCTTCCACCACTCAGTTAAATTTTAAAAACATGACCCTGCCATTTAGCTCAGATACAAGATTTGTAGGTATTTCAATAGATACAAAACTAAGCTGGGATGTTCAAGTCGATGAAGTATGCAAAAAACTTAACAAAGCATATTACTGTATACGTAAGCTCAAGAACTCCCTAGATACTGAGGCTTTATTGCAACTGTATTATTTAATGGCTTATTGCCATATTTCCTACAATATTATAATGTGGGGATGTGCACAAAATTTGCAGCGAGTTTTTGTCTGCCAAAAGCGCATAATTAGATTAATTTTTAATCTTGATTTCACCACATCCTGTAAAAACTCTTAAAAGTTACAGAATATTAACGGTACCATCCATATATCTTTTTTCTTTGTTAAAGTACATTAAAAGTAACATTGATTAATTCAAAACTGTTGCAAATTACCATAATTACAATACTCGTCATGCTGACTTATTAGCTTTGCCTCATCATAATACCTCTCATTTTGAAAAATCACCTCATTTCTCTGGTATCAGTTTTTACAACAAGTTACCTAGTGTAATTAAGGATGTCAACAATTTTAACAAATTCAAATCTAGTCTCAAACAACTTTTAGTTGGGAAATGTTTATACTCGTACAATGAGTTTTAATCTGTATTTGTGTCATATTTGGTGTTCATTGTGTTTTATATTTACTACGTATTGTCCCACCGTGTATACTGAATTATATTTTTTTCTTTTTATCAACGTGCACATCTGTATTGTAACAGCCTAAGTGATTATATATAAATAAATATAAATATATAAAAAAATATTGGGAGCTCCATTTAAAAAACCCAAATATTAGCTTAGCACCAATAGGCGAAACACCCTGTAGATTTAAAAGTAAATTAAAAATTTGCCAATCTAGATCTGCTACGATTTTTATCTTTTCAGTCAAGTCGGTTAATATTTATCCGAGCCTCTATGATCTTGATAATGAATGTAAAGACAGTTTTTTTTTACTTAACATTTTTTAAATCGACATTGGTAATTTTTTTACGACTTCACCAAGTTCAAAACGTATATGGCAAAAATTTTCTGAGTAAATTTAGAGATTAGTGTCTAAAATTTGACGGAATTAAGGTTTTTTTGTGACAAATCTATTAGTATAGGAGCCAGCATGCAGTTACCTGACACGTATATGTATATAAGCTAGACACATGATCAGACCTTTGCTTTAGAGCAAAGCTGATAAGAAAAGTGTTATGAGAATTTGTCTTAGTAGTGGAAACTTAATTTATAAAAGAATTTTTTTTTTAAATCCGCTTGATATTTAGTAATAATCATGGCTTGAAAGTAGACACCTTTCAAGTTTAATTATGTTATCTGCTGGGATAACTGCAATCGCATAAATCAAATCCTTATATTGCAGAAAAAGATTTTACGTACTATGACCTTTAAAAATGTACGTCATTCCTGCAGAACTCTATTCAAAGCACTCGATATTTTAACAATAACACCGCTTTACATACTCAGATGTGTAATATGTAGACTCATGACAACTATATTCCCAGGGATAACTTTACTGATCATGGCCCCTATGTCATGTCCATCAAAGTATATAATAAAATCCCTAAAAACATAAAAAATATTAATAGCGTTCACCTTTTTAACAGCACAGTTCACACCACTTTAATCGAGTACAGCTTTTATTCCATAAATGAATATTTTACTTGTACTAGTTTTTCAGGAGTGTAGTTAGTTTATATTAAAAATACTCGTCTTTATTTATTTTGTTCTGTATCCTGTTTACTATACTATGACCCACATAACAAAATGATATGCAATGTACATACATGTATCTTCAATCTATGGATATGTATATCCACAAGATGGAGATAGTATGTCTAATGTACATCTAATGGATGTGGAATTAACATTCCCAGCAGATACGTTTGTCGCCGACTTCCATATCTATTTTATATCCAATGAATGTACATAAACATATGCAATGTACATTCACTGGATATGAAACACACATCATATACACAATCGTATATTTTATGAATATACATATCTCTGAAGTAGTTTCCACGGACATCAAAACGCTTATTGAATACTGCACCCGACGCGTGTTGCCCCAGCCATGTTGGCATCATCGGCAGATGATTAAAACGAAAAGTTTTAATGATCCCGATGATACCAACACGATTGGAGCAGCACGCATCGAATGAAAGTGTTCGAGTGTTTTGATGTTCGTGGGAACTATATACTTCAGAGGTATCGAATAGTATCCATATAAGAGGGTAATAAAACACAGATAGCTTAATAAGAAATATATTTTATATAACTATTTTAAACATACACAAACTTTACAAAATAACCTAATATTACACAATATTTAAAATTTTCAATATTGACGTATACTTCTTTACCTTCCGGTAGTTTAACAAATTGTAAACATGTATAATACCTACTATAGTTACTCATGTCCTACATATATGTTTAAAACATTCTCAACCATCAGTTATATAATATGAACGTATGTAATTTTTATTCACTATATTTATAAAATACATACCCAATATAACAGCAAATTTTTAGGCCTCTGTCACTTTCCGCCATCTTTACTAAACACACACCTGCCACAATCAGTTAAATATGAAACTTGTAAATTTTCTAACCCTAAAAGAGTATGTATTTACGAATCTAAAGAATTGCATTATAATAAATATATTCTTACATCATGGGAGTTTCATGCAAATGTAACAGCATAATATAGCAATAAGCAAATATAAAATCCAGAGAATGAGAAAGAGTTAACTTACATCACACATAAACACTATACACACAACACTACAGGGCTTAATCGCTGAATGGCGCCGGCTATTGCCTGGAGTGCTGACATAGTATGCCATAAATTAGTAGCACATGCGCATCAGATAATGAGATAAAATTCGTGTACGCGTATAATTTAATTATACCTTAATGGACATGTTATGTATAAATCATTATGTATATACCTCCAGCAATATACAGTTGTATATGACGCTGATGCATATCAGTAGCTGAATATACATTTCATGTCATATGTATATTTAATAATACATATTTAAATTCCAACACCTAATGCATATGCTATGGATGTACATATCCATGAGATGTTATGTGGGGATTTCGTCTAGAATTATGTGTTTTACTATATTTTACAATGTTTTACGTCTTTATGACTATATTTCTATACCTTTAATAGGATCCTATGAAAAGAAAGTTATTATTATTATTAAAAGTACTTCCCATAACTGGGACATATACCTGCTTCTGAACCTCCACTAACTGGGATGTATTTTGGTAATAACTAAGTGGTGATTAATTGATAACAAAGAAATTGGCTTGATATTTCTTTGTCTTACCAACTGATAGTTAGAGAGACGGCGACCACAATGGCTGCAGCATTAGCAATGTATGAAATTTTTTTTCATAGAGTTTAGGCCCCCCTCTACAACTTTGTTCTCTGAAGTAATGCTCTAGCGTTTTGCTGGGAGACACTGGAGCGCCTTAGATTAAAAATTTTTAATTAATTCAAAATTATTTTTAGCCATGTCTGAAAATGATTCCACAGCATCTGTAAGACCCTAAAGTCGCGAGAAACTCATTTTCAGACAAGTCACCCTTTGCAACAAGATTTCCCAGCATATCAAAAAATTTGAAAAAAGGCAAATTTGGAAAGAAAAAAAGAAGCGAATTTCAAGTTGAAACTTGGCAGGATGGCACATTATATATCCAAGATTACGTGAAAATAATTTTGTCACTTCAAGTCTCGCCATTTTATTATTACAATTTTTTTAAAATTTGTTGAGCCCAAATTCGCAAAACGTTTGTGCCATGTCTGAAATTGTCACCTTGCTTTCTTAAACACCCAAATATTATGGAAAAATAGAGAGAGAGATATTTATTCATGTGAGACAAAGAATTGTGTACACTCGTCAATATTTAGTACATAGTACATAGATTTACTCTGATTTATATAAAAATAATTAAGAAAGAACTACGATAAAACAAATGTCAATTAATAAAATTTAAGCTAAAATTTAAGACTTTAAAAAACAAAAAAACACTGAAACATTACAATACACACTTATTACATCCTAAGTTAAAAACTTTTCTTTTTTTTTTATTTAAAATGATTATAAAATTCATGAAATTCGTAGAACACATGTTCCCTCAGAAAACATTTGACTTGTTTTTTAAATTGATATTTCGCTAGATCCTTCCATTCATGGGGTAGTAAGTTGTAAAATTTTACAGAGAGATATCTAAAGGAGGAAATGTTCTTTGATACTCTAAAATATGGAGCAATTAAAGGTTTGTGTCTCGTGTCATATTTATTTACAATTTGGTAGTGAGTAATATTTTTTTTAGCATAACACACACATTCGTAAATATACTGATTCGTACATGTCAAAACTCCTAAGCTTTTAAATAAAGGTCTGCACGAGTCTCTGCCATTTGAATTAGTAATCAGTCTGATTGCCCGCTTTTGTAGACGTAGTATCCTTATTGCATGCGCTGAGCCACCCCAGAGCAAGATACCATAACACATAACACTGTGAAAAAGAGCATGATACGCCATCAGAATGACATTTTTGTCTATCGAGTCTGTCAGGTTTTTTAGAAGGTACACGCTGCTGGACAATTTTTTTGATAGGGAAATTATGTGTGGTTCCCACGACAACTTGCTGTCTAGTGTAACACCCAATCATTTTACTGTGTCATTCATCGTCAACATGCGTGGGTTAAGACTGAAGATGATGGTTTTTGTTTTGTCCTTATTTAAACTTAACTCAATATTATTGTAGTAGTCTTGGGCATTTGACTGTACCTCCAGATCCTTGTCTATCAAGGTGTCTAATTCACTATTCGCTGTTAATAAGGTAATATCATCTGCATATCCATAAATTTCCGAAAAATGGGACATTGCTAGTTCAAATTCTGACAAGATGATTCAGCACTGCTGAGAGGCAGGTATCGTCCAGTCAAATGAGCGGTAAAATTCAAGTGGTGATCAAGACAAGCAAGATAAGACCCCTTTACGTTTTTAGGGTCTCTGAATCAATCAACCCTCCCCCGCCCCTAGATTCGCAGCTATTGGCTAAAAACCACCCCCAAAACGCGTTTTTGAGCTAACACATGGTGCGACCCTATTTAGTCTTGAATCGCTGCTTTAGAACACGGAGCAATTAGATGCGCGGTTTTACCAGTAGGAAAGAGGTGATAAGGAGGTGGAAACAACCCTAGTACAGTAAAATCATAATAAAAATGTCATGATAATCAGCCCTAATATTAAAGAAATCATTGTTCATTTAAATCAAATTTAGATTACATAAATGAAACTAAAACTCCTATTTAAATTTACCTCAAAAATGAATAATACGGATTTATTTAATAACTTTCGCTAGATAATTAAGTTTTGATAACAAATGCTAAATGTTGACGTGTCGTTGCCTTATTAATGTCTCTTCAAATTCAAATTCTTCTGTTGCTGTTGATCATTTAAAAAATACTAAAGAAGAAAAAATTGAAGTTACTTTAATTCACGGTGAAAATAGAACAAATAGGGAAACAGCTGATATTTTTAACCCAAAAGTCAGCTTCATATTCAACAGTTGAAAGTATTTTCCAAAAATTCAAAACAACCGACCCAGTTGGTATTGGTCCTATTCATCATATTTTTTATTGAAAAAACAAAAAGGAACTATTTCCGCATCGCAAACAGCGAAAAACGCGTTTAGGGGGGTGGTTTTTGGCCGATGGGGGTGGAACTTGAGGGTTGAGGGAACTGGGACCCTGCGCAGTTGATTCAGTGCAAAAAATTATGTAGGGGAACATATAATCGTATTTCAGTATCAGATGTGGTTTTCTGCCGCATGGGATATAGCGCAACCGCGCACTTTACGATAAAAAGCCGCACTTTGGCGAGATCAATTTTGTCAGTAAAGTGTTTTCGGGTAATCTCCATGTCAATACGAATCGATCAAACTCACTTGGACTCATGTCACTTAATAATTTAGAATTTTTCCATTTTCTTTTTTTGATATGCAGCGAAATTTTTTTGGTGACCTGGCTGAAAATGGATTTCCCGTGATTTTAGGGCCCCGGGCGGGATTCGAACGCGGGAAACCACTTGAAAATAGTTTCCGATTAGCACGGCCGCAAGTCAATTTTTCAAACGTAAGAACTGAATAAATACGGCGATCGGAGACCCGTTCTATGTCTCGATGGCGAGCAGAAGGTCGACAATGACCATACAACATGAATCATGAGGTGAAAATCGAAAATTGGGGCCGGCAAGAGCGAAGCCTGATCGTCATTCTTTGACAATTCGAAAAGCGAAATTTTTGTCTATCTATTTTTTTGCAACATATTGTTTCTCCATGTCAATATGAATCGATCAAACACACTTGGACTCATGTCACTTAATACTTTACAATTTTTCCATTTTCTTTTTTTGATATGCAGCGAAATTTTTTTGGTGACTTGTCTGAAAATGAGTTTCCCATGACTTTAGGGTCTTACAGATGCTGTGGAATCATTTTCAGACATGATTAAAAATGCTTTTGAATTAATTAAAATGTTTTAATCTAAGGTGCTCCAGCGCCTCCCAGCAAAACGCTAGAGCATTACTTCAGAGAACAAAGTTGTAGCGGGGGACCTAAACTCCATGAACAAACAAAATTCATTCATTGCTAATACTGCAGCCATTATAGTCACCGTCTCTCTAATTATGACATAGCATGCAGTTTTAGAATATCTGTAACTGAACCTCCACCAATCGGGATATATGCCAATTGTATTCTTGTATTCACTAAGTTGCAAGTAATCGATAAAATTAAAGACATTTGTTTGTACCGTGTAAATTTATTGTTGCAATGTTATAAATACAAGCAGATCTAAGGTTTCATCACAAAGTTTTCAAGATGAACATTATTGTATAATTAATGAGATCTGAAAATTTTACTATAATACTGAAAGATTCGATTATAATATCATTTGTCACATGAATGCTCCCTTTACTAATAATTTGTGCATATTGTGAATTATTCTTGGTTTGTTGAGTATATATAGTATAACTTTCGCTAGATAATTAAGTTTTGATAACAAATGCTAAATGTTGACGTGTCGTTGCCTTATTAATGTCTCTTCAAATTCAAATTCTTCTGTTGCTGTTGATCATTTAAAAAATACTAAAGAAGAAAAAATTGAAGTTACTTTAATTCACGGTGAAAATAGAACAAATAGGGAAACAGCTGATATTTTTAACCCAAAAGTCAGCTTCATATTCAACAGTTGAAAGTATTTTCCAAAAATTCAAAACAACCGACCCAGTTGGTATTGGTCCTATTCATCATATTTTTTATTGAAAAAACAAAAAGGAACTATTTCCGCATCGCAAACAGCGAAAAACGCGTTTAGGGGGGTGGTTTTTGGCCGATGGGGGTGGAACTTGAGGGTTGAGGGAACTGGGACCCTGCGCAGTTGATTCAGTGCAAAAAATTATGTAGGGGAACATATAATCGTATTTCAGTATCAGATGTGGTTTTCTGCCGCATGGGATATAGCGCAACCGCGCACTTTACGATAAAAAGCCGCACTTTGGCGAGATCAATTTTGTCAGTAAAGTGTTTTCGGGTAATCTCCATGTCAATACGAATCGATCAAACTCACTTGGACTCATGTCACTTAATAATTTAGAATTTTTCCATTTTCTTTTTTTGATATGCAGCGAAATTTTTTTGGTGACCTGGCTGAAAATGGATTTCCCGTGATTTTAGGGCCCCGGGCGGGATTCGAACGCGGGAAACCACTTGAAAATAGTTTCCGATTAGCACGGCCGCAAGTCAATTTTTCAAACGTAAGAACTGAATAAATACGGCGATCGGAGACCCGTTCTATGTCTCGATGGCGAGCAGAAGGTCGACAATGACCATACAACATGAATCATGAGGTGAAAATCGAAAATTGGGGCCGGCAAGAGCGAAGCCTGATCGTCATTCTTTGACAATTCGAAAAGCGAAATTTTTGTCTATCTATTTTTTTGCAACATATTGTTTCTCCATGTCAATATGAATCGATCAAACACACTTGGACTCATGTCACTTAATACTTTACAATTTTTCCATTTTCTTTTTTTGATATGCAGCGAAATTTTTTTGGTGACTTGTCTGAAAATGAGTTTCCCATGACTTTAGGGTCTTACAGATGCTGTGGAATCATTTTCAGACATGATTAAAAATGCTTTTGAATTAATTAAAATGTTTTAATCTAAGGTGCTCCAGCGCCTCCCAGCAAAACGCTAGAGCATTACTTCAGAGAACAAAGTTGTAGCGGGGGACCTAAACTCCATGAACAAACAAAATTCATTCATTGCTAATACTGCAGCCATTATAGTCACCGTCTCTCTAATTATGACATAGCATGCAGTTTTAGAATATCTGTAACTGAACCTCCACCAATCGGGATATATGCCAATTGTATTCTTGTATTCACTAAGTTGCAAGTAATCGATAAAATTAAAGACATTTGTTTGTACCGTGTAAATTTATTGTTGCAATGTTATAAATACAAGCAGATCTAAGGTTTCATCACAAAGTTTTCAAGATGAACATTATTGTATAATTAATGAGATCTGAAAATTTTACTATAATACTGAAAGATTCGATTATAATATCATTTGTCACATGAATGCTCCCTTTACTAATAATTTGTGCATATTGTGAATTATTCTTGGTTTGTTGAGTATATATAGTATAATTGTGCCAGGCATAACCATTTACAGATCTGATTTCTTCCAAATTAAACACTTATTATTAGCGGGCAGATCATAAATTTTCACGAGTGTTATTCCATACGGCTCGGCAACTTTAACCAGATCTTGTATATCCCTCACGCCAAATTCGGGATCTGAAGCTCGTATGCTTCTGTCAAAATCTCTATTTGATTGTGGTTCTAGAACCCCATTATTAGCATAAGGTCCATATGTAACTAAAAGACCTTCGGATTTCAATATTGCACTGATATTTTTAAACAAGGCTATTGTACATGAAAATGGTGCCACATGCATCATATTCACGTTAATAGCGTAATCAAAATCATTAGACACATTCCATGTTTTCCAGTCGTCTCTAACATCAATTCTAATAGGGTCCTGTATGTTTTTTGTAGGTGTATCGTTGGCGTACGCTTTAATGCTACTCAGTAAAAATGTTTCGTATTCTGATGGTTGAAATGTCAACCGAGGAAAATGCGGAGCGAAATATGACACATGCTGACCAGTTCCCGATGATATTTCCAATACTTTTCCGTCTATGTTTTTATTGAAATGCTTCTGGAGGACCTCAAGGATGGGGGCTTTGTTCCTCTCGGATGCAGGGTAGTTAACTTTTCGGCTGGAAATCAGTGCCTTAATTAATCCAAATCACTTTGATTGAAGTAAAAGAAATATTTTGTAAGTCAAAAAATATTTTTTTTTTTATATTTTGGTATGAATTCAGTAGTGTTAGTAGAAATATCAAGCATACAAAAGTACTCTAGAACCAAATTCTGTTCTATTTCCCTTTCACTAGTTTATTCTGAAACTACTGCAACAGAAGGCAATTTGCCATTTGTAAAGCCATAATGAATTTTACATTTCCCTGCACTCCACGATGTTTAAACGACCAATGGAGTTTCAATCTCAACGGTGTAAGAGATAGTTTTACATATGTACGTGTTAAAATTAAAATGCAAACAGAATGAACAATAGAACTGTTTGAGCATTTAACTTTTATTGAATTTATGCCAAAATGACCTCTTGCTGTTGCAATCACCATTCCTGCATATTTCTTTCACCCAATTTATAGGTAATTTTACTTTTCTCTTGGAGACTCTGCCACATATGTCGTCACTTCCGAGTAATGTACAAAATAATACAATTATACAGAAAATGACTGGGAATAACCTTTAAGCCTGTAACTTTTATGTCAAAGGTGGAATTAGAGTATGTTTTTTGACAGATGACTCAAGAATAAAATTCTAAGGGCCATTACTTTCGGTCTCTGTTAAGCGTTAACCATGTGCCAAATCACTGATAGTGTGATAGTACAATTGGCTGGTGCGCGTGAAAAAGCGTATAAGTCGAAAATAGTAGAAATCGATCTATCTGCACCAATTGCCTTGAAATGTTAATACAATTGTGTGGGAAAAGGGATGTAACTCTAAACTAAAACACATTCCAAGTATAATATACTTGGAATGTGTTTAGATAAATATTTTGTTTCTGTATTTTGAATATTCCCGCCAATTTTTTAAATAAAGTGCCATTTACTGAATGGTATTATACAAAATTTTATGCACCAAAAAATAAAGTACAGTGTTTTTACCTTTTTAACGGTAACATTAATTTTTAGTGGCAGGTGGAAAGTCGCCTCTAATTTTAAATGATGTTGGTTAAATTTAACCTTAAAAAAAGTATATAGAATACCACTAACAGTTAACTTCATTCCGCTAATTATTTTAACAGTTACCTTGCCGTCAGAAATTAACCAAAATGTTACAGAATAGACTAGAATAGATTTGTTATATTTCTAGTTCATATAGTGAAAAGAGATGAAAAGTAAAAACATGTTTTAGTAAGTTTCTGTAGATTGAGGTTATGATTGTTTTAATTGCCATTAATTACTATTCATTACTCATGAAAATTTTTAGTCTTTATGTTATTACTGTTCAGTGTATTATATGAATTTCTAAATAGTACTGAAATGAAGAAAAAGAAGCGATGGACTAATTTCACCTCAAGTGAAATTAATTTGTTTATGCAGACTTTGAAATCAGAGTTAATGACTATCGAAAATAAAAAACTGATGGTGCCATTTTGAAATGTGTACCTAAATTAATTATGTACACCAAATCTTCATTGTCATTATCGTCAATTAGTTCAGCCGATTCACGTAAAGTCCATTTTTCAAAATAAATTTACGAAGTATAGTTAAAACCACAACTAAATTTAACTACAGCCACACCCACATTTAACTATGATCGAGCCTTAACTTAGCTTGAAAGTAACCGAATTAACTGGTTAATATTTAATCAGAAACTAAATTAATTTAATCATGACTGGCCCTAAAAGTAAAAAATGTCGGCGATGTTTCAGAAACCCATTCTGCTTGTTTTCTCAAAACGTTTTTTCGAAAATCTTTTGTGCTGTGTATGTTAAATACGCAACTCTAAAATTATGTTTGTTATATTCAGTATCTGTAGATATTTACTACATACACAGAACTGTTGATATAGTTGACAGTTTTATTTTACACAATGTTAAATCTGTTTAATTTATCTTTTAACATTAACAACCAGGTTGTACGAACTTCTATGGAACAATTCGACATGCATCTATCCCCATTCAACAATTTTATTGCTTATTCTTTAATGCTCCTTTTTGCTACGCTCCTTTTTTTTAAATATTTGCAGAGTAATAGTTTATTCTATGTCCGTTCTCCCAAACTTGTTCGCAAATCTTCAATCTCTGAATTTCATTTTTCCTACGCTGTGTCTAGGTACACGCTAACTTGTATGTAAATCTAAATATTATATACATGCGAAACGTGAATACGTCAGGACGCAAGTCGAGAAATTGAAATATGTTGTTATTTTGTGGGAAAAAGAAACAAAATTATTTCTGCCATGAAATCAGACCTGAATTTGTGAAGAAATACATTAATCGTTACAAAATAAAAAGGAAATTCAGTGAGTCTACGTATTTGAACCCGGGACCGCTCGCATGCTAAGCGAGGACATTACACAGTCCAACCATCCAGCTGTCAAGTGACACTATTGCACGGAATAAATAGTCATAGGATGACGTACACGCAAAGATGACGTTTCGCTTGTATATAATATTTAGATTTATGTACAAGTTAGCGTGTACCCAGACATTTTGTTTTTTCCTAATGTATTATTTTGTAGATTTCTCGTGCATTATTTAGAAATAGTCATATGTGACAGGAAATTCCAAAAAGAAAAGTAAAGAATTTATAGGTCTGAATATATTTCTTAATTTTGCGATATTTGACATTTCAAAGTGTAACTTACGATATATTTCTTTCACAAATATAAACAATCTTAAAGGTATTCAGTGTCTTACATATATATCCTTTACCGATGTAATAAACATATTTAATGACATAAAAATTGCATTTAAAATAAAATAAGCAAACAAAAAGTGGTGCCTCATGAAATAAAGTATATTTTTGAGAATAAACTAAACTAAATAATCTTCAAGTTGCTCATATGTATGTTGTTTAACATTTTTATATGTTCATCTTTTAGCTTGTTCTAACAACCGGAACGAGCTCATAAAAGTCTTATAAGTTGGACATACACATTTCAATTTTTTTCATATTTTATTAATAAACAAAATTTTTTCTGGATTGCACATTTTTCATCTTAAAAATATACTTTGTATCTTTCCATTATGAAGGAATGTTTAGGAAAGTTTAATGTGGTTTATATTGCACACCCCTCCAGTACATTGTGAATTATTTCCATATTTGTGCTTACAGAACTCGGCTTCACATCATTATACAAAGTGCACATGCATAGTCACTTGTTACAATATACCTCATATTTCATAAAATGTTCAGTATATCAAAATCTCACTTATTGGTTGTTTATACATTCATAAATATTTTCATTTTTCATCCCCTTTTACATACACGAGAGATTGTAATTTACATATATGTTAAGCTTAAAACTAATTTATATCATTCATTTGGAATCTGTATAAAAAACGAATATCAACACGCCACAGACAATGAATCGTCCTCAGTCTTATATATGCTTCCTCTTAAGTAAAAGTACGCGTTTTCTTTAAAAAATCAGCCGCGGTTTATATATATACAAATTTTTCAGTTCCAACTGGAATCTTGGAGGCTTGGGTGTGTGCATCAAATGTCACAGATAACCTCAAATTTCTATTTCTGAAAGTTTAACCAAAGTTTTATTTATTATTTATATTTATTGTTGAGATTCGTACTAGTATTATACTTAAATACTCCAATACCAGGATATATCAATATTATTAGTTACTAAAATAAGACTTTTTCTTGGTTAGAAACCTAACCTATAACTTGTTTCTTTACAAAAACTGAAAGTTTCAGATTACAGGTGAATTTTGACGTGTATGGTCTATACTCCTAGCGAAATCTTATTACCATGCATATGGCAAAACTCCACTGGCTTAAGATAGGTTATGTGTCAGATAGGAAGGAGAACATGTATTGAAGTGACGAGTGGCGCCACACCACGATAATAGATTAGGTGAATTAGACAATGTCGCGGCCCACCCCGATTAGCAATTGAACCAGGTGCATGGAAATTAACTTTCACAATTTGTATAGCAACGTTAAGAGGGGTGTGCACTTGTGTAGGTATGCTAACAGGCATATTTAGGATTGCTTATAAGTTAATGTTAGAAGTATTACCCAACATTTGTGATAATTCATTCTTATGCTCTCTAAACTATGGACTTACCTCATGTTGATAAATGTAGTCGTTGTAGAAAACCAGTTTTTCAAAAACTGCATCTGAAACAATTTACAATTTATATAGTAACCCTTTGTATGTGTTATAAAATATATACCAAATATTTAATATTAATGTACTTATTATACATGTTTATGCTTTAAGTATTTTGTATCTCGAATATCTTTTATACATATTTATGCACTTTTTTACATTTATACATGTTTTAATAAAATTAAATATATAATTTGTTTTTTTAAGCCCTTAAACGAACCTAGTAACGATGAAATTTGTATACCTGGCCGGGTGTTCTCGACCTTTTTTTCATTGTGTTTGATCATAGACGTCAAGAAATAAACTTGCACCTTTATGAGATGATTGAATAGTAAACTGAAAGATAGAGATACAGACTATGGGGGTTTATTCTATATTTGTTGCAAAAAGTTGAGGCTACGCTTCAAATGCAGGCCGCGGGTAAAAATGTTAATAAATCGTGAACAGTAAGTCGTAAATTGAAATTACATCAGCAGGGAAACGGGAGAGTTTTTGGCATGCTTCCAATCGACTTTTGGCAAAATAAAAAAACAACACGTAGAGTAAATCTCGAAGAATACAATCGCGTTGGTTAAATATCAGTCCGACTGCCACAGGGTTTTCGTGGTGCTGTGCAAAAAGTGCCTTTTTTCCAAAAAGCAATTGTTTGCAAAAATTACACGGTATTTTGGTATTTTCGATTGAAATTTTGAGGATAGGTTAAGGACTACTAAAACTGTAACGTGTGCATTTCAACCGGAGTTATGAAGTTTTTTAAAAATGTGCAAATTTAGTGTTTTTTTATGCAATTTGCCAGGGAACCACCAGGACTCATTTTGTTGGTTTTTTTATTGCACATATTTTCTACCCAAACACTTTTTTTCGTATAAATTCAACTTTTCCTTTTAAACGCGAAAAACCGTTTCTCACGACCTTTCGAAATTTTTTTTTGCAAATTCCACCAAAGATTCTTCTTGCAAATTAATATCATCTTCCGGACATCGCAAACTACATGTTAGTTTTTTTTTTGCTAAGGTTGCAGTGAGTCTGAGATCTGGATCGCTCGAAAGCTAGCTGGCCTACACTATAACTCGAATGCTTAATTTTTTTAGATAAAGAAAGCACAAACCTCCATCACTCTCTGTCCCATTCTTCTATTCCTCAGTTTCTATTATCAGAACAGGCATCTATCTCGTTATGTTTATGGGTTTGGCATTGTATTGAAAAATATTTTTAAAAATCTAAGACCTTGGCTTCTAGTATGTACACTAAATCCTAAGTTTCTGTGCTCCTACCAGCTTGCTGTATTTATTTTCCCCTATTTAACCCCCAACCCTTCAACAAAATCGTCTCAAAATATAATCTAGTTCCATGTGTCGTTATAATAAATACGTGTATCAAATTTCAAGTAAATATCTCAATTTTATTGTATCAACCCCTTTAATAATGGAGTGGGAGTGGTGGGAGGAGATAGAAAATATTATAAAAAAATTTGAAGCCTTGGTTTCTTGTATATACACCAAATTGTACATTTTTATTCTCTTACCAGCTTGCATTACTTATTTTCCACAATTTACCCCCTAACCCTTTACCGGATAAATTCAAAAAACAATCCAGTTCCAGATCTCGTTATAGTACATACTTATGTATATAAAATTTCAAGTCAATATCTTAAACCGTTCTAGAGAAAACGTGCGGACAAAAAAAGTTAGACAGACAAAGAATTTTTCGATTTTTACGTAAAGTTCGACTTTTCTTGTGATGAGGCCTCACATATTTTGATGACCCCCCCCCCCCCACCCTCTAAAATTTATCTTTAAATGTTAGCATGTTACTAAAAATTGATATAGATTTGTCAACATGATTAATAAACGAAGAAGGTAAAACTAGAACACACAAAATAATCTTAAAGGACAAGAGAATTTCATTGTTGATAATTAGGCGAGTGTGTTTGGGATTTTTCCCAAAAATTTTCTATACTACTTTAGTTACCCACGGATTCTTATAGGAAAAATTGCTCTGAACAAGAGTTTCTTATGAAAAATTTTCCTAAACCGCGAGCTACATAGTCAAATAATTGTTTAAACTAAATTTTTTTCGTTTTTATTTAATAAAATGAAAACGGTTTGACGGATTCGAAAAAATCTTGATTTAATAGAAAGATATTTATAATATACGTCGTTTGGCAACAGGCACAACTCATTTTGTAGACCTGTTCATTTGTTATAGCCAAAATACATTTCTTGATTAACAAATTGATTACTCCGAAACTAATGAGGTCAGGATATTGTTTTCTTCAAAATACATGCCTTTTATACCAAAGAATATGCCATATTTTTTTTGGCCCGATATCTTCAATACTTTTTGGTTGTTTAAACAATTGACATAATTTATTAATTAGCAAATAACTTTTTTTTCGAAAGTTTGATCGACTTCAAACCAACCTTAAACGATAAATATTGATGTTCGGCATAACTCACGTAGAAGTCTGCACAAAAGCAACTTTGCTCTTGTTTATTTAACGTTTAAATTAATTTTGCAAATTGGAATATCTCGGCTCTCAGTAAGTGTGTCGAAATAGAGTTTTGTGCACATGAAAGTGTGGGAAAGGAAAATTTTGAGACCAGAAAGAACTTGATCGAATAACCGGAACCAGCAATAAAAGTGATATTGCGTGAGAGGCTCTAATTTGTTTATTAATAACTTTTTGGACACTAGTTTGGTGCAAATGAAAGCTAACAAGTTTTTCCATCAACCACAAAGAGTTCTAGAAAAAATATTCAATCCAAAATCTCTCCCGCAACGTGAAATTAGTAAGATTTAACGCGCAATGAGGTGGCGGGTTCAATCCTCGGTGCAGACAAATATTTTTGTGGTTAAATTCACTTTTTTTTCGTGCAATAAAATGTTTCTTATAATTGAGAACTTCATTAAATCCGTAACTCTCGAGCTGATGCTGTGGACATGTTTTGTATGCTCTACATTTCTTATAGTCGAAATCATGGAACGGTAGAAGAGGATGGGCCTTTTTGTGAGTGGGTGACCGGTTTTTTATAATAATAATGCCGTTAAAATAGTTAAGTTGATTATTTCTCATTTACAAATACCTAACAAAGTGTGTGTTTTTTTCATGAGACGTAAACTTTTTTCATTATAAGAAAAAAGTAAAAAAAATATTTTTTTCCTTTTTATTCTTTTTTCGACAGGCACCTCCCTCAAATAAAGTAAAACAAGCCTTCTCTTTCACAAAAAGCAGTAAAAAAAAACAAAAACTACCGACAAATCCTCGTTGGACAAGAACAATCATGTTTGTTGCAAGAGAGCCATTTATTTATTATTTACGACGTTTTAAAAACTTTCTCAGAAAGTAAAAACATTTATTACCATATCATAAAAAATACTTGGTTACATGAAACAAAATAAATTTGACGAAAAAAAAATTTGCCCACACCGAGGATGGAACCCGCCACCCCATTGCCCGTCAAATCTTACTATTTTCACGTTGCGGGAGAGATTTTTTTAAGGGTCAAAAACGTGTACAACACTTCAGGGATTGAATATTTTTTGTAGAACTTTTTGTGGTCGATGGAGAAACTTGTTAGCTTTCATTTTCACCAAACCTCGTGTCCAAAAAGTTATTAACAAATTAGAGCCTCTCACACAATATCACTTTTATTTCCGGTTGCGGTTATTCGATCAAGTTCTTCCTGGTCTCAAAATTTTCCTTTTTTAGGGTTATGCCCGACATCAATATTTATCGTTTAAAGTTGGTTTGAAGTCGATCAAACTTTCTAAAAAAAAGTTATTTGCTAATAATTAACAAATTATGACAATCGTTCAAACAATCAAAAACTATTGAAGATATCGGGCCAAAAAAATATGGTATATTCTTTGGTATAAAAGGCATGTATTTTGAAAAAAACAATATCCTGACCTCATTAGTTTCGGAGTAATCAATTTGTTAATTCAGAAATTTATTTTGGCTATAACAAATGAGCGGGTATTGAAAATATCACTGCTACCGTCTCGATACTACATTAAAAATGCCACTAAACATACATACCCTGGCCAGGATTTGAACCCACGACTTCGTCGTACTTTTATATACAATTAGCTAGACAGGCTTGAATATTTTATTTTTATACTTATTTGCATTTTTTTCAATCAATAAATGAAAATATATTTTGAATTCGACTCTTTCTTGATCCACTTAATCTAAAATTGAAGACCTAAGTGTGATTCTGTGGTGTGAATCAGAAAACTGAGTTTCATGGGTCAACTTCAATTCCATCACGTCTGTATCAGTATCCCGATTGCTCACAGGGTCTATCAGTGGTTATTAACTCTAAGTGTCTCTAAAGCGCTAATTTATAAGATGACCTGAGCGAAAGTGCACCGCTAGTCTACAAGATGTGACGGCAGGCAGATGTAACAGTCATGGTAAGTAAACTTTCCCATACTAGTCTCTTAGTCGTAAGAATCCTACATGAGAGTGGAGGAAGCCACATACTGTAGCGAAAGCACGTTGGGCACTGTTAATTATCAATTTTTGTCGTGTCCCTCAGATGGGCGATAGTCAGTTCATCCACAATCTTACAGTCTCTATTGTGAAGTGCATGTTACATGCTTATTTGTATAGTGTCCAAGGACGAACACATGAAACTCTATGCTGTTGTTGCATTCTTTATTTAAAAAAAAAAATGATTTCAAGAAGCTGGTTTTCATTACGATAATGGTGAAAGATTTTTTGGTAATATGCAACAGTTTTAATCAGTGCAAACTGGTATAAAGCCAAGCCATTAAGTAGCATTGAAACTATCCATTTGTGGTGGAAGTGATATACCTAGGTGTTACACTAGATAAGTCGCTTAAATGGAACTCCCACTTGGAAACGGCAATCCACAAAGCAATACCGTCCTCATAAAAACTTGAGGCATTAGTCCCCGGCAAATATACTGGGTATATGTTATGGTGATAAGGCCATTGGTAGCATATACCTCAAAACTTTAGTGGTCAAAGGGGCTATAAGCTAAAACAAACGACCAAACTCTGGATTGCAGTCAAGTATGACATCGGCTGCTCTGGATTTACCTCCTCTCCACATATACCTGGAGAGGAAGGGTGGGCAAAATACAGTAAATCCAATTTAAAATCAATTCAAACTAGTACATTACTTTTTTTTTATTTGAGAATCCGCGTTAGTGCTAAAAATTACTTTTAGTTCAACAAATTGTTTTTTTGATAGCCACTACCTCAAACACCTTTGAACCCACTATGGTGTAATCTTCTACAAAGGGATTTCTAAAGGTGCTGATTAATAATACCTTACTAGTTTTTTCGTTAATACTTTTTTTTTTAAATCGACTTTTCAAACCCCCTTAAAATTGCACGCCGTTGACATGTATCACATATTACTAAGTTCAAAGAATCATCTTATCGATCTTTTCTTAACACCAAAGTTTGAAGTTAATCAAGCATCAATTAACGGGTATACAGGGGTGCTGCGATCTTAAGTGGGTCACACACTGTATAACATTTTCTTTTTAATGCATTTTTTTGTTTTTAAATTTCTCTAAATTATTTATTTATTCGGTTATTTAACAAAGTCATATCAATTGACTGTAATTAAAAGTCAATATAATAAAAAAAAGCTCCCATGTAGCTAGTTAAAAAATTCCTTTGGCATATCGAACTATATGTATTACTATAACAAACAACTTCGCATAAATAATAAAACAAATATTAGGGGAATTTAAATATACATATATTTTAAACAAATAAATATTTAATAAATTATCTATTACCTATTTAAATAATTAACATTTATAATTCCTCTACTTGTCTTTTACATTTTTCTTCCTATTTTTATTTTTTACGTTTGAAGGAATATACACACCATGTCCTGTTTTCTTTAGGTGGTCGAATAATTTATTCTTGGAAAGAAAATTAGACTTGCACGTAATACAGTTATGATCAGTGTCCACATCTAATAATTCGGTTACATTTTCTTTTTTAGTTTTTTTATCTTTTTTACTTTTCTTTGAATTACTGGATTCCTTTGGTCTTGACACAGTCTCAGTGGCAACTTCTTCATCTTTAGGAATTGTTTTTTCATCAGTTGATTTATTAGCATTCTTCTTATTTTTCTTCTTTTGTTTTTTATTTGAACCAAAATCAAAACCATCGTCAGTCTCCTGTTGGTTTGGGATACCTTCTTCGACATCACTCGTGTGTTGATCTGTTAACAACACATTTCGAGATTTTTTCTTCTTCTTTTGTTTATTTTGAGCAACTTCTTCCAATGAGTCTGGGTCACTTTGAGTATCACCGTTTTCTATTTCATCTTCTACAATTTCTTCTAAATCGCTATGGCTTTCTTCTAGGTCATGGTAATCTTCCAAGTTGTCAGATATATCAGATTCTTTGTCAAGATCATCCTCTTCCAGCATTACTTGTTTTAGAACTTCTATATTTTCTTTGTGTTTTTTACTGAGTTCGTGATTTTCAAAAGCTTTAGGCGTCTTAAATATTTTATTGCAAGCTACACAGTACAGATTATTAATATCATCCTCTTCTTCGCATTCAGAATTAGAAAACTCTTCGCCAAATTGCTCAGCCAAAGTTCGTTCTATTTGTTCTAATTCAGATTTAACATTATCAAATTTTGCCCATTCTGGTTGCTCTCCAGACGTATTCAATTGTTCTTGCCTCTCTAACTTTTTCTGCTT
The DNA here is from genome assembly GCA_963583905.1 of Stenurella melanura. Classification (NCBI taxonomy): domain Eukaryota; kingdom Metazoa; phylum Arthropoda; class Insecta; order Coleoptera; family Cerambycidae; genus Stenurella; species Stenurella melanura. The sequence continues at coordinate 188,396,411 of OY757310.1, forward strand.
CATTAAAGATTCCCTTTTCATTTTATCCTCTAATAACTTTTGTTCCTGGACTTTCTTTTGGGCCTGCACTCGTTTATCCCTCTTTTTTACAAACGCAACTAAATTTCGAATTTCTTCATTTCGTTCTTTCTTGGCCTTTTGCCTTACTTTTTTATTTTCCTTCTCTACTAACTTTATATACCTACGATCTCTGGTTTCTCTTATATCATATGGATCTAGCCATACATAACTTTTCTTAGTTGAATAATTCAACCAATAAGCATAAAATTCTGATACATTCTCATAGTCAGATTTTGAGTTACCAAAAGTAGGTATTTCACAAAATTCCTCCTTCCCGTCCATAAACTTCATATCTTCTTTTGCAATGTTTTCAAAAACATTACGGTATACAGTATAAAAACCTGCATCATCATCCCCATAGCCTTTAAAACATGTACTAGTAAAGTATTGGAAAACATCGAGGCTATTATCTTGAAATTCTGAATTCGATCCATGTAGAATTTGTTCCCTGTGGTTGTCATACCAAGCACGTTCCTGGCGATCACTTAACACTTCATATGCTTGTTGCACAGTTTGAAATTGTTCCTTGGCATATTCAGAGTTTTCCAAATTCTTGTCGGGATGCCATTTTAGAGCCAGTTTTCTATATGCTGCCTTGATTTCGGAATCATCTGCATTTCGAGGAACATCCAACACCTCATAGTGACACTTCATGTTTGGTTATGTTCTGTCAAGTAGTCAAGAGAATGGTTTTTTTGTTCGTTTGTGATAGATACTTGTAATGACAATAGACACTTTAATTTATACAGAAATAGCTGTAAATTTGGATAAAAATATGATGAGCACCTTGAAATTACAGCTACACCATGCCAAAATTAATTAATAAATTCCTCGCTTACCGATATTAAAGCCGGCTTCAAACCACTAAAATTGTGTCTGTCTTCTGTCGTTCTGTCTATCTCAGGGTCGCCAACATGTTACTCGTCCAATACGAATCAAGCAATGCGTATTTTTTTTTGTATTTACCTTATATGTACATAACCTACTACACAACAAAGTTGAAGATTTTATTTTGTATCTGTATGTGTGTGTGTGCATGTATATAATATGTATAGATCGTTTCTTGTAAACAGGATAACAACTTCTATTCTATATTTATTTTAAACTTGACGTACGCGCGAATGTAAAATACAGGGGCACAGGGCCGTATTTAGGTTCTGTACTGTCCGAATTTCAAAATTCAAGATGGATAATTCGGAGCTCGCACCATTAGCAGCGGAAAAATCATTTCCGTGGAATTTTCTTCAAACTTTAGGAATAGGTAGTTCAAGGGCTTTCTAACCGAAAATGTTATATGAAAAAATTGATTTAATTCCTAAACTAACTAAAAGATAGGTTGGCTCATTAAAATCGACAAGTGCTACGTCACGTATAGACCTCGATGACAGCTGCGTGTGACTGTTTTTTCCTCATTTTATAGAAAAAAGTTTGAAATTTATTCTTTCAATGTACAATTATATTCTAACCAAATAGATATATCTTACATATAAACAGAAATAATTCATATATATGTGACATATATTACAGTCAGCTTAGTTCGGTCGTTCTATCAGGACAGTGTTGTCCATTTTACACTATCGGCAACATATCTAGCCACACCCACTTTCTCTATTCAATTATAAAAATTCTCAAACACAATTTCCGATATTTACCTCTTCTCTTCGTTTCCTTTTTGTATTTTTGTTTGTTTTGTCGCTCTAAATTATTTCTTCCAAACAATATTTATTCCTTTATTATTATTATTATTAAATTCTTTAGAAAGCAAACATTTTAAATTATAAATTATGCGGTCTGATATATAGCCGCTCGCTCTTGCTGCATTGCTTGGAACGGGTTTTTTGGATAGTAATTTTCCCGTGCCGAACTATCATATATATCTGTGATATTTTATCTACACCATGCAGCGTCTTTTGCATTGCATATATCAATTGTTTTAAGTTTAAAAATTTTTTTTTACATGTTCTATCTTATACACTTTTTAATTCGCCGATCCCGCGAAAGGAGATAGTGATTATTATTTAAGTTTACTTTTAATCCAACCTAGCCTCGCTCTGTCCATCCCTTCAATTACCATGGCGATTAGTGCAGTGGATGTTTGGCTGGCTCCGGACGAGAGCTTAGGTAGGACAATTATGTATTATTAATTTAAAATAAATTTGTTTTGATTTGATTTGATTTGTTATATTATAATTTTACAGCAAAATGTTACCTAATAATAAATTAATGTTTTTGATTAAGCACATAAAAGTACGAAGTTGTACAAGATATCGAAACTGGTATAAAATACATAGTGTTATTTAATTGTCTCTCAGATTGAAGGAATTTTACGAGATATTTTCAATATGACATTGTTTACAACGTGAATGAAAGTTGCTGTCAGACGCTATCATGAAAATGCGAATATACCACGAATATACCACTTCTATTGAACTTAAGTTTGTATTTTCAATTTTTAAACATTTGAAACTATTATAATGACCTATATAGTATCATACTACAATGAAATATCGGTAGATCCCTCTATAATTTATGCGTATACCCTAAATAAGGTAAAAATAACATATAGACAATATACCCTAATTAAGGTAAAAATCCCATATAGACAAAAATAACATATAGCCAATATTCAAATATTCTCAGAGTTTATTAAAATTTATGATATAACGTGTATTACATGTGTGTAATCTGCTTTATACAAACACAGTAATAACGAGTTTAGGCCTTAACTAAATTATTCACTAAGCCAACACGGTTTGGTTATAGCGTGATTTGGCAATTAAAATAACCTTGATGGTGTTTCGGTTGACTTAGGTGAATCGCCTAAAATTGCCTATCGAATATGGCAGTTTTGGAAATAATTTATGTCAAACAGCTGATTGCTGATTAAAATGGCGATTTACACATCTAAAAACCATAAAAAATAATATTAATAAGAAATCCGTCCTCTGTCAGCCCAATTAAAACAGGTAACGTATTATAATTAGCTCTACCGTTATTATTTATTAGTTATAACCAATTGCCATTGTTAAAAAGTATGGTTAATTAACACCTTTATAAACGTCACTTTTTTTTATATTTATGTTATTGTACCAGTTTAAACCACTATACATCATTAAAGTAATATTTATGACTTTCTATTAAATCAACTGAACTCTGCAGATCATTTTGGGTCTAAATTTTGAATTAAGTCATATGACACACTTTTATAAGCAAAATGTTAATTGACATTAATTTATTTAATTGAACTGGCGATGCGTTATCATTTTGCATCGAAACAAATTATGTATCATAAAAGAGTAATGTATTATTCATTTTAGATTATCAAAATGCCTGGCACCAGTCTTGTGGTACCTGTGGTGCTATGGGGCAAGTATGCCCCAACACACTGTATATCATGCATTTACCTATCAAAGGATCAAAAGACGTTGGCTACAGGGTGTTATGATGGACAGATTTGTCTGTGGTAAGTTTTGGTCTATGCTAAGAATTTTTTCTATAAGGTATCTAAAATTGTCCAAATGAATATTCTACAAGGACTAGAGATTAAGTCTAGTAAAAGTTAGGGATTTTTAAAAAATCACTTCATGTTAAATACAAATTGCAATATTAGGCTCACTTACCAACTAGCAGCGTCCACAAACAATTAATACTAATTAATTGATAGATAAGATTTATATAAAATAGATTTGTTTTTACATTCTTGTTTTCTTTTTATGTACCTATTAATCTGACTGGATAATTATTCAATAGATATGCTGCAAGATTATTGTATTTTTCTAGGCAAGTTGATCCGGAAACTCTCCATATGACTCCGAGATGTTTGTTAGTAGGACATACAGCCCCTATATTGTGTTTATCGAAAGCTTCTATAATACAGGATAACAACTACATAGTGTCTAGTTCTGAGGCAGGTGAAATGTGTACTTGGGACTTAGTAGATGGAAAATGCAGGGAGGCAGTTAAGCTACCACAAGTACATACAAATATGCAGGTATTTATATTTAATTATATCAAATCAGTTTGGTGTGTTGATAGTACGTAACAAGCTTTTGTGCGCAGAATGTAGAATAGCTTTGTAAATTGCTCATTGTTTGCCTAGTAATAAATTTTATGACAAAGCTGTGATAAAAACCAGACACCTAAGTGTCATGGTTTACCTCAATGTCTCATGTAAATGGGCTTAACAAGAGGAGGTAGCAAAAATTTGATTAAAATTTTTGATATTTCTTTTTGTTTATCTGAAATCCAAGCTTTGTGATTGTGTTAGCTGATTTATAGGATTACTAACACAGATAATTATGTCGTAAACGAATGAATATTTTATCTTAATTAAATTTGATAAACAATTATTGTAATAGAGGATGTTTATTATTGTTACACAGCATTAGATATGAATAGTGGTGCAAAGGAAGGAATGTTAATGTTCTCTTGAGTGTATGCAACTGTTCCCCAATTTAAAGGATAAGTCCCGTAGATAAGACTGGAACTTTTGAAATGTTTATGTTACTTTATTTAAAATCACAAACATTCTGGTTACTTACCTATAATATTAATGCTACTTGCGCACTCAGTAATAGTATGCCAATTAATTGCCGCAGCGAAAGTGGTAATAGAAAAGTTAAGTTTATTTTATTATGCTCAAATTCATTACAGATTAATTTACTTATTACATACACATTTATTATTTCAGATTCATAGTATTTGACCTCAAAAATCCTCTAGATTTAATTTTCCTAGAAATAAACTTAATAATTACAAATTTCAAGAAAAATGTTTCTATATTCTCTCGAAAACATTAATCGTTTTTCTTGTGGCTCAATCGTAAAAACTACTCACAATCATAACTTACCCAAAATTCTAGTAAGTAATCATATAAAAAATATTAATCCGTACAAAATTTTAGAAAATTTTTAGTAAAATCACAGTTCTGATCAGAAATTCGTAATCATTGACCCCAATGAGCTATAATTTTTTCGAAAAAATATTTTTTCCCAGTTTTCAAATTTCAGGAAAAGTTTTGGATAATTATTATCGAACAATTTTTACATAGCTCAACTTTATTTATGATAATTTAATTCAAGAAATGTCTCGAATACCCATTCCTATGAAAAATTTCAATGAATATACAAAGAAATGTAAAAAAACTCCTATATCACTCTAAATCCAATATGGCAGACATCCCAAGATGGCGGATCACCTTTTTTCTTCACTACCCCCTTGATATGGGTATCAAATGGAAGAGTTTTATGAGTAAAATACAATTAACTATATGATGTCATTCTAAATTCAATATGTCGGACGCCCCCGGATGGCGGATTACCTTTTTCTTCACAACCCCCTTGACATGAGTATGTATTTATGTACATGTACATGTATTTAACACAGACCAGTTGGAAGTCTTATTAAAATCATACATTATTTTTAAGTTATCTGTAATAGGTTATTTTAATTGATTTGAAATGAAAAAGGAATGCTTATATTCTGAAAATATATTGTTTGAATTTAATTTTGCATCCTATATTTTTGTTTAATGATGGAATGAATGAAAGTATTTTTTCAGTTTAAATAAAAACAAAATAAAGAAAGACAAATACAGTTTTAGATTTTCAATACAAAAAATGAAACAATAGTCCTTCCATATCGATAATCTTGTTTATGAATATATCGAATAGCTGGAGTCCTGGAACACATCCCCGCAGAATCCCTGCTCTTGCAAATTGTTAGACAGGCCTATTGTTTTTCATGAGATAGATGCAATATAAATGGTATCCTGAATGGGACAGAAATAAATTAAACTTATCTATATTAAATTAAAATTTATTACACAATTCATATAAATTTATTAAATCAAATCTAATCAAATTTTAATCAATGCAAAATTATTATTTATCATAATTAGATGAACCATCAAGAAAATGGTGCTAATGGAAAAAGTCAACTATTATTTACAAGGAAGCTATTGATTTAATTTTTATATAATCATTATTTATCGCTAACAAATGAGTGTAAATTTATAAACAATATTACTGTTTAAAATAAACAGTAAACTTAGAGGTAATAATGCGAATTATTATAAATACTAACAAACCAGTCATGGTGAAAATGTTTCAACAATAAAAAGTAAATAAAAAGAAATATACGTCACGTATCGAATCATGGCAGTAACTATTAATGTAAACGTTCAGCAAACCAATTTAATTTTATGTCGAGATAAACTTATAGTTATTGTTAAACAAAATTTCCAATTTGCTTTTGGCAATAATTACAAACAATACGGTCTACTTGCTGAATTAGAGAAATAGTCGGTAATATTTTAAAATATTTAGTATCGTTAGTCGTAAATGATTATAAAAGTGTATTTACTTAGACATGCAACCTTAGAATAGAATAGTATATTTATCACTATAGATATACATCAGACTGCCCACAAAATAAAAAAAAGTTATATATTTTGGAGGCCCATTGGGGAAAAGATTCTATTTGGTTTAATTAGAGGATTTCCAAATTTTGGTGCAATCATTTTTAGTGGAACAGGTTGTTAGTATCGGTTTTTTACTTGAAAAATGGATTTTTAAAGCTCGCAGGGGATAGAGCTCATCGAATCGTAAACCAACCTGGGGTAGCTTCCTTCACCATTAGATTCTATGTATTTTATGATGAGAAATACGTTGACACTGGTTAAACATCCCCAAGATTACACCATCCCGTGTTTTTTGGTCAAAAGAATTTAAAAAACTACTAAGAAAGCACAATTTTGCCATTTTAATGGGGATATTGTGTAAAGGAAGTTGTTTCTTCAAGTTTGGAACTATACAAGATCCATCAAAAACATGTGATGGTGTAATCTTGGGGGTTTCTAACCAGTGTCAACGTATTCCTTATCATAATATATATAAAATCTAATGGTGGAGGGAGCTACCCGAGGTTGGTTTTAATTCAATACGCTCTGTCCCCTGCCAGCTTTAAAAAATCAATTTTTCAGATAAAGAATCGATATTAGCGACCAAAGTATACAACTTTTTTTATATTGTGGGCAGTCTAATATACATAGTATATATGTATGAACGTTAACAGTATCTAAAATAGTTCAGGATAATAAACTAAAAATAACTTATAGTTAACTTTAAAATAAAATAACAATAATATACATTGAATAAAATAAACATAATCACAAACTGGTAAAAATACTTAATTTAAAAAGAAACTAGTCGTCAAATGTATTCCTTTCTTCATTTTGAAATAAATCCATAGATGTTGTTCCACACTGCACAAATTTTTGTTGAGAATTGTAACAATCTTTTACAGTTTCTGTTTGTAAAAAAATCATTCAAATGGTATGGCTCTAGGTCTGTATAATATGGTGGATGATTCAGTATGTTCATTTCTGTTGAAAAATGTATCGTGGTTTGAAAAATCTGATGTATGAGAACGTTATCTTGGTGAGGCAGGCAGGTATTCTCATACTTAGTAGTTGATTGTGTCTCCGGGTGATTAAACTAAGTATTTTTTATTATGCCTTGTGACATTCTCTTTTAATTTGCATGTACAGAACTTGACCATACCTTGAAGCATGACTCTTGGAGAGCGTGTTCTAATTTATAGAGTCCAAAGTATTTTGTGTCAAAGTATACTTGAAGATACAAATGATGTTTCACATGACAAGTGAGAGCATGGTCAGATTCCTAAAAATGGAATATACATATCAAGATATAATGTTACCATCATCATTTAAATATTGAAATTGAAAACAAATGGAAAATGATCATGATGTTAACTGTGGTTTTTAGAGTATTGAAGAGATTATTTTACTCATTAATATGGTAGCCAATGAAACTCCATTTTTGAAACTCTTTTAACAGTATCAGTAGAACATCAGCATACCGTTTTATTGCCGTGGAATGTGTTCCACCCATTGACGGGACATGTTTTATTTTGTGAAATATTGCTCTTGCTTTTACATTTTATCTATAATTTGTTCTCAAGGTATGTTGCCTAAAGTAATATAACTTGTGTAAATTGGATAGTTTGTAAAAAGATACATTTTCAATTTGCTTTCTTTACATCACTAGCAACTATGCCATCAAAATAATTTACTAATACAATTCTAAGCCTTAGGGTTATTACATGCAATGAATTTTCTTTCGCTAAGGTATTGGGTGATTTTATGATCTACATATGTTATAAATTTTTGCGTACTCCGAAATAGCCTCATCTATACACAGATAATAGAAAATGATGAAACTGTACTATAAACAAACACTTTTAAACATTAGTTTATTTCTTTAAGTAATAAAATTCAAAATACTTTTATTAAAATAACAACAGATATTGACGATATAAACTTTGTGGTTAAATGCCTAATTGATTCAAGTTTTGTGGATCAAACATATTGCTTCGTTTTAAATAATCTAGGATATTATTTATTAAGATTGTAATTTCATAATTTGTAGTAGAAGTGCAGATCCAGTTTCACTTAACTGCTTTAAAAGGTTCAAATGAATTCTAACGTAATTCAATACTTCTTGGTATTTAGCTAGAGGAGCAGTTGTATAAATAAAATTTCTTTCATTAGTGAGCTTTCGAAGAATTTCCTTATTACTATTGCTCTAAAACTCCTCCATTTATTATCTTCGATTGTTTTCAGGCTTACCATATGTGCAATTGTGAAGATGTGAGGTTATTTTGTAATGGGTACTATCCAGAAATCGTAGTTATGGATCCATTTAGTTTAGAAGTATTATTTACTTTGTCCTCAAAACAGAACCCAGATTGGATAAGTGCTCTTCATGTAAGTAGTTTTATTATTATTATTATTATTTAATGGTATTTGAATAATGAATGATAAAAAAGTTACTGCATAACTGACTTAGGACCGTTAGTTTTGGTCTTGATTAAACACATGGATAACTAATCTGCCTGCTAATTTAACTGAAACAAATAGAAAAAGGCTTAAGTTGGTTGCGTACCTTGTGACATAATTAGCAGCTCAGTTAGTTCCAGTTTCTCTTTAGTCGACATTATTAATTTGTCGGTTCTTCTTCTGTTGTATTACTTTAAATTTAGTCTAGAGAGGACATACGCTCTATTATAGTTATATTTGTATAATCTGTTTTTAAACCAGGAGGCGCGTTTTAAATTTTACGCACTAAATCATACATTTGTGAATGAATACGCCCTCGCCAGTTTTACACAAGGCAATAGTTGTAAATTAGGACATATTGTAAAAATTTTAATTTCATGTCATAAATTTTTTGGCTATAATTTCTATTTTATCGTTTGCACATTATATATCAGTTTTTAATCCCTTTTGTATAAATCTGAAGGTAATAGTGGCTAATTACTTGGTGCGTTTATATTGCGTAAATGGTATGGATGCTGTATAAAATACCTAGAGGTCAAATAGAGGTCGATGCATTATATAATGTAATAAAATACAAATAAAAACTCTGTAGTCGTGTATTGTTGGTTGCCCAAAGTGTGAAAAAGGTTTTAGTGTATTTTCTAGTTACTTTTATGGTATGAGTGGAACCATCATGTTTACTCCTCCTGGTTTAAAAACAGGCTATAGTTCATATATTGAAAAGAGATGAAGAGTAAAAGTAAGTGACTACTGAACCGCCGCAGCAGTTCATTTGTGAATCAGTAATGAAAAGCCGCCCAGGACGAATAACGCTTTGTTATTATACCAGTGTGACAACTGTTTATTCCGTAATATAGCGCTGATGGTCAGGTGGATGGTTGGCATATGGGTAATGTTCTCACTTAAGGTGCGAGAGGTTCAACTTCTGGACACACCGAGATTTTTTTTATTTTGCAATGAATAATGTATTTTTTCACAAATTCAAGTTTGTTTTGGCGGCAGAAATAATGTTTTCCTTCTTTTTCCTAGAATGATTTCATTCTTTCATGTGATTTATTTAGGTTAGGTTAGTTAGGTTGATTTTTATTTTGCTATTTATTTGTTAATAATTATCAGCGCCACAGGCATTATTAGCGTCACAGACAAAGAAACACAAAATAACACATAATATTCGATGCAATCATGCCCAGATGTGCGCGGCGGCTCAATGAGTCATGAAATAGATCCGCCACGGTGCAGTAGCATCTGCCAAAGTAAAAACATGTTTTATTAAGTTTCTGTAGACTTCTGTCAGACTTTTAGTCTTTGTTATTATTGTTCAGTAAGTTATGTGAATTTCTAAATAGTACTGAAATTGAGAAAAAGAAGTGTGGGACTAATTTCACCTCAAGTGAAATTAATTTGTTTATGCAGACTTTGGAATCAAAGTTAATGACTATCGAAAATAAAAAAACTGATGCTGTCATTTTAACATGATATGTACGTAAATTATTATGTTCCAAATCTTCATCATCATTGTCATCAAATAGTTTGGCCGATTCATGTAAATCCATTTTTCGAAATATAATTTACAAAGTACGGTAAATACGCACGACTAGCCTTACTTCATAAAAAATATGGTTATGTTTATTCAAGCATCTTCGGTAATCATATCTCGGTGCTAAGATTAAATTTAATTACAGCCACGTCCACATTTAACTACAATCAAACCCTTACTGAGCTTGAAAGTAACCAAATCGGTTAATATTTAACCAGAGCTAAATTAACTTAATCGTAACGGCCCTTATATATTTTTTAAGTCAGTAATACTGGACATTAGAACTACTTCCGTTTTCCTTTGTTTCATCACAAAATATATAATTTTGTATTTTCTATGTAAAAGTGTGATACAATTTTAAATTAGAATTTGATGAAAATATTTGTTATGGATAGAAGGAGATCGTAATTATGTAATTTGAAGACCTTGTCCTTGTGTTTGCAATTTATTTGTAACAACCTGTTTATTTAGTAAATGACAAATTATATATTGGTTTTTTAAATTGAGCCAAGCATAAAATGTTTATAAATGAGAGAATTGTACCAGCGCTAATATTATGTGTAAACTATAGAACTAGTTATATTTTCTAGGTAAATACGAAATTAAATTAAAAATTAAATGAATCAGATGTTTTTGATATGTCAAGCATTATATACAGAGTGTTTCTGACTGGCCATACGCTAGTGAGAATTTCAGTACTCTGAGACGATTTCAAAATGGTCTTTATTATATCCCAAGTGCCCTACGTTTCTGTACGATAGCACTGAAAGACCAGCGCAATAAAAAATTCCTATTATGTCGATTTAGCTATCTGAAAATTTCCACTTACTAACTGGTAATTTCCTATTATTAACTGAAAAAAAAAGTGTAGATCAATAATTTTACAAATAGTTTTTATTTTAGTTCTCAAAGATAGTTTTTTCTGCTGTTTGCAAAATCCTATAAAGAATATGTATTTCACTTTTAAATATGGAAACACGTTATACATGAACAGTACAAATCCAGCTATAAAAAAAATTAAAGACAGATTCGCATATCTATAAAGATCAATTTTTGACCAGATGCTATTGATGTCGCAGGAGTATTGAAGCACCATGCCTCACATTGTTTTTTTTTTACAATTTATCTATGTAATCAACCTTTGTTTCCCACCATATTTTCTATACAAAATGTTAAATATAATATTATTATCTCCTTGGCTGAAGGACCTAGGTCGATGGCCTTTTGATTGTATTGTATTACATTGTATATTAATGCAATCAATAAATAGCAAAAAAATCTGTGAAGCCTACATTTTTATCGTATAATAAAACTTCTATACATTTTTTTATGTGAAATTTCCTGTACTTTCGAATGTCGCAGTTAGTTTTTTTAAGAAAAAATTGTTTTAAGAGATATTTGACAAAAACTGTTATTTTGCAAGTAATTTGTTTAATAACAAATGACGCTCAAGGCCCATTGTCGGTAAATTTTGGTATGTTGTTCCTGACATGTTCAGAGATGTATTCTCAAAAGTTACCGCTTCCTGGAATTTTTCCGAAGTGAAAACCTCTATTGACTCCACTATTAAGGTCACCAAAATTTTCTCTAACGGTGTGCAAAGGCCATAACTATCTTAGCTTCCAAAAAGGTTCGATAATGATACAACTTCTTAATGCTTCTTTTTTTTAGGTTTTGAGACCAACAAAACGTAAAGACGATGTAGTTCTAGCACTAACAACTACAGGTATGGTTAAAGTTTGGACACTACTGGGACACGAAAACAAACATTCAGAACCTATATACGAAAACGAAAGTAAACAGATTAAGACGTTGAATGCTATTTGCTTGCAGTGTTGCTCATATAATCAGCGAACAGTGTTAGTTGTTTGTACAAAATATTGGCAAATATATGATGCAGGTAATGTAACGCATGTGTTTTCTTTTAGTCCATAATTATTTACTAATGATTTATTCTGAGAGGTTTAGGTCTTATTCTTTATTTATGTCGAAATTAATTTAAATATTTGTTTGTAACATCCTCTAATCTAATACAATTAAATGTCGTACTTTAATCTAGAGTAAAGAATTGATAATAATACTTTTCCCTAAAATTTAAGGTTCATAGGATTCTTAAGCATGTTTTCTCTAACGGTGTTTTAAGTTGACATCAAATAGATCATATTTACATTGTGTTAACGATGAATAAATGTATAATTGTGTCATATTTAAATAAAACAACCACCTGTCGATTATTTGCATATAGCCTACTATTATCGGATGTACGTCTATTTATAGGTCGTTCAAGATATAAAAAAAGGTCGATTGTCAAGATATTTTCATTTCATCAAATTTTTTGTACTAAAAGCCTAATTTGAGGTATATACAAACAGAAAATCGTTATTTCGGAAAAAGTTAAGTGGGGAACACATATTTATATGCACTTGTATGTAAAAAAGTGCATTTTTCGCTATTTTTGTGATTTTCTGGAAAGGTTTTGTAATATAATCGGTTAGAAGTTATAAAAATTAGTTGGAAATGTTTTGTTTTACTATTAAACATCACGTAAACACATAGAGTCATTTATAACCCTTTAAGGGCCATTTTGAGCCCATGATGGGGTCATTTAGTCAAATTTCATATTGCTCGTTTTATAACAATTATGCGAAGTAATCGTCAAATAGTTATTATACTGAAAATTCTTCATAAACTGATGTGCTCGAATCGCTGACGTCAAAGGTTCCAAGTCCCATCTCGCTGAATGGGCTTGTTCAGCATTTTTTTTATTTCATAAATCGAAAGTGCAAGTATAAAATAATGGATCTGCAAAAAATCTGAATTTTATTCGCATGTTTGGTATCTTAAAAACTATTACAAATCGCCACCTCGCGAAAATGGGGCGTGGCCTGGCGCTACGTCACTATACGCATAGACTCGGCGATTTCAATAGACTTGATGCTTCTTAGTTGTTATAATTATAAGTGTTTTCGAAGTATTGTTTATTTTGCTTACTTCTCGACAGTAGGGGAGTACAATTTGGTGTGAAATGTCAAAAATTACAATTTTCTCTCGCTCCTGTCGGGACGAATTTTCAATTTTGACTCTGCAATTTACGATTAGGATTCAGGACCTTCTCCTTTCCGTAGAGACATAGAATGAACTTCTACTCGACGTATTTATTTAGTTACCAGCGTTTGAAAATTCCATGTTGTTCGACCTTTCAGGTTAAATTTGAAAGGTCCCAAAAAGCCAATTTTCTTACGTCACTTACGTGTAGTGATGTCACAAATGAGCACTCGGTTTTTGCAACTATTACTAATTTCAACTTCTTATATCTCGAAAACGGAAAAAGTTAATAATACGAAATTTTAAGTGCGTAATGAGAATATCGAGTACTATATGAAAAACTATAAAAACCATAGAAAAAGAAAATCATGGAACAAGCCCATTCCACGATCGCAGAAGTTAGTGGGAGACGGTAGGATCTTTTACTGTCTGCGAATCCAGCTGTTAGAATCCGGCAAATCTGCAAGAGGTGGGTTTAATTATGGTGATGGAGTATTTACCAGTATATAAGTGCCGAAATAAGAGGAGTATTTACACACGAAAGAAAAATAGTAAAACTCTGGAATGGCTAATAAACAAAATTTTTCCTTCTTTGAGGTGGCATGCTCACTATAGATGGTCTGGGAGGCGATGGTGGTCGTCCTGAGGGGTGAATTTTAGCGATTTTGGAAAATTCACTTCTGTGCTCTTGATACTTATTTTATCAAAAAGCACCTATTTATAAACTTGCTTACTTTTGCTCCAATGAAAGTTTGTAGGGAGACGATGGTTGACCTGAGGTATGATTTGATAAAGGGTGAACCACCCTAAGTTGAACTGGATGTCTGCTAGTTGACCTCAAGTCGGCTTAGCTAGCGTCGACCCGACTTTCTTTCATGGTAAAGCAAATGCAGTTGTTTTGCGGAGATTTCAGAAATAAAACACACAAATTTAATGTTATAGCGACGACGGTTTCACAAAAATTGTATTTAAATACTTTTTACCAGTTTCAAGTTAGGAGAGTTTCGTATCGCAGCCTTATGTAATTTAAGTTTTCACAGGTACATTTATTGTTAAACATACAACACAAAAAACTCCAGTGTAACTTTTCTTATTAATATTTTTTTGGTCGTTTGACTTGGTTTTGTAGAATTTTAACTAGCTATGTTGCCGAAAAAATATTCGCTTAATTTTGACTAGTTATACTGCCCTCTCCGATTGTCTGGTTACCCCTCACTCTAGGGAGTTACAGCCTAGGGTTTTTATATCGGTTCCTGAATAAGGGGCATTGAGCTCCCTTTATTCGCTTTGATGGCGAACAGTCCTTTGAAAATTTGTTTTTCAAAAATCGTATAGCTGGATATTTATTATAATTTATAATATTTAAAAATAGAATGTTGCACTATATATGATACAAACAGTACTTTATACTACTGCATTTATATACAGACTGTTAGGCTGTTAGACATCTAGGCAAACGACTTCATTTCTCCCCGCGATTGATCCTTTGACGTCATGCGATTATAACATGAAAGCGCCACGTTTTGATGTTCTTGATTAATTTTAAGGCCTATAGAGACTTTAGAAAATCTTTTGCATTTCGCTCTAGAATTAAAAAATCTTTCAGTAAATGTAATAAAATAAAATGCTAAATGGGCCCATTGCATGCATTTGTGCTTAATGTGCATCCATAGAAAACAAAATTTTAATGGTTTAATATTGAAAATATCTCGGAAAAAATTTATAGTCTGAGGTTTTCCTGATCACTAATCACGAATCTGTTGAGAAAATTGGAAAATTCAAAATGGCTGACTGGAAATGATCTCAGTTGAGACAGCATAAAAATGAAAACTCGGATATTCACCACTTCTCGTCTACAATCCGCCTGCACTTAGAAATGTGAGTGGGATTAAATGCCTAGAATTTGATTTGTCAACTAAAAGAGATGCCAACTTTACTCTGAGTTTTCGTTTTTATGCTGTCTCAACTGAGATCGTGTATACTATACTTGATGTGTGACATTATATGGATTATAATAATTCTATTTTGCTAATCAACTGGTGGTAGTTTTTTGATAACTTTTTAAATATTCCTGTAAAGAAATTAGATAGAAATGAGTATGACACTAAATAATTCTATATATTTCCTGTAAGTACTATGTATATTTTAGGTGATTTTAGCGTTTTGTGTTCGTACCTGGCGCCGAGAGGTGAGAGGTGGATGTCTGGAGATTTTCTAGCCATAGACCGAATATTAATGTGGTCAGATGCTGGAAAAGGTTACCTTTATAAGTTACCAGCTAAGTAAGGCTTTTTTAATGTATCACTTAATTAAACGTTATTAAACCACAAGGTGTAGGACACTGCACACACAAAACAACTATCTTGGTATATTAGTTCTGGTAGTGTAGATACTTTTACATACATACTGTCGTTCGGCTTAATACTGGGATATTTTTGTGTCCAAACATTTTGGGATCATATTTGGAGGTGGTGATAGTAGAATGACAGTTTTATTTTTAAGGTCCTGCACTACACAACATGCAACACATTTATATGGTACAGGGTGTTTACTATTTAATTCAGTAAATATATTACTGAATAAAATTCAGTCAATTTTAAATATTTTAATACCTTTTCTTCAATGTTGCCAAGAATATTTCGGATTTTTACAATAATTATGTATGGAAACTTCCAATTAGCAAGACGCTTTTCATTAAATATGTATCTTGCTAATATAAAATGCCCAAGGAAACTGTTTATAGCTTCACTTGTTAATAAAGGCGAGAGTAGCATAGATATAAGGCGAATTTTGTGGACAGTTTACCCTATACTCATGCTGCTATAGCTTTTATGTTTTTTTCACATATGTATCTGATGATTTGAATTATTAACAAATAAATTGTAGTAGTTCATATTTAGCAGTAATTATCTTATGGGCTAATACTGATTTAATGTCATAACTCCGACCTGCAAAAATACACTTTTTTGCTGTTTTTTTTTTAACCTAAATAAGTGATTTCGAAGTTTTTTGACAATTTGAACATGATGCCATCGACCATCTTCTGCCATAACGTCACAATTTTGAGAAAACCTAACCTAAAAATGTTAAGAAAGCCACTTCCGCCTATATTCTTGCCCTAATAACAGGATAACGATAGGAGATTGTGTAAAAGGGACCAGACCATCTTATTCAGCTTCAAATACCAATAGTAATAATTTAAAAAAATACTATATATGACACAAACATTATTTTATTTCTGACTTTAGCAAGAAATCAAGAATACAAGTATATTGGATTCAAATAGCTAATTCCATGGGATTTTGACACAATGCTGTTACCCGTTTTGCTCTATCAGGTCAAGATTTTGAGAAAACATAACCTCAAAATGGATAAAATAATTTTTATAATATTATTTTATCCATTTTGTTGCAGTAAAATGCTGCCTCATAGAGCAAAACGGGTAACGGAATTGTGTTCGGCACGTCAGATTCCTATGGAATTAGCTATTTAGGTCTGATTTACTTGTAGATATACCCACGACAAAAATTCTAGATTTCTTGCTAAAATCAGAAATAAAAGTCATCTATAGTTAAGTTTTGTTTATTGTTACTAAGATGTTGGATAGCAGAATAAGATGGTCTGGTCCGTTTCACTCAATCTCGTGTCATAATCCAGTTATTAGGGCGTGATTATAGGCAAAAATGGTCTTTTAGCACCAATAGGTTAGGTTTTCTCAAAATTGTGACGTGATGGCGCAGAGCTGCCAACAGCATAGTAATCAACACGGAATCACTTATTTGAATTAAGAAAAAGAAACTTTGTGGGTTAGTGTAATTATTGCAAGAGTGAAATTTCTTAGAAATGTTTGATCCTCAATGTGTCTTGGCTATTTAACAATAATAATAAAAAAGCGCCTTTGTTCATTCCTAAGAAATAAATAAGGAAAAATAATTATATTTCTGAATATGTCTCTTCTGCTTTAAAAAAACCTTACATTTTTTTGTAATTGGAAAAATATTATTAATGATGTGTTAAAGTATAATTATTCTAAGATGACACTATCGGCAATAAAACGCCAGACGAAGAGAAATGCCTATCTCACCTTTTCTCGCGCCTATTCGAGCAGAGAACGGTTGCAGCCCCGCCCCTAAGTTTGCAGATACACGTGGTTTCATCTCTTGTCTTGCTCTTGCTCAAGAATTAAATAAGGATAACTTCTGAAAGTGTAAATATAATCAAATAATTGGTGCAAGTACAGGTAGGGATTTAAAGTTTTTTGCTTAAATTTATTTTACTTGTTTTTATAACGAGTTTATGATACCAGAAGATTTATAGTTTCATTGTGATTGTTTATTGTTTATATTGTGATTTTGTCCACACTTTAAACCCCGTCCTGTAGTTGCACCAATTTTATATTTACACTTTCAGAAGTTATCCTTATTTAATTCTTGAGCAAGAACAAAGACAAGAAATGAAACCACGTGTATCTACAAACTTAGGGACGGGGCTGCAATCGTTCTCTGCTCAAATAGGCGCGAGAAAAGGTAAGATATGCACTTCTCTTCGTCTGGCGTTTTATTACCGATAGTGTCATCTTAGAAAAATTATACTTTAGTTTATTATAGAAGACCATTTCAGTATTAGACATTGTCTTTTTAAACCCTTGATATATTTTGCAGTTATCGGCTATAATTTTCCCTTTTTTACAAGGTAGAAAGCGGACAGTACCAAATATAAAAATAAAGGAAGAGACAAACTTTTAACCGAAAACTGCATAGCACTTAAAAAGTATTTTAAAAACTTTTGGTCCAAGAATGTACGGGCACACTCAGTAGTTGAACATTGATGAACTATTTGCCTTTTAAATTTTGACACAAACTGAGTAAATACATAATAAACCAGTTCCACAACAATTCTAGTATCACCCTGTATCTATCATTTATTCATCTGCAATTATTTCTCCACAGTTCACTGTGGAATAAACAGACACACCATTTATATAATTTAATTTTTGCAATTTAATTTACCTTTTGTTAATTTATAATGCACCTGCCATTAGCCAGTGGTATTAATAATTTTTTTATTTTTTATTTTTCACCTGGACATCAGCAAACTGCGTGGCAAGAATATTAATAATAGGTTAGAAAGTCACTTCATTTATGTGGATTTTCTTTGCTTCATGCAACAACAAAACTTCTTTATTGTGCGGTTTCTCTCGTCAAGCTATTTTCAGGAAATTACCATGCGAAATAACTTTTAAGGGATGGTTCCCGTTCTTTCTGTTTAATTTTTATTTTAAAATGTAGTACAGGAAGTACTCATGTCATGGTTAAAGTCATTTGACACGATCATAGATCAGAAGTTAACAAAAGTTAAATGCGACTATGTAAGACTGAACTTTCTTATATTTTATTTATTTTAACCGATTCAAGTACCAAAAATAGAATAGAATAATAAATAGAAGTATTCTGTGCAAACCAGATCCATGGACAATTCTTCGGTGACCTTGACCAACAAATGGAAATGGAAATTTGTGGAAATCGACCAGATATCATCATGCGTAATAAAAAAGAGATACTGTTTGCTGATCGATGTGTCTCGAATGACGTCAACACGAAAAAGCTGAGAAGTTGAGCAAGTACAGAGACCTCCAAATAGAAGCGAACAGAATGTGAAATGCAAAAGCCACAGTTGTGCCGGCAGTGCTGGGTTACCCACTAGGCACTTTAGGCACGGGCCTAGGGGCACCGACGCTTTGAGGAGCGCCGAAGGCGATTCTCAATAACAATAATACTGGATAAAAATCATTTTATGGAATGACATTCTTCAAACTTTTAATAAAAGCAGTAAAGGATTGCAAAATCCAGGTATAAACCTGCTAACGGCAACTAAATTGTTTAATTCTCTACAAAATTTTGTAAGGCCTTCGAGACAATTTTAACTATTATGAGCAAATTGTATTGATTACAAAGTTGATCTGACAAGAAAAAAAAAGTGATTAAACGTCATCTATGGGAAGCTTCGAATGGCATTCATTTTGATGGAAATGCGGGAAAACACATATTAGCAAATATTAGACAGGTTGCTTCAAGAGCTAGAACACAGAAATCGAAAAACTTTTTGGTATCTTTAATAAGATTACAAATTTATCGACGAGATTCGTCTGCAAGCAAAAAAAATGCATGAAATGTACATTAGCGACATTGAAAACGAATTTTCTGAAGAATGTGTTCAGTTTAAAAGTTTTCTTGACGCCATGAAAATGACCAATGTGTCACCTGAAGAAATTTTAAAATTTATTAGATCTAAAGGTCCTGCCTCTACATTTCCTAACATAGATGTCGCTTTATGAATATTTCTAAGTTTTGCATTTATTAACTGTACGGGGGTGAGATCTTTTTCAGCATTAAAATATGTGCAAAAATTATTTAAGAAATTCGTTTGAAAACGAAAGACTAACAGCCGGTTTTACAATCGCAAGTTAACTTTCATGTTAGTTGACTTTTACTTGCAGGTTAACTATAACTTTACCGACACATGCGTTTTTCAATGTAAAGTTAAGTGATGATTTGTAAACGAGAGGTTGTGAATGAAATTTATAAAGTTGGTACTGGAAAAATGGGTAATATACATAAAATGGTATTAATTTAGGTCCAAAGTCACGTCACCTGCTATCAAATATAAATGTCAGAATCAATTTATGAGTTAGTGGTCTATTACTAAGTAAGTAGGTAGTATTTAGTATCGATCTATTTAAAAAATCTCTTCCATCGTATTCTCCGAAAAAGTTAGGTCTATACAGGATTACCTTGGCTACTCATCACTGCTATATGCATTTACTTCGTACATATCCATTTTTAGGCAAAACATCAAAAAATTATTTTGTGACAGTTATTTTATAGGTTATAAATTGGCAGTAAACTGCCAACTTCTAGTTAACCCACACCTCATCTGCTAGTAAAGTTAACTACTAGATAACTACCACATCGAAAATGACCAGATATTGTAAAACCCAATTTCTATAATAACCTGAAAGTTAACTCTGACTGGAAGTTAACTAGCGATTTTAAAACCGGCTGTAAGTGAATTAGCCCTCCTACACATAAATAGTGACCTGTTAGATTTTATAGAGTCCAACAGCATAATAGATCAGTTTGCATCTGAAAAAACAAAAAAGATTTTTTAAGTCTATAAGGACATTTTGTTTTGTTTCGTGTATTTCATTTTAATTAATGATATATTTCCAGAACCTAGATTTGTTCATATTTAATTATTTTCAAGTCGTTTTTGTTTGGTGTTTTTTATGTCCTATATATTTTTCAATAGAATATAACAAAAATGTGTTTTTCATCATGTACTTACTTTTAAACAAATGGAGGTTGGTTCAGGTTCGTCTTAAGATAACAAAATTAAAATTAAAGAGAATGAAAATTCCAAAAAAATCATTTTTTGACAAAATATTCAAAGTGGTGCGACAAATAATTTTCACTTGCGGCGCCATTTTGTTTACCAGTCAAAAAATTTTACCTCCTACGTATTAGCCTGCGACTCTGGTTGGCTCCATTTTGTTTAGCCACTAAGGAAGGGCGCCAAAAAAGTCCTGTTCCTAGAGGCATACAAGTTCATAAACCGGCACTGCGTGCCAGTAATTGTAGGAGCTCTCAGATCTGTCAAGAAGGGCCATGATAATAATAATAATAATAATTTATTAATCCTATAGATTGTGGTTACACAATATAAAATAAGTCAGTCAATACATAAATAAATTTATAAAGCAATACATAAAATGAAAAACAATAAATGACAGTACATAGAATGGATTTAAAAAAGAACTGCGAGCAGGTAGCTGGTCAGAAATAATTAACAAACTAAAAAAATACAATAAAATATCATAAAAACAACAGGAAAAAAGAGGGACAAACTGGAACTGAATAAAAACCAGTAAAATAATATATCCAAAAATTATATATGCCATAATTAAAACTGGAAAGAGACAAACAAGAACAAATCACAATCTGTCCTCTAAATACTCATTAAAGGAGTAATAACATTTATCATGTAAGAAATCTTTTACCTCTTTTTTAAATTGTATTTCATTGTGAGATTTATATCGGATTGCTTTCTTTTGTAGTACAAATACCCTTGAACTTTCATTGGAGGATCCCCAAGCAATTATATGAAGCAATTGAATGAAAATGTGCATAGTAGTACATTTTTAGTGATTCTGTATAGACTTTGTACATTACTTGACTTATATAATCGCAGAATATGCAATATTTTTGCATAACATATCGGTGTGCAATCTTCAGATAAATGAATGCCCAAGAATTTTGTGCTAGTAACATGTTTTTATTAATAAACTTTTATTAACATGATAGTTAAAATAAATAAAGACTGACTTATCATTATTCAATACCAATTTATTGTCAACTATTAACGTATGGACATCAGACAGTTGTTTACTTGTGTTGGTGACAGTGTTATTTAGGTTTTTGCTGATACCAAGTAGGGACATATCATCAGCAAACATTACAGGATTCGAAAATTTTAGATCATTTACATATATTACGAATAGTAACGGACCCAACACTGATCCTTGTGGGACACCCACATCAGTGGGTGCATATAGGAGGATGTTACGTTATGAATATCAACAAATTGAGCCGTTCCTTTTGGGTAGCTTTCAAGCCAGTTTAGAATATGATGATGATAGGAGTCTACAACAACTGGCTGGTCAACTGAGTGTGCAAGGACTGCAGAAGATCGCATTATTGGGAACAGCACACATTTTAAGGAAATTCCGAAACACCAGAGAAATAACGTTTATAGATGTTCAGAGTACTTAAATTGGTTAGAAATGCATACATTTCAGTTATTTTAAGGTAAAATATATTGTGTTCAAATCAGATTCATAAAAAAATTTGTAGCATTTTATTTTATGCTAATATGCTTCACATCTTCGTTCACACAATATGTTTAAGCAACAAAATACATCTTTTAGCTACATACAGAGTTTGCACACAATATTAAAATGTAAAAACCAAAATTATACAGAAATGGGATCCTCGGGCAATAAAGAAGTTTTTTTTTTTATTATATTTACCTCGTTTTGTAAATTGATTTCTTCTAATAGTTACTTTATCTATACTTTCTAATGTGGTTTAGAGGTAAATACTAATAAAATTAGCTTATTTTTCAATTCCTTACATGTACTAAACATCAAACAACAAAAATATCGTTTTTTGAGTTAAAATGTGTAGTATTTTTCTATCAAAGAATTAATTATAAAACCTTTTCCTAATTTGAGTAGAAACTTTTTTAAAACCCATGCTTTGGCAAAGTCAACTAAGAAAACTTGTTAACGTTGTGTCGTTGGATTTTTTGTCTTTGAAGCCAATCTAAAATATCATGGTGAATTGTAGTTTCGAAAGTGTATTCGGTCCACCTCTACCTAAGGGTAGATCAAATATGTTATCCCATTTTCCATTGATTGATTAGCCAGTGTATGATAGACACGCTGCCACTTCTGGACACCACGGCACAGTAGGGAAATATACAGTAGACTGACTCCCTATCTGCTCCATGTATCTCGATGGGACTTGCTTTAGTTTTTTATGCTTTAGTCCAGACCGACTGCGCATGATTCACGCGCACATAGGGGAATGGCGCTAGTTTTAAAATTGAATAGCAAACACCGGCAGGTGGCTTACCAAACTAAATGCCAAATTTGTTGGTTATGTCCTATGTTGTAAATATTGTTTTGTGGCTGTGACCACAGGGCCGTTTACATATGCGGGGTTGGATTTGAAACATGCCTGTTACCAGCAGCGATAGCCACATGACGCATGGTGTAGGGATATAGGATGGAGAATATAGGTGTTTGTGAGATGTTTCTTTTAAGTTTTCATCTATGATCATCTTGCCTATTCTTCCTCTGAGTCTTCTGTTTCTAAATCTGGACATTGATTTTGGGAGAAATTTTTTTCATTAAGACAATCTGACCTTTTGGTTCATCAGTTTTTTTAAACCCTGACTCAATAGGAGCGGTTTTATAAGTTTGACATGTGTGTCTGTATGTCTGTCTGTGGCTTCAATGAGTGATCCGATTTTCATGAGGTGTTCTTTATATTTAATATATTCTGTGGAGAAGGTTTTCAGTAAGGCTGCGTCTCGTTAGACCTTCAGGAAGCTGCACACCATCAATAAATGTAAAGGTAGTGGATTTTCTGTTGTTGAATATTTGAAATATTTCAATACCTCCTGGAAATAAATGGGAAAACACTCGTATCAGCTTGATTACTTGCTATAACTCATCTTTGTTCAAGTTTAAATAATTCTGGGTGGATCTTGTTATGTGATAATGTCATGGTTATAAGCATGATTAATTTTAAAATTATGAAATAAGTTTAACTACAAATTTAAAAAATCTGAAACAAAAACGTTGACGAAATCATTAAAAAATATATAAGCAAAACGATATGAGAAAGCACACTACTTTGTTTTCTATCACTGAATTTATTGTAACATACACGTTACTGCAGTTTCGGTACTCTAACGTACCATTTTGAAACATTGCGTTGATTCAAATTAATCAATTGGCAATGAATCATTTTTATCAACACAACATTTTAAAATGGTCCGTTAAGGTACCAAGACTGCAGGAACATGTATGTTACAATAAATTCAGTAATAGAAAACAAAGTAGTGTCCTTTCTCATATCGTCATGATTAACTATCACAAAGTAACAGCTTCCACAATTGATTTTTTAAATAAACAAAACTTTAAGTTCAGTATAATTAGTTCTAATTCCATATATGACCTTTTTGAATTTAAACCCGGCTTATATTTTTTTTATATTTTGAAATTAGCATTATATTCTAGAGCTTCTCTGAAATGTCTGGTACCTATCTTGTTAATTAACCATGATGAATGTTTATCAAACTGCCTGATTGAAAATGCTCCTTTAATTTCCCTACCGATTCAAAAGAATCCAAAACTTTAAAAAGCTGGAAAACAAGAGTTCCCACATTTTATCAAAATAGATTTGCTTAAAAGTTACTACCCAAATTTCAAATTACAAGAATGCAGATTGTTACAAACTCTTTTGAATACAGGCTCGTAAAACGTACGCTTCCATTCTATCCACCCTATCACTATTTCTTCTAACAAGGTGGTGGACGCACATGCTATGTCTATCACTTGGGCTGTATTCAAAAGTTTCTGTTACCAGATGTAAATCTACTTCTCAGATATTGAAATTAAGAATATCTTGGTATTAGTACATGTAAGGTGGTTGTACACAGCACAATTTTGATTTCAAGCCTTTTTTTTTGTGTTACCTTGTGCATGTTGTATTTTCTTCAATTGAATATGGAAAACTTTCTCTTAACCTATCTAACTCTGTATATATTATAATCTGCCTCTTATGCCTAGTAGAATTTTAGCGGAACGTAAATGTTGTAAAAACGTTCAGTTTTCTTTGTTTGGTCATAAGGTTACAAAAACTTGAGACTGGAAAGCAGAACGTTCTTACTTTATGTTGTCTTCGCCCATCAAAAAATTCTATTATGGCTGTGTGTAAATATTTCAAAACCACTATACTTGGGAAATGCATTATAATTGATTATTTCACTGAAATATTTGACCGATGCCGGTAACTTTGACGAATTTTCTCAGGACCTCGAAAGTTATGGCAGTTGTTTTAAAAATAATGAGTTATTTTTTGCAAATAGTGGAATGAAACTAATGGTCTAAAAGCTGGCTACGAAAATTAAAAATGGTAAGGTGCCGTGAAAGTTTTTATGCAAAAACTCTCCTTACTAGCTGAAAAGTACATAGCTTTGCAGCCATAAGTCGCTCCCAGAGTGGGCAGCATGGGCGGGCAGTTAAACACGTTAATTTTCAATCAAAATAAAATCTTTGAGTGAAGCTCAGAAGTTTTGTGTAGTTTATAGTTTTTAACTGTAGAAATTGCGTAAAATTATTGCCAGGTCGGAGATTAAATGTTGCCAGAAGTCGGTAGAGTTGTAAAAAAATTATTTAAATTTTAATGTCAAGGTGCAGTTCTGGTGATTTTGTTTTTATATTTAAAATCCGATTCTAAAATCTCCCGATTCTTCCGGATTTTCCAGTTATTAATGTACTAGTGGCTTGACGTGACAAATTGAATTCGCGAAATATCAAAAAATTTTATTTTTCATTCACTTCTTCGATTTCGCCCATGCACTTAATGATGCTGTATGCCAATTTTGATCTTTTGATATCAATATTAGAAAGCCTTCCAGCTGATGTATGTGTTTTAGTTATGAGCATTTAAAAATTTCATGTCTTGCTTTTTCCGATGAGACTAATTGAAATTTCAAGTCCACCCCGACCGTAGCACCTCGTGTTAAGCAACGACTTTCACAGCGAATTTCTAAGTTCGAATACTGTATGGGTGTACTATTTGAGTTTTAAACTTTTTAGCTGATATTTCTTATTCTAAAATTACATTTTACGTTTTACACAATTTCTATCGTTAAAAACTATAAAGCACATTTTAATTGTGCTGTGAAAATTATTGAGTGTTTTAAAGTACGGAAGGAAGTAAACCATGTACAGTATTTTCGTTTTGGTATATTATGGAGCAACATAATTTTCATAACACTTTATGTGATTAAAAAAATTGTAACATGTTTAACAAAGAGTTTAAATATTAGGAAATGTTCAGTTCATATTTCAAGTCATTATGTCACTTACATTATGTGTAAATAGCCATAACGCAAAGAATGTAGTTTTTTTTTTTATTTGTATTATCTATTGTACTCAATAGCACAAAAGATGAATACATTTTTTAATTTGAATATCTCGGCTCCCAATTGGTGTAGATAAATCTGTTTTTTTTAAATGGTCCATTTTTTGTATACTTTTAATATACAGGGTGTTTTTAAAAAGTATGTCAATCACTTAACCACGGACTCAGCATGTCAAAAGAAGTTGATTCAGCCTAATTTACCTCTATCCAAAATCGCACCCCTATGAATATACAGCCCTCTAAAGTTGGGATTAAAAATATTAATTTTTTTAATATTGTGCAAATGGCTGTAGATATCTTTTTCAATTTCGGAACACTGAAATGTATGTCAAAGGGTAATAGTTTAAAGTAAAAACTGTTTAAAATCAAATTTTCTAAAAGGCCGATTTGGGGGTAAACTACCCTCCCCCCCCTCTTTTAGTGGTGCGCCTATGACTTTTTTGATATAGGGCATTTTATATAAAATTTAATTATAAAACTTTTCTTTATCTTGTTTTTTTTTCATTTAGATAACTATTTTCAAATGAATCTGGAAATACTAAAACCATTATGAAAAGTGGAACATATGAAATAAAAAAGTTCTTCTGTGTAATTTTGGCATTTGAAGTTACTGGTATTATAATAAAAGATGTGCATTGCTATCATAAATTGTAAAATTAAAAAAATGTTTAAATAGGTTTTTTTATTAAATAAAAATCACAGAAACTAAAACATCAATCATTAAAGCAACAAAGTAAATTAAAATAATATTAGAAGTAAAACAACAAATAATGAAATAAATTAAAAATAAAATAAAAAAATATCGAACATTAAAATTTTATTTCAGAATGTGCTCAAAATGATTTCCATTTTGTCGTACACAATACCTTGCCCTTTTTAGAAGCGAAAATCTCACATTCTGAAACACGACAGGAATGTTTCTAAATTCCTCGGCTGATTGTTGAATTCTTTGTCGGAGATGTTCAACGCTCTCTATTGGAACAGAATAAACTTTTTCCTTCATAGCTCCCCAAAGACACAAGTCAATTGGGTTTAAATCAGGGGACCGAGCAGGCCAACTGACTGGAGCATCAGCTCCTCGACCTATCCAACGTCCTGGAAAACGCCTTGATAAACATTGCCTGACTTGCAGGCTATAATGGAGTGGAGCACCATCTTGTAAATACCACATGTTTTCTCTAATATTAAGATTAACAATATCTAATTGCTCAGGCAATTCATTTTCCAGAAAATCTAGGTAGTCAGCTCCATTTAAACGACGTGGAAAGAAAACAGGTCCAATTAGATGGTTATCAACAATACCTGCCCAAACATTAACAGAAAAATTACGCTGAAAATGCGTTTCTATCTTTGCATTGGGATTTTCTTCAGACCAAATGTGATAATTATGATGATTTGTAATACCATTTCTATGAAATGAGGCCTCATCAGTTGACAAAATGGTGTTTACAAAACTTACATTTCTTCCATTTTTTCTGAGAAGCCAGTTACAAAATTCCATTCGAGAACCGTAATCTTGAGGTTCCAATGCCTGAACAGTCTATATATGAAATGGAACTAGTAATTGTTCTTTTAATGTTCTCCATACTGAATAATACGATACTCCTACCTGAGAAGCTATTTTACGCACACTGCTTTCAGGCCGTTCTGATACAATATCTAAAATTTCCTCTTCGACCTCTGGAACTAGCACAGTCCTAGGTCTGCCACACTTCCCAGCACGATCATTTGATAGACTTCCAGTTTCCCTTGCATGACGATCGACTACAAAAAATGTACGTCTATCAGGATGCCGACGGTTTGGAAACTTTTCCACATAACGCCTAGCTGCACTAGAACCATTTCCATTACATTCGCCTAATATTCTAATCATATCCACCATTTCGATATTAGAATAACTCATATTAAATGCCATTGTTAACAATTAATAACTGATATCTATTAAAGCAGTTTGACAAAAATGACAGGTGTCAACTACCCATTAAATTTTCACAGGTGCCTTTGATCATCATCTACATTAATTTTAAACATTATTTGTGTTATTCTACAAAGGCGTGGTAATGGTTTTAATATTTCCAGATTCATTTGAAAATGGTTATCTAAACGAAAAAAAAACAAGATAAAAAAAAGTTTTATAATTAAATTTTATATAAAATGCCCTATATCAAAAAGTCATAGGCGTACCACTAAAAGAGAGGGTAGGAGGGAAGGGTAGTTTACCCCCAAATCGGCCTTTTAGAAAATTTGATTTTAAACAGTTTTCACTTTAAACTATTACCCTTTGACATACATTTCAGTGTTCCGAAATTGAAAAAGATATCTACAGCCATTTGCACAATATTAAAAAAATAAATATTTTTAATCCCAACTTTAGAGGGCTGTATATTCATAGGGGTGCGATTTTGGATAGAGGTAAATTAGGCTGAATCAACTTCTTTTGACATGCTGAGGCCGTGGTTAAGTGATTGACATACTTTTTAAAAACACCCCGTATAACAGTAATTTTTATGTTTGGACAAAATATTGATGAGTAAAGTGCGTTCGGTTTAAAAAAATTGATTTTATAAAGTTTAAAATTTACTATATCACCGAAGAGTACTTAAAAAAAACCATAATAAAATAAGAAATATTTTTAAAAAACTGCGAAAAGTAGTGCACTTGAGCATACTATTATTTAAGCAAAAGCTTTCCATGACACGGATTTAATTCAAAAATGTTTACTACACTTCTTCAAATGTTCCAGCAAAAGGATTGCTATAGTAATGCATACTACAAATTTTAATTCACTAAAATAAGTCAATATATTCCTTAAATTTAGTTTCATGAATTTTTGGCATATTCTTCGTATTTCTGGGCTTATTTCCAAAACAAAAAACCTGTTTGTTTTTAATTCGACATTCGACATGGGCTACAAATCACTTTTATAAAACTAAATATGACATTCCGAATTTAGATGTTAGTTGGGTCCTGAAGCTTTGAGTAGTATCTATTTTACATTCTTAATAAAGAATGTAAGATTTGGATCGCATCTATTTCTTTTGTTAAAAATTAATTCAGTGAAATAATCAAATTATTTCTGGGTTGAAAATAATGTATAGGTTGATAATGAAAAATGTACTATGCATAGATTTGAGAATTTATTTCATAAATAAATTAATTTGCAGATAAAGTAGTTGATACTTAGGTGGATGTTCACAAAATGGTTTAGAAAGTTCTCGAAATACTGTAACACATTTTTGTTGTTGGAACGCATAAATTAATGAAAATATTCTTACCACAAACTAAGCTGTGTAAGGGTAAATTATTTGTACAATTTTCATCAGCTTTAGTATTATCTCTCTTGCGGTTTTTCTCTAAGATCAGTATTTTATGATATTCCCAATAATGTAAAAATGTTTCATTTTTCCGGAAAATTATTACAATTAGGCCAGTTTCAAATACACATTTCACATACACATACCACCGTATATTTTAAATCGATATGCTTGTAGAAACAAAAAAATGGATGGAAGGTTATGAATGCATGAAATTGTGATATTCCTCCTTTTTGGGATTAGAAATATTCCTCCAAACTAGTATGGAATGAATTCTCTAGGTCTAACTATAATAGTGTTTTAATGTCTAGTTTTGTTTTTATCTATCAGTAGGTGCGAGTTTTCATAGTCAACAGTAGTACATTATAACAGTACATTTTTCAAAATCACCCTGTATAAAGTTATTATTTCACTACTCAAATGCAATTTAAACTATTTTAGCAGTGTACCCGATAACAAGGACTTCCATACGCCTACGGTAGAAAGTGATAGTCCATTTTTGTATTGCCTGTTGAATCAACCTGATAATAAGGTAAACTAATTGTCATATTGTTATTATATGTTTAAATAAGTGGCAAATGCCAATATTAGAGGTCAATCCTTAGAATACAGGAGCCAATGTGCCATAGAATAGTAGCAACATATGACTAACATAACCTCACATTTTACGTTTTTGTAAGTTAGACTCAGAATTGTTGTCTCCAATCCTCACTTGAAATTCCTACCATTCAGAAAGGACGTGATCCATGCTAGAACATTCCCTCGAATACCAATGTGTTCCAATTTAGCAACTAAACGACGAAAAGGTACTCGGTCAAATGCCTTTTCAAAATCTAGATAGAGAATATCAATAGGGTTTTGTAAATCAAACTCATTAGTCATTTACTGTATCCTTACCACATGTAAAGGGTGCAAGCACTTAGACCAGAAGATCTACCAAGAAGGGAGGCCTTCTGTCAATGGCTTGCGTGAAAATGTGAAAAAAATGCTGAATTTATTCAAAGAATTTTGTTTACGGACGAAGCGGGGTTTACGCGGGATGGTGTTGTCAACTTTCACAACAATCACATATGGGTAGAAGAAAATCCTCATGCTTTCTTCGAGTCCAGGCAGCAAGAAAAATTTTCTATCAATATTTGGGCAGGTATACTTCTCAACAGATTATTAGAACCATCTGTTTTGCCTAATAGATTGGATATTTATCCCAATAGATTAATTGACAGAAACAGACCAGTAGCTTAACCTCCTCGATCCCCCGACCTACATCCTCTTGACTATTTTGTCTGAGGTTATTTTAAAAGCCTTGTCTACTCGACTCCTGTGAGAAGTCTTGAAAAGTTACATGAACGTGTAGCAGTGGGGTGCGAAATGATCAGGAACATGCCAGGAATTTTTCAAAGGGTCTTCGCTTCATTGAATCGTCATCTAGCAGCTTGTCTGGAAATGAATGGCGCCCATTTTGAACATTTAATTTAATTTGTTAATCTTTGAAACCTGGACCCATGTTTATATGAACTTTTTTTCATTTTTTTTTATATGGAATAACCCCTAGAAATTAATGACCGCATACCTGAAGCACCCTGTACATTTGTGAAGAAAAATATAGTGTGGATTCTCTTATATTAAAAGTCCTAGTACAAGTGCTTCATATGGTTTCATTTGTTGCTCTATCAGAGACAAAACCTCTACTAAAAATTGCATAGCATTTGAACTACATTATTTCATATCTGTAATTTTTAGCCACTCTCCTGCCCACCGGCAATGAGATTCGTCACAACATACAGGCACAATAAACAGTATAGGTATTTACTAAGAGGAGACTCAGAAGGCTACGTGTTAGTATGGCATATTCCCGATATATCACCGGCTCAGTTGCAGGAAATACAACGACAGAAACCTCCGCAACCTGTCGTTATGCCTGCAACTGTTACCACTAGTCTCACGGAAGCATGGGCCAGCGTGAATCCTAGTCCTGTAGGAATTTTAGATCAATTAGAGAAACAAGATGGACAATGTAAGTAGTTTCTTCTCATCTATGCGTTCTCTGGGTATCACACTGAATGTAAAAGGATAGGTAATTGCGAAAAAAGATTTTTAAGACCATATAGAAAGTCTATATTTCTAACATGATATCAAATCTGTAGAGATAAAGTTGTACAATATGGCATTCATGACTTACTAATTTGGATTCGTTTGGCAAAGAAATTAGAGTAAAATGTAATAACGTAGTATCTGACTCAAGAAATATTGAAATGGGTGCCCCCAAGGTTTAATTTTGGAACCACTCTTATTTATGTTGTACAAAAATGATTTACCCCATTACTAATATATTAGCTGTAATATTTGGGGATGATATCAGAGGTGATTTCATAAACTACATTTAGTTGATTGTCTGGTGAAAAACTATAACTGAACAAAGGTCATCAGAAAATATCATTATCCCAATATTTAACAAGTTGCAAGTCAGATATAAAGATAGAGAATAGTAAAGGGCCCAGAATAGGCCCCTGCGGTATGCCAAAATTAGTAGGTCAAGAAGCTACATGTTAGTATTAACTGAATTATGAGCAGACGTTGATTTCTGTTGAACAAATAATTGTTTAGTCATTGTAAACAGTTATTTCGAATACCTTAATAATGAGATTTATTTAACAGGCAGTTTAAATCAACTAAATCGAAATCTTCAGTCATATTAAGAAGTGTTATAGAATTAAGTTTATGATTATCAATAGCCAGATTTTCAAGGATTGAATATAATCAGATGCATGTAATCTTTAATTGAAAGAAAATTTCTAGATAAATTCAAGGTTAGTCGAGTCACTCCACATAAAACAGGAAATATGAGAGTTACAACAAACTACTTGTAAAATACTCGAATGTGTAATATATAATAGAATGTATTCCTACGTCCCCTGTCCTTATTGAACAACAGCATGGTTTTGTTATTAAAAGATCTACAGTTAATAATTTATGTGTATGGTTCGGATTATGTCGTTCATGAAATAGTAGAATCCCAGATAGACACACGATCTATCAAAAGCATTTGGTAGAGTTAACCATAACCTGCTAATAACGAAACTACAGACTTTCTTTGTTGAGGACCATCTATTACAGTATTTATCATATGTCACTAATCGATCACATTTTATCAAATTTAATGATTGTTACTCACATACCTTTATATCAACATCTGAGGTACCACAAAGTTCGATATTAGGGCCCTTGCTTTTTGTAATGATGATATCTACTCTTATATTACCACTCAAGATTTTTATTGTATTAAGATAATCTAAAACTGTGTATCCAAGTTAATACATTAAACGATACTGAGAGGTTACAAAGTCACCTTGAGGCCATTTATACTTTTTGTAAGGACAATAACTTGGAATGAATCAAAATGCAAGATTCATTAGTAATTTTTTTATTGCACAACACGGAGGTGTGTATTTATCTTAACTTCATTAATATGACTTACTTTTTTCAGCAATAAAATTGACAGCCAGTATTTATCTACCTTTACAGAGTAAGTTAGTTGTCGGTAGAGAAGATGGATCTATAGTTATCGTACCTGCTACTCAAACTGTAATGTTGCAACTTTTACACGGGAATCATCAACAGTACAAAGGTAAATGTTTTCTTTTGTCATCATATCCCATACTTAAATATTTAAAGATTGCAGTTTTTAATCATTGACTGTTTTTTTTTAAGGTTGGCCCCAACACAAATTATTATCTGGTCATGGTGGTAGGGTGAATTGCCTCTTGTACCCACATAGAGAACATTCTAGATATGACAAGAATCATCTCGTATCCGGAGGTGTAGACTTTGCCGTATGTTTATGGGACTTATGTACTGGGACTTTACTTCACAGGTTTTGTGTGCATGCTGGAGAAATTACTCAGTTGCTCGTACCTCCTAACAACTGCAGTGTTAGTATGTTTTCTACCTGTTCAATTCACATTAAGCCATTACATTTTTTTTTCTGTGTTGTAAAGTTTGAATTAAAGAGATGTTCCCGTTTTTAGGCGAGGATACAAAAGTGCATATGTTCGGTAGCCTCAGATCACTCGGTAACACTTTTAAGCTTAGCAGAGAGGAAATGCGTGTGTTTAGCTTCGAGGCATTTGTTTCCCGTTACCACCATAAAATGGCGGCCTAATGACGACTTTATGATAATTGGATGTTCTGATGGTACGGTTTACGTTTGGCAAATGGAGACGGGTCATTTAGATAGAGTATTACAAGGTAATATTTTCACGCGAAGTATGATGACTAATATTATTGTAAAGTTGCAAATCTGTTATAAATTTCATTACAGTAGAAATATTGTAGGTATAGCAGCTGAAGAAGTTTTATATGCGTGTGAAGAGAACGAAGCCAATAATGCCACGTCCGAGGTAGGCCTAGCGAATCCAGCTGTACACTTTTTCAGGTACTATATTTTCAATTTTTATTTGCTTGTGCCAAGAAAAGTCGCTTAAATCTGATCTCGTCGGGATTAAAATGCAAGACCTGGCCAGTCCGAGCCTCTGCTCTGTAATTTATTTAGACAATTTGAAAAAATGGGACAAATTTCGTAAATGGTGTTTTTTTTTATCTTTCACTACTTACGTAGTAGAACGGTAATGGATACGACAGAAATACACTTGAAATTTTTTGTAGAGCATAGGATTTTCTATAAAACAATCCCACAACAGCATATTTTCGCTCTAGTCCTTAACCTCTCAGTGGTCGCGCGAATATTTTTTACTTTAGTGGTCGCACACGGTCTCAGACACCGGCTTAAAAAATACGTTTAAAAGTAAAAATTCAGAAATAATTTTGAAGGGACCTCAAAGCTATATCTATGTAATTAATAAATGTTAAGTATTTTCGAAATATTTATTTAAGTAAACCTTAATTTTTCAATGTACAAAAAAAAATTAACGAAATACTGGCTCACCCTATATATACTTGAATAACAGAAATAAAAATTCTCATAAAACCTTTGTTATAGTAAACTTGTCTTCTAGAAACATAAGGGAATCTATTTTTGTACATAAAAGTCTTTGGGTTCCCTCCAAAAAAAAAGCATGCAAGTTATAAAAATCATGAAAATATTTATAATTTTCTTTCCTTGTTCTTACATTTTTGGGTGGACAATGTTTGCTCCATTTCGTTTTTTATCTCTTCCCACAAAATATGGTGCACTTCCATTCATTTCCCCACCTTCATTTTCATCAAATTCCTGTTCTGTATCGCTATCTTCTGATCTTTCATAAATGTTGTCTTCCTCCCCGTTTCTTCTTCGTCATCATTCTTCTCCACTGGGTACTTCTTCGAACAGCCTCAATATCCTTTCTTACTCTTTGTTAGAGTCAATATTTATATAAAGTTAGGGAAATAGAAGGTAAATACTTACCGAAATATATATTTTTCAATGAATAACCCAAAACAAATGACAGAAATTTTATCTCACTAGTGGTCGCACCCGGTCTAAGACACCGTGTGTGCGATTACAGCAGTTATATGGACACATGGCATAATAATAACTACACCAATGTATAGACGAGAAACTTTATGAAAGGTACACCAACGGAAACGGTTGGGTTTATTCGATTATTTGAAATATCACAAATTAACAGTTGCGCCGGTCTCCTACACCGTGCGCGACCACTGAAAGGTTAAGCTGCCCAAGTGCCCAAGCTTCTTAATAATTGATAAAAAAATTAGAAATTCAAAAAACATGTGTTGTATCACAAGCATGATTTTTCAGAAGTTTGAATGGGCCTTTTCAGCATATTTTTTTTATTGCGGAATCACAAATTTTATGAAAAATTAAAATACCCGTATTTTTTCAATTTCTATTTTGATGCAGATTAGAGCCAGAAAAAAATAATTAAAATCACCTATTTACAAGTCCAATTTAAACGATTATCCGTAAGGCGCCATTAATACGTCAGCAATCCCAAGCCAATAGTGTAAAAGGCGACTCGGCAACGTTGTACAAAATCAGCATTCAATTGACGTTTGTAGTGATGGGCGATATCGCGATTTTCCAATCACTCCTTAACGGCGACTTATATTTTTCACTTCCGGTGGTTTTAAACTAATGCCATCACAATTTGCAAGCTGATATGTTTACCGTTCGCCGTAATTTGTTTGTGTGAATGTATGGCTGCATTAAGCAGCACTGGACAAGTATGAATTGAAAGTAAAACGATGTAAATTACACTTTATATTAATATTTTATATAATCGCGGTGATTTAATCACGGTGATTTAATCACCGGCAGTGACATATCGCTCATGACTAGACGTTTGACAGCTTGTTGATGTTAACATTTTGGTTTTGAGGTTAGCGTAAATTGAAAGCCTCCGATTTCGATTAAAATGTCTAGCAAGCAGTGTTTTGTTCCATTCTGTGAAAATACGACCGAAAATGCCCCAGAAAAGACGACAGCTCAAATGAAAGTTTAAGGTTATCCGCTATCCGCACGCTCGGCGATCGCAGTGTTGTCGGTTTGCAAGTTCTTCTGTTGTGTCCTCGAACGTTTGAAATACCCCGTGAAAGTTGTTGTATTTCGCTCATTTATTTCTCAGAGATTGCTGTTTTAAGACGCCTCATTTTTAGATAAAAAATTATTTTATTTTCCCCAAATGATACCCACCATATTTAAATGTCAAAATTCGAATGTACTGTAAAGGCCCATTGCATTTTTCGAATTTTTGTGATGTTAATCGTAAAATTTTTAATCCTCTTTTTGGAAAAACTTACAGTTAAATATTAACTGATGGAAACTTTACCGATTTTGTTTTACTTATGCGTTTTTGTAACTCTATATGACATCCATTATTTTTCTAATATGTATTTTTTTAAGAAAAAACTAAATAATGGAAATTTGGATTTTTCCACCCATCTTTGGGAGGTGAAAAATATCAATCGATTTTTAAAGAACATTACTTTCAATATCTGACATTAGTAATAAGGTGTAGATTGAATAAAAATGATCAGGATTGCGTTACTTACATCATTTTTTGATGCATAAAAAGAAATCTCGTCGACAGACTTTGTTTTGCATCATAATTCTATCAAATATATATTTAAAAACAACTGATAGAATACAACTTCTCAACGAAAAATTTGTAGACAAGTCACAATATTGACATAATGCACACCTCATAATTATTTGAAACAACAATACACCTAGATTTACATATCCGGAAAAACCAATTTTTGACCAGACACTATTGATCGTCTCAGGAGTACTGAGGCACTACAACTCACATTGGTTTTTTTTATAATTTATGTATGCACTATGGGTTCAAATTCAACTTACGGTAGCAAAAAATCTGAAGCTTCGTGAGTTAAAATATTCAAGTCAACACCGGAAAAAAGGTTGAAAAATTCTAAGGTGCTCAGGGGTAGTTTTTGTAGGGGTGGAAATGAATTTAATTCAGAAAATCTTAAACTTCATGAGTTGTTTCAAAATATGATTTTTCTATTGATAATTAGTGTAAATTAACTGCAATATGACTGCAATTGCTGCCCAACCTGTCTTGTATAGAGGAGGTCGGTAAATGTACTGAAAAATCATATCTAATAAAGACTGAATATATTCATGTAAAAATTCTCGCTGTCAATTGAAATAATTGTCTGATTAATATTTGACAATGTATGTTCAATACATTTCATTCATTTTTTTGGTAAACATTGTGAACAGTCTTATAAGTTTTAAGTTAAATATAATTTTACTGCACATAAAAATTGTATAAATTACAATAACGGCATACTTCTTCAGTTCGCACCACGACTTGCTGACAGCAACCGAGGGCAATCTCATAAGTACCACTTAACACTGCCTATATCCGATAGAGAAGGCGCTGAATGAAGGAAACCTGTTTTATTTCTTGTAAATTAAAGTGATTCCTTTCAACAGTAGAGCCTAGATATGCATTTTCCATGAACTGAAAAGTTGCATTCTAGCCAATAAATCGCTACCCAGAACCCATAGTGGTATGTAACGAACCTTTTGTTTACCTCCTTATTTTCTGTACGAAATGTTAAATAATGTCAATTTGATTATATTATTATATTATGTTACATTGTATACTAATGCAATCAATAAAGAATTATTATTATTAAATAAAAAAATTGTTTTAAATGAATTGCCATATTTTCTCAGTGGTGTTTTTTATTTTCTGAAAATGCACAATAGATTTTTAACTATTTTATAATACTATTTAAACCATTTTTTAAAATGCTTTTAACTCCATTATTATGCATAATTGACCAAATTTTACCAAAAGGTAGAACAAATTAGGATCTACTTATGGCCAAAAACCATTTGCGTCTTACAAATGCAAAGCCACCTGCGGTACCAAAATAAATGGAAAAAATCATGTTAGGTATTTTTTATCGAAAAACTTTATTAATGAAAGTTGTTCGGCTATTGAAATTTTATTTAAAACAATGTCCGAGTCCGAAAATATCGTTTTAATTGTTTTTTTTTTTTTAGAAAATTGTGCCATGACAATTTTGCTTGAAATTAAACGTAAGCTGTCAAGCTGTCAGGTAGTTGTCAAGTGATTTGTATTGTTTTTTTTAATATTGCTATTTAATTTTGGGCTCTAGGTTTTTGGACAATTGTGAACAACTTTCATTAATAAAGTTTTCCGATAAAAAAATAGCTAATGTGATTTCTTTATTTTTTTCCATTTATTTTGGTACCGTAAGTGGCTTTGCATTTGTAGGAGGTGAATGTTTTTTGACCATAAGTAGATCCTAATTTGTTCTATATTTTGGTAAAATTTGGTTCAAGTCGGACAAAAAATAAAAAAGTTATCAAGGTGTTGCCATTTTAAATGGGTCACACGGTAAGTAAGTAAATCTTTTATTTCAACAGATTTGAATATAAAATATTTTTGTCTGTGAAATACGTCATGCCAAGTATGTTGACACACATGGAAGTGATATATAAACAGAATTTTACATGTGTCTCAAAACGAAACGGAAAAATGTAAAAAAAAGCAGACACAATATGAATTTAAAACAAGCCTGGAAATCACCTTACTGTACCAAAAGAAATTAAATATTGTTGCGTGTTTCCGCCCCTAGGAAACACCCTGTATGAATCCGTGGGTTCTAAATAATTTTTAACAAGGGGTAAACCACTAACACTATTTAATAATTTACTGATTGCGCATTAACAATACTTCTAACCTCAGTTTTGCTGGTACCAAACTTCACTTTAATAGAACTTCTCCCTCTGCGCCGGTAATCGCACCCTATATACTCTGAAATTGCCTCTAGATCCATCCAGAACATAATCAAGAATCTTCTCCTACCACAGTCTAGAAAACTATCTCTTTCTACAAGTTTCCAGCCACTATTAGTCATAGGCATATCAATATCCAGTTTCAAGGGGGTGTAATACATAACATTATTATATGTAAAATATTCATGTAAAGAATAAGGTTCTAGTTTACATGAAAAATCACGAACTAATGTTAAGAGTGTTTTATCGCATTGCTTATTTTTTATGTTATATGGCAGGTGATTATATAACTTCAAGCAGCAGTAGTATGTTATATTCTCAAATAACATTTTCTTATGTGATACGTAATGTCACCTCAAAACCTAGTGTGGAAATCATGAGTTCTCAAGCAAGAGTCAAATGTTCTACACTAGTTTGTTGAAGAAAGTATATACTTATAGATATAAATAAATTTGCCTCTACAGGACTCTCTAAAATTTATATTAAGTATAAGTCTATACTCCGTTCGCCCAAGAGATGCAGTAAGGCCACTCCTCATTTTGTTTAGGCCATTGAGGGCACCAACCAGCCTCACACGCTACACATTTATAAAAGCAGCAAAATTACAAAATAATTGAATGGTGTATAATAGATTGTATATATTCTTTTATATTATTACAAGTGAGAACCTGCGAGGGGCAGTTGTTATTCAACAAATACACTCAATAATAAACTCAAATATAAACTATAATAAATATACATTGTTAAACTAAGAATGCCTCGAGAGAAAGTACTTTGAGCGTGCCTGTGTAATACCAAAAAGAAAATTACCTGCTGCCTTTGCAGTAAACTCGACGTTTTGTGTCTTAAGGTTGTCTGGGTTCTCTGCAGCAGCAGCCTTAAAGATATTCACAATATTTTCCTTCTCTTTAACCGAAAAATGTTTGCTTTTCCGTTTTTTCGGCGGAGAAAGGGCTTGAGCTTGATTCATAATTAATTTGACAAGAATGAATTTTTAACCTAAAAAAGAGAAAGTGGTTCTGACATTTAATCAATATTATAAACCGTTTTTATAGCGTACCTCGATATACACAAATATGCACCACAGTATTGAAAAACACTGTTTTATTAGATGAATAGGAATAACAGCAAATAACAACAGTTATTTCTAAAAACCATACATCAGATTTGAGGCTGAAAACGATTTGTCTCGGAGAACAAATACCTCATATATTAGCGTTTTCGGCATAGTTGGTTGTAATATGGGTTTTAAAAATTCAACCAATAGAAATATTATATTCAAATTTAGCGCACATTTGTGAGGAGTGGCTTAGCTGAATCTCTTGTGCGAACGGAGCATAATAATCCGCTTCTGACATGAAGATTCTATTGAGTTCCGAAGAGGGTCCCCACATAATGATTCCAAATTTTATTAAAGAGTAAAAATTTACATAATATAATGTCTTGGTCACCTCAAAATCTACCTGATTTAAAAAAATTCTAATTGAATGTGTTATTGAAGATAATTTACTACTCAAATAGTCTATATATGGCTATTATATTTTGTATCTCACATACTCTCCAAGTTACAACAGTTACAAGCATTTTTACAAAAAATTTTCTAATTTCTAAGAACATGCAAGAATATTTGTAACAGATGTACCTCGCAGATTCGATGCTTTACCAAAATAGCCCGGCTCATTTTTGTCAGATTTATTTCTATTGTTATATTTTAATTTCATCAGTGACTTGACTTTTGTAATCGAGAAAACATTTTTCTTACAGAGGTCTGAGACATAGAAATTTATCCGCAATTAGGCATGCAACTCAAAGAGGGCTACACCAGTTGCAGATGTTAGGTGCTCATACGAATAACGATGATCCTCATATGCAAAGAACAAATAGTTGTTCCCTTTCTATACAAGGCTTACGAACAAACCCTAAAGGTAAGTACAGTGACATGTTACTGTCACAGTGACCTCAAGTAACACAGTTGCCTGCAACTCGTTCTCAAATAATCAAAATAAGAGTAATATGTATAACGGCCGTCTGCACCGTTTTGTATTTAATCTAGGAATAACTAAGGACCATTGCATTTTTAACGAAAGTTTAACTTTCAAACCATTGCACCGTTCAAAATTTAAGGACAGTTAGCTTAGTGTGGAGTCATCATGGCAACGCTGCAATTTAAGTGCCTAATTGGGGAATTTTGCTTTAGACCTGAGGTGAATCTAGTAACATACGTGTCAGTTGTCAGAAATAAAATAATATCAATATATGTAAACTTTTTTGCCAAAAATAAAATTAATTTATAGCGTATCTGAAAAGATCAATTGAGCCCAAACTGAGGTAGGTATATAAAGCTTCTATTCCGAAATTCTTGTAATCTTACCATATTTTAATTAGGTATTTCCAAAATCTACGTACGCTTTAGGGCCCATATGTTATTTACCTAATTATAACATATTTTAACAGCTGGGCATAATGGGTATTTAGATATTAGGATTATTATAGACAGTCATTGTCCAGCGTCAGTTCAGCCCTTTTTGTTTTTTTGTAAATTTAGTTTAAGTAATGTCAAATCAAAGTTCGATATATCTCGTCACCACTTAAAGTATCCACAAATTAAATCCGGAAAATAGAAAATAATTTTGAAATAGAAAGAAAAGGTCACATAAGGTCTCAAAATTATATGGCACTGGAAAAACAGCATCTTTTGAGCATCATAAATAAATATAAAAACAATTGAAAATAAAAAAACAGACGCTGAAAGTTAAGGTTACTTTAAGCAGACAAAATCAGAGGTTTAAAGGAGACTTAAGGGTTAATCCCTTAAGCCTGGTTTTGGTAGTGATGCACACGAAATTTTATTTTAAAATAAAACTTAGCGCCAAGCCACCCTTAACAAAAATGGTGCATACTGTCATTAACCAGCCAAAGGACCCCGCACGGAACATATGGAAATTCGCCCCCGGTTAAAGTGTTTGATACTCTTGGATATTATCCAAATATCGATGTTGATCAAAAGTCTCTATGGGCTCAAGGTCGGAAATTGGCCGGTTTTCCAGATATCGGGGGTGTAAAGGGGATGCTCATTTCTTGTGGGAAGTGGCCCCCGCTCCAGTAAAATTCGCTGGAATCGACATATGTTATTCCTCTTGACCTGATAAAAATTCTCAGGGGCACAAGTTTGAAAAAATTGACAGTTTTCTAGATATGGGGGGTGCAAAGCGGGGCGCGCTCATTTCCTTTATACGAAGTGGCCCCCAGTGAAATTCACTGGAATCAACATATATTGTTCCTCTCGACCTCCTGATCAAAATTTCTCATGGGCACAAGGCCGGTACATGCACAGTTTTCCAGATATCGGGGGTTGCAAAGTCGACTTTGAACTCCCGATATCGAAAAAATTGTGCATTTACCGACCTTGTGTCTACGAGAACTTTTGATCAGGAGGTCGAGAGGAGCAACATATGTCGATTCCAGTGAAATTCACTGGCGGTCACTTCCTATAGAAAATGAGCACCCCCCTTTGCACCTCCCATATCTAGAAAACTGTTTATTTTCCATACTTGTGCCCCTGAGAATTTTTTATCAGGAGGTCGAGAGGAATGACATATATCGATTCCAGCGAATTTTACTGGAGCGGGGGCCACTTCCCACAAGAAATGAGCATCCCCTTTACACCCCCGATAT
This sequence comes from Stenurella melanura, assembly GCA_963583905.1. Taxonomy (NCBI): domain Eukaryota; kingdom Metazoa; phylum Arthropoda; class Insecta; order Coleoptera; family Cerambycidae; genus Stenurella; species Stenurella melanura. Next base: position 188,438,934 of record OY757310.1, read on the forward strand.
CTGGAAAACCGTCCAATTTCCGACCTTGAGCCCATAGAGACTTTTGATCAACATCGATATTTGGATAATATCCCCGAGTATCAAACACTTTAACCGGGGGCGAATTTCCATATGTTCCGTGCGGGGTCCTTTACATGAAGATTGAAATGGATACAATTTAGATAGCGAGGACAGCAGTGTTTTCATTCAAGTACAAACAAAAGAGCAGGAGATTCTCCTCTATTTGACACGCTTAATTACTGTGTATATAGCCTTGTAAACGTTCGGCTAGATGTAAATTTGTGGTTAAGTATGTTAGCTGGAGTTGTAGCTGCCACTTAGCATCGCAAGCTAGGCGGTTTAAGTATCTGTATATAAATAATTTTTCATGGATAAAATCACAACTTTTGTAGCTTATGTTTGTTAACTACCAATCTATATAGTTTTCTGTGAACTTTATTTTGAAAAGCGATAAAAACATTCTAATATTAACCATCATGATTAACCTTGCAATAATCGTTCTCTTTATTTCAGATCCTGAGAGTCATATATTATTCTTTGATATCGAGTCATTAATAATAGAACTATTAACCGAAGAATATAACATGATGTCGCCGGGAAGCCTGGAGGCAGCAGGATTGATAATACAGTCAGAGTATTCGAAGGTTGCCGCCCTCACCCAAAGTGCGAGTCCAGATGCTCATAAAAAGATTGCCGGTAAGTTTACAGTTAAAGTAGCTCAACAATATTCGTAAGGAGGTATACCTCGTTCTCATAAAAATTTCAATTTTTTCTAAATAATATAGTGCATTTTTTCCGAGGTATGCCTCTTTCTACTGATACTAATATCAACACCTACTAATTTTGTACTAACTTTTTTCCTGCAAGACTTTTTTGGGAAAATGAAAAATAAAGCCGAAAATATGGAAATGATAATTAAGGAAAAAGACAAACATGGTAAAAAATATGTTTGCGGTTATTTGTTTTACAGCTTGCTTTTTTTCAACAGATTTTTTTCCCTCTGCTTTGATCTATAATGCAGTTATTTTTATTAGAATTTTAGATAGTTTAGAAGGCATTAGACGAATATCTAGCTTTTTTTCCAGCTCTAATATGTTTGGCGCTTTAGATTTTGTTATGACAGTGACCGCCTGATAGGTTTGATATTAAACATTAAGGAAGTTAACCTAATTTGTCGCGATCTATGATGTGCATCCTAAAAATGGTTGATAAAAAGCAATTATAAGAAAATAAATTAAGTCATGGAAGATTACTGGCAGTTCAAAGAGCTGGAAAATCTTTATGCAGTAAGGTATTTCCCTCATAATAAAGAATGAAATCCAAAGACTGACAAATTTTACATCTAGAGAGGTGGAAAATCTAACTACTTCCGGTAAAACTAGAAAGTTTATATTTTAAACTAAGTATATAGTCCTACCCTGCTTTTGTTCAAGATACGAAGATCGTGGGCTTGGAATGATGAAAGCAAGAGACTCATTTCATATCATAGAGAGTCTAATATACAACACTAAGTCACTTGGCCTACCCAGATACACGTCGTTCACCCCCTGCTCCCCTCCAAAGGATGATATATTCAATTGTCTGTAATTCGGGAACTTTTTCACGCCAAATTTTCGCAATTTATACTAGAATAAAAAAGTTTATTACAGCATATGTCGAAAATTGTATAGTTACCGCGATATTTTAAATTAAGTGAAATTTTTCTACCACCCTTATTAAACGTGACGAGATGGACGAGTATTTATTAGATCGTTGTTAATGTTAAAGTTCTGGCCTTACAATACAAGGTGGGGCAATAGTGCGTCAGACCTCGATATCTCGAGTTCTACGATAGCTAGAAATAAAAAAAAAATTGCAAGTATAGATAAAAAAGTCTATAACTGGAAATTATTTTCGAACATACAGGGCGAGCTAAGACGAAATTACAGCACCAAGTGCCTTTTTTTTTAAATGGAATGCTATGTATATCAGTACATTTACACAATTATGGGTTTTAAGAAAAACTTATGTGAATACCAGTTACGAGACATCTAATTAATGTTTTGGAATCATTTTCATTTCCTAAAACTGTACAGAGTGGCCAAAAATTATTTTTTCAATTAAGAACTTTTTTAATTGATATTTCTCAATTTTTTCAAATGGAACACCCTGTATATTTTTCAACGATGTGATGTAGAAATGAAAAACGATCATATTTTGTAAGTACTTCCCTATGGCTAAGTGCAACCAATTTCGTTTTATTGAGCAATAATTACAAAATTCAAAAATAAACTTAAAAATAGAGGTTTCTTCAAATAACTCAGTAGAAAAAGTTATAATAAATGTTCCACGTGTTGCCCATTTGGAACACACATCTCTATGCGCTTTTGAAATGAGGTTCCCACTGTTCATAAAACTGCTGATGTGATAGATCTAAAGGCAGTTATTATTCTTTCCTTCATATTTTGTACTTTGTTGGTGTGTCTCTATAAACAGTTTCCTTCACGTGTCCCCATAAAAAGAAATCCATTTTTGTGAGATATGGTGATCTAGCAGGCCATTTAGTCTGTCCATTTCTCCTAATCCATTGACAATGGTAGGTATTATTTAAGTGGTCTCTAACTGCATTTAAATAATGTGATGGTGCACCATCTTGCTGTTGTTTTTTGTTATATTTTTAAAGATATTACTTAAATATTTGGCATATCGTGGGAAATTTATTTGTAATTTTATAATACATGTCTTTTATTTTGTGTATTATATTTGTATATTTGACTGATCTTATGTTTTTGATCTTATTTTTATATTCTATATTCTTAACAATTGTAATTTTATAATATGTTTCTTTTTCATTCTGTGTATGTGTTATATTTATATATTTATGTATTAGGATTTACCTATTTACAATAAAGTTATTATTATTATTATTAAACCACATCCTATTTAGAATTCTTTCAGGGAGATTTACCAATAATTGGGGCAGATAGTTTTCCAAAAATTGAAGATAAATAGCTCCAGTCAATGTACCATCAAAGAAATGTGGCCCTATTACATGTTCTCCAATAATTCCTCCCCAAACGTTTATAGACCATCTGTGTTGGTTATCAACTTGCATAAAAAAGTGAGGATTTTCCGGAGCATAATAATGGAAATTGCCTATTAACAAATCAATTTTTATGAAAAGTCGCCTCATGAGTGAATAAAACATCATTGAAGTTGACCTCATGCATTTTACCTCTGGCCCAATTACAAAATTGTAGGCGCTTTTGAAAGTCATCATCAGATAATTCCTAGTGCATTTGAATATGATATGCATACAACTTATTTGTTTTAAGATTCGACCCACAGTCCGTCTACTTATTCCTACTAATGAGCTCACTTCTCTTTGACTAACATGGGGATTCTCAACATTTGCTAGCACCACAGAAAACTCATTTTCTTCTTTCACAACATGTTTTATTCTTTCACTTTTTTTATATTCGACATTTCCAGTTTCCAGAAATCTATCAAGAAGGTTTTGGAAGCTGCTAACATCAGGAATCCTTCTTTCAGGATAACGTTGGTGATAAATTCTATTGGCAAGTAAACAATTTCTGTCTGACTCGCCCAAAACAAAAGTCATGTCTACAAGTTCCACTTTATTAAAATTCATATTGTAAAATTCCAAATATTTTAAATTCAATACAAATTGTAACTAACGACCAATAAGTGCTCTGTTGTACGCGACGATTTATACCAAACTGAGGTTTTATTGCTTGTCGAATAACGAAAACGGCATAAAAATGTACAAAAAGACATTACAGTAAAGGACCTGTTAAATACTACTTACTCATTTCAATGGATTGGAAGAAATGGTCCCACTAAATGATCTCATTTCAAAATTGCATAAAGACGTGTGTCAATCAAAATGGGCAACATGTCGAACACCTGTTTGTTATAAATTTTTCTAAAAAATTATTTGAGGGAACCTCTTTTTTTAAGTTTACTCTTGGATTTGACATTTATTTATGAAACGAAAATGGTTGCAATTAGCCATAGGGAAGTTACAGGGTTCCCACCAACCTTGAAAAACCTGGAAACCTGGTAAAGTCAGGGAATCCAAAATATGGTCCTGGAGACCTGGAAAAGTCAGGGAATCTAAGAAATTCCAATAAAATCCTGAAATTTCAGTCATCACATAAAATATTTTTAATTGATTTTCTACTGTACAAAAATTATATTTAAGATTTGAATTTTATGTATTTTGCTAAAAAATATAGTAATTTTAACTACTCAATAAAATAAATTCTTATAAATAAAATGACGACAAAAATTACTTTTATGTTTTCCCATATTTTTTCCATGCCGATCTGAAGATAATACAGTTACAATAATATCCACTTATATACAAGTTTTATTAGAATGTACTATATTTTCATAATTTTTTGGTCCTGGAATATTAAATGTTTATTCCTGGAAAGTCAGGGAATTCAAAATTTCACTGTTGGTGGGAACCCTGAAGCACTTACAAGAAATGTTCATTTTTCATTTCTACATCACAACGTTGAAAAATATACAGGCTGTTCCATTTGAAAAAATTGAGAAAATTCAATTTAAAAAGTTCTTAATTGAAGAATAATTTTTGGCCACCCTGTACAGTTTTAGGAAATGAAAATGATTTGAATCAGATGTTTCGTAACTGGTATTCACATAAGTTTTTCTTAAGACCCATAATTGTGACTGTGGTGATTTTTTAATATCCGTCTGCAGATTGCATTATTTCAACAAAAAAATTCATTACATTCAAATGGTTGGGAGATATTCAATGCTAATATAGGAATGAATAGAGCCTAGAAAGAGGCTTCAAAAAATGTACTGATATACATAGCATTCCATTTAAAAAAAGGCACTTCTTCCTGTAATTTCGTCTCGGCTCGCCCTGTATGTTCGAAAATAATTTCCAGTTATAGACTTTTTATCTAGTTTACTTGCAATTTTTTAAAAAATTTCTAGCTGTCGTAGAACTCGAGATTTATTTAATTTTTACTTTTAATTTTAATATTTTTCGTTTTTATTTCAATTAAAATCTCGATAATGTTGATTTTTAATTGATTTTCTTTTCAATTCGGTTTTCATTATTAGTAGCCGACTATTCGTGGTAACAAGTGATTATTTCAACAAACGAAATTCTGTTGGTAACTCCTTAATGTTTAAAGCTTTGAGATGAATGTTTAAATTGAATAGCAAGTACTAACTGTAATTTTCTATAAATTTTTAACAAGGCATACTTGCAAAAATGAAGGAGGGAGCGGAAACTGCTTTGGCAAAGGCGGAAAGTGTGCTGAAGCAGGGTGGTGAGAATTGTAAAGGTAAGGTTATACAATTTATTTCTTAGTACCCACAGAAATGTATATCGCACCTTGCACTGTATGTTGAGTTCACGTGTTGACGTAAATTGTATAGGTATTACATTCATAAAGAATGTCTTTCTATTTTGGCGTTCTTAATTGGAGAATTTTCTTAGAAGACATGTTGGAAATATCATATTAAAACATTCGCTGTTCGCCGTTCAGGCTATGGATTACCCCCCACGCTCACTATTAATGAATAATATTGAACCTTGGGGAACATCTATATTGCATCCTAAAATAATAATAATAATTTATTTCTACATTTAAACTGTAAATATACAACAAAATGTAGAGTACATCAGTCCTTAAACTAGAGTGCAAATATAAACATAAACACACATAATACTGTATTAAATATTACAATCGTCAACAAGCAAAATTAAAGACACTTTAAAAAAAGGAAACATAAAATATATAAAACATGTAGACACTAAAAATATTTAAATATATATGTTAAACAAAAAAACTCATCCAGGGAATTACAAATTTTATTTACTAATAAATTTTTGAATTTTGCTTTAAAAATCTTAATATTTGAAGATGATCTAATATACGATTCAAATGTATTGACCACTTACTTTATCTCAGAAACGGAGGAGCAGAAAAAAATTGAAAAAATTATGTGTTTATTAAATTTGAATAATGTACACTGGACACTTTTAAAGTTCTGCTAACTTATATTGAAAAATGTCCTACTTTTTAAGGAAATTTTGACCATACAAGTTTTAAATCCAGAATATCTTGCAAAATATGCATACTGTGTAAATAATATTTTAAACACCGATAAAGCATGGCACTTTTTGTACGAGGAAATTTTTTCATTATTTTTTATTTTGCAGTTATTTTCAAAAACGTGACGTCATGTTTATTTGGTTATTTATCAATGTATTTCATAATTTTTTGATAAAATAGTTAATTACATAAAATGTAAGCATTTTCAGAAAAAAGATACATTGCTGTTCGAAAGGAACTAGTATGCATTTGATATATATGCCGCTTCATACCCATAACTAATTTGATTGTTTAAGTACATAAACTTGTTTTTGAAAACGTATGTATAGATCTCCAATACATAAGTACTCGCTGAGATCAAAATTTTAAGATTTTTTAAAGCGTTTCTGCAAGTCTCTAAACTTTTTAATCCCGCAATTATGCGCACTGCATATTTCTATAGTCTAAAAATCCTACTTACTTGAGAACTATTTCCCCAATTAATTATACCATATTTTAATCTTGAATGAAAGTTGGCATAATAAAGCACTACAATGATTGGACATAAATTTTAGTCCAAAACAACTGCTTCTTAATTTCCTACATAGTATTTCTATATGTTGATTCCACTGAAGATGCATATCTACAGTAATGCCTAACATTTTAATAGATTCTGTAGGAAATATTTGAAAATTAGTAGAAAAATGCAATTTATCAGGGTTTTTCTTTAAGATAAATACTATTGAATTGGTCTTATTTTTGTTTAAGCACAATTTATTTTTGTCTGTCCAGTTCGTTATTGCATTATATACTTTTTCAGTGGTAAGTTTTAAACGAACTAAATTATCTTCAACTATAAGGATGTTAGTGTCATCAGCATAAGATTATAAGAGCATTAGGTATTTTATTTAGGTATAGAATTAAATCGTTCGCAAAGATTATAAAGAATAAGGGCCCAAGTATAGATCCCTGTGGAACTCCCTGTTTTACCCCTAGGCTATTACTGGATGATCATGCTTTCTTGATTCCTCCCATATACACAAGAATTAATTTCGACACATTGTTTATGGTTTTCAAGATAAGGCGCAACCCATAAGAAATAATTTTTTACAGATGTTTGCGGACTTATTTTCGAATTTTGTCACAGCCTTCTATGATTAAAACTAAAAAAAAAGATTTGAAAAATCTTTAAATTAAATAGTTTAGCCAATAGGGGGGGGGGGTCACTTCTGATTTGAGTGCTAATGAATGGATTGTGATGAAACCTTGTACAATGTTTTATGGACTCTGTAACTTGTAGAATTATGTCAAAAATGAAAAAAAGAAAAACAATATATTTACCTTTTTGTCCCAAAATAAGATGTTTTTACCCGTTTTTCGAAAAGTGCATATTCTTCGAGGTATGGCCACTCGAAAAATTCCTAAAAGTGAGGAGGGGAAATGTAAAAGAAAAGTTAAAAAATAAATCTGAAAATATTCAGGTGAATGTATAATCGAAATCCAAGACCTTTTATTTGCAACTTTTCTGTTTTCACCGAGTTTTTCCGGAAAAACATGAAAAACTACCCCTTTCTTTGAAATTGTAGCGCTTTAAAAATATGTCATTTAAAAATTTGAAATAATTCATGCATGCATTGAGGCCTTCTAAACATTTTTTGTCTCTTGGAATTTTATTGTAACTTGCTAATTTTCCGAGTTACAGGCAATTTTTCACGATAAATAATGTACTACATTTTTTGGACATTAAAAAATACATGAAAATTCGAAAAATAAGCGTGCATAAAAGTGCGTTATTTCGTTATCTAAATAAAATAAGTGTTATATATAACTATATCAACTTTTTATTTGCATTAATTTAAATTATTTTTGTATATAAGTAGAAAAAATAAAATCAGTGTTATACATGTAACTATATAAACTTATTTTTCCAGAAACATTTTTCACATTTTCAATTTAAAAATTATATTATATATAAATCACGCTCATTTTTCGAATTTTCATGTATTTTTTAATGTGCAACAAATGTAGTGCATTATTTGTCTTGAAAAACTGCCTGTAACTCGGAAAATCAGCAAGTTACAAAACAAATTCCAAGAGACAAAAAAATGTTTAAAAGACCTTAATTAATTTTTTCAGATTTTTAAATTCCGTGTTTTTAAAGCGCTTCAATTTCAAAGAAAGGGGTAGTTTTTCCGGAAAAAGTCGGTGAAAACGCACTTCACAGAAAAGTTGCAAATAAGAAAGTCTTGTATTTCGATGATACTACATTCCCCTGAATTTTTTCAACTTTTAATAGTAATATTATTATTATTATTATTATTACAAATTTGAAAATAATTCACGCACACATTCAAAAGTTCATTGATGGACTGAGCCACCCAATATACCTCAAAAAGGGGGACAAACATGTTTTAGAATTGTTGTTCCTTATCGTCTTAAAAATAGTTGAAATGATACACATCGCAAAAATGAAAGTATATTGGAGGAGGAAAGTACTTGTTTCATAATTTCCTGCACAATATGTGACATCAGTTCCTTTCTGTTTAGTCCAAATTTATTTGAAAAATAAAATATGTTTACAACTTTTACTTAATTGAGCTTAATGCATTTCAAATTAAAAAATTATTTTTATTTTCGTTTTTGTTAATGAAAGTAATAACATTATATATAACAAAATTGTGGTTGACTACTCGTCACTTTGGAAACTCTGGAACTGTCTTGGACCATTAGAAAGATCCAGAAATCCTCACACAACAGTAGCAAAACTAGTGGAATGGAACACAGGGCTTACGGCAACAGGTGCAGAGTAAACTGTGGGAACAACAGCAGAATGTACCAAAGGAGCCGTATAACCAAGATTGCTGTAGGCCACTGGTGTGGCAACTGATACAGAACGACGAGATCGAGACTTGGCTACTTCATATTCTTTTAGATGAATCGCTCGAGCGGCTATTACTTCAGGGGTTTCCAGAGGTGCTACAGGCACGACAGAGGGTCCTACAGGAAGAGCGTTAGAAGCAGCGCGATATCCAAGAGCATCAGCAACGTAGCTCGTGGAGATGACTTGACCATCAGGAGCCACATAACTGGAAAATAAAAAGCGATTAAAAATGAAAAAACCTGAAGTATTTAGAATATCATTTAGGACACATTTTGGGTTCTGGATTTTCCAAACAGTAAATTTAATTTACTAAATTTCTCTTGCAATAAATCTCTTTGCTTATAAACTATTCCAATGGTAGCAAATGCGTTGTATTCTTATTGTCTAAATGTTGAGAATATTTAAAGTTTCAAATAAATAACTATTGAAAATAGACTTAACGGTCGAATACGACAAAAAGTGAACATTTAGCTTAGTGCCGTTAGGCTTTTACCTCGGAACCCAGTTATACTGAATAAATTCTCATAATTTCTTTTGCATTGAGTTTGTAATACCGAGTACAAAAAAGTTTACCTTTTAAAAATTGCCGCTTTTACCTGGCGGTGATTCGACCCCTTCTGGAGGGGCAGATAAAAAAGTAAATGTTAAAGCATGATTTTTGAACTCTCATATTAGAATTATCTATCCATCCTACTGTACCTGTAGGATCCCACTTTGTTTCCTGCAGCATCCTGAACTGCGTTATGTGCCTGAAGAGCTTCAGAATGTCCATAAGAAGCTTGACCCAATACATCTTGAGCGTGATATTGTGTTTTGTGTACTGTAACTGCAGGAGCTACTGCCGTAGCTACAGTATGAGCTATGGGAGCAGCGAGAGTCGAGTAAGCCAGAGGTTGATTGACAACATAATTAGAATAGCCAAATCCGGCAGGAGCAATCGAGGGAGCACTGTATGCTGTTGGGGCTAGTATGCCTGGTTTGGCAGCAGCCAAGGTGCAAAGGCAGGACAAGGCGACCTAAAATCAACATTATGTATTTTGATTTATTTAAAAAAACAATATTCTGAACATTTAAACACAGATGTGGTGTACTGGGTGGCCCACACTGTTGTAACTTTTGAATGGATTTTCAAATTTCTAGTAGTGATATGAGATAAAATTTCCAGTTATTTTATGTAAAGAACCAAAATGGCTGACTTCAGGTTTCAATGCAATTTACATGAAAATTACATTTTTGGATGGCACAACCTATTTTTGCACATTTGGATCCTACTTAAAGGAATACATACGATCCACTCATCAGATATTATTTTGAATTAAAAAAAATATGTATTTTTAGTTGTAATTATAGAAGGTAAAAATTGTTAAAAATTGTGTACACGAGCAATACGAGCATCCTTAAAATGTTATCTCTTCAGATGCTAAGATTAAACACGATATACTCTTCATCAAGACGAAAAAGAACTAGAAATTCGACAAAATTGCGATGGTATTTAATTTGAATTCAATTAATGGACTCAATTAGTTGTGACGTCACAAGTTAGGCAACCTCTATATACTAGTGTCATGACACACGGGTTGCCTGCCAAGCACACTGGAACTTGAGCCTTAATGCATATGTTTATAAGGCGACATTTTCGTGGATAGAAACATAGCATAGAACTTTATTTTATTTCTCCTGTGGAATAAATATTTAAGGACTTCGAATACCTATTTCACATTCAAAAAATATGTTAAATTGTATATATCTATGTATGAGTTATAAAAACTTTATTTTAATTTTTGTTTACAGTTTTTGTAATACTTTATACTTGTGTATATTTACCGATACCTTGTGCATGTAATATGATAACTGAAATCTCTTAAATATTTCTCACACGGGAGAAATAAAATAAAATTGTATGCTATGTTTCTATCCCCGAAAATGTCGCCTTATAAACATATGCATTAACCTTTTGACTGCTACTGGCGGATATATATGTTTTGAAAAATCATGCCACTGTTGCTACTGACCGACATATATGTTTGCTTTTCTGTCGTCAACTGCGATAAACGGATTCACATGTTTTATGTAGTGGGGATATCTTTGGTGGGGTGAGAGCTCATCTGAACGCACAGAGCAATATGTAATCAGTGTTATCGACTACATCGTGTTAGCGTAGGTCGCGGCTGCTAAAAATAATTATTGTAAAACTCGCCGCATCCTACAAAATGTCTCTGCCTGCACCTAGTAGTGGTAGTTTTTATTCCGACAAAGAATTGGAAGAAATTCTCACTCGCAGCGATAGTGAAGAGGAGTTTTTCATAGAAAATTTTAATATTGAGGATCCGTCGGACGACGACTTGGTCAATATAACAGTATAGCATGTAGCAACGTTGTTGTTAAGAAATACAAACATACCGCTCGCATTTTATGGCAGAATCTTATTAGCAAATGGTTGAGAATTGAACACAAATTAGTCACAAACCATAACAATATTAGAAATTCACAAACAAATAAACTTCGATGATTATTTGACATTTTTCGTTACCATAACCTATGAAATGTTCCCGCGTTGCGGGAAACGTATATATATAGCCGCACTGGTGAAATAGCTCCATTTACAGATAGCCGCAGTCAAAAGGTTAAGGGTCAAATTTCAGTATGCTTGGCAGGCAACCCGTGTGTCATGACACTAGTATATAGGGGTTGCATAATTATGTGACGTCACACTAATTGAGTCCATTAATTGGAAATAAATTTTTTTCCAGTGTAATTATTGGCAATAAATTATTATTGTTTAAAACAAATTAATAATTTTTAAATTGAAACGTTCATCATGCGTTTTTGTTTATGAACCCTCATAATTAAATAATCAGATTAATATTTTTTTAATTAGTTTCTTTTCAAAATAATGTTTTATATATTATATTTTTTGCATGAGTAGGCAACGTTTACCGTCTCGAGCTTCAAAATAACCTTTAATAGGAAGCTCTTACTGCCCTTAATATATAAATCACTAATTAATATTTGTATGTCTCAAAAACTCTCGGTAATAATAATAATAAGAAGAAAAAAATTAAATTCAGCATCGAATAGCGGAAAATAGAAGTAGTGATCCCAAAGCTGATGTATAAAACAGTTCTTCTGCAACCTCGATCGACAACTTTATTTCCTTTAGACCTGCTATACACAAGTATTGGAATTGTGTGTAGTTTTAGAGTGCTAACAAGACAATGATAATAGCAATAGTAATAAAAGAATAAATAAATAACCAAAAGGCCATCGACCAAAGTCCGTCAGGCTGCAAGAGTAATATATTGTAGTAATATGTAATAAGATACATATACGCAAAAAACCTAGTCACAGAATAAAATAAGGAACATTCAAAATATGATTTCATAGTCAAATTGAACTTATAACATACAATACTACACTAACAGGATAATTATCAAGCAAGGAATTAAATAAAACTCCTGCCCTTTGGTATATAGAATATTTTTTGAACTTTCGATTGATTTGAAAACAAGATCGGTACAAGATCGGTGAAATTTTAAAGGATACTGCCAGTGTGACATTTCAGCTTTTTAAAATGTGAAAATTAGTTTCCGATGGTGACAAAACATACTTGATAGCTCAGTAATTTATAAATACTGGCAGCCATATTTAAAAATAAAGCAAAAATGTATTAGTATGATGGAAATTGATTACGTTTCATTTAATCCCTTGGTACTTTTGTAAGTGAAAGCAAAGAAGAATTATTAATAATTGTATACAGTATGTTTCACTTTTCATGACTCCCATATCGCAGCTCTCTTATTTACAATGCGTTTTTTTTTAAATTGGAGTGGAAGGTACTTATCCATCAGGAGATTGTGCAAGGGTAAAATATTTAAAAGTTCACCAGTGGCGTTCGTCCTTATGAAGAAAAATGAACCTGATTTTCCAATGATATACTAGGCAAAGTTTTAACTGTGAACAATCTCATAATCTTATTCAACGTTATCAAAAACTCACTAATACCGAATTTCAATAATATAACGTACTTGATGTTTATGTAATAAAAAAATAAAACTCCCTTTTTAAAAAACCAATTACTACACTCATAACTTTATTTTGGGACGTAATGAAGCGTTAATTAAGCTAGAGGAAGACAGCCTTTCCATTTATAATTAATCACGTGACTTCAGTCAGTTTACTCAACAGTCTAAATCAAACATTAATTGACTTGGAAACAAAAAAAGAAGTTCAATTTTAAGCAATTTAATTCAGGAACAATTCAATAAATAATTTTCATGACCAACTTTTCTTAAAAGGTAAAGTACAGAAAGGACCCCGCAGTTTTTTATAGTAAAAATGGGTTTCAGTCGATTGTTCTGAAACTTGGGGAAAATGTTGTCCCGGGCCCCCTGATTAAAATTCTCTTCGGTCACCAATCCTACCGAATTCGATTTTTTGATCTAAAGGCGATTGAAACTGAACATCTGCAAAAATCTGCTAAAATGTTTCATAAAAATTCTGAAAATATTCGGGCTCATTTTTTGGAGAAAAATAAGCATCTTGTCACTTGGTGTTTTTTTTTTCAATGTTTCCTTCTCCCGGAAAAATAATAGCAAACAAAAAAATATTTTTTTTGTAATTTTTTTACGGGAAAAGGAAGCACTTTGAAGAAAAAGTTGGGGGGGCATAAGTTGAATATTTTTGTTAAAAGAATAGAATAGAAACATTTATTTGCCATAAAAACGGTTTTCACAGAAAAAGGTTTCGTCGACTATAATTAGAAAAATATAAAAATAGAAAATATATACGTATATAAAAGATAAAATAGAAAATATATACAAACAAGAGACGTACAAATTATATATAACGAAATACGATCTTAAAGTTTAGATAATCTAAGTCTAAAAAAGTGTGTACTTATATAAAAGATAAAATATATACAAACAACAGACATACATAAATTGTATATATCAAAATAATCTAAGTCAAGTTCAATGTCATGAATAGAGTCTATGTCATTGATGAGCAGAATTCGTCAATGGAATAAAAGCACTTTTCAATTAAAAAGCTTTTTAGTTCAGTCTTAAATAACTTGTACGTCGTTACAAGTTTTAATCTATCTGGAAGTAGATTAAATAGATGAGCACCAGCACAGTATGGGGACTTTTTGTATTTACTAAGCCTATAGTTGCGGATGTGTATATCGTTGGCACTCCTTGTTCTATGATCGTGTACTGATCTATTGAGCCTAAATTTGCCGATATTATTAAAAACAAAACAAAGTAATTTATACATGTATATGCATGGTAGTGTCATAATTTTCTTGTTTCTAAAAGTGTCACGACACGTATGTCTGTAGGGCAAATTGAAGATAATCCTAATTATCCTTTTTTGCATGACAAACACCCTATTAATTTCTACAGCCTGTCCCCAGATGATAATATTATAGCTAAGGACTGAATATACAAGAGAATAATAACATGTTATTAGGGCCGTTTCGTTAACTTCTTTTTTAATATTTAAAATTCCAAATGTACATTTACCTAACTTTGTGCAGACACTTTCTATAAGACCGAAGAAGTCAAGTGTTGAGTCTATGACAATGCCCAAAAACTTTGTGTTATTACTTGTTTCTACATAGTCAATATTAGGTAACAAAGTTGGTGTTGAAGAAGAAAAATAAAGAAACACTGTTTTATTTTTGTTCACTATGAGCGAATTTTTATCACACCAATTTTTAAATTCATCAGAAATTAGGTATGCCTTCGATTCTAGTTCCGGTACGCTATTTGCATCAATGATTACAGATGTATCATCAGCATACATGAAGACATCGCTCTGATTTAGGAAAGATGGAAGGTCATTTATGAACAATAGAAATAGCAATGGGCCTATTATCGAGCCCTGTCCCACTCCAATATCCATATTATATATATCTGAAGTTACGCAATCTAGTGAAACTAATATTTTTCTATTTTCAAGATAGGACATGATCCAATTTAATATGTTGCCTCTTATTCCTAGGGAAGATAATTTCAATAGCAAGAAATTTGAATTTACGCAATCAAAGGCCGATGTTAAATCAAAAAACAGCCCTGCAACTTTTTTACCTTTATCAAGGTAGTCATGCACTTTTTGGATAAACTCCAGGCTGGCTAGTTCCGTAGACCTATTAGATCTATAACCATACTGGCTATCTGTAAATTTGTTTTTTTCTTCTAAATAATTGTACAGGAATATGCCTGTATATTTGTTCTTATTATGTGAACAGTGAACACCCTAAGTAAACTATCTTATTGAAATTCGGTATTAGTGAATTGTCGATAACAACAAATAAAATTATGAAATTATTTTTTTGGAAAATGAGATTCATTTTTTTTAATAAGGACGAACGCCACTGGTGAATTTTTAAATATTTTTACCATGACACAATCTCCTGATGTTACCGTCCATCCAAATTTTAAAGAAATTGCATTGTTAATAAGAGCGCCGTGATATAGGAGTCATAAAAATGAGACATACTGTATATTTTTACTCACCAAGAATTTCATTTTTGTTATTTTGATGTAGTCGATTTTGAGTGTGAACTGGCTTAATATTTACAAAATCAGTATTTATACAAATTTTCAGCATATCCTTCCACTTTGATACACCCATTTACTTGCTCACCTTAATGGGCTGGTTGGTATCTTAGGTCCAATTAACATAGCCACACATTGTTTCTGTGTATTTTAAATTGTATCAAATTATCACAGAAGTATAAAAATTAAGCAAGAGTTTAGTTTTTTATTTTGTACTCAAATCAGAAATAAAATTCATGTATTTCGGAAAGTTTTTATTCTGAAATTTATATACATAGAAATGAAAACCAGTAATTAAAGAAAGTAAAATAAATTAGGCAATATGGCTTCATCTTCATTTGTGTTGTCTATTATAGTTGGTATGTCACAAATGAAAAACTACAGAGTTCCAAGTATTTTGTTTGTTTTTTTACCTGACTGACTGTTTTATGTATGAAACTTATAATTATTATGTTGTACTAACCGAAAAACAATGTAGTGAAAGAAACGGAATATTTTATAGAATGTAAAATCTAAAAATCTTCGACTAGTTATTTACAAAATGAGTTATTTCTACATGCACAGAGAAATAATTCTGTGCTACTTGTACCTGCGCAGTGAGACCGCTGAATCGTTTCAACTCAGTAGAATCACGGGCTATAATGTAGATTTTTTTGGTTACCACGTATTATTTAAGCTGCTTCACGTTATTTATTGGCTATAATATACTCAAAAAAAGGAAATAAAGATAATTTAAAAACAAAAATTATAAGCAACATTTTTTTAAATAATGAATAGAGTACTTTCAAAGATATTTAACTACAAATACGATATTTCTTCTTCGATTAAAAATGAGCATTTACAAAAACATTCTATTGCAATTTGCAAGTTACTACATTGTTTAGTAGTTAACATTTTTTAAAATAATGAATAGGGTACTTTCAAAGATATTTAACTACAAATACGATATTTCTTCTTCGATTAAAAATGTGCATTTACAAAAACATTCTATTTCAATTTGCAAGTTACTACATTGTTTAGTAGTTAACATTTTTTAAAATAATAAATAGGGTACTTTCAAAGATATTTAACTACAAATACGATATTTCTTCTTCGATTAAAAATGAGCATTTAGAAAAACATTCTATTGCAATTTGCAAGTTACTACATTGTTTAGTAGTTGTTTTAGCCAGCCATTAATATGATTTTATAGGTACCAAATTTTGAACTTTTATGTATGAATTGATTTTTGAAAGTTGAATAAATTTTAAAAAATATATAGAGCATATTAGAAGTGAATAAAATGTTATTAGTTGTGGGGCTCATAAATATTTATCTATCACTCACTGAAGAAAGAGTTCCATTACTACTGATGTCTGGTGTTGATAAAGGAGTGAATTCGTTTATCGAACATATAAAAATAAATGATCCGTTTCATTTATCGCGGTACATCAGTTATCTTGTTTTTCTGTTAAAGGTTATGTTAGCCAATGTATGAAAAATAATATGTACTGACATTTTCTACCTCGCCCGCGTCTCTAGTGGGGAATAATTTCAAATTTTCCGATACTTGGAAAATCTTGTCATCACAGCACATCGATTTCCCACATACTTACATGCTTTTAGTGCCAGTGAACCTAGGAAAAATAGTAACCGACAATTTTCAGACGAATCAGACAATAAATGATAAAATGTGTTGGTCTAATCGCGCCGCCATTTTGAATTTCCCAATTTCGATTTTATATTCGTAACCTGCTACTTCAATAACCCCCACATACCGATTTTCAGCGGAGTCTGACCATAAATGACAAAACTTATCCGCCAATTTGGCGCCGCCATTTTGAATTTCTCAATTCCGATATCAAGCTATGTCGAAAATCCCCGTATACCGATTTTTAGCGGAATTGGACGACAAATAAGGAAATTGTTTTAATGCAATTTTCGGTAATTTTTTCACATCCTGTATATGGTGTAAATGTGAGAGTTTTTCAGGACCCTGCCTTACCCGGCTGGTAATTTGAAAATTTAAAAACATGGATTTTTAAAATGTTCATAACTAAGTGGAATGGATGGTCATTTTAGGTCTTCATGAAAAGAGGAATGTGGGCATTTTATTGTGATACCAAATCGCAATGGGGGAACCAGAAATCCGACTCGGCACGAACGAAAGAAAAATGGTGTTTCTCGTAAAAATTGAAAAACACGGATTCTTCAAAAATTCGTAATTAAATACATGCGTCTAGTATGAGGACGCGCGACGTCTCTATGGAAAAAGGAAGATTGACATTTTATCCTGATATCAAATTGTACCAGCAAAATCTAAAATTCGGCTCAGCAAGAGTGAAAGAAAAACGGCCTGTTTAGATCTCTCAGAAAATGTTGAAATTTAACCTAAAAAGTTGAGAAACATGAAATTTTCAAACGTTCGTAACTAAATAAATATTTCCAGTGGAAGTTCGTTGTCTCTATTGAAAGAGGAAGATCGGCGATGTATCGACATCGTAAATTGCAGGATCAAAATCGAACATTCAGCTTAACTCGAACGAAAAAAATGGGCATTTTTTGATATCTAGTGAATTTTGTGCGGAATGAGAGCCACTAAAAATGAGTTTTCACCCTTTTCGCGACACTTTGGGACTTTGCTGTAAGGAAAAAAGTTGTTTATTTTGATTGGAACGAAACACTTTTCATGAATTTAGCCATGCCGTGATTACATGAAATTTTGGTCGAGGGCTCACCTACTATTTGTTTTTTATTTTTCAAAATCTGTCAATTTTTAAAAGAATTCCTAATAAAAAAGTTTCAGAATTAAATTCTGCAAATCTGAAGTAACGTTATTGCAAAAAATAATTTTTTCGAAATTTTAGTGGGGACTTTGGAGGGATATATCTCTTCAGATATGTAAGCTGATATAAAGGTAAGGTGGGTGATATCGTTATATTTGGATCTGAGCATTCATTCACTTAAAAAGTAATAATTAATACTTTTGTGACAATAGTACTTTTCTAGTGGGCGAGAAACAATTGTCCAGTAACCTTCAATTAGTTCGGCAAAAATAGGTGGATTATTTATGTAACAATTAGAGTCAACACATTGTTAAATATTTAATAACATTTAAATAAATCGAAGATAGGTTTTAAATTTTTATTTAGCAAAATAAATTAAGGCAGTTGGAACCCTAAACACATTTTTGAACAATTTTTTGCAATCGAAATTATATATTCCTGAAGAATTTCTATAGTTGTTATTGTGTTTTAAGAAAAATAAATTATTAATATTAAAAGTAACTAAAATGATTATGTGATAAAACCCGAGTTAAAATGGTAGCAAGAGCTTTGTACGAATTTGTGCATTGGAGGGGTACGTTTCCTATAAATGTCTTATGAGAACATTGAACTTGAAGCTTGTTTGCAGCAAATTTATTTACAAAAATGTAAGCCTATATTTAAGAGAACAATTAATAAAAACTTCCTTACCATAACTTGACATTAACCTTTTAAGACAATGAATTACCTTGGAAAAAGACCAAGTTCAATATTGGGTGTGGTCAGGCACTTTTTCATACCAATTGTTTTGTTTTTATCCTTTTTACAGGAGTGGATTTAGGCTGTTTGTTATTGTCTCCTAACTGATTTATTTACGCTTTTCTGTTATTATAAAGTTGTTACATATTTCTTAAACACTAACAAAGGTGCGAAATAGTTTAGCATGCATTATGATCTTTATGGTCACGCTTGGGAAATTGAACATCTTCCAAAGCCGTTCTTTTTGGAAAATTTCATTAAGTGGATATTAAATAATAAGAATTTTGTGTTGCATTTGTTTCAGATGGGAACGAGTCAGGTCTTCGAATGTTTAAGCCAAATTCATTAGGTGCCCTTGAAGCTAGTCACGGAATGGAGATAGCACAACTTTTGCTATCTTTGTTGCACTCCTGGGGTTTAGATAATGATCTTGACAGAGTTTGTCAAGTGAAGTTAGGTTTACTTAGGCCAATGGTAAGAAAATTTTATTTTTTACTCGGTTACATAAAGAGTGAGCACAAAATTCACCTGTTCTTGCATTGTAGATAGCGGGCCAAGGGAAAGAGCAAAATAAATCCTATAGGGCTCAAATTAAACTTTGAGAAATTTTAAGGTGAGCGCATTTTTTAATTTTTTTGAAAAAATGCAAAAATTTCCCCTGTTGAAGGGTAAAACATATTTTAAAAAGGCAGTATATAATGAATTTAAAAAAAAATAAAACAACTGTTATTACTCATATTTTACATTGTATGAATTTTTTACGGATTATTGTCCTACAACCCTCCAACACCTTGTAATAATTAAAATACTAATCCCAGAAAATGAAAAAATTCGTAAGTCCTACATGCCTTTTTAAAATATTTTCTTCCCTTTAATAGTGGGATTTTTGCATTTTTTCACAAAAATGAAAAATATACTCACTTTAAAATTTCTCAAAATATAATTTGAGCCCTATAAGGTTTATTTTGCTCCTTCCTTTTGCCCACTATCTACTATGCAAAAACAGGCAATTTTTAGGTCTTTTTGGCGGTCACTATTTTATGAGGAATGTACAATAAATGTAGAAGATTTTCTGTTTTAGTTTCATATGGTGTGACGATAATTTCAATTTAGTAAATGTTTCCACAGGTTCCAGTTTCATTTGGAGTCCTCTCGAAAGCGAATCACATGTCTCTGTTCCTGCCGACGTGGCACAACACGATACCAGTAGATGATGAACATGTTCCGGCTGATTTATCTCTTACTAACAGTTTGCCACCTGAACTTGTCAGACAGGAGCAAGTCACAAGGATATTTACCTCACACACACATTGGGAATTGAGTACGACTCTTACGAGCAATCATCTGTTAGCCATCATCGCCCTGAGTCATACGCTCATGTCTATGAGCAATGCAACTTTTGTTCCTGAACAAGAAAGAAATAGAAAATTGCACAGGTACCGATTAATACATATCTTGATTTTGAAATATATTTAACAACAGTACACAGACAGATCTTTTCCTATCATTCATACATGAAGCATTTAAAAATGCCTCCCAAATTGATACAATTTATACTCATAGAATTTATTGGTGTGTTTGAAATATAAAATAATCATTACACAAGTTAAAAAATATTACATAAAATTCAATAAAACATTACCTACAAAAATTTTTACATACAATACAATAATAAAAATAACAAAGTATGTTTATAAGAGGAAAACACGTGCTTGTCTAATAGGCTTGTTCGGCATTTTTTTCTCTAATTTCATAAATTGAAAGTGGTAGTATAAAAGAATGGACCTGCAAAAGATCAGAAGTTTATTTGCACGTTTAGTGTCTTAAAAACAAGTACAAACCTCCACCTCGCGAAAATGGGGCGTGGCCAGGCGCTGCGTCACTATGCGCATAGACTCGGCGATCCCAGTCGACTCATTGCTTTTTAGTTATTATTTATTTATTTAAGTACATTATCCAACAGGATAAACCCAATTACAGGATAAGGTTACAAAGTGATCAGCATTAAAAGAGAATAATGCTGCTAGCAATATAATTAAGCATAAACTACAATAAAACACAAAGAAAATATACAATGGAAAAAAAGAAAGAAAAAGAGAAAAAGTGAACAATAAAAAGCAGCACTACTTATTACATGCAGAATCAATGATTTAAGTGTACAAGACTAGACAGTTTCAAAAAAATTAACCAGAATCAGAGTATTCATACAGGCGTTTGATGCTACTAGCATTACAGAATAAAATATCTAAATTTGTTTCAACCTCTGAATAACTGTCAAACATGTGATATATCCGGGACTTTTTATATATATTAGTATGATGATTTATTGTACAAAATAGTCGTTTGTGGCGAGAATTAATTCTGAGTACATGAAACTCAAACATGTCTTGTACAAAACAGTCAACATCATAACTAACTGCTAGGCCCCCTCTCCCCTCGCGGGACTTAAAAAATATAGAATTTTGTGCATTTGAGGTAGTTCAGGGAGGTTTAAAATGTAAGCAAAAAATCACCAAGGTAAGTGATCTTGGCGCAGTAACATAGGGAAAATCTGCCTACCGCCTGAACTGACCCTCCAATCGATAATCGTTACAGTTGCGACGAAAGTCAAAAGAAGCAGTGTTTTAGTGCTCGAAGTGCCCTCTAAGCTGTTATCACAACTTTTGTCTTAGCTTCAACAGAAGCCGAGACACTTGAAACACAGTTTTTGCATCTGTTAGGCTCCCCCCCAACAGGACTTAAAAAATATAGAATTTTGTGCATTTGGAATACTTAAGGGGGGCTTAGAACGTATGCAAGAAATCAGCGAGGTAGGTGATCTTGTCACAATAACATAGAGAAAATCTCCCTGCCGTCTGGGCTATAGGATTATTGATAGTATGATGTCTTAAGCTGACATTCATTTCCTCAGTTTTATCGTTATTTAGTTTTAAAGAATTACATAGGAATCACTGTTCTGTGTCATACTTAGATTTTGCCATAGCTTGGGAAAAAGTTTCATAATTTGAATTGACATTCATGACTAGCAATATCAGCTAACAACACATAATCACATTCGCTGCCAAGTCCAACAGTTGGTAAATCGTTTATATAGATTAAGAACAGTATTGGACCTAGCAGTGAGCCTTGAGGTACCCTGTACTTATTTTTTTTTTTTTAGGCTCTGAATATTTATTATTGTAGAAAGTTTTCTGATAGAGCTCCGATATAAAAAAAGCCTTTGATCGTGTAACTTAAAATATTCTTCTTCTAGAACTCCCACTTTATGATATTAATGGTACTTTATTGCAGTGGATAGAAACATACCTAACATACAGAACTCAAATTATGAATATTTTAGGGCAATTAATAATTTTAAAAAATTGAGTAAATAGAGTAATGATAAATAAATTAATTAATAATAAACGACTGTCAATATATGCGTTGCCTTACCACAATAATGAGGAGAGGCACTTTTGCACAAAATAACGGCGGAAAGAACCTTTTTTTTTTGTAAATAAACTTTTGTGAAGAGCGACGCGTATCGTATCGATTATAACTAATATATCTGTCGCCGTCCATACGGAAGGCAAGCCTTGAGGAGAATTGACATTATTTCACGTAAAAATTAAAAATTTTTGAAAACTTTGTTTAAAATGCCAAACAAGAAAATAATATAATAACAATAGTTAATCAAACTAAAAACCTACAATAATAAAATAAATTTGTGATTACTTAATCCTTTAATTCCTGGAACCAGATAAATCCGCAAACATTTTTCTTGCTCCCAGCGTGGGAACCGGATATTTTTATTACCGGGTTAAATGCTGGCAGCAGATGTATCCGTCCATTTTTTTTGTAAAAGTCTATGTTTTTCTACATTTTTGAAAAGAATAAATGTTTATTTGATTGATTATTTGAATGTATATGACTAAATGAAGCATAACGGTAAATAAAGATCTATTTTTGTTGAAATTTAAAAAATATGGAATTGACGGGATAGTGTTACAGTGGTTTACATCATACCTCGAAAATAGGAAGCAAATTTAATGATAGTTGTTCGAAAGAATTAGCTATACAACATGGAATACCTCAAGGGTCAGTACTTGCACCTATACTCTTTTTATTATGCATTAACGATATTTGTAATTTTTGTAAGAAATGTAATGTCAAGCTGTTTGCGAATGATACAAACTTATATGTGAAAGGTAAAGTATAACATATTGAAATTAAATTAAACGATGATTTAACGACCATATATAAATGGACATGTGACAATGGACTAAAGCTGAACTTGGATAAAACTAAATTCATGATTATAACAACAAAAAATAACTTGAAGAAAATAAAACTTAATATAAAAATAAAAGATTGCTT
The DNA here is from genome assembly GCA_963583905.1 of Stenurella melanura. Classification (NCBI taxonomy): domain Eukaryota; kingdom Metazoa; phylum Arthropoda; class Insecta; order Coleoptera; family Cerambycidae; genus Stenurella; species Stenurella melanura. Next base: position 188,462,314 of record OY757310.1, read on the forward strand.
GATAGAGGAAGTTAGCAAATTTAAATATTTAGGTGTGATTATTGATTTTAAGTTAAATTTCAATGCACATTGTGATTATGTAAAAAATAAAGTGGCAAGAAAGACTGGTTTGTTACTTCGATTATCTAATAAAGTATCAATGTTCGCTAAATTAATTATTTATAGGTCTATGATTTCCCCACATTTGGTTATTGTGGTACTTATTTTCCTTAATAAACAACAAATTCAAATGTTACAAAAAACTCAAAATAGAGGTATGAGGGTGATTTTAAACTAGTAAATATCACCAATCAATACAATGTTAAGCGTGTTGAATTTAATAAACATTGAACAAAGAATTGTTTATAACACATTAATCTTTGTATAAAATGAAAAATGGAATGATGCCATCTTACTTAACTAACCAATTAAACTATGTAATTGATTTACACTCTCATAAAACAAGGACTATAGTAAATAATGATTTTTATATAAAAACCGCTGCCTAAGGAATCACTACTTCCACATCCAGATTATTCGTCCAAGTCACTTTAAAGGAAACATCTTGACTATATTTGCACTCTAGTATGTGGAAATTATTGGTCATAGAATTTTAATAATATTTGGGGTAGATGTCATAGAAAAGTTTGAGGAGTTGGTTTCTACCATATACGTTAAAAATGAAGTTTCTAGTTTACCGTACTTATTTTCCACTATTTACAACCTACCACCTCAATGGAGTCATCTCAATCAGATGTCACTACAATACATACGTGTACTAACTTTCAAGTGAATATCTCAATTTGATGTTATCAATCCCATTAATAATGAAGCGGAGGTGGTAGAGTTTGAAAGATATTAGAAATAAATCTGAGGCCTTGGTTTCTAGTATATACACCGAATCCCAAATTTCTGTAGTCTTACCAGCTTGCTTTACTTATTTTCCCCTATTTGCCCCTATTTAACCCCCAACCCTTCAACGGCATCATCTCAAATTATGATCTAGTTTCAGGCGTCGTTATAATACATACGTGTACCAAATTTCAAATGAATATCTCAATTTTATTTTATCAACCCTTTTTTATTGGAGTAGGCGGGGTGGTTGGGTTGAAAAATATTATAAGAAAATCTGACGCTGTGGCTTCTAGTACATACACCGAATTTCAAGTTTCTGTAGTCTTACCAACGTTTTACTTATATTCCTCTATTTACCCCAAATTAACCCCCAACCCTGCAACGGAATCATCTCAAAATATAAACTAATTCCAGACGTCGTTATAATACATACGTGTACGAAATTTCAAATGAATATCTCAACTTTATTTTGTCAACCCCATTAATGGGGTAGGGGTGGTGGGGGGGTTGAAAAATATTATAAAAAAATCTGAGGCCTTAACTTCTTGTACATACACCGAATTTCAAGTTTCTGTACTCATACCAGCTTGCTTTACTTATTTCCCCCTATTGACCCCTAAATAACCCCCAACCCTTCAACGGAATCATCTCAAAGTATAATCTAGTTCCAGATGTCGTTATAATTCATACGTGTACCAAATTTCAAATGAATATCTCGATTTTATTTTATCAACCCTTTTAATAATGAAGTAGGGGTGGTGGGGGTTGAAAAATATTATAAATAATCTGAGACCTTGGCTTCTAGTACATACACCGAATTTCAAGTTTCTGTAGTCTTACCAGCTTGCTTTATTTATTTTCCCCTATTTACCCCTATTTAACCCCCAACCCTTCAACGGAATTATCTCAAAATATAATCTAGTTCCAGATGTCGTTATAATACATACGTGTAGAAAATTTCAAATGAATATCTCAATTTTATTTTATCAACCCTTTTCAAATTGGAGTAGGGGTGGTGGGGGTTGAAAAATATTATTAAAAAATCTGACGCTTTGGCTTCTAGTACATACACCGAATTTCAAGTTTCTGTACTCTTACCAACTTGTTTTACTTATATTCCTCTATTTACCCCAAATTAACCCCCAACCCTTCAACGGAATCATCCCAATATATAATCTAATTCTAGACATCGTTATAATACATACGTGTACGAAATTTCAAATGAATATCTCAACTTTATTTTATCAACCCCTTCAATGGGGTAGGGGTGGTGGGGGGTTGAAAAATATTATAAAAATATCTGAGGCCTTAACTTCTAGTACATACACCGAATTTCAAGTTTCTGTACTCTTACAAGCTTGCTTTACTTATTTCCCCCTATTTACCCCTATTTAACCCCCAACCCTTCATCGGATTTCTTCAAAAAACAATCCAGTTCAAGATCTCGTTATAATATATACGTGTACAAAATTTCAGGTCAATATCTTAAACCGTTCCGGAGAAAGCGTGCGGACAAAAAAAGTTACAGACAGACCGACAGACAGAAAATTTTTTTTCGCTCAAATTTAAAATCTCGACGTTTCATGGCATTCTAAACCTATTTCACGAATAAAAATTTTTGAAAATTTTTTTGCGATTACTATACTTCCAATCCACTACGTGGATGTGGAAGTAAAATTGAACAAGTAAAATCCAATACTATATTGGACTTACCGGATGAGCTAAAAGAATGTAAGAATGAGCATATTTTTAAGAGGCTTTGTATAGAGTATATAAAGAAAAACTTTAATTAAATATTTTATGTTAATTGTATACTGTTTGTAAGTTTATTGTACGTTTGTTGTATTTGTATTTTAAGAGCTCTGTTAATAAAGTTTATATATAAATTTTCACATACTGTACAAATCCGCAAGCGCATCCCGCAGCTGTACAGCAGGCTTGACATGTAAAGGACAAAGCCAGAATTAAAGGGTTAACAGTGAAAATGGAACAAAATAAATCAAGAAATATCACAGTAATAACGCAATATTTTTATTTTCCTTATATGATTGAGGTATCATATTGTGGTACGCGACATTGATGTACATTTAGTTTGGTAATATGGGCAACAGCCACGCTGATCTGTGATATTTTTAGGCAGTCCACTAGAGTTAATTGGAGCAAGACCGACGAAGAACATGAAGAAATGTACACTCAACAGCAAGCTCAAATCAAACAGGGATGGTCCTTGTTAGCAACTTTACATTGTGTATTATTACCAGATAAAGTAAGCGAGTTCTGTCAAAAATTTGAGTTTAAATTTAAGTGATTAATTTTGTCTAGGTGATCGAACATGGTGCTAAAAACTTCAAGAGGCCGCAAGTCGAAATGATGGCTAAGAGGTGGCAACACCACTGCGTAGAAGTTAGGGAGGCTGCGCAAACTCTGCTGCTTGCCGAATTATCAAGGTTTGTGCCATTTTTATTCTTAATATACAGAGCTCGCCGTCTCTGGCACCGAAATAAAATTCCCGAGCCTTATTAATATATACTGGACAGATTCACTCTTGTTGCTATCAGAAAATGACATTTTTCCAGTGATTTTCTTTGAATATTATTTTTTCTATTTTCTACTTAATCTAGGATGGGCCCAAAGGGAAGAAAGCAGCTAGTCGAATCTTGGGCTCAATATCTGCCTCTATATACTCAGTCGGAGAGTATAAATCAGCAAGTCAATTCAACTCCCTCACAAAACAATGGTAATTCCGGACAAGCTCCTCATTCACCCGACGTTATAGTAAGTTTATAGTGCTCTGTGTATATTTTTAGATGCTACGGACTTATTTTCTTACAGGATGAAGAATTTGAAGAGGAAGAAGAAGAACAAATTAGGAAACCTTCTAGTTTATCAGAGTTGAAGAGGAAACAGTCGACTGCTGTTATATTACTTGGTGTTATCGGGGCCGAATTTGGTCAAGATATTACTGGCTCTGATAATAATAAAAAGCGCTCAAGTGACGACAGAAGGAAGAGTTCGGTTGTCGAAGGCTTTGGTAAGTCGTTACATCGGAAATTGCTTTTAAAGCGAAAGAAGACCTTTCTTAAACGTCGTGTATTTAATTTTTAGGGCCTGGAAATAATAATTTAGCAAGACTGACTTCAATGGCATTATCCCATTTATTATTAGCCCCTCCTTCTCCAAAGCTACCTGCACACATTCCACTAAGAAGAGCTGCCATCGACTTGATTGGTAGAGGTTTTACTGTGTGGGCTCCCTTTTTAGATATTAGTAAAGTACTATTAGGTAAGTAGATCAAATGCAATAGTTCATATTAGTTGTTGATAGATTTAAACACTTGAAAGTAAGCTAAGTGTTCATTGGGGTGGAGCTAAAGTATATAGCAAAAAAATGATTTACATTTTTTTTGGACGACACCCTATTTTTGAATGACACTAACGGTGGAAATTATCCTCCTAAGTTATTTTGAAAAAAAAATAATTTTTAGAGGTAGACCAAGGCCTTAATTAAAAAAAGAAATTAAATTATTTTATTCGATATCAATAGCGCTGTTGTAAATGTATTAATACATTTACTTTGATAAGTTTACCTGTATATATTGTCTATTAAATACATTTGGCAACAAACAGAAATTTATGTAGTGTGTCCTACGTACGCAGGTTTGAAGCGAAAATAGACATACAGGAACACAAAAGACAAATGAAGCAAATTTTCTTCAACAACTGGAAGAGCTTTTTGACATTGCACATCAGAACGCAGTGAAAATGATAAAAATTAAAGAAGATAGGGATTTTCTAGAAGCTCAGCGAGAAAATAGACGCGGTTGCATGGCTGAAGTAGACATGAAATTAACCAAACTAGAGAAGAAAGCGGAAAAGAGAAAGTTACAAGAACAAAAACGAAAAAATACCGCAGATGAGGAAAGGCAAGGCACGTCTTCCAGGTCAAGTTTATTGATAGAGGATTCCAGTGGCAAAGACATCTCAGAGAGCGACAGTGAAAAAGATAAGACGGTTTACGTACTAAATGAGAAGGAAAATAAAATGAATAAAAGAAAGAAAAAAATTGATGTTAAAATTTCCGGACCGTTGGTAGTTCACTGCGATGGTAAACTACTACCTAATCTAACAGGAAAACTTCAAATAGATCGTGTTGCAGTTTTTAGGAGTTCCTAGGTGTGAGACAAGTTCGGGTGCTGTTCAAGCAAATGCCGTGGCGGAAGCTTTGGAATATTGGGGAATTATTGAAAAGATAGCAGGTATGTCATTTGATACAACAAGTTCTAATACGGGCAGAATTAATGGAGCCTGCGTGTTGTTAGAACAACAAATACAAACAAAGCTGTTCCACCTTGCCTGTCGTCATCATATATTCGAGCTTATTCTCAAAGCTGTATTTGTAGAGTGCATAGGTGCTACATCGTCTCCTGAAGTACAACTTTTTAATAGAATTGGAGCTTTCTGGGACAAGATTGACACAACGAGCTATGTAACATTTAGAGAAGATGAAGAAGTTTATAATGCACTGGGGCCTAAAAAACTGAAATTGATTTGTTTACAAAAAATCAGCTTAAAAGCTGCCAGCCTCGTGATGATTACAAAGAATTTCTGGAACTAGCTCTGTTATTCCTAAATAACCCCCTTGAAAAAGTCACCTTTAAAGCACCTGGATCAATGCATTACGCACGGTGGATGGCAAAGGGGATTTATTCAATAAAAGTTCTGATGTTTCACAAACAATTCCATTTAACAGAGAATTTAAATCTCTTCGTGACATTACTATTTTTGTCATTTTACTTTACATTCAGGTATGGTTTTCAGCACCTTCTTTCACAGATGCTCCTAGAAATGACTTAACTTTTGCGAGAAGTTTGTTAGCATTTTCTACAGTAAATAAGAAAGTAGCTGAAGCTGCTGCCCGAAAATGTTTAGGCCAGTTGTGGTATTTGTCCGAAGAGTTAATAGATCTGGCATTTTTTAATCCGCATATCTCTGATAATTCAAAAAAATTATTGATATCTAATATTCTTTCATGAATGGGATCTGACGAACCAACAAAACGACTGTACGTGCCAACCCTTGATTCCCTGGCAAATTTGGAGTTACCTACATGACTTTGTGTCGAAGCACACTATGTCGTTCTTTAATATTCTCAATATTCCCGTTGATTTTATGAAACTTGAACCTAATTTGTGGCCACAAAATGAACAGTATGTCTCTGGCCTCGAAATAGTAAAAGGTTTACGTGAAATCAATGATACAGCTGAAAGGGGAGTAGCATTAATACAAGAACATAATCGCTCTCTTACCAAAGACGATGAGCAACTACAATATTTGCTTCTAGTAATTCAAGACCATCGAAACCGATACCCTGACAGCAGAAAGGAAACAATTTTAGACGAAAAATAATATGATAGTATTTCTTGATTCACAAATACATAACAAATGTGTAGTTTAGTGCAATTATTTGTAATATCTCTGGGTTTTAAAAATAAAAAATTGTCAAAATTTCAACAGGCTTGGTCCACCCCCAAATATTATTTAATTTAAAAAAAAATTTATATACATATTTAAGCCCCATATCGGCACCAGTTACCAACGTGTCACATGCAAGAATAAAAAAAAATTTTTTTAGCTCCATCCTAGTGTTCATTGAATCGCGTAATAATTGATCTCCTATAGTTGGCCCTATATAAATATAACAGTAGTATTAATTGTTCCGATAAGTCGATCGAACAATTTGACAATTTAATTTTGCAACTACCGATTTTGACATGAAAAGTAGTTTACCACATCCACCACATTAAATTCCGCCCTTAATAATTTTGCACAATATAATTATGTAACCAACAATAAGAATACGGTACTAGATTTAGTCGTAACCAATTTTGAATCAACTATGGTTAATGGTTGGTAGTTAACCAAGTACCGTTTTTCAATATAATGTTCAATTATTACTCCAAAATAATTTATATGTTTTTATCTTTCAGGTCTTTTAGAGTTATGCTCGGAAGCAGATAGATTGGTTCCAAGCATGACATATGGTTTACCACTAACACCTCAGGCTGATTCGTGTCGAACGGCTAGACATGCACTAACATTAATAGCAACTGCTAGGTAAGACTTGGCTGTTCATAATAAATATGGGATTGTTAGGGATCAATACATGTTTTTGTTTACTTAATTGTTATCGTTTTATTTAGACCAGCAGCTTTTGTAACAACCATGGCCAAAGAAGTAGCAAGATACAATGCAATGCAACAAAATGCACAAACACTAAATATTAATATGAATAACAACGTACTGCATAAAGCGAAACCGGAAATTTTACGTGGTGTAGAATTGTTGATAGAAAAAATGCAAAATGAGATGGCTGACCTTCTCGTAGAGGTGAGACCATATTCCGGTAATTGAGGACTTTTATTATGACATATTTTTTAGCTCATGGATATTATTCTTCATTGTCTGGACCCTAGTCAATTAAAAAATAAGGGACTACAGGACGTTTTCCCTGCTGTTTGTAGGTTTAACCAAGTATCTCACTGTCCAGCGACCAGAAGAATAGCAGGTAATTAACCATTTAAAAAAATGTGACATAGGGGCTCTTCGTAGTCCTAACTAATCACAAATAAGCTCATCCTCACTCATGGATTTCTTTTATTATTACAGGTTGAAATAATGCACTATTTACTATTTTACTTTGTTGAACAAATCACTATATTTTGAAAACATATTAATATTTTAATAGTTATGTGGAAAAGCATGTCCCATTGGTAAAAAATCGTTAACAAGGTTGGAGTTTGCTTATTTTCTTTAAATGATGGCTAATGTTTCTTAATCTAGTTTTCAAATTTCCTCTAGTGGGGCCTATAAGTAGCATTTGAGCATTTAAGCCTGTACTCCCGATTTTTTTTAAATTTATCCTTATCATTGGACAATAGGTTTATTAATTTTTAAGGTTTATAAGCTAGTTTTATATTAATAAGAAAGAAAATTTGAGAGATTTTATCGAATCAATATCTGACAAAATCTCTCAAATTCTCTCTCTTATTATGGTAGGGTAAGGTAAGTTATATCACAATTAACATTATTCAAGAAAGTCATGAAACTTGCTACAAATTTAATTCACATATCAATAAACAGTCTGATAAAATTTGAACTCCATTTACCGTTCCGTTTCTGAGATTCATTCGCTCAAAGTTCGCAGTTTTTATCGCCATTTAACAGCACTTATGTATGCCATGCGAAATAAATTGATGTCGAGACACTATTTTCCTTCTTAGGACTGCTGAGCCTTATTCTCGAGAATGATCTCAAAAACGAGGCAAGTTTAAATTAATTCCTGACGAAACACGTGTATATATATCAAAATGATTCACCATAAAATAGCAGCTACCCTAAATTATTGAATGGAGGACATGATTAGATGTGGTAACGTCGCACTATTTCTTATAATTATACTTACTTTGAGTTTATTTTAAATGCAATATCATATAAGAATGTAGAAGATTTACAAATTCTCATTCCGATTTTATTTGTTGTATGTATAATAATACATGTTTCCATTAAATTGTAATAATAGATAAAAATATTTTCTAAATTTTGTCAAAAATAATATAGATACCTGACTCTTAATATGTTGAATAGTGCTGTAACGGTCACGTTTTGTAAAAACACTCAGTACCTTAAATTAGATAAAGCGCATGACTATTCTATTCATTATTTTAAATTTAAATTATACACGTTTAAATTTTATCAGCTGGTCATGACAAATGCTTGACTATTAGCGTGGTAGCTTGTAGACTAAGTTGAGCAAACAGTAAACGGGCATATTCCTACACCAAGAGACTCTGGCTAGGAGAGAGACACTGGAAAGATGGCGTAGAGGCTGGTGGCCGTGTATGGCCGTAAGAATTAAAAGCCGCCATTTATTGTAAATATGTGTATATAGTGACTAATAACTGCGAATAGAATCAGTAAAGTAATTATAGTTTATATGTTCTGTGTTATTGTGTTCCATTGCCCATAGCTACAGCAAGGCAATGTTTTCGTCGAATTAGCTGTAAGTACAGTCTTTTATATTATGTATGCCTCTCGTGATGCAAACGTTGCTGTTTGAAGTCAATTGCGACAATGCAGAATTATTGATGGCTTCAATACCTCATTCCACGATTGGCCAGTAATATTTTTTGTTGTATCCAGTGCTACCATCCGGTAAAGACTTCTCTTACCCCATGAGAAGACTATAGTGCGTGAATAATTTCATGTGAACGTTAGGTTTGCGTAACTATATTGCCCCATATTGACATTGACATCTCCCGTGTGTTTTGGACATAAAAACATAATGTTCAACGGCCGAACCAGTTTATGTCGAAAATTTTAATTGTCGGGCCATTTTTTTTGTTATTAACTTTACGTACAGTTAGTAATATTTTCCTGTTGTGTGTCTTAATTATGTTATCGTAAAAATTATTTAATTTACCGCTCTGGCCAGATCGTGTTTAGTTTAATTATTTACCATATACGGATTCTGATTGTGTACAGTTTTGCTTTGTATTTTGTTATATGTGGATTTTTAATGATTTGTTTATATGATAATTCTGACGAAAGTTTTTGTACAGTTTACTCACAGCCCTGATGTCAATTGCTCTGCTTTGTTTGGGTATTTTTTTGTAAATCATTAAAGTAAGTTAAATTCAATGATTCATTTTATTTTCCCTCAAGGAATCATAACGTTTCAGTGCATGAATATAATATAATAGATTTTGATGAATGAATAAATTTTTTTATTGAATTGAAAAGTAAGAATACTTTATTAGTTATTTATTATATGATGTTGTAATCAGTAATGTTTTTATTTGAATATTGTCTGCCAGGAACGATTTTGCATCTTTATTTACGTTATGAGAAGCTCCTGTTTCAACCCTATTCAAAATCGAGCAAACTCCACATTCAATAGTAAATACTGAGAGTAGAGGTGTTTTAAAATCTCATGAGCTGTGACCTTCATATGCGCAGAGACATAATCCCTCCTTTCGATTCAGTTGCACTTCTTAAAAATATTATATTTATTGTTTACAATTTATCCCGAGCTCTTGTTTATGTATACAGCAAGGCAGCCTCCAGTGTCTTCAAAAAAATACTTATAACGCAGAATAAACTTTGCCTTTTGCGCATTTTGTGGTTCATGAGATTCTGAAACACCTCTAATTCGTTTTTATTTCCAGCTACAATTGTTTCCAGAGATAACACACATTTGAAACATTTCAGATTTCTTCCTAATAGTTGCACATCAACTATACGATTCCAACACGAGTCGATCAGGTGTCTCAAGTTTATTGATTGGCCAACAGATGTCGCACCTCTCACGATAGAACTACCCTAATATAAAAGTAAACCTCAAAAATGATGAAATATATTGTTCAGTGTTAAGGACAATTCAACAAAATTTAAAAAATTACAAGATTATAAACTTAATTGCTCAGAATGCAATAGCTGCAATAGCAAACTGTACCTATAGGCCGGACTGGAAGAAATTTTGAAACTAGAGTTAAGGAACATTTAATTATTTCAACAAACTCCAACTTTTTTATACGGCTCAAAAAGGTCATAAACAAAATTCCCTAGAAGTAATAGAAATTTATAAACATAATAAAGATAGTAATATAAACCTGTGTGACTAATTATAATTAGTGTTTCTCCATTATTCGACCTGCTATAGCAAGTAAAATATTTAGCTACTTAACAATGTAATTGTATTCTAAGGTCATTGCGTTTGATAATATAGTAAAACTACAAAACTGCTCTCAAACCTGTTTTCAAAATATCTGCTTCTTTAACAACGTAAAATAGTACATTATTTCAACTTGTTACAACTTACAGTCATAAAGTAACCAACACTTCGATAAGATTCTTCCTTGATTATAGATTAGCATCTAGTTTACTTATTAATTTGTTTTCAGTCGGTTCACATACGGGAAGTTTAACCATGTACGAGCTCCGGCATGGGAAGTGCACTACGATACACGCCCATTCGTCTGCCGTTACCGCACTGGCTTTCAGCCCGGATGGCAAATTTTTGGTCAGTTATGCTTGTGGTGAAAATAAGCTTAGTTTCTGGCAGACCAGTACAGGTAAGCATAAGTACCATCCGCATGTGTCAAGCTTCATTACTTCCCACTATCCTATCGGTGACGGATTAGAATGCTTTTTATTACAAATTTGATCAACTGCTACCCGTTGTTCCCTGGGGCTGACAGATGGAAAGTAGGTAGGAAAATTTTATGTTTTTCTTATAAGCGTAAACATTACCAGAGAGCTCTGGTTTTGGATTTGGGGCTTATCTAATTTATAGATGATGTGTGCTAAACTGTTTTTAGATTTATTGATATTTTTTAAATTTCAACCCCTGAATAGGGGTAATTACTGAACATTTCAAAAAATCAAGAACAATGCCTCTCTTTTTAAAAGTCACTTATTTTTTGTTTGCTTATACTTGTGATGAAACATATTCTTTATAGGATTTTGCAAACAGCAGAAAAAAATATCTATGAGAACTAAAATAAAAACTATCTGTAAAATTATTGATTTACAATCTTAACATTCTTTCGATGACCTGAATTCTGGTTATGCTAGCAATTAAAATCCAAAAATGAATTTGTCTTCCTTATTGGACACTTGGACAGTTCTCATTCCAACACTAGTTTCCACACAGTCCCCTACGGCTATGCAGAATAAACCAGTATCCACATAACCCCTACGACTATGAAGATTCAGTTAAAATGAGAACAAAGGCCTAAAATGAATTTATTTACATACTGCGTTTTTCGGAAAATTGTTCATTCAAATGGATTACATTTTCATGAAATCTATCATTCTGTTTCTTGGAAATGCTTAGCCTTTGAAACATTTTTCGCCCTTATTCTGGAGCTCATCAGAAAGGTACAAAGCCACAAAGAGCTCCAGAATAAGGGCAAAAAACGTTTCAAAGGCTAAGCATTTCCAAGAAACAGAATGATAGATTTCATGAAAATGTAATCCATTTGAATGAAAAATTTTTCAAAAGATGCGGTATGTAAATAAATTCATTTTAGGCCTTTGTTCTCATTTTAACTGAATCTTCATAGTCGTAGGGGTTATGTGGATACTGGTTTTATCTGCATAGCCATAGGGGACTCTATAGAAGCTAGTGTTAGAATGAGAATTGTCCAATAAGAAAGACAAATTCACTTTAGGATTTTGATTGCTAGCATAACCAGAATTCAGGTTATCGATAGAATGCAAAGATTGTAAATTAATAATTTTACAAATGATTTTTATTTTAGTTCTCATAGTTTTTTCTGCTGTTTACAAAATCCTATAAAGAATATGTTTCATTCCAATACCTATAGGATGAATTTGAGATGAGCTAAACCTTTTTACGATTTTTCCTAAGTTCCCAATCCGCTACCCAAAAGCAGGTGAATTTTGCGGCTACTCTTTCAAGTTGTAATTATAGACATTCTGAAAGACAGATATTTTTCCCTCATTTTAACTCTTATTTTTATCGTAGGTATGTTTGGCCTGGGACAGTCTCAAACGAAAAACATAAAATCGTACAGCACAGCCCCCATAGCGGATGTGGCACGTCTCAACCCGATGAGGTTAGCCAGGTTAATATGGATAAACAACAGGACGGTGACGCTGATGTTGGCAGATGGTTCCGAAACACGTTTCAACGTATAACGATTAGGCCGTACATGTGAGACTGTGGCCTTTCCTACTAATGTTGTTCTTTCAAATCTATTATCTTATGAACGTATGATAACTCTAAAGCCATATAATATTTTACTTGCACGGTAGGTTGTACAATTTTAGTTGAGTTGCTGGGGTTGTTAAGATCAAAGTTTGTTCTTTTGTGATAGTAACTTTAAGTTTGATAGGCGGTATATGGAAACGATTTCACATATATTTTATTTTATATATGCATTTAAATGTAGATAGTAGATAGGTAAATAGATAAATACAACAAATATTCGTGATGAATTTCGTAAATTTCCTACCATCCAGTATCGGTGGGTCATCTTGTCGAATTATGGTAAAAGACTAATACCGAATGGTGTGCCATGAAGCACTTTAATAAAGTTCTATTTTGCAGAACTTCTGAATTAATGTTTAAGGTTAGAGAACCTACAGTCGATTTGTGGAACCACTATTCGTTAATTAGTAAGTATACATTTTTTATATTAAATAGGCCTATCGTTGATTATTTTGTTTATTTTTTTATAAAACAAAATAAACTCACATGACTTTATTTTCGGTGGTTCTTAAATCCCTGCAATTTTCGGAACATTATGAAGGCAGACTCATGGCCACATTTGGTGCACTGGACCATATTTTATTGATTATAACCCAGTAGGTTAGTTAAAATTCAGAATTTGATCATCACTTTTGTTCTAGGTCGGTAAGTAATAATTTTTGTTGAGGCTAAAAGAACTGAATTGATAGATTTAAAATAAGCGAAAACTAAATCTAAGACTTAATTTCGGGCAGTTGACTTTTGATTTTTAGAGGCATGTTTAACTAATTTTGATGTTAACGAAGCACAGTTTTGGTGTTATTCTGTGGCAGGCATGCTTTGTAAAGATTTATTCTGGTTTCAAATGTTTTAGACTGAATAAGTCGACTGAAAATAGAAATAGTATATTATGTACTAAATCTGCATTCGATGTATAACAAGTCATTTATTTTGATTTATAAACTATACAAATAGATTTACAGTTTGATGTTGAAAGCCTAGTCCAAGTGTCACTTTAATAGACTTTATTCTTTACTGTTGGTGCTTATTGGAATGATCCCTATAAAATTGCCATGTCAAATTTATGTTAACTAAAAAAATCACCACTAATAGCAGTGACATACAACTCACTATATTTGAAGAGCCTGCAAATTGAACGTTTCTATTTTCTTTTCATTATAATATACTTTGTGGCTTCGAATGCCTCTTTTTTACGACACTATATAGTGGAAGGTTATTTTTTGTGGCATTTGACAATGTGATGAAGACATTACTATTAGTTCAAGCACATTAGCTAAATTTAAGGCGGATCAGCAAACAAGTCGCTCTGTAATAAAAATGAAATTGTTTTTGAGTTTTGGAGAATATAGGCATGTTCAAGTTAAAATGTACAAAATTATAGCAACAGAATATAGGGATTTTTATTCTTTTTAGTCAAGTTCTGGAAAACCAACTGAAATATGATGATAAATGATACACACCATTTTGGTAGAGCCTAAAATTGTCGCAAGTAATGGTTATAGCAAAAAATTAAATAGTTAAGGAAGTTTCTGCCGACCGCCAAAGTCTGAAAATTAAATTAAAAAATAAACTGCAATTACTTGGTGGTTTCAAGCTTTGACAGTTTTGAAAATTACAATTTATTTTAGGTTATAAAACTAACCCAAAAAATAGTATTTTCGAATGTGTATAAAGCTATGAAATCCCACAATAGTTGTTAAAAACTTGTTTTTTGTAATTGTTTGAAAATAACCTTATGAGTTTTCTTGAGCATTTAAAATTCAATAAAAAATCTGAAAAATCGTATCATCTATTTAAAAAAAGCATTTTCATTACGCAACAGATTTTTTTAAACCTTGTTTATCTCTATATAAATTTAAAAAAATGTTTTTTTATTGTTATTTGTTTGTTATCTCTATATAAATTTAAAAAATGTTTTTTTGTGTCGTGGCTTTTTGCTATTTTCGAGTCTTAGACATTACCTGAGACAATTTTTATCCCTTTCATGTTGCTTTGGTTTGTTACCAAAATAGAGTTATCGATTGCAGATGGATCGCGGAACCTGTGTGCACTAGCTTGTAATGACGGATTGCGGAAATTTTACATGATTTCACAACTTAAAATTTTGACAGTTTTCGGACTTTACTTTTTACTTAACACAGGAGGTTGGAGCCATATTTAGTATTTCCAATGGATCAGCTCACCATTTAATAAATTCAATATTCACCTGAATGTAGTGGTTGGCTCATTTCACTACAGCTTCTGCCTTAATATTCTGGACTTGATAAAATCTTCGATTATGGATTGTGTAGAGTACAGGCTGGATCTGTGTGTTTTACTGATGGTTTTAAATTATAATTTGATATTTTTCGTGTACAATATTAAAAACCTATTGGATATAAATAACCATGCACACATTGCATATAGAAAGCCCAAATTATAGTGCATAACTATTTTTTTTTAGTAAGACACCCATTTCTTGTCTCTGCCTCAATATCAATATGGCATTAAAATAAATAAATAAAAAATATGCGTTCGTTCTATAAGAAAAATAAGTATACTTTTCCAGTGAAAACTTCGTCACATACAAGATCTGTATCGTCTCAGATAAAATCTGAGAACCGAAAAAAATTGTGACGATACAAAAATGTCATTTTTTAAATGTATACGTATAGCAACCACATAAACAAATAAAAGGTTTTACAAATCTGTTGTGCCATGAAAAGTATTTTTGGGAACCCATAGATGACATGTGATTTTTTCAAATTATTAATTTCATTTTAAATCAGGTTACTATAAAAAAATGACGAAAAACAAGGACTTTGGAACCCTATTTTTGGTACTTTAGCGCTCGGTACAAACTGAATTACCAACTATTATATTAGAAAATTTGATGCTCTAGAAAATGAGTATGTATAGTGTTTTAGCCTGTCTTGCTTAGTTTTGAAGATATTCAGGAAAAAACATGTAAATTCTCGTGATCTCTGGCTATCTTTGTTAATAACTTTTTATTCCTCACAATGAGAGTGGTACGTTAAAACAATTCCATTTTTCATGAAGACATAGGAAGACTGTCAAACACAAATATTTTATATGGCGCCTACTGGGCTACCGGGCACTTCCCGGTAGGCCCCTCTGAGGCCTCTGTCTCTTGACCATTACCCGCTGCCTAATAGACGTGTCAGGTACCGGCAGTGCGGTAGATATTTCTTTACCTGAAATTCTCTTCGTTGATTTAAGATCCTCTGGCCTTGATAAATTCAAAATTTTCGCTTGCGGCACATTTTCATTCGAGCACCTCCCCCCAGGACTTATATGCCCAGGCCCTCTATAGGGTCCCAGCACACGCCTGACCATACACCGTTAATATTTAGGCATTCAGAGAAGTTTTGCCAGTGGTATGTCAATTTTCCCCGCAGTTCGCTGGATTATAATCATCTTTAGTTGTGTTGTAATCAAATAAAACATGGGCCAGCCAGCCAGCATACATATGTCTAGAGAACTATTAACAATTTCACAGTCACGTCCTCATTCACCTCACGAGCCTTAAATTTCAGGTTACTAACACAAAATGGTAAGTTTGATAAACAAAAAAACTTAACAACTTTCCTAAGTGAAATCAGAGTGTGACAATAATTTGAAACTGACGATCATAGATTGCTATATAATTTCAAATTTTAAAACCGGTTCCAGTTTAATATGCAGCCATATAAACTGGAAGTAAATCTGATCAAATAGCCTTACATAATTACGTGTGCCTCCAGCGTACATAAAGTTAGTTTCAACCGTTATTTTTAGCGTGAGGGTTGGATGTGACAGATCAGCTTTTTTTTAAATACAACACAGTTGCCAAGAGATACATAAAAAAATGTAATATTTTGTGAATTAAATTATAAAACTAACTATAGGTATATATACAATATTTATTAATGATATGTAAATCGAGCTGTCACATCTAGGTCTTCTTTTTATATTATGTACGTATATTTTTAAATCTTGTCAACATTTTTTCTTTTTAAATATGCTTTGCCACTGATTGCTTGGTTTGTAATGCCCTTATTGATATAAAAAAGCATTTTAGATATACATTGTATATATTATATTATTCATGGGATGGTTCTGAACCAATATAATAGTAAATTCCGTATGAGGGTATTGAAATGTCTCTTGAAAGACGATGAAAACAACCAAACCTTAAGAAAAAATTTTCGTACCATTATTCCAAACTTTAGTTAAAATGAACTGCAATTATTTGGAGGTTTCAAGCTTTAAACGTTTTGAAAATGACAATTTGTTTTAGGTTATAAAACTAACCTAAAATATTGTATTTTTAAACGTGTATACATGCTATGAAATATCACAATAATTTTTAAAAAGTTACCTTAATAATTAAAATAATAAATCTGATGATGGCACTGTAAGAGAAACGCATGCAAGTTAAGTTTTTAATTTGTTGAGAAGCCATTTGGTCACCTAGTATAAGCTTCTAGGGCATCTTTTGGGAGATGCTAGACATTTTTGGAAACGCCGATCAATATTCCATGATAGTGGGATTCATTTTTCTTCCCATTCAATTTCAGCCCGGGAATTGAACGCAGAATGCATGGTCATCGATGCAGAGATGCAATAGAAAATTATTGGTGCATAAAAATTCTCCCATAACATCAACTTTCGGCTTTTATAAGTTTAATTATTATATTCGTTTTTGAGATTGGTGCCAATATCATACTTAAATACTCCAGTAAAAAAAAATACACAGGATGTATCGATATTGTTGAATACTAAAAAGAAACTGCTAGTTATAGGTTAGGGTTCTAACCAAGAAAAAAAACCTTATTTTGGTACCTTACAATCTTAATACATCTAATTGGAGTTTTTAAGTGTGGTACTGTTGCAGCCTCAAGAATGAATTGAAATAGTAAAATTTTCATTAAATTGTAAAAATAGAAAGTTTGAGGTTATATGTGTCCTTCCATCGGCTCATTCAGTGTTCAGTTACATTTGATTATGGTTAGTTTGGTCAAACTTGTCGAGACAAATCTCTCGTCTAACAACTTGATGTGAATGAGCTTTGAACTGGCCAAATTATACCATATGTCGTAACAATAATTGTAAAGTGCATAAATAAAGAAAACTTTTAAACGTGTGTGTGCATACGACTTTCATTGTGATAATCGTTATCTGATATGACATTTTTTCCGTTTTCTAAGAATTAAAGGCATATTTGAAAAATGGAATTAATTGTTTTGTTTTAACTTTCGTTTGTAACTTATAATTGATATATATATATAGGGGATCTTAAATTTCGTTGACCAAGATGATGCAGTGGATCATGAACTCAAAAGTTACTTTTCCTTAATAAGGAAACTGCTACCAAGGTGTATGGTACTAGAGTAGAATTTATTGTTTTATTATTCCTAGCGGTTTTAGAAACCCGGTACTTCTTGAAAGTACATTTCTGTAGGATGGGGTGAAAACGTTTTTATTATTATTATTACTATTATTAGTTAGAACAAGTGTTGTTATTTATTTAATGGAGTCGATATTTTTCTTTATTTACTGTGATGTGTGTTTTCTTGGACGCTGAAATTTTTGATGCTCTGTATAAAGAAAATTGTTGACAAGACCGTTGCTTTATGAACTGTAAACAAACATAGTCGAAACAGTGTTTAATGCAAAGCTGTTGTGTTGAAATGATAATACTTAGTACAACCATTGATTGCTTAAAAAATATATATAAAGCATATTGTATTTATATGAAGAAATGTATTGAATATATTGAGACGAACACAATCTATAGTTTTTGTAATTTTTAATTTGATAGTAAAGTATATATCGCACTAATATATGACTATAGTAATATATAGGTAATTATTTTATCATTTATTCTGCATCATGTTTATAAATTGTATATAAATGTTATTTATTTTTAAAGTTCTAGAGTTTAGAGTAAGTATATCAAATTTATTTTATTCCTATACAGTAATTATTGTAAATTAAATGTGTTGTTATTTTTGAATTTTTATTAGAAAAATAAAAGTGCTACATTTTATTGATTACACTTTTTTGTATTATTGTAATAATTGTAAAAAGTCGAACTGTATCTATGTATTAGTACGGTAATTTTAGATTTAAAACCAGAATTGATTGCAACATTTTGAAAATTGGTCCTTGTCTTCTCAATAACACTTAGTAATGACTAAAAGCTCCAGATATCCTGAATAACGCTGTCGCCATATTAGAAAAATGGCGATTTAAATATGTTATTGTGATTATTTAAAAGTGAATTATTATTTGTTTGCTCTTAAAAGAAAAACTATGTGTAAAAATATTAATGAAATCTTTGCATTCTTTCGATAACCTGAATTCTGGTTATGCTAGCAAATTAAAATCCTAAAACGAATTTGTATAATTTCTTATTTAAAAATTCTCATTCAACAACTAGCATCCACACAGTCCCTTATGGCCATTCAGATTAAACTAGCATCTGCATAACATGAAGATTCAGTTAAAAATGAGAACAAAGGCCTAAAGTGAATTTATTTACCTATCTTGCCTTAAATATGTTTCATTCTAATGAATTACATTTTCATGAAATCTATCGTTCTGTTTTTGGAAAAGCTTAGCCTTTGAAGCGATAGATTTGAGAATGATAGATATCATGAAAATGTAATCCATTAGAATGAAAATTTTTTAAAACAAGGTAGGTAAATAAATTCATTTTAGGCCTTTATTCTCATTTTTAACTGAATCTTCATGACCGTAGGGGGTTATATAGATACTAGTTTAATCTGCATGGCCCTAGGAGACTGTGTGGATGCTAGTTGTTGAATAAGAATTTTCAAATAAGAAATTATAAAAATTCATTTTAGGATTTTAATTTGCTAGCATAACCAGAATTCAGGTTATCAAAAGAATGCAAAGATTTCATTAATATTTTTACACAGTTTTTCTTTTAGTTCTCATAGATTTTTGTTTTTTCTGCTGTTTGCAAAATCCTATAAAGAATATGTTTCAATATTATTGTGATTAGTTCTATAAAAGAAGTTTTGATGATACAGTTTCTATGAATTGAAAGAATACACCATTTTAGCTTCGACTGACATGCATGCATAAAGATTCTTATGGTCCAGAGCACAAGCCAAAGGCTGCTACAATTATTTCTCTTAACTTAACTTTTCCAGTATTCATTACCATCTCATAGAGGTGATTGACATAAGAGAAAGTCAGGAGGTGTGAGGTCTGGTAATCGTAATGGCCATTCAATGGGGATGGATTACTCTGGAACTACATACTTTACACATCACTTTAACTTTACTTAAATGAAGGTTTCGTTTTAAGTGTGGTGGTAGAAGTACCATTATGTCCTAAAGATATTAAAAAACAGCTTCTCTAGGTAAACATGTATCTCACTAATGAGGGCGTTTTAGGGCATTTTGTAAAAAGTTTGAAAAAGTTTGTACCATAATCACAGAGACACCATTAAGGTAATCAGTATTAGCGTTAAGAGAGAAATTAAAGTAGTTAACAAAAGCATTAAAAAACAATATCTAAGAGTTGCTTCTTGCCCTTGCTACTTGCTGACCGGTAAACCACCTCACCGTTGAATTGACTTTACATGTCATTTTTGTATCCAGAGTAGTATTGTGTCCACCATTTTTATAGGATGGCGACTGCTCACCAAGATGTCATTGGAGATTTTAATACGTCATTACTGATGGTATATGAAGAAGCTACCTGCCACTTTTTATTTTGTCTTATTGAGATTTTTTTTCTGAAGCTATCGTACTATTTGAGTTTGTTGTGTATATTTATTTTTATCGTCGATTGTTGAAATTACTAATCTTCATCGTTTCCAAAAAGTCCTATACTATGCTGGTCTTACAAAATTTATGTGTACCTTCTCCGTATTGTGATGTACTTTGTACTGCTGTCTTTATAGGCCCTTTACGGCCTATAACGTTAATTGTGATTCGATACTTTACGTGATAATTGTTGCAAACATTTTTTTCTGTATTAAACCCAGTAAATAAAGAAGTTAATAAAGACGCAACCTGCATTTTAGCTCAAATAACAATTATTACGTAAAATATTTAGGTGTCTTTCCTCATAACTAAATAAGTTCCCTCTAGTATTACGATTTAATTGCATATAAATGTGTGTGTATTATAAACATGGTCCTTCAAGTGTATGCCGGGTTTTGTTGCGTTTTATTCTTAGCATTGAAAATCAGAATAAAAATGAATTAATTTGAGAGGTTTTTTAAATTGTACATGAGTTTTGAGAGCGTTAGGAAATCTTGGAATTTTATTTTTGTCAGGTTGAACAATGATATTAGTTATATAAAACCGAACTCAGCCAATGGTGTAAAGACAGACCTACAATAATAATATATTATTATATGAGCAATTATGATAGCTATTATGCGATCATGCGGTCATATTCACGAATGTAATACTATGCTTTTTCTACACCTATTAAACAAATTAAACTGAAATTTAATAACATTAATCGGTACCTATTCGTAAGAAGCGCATATGTTGGAAAACGTAAACAAACAATATGGCATCATTGGTTGTCACTGTCATTGTGTCATTGTCAGCCGCAACAAGAATTGATCGCGGCGGATTTAAAATGTCATTTGATCAGCGAAACAGTGATTTTTGGAGATTGGCCGGATGCAGTGAATTATGACTCGATAATTTACTTCAGTGAATTATAGGTACAATTCCTCGCCGAAAAAATGCTGGTAATTATCATATAATAGGTGTAGAAAAAATTGCTAGAAACACTCAATTCATCAGCTTAGTGCTAAGGTGTCGTACGACCACTTGGTGTGATTGGTAGAAAGCCTCCCAACTTAATTCTTACAAATTTATAAGAAATTCTAAAATATAACGAAAGAGAAACGTAACATAACCTGGCGTGTGTGTTATGTATATAATAAGACAATTTTTAGCAATATATTAATGTTTATGTACATGTTGTGTACATGAAAGTCGAATTTAGTCAAATATATATTATCTAAAAATTATTTTAAGTCATTTGAATTCATTGCATAAATCTTCATAGTTTATCAAAAGAAACGGAATGGTGAGTAAGACATAGAAAAAATTGCAGGGTGAAGGTCACTATGGCAGTTACAGAAAGTCCTCGCTTTTTCCACAGCATTTTCTGTTTTGACCTCTCACATTCTCTCCAGTTTGCCTCCAGCGTATAACTGACATTAGATCGTCGATTCTGATTTACCAAACATATCGGAAGCATCACTGTAAGATCGACCATCTTTGATCATTGTTAGAGCACTAGCAATGTCAGTCGGTGTTAATCACCAATATGAACTGTTTCATAATCAAGGTGACGATAGTGAACAAATATTGTTTGTAATTGTTTATTTGTGGCATAAACCAGATTTTCTTACTTTTTATTGGGTATTTTGCCACTGAAAAATATTTAATAATTTTAACAAAAAGTCTCACACCTAAAAATATATGAACTAGAACAATGTTATAAACTAAAAAATGAAAATTAAAGCTATAGGCAGTTAAGGTTTTGGAAGAGAATCTACTTCCGTTCTCAAAACTTTTTGGCCGTCAACCATGATAGTTCTTTGTTTATGTATGTCCAAAGTCACGTGAGACATTAAATTATATTTATCTTATTTTTACTTACTTTGTCTCTAAGGATGGGCAACAAACTAGTACAAAAATCTATTGAATAATTTAAAACGCATCTATCCTCGTTTAATAGAATAATCGCGAATTCTTTAAGTTTTCTTTTAGTCCCGTTGCTCTATTTTTCAGCCTTACCAAGCCTTACGTTGAAAGGTCTAGATGATTCACCTACGTAATGTTTTCCGCACTCACACGGAACACTATAAATACAATTTTTTGAATTTTGAACAATATTTAGAAGTTTGGTTTTTGATAAAACCGATCTTAGCGTGGAACCCGTTTGAAAAACCATTCGTACGGAAAACCTATTTCCAATTTTTCATAATTTATCCGATAAACCATGTATATATGGAATTACTGCCATTGACCAAAATACCTCAGGTTGTGATAATATATTCTCTCTACTACCAATGTTCAATAACTGACTATCAACAAAACTCTCAGGATATTGATCTCTTTCTATAAATTTCTAGGACAGTCACTATAAGTCATGGGCGTATCAGTCTCTACTGTAATGCATAACAATATTTCTAAAGATTTTAGTATTTGTATATTTAATATTTTTATAGTTTCCTTATATAACACAATCATTTTTTATGAAATTCGTCCTACATGTTTACTGTTTATATTTGAACTATATTTAACAAAAACCTGTTTGACGTAAAATATTGAAATATTGTACATGATTACAATAAAGTCCTATTATTATTATTATTATTATTCGATTTCTTGGATTTACTCTTTGGAATTAAAAAAACGACTAGTCCAAATTACCCTAATATAGGAAGACAAACGTCACTAAATGTCATCAATAGTATTATTGTATTCAAGAAATGTTAACTTGTAATGTGGGGAGTTGATGATAATGGGGGGAATTAATAATAAAACAATTTTCTTTAATATATTGTTGGATTTTTTTATATTACATACATTTAATTGAAAACAATACCAAAATATTATTTATGGTCTTCTATATCACTTCTCAATTTAAAATAACTCTAATATGTAAGTACAGTATCTTCCTATGTACCACCAACCAAGATCCATAGATATACATATATGTTTAAATCATTAACGAAAGATGTTTTGACGGATTCGCTTATTTGAAAAAAAATATATGACTGAGCAAAATAATCATACTGTATACCAATTGATACCAATTTAAAAGTTATGTTACGTCAACCATGGAAAAGCATTACGTAAGTTCCAAAGGTTTCGAAAATATTTTTTCACCATCTTCAGAGAAATGGCAAAAAAAAAATATTGACAGACACATAAATCATTATAAATAATAAAATATATTTCCTCAAACATTCATGTAAATTTCATAAAACTCACAGCATTAATGATAAAGTATCAAAATAATATTCTCACGTAGGTATCTCCATTCGGTGTTTGTGTAAATTATAATTGTCGAAATAAATAAAAAAATGTAATATTAAGTTTTCTGACACAAATATATTTACAACAAACTAAAAACAGTAGCCAAAACTGCAAGTACTACCAAAGTAATCGATCCCAATGCCGTGGTTGACTGATTTAATATTTTATTTTCATTGTCTTTAATTGCTTGGATAATAGATTTATTGATACACCTCATCAACGGGTAGTTGGTGAATTCTGCGTTGATGTCGTCATCAGAACAATCCCCCAGAAAATCGTCAGTATCAACAGACCACACCATGGCACCTGCCAATCCTTTTTCAATAGCAAAAAACACCTTTTCTGCAATGGACTGTTCATTATCGTAAGAGATAAATTTGTCGCCGCTTACTGCAAAAGGTGTTCGAGATTCATCGTCCCAATATGTTTTCCAATCTGATGAAGAATTTTTCAGTTCTGCACAAATCTAAACATAAATAAACATGGTATATTACGATACAGAAATGCATGCAAGTAAGTAAATCTTATTTCGTTTCAGTGGACAGATGTATAAAAAAGGTCAATTAAGGAAGTTGAGGCGTTAGACGAAAATAATGAAAAAAATCTGAAATAAAGTTTTTTTAATAGATTTTTATATGACACAATTTTCTGTAAAAAATCCAAAGTCATTAGGAAACTCATAAAGTTAAAAATTTTAAAAAACTTTTACATGTCTTATGGAAAATGTCAACCCAGCATGCAAATGGTACATTTTAATTTATAGCAATAACCAAATAATGTCAGCAGTTCCAAAAACTAACTATGTAAAGTATTGATGTCTTACACATATTTTAATATTGTTTCCAATTTAATTAGGAGACTTTTAATAAATAAAAAAAATTATTAAACGTTTGTAAACTGTCAAGTAAGTGTTCCCTTGTACACGCATTGAGTTAGAAGGTAGGGAGATGACATCCTATACAAATTTCCTATACAGAAACGGCATCAGTAGGCGTGGCTAAATGTAGTAACAATATGGTGGTTTTGCTAGACCCAGACTAATAATAATATAATAATAAAAGTACTTTATTGAGTAAAAACCCAAATGGCCATTGACCGAAGTCCTTCAGCCTTTTTTTAACAATAATATAATAAATTTTGTAATAAGTATGGATAACAGACAGCAAAATTTAAATAGCATGTGAAAGAAAAAAAAAAAAATATGTTACAATGTTACAATTATTATTGACTTTTTATCATGTGGTCCTTATTTCACGAATGTGTTCCCACAGGGTTTTGTCCGGAAACTTCCTGCTGCTGGGTCTTTCATGGTTTCTTGTTTTGCACAGAGGTTGAAGTATTTCTACATTGTGGTCATTCTTGGCGAACTTAGTGGATAGTTTAAATAGTCTCTGTGGAATTGGCTCTGTATTAGTTATTTGATAAAGAAGAGTGTTTGGTGGGTTGTGCAAGGGATTTCTTGGGTGTCGATATTTAGTGATGGCTCTGAGCGATGATGTTTCTGCAACATGGATGTTGTTTATTGCTGGTTTTCTGGCATTTAAGTAGATGGGATGGCTGTAGTCTAACATTGGTCTGCATATCGATTTGTATATGTGTGCTGCTGTCTTTTTGCTGATTCCCTTATTTTTGTAGGTCATGCAGCGAAAGTGTTTGCTTCTAGAGATACACCTCTTTTTTATGGATTTGGTGTGGTGGTTGAAGTTTAGCTTTTGATCTAAGCTTATGCCTAGATATTTCACTATTGTTTGAGAGGTTAAATTATGGTGGTTGACAGTAACTGTTGGCGAATTGTTGTTCGGTGGATGATTAAAAATAATGTATTGGGATTTTGTTGGGTTGGGTTTCAGTCTCCATTTGTTGAACCATGTCATTGTCCTGTTCATTAGTTCTTGCAATTCAGCAACGGTTTTTTCTAAGGTGCTGTTATGGCTAATTAGGGCAGTATCATCAGCGTACTGTAGGATATATATATCAGGATTAAAATATTCGAAGTCTTTTTTCAAAGTTGTAAATATCGTAACAGAAAATGTTGTACAACAGCGGTGAGAGAGGGGAGCCTTGTGGTAGTCCTTGTTGTGTTTTAAATAATTTGGAGTAACTCGTATTTATTCTAATTTGTAAGGTTCTTTCATTTAAATAATTTTTTACTATGTATATAAGATGTTTTGGACAGTTCAGCACTGCCAACTTATATAGCAAACCTCCATGCCATACACTGTCGAATGCTTTGTTTATATCAATAAGAATTGCCGCACTATGTCGTCCTTCGAGTTTTGCTGCCTGGATGTTTGATGTGATGATTGTCAGTGGGTTGTGGAGCATTTTTCGCGGAATCCGAATTGGTAGTTGGGAATATTGTGGCCAATAGCGTCAAAGATAAGTTTTTTAAGTAACTGTTCGAGATTTTTGCCCAACACTGGCAGCAAAACTATGGGACGATAACTATCTACTCTATGTTGATTGGTGTTTGGTTTGGGGATGGTGATAACAATTCCTTGTTTCCATTGCGTAGGGAAGTAAGACCCGGACTAATTAAAATAATAAAAACTTTGTACCCCGACGAGACGCTCTATCTGGATAACGTAAATAAATGTTCAATTCAATAAATGCAAGAGTTTTAACAGTTTTGATTTATCTTATTGATATATAAAATGTGCAATGATATCCTAAAATAAACCATTTGTTTCTATTCTATGAAATATATAACCTGAGTATATTAAAAAAAGATTTAATTGGCTGTTTTTTTTTAATATGGCTCTGTTTGTTATTTACACTATACCTATGAAATGTTATTCTCGTTAATTTCTTCTCTAGAAGAGCAACTTCTTTTAGCACACGACACCATAGTCCTTTTAATGTTTATTGTCTAAAATTTAACAA
Source organism: Stenurella melanura (assembly GCA_963583905.1). NCBI lineage: Eukaryota > Metazoa > Arthropoda > Insecta > Coleoptera > Cerambycidae > Stenurella > Stenurella melanura. Next base: position 188,488,860 of record OY757310.1, read on the forward strand.
ACTATCTGTAAAAATCACGGAAAACAAACTGTCACTATTTGACGGAAAAGTAGTAACAAGATGGCGAAATGATGCTCTTTTTGATCACTTGACCTCTTGTCCCTACCTTCTAACTCGATGCTTGTAAAAGATAATTTTTAATATGATTCATGGTACCAAAATTTATTCAAAATGTTATTGTGAACAATCTCTATTTGTTATTTTTGCCATTCGACCAGAGATATTTGCGATATGTATAAAAATGATGTTCTGCCATTTCAATTATTTAAACGAATATTTCTGACCTCGCCTGCAGTCCAAAAAGTATGGCCATACTTCTTTATAAGCATACTTTAAATTCCGTTTCCCAAATACTTTTAAAACTCCACTATATATATTATAACTTAGAAAGACTAAATTATTTTATATCTACCTCATTGTAGCCCATGAATCCATTTTCCCTAGTATATGGCCCTTTGAATCCTGTGTCTTTTGCTGGCATACCCAAGTGTGGTTTTCGATCACCATGCAACTTTGGTTTCTCTGGTAGTGGTTCTTTTAAAATAAATGTCCTGCCATATAGAGGTATTCCCAATACTAGTTTGGATGGTGGGGCACCGAGTTTAATCATGTGATTTATTGAAAATTCCTGAAAACCAAAATTTTATGAATAATTTTGAACATGTTATGATCTTCTGGATGGGATATTAAGCCAATTGGGAAGAAATCACCATGATTGAGACTGATTCAATAATATTTACATGTTTATTTGTTGCAAATGCAGCCTTGGAAATTTATTTAGATTTTACTAATGCCTTGTTTGAATTGGATCTTCAAGTGTGTACCCAAAATATTGAGTTACCAACTTCATTTGTGATAAATTAACTAGCTCAGGGTGCAACTTTGGAGAATGCATTTGATTTAGCAAGTGACAAGTTCTATCTAAGAAGTATGAAATTTATAAGAATGCAAGTACAATATTCACCAACACTTGATAACAATGGAAAGTGCATACTTACAGGGTTACTGATAATTCTACGTATTCCTTTAGACATGTGATAGTGAAGGCAATTCACTATTATATATACATTATCCAAAAGTTATTAGCCTCCAAGATAGTATAGTTTTTGTGGGTTTTCAGAAAAATGCTCCCCGTACTGATATTATTGTGAATAAAAAAAGTCTGTTTATTTCTGAACTTTTTGTTTCAGTTGTGTACTTTGAAGAACATTTATCTTGATTAAATCAAAATAAAAACAATAACCTCAATATTAAAAGATTGCCAAGACAAAAAAGTTTTCATAATTTCAAAATTAACAAGCAATTGACAAATAGGCTTGTTCAGCTTTTTGTAAATTTCATGAATCGAAAGTGCAAGTATAAAATAACGGATCTGCAAAATAATCAGAATTTTATTCGCACTTTTAGTGTCTTAAAAACAATTACCCTACAAACCCCCACCTCGCAAAAATGGAGCGTGGCCAGGCGCTACGTTACAATATGCATAGACTCGGCAATCTCAGTCGACTCCATGCTTTTTACTTGTTATAACTATAGGTGTTTTCGGAGTATTGTTTGTGTTACATATACTTATTGTTTGATTCATTATGAGTACAAAGAAAAGGAATGTTAAGTAGTGTATAATTCCAGAATGCTCCAGAAAAATATTTATTTGTTTACCATCTGACCAAAAGCTAAGAGGAAAGTGGCAATGTGGTTTTTCGAGCGATCGGTTTTTCAGGACGGAACCAGTGCCATTTGTGTTAGGATGAACTCGGAGGAGGTATTTCTGATGAGTTTTCCACAATTAACATGCAAACGTTGGCTATCTCTTTCGCCCCTCATTTTTAGGAACGGGCGTTGGAGGGACTGTACGATTTGGCGAAATGTCAAAAAATTAAAATTTTCTCTCGCTCCTGTTGGGTCGAATTTTCGATTTTGACTTTGTAGTTTACGATGCCGATTCATCGCTGACCCTCCCTTTTCCCTAGAGACATAGAACGAGCTTCCACTCAATGTATTTATTTAGTTACGAACCTCTAAAAATTCCATGTTTTCCGACCTTTCAAGTTCAATTTGAAAGGTCCCAGAAAAGCCACTTTTCTATCGCTCCTGTCGAGCCGAATTTTCCATCTGACCCATACAACTTGCTATCAGGACAAAGCTCCAATCTTCCTCTTTCCATAGGGACGTCACAAGCCCTTTCACTTCAAATATTTATTTAGTTGTGAATTTTTAAAGCACAGACGGTTTTCCAGTTTTACGAAAACAGCCATTTTTCTTTCGCACAGGTCGAGCTGAAATTCCGATTTCCACTATGAAATTTACGATGTCAATAAAACGCCAATCTTGCTGTTTCCATTGACATCTAAAATGACCTTCAACTCCACCTATTTACTTACTACTGAACGGCTGTTAATGGCCGTGATGCCTCGGTAGATAGGTGAATTCAAAGTTGCATATAGCGACGCCGTAAATGGGTGCACTGTTTTTGCAACTAATTTCAACCCCTTATATTTCGTGATCGGAAGAAGTTAGTAATATGAAATTTTAAGTGCATAATAAAAATATTGAGTACTATATAAACATGTATAAAACCCATTTAAAAAGAATATCATGCAACAAGCCTATTTCCTAACAGTCTGTTTCCAAAATTTGACCACACATTTCGTGAGCTTTATTTTAAAAACTTCTATGACTGATTAGCTTTTCATTGAGGTATGCAACATTTAAAAAGAACCTGTTATTTTACTTTATAAATGATAATTTTCACACATTCGAACAATCAACATCCTTTAAGCTCAAGCATGGATAATCGTAATTAATATTTCATTATACCAAATTGAAACAAAGTAGAAAACATAGATAGTGCTACTATTACTTTCGAAATTATTTTTTTGTAGAGTCCCAAGGTGGTTCTAGAATCCTAGCAATGAAAACCTTAATTAAAATATAAACGTAACCTACTACATTGAGGAAGTCTTTACTACTTCTTAGAGGTGCATTAGCTCCCGTTACATTATCCCATGCACCATGGTAATCATAACACATCATGTGAATGTAATCTAAGTAAACGGAGAGTCCTGCCACGTCGTAACCATTATCTATTGTATTTTTGCCGGCTCCTAGAGCCGCTGTTAAGAGGAGGTTATGCTTCCTAAACGCCGCTTTCAGTTCCTAAAATAAAATACAAATTTTATCAGCTACATTATGTCATATTGTATTTTCAGATGTTAGGCTAGGCTCGCTTGCATAAGTTTATAAAAACATCTTTAGTCCTTAGTCATAGTCCTAACTTTGTCTTAATCTTAGTCCTATCACAGAATTGCAATTTTTCCGGTGTTTATGTACATCATCCTAAATTTGTCTTAAGACAGACCAATACGGGTTTACAAGAATAAAGATAGATATACTGGGTGTCCCAGGACTATGGGGCAATCCTTAAAGTTTATAGTTTGAGTTAAAGTATTACTAAAAGTATAGTACACACAATCCCAATAGTGATCGACGCGTATGACACAAAACGAGATAAAAGGCGGAAATAATATCTTCCACTCTGTGATCTTCTTTACACCAGTCTTGCATTATAAGCGAGAAAGAAGATAATGGCGAGTCGAGATCACGTGTCGAAGTAAACAATAACTCAGGACCGCAGTTCACTCTTTTAGGTGTTCTTAAGCGCATGTTAGATTTAATTCAATCATTATTTTTATTTGCTGTGTTTTTGAAAATAATTTTAGTAAGTTTTGTTACCATTTTTTTTTAATCCCGAATTTGTCACAATGGCAGGTGTAATAGATCTTTTAAATGACAAAGAAGTAGACTTTGCTACACCGGGCAAAGCCCCTGGCGAAAGTTTAGATATTTTAAGTATGCCCCAGTTACATCTGTAGACGTCGAGCGGTTTTTCTCGCAATATAAATGGAATTTCAATGAAAGACGCCGAAATTTAACTCCAAAACATTTAGAACAGATATATACTTTTATTCTTATAATCGGCATTGAGAAATATTTGTGTATTCAGTGTTAAGTACATCCCCTTATACCTCCAGGTCTCTTCGGGTGAGTGTTAATAAACTGACTTTATCAGTTTTGGATAATATGGAATTCGCAAAAAAAAAATTTCAAGGTAAGATATCGTTTCACACATACATGAAAATCTATAGGCTGACACATAACCACCTGAAGCCAACCCTGGTTTTACCACATATTCTATAGGTAATTCTGACCTCTGTTTATAAACTACAAATGTGTACCCTGTACATTTAAGGTTTATTTTCTTTTTTTTAATTAAGGCTAAAATAGGACTATTGAATTTTTATAAACTCACACTTACTTAAGGCTTAGTCTCTATGTATATTCTAACCTTCACTAATAATAGGAAGTTTATTTTATCATCTGAAGTTCCTCCTCGCTGTCCTGGGAATTCCCAATCCAAATCGAGACCGTCGAAGTGGTATTTCCTAAAGAAAAATATTTTCAGTTAAAATTTCAAGTGAAAAGCTATACTAATTTATGCCTTATGAACTCCACAGCATTGCCTACGAATTGACTCCTTCTAGTAGGATTCGCTACCAATTGAGAGTAATTCTGCGAACCTTCATTCCAACCACCAATGGCTAAGCTAACTTTAAGGTGAGGATAGTCATTCCTCAACCTAGTTATTCTTTGGTATCCACCTTTGCCATAGTCCTCTGTCAAATCTTGCCATGGATCTATAAATCAAAACAGGATCAATAAGTACTAAGAATTGTTTGAGTAATTTTGGTGTTAAGGACAAATAATCATGATGGCAGAGATACATCTACAAACTTTGTCATTTTTTGAGGAAATCGTGAAACTTTGTGTAAACGATTCACTCATTTCGATTCTTAGGCTTCAAAATGGCAGCCTATTTTGAAAAAATTAACTTATTTAAATGCAGTTTAATCACATCTTAAACAAATTTTTCAGTCAACATTAATTTGTTTCAGATTCACTGAATTTGGTTGTGCAACATGTAGGTATCGTTCCTTACTATTTTATTTGTCTGGAATCAAAAATGATTCTAAAAAAGCGATAGTGTTAATCTTTACTAACAATAACAATCCCATGTGTGAAAAAGAAACACTATGCTTATGTTCCATATAATTAATATAGCTCTTTCGTTTTACCTAATGCAAATACAAATCAATCTCCAACTTTAGGAGCCCCCCAAAACCGCCGGCCCCCCCTCAAAAACCACCGGGCCCGGGGGAAAATACCGCCGCCCCCCCTCTCGGCGGGCCTGTTTCTGACATATTTGAGATTTAAACATTATATTTCGACTGATGAACGTTCGAGCGCCATTTTTAAACTATCATATTTTTAGAACGGTTCATCGTACAGGAGTAGACTAAAAACAAACTACTTGTAATGGGCTTGTTCCATGATATTCCTTTTATATGGTTTTTATACTTTTTCATATAGTACTCGATATTCTCATTATACACTTAAAATTTCGTATTATTAACTTTTTCCGTTCTCGAGATATAAGGAGTTAAAATTGGTAATAGTTGCAAAAACCGAGCGCTCATATGTGACGTCACTATACGTATGTGACGTAAGAAAAATGGCTTTCTGGGACCTTTCAAATTTAACCTGAAAAGTCGAAAAACATGGAATTTTTAAACGCTGGTAACTAAATAAATACGTTGAGTGAAAGTTCGTCCTATGTCTCTAAGGAAAGGAGAAGGCCGGCGATCAATTCTAATCGCAAATTGCATGGTCAAAATCGAAAATTCGTCCCGGCAGGAGCAATAGAAAATTGTAATTATTTGACATTTCACCAAATTGTACTCCCCTACTGTCAAGTAGTAAACAAAACAAACAATACTTTGAAAACACTTATAATAATTATAACAAGTAAGGAGCATCAAGTCTATTGAGATCGCCGAGTCTATGCGTATAGTGACGTAGCGCCTGGCCACGCCCCATTTTCGCGAGATGGAGATTTGTAATAGTTTTTAAGATACTAAACGTGCGAATAAGATTCTAATTTTTTGCAGATCCATTAATTTATACTTGCACTTTTGATTTATGAAATTAAAAAAAAATGCTGAACAAGCCCATTTCATAATCTTATTTTTTGTACACACCTCCTTTTCCATAAATGTAAGACTAAGACTAAAATCGTAATCTTCAAATCCTTATAACTTGGAAAATATAAATTTTCTTGAAAAATTATAAACCACCTTTTTCCCAATTCTATATCAGATTCTGTGGTTATTATTTTGCTTTTTTTGTCCACAGCTCTATATAAATTTTCATGAAAAATTATAAACCACCTTTTTCCCAATTCTATATCAGATTCTGTGGTTACTATTTTGCTTTTTTTGTCCACCCCTCTAGAGGGGGTGGGGACCACCCCCAAGTAAAAAGTGGCAATTTTTAAAGGGTAAACTTTTTTGTACTCAATCTTAGAAATTCAATGCAAAAAAAATCATAAAAATCCATTGACTATAGCTGAGTCATTTTTATGAATGAAATAATATGATATGAAATAAAATAATAATATATTATTTAATGTGTGATAATGTAAGTAATAAAATAACTCAAGTGTGTTATTACCATTATCGCAAGGTGAATACTATATATTTACTATAACAATAAATATTAATATAATAATTTGACAACGTCCAAACTATTCAAACATGTCAAATTACCTTCCTCTTCAATAATAATGGACCATTTTATTTTATTTTGCGTGTTACATCGCACGAAGTTACAGGTGATTGGCTGTACGCAGAGATTTATAATAAAACACTTGTGTGTTATTATAAATCACGCTATTTGTTTATGTACTATTACATGTTCAGAAACAGTTGATTAATTAATATATAATCTATATAATTGAGTAGATAAATATATTTACCCAAAGCTCTAATGGCGTCTTCTTTTACATTTAAACCAGCAAAAGAATAAATAACGTGTGTACAAAGTGTAGGGTCCAAGTGTTCTATCGTGAATGATCCTCTTTCTGGTCTGTATACAGACCAACTTCCCAAATAACACACTACTACTTTGCCATGGCTGGGTCCTGAAATAAACAAAAAATGTAAATATTGACACATTGTTTATATAGTTCCTAAAAATGTTTGATAAGTAAGTTATGTGTATCTTTCAATGCCACTGAAGTAAACCCCTGAAATGAAATCTAAGAAATCTGGATTTGGTGAGAGTAAATAAGCATCGATGCCTGCAGCTTATATTAGGTTTTTAATCGTCAATAAAATATTATTTCTCAGGGTAGGAGCAAAGATTAAAAATACAATAACAACTGTTATATAAAATATCTAATATATTTCTTGATGCACTAAAACATTCTAAAACAATTCCTATACCGTGTGGGGCATTTAAGTTGACAAACGCGAATAACTTGAAAATAAAGAATTTTTGAGATAAATATGTTTCAGACCAAAGCTTTATCATTTGAAAAGTGGGATCTAATGGCTATATTTTTTAAAGTTTGGTGGAGGACCTCAAGGGCATCCGAAGGTGAACTTTGGTTTTTTACATGCAAACCCCCATTTTTTTCTACAGGTTCATATTCTGCTCAAAAAGATAGATAAATAACTTTTGTTTCTATAATTTTTTTTATTTAGACTCATTGTTTGCAAGTAATTAGGCATTGAACATGAAAGTAGTACATCTCTACGTAACTGGGAAACAAAGCATTCTATGGAAAAGTAATTTAGGAATTATTGTAAACATCCAATGTGTAAGGGCAGTAACAATTGATAATTCTAATAATGCAAGTTATAAGACTTAATAATGTTTATCAAGATAATTGAGTTTTATTGTTAGAAATAAATCGGAGCGGTGAATTGGAGAAGGTGGTCAAGTATATACTTTGATCAACAGATCTTATTTCTTGCATTATTAGAATTGTTACTGCCATTACACATGGGATATTTACAATAATTCCTATATTACTTTTCCATAAAATGTTTTGTTTCCCAGTTACATACAGAGATGTGCTAGTGCACGTTCAATGCTTAATTGATCGCTAACAGTGAGACCAAATAAAGAAACGATAGAAACAAGTTGTTTATTTTTTAGAGCAGAATATGTATATGTTAAAAAAATAGCAAAATAGGGGTAATAGGTTAAAAAAACAAAGTTGATCTTCAGATGATTTTGAAGTCCTCCGTCAACTTAAAAAAATGAAGCCACGTTTCAAATTATGAAACTTTTGTCTGAAACATTTTTCCCGAAAATTCTTTATTTTCAAGTTAATCGCTTTTGTCAACTTAAAATGTCCCACCCGGTATATAAAAAAGGTGAAAAATATAGAAACAGCAGAAAGACAAATAGGCATCCGAATTATCACCTAACTCCAACATTCTATAAATAATTCACTATTCAACCCTTCGAACCAATATCTATACAGGGTTAGGCAAATAATGTGTTTCTGGTTAAAGTATAACTTCGATAAAAAAATTTCCTTAACAAAAGTTTGTGTATAGTATTCTTTTCAGTGACATACTTTGATTCCCAACAGCTACCCTATTTCTTTTAAATAAATGACCTATATTTTTCATTTTCATATACACTTTTTTATCAATTATAATGTAATGATTTAGGAGTTGGTGGGTGTGCGACTTGTGATTATATAAATATTAAATAAAATAATAAAATACGGAGTAATAAATATTTATTAGTAGTCCAGTCGGTAAAGTAAACAATACACCAGAAGCTCACAAGAAATGTTATCTGGGATTGTTTTCCGTAACTGTTAGTGTGAGGATTAAACATAACAAAACCACAAAAATCAGTTCTGGGGGTGCCGCGCAACCCCCTCAAAAAACCACCCCTAATTGCCTAAAAAAAGTCCTCTTATTGTAATTTTCTTGTATATGCCATATTTTTCGAGAAAATCGATATTGACAAAAAATGTATAATTTGTATTTTTAATGCGCGCGAATTTTCGTTTATTTAAATTTTTTGCGCGCGGCCTGTAGAAAAAATTGAATTGCTCGAAAACCAAACAAGCTAGGAAGAAAAATCGAAATGGGTTTTAAAGGGGATACAAAATACTCTCTTGTGTTGCCATTTTTGAGGGCTATTAATATTTATTAGTATATAAAAATAAGACTATAATATGGTTATCGCTTGATTATTTGTGCATCTGACTATTCACAGGCCCATAAAAAATAACTGACTATATAATATAACTTATAAATGCATTATCTTTTAATTCAAGATAGTACTTCAATGCAGAAAAGAAATATTCACATTTACAAATTTAGCAGCATATGTTAAAGTTAGCCAAAACAAATCCAAAAAAGGCTGCATATTCAATTTTATAATATAATTTTTTAACTATTAAATGATTAGAAACAATAGTTATATGATACATAAACTCAAAAAAAAAATTTTGAGTTGAATTTTTAAGAAGTTTGGGTCTTTTTTTATTTATAGGAAACGATAAAAAATTGGCCAAAATTTATCTCTTCATATTCAACATGTTGGTAAATTTGTAAATGTGAATATGTTTTTTCTGCATCGAAGTACTACATTGAACTAAAAGATAATGCATTTATAATTTATATTAGTCAGTTATTTTTTATGGGCCTATGAATAGTTAAAAGTGCAAAAAATCAAAAAGTAACTATATTATATTGTTATTGGTATATACTAATAGATATCAATAGCCATCAAAAATGGAAACGCTAAAAGAGTAGTTTATATCCCCTTTAAAACCCATTTTGATTTTTCTTCCTATAGCATGTTTGGTTTTCGAGCAATTCAATTTTGTCTATTGGCCGCGCGCAAAAAATTTCAAATAAACGAAAATTCGTGCGCATTAAAAATGCAAATTTTGCAATTTCTTTCAATAACGATTTTCTCGAAAACCATGGCATGTACAAGAAAATTAAGAAGACCTTTTTTAGGCAATTAGTCAAGATTTCTTTTCTATAATGAGCAATTTTTTTATATTTTCAACGGTTAACAAGTTATTAGTAAAATAAGGCTTTTTTCACTGAATGGTTTTTTGAAGGGGGGGGGTGGGGGGGGGGGGGTTGCGCGGTACCCCCAGAACTGACTTTTGTGGTTTTGTGATGTATAGTCCCTCCACTAACAGTTACCGAAGGAAAATCTTAGAAAACATTTTTTGTAATGGAAATCTTTGTAATTATTCGACTACAGTTAATGAAAATTATTATTATATTATTAACACATACTGAGCACTTTATTAATATTGAGAAAAAACAAAAATATTTACTTCAATGCAGGCCACCGTCTATACGGGCCACCGTCTATACGGGCCACCGTCTATACGGGCTGAAGTATTCAAAGTTGCCTGACAAAGTAATCCCTTATGGATTAAATTGAGAGTAATCAATCATAAATTCAGTTGATTCCGCCCCACTAATTTCTTACATCAGTATTTCGGAACGCCATCAACGTTGGGCTGATATCACTGAGGAGCTGATGGCAACAGCTTTAGAAAGGGTGTGCGTTAATAACTGGCAATCGCTACACAAGACGTGATGCTGTCATACATGCCACACAGCAAAGGGAGACCAACTAATATACTCTATGGATCTCAAAATATCCGTCAAGGTTTTGTCAAAAGAATAAGAACGCGGTCATTTAATTCCTCTGTAGATGTGCCTTGATTGTTGGCATTATGCAATTCTGTCGCCTTACAGACGTCACAAAAGCGCCGACTTTAGATTGCCTAAACGAAACATAATATGTGCTGTTTTTGCGTTAAATTCCACATTAAATAATTTTGTTCTCCAACTATTTCGTCGTATATTGCTTACTTAACGGAGACATTTGTAAAAAACAATTTTTTGGCCATTATTCCCACTATTTTTGGAACTTTATAGCTATCGTAAAATAATAACTATATCGATATACCTGCCGACAGCAGTACAATTAGATGTACCCTACCTCAGCAGCTGTTTTATTACTTTTATTCAAATCAAGTAGGTAGCTGTGTGGTATTGTTTATTATGTCAAACGCTCACTGGAAATTCTGCAGGGATCGATCCTGAATGATCGCCCAACTACCCTTGAAGAACGCCCGTTTAATATTCAAGTTCAACTCTTTTAAATCTGTGTTCAATTACCAGCTACTCAGATATAAAAGTTTTATGCCGATAATTTCATTTGTTAAGATATTCGGAAAAAACATATCCCAAAGAAATAATACTTTTCCGACGCCATTTTGGAGGTCTAAAATATAAAAAAATGATATTCCCAGAACAGTTTCGTAAAATATAAGTCTCGACAAAAAAAATGAGCCCCGGATGAACCAATTTGGTTGACTATTATTAGGGCCAAACTGCATTTAAACATTTTAGGTGCTTTTAACCAATTGATTTTCTCGTTTTTCGATTAAATTTTATGGTAAGTTGAGAGTTATAAGAGATATTTTCTGAGACTTAATGACAAATACTTTAAATTTTGAGAATTTTTACAGTATTTTGCCATTATTTAAACAAATAATTAACCAATTTAGATCAACACCGTCTTTAATTAACCGTGTTTTTTATTATATACCTACACATCATAAAAAACGGATACTTTTACTGACAACAGTTTTGGAGCTACTTAAAAAACACTTTTTGCACATTTAAACGACGATTTAACAATATTCTCACTATTTAAAATGGGATCAAATTCAAGACTATGTTCCTTACTAATTAATACATTTATCCATTAAACTATGTGGTTTCCTGTATCGAATATTACGTTCAATTTTCGACTTATTTGTTTAATTCCATACTGGCCTAAACGCGTAAACGTAAACCAAATCGACAGGGATCCCTGCAGATTGGAGGCGAGAGCAGATTGTATCGCGTGTGTAGACTCCTTAACTTCTGAACCATCAATGCTAGTGACCTGATTTATTTTAACATGGTTCTATTATAGCTTGACCTGTAACATTGTAAAGGAATCTTACGACTAACTGTTCACCCACTTCCAGGTGTCGTATTGACTTGAAATTTTGCATGTGTATGTGGTTCACATGACAATATACAATTTGACATTTTTATAGAAAATCCAAGGTGGCATTTCAAAGATAGCGAATAATCTATTAACACCTACGATTCTACGAAAAATTGGTATCTGGGGATTCTTGAGGTCGAAGATTACAAATATGTGATCATTGTGATCAAGACTAAAAAATTCAAAATGGCGATGGCGGCGTCAATATGGCAGAAAAGTTTATCATTTACCGTCTGATTCGATTGAAAGTTGGGTTGTCGAGGTTGCAGATTCGAAACAAACTAAAAAGAAGAAAATAAATAATTTTGAAAAATTAAAAAATATACGCTTTTATAAGAACAAACTGAAACTGTTCAAAAATGCACTAAAAAGTGCATTATTAAACAGTTTTAGTTTGTTCTTAAAAGGGTGTTTTTTTTAAATTATTTATTTATTATCTTTCCGAACATAATGCTATAATAAATATATCTATATATGGAGAAATTTTCGATATTTCACATACCTAACCTCATGAAATTTATTCATACATTTTTGAAAATTTGTTGCCTTTTCGACATTATTAATCGCTTTACCCTACAATTGTGAAGAAAGTTCAAAACAAAACAAAACCTTGTGAAATTATTGAATGACTCACCAGAATTTGCCATAACGAACCGACTTTCCCTTATTGCAATTGCTGATTAAGTGAAATAGTTAATCCCTATATCTTGTTTATAATGACTATAGGATAGTATCATTAGTATCATATATCTTTATCAATAGCGTATACGGCAGGACGGATAAAAAGTTATGTATATCACAATTATTATTATTATTTAATTTACGTTTTGGCTCGATGCATATTTAACCACCTTAGCAACACTTTTTCATGGACTACAGACTCAAATATTATATAGTTACTATTAGTCAGTTCGGTGAGCTATGAAAACCCGAATTTGGAATTTTATGACTCAGATTGGCAAATAGACAAGTCAACTTGGAAGTTGAAAATTCGATAATCTTACAGATTGAAAGTGTGTGTATTTAATCGCTTGTCTATCACCATCTAACTTTTAAACTAAGTCTATGTGTATAGTGTGTCCCAAGTTGAGGCTCCATGTTTATTGAGTTCCAGGTTTGATTTACAGTCGTGGTACTGAGATTTTTTCAGAAGAAGGAATTAATTTCAGTATACTAGGGTATTGGATGTGTGTCCCTTGTGTCTAAGTGTAAGCCCTTCTACACAAAGGCTATTTCAGGACCTTCATCAGGGGTCGCATTACCTGTGGTGTCAGGCTTGTAGCCAGAGGGGTGACCAGCACCCACTATAGCAAATAGGTATATACCTTCCTTATCTTTGTTCATCTTATACCAGATATAGCCTCATGAAACTAATAAGGGACTATACCACCGAGCTATACTCTACAGTTAAGAATTCCATAGATATCGCTAATTAAGCTATTCTATAGAAACCGTTGAACAAAAAGAAAATAACAGGTAGGTATGGGTCAAATTGAGAACTACCTACTTTTTGAACATTTTTATACTCTGAAAATAAGTAGTAAAAATCCTTATTTTATTCATTTTACTTTACTTCTGACAAACCAGCTACATGACCTGTTGAAATTTTGTAGAAACTATTTTGAACAAACACGACTTGTACAGGAAAAACAATGGTGTACATAAGCCAGAGCTGGGCAGTACTCGAGTAAATTGTATACTCGTAATTGTACAGAGTAGCCAAAGTACTCAGTAACAAGTACCTACCTGGCTACCTACTCGCAACAAGTACCTACTCCCGAGTACTTTTATTTCGATGACACATGACACTATAGTCAGAGAAAAATACAAACATTGCAAATTGCATCAGTAATTGAATAACCACATTTAGAGCTATTGTGATTGGAAATGGCCTCCCCTCGCTATCACACCTTTTCGTTTGATTGTTCACTTATGGGACACTGTATATGAAACAACTGGGTATGTAAAATAACCACCCAAAGCCAGACCAGGTGCTATTTTGTAAAAAAAATTACTGATATTTTATCTTTGTATCTATTTTTGGCAATAAGTCTATCACACTTTTCGTTATATTAAATTTTTAGTCGATGAAGTCTGATCCGGAACAATGATAACGTTATAATTAGGATAAATAGAGCAAAATATACCCAATTAAAAATGAACATCCACGTCTGAGGATTTTTTTTGAAATATCTTTATTCTATCTCCATTTTCTAAGATATTCAATTCATTCCATACTTTATGTAGACACTATGTATATATATTTAACAGTGGCGGCTCGTGATATTGTCTGCAGAGGAGGCTTGATATTCTGAAAGACAACTGATGTGCAATATGACTACAATTTGTACATTTCCCCACCACCCCTGAGGTAGTACAATGACGCGTTACATTTTTTTGCCGTGGGTTGTTCGCCAGGATACCGATTCACGACTTGAGAGAATAGAACTAATAAAAGAATAGAATGAAAAGGAAATAGAAAATATGATGAGATGAAAAAATCATTCTCATGAAAATCGGCATCCAAAGGAACCCTACTATCCCACTTGTAATTAAATTATATAACTTTTAATAAAAATAAAAATAGTTTTGGTAAAAAAATTAAAGTGTTTTTTTCTACAAACAAAAAATTGTATTCATTATCACTGCCAGGAGTGTAAAATTATAACGTTTAATAAAAATTAAAATAGTTTTGAGAAAGAAGTTATATAAAAAATATATAACTGTGGAACTCTATATTATGGAGAATTAAAAAATATTTCCTAAAAAATAAATAACTCAAATAAATATTTTTTCTAAAATAACAACTAGCTATATTAATCTCTGCTTTAAAGCGTAAATATTTTTATAAATGAGTGGTAACCTGCGATTTTCGGAACTAGCAAAATGGTTGATTACTTCATCATAAAATGAATCGCGTTTCTTCAATTCTGACAAAAAACGTTTTTCTATTGAAATAAGCGATACATTTGAGAGGCGGTCTTGACTCATTTTGTTTCTAGTAAAAATGTTTTTATGCGTTTAAGTGCTGAAAATCTACCAGCTCTTTGAAATTTTCTTTATTGCACGATTCTCGTTTTTCGTCATGTCCTCGGAATGAATTTTCTTGTGAAGATAAATATATAACGGCATCTATTAACCTCTTTAATATTTCCCTATTCTCACGGACCTTTTCATTAAAATTTTCTATTTCTCTCTTATGTGCAGAATCCAAGAAATTTACAATATTTTGTTTACCAAACATTTTGAATTTAATGCAAGATGAAATGTGCTCCTGGGATTTTTCGTGTCTTTCTAAACGTCGCGACAAATTTTGCAAATTATTAAACCTGGCCCTGCCCCAAATTGAGGATTGATCATTAGTAAATAATAAACATCTCCAACAATATAATTTCTTTCTAACTGTTGATGCCGTTAACCACTCGACTTTTTTATAATTGTTATCACAAAACCCTCTGTTTTGTTTATCACTTTTAAAAACTAACGAAGGCATTGCTGGTGTAGGCCTGGCATTTCTTTTAATTCTTACCTTTTCGTCATAAGTAAGAGTAGTAAATCCATTTAATAACAAATAATCCACCACGTCTGGACAACAAGAAATGTTGTTGGGAATATTTTCACCTAGAGCACTCATTTCTAGCCCACCTATCAAATGTTTTATGTATTTTTACGTCAAGTTGATCTTAAAAACCGGCTAAACGCAACTGACAGTTCGTTTTCTTTGCGAATGATCTGAACATGCACATGCGCTATGAGATCTGAGGCTAGCCTCATACTTGGCTATTCCAAGTGTTGCTATTTTACACAGCGCAAAGAAATTCAAGGTCATTCATGTTATAAGTAAATGCGTTAAAGTTGGAAGCTAGTTCGTATTAGCCTCCAGCGAACCGCAGTGTTCATTCAATAAAGGACCGGCCGACCGAAAAATATGCATACAAAGACTATCCGGACTGTAACGTTTTACGTTATAGGTATGTTTGTGGAAAGGAAATGCAAAAATTTTATATATACACTGAAAATTAATTAATGAATTATAAACAATAAAAAATATTGAAAATTGAGATATACCTAATAGAAATTTCTTAAGATATTACTTTTGAAGATATGGTGGTTCTTCCAAGAGGAGGCTCAGCCTCCCCTGCCTCCCCTGACGAGCCGCCACTGATATTTAATTTGTTATTGGCTTTGAGATCGAGCGTGAAAGTAATATTAATTGCATTTGTGATTAGTTTTATAGACATCCAAAAAGTGGTTACCTAATTATTCAGTTATTTGTGCATAAAGGTTGGCAGAATACTTAATTATCAATTAAATTAGATGACTAATAGGTACCTACTTCAATTGACTAACGTAGCAGCATAATATAAACATGATTACTAGATAGGGCATTACTTTCATGGTTAAAATATTAAACTGTGTAAACATGACCGCGATAAAATAGCAAGTAATAATAATAAATTATTATTCGCAAAAAACAAAAACGCAACTACAATTTTAAATATCGTTAATCCATGATGGAAATTCGTTTCCATTCACGGTCCCAAATATTCGGAAATATTGATTTTAACAGGGTTGATTTCAAATTTGAATTAATATTATGCGTATACCAGCAGAGTACGTAGGTAATTATATAAGTACTACGAGTAACGCTTGAATAAAAATCACCGTGTCCGATGTACATTTCCTTTTAGTTAAAAACAAAAAGTAAATGTAACTAATTTGGGTATGTCTATCTAGTGAAATATTTGAGTTACGAGCGAATACCGTAAATAACATGCCCAAAATACAGGAAGTAGCAAAACTTACAGCATGCGTAATTCAAATACTAGTAAACAGAATTGGCAAGATTACTTATATCATTTGAAAATTATCATACCTGGTTCCCCGTTATATTTTTACCCTTTTTAAATCTACATAACTTTTGAATTAGTTCAGATAATGAAATACGGTTTTCGCCAGTCTTCTTCTAGTTTTGATAAGTTTCTCCTGAGTATTCGTCTTTTTTGCTCACTTCCGGTTTAACCGGAAATCCCACTAAACATGAAAACATTACCGAAATAAAACAGTAATGTATCATCGTTACTTTGTAACATTATTTAATAGATAATTTTAATGTTTATATAACAAGTATGTTATAGATTATGTCCCAGTCAGCAATATTACAGAGTTATATTATTGAAGACACAACATTAAAGCAATATCCTCTCAACATATCTACATTAATGTTTTAATGTTATATTTTAAATATTACATTATGACTACATTTTTTAAATGTAACAAAATAAACGTTTTAATTTGATTACTACGATAATATTTCAGTAATATTAAAAGAAACATAATTTAATTATGAAAATTATATTTAAATAATGTTCTTTTGATGTACTTACTGTTTGTTAACATTTATACAATTTTATATTTTATAAATATTTACAGGGTGATCTTTAAATAATAGCTACAAGATTCTTTAATGATGCTTCTCCTCTATGTTCTTACTTTTGGTTTGGAGATGACTAAATGACATTTACACAACTCTAAAATTGAATGGATAAAAAGTGGAAATATAGGCTCATATTTAAAAATTTAATAGCTCAAAATGCAAGAAATATATAATATGCTACTGTACAGTATAGTCGCCATTACATTTCTTGCACTTTGTGGTGTTCGATTTTTAAATGTGATCTTATATTTTCACTTTTCATCCCTCTAATTTTAGAATTCTGTAAATGTCATTCAGTCATTTCCAAACAAAAGGTGAAACAGCAGAAGAAACGTATTATGTGAAAGAACCTTGTACCTATCATTTAAAGACCACCCTGTAAATAAATATAAAATATAAAATTATATCATAGAATCATAAAACTTAATTTGAGAATTTATAAAACATAATCACAATTATTATATTGTTCACTAATTATTAATAACAAAGCACCAAATATAACTTTTGTGCCTTTAATCAGTGTTGTTTAGAATAGGCGAATTTAAAAAATTAGTTGATTACTTGAAATCCAGAATTACTTAATATATTTAATGATATTTCGAATTTTAAAATCAAATAAAGTGCGACAACTAAACACAATTATCTAGAGGTTTTGGTATTGAAAATAAAATAAAAATATGAAAATGCACAATTATGTGTAATTGTGCGTTTATACACAGTGTATTACCTGTTCTGAACCAGCTTATGAATAAAACCAGCAGAAATTTATAAATGTTTATTATTCAAACCCGGTTAAATTATTAGTACGGATGATATAATATTCACCACGCAATATTTTTTCTAATGGAGTTTATCATAATCAACTTGATTTGTATTATGTATTTTGAGATAATGTGCGTTATTTAATATACAAAAAATAAACATTGATTTATAAATTGTGTGAAAATAGCATAAAATATTTTATGTAGACATTCTTTGCTTTGAAAATCGTAGACACTCGAAATTTCGAAACATTCTTTGGTGGTATTCGGGAAGCAACTCTAAACCGCATCTGAAATTAAAACAGAGCAAATTGTTAAAATTATTGATAGTATATGGAACATTCTAAATTCGGTGTCATGGGAAACAGGAAGTTTAGAAACGAACGCTCGTTTGGGGGGGGGGGTTCCATAAATGTTACAAGGGTGAAGGGGGGGGGTGCTTTTTGCAAACATGTTGTTTTGGATAGTCTCTTAAATGTAAAATTTATCACAACACAACCTATTAGTTTGACATATACTTATTAACAAATTGAATATTCAAAATTAAACCATGCAATAATAATACTGAACTAATGGAGTAGGTATAGGTATATTAAATAAATGTGAAATATCAATCTTGCAATCAAAAAACTTTTATTAAATTTGTTTTAGTAAATATTAATAGTCAATTTGTCAGTTGATCCAAACTAATTACTATACGCAGGAGCAAAAAAAACTACAGTGAAGCATATATTTTCACCTTTGTAGTCGTAAATCTCAAAATATTAATAGAGAAAAAAAAAATGCTTAAATAAAAATTGCAACCTTTGTTTCCTACAATATTGATAATAATTAATTTCAGGGTAGAACTAATGGGAAAGCAGAAAATCAAGAAAAAATTATTTTGACTGACAATTTTCCAATATAAAAACTTATTAAAATGATTGTTCCATGTATATATAGATATATGTAAAACCAAAATTTATTTTTAAACATTAAATACCCTAGTTTCACTTACCGATTCTCCATGTTATTATCTGTTTTTAGTTCTTTTACTAGCAGAAATTCATCGAATTATGTCGTCTTTCAACAAGTCCTTTTCAGTAGTTTCACCACTTGCATTTACTGCTTCTAAGATTCGCTGCATCGTAGCTTTAATTGCCAAGATCAAGTAAGAGTTGGAATTTATATAAGAGTTGCTTGATCTAGATTAATTGCTTCCTAAAATAGGGATTTAAAACATTAGTTCATTAATTTCAAATATACATAAAAACACATTTTTACATTTTCAATAAGTGTGAACCGTTAGCTAGGTAAGTACCAAATTATTTTTCATCTCTTCTCCATGTAATTTGTCAATGTGAGCTTGATTTTTAAGGAAACCGAACTTTCGAAAAAATGTTAAATATTAGGTACTGAAATAACTTAATTACAAAGTAGCCCTGTGCAGCACGGTACATCTTTAGGATGAAGGCAACAGTTTTGTAGCAGAATATATGAAATTATAGGTATTTTCTTAAATCTAATATTAATAAGTGCAATGAACCTTTTTCACTGGGTTTATCGGAAATTCCCACTTGTGAAAAGAAGAATCGCATTCGTTGCATAAATAAATAACTATCAAGTAGGTACGTGTACAATAAACATTTATTTACTTACCCTTTGTTTTCGGACGTATTGAACACTAACGTGACACTAACCAAAGATAATCTTTGACTAAACTATTATATAATATAAAGTCGTCTTCGCGAACAGGACAACAATCAATTTGTTAATGACGAAATCAGGACAGCTTACTATTTTGTTTTCGGACATATTGAACACTATTAACTATTAGGAATTATAATCTATCAGAGAGAGTTATTCTCTCTGATGCTATCTTTGCAAACAAATTCGAGGCAAAATGGCGTGTGACTGACTAATTGACTATTCTCCGTTTCTTCTTGTTTAGCCGTCTCGGTCCTCGGATGCGGCCGTTACGTTCGGTCTAGAATAGCCAATAAATAGCATTTAGGAGTATCACGTGACTATAGATGAATGTTGGTTTAATAACATTTATAATTATAACCTATAAATGTAACTTTAATTTAACAACAATGTTAATGACAAGTGTTTTTAATATAATTTTATAAATATTACATAATAACATTATGGAGCTGTTATAGAATAATATTGCATTATGTTACATTCCAGTAATATTATCAGAGTGTTTATGAACAATATGGCATATATGTTATATTTTAAACACATAAATAATATTGATTTCTTGTAACATAGCTGTTTTAATAAATAATGTTTTTTGGACATATTAAAATAAAATTATAATTACATAAAAACAATATTACAAAAAAACATTGACAAAGTAACTTTAAAAAAATGTTTTTAAATATTTTAGTTATGTTTCATGTTTAGTGGGATGACTAGCGTATGTTCGGGGATAGGGCAACTTTGTTATTTCAAGTGGAACACCCTGTATATTTTTTCACAGTTGGTAATTCCATTGTTTCCCCTTTCCGAAAATTCCATATCTGTCATGGAAATTATACAGAGTGATGGTTTTATAAGGTTTTAAAGTGAATACTGCGTTTTATCGAAATGCAATGAAAAAATAATGATTCACAAAGTAGACTATGGAAATAAAAGACATCATCGTCAATTTAGTTTATTAACAACTCGGGTACTTGAGTTACTGTAAGAAAAATTTTTACATTAATTGAAAAAGTGTGTAATCTTTTTTGCTGACACTAAATCTTAGGGAACAACACAAAGATTTAGAACTGTGTTTAACAAGATGACTCAGTACATTTTGACATGTTTTATTTTTCTTTTTTTTTTTTTTTTCTTTTTGCATTGACTAAAGTAAAGGCTAACTACATTTTGAAACACAGAAAGACCATCAGTTCTATTTTTATTTAGTAAATGAAAATAAGGAAATGAATGATGATGTTTAAATATAATATTACAACATTTTTTTCACCTATATCGCACTGAAAATGTATCAATTTGTAATATTTTTTTAAATAATTCTACGGAATGAATTTTCGTAAATAAAATAAAAATAATAAAATAAACTCTATTTTAGATTATTTGTCCAAAAAGATCCATGCCTTATACTGGTTATAGAGATTGATCTACGGAATAGTTAATTTTCGATTTTTATTAGGAAACTTTTCGGAATTTGTAAAATTTATCAAGAAAATCAAGTTTTTCAGGATTTGTAGATTCGCTTTTGTTTTACTCAAATTTCTCACAAACGTCAACTAATAAAACTAATCGAGCCCTACAATTGCCATTTTTGAAAATCAAAATCGGACCTTCGGTTCGGGAGTTAATTTCTTTGAAAAATCATGCTCGGCCCTGGAAAGCATACTTGCGGTCAATGGATTCGGGCGGCCAGCAATAGGCTTGATTTGTGGCCGGGTAACTTTGATCTCACCAAGTCTCATCGAAATCGATTAATATTCTGGACAGTTATCGTGCTTCCTAGCCCGATTTCGAGAAAACCAGTTTTTTGCAAAACAAATCAATTTTCATTTGTTTTTCGACATAGCCTCTGGTATACTTATTTGTAGAGCTTTGCCAGCGGCACCATTTCTTTTTTGAAATGTCTCGATCCGACTACCCGTTATCGAGTTATTCAATTTCTCCCGAAAAACTCGAAACGTCTATATCGGGTACTTCCGGTTTCCGAACGGAGCCGAGCTTCCGGCGTTAAGGTTTTCTAAAGACCTCCTATTAACCACCCACGTTTCATCGAAATCCGAAAACGGATTAAGGGGGCTGGGCGTGACAGACAGACAGACAGACAGACAGACCGACTGACCGACGGACGGAATTTTCTAAATTCGCTCTCGAATCGATAGATATGACTTTCAAATCGATCCGACGTTTTTTTCAGGTTTCGACGGTCCGCCGGAAAAATGCTAAACGTATACTACATTTTTTTTTAAATGTAGTAACAAGGAACCTCCAACAAAACATTCAGTTAGAAAATGGTATAGAAACTTTTGGAATTTGGGTGGTAATGATCGTAAAAAAAGAACTAATAATGAAATTGTGGAAATAACACAAAATCATCCTTCCTCTTCTGCTCTTCTACAACAAAAAATTAATACTTATAAAATTCAGATTCATGAAGAATTAAAGGGAACTGATTTTCCAAAACGAGTACCTAAAATTTTGTAGAAAAATTCCTGATTTACGTAGAAGAGATAGATATTTTCTTGATAAGTTAATCATGTCAGACGAAGCATCATTTCACTTAAATGGCAAGATGGATAAGCATAACTGTAGAGTTTGGGCATCAGAAAATTCTAGAAATTTCCATCACTATGTCAGATCCCCTCCAAAAGTTACACAGTTTGGTGTGCGGTACCAAAACAAAAAATATACGGTCCTCTTTTTTAAACAATCTAATTGTCAATGCCCCATCATATTTAGACACGTTAGAAAATTTCTTTTATCCGCAACTCGAATAGGATAATTTGTTGAGGATAGTCTATTTCCAACAGTTAAGTAGAAGCAACTTTGTAACGCGAATAAATAAATGTATTCAAGTTGATGGGCAGCATTTTAAACATCTTTTGTAACTGATGTGTATTATTTTGTTTATTTCTTAATGGGCTTGTTCCATGATATTCTTTTAATATGGTTTTTATACTTTTTCACATAGTCCTCGATATTCTCATTATACAACTAAAATTTCGTATTATTAACTTTTTCCGTTCTCGAGATATAAGGAGTTGAAATTAGTAATAGTTGCAAAAACCGAGCGAAAGGAGAAGGTCGGCGATGAATTCTAATCGTAAATTGCAGGGTCAAAATCGAAAATTCGTCCCGGCAGGAGCGAGTGAAAATTGTAATTTTTGATATTTCACCAAATGGGCTTGTTCCGTGATATTCTTTTTATATGGTTTTTATACTTTTTCATATAGTACTCGATATTCTCATTCTACACTTAAAATTTCGTATTATTAACATTTTCCGTTCTCGATATATAAGGAGTTGAAATTGAAAATAGTTGCAAAAACCGAGCGCTCATATGTGACGTCACTATACGTAAGTGACGTAAGAAGAATGTCTTTCTGGGACCTTTCAAATTTAACCTGAAAATTCGAAAAACATGGGATTTTTAAACGCTGGCAACTAAATAAATACGTTGACTGAAAGTTCGTTCTATGTCTCTAAGGAAAGGAGAAGGTCGGCGATCAATTCTAATCGTAAATTTCATGGTCAAAATCGAAAATTCGTCCCGGCAGGAGCGATAGAAAATTGTAATTTTTTGACATTTCACCAAATTGTACTCCCCCTACTGTCAAGTAGTAAACAAAACAAACAATACTTTGAAAACACTTATAATTATAACAATAAGTAAGGAGCATCAAGTCTATTGAGATCGCCGAGTCTATGCGTATAGTGACGTAGCGCCTGGCCACGCCCCATTTTCGCGAGATGGAAATTTGTAATAGTTTTACTTCCACATCCACGTAGTGGATTGGAAGTATAGTAATCGCAAAAAAATTTTCAAAAATTTTTATTCGTGAAATAGGTTTAGAATGTCATGAAACGTCGAGATTTTAAATTTGAGCGAAAAAAATTTTTCTGTCTGTCGGTCTGTCTGTCTGTCTGTCTGTCTGTCTGTCTGTAACTTTTTTTTGTCCGCACGTTTTCTCCGGAACGGTTTAAGATATTGACTTGAAATTTTGTACACGTATATATTATAACGAGATCTGGAACTGGATTGTTTTTTGAGGATATCCGGTGAAGGGTTGGGGGTTAAATAGGGGTAAATGTGGGAAAATAAGTAAAGCAAGCTTGTAAGAGTACAGAAACTTGAAATTCGGTGTATGTACTAGAAGTTAAGGCCTCAGATTTTTTTATAATATTTTTCAACCCCCCCACCACCCCTACCCCATTAATGGGGTTAATAAAATAAAGTTGATATATTCATTTGAAATTTCATACACGTATGTATTATAACGACGTCTGGAATTAGATTATATTTTGAGATGATTCCGTTGAAGGGTTGGGGGTTAATTTGGGGTAAATAGGGAAGTATAAGTAAAACAAGTTGGTAAGAGTACAGAAACTTGAAGTTCGGTGTATGTACTAGAAGCCAAAGCGACAGTTTTTTGTATAATATTTTTCAACCCCCACCACCCCTACTCCAATATGAAAAGGGTTGATAAAATAAAATTGAGATATTCATTTGAAATTTGGTACACGTATGTATTATAACGACATCTGGAACTAGATTATAATTTGAGATGATTGCGTTGAAGGGTTAGGGGTTAAATAGGGGTAAATAGAGGAAAATAAGTAAAGCAAGCTGGTAAGACTACAGAAACTTGAAATTAGGTGTATGTACTAGAAGCCAAGGTCTCAGATTATTTATAATATTTTTCAACCTCCACCACCCCTACTTCATTATTAAAATTGTTGATAAAATAAAATAGAGATATTCATTTGAAATTTGGTACACGTATGAATAATTATAACCACATCTGGAACTAGATTATATTTTGAGATTATTCCGTTGAAAGGTTGGGGGTTAAATAGGGGTATATAGGGGAAAACAAGTAAAGCAAGCTAGTAAAAGTACAGAAATTTGGGATTTGATATATATACTAGAAGCGAAGGTCTCAGGTTTTTTTATTAGTATTTTCCATCTCCCCACCACCCCCACTCCCTTATTAAAAGAGTTGATAAAATTAAATTTAAATTTTCACTTGTAATTAGGTACATTTATGTATTATAACTATATCTGAAACTAGATTATATTTTGACATGATTGCGTTGAAGGAGTGGGGGTAAGTAGAGGTAAATAGGGAAAAATAAGTAAAGTAAGCTGGTAAGAGTACTGCAACTTGAAATTAGGTGTATGCCTTAGATGCCAAGGTCTCAGATTTATTGATACTATTTTTCAACACTTCCACTACCCTTACTACATTATTAAAGGGGTTGATAAAATAAAATTGAGATATTCACTTGTAATTTGGTAGACGTATGTATTATAACGACATCTGGAACTAAATTATATTTTGGGATAATTCCGTAGAAGGGTTGGGGTTAATAGGAGTAACTAGGGGAAAATAAGTAAATCAAGCTGGTAAGAGTACAGAAATTTGGGATTCGGTGTATATACTAGAAACCACGGCCTCAGATTTTTTTCTAATATTTTTCAAACTCCACCACCTCCCCTTCATTGTTAATGGGATTGATAACATCAAATTGAGATATTCACTTGAAAGTTAGTACACGTATGTGTTTTAGTGACATCCGATTGAGATGACTCCATTGAAGGGGTGGGAGGTGGTAGATTGTGAATAGTGGTAAATAAGTAGGGTAAATTAGAAACTTCATTTTTAACGAATATGGTAAAAACCAACCCCTCAAACTTTTCTATAACATCTGCCCCAAATATTATTAAAATTCTATGACCAATAATTTATACTAGAGTGCAAATATAGTCAAGATGTTTCCTTTAAAGTGACTTGGATGAAGAATCTGGATGTGGAAGTAGTGATTCCTTAGGCAGCGGTTTTAAGATACTAAACGTGCGAATAAAATTCTAATTTTTTGCCGATCCATTAATTTATACTTGCATTTTCGATTTATGAAATTAAAAAAAATGCTGAACAAGCCCATTGAAGTAACATGCAATTGTTAATAATTAGACGTATAGAAGTGATGACTTTTATTTCCATAGTCTACTTTGTGAATCATTCATTATATATACCTGTAATGGGGAGACTTTAACGACAGCATAGAAAACAAACTTTAGGAAAAAAACTACCTGGCGTTTTGGACGGGATTCTTTCGTATACAGTGTGTTACACTTTTCATGGAGCCACCCTCATATCTCGCTCATCTGATATCCGAACATTTTGAAATGTTGGTGGTGGGGTCGATTTAAGAAAAAAAAGTATTATCGATTTTTTTAGAAACAACCTAATTCCTAATAACTTTTTACAAGATTACATCGTAGAGTGGGTTCAAAGGTGTTTAAGATATGTACACAGACAAAAAACAATTACTTAAAATAATTCTATATAAAGAAAATAATAGTGACAAGTCTTGGTTCGAATATCGTGAATATTTCTACTAGTTTTCAAGTTGTTATTTGTGTTTTCTCATGTTCCAATAAATGTTACCTACCTTAATGTTCTAATCTTTTTCTAAACTGGTACTGTTAATTTAAATGTTATTATGTTTAGAATGTCACTGCTTCTAGGAAAACCAGACGTGGTTATTTTCAAACATTTTAAATCGACCGTGGATCGAGGTCAAACGATCCATGAGTTCAAAATAATATTTTACCGCATTTTATAAGTAGGTATTTATATAATAAAATATACCATAAACAAATAATAATATGTTGGTTTGATAACTTTATGGGGAAGCTGATCCTCTGTAGTTATCGAAGACAAACTACAAAAATATTCTGTACCACCAAAATTAGCGTAAAAGAATTGTCACACTTTAAATTTGGATTAGATTTAGTTTCATCATCTTTCAGGTTTCTAACCGATAAAAAAGTTTCGTAAATTAACGTGAGCACAACAACGAATTCCGCGAAAAACAACGTCAGATAGACTTTTACTCGCAAATGTTGTTATTAATCTACCGACGTATAATGAACAAGTAGTTAGTGGTAAATTTAAAAAAATTAATTCCGGAAATATTACTCACAGGTATCTATTTGATGCATTAATTTTATGTATGTAGTTGTGTATGTATAGATCTAAATGTCAAGATAGTTATTTATCAAACAAGTGCATAAAATCTAGTAGATTACTTCAATTGTTTCAATGCACTCGGCTAAATGCCTTAGTGAAATAACGGCCCGTTTTTCATTATTAGACAATAGAATAATGAAAGAAGTAGTTTCTTTAGCCATAGAAAAATAATGTTTTAAATTTAGTTAAATATTTGGTTAGTAATCATATAGTCAGTATAATCGGTTGTTGAATTATTTTTTCTCTTCCAGTTATATAACAACATAATAATAGTGGAGGTACAAATAATAGTGCGATAAGAGGGGAAATCTAAAGGAAAAGAAATGGAGGATTATTAAAACTTTGCTGATATGTTCATTTTACTTTTGAATGAATATTGCGTCGTTAAAAAATTCGATTTTGAGCTTACTAATAAAAAAATTAAGAAATTAATTTTGCCATATTGTAATACATCGTTGAAAAGACTAAAGACAATAAAAAGTACTATCGAATTCACAAAAAAAACAATCTAGCGTCCATATAAAAGACAAAAGTTATAAGTAGTCAATATCTCAAAAACAAAAACAATATTTTTTATCACTTAAACTTATATACTGTCAATACCTTAAAAGGTGCCTGTACAACGTGTAAGTTAAAATAATGTAGCGATTTAAGATGGCCATTCCCTAGAAAGAGACATCCGTTAGGGAAATTTTTTTATCTTTAGCCTTAACTTTTTTTTCTTAGTACGTATATTTCAAAAAAAAACTATAAGAGTACCTACCTAAGTAGAACCGTAACAAGACTATTACTATGAATTTTCAGTCAATAATTTCAGTGGTTTGCAAAATAACTAGATTTAAATTTAAAAGTTATGTTAATCTTCCTATTTGGGAATTTTAAATCTAGCTATTTTGCAAACCACTGAAATTATTAAGTGAAAATTCATAGTAATAGTCTTGTTATGATGGTTCTATTTAGGTACTCTTATAGTTTTCCTAAAGATACGTACTAAGGAAAAAATGTTATGGGCAAAAATAATAAATATTTCCCTATCGGATGTCTCTTTCTAAGGAATGGCCAAGGAAATACAAGGAGTTTTCATTGGAAGTATAGTAATTTAAATAGGTTTAGAATGACACAAAAAAGGACATTTGTATTTGTCGATCGGTCTATGTATTATACTCCTAATTCTAAGTTTCTGGACTCTTATTACTACCTTACTTTACTTATTTTGCCCTATTTACCTAAAATACTTCAACGGAATAAGTAAATATAAAAATATAATCTATTTTCAGATCTCATTATAATACATAAAGTGTACCAAATCTCAAGTGAATTAATATCTCAATTTTATTTTGTTAGCTCCTTTAATAATAATGGAGTGGGGGTGGGGTGGTGATGGGGGTGGCAGATGCTATAAAAAAAATATACCTTAGATTCTAGTATATACACCAAAGCCCAAATATTTAAACTTTTATACTAGCCTGCTCTACTTATTTTCCCCTATTTCCACATTTTACCTTCCTAATCCTTCTACGCAATAAGTTCAAAATATAATCTAGTTATAATTACGTAGGTACGTGGATCAAATTTCAGGCAGACCGGTAGAATTTTTTTTCGCCCAAATTTAAAATCTCGACGTTTCATATACATTCTCCATCTATTTCGACAAAACTGCATACACAAACACTGCCTAAAAATTTATCAAACTTTAAACGTTTAAATTACACATTCAAGTTTCAAGAAAGAAACATCGCAGCACCCAGAGGAATTTTTTCCGGTTAAGTTTAACAACCGTATTCGCCGTTTAAACCCCACGCACCCGGTATAACACCAAAATACTTGAGATGCCGGTGGTACCTCCAGTGTTTTGAAGAGAAACACCGACCAAATTCCGCATACCTAATTGAATTCCTTGAATTCATATTCATTTAAAAGCGATATCTACTTCTGCATATTAGGCATAAAGATATGTGGCACTTTGGATGATCTACTTTGATACATACGAGCAAAAATTATAAATTAGAAGGTAACTAACTTATTTACCTGCTGTTAAAGCCTTCGCAAACAATATAAACAACACAGTCAAACTACACTTAATCCACATGTTGGTCCTTTGACAACGATTTAGTTAATGAGCTGAGAACCTCAACAATATTGCAACAATATTACAGTTAGTATGTCTGCACGACGAATTATGTATACTAGAAAGAAACAGAAGACGGGGTCTTTTGACTCTTGAGCGCGGCCTATGTCTCCTTGTCTTGGAATCTTTGTGATTATCCCTTTCACTCGTGTTTACAAATTTCCTATCGAGGCCGCAGAATGGATTATCCTTTTCAATTCTTCAAACGGATTAAATAAAGATACCGGCTGATATCGTATTATTTGTCTGTTTATGAAAAACCAGTTGTTGTTTGGGTGGCTCACGAGATTTTATCGCTAAAATAATAACGGGGATCGTACAGAAATATTTCTACCTGATTGAACACAAAACATTTGTTGTCAGTAATCCGCGAGTTAGTGTGGAAAATGAAAAGAGGTGGAAAGTTCTTTGATTGAACAAATTTTGTCTCAATATATCTAACTACAAAATATACAGGACATTCAGTGTGGGTAATCATACACAGAGTTTAAGTGGAGAAATAGGTACCATCAGGCTGATTCCAAAACACCCCCATGTGTCCCCCTGTTGCCTTTCATTTCTGATAGGTATATATGGATTCTCTAATTTTTGCCAATTTCTTAAATCATTTCATTCAACACTTTAACAATTTAACACACGTTTGTGATGCTTCAGCTACCATATATCACCACATGTTTTAAAAAATTACAGGGAAAGATGATGTTTTTGATTAATCATGAAAAATTGTCCGTATTAGAAAAATATATATTTTATTGATACT
Source organism: Stenurella melanura (assembly GCA_963583905.1). Classification (NCBI taxonomy): domain Eukaryota; kingdom Metazoa; phylum Arthropoda; class Insecta; order Coleoptera; family Cerambycidae; genus Stenurella; species Stenurella melanura. The sequence continues at coordinate 188,518,627 of OY757310.1, forward strand.
ACTAAGAAGGAATATGTAATAAAACATTTTGGCGCCATCACCACCATGTATACAAGGTGTCTCACCGGGAACTGAATCGATCGATATAGGGAAAAGTACGCATAAGAAATTTTTGAAAATTTAGATGGTTACTAATGTCGGTGTGGCCAATCCAACTAAAATAATTAGAAGCATGGGGTACTTCCGGTTATACCGGAAGTCGCTGCCAACTTGCTTATTTTAAACGGAACACCCTATATATTTTCGACTTTTCGAAATAACAATAAAATTCTAAGTTCAGGCATGTAGCACACCAGTGGAACGTAGTAGTTTCGAAGATATTTGACATTTTATAAGAAATTTGACAGGTGCAACGATTTGCAAGAACCGTTATAACTTTTTCTGTGTAGGACATCCTCATTTGCTCTTTGGCACGGAGAAAGAACACAAGGAGAACTACGTTCTACAACTGAAATACATTCAACAATATCATACCAAGTGTTCCGTTTTTCACGTTACATTTTGTCAACTTCAAACCGCGAAAATTTGTTTAGGGCAAATGGAACACCCTGTATTTTTTACGTCAAGTTGTGTAAAATTGAAATGCCTTTTTTCTGATATTAGCATTGACGGGTTAAAGTTTTCAACTTTTTGAAATATTTGCGATTTTATTAGAAATTCATGAATTGTTGTAATCATTTCATCAAAATAGCCATGATTAGAAACAATCAGTCATTATCTTATGTCAAAAAATGCCAGCACGTTTAAATTACACCCACGCAGACTTTTTAAATTTGTTTATTATTTATGGAGAACGTGATACGGTAATATCAAGAACTTGCAGCACATTTGCTACTCGATATCCAGAAAAACGGAAACCGTCAACCAAACACTGTAAAACGCGTACTGGAAAATTTAAAAAATTATGACTCTGTCAAGGCAAAAATGCAAAGAAGAAAACCTATTGTTGATGGCGAAAACATTGAAATAGTCATCCTGGGATATTTCATTCATTCATTAAGACAAGCTGCTCTGGAATTGGGACTATGCAAGGATTCAATTCACAGAATCTTATTAAAACATAAGTTTCACCCGCTTTCATTCCATATGGTTCAAGGATTAACAGAAACAGATTTTCTAAGAAGACATTTTAGTTTATTCTAATAAGGTCTGAGGGTGACGATTCTTATTTGGGAAATATTATATGGACAGATGAAGCAAAATTTACTAAAAATGGACTTTTTAATAGACACAATTCCCATTATTGGAGTGACTCAAATCCTCATATGTTCAGAGAGCGAAACTTTCAGGAAAGTTGGCAGTTCAATGTTTACTTACTGTGCCATAAGAAACGATAGTGGTGGCATTACAATTTTATCAGGAAAATTTAAACGTTATATTAAATTTTCTCTTCTGCTAATATGTATAGGTGAATTTTTGTTTTTTTTAGGTGAAAGATATCTGAATATCTTACAATATTTGAATAATAACTATTTAGAAAATTTACCTCTCGCCGAACATAGAAACATTTTTTATCAGCACGACGGTGCTCCCCCACATAACGCATATTTAATTAATAATTATTTACAAGAAATTTTTTATGATCAATGGATTGCCAATAATGGACCTTTCTTATGGCCTCCTCTCTCGCCCGACTTATCAGTTCTGGATTATTTTATTTGGGGAACTATTAAAAATAAAGTTTATGAGAGCCCATTAACAACCATTGAAGATTGTATGCAGAAAGCAAGAAATGCATTTCAAAACATATCACAGGATTAAATTAGAAGAGCTTACCCATGAGGAACTAATCCGAAGGTGCGAAAAATGTGTCGAGGTTCGAGGGCGGAATTTCGAGCAATTATTAAATTAAAATGGAATCATGTTTTAAATTGATCTTATGTCTGCTATTTTATAGTTCATGCCATATCTTCAAATCGATTAATACGCATGTTAGTGTTAGTGTTATTTTCCGTTTTTGTGGATATCGAGTAGCAAATGTGCTGCAAGTTCTTGATATTACCTTTATCACATTTTCCATAAATAATAAACAAATTTAAAAAGTCTTCGTGGGTGTAATTTAAACGTGCTGGCATTTTTTGACATAAGATAATGACTTATTGTTTCTAATCATGGCTATTTTGATGAAATGATTACAACAATTCATGAATTTCTAATAAAATCGCAAATATTTCAAAAAGTTGAAAACTTTAACCCCTCAATGCTAATATCAGAAAAAAGGGAATTCAATTTTACACAACTTGACGTAAAAAATACAGGGTGTTCCATTTGACCTAAACAAGTTCTCGCGGTTTGAAGTTGACAAAATGTAACGCGATGAACAGAACGCTTGGTATGATATTATTGAATTTATTTCAGTTGCAGAACGTAGTTCTCCTTGTGTTCTTTCTCCGTGCCAAACAGTAAATGAGGATGTCCTACACAGAAAGAGTTATAACGGTTCTTGCAAACCGTTGCACCTGTCAATTTTTTTTTATAAAATGTCAAATATCTTCGAAACTACTGGGTTTAGATATGGGTGCTACATGCCTGAACTGAGAATTTTATTGTCATCACGAAAAGTCGAACATATACAGGGTGTTCCATTTAAAATAAGCAAGTTGGTATCGACTTCCGGTATAACCGGAACTACCCCATGCTTCTAATTATTTTAGTTGGATTGGCCACACCGACATTAGTAACTATCTAAATTTTCAAAAATTTCTGATCCGTGCTTTTCTCTATATCGATCGGTTCAGTTCCCGATGAGACACTCAGCATAGTGCGTGTACGATTAATAATTTCCTCAATTGGCTGAAATTTGGCAAAATATCGAGCGGTTTATCTAGTTGAAAATTGTTTATCCTGTACTATTAGCAAATATAAAAAATTCAGCATATACCAATCAGAATAGGTATCAGGACCCTGAGGAGCGCGTGCTTCGCACGCTGGCGCCGCGCTATAAATAAGGGGCACCAAGCCGGAGATTTGTGTAGAACTTTGTTGAAAAAAAAAATGTATATATGTCGTATATAGCAAAGCGACTGTGTTGAAGTGCGAAGAGAGGGTTATCCTAACTCAATGGGGTTATCGCTGTTTCTCTCTCTTCTTATCCATTCGGTATAACATTTTATTGCAAAATTAATAAAATGTAATTTCAAGAGCTCCAAAATATTCCGGACGGGCGGGCGTCAATATCAGTACCCTTCGGGGTGGGCCTGAATAGGTATGACACGCAAAGGAAAAGTTGCGCGAAACGAACGATGAACGATTGCGTAACTTTTACTAGCAAACCATGCTTGGAATCAAACTGAACGATAGTGATGTCAATATATTACCTACCCGGTACTAAATACCCGTTACTGGACGAAGTACCGATTACCGGGTAGTCAGTATAAAAAGTACCCGTTACTTCGGTATTATGTTAGTATGAGTATGAGTAATGAACTAATGAATAAGAAACTATAGGAACAAACGGTATAGGTAAATCCAAATCGGTATTGGTATTAGTATGAGTGTGCGCGTGAGGGTATCCGAGAACTTTAAATATTGTAAATGTAATGCCGGCGGCCGGCTATATACCGACTACTCTATTAGCATTAGCACAAATATTTCCAAGTTACTGACGGTATTGACTGAATAATGTACCTAATCTAATAGTTTCTTTCTTAGCTTTTAGGCGATAACAAAATATAAAATGACTTCGTTATAATAAAATGAACACAAGCATCAAAAATAGAATGGACATCAATTTATATGTAGTTCTAATAAGTAAAAATAAATAAACAAAGGTACTAACAGAAATAAATAAACAAAATTAAAATAACGTTCCGAAACAAAATTAAAAAAGAGAAGACATAGGAACAAATATTCGTCGGGGAAAGATATGAAATATTTGGTTGCAGGGTCGCTCTTTGTTAAGGTCGATTTTCGTGTAACACCATTGAATATGTACGTGGGCAAGCGATCTCGTGCCTTCGTATTGGCAATGAGCGCCATCGGTCCTACTAAACGTATTACCTAGGGCGGCATCAGTATGATAAATATACCAGTACCGGTACCGGGTCAGAGACACCGGGTACAAAGTAACGGGTACTCGTTGGAAAAGTACCGGGTATTATAAATACTCAAATGTACCTGTATTTGACATCACTACTGAACGACACAGCGCAGCGTGACATTACAAATTACTACAAATAAAAAAATGATAAATGATTTATGCTTAGTTATTGGGAGTAACCACTCAGATTGCTCCGCATCCACTGCCTACGAAAAATTCATAGGTGAACGATCATCGATGACAATTGCAAGTAAAAAGTTCTCACAATTGTCTGCCTCACGCTCAGGATACGGAGCTACGTCTCGTCATCATGGTTGCGACAACTCTACGTTTGAGTAGAGAGTATGCGAAGATATACTACAGAAATGATCCTGTGAAGTATGATCTTGCTGTTTCATCCACAAAGTTTTTCTTACGATAAAGATGGTTAGAGGAGTATCGGCGAGCGGTAATACTAACAGCGCGTGATAAAGCGAGATAGAGTTAAAATTACGACTGCGCGCCGTTCTACGACGTCCCTTCGAACTATTCGATAACAGAGTTGATGTGACCATAGCTCCATCTAGTAGAGAGGGAATAAACAAAGATAATGTAATTGTATTAATTTGTATTATTTTTTGTTTATTAGATAGGCAATTTTTGTTAATTTCGCCAATAACATATTTTTGAAGTATTATATCAGTTTTAGATATAAAGTCTAAATATTTAAATTTATTGGGTTTAGTTTTAAAGTTATCTCATACTATATTGAAATATGTTATTGCTCAGCAAGAACGAACGAGAAGGTATGAACATATCCTTGCCAGAATGAGGGAATGGGACAGGTTAGATTAGCGAGGGGCAAGGGTGTTATATAGTAAAAAACAAAATTTAAGTTTCTTCTAAAATAAAAATAAAAATGTAAGTTTCTTAACCAAAGCAAAGAATTAGTGCAACAAAAATAAATATTTGTATAGATAAAACATAAATAAAAACAAAATTAAAATATGTCTCTAGAATAAAGTAACTTAAATTAAAATTTCTTGTCAACTAAATAAAATATATTCCAAGAAATGTAACAATAAAAAAGTAAACTTCATACCTAATATAATAACTAAATATTTTGTTCTGAAAATATATATTAAAAAAGTTAAATGCTAAAAGTCGACGCGTCCGAATCTTCACTTTCTGAAGAGGAATCATTATCCGGTTGAATTATAATCGGCGCAATGTGGGGTAGTGTTGGATATTGATTTTCTTTTTTAATTACATGCTTAACGCAATTTTTCCATAAATCAGTATTGTCGAGGTCATTTATTACTTCTCTTATATGATCAACTACTACCGCGCTTAACGTTGGAGTTTTCGCAAACGATCTTTTAAAGTTGCCCAAACCATCTCGATAGGATTAAATATGCAATAGTACGGAGGTAACCGCAAAAGTGTATGACCGTTTAGATTGGATAAGTTATCAATAACCTATTCCTTTTTGAAATTCTGTTCTTTTATTCTTTTCAGTAATTCTCGCTTTATTGGAACTTTTATAGGAATTTCCATATTTTTTTCTCTCATGAATTTTAAAATGTCTTCCTTTCTTGTACTGGTATTTGGTATTTTATTTAATATTCGCGAGTGATAATAAGAAGCATTATCGAATTCGGCGGAATATTTGGTAAAAGCTGTTTTGAAAACCATATTTTGAATAGAGCGTCATATCTTCGTGATAGTCTGCAGAAGACTGCGATATTTTTTTGGCCGACAAGAGCAACGCGTCTCAATTCGTCGACCGAATTTCGTTTGCGTGTACTATACCTAGTCCCTATACTATAGCCCAGTTAGTTGTCTGGGGTTTTAAGTCGGAATTAATTGTAACCTCGCTAATTGCTTCATGAGAGATTAGTTTTTTTGCTAGTAGAAAGTGACTCAAAAAAGTTTACCAAAATTTACCCTCGCGAACCCTTATAAAAAAACTCTCTGAAACGGAAAAATTCAGTAATTACTCGAAAAATAATGAAAAAAAACCGGATAGCACCACATGAAAGAAGGGGAAATTTCACATAAAAAACGCATATGAAATTTTTTCGTAGATCAAAAATGTAGGCTCCTGATTTTTTTCTTTAACGCACGAGAATGGAATAACGTGGCGACACATAAGTGCGCGGTCACGGACACGTTACACTAAATTTGTTGCAACTTTTGAACTAATTAATGAAATTGAGCTCAACAAAGCTTCAATGAAACGAGAAACATGTGGCTATTGGATTATCATATTTTCAAATATAAAAATGACTGTATGTAGGAAATGGTACATATGAAGTTGGAACATAAAGAGATTTACGATGAATTCGGTAAAAGCTCTATCATTTCCACAATTTTTAAAATAAAACTCTGAAACTTTTATATATTACTCTTGAAGTATAATGTATAAAAAGATCCGATGAGTGAAAAAAATCGCACAAATTTATTTTTGAAGATACATACTTCCAAAATTTCAAAATCTTGAGAAAGTGATAAAGTTTGATATGTATTAACTTTAACCACCTATTACTCTGGTTTAAATCGCGTTATTAGATTTCTGTAGGTGCGATTTCTAAAGCTTGAAATGTGTACTTTAAGATGTTTTAAGGGTATTTACCTTAAAAATTGAATTAACCATCTTTACTTTACGAAAATAAAAGAAACATTTTTCTTTCTTTGCTCCAAAATTCGTGAGACTAGGGGTAAGATAAACGTTAATAACTTTTATTACAAAAATTATTTGGCACACCTTTCCATCGGATCTTTTTATACATTACTTTAAGAGTAATATGTGAAAGTTTCAGATTTTTATCTTAAAAATTGTAGATATGATAGAGCTTTTACCGAATTCATCGTAAATCTCTTTATGTTCCAACTTTATATATGTACCAATTCCTACATACAGTCATTCTTATATTTGAAAATATGATAATCCAATAGCCACATGTTTCTCGTTTCATTTAAGCTTTGTTGAGCTCAATTATGATATTTAGTTCAAAAGTTACAACAAATTTAGTGTAGCGCGTCCGTGACCGCGCACGCTTCGCAAGCCATACTTATGTGTCGCCTGGTGCTATCCGTTTTTTCATTATTTTTTTTCATTATTTTTCGAGATATGGATTTTTCCGTTTCAGATGGTTTTTTGGAAGGGTTCGCAGGGGTAAATTTTAGTAAACTACTTTTAGTCATTTTCTACTAGCAAAAAACTGGCCTTTCATGAAACAATTAGCGAGGTAACAATTAATTCTAACTTTTCATCAAAATTGGACTCTGACAACTGGGCTACTACCTATATAACGTCTGAAAAACGTTTTCACATTTAATGTAACCTACCTATTTCAAGATCGGCAATACGTAAGTGATTTTTGGTTAGACACATTGATTAAATTGCAGTATTAATTAATTAGATACTTCAAATTAGCTAAGAATCATTTAATTTACTCTCCAGATGTGATGTAATTTTGGTCGACCGAAGATGACTTACAAAATAGATTTATGCATGGGTTTATCTTGAGGTTTATTCGCTTTCTCTACGCTGTAAATATTTTTCATAAATAATCTGCAAAATAATGTTCTTTTGGTATAAATCTAATTATAAAAGTAGGTCCTTATGCCTACTTAATAAACAAGAAGAATACTTAGTATCTTCCCTAGTACTATTTACAAACCTTATTGTTTATTACAGTGGAGTAGATCTGGCAGAAAAAAGGAGGTGAAAAACAAGTGCCTTTTTGCAAACAATTTTATTTTCCACCTTATAGAGGATGACTTCCCCCACTTCCCTGATACTTTCACACCCGAGATCTAGGCGATGCGGGAGGAAGGGGAGCTGTTAAACATATGGAAAATCGGTTTTTCTCAGTTTGCGCTCGACCGGGGAGACGGGCAAAATAATGTTTCAGATCAAAAAGAAAGGTCTCCCCGAGGCGCGTAAACTGGTTTTTGTTTTTTTAAAATCGGCCATTTAGGGCCGGAAACATGGCCGTTTGAAGGAATTGAGTTTCAGGGTAGGAAAAGGGATCGGACCAGAGGTATGAGGGGCGTTTAAGAGATAAGGAATGGGGTTAGGATGATAATTTTTTTTCTGTTGTGGGTGGTTATAGGAAGATGTCAAAACGGGATTTCTTCCTTTTTTGAGCAGATGTAATGTTGGATGGATAGGAAATAATTTTCGCCAAAAATGTAAAAATGGGGGGCAAAAGAAAAACAAAATTTTTTTCAAAACGATTTTTTTTATGCAGGGGGTGAGTGGCGGGGATAAACTGCTCCTAAAAGACGGGGATTCTCATCCCCTTTAAAATGAAAAAAGAATTTTTTGAATTCCTTTATTACGACGGGCAAGGCGACAACTTGAATCTTAAGCCCTACAGAAGGGTAAAGGAAAGTCCTACGCCCTTCTGCCAGTGCTCATTTTAAAGAGAACAAACTTCCCTTTTTATTAAAAAAAATCAATTCGAACGGACAGTAACTTGCGCTACGCGCGCGAGTTACACTTATAAATTTATTTCTTTTGAATCAGCAGCTGCAGCGGCGGGAGAGTAGGCGTAGCCTCTACCCTCTCTACTCTCTCGCCGCACTCACTTACACACACACAAAGGGAAATCGAATGTCAGAAAGGTAAGTCTGACATTTTCCCCTAAAAAAAAAATCGTTTAAAAAAAAAATACATTTTTTCTTTTGCCCCACATTTTTACATTTTCGGCGAAAATTATTTCCTACCTATCCAGCATTATAGCTGAACAAAAAAGGAAAAAAACAAATTTTGATTTTTTAAAATCGCCCTATTAGAACCGGAGATATGGCTGTTTTCCCTTTTTGCACGTTCCCCCCCCTCCCTATCCTTCCCTAATTGCCATAGAGAGCTCCCCCTGCGGCCTCGACCTGTTCCTATAACCACCCACAACAGAAAACAAATTACCATCCTAACCCCATTCCTTATCTCTTAAACACCCCTCATACCTCCTGTCCGATCCCTTTTCCTACTTTGATACTGAATCCTTTCAAACGGCCATATCTCTGGCCGATTTTAAAAAACCATCAGTTTACGCGCCTCGGGGTGGCCTTTCTTTTTTATCCGAAACATTTTTTTGTCCGTCTCTCCGATCGCGCGAAAATTGAGAAAAACCAATTTTCCATATGTTTAACAGCCCCTCCTCCCTCCTCCCCGCCTAGATCTCGGATGTGAAAGTGTCAGGGAAGTGGAGGAAGTCGTCCTCTATAAGATGGGAAAAATTTTTTTTTGAAAAAAGGCACTTGTTTTTCAAATGCCAGATCTACTCCACTATACCGGGTGAGTCACGAATTGCGCTCGCCCCGATGTTTCCTAAAATATTTGGACTAGAAAATTGAAATTTGGAGGCCTTATTACACGACTAAAATGCCATCTTTTCAATAAAAAATCAAGTTTGGTGCACATCCGGTTTGACCGGAAATGCCCACAACTTTCGATTTTTAAACGGAACACCCTATATATTTTTACATTTTTGGAATCTAGAGGAAATTTTTAATACAATACATCCATTTTGGTCACTTTTTGATAAACATTAAATTTTTTATTAAAAAATCTATTTCTGAATCCAGAGTGCTGTGGTGCCCAAAATATGTTTTAGTTTGTGTGCTACGTTACTATAAAAATAAAAAGAGCAATATGATTGCATTACTTAATTCTCTAGAGGCGTTTAAAATTTTTAAATGTGATTTTTACCCACTAACTCGGTTTTTTTAAATAGGAATTTAATCGTTCACCAACATTTTTACCTCATTTTCATACGAATCTAATGATACCAAAATTTTGAAAATCCGCTCAGAAATATTTGAGATTTCAGCTAAAATACAATGCAACCAAGCTTTTAGAAACATGCGGCTAACAGATAATAGATTAGTGGGCTTTGCAAACTAAAATGGCACATTTCTGTGTAAATCTGGTAACCTAATAACATTGGAAAAATCATAGTAGCCACTGAATGTAATAAAACCAAACAATATCAGCTGTCAGACAGATACAAAATAAAGCGTTGCGGAAATCTCTTTGAGTAAAAATTTAAAAAAATGAATAATTTTAGTAGAAATGAAAAGGTCGATATGTTACTGATGTATGGAGAGCGTCTCAAAAATTCAACTGCAGCTGCAGAACTGTATCAGCAACGATATCCCAACAGACGTCATCCAAGCAGACACTTGTTTGCCAGAGTGGAACAAGAATTAAGAAACGAACCCAATGAACAAGATGACCATCAAACATTTATTGTAAGTGAGGACAAAGAAATTGATGTATTAGGATTTGTGATGGTACACCCAACAACATCAACAAGGGAATTATCAATGGAATGCGACATTAGTCAGTCTTCGGTTTGCAGAATTTTAAAGAAACATAAGCTTCGGTCTTATAAATACCAAATACCAAATACACCAACATCTTTATGGAGATGATAACGACAGGAGGCTAGTATATTGCAACTGGTTCTTAAATGCAGTACAACAAAACCCAGGTTTTCCTTTTCATATTTTATATTCAGAAGAAAGTAGATTTACGAACCAAGGTATGTTTAACAGAAATAATACTAGGTACTGGGCTCAAGAAAATCCGAAGTTGGTAGGGCGGGGGAATATTCAGGAAAGATTTGGGTTTAACTGTTGGCTTGGAGTACTTGGAGATCGAATAATTGGACCCATATTTTTTTATGGAACACTTACTGGCGAACGATATTTATTCTTTTTACAAAACCAGACAGCAGAATTTCTTGACTTACTTCCTCTTGCCTATTTACAAAATCTGTTTTTCCAACAAGATGGTGCTCCCCCACATAATTCCAGAAGAGTGATGGAATATTTAAACAACTTGCATGGTGAACGCAAATCAAGGTCATATCAGGTGGCCTCCTAGGTCACCTTACTTAACACCCCTCGACTATTATCTATGGGGCACTCTCAAAAATAAAGATTATAAAACTTCTTCAAGTACCCATGAAGAGCTGCAAAATAAAGTTGTACGGGATCTTAATGAAATAACGCCGGCTGAATTGCGTAGAGCCATTCAAGCAACTGTACGCAGAGCCGAATTGTGTATAGAAAAAAATGGTGGACATTTTGAACAATATCTATAAATGTCAATTTATGGTTTAATTATATTAATTATTTTAAAGATACCTACACTGTTAACTAGTTTAAGTTTAATTGTTCAAACGGAATTGATTTTTATTTATTTATAGGCCCGATAATTATGCTCATTTAAATAAAACTCTGAAAACCGAACTGATGTCGCATTCTATTGCAAATGTCCTTGTGGATGAATTGTGTTTACCTTCACATACCTATGCTAAACTTAATTGTAACGTTCTTTGTGCTCACAATTATTAAATGTTTGATAGCTCAAGATTGCCTATAACTACACGAGTCTGTCTGACAGCTGATATTGTTTTATTACATTCAATGGCTACTATGATTTTTCCAATGTTATTAGGTTACCAGATTTACACAGAAATGTGCCATTTTAGTTTCCAAAGGCCACTAATCTATTATCTATTAGCCGATTGTTTCTAAAAGCTTGGTTGCATTGTATTTTGGCTGAAATCTCGAATATTTCTGAGCGGATTTTCAAAATTTTGGTATCACTAGATTCGTATGAAAATGAGGTATTTAAAAATGTTGGTGAACGATTAAATTCCCATTTAAAAAAACCGAGTTAGTGGGTAAAAATCACATTTAAAAATTTTAAACGCCTCTAGAGAATTAAGTAATGCAATCATATTGCTCTTTTTATTTTTATAGTAACGTAGCACACAAACTAAAATATATTTTGGGCACTCTGGATTCAGAAATAGATTTTTTAATAAAATTTTTAATGTTTATCAAAAAGTGACCAAAATGGATGTATTGTATTCAAAATTTCCTCTAGATTCCAAAAATGTAAAAATATATAGGGTGTTCCATTTAAAAATCGAAAGCTGTGGGCATTTCTCCGGTCAAACCTGATGTGCACCAAACTTGATTTTTTATTGAAAAGATGGCATTTTAGTCGTGTAATAAGGCCTCCAAATTTCAATTTTCTATTCCAAATATTTTAGGAAATATCGGGGCGAGCGCAATTCGTGACTCACCCGGTATAAGTATAAGCACAAACTATACCCACGTAGTCTGTGGGTATAAGTAATAGAGAGACCCAACCAAAAACGAAATCTATTTTGGGTCCACATGAAATACTGAAAATTTCATAAAAAAATATAAAGATTTAGAGGTCGCTAGTGTGAGTTTTTTAAAACTCGTCCAGTTATTTTAAATCTCACAGTTTTAATTCATTCTGATATGAAATTTTCGATTAAACTACACGCTCCAGGCACAGAATAATAATTGTTTTATTATTCTGTGCTCCAGGCATGAGTCCTTATGTTTTTGGAGCCGCTGAACACGATGGTCATTGTTAATTCTCTATACAGATGCTGCATCTCTTCGTATTAGCCAAAATGTGTTGGAAAATAGCACAAAACGGGCAATAGTTTGTTTAAGCATAAATGAGGTAAACTTTGAGAATCCTTTTTCTTTCTCAAGCTTAAACTAAACGACATTGTAGTGGGAAAACATACCGAGAAATTCCGGATAGGGACGATGGTTCAGGATTTTTTTTTCAGAATGAGCGAGAAAAAAATGAAAAACTCCTGAAAACGGGCAAATATCTAGGCTTGAGTGAGTAGAACTACGAGCATCCATTTCTTTCCTCAAACTCAAACTAATCTGCGTTGTAGTGGATACTTTTGTTGTACAATTCTCAGATGGAATATATAATATATATTCCATCATCCAAGACCATTTGTGATAAGATTATTTATTTGCCCGATTCCAAACACTACATGAATGAGATTGAATTCTGAAAATTATACCCCAAAAGTCAATTTGAATATATAAAGAATAAAATTCTAAAAAATTTATTTTGTTTTTCAAGAATATCTATTAATTTGGATCTAAATAAGAATATATATATAATCACAGTATATAAATCAATAATTCTGCCGCATTTTGATTTCTGTGCTACTGTTTTGTATTTACTCGATCAATCCTGCAAAAATGAATTGCAAAAACTTCAGAATCGAGCTATGAGGATAATACTCAGATGTAATAGGTATACACCAATTCAAAATATGTTGAGCACTCTAGATTGGATGCATGTATCAGTGAGAATTACCTATTTTGCATTAATGTTTATATTTAAAATTTTAAAGGGTTTAATGCCTGCATATCTGAATAAGTTTATTACATTTAATTAGAAATTCACTGTTATAATACGAGATATCTAAACAATCTTCATACTACCAGAACGAATAATTTTAGAGCAATGAACAACATATTTTTTAAGGGACTATGGGAATATAATAACTTACCAAAAAAAAAAAAAATTAAAGACAGCAGGTCACTAAATATTTTTAAATACGAATTAGCAACCTATCTAAGAAAATCTGTCTGATTGCATCTCACATATAAATCAACCATTTTTTGTTTTCATTGCTTATGGTGTGTTTAGAAATATATATATGTATATTTGTGTATTTTATTTGTTTAATTTATTGTGTGTATTGAGTATATATTTGTTTTATATTAGGATTTTCCTATCTGAATAAAGATTATTAAAAGTGTCCACTACAATGGAGAGTAGTTTGAATTTGAGAACAAAAATGGATGCTCGAAGTTTTACTCATTCAAGCCATTTGCCATTTTCAGTTTTTTATTTTTCTCTCGCTCATATCTTCTGAAAAAAAATCCTGAACCATCGTGCTTGTCCGGAATTTCTCGGTATTTTTTTCCACTACAATGTTGTTTACTTAGTTTAAGCTTGAGAAAAAAAATGGTTTCTCAAAGTTTACCTCACTTAAGCTTAAACTATTGCCCATGTACTAAGCTGCATCATTTCCGAGTTGTAATGAATAATAGTGCTCGAAAATTTTTTTGGCCATATTTGTTTAATAACTGAAAACCCCCAGAAAGATATGCCAGGGATATCAATCAACCAATCAATCAAATACACTTTATTGTCCAGAATAAGAACATTTTTTGTTGACAAAGTGCTGTATAAACAGATATATAAAATAGAGAAATATAAATAAAGTTGTAAGTAAAATAGATAAAAGTGAAAGAGTGAAGACAATAAAAACAATATTAAAAAAACAATACAAAAACTAGTCAAATAGTAACAATTTACAGACCAAAATTAATGTGTACTTTTGAATATATTACAGTGTGTCTTTAAAAATTTATTTTAAATGATAATAAGACTTTACAACAAGTTTACTTTTTACTGCCTTCCTGAAATGAGTGTACGAATTAATATCTTTAACATCATTGGGTAGGTGATTATACATCTTATAACCATTGTAAATAATAGTCTTTGACCAGGGAGGAACTCGGATTTGGCATTGTAAGATGACTGTTTTGACAAGTAATATAACGGGGAGAATTATCACTTATATTACTTTTATGCTTATGAATTCAACATATACCATTTCCAGAATGAAAATGGAAATTACCAAGAATTCCATGTGCCAAAAAAAAATGGTTTGCACGAATCGCACGAATTCTTGCTTTACACAGATAATGAACAGCACGCTTTTGAATTACAAGAATCCTATTTATCAAATAATTACTGCTTACACCCCAGAACGAAATACCGTATCTTAAATGTGACTCAATTAGTGCAAAGTATGCAGTTTTCGCAGTCATGAAGCCCAATTCATTTGAAATGACTCTGATTGCGTAGCAACCAGATGCTAGCTTATTACTGAGGTTAATAACATGATCTTTAAACTTTAAATTGCAGTCGATATTTAAACCTAGAAATTTTAAGCACGACTTATTTTCAAGTATATGGTTACCGAGTGGAATATCTATTAGATTACAACGGAAGGTCATTATATTTGTTTTGTTGACATTAAGAGAAAGCAAGTTAGAGTTAAACCAATCTTTGACCTTATTTACATCGGAACACATTTGCTCTCAAAGAGTATTCTCATTTCTACTATGCCACAATATTGTGGTGTCATCAGCAAATAAGATAAACTTTCCATTAATGTCAATTTCAGTTAGGTCGTCAACATATTACAAAAATAAAATTGGGACAAGAGCAGAACCTTGAGGCACGCCATAAGTTACATTTAATTTCTTGGAGTATGAGGAATTTTTAACTGCTTGGCTGCGGTTTGACAAATAAGACCGCAACCAGTTTAAGGTAGTGCCTCTGAAACCATAGTGTTCAAGCTTTCGCAACAATGTTTCATGCTGGACGCAATCAAAAACTTTTGACAAGTCACAGAATACTGCCGCAACACACTCTCCATCATTGATTTCAGTGTAGACCATCTTTAGAAAGGCAAACATAGCATCGTTAGTATTTTTATTTTTTTGGTATCCAAACTGCTGATTACTTAATATCTTGCATGAAAACAAAAATTCAACAACTCTTTTTTTTTCCAGCTTTTCAATAATTTTTGCCAATGTGGGTATTAACGATATGAGACAGAAATTAGATGGATCTTCTAAATCCCCACCTTTGTAAAGGGGAATCACAATAGAGGTTTTTAAGAGAGATAGAAATATTTCAGATTCAAATGATTCGTTAATTATCGAAACTAATACATGAAGAGCAGCGCTGATAGATTTTTCAGTATTTTTACAGAGATTTCATCCAAACCAGCAGCATTTTTTATTTCCTTAATGGTTTCTTTTAATTATTGTGCAAGTATGAAGTATTACAGTTATGCATTTCATTTATGTAATTCAGTGGATCATGTTTTCCGTTAGTCTACCTGCAATTGAGCAGTAATTGTTTAATACATTGGGATTTAAGGGGGATGTAAGCTGCATTTCACCTTTACCCCTAAGCTCATTTATGAGTGCCCAAGTCTCCCTTGGCTTATTGTTACCCACCTGTTCAATTTTGAATTTATAATGGCTTTCTTTTGCCTTTTTTATGACTTTTCTATAAATATTTTGATATTTCGTATAGTAATCAGAAAAGAACTGCTCATTTGTGTATTTTCGTATGTAGTGAAGGGATCTCAAGTTTTCTGCAGACATTTTTATACCTTTAGTTATTCATGGTTTCTTACGTTCTGATATTTGATATCCTTCTTCTGGGTATACTCTTCTGTCGATTAGACCCGGTTTGGTCCTTATAAGTGAAACAACACTTAGCTCTAACTTGTTCACTTAATTCTATTCAACTATTACTAAATGCTCTATATTTTCTAAATTTAATCACAAGGTCGATGAAAGTTTATAAAATCTACACCTTTCTAGTTTTATTCTGAAAAACGATGAATAAATACTTACATAAATAACATTTTTTAGACAATTTTATTTGTGTTTTAATTCAGTTGATCTACAGCAATTTGATTTGTGCTATACCAAACACTGTATGGTCTTATAGGATAAATAAATTATTATTATTGTTATTTTAATAAATAGCCAACAAACAATAATATTAAAAACGAGTGACACTCTATTCTTGCTCTTATGGGGTTATTTTTGGGACCCCGTGTAAGGGACTTATGGAGGATTTATTTAAAAACAAATTATTAATTTGTATTCTCAGTATGGCTCCGAAACGTGGATACTTATTAAGAGTAACGAGATTATATTGACGTATTTCAATCGAAAAGAAGGATCTATGGGGTTGATGAAGAAAATGGATGGTGGAGAAAAAGGTACAACTTACAACAATAAAACTTGGTCGTTTGTGATGGGTTGATCATATTATGAGGATGGAGGCAGATGATCCCACTCAAAAGGCTTTACTGAATAAACCAGTAGGATAACACAGAACGGGAAGACCCTGAATGCGGTTCCTAGACAATATAGATGCCGATTTAAATGGTATAGGAGTAAGAGCATGGAGAAGACGGGCGTTGTACAGGGATAACTGGTAACAAGTTCTACAGGAGGCTAAGGCCCACAAAGGACTGTAACACCAGATGATAATGATGATTCTCTGTACAACTCAGAAGAGGGACTTGAGTTTGATTTTATTGCACTATATTTTCAATTTTATCATGAGATTACAAAAAAAATGTCCTTTTCCCAAAAGAAAATGAAGGCACGTTAATATCATCCAATTTTGCTCAAATTTAGAAATCATTTGTTGGGATTTCCAACAAATTTGGGAGGTGAGATAAAAAAAAATGAAATTTATTTTTCACAAGTATGCCACCCTTTTATGAACACTACTTCGAGGTCTAGTTTTAATTATAATTGTTTCCTAAAGAGCATTCAACAGGATTGTTATTGTCATAATTTAAAATGCAACTTCTTTTTGTTTTCATATATTTACAAAAATCTTTGTTGAAAGATAAAATTAAAGCACATAATATATTAAGAACATAGTTTTCTTAAATTAAAACCTAACTCGTTAATCAGATGAATCATCATCCTCTTCTTTTTTATTTTCGGTGTCCATATTTTTCAACCTGGCTATCAAATTGTTGGCAGGGTTAAACACAGTGATTGGATCATTGCAAACAAAACACCTGGTAGTTTTCTTGTACCGTTCCAAAGCACACTTCTCACAAAAATAATGTTTACACCTGAAAATAATTAATTAATAAAGATTCAGTTTTGACAGTTGACACACATTTGACATTCTATCAATTAAATTATTAAAGAAATATATGCTATAATAGTGCGGGAGCTATGTGATTCTTTTGAAAACTCATCGTTACATGAACTTTGTGTGAGTTAATTTATTTCATCCAATATAAAGCACGAGAAAATAGACTTCTCGCATATGTCAACCCTTCAGTTCAGGAAACTTAATAGTACGGCAGTCTGTTACCAAAAACCCCTATAACAACAACGAGTTTTATCACAGGGAAACTCTATAGATTATGAAATTCTAAGACACTTTTTCATACAAACGACTTTCCGTCTATCGAAAAAATGTCGTAATTTTTATACCGTGGCGGGGCAGTTCTCGTGTTACCATCATTTTCAGGACATTTTAAGGTCCCAGGAGCAGATTTTTGTTGTAGAATTCTGGGATGGTAACAGTACCAAATCCCGGGACTGGAAAGCTTACCGATGTTGCAGAAATAATACGGAATCACGGGAAAGGTACGAAAACACACACAGCGGTATAGTCTGCTGAATTCAATTCCGCAATGAAAGGGTTAACATACACAAGAAACAATTTCGGAGGTACATTCTTTAACTTTCTTCCTATAATACCAAAAAATGCACCATTGCTTTTACTTAAGGAAAAACTGAAAAATTTATCTTGTAGCTAAGAAACAAAGGCTTTTTTAGCACTATTGAATTTAATTATACAGATCTGTAATGACACCCCATCACTTAGGTCATGATTTAGTTAAATTTCTGATGTTATTACCTATGTTTAGTGTGTTATACAGATTTGCATGTAGGATTGTATATTTTTGCAAATTATTTTTTGTTATCTTTATAGCCCAGTTGTCAGAGGCCAAGTTTGATGAAAAGTTAGAATTAATTGTTTCATGAAAGGCTAGTTTTTTGCTAGTAGAAAATGACTCAAAAAAGTTTACTACAATTTACCCCCGTGAACCCTTCTAAAAAACCCTCTGAAACGGAAAAATTCAGTTTTTTGCTAATATCTTGGGGGAAAAAACGGATACTACCACGTGAAAGAAGGGGAAACTTCACATCAAAAACGCATATGAAATGTTTTTGTACGATAAAAAATGTAAGCTCCAGATTTTTTTGTTTAACGTACGAGAATGGAACGTGGCGACACAAAAGTGTGCACAAAGCCTGCGCGGTCACGGACATGCTACACTAAATTTGTTGTAACTTTTGAACTAATTAATGAAATTGAGCTCAACAAAGCTTAAATGAAACGAGAAACATGTGGCTATTGATTATCATATTTTCAAATATAAAAATGAATGTATGTAGAGATAGTACATATATGAAGTCAGAACATAAAGAGATTTCCGATGAATTCGGTAAAAGCTCCACCATTTCTACAATTTTTAAGATAAAAATCTGAAACTTTCACATATTACTCTTGAAGTAATGTATAAAAAGATCCGAAAAGTTATTAACGTTTATTTTACCTCTAGTCTCACGAATTTTGAAGCAAACAATTTTTTTTTATAATTTTCGTAAAATAAGGAAGGTTAGTTCAATTTTTAAGGTAAATACCCTTAAAACATCTTAAAGTACACATTTCAAGCTTTAAAAATCGCACCTACAGAAAGCTAATAACGCGATTTAAACCAGAGTAATAGGTGGTTAAAGTTAGTTATACATATCAAACTTTATCACTTTCTCAAGATTTTGAAATTTTGGAAGTGTACATTCATTTAAGCTTTTAGTGGCGTGTGTGAGTCGGACGAATGGTAAATATTTTGAGCCGGAATGAAATTACCTTCCCCCCCGTTTTCGAGGATGCTGAACACGATGGCGGTGTCAGAATTTCTCTTTGGGGTTGCACAACCCCTCAAACAGGCAAAAAACCACCCCCTAGAGGGGTTAAACGCGATTTAATAGGTTTCCCTTCAGAAAATAGTACTTTCCTCCCTTTTTCAAGGATGCTGAGCACGGTGGTGGTGTTCGTAATTGCGTCCGACCCCCACCAACCCCTCCACCGGCCAATACTCGCCCCCGAAAGGGGTGAATTTTTTTTCTCGGATTATCAGCGGCAAATATATAGTCTCCCCGTTTTCAAGGATGCTGAGCACGGTGGTGGTGTTCCCCATCGCGTCCGACCCCTACCAACCCCTCCACCGGCCAATACTCGCCCCGAAAGGGGTGAATTTTTTTTCTCGGATTATCAGCGGCAAATATATATTCCTCTCCGTTTTCAAGGATGCTGAGCACGGTGGTGGTGTTCCCCATCGCGTCAGACCCCTACCAACTCCTCCACCGGCCAATACTCGCCCCCGAAAGGGGTGAATTTTTTTTCTCGGATTATCAGCGGCAAATATATAGTCTCCCCGTATTCAAGGATGCTGAGCACGGTGGTGGTGTTCCCCATCGCGTCCGACCCCTACCAACCCCTCCACCGGCCAATACTCGCCCTGAAAGGGGTGAATTTTTTTTCTCGGATTATCAGCGGCAAATATATATTCCTCTCCGTTTTCAAGGATGCTGAGCATGGTGGTGGTGTTCCCCATCGCGTCAGACCCCTACCAACCCCTCCACCGGCCAATACTCGCCCTGAAAGGGGTGAATTTTTTTTCTCGGATTATCAGCGGCAAATATATATTCCTCTCCGTTTTCAAGGATGCTGAGCATGGTGGTGGTGTTCCCCATCGCGTCAGACCCCTACCAACCCCTCCACCGGCCAATACTCGCCCCCGAGTGAATTTTTTTTCTCGGATTATCAGCGGCAAATATATATTCCCCTCCGTTTTCAAGGATGCTGAGCACGGTGGTGGTGTTCCCCATCGCGTCAGACCCCTACCAACCCCTCCACCGGCCAATACTCGCCCCCGAAAGGGGTGAATTATTTTTCTCCGATTATCAGCGGCAAATATATATTCCCCTCCGTTTTCAAGGATGCTGAGCACGGTGGTGGTGTTCCCCATCGCGTCCGACCCCTACCAACCCCTCCACCGGCTAATACTCGCCCCCGAAAGGGAGATTTTTTGTCGGATTATCAGCGGCAAATATATATTCCCCCCCGTTTTCAAGGATGCTGAGCACGGTGGTGGTGTTCATAATCGACTCCGACCCGTACCAACTCCTCCACCGGCCAATCTCCCCCCGAAAGGGGTAAATTTTTTTTTTTTTCGGAATATATATTTCCCTCCCCTCCCCATTTTCGAGGTTGCTGTTTACGGGAAGAATAATCTTATTTCTTTTCTTGGTTGTAATGTCCTTTGTTTCCCGTTCATCTGAAAAAATATCATCAAATACTGCCAGTAGGCCTGTTGAATAATTGTTACATACTTTTATTTTTAAGCGAGTATAAACTTACAAGTAGCAGAAACATCATCGTTGCGATCCATCACTAAAACCAGACACCCTAGAAACCCTCTGCATAACCCCCCCAACAACCTTCTTTACCAAATCACAGAGATTACACCAATAAACCAAAGAATACTATCCTTATCCACCAAATTTGCTAAAGAAGAACACAATATAGAAATTATTCAACCACTCTGCAAAACAAGACAACCAGGAATACACAACCGAAGAATATATCCAGACCTAACTTTTTGGAAACATATTGTTGCACTAAACAATCGGGAATGAAAACTGAAACATGGATATAAATATATATTAATTTTTTTGTAATTTTTTTTTTTTTTTACATAAATATGCTGTAAAAATTAATATGTGTAAACAAAGCATTGTAAATATTTGTAACAGGCTGAAGGACTTCGGTCGATGGCCATTTGGTGAAACCAATAAAACACAATAAATAATAATTTTATTTTTACATATAAATAATTGTGAACATTTACTACGATGCATGAAATCAAATTGCTACAGTGTCTTTTCTTAAATTACAATAATTGATACCTAAATATATATTTGCCGCTGATAATCCGAAAAGAAAATTCACCCCTTTCGGGGGCGAGTATTGGCCGATGGAGGGGTTGGTAGGGGTCGGATGCGATGGGGAACACCACTACCGTGCTCAGCATCCTTGAAAACGGGGTGGAATATATATTTGCCGCTGATAATCCGAGAAAAAAAATTCACCCCTTTCGGGGGCGAGTATTGGCCGGTGGAGGGGTTGGTAGGGGTCGGACGCAATTACGAACACCACCACCGTGCTCAGCATCCTTGAAAACGGGAGGAAAGTACTATTTTCTGAAGGGAAACCTATTAAATCGCGTTTAACCCCTCTAGGGGGTGGTTTTTGGCCTGTTTGAGGGGTTGTGCAACCCCAAAGAGAAATTCTGACACCGCCATCGTGTTCAGCATCCTCGAAAACGGGGAGTGGAGGTAATTTCATTCCGGCTCAAAATATTTACCATTTTCGCGTTTTTTCCGACTCACACACGCCACTATTTGTTGAGCCAATTTCATTAATTAGTTCAAAAGTTACAAGAAATTTAGTGTAGCGCGTCCGAGACCGCGCACGCTTCGCGAGCCGTACTTATGTGTCGCCACGTTCAATTCTCGTGCGTTAAACAAAAAAAATCTGAAGCCTACATTTTTGATCGTACAAAAAAATGTTATATACATTTTTGATGTGAAATTTCTTCCTCTTTCACGTGGAGCTATCCGCTTTTTTTCTTTTTCATTATTTTTTGAGATATTAGCAAAAAACTTGAATTTTTCCGTTTCCGGGTTTTTTATAAGGGTTCGCGAGGGTAAATTTTGGTAAACTCTTTTGAGTCACTTTCTACTAGCAAAAAACTAGCCTTTCATGAAACAATTAGCGAAGTAACAATTAATTCCGACTTAAAACCGCAAGCAACTAGGCTATTATGCAAGTGTTCGTCCTGTTAATTAAAGCATCACAGTGCACTTCATGACCAATAAAATCTATCTATCACGTATTATATGTAATATTATACAGGGTGTAATCAGGTTCATGTCATGAAAAAAAACTGGTAATGGGGACCGACTAGACAAACAAAAAACCTTTATGACTTTTCCCTCTAGAGGCACTTTGAAAAAAACTGTTCTGCATTAACATATTTAATATTATGGTAGACAACTATTGAGAACCACTGCTTTTCTTGGTCGATGGACTTGTACTTCCCAATTATACAACTTTTAAATTGTCATAAAAAAGTGCTCGCCGGCACACGTGGTGTCAAAGGATCATCGACCGCCTTTGATGGACCGCCTCAACTGAACTGAGGCAAGTATAAAGAGGTAAATAATTCGTTCTCTCTTCGTGCACAATTGCAAGCAAATAATGGCCATAGAGGTTTAAACAGAGCATTTCTTTACATGTGTGTTTTTTAATTTGGAACAAAATATTGGATTGTTTATAATTTAGAAAATTTAAATGTGGTTTATTAACATTTGTAACATAAATGAGTGTCCTGGGTTAAACGCTTACTACCTACCTAAATGATTCAACATCTCTGCATATGTATCAATACACAGTTCGGTACGTCGAATTAAGTACATACGCACTTTGTTCAACACTAAACACTAAACTATCAACTAACGTCGTCAATAAAGAAAAATAAAATAAAAACTTGGTATAAAAGCCAAAAAGGAATACAAAAAGAACGAACAAGTTGTGTCTGTACGTAATCAAGAATTTGACAACTTGAACGGTAAGTCAATAAAATAAATCTTAACTATAAATACACAATGACGCGAAATTCAAAAATAACAAAAACAACAAACGGCGGGTTGGACGTGTGTACATAACGAAACACCGACAGCAACTAAAATATTGCACAAAGGAGAGTTAGAGTATAGTTTTCTTCAGATCAGATCGAGATCTAAACCTACCTCAATATTCCAGCAGTTCTCAAAAAATTTTATTGAAAATTTGCGAAATTTTTGTTTATTTTTTTTTTCTCCAAAACTATGAGCTTTATAAGGTTATATAAGGTTTTTTTGTTTGTCTTGTCGTTCCCTACCACCAGTTTTTTTTAATGACATGAAACTAATTACACCCTGTATTTGTACTATTGCTGTTATATTTAAGTGTTTTACACATTTTTGTATGTTTATTTCAGTTTATTTTGTACAATTGGGGGCAACCCCGTTTAATAAATAAATAAAATAAATAAATTACTTACTTTGATACAACAGGATCCACAAAACTGCCTCTACATATCACACATTTAAATGGTAGATCTTCTTCATCTGAATGTATTTCATATTTCGTATCGTCATCGCTCTCTTCTCCGTACTTTCCTTCATTCCACTCTCGCTCCAACTGCCAACCGTGTTTATAATCGCTTCTGTCGTGGAGAAATTTACAACTGTCCCCAAATCCACAGAAACCCGTCTCCTTATAATCCTTGCAAATATCCGGCTGGTAGTCCCATCTTACTGTGGCTCTCAAATTAGCTGGCGCTCGAATCGGACCTTTTCTTACCAGACCTTCCAAAAAGTAATATTGTTAGGAAAGCAATCACTGCAAAGTGCAATTGAAACTATGAGAAAAATCATGTAACAAAAATAACAAACACATAGTCTCGAAAAAAATTTATGTTAGCAAAATAGAGTGTGACCCACTTAAGATCCCTGTATACACGTTAATTGATGCTTGAGTAACTTCAAACTATGGTGGTAAGAAAAGATCCATAAGGTGATTTTTTGAACTTAGTAATATGTGATACATGTCAGTAGCATGCGATTTTAAAAGGATTTGAAGAGTCGATTTTTCAAAAAACAGTATTAGCGATATATTTAGAAACAAATTAATAAGGCATTCTTAGTCAGCACCTTTAGAAACCCCTTTGTACAAGATTACATCATAGTGGATTGAAAGGTGTTTGAGATAGTGGCTGTCAAAGAAACAATTTCTTGAACTCAGTGGCGGCCTGTGGCTTTTAGCTGCAGGGGCGCCTTTAGGCCTAGGCGCACTAGGCGCGCGCCTAGGGCCCCACTTTTCCAGGGGCGTCCATTTCCCGATTTATTGAGGTAAAAAAGCGATGTAAAAATTTTATTTCTTTGTTATGTCGTTATTTATTTTCGCTTTACTGATAGCAATAATGATATTTACAACTATCATGAAATACATTTCTTCCCTTTTCCATAACATCCTCATCAGATCTCAATTGCAACAAAAATGACAAAATAAGAATGGTTCATGCGAGAATGTGTTCACGAACATTTGTCGTTTATTTACATTTTATATCATTTGAACTTGAAATCATTTTATAGTTCTTCCTTTGCATTTCAATTTTTTTCATATTTCAATGTAGAAGTCCATAGGAATATATTGTTTCTGTTTATCGTGTTCGAATATTCTTGAATATTCATTTTTTTAATTTTTATTCACTGTATCACTGAAAAAAATATGTTCGTAATATTAATGAATCGGTTCATCGACTGAAAAGTGATGAATCCGTTTATTAATATAATGTACGTTTACATAGTAACAATAAATGTGTACATTGTATTAATGAACATATACATTATATCAATAAACAGATTCATAAATTCTCAATGAACTTTCATTCACTGAACATATTTTTTTCGGTGTATTAAAAAAAGATGCAATCAATTAACAGACCAATTTGGCAATTCCTCAGACGTTACTATTTAAGTTTCGGCAGTCAGCACGTGCCAGATGACGAATCAGCTTTTCGGTCTATTTCACATTAATGAAAATAAATCTACTGATAATGATGATGCGAAAACTCAAGAACCAGAGACAAACAATCTAGAAAATAACTGAGAAAATTTTGATTTTGAAACCAGTGATGAGGACTGCGAACAGGAAGAACCATTAGGAAACGATTCTAATGAATCTGGCGATGATGAACAAATAGAAAAAGAATCTGAAAATAAAGAAAATTTGGAAAAGAGTATGAGGATGCAAAACAAGCTATTCAGTGCACTGCAATGATCAATGCATTAGTATCAACCTATAGAGGCGACATAGATTCCGAGCTATCTCCAGATAAATTGCATCAATTTTTGATATATGTCAGCTTAAGTCGCCTGCTGAAATATGTAAAGGACCAGTCGATAGTTCTGAAACTTGGGGGAAATGTTGTCCTGGGCCCTCTGATTAAAATTCCCTTTGACCGAATTCGATTTTTGACCTAGAGACGATTGAAACTGTGAACATCTGCGAAGGTCTGCTTCAATGTTCCATAAAAATTCTGAAAATATTCACTCATTTTTTAGAGAAAATAAACATCTTTTGTTTCTTGGTGTTTTTTTTTTTCGAAGTGCTTCCTTCTCCCGGAAAAAAATAAAACAGAAAAAAATAATTTTTTTGCAATTTTTTTACGGGAAAAGGAAGCACTTTGAAGAAAAAGTTGAAAGAGCATAAGCTGAATATTTTTACCTAAAGAACTTGCCTGAATATTTTGGGATTTTTCTGAAGTAGAAAAAAATAAAATTTTAGGGAAATTCTTGGTCGAAATTATTTTTGTCTAAGAAATTCTGAAAACCGGTAGGAGTGTTCTTTGAACAAAAATAAGCATTTTTTGTCTCTTGGTGTTTATCTTCAAAGTGCTTCCTTTTACCGTAAAAAAATACAAAAAATATTTTTGTTTGTTTGTTATTTTTTTCCGGGAGAAGGAAGCACTTTGAAAAAAATGCCAAGAGACAAAAGATGCTTATTTTTCTTCAAGAAATGAGCATGAATATTTTCAGAATTTTTATGGAACATTTACGCAGACCTTCGAAGATGTTCACAGTTTCAGTCGCCTCTAGATCAAAAAATCGAATTCGGTCGGACTGGTGGTCAGAGAGAATTTTAATCAGGGGATCCAGGAGAATATTTTCCCCAAGTTTCAGAACATTCGACTGAAACCTATTCTTACTATAAAAAACTGCGGAGTCCTTTATTCTCAATGTGTTGCAGGCGACATTTTTTAATGTTGAAACCCTTTTGTGTATTTACTTGACCATTAATGTCAGTATTCCCTCATGTAAACGCACTTTTTCGACGCTCAAAATAATTGATAACTACCTACGAAGTACCTCGGGGCAACAGCGACTTCAAAATTTGTCTCTTCTGGGTACTGTATCAGAGGCAACAAAACTGTGATATTAAACGTACAAATTGACAAGTTTGCTAACATATAAAGCCGGACAAAAATAATATGATAATATGTATTTGTAAAAATATACTTGCCTTCAAATCTTGCATAATATTTTTTTAATCGAGGGGCCCTCAAATCTCACAGCGCCTAGGGCCCCAATTTACCTAAACGCGCCTCTGTTTAGCTGTGGTTGGGCACTTGCATAAACACAGACAAATAACAAATCGTAATAAATACATAACATATTTCCGAAAATGAAACGATTGTAAAAGAAAGGGAAGGGATGAGGCAGGCAGGGTCCATATTCCACCCACAAACTACAAAGCCCGGTATCTATTTGAATTTGCATTTCATCGTTTACAAATAATATTTTCATAATAATAATAATCATAAGTAATGTCACACTAACTTTTTTTTCTATTATTTTTCAAAATAAATATCAAATTAGAAATTATGTACCTAACACAATTAATATTCTATTTGATATTCTCAATATTCTCATAAGATTAAGAAATTAGTTATTCCTTTAATCAATTTTAACACATTTATTAATTAGTAATTCTTCATTTTCCAGTTTGATTTTAATATATTGTCAAATGTAAACATATTCTGTTCAATAATTCAAAATTCAATATTCATTATTCATAAGTTTATTAAGTTCTCTTTAGGCGTGACATGCCCTCCCTAGATATAAATTGCCTAAAGAGCTAATCATTCATGTGAAACTGCACTTCACTTGACGATTGCACACTGGAATGATGAAATTTATGCCAATAAATATGTGGTGGCAGTATTCTTGGATTTTAAAACAGCATTCAAAATAATTGATAGAAATATTTTGATCAATAAACTTAAATATTACGGCATAGGGGGAACTGTATTGGAATGGTGTAAAAGTTACTTGTCTAATAGGTTAGAATGAACAAAAGTCAACAATAAGATATCAAGTACAATGCAATTAATGTTGGTGTACCCCAAGGCAGTGTACTTGAACCACTCCCGTTTATTATATATCTTAATGATTTAAGTCTCGCTATTAATTGTGACTTCATTCACTTGCTGGCCCGATGAGAGGGGGGGGGGGGTCGGGGATGTTTCTCACCTGGGCCCGCTGTTTTCCGAGGGGGGCCCGGGTTCTACCCGAAGTTGAAGATTAACATTTGCATTAGGTAAAATGAGAGAGCTACACTTTTAAATGGTTAGTAATATTAATGAGTTCCGAACAACTCGCATTGTATATAATGAGATAAATAAGCAATTGTCAGGTAAAGGAATTTCCCCGCTCCCGCTTGTATGGGAATGCCATCAGGCACTCGTGGGCGCCTCCAGCATGAACAGTGTCATTCTATGCTGGGTCAAAGGGCATGCACAGTGCAGAGGCAACAGGGAAGCTGACAGTCTGGCTAAGAAGGCAGCCAGTCTTAGTATACTTGGACCTGGCCCTTCCAACATACTGCCGACCTCAGCAATAATGCTAATGATTAAAGAAGACACCCACAGAAAATTTAAAAAACTGTGGGATGAAACTCATAGTTGTCAGTTGGCCAGGGATCTGCTTAGATACCCTGACAAGGATACAACGATGATCTACCTGGGAATGTCCAGGAAGAACCTGCGCTTCGCGACAGGAATTCTTACTGGTCATTGCCAGCTGAGGAAGCACCTTTACAACATGAAGTTAAATGACACACCCCTATGTAGAGGTTGTGAACAAGAAGACGAGACTGTCCAACACGTACTCTGTGAGTGCCCGGCAGTCTCCTCTAGCAGAGAATCCATTTTGGGAGAACGTTGGCCTACACTGGCCGACTTGAGGGATATTCCCCTAGGCAGCATCACCACCTTCTTCACAAGATTAGGATGGTTGGAGGCCTAGGTGGAATCCTGTATCCCTCGGGAGGACGTACAAGGGGCCCAATGGGGCCTAGGTGCTGCGGTCACCTAAATGTGACTGCCCTCCCACAAACTCCAAACTCCAACTCCAACCCCGCTCCCGCTTTCCAAAATTTCTACCTCATGATAAGTATTTAATCCCAAGGAATACCCCCCCTCCGCTACTCGGTTGAGAAAGATATTCAATTTTGAAGAATATTACTCCCCGCATGCTACTGACATATGCCACATATTACAATTCGAAGAATCACCTTATTTTAATTATTTTTATTTTTATTTTATTTTATTCATACACCATCTAACAGTACAAGACCATTTACAAGATGAGAAACAACACATACATCGTACAAAAATTACTTAAATTTACTAGCTTACATTTCAGTAAAGATATATAACAATAGAAAATATAAATATTAAAGAGAATAAAAAGTTGAATTTATTTACAATAAAAAGAGATAATAAAAAATACATATATGATTTAGACAGAATCTCCTATTTATTAAAGATGTCGATATCACGCTGACTGTGGTTATAGCTAGAGCACATGCTGTAGATTGGTGAAAACTTTAAAGTATTAGTCCGGGCTATAGGAAGGTAGGTTTGGTTTTGTCTTGAATTTATTCACCTTTTTTAAGAAATTTATGGCAAATTCGTTGCGTCTTTCAGATAGGCTACGCATTGAAAACATTTGAAGTAAATCACTTTATGGAAAACCATTTGGTGGATATATACCATGAGATTTTAGATGTAGAAATTTAAGAAAGTGGCGTTGCACATTTTCTAATTTAAGACTATGAGTGTTATAGCAGGGCTGCCAAACAAGAGATGCATACTCTAGTTTAGATCGCAAAAAAGAAAAATATAATAATTTTAACGTTGAAATATTAGAGAAATCACGCCCATTGCGTATAATAAAACCAAGTGTTCTATTTATGTCGCAAATTAACGTGTCTATATGATTGACAAAGCTGAGTTTTTTGTCAAAAATTACTCCAAGGTCTTTAAACGAGGACGGTCGAGTTAATGGTTCGTTTTCTAGACAGTAGTTAAATGTAAAATTAACATCCTTTGTGGAAAATGTCATTACGTTACATTTTTGCACATTTAATGTGAGACTGTTCTCGACACACCAAGCGCTGAGTTTAGATATATTATTTTGTAAATTACTGCAGTCATTTATGTTAGAGATTCTATGTAGTAGCTTGAGGTCATCTGCGTACATTAAAAAATGAACATCTAGTTCATATGTTATATCATTGATGAATATGTTAAACAAGAGTGGCCCAAGGACAGACCCCTGAGGTACACCAGAACAAGATAAGTAATCAGTAGACCTGAATCCATTAAACGCGACGTACTGTTCCCTATCTGACAAGTATGATTTTAAAAAGTGTGTAAGATTCGGTGACATTCCAATGTTGGACAGTTTTTTAATAAGAATGTTATGATTAAGCCTGTCGAATGCTTTTGTGAAATCGAAATATATTACATCTGTTTGAACTTGCATCTCAATGGACTCAGATATATATTGGTCTTTTCTTACCACCAAAGTTTGAAGGTAATCAATCATCAATTAACGGGTATACAGGGGTCTTGCGATCTTAACTGAGTTACATTATGTGTGCTTAGTCTTATAATAACATTACCTGAACTTGCATTTCCAGCAGCTGTATCTTTTGGTTTATAATATTGGGTGTAGTTATTAAGGCCTCTATAAACTTTATCGTCTTCTTTTCCTTCTAGCTCTTTATTAACTTCCAATTTTTTTTCAAAAATTGCTTGTGCATCACGATCTTTTTCGGTATCAATTTCCTTGAAGATAAAAAAATATATAAATGTTTCATCCTCAAATATCTTTTAAAAATAAGTAGTGTTGATTTTCTATATGCGAGATACATTATATTAAATCAAGACTTCTTGACAATATTGAAGATACGAATTTTCTCATAGACTCGACTTTTTATGATTTCAATTAAACTTTGACTTTTACAGTAAATAAATTGGAGCAAAAAGTGGCCCAAACATATACCTACTAAAAATTAATTCTGTAACCTCACTTCTACAAAGAGTTACCAAAGAATGTATTACGAAGACCAGTTGTAAACTTACCACAGTTGCAGTAGCACCTTGATCTGTAGGGCCTGCGGGCATAGCTGATTTATTTGATTTGTAATTTACTCTAAAATCTTCATCACTACTCGACAACGCGTTTTCATCGTCGGTAGCTTTTTGTTTTTTCTGTAACTTGCTAGTACTCTGGACATTTGGATTTGATTTAGCTGTACGTTTACTTTGTTTAATTATAGCCTGCTCATCTTCATTTTCTGAAAGTAGGAATTGTTTACAAAGCTAATCACATAAATTTAAAGCTGCTTACAATATTATACTATTCTAGAGAATAACTAGTGTGTTCTCAACTTAATTGAAAGTACCTATTAAACAAAAACAAACAAACCTTCATCTGAACCAGAAATTTGCCGTTTTCTTGTCCCTCTGTTTTTTATATTCCTCTTCTTAAATATAAATGAACAATTACTCCCTTGTATATCATCAGACATTTTATAAAATAATAAATAAAATACCTATATATTTTTATAATAAAGCTTTTGCTTATTTTAGTTATTTTACTAAGGGCATTTAATTTTTATAGGTTATGTTCATACGCGTCACGTCATGTCATAACACAGACTACGTCATCAGTGTCATCACCAGGGACGTTCCGATACTATCGATATGATACCGGTATCGATACGTTTTATTCGATACCAAGTACTTTTGAACTCGATACTTTTCTGTCGTTTCTTTCGATACGATACCGGTAACGATATTTTTTAGCCGGTGTCGATATCACAAAAAAATTTCGTTTTCGAGTACCGACTGGCAGATGGCAGACAGTAACTTGTCATCGACGATTTTGCTCGCCATTTCCTAGACTATTAAGTTCATTGATTTTATCTTAGAAGTACTGGTTTCACATGAGCCCCTACGCGCGATCAATCCGCTTCAATCCGTGAATTTTATTAGGTTTGTTCCAGCAACAATCACGAACTAGTTACAAACTACTCAGAGCCAATCAGCTCTTTATAATGTGGTCAATCAGGGACTGCTTTCAACTAGTCACATTAATTCTGAATAGTTCGTGATTGTTGCTGGAACAAACCTACTCTTTGCGAATTATTAGTTTTCCTCAATGAACTCTACATTTATATGGTTATCAGTGGTTTTCCTCCACGATCAGTAAACTATAGTTTACTGATCGTGGTTTTCCTCTATACTTTCCCATAAGCAAGCGTGCCAACTATGTGGAAGTTTTACCACAGATTAGTAAAAAATTTAGAGAATTCTCTAATTTTTGGATTAGAGAGTAAATCTGGGTGTTATAACCTTCGAGAGGTTATAACATAATATATATGTTTCTACCATGTAACATAACAACACAACAACACTGTTGTGGATGGGTTGGTTATTTATAGTTCTCTCTCTTCCGCATATACAATCATTAGTCATTAGCTTAGTGGTAATACTGGTATCTTTATCTATTGCTCAAAATTGTTGGAAGTTAAAATTTAAAATTAGTATATAAATAGCTTGTATTTTGTAATTGACTTGTTTGTTCTCTGCTCTCTGTTTACGTGTTCCGTGGTGCGGTCATTTCGTTTTGAGGGTTAGGTTTGAGTTTTCATACGTACGTCGTAAACTTAAGTTTAGTCGAGAAAGTAGCCAATTCTTAAAGATTCGACACCTCCGTTTTCATTCATTAATTCTGATTTTTCCATATTCAACCACTCACTCACAATTCAGTTGCTTGTCAACTAGATTGTCAGCATCAACACTACCGGCGTTGCTAGTCCAAAATAGACATAAGGGAGCTAAGTTTTAAAGAGAAAACAGCCAACAGTGAATGTGGTAACAGAAATTTCCGATTTCTTCTCTTCAACGAATAATAAGACTGTAAGTATTTCTTATTTTTAGATACCTTAATAAGAAAGTATATCATAATTTTGATGTGTTTAATTAATAGGTCACTATTTAAATTTTTAGTGATTGGTCCTAAGGCACAATGAAAGACGTTATCGACGTGATGGAACTACAAAGAGAAAAGAACAGGAAACTCACACCTATTGACTACAAACAATTAGATTTTAATGGGGGCTTTACACCAGCCAGGTTTATTTTCGAATGTGGGATTAAGCTTAACGGACAACCACTAACACTAGCAACAGCTGCCGTTGTTATGCACAGATTTTTTAGAGAAGTTGATCCATCTAATTACGATTGTTTTGTAAGTATGCAATGAAGACCTAGCTATACAAAAATTATGTAATTTATAATACCTTCTTATTTAACCCAATTGCAACTTTCACTTGTTTCGTAATAGTCCCAATAAAAATACCCTAATAATTTTTTAAAGTCAAATTGGTATATCCCCGGATCTATATAATGTTAGTTTTAACCTGAGAGATGCTGGATACATAAAATTAAAATGAAATTTAGTTTATATCAAACATTACATTTTATATGCTTCTGGCAGTCACGGTGTATAACGAATGTGGCCTATTGCAATAGGGGGTGTCCTGATTCAATATTTGAGTTGAGCTGAGCATGTTATGAAATAGGTCCTTGTACATAAATTTCTTACTTAAAATGTTTTTTCCATTGATAAAATACTTATTTCATTAAATTAATAGAATGTAGTACCTACTTAATAATATAATAAGTAGGAAAAAATAAAATAATATATTATATCATTAATAACCTGTAATAGGGAGTAACAATTATCTTTGTTTTCCAAAAACACCTCTACCTCGTAATCTTAATATTAAATGTTGGTTTTAGATCAATTTTCATACTTTTAAAATTGCTTAATCGCCAAAATTTGCAGTTGTTATTTTTTGTTTTGCCCTTCGGAATTACCAAGATTTAAATTAAATATTGGTGTAGTAGCCACAGCCAAACATTAGGAGTATGGATAGATAGATAAATAAAATGTGTATAACGTTCTGTAATCAGAAGGGTATCTACAGTATTCTACAGTTCTTCTTTTCTGAAAATGTTTGTATTTATAAGTATGTGACTTTCCCAATACATATTTAAGATAGTTCAAAAGCTATTTTTAAATTTATAGACAGGACTTATTCACTATACACACATTAAAAAGATATTAAATCATGCATTTCTATTTCGAGAGATATCAATCAATCAATCAAAATATACTTTATTGTCGTAAAGAAAAATCTTGTTGACAAAGCTTATAATTATACAAATTGTTTCACTAGTGACATTCTTTAAATTCCAGTTTTAAATCCATATTTAAAGAAGTGAGCCGAAAGAAACTAGATAATTCTCTGGTAGATTATTATAAGCAAATGAGTGCAAAGATAGCGATGCTATGCTATAGCACGATTAAAATATTGAACTAATACAATTTTATATTTGTTGCCGAATTAAGTCATTAAACCATTTTTGTGAACTGTTAAAATACCATGAGTCATAAAAATGGGGAGGTACTGCAATATGTCGGCAATTGAGAATTGAAATTAGACCAAATGTTTATGTTTTGAAATCCGAGGAACAAGAAGCGTGGTTTTTAAAAAAGTTCTATGTATGTTTGCCTGTATGTATGTGATCATAATAATGCCAAAACTAGCAATCTGATTTATAGTGGAGTAAATAAGCCGGAAAATGTGGAAAGTGGTGGAGTAACACCGATTTGAGAAATTCCTTTTTTTGTTTCCTAGACCCCAGGAATATTCATCAGCATTGACCCCTGCATCTCCTCCAAAGATGAGAAAGTTGGGGGGGTTGAATGCGCCAAAAGGTAGCAATAAAAAAATTTATAAAATTAATATTTCGCCTCGGAAATGGGCTCTAGAAGGTTTTTTGGGTCGCTGATCATGAATCCGAATGGAAAAACGATAATACTTCAATTTTCTCTGAAAAAATGGAATTTTCCATTACGCAAATTCCATTCTGGAATGGAATTCCTCAATTATTATGATCTCGAATTAGTGATGAGCGACCAAAAATACTCCCTGGAGTATATTTTCTTGGAAAAATGTTCATATTTAAATTTTTTCTGGAAAAATGGAATTTTCCATGGCATGTATTCCAGTCCGGATTATGGAATTTTTAAATTTGGACCTCCAAATCATGATCAGCGACCAAAAAAACCCCCTAGAACACTCTTCCACAGCAATATATTCATAGGCCGGTTGTCGTAAAGTCAAAATCATCGATTGTGGTCAAAAATTTAAAACAGCAATTTTATTGACCGTTCCTATAGGAGAAATTGCGCTGAACATGATGGTGACATTAAAAAAAATTATAAAACACAGGCTTCATTGTTACAAACAATGGGTTTTAGCGACATTTCTCATTTTTTGATGTTTTTTGACTTTTTAAATGGTCCGTCGAACAAAAAAAGTTCAGATATAAAAAAATTGATATTTTATCAATACGTGTCGTTTGAGACTTGTAGCAACCTTCTATCTTTGACCGTTCAATTGTTATAAAGAAATTAAGGGTCCTAAATTGACAATTTTCTTCCTGTTCAACGATAAGTCATACGGATATTTTATTGTAGTCAAAATGTTGCATTTATAGTTTTTTTGTTTATCGATATCTCGCGCATTTTGTAATTGTTTAAGCAAATAAATAAACATTTTACAACATTGCACTTCGATTCGATACGATGTTCCTGAGCCGAGATATTTAATTTGTTTACTAGGCAATTTTTTAAAAAACGTTGACGGGGGAGTAAAAACAACGAAAAATGGGGCAAGACCACACAGAGGTAGTTTTTATCAATATTTATCGGTTGCCAGGGGTGGATAGTGCAAGAAATGCCATGAAAAGTCGCAAATCCTTAATAAGCAAATTAGCTTATTTGTTTAGACAGTTACAAAATGTACAAGATATCGACACACACAAAAAAATGTAAATTTTATGAACAAAATGCAACATTTTGTCAACAATAAAATATCCGTATGACCTTTTGTTGAACAGGAAAAAAAATTGTTAATTTAGGACCTTTAATTTGATTGTAACAATTGAAAGATCAAAGATAAAAGGTTGCTACAAGTCTCAAACGACGCGTGTTGATAAAATCTCCATTTTTTTTATATCTGAACTTTTTTTGTCCGACGCGCGTTTTCATTAAAAAGTCAAAAAACATCATAAAATGAGAATTTTCACTAAAAACTATTGTTTTTAACAATGAAGCCTGTGTTTTATAATTTTTTTAATGTCACCATCGTGTTCAGCGCAATGCTGGAATATGGAATTCCTCAATTTGGACCTCGGATTCATGATCAGCGACCCAAAAAACCTCCTAGAGTCCATTTTCGAGGCGAAATATTAATTTTATAAAATTTTTTATGATAGCTACATTTTGGGGCATTCAAACCCCCCCTAACTTTCTCATTTTTGGAGGCGATGCGGGGTTAATGCTGATGAATATTTCTGGGGGTCCAGGGTACATGTGAAAAAGAGAATTTTTAAAATCGGTGCTACTCCACCACTTTTCCACATTTTACACCTTTTTTCGGCTTATTTACCGGAATATTAGATGAAATTTAGCACAAGGGTATAATCGGTACAGTAGATGTGCTAAAAAAGTCTGATATTTAGTGCCATTTTGGCATATAGAGTTTTTATTTTTCAATATAGCTTTTATTCAAAAGTAGGAGTTATTTTGATTTTAACAATGGGCAGTGGCAGCTTAAAAATAAAATTCGCTTCAAGTAAACTGCCCTTTCTGTGCTAAATATTGAACAATTTTATAAGAAAAACTTGCTCAAAATTAAATAATATGACGTACCAAATTTGATAATATACAAGGCGATTCACATTTTATTTTAGATTCCATGGCAGACTAATTAAAAAAACAAATAAAGAATATGCATATAATTATCAAATTTGGTACAGCGTCATATTTTTTAATTTTGAGCAAGTTTTTCTTATAAAATTTGTCAATATCTAGCACAGAAATGTCAGTTTACTTGAAGCGAATTTTACTTTTAAGCTGTCACTAGCGCCCTCTATACATTTTTGAAATTCTAACTTACTGAAAATAGGTTTTGGGTCAAGCCAGAGCAGAATACAGAAAAATGTGTTCATAATAATAAAAAAAAAAATGGTTATTTACACCTATAGTATCGCTTTCCGTGGACACATTGTGTATATCCGCTTGTATCGGAGACACCTGTATATTTGACCATCTGCCACAATACTGTGCAAAATTGTATAGTACATTATATAATCCATAACAGGCATATCACATTGTCAATAGCAGAAGTACCTACATTTGATTTTCAAAATACAAATCCTTACAGTTCGGTAGAATAATATCCAAAATCATTAAATATGAAATTTAATATAGTACGGTATAAATAGATTGATAAGTTTTTGGAAAGTAAACATATTGTTTACAAAAATTTCATGGAAATAAATAATAATTCGTGAAATCATAAACTGTTTACGAGAGATTGTTGGCTCCTTGATAATTCAGATTATAATTTGTAAATAAAAACGAACAGCATGCAAATTGATTAGACCGATAAGATAAATAATTATTTTGTCATTGATTTTACCTTGTTTGACTAACTCCTAATAGACATCAAATAGCCCCAGGCTCTGAAAGTTGTTTAGTCTAGTGTACCATAAATGATTATAATTTGCATAAGATGCATACATATCTGCTTTGATAAAACTATTTGCAGGTCCACTTTTATCTCCACAGTTCTGTGCATAAGTAAACATGTTTATCCCTAACCATAGCCTAAAGTCAATATGTTGACTCCTATGGTTTGAACAATAAAATATGTTTACTTTCTCAGACCTCCTAAATCATGCCTCTGAAAACCTTTATTAAGAAAACATACATGCATGTCATTTGACCTGGTAGGTCAGGGACAAGGTTTCAAATACATTCTATTTATATTAAGCGCATTAAATCTCTAATCAAAATGACATTTATTTTT
Organism: Stenurella melanura; assembly: GCA_963583905.1. Taxonomy (NCBI): domain Eukaryota; kingdom Metazoa; phylum Arthropoda; class Insecta; order Coleoptera; family Cerambycidae; genus Stenurella; species Stenurella melanura. The sequence goes on from OY757310.1 coordinate 188,556,147, forward strand.
TGGATGTGTACAGTTCAAATCATAAATGTTGTCCATCACTTTATCATTTTTTAAATTCTGAATCGAATCGACTCAAGGCCACAGAATGGCACGCATGGCGTACCATTTGAAAGGAGTTTTCTGTAAAATAACAGTTATTACTTGATGCAATTTTAATATTATAATATAATATTCTCGCCAAGCTAAACACTATTTCAGCAATCGGAAAGACTAACTACAAAATCCACTATGCCACAGACTTACTTTTGGAGTACATATTATAAATTGTATCCCTCACACCTGTAATGTTTTATCTGTTGTGGTAACGTTCGGAAGAACTATGAACACTTCTCGATGAGAGTAAGACACCTCTGAGTGGTAGTTAATTATATTTATTAAATAAATGTACAATAGAGCGTAATGTCCGCGTACACATGTCAGAGAACATTAGAAGTAACTACTGCACGTGGACGTCTCTAGCGGCGTTGCCAAACTTAACATAAATCCTTAGAACTAAATAATATAACAATACTTTCATACATAACACGCCCCTTTTTCAAGAAAACAAATCAAAATGATAAATTTAACCTAAGTGGAGGTTTTACCACCCGACCACTTCTAGTACAAATTTGAGAACTATTAGATTTTGTATTATTATTCGAATTCACATTATTATAATTATGTTCAGTAGAAACATTATTATTCACACTCGCAGTATCTGAGTTTATAGTAGGTGAAGGTTCAGATTGAGGCATAACGTCGGTTTCTTCACGTCTTGATTGGTCATCAAAACATTCCATATTCTTGGATTCGCCACTTTGTAACGATGTTCGTAGGGGTCTTATAGATTTCCTATTTCTGCGATAGTCTGCATCACCTAATTTAATTAAATAGTCATTGGGACCAGATTCTTTGACAATCGTACCAGGTTCCCAGCACCTTATATTACGTTGCATAAGAACAGGCTGATTTGGATTTAGTTTAGGTAACTTTTTGGAACCTCTGTCGAAGTATTTTTTCTGCTTAGACTGTCTTAGCTGAAGCTTTTTCCTCACGCCTTTTAATGAATATTTAGGAGACAAAAGGCTTTTTGCAACAGGTAAAGTTGTTCTAAGTCTTCGCCCCATTAACAATTGACTTGGAGACGGTAAGTTTTGCTTAGGAGTAACATTATAACTTAACACTGCCAAAAATGGATCATCACCTACTTCATATGATTTTACAAGTAGACCTTTAACTGTCTGTATGGCTCTTTCAACCATTCCATTGGATGCAGGATAATACGGACTTGAAGTCGTAAGGTTTATTTTATATTTAGCAGCAAAATTTATGAATTCTCTGGAACTAAATGGAGGTCCGTTGTCTGAAAATATTTCTTGTGGCAAACCATTTATTGAAAAAATATTTTTAAGACATGATATAACAGTTTCTGCTGTCTTGTTTGCAAGTTTGTTAACAATAATAAATTTACTAAAGTAGTCCACAACTACAATAAAATTTAACAGACCAAGTGATTTGAAGTCAATTCCGATTTTCTGCCAAGGAAGCTCCGGAATTTTATGAGGATGAAGTAGTTCCTTTGTATTAGATTTAGCATACTTTTGGCAGATTAAACAATTTAAAATTGTATTTTCAATGTCTGTCATAATTCCAGGCCAAAATACTGATTCTTGAGCTAACAATTTAGTTGAAACAATACCTTGGTGACATTTATGAAGAAGGTCAAGAAATTCATGTTTCAAGGTATCTGGAACTATAATTCTTTTATTATAGAATAATATATTCTTATGAAGAAAAATATCATTTCTCAATGACCAAAACTTTTTGACTAATGGATTCGTATTACTTTTGTGAGTTGGCCAACCATGCTGAACATAGTATTTTACTTTTTGCAACGCACTATCATTATCAATTTCATTTTGAAGGCGCTTTTCGTTTTCTGTCGATGTGGAAATAACTGAATAAATTCTAAGATTGTTTTCTAAATACTGAGTATCAATGGTTTCACTGGTTGGTTCTCTACTTAGAGTATCTGGTACTTGCAAGTTTTTTCCTGGAACATATTGCAAATCGAAATTATATCTTAAAAGTCGAAGTGTCAAACGTTGAATTCTTGGCGACATCTCATCTAACGGTTTCTTTAGTAGCCCTATTAGTGGACGATGATCTGTTTGAACAAGAAATTTTCTTCCCAGGAGCAGATTATGAAATCGCTCACAACCATATGCGATTGCCATGAGCTCCTTATCAATATGATTGTATCTTTGCTGTGTTGGAGTTAATGATACAGATGCATATTCAACAGGATGTCCATCTTGTGTAATTAAGGCACCAAGACCATATGGACTGGCATCCACAGACAAGGTCGTATCTTTGTTAGGATCAAAGTAACGTAATATAGGTGTAGTTGTCACAAGCCTTTTTAGTCTATTAAATGATTTTTCCTCATTTTGAGACCATTGCCATTCGACACTGTTGGATAAAAGTTTTCTCAAAATAGCTGTTTCCTCGGATAAGTTCGGAATAAACTTCGCCAAGTATACCACCATGCCTAGAAAACGTTGAAGATCCTTCTTATTTCGTGGAGATTTCATATTTAGTATAGCCTCTGTCTTTTTATTATCCGGAGACACACCTTTGTTGCTTATCACATGACCCAAAAATTTCAACTGGGTTACAGCAAATTTTGATTTTTCCAGATTCAAAGTCAATCCAGAGTTTGAGATTCTTTCAAGGACATTAAGAAGATTTTGATTGTGTTCGTGCAAAGTACGTCCAAAAACAAGAATATCGTCGAAATAAGCCACTACACCAGACAAACCATCTAATGTTTCAAATATAAACCTTTGAAAAATTTCTGGTGCCGATGAAAGACCATAAGGAAGTCGAAGATATCGATAACGACCAAATGGCGTCGCTACAGTACATAATAAAGAGCTTTCATAGTCTAATGGTATTTGTAAAAACGCAGAAGAAGCATCAAGCAAAGTAAAATATTGAGCACCAGCTAATTCCGAAAACAGACTATCTTGGGTTGGAATTTGAAACAATTCCCGCCTAATATATGTATTTAATGCTCAAGGGTCCATACATAACCGAATATCACCATTGGCCTTCGGCGCAATAACAATGGGATGCACCCAATCGGTCGGTTCTGTTACAGGCACAATTATTTTTTCCGCAACTAGTTCGTTAAGTTTTTCCTTGACTAAACTTTTTAATGCCACTGGGATTTTTCTCGAAGAACAAACGCGTGGTATCGCTTCGTCTCGCAATCTAATTTTGTAAGTTTTAGAAATTTTTCCGATACCCGTAAACACATGTTTAAATTTTTTAATTATATCATCCACAGATTGTAAATTTTTTGGAGACTCATTCACTTCGAGTACGCCACTGTCTTTTATAATTCCCAGAACTTGCGCACCACTAAGCCCCAAAATCGAACTAGGCTCATCAGAACGCAATATATAAAATACCAAGTACTTTCGTGCATTTTTATATTTACAATCAAGAGTTATTTGACCAATAATGTCTATTTTGTGACCCGAATAAGAAGAAAGTCTCGATGAAGCTGGAGTCAGTTTATTTTTGTTGATTTTAAGTCTCTCGAAATCACGATAATTCAACACATTTACATGACTACCTGTATCTACTTTCAGTTTTAATGTACAGCCGGCAACATCGACTTTTTCAAACCAGTCAGTCGCACTAACCGCGGTGGTGATCACATGTTCACTTTTACAAGAGTCAGATTTTGTTATAGTCCAAACAATATTATTTTCACAATCGTTCATATTGTCCTGTTTATAAAGTTCATCATTTTCTGAGTCGGATTCAGCGATTTCGTGAACATTTTGATAAGCACAAAATTTCCGATAATGTCCCTTTCTTTTACAACGACTACAATGTCTATTAAAGGCTGGACACTTACCCTTGACATGATGTAATCCACAGTACGTACATAGGTTACCTGGAATTTGTCCTGTACTCCACTTACTTGGGCTAGCTACAGCATTCCCAGAACTATAACTTTTTTGTTCACAACACCGTACACCTGAATGTCTCGCATTAACATGTTTTTGTTTATATTTACCACTAACACCAGGGTTTATCGCGTTCACTGTCACAACGTCCGTTTTAGAATCACGCGAAATTTCTTTCTGTTTAACCGAACTACTTTCCATAGCACGACAAATAAACACTGCTTTTTCCAGGGTTAAATCAGACTTCTGTAACATTTTTTCCTGAATTCGGGAGTCTTTAATACCCAAAACAATTATGTCCATAATCATAACATCTTTTTCCTTAAATTCGCAGGTATTTGCTAGCTGTTTTAGAACCATTAAAAACTCATCAAACGTCTCACCCACAAGTTGATCTCTCTTGAAAAATTTGAAATGCTCGTAAACAAGGTTTTTTATTGGGTTACAATACTCATCGAATTTTTGTAAAACTACGTTAAGCTTATTGCTGTCCCCTTCCGAGTTATATTCAAAAGTGTTATAAATCTGCAGCCCCTCGTCACCTAGTTGATTCAAAAGTATAGCCACTTTTATGTCATCAGGTTTTGCACTTTTTCCACTGGCAAGCAAGTACAAATTGAATTTTTGTTTTCACAGCTTCCAGTTGCTAGCTACATTACCTTTAAAGTTCAATTCACTTGGTGTTTTTAACTGTTCTGCCATGTTTTACTATTTATTATACCTAACCAACGTCAAAATAGGAACGTTTTAAGTATTTGAGGGAAAGTTCAATCGTATATAGCACGATACTCGTGTCCCGTACAAAACAAATAGTTGTTTCCGCGAACTATCTAAGTAAACCGCTCACTCTACACTACCCGGCTTTTTTTTAAACATAACCTCTCATCGCGTTTTTCACCAGCTGCCACCATGTAATGTTTTATCTGTTGTGGTAACGTTCGGAAGAACTATGAACACTTCTCGATGAGAGTAAGACACCTCTGAGTGGTAGTTAATTATATTTATTAAATAAATGTACAATAGAGCGTAATGTCCGCGTACACATGTCAGAGAACATTAGAAGTAACTACTGCACGTGGACGTCTCTAGCGGCGTTGCCAAACTTAACATAAATCCTTAGAACTAAATAATATAACAATACTTTCATACATAACAACACCCACCTTCCTTAGTTCCAAGTCCTTAGTTTTATTTTTCTTTTTGGGTCCATATTTTGCCACAGTAGTATTTGGGGCATTCTGCATGCTCTTCACGGATTTCCTTATAAACCCATTGCAACAACCGCATACAAATATCCAATGCAAAGGTAAAAGGTGACCTCCTAATTTCACCCTCATGTCTCTGGCTACTGCCTTCAGTCTTTTGCCGGGCATTTTGAGATTAGTTTCGTTACAAACAGTAAAACTAAAGCACTAACAAACTATTTACACAACGATTTACATAATTACAGGAAACTTAAACACCACAGTAAAAGACACTACAAAATTATATAAATATTGAGAGGAAATAGAAAATCATTAAATTTGACAAATGCGTCAACTGCACACTACTGAACTGACAGAATGCCGAACGTTGGTTGCAGCTACAATAAACAGTTGGATTATTCATCTCTAAAGCGTCGTTACGCTTGGAATTTCTGTCGTAGCCCCATCAGACGTGACTTTCTGTTAAACCAAAATTGTCAAATCTAAAAATAATGTTAGGGAAACCGGAAACAAGCAGGCATCTAGCAATTAGGTCGAAAGAACTTACCACGGCGCTGCCTTGATGGACGGCACCCGACAACCGATAGAGGCATAATGTTTATTTTTTTAATTGTTTTATTTATATTAATTATTAAATTATGTCCATTCATATGTTACAAGTTACAAAGTTATAAGTTCAAGATGGACAGTCGAGCGAATTTTTATTATTCTGATTTTGCCTGCCGCACAGTGGGCTAGAATCCCAAAATCCTGGCCAAAAATTGAGAAAGGTAGAAAAGCTGTCAAACTATGACGAATTTACGGTTTTTTGGGTCGCTGATTTCAAAGTACTTTAAATTAATAAAAAAAAAAAAATGGCGGACCGAAAGTAACCACTTTTTGCGAGAAAAGCTACTTTTAAAAATCTAAATTAGAGTATTCATCAAAGAATTTATATATAAATAGAAGCAGATACACATTTACAAGTGTGTTGACAACATAGTACAGACTTAAGAAAACATTTTAAGAAAACATTACATTTTATAATCATCTCTTTCTTTATGGCCAAAATTACCATAGCTCCATCTTTGTTGCAGCCATCATCATTTTGACATGACAAATAAATGTAAATATAATCTTAATCCCCCAATTTGTGAAGCATTTTGGTCTGTAAATAAACCATTTTCAAGTGCTCAGGAGCCAAAATAAGACTTAAAATTGCATCAAATAACGTTTATATGCTGTTTCTCTAATACGAAGACAGTTTAAAGACAAAATAAATGTCGGTCGTCAACCTATTCTGAGCTGTATACATATATTTATTTTCCTAAAATTAACACTTTCATTTACCGCCAAACTACAGCAATACAATTAATGGGGCCATGGATTCGGAAGAAGATGTGTACTAGAGCCGAATTAAGTAGAGGTTGTTTCATTTAATAAGCCGATTCAGAAATTTGTTTGCAACCCTTACGAATCAGAAAAGAAGTAACTAATTTACAGGAAATCACGCGGCAGTTCATTTCTTAGGATTTGAAGTAAATGGCCCCTCGGTTCATTTATATTTTGACAAATTGACCTAGACCTTTTTTATTTAAAAAACTAATATATACCTACTGTGACAAAAATTACTTAGCAACTGTTCTTAATTCCTACAAGGCTACAAGTGGTGGATTGTCTAGTAAAATGGAGTTCTACCCGGTCACAAATTGGACTGTGAATTTGAGAGCATCTGCAAGCAATGTTAAGGGGCAAGGGAATAAATCAATCATTTACAATACTTATATATTTTTATACAAAAATATTTGCACTAAACATGAAAATAATTTAAAGGTTATTTGAGTCAAACATGAACAGCTGTTATTGAATAACTAGATTTAGACATAGGTCTATGCTGCACTCATATACCACGGCCTTGGACAGGCTGTAACAAAGATAGCATTATAGGCAATGTTGTATCTTAGAACGAAATGGTGAGGAAAGGGTATGTTGGACATGTCGGCAACAGTATCGTATTACTTTTACACTTTATCTCTGCTTCTATTTATATAAATTCTTTGGTATTCATTTTTTCTGCAAATAAGATTTCAATTTAATACTCTCCTCGAAAAAGAAACAAAATGGCGGACCGGCAGCAACTGCATGTAACCATTTTTTTCGCGATAAAAGGTACTTTCTATTCCACAAACATGTCTAACATGTTATATTGTGAATTAAAGTTACATCTCTGTACATACAAACTATTTTCATACTTTTGTTTTGCTACCTTAACACGCGCGTTTGAATTTCAAGCGTATAGTTAACATTTAGTCTGAACATATAGAAATTTCCGATGAATCGGTAATAGCTCTACCATTTCTATATATACGATATATCTAAATATGTAAGAAAAAACTTACATTGTTTTAAAAATATTGGTAGTTTTCACACCTACACTACCAGACATGGATCTTCTCTAACTATACTTATCCATAATTTGTCTCTATATGAACGATCACCATATCTTTCAGGCACCAAAATATATAACAGATTGCCAGTGCACATTCTAAATGTCAGTAATTTTAATTGTTTTATATTAAAAGGCTACTGAAACAATACTTAACTCATAAGTGTGTGTATAATATTAATAAGTTTACTTAATTTTATATAAATCTTAACTTGATATTGTTTTTTGTATACTTATTTAAATGTTTTTTTTTTTACTTATTTATTTGACTTTCACATCTGTTTTTATGAGACAGCCAACGTGATTAATAAAGATTATTATTATTATTTCTACAATTTTTAAGATAAAAATCTGAAACTTTCACATATTACTCTTGAAGTAATGTATAAAAAGATCCGATGGATAGGCATGCCAATTAATTTTTTTAATAAAAGTTATTAACGTTTGTTTTACTCCTAGTTTGACGCATTTTGGAGCAAGGAAAATTTTTTCTTTTATTTTCTTAAAATAAAGAAGGTTCATTCAATTTTTAAGATAAATCCCCTTAAAACATCTTAAAGTATACATTTCAAGCTTTAAAAATCGCACCTACAGAAATCTAATAACGCGATTTAAACCAGAGTAATAGGTGGCTAAAGTTAGTTATATACATATCAAATTTTATCGCTTTCTCAAGATTTTGAAATTTTGGAAGTGTACATCTTCAAAAATAAATGTTTAAAATTTGTTTCACTCATCGAATCTTTTTATACATTACTTCAAGAGTAATATGTGAAAGTTTCAGATTTTTATAATAAATAATAAAATAATAAAGCGTACAATGCACAGTTTATATACAATTGATTTTTAAACGGCCACATACGGCAAGATCTTAGCAAATAAACGAGAGATACTCGCCCCAACATTATTGCTTCTGTTCAAAACCAGTTTCTTTTATGTCAAAAGAATTAGGTACAAATGGCTTATTATATATTGAAAATTTGTATATTTATCTTTGTTTTTCTAGAGGCATGAGGCTTTAAATTATCATATTGTTACTAAATTACCGGCAAAACTCAAATTTTGTAACAGTTATACTCATAATACCGTTTCAATTTTGGTTTCTAACCTACATAACATGTTGCACTAATTATACCGCAGAGTGCATTTAAAAAGATTATTGTGGTAAAAAAAGCATTAAAATATCTAAATGAATGTATGTCTTAGTGAACTACTCTTCTTTCCTTACAAAAAGAAATAATAAAATATTATATTTAGTTAATTGCAGCCTCATCTCTCTACCTGGCTGGCAAAGTGAAGGATGATCCGCTAAAAATCCGAGACATTATTAACGTTGCCCATAACACGCTTCACAGAGGTAGCAGCCCCCTTGAGATTGGAGATGAATATTGGAATATGCGTGACGCAATTGTTCAAGCCGAACTGTTGATTATGAGGGTCTTGAAGTTTGAAGTTGGTACTACGCACCCCCATAAATACATGCTCCACTATTTAAAATCCATGGAGGGGTGGCTCGGAAAGGACCAGTGGGACACGTTGCCTATTGCTAAAGCTTCAGCCGCATTTTTGCAAGATTTTCATCATGATCCTAGTATTTTAGATTATAATCCTCGTCATGTAGCAATTGCTTGTATTTCACTGGCGTTGCAGTGTTATGGTGTCCAGTTGCCCCTTATCGAAGATACCGATGACGAAGCTTGGTACAATGTTTTCGTTAAAGATTTGCCCAAAGACAAACATTGGGAAATAATGGAAAAAATTATGGAGACATATAATAGAGAGCCTGAAACGGCCTAATTCTATCTGACTTTTTTAAACTTTTTTTTTAATCTCCTAAATTTCGATGTATTATGTTAATAGTCTAGGGGGTTGCATTGAATTTCAAGAAGCTGTTTCCTATTGACTGAAAATAACTGAAAACGTTAGTACTCATTATTCTAAAAAAAAGTGGCCCACTAGTGGGCCGTTCTAGGGGGAGGCAATGATGAAATCACAAAAAAAAAATGTTTCTGAGTCATTTCCTACTGGCTTAATTTTTTTTTTTTTTGCAAACAGTTTACGTGAATGAACAGAAAAAAGCTTCAACTGCATCGAGAAAAGGCCGAAATGCCTCAGCTGTACCCTCAAAGTGCACAGAAAAAAAAAATTCCTACGGCATCAACTTGAAGTATGTGATAGCTGATATCAAAAGTGTAAAAAATTATTCAGCGCATGCTTAATGGACTAAAGAGCTTCAGCTGGTACTATGAAGAAACAACTTGGATTTTTTTTTTCGATTTCATCATTACCTCCCCTTAAAAGTTTCACTTTATTCTTTAGAATAATGAGTACTAACGTTTTCAGTTATTTTCGGTCAGTAGCAAATGACTTTTTGAAATTCAACACCATCTCCTGGACTATAACTCTTTCAAATGTATGTACTATATAATGAAATATATAGATTTTTATAATGAATGTTAGTAAATTTTTAATATTTTTTTAAAAGTATTTTTATGTCAGCATTACAAAGTATTAAAACTGTTTATAAATTTAAATTGATACTAAGCAATAAAATGTTCGAAAATAGGGCATCCATTTCTTATTAATCTTAAGTTTATTTTACTCTCCTTCCATTAAGAATGACAAATGTGTCAATAAATTAAATTTAGATAAATTAATTTATTCTTAAAATTGAATATTAAAGATTCTAATAATTACTAAAAAATACGTTTATAAGATTTCCCAAACAGCAAAAAGTAATATATGACATCCGAAAAGAAAATATGTTAATTTCCGGTCTTCGCTTTTTTGATAGCGTACTTTCTGGTTATACCAGCCCATATAACTAGTCCATAAAGATGCTATATATAGTTGTTGTTATTGACCTGACATTTATAGCGCCTATGCTATATTCTAAAATTTATCGATAAAGCCTGTATTGCTACTATGCAACATATATACCTTGTTAATCCCATATATTTTAGCTTCATTGAGCCTTAAAAACTTCTTTGTGTTTACTATACCATGCATGTACGGCAGATACATGTTAAATTTTGCCCCACTGTGTGTATACTGCATCTGTACCATGTAATCTTTATTCTACCTTTGATAGGTATTTATCACATTTAAATTCAAACTACACCGCATCTCTATCACAACTTTATAATATATCTTAATCACATCTTTATTGCAACTATAAGCAGTCATGTGAACAAATATCCATTGTTTAATTGAAAAACATTCACTTCGCACGCCAGTGCCGGTTTTAGATATAAATTTCCCCTATATATATAGGCCCAGGTCAATTTTGCCACCCCCTGGGACCGGGCTTGCTATCATCAGTTTATGGGCACTAACCACTAAGATGAAAGGCAGAGGCGTCCTCCCACAGAGTGGCGCCTCTAAGCCCGGGACTATGAGGCTTAGTCAGAAAAACGGCCCTGTTTGTACCATAAGTATTATATATAAATTTTCTACTACGTTCGGTTTTATTGAAACAAATTGTTCAGATATGGCTGAAGGTGAATATTACACGTAACAGAACACTCAATTGCAATTTTCTAAAATAAATAAAAACAGAAAGATTAAATAATATGCTCAAGTGAAAAAAGATTTTTAAGGTTCTTTTTTGTCTCTAGTCTAGCGTTATTTCAGAAATATAACATGTCTTTAGCCTTTGAATATAGACAAAACTATGTTTAATCGATATCTTATCTTTACCTATTCGATACCTGCAGAGTAAAGGTAAGTGCCACTTACTAAGTGGGTAAAGATTTAGATACAGATGTAATGGAGTTCTTGTACTGTGTGCTTATACGGGCAGGTAAAAACTGACATTATTTACATGCAAACACCTATATTTATTCAATCAAGGATTAAAAATATTAATTTTTAATTTTTTTAATTCTCTAACAATCCATCAGGTTGTACTAGAGAACAAATAATTCTAGAATGAATTTATTTGCAAAAACCTATCCCAAACTTTTATTTCTAATAATCCTAAGACAAATATACGCCTCTCAAGTTGTTTCAATATTGAACCAACATTTTAAAAAATTCGTAAAAATCTATAATATAGCGTTTGCAATGCCTTTACAGTACACTTTTTATTATTTTGGTTCTTAAAAAAAAATCTATTTCCGCAAGTATATAGCCCCCAAAAATTTAGTCACATGACCGCCACTGATTCGTGTCATAGACAGGAGAGACAGATCAAATAGAAGGATCAAGGAAGTTAGACCAAAGATTAAAGAACTAACCCTAGAGGCTATGTGTAATAGCGCAGTTACTCTAGTTGTAGTGTAGCGAAGATAGAGAATTAACAATTAAGACAGCCGGCGGAAAACCTTTTATCAATGGCGCCATTGACCTCGACATTTAAATTGGAGTTCTCGCGCAGTTGCCACAATGTGACAATCAAACGGAGAAGGTAACATTAGAAAGAGAGGCCATTAGTGAAAAATGATCCTGATAGAACGACCGAACTCAGCTGACTGTCAGTAGCCAAGGTCACTAAAAAAACAGGTTGCTTTATAATATATGTGACATGAGGTATCTCTATCTTTATATGTAAGGTATCTATTTGGTTAGGATTAAATTGTACATTGAAAGAATAATTTTGTAATTTTGAAACTTTTCTACAAAATGAGGAAAAAACAGCCACACACAATTGTCGAGGTCTATAAGTTCTCTAATCTTTGCTATAGGCTCCCTGCATGATAGCACAGTAGAGAAATATGCAGTAGACTCACTCCCTGATGTCTACTCTAAGTAGAAAAAATAGGACTTGGTTTCGTTTTTTATGCTCTAGACCAGACCGAGTGCGCAAGACCACGCGCACAGGGAGGAATGGCGCCAGTTTTAAAATCTAGTAGCGAACACCGGCGCGCGGCGTACCGAACTAAATGTCAAATTTGTTGGTTATGTCCTACCCTAATAGCACATGGACGTCCCGAAAACGTCCCAAGAACGTACTCACAGGACATGAAAACGTCCCGAGGACGTACTCTACCGACGTAAGACGTACCGAGGACGTTTGAGGGACGTTCCGTGTCAGCAAAACGGGGTGTCCCGAGGACGTCACACCCAGGACTTATGTGGGACGAATGTAGGTCTAGAGAGGACGTCCTGAAAACGTTGTTGGGACATACTATGCAAAACATATAGGTACCTCCCCCTCCACCACTTTTAAGGTGTATTCACAGCAGAGGGTATTTATGTTCCTTTTTAGGTTTTCTAACCACATGCATTTCTTTCGAAATAGAATCCAGTGATTGGATTCTATTTCGAAAGGAATAAATGTGGTTAGAAAAGCCAAAAAGATAAAAAAATGACAATATATAATTACCATGTAGAAAAATTATTCAATTAGATTGATTTTAATACTTAGTACTTTTATTTATCAACACCAAATGACAAATTTATGCGAACATTTTATTTCTATTGTGCTATTGAAAAATAAGTTATGGCATTTGTATTTTTTTTAAATTAACTTCTTACTCTACAAATTCAAGTGTCAAGTGTCAAAAATACAATTTTTATGGGATTTAAAAGTTATATATTATAATACCTAGTACAGTATAATATAGTTATATATACATTAAGTCATATTGAATATTATAAGAAATAAGCCAAGTATGCAATAAAACGTAAGATAAATGTATATCTCACCTTCTCTTAACGTTTTGCACACTTCGTCTTTTCATAATTATCTTAGTTTATATTAATTTCTAATATTCTCTCTTTTTTGACACCCTCTCTGTTCTTTCTTTTGCCCTCTTCAATCACGATGTAATAGCCATTTCGGCGTCCTTCCAAGACTTTGAAGCGTTAGCGACTGCAGCAGCCCCTGTGCAAATAAAAGAAAAATTAACATTTCAGATGAAATCTTGGCAAAAAACATTAAGACTAATATATGCCACTTGATGGCAAGCTTATATTTAAAATAAATTGTTATAATTTTCTTGGTGTCCTATTTAAAAAAAAAAATCACAGTTTAACCCACATAACATCTCATGGATATGTACATCCATAGCATATGCATTAGGTGTTGGAATTTGAATATGTATTGTTAAATATACATATGATATGAAATGTATATTCAGCTACTGATATCCATCAGCGTCATATACATTGCATATTGCTGGAGGTATATACATAATGATTTATACATAACATGCCCATTAAGGTATAATTAAATTATACGCGTACACGAATTTTATCTCATTATCTGATGCGCATGCGCTACTAATTTATGGCATACTACGTCAGCGCACAGGCATCATTTGTTTACGGATTGTAGTTCGTAACAGCCGGCGCCAGCAGTTATTAAGCGATTAAGCCCTGTAGTATTGTGTGCATAGTGTTTATGTTTATGTGTGATGGAAGTTAACTCTTTCTCATTCTCTGGATTTTATATTTGCTTATTGCTATATTATGCTGTTACATTTGCATAAAGCTACCATGATGTAAGAGTATATTTATTATAATGCAATTCTTTAAATTTGTAAATAATCTTTTAGGGTTAGAAAATTTGCAAGTTTCATATTTAACTGATTGTGGCAGGTGTGTGTTTAGTTAAGATGGCGGAAAGTGACAGGGGCCTAAAAATTTGCTGTTATGTCATATTGGGTATGTATTTTATAAATATAGTGAATAAAAATTACATACGTTCATATTATATAACTTGCTAACTAATATTGAACATTTTAAATATCGTGTAATATTAGGTTATTTTGTAAAGTTTGTGTATGTTTAAAATAGTTATATAAAATATATTTCTTATTAAGCTATCTGTATTTTATTACCTCTTATATGGATACTATTGGATACCTCTGAAGTATAGTTCCCACGAACATCAAAACACTCGAATACTTTCATTCGATGCGTGCTGCTCCAATCGTGTTGGTATCATGGTATCAAAACTGTTCCTTTTAATCATCTCCTGATGATGCCAACATGACTGGGGCAACACGCGTCGGGTGCAGTATTCAATAAGTGTTTTGATGTCCGTGGAAACTACTTCAGAGATATGTAATGTATATTCATAAAATATACGATTGTGTATATGATGTGTGTTTCATATCCAGTGAATGTACATTGCATATGTTTATGTACAGTCACTGGATATAAAATAGATATGGAAGTCGGCGACAAACGTATCTGCTGGGAATGTTAATTCCACATCCATTAGATGTACATTAGATATACTTTCTCCATCTCGTGGATATACATATCCATAGATTGAAGATACAGTGTATGTACATTGCATATCATTTTGTTATGTGGGAAATGTGAACATTTTTTTTATTTAATTGACTTTTGCATTTGAAAGGTTCCCTTGTTCATTTAAAAATTTTAAGAACGCCTCTTTATATGAATGATCGATTCTACAAATAATACCAAAGACCGAGAGAAGCAGAAATATATTTTGTGACTAATGCTACCGCAGATTAATAACATTATTATAAGTTTAACATTATATTTTTTGCCAATATTATTACAGAATTCAAGTAGAGAAAATGGCTATGGGTTAAGATGCATTAGGATTTACGGTTAGAAGCAGGTTTATTAGGTTGAACATTGATGATGTATAAAAGTTTTTGTACGTACATACAGCATAATTTCAGAAAAATATAACAAATAGGGCATATAAGTTACAAATTTGTAAATTTTCCTCAAAAAGTACCTTTATTAGTTTTTTCCTTATATTAATTTACTGAAATCCCTAAATATACTTTACAAGTTTGTTGATGTTTTCTGGCAAATGTTTTTATTACTCTATGTATCAAACCTTACCTATTAAAAGTTTCATCACCTCCACTTGTTCATCAGAGATGTCGAACCATATATAACACTTCGTTTAACACACTGCATGAGTATAGGTACTTCTTTTCAATTTTTACTTCCCTCGCATACCGAATAAGGGAAGTATTGTATTTATAATGTTTAACCAACAATCTTCTTTTAAGTGAATAAGTTCTCTCCATGATAAACAACTAAAAACTACATACTTAGGTTCACAGGTGATCTCCCATAGAATTTTAACAGAGCCAAATAAGGTGGGTGCATGGTAGTATATTTATTATAACCTACAAATAAGCCGCACCAAATTTATCTAAAATAAAATATCGATCTAAATACTTATATATTAATAAATCAATCAAATAGACTTACCTGTTTTTGGTACTTTCTTTTGTAGCCGTTAAAAGTGACTAGTGCCAGTGTGCGGAAGAAATAAAAATGCAAAGAATTTATATAAATTCTTTGTAAAAATGATGCAATGCCTGCCAAATTGAATTTCCCATAGTTTGACATTTGACAGCAACTGAGTTGAGTCAGGTTGAGTAACATTACATAAGCTCTGCTTAAATATTGCGGTGAAAATGGCTGTAATATAACCGAAACTCATGAAAAAAATAGTTGAAACGAATATAAGATTTCTGAAATCAGAAAAATCAAATTGACAAAATTTAAATGGACCATGAAATATGAAAATGTTTTGTTACCAAAAGAAATTTTGTTAGCAAAACTTTTTAAGGATTTTAATTTCATTTTTACAGTTTTTAATTTCCTTTTTTAATCATATCCTCATCTGCTCAAAAAAAAACATCACTCCTAGAGGTTATTTCACAAATGTGTTTAGGTTTGTCTTGACTAGACTCTAGCAGGATGTCCTCAAAACGTTTTATTCAGAACGTTTTAGGGACGATAGCAAACGGACGTCCCTGGGACGTACCATGTAAACCCAGGACGTTCAGACCAAACGAGGACCTAAGTGAACGTCCTGGGGACGTTTGGTGTTATCAGGGTATGTTGTAATATATAATCATAGCACAACATTCACATAATTAGGAAACAGTTTCAAGCATTAAAGAATATTGCCATGGTGTTACATACACGCATAATAATAACACATCAGGCCCAAAAAAAAGATTCTGAGCTTTAAATCAGACAAATCGATGCGCTGCACATGAATCTGACGTTGGTTTTTACGGGATATCCCTTAGATTTCTATAGAATTGAAGAATAAGGTCTAGAGAAATGGCTTGTCATCCATTTTTTAGGCCTCATTCTTCGATTCTAAAGGGTATCCTGGAAAAACTAACGTGAGATTCGTATTCAGCGCATCGATGTGCATGAGAATACAAAGGTTTGATCTAAATCACGAAACTATTTTTGTGAAGCTGACAGGTTCACATTCTACTGATTTAACTGACCACATCTGCATGCGTGTATTTACTACCCCGTTCTTATTCGGCTATGCACCGTTCCTACGCCACTGGTGATTGTTTTGATCAAATGATCAAACTGACAATTGACTTCTTCAAACCCCCGCGGACCCCGCCTCTAGGTGCTGTTGGAATCGAGGTACCGTCATCGGTATATTTCTGTATTTTCGGGGATCGCAGCCAAGAATTTCTATTTTACTTGTGAGTTGTGAGTAGCGAGTTTAGCGAAGTTAGTGTAGGTAGGGTATAAGAACGAATGAAAATGACTGAACGATTACGAAGTGGTAGTTGCACAAATTCTGCAAATCTTTCGGCAAAAATGGCTAACGATTTGACTCCTCGAAAAACAATGTTGATAGTAGTGATAGTGGTCGGTTGTTTCGCAGTGTTGTGGCCAAAAGTGTTCTACCCAATGTTAGTGGGATCTGCGAATCAGCACATTAAACCAAGTCCCATTGACAAAACCACAGGTACCGAGATGTTTATCTTTTCTCAGTCATTTGTTGTTGTAATCTATTCTTCCCCTGTATCTAGGATGCTGTGACGTGATTTCCGAAATCGACGTTAACACCATTAAAATTATGTCTGAATTATGTAGAACTATCATAAAACGAGACGAAGATACACCTCTAACTGGCAGGGAACTCGTTGCAAAATGTCAAAGTGCTGTTCTAGAGACTTGCGGTATTGATATCTCAGCCGTATTACAAGAACAAGTCAGATTGGGGCAGTCATTTAAGCAGATCTTAGACGAAGTAAGATCCTTAAATGGGTCGCTTTGTTTAAAATATAACTTTGGGTTAGCCCCCTGGAGGCTAGGCGTTCCACATAGGGTTACCGTAAAGATGTCTCCTTCTTCCAGTAAGCATTTTAGAAGTGTGTTGCTTTTTAACCATGAGCTAAATTTATTTTATTACTCATAATCTAACCATGTTTGAAAATAATTTAAAATATAATGTCAAGGGTTAGTTGATGTTTTTATGTTTTATCTTGAGAGAATTATTGTTTTTCCATGGTGTCATTTTAAGCATCAGAGAAAGTACGAATAAATAACAGAGCAAACATATCCGTGAGAGGTATTTGTTTATTTCAGGTCTATTTGGTATCAACAATATCAATCATCAGTGTAGCATACCAACTCACATCGAGACAGAATCGTTTAGTACTTATTAAATTAATGCATGATACTAAATAGACCCAAGGTTAAAAAATGTACTAAACAGTGCCGTTTTTGAGGTAATTTTCAAACAGGAGTTATAAAGCAGACTTTACAGTCGACAGTTTTTGTTGCCGATAATGAACATTGCAAATTTTGCTCTTACATACATTTTTTGATCAACTTTGCAATGTTCCTTGCACATGGAAACTACAGAAGAACAAGTTTTGATCGGAGACTGAACATAATTTTGTCACATTAGTGTCAGTTCTAGTGGATTTTAATAATTTTTAAGGTGCCAACATTAAAGGATGTAATCATTTTGGTTAGATGCTAGAATAGTTATTCTGGGTACCTACGAACTTCATAAATTAAAACTGACTCCGTATTGGCTAGTTATATTGACCTCCCTGGCCATTATGCTACGTCGCCTATGCCAAAGGTTACGTTAAGTGAATGGTCAGATTCGAAATGTAAAATTATAAGGTCTGACCGATCAGCTGATTGGGCGAAACGCTGACGTTTTGTTCTACAACTTCCATGGTCAAAATAGAAGGTTAGGTTAGGTTAATATGTGAGTGGGCTCCTGTAAGACCCTCCGCTGTGACCATCAGGTCTATTGTGGCTCACTCCTAGTTATAGTTTACCCAACAAGATTATAAGTTGTTTGTTATGCCACCTGTGTGTCAATCTTGTATCAGTGAATAGGAGGCTTTTGCCAATTGATAGTTTACTATTTCCATACACTTAAATCATTTGTTAAATTCACAGACACTACTTAGACTATGGGTAGAATGCCTACTAGCGCCGCGGCGCGGAATTTTTCTGCATAATTGTATTGTGTTCTATGTGTCTGTTGTTTTTTTATATTTTCTTGAATAAAAAACACATTGTTTCTATTTGCAATTGTTATTAATCGTGAGTAAGTAGGTACTGTCGTGAGCAAAGCAAAATATGATAAGTTTTATATCGTATTTTTTCTAAAATCTAGTTGTGTACATCTAACTTTAATTTTTGTGACATTGTCAGTTAGTTGTCAAAATTAATTGCAAGTGTGCCCATATAAGCGATTTAGTTAAAGCTGGAGTTATTGCTAAAGCAGAAGATGGATGGTCAATGAGACAAATTACACTGCGTAATATTAACAAAAATTCTTTGTTTAACGTTTTAAAAAAGTGAAGAATCAACGGTACGATTAGTAGAAATCCTGGATCAGGGCAACGAAGGATATCAACTCAACAGCAAGATTTGCAATTGGTAAATAAATTACTAGAAAATCCATTTCACGCAGTAATTCAGGTTGCTGAAGGAACGAATTTTCCTGAATCTAGTAGTACTGGTCGCTGGCGAGTAAGAGAATCTGATCTACGATGTTATCCAGAAGCACAGAAATACCTACTTAAACTGTAGTCCAGATAACCATTGTGATTAAGAAATGACGTATCTCCCCGAGTTGAACGACTCTATCCACAACGCTCTACTCCCCTCCGTTCGCGTATACCCCCAGTCCCAAAAACACCGGTGCTTTCTACCGCACCCTTTACTGCAATGAAGTATGTAAGTTTTTTGCTCTGTGGTGAAAACCATAATTAAAATTATTCAAAAACTGATTTTAAGAGAAAGCAATGCGGTAAGATCAATAGGGAACAAGGGGTAACGCACCAAGTGAAGAGAGATCTCCCTAATAATCCAATTTTAACAAAAAATATTGTTCAATCCTGTAATATATATTAATGTACAACTTACATCTATTTTTATTTTAGTAACATCACCCAATTTGCCAAAGACAGATTAGTGTTAATCATAATTTTAGTAGGCATTTAAATAGTATTTCATTCGTACTACCTTTATGCGTAATTCAAAATAAACTTTGATATTTTACACCTATTAAATATACTTATAAGTGTAATGCTACTCTATTGCATATGATTCTTGACAGTAGTCGCTAGCGCCATCTAGGCGCAGAATTTAGGATTCATCTTGTCACCTCGCTCACTCTTAAGAAAGGAAAGAAAACTTTGACAGAACTGCCTTTTGACAATCAAAAAGTGATTGACGTAATTATTACAAAGGGAACACATACATTTTTTAAGTTTTTAATTCCAAGACCATCTTTGGACCAAGATAATTTTTGGTCACGGTATAGGGCCGTTCCTGACGGGGGTGTGACAGGTGAAGTCGTACAGAGCGGCACAATTTAGGGGGTGTCATTTTAGCTTACTTCTATATCTGTATCAGATTTGCTTTTGTTGTATTTGATTGTTATTTTCAATATTTATGAAGGGTTTATCAACAAAGGCTTCAGGGTATTGATTGTTTGTGAGAACTTCTCTGATAAACCGTTTCTCATTGTTTAATATTTCATCATAAAAAAAAAAGATTTTGGCCCTATCATACAAACATTTCATAACACCCCTCTTAACGTGTATCGACTGATTTGAGTTGAAATTTAAATATCTGTTGGTACGTGTTGGTTTTCTATAAACACTGGTTTCATTGGTACCATTTACTCTTTTAATTAAAACATCTAGAAATGATAATTCATTTCTAGTTTCCTTTTCTAAAGTAAATTTTATAGAAGATTCTTTATTTACATTTTCGAAAAAATTATCTAGTAACTCAATACCGTGAGGCCAAATTGCAAAGATATCGTATACATGTCTCCACCAGATAACCGGTTCGTATGTTTGGAACATATCTAGTCTCAAAATTCTCCATGAACATATTGCTTAAAATTGGTGACAATGGAAAGCTTATTGCCATACCGAAATCCTGCTGATAGAAATAACTTTCCAACTGAAAATAAGTTGTTTTGATACACCTAGTTAAAAGTTCCATTATGGTTTTTACACTCAATTTAGTAATTTTCCCAGTAATGTACTTGTTAATTGTATTATTTTGTAAATTCCTCAGACGTCAGTTAGAAGTAAAAATACATGTGGCAAGAAGTCCCAAAGAGAAAAGTAGAAAAATTAAGAAAATGCTACAAATAACGTTTAGACAATATTTAAAATATACAGTACTATTTACAGAAAAAAATTGTTTTCAAAAAATGTACTCCATAATTTATGGGGCGGCAAAATGTCTTTTTGCACGGGGTGGCAAAGGACTCAGGAAAGGCCCTGGAGCTATCCATATATTCTCGATCTCTGTTGTTGAATCATTCTAGTTTGAAAAGAAAAATCCATTATGAAATACTTATTGCAATAACAAGAATCTTCTGCCTACCTCTACCAACCTCATATCAAACAAAATTAGCGTAGGTAAATACTTGGATAATTTTATTTTTGTAAATATTTGTTGATCTTTAGTAAGATTAAGAGCCATAACTTCAGGGTTAATCTTCTTTTAGTTGAGCTAGGTTGAAATTTGGCATACTCTTAGATATTACTCTCGCCATGAGAGTACAAAATTGCAAATTGCCCAGTTATATAAAACTATATATAGAAACTGAACATAATATTCATAGAATTATGACTAAATAACTTTAAATGTGAAAAGTATACATCGATTCCAATGTTTTCAAAAGGTGTGGATTCAAATGTTTTGTACTGTTCGAATATTTTTACTTGTTAGTAAGATTGATGGTATAATAAAAATACTGTGTACGTTGCTACCAGTTGACTTTTGTTTACCTGGAACATGTTCAAACTTTTAATCTAATAAAAACAGGCACTATTTTTACATAGTCAAAGCGAGAACCTGATCTTTATTGATAATTTGAGATAATGAAAAACAAATAAGCTTGGTAACGAAGCGCTCATTTTCAATTAAAAATCTTGTTTTTCTTTAGTTATGAATATAATGCTTTCAATTTTATACTATTTTAATATGTCAACGTCCATGACAAGATAATGCTAATCTGGAAGGCAATGTATATAGAATACCAATGATAAAATTTTATTAGCTCGATGGTACATGTCATAATATGTGGCAATGCTAAAATGCATTAATATAATAGTCAATTTGCTGCAGGTTGTGACCCAAAAATTATGTGCTATCAAAATTTGTGCACGCATGTAGTACTTTAGATATAGAGTATAAATATTGAGGTAATTTATGTATCCGAAGCTATTTTTAATTATATCTCAATAAATATAAAAAATATCTATTTGGTATTGTTATGTATTACACCCCCTTGAAACCGGAGATTGGTACGCCTATGCCTAATAGTGACTGGAAACTTGTAGAAAGAGGTAGAGTTTTCTAAACCGTGGAGAAGATTCTTGATTGTTTCTGGATGGATCTAGAGGCAATTTCAGAGTATATAAGGCGCGATTACCGGCGCAGAGAGAAAAAGTTTATTAAAGTGAAGTTTCACAGCGAAAAAAAGTGAGGTTAAATATCAAGTAAACAAAGTGTAAAGGTTATTTTGAAGTATTGTATAGTCAGTGAATTATTAAAAAAGTGTTAGTGGTTTACCCCTTGTTAAAATTATTTAGAACCCATAGATTCATACAGGGTGTTTCCTAAAGGGTGGAAAACACGTAACAATATAGTACAAAATGAGAAATCAGATGAAAAAATTTTAGAAAAAAAAAGGTTGTAAACATGATGTTAATATGAAAATTAAATTAAATGCCGAGGGAAATGCGTAAGGCCCAGAACATGTGTAAGACATAACAACATTTTTAGGAGTTCAGTTGAAGTTTGTATTTAGTGCACCAATTACTAATTTTCTCTGTTTTTATTCTGCAAAAAAAACTTTAAGTCGTCGGCATAAATTAAATATCTGACTATATTTAATTTATGCCCGCAAATGTAAAGGAGATAACCTCATTTAAGGATTTTAAAAAACAAGTTTTTAATATTATTTTAGCTCTTGAGCCATATAGCGAGAAGGAATTTTTAAACGCAACCTAAAGCTATATGCTACTATTTATTTGTTCTTTTATTTCTTATAATCAAGTTGTTTTTAAAACAAAATTTTAATCTCGATTTTAATTAATGATTTTATGATTTGAAATAACTTAAAGATATATTGACGCCTTTCACTCAATTAGTTTTAAAAAAATATTTTATAAGACTGATTTTCATGAAATAAAGTGTATTATTATTATTATTATTTAAATCACTTACAATATGGTCCGTTATTATACTCTTCGCAAATACAAAAGGAAGAGTATCTTGCATTCGATTGGCACATTTCTAAATATTGCTCGTAGAAAAAAAAATTCGTATCACTGTGTTTGTGATTCTGAATAACTTTCAAATAATCCGTCTGTCCATCACGTTTTTTTTTTTTTTATATTAAAAGCATGATAACTTCAGAACGAAAAGTCCAATTGTATTGAATTTGGACAGTAAGTTAATGTTAGTTAGAGCAAGAACCCTATTGTTTTTGAACAAAATAGATCAATAAATAAAAAAGTTATAAATATTTTTTATAATTTTTTTTTATGTTTTGTAATTAAACAAAAAATGTCTAAAACTAATATTATTTACAAATAGAAACTGCGAAGAGTATCCCATAGATTGTGCAACAATTATATAACTAGTTTTTTATTACATTTGTTAATGAACTCTTATAATAAAAAAAAACAAGCTAACCATTACCTATACTCTTCGCCGATTTACTGCACTGTTTATATAATTGTTGCACATTCTATAGGATACTCGTCGCAGCTTTTTTTGTAAATATACATTTTTTTTTTAATTTAAATAATTAATAACTTTTTTATTTATGGATCGATATTGTTAAAAAACAATAAGGTTCTTCCTCCTCCACAGTCACATGAATTTTTTTTCTCTTTGAGCAATATTACCGGTTTTAGAAATGTGCCGATCGAATGCAATATACTCTTCGTTTTCTATTTGCGAAGAGTATAAAAATAGCAGACCAAGGATAGAGCCTTGAGGGACTCTATAGGTAACAATGTATTCACCAGACTTTAAGCCATTAAACGTTATGTATTAATTGACATCCGTCAGCTATGATCGCACTTATTATGAGCAGACACAGATGTTGAATGTTGTCAATTTGGGATATACCTGTCATTTTGATATGCATCACACATCCTAATTGAATTTTTATTTATACGCATATTGAGACAAACTTTCACTTTGTACAGTCATTTGAAAAAGTAAACAAACAAAATACAGGGCGTTTTGTAAATTTCTACTTTTTATTCAATTAAAACAGACATCAACAAAATAATACTTTATTATTTAAATAAAAAATCCAAATATAACATAATAACCAAAATTTCTTACAGGTATTAGGCAAGAAAGGCCGCTACATCTTCGATCTGAACTTGTACACCCAGCTTTCAGGGAACGAGGTAGAGCAATACCACAACCACAAACCGTAACGCCGTCAAGAGCTACACCAAGGATAGTAGAAGGAAGAGTGAGTATTACATTTTATTTTCAAATCGTAAATTTTTTTTTCTAATTATCACTGTTCTAAATTTCGAATCTGGTAAGTTTCCAACCAGACGAAATTTTCTTACTTCATAATAAAATAAATAAAACTCGAACTCGGCACATAAAAAAGTTTCCTGCTTGCTATATTTACTCTTGCAAATTTTTGTATTTTTTATCGACATAGCCTTAGAAAAAAAATCATATTTTCTACACTTATTAAAATTTAAGTTTCAATGTATTGAAACATATTCTTTATAGGATTTTGCAAACAGCAGAAAAAATAACTATCTATAACTAAAAGAAAAACTTTGTGTAAAAATATTAATGAAATCTTTGCATTCTTTCGATAACCTGAATTCTGATTATGCTAGCAAATTAAAATTCTAAAATGAATTTGTCTAATTTCTTATTTGAGAATTCCCATTCTAACACTAGCATCCACACAGTCCCCTACAGCCATGTAGATTAAACTGGTATCTACATAACCCCCTACGGTCATAAAGATTCAGTTAAAAATGAGAACAAAGGCCTAAAATGAATTTATTTATCTACCTTGTCTTAAAAATATTTTCATTCTAATGGATTACATTTTCATGAAATCTATCATTCTGTTTCTTGGAAATGCTTAGCCTTTGAAACGTTTTTCGCCCTTATTCTGGAGCTCATCAGAAAGACATAAAGCCACTCATAAAGATGTTTCATGCAAAACCAAGACAATTTCTATGAATAAGTGTGAAATAATTATATTTGGCATTAACCAATAAAATTTTTTTCTGCTGTTTGCAAAATCCTATAAAGAATATGTTTCAATACAATTATAAGCAAACAAATAATAATTCTTTTTTAAACATGCACAGAGTATATAGGCTCCAATACTAGTTAAGTTTCAATTGGTTATACTGATAACACAATAAAAATTTGAGACCAATTCAATGTTCAATTTTTTAGTTAAAGCAAATTAAATGAAAAAAAACTTATGACGTATTTTTACATATGTTAATATTATAGAGACATTGAATTTTGTTTGTTCTCTGCAATAATTTGTATAAAAAACTGTAAGTATATAAAAAAAAGGTGCAAGTGTGATATATCGTTGAAATCGGAATTTTAACTGCTTTCCAATGGTTAGATTACAAATTGTAAGTAATAATAAAATAAACAAGTTGTTGTGCCAAAATGGCACTAAACGTAATCCGATCTCAACCAAAACCTTTTCAGATCTTCTAGAGCACTAAAGAAACCCTCATGCAAAGTTCCATCCAAATTCGTCCAGTAGTTTCGCCGCTATCGTGCTAACACACACACACACACACATACACACATACACACACACAGCATTTTTCAAAAACCACTTTTTTGGATTCCTGGGACCTCAAAACGTAAAGATTTGATGTTATCTCAATTTTCGATTTTGGACCAATTTTAGTAACCTCCCACAATTTTATTGTGGGGAGGTTAATAAGTGTTTATCTAAAAGAAGCCGAAACAAATAGTCTGCGAAATTGGTGTTAAATAATTATTTAAAGTGATTAAACCACTTAACGTGAAATTCGATAAGATTCTATTCTGTAGATGCAGAATGTATGTGTGCGTAGAGCAACTAACTTTGCTGTGCTTTCATCAACAAAGCACAGCAAAGACATCAAGTTTTTGTCTCATTTTTTTATTGATTGTATTTTTCTTTTTCATAGTTTTTTTATAAGTAATTTTTTGGGATTATTGTGATTGTATTACATTCATTTATAAACAAATAAACATTCTGTATTTTGTATTATGTACCTATATATCTCTGTGACACATCCAATACTCTAAATTTTTTTGGCCCACTTGGAAAAATAAATTGTTGTTATTATTATTTCACCTTGCCCACCTTGCGCCACCTTAGCATTTATAATACAATTCGACTTATACCAGTTTAAAACATCAATACTGAGAGAAACACATAAGCCTCGAAGAAATAAATAAATAGAGAATTTTCGTTGCCAGCTCATCCTTATCATCGAATCTAACTCTTGTTCAGTGTCTATAGATTTCTCTCTTTCTTCAATACTGTCTACTCCTCTGGGTTTCTTCTCCCTATTCATTTGTGGAAACTTCATCAACTTTGAAATGGATTACTTCTGATTCATAACTCATACATAAGTCATCAAATTCTATATCATACTCAAACTTTCTAGCCAACTACCAGACACATAAGAGTCCTCGATTTTAATAAATTTAAAACAATTGTTAAAAATTATCTAATATAAAATCTTTTATAAAATTGACGAATTTGTAAATTCATCATATTATAATAATTAAATTTCTACATTACCACGTTACCTTATTGGCTACATATTTTCTCTACGTACTTGTGTTCTTTATTTTAAATACTTTGTATTTGATAGTATCATTACTTCTGTGGATGTACGTAAGAAATTTTGATTTTTTAACATTATCAAATTATCTATTAGCTAAAAATTTATTATTTAAAAAATGCACTTAGTACAGCTGCAGCTTTTATAATTTTCGAATGGTGATCCAAATAGATCTTTTGCCCTATATACACTATGTCTACACACAAGTTCACTGTTCCGCACTAAAGAACGTAATGACATATATACATCAACATTGAGAAATAGGGGATTAGTAGATACGTTTTTTTGCGCTTTAAAATAATGAATTGTTCTCACCAGACGCATTACTATGGTTGGTCTAGAAGGATGTAGTTCCGAAATATAATTTAAATTAAGAGATTAGTCTCTTGCATAGTTCATTTTGAAACATTTACTCTTCACGGATCTAATTCCATGTTGTCAAACTCATCAGCAATGTCGCCTTTAAAATAATGTATCTGTTTTGCTGGATAATTAAAATTAATGTTGTTTACAAACTCAGAATTATGTCTATGTCTACTTGCAATTGCAGGTAATATTATTGAAGCGTATAACTGTAAAGTATTTATGTTCTATTTATATTGGGCATATTTTGTTGGTACAGTTCCAATATTTATTTTTAAGTGGCATCACATTTTCCGTAACTTGTTCGAATGATGATATTAGTCCAAATAATGATATAATTTAGCCTTTCTTCAATTACTCAAGCATTTTATAGTTACATTAACGAGTGTTTAAAATGAAACCGCCAACTTTACAGTATAGCTTTAAAGAAAAAATGTAGTTGCCTCGATTGTGGCACTGGTAAAGCAGGAAATTGAGCAGAAAATATTCTGTAGATAAATATAGGTGTGCTTCTTTTTTTTTTTAGATTTTGATTACACAGACGCCTAACGTAGTGATGAGTTAATATTCTATTAAAATTAAGTATTGTTTCAACATTTAGAGAGCTTTAAAATTGTTATGTGGCCAACAACCCATAGTTGAACAACATGCCAGTACTTCTCTATACTTTAAGAATGTCTTTAATGGATAAACTAAATTCCAATCATTGACACTACACTGAAAAAGTCATCTTGGGAGATAATTGTATACATTCCACTTATATGATTAAACTACTGAATAATGTCTTACATATCTTATTTCTAATTGAATGATCCACATTATCTAATCAAGCAGTGAAAGAAACCATAACATAACAAAAGGCTAGCGATATTGTCAGGGCCGGATATAGGGGGGGGTATGGGGCAAATCGTTTACCATTCGGCACTTTCAGCGTTCGGCAATTATGTACATAAAATCATAGAAAAACTCAAAACAATAGAAACTCAATGTCATAAATAATTATTACTTGTCGAGCAACCCCTATCTTGTATCTTGTATTTGACTTAAAATCATGCTCTAAACACAGCAGCTCGCAACAGCGAGGCCAAATCTGCTTGTTCTAGCCTCTAGCGTTGATCACGAGTTACATCTCTAGATAAAATTGTTGAAAAGGTTTATGAACTAAAGATCATTCTACCATTTTGTTACAAATTATGTACTTTAATTCAAACTGTGCCGGTGAGTGTGGCTTCAAATGAAAGGAGTTTCAGCAAACTAAAACTTATAAAAAAAGTTGTTAGAACAACAATGACCGATTCACGTTTAGACCCATTATTAATCTTATCATCAGAGAGGGATATTCTGGAACAAACACCTTTCAACATTTTAGTTGCACGATGGGCCACTTTAAAAGAAAGAAGAGTTAAAGTTGCTTAAAAAAAATTAAGTTGTATAATAATATATCCATTTTATTTATAATTAATTTGTGGCAATATTCATTTATTATGTTTGTTGGGTATGTTGCCACTGGTAAAATATGTAAAAATTTTGATGAAAAAAACCTCTGCGCCAAAAGGATCAGACAGAGAGAGGCTGGTTTTTAATCATTCTAGCATAAAATGTCACGCAAGTGAAAGTTTTGACAACGGAAAAAGAAATAGTTTCCGAAACGTTAACAGCCTACGATTTAATTTACTTTATTATCATTTAACAATTTTCTTTCAGTTTATACACTTTTAGGTGTGACTGGTGTGAGACATTTTGTACTAAAAATATTAAGAACTATCCACTCCCTGTCTGATCCTTTTGACGCAGAGGTTTTTTTCATCAATATTTTTACATATTTTCACAGTGGTAAAATACCCAACAAACATAAGGAATAACCGTTTTGTATCTTTTATATTTTGCATTTTACTTTCAAATAAAGGTTTTTTCTTCAATCAGATTTACATTTTTTTGTATCCCAAAAATTAAATGAACTTTATATACAAATAAAACAGAGGACCAGATGAGAAGAAGTCATTCGGCATTATAACAATTTCGCACCCCCCCATAAAAATTGCTTAAAACCGGCCCTGGATATTGTTATCGTAAAGGATGACCATCATCCTGCCTTTATATTGAGATTTAGTCGTATAATAAAACATGAAAATAATAAAATTTAAGTAAATTCTAATTGTAAACTATAAGAGAGCCGAGTTTCTTGTTCTTTATCAAACATTAGCAAGAACTGACGGGAACATTTTAAGTAATACTGAGCTACTGATGAGGTTTGTGATGGGTTCCATTCCAAAGTAAGCTCAATATTTTTTAATATTATACTTCGATCTAAAACTTCAAAAATAGCATGTCGCCACTGGTCTAATTATCCATTAATTAAATCTATTAAAAAAAAGCATAGTGCATTAAGTAAATACAAGCAAACGTGATGTAACTTATCAGATTGAATTGAAAATGTTTAAAAAGTAAAAAGTAAAAATATATTCCGGTAATTCTTTTTTTTAACTCACTTATTTAACGTGACAATTGATCAAAGACTAACATTTGTAAACTACATCAAGCGTGTTGTCACTAAAAATTATAGAACTCTGGGTTTTGATATTAGAAACACCACATTTTACATATGTAAGTACATTAAAGCAACTATACACCACATTTTGAGTATGCTTCAATAATTAGCAGTCAATCGAGTATACAGGTATCTAGAAAAAAATGATCTATTTACCGAATGCCAAAATGGATATAGATCTGACAAATCCATGGAGTTGACCAGCCTCAAATTCATGCAAAAATTATATGGTTACTTCGATAAAGGCAAGAAAGCTGTTGGCATGCATAAATGCGGCTTTTCTAAAGTTAAAGTTAAAGTTATTTTCTCTAGGAATAAGATATTCAAGATGGCGCCAGACAGAGAGGATGGGTCATCTCAAGGCGAGTGTAAATATTGCAAAAAAGGAGTTACTAGTAGTTTTAAATGCTGTGAATGTGGTGCAGAGTATCACCCATCATGTGCTGTAAGAATTAGTGGTTGTTCTTTTAAATGTTGCAAGCCAGAAAGTATAAATAACAAACTTGGTCCAAGTGCTAAAAAGATAGACAATAAAAGTGTTGATTTCTCAATGGAAGCATTTACATATTTAAAATTACTTGTGGAAGAACAAACAGTGACAAACAAATTACTCAAAGAGAAAATAAACCAGCTAGAAAATGAATTAAAAAGTGAAAAATCTAAATACAAATACATAGAAGACAAGTACAATGAAATTGTTAAAGAAGGAAGATAAAAAACACAGTGATTCTGATAAGCACCTAAAAAACGTAAACATCAATAAAAACGCAACTATGGCAGAAGTAGTAAAAAAGGGGTCACAAAATACAAATAACCCAAATCTAAAAACAATGATCTCACAACAACAACAGATTATGAATGTTATATCTCATTTTAATAAATATTGATACCTATTAACCTTGACTTAATTGCGTTGCATCAATTGAGATAAGAATTTCATTATGCAGTAAATACTTTTCCATTCATTCAAAGTAGAACGCTGACAAAGCCATATCAGCATAAATTACACAAAGAGCTTAACAATTGCTAACCTTCAATTTATGCAACCCTAGCATTAGAAAAGTTATAAGTAAGACTAGATTTGTATAGAGCCATCAGACATACATTAGAAATCAATTCAATCAGATATCATAAGCTAGATATATCAGAATAATTCAATTCCATTAGATAAACATAAGAATAAGAAACATTTCAAGCTACGTTAAACTACATTTATAATAATTCAACTAATATTAAGAAAGTGTAACCCAAGTGTTGTAAAAATCTTCGAAAAATAAAAAATCTTTTTTTAAAAACCAACCGTTCTTGTTACGACGATAACAAGTGGCGCAGTCGGTAGGATTTTTTCTACGAAGCAGGCGAGAACAAGCGACCCTTCTTTGGTGGATTCCAATCCTTTGAGAAAAAGAACCGAAATCCTGAAGAAAATCAACCAAATCAAATTCAAAGAAGAAAATCAATCACAACTCAAATTCAAAGAAGAAAATCAAATCAAACAAACAACTAGGCAACTCCAAGGCAAGAAACGGTACGAGTGGAAGGAAGATCTAATCACACCCCTGGCTCGCACATTCTTGAAGAACTTTGTGGAAGGAAGATCTGATCACACCCCTGGCAAAGTGCTCCTGGATTCCTGTTGTCATCAAACAAAATCAGCTTCATCATCAGCAACTGGAACAACCCAGCAACTGACGAAACTTCCCAGCAGCAGACTGGTACACATCTCAACAATCATCCAGAACGTCCCAACAACCGGAACATCCCAATCAACAGAGAAACAACCCGTACACATGCAACTTTACCTCAAGACAACACTCTTGTAAGTACAAAGTTTTACCATTGAAAAAGTAGCATTGTATTTTGTATTTTCAAAAAGCCAATTTAAAAATCTATTGAAAGAAAAATGGATAGAGAAAATGAAATTGAAAATGAAATTGAAAACGAAGTTGACGATTTACCCTCATTCAAATTAACAGAATTATTTTCACTAATACCAGAGTACGATGGAGACCAAATTCTCCTTGAATCATTTTTAAGTTCATGTCAAGCCGCCTTACATATTTCAAATGTTGAACAAAAAGTGTTAGTAATAATTCACATTAAAAACAAACTCAGAGGCAAAGCTTCACAATTAGTAAATTCGAAATTCACAAACGATTGGTCAGAAATAAAAAATTTACTAATATCAAATTTTGGTGAAACAAGAAATCTTCCTAGTTTAATACATGATTTACAGTACATGAAACAAGGCAAAGATTCTGCTCTCAATTTTGTCCACAAAATTCAAACCCACAATGCGAAATTGCACTCAGCAATAAACAGACAATCAAATCTAACTGAAAATGAAAAGAAATCTCAAGCCGCGTTAATCGACAACATGTGTCTCGACACATTATTGACAGGTTTAGATTCAAAATTAGGTGCAATAATAAGGGCTTCAAACCCTGAAACAATTTTAGATGCAGCACAAAGAATACGCCGAGAAAATCAATTAGGTTACTTAGAAAACCAAAGACAAAACTTAAGACCAAATTTTACAAACAAACCACCACACTTTCAAACAAACCAACCACAAAACAGAAATCAAAAAATGTGTAATTACTGTAAAAAACCAGGTCATTTAATAAACGAATGCAGGAAAAGAAATTTCAACAACAATCAACCACAATTCAACACAAATCAAACTTTTTCAAACCAACAAAATTTTCAGAGATTTCCTCAACAAAACAATTCATTTCAAAGATTTTCAAATCAACAACCAAGCACATCTTTTCAAAATTCAAACTTTCAACAAAATCAGAGACCTTCAGTAATTCAAAGAAACCCAAATTTCCAAAGACCTAACACAAACAGTGCAAACACCCATTCAAATCAAAATCAAACACAAAATTTTCAAAGACAAGCACATCATTTAAACGAACAAATGAGCGAAGAAATGACTGGAACTTTTGCTCATTTTCCTCAGACCAGTCAACACCAACAACAACAATACCAACAAACATCGAATTTACAACAACAAATAGACCAAATTTCACACCGTGTACAAGATTTATAAATATAAATGCGACACGATCCGAAAACCTCTATTACATTACTTCACGAAGCAAAACTTGCAAATTTTTAATTGATACAGGCGCGGGTATATCAATTATAAAACCACAAATTGTTCCCCCAAATTTAATTCAACCCACAGAAAAAATAAATGTACAAGGTATAACGAATGAATTAATTCCAATTTCAACTTGTGTACACTACACCTTTTTTACTGAAAACAGTAATGATCCATTAAAATGTTATGTAGCGGACATTAACATCGATTTTGACGGATTATTAGGTGCGGACTTTCTTGATCATTATGAAAGCGTAATTGATTTAAAAAATCGCAAATTAATCACTAAGTACAAAACACTTGACCTTCACAAAAGCGGAGAAGAAAAAATTCAACAAGGCTTACACGAAGAAAACACTCAACAAGAATTTTACGAAGACAAAAATCAACAAATCACTCAAGAAAAACTTCAACAAGAAAGAAAAATTGAAAACAAAATCAAGATTGAACCAAGAACAGAACAAGTCTACAAACTCAAATGCGACAAACCAAACAAGGAACTGATTTTATTATCCGAAGAAAAAGAAGAAGTAATCATCCCAAATGCACTAGTCAAAACCAACGAAAATGGAGAATTTTTCACAACAATTTTAAACAAGTCAGAAAAAGAAAAGGAAGTAAATTTGAACAATCTACAATTTGAAGAAATTCCAACAATGCAATCAAACGAGCAGTGTAACAGAAAATTGAACTACACCCAAATCAACAACACAGACAGACAGGCAGAAATTGAAAAACAACTTCGACTGGAACATCTAAATGAAGAAGAAAAAGAAAAAATCATAAGCACATGTTTAGACTTTTCAGAAATTTTCTACCTAGAAGGAGACCAATTAACTTTCACAAATGAAATCAAACATTCGATCAATACCAACGATGCAAAACCAACTTTCACAAAATCTTACAGGTACCCTCACATACACAAACAAGAAGTGAAAACGCAAATTACAAAAATGCTGGACCAAGGAATCATTCAACCCTCAATATCACCATGGTCATCACCAGTATGGGTAGTCCCCAAAAAGTTAGACGCAAGCGGAAAACAAAAATGGCGTGTGGTAATAGACTATAGGAAACTGAATGAAGTTACCGTAGATGACAAATACCCACTACCAAACATAACAGACTTACTTGATCAGCTAGGAAAATGTCAATACTTTACAACTCTCGATCTAGCATCTGGCTTTCACCAGATTGAGTTAAATCCAAAAGATGTAGAAAAGACAGCATTTTCAGTGGAGAATGGACACTATGAGTACAAAAGGATGCCATTTGGATTGAAGAACGCCCCTTCAACATTCCAACGTGTCATGGACAATATACTAGTAGGAATTCAAAACGAAAGATGCTTAGTATATATGGATGACATCATCATTTACTCGACAACTCTTGAAGAACACATCAATAGACTAAAAGAAATTTTTACCAGACTATCAGAAGCAAATTTAAAAATTCAACCAGACAAATGTGAATTTTTAAGAAAAGAAGTAGCATACTTAGGGCACATAATAACGAAAGACGGAGTAAAACCGAACCCAGAAAAAATTTCAGCAGTTCAAAACTTTCCAACACCAAAAAACCCAAAGGACATTAAATCATTTTTAGGATTAGCAGGTTACTATAGAAGATTCATACCCAACTTTGCGAAAATTGTCAAACCTTTAACCTCTTTACTACGCAAAGATGCAGAATTCAACTTCAACGAACAATGTCACGAAGCTTTCAACAAATTAAAACATGCTTTAACAAATTATCCCATTCTTCAATACCCAGATTTTGACAAGGAATTCATTTTAACCACAGACGCATCAAATTTTGCTATTGGCGCAGTCCTATCACAAAAAATAGACAACAAAGATCTACCAATTGCATACACCAGCAGAACACTCAGCCAAACAGAGTCAAAATACAGCACTATACAGAAAGAATGTCTCAGCATCATCGTAGCCACAAAGACCTTCAGACCATACCTTTATGGAAGAAAATTCAAACTTGTAACAGACCATCGACCTTTGACATGGTTATTTTCAATAAAAGACCCAGGATCAAAACTTGCGAGATGGAGATTAAAACTAGAAGAGTATGATTATGAGATAACGTACAAACCTGGAAAACAAAACACCAACGCAGACGCACTATCCCGAATAAAATTGCAAGCGCTCAGAATACTTCACAACGGATTACAAGAAGATACATTACAAGAAGATAGTAACGATGGAAGCGAAACCACAGAAATAGCCCCCGAAACAATAATCGAAGAATATTCAAGATACAAGAAACTAAAAGAACAAAAATCGTTAATCGACTTTTCAAAATGCAAGAATTCAAACGAAAATTTTCTTGACAAATCTCACAAAAACATATTAACACCAATCATGCAAGGAAAAATAACTGAAAACCAATTCAAAATAATAGAAGACTTTTTCGAAGAGAATCGCCAATATCGAGATGACAAAATAAACGTCCAAAACAGCAAAACAATAAAGAACAGGAAGTATTACATAATACCAACATCTTACGAAAACACAGAACAACTTTTATTTCACGTAATTTACGAAAACAAAAATGATCTATTAGAAAATTCAACTTACTATTTAGAAGAGATGAAAGAAATACCTTTACTTGAAATCTTATCATACATATTTTCAGACGATGAAATTGAATTCATCACATGCAACAAAGAAATAACAACCCCAACAGAAGATCAAAGACCAGTTATAATTGATCAATATCACTCAGGCAAAGCAAATCTACACAGAGGCATAAACGAAACAATCAATCGTATAAAACAAAAATACAACTGGCCAAATCTCAACAAACAAGTCGAACATTTCATCAAAAATTGCGAAACTTGCAACAAAGCAAAAATATGTCGAAAAAATTTAAGCAATCCCCTCGTAATAACCGAAACACCGAATACCCCATTTGAAAGAATAAATTTAGACATTTTAAAAATCCCAGAAAACAATCTCATTTTAACAATACGAGACGAATTAACAAAATTCACTCAAGCTTACCCTTTACAAGACAAATCAGCGAAAAATGTAGTAAACACTTTACTTTTATATTTTCAACATTACGGTACCCCATTACGTATACATTGCGACAGAGGAGGCGAATTTGATAATCACCTTTTAAAAGACCTTTGCACATTGTATGACATAAAATTAACCTATTCTTCAGTAAATCACCCCCAATCAAACGGATCACTCGAAAGATTCCACGCAACCCTTTTAGAAATGATACGAGCGACAGTAACAGACAATCCCAGAGATCACCCACTAACATGTTTACCGTACGCGATAATATGTTACAACAATTCAAAAAATCAAACACATGGATTCACCCCGTATGAGCTAATATTCGGGCATACAAACTCGAGACCCCCTGAAAAAACGTACAATCAAGAAGAACTAATTTCAAAATACGTACGCGATTTAAATAACAAAATTTCTTATTTTTATCAATTAGCACGAGAAAGAACATTCGAGAAAAAAAGCAAAAGCAAAAGCAAGATATGACTGGAATTTTCAACCAAAAGAAAAACAATTTAACATTAAAGACCAAGTTTTTATCAAAGAATCACAAAGAAAATCAAAATTAGCAAATAAATCAAACGGACCTTTTGAAATAATTAAAGTTTTAGAAAAGAACGCATTAATTGTAAAAGACCCTGTAACAGACAGAGAATTTACTATAAACTCAGACATGATAAGTTCGAAACTAGAATAAAATACTTTCTTTATTTTCAGGTTATCATTCGCGATAATAAGAGTAAGTACACACACAATGGACTATGACTTAAAATTATTAAACAATACCATTGGAATTTATTATCATCCTGAAACTGAAATGAAAATTGCAAATGACAAATGGACAATAATGACTTACAAAAACATATCTTTATTAAAACAAGTTTACAATCAAAACGTTGATTTAATAAATAACATAAACTCGAGATTATTTTATGAAAAGTAAAACAGTAACAGTACAGAGTGTGTATTAGAGTGTACAAGTGAGATGCAGTCATCGAGTTTAAATCATTTTAAGTGTTGTAAAATCAAAACTTTTTCAAATTATGTTTGCACTAATTGCTTCGGCATTTATCATAAATCCTGTCTACCACGTTATAAAGTAAAAATGGTGAAAGGAAACCAAATAATTTGTTGTAAGAATGAAGGCAATAAAAATCTATCATCTGACAATTTGGATATTAGTATCCATGAAAGAACTATTGCTAATTTAAAACAAGACAATGATATGAAAAATAAATATATTGAAAAAATGAAAAAAGACAAGGAGCTGTTTATGGCAGACGTATCATCTTGTGAAGAAGAGATGAATGAAACAATTAAATTGCATGAATTTAAAATCAAGGAATTAAACAGCTATATAGAACAACTGGAGGCCTTAATAAAAACATTAAAAAGTACAGATACAAAAACTGTAAGTACACAGACAAAACCATTTGAAGGTAAAAAACATGTTTCTACAAATACTGATATAAACAACACACAAAAGAACTATACAGAGTGTCCACAAAATAAACCAAATAAAATTATTGACATAAGTGAATTTAAAATACAGGAGGAAATAATAACAATAGATGAAAATGAGGAAAGAAACAGTGTTAGTCTGCATGATGAGATTAGCCAATCTAATGAAATCTGTTCTTTAGAGAAAAAGGCTTATCCTGATAATCTACATAATGTTGTAATGAACCCTAAAATATCTGTAACTTGTCCAGAACTGAAGAGGAAGAAACATGTACTTATATTAGGCGACGATAATGCCAGGCATATAAATAATGATATTAGCAGAGTCCTAGATACTAATATCTATAATATTTTTTCTATTGTCAAACCTGGTGCACTATTGAGTCAAACTATGGACAACATTAACGAGTTGGCGCAACATTTTACTCTTGAAGATCATATAATAGTTATAGCTGGCTCAAATGACATTAACGCAAGAAGAACTCCTTCTTTCCGATATATTTGCAACAAGCTAAAAACATGTACTCATACAAATGTTGCATTCACCTCGATTCCTTACCATAGTCATAACATAGCCAAAAACAGACACATTTTTAAATATAATTCAAAATTAAGTTGTTTTCTTGATAAATTCAACAACTGTACCGAAGGTTATACAACATATATAGAAATTAATGGAAACACTAAGATTAACAGCTTACGAAAACGTATCGCAGAAAATTTACTAACTTCACTTATGTTGCCAAGGCAGACTAAAAATTTGAAATTTATTCATTTGATAGAAAATATCAAGGATGGCACAGCAATGGAAAAAACCAGGCCTAGTAATATCGAACCACATAGAGTTTTTTTATACCCTCGTTTATCACAACTGGAGTTACTCCCTTAGTACCAGGTAGTACCAAAATTTTAAATATTTTTCATCAGAATATTCAGTGCTTAGGAAATAAAATCTTAAATATAAATGATGTTTTTAATAATTATAAATGTGATATTTTGTTACTTTCCGAACACTGGCAAAATGATATTCAAATTAATGTAAATAAATTAAGTAATTTTATTCTTGTTAGTTCACATTGTCGAAAAAAATTATGTCATGGTGGGGTAGCCATATATAAAAACAATGATTTTTATTCTGATGCCTCACTTGTTTCAGTAGATGACTTTTGTGTAGAGGGTGTGCTTGAATGTGCTTCAGTACTACTTGTTTCTTTTAATATGTTGATTGTAGCTTTATATAGACCACCCAATGGTGATTTTAAACTGTTCTTAGAGTTATTTGATGGTTTATTAGAATATCTGTCTGTTAAGGATAAGCTTATAGTTATTGGAGGTGATTTTAACATAAATTTCGCTGCAAGTAGTACTAACTTGGCACTTCTAACTGATTTATTAGGATGCTATGATATCACTATTACCATTCAATCTCCTACAAGAGTAACCGCTTCATCAAGTACTTGTATTGATAATTTCTTAGTAAATTCTAAAGTAATAGATTTTAAGACGGAAGTTACTAACTTATATTTATCTGATCATTTCTCTCAATCAATTCATATACAGATTCATTGTCCAGAAAACAAGGAGAGCAAATTTGCACAACGCAGAAATTTCTGTAAAGAAAATATTATGCAATTTTGTAACTATTTAGAGAGAGAAAATTGGCAAGAGACTTATGCTCAGGATTGTCCAAACAAGGCTTGTAAAACTTTTAGTGACACTGTAATGTATTATTTTCATTTATGTTTCCCACTAAAAAGAGTACCACTTTTCAAGAAACAACAGAGAGATTGCTGGATGACAGATGAACTAAGACTGTTAAAGTATTGGGTTACAATTTCTAGTGATATGGCTAAAATAAATAAAGATTATAAAGACATTAGCATTTTTTTGCAAAAGGAATATTGTAAAGGACTAAAAATAGCCAAAAGAGAATGTCATGATAGA
Organism: Stenurella melanura; assembly: GCA_963583905.1. Classification (NCBI taxonomy): domain Eukaryota; kingdom Metazoa; phylum Arthropoda; class Insecta; order Coleoptera; family Cerambycidae; genus Stenurella; species Stenurella melanura. The sequence continues at coordinate 188,595,287 of OY757310.1, forward strand.
CAAATTCAACACTCTAGTAATAAATCAAAAGCAATGTGGAATACAATAAATAAACTAAAAGGTAATGAGAATAAATCTCCTGTTATAACAATAACTGAAAATGGACAAAAAATACCAGATGTTGTTGTAGCTAATAATTTTAATCAACATTTTACGAATATGGTAACTAATAATTGTGCATATGATCCTGACTTTTTGAGTGCAAATATAACTTTTTTTGAAAGATCACTTTTCTTAACTCCAATTTCACCATCTGATGTAATTTCTTTAATAAATAGATTAAAATCTTCCAATTCATGTGGATATGACGGCATATCCAATAATTTAATAAAACATTGTAAAACAAGTATCAGTCAGCCACTAGCTTTTTTAATAAACTTATGTTTTAAATCAGGAACATTTCCTGACATATTTAAATTAGCTATTGTTCAACCTTTGTTCAAAAAAGGAGATCCCAACGATTATGAAAACTACCGAGCAATCAGTTTACTTTGTAGTTTTTCAAAACTCTTCGAACTCGCCCTAAAGGATCAATTATCATCTTTCTTATATGCGCATAATTTACTGTCTGCCTGTCAACATGGATTCTCTAAGAATAAAAGTACACAATCGGCACTTTGTGATTTCCATGAGTTAATTGTGGATGCCCTTGATCAGAAGCAGTATGCCTTAGGATTATTTATTGATTTCTCCCGTGCTTTTGATATGGTTGATCATGGACTACTCTTAAATAAACTGGATATGTATGGAGTCAGAGGGATTCCATTAAACCTTCTCTCGTCATACCTCAAAAATAGAACCCAAATTATCAAACTAAATCGTAATGTGACGAGCGATATATGTGAAATAACACAGGGTGTTCCTCAAGGATCAGTGTTAGGTCCTCTGTTATTTAATATATATGCAAATGATTTAATAACATATCTAAGTGGAATATCAAACGTCCATACTATATGTTATGCGGATGACACGAACATTCTTATTATAGGCAGTGAATTAAATGCAATTAAAAATACTGCTAACCTAGTGTATTCTAATATAATCACATGGTCTGAAAAAAATAAGCTCACCTTGAATAAAAATAAAACAAAAATATTATTATTCACATTGCAAAAAAACATAGATATCTGTCTCTCTGACAGTGATATAGAAATGTCCGAATCTATAAAAATACTAGGATTAATCTTCGATAAGCATCTGCAGTGGGGAAATTATATAGACAGTTTATGTAATAAATTGCGAAGCAGCTGCTATGGGTTACGTTTTATGTCCATGCATTGTAGCAATGAGATTCTTTTGACTCTCTACTATGCAAATTTTCACTGCCACTTGAGGTATGGAATAATAAATTGGGGAAACAGTATACACATAAACCGCATATTCATTCTTCAGAAATATGCCTTGAGAATTATTGCGGGATTAGGTTTTCGGGAAAGTTGCCGTAATATATTTAAAGATTTAAAGATTTTAACCGTAACTGGCTTGTATATTTTTGAAGTATGTCTATATGTTTACAAGAATAAGCACAAGTTTCTTGCTAATCAAGTGAACCATGTTCACAATACAAGATTTAAAGGGCTACTACAGCCAAACTCTTGTAGGACAGCTTTTTATCAAAAAAACTTTTTTTACAATGGATGTAAATACTTTAATTTTTTATCTGATGACATTAAAACATCAAGGAACATCTGTGTTTTCAAGGCAAAATTGAAAAAATTATTGATAGAAAAAAACTGCTACCAAATTAATGATTTCTTCACATAAATTTTACTGTTTTTTTTTTTTTCTTGCATTTCTGTTTGTTTTCGTTTGTAATGACTGTTTGTTTTGTTTTTTAGAATGTGTGTATTATATATAATATTTTTATATATTTGCTTTGACTATATCTATATTTTTGTAATTTTTTTATGTACTATTTTATTTTGACTTGTGTAAAACATTTTCTGTTATATACACCAATAAATATTATTATTATTATTATTATTATTATTATTATTATAAAACTCTCCGAGATTAAAATTCTTTTACACAGAAGTACAACCACACATAAGTTTAATTAACAAACAATTAAAATCCATTGAAACTAAACTAACGGAAATTAAATATGATACCCCAAATTATCGTTATAAAAGAGGATTATTAAACGGTATAGGATCGATTTGGAAAGCAATAACAGGAAACTTAGACGCATCAGACGGTGAATATTACGCTGATTGTATTAACAAATTAAAAGACGATGAACATCAAATTGAGAATCTTTTAAAAAATCAAATCTCAGTAACCACATCAACAATCAAAAATTTCAATTACACAATACGAAAACTACAAATAGACGAACAAACATTTAACGAAGATATTATAAAAATTCAAAATACTTTGTTAGATATCTCAGATAACGAAAATTATTATGAAGCGAGATTTAAATTTATTGAAATTTGCGAACAAATCACCGAATCGAATATAATTATTGAAAATGAATTAGATGACATAATTGAAAGCATAACTTTTGCAAGATTAAATACTTTACACCCCTCAATCATTCAACCAAATGAATTAGTAAATGAATTACGAAAAATTTCACAAAAATTACAAAGAAGTCATTTACCCCTTTTACCAGATTTATCAAATGTAGCATCTTATTTTGACATTATAAGTCTTAAAGCATTTCAAACACAAAGAGAACTCGTATTTGTATTAGACATCCCAATTGTCGAACCGTACAATTTTAAACTATTTCATTTATACTCTATTCCGATTAAAGATAATCGTACGCAAATGTTTCATTTAATTTTACCAACTTCAAAATACATAGCACTTTCAGATGATAAGACATTGTACATACATATGGATAATTTTGAAAATTGTAAACAAATTGAATTCAAATTATGTAAATATTTATTACCAAACCCTGTAGATTTAAATGCAAATTGCGAAGCACAACTTCTATTACATCCATTGAAATTACCAGAAAATTGTGTAACAACATTACTTTATTCAGAAGACTACAAAGTACAATTAATTTCACAAAATACTTGGCTTGTAGCAATCACAAATTCAGTACCTTTTGTAATAAATTGTCTAGGACAATCTGAAACAAAAATAGTTGAACAAAATGCAATTTTAAATTTATACCCACATTGTACAGCATATATAGGATCAACCAGAGTATATGCAATTTATGAAAAAAAGACGTCAATTCAAGAAACAATTCAAATTCCTGAAATTAAATTTAACTGTTGTTCTCATTTACCTAGAGAAATACCAAACTTAAAACCATTAAAAATTTCAAAACTAAATCTTGATGAATTAAATATTGCCGAACATAAATTAAATCAATATAGCAAAGATCTCGACAAATTAATAAATGAACCATTCGTTCAGAAACATATTTCATGGTTTACGTACTTTATAATAGTATTGGTAATATTACTTATTATTTTAATTATATTGTGTAAATGTAAAAGAAGGTATCCAAAAATAGGAATAGCCTTAGGAAACAGCCCAAGTCCAGATCACCCCGACGATAGTTCGAGAAATTTATTAACGAGGTTCAGAAGACAAGTAACCCCTTTAAGAAGACAACCAATCCGAAGAAATTTCAGCGACCCAACCATCGAAGAAGAAATTGAATTAAATCCTAATTCACAAAAATTAGTTTCAAGACAAACTTGACCCCTAATTTTTAATCTTCGTAGGGAGGAATTGTTATATCTCATTTTAATAAATATTGATACCTATTAACCTTGACTTAATTGCGTTGCATCAATTGAGATAAGAATTTCATTATGCAGTAAATACTTTTCCGTTCATTCAAAGTAGAACGCTGACAAAGCCATATCAGCATAAATTACACAAAGAGCTTAACAATTGCTAACCTTCAATTTATGCAACCCTAGCATTAGAAAAGTTATAAGTAAGACTAGATTTGTATAGAGCCATCAGACATACATTAGAAATCAATTCAATCAGATATCATAAGCTAGATATATCAGAATAATTCAATTCCATTAGATAAACATAAGAATAAGAAACATTTCAAGCTACGTTAAACTACATTTATAATAATTCAACTAATATTAAGAAAGTGTAACCCAAGTGTTGTAAAAATCTTCGAAAAATAAAAAATCTTTTTTTAAAAACCAACCGTTCTTGTTACGACGATAACATGAATTCATATATAGACATAAACAATGATATTAGTGGACAGGAAAGTGAAGAACAAACCAAACGGCATGCTAGAGAATTAGACAATAACAGAGTAAACAATAAAAATGATGAATTTAAAAAAGTAACTCATAAACAAAAGAGACGAAAATATGGAAATAGGGATAACATATGTCATGGTACTGGTGCTTCTGAAGATGGAAGTAGCTTCACAGGTGTAGATAAAAAACTATGGCTCTATGTATATAGGGTGCCAAGAAGCGTAACTGAAAATAACGTTACCAAATATATATCGAACAAACCATCATTTAAAAATCTGGAAATAGGTGTAAAGGAATTGCCTACCAACGGAAATCAAAATAAGGTGTTTTTAGTAACAGCTCCATTTGAGAAGAAAGAAGAAATGTACCAGCCTGACTTTTGGCCCAAAGGGGTAGCAGTAAAGCGTTTTGATTTTAATAGGCAAAGGCGCTATAATCAAAATAATTCTTTTTTATAAAAACTTATTGTTCAACATCTACAAATACAAACAATTGTATGTCAAGTAAGGGTGTGAATATCATGCATTTCAATATACAGGGCATAGCGGCTAAAGTTAGTGACTTAGAAATACTCTTAGAGTCTCAGGATATTGATATTTGTTGTTTATCAGAACATTGGCTAAAATCATATGAAATTAACTCGATTAAATTCAAAAATTACAAATTAATAAATAGTTTTTGCCGTTCAGAATTTGTGCATGGAGGCACATGCATATTTGCTAAAAACGACATTAATCTAAAAGCTGTTAACTATACGTCCATTATCGAAAAACACTTTGAAGTAACAATAGCTGTCTCTAACATTTTAAATACTAAATTAAAACTTTATATAATTACATTCTACCGTACACCCAATAGTGAATTAGCAATACTTCTTGAAAAATTATATGAATTATTATGTGAACTGTATAATATTAATTATTATTATGTTGTCTGTGGAGACATTAATGTAAATCTTTTATGTGATAATAATAATAGCATGCAAGTTTTTAACCTATTCAATGAATTTGGCCTGAAAAATATTGTAAACAAACCAACACGTGTAACTGAACTATCCGCTACTATGATAGATGTTATGTTTACTAATATGCCCCATAATGGCACTTCTGTTGAAGAAACTCATTTATCCGACCACACGATGCAAGTAAGTAATTTTACAATCGCATTACCAATGAAGACCCTGTTTAGTAGTGAGGTTATATATATAAACGAGATATCTCTAACAGCAATATAGATACCTTCAAAACCCTATTAAAAAATGAGCAGTGGATTGAAATGTATAGTGCTAATCAATTTAACAGTAAATTTAATGAGTTTTTCTCAACATTGATCTTCCACTACAATAGTGCTTTCCCATTAAAAAAAAAAATATATGAAAAATGGGAATAACAAAAAATGGTTTACACAAGAATTAAAAGACTTGCATCATATGCTCTGCGAAATGTTAAAACTATATAAATCTAACAATAATGAAAATATTCGAACAAGATATAAAGAACTAAAAATAATCTATAATGAAAAAGTCAACAATCAAGAATTAGTTATAATAATGATAGACTAGCCAATGCTTCAAATATACCAAAAGAAAGTTGGCGTATCATTAATGAGCTTAAAAATGATTCCAACAAATATCACCTACAAGAAATTATAACTCTGAATAATGAAAAAATTTCAAATAGGCAACAAATGTGTAACAGTTTTAATGAGTATTTTATAAATATTATGTGTCCTAAGCCAAACTATAATAACATTATCTTCATATGTTAATAAATCCTTTTACTTACACCCAACAACTCCTCAGGAAATAAAAACAATATTAGACAAAAGTGCTAGTAAACCAGCACCTGGTATAGATGAAATAAATGGGAAAATTTTAGCAGCAACATCAGACATTATTTGTACTCCACTCTCTTATTTAGTAAATGAATCTTTCAAATCTGGTCAATATCCCGATTCTTTAAAATTATCCAAGTCTGTACCAGTATTCAAAAACAAGGGATCTATTAAAGAAATGAGTAATTATAGAAACATATGTCTACTGAGCCAGTTAGCAAAAATTTTTGATATAAGTTATAACAATAGATTAAGTAACTTTCTAGAGTCAAATAACATATTAGCTTCATTTCAAAATGGATTCAGAAAAAATAAATCAACATCCACTGCCATCTCAGAGGTCTGCAACTTTATTTATGAATCACTAAATAATAAAACATATCCAATAATGCTATTTTTCGACCTAAGTCGTGCATTTGATACAGTTGATCATAAACTGCTTTTAGAAAAATTGACCAGAATTGGGGTGCGTGGTGTCGCCAATGATTGGGTGTCCAATTATCTAAGTGAGAGAAAGCAGATTGTAGTTATTGATAATGTTAAATCTGATCCAAAGGATGTAGGGGTAGGAGTACCACAAGGTTCGATCTTAGGTCCTCTATTTTTTATAATATTTATGAATGATATATCTCAATCATGCATCAGTCCTGATTTGAAAGTACTATATGCAGATGACAGTAACTTTTGTATAACAGATGAAACTATCGATTTAGCTGTTAAAAAGGCCAATAACTGTGCCGATGAATTTTATAAATTTTGTGTAAGCCATGGTTTGTTAGTTAATATAAGTAAAACCATATATATGTCATTTTTACCAAAAACCGTAAACCACGACTGTAGTGCTCTTATAAAAATGAATCATCAATCTATTGAGCATGTAGATTTCACAAAGTTCTTAGGGGTGACCTTAGATCAAAAAATGATCTGGGAAAAACACATTAACTCTACAATTTATAAATTAGGTTCAACCTGCTTTTTGATAAGGCAGCTACGTAATACTGTTACGGCAGAAATATTAAGATTGGCATATTTTGGCCTTGTACAATCAATTTTGTCATATGGACTTATATTCTGGGGCTCCTCAGCCCATTTTGAGAAGGTATTTATAATGCAAAAAAAATTATACGCTGTATGGTCGGAGTACATCCCCAAACACATTGCAGAGAAATATTTAAAAATTTCAGAATTCTCACTCTTCCATCCCTGTACATTTATTTGTTGATCTTAAATACAAAGAAGCATGAACATTTATTAATTAGAAATAAGTCAGTACATACCCATGACATACGCAATAAAAATAATCTATATCTACCATTTTCGAGACTTTCTGTTGGACAAAATTCTCACATATACCAAGGTATTATCTGTTATAATAAATTCATATCTTTGTTTGGAGTAATCAGTAACTTTAATAAATTTAAATCAACACTACACAACTATTTGTTAAATATGGCATTCTACTCTCTTGCCGAATATTTGAAAATGCAATGATATTCACCATTTTTTGTTTGTTATATGTGTTCATAATTGTCTTGTCTTGTCTTATACAATTACCTATTTTATTCAATGACTTATTATATACAATTACTAATTCATATTCTTTATTTCTATACTATATTTGTACTTATTTATGTTTGTTTCTAAATTTTGGACTCGTCCGATAAATTTTATACGTCATTGTGTGTGAAATTTTATGTGATGAATAAATCATTATTATTATTATTATTATTAAGGGGCAACATTCTAGATTGGGTAATGTCATATCCAGATAATACAATAATATTAGTTTCTCTAGATTCACTCCTTGTCATTAAAAACATGACGGTGTTCGTTGATTTTTCTAATTCGGTACCAAAGTCTATTCGTAATATAAGCTATAAAGAAACAGGCAAAAATACGAAATTTTTAGGAAATATAGATTTAACACTTGATTCTCCAGACATATGGATAGTTTTTGCTCAAAACTAGCTAGAATTACATTAGCCTTATTAAATATTAAAGGAGAAGTCAACGAAGGTGATCTAACAGGATTCAGACTAGTATGGAAAATCTGGAGAACCTGGAAATATCAGGGAATTTTATAAATTGTATAAAAAATCAGGGAATTCTGCGCCTCCATATGGAAGACCATAGAGTTCTTAAGAATATTCACTGATTCAATCCAATTCAAGGAATTATTTTATGTCAAATAAAAAATTACTTCACTGAAAAATATATAGAAATTAATATTTTTGGTTATGGAAAACCTGTAATATTCAGGGAATTTTTTCAGCTTCGCAAAGTCTGAACCCTGTCTAATGATAATAGTAATAATAATATACTTTATTTCAGGAAAATCAGTCTTACAAAATATTTTTTAAAACTAATTGAATGAAAGGCATCAATATAGGTACTGTATTTAACAGTTATTTCAAATCATAAAATCATACATTAAAATTTTATTTTAAAATAACATGATATAAGATAAAAAAAGAACAAATAAATAGAAGCAAATAGCTTTATTTTGCATTTAAAAATTCCTTCTCACTATATGGCTCGAGAGCTAAAATACCTAATATTAAAAACTTTCTTTTTTAATCCTTAAATCCTTTATATTTGTATTCAGTTTGTTATAAAACTACACGAGTAATAACATATTATTCTCTTGTATATACAATGCTTAGTTATAATTTATAATATTATCATCTGGGGACAGGCAGTGGAAGTTAAGAGAGTATTCGTAATGCAAAAGAGGATCATCAGAATTATCTTTAATTTATCCTACATTCTTGTCGACGGACATTTCGAGATAAAAAAGTTATGACACTACCATACATATATAAATTATTTTGTTTTATATATAATAGTCGTAACCAATTCAGCTTGAATAAAGCAGTACATAATCACAGGACACGCGGTGCAAACGACATACATATAGCTAATTACAGGTTGAGTAAATTTAAAAAATCCTCACACTGTGCTGGCACATATCTTTTTAATCTACTCCAAACAGCATCAAGTTGCTGCACCCAGACACGGTATTTAAAACGGGATTAAAAAACTACTTAATAGAGAACTGTTTTTGTTCCATCGACGAATTCTGTAGAGGAATTCATGTATAAAACATTAATTAGTTTTTATGTATGTTACTGAAGAACCATAGCATACTCCTTCGCATAAAATCAAGTCAAAATTTGAACTAGAGTTTGAGTCATATTAATAATACCGTTATCGAAAATCTATTCGGTATCCCGAATCCAGACCTTTCTTACTATAATTTTTATTTCTCTGCTGCTCTGAAACCTATTTTTAGCGTTATAATTATAATTCCGGTTATATTAGCTGTCATCGTCTCTCAACCTTGTGTTGATTATTTTTTGTTTAGATTGGTGGAACTAATTCTAATAATAATCTAAATTTAAATATCCTGTGGTCAAAATGTGAATTTATTTCGGGAGCTATAAATTTATATTTGGTATTTTATTGGGTCGTGTAAATGTTTAGATCAGTTATTGTTTGGATTATGATGGCAAAGCTGATGGCGTATGTGATATATTTATAGCTCTGTGATGCCTTTCCTATTTTAGAGAAATTCCAGAAATGTAACAATTGTTCTTTCACTAAATCATAGCTGACTTGAATAAGGGTTATTATATTATTCGCAAATACAAAACAAAGAGTATATTGCATGCGATCGGCACATTTCTAAAACCTGTAATATTGCTTGTAGAGAAAAAAATTTCATGTCACTGCGTTGGTGATCGAATTCTGAACAACTTTCAAAATGTCCGTCCGTCCGTCTGTCACGTTTCTTGTAAGCACGATAACTTAAGAACGAAAAGTCCGATTTTATTGAAATTTGGACAGCAAGTTAGTGGTAGCTAGATGATGAACCCTACTTTTGAACAAAATCGATCAATAAATAAAAAAGTTATTAATTTTTAAAATAAAAAAAAATGTATTTTTTGTAATTAAACAAAAAATGTCTAAAACTAATATTATTTACAAACAAACCTGCTACAATTATATAAAAAGTGTAGTAAAGTCATTAATTTCAGATATATTACAATTTTTATGTGTTTACAGAAAAATGCAGTGATATTATCATGATATCATTTTATGTGTGTGCGTTATTAGAATTAAGTGCAATTTTATATGTATGTTTATATGAGTATGTATGTTTTCATGTAGTTTTAAAGTGTATCTGTAATTGGTCATATGTACTGTTGATACAAACAGTAAATAAATAAATGATTTAAAAAAAGTTAATGTTTTTATTGCCGAACTTTTTTGTTTCACTCGTGTGCTTAAAGAATATTTATCATTATAAAATCAAAATAACAATAAAGTATTAAAGAATACCAGGACAAAAACTTTAACTATTTTTTTATTGCATTTACAGTTGATATTCAAAGTGTTCATATTCCTGTTTCGAATACAAGCCTGAGCTCTTTTTCATTTCCATCCTTGCAACCCTTGCGGATGTTTTGTTGCAGTTGTTGTGCAGGCATTTGAATTCGTTCAGCCAGTGGCTCCCTGAAATTTGCTTGTACAGCTTAAATTATTTGCTTCACATGAAAATCTAGAAGTGTGAGATTTGGACACCTAGCGGGTCAAGGTATAGGAACTTCTGTTACAAATCCATTGATTGAGAAAATACTAATCGAGCCCTAATCCCTGATATCGTGACGATAGTGTACTGGACAACCATCATGTTGAAATATGATTCTGTGTCAATTCGTTTAAGGAATAATGGGGAATAATGTTTGAATAATAGTACGCCAGGCTGCTGCCGCAACAAAATATTGTATTTTATCTAAATTACAATACAAGTACTTATGAGTTTATGTCAATTCACAAATGCCCGAGGTTGGAAAGTGGCCAATGTATTGATGGGTCAAGAGAACAATCTGCGGCAATGCAGCTACATTTAAATGTTGTATACTAATTAATACACAATAATTTACAAGAACTGTGGAGTAGTCAGCATAAGGATAATACAAACATGTTTTTGCTTTTCCTTTCTGATAGTGTATCGTGTATGAAAGTGACTGGGAAAATTTTGATAGAAACATGTATTTGACAACATGCACATAACGTGCTTAGCGTGCGGCCTTCATCGGGTAGCAGAAAATATTTTTGAAAGCAACTTCATTGGGAACATTTACTTTCAGAAATACTCTCGGTAGACTAACCCTGGCTTATGTTATGTTGGCCACGATATCTGAGGCATGTTATAAAGTTTGGTAGATAATTATATACTTTAAGGCCATCGATGACAACTGTGGACCTTGGGATTGATAAAGTAACATTACCAACTTGGTATATTGCATAATTGGAAGAGGTTGTGTTAAAATTACTTCAATCCGAAATAAGAATTAAGATCACTGTTAGCTACAAATAATTATTTACATGAACCAAGAGCCTTACCTTGCATAAATATGGAATGGTATGCTTTGAATAATTTATTATCTATGTTTTTAGATAATTCATTATACTTTCAATTCCATATTCAGAGTTTATCAAAACAGTTATCGACCTATATTTACAATATATGACAACTCAGCAACTAGAAAACTGCTTAGGAGTACCCTATTTCTACAATTTTCACAGCATAATAACGGATGAATTGATATTACCTCATTTGAACAAAATTATAAATTCCAAAAAAGTTAAGTTAAAGAATAAAGATTCAAGCTAAATGTGATGACCATTGTAAACCTCGTCTTAGAAGCCTGCATAATAATATATTAAATCTGTCATCTTGTTACATATATGAATGCCTGTGTACATTAACAAACAAAAAAGTGATAACAGAGTTTGTCAAAAGGAGAGCATACATTAACCATGATATTAGGACAGAAACAAATTTTAGATTACCCAAATATAGACTAAGTAAATCTCAAAATTCTTACTTATGCCTATCACTAAAATGTTTTAATGTGTTATCTAAAGATTTACTTGATATGACCGTAAACACCTTTAGGCTAAAAATAAAAAGTACTCTTTTACAGAATGTCTCTCATTCATATGACGAATATTTTGATTATTTTGGCTCCATGCCCAATTTATCGTCTGACTAATTAGATTATTATATCTAACAGCATATTTTAGCATTGTCACATTAACAGGTTTTTTTTTCTGTTTTTAAATAATTTTAAATTTACATTTTGCTTTGTATCTCGCTTTGTATTTGGGGTACTAATTAATTGTTATGACTACTATACGTATTTTACATTGAGTTTTTGTTATTATTATTATTATTTTTTTAGTTGTTTCTAAATTACGTAGCTTGTTATCACCAACATATGCAAACTTATTTACGTATGTATAGGATGAATAAATTTTTATTCTATTCTCTTCAATTCTGTGTATACCCCAGAAAACTGCTGTTTGCCAAATCTCTTATAAAGAATATATTTTATAGCAGTTTAATGTCTTCATATGATTCAATAAGTGAGAAATATATGTTTGCGCTTGAGTATCCTAATTAATTGAAGATCGCCCTGACGTCATTTTTTTAACGCTCGTTGAGAACTGCAAATTGCATGAAAAATTAATCATGGATAGCATTTGTGAAGTGACAATGATATAACAACCTCTCTCCCCTGCCCATATCTTAAGACATTTAGCAAACACTCGGTCATCTGCCAAGTATACTCTGGCCGATTAGACGTTTAGTATTATGTCGCCTTTCAAGAAGTAAGTAGCTGCTACTTACTTTATACTGTGAAAAACGCGTAATTTTGAAATCCTGAATTGTCCGATATTAATTAAATTATTTTCCAATTATTCAAACAGGTGTCAGAGTCTGCGAACTACTATGCATTACAGTTAATGAAATAAAAAGTTACATTTCAAGTTTTGACACTTACTAAATTTTCAAATATTGTTAAAAGTGTCTTTTCCATATGTCGTTACTTACATGTAGCAAAATTGATTACTTCAATTCCTTTTTTTATCTGTTTCAGCCTGGGCCTATTCCAGGTATGCGTCCAACATTAGGAGGCGCCGGACATGTTGTGCCGCCTCCAAAGCAGGGCACAGGAAGCATGGGGCTGATCATGCCGATCTACACAGTAGGAATCGTTATATTTTTCACCTACACAGTCATGAAGGTAAAGTAACTCTTAGTGTGTCATTTTTTCATCAAACTGATTGATGCATTTAAAAAATGTGCCCCGTCAGAAGTCAAAATTTTCCATAAACGTCTATGGCAGGTGTCAAATTACTGGTAACTTATTCTTTTGTAATGTAACAGTAATAACTTACAATAACATGCAACCTATGTCAAAGTATTTATACAGGGTGTAATCAGTTTCATGTCATTAAAAAAAACTGGTAATGGGGACCGACTAGACAAACAAAAAACCTTTATGATTTTTTCCTCTAGAGGCACTGAAAAAACTGATCTAGGTCAACATTTTTTTTCTTGGTCAATGGACTTGTAGTTCCCAATTATGCAACTTTTAAATTGTCATAAAAAAGTGCTCGCCAGCACACGCCGTGGTCTGCGGTGTCAAAGGCTCATCGACCACCTTTGATGGACCGCCTGAACTGAACTGAGGCAAGTATAAAGAGGTAAATAATTCGTTCTCTCTTCGTGCGCAATTGCAAGCTAATAATGGCCATAGAGGTTTAAACAGAGCATTTCTTTACATGTGTGTTTTTTAATTTGGAACAAAATATTGGATTGTTTATAATTTAGAAAATTTAAATGTGGTTTATTAACATTTGTAACATAAATGAGTGTCCTGAGTTAAAAGCTTACTACCCACCTAAATGATTTAAAATCTCTGCATCTGCATCAATACACAGTTCGGTACATCGAATTAAGGACATACGCACTTCGTTCAACACTAAACTATCAACTAACGTTGTCAATAAAGAAAAATAAAATAAAAACTTGGTACAAAAGCCAAAAAGAAATTCAAAAAGAACAAATAAGTAAGTTGTGTCTGTACGTAATCAAGAATTTGACAACTTGAACGGTAAGTCAATAAAATAAATCTTAGCTATAAATACACAATGACGCAAAATTCAAAAACAACAAAAACAACGAACGGCGTGTTGGTCGTGTGTACATAACGAAACACCCACAGTAACTAAAATATTGCACAAGGGAGAGTTAGAGTATAGTTTTCTTCAGATCAGATCTAGATCTAAACCTACCTCAATATTCCAGCAGTTCTCAAAAAATTTTATTCAAAATTTGCGAAATTTTTGTTTATTTTTTTTCTCCAAAACTATGAGCTTTAGACCCCATGTTATATAAGGTTTTTTTGTTTGTCTTGTCGTTCCCTACCACCAGTTTTTTTTAATGACATGAAACTAATTACACCCTGTATAAGAAATGGTAGTAGTTTTGAAAAGAATTTAACACCAAATATGTCGCATGCAAAATTAAATGTTAATAATGTTTCATAAAATCGAGAAATCTTGTCGTGGTAGTCTTCTTTTGATACTGCAAGACAAGAGTAGTTAAAATAGGCAAATTAGGTGAGAATCGACCCAAACTTGAAGAAGATTACTAAATGAGTGGATTTTCACGAAACTTTGTGGAGTCTGTTCATTTTGAAGTCTAGATCAAACTCCAAAAAAAAAGCTGCCATTGCCGCACAATATTATTGAAAACATGGCTGTATTCAGTTACCTGCCATTAAGTGAAACCTTTTGTGCATCCTAAAATCTCTAAAATTACTACATTATCTAATGATCCATTTACTTCGCTTGTGCTACCTTGTGCTAAACAGAAGTACACGTTTTTGCAGATCGTATTCAAGAAGCAGCCCGAAGCATTATACCCTCCTGTAGAACCAGATCCTGTCTTCAGAAAAGAAGTTTTTGAATCTGAAAGAGGTCATGTAGGCCCAAAGCTAACGCGAGAAGGAGTGTCCAGTAAGTTGGGTAAGTCATATTATGTACAAAACGATTGGGGAAAAATTTTGTTCACAAAAAAAAATTCACAAATAACAAGTACCTACTAGTTATAAGAATTTTTCTCCCAATTCGAACATTTAAATAGAAAATTCTCTTTTCTTTAAATTTCAATTATTTATGCTGCAAACATGATAGGATGGAAAGAACGTGATGCAAGTAAGTTCTTTGCTAAAAAAAGTCACGCAACTAATTTTTCAGTAACCCTTTTTTGCAGTAATATCACTCGTTAGCAAAAAATCCTCAACTGTCATTCTATTCATCTTCATTCATTCACTTTTCATTTTTAGTACATATTTTTTTACCCACTATTCATATTTAGTTTTTGATTGAAAAAGAAAACAAAAATTAAATGAAATGTGCATTTGTATTTGATTTAAATAAATGGACAAGAATTAAATCTTATTTTTGTGCTAATAGAATCAAACTCCATTATATCATTCATAAAAAGGATATTCATGTGTGTGTTAAAATGATATTTACAAGGAAAATAGTAAAATTTAAACTGACTAGGAGACAAAATAATCAAAAAATTCCTGAATAGTATTGAAACCCTCGTCTTTCAGAAAACTATTACCATTGTGTCAAATATGATAGATTTGGATTTTCTCCAATCAGTTGGTAAAGGTTGTACAGCTTTATCAATAAATATCTATAGGAATTCATGTTCTTTGTTAAGCGAAAATGTGAAGCGATGATTTGTTGGGATCTTGTGTCATAGCTAGATTGAAATGAATGCTCATGTAGGTGGTTTTTAGTATACTTAATACATTCTAATATATACTGATTAGTACATGTAAGTATTCCTAGTTTTTTTTAAAATTTGGTTTGCAAGTGTCCCTATAATTAGAGCTAGTTATTATTTTGATTGCCCTTTTTTTGGAGTTTTAAAATTTTAGAGGCATGTGATGATCCAGCCCAAGGCAATGTCCCATAGCTCATTACACTGTGAAACAATATGTAATTTTAATCAATCAAGTTAATTAAATTTTTTAAGATATAAATTTACTGTCAAGAAAGAGTCCAAGACATTTAACCGGATCGTTATATTTCAAGAGGTGATGAGGGTTTAAATTAAAAATTTCACGAATAAAAGTTTTTGAAAATTTTTTTGCGATTACTATACTTCCAATCCACTACATGGATGTGGAAGTAATTAATGGTCAAATTTTGTCCAAGTTTAGTTTCAACTTGACATTATTAAAATAAGTCATTGCCTCTGACTGCATTTCCTTTATTCTGTTCGTAAGAAATTGAATCATTTCTAGTTGAAAGTAGAGTGAAATCATCAGCATGTATAACGTTTTGTAGTTTATTTGACTTGAAATATCGTATTGGTCCCAAGATGGATCCTTGCGGAACTCCATACTTCAGAGGCCTTATGGATCACGTAACATTATTTTGAACTACACACTGATATCTATTAGTGATATAAGTTTTGACAAAAGAAAGGTCCTCGAATGCCATAACTTTTTAATTATATTTTATTTATTTATAATTTTTTTTTTATTTTACCACCTTATTTATTTTAACGTCCTAGCGAAGTTTAGTTAATGCTATTCCACAACTTAACCAGGACGGCGAAATGACATATGGTCACCCATCCAAATGACGGGCTTGCTCGGCGTGGCCTAACTTTGTTAATCGAGATCTCGCCACTGAAACCAGCACCTTACCTTACTTCATATCAACAGAATTTCCAGAAAAATACATTTAGGGCCTTGGATAAATCTAAGAAACAGGGTACTGTCGTATTTCCATTTTCGAATTCGTTTGTGATACAATTTATGATATCTATCAACACTTTAGTTGCAGATTTTCCTTCCATCTAGTCGTACTGGTTAGCGCGCCAATATTCTTGAATAAAGATGACGGTCTCGGATGATTAGGGGTCGAGCTTGAGCTCTTTGCCCCAATTATCGCTGTAGACCTGGACCGTCCTCGTAAGGGGTGGGCCTGCCTTTTCGCCTATCCCCCCCGCAAATGCAGAAGGTATTGGCGATGTTAGCAAACCTCCCCTGGTCCTGGGGTACTGGTTAGGGTTTAGTATTTTTTTTTATTTAGATGGGTTATCAATCTGATCTTATACACTTATACACTAATTTAGATGTAATAGAAACAATTGAAATTAGTCTATAATTGTTTACTAGAGATGTCACCCTTCTTAAAAATAGAAGTCACTCTTGATGATTTAAGAATGATTATATTTTCACATAAGCTATGGGCTCATGTATATATTGTTTATAATCCAAACTTGCTTTGACATAAATCGCCACACCTCCATGAATATGACTCAATCTAGCAAAATAACACAGAAATCTACTCTCTTTGCTCTGCAGACGACCAAATTTCTCTAAAACAAGGAACATCATAGCTGTTTTCTGAAAGAAATAGGTTCAGTTCTAATAATTTATTATGTATACATTGAATGTTGAGGTAGGGAATATATAATTTGTTCTGTTTTCTTTTTTTAATATTTTCTTTGTGTATAAAAGGTAGGCCTTCGATTTTGTTGTCCTTAGTTCCTTGAAAAAAATTTTGTTGTCTGTAAGATGATTTCGATATGAATGTAGTATTTTCCATGTTGCCGAATTCAGTTTTTTACCTTCGCTCCATAGAGAATCGTCGAAAAGTTTGTCTTCTATATTTGATAGTGCCCCAATTTTAAAGAAATTGAGCATTGCTTCTTCTAGATATTATTTTAGAGATAATTATTTAATTCATCTGCTGTGAGTTAAGGGTAAAAGTTTGTAGCATGTAATCAGATCATGCTTTTATGTTGAGTGGCTTTAAATTTGCCATCAGAATCCAGTTTCGTGCCAGTAATCGCTTTAATTTTTCTATTATTATTATTTATTGTGTTTTATTGGTTTCACCAAATGGCCATCGACCGAAGTCCTTCAGCCTGTTACAAATATTTACAATGTTTTATTTACACATATTAATTTTTTACAGCATATTTATATTCTGTGAAAAAAAAAATTACAAAAAGTTAATATATATTTATATATATTCATGTTTCAGTTTTCATTCCCGATTGTTTAGTGCGACAATGTGTTCCCAAAGAGTTAGGTCCGGATATATTCTTCGGTTGTGTATTCCTGGTTGTCTTGTTTTGCAGAGGGGTTGAATAATTTCTATGTTGTGTTCTTCTTTAGCAAATTGGCTAGATAAGGATAATATCCTTTGGTTTATTGGTGTAATCTCTGTGATTTGGTAAAGAAGGTTGTTAGGGGGGTTATGCAGAGGGTTTCTAGGATGTCTGGTTTTAGTGATGGATCGCAACGATGATGTTTCTGCTACTTGTAAGTTTTTACTGACTGGGCTTCTTGTATTAAGATATAGAGGGTGGCTGTATTCTAATATAGGTCGGCAAATCGTACAGTAAATATGGTCAGCAGTCTTTTTGTCAATCTCTTTGTTTTTATATGTTAAGCTCCGGAAATGTCTGTTTCTTGTAATACATTTCTTCTTAATTAATTTTGTGTGCTTGTTAAAATTCAGTTTATTGTCTATTGTTACTCCCAGATATTTTACTGTAGGTTGGCAGTATATTGTGTTATTATCGATATTCAGTGTTGGAGTATTTGGGGTTGCATTATGGTTAAATATAATATATTGTGATTTTAGTGGATTTGGTTTCATTCTCCATAATTTTTCTATTTATTTGATATTGATTTTTGTCTTGTTGCTTAGTGTCCTTCGTAATTACTCAAATTTATTATGTTATCCATTGTATTCTAGTTTGTGCTTGTAATATACTGTAACTAATTTACTTGCTATTTATTGGGGTGTTTGGATTGTTCCCTTTATGCTGTTTTATCTGTGGGTTAGATATTTATCATCAGAAGAGGAAGAAGACTAACCAAATTTCTTTTCTCACTCTTTTTGTCTGCATTTCCTTCTCTGAGAGCCTTAGACCTTGAAATTATTGGAAAAAACATTACTATTTTTGTTTTCACATAAAAACCTGATTTTTTTCTTCTAGCTGTTTGATGATAGTTTTTATGATGAATTATACTTTTGAGTTAATTGTTTTCAACTACTAGGACATTGTTTATAGATTTCTCATTCAAATTCACTGATTTCATACTGTGGTAGTTTGAACTTTTCATTATTATTGTTTGTGCAGATAGTTACAGTTGTGCACCACTTTTAACTTTAGAATTGCAATAATTGCAGAGGATAACAGTGATAACACTCGAACCGGATGCCATTTTATATATCTTATATTATTGATATTTTGAGAAATATTCCTTCTTTTCATTATCATGGCTGAATTTCCTAAATTATCTGCAGCTGATGAATTATTCAAACAGAAGTTATTGAAAACTCTTTCGGGACTGCCTGACTTGAAAGCTGAAGGTGTTGACCTTGCTAGTTTAGGATTTGTGCCTATACGTGACAAACAGGATGGAGAAGAGGTTACGAATTCGAATCGAATAAAACTCATCAAACCTATACCAATATCCAAGCCTCATGTAAGTCTCGCAGATGGAAGCAAAGCTCACCAAACTTTCAGAATGGGAGCTGAACCATACATGGACGAGCAATTTATTCAGGAACTGGATAAAATTGAGTCTCTGGAACAAGCCGTCGCCTTCTTGATATCCAAGTGTAGGACAGGGAATCTTCTGCCCAAATCAGTTATTCTATACAAACGCAACACTAAATACATTCCCTCTCGACTACTTCTAAAAGGATTCCGCATGTATCAGACCTTGTCCCTGGCAAAACTAGACGATGCTCTAGAATGTTATTTGAACGGTGTTTGTGATATGGCAACTGAAAGTCTTGCAAAAGCTCACGAAACTACTTTGAGATTAGCAACCACCATTTCTGAAATACAGACCTTAATTGCCAGGAATGAGGTTCTCCAGCAAGATATCATTGCAGAAATATCTGCAGCTCAAGCTCAAACATCCAAACTATGCAATGCTGCTGATTTGATGCTTAATTATGCTAGGGACTTCAAGTCCTTAAGTGATCAATCGATTCTCCCGTCACAACCCGTATCTAACACTATTCCGGTCACCAAGCCTCCGATCACTTCTTATATCCAGATTGCCTCCGGAGGTGTTAAAATTGAGTGGGATGGCTCTAAATATAATTTTGACATATCTAGTTCCGTCGCAAATCCAGGTATGTGGAAGGAAATTTTCAAGAAGATCAAACAGTCCCCCGTCTCATTTCTCGATGTTCTTCGTTCAGTAACCATCAACGATTTGTCGGCTGCATATGAAAATGAAGAACAGTCATCAGAGGAATATTATTCTAAGTTAAAAGGAGGCTCTTCCACTTAAGGGACTATTTTTTAGATTTAGATTTATTCGTTCACTTTTCATTTTTAGTACTCATTTTTTTTACCTGCTACTTATTTATATTTATTTTTCGATTGAAATAGAAAATAAAAATTAAATGAAATACGCATGTGTTAGTTTTGTATTTGATTTAAATAAACAGACAAGAGTTAAATCTTATTTTTTTGGTTAATAGAAAAAAACTCCATTGATAAAAAGGATACTCATGTTTATGTGCATACAGAGTATGTCTGAGCTTTGGATATCACGCTTATTGTACCAGATACAGATGTTTGGGAATTTTTGTTCATCATCATAGTTTAAAGAACGGGATCTGGGAAGGGGATATGAAATGCCATTCTGAGACACAATACACCGATGAGGACCAATGATCTTGAAAAGCTAGTGTCCGTAGGTACTTCATATTTCCTGTTACCTATAGTATTTTTAAATTGTACTAACGTGATATCATACACTATGAATAAAAATGGCAGTTAAGTTACATCGCTGGTCTACTCCCATCGCTTCAGTTTCGGCTAAGATGGCAACTTTGAATTTTCTTACAGACAAAAATACACGAATATCCAGAAAAACGCAAAAATTAAGTTTATTTAAGAAAATTATCAAATATTACACTTTCATTTTTTTTTCTGTCCATTTCACAGTTAATCATATTAGTTTATGAATTCGATATTTTTTTAGTAGCACAATAGGTCACTCATTTTTTTCTCATTAGAGGTGCATTTCTTTATTATAAGCAATCAAGGGATCCCATGAACAATCCTTGTAGAGATAATGTTAAATGTTGAACATACACACATCAACTAATTTAAAGCAACAGAGATTAGTTTAACATTTTTTTTGTACATAAATTTGTTTTCTCTTAACAAGGAATGGGAAGTCTTAAAAGGAAAATTTCACTAATAACTAATTGTAGTTTGTTTTGTAAAGCTTCGTACCAAACAGGCTTCAAGCCTGAAATTTTTTTTAAACGAATGATTATCGATAGTTAGTGTATATACTTCATACACCCCAATTAAACTGTCAGAGAAAAATTCCAGTCGGTGCGCAGTAGAGGGAATTTAAAGAATTTTTTTTTTAAATTCCTACTATCACGTACGGACCGGAATTTTTTCATAGTGCTAAAATGATTAACCAACCAAGAAAATTGCAAACAATTATCAACCAGTACTATATGTACTACGTCCGAGATGAAATTTTAATATCACTCCATAAAGAAATGCACCGAAATTTCACTATTCACTGTCTAGTGTAGTACAGGAGGGAGGAGGGTGTGTTAGTTGTAAGAAAGGGTCTCATAGTGTAGTTGACATTTGTATCTGCAGGGGATGCAGAGTTGGATCAACTTCGCCGTCGCCTTCGTGAAACTGAGCTTGCCATGGAGCGCATCGTTGAACAAATGGCCAAAGTGCCGCTCAAGTTGCAGGTGCGCTGCAGATTCAAGCCCCTCCTGATCCGCACTATCGGCAGCTTAGCTTTGCTTCGCCCCCCTTGCATGTCTCCTTAGTTTTTTATTCCTTATTGATTCTCCCTGTTGGTCTGTCTTTCTGTAAGTCGTGTCAGTTGGTGCACCGTAAAAGTATGTAAACTCTGTATACAATCTACACTCTGTTTTGTTAAGTGACTTTCTAATGTCTGGTGTAAATTGCGACTGTGTCATTATCGATTATAGAAAAAGAAGACCTGACAATTCTTTACCTATATAGTAT
Source organism: Stenurella melanura (assembly GCA_963583905.1). NCBI lineage: Eukaryota > Metazoa > Arthropoda > Insecta > Coleoptera > Cerambycidae > Stenurella > Stenurella melanura. Next base: position 188,617,271 of record OY757310.1, read on the forward strand.
GGTTTAAGTTCATGTCTGCACATTTGTTGGTTCAGTAACTCTTATAAATATGATTTTAAGATAGCATTAGCAGGAGAAGTTCGCGTTGCTTTTCTTATGTATTGGCGAGTCTCTTAATACATGTATATTAAAAAATGTACATTTTTGGTTATGCTATAATTATGCGTAATAAGAGTCTTAATATCAGTATTAATCATGTTGGTAATTATTAGGACATACCAAGCAATTCATAGTTTAAGAATGTGCAAGGTGACTAAAGTCAGATTTGTTCTGTGCAAGTACAGTAAGTGACTTTTGTAGCTATATGTCTAGTTTATTCATTCATTTGGTACACTGTTCAACAGGGAAAGACTCAATAACAGAATAGGAAATAGAAACTAAATTGCCTGTAAAGAATAAAAAATATATATAACTAAAATACAGGGCGTTTCAGGTATGCTGTCATTAATTTCTAGGAGTGATTTTCTGTGATTTTCTCATCGGAATATGATTCCTTGGCTATAAATGCACAAAGAGGTTATCTTGTAACGCCGTAGGATCAACCGGTTTCGAGAAATTTGTACCTAAAGAAGTTTTTCCAGTCTTCTTGCGTAAACAGAATTTCTTCAATGAATTTTGAATATTTACACAACCCTAAATAATATTGAAATACGACTCGTTACAACTAGACAATTTTCATTATTTTAGACATTCAGCAATTTTTTACTCTGATTTACATTAACTTTTAGGGAAAAAGTTAAAAAGTAATTATTTAAATCTAGTAAAGCGTAGGAAATTTTTAAAAAAATTTTACTTATCAGTAAAATTATATATAACATAGTTGTTAATAAAAGTTGATAAAAAATTCATTAATTCATTATTAGGCACAAATAAGCATTTTCTTTGTCTTTTCGTAAGTTAATCTAAACCAGATAGTGGAGTAAGAAAGGACATTGATATCCATAGTTTTGTAACTCGAACATTATGATTTCGTATCATCTGGGGTGTCACGAGGAGTATATATCTGAGTTTTGGACTTCCAAATCCTATTGCGTTTCTTTCTTATAAACAAATTATTTTTTCGAATAGCGTTTTTTTGGTAAAAGGTGAATATTTCCGGTTCTAGAGGTCCGATCGGGACAAACAAAAACCAAAGTATTCGTAATTAATTCTAACAAATCTGCGTTGGTTTTGTGTCATTAGAGTACGTACATAACATACAGAATTGAATAACCTGGCGAAGAAGCGTTTTTTTTTTTATTTTAACACCCCAAACATTCAGAAAATATACGTTTTGATGAAAACAAAACTCCTTGAAATTTTGGTGTGTTTTTTAAAGTATTTTTTGTCACTTTTTTGGCATTTATTTATAAATCAAATAACAACAAATGGGTTTTTTCGGCCATTTCAGTTAGACGAAAATAAACTATTTTTTTTAAATTCCAAGCCACTTTTCTTAAAAACCCTGAAAACGGGGAAAAATCAGGAAATTTCATGTTGGTTAGGGAAATCAAGGAATTTGTACTAATTTCAACATAAAATCAGAGAATTTCGAGAATTTCAAGAATAGTCAGGGAAAAAGCCTTTATTTTAATATACTTATATTCTTGCTTACAGTCAAAAATTTTCTATATATTGCGAATTTTACGCGAGTCAATCGAAGTTATTTCTCGAAAAAAAAAAAAATGAAGAAATTGGCTTCTGAGTTATAAAAATTGGTCAGGGAAACCTGAAGTTTATCAGTCGGGGAAGTCAATGAAAAGTCAAGGGATTTGAAGAGCAGTTTTAGGTGGCCACCCTGAATTAAAGTTCTTGCAATTCTCTTTCATTTCTGATAAAAAAATTTCAAAAATCTTATTTCGCTTATAAACAAATTCCAAAATGATTTCTAAAAAAAAAAATTAATGTCAATGGAAAGCTGACATTGAAACCTACATTTAAAAAAAATGTATCCGTTTTGGACTTAGGGCCGGTTTTTCAATGTCCAGTAAAAAGTGCCAGATAGGTAGCTGCTAATTACGCTTAGCTGGCAGTTATATCTATGGTAGTGTTTATCAACAGTAATTTAACTGCCAGCTACGTATTCCTGAGTTGAATTATTCTTAGCTATGTTGGCACTACTGATTCTACCTGAAGTTTCTCTCAATTGGTTTAATTCAAATTGCGCGCGTGTTTTAGTGACAGTTTATCGAATTTAACCTCAAAATTCATTGCATTGTCTAGCGCTTTGATTGATGTTCTGTTCTTAATTTTGTGAGTGTATCAGCAATAGTTGCAATAGAGAGCGTAAAAAGGAAAAAAGGTGCTAGCTACACTTGAAGTGATCGGAGAAATAGAATTATTCTTGCAACTTCCTCTATCATCAAAAAATCTTTATCCTCATAATTCTCAAAATTATTTTCTCGTCCCCTTATGGTGTAGGGTCTCCTTTCATACTTTATAAATTGTATAATATCATCGTCATCATCACTCATATCCAGAATATTAATGTTATTATTCATTATTGGCAATAATATATTTAATATAAATCACAAATTAGAAACGAATATATCAATCAATCACATTGGTTTTTAGGTTAAAATGTTTTAGAATTGTCAGAGATTGAACCAAATGCGCATGTGCAAATCCACTAACAGTAGAATAAATCCTTAACTGGCACTTTCAACTCTCTGCTAAATTTACTTTCAGATAGTGAGTTTAACCCTCCGGTAAATTTTACCTGCACATTGAAAAACAGTTTATCTGCCAGATAAATTTTATCTGACAGTTAAGCTATTTAACTGGACATTGAAAAACCGGCCCGTAATGACATAAAATCGTGGGCAATTCAAATTTTAGATAACAAATTCATTTGTGTAAACAGGGTTCAATATTTGGCCACCAAAAAACTTCAGGGTGTTTGTTTTCAACAAAAGGTATGTTTTCTAAAAGTTTGAAGTCGATCTTAACATCTCTATCTAAAAAAACGCTGTTCAAAGAACTAAATTGTTTATAAAAAAAATGCAGTAGGTTTTATTGGAAGTCCAAACTCAGATATATACTCCTGGTGATACCCCAGAAGGTATGAAATCATAATTTTGCTGTTACAAAACTATGCAGATCTCATCGGTTTTTTGTTCTTTTTTTACTGCACTAAAAGTAAAAAATTCTAGTCTAAAATGATGAAAATTGTCTAGTTTTGACAAGCCATATCTCAAAAATTATTAACGATTCAAGGTGATAAGTGTCAGTCAAGTAACTAAGGCCGTTGAGACATAGAATGGTGCGGGGTCCTCAGGGACGGCTCTAGCAAGTTTTTCAGGTGGTACGAGACCTCACTGTAGCGCCCGGAGGAGTTTGGGTTGCATTGCATTTTTGGCGCCCCCATATGGCGGCGTCTCTAAAGCCGCCCCTGGAAGGGGGGTCCTTTAAGTTAGTGATAGATTCTGTATGTTTACAAGACTGCAAGTGAATATATCTAAACGATTGTTCAAATTATACACACATTTGCAGAATTCAAGAAAATTTCTTTATATTTGTTCTTTAAATTGGTAAGTAAAATAAACTGTTGTTACAGACATGTATTAAAAAAAGATTGCCAGGTTTTCTTACTGCAGGTGTTACTTTTTATTACATTCAATTGAATATAATGAATGCTTGATTGAGTCCAATTTACACCGCATATACTTATTATAGTGGGTTATTTAAGATGAGAATGTTTTTCACCAACGAAATTTAAAAAACAGGCAGTTTTTATAGTGTAAAAAAACAAATTAAAGGTATTTTGATAACCTACAAGAAGTGAAGTAACCTTGTTTAATGAGAAGAATATTCTCTCTTCAAATTATTTTCAAAATTAAAAACATCAAAGATAACATGCGTCTATGTAAGTAACTGTACCTTTTTCGGTTTTTATTGTAAAGAAAAAACAAAAAAAAAACAAAGAATATTTTATTATTTACAAGAAACAAGTGTTAGTATTTTTCGCACAAATTAATATTTAGGGAGATATTTACCTACTGAAAAGTGCACAATAAGCTCTGCCACCCATTTTCGTTTGTTCCGACCGTTAAATGATTCTCGTAAAGTATATGCACCTGCAAATTTTTATACCAAGTATTTTTATGTAATTGAAAATTATTTTCACTGTATTATAAGGAAATGTATATTTTTATCAAAAACAATTTTTTCTCTCACATAACCGGTTTCAAATTGAACATATCACGCAGGAAATATTAGTAATTAGTCAAAGTAGCAAATGCTTGTATAAACAAAACATATTCGACCCTTGTTTAGGTATAAATTAGAAAACAATAAAAACAAAGTCAATGTCGATATTAAAATTGTTTACTTACAAAACACAAGTATATATAAATATGACATTGACTTTGTATAAACTTTGCAAAACAAAGCAATTGTTAAACATATAAAACGAATAATCAAAACAAAGCGGGGCTCTTGATTCTTTCGGTTCCTACAGTTCCGACGTTTTAATGTCGACAGTCAGTCTTAGTTTTGGGCCCTCGTCTCTAGAGAAGGGGGGCCCAGGCCCTTCAGGTAGTTTTAGCAATCTCCGCCCTGGAAATCACCAGTTAAGTTGTATAGTGTAAAGTGACACCTCTTCTTCCCCATGGTGTATATTGGTAAGATCGATTAAGCTGTTATGTGTTTGATTTTTATTAAGTGTATTATTGTTGTTTCTGTTGATTGTTTGTTATTTCGTAACCAAGTGTCTTTTAAATAAAACCATGTAAATTCTCGAAGTGTCCCTTCTCAATACACCTCTGTCGAAAAATCAAAGTCACATAGGGCCATGATTCTTAGCCCCTTGCCCAAACCCTACGTGACATATAGTGGATGCCGGGCATTCTTAAACCTTTGTTGATGCCTACCCTGCCAGAATATTTTGACGAGAAATTTGCTTCTAATGGCAAGTTAATATTCTAATAGAAAAAGCATATACAGATTCATTGATGTCAGCTCTCGAATTTCCAGGTCGTTCTGGAGTCCCTCCCATAGCACAACTTAAGGGATGTAGGGCCCATGGGTTTAAGACCCGCACCTTAAACTTTAACGTGACACCATCATGTGTCACGTAGGGTTTGGGCGAGGGGTTTAGAACCATGGCCTTACGCCCTATGTAGCTTTGGGTTTTCTGGAGAGGTGTGTTAAGAAGGGGCACTTGGAGAATTTACGTAATTTTATTTAAAAGACAATTTGGTTAAGAAATAACAATCAACAGAGACAACAATAATACACATAATAAAAATGGAACACATAACAACTTAAACGATCTTACCCATATACACTGTGGGGAGGAAGAGGTGTCACTTTATACTATACAACTTTACTGGCGATCTCCAAGGTGGAGATTGCTAAAACTACCTAAAGAGCCTGGGCCCCCCCATCTCTAGAGACGAGGGCCCAGAACTAAGACTGACTGTCGACACTATAACGTCAGAACTGCCGGTTTGTTTTGATTACTCGTTTTATATGTTTAGCAATTGCTTTGTTTTGCAACGTGTATACATATACTTGTGTTTTGTTATTAAATAATTCTCATATCGACATTGACTTTGTTTTTATTGTTTTCTAATTTATAACTAGACTAGGGTCGACTTTTTGTTTATACAAGCATTTGCTACTTTCCTGGATTTGACTAATTACTAATATTTCCTACGTGACAATATGATGAATAGAATGTTTACTGAAGAATTTTTTTTATACCCTTCGTTGCTGAAACACTGTTCGCACTGATTTTTAAATGACCCACCCATAACTTTCGCCGAAATTGTCCATGTTGTACACCTAGAAAAACTGTTGTGAAGAGTTTAGTGTTTACATTCTCTATTCGTAGTTGTAAATGCCATGTCAGCACTGTTGGATGAAGTCGACCAAGAAATCGAGTCTCGCCGAAAGGCTAGTGAGGTTGCTGAACAGGTAACAGTCAGTGTTACCAATGTATGTTGATTTAACAAATGCAGTCCCTAATATTGTTGGAGTATGCTGACTTGACTTACCTTGCAATGCTTTAGATTAAGCGGTTTTTCCAGCAGTTTTTGTAGACCACTCTTTAATATTTTGTAGAGGATGTAACATTTTTTTTTATTAGAGTTGGTTTATGGTTACAGTGGGTTTGAGGGTTCTGAATACACATTTAAGAAAATATCTTTGCTTCAATGTGAATATTAACGCCAATATTTACTTAAATGTGAAAGTAGGTACCATCTATGATTTTAATTCTGAGAATTGTATATAATTTAATGCAAAAAAACTTACTGTAATTTAGATGCATGTCTCTGCAGTGTGTTGTGAAAAGAAAATGTGTTTTTATTTTGAATAACAAGGTTACTTGAAAATAGAAATTACTCCTTTTAAATCATATACAGGGTGTGTAAAGTTTATTGAAACATGACTGTAACCTTTGAAATATCGATAGTTTAAAAAACCCAGTGTTGTTGTTTACACACTCCCACTCTAGCCACCTCAACTTTTTCAAATTTTAATAGGGATCTGTCTATTGTAATACCTCAAAAGAATGGTGTTTTAATTGGTTATTCAACGAAGAAAATCGAAATCCGTTGAAAATGTAATTTTCCTCTCAATCGTAAAATGGACTGTGCTCAATTTGACTGTTGATGTAAAAATTACTATTTCATATTTTTTGCGAAGAAGAAACAAGAACCCCCTTCCGAACAGCTTAGGGTTTGGGGATTGTCTACTGAGTATGGTGATTTTGTGTTGACTTGCCTGGAACTATTACAAGAAATCAATGTAAGACGGTCAATCGAATAGCCAGCTAGAAATTCGGATTTGACACTACTTGAATTCTTTATGGGGTCATCTGAAGGGTTATGTCTATATAATATTAGTTGCTTAATTGAAAAAAAAATCAGTGAAAGGCTTTTTATACAATAAATATTTTAAAAGTTATGGGCACGTTTCAGTATCGTCTAAATACACTATTAGTCCTGGAGCAACCTTATGAGAAAAACACGCGAGTCGGAACACGTGCATTTTCACAGAAAAAACTTTGGAACTTCTAATTTTACAACCATTTCATACTAAGTCATTTTGGCGAGGGACGATGCATAGGCTATCAGTGGGCGTCAGAAAAGTCGAAAGAAAATAACCGGGGGGCCTAACAATTTAAAAATTGTGAAAATATGTTTGTTATGTTTACTTTTTACAATGAAATTTTTTTTGGTGTACGAAAGAGATTTGAGGATTGAACCCGCCACTCTATTGCGCGTCAAAACTTACTATTTTCACATTACGGAAGAGATTTTTTAAGGGTCAAAAACGCGTATAACTCTTCAGGGACTGAATGTTTTTTGTAGAACTTTTTGTGGTTGATGGAAAAACTTATTAACTTTCATTTGCACCAAACCTCTTGTCCAAAAAGTTGTTAATAAATAAATTAGAGAGTCTCACGCAATGTCACTTTTATTTCCGGTTCCGGTTATCCGATCAAAGTTTTTCTGGTCTCAAAATTTTCCTTTTTGCAAGCACTTTTATATGCACAAAACCCCATTTCGATACGCTTGCCCAGAGCCGAGATATTCCATTTGGTAATTTGCAAAATTAATTTAAATTTTAAATAAACAAAAGTAAAAAGTTGCATTCGTGCAGACTTCTATGGGGGATATGCTCGACATCAATATTTATCGTTTAATGTTGGTTTGAAGTCGACCAAATTTTCGAAAAAAAAGTTATTTGCAAATTAACAAATTATGCCAATTGCTTAAACAATCAAAAAGTATTGAAGATATCGGGCCAAAAAAAAAATGGTATACTCTTTGGTATAAGAGGCATATATTTTGAAAAAAACAATATCCTGACCTTATTAGTTTCGGAGTAATCAATTTGTTAATTATGAAATTCATTTTGGCTATAACAAATGAACGGGTTGACAAAATGAGTTGTGCCAAACGACGCGTATGGAAAATATCTTTCGATTGAATCAAGATTTTTTCGGATCCGTCAAACCGTTTTTATTTCATTAAATAAAAACGAAAAAAATGTTGTTTAAACAATTATTTGACCATGAAGCTCGCGGTTTAGGAAAATTTTTCATAAGAAAATCTTGTTCAGCGGAATTTTTCCTATAAATGGTGTACAAAATTTGTAAAAGCACCTCTTTTTTACCCCAGACAGACTCGCCTATAAGAACATTTACCCCAAATATTCTTGCCCTTCACTTCGAAGAGTTGTCAGACTGCAACAAATGGATCAAACGTGCGCTAAATTTGGTTTTAAGATCTTTGGGGGGTATTTGACATACAGTCAAAATTTCAAGACAATCTGACTCCATACAAACTCTTGGCAGTCATTTGAATAATTCCTTTTTTCATAACCCAAAAAAATTTATTTCCCAATTTTTTTGAAGAAGAACCATAATATCTTTTTTTTGTACTCTCTTTTGTGCGCCAATAACAAATTTTATATAAAAAGTAGACACAAAGAACATATTTTCATAACCTTTAAGTTGTTAGGTCACGCGTCTTTTTCGACTTTTTCGACGCCCACTGACAGCCTATGCCTCATCTGTCACCAATATGACCTAGTATAAAATGGGTCTAAAACTAAATGTACCACTATTTCCTGAGAAAAGGCGCGCGTTAGGACTCATTTTTCTCATATGATAGCTCCCCAACTGTATTATCCAATATTGAAAAAAAGATGTGGAGATGTCCTTTTACATAAGCCATAAATAATACTGTATTTACTAGATTTCATACTTCAGTATGAACATTAAAACACAGAAGTGCGTAATTTCTTTTAAACAGTGACCACCTCCTCAAACGTTTTGAATGAATAGTTTCAACAGTTCACGGTTCTCCCATGATTTATTTTTTGTTTGCCGCCTCCTTAGTAATAAATAGAGATCTGTTATTCGTCTGCATTTTTTATTTTTCCATGTATGAGAAATCAATGACGAACGCAAAATGTGTGTTACTTGTCTTAGTTTTACACCTCGTTAGGTGTACGCTTTTTTAAAATACAATTGACCATACTTGATTAAAACATACAATCGTTTAGGATGTAGTTGCTAACGGCAACGTTGTGAAGCCACACGAAGAGGAGCAACCCACTGTGAAAGTCCTTGGCATGGAAACGACAGCCAGTTGTGAGGGAGGTAAAAAATGGTCAAGACCTGACTCTCCAGTCCTGCCATCTGCATCTCCACAGCCAGCAGAACCAGTTGAACCTCCTCAGGTAATTTCATAATTAATTTTTGAACTTCAGTTATTATACTTTGTGATATGTACTTCGTTTTGGTAGTGTAAAACACTGGAGTATATCAAATAATCACAAGAGACACTTGTGAAGTCTCTGCAGTTTCATTTACAAACGTGTTTTTATAATGTGACTGAATATTTAACTGACCCATGTTTTGAAAATATTTAGCCTATATGTGTTTTAGTAGCTTATGTTTTTTTTTTTAATGTTTGGTGATGAGAGTAATTCCTTACAAAATTATTTTTTGACAAATCCTATATTACTTTTTTTGGTAATTTATTTATTATGAACAATAAAGCTTATTATTATTATTATTGTATCATCAAACTATGCTTTTATTTCAGGAAATTTTCCTTGAAGGTGCCCTACCTGCACAATCTCACTTACTGGTTGCTGATGCAGCTACCGAAGCTCAGAAACCCACTTCAGAAGAAGATCCAGCCGTTGTACTTGCCGGAAAGATGACTTTATCTGTTATTAGTCTCGATTCCTCCGGTAAGTACGTGCCGAATACCAAATATTAAACATCGTTTGCTTTGATCACTTATGGTTGTGTTGGAAAATTATACCGATTTTAATTTTAAAATGTATACAGTGTATGAATATGAAGCATTGGTGAGATATATTGTGGTTGTAAATATTATTTGAATCATATATCTCACCCATGGTGTGCTTATTTCGAGGAAGGAGGATTGAAGAATTTTTTCTAGAATAAATGCCGCAACTTATTTAATATCCATAATATAAAATGGCTGATATACTTACATTAGGTCATCGGTAATGCTATGTATCTGTTTTATATTTAGATGATTAAATAAAAACTCTTTTTTTGTTATCTTTTTTTATTTTGCAAAGGACCCCACACAAACTGTATGGATATTGGGTTTCAACGGAACATTTGAATTTTTGGTATATTGCAGCTTTGTCATCCTGAGAAAAGTCTCCACGGTAATGATGCTTCAGTATTTAGGCTCCTAAAACAAAACATTTATTAGGTTAGGTTCGGTTTTTTTTTTTCGAGCTTTAAAGCTTCTGGCGGAAGTTAGGGCCCATGTAAAGTGTCTGGCAATAATGAATGTTGGCTTTTAACAGTAATCTGTCAGGCATATATGAAAACCAGCTATCATACTTTAATGTAGGTTAGTAAGGTTTTTGTACCTGTTATCTGTAAAAGGTACAAAAGCTAGCAAATATGCATACGTTCTTAACTACATAATATCACACTATTTATTGTCGAAATATTAGCTTTGCTAAAATGACGTAGGTCTGGCGGCTCTGGGATCTTGGTCTATAAGGTTATTCATTGATATTAATATTTTCAATAGTTCCTTGCTATTTGACAGCTAGTTGATAGCTGTCAACTGTCAATATCGTCTATTTGACATTAGATTTAAATTTAGCAACCTCAAAAACATTAAGTTATAATATAGCGTAACAAGAGTTAAATTCATAGTTAAGTAATAATCGCATACCTTTTAAAGCTTAAATTGGCATTCGGCTAGACTTCGACTAAATACCATACAATATGACAGATTTTTGTCACAAACTGGTTACAGAATAATTAACAGCATTTAAATCTTAAATAATCTAAATATGCTCTATATATAATAATAAGATCAATACCATACATTGATAACATACGAAGAAACTGACAACTAAAAACACATTGGTAGACAATGCACATCTTGCCAAATCAAAGGAAATATTATTGTACATAACACGTAATTGTCTATATATGTAATGAAAACTGAACATAAAAATGTATATTTTAATAGCTGATAGCACAGGAAAGTTAAAAATGCAAACGAAAACTGAGAATTTCACATTAATTACTCTGAGAGATTGAGGTTATATGCCCTCCAACCTCGTCAGCTGTCAAATTCTGTGCCAACTGTCAATTTGACATCAGATTTGAATTCAGTCAAAACCTCAAAAACATATGTAAGATATTTCAATAATCAAAATATGTGATATAGAGATGTTATAAAACTACTCAAAGTAGTAACTAATGATGGAGGTTTGGTGCTCCATAGGAGCCAAAATACTGAATAGGATGACAAAAGCTGTAATATTTAAAAAATTCCGACGATTTTGCCAAAGCCCAATTTCCATAAAGTTTGTGCGGGTCCTTTGTATTGAAATGACAACCTGAGATCTGCACGTTAATTATTATTCGTTTATTTATTTATGGGTCGAAGCCTAGTTCCAAAATACAGTTTAAAATAGTGCACAAAAAATTGTAAAAAATTAAAATATTTAAGGTAGATTTATATACATACCTAGTACAAAAATATGTAGACTTAGGGTGAAGTGAAAATTTGTAATAATTGTTTTTTTATTCGAAATAGGCTAGTAACTAAAAGTTGCTACTTACAAACCTTGTTTACTGTACAAAATTTCGTCTCTCAGGGACATCATCTTCAGGTGCCAGAATGCCGCTAAAAAAAGGCGAAAATAAAAATTTGATATTTTCTCAAAGTTTTGCACAGACTTTCGCTAATTCATTATGTAACTTTAAATAGTTCCATAATGAACTACCCAGAAAGCACCGCGAGGAGGTATCTACATTTACAACCACCCACCCACTTCCAATAAAATCTATTTAAATTCCCGTTTCGTATTAAAATTAGGCATTTCAGATCTTGATTTCAACTTCGCCATGACAGAACTATCTCTTGCTTTTATTCCCGCAACTGTTAATGATGCTTGTGCTATTAGTTTAACCATTCTTTCCACAGCTTGTGTGTGGCATGGAAACCTTATTAAGTTCATCTCAGGTACTGATTTTATAAGTTTTTGTAACTCTGAATCTGTAATTTATGCTAGAATGAGCGGTTCAGTTAACTTTCACGCCTGCCAGTCAATCAGATCCTCATAACTGTTTGCATTCAAATTTAGTTGTAAATTGTCTAATAGTTCCAGGGGTACTGGCTTTTCTGCCAGAAGAAATCAGTCAGTGCTTTAATCGTCCAATTCTACATTAGGCAATTTAACTTTCATATGCTTAAAACTTACAATAGAAAGATTTTCACAGCCTTCTCATTGCTTCCCAATTTTTCCAGAAAACCTCGAGGGCCTGTTGTAGAATCGTCTAAAAACTGAACTAAATGTCTTTAGTCCATAAAATTTTAACATCTTCTATTATTATATTGTCAACTTCAGTGAAAATAGGTTCTTTGTAACATTTCAAACCGTATGAATAAGTAATGTTTCATTAACATTCTTATATGTGGGCAAAACAGTTAAAGATATTTGCTTTGGAGCCCTGAAGGCAGCACAAGACACATTTTTCCGTGTTTTTGGCATTACTTGCAATTCGCGTAATCACTGTTTCACAAAATCAAGAATATTAACCGAGACCGAAATGCGGTACGCCGCTTGAGTTTATACGATATTCCATACTTTAAGTACCCCACTGTATTTTAAATTTAATACAGACAAATAAACCATGCAATCGTAGGTGCAGTTTATGATGATTTTTTGAATTTTCACTAAAATAAGGATGTAATATATCTAAAAGAAATTAAAAGCAACCTAACATTTTATGATTTTTTATTGATATAAATTTAATTTTGTTACTTTTTATAAAAAACTCACTTATTTAACTTGAATTAATAGATTTTTTTTAAACTGCATTTTTTCCAAATTTTAACTTAGTTGTGGCACCTGAAGATGGTTTCCGAAAAATTCGAAACTTAGGGAAATTAACATTTTTATTACAAGGCAACTTTTAAGGACTGGCCGCAAGAAAAATGAAGTTAATTTTTTCGCTCCAGCATATCTACATGACTTTTAGACAAAGAAAAATAGGATTGGTAAGCTTAACATTAAGGGTTAAAAAGAAAGTTTCTTAATTGCAGTGAGAGGGTTGTTGATTTGGTGAAAGATTCGAGATAATTGCTATAATTATTAACTAGTCTGGTGGACCTAGCAATTGAACCCATAGTTCATTCTATGAGCTGGTGGGTAAAACATATTTGCAGAGCGAGTAGTTCTTGATGGAACCTGAATGTCAAATCTTTCTAGCAGATATGGACAGGAAACAATGAATTACGTCATATGGTAATTTAAGATCTCTGTGCTTCTGACGAACTTCAAGAGGATTGATTTGAAGATCACTTTCGAGATTTGCATAGTCAAGATTCTTATTCCATTTAAAAGCGATACAGCTAGAATTTCTGTTGAACTTATTCTACATTCTGGATGTGTATATTATAGTATGGTCTCCAAACATATAAGTGTGAACAGTAAAGAAGCTTAATAGAAGTAATTCGTGGTAAAATCACATATTTAATGAAAGCCTGCATTTTTAGTGATTTGGTAACAGTTTGAGAAATATGAAATGTGAAGGTTAATGACGGATCTAGTATTACACCCAGGTCTTTATAAACAGAAACATTATCAAGGCATGTGTTGTTAATGTAGCAGACATACTGAAGAAGATCCTTGCTATGATAGAAGGATATTTGTTTGCAATACCATTACGGTGACTCTATGACTATTCAAATATGATTATAATTTGTTGCAATCTCCAGTGGTGACTACTTTAGAAAACAATTTAAGGTCATCAGCAAATAAGAGGAAACTACCATTAGTAAGACACTCTTGGCTGTCATTAATGAATATATTAATTAACAGGGGTTCCAAATGAGATCCTTGTGGTACACCAGACGTGACTTGACTTTATTTCGATCTAAAATTATTAACTCGAACAATCTGTGTTAGGTCAAATGAATTCATTTCAAAAGAACCATTTAGTTCTATCTAATCTATCTTCTAATATAATTCGTTCAACAAAAATCGGTAATTGACTATGAAAGACCTTTGCAAAAGTCCTTATGGTGTGAATCTGAAATCCATTATCCAGAGCAACGACAGGAAGTTAGTGTAAGTGAACAAAATCAATTTTGTGGGTCTTGCTAAATAAAAGCCAAATAGTTTGTCCTGTATTTCAATAATTTAAACTTAGTTTTTAATTTGTCGGCTAAAATATTATTTTCAAGTTTTTAATCGAACTTTGGTCATATAAGGCAAGAGTCTGACGCTAGAATTTCAGGTTCAGTATTCCACCTTGGCCCTTGATCTTTAAGAAGAAATGGATCTATTTATAATAATAATAATAAAGGAAAAGTTAGGGAAATTGATTTAAAAAAAAAATCGGGAATTTTATAGAAAATATTACTATTGTATATATGATGTCAAATTTAATGCAGAATAATCCTGAATTGTTTGTAGGTGATGAAGAAAATGTTTTACTCAAAAAAATATATTGTGTTTTATAAAAAAGTTCCAGAAGTCAGCAATTTGTTTATATTGTTATGAATTACACCCCCTTGGAAAAGGAGATGGTACGCCTATGCCTACTGATAGTGACTGGAAAGGCTCTAGAAAGAACCAAGGACTTTTCTAGATTATGGTTGGAGAAGATTCTGGATTAATCTAGAGCTGATTTCGGAGTATATAAGGCGCGATTACAAGCGCGGAGGAAGAAGTTTATTTGAGAAGTGACACGCTCGGTAAAAAGTGAGGTTAACTATTAAGTAAACAAGTATTGTAGTCAGTAAATTGTTAAATAAAGTGTTAGTAGTGTTTAATCTCTTGTTAAAATTATTTAGAACCCACGAATTCATACAGGGTGTTCCCAAAAAGGTGGAAATCCGTAACATTTTGGTGTCGGAAGCGGAATTTTGACAAGAGGATTTTTCGGGAGTGTTGAGAAGACTGGGACAGTATTCTCGGAGTTAGTGCTAACACAGGAAGGACTAATTTACTGGACATTGTTCGAGGTTTATTTTCGAACAGGAAAAATAGTGTTTAAGTGCATTTTTGAGACATTTTTGGAACATTTTGTTGGACATTAGTGGTTAAGTGACAAAGACTCTAGATAAGACTTTTTTTGTGCCGTTTTGAGGTTTTTCTGGACAGTCCCATTACCGATAGTGACGTAATTATTAAATTTTGTTGATAATTATATGCCGGTAACAACCAGAAGCATGGCATCCGAACAACAAATGCAGGACTTTATGGCCCAAATGCAAAAGATGATGATGGATCAGGAAAGAAAGCGCCAGGAAGAGAAAGAAGAACAGGAAAGAAAACGCCAGGAAGAGAAAGAGGAACGTGAAAGAAAACGACAAGAAAAAGAACAAAAACGCCTACAGGAAAAAGAAGAAGAGAAACGATGTCAGGAAGAATTGAGAAAAATCATGCAAGACTTGGACATTAAACAACAAGAAGAAAGAGACGAACTAAGAAAAATTATAGAAGGCCAACAGAGTGCCATATTTGCCGTTACTGAAGAACTCAAGAATAAGGTAGCGGAAGAAGTCGGTGGAGTCAAACAAGAGGTAAGCGTAGTGAAAGGAGAAGTAAATGAAGTCAAAGAGAAAATGCACCAGGTAGAGGGAGAAATAGACCAACTTAAACAACAGTTGAGGGATAGAGGAAACCAGCAAGTGGTATCATCTGGCCAGCGATTAAAAATTCCCTCCTTTGATGGTCAAAATTCCTGGATGACTTACAAGACACAGTTTGAGGCAGCAGCGAGTGCAAACAACTGGAATGACGAAGAGAAGGCTAAGGCATTAATCGTGGCTTTAAGAGGCCAAGCATTGGAGTTGCTCCAGACAATTCCGGCAGACCAACAACGGAATTTTAGAGTTTTAGAAGCTGCCTTAGATCTACGATATGGCGATCAACACCTTGCTCAAGTATACCAGACCCAGCTGAAAGTGCGCGTTCAGAAAGCTGGAGAGAGTCTGCAAGAATTTGAAGCTGCGGTGGAAAGACTGGCACACTTAGCATACCCTAATGCGCCAAAAGAATTCAAAGAGCAATTGGCAGTGGGGGCATTCCTAGACGGGATAAGGGACGAGGAGATCAGACGAGTCCTCAGGCTATCCCGACATAAAAGTAGTAGTGAAGCCTTGGTTCATGCACTAGAGGTAGAAGCCGTCTATAGGGATACTCCAAAGTCAAGAGTACAAGCTATGAGTTTCGAAAGATCGCAGTCGGAAAAGGAGAACCAGAACGCTATGTTGACCGACATACATAAGATGTTCAATCAGTTAATGGCTCAAGTGGATACTGCAGAAAGACAAGGCAAGCCAAGTGGGGGTATTAAATGTTACAACTGTGGCAGAGCAGGGCATATCAAACGAGACTGTCGACAGCGGAACTCGAGGAATGTGAATGCTGGAAACATGGATGAGACACAGAATAGAAGTAGTGGAAGGTCAAGCGGACGGCGTATGAAATGTTACAGGTGCGGAGAACGAGGACATATCCAGCTAGAATGTCCACGAAGAAACTTAAAGAGAGTAGAGGCCGATGCTGTGAAGCCGAGGGGAAAATCAGAGGAAGCTGGTACCAGAGAGACTGTGTCAGATAAGGAACGTGGTACCCCGAGAGAAGTAAGGGTTTCCCAGCTTCGAAGCATTCCGAGAAGTCCACTACTACCAGGACGTGGAAGTAAAGTGAAACCCCAGAAAATTGCAGATATTTCATCCGGAAGAAGGTACAAGGAAGATTGCAAGTACTACCACCAGGAGAAACTGCAGGTCACGGGAGCAGTCAACACTGTCAAGGTGGAGGTGCCGGATGACAGGACAGATGAAGCGCTCAGACAAGAGCAACTAAACGATGAGGAAATTGGGCCTATATTGAGAGCCAAAGAAAGGGGAACTCGTCCAAAATGGAAGGATGTTTCGGACAAAAGAGTGGGACTGAAGGCACTATGGGCGCAGTGGGACTCACTGAAAGTCAGGAACGGGCTGTTGCGGAGAGCATGGGAAAGCCCGGATGGAAAAAAGGTGGTTATGCGTCTAGTGATTCCCAGGTGTCGAGTAGCGAAGGTGCTTCAGGAAGTGCACGATGGAACATCCGATGGACACTTCGGTGTTAACAAGACCCTGAAGAAAATACGAGAACGATTTTATTGGATAAGAAGTCGTCAGGATGTGGAGGCTTGGTGTCGCAAATGCAAGATTTGTGCAGCCAGTAAGGGACCACAGACTGGAAGTAAGGGTGAAAAGAAGCAGTTCAGCGCCGGAGCTCCTTTCAAGAGGTTGGCTAACAATATAGCGGAGCCATCACCAGCCAGTGACAGAATGAAGGCTCGATACGACCGGAAGGGTAGTTCAGAAGGGTTCAAGGCAGGATACCTGGTTTGGCTGTACAACCCACAGCGGAAGAAAGGAAGGTCACCGAAACTTCAACCACCTTGGGATGGACCGTACACTGTTATTACCCGAATTAATGATGTCGTCTATCGGATTCAGCAACGCAGAAAGTCCAAGATGAAGATCGTGCATCTGGACAGGCTGGCGAGATACACTGATGATCCTGAGTTGCCTGATCGGGACGATCTAGGCTTAAGGAGGGGGCAGTGTTATGAATTACACCCCCTTGGAAAAGGAGATGGTACGCCTATGCCTACTGATAGTGACTGGAAAGGCTCTAGAAAGAACCAAGGACTTTTCTAGATTATGGTTGGAGAAGATTCTGGATTAATCTAGAGCTGATTTCGGAGTATATAAGGCGCGATTACAAGCGCGGAGGAAGAAGTTTATTTGAGAAGTGACACGCTCGGTAAAAAGTGAGGTTAACTATTAAGTAAACAAGTATTGTAGTCAGTAAATTGTTAAATAAAGTGTTAGTAGTGTTTAATCTCTTGTTAAAATTATTTAGAACCCACGAATTCATACAGGGTGTTCCCAAAAAGGTGGAAATCCGTAACAATATTTTCAAATTTGTGAATCTCGGTACAACCAAGGAGTCGCAAGAGCTCTTGGTGGTATAATGCCTTGTAAAAAGATATAACCTTATTTTACAGATAAAAGTTACAAAATGAGAGACTTGTCATATAAACTGAGTAATTGTCAGGCATTGAGTTCAAAGTAAAAAAGTAATATTAATGGATTTGTAGATGATCACATATTTTTTATTATTGAATTACCATGCTTTTATCTAGGTTAACCCATTAACGCCCAAGTGTCCATGTACAGATACTCGAAAAGAAAACTATGTTTCAATGGTCAAGATAGGTTATAAACTTCACCTTGTAGGTAAAATTGGCTGTTCTTTCAGATTAAGCTATCAATTCTTTAGCAGCATCCCGTTTTTGATATATTTAACCTTTTGGGGAGTTCATACGAGGGGTGGAATAAGGACAAAAGGGAAAATTACATAGATACTCTATATTTTCAAGATTAAATATAAAAACGTGAGGTTTTCAGGTTTGCTGAGTTCGAATTTCTAGTTTTTATTGGATTTTCATAGTTAGAATCGCTTGGAATATTTTCTTTATATCTTTTTGAAATTGCATTATTTTACATCCTTTTTCCATCCCCTTGGAGAGGTTGCGGCGGAAACCTAACAGCATAATCTGAAAAAGCAGCCAATTGTATCACTAACTGAGGTTTTTATCCATTGGAACATGGTTCTTTTCTCGAGTGTCCGAAAACAGACGTTTGGGTGTTGATGGGTTAAACAACCGATTCTTAAGTGGTAACTATGCTTGATTCATTCCAAATAAATAACATAGTATTCCATTAAATTAGGACAAATGTTGAGCAACAGCTGTAATATTAATTACAAAACAACGCTGTTTCTAGGACAAGGTGGGGAGAGAACTGAAGCAACTAATAAAGAGCTGTAATGGTGTGTAAACCAGCTAAGTTTAGATCCTAACAGCAAATCAGTACTGAGAGATCCAGATTGACTGAACATACTGCTTCAAAAAGATTTTTGTGTGTCACTTTCTTATGAATTGCCTTTCATAAGTTTGGATTTCACGATGTCTGACATGTTCTAGTGGTTCTACCTTTCTTTACGATAACCCATAATGTATTTGTCCTTTAGACAAGGCATAGGGACTTCCTAATGAAGAGAATTATTTTATCCACATTTTTATTTACGCAAAAACCCGCAAGATTGACAAACATGATTTGAAGCTACAAAATAAAATTTCGATCAGTTCACAGAGCAAAATGCTAGCATAGTAGTTATCCACTAGTTGTGTCAATGTAAGAGCAAAATTTTAAATATATTTTATATTCTGTATAATGAAATAGATGTATAAGTATGAAAAACTACAAAAACATTAACAGAATTGAATGGTGCATCATCTATTTGGATTATATGACAAGTTTAAATGAGAATGAAATATATTTTAATAAAAAATATCGCCATTATTTGTTAAAATCGTCTTCAATCATTCTGGATCTCTCTGTAAATACCGACATATACAAGACTTAATTGATAATCACTTCTTATAATAAACTGTACGTTGACAGATCAACTTTAAGAGTTTTGTGATATATTATATTGCCTCTTTGCATTCTGCAGTAATTGAAGACAGTTTACGCTCGATTAATACGCATAAAAAATATATGAAAGTCCACCAATAGGTATGTTGATGTGTGGTATTTTGTAATAACACTCGTAACCTGTAATTTTGAATCCTAAAAACGATACTTCAGTATAATAATACCCTCTACTAAATAATAATTCAGTACCCTTGATTCATCTATTAATCAACACTACATTTGGAGCTTGTAAAATGCACACATTAAAAGAATCATACAGTTAAAACGTGTGATTGCTTTAAATTTAGAAAACCAAAAACATTTATTCTAGAACTAATTCGAGACCATTTGTACCAATAAAAAATTATATAATTTTTTCAGAAAATGGGACAGACGAATCGTCAAATTCCGGTAGTAGAAAACAAGAAGACAGAAGTAGCAGTAATATCTCAGAAGAATTTGAAAAAATCGAGGCTGACGTCCCACTGGAAGATCAAATTGATGATATCATAGGAGAAGCTCAGACTATCAGTGGTATTGTTCCGAAATCGGAAGAATTCGATTTGTTGCAGGAAATTGAAAATGACATTAAGGAAATCAACAGCAAGAGTCTGCCAGGCGAGCCTCTAGAAATAGACCATATCGAGAATCAAATTATATCCAAGTACTTAGGCACTAGCCTACCTTTAAGCGAAATTGGGAAGGAGTTTGTGGAGAAAGAACTATTTGAAACGGTACAACAACAACTTGAAAAGGAAATAGACGAAAGTAGCGCTAAATTTACAGCAGACATAAAGCAACCTGATGTCGACCCTTTGAAGGTTGAAGAAAGTGAACTCGGCCCTTTAAAAGTTGAGAGAAGTGATGTTGACCCATTAAAAGTTGAAGAAAGTAAAGTCGTTGATAGTGACATAAGCGAACAACTGAAAGAAAAAGAAGTAGAACCAGATAAGATCATCTCTGAACTTGGTAAAATTGATGTAGAGGAAGAAATTGTTCAGAAAGAAATTATTCAGGAACCTCCTGCGGCTAAAATTGATGCCGTAACTGAAGAGAAAGAACCAATTGCTGCCGTCGAAAAGGAAATAACAGATAAAATTAACATTGATATTGCAGCCAAAGTAGAAACACAAGACATAGCACCCATAGAGAAAGAAATTGTCGATAAAATAGAAACTCAGATAGAAAAGGAACTGTTAGCAGCAAGTCAGGCTGATATCGATATCGTTGCAGTCGAAAATAACACCAACAAACAAATCGAAAAAGATCCAGCAGTGGTACCAGTACTGGCGTCCCAGCCTGAAGAATTAAGCAGTCTTGCAGAGAAAGCAATAGTACCAGAGGAAAAATCCAGCAGTGTAATAGACGAACCGGTAGTCTCGCAACTTGTAGAAGCCGTTAAAAAAGTAGAAGAAAAGGCCTCTGACAAAATTCCACAGGCTGATCCCGTTCAACAGCAGATACCTGCCGAAGAAAAAGACACTTTCACTAAATTGAATGAGGCAATAGCAGCTCTTCATTCTGAATTTAGAAGAACCGAGGAAGAGAAACCGACTGAAAGACTTGCAGCCAGTGACGATTCACCCGCAGATCTAGAAGAGGATGAAGAAGAGATAGAATACGAGTATGAAGTTAGTGATGATGAAGGAGTCGGTGAGGATATTAGGAATGTTGATAGGATAGACGAATCAGCTGATGATGAGTCCGTTGAAAGGCTTAATGGGGACGATCAAGAACAGTCAAAATATGGCACTACGAGTAGTGCTACGTTGGCCGAAAATGAGATATCAGACGTAAGTAATCTGTTATTCTATGTGTTTTAGCTAATGAGTTAGTATAGAGGTTTTTTTATATCTGTCATTCTACAGGGTGTTTCATGTAATGGTACATATTGTTGGAATTATTTTTTTTTTAATTTGAAATTATATGGCAATTGCATTTTACTGTACTATTCCAGATGATTTGTTACATATTCTCTTTGTACATTCATCCAAGTTCTAATATTTAAAATAGCATATTCATTAAACCCTCCCTATACCGGGTGAGTCACGAATTGCACTCGCCCCGATATTTCCTAAAATATTTGGAATAGAAAATTGAAATTTGGAGGCCTTATTACACGACTAAAATGCCATCTTTTCAATAAAAAATCAAGTTTGGTGCACATCCGGTTTGACCTGAAATGCCCACAACTTTCGATTTTTAAATGGAACACCATACATTTTTGGAATCTAGAGGAAATTTTGAATACAATACATCCATTTTGGTCACTTTTTGATAAACATTAAAAATTTTATTAAAAAATCTATTTCTGAATCCAGAGTGCTGTGGTGCCCAAAATATATTTTAGTTTGTGTGCTACGTTACTATAAAAATAAAAAGAGCAATATGATTGCATTACTTAATTCTCTAGAGGCGTTTAAAATTTTTAAATGTGATTTTTACCCACTAACTCGGTTTTTAAAATACCAAATAATGATACCAAAATTTTGAAAATCCGCTCAGAAATATTTGAGATTTCAGCCAAAATACAATGCAACCAAGCTTTTAGAAACATGCGGCTAATAGATAATAGATTAGTGGGCTTTGGAAACTAAAATGGCACATTTCTGTGTAAATCTGGTAACCTAATAACATTGGAAAAATCATAGTAGCCATTGAATGTAATAAAACAATATCAGCTGTCAGACAGACTCGTGTAGTTATAGGCAATCTTGAGCTATCAAACATTTAATCATTGTGAGCGCAAAGAACGTTACAATTAAGTTTAGCATAGGTATGTGGAGGTAAACACAATTACATCCACAAGGACATTTGCAATAGAATGCGACATCAGTTCGGTTTTCAGAGTTTTATTTAAATGAACATAAATATCGGGCCTATAAATAAATAAAAATCAATTCTGTTTGAACAATTAAACTTAAACTAGGTAACAGTAGGTATCTTTAAAATAATTAATATAATTAAACCATAAATTGACATTTATAGATATTGTTCAAAATGTCCACCATTTTTTTCTATACACAATTCGGCTCTGCGTACAGTTGCTTGAATGGCTCTACGCAATTCAGCCAGCGTTATTTCATTAAGAGCCCGTACAACTTTATTTAGCAGCTCTTCACGGGTATTTCAAGAAGTTTTATAAGCTTTATTTTTGAGAGTGCCCCATACATAATAGTCGAGGGGTGTTAAGTCAGGTGACCTAGGCGTTCACCATGCAAGTTGTTTAAATATTCCATCACTCTTCTGGAATTATGTGGGGGGGCACCATCTTGTTGGAAAAACAGATTGTGTAAATAGGCAAGAGGAAGTAAGTCTAGAAATTCTGCTGTCTGGTTTTGTAAAAAGAATAAATATCATTCGCCAGTAAGTGTTCCATCAAAAAATATGGGTCCAATTATTCGATCTCCAAGTACTCCAAGCCAACAGTTAAACCCAAATCTTTCCTGAATATTCCCCCCGCCCTACCAACCTCGGATTTTCTTGAGCCCAGTACCTAGTATTATTTCTGTTAAACATACCTTGGTTCGTAAATCTACTTTCATCTGAATATAAAATGTGAAAAGGAAAACCTGGGTTTTGTTGTACTGCATTTAAGAATCAGTTGCAATATACTAGCCTCCTGTCGTTATCATCTCCATAAAGATGTTGGTGTATTTGGTATTTATAAGACCGAAACTTATGTTTCTTTAAAATTCTGCAAACCGAAGACTGACTAATGTCGCATTCCATTGACAATTCCCTTGTTGATGTTGTTGGGTGTACCATCACAAATCCTAATACATCAATTTCTTGGTCCTCACTTACAATAAATGTTTGATGGTCATCTTGTTGATTGGGTTCGTTTCTTAATTCTTGTTCCACTCTGGCAAACAAGTGTCTGCTTGGATGGCGTCTGTTGGGATATCGTTGCTGATACAGTTCTGCAGCTGCAGTTGAATTTTTGAGACGCTCTCCGTATATCAGTAACATATCGACCTTTTCATTTCTACTAAAATTATTCATTTTCTTTAATTTTTACTCAAAGAGATTTCCGCAACGCTTTATTTTGTATCTGTCTGACAGCTGATATTGTTTTATTACATTCAATGGCTACTATGATTTTTCCAATGTTATTAGGTTACCAGATTTACACAGAAATGTGCCATTTTAGTTTCCAAAGCCCACTAATCTATTATCTATTAGCCGCATGTTTCTAAAAGCTTGGTTGCATTGTATTTTGGCTAAAATCTCAAATATTTCTGAGTGGATTTTCAAAATTTTGGCATCATTAGATTCGTATGAAAATGAGGTATTTAAAAATGTTGGTGAACGATTAAATTCCCATTTAAAAAAACCGAGTTAGTGGGTAAAAATCACATTTAAAAATTTTAAACGCCTCTAGAGAATTAAGTAATGCAATCATATTGCTCTTTTTATTTTTATAGTAACGTACCACACAAACTAAAATATATTTTGGGCACCACAGCACTCTGGATTCAGAAATAGATTTTTTAATAAAATTTTTAATGTTTATCAAAAAGTGACCAGAATGGATGTATTGTATTCAAAATTTCCTCTAGATTCCAAAAATGTAAAAATATATAGGGTGTTCCATTTAAAAATCGAAAGTTGTGGGCATTTCCGGTCAAACCGGATGTGCACCAAACTTGATTTTTTATTGAAAAGATGGCATTTTAGCCGTGTAATAAGGCCTCCAAATTTCAATTTTCTATTCCAAATATTTTAGGAAATATCGGGGCGAGCGCAATTCGTGACTCACCCGGTATAAATACTTCATGATTGCTGGAGACAATAATATTAATGCTGTAGTACATGTCAAGTGATCTTCATTTTTACAGGAAGAAGATCTGGGAAACGAAGATGAGGATGAAGATGAAGAAGTAGAGGAAATAATAGAGTACATAACGGACGATGAAGAGGAAGATGAAGAAGTCATACAGCCAGTAGAGATAAATAATGTCAACCACATGAATAGTAGAACAAACGCACACGAATAGACTTGAAAATATAACTTTTGCCAAATTATTGCTCATCTCTGTTGTTTATTATTGAAAATTTTAAGCAGATGAGCAACTTAGTACTTAAAGTAAACGACTTAAATCTATTAAGCAAGTCTTTTAGACCGAACTGAATACTTTATTACCCTCTAGTCTAGGAAATCTAGTCAGTAGAAGATTTTGCTTAATACTTGTTAAGATTTAAAACAGTTCTAGTCAAAATGACTAACCTACAATTTTGTGGTTCATTTATAATTTTATAATTTTTGTTTAATTTGTATTATTGGCACTTGCCTTTACACATATAATCAAGCCGTGTTTATTGCCGCAGACTGAACAATGGTGATAGAACTCAGCTGCATATTACAGATATAATCTGACATAAAGTCAATATTAATTGTTTCTTTTTTTATAGGTATAACAATTTGAACTGTGAAAAATTACTTACACAATTATTGAACAGTCTGTATGTATTTATAAGTTTGTGTGTTGCAATTATTACATTTATTGTCGTGTATGCATAATTTGTTGCTCTGTACCTTGTATTCTAGCCAAACTTTGTTCTCTTTAATTGTTCTGCAAAATTGATAATGATAAAGAAGTTAAAATATAGGAAGATATTGTTATTGAGTGCTTTATTTCATCTACCCTGATTATTATATAAATGTATATGAAATAAGTGATGGCCCAGGCACGTATTTAGGATGCAATATTAGAGGGGGCCAATTTGGGGCCATATATTTTTAGAGGGGAGGCTTCAGTTGAAATAAAGTAAATCATGTTTTATGAGTCATGCTAGAGGACAAACGCAAATTATTACAAAGGTTTTCCAATTGGTATGGTATTTAGAAGTAATAACATTTTAAATGGAAAAATAAAAAATTGGCTTTTGTAATAAAATGTTTATTTTTGTTATTAAAACATATAAGTGCATATTATTTTTTTAAATTTGAATGTAAAAAAATACAAAATAATACAGACTACGAAAAAGTTATAAAATAAATGAAGATAATGTTATAAAAAAATAAACATGTTTTCGTCATTAATAAAAAGAATTATGATTTTACGTGACGTGCCATACTTTATTTAAAACTCATTCTCCTTTTGTTATGAGCAAATATATCTATAATTTTATTAATATTAATCTTTTTAGCAATGCACTTTTCTATTGACATAACAGCAATATTGTATAACTTTTCGTTTCCCATTCTATTTCTTAAATATGTCTTTAGCATTCTGAGGTAGGATAATGTGCGCTCACAGGATGAGCTTGAAATGGGGATTGTAACGGTAATTTTTACTAATTTCAAAATTTCATTAAAATCGATAAAAATCGACTAAAGAACAGAATTAGATATTATAAAATACCCTGTGCGTGGTCGTCAACTACTTGGACGAATGTTGATATCGACAGGGGGGGCCACACGGGGGCAAGGTAATTCTCAGAGGGGGCCATGGCCCCCTCTGGCCCCCCCTTAGATACGTCCCTGAGTGATGCTGATGACGAACAATCATTCTGAAACAGCTGTGTACGAAGCTGTATTGGTTTTTTACTTTCCTCGTTTTTTTAGAAGTGTTCTATTCGTGAAAAAATCACACTCCGAGATTTCTCGGATTTTCACCTTTCGGATCATTACGAAAATGAAGGTTTTTCAAATCCGTCAGTCTGCTATATCTAAAAAGAACTATTTGACAGTCAAATTTGATAGGTAGTTGAAGCTACTGCCAGTGAAGAAATCAATAGAATTTCACTGAAAAATATATAGGTTGGACTTGGTATACAGTAGATGCAAAAGTTCTTTGATCATAGGATCTACCAGGTGAATTTCAGTGGCGGCTCGTGATATTGTCTGCAGAGGAGGCTTGATATTCTGAAAGACAACAAGACAAAGATGTGCAATATGACTACAATTTGTACATTTCCCCACCACCCCTGAGGTATTACAACGGCGCGTTACATTTTTTTGCCGTGGGTTGTTCGCCAGGATACCGATTCACGACTTGAGAGAATAGAACTAATAAAAGAATAGAATGAAAAGGAAATAGAAAATATGATGAGATGAAAAAATCATTCTCATGAAATTCTCGTTCCTACGACTCGAGTATCGGTATCCAAAGGAGTCCTACTATCCCACTTGTAATTAAATTATATAACTTTTAATAAAAATAAAAATAGTTTTGGTAAAAAAGTGTTTTTCTACAAACAAAAAATTGTATTCATTATCACTGCCAGGCGTGTAAAATTATAAGTTTTAATAGAAATTAAAATAGTTTTGAGAAATAAGTTATATAAAAAAAAATATAACCGCGGAACTCTATATTATGGAGAATTATAAAAAATATTTCCTAAAAAATAAATAACACAAATAAATATTTTTTCTAAAATAACAACTACCTCTTGCTTTAAAGCCTGAATATTTTTATAAATGAGTGGTAACCCGCGATTTTTGGAACTAGCAAAATGGTTGATTATTTCATCATAAAATGAATCGCGTTTCCTCAATTCTGACAAAAAACGTTTTTCTATTGAAATAAGCGATACATTTGAAAGGCGGTCTTGACTCATTTTGTTTCTAGTAAAAATGTTTTTATGCGTTTAAGTGCTGAAAATGATCATTCTACAGAAGCTTACCGGAATTGTCTCAAAAAATAGTGGCGTTATTCAAAAAGTTCTCTAATTTTGGGTCATAAGTTTTTAAAAAATCTACCAGCTCTTTGAAATATCCTTTATTGCACGATTCTCGTTTTTCGTCACGTCCTCGGAAAGAATTTTCTTGTGAAGATAACTATATAACGGTATCTATTAACCTCTTTAATATTTCCCTATTCTCACGGACCTTTTCGTTAACATTTTCTATTTCTCTCTTATGTGCAGAATCCAAGAAATTTACAATATTTTGTTTACGAAACATTTCGAATTTAATGCAAGATGAAATGTGCTCCTGGGATTTTTCGTGCCTTTCTAAACCTCGCGACAAATTTTGCAAATTATTAAACCCGGCCCTGCCCCAAATTGAAGATTGATCATTAGTAAATAATAAACATCTCCAATAATATAATTTGTTTCTAACTGTTGATGCCGTTAACCACTCGACTTTTTTATAATTGTTATCACAAAACCCTCTGTTTTGTTTACCACTTTTAAAAACTAACGAAAGCATTGCTGGTGTAGGCCTGGCATTTCTTTTAATTCTTACCTTTTCGTCATAAATAAGAGTAGTAAATCCATTTAATAACAAATAATCCACCACGTCTGGACAACAAGACATGTTGTTGGGAATATTTTCACCTAGAGCACTTATTTCTAGCCCGCCTATCAAATGTTTTATGTATTTATACGTCAAGTTGTTCTTATAACCGGCTAAACGCAACTGTCAGACGTCAGTTCGTTTTCTTTGTGAATCACCTGACTCTTGAATAACCTGTGCACATGCGCTATAAAGAACTGAGATCTGGAGGCTAGCTTCATACTTGGCTATTCCAAGTGTTGCTATTTTACACAGCGCAAAGAAATTCAAGGTCATTCATGTTATAAGTAAATACGGTAAAGTTGGAAGCTATTTCGTATTAGCCTCCAGCGAACCGCAGTGTTCATTCAGTAAAAGACCGGCCGACCGGGAAATATGCATACAAAGACTATCCGGACTGTAACGTTATAGGTATGTTTGTGGAAAGGAAATGCAAAAATGTTATATATAAACTGAAAATTAATTAATGAATAATAAACAATAAAAAATATTGAAAATTGAGATATACCTAATAGAAATTTCTTAAGATATTACTTTTGAAGATATGGTGGTTCTTCCAAGGGGAGGCTCAGCCTCCCCTGACGAGCCGCCACTGCTGAAACAGCTGTGTACAAAGCTGTATTGGTTTTTTACTTTCCTCATTTTTTGAGAAGTATTGTATTCGTGAAAAAATCACCTTCCGAGATTTCTCGGATTTTCACCTTTCGGATCATTACGAAAATTAAGGTTTTTCAAATCCGTCAGTCTGCTATATCTAAAAAGAACTATTTGACAGTCAAATTTGATGGGTAGTTGAAGCTACTGCCAGTGAAGAAATCAATAGAATTTCAATGAAAAATATATAGGTTGGACTTGGTATACAGTAGATGCAAAAGTTCTTTGATCATAGGATCTACCAGGTGAATTTACAACTTCCAACGAATGGTATATTATAAATGCATAAGCATGCGTAACTAGTAATCGACTTGCCGCAATCTCACATCACATCAAACTCGTACTCAAGCTGGTACTATTTGGGAACTTAAATTAATTCTTAAAAATGTTTGAAACGGCCGGAAAAGTTCAGATGGTTAAGTGGTACTATCAAGGAAAATCAAGGCCTCAAATTAAAAACGCATTTAATGGTGCATTTCCCGGCCAACCTTCACCTGCATTATCCACAATTCATAATATTTATTTATTTATTTATTTAATACATTTGTCCAACAGTACAAAAGAACCAATTACAGGACAAGAAAGCAACAAAATACAAAAAAAATATATATATATATATATAAATACATAGCTTCTTACATACACATGAGTGACAATCTAAAATTAATTACAAGTGCACTACATGTTTGTGTAATTTAATACTATGGGATACTGCAATTCTTAAGAGAAGTATAAATTGTATGTATCGAACAGTCGAATATATCACAAGTATCACAAATTGAGTTGTAGGTAGAGCACATAACGAATATAGGAGACTTCAGCATTATATTGGTTCGTGCCGGTTGACAATAAAATGTGAGCGGTTTGCGACTAGCGGCTCTTGGAACCAAGAAGTTTAACTGGCTTAGTGCAGGAGGGCAATCGACCCTGTTGTGTATGAGCGAATACAGGAATTTTATAGCGTAGAATTGTCTTCTAAATTGTAGTGAGTCAAAGTCGAACCTATTTAACAGATACGTCTGGTCGCAGCCTCTGTTTGGATAATTACCATCAGTGCGAAAGCAGAGAAATTTTAAAAATTTCCTCAGAACAGACTCGATTGATTTAACTTGATAATCATAGATAGGGCTCCAGATAAGTGAGCAGTACTCGAGTTTAGACCGTATATAACAATAAAATAGTTTAATTATTACGTCATTGTTCCGGAAGACCTGACTTAGTCTTAAAATAAACCCTAAGGTTTTCATAGACGAGGAGACCGTTAACTCGATATGCTTGGCAAATGATAATTTGTCATCAAAAAAGACTCCTAGATCTCTAGTTGAGTCAGTACGTGGCAAAGATTGTGTGCCGATACGATAATCGTAGTCGATGGGTTCATCTTTTCGTGAGTAAGTAATATTATTCACTATTTTGAAATACATGGTTGTGCTGATTATAAACAACATAAAAAATCGATTCCTCCCAATGAAGCCCGAGATGAAAGAGATATGATTTGTGCGCTGGCAACCAACAACCCAGTATTTACTACTTCCCAAATTGCTGCTGAAGTAGGTTCTACACCATCAACGGTTAGGTCGGTTTAAAAAAAAATGGGTACAAATCATGCAAGGTTCGGGAAACTCATGAAATTTTTGAGACGGATCGGTAGAATGGAATTTTGTGAGCAATTAATGGAAAAGGCGAATGCGGATGAACATTTTAGAAACATTGTTTTTACCGATGAATCAACTTTTTCATTAATTAAACATAATTCTACTTGGACACGATATTGGTCGCGAGAAAATTTACATAAGTTTTACGAACTTCTCACTCAGTATCCTCAAAAACTAAATGTTTGAGTCGGTATACTGGGTGAACATATTATTGGACCATTTTATATCGATGGCATCTTAAATGGCCAAAAATATTTGGATTTGCTTCAACAGCATCGTCCCTAGGATTCAGGAACTAGTAGGTGCTAGGTTTCATGAAATTTGGTTCCAACAAGATGGTTGCCCTCCTCATAATAGAGTTATCGTTCGGCAGTATTTGGAGGAAACATTTCCGATAGACTTATTTCTGGGCATGGTAATATCTTATGGCCAGCTAGGTCACCAGATCTTGCGCCTTGTGACTGTTTCTTGTGGGGCTACTTAAAATAAAAATTTATGGTTTTCAGGAAAATAGGCCCAACAATTTGCAGGAACTTCAATTAAATATTGAAAACGCCTGCTTAACTGTTACCCCTGTTATGTTGGGTAATGTTCGCCAAGGATTTTGTAATCGTTTGGGATATTGCTCAGTTCAGCAGGGGAGTCTATTTGAGCATTTATTACATTAAACTTGTTAGGTGTAAGTAAGAAGTTTTTCCCTTAACTCCATACATTTTTAAAAACTTTTAGAATATTGTTATTTTATTTTACCCATTTTTAAGAATTATTTTTGTGTTGAGAATTACTTTTTTAGTTTCCAAATTATAAAATTTTTCCATAATAGTACCAACATTTATAATGTTTTTAAAACCAATTGTTTTCGCAATTTATTAGATTTCGCGAAGGGACGTGCATCCCACTTTACCTTTCTTGCATTGCTAAACTCCTATCCCGCCTGTCTCCTAGATGGGCAGCGGCAGTGACAACCCTCTCGGTCGATATTTCGATATCCTTGTCGTGCTCAATAGAAAACAAGCCTTCAAGGCATTACTGCATCAGTGTTGCCAGATTATTTCATTTATCATGCAAACAATTTATATTTTTTATAACCCAGCTCTTAGTTACGTTTTGGTAAGATAAAAAAGCAAATGAGCTAAACAGTGATTTCATTGTTTAATACAAATTATAAAAATATGAATTTTATTTTATTTTAATCAATTAGATTCTATCATTCTACAAAATTTGGCATCATTATGTATAAATAAAGTAGATCTACCAACACTGGATACCTCATTGAATATTTACGATAGTGAGATTAGGTAAGTGTAAATTGCGCTCAACTTTCCTATGATCGACGAACTTCTGCGTCTACTGTATAATTAACACAAGGAAGACATCTGTTATATTTTTAATTAAAAAATACACAGAGGCTGGTCATCCTAAGAAATAATTTCACTATGGTGGAAATGGTCTACCACCATTGCCATAGGTGATTTGCCCACGAAATCAAATCCAACGATATGTGTGCTGTTATGTGACTTAGTGAAGGAGTAAATAAAGTATGTAGGTATTTTCTAGGTGATCTTTACATTTCGCCGAGTTATCATAAAAATACCTAAAAATAAAGCTTATTTCAAACTTTTCTTTCTCGTGAACTGCAATAGATAAGGGAACGAAATCAAAAGGATATTTTTTGTAATGTTTAGTACTTTATTATATGTTTTTCCCATTTTAAATTATCAATAAATACTATTTTTAAAATACAAAAAAATATTCATTCGCTATTTTCAGATAGTTACATAAGAGTGACCACTTTTGGATTGCTCTCAAAAATGAGCTAGTGAATACTTCTATTCCTCAAAATTAAATTTCAACCAAACTGGTGAAACATACTGAAAAAAAGCTTTACCATTACAACTATTATTATTTGTTTCAATTTACTTATATGATAACTGTAATATTATTATCTGTGGCTGTGGCATACGACAGGATCTAACATGTTCGCCATGTGACGATCTGGAGACATAAAGCTTGAATCTTGTGCGTGTTATTATAATCCGTTCCCAGTTAAGAACCACGAGACGTATTGGTGTGAGCATGGAGAGGGAGGAACCGATTGAATCGTGTTTAGTCAAAGTATGTCTGAGATTTGAGAGTAGGAAAGGGTTATTTATTTAATCATACATCATCCAACAGTACAAAACCATTTATAGGATGGAAATCTAAACTAACCTAACTAAGAAGTACAAATAGAAATTATGAAGGCGGTTAGACTGTACGACAGTAGATCAAATTTCAGGCTACTAGGCAAATATGTCCAATTCACTGCAATGAGTTTTATAACTAGTACAAATATTAAACAGAGGAGAAAACTTTAATACGTTAGATCTAGGCATTGATAAATAAAAGCTATGAGAATGACGAGAATTAATCCGTGGGACATAAAAGTTCAGTTGGCCTAATATTTCACTACAATTTATTTTATTATGCATAATTTTATCTAGAAAACGCAAAGCACAGGACTCACGCCTTTCGGGAAGACTGGTAATATCAAATTTTACAAGTAATTGATTTTGAGAAACTCCAATTGGTGGATATGTACCTTCAGTTTTCCACTTTAAAAATTTCAGGAAGCGGCGCTGAATATTTTCCAATTTATCATTATGAGTATTATACCCAGATTGCCAGACAAGTGAAGCATACTCCAGCTTAGATCAAGTGAAAGCAAAATAAAGCATTTTTAAGGTTTTCACATCATTAAAATCATGGCTGTTACGCAAAATGGAGCCTAACATTCTGTACGCATGCGAAATTACAACATCAATATGGTTAGTGAAGGTTAATTTATTATCAAAAGATACACCTAGATCTTTGAACGTAGATGGTCTGTTCAGCGTGTTATAATTATATATAAGTTGTTTTGAAGTTTTCGCAATCATTAAAATCGTTAATCCTATGCAACATCTTGACGTCATCGGGCATATATTAAGAAATATACATCTAAGTGATCACTGATGTCGTTAATAAAAATATTAAAGAAAACGGGTCCAAGTACTGATCCTTGGGGTACTCTTGATGTGGCTCAGTATTCAACAGATTTGTATCCATTATAAGATACGAATTGAACTCTATCAGTCAAGTAATTCTCAAGAAATTGAAGTAAACCGTCAGATAATCCGAATTTGTCAAGTTTACAGAGAAGTTTCCTATGGTTTAGTCTGTCATATGCGTTAGAAAAGTCACTATAGACTGAGTCTACCTGTATGTGAGAATCAGTTGATTCAGCAATGTACTGAGTAGCGCAGATTAAGTTCGTTACGGTGGAGCGACCTTTCATAAAGCCGTGTTGTTGTGTAGATATTTTCAGTTGAACATGTGCACAAATGTTATCATGCAGAAGGATTTCGAAAGCTTTACGAAAGTTACATATGATTGTTATCGGTCTACAATTGGTAATATCATTTCTTTTACCTTTTCTATACACAGGGCACACTTTGGAGTATTTCCAAATATCAGGAAAATAGCATTTCCTAAGACATAAATTAAAAATTATGCAGAGAGGATATGCAAAAATGCTGGCACAGTCTTTCAGTAGAAATGCTGGAATTCCATCTGGGCCCGCAGTAAGTTTAGATTTAATTCTTTTTAACGCCATGCAAACTTCACTTTGCTTTCAGACGTGTTAGTGCAAGGATTTGATGGACAAAGAGTTATCTATGTTGTCTTTGCATTGAAAGTATCGAACTGTAAAAATTGTAAGAGGGTCCTGAAGAAATTGAGTAAAAGCTATTTTAACTGTGGTAGATGCGAAACCACTATGAAACAAATTGTTATTAAGAGGGAGCAAGGCAGCACGATCAGGGAGGAGGAAGGGGTAATGCATCAAGTGAAGAGAGATCTTCCTAATAAGCCAATTTTAGCAAAAAATATTCTTCAACAATCCTGTAGAATATTTTTATGTACAACTTACACCTATTTTCAGTTTCATAACATCGCTCAATTTGCTTACTGTTCATAATTTTAGTACAATGCTGTTTTAGTAGATGGAACCACTTCTATACAATTTAAAACATAAGATAAGGCGAAGAAGAGCTAAAATCACAAATTTTTTAATCGATCGGGGCTTTCTGAATACGCGACCTGGAAGGCAGTATTATGTTGCAATCGAAATTGGCATTTCCGGCACATCGTAAAATGCACCCACGAAATATCTATTTCGAGCCCACATGAGCAAAAGAAAATGAGCATATTTTGACGTTTGGTGAATTCAGACGTGTACCGCAATGCAAAGGAAGTACAAACTAGATAACCACAGTATTCGCTAGCGCCATCTAGGTGCTGAATTTAGAATTCATTGTATCACCTTGCTCCCTCTTAACGTTTTATGCTCTAAATGTAGGCTTATTAATTTAAAATAGCTTTTTTATGGTCTCTCAACTTGTTCAAGACATCAAGACCCTATATTACAATTTAATTTTTACAGTTAGATAGTTTTAACGCAAAAACAACTTTGACTAAACACGATTCAATTCATTTCCCCCTCTCCATGCTCACATCAATGCGTCTCATGGCTCCTAATCGGGAACGGGTTATAATAATAATAATAAATAGTTTATTGTCTAAAATGTCAAATACATTTGCACTTACCGAGATATAATTTTTTTAAAAATCCAGGTACGTAAATTATTTTTAGGCCAAAGAAAGTTAGATAACGTCATCAAAACATGACTGAATAAGTCTCCTCCAACTGTATTTACTCATTCTAGTATTTGAATTATGTTGGA
Organism: Stenurella melanura; assembly: GCA_963583905.1. NCBI lineage: Eukaryota > Metazoa > Arthropoda > Insecta > Coleoptera > Cerambycidae > Stenurella > Stenurella melanura. Next base: position 188,652,099 of record OY757310.1, read on the forward strand.
TTGAAGTTTAGTTATGTGAAGAGCCATAATCAAGAACGTAGAATGTAATATATCCAACAGTTCGTATGAAAAGTTAATATACAGAATAGATTTCAATGTCTAAGTTGACATCATTCGTATGATAAAGGTACAAGGAATTGCCGACTCATTTAAAATTTTTTATTAAGAAATGTACATATACAGATTTAACTACAATTAAATATATCAGTTACATTCAATAAGTTATTTACCAGTTGTCCAGTTTCCTGGCCTATTTGCTGTTAACGTATAGTCTTGTTGAGCAATCCAAACACCTCCATTGGCTATTGGAATATCGTCAGGGGGAATAACAACCCAACCTTTTTCATGTGCATACTTTCTGCAAAGGGCTGCAAAACCCAAAAGCATTCCCATATTGAAACCGATCATGGTTTTCTTTTTCCAAATTCCAAATACAGTTCCGGCAGCAAAACCACCAATGAACCAATTTAATTTATCATCTTTTTTTCTCAAACTAGCAACGAGGTTAGTTGTGCAAACGAAAGCAGTACTAACTCCAATAATTGGTAATCCAACATAAACATAACGACCCAAAGTTTGCAGATAGCCTTTCGGGTGAGAATAACACATCACATCAGCAGTGCTAATACCAAAGGCAGTCAGAGCTGTTGGTTTTAAAACATGCACCAACTTTTTGTACACATCTTCTCCATCTGGTTTATCAAAATAACTATAGGGCTTTGCTTGTGTGGACATTTTTTAATGAAAATTATGTAATGTTTTGACAATTATATAGTTGTACCTAACCTAGAAAAAATACAAGTTGGCGATCAACCAATGCTACCAATCATAATAAAAATATATCCGACAAAGAAAAATATCCACCTGTGCCCACATTACACGATTTTACAGGACTCCGATTTCATTAACAAGTATTTTGCTTCAGTAAAAAAATCAGCAAAAATGTTAACTTGATTTTCCGTTTTGTCTGTTTCCGCCAATTTTAAAATAAAATACCATTTACTAAATGGTATACACCAAATACCTACAAATTCTTAGTGGATTTCATTGGTCCTGTTTTTCACTTTATAGGTTTAACACAAACGACGCTTCTATAATCTGAATTAGGGTGGTAGTTCGCGTTGAATTCTATTTCTTAGTTCATTAATACTTTAGAAATATAAGAACAGTTTCTTCTGCAAATTGCAATTTGAAATATTTAATAGTCTGGGGCGTCTGGGCTGAATTCTACTTCTTCTATAAACTGCTATTTGAAATGCTAAGTAGTTCGCGCTGAATTCTGCTTCTTCTACTACAAATTGTTATTTATAATGGTTAATAGTTCACGCTGAATTCTACTTCTTCTACAAATTACCACCTGGCTGTTTAGTAATTTGCAAGGAATTCTACTTCTTCTTGTTTCATTAATAATGAAGAACAGTTTCATTTCGAATATGTTTAGTAGTTTCAAAACTTGATTCTATTTGTTGCTATTTTAGTAATAATATTAATAACTCGTGGAAGTGTAGTTCATCGCGAATTTTAAACACACTGAATAAAAAAGATCTGAAAAATAATCTGGCAACACTGTTATCACCATCAACTCTTGTCAGTTGTCGGTTTTGTTTTGCAAGAGAAAGTGAAATGTTTTGGTCTCCGATAGCCGTTAAAGAAATGAGATAAAAGAGCAGAAATGGCAGAAGCTAAATTATTTGTACCTTTTGCGTGCCAAAGATGTTCGCAGCCTCTTAGTCTCGATGACTCTTTAAACTCATTTAGTGAACATATTTCAGCAGAATTAAACTGTAAGTTAGACTTTCTTTGTTCTTGGTGTGATATAAGTGTATGTACAAAACCTACAACGCAATTAATTTTAGTACCAATACATTCTAATCCAGATGTAGATTTAGAATCTCAAGCTACCAGTTTTGACCATTATATACCCCCATGTAGACTATCTGATTCAGGAAACGGTACCAATGGTTTCATGTTGATTTCCGATGAACATGAGGTGGATTTACTCAGCCATCAGTTTAAGGTATATGACAACTTTTATTAAAGTAATGCTATTTGGTCTTTAGAACATAAGTGTATAAGCTTTACCCGTATAACCAAACTGTATAGAACCTGTATCGGGTCTATATGAAAACCTTTACTCTATAAAGATAGCCTATATTCTTTTGGTACAGCGACGATACGGGTTTGAATACATTCTGGATATAGATTGAATAAAGTAGGCATTTATCGATTCGATATCTTCACGATATATTTTGAGTTTAGACAACGCGTAGATTATTAGTCATGTATACGTCAATATACCTTTGGTGTATTTAAGCACATAAAATGCAAATAAAATAACAATTAAATGAAAAAAATAATTGTTCTGTATGTATTTTTCGGGAATTTGTGGCACATATTACTTTATAATTTCTACTGTACTTATAAACTTATTTAGAAACCTTCAGATATCATTTCACTTACCTGGGATCCTGGTGGGACGCGAACCTACGACGCATATCTACAATTTCAGTGCACTAGTGTCTTTGCTCTCTGCGCTACCCGGCCTTGTGATCAAATCTAGCTTATTGTATATACATATTTATAATAACCTCACATTTTCAAAAACGAATTAAACAATTTTGAGTGTAGAAAAACTTCTGACTTTAAATAATAAAAGTGATATAATAAAACATTAATTATGATATTGCATGCTGTTATAAGTAGAAGTTCTTAAAATAAATGCAGACATGCCTTCTTTTTGTGCAGTGGTAAATTGTTGTAGTAATGCAGCCAGGGATCAAAGGATTAGATTATTCTGGTAAAATAATTGTCAATGTCATACATTATTAATTAATTTAAGCAGTAACTCAATTGCAGAGTTCCTTCTATGCATGGCCTAAATATAAAAAATAATGAATTCTTTGAAAGAAGACCATTGTAGATAAATTCCGTCAAAAGTGAAGATTTACCAGAAGGAAAATAAGGCATGCTAGAATGTGTTTCAAACATTTTAGTTCAAGTATTGTTCATTAATTGAATTCAATATATGCATATGTTAAAGAGACATGTCATTGTATTAAATTTAAGAAATCCAGCATCATTAACCGACAATAAAAATTCCATTTGGATTCTATAAAAAAAATGTGGGCTACACTTACATTACAAGCTCTTTATAATCTCAATGGTCAGGAAGATTTCGAAGAGGAAAAAGATGAGCTGAAAGGGTACCAAATGGCAGACAGATTTGAAAGTCCGCAGCGCAGGAATTTTGAAACGCAATTTGTATGCGACATGGAGAATTTAATTTTTAATTTTAGGGTTTAAAGGGAATTTTTTTTATAAGGTATAATAATCTATTATTACAGATGGAGAAAAGTTTCAATCATGTTATAAGGACATTAAAGAATCGCAGAGTTGGGAATTTACAGTTTGTGTGACAGAATGCTAATAAAGAAATTTATGATTTATTGTGCCACATAGAATTTTTGTTATATATTATGTGAACCTATTAATAAATAACTCGATAAATAATAAAATAATGTATTTTTTTATTTATTTTTTCTATTTTAGTTTATACGACAAGTAAAATATCCTTAACATCAATTAAAAACTACAAATAAAATTATATTTACAGGGGTTCCACCATTGTGCACAGATATTTTATTATATCTGGATACATATCTTAGTAAAATCTGATAGGTCTGTAGAATATTGTTCTAAATTAATCACATACGGATCCATTGTCAATAAAGATATGTTTTATAAATATCTTCCTTGATGCAATTCATCGAGCTTTGCATAATAGGAACTCGGATCCACGTTGTATAATAAAAAAATACTTTGCTTTAGAAACATATGTAGAGAAGTACTTCCCTACTTCTTTAAACTTGTTAAAATATTGTTATATACTCGATTATATCCAAATAACAATAGAGGCACATCAAAATTACGTTGTAAACATACAAAGATTTTGAGGTTATTTTGGTTGATGATGTCTATAATTTAATGTTACTCAAGATGTGCGATAAATGAGGAAAAATTAGTATCGATTATGTAAAGACTTGATATCTATTTAGTATAGAATATCTATAGATGACATATAAACTTCATAAAGTTGTAATACATTTTCCTTAACAGTAATGTTTTTATCGGAGAACTTTACAGGACCTATATTAATGAGTTATCGGTAATATAACGATACTTTATATCTGCTATAAATGTAAATCATATATTCTATATAGGAAATATATATACAGGTAATTCTTTATATTCTCTGTACAGATTAAATAGATATATATCTATACAGGAAATATTTAGTTGTGCTATAAATACGCTATATAGTTCAAATCTTTATCGAGAAATCTTTATAGATTATATATTAATCTATATAGTCCACGGAAACCTATATCACTTGGTTATACGGGTATTGATACCGGTCATGTCTTGGCAGGCATATTACTCTTTTTAAACTTTTTAATAGGGTATTTTTTATCAAGAATCTCGAGCCCTGATGTCCTGGAGGGTAAAGGTTGCATGAAATTCTGTTAAAAACCAGACATGTCTGTCATAGATATATAATTTTTCTGTTGTTTAAGATAAAAGCTGCTCTATTTGACACAGTCTCAGGTAATTCTAATATAGACCATCCATTATGCGATGAATGTGCAGATAATTTAATTGAGATTCTGGATGAACAACTTAAGATAACCCAGGAAGATTATGATGATTATTGCAAATATTACAAACAGTAAGTGACTTTTATAGATACATTGCAAGAATTCTGTGGTATACGTTTTTTCAGACTACAAAGTGAAAAGGATGAGCCCAAGTTAAATGAATTGGAGAAAGAACTGACCGATTTGAGCGCTGAAGAGAGGAGACTACTTGATGAGCTGGAAGCACTTCAAAAGGAAGAAGAAGAGACTCTGAAAGCCATAGAGGAACAGGAAGATATCGCTAAAAGAATAACCATAGAAGAAGAAAGGTATTTCAAGGAATATACAAAGCATCGTAAGGAAATGTTAACTATTGAAGAAGAAGCAAAGAGGTACGTTATGTTTTAAGCAATTTACCCATATATACAAAATATCTGCCGTTATATCTTTATGTATTTTTTAAAATTGAAACTCCAATGGTATCAACATAAACATAAAGCTTTGCTGAGACCATACGCTTAACAGGCAATCACAACAGATCATGTCATGCTGTCAGGCATGCCACACAGCAAATGGAGATCGAGGAATACACCAAATACGTCGTCGACCGATGTCTCCCGACATTTTATGAAATATTCACGAATATTTATTCGTACACACAGAAAAAGAATTGGTTGATCGAAATCATATTTGATTAAATCAAGCAAATAATTTGATCGTATATGCACAAGCAAATATATTTTTTATATGACTAAATATTTATGTTGAAATTCAATTATTTTATTATTTCATGCAATTTTATTTAAATTGTTTCAATTAATCCATTTAGTGGATTTAACAAATGATTTTGTTATTCTAAGAAAACTATAGCTCCTTCTGAACATGGATTTAATCGAACTGAATAAATATTTTGTTAACTAAAAGATACATTTATTCTTTTTAAATTATTCGATAACTTAGTAAAACAACATATTTTGTTAACAGAAAGATACATTTATTCTTTTCAAATTGTTTTATAACTTACTGAGATAACATGTTCTGTTATTCTTAAAAAGCTATATCTTCTTCTGATCATGGACTTTAATGAAACTGAATGAATATTTTGTTAACTTAAAGATACATTTGATCTTTCTAAATTGTTCTGTAACTTACTGTGATGACATATTTTGTTATAACATGAGAATTACCATTTCATTTAACTAATAATTATTTGCAAGCCAACAAATTAACTTGTTAAGTTAAATTACAGAAATTTTGATTTGGGCAATTTTTTAGTTGATTTAATAAATATGTTTAATTAATTCAAATGATGAAACAGTTTGATTAAAAAAAATTTATACCTTTGTGTTAAAGTATCCTTTTATTTGAAGTGAATTAATTTGGTGGATTAACTTTGACCAAATATTTTGTTAATTAAAGCTTTTCTATATACAGGGTGTTTCTGCTTTAATGAGAAGAATTTCATGGATGCATATATAGAGGGAATGTTTTGGAAAAAAAGCTCCAATAAATATATACTCTAAACCTCTTCTTTTACAAGATATAGAAGGCGTCAGCATTTAATAAAAAATAATTATTTAAGCTATACCTCATGAGATATATAACTAGTTTTTTATTCAAAGTCTGACACCTTACATATACCTCGAAAAAGATAACATTTAAAGCATATGTTTAATACCATTTTTGGTTCATAATTATCCCCTCTATATACTTTTAAGAAATCGCGATCATTAGAATATAAACACTATATATTATATATAAATACATTTAATTTTTTCTAATTCTTTGGAACTTCCTGCCACATGTATTTTTTTTTTTGGTGGTAGGGAAATCTACAAAAATCACAATTGATTCCCCGTGCACCAAAAAGAAAAAACACATGTGGCAGGAAGTCCTAAAGAATTTAAAAAAATTAAGATAATGCCACAAATAATAGTTAGACAATATATAAATACACTTATACATACCTATGTAATTCTAATTGGAACTGAAAAATTATAACAAATAAAACAAAAATGAGATTCACAAATTATTTATTATTTGTTTTTATACCTCTATACAGTATATGTAATACATGTGTTATGTGTTTAAGAGTATAATAAAGTATATAAATACTTAGTTTATAACTTCTAAAATAGTATATATATATTATATGGTTCCACAAATAATTTAATCATAAACGCAAAATTTTCATGACAAAAGAATCTAAAAAAGTTATTCTCATATTAAGATTTTCTAAACCAATAAAGGAAGTTATTCTGGGTTCCATAGGTACTACTACATATTCCTCCAACCTTCGTGAAGAGAAAGGCATTTCATTATTAATATTGATAGTTCAAACAAATGGTTCTTCTTCTGATGTTGCTTCATCAGCAACATCAACGATGTTTTTCTAAAAAATTCAATAGCTACAGAATACCGGTTCAATACGGACATCAAAATATGTTTACTTTTAACATATAATTTGTCATTTCTGATAGAAATTGAACCCTTTTTCCAATGGATGGAATTAGCCCTATATATAATTCATCATCTAAATTTATATGTATTATCAATATTTATATCGTTCTCTATAAAAGGAAATACGATAAGAATTCGTAGCTTACTGCTTTTGTTAGGTAATATACAGGGTATTTAAATGAGGTGCGCCACGGAAGTATACCATTTATCTTATATACTTATTTAATAAAAAATTCGAATACATAAGTGGAATAAGTTCCAAATAGAGGCTAAGGCCTGATGAATAGACTCTTCAGCAGCCAGAGGCCAAACCCCTGGACCTAAAACCGTGACATTTTAGGGGTCGCTTCCCTTTATAACATAGGTAGGTATAACTAATGCTAAGAAGAAATTTCCCCAAATTTAATCCTTAAAAAGGTTACTTGGACAGTAGGCTACTGCTCTATATATTGATTTCGAAATTATTTTATTTCCATATGATTTAGGGATGAGATACAACATGTACAAAATGAGCTTTCAAATTATATTTAAAAATTAGTTAACAGTTCAGAATTTAATTACAATTTTTTGGGTAAAAAAAATGTATTGTATAACTGTCCAACTTACACAATATAGTATAAAAAGTTTTCTTCGGTGGTCTACCTTCCTCAAAATACTCTGTATGCCACAAATTTTAATAATGCACTGAAAAATCGGGTTGTTAATAAATTAAATAAATTTTAAAACAAAAACACTTCGACTAGGTACCAAATAATGGATAATTTTCAAGATAAAAAAACCTAAATATTACTTCTATGGAAAATAATTACAGGTATTAGGTAGGTACAGATATAAGTGCAAAATATTTTATAAATATAAATAATTTCTTTACCAGCAAAAGCAGAAAGAAGATTTTCTAAATTTATAGTTCTAAGAAATTCGTCCATTATTATATCCAACTATAAGAAAACAAAAATACACAAAAACACATAAAAAAATATTAAAATATACAGTGTGTTTCTCTTCCAATGGTAACACCCCAATAACTTTTTTATTTTTCGTTGAATTTCAATTTTATTTTATATGTAAAAGTTTTTAGCCTAAGTAAAAATCTAAGTCTATTGTGATACAAAATAATCTCAAAGAATTTAAAAAATATTTCTTTTAAGAAAAATTTATTGAGAAAAGTTGTTGAGAATCACCTTAAAACCCCAATTCCCAAGTTTGGTTAGAAAAAAAAATTCACCCGAAAAAGTAAAAAGTAAAATTTATATTAACAATATTTTAATTGTTTGTTACAATGACATCAATGTTTTATTTGACAGATCTCACAATAATTTATAATTGAAAATAAATCATTTCAATCTTGTGATAACATCGAAATGAATTTATTTTAATGTTGATTCTTTGGGGTGAACTTTTTTTTCCATCCAAATTTGGGAATTGGGATTTTAAGGTGATTCTGAACAACTTTTCTCAATAAACTTAAAGAAAACCTGTTTTTAAATTTTTTTCAGATTATTTTTGATCACAATAATAGACTTATATTTTTACTTAAGCTAAAATGTTGTTTAAACTTTTAAAAGAGAGTTAAAAACTACATATAAAAAAATGATGAAATTCAACGAAAAATAAAAAAGTTATTAGGGTATTACCATTTCAAGTGAAACACACTGTATAACATAAACAATAGTAAAAATATTTAATTCGGAAGTGATATGAACTATAAATAATTTATAGATAAAATTCTGCAAAACAAATAATCTTATTTCTCCTCGTATAATGAAGCAAAAAATATCTTCGAATTATTGGGGATTATTCATTGAGCAAAGGGGCACTATCAATTTGTTTTCTGCGTGGCCTTAATGTTGAGAGTATACCGTTAATAATGTTCACCTATATACTACATTGTGTCGCACTTAAGAGTGAAGCGCCCTTAATAAGTTTTTTATGTTTTTCCAATTTGAACAAAATACTATAGGATCTACTGGCATTCGCCCCCATATTAATATAAAGCTACCAGCAATACTAAAATAGTAAAATATACTTAAAAAACAAAAAACATATTGGGCATTTTTTATAGGAAAATGTTACTAATGAAAGTTGTTTAGAATTTCTGAAAAAGCTTGAATCCAAATTTTGATTAAATTTAAAATTATTGAAATATTGTTTAAAAAATCTGACAGTTCTGAAAAACAAAAATATAGCAGCTTCCTATCTATACTCCTTTTCCATGAGTAGGTAATCAATTAAAATAATTTCAAATGCCTATTCTGTATGATTAAATTAAATCCAGATAATTTCAGGAAACACCTAATTTATATTTATATATAATTTCGCGAATATGGCGATTGTCAGATACCACTATTAATTGAACGCCATTTTTTTTTACTTTACATGCGGTCCATTAGTGATTGGACCCCATTGGTTGCATTTCCGACGTTTCTTCAAACGAAGGCGTTCTTATTTGTTCCGAACCTTACTCCTCATAGTCGTAGGGGGCTATGAGGACACTAGTGTTTACAATGAGAATAAAATACTTTACATGCATGTGAATTCATTAATACCACTTAAACTATAACTATTTATATTTCGTCCTATTTACAATCAAAATTATATCACAATTACTATTTAAAATGCTTACCTGGTGGAATTACACTATTTATTTTCACTGGTTACAAGTATGTGCATCATCTACGTATAAAATCCGATTTTTGGCAGGCTGGTAATTGAAATAATTGAATAAAATACGTTATAAAAAAAGACATGTACGGATGCGCCAGTTTCCTTGTTTACCGCACATGCGCACTTATGCCGTTTTGAATTTGACAAAATATATTATTCACCCAACAAATTAATCATTTTGTTTCAACAGTATTTTTTTATTTATTTAACAAAATATTTTTTACAGTTAGTAATAAATTTGTTTCAACTCAGAGAATATTTGTTGTTTTACTTTATAATTCGTTTGTAAAGATACTTTTTATATCTTAAGTTGATACAATATATTTGCTTTCTTTAAAAAAGGCATTGGATTACATTATAATAATGTATTTTTTAATTCAATACTTATTTTGTCGATTAACAAATAAATATTTTGTAGCAGTAAGTAAAAATTTAGATTATTTGAAAAAAATATTTGTTAGTTATAATTGTATGTTTATTTACAAAAACAACTGGAATCTTTTGAATTGAAATTTTCTGTTTTACTTAATTAGAATAATACGACGTTTGTTTAAAATATTTGTATTTTTGAAGTAAATAATTAATTTTTTGATAAACAAGAAAAATATTTTATTGGATTAAGCAATGACTTATATTGCATAGAACTGAAATTTCTTGGAGCAATAAAATTTATATTTAAGTGGAATAAATTCTGTTGACAAAAAATATTTATTTGCTTTAACAATTCCTTTTTCTGTGTGTACGCATTCTCAAATATTTCCAATTCATTCCCGACTATTCCTGGGGTATTTCCTAATATTCCCGATATCCAAAAATATTGCTGTGGTATTCCTAACATTTTGTACAGATATTCCGGAAGTAGTTGACCCCTCGATTTTAATTATTTTAGAAGTACTAAAATTTTATCATTAATTACAATAAGTGATAAAATACTTTCATGTATATTTTAGTCTCGAATGCCAAATGAGTTATACCAACATGCAGTTAGATAAATTACAAAGAACAAACGTTTTCAATGCTACCTTCCATATCTGGCACAATGGACATTTCGGCACTATTAACAACTTCCGTCTTGGAAGGCTTCCATCAGCACCAGTGGATTGGTCGGAAATTAATGCAGCTTGGGGTCAAACAGCTCTGCTTCTCTCCGCTTTGGCAAGAAAAATGAATTTAACCTTTGAAAGATATAAACTCGTGCCATATGGAAATCACTCGTATATTGAGGTAAGTGTGAGTTTGTCTATTTATATTTTACGTTAGTAGCTTGCTGATAGTCCTGGAGCTACCATATGCAAAAAGAGTGTGGGTCCTAACACACGCGTTTTCATGGAAAACAGTGGGACTTTTAATTCTAGACCTATTTTTACAAGGGACGAACCATAGGCTGGTTAGAGGGCATTGGAAAAGTCGAAAAAAAAAATTGGAGGCCTAACGTGCGCTTTTCTACAGAAACAGCTTCATCTGATGTCAAAAGTAACTGGAATACAAAAAGGCGTATGGAGGAGCCCTGCAGGAGCTCGGGAAATGGACCCAAAGTCATCGATAAATTAACAATTTAAAAGTTGTGAAAATATGTTCGTTGTATGTACTTTTTATAATGAAATTTTTTTTTGGCGAATGAGGGTGGGCTGCAAAAAGAAGATATAATGGTTTTTCTCGAAATAAATTGAAAAATAGAACATATTTTCACAACTTTTAAGTTATGAGGTCTTGCATTTTTTTCGTGTTCAAAAAGTCAGTTTATCGACAACTTTGGGCCCATTAACAAGCTCCTGTATTTGTATTTCGTTACTTACTCGATTAAATGAAGCTATTTCTGCAAACATTCTTATGTATATTGTTAGTCATACGGGTTGATAGATATGACGTAAATACATATAATCTATAAATTTTGGTGAGAAGCGTGTAATGCCATCAAAGAATAGTTGGGAAAATTCATTCGATTTAAACAGTATTTCTTTTATCCCCACTTCAAGTTGGTAACTTTAATAGGAAATATTACCTTTATTTAATTTATACTTTTAAACTCTTGTTGAAATTGAAAAAGAAAGTATTAAACAGATTTTTAATATCTTAGCCTAATAATAATCACACATGATAATTAAGTTTTAAATAGCTTTATAACGATCCTGACAGCAGTAAAATACTATATATCAGTTTTAAATCACTTGATTTTACATTTTTATTTTTGTATTGTCACGAAACTTTTCCATGTGTAGTATTTTATCTATTTTTGCATCTTGGCACAAAAGATCAATTATTTACAATTATGAAAGGATAAGCTTGCGCAAAGTAACATATACGGAAGTACGGAAGAGCTGATAATAAGTCAAGATCTTGAGATAAAAAGTCAATATCTTGAAATAAAAAGTCAAGATTGAAACGAAGATAATTTCTCTAGGGAAAATAAAACGAATCATTAAATTTAACTTACTTTAATGATATACAAAAAATGCACAAACAAAGCAGAGCACTTGACATCAGGGTTGTGGGTAAACTTTACAAAAACTTTCGTCAGAATAATCATATAAACAAATCATTTAAAACTCCAGCTGACATAGCAAAATACAAAGCAAAATTGTACACAATAAGAGTCCGTATAGGTTTGGTAAATAATTAAACTACACTAAACGCGATCTGGCCAGAGCGGTAAAACAAAGAATTCTTACTTTAACATAAACAAGCTCAATTAAATTACATGAAAACACACAAAAGGAAATACTTTAGACTGTACATAAAATTACACTATGTTTTTATGCCCAAAACACACGGGAGATGTCAAAATACGGGGCGATATAGTTACGTAAACATAACGTTCACATGAAATTATTCACGCACTATAGTCTTCTCATGGGGTAAGAGAAGTCTTTATTGGACGGTAGCACTGGATACAACAAAAAATATTACGGCATGGCCAATCGTGGAATGAGGTGTTGAAAGCCGTCAATAATTCTGCATTTTCGCAATCGGCTTCCAAACAGGAACATTAAGCATCACGATAGGCATAGATAATATAAAATAGTCTGTACTTACAGCTAATTCGATGAGAGCATTGCCCGGCTGTAGCTATGGGTCATGGAACACAATACCACAGAACATATAAACTATAATAACTACTTTACTGATTCTATTCGCAGTTGTTAATCACTGTATACATAAATTTACAATTAATGGCGGCTTTTTAATTCTTACAGCCCTACACGGGCAACACGCCTCTACGCCATCTTTCCAACGTCTCTTTGCCGACTTGGCGTAGGAATATGTCTGCGTACTACAAGCTACTCGCTATTGGTCAAGCATGACTAGTTGATAATATTTAAGAGTGTATAATTTAAATTCAAATACTAAATAGAATAGTCATGCGCTTTATCTAATTTAAGGTACTGAGTGTTTTTACAAAACGTGACCGTTACAAGATCTTGAGATAAAAATCAAGATCTCGAGATAATAAGTCAAGATCTCGAGATAATAAGTCATGACCTTGAGATGATAAGTCACGATCTTGAGATAATAAGTCAAGATCTTGAGATAATAAGTCAAGATCTCGAGATAATAAGCCAAGATCTTGAGATAAAAAGTCAAGATCTTGAGATAAAAATCAAGATCTCGAGATAATAAGTCAAGATCTCGGGATAACAAGTCAAGATCTTGAGATGGTAAGTCAAGATCTTGAGATAATAAGTCAAGATCTTGAGATAATAAGTCAAGATCTTGAGGTAATAGGTCAAGATCTTGAGATAATAAGTCAAGATCTTGAGATAATAAATCAAGGTTTTGAGATAATAAGTCTAGATCTTGAGATAAATATCAAGACAAAAATACAAGCGGTGGTTTGACCCCTCAGCTCTTCCATACATCACAAAATATTTCAATTTCTCAACTTGCTGAACACTGGTAAAAACTGATATTATTCCGCATTGTGGAACAATATCCTCGGCCTATAAAATAATCAACAACTGCATAATATTTTAACAAATCATCACACGAGACGACAAGATCTTGAGATAAAAAGTCAAGATCTTGAGATAAAAACTCAAGTTCTTGAGATAAAAACTCAAGATCTTGAGATAAATGTCAAGACTGACACAAAAATAAAAGCGACTCCTTGACCCCTCAGCTCTTCCATACGTATATTTATAATACACAAAGGCGTTTGTTTACTATCAATATAGCCGATGATGTCATTAGTGTGTGCATTTAGCCATATTAGTGTGGTAGTGTTTTTGGCAGTCAAATTTTATAATTAAGTATTGTATCCACAGTTAAAGGGATCTTAAAATTTATCAAAACACTTTTGTAGGAGCCGCTTGTTCCTTACATTAACTCATAAAAACGCTGTAGGGACTATTTTTTATGTGCCTGGTATAATTTTGCAGGTGTTAGGTGAGCAAAGAGAGCTTCCATTGTATGGATCTGGTGGTATCAAATTTTTATGGGACACGAAATTTGACAGCGGAATGGTAGCATTCTTAGACTGTCTACAACAGTTTCAGGAAAAAGTGGAGAAACTGGAGAAAGCTAATAACGTGTTCTGCTTCCCTTACCGTACCAACAAGGGAAAAATTGAAGATAAAGATGCTAGTTACTCAATAAAGTAAGTGAAGGGGTCTGTGTAGAATTGTAAAAATGCGTCAAATTGAGGTCGAAAGTTACTGCCTTTTTTTAATTAACTATTTCAATAACAAATATAGCAAAAAATTATTTTCAAAAATATACAATATTTCATGTGGTATAGGAGCCAGCGTTTTGAGGTGGGGTTAGTTTCACTTAACATTCTTTAAACTTTTGCCTACTAGAAGAGAATTTTTAATTTATTTCCCACCCATATATCTGTCAAAGAAATGTATATAATCGTTGATAAAAACAAAAGTAGACACCCCTTAAGTTATTTTATCTATTCTTAAAGCATTAGTTCATCGGTCAAATTTTTTCACATGATTTTCTCGAGAACTGATACTCCTGGAAAAGAGTTTCAATTACAATAGTCTTGATTTTTATTTTTTCCCAGTATACTTGTATCTATTTCGAAAGTTTCCCGCTTATCATATTTACGCCTGCAAATTCTCACGTCTCAGCGGCATAGCATTAGGTAATAATTCAAATCTTCTATTCATATTGTTACGTGTTGACACCCCCAAAACAGTGGTTTCGGAAATTATAACACGAGATCACAGCACTATTTATTAGTTTACTAACTATTTAGAATACGTAGTACTTCATTAATATATAAATAATATTCAGTGTGACCCATTTTGAATGGAAACACTTCTTTTTTTCAGTGTCAAAAATGGACAAATTTGATTAGCGATTTTTTTTTTTTTATAAAATCTATCTATACCACTGGATTCAGAAACATCTCAAATGGGTAAATCCAAAATTTCGTGAAAAAATATAAAATAATGACAGATTTGTGCAAAAATGAATGTAGGTAATGTTTTATAAGTTTTACATGATTTTTTCTAAAAATCGAAGTAGCCCATGAAAAATAACCAATAGAAAGATAAATTTATTGGATAGTTTTAATAAATATTTTCTTTTAAACAAACTTAATTATATTTTACTTGTATGAACAATTGAAAGTAATAATAATTAGGTATTTAATAAACAAAATAACAACACATTACAACATTACACTAAAACTAAAACACGATAATACAATTCATCTTAAATTTTTGTAGTATCTACAAGGCCGCCGTTTATTTCGATGCACTTGTCGAATCGTTTTTTTAATATTCTTTACGACATTCTGTAATTGTTGCCTGGTAATTTCTGCACAAGCTTGTCTTATTCTTGCACACAAATCTTCTCTATTACTCGCGCGTCACCTGTAAGCTTTAGATTTTATTAAACCCCATAACAAGAAATCCATCGGTGTTAAGTCCATCGATTAGGAAAGTTAGCATTAAGCCATCTGGTAACTACTGTGGCATTATGGACAGGGCTGCCATCTAATTGAAAGTGTAGATTTACTCTTTCTTGTATTGAAAGTTCATCTACCATATTCGTTTCTTAGGAACTGTAAAAACTGCATGCTATTCAAATTACCTTCAAAAAAGAAAGAACCAATGATTGTTTCATTGAGTAGCCCACACCAAACATGAACTTTTTGGGAATATTGTCTTTTACAATAGAGCAGTAGCAGCTGACGTCACAACATGGCCGCCAAAGTTGCCTGGGTGGTAATAACCTAGTTTTGCTTTTGTGTGCTTTCTGATTAATTCGAGTTTTTAAAGAATTTGTAGTGCTTTTTTAAACGTTTTTTTTCGTGTCACATCAATTTTGGGTGTTTTTCGTCTATTATACATTTCGCGATTTATTGATCTGACTTTAATTTTGTGTTTTATTTGTGTTTTTCCACCGGCGTGTTATCTTGCGTACCTGTCAAAAGTTATTAATTTTCGATATGGTAAGTGAATTTCAGTGAATTTATTATAATTTTATTTATATTCTACATGATGAGTCCCCTCATTACATTTCTAAGCTGAAATGTATTAATGGAGCCAACCTATATGATTTAAAAGTGAGAGATTGAAACTATATCGTTGGATGGTTTTTCAAAGATATAATATAGCATTGAATTAATGAACCATTGTGACCCTTCTTGTAAATAAAATTTATATCTAAACTATAAGACTATTATTATTCATACTTACTCTTATAATTATGTATAATATGTATAATTTAAAACATTGAATGATGGTAGACGATGCTGTTAAAAGTGTGTTATTTTTTAAATTCTGTTGTGTTTTAGCTCACTTATCTTCACTGGTGTTTTATTTGTGTACATTATCAATATTTTGAACCTCTGTAATTATAATTGTAAGAATCAGAACAGATACCAAACTAGGTATATAGCTATATAAAGTATTCGGAGCGTATTATGTTGCATATTTGTTCACAATTTAAATTAAATGGAAACTGAAATGATCTCACAGTCCTATCTTTTTATTAGATTTACTATTACTCCTGCATTTCATAATACAAACCTCTGATTGTTGTTATTAATGTGATAAACACTTAAACTCGTTACAAACTTTGAGCCTAACAAAAGTAAGATATAAATCAATAAAAAGTTGAAGGGAAACATTTTAAATAGTCAAAAAACGTAGATTTTACAATAGGTTTATAAAACCATTAATATATGATTGATATATTGGCATAAATCAATGAGTATTTTGATAACTTTTAACCTAGTATAATAATACTACCTAACCTATGTCACTGCCTAGCTGTAACTGAGCGTATATTAATTAAACATTTACTAAAATATGTCTTGATATTATATATGTACAAAAAATGTAAAAAATCCAATATAGCCTTTATTTTCACTAATTTATGGGTTTACAAAGATGTCAACGTTCTTGACACCAAACTATACACTGGTAAAAACAACACTAATAAAGTATATATAAAATTTTCTCTCACAGTACATTTAAAAAATATATATTTATAAACATCACTACATCTATCTGATGTTAAGAAATCCTCCACTTTAATTTATATTGAACGAAAATTGACCCCAACTCAAATGTCAAATTTCTGAATTTACCAACCAGGCAACTGACAGCTGGCAATACTGTGACGTCACTGCTAGTGCTCTATTAAGAACCCACTCTGGGTTTTCTGTAGCCCAAAACCTACAATTTTGTGACGATACCACCCCATTTGTGGTAAAAGTTGCCTCATCGCTGAATTAAGTAGTTTTCTAAAAATTTCTGTTATTAAGATACTCTCCTTGAGCCCACAAGCAAAATTCCATTCATGTTTCATCATCACCAGGTTCCAACGTATGTAAAATCTTGGGTTTGAATGGTTTTACCTTATTCTTTTTAAGGCATTGGCGAATACTTTCTGTAGGTAAATTCAAATCTAAGCTAGCCACTCTTACACTGGCGTTTGGATTCTTGTTAAAATAATTTAAAACAGTCTGCTCGTACCTGGGTCTTCTTTGTACATTATCCGTTCTTATAATACACCTTGTCACAGCGCCACACTCATTAAAAATTTTGTTTATTTTAGAGAGGTACTTTTAGTGATGTTGGGCTATTCGCGTGCCTATTATTAAATATCTCGCATACCTCTCCCAAAGTTCTGTCATATCTCCTCTAAGGCGCACAAGTTCAGTTTTTTCTACTACATTTAGAGTATTCATAATTTTAACTAACTAATAAACTAATACTTGATAATATTATTGATCAATTTTATAATTTCAATAATAATATAATCTAGAGATTTGCGTTGTTTTTATTTTCGATTGGATTCAATTAAAATTGAAAACGATATGAATCAATATTGTTTAGTTCCTCGGTGTTCGTCTTGGGTAAAAAAAAACCCAACTTAAGCTTCCATTATTTGTTTCCCGAAGCTGGCAAACACCGCGTGAAGATGGATAACAGTTTTGGCGTGAAGGATTTTGTGGACTCTCAGCACTTAGGGACATATTTTAGCTAAAATAAACATATGATTATTAATAAAATATGAATATAATAGTTATATTAAGGATTAAATCACACTATGAAGAAAAAAATAACAATATCCTAACCTAACATAATACGTATCTTGTTTTCGTGAATTTACGCTGAAGAATTAAGGTAAATACACCCAACTCCTAAAATATCGCTTAAATACATAATAAAATCAATTGCTATACAGATATTTTCATTAAAATTTATTTATAAAATACCTAATTATGGCAAGCAAAATCACCAAAAATACAAAGATTTGAATCTAAACAAAAAACTTATCACACAGGAATTAGTTCCGATTCAACCGCAGAGGCGCTGCAATCTTAATTTCAGACGCGTATAAAAAGACAATATTTATTAAAACTATCCACTTAATTTATCTTTCTATTGTTTATCATGGGCTACTTCGATTTTTAGAAAAAATCATGTAAAAGTTATTATAAAATATTACCCACATTAATTTTGTCATAAATCTGTCATTATTTAATATATTTCTGAATCCAGTGGTATAGTTAGATTTTATTTTATAAAATCGCTAATTAAATTTGTCCATTTTTGACATTGAAAAAAAATCATAGTAGGTCTTGAAAATTGAAATTTATCTCCAAATTTTTGTCATTAAGTAGAGCTTTCGATGGCCTATCTTTTAAAAGAAGCCCCGTTAAAATCAGACAATAGACACGTTTTTTACAGGGGCGTTTCCATTCAAAATGGGTCACACTGTATAAAACGGTCAGACGGTTAATAAAACGGTGATGCCGTAAGTGGCTGGTAAGAGATTTGTACTCGCTAATCCAAACATGATGTTCAAAATTATGATTTTGATTCTATGAAATCTTGCGATTAAAAAAAAAAACGCAACTGGCACAGTAGCTCAGCCAGCTAAGCAACTTTGTGACAAGCATGCTGGCTCAGACTGACTATCGTGTACTGGGTTCGATCCCAGCTCCCACACTGGCAATGTTGATGGTGATGTTGTCTGCGATTTTTCAAATGTGTAACCCCCTTCCGGACAGCTTAAGCTTTGGCTTCAGGGGCTGTCTACTATGTGTGATGTGATGTGTTCCACTTCATTTTGATGCAAAAAATTCTCTGGTGCTTGGTCTAAAACTATTTTTTGTCTATTTTCAGGATTCAGTTGAACTCTGAGGAGCAATGGACAAAGGCGTTAAAGTTCATGTTGACCAATCTTAAATGGGGCTTGGCCTGGGTGTCCTCACAATTTAACAATGATGGAGAAGAGATATAACAATCAGATAATTAGTACCAATTTAGAATTAAGTTATAATTAATGTTGTTCTCTAATCGATTTCATGCAATATATAAATCATTATTCAGTTATATACTTAAAATATAATATTTTTGTTAATATACATCAGACTGACTTGTTGTACATAATCAACGTAAATAAATATGAGTGTTTTACCATTCGTGTGATGATTTTCTGCTCTTATAGACCTCAAGAGGGCAGTGCCGCCTGTAGCTTTAGCTGTGGGTGGGCACTTGCACAAACACAAACAAATAACAAATCATAATAAATACATATTTCCGAAAATGAAACGATGGTAAAGAAAGGGAAGGGACGAGGCTGGCAGTATCCACATTTCACCCACAAATTACAAAGCCCGGTATCTATTTGAATTAGCATTTATTCGCGAAAATGAAACAAATGAACCCAAGAGGGATTTACCTTTGATACAAAGGAATTCACCTATAAGGAAAAGTTTGTATAGTAACAGCGGAAAGTCGTAATATCTAAATCGCTCTCACGTATTGGTGAATTTGTGTGTATTGACGGTAAATCCCTCTTCGGTTCATTTGTTTGATTTTCGCGAATTTCATCATAATAATAATAATAATTCGTTTATTTAGCTAATGAAAGCTATACAGTTTCACATACATCTTACGTCTAACAAAAGTATAGATACAAAAATAAAATCCTTGATTAATAATATTAAACAAGTAGAATTATGAAGTGGTCTTAGTACTATTTAAATAACAAAATACTGAATACAATATAATATAACTGCACATTTCATTTTTTTTTTTTTTTTATATAGGTATTGTCCTTACATATTTTGCACACTCATTTGAAAAATGGTTAATGGATATAGAATTTTTTATGTCATTTGGTAACTTATTATATCATTTACAGATAATATTATTTTCACGCTTCAGCAATTAATGGATAGAACATTATCATGGTTCAACAAATGGAGAATGAAACCAAATTCCCTAAAATCACAATATATCGTATTTAACCATAATGCAACCCCGAATACTCCAATACTGAATATCGATAATAACACAATAAACTGCCAACGCACAGTAAAATATCTGGGAGTCACAATAGACAATAAATTTAATTTTAAGAACAAATGTACTACAAGAAGCAGACATTTCTGGAGCTTAACACATTCGCGGACACTCATTTTTATTGATATGTGCCTAACGTGTCACTGCCGGCATAAGCCACAGTGCCCCTAGGGACACTGACGTTATATGCCGCAAAAACTTAGTGCGCTCTAGATACGCTTGTTGGCATATCACGTAAATTTTGCATGTAATGGGGTATGAAGTGTCCCACTAGGCACCTTGGGTAGAAAAATAGTGACAGAATTTCTAATAGTTTGTTGGTGATGAAAGAATTTGGTCAGGTGATCTAGGGACCATATGTTTGGCAAGTTTCTGTCTGATTCCTATGCATATTTTATAATTTATTATATATTTATATATATTTTTTATATATTTATTATTATCCTACTGTAGCTAAGCTATGTTTCTTCTGGGACATGACGTCATATGACACAGATTTTTTTTCCAATACAATACAATACTTTATTGGTGTCAAAATACACACAGTGTTTACACACGTCAACATACAGTACAAAAGTTCAAATATAAGGTAAAAATATATAAAACAATAGATATGAAGTAAAAGACTGAGAGCACATAGTACATGAAAGACAAACTAGATATAAAAGAAGCTATTAATATAAAATAAATAGGAGGTATGGTATGGTAATTTATCTGTAGCTTCTAGAATACTGCACGAGATTCACATATTAGTTTGCAATAGAGGAAAAGTTGCTATGTAAAAATTCGTTAGTACTATAAAAAGCATTATTGAGCCAATATTTTTTTATTCTGTTTTTGAACTGAGTTTCATTCAACAATTTTATCTCTGGTGGTAGAGCATTATAAAATTGAAATATATATAATTCTTCAGAAAATTCTGATTTTAAAGCTATATGTTGTATTTTCTTATGTATACTAATAATGATTTTAATCATGGTGTCAATTTCAGCACATCTCAATATTTTTAATTGCCCTGCTGGAGTGAAAGGACAATGACGTGATATGACGTCAATGTCCGTCAACGTGTTAACATACAAAAACAAAGGGATTGACAAAAAAACTGCTGCCCATATTTACTGTACTATCTGCCAACCTATATTAGAATACAGCCACCCTATATGTCTTAATACAAGAAGACCAGCGAGTAAAAACTTACAAGTAGCAGAAACATCATCGTTGCGATCTATCACTAAAACTAGACACCTTAGAAACCCTCTGCATAACCCCCGCAACAACCTTCTTTACCAAATCACGGAGATTACACCAATAAACCAAATAATACTATCCTTATCCACCAAATTTGCTAAAGAACAACATAGATATTATTCAACCCCTCTGCAAAACAAAACAACCAGGAATACACAACCGAAGAATATATCCAGACCTAACTCTTTGGGAACACATTGTTGCACTAAACAATAATCGGGAATGAAAAATGAAACATGAATATATATAAATATATATTAACTTTTTGTAATTTTTTTTTTCACAAGATAAATATGCTGTAAAATTAACATGTGTAAACAAAGCATTGTAAATATTTGTAACAGGCTGAAGGACTTCAGTCGATGGCCATTTGGTGAAACCAATAAAACACAATAAATAATAATAATATTATTTTCATATTAATTATAATCATAATTAATGTCACACGAACTTCCTTTTTTTCTATTATTTATCCAATATCAAATTAGAAATTAAGTACACAATTAATATTGTGTTTGATATTCTCAATATTCTCATAAGATTAAGAAATTAATTAATCGTTTAATCAATTTTAACACATTTAGTAATAAGTAATTTTTTACTCAATATTCATTATTCATAAGTTTATTAAGTTTTCTTTAGGCGTGGCATGCTCTCCCTAGATATTAATTGCTCAAAGAAGAAAGACGTAGACATAACGTCCGGTTTTGATAAGTATTGCAGGCGTAAGATCAAAGAGAATGACGAACATATGCGCAGACGTAGTATAACACAAGAAGACAGGTGGTCCATAAGAAGGGTTGCTACTCATTATGGACTAGTTAAAAGCACTGTTCTACGAGTAAAGAAGAGGTGGGAACAAGACGGGGCCGTGTTCGGGAAGACCGAAAATTTCAATTGCAGAGCAGGATGAAAACCTTTTGGATGATTTAAGGGAAAACCCTTTCAATATTGCCAGACAAGCGGTTTTTGAGACCGACTTTCCAGAATTGTGAGTGACACCGAGCCGCCGTGTAAAAAATTCAGAAATTATAAATTTCGCAAGTGCAAAGAAAAATATATTAAGTTATTAACAGAAGAAAATAAGCAGTCCCGGATAATATTTTGCCTGAATTATATATAACGACCTATACATTTTTGGAACCCAAATATTTTCTGACGAAAGAGTATTTAAATTGTGCAATGATGGTTGTTTACGGGTGTATCGCCTGATAAATTCAAGAATTCCTGAGTGCTACGTTTCACCACGAAATAAGTCTGGACGATTCTCTGTCAACGCTTGGGCTTGGATAAGTATTCTCGGTCCAGGTGTGACCTGGCGCATTAATGGTCGGTTTAATTCAGTAGCTTACTTTGACATCTTGCAAAGTGTTAGGCTTCCTTCTATCCTAAAGATTTCATATTTCAACAGGATAATTACCCTATCCACACCGCTCGAATAACACAGTGGTATCAAAATAACAATATTGAAATATTACCATGGCCGTCCTGTAGTCCTGATATGAACCACATAGAAAATGTTTGGGGTTTAATTGTCAAGAAAATATATAAATTTAACTTTAGCCCTGCAAATGCTGAAGAATTGTGGGAAGTTATTCAAAATGCGTGGGAAGAGTTGAGCGAAGGCCAAAATTATTGGCGAAATCTTATAGAATCTATGCCCAGGAGATTGAATGCGGTGCTAGCTTTGACTAGGAAAGATAGATGGTGAGGACTCGTAACAGCGCATAATCGCCACGCTAACAAGTTGTGCCTAAGACGCCATTGCGGTGGTGGCACACAAACGGTACAGAGCAAAATGAAATTTTCCAATAGAAGTGATTTATAAGGGATTTAGTGCTAATTTATGTAATGTACCTACATGATGGTATCATATTCTATAAACTACTGTAAAAATCACAGCGGAAAAAACTGAAAAGAGTGACGCTTTGCAGGTTAAAGTATATGCAGTTTTCACTTTACCTAGTTAAATTAACTGTAGGCCTATTATTTACTTAATTATGTCCGTGTGCATGCAATGATAATGAGATGCATAGTATATCATTTTCTGGTATGCAATTTGCACGTTATTTGATTGAAATTTTCATTCATATTTTCTTCATTGAATATAGAACAGTGCATCCGAAATTACACTTTTTCCATGGGCGTAGGTATATCGATTATGGTCTTATATTATATAGAATGTAGAATAAATTCTGGTATGTAAGATATGAGTAAATATATTTATGATAGTGAATATTAATTGTATTATTATGAAGCTGTTTTTGGAAAAATACCAGTTTTGTATCGTTTATTCGTTTATTCCTTTGATGTGATAAACTTGACACCTACATATTGTACATATGTTCCGCCACTCGCGCTTGCTCTCTGGTGGCAGGCGGCTTCACCATTGGCAGTAGCGTTACGACTCCTTACAATATATATCTTTCCTACTCTATGGGTGCTAGAGGCTAATGGGGCCGTGAAAACATATTAAAACCTTTTTTAATATATTTGTATTTATTTTTATGTTCGTTTTAATTAAATGTCAATGTCATCTTTAACCTAATCTCAAAATTATCCGTTCGTACAGCTAAAATTTGGCAAACGGGATAGTTTTGAAAGCAAGTGTACGTAGAATTTTCAGTTTACCGCTTAAATATTAAGTTGGCAATGCCTTGAACAGTGACATCCTGACCTGATAATTTTGAAACAGTTAAAAATCCCTAGAACGCCGTTTCCCTTTTTCTTTTTCTTTTGGTTCTTGGAGTCTAAGACACAAGGTAAATATGAAACTAAATCTTCAATTTTCACAAACTGAAAGGCTCATCCCTAAAATACTATAAGATATTTTGAAGCTAAAAGTTATTTCTTACATTTTAATAGTGTTATTTTTTATCGTTTCAGAAAAACAGCAAAAATGTCCGACGTTGATGTGTGAGTACATAACCTATATATTTATTATTTGTTTTTTTCAAACAAATCATGATGATTTTCTGGCGGCTCCCTCTTCTGAGGTTACCCAATTATATAAATTGTGCTGATCATCGCCATCTGATTTTCCTTGCTTTAATCGAAGACTGTTAAGGTTAGTGTTTAAATTTTGTTTTGACGGTTTTTCCTTCTGTAGAGATGACGCGCCTGCAGCCCCAGTTCAATCTGGAGGACAAATGGATGTTAATCAAGCACTTCAAGAAGTATTGAAAACTGCCCTAATCCACGATGGAGTCGTTCATGGTTTACATGAAGCTGCAAAAGCCTTAGACAAAAGACAAGCGGTGTTATGTGTTCTCGCTGAGAATTGTGACGAAGGGATGTATAAAAAACTAGTGTCTGCCCTCTGCTCAGAACATCAAATTCCCCTTATCAAAGTAGATAATAATAAGAAATTAGGAGAGTGGTCAGGCCTTTGCAAAATTGACAACACAGGCAAAGCCCGTAAAGTCGTAGGATGCTCCTGTGTAGTAATTAGGGTAAGTACATATTTACTTCATTATGTTAGATTAGAGTTGTAAAGAATAAGGCAAAGTTCTTTGGCATTTTCCTTGTTAAAGATTTATGAAAGAAATACTTATGTTCTTATGTTTTAAAAATAACATTAAAAAAATTCTTATAGATTGGGCCTTTTATAGTTTTGACGAATTTTTAAATGCTGAAATATGAATTTTATGTATTTTGACTTTGGTATGACATTGTATTTGCCGACATGTAATTTGACTATATAACTAAGTTCCATACTTTGTAATATACCTATCCGTATATTTTCTATTAAATTTTTATACAATGTGTATGTACGTGTGTATTTTATGTATCTATATTACTGTGTAGAATTACTGTTATAAATTATATTTTCTTTTCTTATATACATATATTTATTGCCGTATATCCATTGACGTGTATATCTCTATCCTTTACTGATTAAGAAGGATAAAAGGCCAGTTACACTTTGTCCAATAATTCTTTGTACACACGTGACTTCGAATTTCTGTATGAATCAAATAAATTGAAGGTCATGTCTAACTTCCAGCACTGGGGTAGGGAATAAAATGTAAAAGGTAAATAAAGCATCCGCAACATGCTAAAACATTGAATATTTACAATAAACAGGTGCTTGTAATGATAAATATTGTAATTTTGCCTGCTGAATGGCATTAGCAGAAATTAAAAAACCACTTTTGTCTTTTTCAGCTATGATGTACTGAATTAAATTCGCAACTAGACATATTGCTTACAACTTAACTTCAAACTTTTGCCAGGCATTTTAAAGTTTTAAACATAAATGTTTTGGTTTTAAATCTGATTTAAAGTCTTTAGAAAAGAACAATAATAAAGAACGAAAGAGCGATTACATAGATACTTTTATACAAATGACACCAAAAACACGATAAATATGGTTAAAAAAAAACGAATAAAACCTATGTATTAACGCTAAAACGTGCAATCTAAAACTGTTGTTTCAATCTGGTTAACATATTTGAAATATATGTTGCAGCTCTACTAGACATACATACAAAACAAGCTAACCAATATACTCTGCCGATTTACTGCACTTTTTATATAATTGTTGCACATTCTATAGGATACTCTTCTTAGTTTTTTTTTAATAATATTAGTTTTAGACATTTTTAGTTTAATTACAAAACATTAAAAAAAAAAGTTTTTTAAATTTAAATAATTAGTAACAATTCAATACGAAAACACAGCAATGTTGGGCGCGGTTAGTACTTAGATGGGACCGAGGGAAATACAGTGTTCTCGCTCCACCATCTAATGGCTCGTCTATCAGCGCGTACGTAGAAGGTTACATACCTTCTACGTATGCACTTTAGGAGGGGTTACATAGCGAATATACCGTACTTCGGAGGAGTTGGTCCCTTGTCCATTAAATGTTAGGCAATTAAAAAGTCCCTACTCTCAGATAGAGAAGTGGTTCAGCAATATTTCCAGGCTGGGGATAGCTCGTCTCCTGGCATTGGTAATTGGGCTTAGTAGCAGAAATAGAGTGACATTAAATAAATTAATAAAAGAAAGTATTTCTAGTAAAAAGTCCCATTCAGTGTTAAATGAGACTAAGGCCCAAGACTTTGTATGTCTACATTTTTAATGATGATTTGTGACGGCTCCCTCTTCTGAGGTTACCCAATTTATATATTGTGCTGATAATCGTCCACTGAAATCACCAAATTAGAACATTTTATTTATGTAATATTGTGCAGTTTACTTACTTAACGTTTTGTTTTCAGGATTATGGGGAAGAATCTCCAGCCCTGGACGTTCTTAAAGACTATCTCAAGAATGCTAAGTAACATGTTAATTTTATAAATACAAAAAATATTTAATACAAATGTGTTTTATTGTACACAACAAAAATCAAGTAAGTCGTACATCTAATATTTATTACGAAAAGAAAAACTGTAATATCAACAATGGTTTTATTTCTGAAACATGAGAAATATAACAGTAAAAAATGTGAGCCAAAAGCTAACTGATAATGAAAAGAAATTAAATATTAATTAGCACATTCGTCCTTGTGTTGTTGCCAGTGGTTTACTTGACACGTCCTAGAGCAATACCACGTCTTCTTACAGCGGGAGCATCTTTGAATAGCCCCTTTACCACATTGTGCACAAGTAGCTTGGTCTTTAACTTCAAACTTTTCCAGCAATTCTGTGTTGTAGGCCTCACTTAATCTGCAAAACATTAAATGGTCCTACAGCCCACATCAGCAAGCTGAGATATATATCTAAAAGTTTTTTTTTAAAGCAGCTTAAGAAAAATGTTATTCAAACTATCTGTGATAATTATATAAAAGATCTTCAATTTGACATAAATGCCTTAATTTCAGAGATATTTGACATTTAAATACACACCAGTAAATCTATAGGAACAAGAAAAAAAAATTTTCTATATAAATTTTTTTCCTCTTAACTTTCAATGTCTGCACAGCCACGAATTTCTCACTACATTTTTTTTATTTAGCCCATTTTTATCAGGTTAGTTAATGTTAAATTGAACATGTATAGGACATGCCAGGCAAACAACTTAGGGCAAAAATTCCTACTGTCCAAAAGGTGAGAGGTGCTCTGACTGCAGTATGGTAGAATTTGTCATCGTAAGTATGAGAAGGATGACTGAAGTCATAAGGGCTTGTGGGGCACATTGAAAAAAATAATCCTTGTAATTTTGATTGATCATTAAATATTTAAAACAAATGAAAATGTACTAATCATATTTTGCAAAAACGCTATATTTTATATTGTTTTTTTGAACAGGCTTCAAAATGGCATGAAGCTTTGTAAAATAAACTCCATTTAGCTGTAGCTGTTAGCTTTTTCTTTTAAGAAATTCCATTCAAATTTGTTATAAGAAAAGAAATGAGGAAAAATAATTAATTTTTGTACCTTTAAATTTGCTGGTGCGTGTACTTTGTTCTAAGGTGCATATAGACAGCTGAGGCTGCCTCGGAATGCCTAGACATTCAGACCATGGCACGTTTTCAAGTAGTCAGTTTTATTGTGAGGTAATATGTCATCGGATATAAGTACTGCCACCGCTGCAATAATTATAATTAATTATAGAAAAACGCATACAACTTTGATAAACATATATACAAAAATCGAAATTGTCAAAAAATAATTATTAACTTTTTTACTATTTTCTCTTTGTGTTTGTCAGATGGAGTTACAAATATTAAAAAATAGTTTAATTGTATAAAAATTGTTAATTTTTTGTGGGCAATCCAAATGTTTAAAGCTATTTTCAGAAAAAGCTATTTAAATGAGTATATACAGGGTGTAATCAGTTTCATGTCATTAAAAAAAACTGGTAATGGGGACCGACTAGACAAACAAAAAATCTTTATGACTTCTCTCTAGGGGCACTTTGAAAAAAACTGATCTAGGTCAACATTTTTACTATTATGGTAGACAACAATTGAGAACCCCTGCTTTTCTTGGTCAATGGACTTGTAGTTCCCAATTATACAACTTTTAAATTGTCATAAAAAAGTGCTCGCCGGCACACGCGGTGGTCTGCAGTGTCAAAGCAAAGGCCTTGGATCATCGACCGCCTTTGATGGGCCGCCTCAACTGAACTGAGGCAATTATAAAGAGGTAAATAATTCGTTCTCTCTTTGTGCACAATTGCAAGCAAATAATGGCCATAGAGGTTTAAACAGAGCATTTCTGTACAAAATATTGGATTGTTTATAATTTAGAAAATTTAAATGTGGTTTATTAACATTTGTAACATAAATGAGTGTCCTGGGTTAAAAGCTTACTACCTACCTAAATGACTCAAAATCTCTGCATCTGCATCAATACACAGTTCGGTACATCGAATTAAGGAAATACGCACGTCGTTCAACACTAAACTATCAACTAACATTGTCAATAAAGAAAAATAAAATAAAAACTTGGTACAAAAGCCAAAAAGGAATACAAAAAGAACGAAAACAAGTAAGTTGTGTCTGTACGTAATCAAGAATTTGACAACTTGAACGGTAAGTCAATAAAATAAATCTTAACTATAAATACACAATGACGTGAAATTCAAAAATAACAAAAACAAACGGTGGGTTGGACGTGTATACATAACGAAATACCCACAGTAACTAAAATATTGCACAAGGGAGAGTTAGAGTATAGTTTTCTTCAGATCAGATCTATTAAACACTCAGAAAATGTCTTTCATCTTTACCGCATCGCTAAAACCGCCGACATTTTAGAGCTGTCTACACAAATATTGAGTATCATAGGCAAAGACACGTGCGACGATCTAAACCTACCTCAATATTCCAGCAGTTCTCAAAAAATTGCGAAATTTTTGTTTATTTTTTTTCTCTCCAAAACTATGAGCTTAAGACCCCATGTTATATAAGGTTTTTTTGTTTGTCTTGTCGTTCCCTACCACCAGTTTTTTTTAATGACATGAAACTAATTACACCCCGTATATGGTAAGTTCCATAATTTGTTTATAACAATTTGTGAATTTCGAAAATTAAACAACTTTTTCTCAGAGCTCCATCAAAAACAACACGCGAAATTATAGAAAATCAACAAAAAAGTTTGGGAAAAACACATTCGTTTGAAAATAAATAATGCCATCAGGTAGTGTAACCTAAAATACATTTAAAAAATGGGCAGTGATTAAGTTTCCATAGGACAGCTAATATTTAACTGCAAAGCTTATAAATAAAGGGCAATAAAAGTTCTATGTACACGGGTCCCATCGAGACAGCCTAACGATGCAAGTATAGGCTTTGCGAAAGTCTGTCTTGAACTTCGATATCTCCAAACCCAGGCTACATTAAAAATTATTACTGTCGTATACGTGAAGGCATGAAAGACTAAAAGAATAATTACCTTGATGTCAGTGCTCGGCAGACATGCTTTTATACATTAGCATCAAATAAACGTACTAACCCAAAGATTTTAATTCACTAATCTTTGATACTAACCCTTTAGCTATGTCTTGCAAGGCATTCTTATCTCTATTGAATATAACAGGCACTTGTTTCTCTGCGATTTTCTTCCATTTACCACCAGATTCTTGTAGTATCCTTTCTTTAATCACCAACAGGGTTTCAAGTAGCAATGGTTTTGGAGGAGCTGCCGGCTGATTAATTACTGACAACTGGCACAGCCATTGTTTTAGTTCAATAAGCGGGGACAGTTGATCCAGTAAAGTTGGTCTTATAAGAGGCAACAATTTTACTAACTGAGCTCGACGACTGTCTGTAATAGGATAGTGCTTGGGACATTCTGGGTCTAGTAATAATTGCCGCAGAGTGAGCCACACCTAAAATGGCAATTTAGTCGCCTTGGTATACACACACACACACACCGGCAAAAAAGGAACGAAGATAAATTGACATCTTATTCTACTTAATTTTTTTTCTCGTAAGAAATTTGAAAGCCTAGGCAATACTTTAAAGTTCCATCTGTTTTCATAAGTAATTGTTTTTCTTGTTTTGTTTTTATTTAATGTCACGACCTTGATTGTGAAACAGTATATAATGAGTGGTTTAGCACTGACATGATCGCTAGAGGTGCAGCAATGATTAGAATAAAAAAAAAACGAATCTCCCTTCCTTTAAATTTGCCGGTGTGTGCATCGGTGAGATTTATTTCAATCATAAGGAACACTATAAAACAAAGACTATAATGCACAGGGAATTTATCAAAGAAAACAAAAATATCTTTCTATTTACCTGAGCCTCCGATTGTCCCAGCTGTTCCTGGTCCCAGTTTTTCCATGTCCCTCCACAATATTGTTTTCCATCTTTGATCCATGGTGCCGTTATTAATATTTGTGTGAAAAGAACTGGTATGTCATGTGAGGAGTACATACGTGTATAAATATTTATTGGAAGTCTAGAATCACAGTAATTTAAAAATAAATATTAGAAAACAAACACTTATTACCGTACCGGTCCATACTCTCAGCCAAGTATCTCACAATAGATAGCGATCTTATGCCAATATCAAATGACAAGTTATTTCTCTGTCTTAGAAGTTCTTGTTCTGCATTTTCATTTTTGCCAGGTTCTATCTGTGTGATCGTTAATAAGTATGCGGTGGTACCACTTGCGTAATCCAACAAATCACATGCCGAATCCTCGAGTATTTCACAGCAGTTGGGGTGGTACAATACAAGTTCAAGTAATGCCACACATACTGCTTCGTGGTATAGAACTGAGTAAGCAATAAATGTACTTTCTGGGTTCGGTTCAATTTTGAGGAGGTGCGGTAAAACTTTGTGCTTCCATATGTTAATCAATATTGCTTCGTGAATAATTACGTTTACCTAAAATTACGTGTTTTACATCAAATGGCAATTTTGTAACCGCTAGCTTACTTTCGAAAAAGACACTAGAATTTCCTTAACATGTTCTTCCTTTAGAGCTGACGCTTCTATTAGTGCTTCTTGGTTGAGTTTTTGTAACCTTTGATGCCAATCGAGCCAACTTGAAAAAAACTTGCTTTTAAGTTAAATGACCACTTTCAAGTCCTCAATAAGGGGCATTTATAACAATTTTGAGTCGTTTAAAAAGAATGACTTAAGAATTAACATTTGATTATAGGATTTATATAGACCTATACTATAAAATACACATTTAAAAAAGAAAAAATTATTTTACATACAGTTAGAGAAAAATATCGGCTTTGAGTTTTTTTCCTCCTATCTATAAAATTATATTTTCCTGCATGCTGCATATGTTTAATTAACTGCAATAATGATCAGTACCTAATCAAGGTAGTTAAAGTTGTTTCCCTGATGGTATATAGTAGATAATTTTGCTTAATTTACAATTTGGCTTGTGAGTTTTACATAGATCATCAGCTATTCGATTTCTCGATATATGTGTCGTAACTTACTGGGGATATTATATAATTTAAAATAAATGCACCAGATTGGAGAGTAAAGATAAAACTGGATACAAACCATAAAATGTAAGAACTAAACTCACTGTTGATTCCCAAGATTTCTAATCTTCTGTGGCACCATTGACTCGATAAACATTTCAATTTCGTTAGGTAACAATATACTCTCCATTATTGTATTCTGTAATATACTCTTTTAATTTACAAAATAAATGTTGAGCTTAGAGAAAATCTTATGACAATTTATTGATTAAACTTTTTTGTTTACAAAGCTGTAACTAGTCTCCCTTGACCTTTTATTAAGACTTGTAGTAAGAGAAAAATTAAGTTATACAACCAATCATGTGCTAGGAAGTTCGTAGTTGACCAATCAGCATTAATTTCAAGTGAAAAGATTAGATTTATATAAGAAAATAGCAACAAATCCGCTCAAATTCAAATAGGTCTCTTCTAAAATTGAAAACATGCGCTACTGTGACGATGCAGTAGTCCAGAACTATAGTAGTTCAAATGTGTAATTGTTTTGAACATTTGACGTTAACTAAAAATTGTAGGTTATGATTATCTCGAACTGTCAAGATTAACTGCCTCCACGTTAATGTGCAACTTAGACCATGGCTGAGGCAAATTCCATAAAAGAAGGCTTCCTATGTCCTATATGCCATAAAGACTTGCGTTCACCCAATAATTTAATCGCTCATTTCCAAGATTTGCACTCAGAAGAGCAAGATATATTAAAGTCGATTAAAGGTAGATATGTTTTTTAAATTGTGTGAACAATTGTATATAAATTATTTATAGATATATATGGTAAAGCCAAAAAGAAAATACTGAAACTTGATGACCAAGATCTTGAGCTGTTTAAAAAAGAAATAACATTAGATAAATATTATTTGGAATATAGCGATCCGCAAGAGCCTGGTCCAACTAAATCACATACAGATTATTTTAGAGCTGTTAGAAGAGAAAGGCTGGACCACAGAACAACCGAGACCAATAAACTGATAATTCGATTGGATAGACTGTTAAGATTTTATGGTTCTGACCGCAAACAGCAGGAGCAAGAACTCGTCGCTTGGTTAGATGGAACTACCGTTTCTAGGTGTCCTTCATGCACATTGTCTTTTAATATCACCAGACGGCAGCATCATTGTCGGTTATGTGGAAGCATTATGTGCAATTCATGTTCATATTTCCTTCCCTACGAAGTAGCACGTAGGTATTTGTAATATTAAATTCCCAAATTGAAATAGAGAATATTTTTGTGTTTAGGCTCATACTAGAAATATACAGATATACTATTTTTCAGAGTTAAAGTTAATGCATCTTTTTCAGAGACGATTGTTGCTCCTGTTAATAACGTGAATGGAAGAGAATCTGCTTCAGGAAAAGAAGCAGACAGTTTACGAATTTGTAATCATTGTTTAGATATGTTGGAATGCAGGAGGCGTGTCCAAATTGAACAAATGATGCAACCAATTATATGCCAGTTATACTCACATTTACAGAAAAATAAGTTTCAGATACAAAATTCTGTAGATATGTACGACAAGGTACGTATTTTCCTTTTCTTTTTAATTTGTATTTTTGTTTACTAGTGACAAAATTGTAAAACTTTTAGATGTACAACTCCCTTGTATCTGGTGAAACCACTTACTTACTACAAGACCTACAGTCCCTTCGGACAACAATAGCGGATAAAGCCCAAATGATAGACACTCTGAGTAAAAAGATAGCCTCGCTGCCAGTGGATCCAGAAACGCCGAAGGCTGCTGCTTTACAGAGCAACATTCGGAAAGCAACGTCTGTTTACATAAAAGATTATCTGTTAACATTATCTTCTCCACCAACCATCCAAGAACTAGAGAAAATTAAAAGGGAGCGTTCTACCCGAGTAATTGAGGAGGATATTATGCCAGCACCTAGAACCAGCATTAAAAAAGTCACCGTTACGACAGGCTGGTCACCAGCAAATGTCGCCATCGAAACTGCTGTGGTTGAAGATGACGATCCTCTTCTGGAACAAATGAACATTGTTCGGAACTATATTGACCAGGCTCGACAAGCACAGCGGTATGAAGAGGTAGCGTCGTTGCAAGAAAACTTGCAAATGTTGAAGAAAATGTATAAAGAACAGCAGAAAAAACGAAATGATGAAAAATGAGGTGAATATAATTCAACATTTTATATAAAATATACCTATATGTCTATATTAGATCTAGCTTATTATTTATATGATGCAACTTTATTTTATTATTTATATAAATTGTGTAGCAAAATGACAACATATGAGTTATGCATTTAGGAAGAGAAGGCGTTCAGATTTAAAGTACGGATAGTTTTTCTATGGTATTGATGTGTGTAAGAGAATAAATGAACTGTTTTTATTTTAGGCGCAAGTATTTTTTTACAATTTTTCAGAATGTATATTATAATATATTAGATACGATTGCAGAAAGTCAAAAGACGAACCCTTTAAAAGCAGGTATTCTCAACTGTTTTTGGCTTGACTTTGCCTTTTATGGCGTTATCTGAAGTGTATTTACTTGATAAAAATAAAATCGACAGTTTTAAGAACCCTCAACCTAAAATATGATTGAGGATATTTTAAAAGAACAAAATAATTCAGCTAGCAAAAATTCAAATTCTATTCAAGTAGGTAACCTTTTTCTATTCCTAGCATGTCCCACGGATATCAATGGATGAAAATCTGGTGTTCTGCAAAGTCATTTATAAAAACTAAAGATCAATGGTTTTTATAACAAATTACACCCACCATAACACTAGGAGATAAGCTCAAACAACATATTGAAAAATATTGGGAGTTATACCCTATGTTTTAGACTGGTAGCACTTTGGCTAAACTGTGTATGTGGTGGTTCCGGTATAGGTTGTTGCTCTGCCGTTTTGCACTATGTACTAAGAAGAAACCAGAAACACAAATTGGGACCCATGCATGGCAAAATATTTCGACTTCAGTTAGGTGCGACACATGCATGAGAACGTAAGTGACAAATCAGACAGAATTGTAACAAGTTGTTTTGGACTCTTTAAAGTGTTAGCAACACTCGCAGTTAGGCACACGTGGGCGCTTATAAGTGTCGCTGGCCGCGAACGTGTTAACAACGTAGGGATAACTATACAAAGTTAATTTTTAGGTTAGATTTTTTCGTCTAATTTGACGTACATATCTGCAAATCATTGGAGTTTACAGTCAAAACTATTTAGCTTAACGTTAATATTTTCATACAACAAACTCTCAGTGATCACTAATCAATTGAATTGAGCATAATTTCAGTTTACTGCAAAAAATGGCTACAGTTCCAAGAACACTCAGTGCTGATGGTAGCGTTTAGCTGAAAGATCATATTGTTCTTGTAATACCGTGAGATCCTCTGATGTCAGAATAGAAAAATAACATGTTTAGACACGTTTCTCTTTACCTTACACAGAATCATTTTGGATTTTCAAGGAGTTATTTCGGTGACTTGAGAAGCGGTTAAGAAAACATTTTTTTTTTTTAAGACCTCACCAGAACTTTGTATGTATGTAAACAACATGTATAATAACAATTTAAAGTGACGTGTTGTTCTCTTTCATATGTGTCTCTATGTCCTGTAGGTGTCTTCTTCATTATTTAAAAAGACTATTTAAGTACGTACAGATCCTTATAAATTTTGATATTTATCACTAATCATAGTAATGTTTTATAACTGTCATTGTCAAATATATATAATTTTTGTAAATTCGTGTTTGTCTTTATTACTGTTTTTGTTGTACAAATATTCATTTATTTAATGGCATAGATATTTTATGTATTGATAATATATATTATGAATGTCCATATTGTACATTGTTTAATTTTATCCCTTTTCTAAATCCAACCTGTGGATTGTGGCTGCCTAGATTGACAAATCTTGTAATTTTCAAAGTCAAATTCACTATTTAATTTCATTCCTTTTTCTAAATCTAACCTGAATCATGGGTGTCTAGATAAGATAGTACGTTAGAAAATCTGACAATTTTGAAAGTTAATCTAACCTCAAAATGGAGATTAAAAAGTTAAAATCTGAAATTATTGCTAATATAAGAAGTTCATCTACAATAAACAATGTAACGCAATGCGTAACTGAGCTGGTAATTAGAACAATATGAAAATAAAGTCTTTATTTACCTAGAAAATATTTTAGGTGTTAAATAGCTTAGATAGCAAATCTACATCTATTGCAGTGAGAGTAAACCTGGTAACTTTTAAAATACAAGTTGTGGACAATGGTGAAGGTATCACCAAAACAAATTTAGAACTTGTGGGCCTCCGATATATGACAAACAAATGTGACAACTTGGTTCATTTGGAAAAACATATCAAGTATCATGGATTCCGAGGCGAGGCTTTAGCTAGCATAATAGACCTTTCAAAAAAGGTTAACATCACTTCGAAACATATAAGTTCGACAGAAACCTATGCTAAAAACTTTAGCAAGCATACAGATAATCAAATCACTTATGTTAAAAGCCGTCCAAGCTTTGGTACAACGGTGACAGTAGAAGGTTTTTTGTATAACTTACCTATTAGAAAGAAACGTATAGTACCAGAGCTAGAGCTTGAAGATATAAAACGGAGTATTGAATCTGTAATAATAATGTACCCCAATGTTTCCTTTTCTGTCAGGAATGATCTCTCGGGAGACCTAATCATAAACAATCAAAAAACCAAGGATATAATTTCGGCTTTTAAATATTTACACCCGAAAATTGACGAGGAGTTTTCATTGATGAAAGTTTCTAAAGACAGAGTAGCCGTTGAGGCACTGTTGTTCAAAAGTTTGGTTGTAAATAAACACTTACAATATGTTTATGTAAATAGACGTCCTGTCCACTGCTCCAAAATAGAGAAATTTGTTTCTAATCTCTTTTTTAAAAATAAAAACTTTGATAAAAGGAAACCTCTAAACGGCAAAATCGTAAACGATAAAAATAAGCATCCTATTTATGTGATAAATATTAAATGTCCTCATTCTCACGTTGATATTTTGCTAAATCCTTCGAAAACCTTAGTCGAATTTAAAAATTGGACTATTGTTTTGCAATGTTTAGAAAAATTAATTTATACTTTCTTTGGTAATCGTAACAAGCTCATCCCTAACGATAAATATTTAACTGTTCGTAAAGAATTCAAAAGTGGCGGTGGAGTATCACAAATATATGGGGCCTGTAAAAGTTATGGTTATAAAAGGAAACAGCCTGAAGAAGAGGATCAAGTAAAAGTACAAGAAATATCTTCTCAAAATAATGTGATTATAGAAGAGTCAGATTTTAGTGCAGACGACCAATTTGCTGTCCATACTATAAGACCAAGATCTGATTTTATTCATAAAGACCCTTTGGTTGATGTAAAGTTTAAATCTTCTCAACAGTTTAGTAAACATGAAAAATATACAAAAGACGACAAAAACTCAAGTAAAATGTTCACAGAAGATGAACAAGTGATTTCTTTATTTCTAGACGAGAGTCGCAAGTCTGTTAGTCAAAAATTGAAAAAATTACCTGTTGATAAAATAGAAACCATTAGTGATAATGACATCTACATCAGTGATACCACACCGGCCAAAAAACCAAAAGTCAAATTATTCAAAAAACCTCTACCCATAAAAATAAAACATAAGAATAGCAAGATTGCTCCATATATTGATGAAAATAAAAATTGTAGCATTAATGACGATATTCCTCCTATTCAACCTATTTTGAAGCAAATTGTTGCAAAGAAACTTGACGATGAAAAGTCTACGTTATCAAAATTTACAGCTGATGAGAACAAAGGCAAGAACCTCATAATGGACATGTTTTTAAAGTCCACTCAAGTTTATAGCACCGAAGAGGATAATCAAAGCGATACAAGGAGTGACGAAACCATACTGGAGGTTGAGTCAAATTTCGTGCTTGAAAATAACATTCAGACAAAGGTAAATGGATTCAGTAAGACAATGTCTATGTCAGTTAATATAAGAAGTACAAAGAGAATTAAGAAGCAAAAATTCAAAGCAAACAGAACCGAGAAAACTGATAAAATTTCGAAATGTGTTCAAACTACCTTAGATGGGAACAGAATGATTTCCAAATGTGTTCAAACAACAATGGACCAGAATTTTTCAAAAAGCAAGAGCAAATTGCGATGCGGCGGCTTAAGTGATATTCTTGTTGGTAAGAAACCTGCTGAAAATTATACAATTGTTTTAGCAGATAGCAAGCATCCTGAGGAAACTCCACACTTTAAATTTGTTTATCGAAATCCTTCACGTTTTCCCTCGGAACCGATTAATAAGTTTACCACGTCTAACAACTGCAAGTGCAATTGTCACTTAAATGCAAGCAAAATGTTTCATTTTGTTGGTTCCGTATACAAAAAAAATAAGAATCAAACTAGTGACAATGTTTCGCACAACAATATTGACATTTTTGGTACAGCATGTGATTTTAATGAAATTGAATTAAGCTCCATAGAAAAACCCCACATTGACAGCGAAGTTGAAAATTACGAAGATATTAAACATAAAGAAAGAAATCTGACGCAGGCAGAAGTAAACCGGTTTGTACAAAACTTTGGGCAACACGAACTCGATCCCCTGAGGAATGTTCAGTACAAAAATTATGGACCAGTGAAACTTCATGAAAATGATAAAACAGAAAACTACAATGATATTAAACATAGTGCAAAAAATCCTACTCAAGCTGAAATGAACCAGTTTATACAAAACTATGACCAATACAAACACCAACCCCGGAATAATGTTCTGCACAAAAACTACGAACCAATAAAACTTCGCAAAGATGATAAAACAGAGAACTACAAAGATATTAAACATACTGTGAGAAATCCTATGCAAGTTGAAATGAACCAACTTGTACAAAATTGTGGCAACCTGAATACTGTTCGGCACGGAAAGGGTGAAACTGAAAACTACAAAGGTTTTAAACACAGTGCGAGAAATCCTATGCAAACGGAAATGAAACAGTTTGTGAAAAATTATGGTCAGCAAAATCACGTGAACAATGTTGTATTTAGAGATTATGAGCCAATTGCCAGACATATTCCAAATATAATTCAAAAGCCCCAAACGGAGGGGTTTCTACTAAGAGAACAAAAAAACAATACAAATTTGCAAGGTATGTTTGGTTTTGATCGAAGTCCTTACTTTGCAGCTCCGCACAACACTTTACGCCTAAATAGATTTAACGAGGTCAATTTAGCACCATATCCTGTAAAGAGTAAAGATTTTGTTAATATAGTACCGAATAATTTAGACTCGTACTTACTGTTTGACCCACAATATCGCAGCACGCAGGCGAGAGAATGTAATAAGGACACAAATTTGGAAAACGTTAACAATGTTTATAAAAATAGACTTAGCAATGTCAGTTTTACACCATATTCTGTAAAAGACAAAGATTTTGTTAATGTGGTGTCAAATAATGCAGATTCATATGGATTGTTTGAGCCAAAATATCGCAGCACGCAAGCAAAAGATTATAATAAGGACGTAAATTTGGAAAACGTTAACAGAGTTTATAAAAATAGACTTAGCAATGTCAACTTTACACCATATTCTGTAAAAGACAAAGATTTTGTTGATATGGGGCCGAATAATGCAGATTCGTACTTATTGTTTGAGCCAAAATATCGCAGCACGCAAGCAAAAGATTATAATAAGGACGTAAATTTGGAAAACGTTAACAGAGTTTATAAAAATAGACTTAGCAATGTCAACTTTACACCATATTCTGTAAAAGACAAAGATTTTGTTAATATGGGGCCGAATAATGCAGATTCGTACATATTGTTTGACCCACAATATTGCAGCACGCAAGAGAGAGATTATAATATGGAAACAAATTTGGATAACGTCAACAAAGTTTATGAAAATAAATTTAACAGAGTTAACTTTACTCCATATCCTGTAAAAGACCAAGATTTTCCCGATATGGTGCCGAACAATGCAGATTCATATATATTGTTTGATCCTCAATATCGGAGCACACAGTTGAGAAGTTTTAATACAGACAATGCACTGAATTTAAAAATATGT
The DNA here is from genome assembly GCA_963583905.1 of Stenurella melanura. NCBI lineage: Eukaryota > Metazoa > Arthropoda > Insecta > Coleoptera > Cerambycidae > Stenurella > Stenurella melanura. Next base: position 188,692,334 of record OY757310.1, read on the forward strand.
GGTGACAGAGGCACTAAGGATCCCTTACAGGCTGAAAATGTTGCCGAAACTGATTTCACTATTGATCATTTTGGTAACTTTCAGCCGGTTTACAAAAGCACACAGCATGATCACATGAAATGGGCCTTGATGAGAAGTTTCCAGCCGCAAAATGACGTTCATACATCTTTTGCAGAATATAATCAAAGTAGTTTTATCAATGTATCAGAGGATGTATGTGATAATTTCAATCCATTGAATCGTGTGACTAATTTTGCTGACAATTTACAATCTGTTTGTGATCCACCAAGTAACTTTGATAGAAAAATGGAAAACGTTGGATTAAAAGAAAAGTTACAATGTAAAACTTTTACCTTAAATAAGCAAAATAATTCGAACCCTCATTTTGACTTAGACCCTACACGCCAAGCTATCCAAAGAAATATTTCGTCTGAAAATGCAGAGATAAATCAAAAGCCAGCTGCAAAAGCAACCATATTATTTGGTCATTCCGATGAACAATTGATTATTTCTTTGAGTAATCAAGAAAAGCAAGAGCTGTTAAAGAAAGAATTGGAAGCTGAACGAGACTTAAATGCAAAACAATATTTGGAATGGGATAGTCTATCAGAAGTGTCTAAACTACAAGATCCTCAACCTAGTGATTGTCAAGAATTCGGGAACGAATGGATAAAGAGGAAGAACAACTTCGGGTCAAGTTTTTACATTAATAAAAGAACAGGTAACGGGACATTTAGAAGTAAAACTTAGTAAATGTGGTGTTCTATTTGGTATTTGCAGGTTTTACAACGTTTTACACACCAAAACTGGATGGCAACCAATTCAAATTCGGCAGACGATTTGAGTTTATGCCGAAAGGTTTGTCGCCAATTTTGAAGAAAGTTAAACAAGTGGACAGGTCTTTGAATCAAAATGACAAGGAGAAATTACAAGATTACATTTTGGAATCCCACCAGAATGAGCTGCTGATTGTAAAATGGCAAAACTACATAAAACATAATGGTAGGCATTTTGTTATTATTTTTTTCTTGTAAACTTCATCAATTTGTTCTAGATCCAAAAACGTTTTTTGATGAAGTGTACAAAGAGAAGTTAAAATTATTTGAGGATTGCTTGCCCAAAATAAATGCCCTTGACAAGAAATGTGTATCAGAATTAGATGATGTTATGCATTTTAATAAAACACTGTTTGATAGTATCAATGTGATTGGGCAAGTCGACGGTAAATTCATTGCAGTGATTGAGAAAACTAAGGATTTGTTGATACTCTTCGATCAACATGCTGTTCATGAAAGAATTCGTTTAGAAGAATTATTAAAAGGTAATTGAAACACAGTGTATCCTAAGTAACTTATACAATTATGTACGAGGCACCCTATTCTTAATTTTCAAACTTTAAGCACAATTACTTTATTAACAATCGAAATGAAAGTAACGCCCATATGAAGAAAAGTAATAGCTGACATACACACTGCCACAAAATAGAATCAGAGCGGGGTAAACGAGGTACACTCACTCCAACATTTCTGCTACTGTCAAAGCCAGTTTATTTTATCCCGAAGAAATTAGTGCTTATAATATAAAGAGTTTATAAAATATCTATATTTATCTAAAGTTATAAAGTTTTCAATTATTTACATGACTTATTCTGAATTGTGTTGAAATATTTTTTTATAAAATATAAAATAATGTGAAATAACAAATGACCAAAAAAATGATATGCGTAGTTTTGTAACAGCAAAATTATGATTCCATACCTTCTGGGGTATCACTAGGAATATATATCTGAGTTTTCGACTATTGCGTCTTTTTTATAAACAATTTAGTTTTTGGAGCAGGGTTTTTTTAGGTAAAAAGGTGAATATCTCTGGTTCTAGAGGTCCAATTGGGATAAACAAAAAACCAAAATCTTCGTCATTAAAATTCTAACAAATCTACGTTGGTTGTGGGTCATTTGAGTACGTACATAACATACAAAATTGAATAAGCTGGCTGCAAAGCTTTTTTTTTTTTCATTTTAAAGCCCAGGTATGTTAAGAGTTCCGATCGGCCTCAAACTTTCAAGAAAACATACCTTTTGTTGAAAACAAAACACCCTGAAATTTTGGTGCCTATATATTGAACCCTGTTGACACAAATGAATCTAAAATTTGAATTGCCCGCCATTTTATGCCATTAAGTCCAAAATGGATATTTTTGACTACTTTTTTGGCATTTATTTATAAACCAAATAACATCAAATGGATTTATTCGGCCATTTTGAAAAAAAAATTATCAGAAAAGAAAGATAATTGTGAGAACACTAATTTTTGTCTATCTGAAATGGCCGAAAAAATCCATTGGTTGTTATTCAGTTTATAAATAAATGCCAAAAATGTGGCCAAAATGACTTTAAGAAAAGCTTTTTTTAATGTCAATGGAAGGCTGGCATCGAGATCTACATTTTGAAGAAAAAAGATCCATTTTGGACTTAATGGCGGGCAATTCAAATTTTAGATAACAAATCCATTTGTGTCAATAGGGTTCAATATTTGGGCAATAAAATTTTAGGGTGTTTTGTTTTCAACAAAAGGTATATTTTCTGAAAGTTTGAAGCCGATTGGAACTTTTAACGTCACATTAAAATGAAAAAAACAAAAATCGCTTTTGAGCCAATTTTTTATGTCATGTATGTACTCAAATGACCCAAAACCAACTAAGATTTATTGGAATTTTTACAGAAAAAAACGCTGTTCAAAAATAGTATATTATAGTACAAGTGTATAAGTAAGCCTTTAAAGCGGGTTTAGGGCACGACGAGCGTAGCAAGGCAGGTCCTAAAGGAGTAAGTGCTTTAAAGGCTACTTATACACATGTATTATACGCTATTTTTTATTATACTTGCACTGCAAAGTAAAAATTTGAAAAATTAATTAATGTAGATTCATTTTACAAGGTAATATCTGAATTTAATTTTTAATTGGTAACATAGAGACGGTTAGAATTTTTTTGTTTGATTACTAAATGCCTGTGTGTTTACCATTGTTTAAAAGCACTACTACTTTAAACACCCGATTTTGCATACTTTTTAGTTTTAAAAACATAGATTACAATTCAGGTATAATAAAAACTAAATTGTTTATAAAAACACGCAATAGCCTTTGGAGGTCCAAAACTCGGATATTATACCGGGTGTGACAGGATCATGGTGTACTCCCCCTTTTCTTTTAGTTTTGAAGATAAGTGATTGAAATTTAGGATATACTACATATATAATAAGCGACACTTTTTGACATACAATTGATTTTTTTTCACTTCTGGTTTCGCCGGAAGTGAAAAACTCATTTTTTTCAAATGGAACCATATCGGTACTGTGGTACCATTTATTAGTACTATTAATAAGGAATTTATTTATATGTCGTATTAAAATGTGCGATAAATGCAAACAAAATTATAGCTAAAAGAAAATAAGTAAATACAATTTTGTTCTAATTAAATGTTAAGAAGTAACTAAGGTGGCTTTGAAAACAATGAAATATTTAGCTTGTCAAACATTTGTTGGTTTAACGGTGTGTTTATTGTGTCTTTAAAAATTGTTTAAAATTCTTGTTAATAGTTCAAAATTCCGCAAATTTATACAAGAGATGAAAAAGAGGACATGTTAATTATTTATGGGGAAAAAAAAATGCAATTGCAGCTGTGGACCTTTATGGCCGACGATATCCTGATAGACAATGTCCAGCGAAAAATTATTTTAAATGTGTTGAAAACCAATTCCGAAGAGAGCCCAACAATGATCTTGAAGAAAACTTCATTATCGACGAAGGAACGGAAATTAATGTTTTGGCTCGAATAGAAGTTGATAAGACGGTTTCTTTAAGGTAAGTTGGGTTTGAATTGAACATCAGTCACCAAACAGTATGCCGAATTATGCACAAATACCACTATAAATCTTTTAAATGCCAATTGCGCCAGTATTTGTACGAAAGTGATTACGAACGTAGGATGGAATATTGCAATTGGATTTTGTATAATAATGTGCAGCTAAGCAATGATTTTTTGGGACTGATTTTATTTTCGGACGAGTCAAGGTTTACAAATTTGGGATTATTTAACCAACAAAATACAAAATATTGGTCACAAGAAAATCAAAATTTATTATGGGAGGGTAACTTTCAAGTGCGGTTCGGTTTCAATGCTTGGCTTGGAATAATCAGTAGTAGAATCATTGGTCCAATAATATTTGAAGGACCTCTGACTGGAATATATTTTCAACAAGATGGCACTCCTCCTCATAATTCAAGGATAGTAATTTATTACCTTCAACGGAGATTCGGAGAAAATGTAATTTCGGCGAATGGTCCTGTGCGCTGGCCTCCAAGGTCACCTGATTTAACGCTGCTTGATTTCTTTGTTAAGAGTGATTTAAAAAATATTGTCTATGCAACCGCCGTTACAACCCGTGAAGACCTGGAGCTACGGAACAATTGGCGAACGTTCTTTGAGAAACAGCTATGCGAGTTCAAAAGTGGATTAACGTTGACGGACAGCATTTTGAACAACTGTTTTAATGTTTTGTGTTTATTTTTTTGTATTCCAAAACCACCTTATGTGTAATAAGGTAATTAGAATTAAATTGTATTTTCTTATTTTCTTTTAGCTGTAATTTTGTTTGTATTTATCGCACATTTTAATACAAGCATATAAATTCCTTATTAATAGTACTAATAAATGGTATCACGGTACCAATATGGTTCCATTTGAAAAAATTAAGTTTTGCCCCAAAAACAATTTTGGTGAATTTTATTTGCTCATAAATCACGTAATTTAGTGTTTTTAACGGGATTTCGATTTTTGTTAGCATTACACGGGTCATTTAGAATAAATTGGAGCCGTCATGGCACACTTAAATGGAAAACTAAAAATTATATTATAAAAAAATTGATGTTTGAAATGTCACTTATTTGTCATCGTTTCAGAAAATTATGCAGAACTCAAAAATGCAATAATATATAGGGTGTTCTATTAAAAATTGAAAGTTAGTATCACTTCCGGCGAAACGGGAAGTGAGAAAATAATCAATTTTATGTCAAAAAGTGCCGCTTATTATGTATGCAGTATATCCTAAATTTCAATCAATTATCTTCAAAACTAAAGGAGAAAAGGGGTATACCATGATCCTGTTACACCCGGTATACTCTGGGTGATACCCCAGAAGGTATGAAATCATAATTTTGCTGTTACAAAATTGTTCAATGTCCTTTTTTTACTCTACTACATTGGAAAGTGTATGTTTCAACCTTTGAAGATTTTTTCTATGTTAACTTTAAAAAGTCTATGAATCCAAAATTAGTTTTTTATGTTAAACTTTCAAGAATATAAATGAAAAGTAATTGGTTGGCCATAAATAAATTGAAAAGCTGAAACCTTCATGTTTAAAATGCTTTTCATTTTAATTCGGTGATAATTAAAAAATGATTGCATTTTCTTTATGGGAGTGCACGCAATTTCACAAACCTAATAAGCTTCAAGAGAAGGACTTTGTTAATTATTAATTCATTTTTAGTTTACACCAACTCGAAAAGTAAATGGGTGGAGAAATTAGTGTTCTTCCTTCCACAAAACGATTTGTCTTTGTTGAAGAAACACGAACTGTATTTAAGCACTCTAGGATTGTCTATAGAATTTTTTGTGAATGGTATAAACGTATTGGAGATTCCTCTGTGCATATACAACAAATTTAAAGTTAATGTAAGTAGAAGGAGTCTTTGTGTACGACTAGCGGGCATCTGAGCAGTACTTATGTAAAATTACTGGAAATTGTACTCAAGTACTCAAGGTACTCTTTTTAAATTACTTATGACTACTTTGAGGACTTTATTACTAGTGCCTTGTTTGGTCTTGATTACTTCAAGTTCAAGCGTAAATTAATTATCTGGGATATTACTAAACCAGGGAAATTGGGGCTTTGTGTTCTAAAAAAATCCCATTTTTTTTTTATTTTAATCGCTTTGTTTTGTTGTCTTAAACAATATATTAAAAATCGAGAGTGAGATCACGCTGGTGTTAAAATACAGGGTGTCTCGCTTAAATGTGGAACAAGCTTGTAACTCTTTTGTTTACTGACCGATTTGAATTTTTTTTTGTTTGTAATGTAGTGCTACATAAACTCTATTGTTGAATAACACAAATGATTTCTGCAACGCAAAACGTGGCCTACTGCGAGATATTTTCAAGGTCAAAAATTGGTCATTCATATTAGCGATTTTTTTTTTCAAAAAACTGATTGCATATTCTTTTTCACCGTCCCTCTTAACCGTGTTCTTCAAAGTTTCATATAAATCGATTGTAGCTTTTGGGCTTTATAAATTTTTTTAAGAATAAAAATTATTAATTAAATAAAACCTAAATAACTAATTTCTAATACCATTTTAATTTCTTCCATAATGAATGTAAACAAAAAATAAGTAATATTACATCAAAAACACCTGAATGTGAATATAGAAACTAGCATAACAAATTATACATTTTAAATCGAACGAAATTAAAAAATTTACACGAGTAATATTTCAGCTTTACGTAGGAATATAACACAATTTAACTTAAATATTTGAATAATATAAATTATGGTTCCTTCTATTAAGTCCCCATTGGTAAAAATACATTTTTCTACTCTTCTTCTGTTATTAATAACAACTATTCGCAGTTGCTGTCGAGTAATAGCACGACAAGCAGCGGCAATTCCGTTTATTAATTCGTCTGCGGTAGCTGGGCGGTCCTTGTATACTTTTTCTTTTAACATATCCCATAAAAAATAATCTAAAGGGGTCAAATCTGGAGATCGAGGTGGCCACCCGATGATAAGGCTGTTATGCCCGATCCATTTGTTGGGAAAATTCTGGTTTAGCCAGTTTCTCACAACTAAAGAATAATGTATGGAGGCTCCATCTAACTGGAAATATAAATTATTCCTTTGCTGAATGGGCGTATCATGTAATGCTTCCCACAAATCGTTTTGGAGGAATTGTAAAAATGAATTTCCATTTAAATTTTCTCGAAAATAATATGGTCCAATTAATGTTTTGTTTAGAATCCCACACCAAACATTAATTTTGTGCGAGTACTGTCTTCTACAGTTGATAGTCCAATGTGGATTTTCATTATCCTCAACCCAAAATCGAGATTTATTTGCGCAAACTGTCCCATTTGTATTAAATGTAGCTTCGTCTGTAAACAAAATATTATTTATAAAATCATTTAGGAAGTTTCCTTGAAGCCACAAACAATACGTCTTTGGAGACCTCCTTCTAACGTATGTAGAAGTTTGGGTTTGAAAGGTACCATTTTATGCTTTTTGAGATATCTCTAAATTTTACTTTTATCAATATTTAAATACATACTTGCTCTTCTGATACTTGTTTGAGGATTTTCACGGAAATGTAATAAAATTATATCATAGCCATTATTTCTTATCCTGTTTCCGTTTTCTTTCCGTCGTGCTCCTGACCCCGTTTTTTCAAAGAGTCTATTAATTCTACACACTGTTGAGTGGCTTATATTACGTCCAGGATTAAAATTATTAAATTCTTGTGCAACTTGCCGTATTGTACGTTCATCATTTCCCATAAGTTTAATTATTGAGACCGCTACAGTCAATTGTTGTTCAGTCATTTTACATTTTAAAAGCGTTAATAACACTAGTTGTACTAAATAACAGACTCAAGTGTAAAATGTTTGATATCACTCTAATAATTTGGCGCTTGAATTGTTTTCAAGGTTTACTAAACATTTTGAAAAGTTTTATAACTTGGACGCCTACTGCAATATTGTTAGTAAACAATTATTGTACTAAAGAGACAAAAATAAAAATTATTCTGTTCTATTAAAGTGGTAAAATGGTATTAGAAATTAAGTATTTAGGTTTTATTTAATTAATAACACAGACACATAAAAAGAAAGGGATCTGTTACCGGGACCCGACATAGTAATCTCTATGTACTTCCACGTGCTGAACATGAATCCCATGTCCGTTTCACTCCATCACCCACCAATTTTTTTAATAATAAATTTTTGTAATGAAGATAGATTATTCTTTATGGGGTACGTTAAAAGAAGCATACAAGAACCGCCCAGCTATCGTAGACGAATTAATAAACGGAATTACCGCTGCTTGTCGTGCTATTACTCGACAGCAACTGCGAAAAGTTGTTATTAATAACAGAAGGAGAGTAGAAAAATGTATTTTTCCAATGGTGACTTAATAGAAGGAACTACAATTTAGATTATTTAAATATTTCAGTTGAATTCTGTTATATTCCTACTTAAAACTGAAATATTACTCCTGTTAATTTTTTTATTTTATTGCTCGATTTAAAATGTATAATTCGTTGTGGTAGTTTCTATATTCATATTTAGGTGTTTTTGATGTAATGTTACTTATTTTTTGTTTATATTCATTATGGAAAAAAATAAAATGGTATTAGAAATTAATTATTTAGGTTTTATTTAACTAATAATTTTTATTCGTAAAAAAATTAATAAAGTCCAAAAGCAACAATCGATTTATATGAAACTTTGAAGGACAGAGTTTAAAGGGACGGTGAAAAAGAATATGTAATCAGATTTGTGAAAAAAAAATCGCTAATATGAATGACTGATTTTTGAACTTGAAAATATCTCGCAGTAGGCCACGTTTTGCGTTGTAGAAATCATTTGTGTTATTCAAGAATAGAGTTTATGTAGCACTACATTACTAAAAAAGAAAAAATTAAATCGGTCACTAAACAAAGGAGTTACAGGCTTGTTCCACATTTAAGCGAGACACCCTGTATATTAATAATAATAATAATAATAATGTCTTTATTTTCATAGGACCCTATGAGGTATAGAAATATAGTCATAAAATCGTAAAATATAGTAAAACACATACCTAACTCTAGAGACGAAATCATATCATCATAGTATAGTAAACAGAATACAGAACAAAATGAATAAGGACAATAATTGCTAATATAAACAAAGTACACTCCTGAAAACTAGTACAACTGAAATAATCATTTATGTGCCCGATTAAAATGGCACGAACAGTGCTCTTAATTAAAGAGGTTTGTGTTGGGGAATCGTCAGATTTTGACTGATCCTTAAGTCATGATCCCTGGGAATATAGTTGTCATAACGAGACTTTACATAGGACATATTTCAGTATGTAAAGGGGTGTTATTGTTAAAATATCGACTTCTTTGAATAGAGTTCTGCAGAAATGATGTAGATTTTTAAAGGTACGTAGAATCTTTTTCTGCAATATAAGGATTTCATTTATGCGACTGCAGTTACCACAGCAGATAACATAATAATTAAGGTTAGATTGTACATATGCATAGTAATACATTTTTAATATATCTATATTGACAAATTTTCTCATCTGCCATATAAGAGAGCAATGTGTAGATAATTTGGATAGTAACGAGTCAATGTGATCGTTCCAGTTAAATGAGAGCCGATATGTACGCCAAGATATTTTATAGCATTACTTTGTATTATGGTTTTATTATTAGCTCTTACGATCAAGTTGATGTCAAGCCGCTTGTAGAGAATACTATTAGGTTGGTTTTTAAATTATTTAAAGCTAAGCCGTTAGTCGAGCAATAATTCTCCATCAGGGAAACTGTGGTGTTTGTTTTTGTAGATAATAGATCGATGTTACTTTCAGTGTAAGCAGTAACTGCATCATCTGCGAATAGAGAAATAAATGTGTCATGCAGACAGGGCACAACATCATTGAAAAATACAATTTCCTGTAGAGTTGCATTGCATGACTTTTGGTAATTATTTCCTCCCGCTTGGTAACCGTACACCACACTGACTGCATTAGGTCAAAGGTCAAAAATTGATTGTTTTCTTTTTTGCGAATATCTCGCTTCTTACAAAGAACCATTTAGAAAAAAACGTGCTACGAATTTTTCGCACAAGTAGTATGTTCCATTTTGTATAGCCTATGCATAGAATAAATTGAAGAATTCAAAATTATTTATTCATTAGCTGTTCGAAATATGGCGAAGACATTGATCTTTTAGTTCCTATATATAGGACGTAGTCATTCAAAATATCGAAAGTGTTGACCTTTCACCTTTAGTATTTTTTAAAGCCGGAATCCCACTTTGAATTTTTAATATGTTGTTTAATATATGACAAAATAAAGCAATTATTAAAAAAAACGCTTAAGATTCCTTTGGAACAGAAGTTATTATTATGCCTAAAATATATCTGCTATAAAGCAGTTTCGTAAATATTTATAACTCGAAATTTCCTTAAATTTGATTTTTTACATCCATTAGTTTTGGAATTTCCCCTTTTAATTTATGAATTGAAAAATTATAGATATAGCTGAGAATGAGTATACTCATAATCACGTGTATGAAAATATACACAGGGTGTAAAATTTCACATATATCATTACAGTTTGAATATCAATCAATATCTTTATTAGCATTTAATTTATAATTAAAATAATAAATGCTTTTTCATGTATTCATTATTAGTTTTAAACGATATTCAGTGTATTTGCAAAATACATTTAGAAAACAAAAAGTGACTTAACCCATTAACGCCGGAATTATTTTTTTTCAGTTTTTAATATTTTTTTTGTACTAGGTGTGTTACACTGGACAAAAGGAACAAAAAATTATGTAAACTTTTTTTTGACAGATTGACAGGTAATGAGATATTGGCCGTTGCCATATGGCAACGCTAGGCGTCTGGGCTACCGTAACTTAAGAAAACCCCAATTTTGTATATTGTTCTAGATAATTATTAAAAAATTAAATTTACATGACTGTATTATTAAAAAACTATTTTATGACAAAATTTAGGATACACAAAAATATTAAAACATATTTATTGTGAATGAAATGGGACAAAAGTCTATGCAAAGACCAATTTGCACACAAACAATTTATTAAAAAACTATTTTATGACAAAATTTAGGATACACAAAAATATTAAAACATATTTATTGTGAATGAAATGGGACAAAAGTCTATGCAAAGACCAATTTGCACACAAACAATTTTCTTTTTTTCAATGGTGTGACGAATAAAATAATTGTTGCCATCGAATCTGACAGTATCCAGATATTCGACTGTCTGATGCTGCAGGTGACGCTGAAGGTCTCCCAGTTGCTTTATGTGTCACACCGTATTTCTTCAGATAGGCATTAGTAATTTCTCGTTTATATTCAAGTTGTGATAATTTTCGCCCAGATTTGTTGTATAGTATCCAACTGTTTTGCAAAGCTAAATCTAAAAGCCAGCTAAGTATAGACCAATATCTTACTTTTTTTCACCTATTCCAATACGAGAACAACTGACAGTTTGATCCATTTGATCTGTCCCTCCCATAAATGAGTTGTATTTTGTAATGAGTTTGCGTCTTGAAACCATGACAGGACGTTTGAATTTTTGTGAAAACCGTTCTGTCTGGGTATTATTCTCTTGTGTGCCATGTGAAGAAAAAATCATAGCAAAAGCGGCATTATCAAACCAACGTACATAAAAATTACCATCATTTGCTTCTATGGCTGATTCGTAATAACCACGCTCTTTTTTATAGAATATTTTTTAATTGTTAGGGGACATAATTTTAGAGTTCTCTTTTCGCGGATTGTGCCAATTGCTGAATAGCCACGAAATTTCATATATGAAAATAATGCAGAGCAATGCAATGTCCATTGCCTCTGCTAAAGTCAACTCGCTCCTAGAAAGAAATAAAACCTTTCAAGCTACTACAAACGCCTAGCGTTGCCATATGGCAACACCCAAGTTTGAACAACTATATCATATGTAATAAAAGCCATATTTTTTTTTAATTGTTAAAACAACAAAGTTCCGAGTCTATAAAATACCATCATAAACAAAAAAAAATTTTAGAAGCACTGTATAGAAAAATATAATACTTACATAAAACGTACATCCATATTTTCGTCCATTTTTAATTCACTACAAAATTGTAAACAAATGCTTAAATTACTGTCAAGCGCAGATTAATTTGCGGAACATGTGCCAAGTTAGGCATGCTTTGACACATAAAATAACATATTCCCCCACTCTTATCGGCACGTATAACATACAGGGGTGACATGAAAATGAAATGTGTTTACCGTTGCCATATGGCAACGCACGGCGTTAATGAGTTAAATAAATAGGTACCTATATATGCGAAAAAAGATTTTATTTACTGTTTTGCCCATTTTTTGTAGTTAAATAGTACAAAGCAGGTCTACTTTTTTACTCAACAACTTTGCATAAGAAGCAAACATATAATAAGTGAGAACACTATTTATTCGGTGAAACCTGGGATCAGGAAGACGGAACTGCATGTTCTTCTCTCATTGATATTATATGTCTGTTTCTTACACCTGATTTTAAAAGTAGACATACTAGATAAACTCAATCCCACAGTTTGTCTTCTTTTTATCCATTTCAGGATGATCAAAATTCACTGAGCGAAGTAATTCAGTTATTAATCAATGAAATAATCGAATTACTGAAGGAAACAAGAGGTGTCTCCTTTGGAAACCTTCCGAGATTAATTCAGAATGTCATAAATTTGGAAGCATGCAGAGGTAACGTATTAAATAATAAAACTATATAATCCTAAGAGCACTTGTCTATAAGAAAACAAAACTTATTAATATTATTTGCTGACAACAGGATATTATGTTTTATTTTTGTTAAAGAAAATGACGTAATGTGGAAAAGAAATTATCTCGTTCAGACTGATCCAATAACTCTTTTTTTTCATTTTATATACATGCTGTTTCAAATATGTATACTTTTTGGGACAATCTGTATACATGTTTTTACCTTTCTGAAAACACATTTATTTCAGGAGCTATTAAATTTGGAGATAACTTAAGCAAGAAGGATTGTATGGACCTTTTGGATAGATTAGCAGTTTGTAAGTTACCATTCCAATGCGCTCATGGAAGACCCACTTTAACACCTTTAGTTAGGTTGAATTTAACACATAAATGTGTAGGTGTTATGTTTTTCTCTTGTTTTTCGTTAATCTAATATGTACATGTTTTTAGGTGCCATACAAAGTAAACTTCAAAACGGCAACGGGCGTTCCAGGTGTGTAGTTCATTACAAAAATATCGTAAATTATACAAAAAATACCACGCCCAAATTCGATTTTCAACATTTTGTCCTCATTGGTATGTCAGAGTAACCACCTATACTAATAGCGAGTAAATTTAGACCAGCTCTTGCAATTTAGCTGGCCACAGGCCATTGGAATGTTTACAGTACATTTGTTTATTATTGTTACAGTTGCGTATATGTATGATATATATACTTATTTCTTCTATGATAATTTAAGAGTAGAATTTCAAGCTTTATATTCCGATTAGATCTAAAAGTATTTTTATTTTCTCTACTTGACTAAAATAGCTTTTTATTTTTTATGCAGATGTAATTTATCGTTAGGTATGTTAGGAAAAGGACACTTTTTACATGTATTTATTGATATTTAATACTTTGTAATTTTTTAAGTAGGAAGTTGTAAATACCTACCCCAAACTAAGTTGTTTTATTTCAGATTTTTGCAATCGGTAAATGAGGTTCTTCAGTTCAATTGTCGAATTTCATTGATCCGTCTTATCCAGATAAGTCTTAAAACCTTCTAATTTTAGATGAGATTTTAAAGGTATCTTTAAATAACTAGACAATTTTAAAATTTGACTCCTTTGCATTGATAAAGCTCATTCTTAATGACGAGACTTGACATACTGCTTCAATTGTATGTAATAAAGATCACATGAATTGAAATAATTAGAAGTTGGAGTTACAACCTAATTATTCCTATATTTTTATTAATTCTTTCAGTATTCCCCTCAGAGATAAACAATGAAACATTATCTGCATACATATCAAAATGTGGATGAGGTATTTCCACTTCCAATTGATTTGTAAATAATAAAAATAGGATAGGTCCCAGTATGGAACCTTGTGGGACGCCCATTTGAATGGATTCAATTTAAGGTTAAATTATCATTTTGGTATATATTTAGGGAAACATTGAACAATTTGTCGGGAAAGAACAAATCCTGCTCGAGGAAACTTCTCTTAAATCACAATATCCTAATAATATCATGGTCGATGCCCTACTTATCACAAAATATTGCTCGTATGCATTGATTATATTTAGTAGTTTATCGCTAACAAAGGTATCGTTAATAAAGCCAGTGTCATCGGAAGAAACATATTACATTTGTACTTTTCTAAAATCGTTAATATATTGGTTCGTAAAGTAATAGTATATTGAGTATCAAGAACAGTAAGGGATGTTTACCGGACGGCAATGTCCAATTTTGCCGGAGAGTGGTACAACCCTTAACGTTCGTGATGTTCATACTATTTTTTGCATGATCGTATTGAATTACACTTCAATTAAAATGATATAATTTCTAAGAAATAAGCAAAAAGTCAAAAGTGACGTTAATATTTCGTGGTGAGTCCAGTTTGTCAAATGTGATATTTTTATTTTGTTATAAAATTAGACGGCTGTGCTATATGTTTCCAAGGCAATATTTGGTGTAATTTACAAACAAGCAAACACACTTAATTTGACATTAAATATTTACTGTATTACTTTCTTTACAAAGAGTGATTCCGAAGGCAATAGTGAAATAGAAAATGTATGGGAGATCGGATGTGCAGCAATAGTTCCAGAAAAATCCAAGGATCGCTATGAAAAATAATGTTTGTTCTTTAAATAAATAGAAATTTCCTTATTTTTTGGTCTTATTTTTGTGAAATAACATATGTATTATATTAATTTTACTTACCGTTCAGACGTCGGTAAGTAAATCACTTACCAACGTCTTAGGCCTAGCAAACAGTAAACATAACCTACTGTCTTGGAAACAGATCTTGTAAATAAACAAAAAAGCTTGATCGTGCAAAATAGTATATTCTATAACAAGTTATGAAATGGCTCATATTCCACACGAGCGAAAAGTTTGTAGGCCGAGCCGAAGGCGAGGACTGCGGTTCGCGAGTGTGGAATATGCCATTCCAAACGTGTTGTAGACTATACCTTCTCTAACAAGATTTTAGAAATTATACAAAAAAACTTTAAAACTGTTCAAAACGTCAAATGCTAAGCTACCTTTTGTTCGACGCAACCATAGCAACCGATCCACTAACAGCTTCTGATTCGTCAAAAAGCAAAAGGTATTATACCATAACAGTGTGTTGGAATGATACTTGTTCCGACACAATTTCTAGTTGTGGAATTTGTAATTTCTGAAATGATGTTAGAGAAAAGTACATTATGCCACTACGTTGGTCATAGAATTATGGATGTTTGTCCATATTTGGCTTTCTATCTTCCACGTTTCCTGTAAGCATGATAATTTAAAATGGAATAGTCAGATTATACTCAAATTTAGACAGTAAGCTAATTTTAACTGGAGTGAGCATTCCTTTGTTTAAAAAAATCGATGAATTTTAGGAAAATGAAAATACTCCATTAGTAAATATCCTCAGTCTCGTCAGTAAGCGAGCTTTTCGTCAACCAAACTGGCAACATTGTGTGATGATTAAAATTTAAAAATAGAGCATCTTATTTATAGTCTTCAACAATCATTGAAAACTTCAATAAACCGAGGAAGAGTGCCTACATATAACATTTACAAAAATTTTTTTATAAAGTTAGATTTGAAACAAAAATCGAAACTTTAAATATCTGTTTTTCCCGAACAGTGCATTTTTCAAATATTTTCGTTAATGTTTCTTAGTGGTGTCTCTTTTAACATTGGAAATGTTTATGTTTTCGGATATGGGGTCGAGTTACCAGTTTTTGTTGAAGGTCAAAAGACAGCGGTGTCGCGGTCGACTGAGACTCGTATGCAACGGCTGATATACGCAAATGTAATATGGGTTGCATATATCACAGGGGGTCAAATTACCAGTTTTCATTTAAGGTGGAAATACAGCGGTGTCGCGGTCGAGTGAGACTGCGTATATGCAACGGCTGATATACGCAAATGTAACATGGGTTGCATATATCACAATGGGGGTCAAGTTACCAGTTTTCATTTAAGGTGAAAATACAGCGGTGTAGTGGATCGTATATTTCTGGACTCGGCTTCGCCTCGCCCGGAAAAAGTTTATGTTTTATGTATGGTGTTATCATTTCCAATGTCCCGATGATTGCGAAAACTGAATTTTTCTGTCTGATAATCATTTTCAGGATATTATGAAGTATGAAATTTGTACTTTGAGCGTATGCCGTCCTAGTTTTGGTTGTAACAAAACTAATTTATGCATTGCTAAACGTTCCTAGAATCTGTACTTGACTTTCGTCCCACGGCGAGAACAGAAAAATCTATCTATTTTATTTTGATATATCCATAGATCAACCACACTCCAAAATGCTTATAATTAATTCTAATAGAGGGAGGCACCGAGTCACTTTATACATTTTTATGAATAAATATTAATTTTGTTTAGTAAACACATACATGAATATTTTATATTATTTATCATGAAATTAAATAATTATTTTCAGAATGTTCAGATCTTTTTGACCCAATGACGGGGTGAGGTGATCTGTCTTTACTGAAGTTAGTTGTGGACGATGGCGTCTTGTGAAATAAAGGAGACGATTATTTTCGAAAATAGTTTAGGAAATGAAAATTTTAAGGTATGTACTAAAAACTGACACTTAACGCTGTGTGTGCAGCTATAAACTGATGTGTTGTAATTCAAAAATGCAATGTTTGAACATGATTTCATTTCTGTGCGAAGATTATGTTGGCAACCATGTATAAAAATGCCTAGTTGCAAATTGAAAAACTCTGTCACAAACGTCAAGCTTCTTCCAAAACGCGAAACAAGCAGTGTAGTTTGGGCGCCAAGACTAGTGATTTTCATTGTTTTATTTCCTTTCAAAGGTAACGAACGTTTTCATAATCTATCACATTTGCTTTTCCACCAATTTTTGACAAGTATTATCGTAAAATTAGTTGCATTTTGCGAGTTCATTTATCAGTAGTGCACGTGTATAACAATGCCGGGTGCAAATACACATTTTACGTTACAGAAAAACAACGAACCACATAAAATGGAGACAATGGAAGTTGCCCCTACACTCAACAACCATGTGGGCAAAGACTGTAAAGAGGAGCAGATGGAAGATATTCCAGCAGACGAGATGACTTCTCGCGATTATTACTTCGACTCTTACGCACATTTCGGTATTCACGAAGAAATGTTGAAAGATGAAGTGAGGACTCTAACTTACAGAAATTCGATGTATCACAACAAACATTTATTTGCGGGTAAAGTGGTAATGGATATCGGTTGCGGAACTGGAATTTTAAGCATGTTCGCAGCTAAAGCAGGCGCTAAAACAGTTCTTGCCGTAGAATGCTCTAACATAGTAGATTATGCTAGGAAAATAGTAGAAACTAATAAGTTGGATCACATCATCACGATAATAAAAGGGAAAGTGGAAGAAATAACTTTGCCTGATGGGATCGATGGCGTGGATATTATTATTTCGGAGTGGATGGGATACTGTCTGTTTTACGAAAGTATGCTGGACACAGTATTATTTGCCCGTGACAAGTGGTTAAAACCTGATGGTCTTTTGTTCCCAGACAGGTGCTCTTTGTTCGTCACTGCCATTGAGGATCGTCAGTATAAAGATGAAAAAATTAATTGGTGGGATGACGTATATGGATTCGATATGAGCTCAATTCGTAAGGTAGCTATTAGTGAACCCCTCGTAGATGTAGTAGACCCAAAACAAATCGTAACCGGCCCAGCCCTAATCAAAGAAGTCGATCTGTACACTGTGAAAAAAGCAGATTTAGAATTCTCATCTCCGTTTACCCTTACCGTTCGTAGAAATGATTACGTTCAAGCCCTCGTTACTTATTTTAACGTGGAATTCACAAAATGTCATAAGCGCATTGGCTTCACTACTGCTCCAGACGCTCCGTATACTCATTGGAAGCAAACCGTGTTCTACTTTGAAGATTACATGACTGTGAAGAAAGGCGAAGAGATTAATGGTATTTTTACCATGAAGCCTAATCCACGCAATAACAGAGATTTAGACTTCGTTATTGAGCTTAACTTCAAAGGAGAACTAGGAGAGGTTCATGAAATGAATAGATATCGCATGCGTTAAGTGATGTTGGATTCGTGTGTGCTAAAGTGCTTACCTCTCCTTACCATCATCTGGTTTATTTTAATTAATTTCCTTTACATTCAAAACTGTATAAAGCTAGTCGATATAAATTTTTTACTTTGTAATAAGCATAACTAAAATTTAAGTATCCATTGTAAGTAGCTGTGGTGCAAGAATTGTTTGGTAAATGTTTGCTTTTCCTGTAATAAGTAATTATCTTCATATAGTTTTCAGTAAATCGTGGCCAAAAGTTATCAGGTACCTTGCACTAACCATTATCCTACCTATTTCAACAGACAGACTAACTTATACTTAAATTACTGTTAATGCTTCACGCTATATATTAATTGAAAATGAACATCAAATTAAAAAATTTGGAGTGTCGTAATTTCGGAGATTAGGTAGATAACTAATGTTTTAAGTTATATATTTGACGATCTGTGAATTAGATTTTTTATTTTATTTACCATGTAAGACTTAAAGTATTTAATCATTGTATAATATTCAATAAATTTTTCATTTTATGTGTGTGATAATTCAAAAGAAAATCCCAGGTTATATAAAGGCAGCGATTGATTATTTTGCTAATTTTGTGAAATTACAAAAAAGAACTGTTTTTTCTTCCGGCGATTAGAAATTTTCTGTATTTCGGTTTTAATTTGAGTAGGAAAAGTCGAACTTTTTCTAATTAGCGGAAAAGATATTTCCGCACAAAGAAGTTTATATTTACTCGTTTCAAAGCCAACATTTCCTAGTAACGAAATTAAATTCCATAATCCAACTTTTTAATTTGGAATAAGTGTTAAGAACACTTGGTACTACTGTTTGATAATTTTTATTTAGATTTTGTTACATGTTTTGGCCTTTCGATCATAATCAGTATGTAACAGCTAACCTAAAAGTGGGCGTTTACAAAATATTTATGTTAAATCTTTTAAGATTTGAAAGCTGTAGGTAAGTAACTTAATTAACATTTTACTGCTCGTTTCTAATGTACCACTACTATAAGAACTTAATTTTTAATTACAATTTCTAGGAATACTTCATTTTAATACAATGTATATTATGATGACATGACGCATTTTAAAATTGATTGTGTATTTGTAACATTTTTCTGTTTATTAAATACAAATACACAAATTAAATTTCAAAATACCCCCATAATAGACATCGTATTGAAATTAAACATACTTAGAAATTGTAATTAAAAATTAAGTTCTTAGTAGCAGGTATATTAGAAATAAGCAATATAATGTTAATTATGTTACCTACTCCTTTCAAATCTTAAAAGTTTTAACATAAATATTTTGTACATCGTCACTTCTAGGTTAGTTGTTATAACTCTTTGATAATGGTCGAAAGGCCGAAACATATATCAGAGAAATCTAAGTAAAATTGGCAAAAAGTGATACCAAGTGTTCTTATTAATACTTATTTTATTTAATTTGTTTCAATTTATAATTATTGTCAAAAAATGTAATAAGTAATATAAAATTCAAAAAATATCTCAGTTTAATCATCCTTTTAAGTGTTAGTATAAAAAAGTCATGTGCAACACGCAGGAAAAGTGTTTTTTTCCCATGTGGCGAATTTTTGACCTTAGCTATCGCCACGATCGAAAAGCCTGCGCCTAATATGGGAAAAGAATACTTTTCCTAACTTGGTGTGTAAATAGCTATTTCGTAGAAGAAAAAAAACGCCACACATTTACAAGTAACTAATTTGTTTGAAAAACAGCAACTATTTTTACATTAAACAGATTCCAAGAAATAAAAAAAACGCCATTTATGAATAAAGTAAATTTTTTGCAGTATAAAATTTTTTAAGAGAATGCTAGAACTGTTCCCATTCTAAAAAATTTGGGAACTACAATATCTGTATAGATTATGCGTTTATTAATGGCCATGACCATTATGTTGAAATGACATGATCATGACCTTGATAAGTGATGTGTGTTATCTCCGGAGATGAATACTTAATTTCTACAATACAAACAAGTTTTGAGTTACTAATTAGATTAATGGATTAATTGATTATTGTTATTAATTCCCACGGTTGCTCTTAGGGAATTTTGGGCATATCAAATTTTTAATTAACAGATTTTTGTTAACTTTTGAAACAGCATTTTAGGGTACTGGCATACTATTTCAGATATTTAGGGCGAAGTTGAATGAAAGGCAGTACTTAAATTATACTCCATTGCTGAGGACTTCACTATCAATATATTAAATTATTTTTCAATTACAAATGATTTGTTTTAAATTGTAATTAATAATAATTTCTAATATATACACGGGCAGCTCTAGCATACACAACAAAATTATTATGGAATAAATAATAAGTTACATTACTAGAATAACTACATATAATAAGTGTTTTTTGCTAACTGCGAAATTAAAGATATATATTTTCAAGCATTTTCTGAAGCAGGTATGTGTAAAATTTCTAAACAATAAAAAATCTGTTTGAAATTCACGTTTCTGTAATACAAGACGTGTGGGTTTACCAGATCTACGGACTGTCGGAGCATTAATTAGAGCATGACAAAGGTTCAAACCCTAAGGAAATAAAATGACAAGCAATTATTAAGGTGAGTAGTTAACATAGCCAAGATACATCATGTTTTTTTATTGTTATAATGTAGTCCAAGGTTCATAAACATATATATGTGAAAAAAGCAAATTCTGTTTGTATAAAATTTTACAATCATCTCCTTAATGATGTAAACATTGAAGATTTAAAAAAAAACATTTTTTTTGCAGGGTTCGCCCGATTTAAATCATTTGATTTAAATTACGATTTAAATCAATGATTTTAATCAAGTGATTTTTTAAAATTAATCAATGATCAAAATAAAAAAAAAAAAAAATACCATTTATTTATTTTATTGTATAATAGTCAAAATACAAATGCAAATAAAATTATATTCTTAATAAATAACGACAGATAATAAACACTTAACAGAAACAGAAAAGTTTTTAAAAATTTAAATTATGTAACACTAACAAATACATAACTACCTAACTACACTACCAGTATTATTATTATTATTATTACATTAACTATGTATATTACTGGTTTTCAGTGTTCTCGTTATAGTATTTGTACAGGAATACTAATTTTCCTGCATTTTCCGGTCCTAATCTATTTCTTAAATTGGAGTGAACAAGTCCAATTGTACAA
This sequence comes from Stenurella melanura, assembly GCA_963583905.1. Lineage (NCBI taxonomy): Eukaryota > Metazoa > Arthropoda > Insecta > Coleoptera > Cerambycidae > Stenurella > Stenurella melanura. The sequence goes on from OY757310.1 coordinate 188,713,697, forward strand.
AATACTCTTTTTACTGAAGCTGACGAAGACACAGCACATAAAAGGTTCTTCACGAAAGGAAGAAGTCTAGCAATATCAGGTATGTTCTTTTGTGAAACCCACCACTGTAAGGCACTAACATTGCTTATTACCCCTTCTGAAAACATAACTACTGAAAATGGTTCCATTTTGGCTTCAAGTTTTATAATGAGTGGTAATAATCTTGATTCAATATTTCCATACATTTCTTGTACGGTATTTAATGCTTAATCTTTTTCTGCACTAATCAATTTAAATTTGGTTTTGGTTGTATCCAAAATACAAGCCACAAAATAAAAGGGCGTAACTGCTTGTTTATATCGTTTTTAAAAAATTTGTATTTGAGACAACGATAAGTCTAATTCTTCCTGGAATATTCTTTCTAATTCCTTCCATACTTCTACTGCATCAGATAGAAAAGCATTTTTTTTTTGTCGTTTATCAAGTCCCACAGCTATATATAATAGGCTTTAAGATTTTTAGGTATTCTTCAGCTGATTTAAGACCGATGTTTGAAACTTTTTGATATAATATTGAATCATCTTTTTTATTCTCTTAATCTTTGCAGAGTAAGCTTAAAAGATGAGCTGAGCATCCATAAGTTATGATTATAGAGTCTAGTTTTTCTGTTATAGTTTGTTCGCAGCATTATCCGTTACAAAAGATTTTACGTCACAGTTGTATTTAGATTTACAAGATATAATTAGACCAACCAATGTTTACACTCTGTCCAGAAAGACTTCCAAAACATTATGCCTTTTCCTCCTTATATATTTGTTCTAAAAAGGTCGTGGAAATGGTTTTTCCTGAAGGGGGCTTATAACCAGGTCTTAACATATTGATAGCCTTTATCACATGCGGATTATCTAAACACCTGAAGTTAGTATTAGTTGCAAATACAGCTTTTGCGATTTGTTTATCTATTTCTTGTTTTTTATCTGCAGATGTTCGAAGGACAAAGTTCATCAGATTAGTAGGAGCGTCCGTTTTTTTTTTTTTTTAGAGACTGAATCAGTGGTAGTAGTAAATGGTAACGATGATATTGGTGGTGTTGACAAATCAAAACCAGACAAACCTGGCGTTGATGAAGCTGAGCTTGGCAGTCGTCCTTGAAAACTGATTGTTGAGGTCGAAGACGTTGAAATCCTGCTTGCAATGGTTGCATTATCTAATTCTTTATTTTCTGTAAAAGAAAAGGAGAAGATATTTAAGTTGATAAATTATAAGATAAAATATTAGAGGAGTCAATAGAAGTTTTCACTTCGGAAAAATTCCAGACAGGTTTGCAACTAATTTGTTTAATAACAAATGACGCTCAAGGACTATTGTTGGTAATGGTAACTTTTAGTTGTTCCTGACATGTTCAGAGATATATTGGAAAAGTTACGCTTCCGGAAATTATTATTATTATTATATGTAGTGACATACCTTCAGCTGTTGTTAAATCAACTTCTTCATTACTTGGTCCAGCGGTATCCTAGATCTACGTATAATGTCTTTGTCTTACACTTTTCATGATGGTTTTTTAATCTTTAAACAAATCCTTGCATTTCTTTTCTGCAAGTTTTACAAATCGCTCTACTACCAGTCTACCAGAATTGATGTATTGTTTATGTTGTTAAATATAACGTACATATTATGTTATGATTTATGACTGACATATTTGTTGAATAAGTGTATTGTATGATATAAAATAATTTTGATGACATTAACATTAAATGGTATCAAGTTTGTCATTTAAGATTTCACGTTCGAATTATAAGTTGAAAATAAATTAAGTCCTAACATGTAAGTAATATTGATACTGATTGTGGGGAACTGAAATTCTCAGACAGGTCTGGAGACAGTGTCAAAACTCAAAACAAATACAGTTTTTTTATTGTTTGCATGTAAAAATAGACAACATTCACAATTAAAAAAATCACGATTTTTAAAATTTTTTAATAAAAATAGTTGATTTTTGATTTCTTAAAACTCATGATTTTTCCGAACAAGTATTAAACCTATTGCTATTGCAAATAGTTATTAAGATTGGTGGTACAATTACAATTGTATTAAATGCAAAAAGAATATCTAATGCAGATCTCATTCAAAAATATAATTTTTTCATTTTATCTTCGTAAACGTTTGTACGAAAATAAATCAGATGCTGGGAATGACCTCCAAATTTTGCCGAACCTCTTTTCCATAATTTCTCTCGAGGTTATTCATAAGCCTGTTGCTTAACTTTCTTCGAGTACCAGTATAGTTAACACAGCACCTGCCCCTAGGCCGTAACATGTATAGATAACACAAATAAGTATAAAAAATTGATATTAAACATTTCGCCGACGTTTCGGAAATCTCTGTTTCCCTTTTCTAGGCCTTTTTGAAAAATATTTGTTGCTGTGATATTTTTCTGGCGCGATCGCGTCTAAATAATTTAATAACTTTGCTTGTTGATTCTGCAGCCTCTTCAGATAATTCACCTATAGATAACAATGCGTAATCAATTAACTCGTACCCATGAATTAATACCTTGTGAACCGAAGCAGGAAGATTGTGCCAGGGATATTCCTGAATTAGTTGCCTGGCCGTATCTAACGCCAAGTCCTTAAACTTTCCTTATTTATATTGTAGCCTGATTATAAGCAACTGAGCAAGATACCACTGTCAATATATATTTTTGTCAATCCCAGTAATAGCTCTGAAAGTGACAGAGTAGGCGAAAAATGTTCTAGTGGTATTTCCATCATTTGAAGTCCCACTTCCACCACTACGCGGTTTTTCAACAATTAATCTTTCTTTAAATTGGGCTTGAGTGGATTTTTTTCTCTGTGCAAAAAAAGCTTTATCTTCTTCTGATCTAATTTGCCATTTCTTTAGCGGTATATACGCAAGATGTATAAAATATTCGAAAAAGCGAATCCATGAATGAAGTGGTGACGAACCAAATTCATATCTACTTTCATCAGCTGATTTTTTAAGACATTTATCAATATCATTGACTTCTTTCGGTGATGCACCGCAAATGTAACACTTACTTGAAGTTGATTCGCTAAGAGTGTTACAGACCTTCCCGTCAACCATAGTTAATTGTAAGGAATATTGTACCCTAACCTCACGATCGTTAAATTTAGAAATACAGAAGTAAATTATCACTCCCAGTTTTACACTGTTAGAGATCAAACTTGTATTTCCTTGTAAAGGAAGATTTGTAACTGGTACCTAAAGACAAAGTAATAAAAAATTAACTTCAATTATAATATATATTTCTTTTATAAAATGTCTACAAACAGAACTATGATACGTAGAGGCTGTATTAAAAAAAAAAAAACGAGCAGCTTGTAGCGGATAACTCAAAATGGTTTATATACAAAACAGTCAAAGCTCAACATTTTTGTACAGTATAAGCAGGGGTGCGGGGGGTAAAGTAGTTAAAAGTTTCAAACAAGGTGAATGATGTAAAACATTATTGTATTATTTTCGTTTTCTGTGAATGCCACAAAACGTACATACTTTGAAAATATTTCATTGCTATATTACGCCAATATAAAGTACATACCTTCTTTCTGAAACTCCATTACAGAGCGATCACTAAAACCAAAACAATTCCAAGAACTGACGATTCATAATTTAGGGTTGTAGATGCTATTTCTAATACAAGTAAGCTTTAACGACGTGTGGTCACTTCGGAAGCAGAAATTCAACTGTTTTACTTATCGGGATTTATCTTTATACCTGCTTCCAATATGGGCATTAAAGTAGCAGGTAAAATTATTTGCAATATTATTGATGTCAATATTTTTGAATTATGACCGCCTTGGGAACCACAGTGCATTGGGTCATTTTGTTAGAATCACTTACATTGCCAGGGTCTTTTGTTGAATCAGTTTCACATTGAAAAATTAATTGTCACCTCGACTATTTTGGACATAATTCGTTCATTAATTTTTTCAAAAATGGTTTGGCGCTGCCTTTTAAGAAATAGTCTGTGATGTTCTAAATTATCTGTTATTGTCATTTCTTACAATAAAAAATGCATGGCACAACGTCAGGTCTAATTTTTTTTAAATTGTTCATTATCTTATATGTAGTTTTCCATGTCTTTTTCGAGCTAAAACTATAGTATTTTAGATGTTTCTCATTGCTATACCTGCAGCTTTAAAGAATTTAATACCATAAGAATTTAGCAATTTTCCCCATAATCAAAATTTAATAATTATTTATAATATACTTGCGCTGCACCTTGTATAACAACTTCTCAACTATCTTTAAACCAAAATGGAAAAAAGCTATAAAAATTACTAGTGATATCAATATTTAACAAAATGTTATGTTTATATTTTAAAAATACTGCATTTGATCAATAATTCAACAACATTGAAATGGTTCTCACAAACAATAAGTTAGTAGTAAGGCTTTTCTCTTTTTATAGTTTGTTGCCATTTAAACCTTTTAAATCTCTAGAAACGGTAATAAATGTTTTAGTAGGTATTTTCACTATGATGCTTTAACACTCAACAACAATACACAATTTATAATTCATAATTAATATAAGTCGGTGAAAATAGTTTCAAGAACCTAAATGCTTCACAAACACGTTTAAGTCTCAACGCATACGGCTTGTGTTATCAATTTGTAATATTCTTTCTATCTAGTCGTTTTGGCTAGCAGGTTCCTATTAAGTGACGTCACGACCAAGATTAGACAAGACAGGTACATGTTTATGATTTTTTTTGGACCATTTACTGCTCTCACAAACTCTAGTTTTTATACAGGGTCTTAAAATTCTAAGATCTTTCCGTTGATCAAATAAAAAAATAGTACTAAATAAGAGCGTCTAGGTAAACAGAAATGCGAAAGTTTCATGCATGTGCATTACCTTGTAAATGTGTAATAAATTCGCACAAGTCGAGAAATTGAAATAGGTATTTCGTGTTACTTTGTGAAAAAAATTAGAAATCAACATAAAAACCTACTAACCTAACCTAAAAAAAATCACGAATTTGATCCCGGGACCCTTCACACCATGAGCGAAAGCGTTACCTATGCGCTAACCATCTGGCTGAAGGTAAACACTAGAGTAAAGAAGAAATAGTCAGACAATTGAAAAATTGGATGGTAAGTGACTTACAGTCATTAATATGTTGGACCAACTCAATGGTGCTATGTAACTGTCAAATTGTAATTAAAATAAACAATCTGATTGCAAGTGGGTGCAGTTTATGTTTATGTAGTCATTTTTAACGGATGAAAAGTAAAAAAAATATGCAAGCGAACGACTAATATTTTAATATTAAATATTTAACAATTCGATATATATAAATAACTAAAAATACACACTAGAATTTACTGGAATCGTTTACACTTTCAATATAGTTTGCTTCTGGGCCTTGAAATCACTCCTTAACTGAATAAAATTATGAAGCACTGACCTATCCAAATTTACCTACAAATAAAAAATTAATAGTACGTGACACAAAAAAGAGTAACATAGCTCTTACCAATGAATCTTCTGAACAAACTTGCTGAAGATTTTCTGGTTTGACCAGCAGAAGGTTACATAAAGCATGTAAGGTTTCGAATAACTCCGCCACCAGTGCTCCCAAGGGCTTAGTACATAACCTGTATTCATTTAAATCGCATATGGCTACCATTGCTCCTATAATAAACTTAAATTTAATAATGTACCTACAGTTATAATAATGTGGGATGTGACTGTTTTTGTCTTGCAATCATAGGTGCCGACTTCTCGGGTGCTCCGAAGCTCGAGTCCCCGGCCAGAAGTCAGGTCGGGGGCGGGGTCCCCGGCCAAAAATATTGTGATTGTATTTATATTTTTTACTTCAAAACTAACAGAACTGGGCCCCATAGTAGTCAAAGTCATGACTTATTCTTTATCCTTATTCTGTGTTATGTTATGCATAATAATCGCAAGAGGCTGGATTTTCTGTTTATATTCAACCTACTTCTACCAACTTTTTCTGTGATTCCCTTGTGTAGCGCGATTCAGCTGGGCCTTGCAGACTGCCTACTGCATTCGTCGCAGCCGATATATGTATTAGTCTAGTAATTCCTCGATTAACTTTGCATAGAGATATGTTTTTAGATATGGCATTGCAAAAAAAATACAAAAATCAAATCACTTAGAGACGTTATAATTTTTTTTACAAAGATATCTGTGAACTTTTGATGGAATATGTGTAATTCATCCAAATAATATTGACTATTCCTGTAACCACATGTATAGCAGAAAGATATTTTTCTCTACGATGGCCTAGAAAAAACTTAAAGATTTTATACTTTTAAATATTAATCGAGATATGACAGAGTGTAAATCTTGACCAATTGTGTGACGAATTCATTAAGAATACAAGCGTTAGGAGAAACACATTTGTTTTAAGTTCCTAATAATAGTGATATTTTTAAGTTTCTAGTTTACCTACTTTTGTTTCCTACATTTTTATTACTTGAGAGTTATTATTCCCACAGCCTTAAAAACACTTTTAAGAAGGTAGAGTGATTTACAGAGCTCTTCAATTGATTGGTGTTTTTCTAGTAATAAAGTGATCTTGTGTATTAAAAATGCCAGGTACTAGTGATGGTGAAGATGAAGAGGAGATGGAAGTGTGCTCCTTCGAAGTCTCGCCAAGTAAAGGGGCGAAAAGGAAATACAACCAAGAAGAATTATTAGAATCCATTAAATTATTAAGTGATGAAGAAATAAAGGAAATTATAGGCATATCCAAAAAACGTATATCAGATAAGGAAACCAATAAAAACAATCAACCAAAAACATCACCAACTAACACAAAAAACAATTCAACTTCAATAGCTTCCACTTCAACAGATAAAAATGAATTTCAACAACAAAAAACTCATGCTCCAACAACAGCCCACACTGATAATTTTCAACGAAATTTAAAACATAAAAATTACTCCACAATAATGAAAGAAATTACAAACAGAAAATATGCTAATTTGTTTTACATAAAAACAAACCCAACAATTAATAGCAGAATAAAAATGGCAGAATTGTGGGAATCTGTTCGACCAGCTAATAAAGACATTATTCTAATGACAAAAAAAGGTTTTCTACTAAAAAGTGACACACCAAAAATAATACTCAGCAACACATTAAAAAATTTACAAAACCACAAAAAAATCGATGCTTTCACAGAAACTTCACCCTATAAGTTTACAAAACCCACATCTACAATATCACAATCTTTTTCATGTGTGATCTCGGCAGTGGAGCATGACATCACAGACACACAAATGAGCGAACACTTATCAAATCTTGATGTAGAACACAGATATTGTAAGAGAATCATAGCAAAAGCTAATGGTAAACCAACCCATTTCATACGAATTATCACCAGCAATATCTCAGCCTATGAAAAATTATTAAATAATGGTGTATTCTATAAAAGTAGACATTATGCAGTGTACCCTAGTTCTCCACCTCCTCCAGCACCACTACCATGTAACAAATGCTTAAAATTTACACACGAAACTGCAGCCTGTCAAACGCCTATAAAATGCCAAAAATGTGGAGAAAGTCATTCTACCACAAAATGCATGAGTGAACTTCCACCCAAGTGCAGTTCCTGCGGATCTACTGAACATCAGGCCTGGTCATTTAAATGTCCCAACCGACCATTGAGACCCATCGAGGGTATCCCGAACATACCGGTAAAAACGCTTAACAAAAAATCCAAAGAAATTACTAGTGAACCAAAGAAAAAGTCTAGAATACACTCACCCGTCACTATTCATGACATCATTATAAACACCTACGTTAATAAACTGAACAAACCCAAAAATAGCAACAGAGAAGAAATTATTCAAAAACTAAGAAAGAAATTTATCACCGAATATAACGTAGAGACATCAATCACCTTTGTCAGTAATAATAGAATTTATATTTTAATGTTCGACATGGACCTAGATGACTTTAATTCTCCCACCGAAACAATACCAGGAATCAATAGTGCCCAAATCCACTTGCCAGTTTAATATATTATACACAAACATAAACAGTTACATGCCAAAGAAATATATTATAAATAATACAATAGAGAAGCACGATATTAAATGTGCTCTTTTTGTAGAAAGCAAAACCAATCCACAATCGAATACTAGCTACCGCAATTGGGACGTCTTACAGCGAAATGGGAATATAGTCAACAACAACGTTAGAGGAGGCACACTGGTCCAATGTCACCCTTCCTTAAAAATGGGTAAGGCAAACCCTCCAAGAGTAAATAATCCACTCAACGAAGCCACTCATTTCACGATACCCTTTCAGGAAGACATACTGCATGTATTTGTTGTGTATATTCACCCTACATCCAATATAGAAGATAATATATTTGTAATGGCATCTCGATTCAAGTACTCAATGATAATTGGAGATTTTAACATCAACGCTACAAAACGCAGACAACTCAATCAATTTCTTGGGAATTCCGATTTCATTAAAGCTGACACACCCCCTACATTTTTAATGCCAAACAATAACGATTCCACCCCAGATATTCTCTTATTTAAGAAAACTATTTCGAATAATATTATAAAAGTGGAGGTCATTCCAGATGTGGGTTCGGATCACTTATCAATTAAAATAAACTTTGACTTAAACAAGGCTGTTACTGTAGAGGAACCGATTAAGTATAACTTCAATAAAACTAATATTGACAAAATTAATGAGGAAATGAATAGATACTTAGCATCAATAGGAAACGAGCAAATTACACACGAACAAATTAGCTACTTTAACACATCATTAAATGAAACTATCTTACGCAATACACCAACATATCGACAAAAGTTTTTCTCTCATACATTACCTCCATTTATTATTAGACTAATTAAGACAAAAAGAAAGATGTTGCGAGAATATCGACAAAGCCTCATTCCCGATTACAAAAGAAAAATCAACGACTATAATAAGAACATTCATCAACTGATAACACATTATCGTAGTCATAAATGGTTGGAAGCATGTGAAGAAATTAATAAAGCACAAGGACGAAATTTTTATCAACAAGTTAATAAATTGTCTAAATATAAGGCTCTTAATAAAATCCCAATGATTGAAGAAAATGGTATAGAGTTTCACACAGATGCAGAAAAGGCAAATATTTTTTCATATAAAATTAAAGAAGTTTATACTGAGAGAGACCATCCTAACTACAACTTAGAAAATTTTGAAGCAGTGAATGAATGGTATGATAGTTATTTTTATGATAATATCTTAAATGACGATGCGGAAATAGAAGAGGAGGAATATTTTAAAATTCTAGAGAAACAAAAGAACACCGCACCGGGAATTGATAACATACCTTGGATAGTTATTAAAAAACTTGACTATAACATACACTTACATATCATTAAAATTTTCAAATATTGCCTGTCACAAACATTATTCCCAGATGAATGGAAGATAGGGAAAATAGTGGTTATACCTAAACCCAATTCAGACCACTCAAAAACCAACAATTACAGACCAATTACCCTTCTGCCAGTGATTGGAAAACTGTTTGAAAAAATCTTAAGAAACAAAATTCTCAATGTTGTCAGAAACAAAATTCCGACACATCAATTTGGATTCAAGGAAAAATGTTCCACTTTACACCCACTCACTGTTCTCGTCTCTAACGTCCAAACAAGTAAATTGTCCAATCTAAGAACTGCAACTCTATTTCTAGACATTAAAAAAGCCTTTGACAGTGTGTGGCATAAAGGTCTCCTTTTCAAATTAAAGAAACTAGAAACACCAGACTTTCTAATACATATCATCAAAGATTTCCTACAATCCAGAAAACTAGTTGTACAAATAAACAACTGCACGTCTCAAGAATTCACAGCTTATCAGGGTGTACCGCAAGGCTCTCCAATCTCACCCCTGCTCTATAATATATACTGCTACGATATACTGTCGTGCCCTTCAAATCACTCTTCATACCTGCTACAATATGCTGACGACACAGCTCTGACAGTCCATGAAAAAACGCTGTCTAAAACCATAGAAAAATTACAAGTACTTACAGACAACACTCAATCCTGGCTGAATAAATGGAGATTAGAAATTAATGCCACTAAATCACAATTAATGATTTTCAATTACACCCCGTCTAATTATTCTCCTACCATAACCCTAGCTCAACATCAAATTCAACCAGTAAGCAATGCCAAATACCTAGGAATCCATCTGGACCAGAAGCTCAACCTAAACCACCATACAAAATTAGTAAAACGCAGAATAACTTCAAGAGCTAAATTTTTCAGGTCTCTAACTTATAAAAACAAAGGAATTAAACTCACTGCGGCCATCAAGATATACAAATCTATATGCAGACCAATTTTAGATTATGGGCATACCCTCTATCTTAACTGTCGAAACCCAGCCCTAAAAAATATACAAGTTGGAGAAACATCCGCTCTTCGAATAATCACAAAAATTCGCCACCCCAATAATCCCTTGCATCACCCTTCCAATGAACTTCTGTACCAAAAAACCAAAATAGTCCCTATTTGTCAACGACTACTGAAGCTCTCCACCAATTTTACTAGAAAAGATCAGAACCTGGAAATAATGGCACCTTTATTAATCTCAAGAGACAACGTCCGTTCAAGACACAAATTTCCTGAAAGAACTATACAAGAAATTTTAACCTCGATGAGACCAACAAACATATAGTACGCACATATGTGTGCATATAAATATGTGTATATGTATATATATAAAATTTTTATATTTCTTTTACATATCTTTAATATTCATAATGACTTTGTATTTTTTTTTTTTTTTCTACTCCATGTGTATAATATATATATATATATATAGTAACTACTAATAATGATTCTACTCCTCTGTTAACTTTGAAATTCAACTTTATATTTTGTAAAACACAGGCTGAAGGACTTCGGTCGATGGCCTTTTGGTTATTTATTTATTTTGTAACCAATAAAGAACTGTTATTATTATTATTATTATTATTCCCAATTAAGTGAAAGATTATTTATTTTTAGTAGAATATTAAGTAGGTACTTTGTTTTGATTTTGAAGAGAGAATTTATTTTTGTTAATACTATTAGTCAGGGGTCCAAAGCTTTAAAAATTGAAATGACCCATTCCAACAAGGTAAATGATTTTTGGAAACGAATTCAGGAAGAGGGTCCTTATGGGCATCAGAAATGGCTTGTTGGACTTTTGTTGGCGCTTGCGCAACTTCTCCACAAGAAAAAAACATGGCCGAATGTTATTTCAAGAATTTGTGTTTTTAAACGTTTACCTCTTTCTAAAAAATTAACTACTTGCGATATCAATCTGATTTTTTATATCTAAATACTACAAACACGAGCGCATCTATCTGTACTAATAGACCTTCAAAATCACTTACGGTTTTTTTCTAAATAAATCCAAAATCACATGAACGAATTTTGTGTGTTTGAAATTTCGACGTGCGGGCAACTATATTAAATATTCGAATTTTGTATCTATTACATACGAATGAAATATGGCCTAAAGATCAAAAAAGTTTTTGCAAAAAAATTTAGTTCGATATCTTATACAGTTTTCGAGATACGGATTTTTAAATTCGACCGTAATAATGTCTTGTTATTAGCGCGCAACGTGACAGCTACGGCAGGGCTCGTTCTGTGCAATTGTGGATAGATCATATATTAGTCTAATACCTAATTTGATTTAGGTGCTGTATTATTCTTGATCATTAGATCACTCATTGTCTGAAAATTATTAAACAATTATTTCGGTGCAATAAATACGTGGTTTTAAATTATGATGTAATTTGTTACATGTAATATACTGCCGTCCTAAGCCAAAATGACGTACTTCATTATACGCTCTTCTTGAGATATTTGACATTTTATGCCGCTAATCTCAGCACATCTTATTTTTTTAAATAGTTTCATTCTATTTTTGAATTTAATTCTATGAGGCAGATGCAAAAATAATGGTTTATTGATTATTGAAAAAAGCCGGCCATTTAACAAGGAAACTTTGAAGTACGTCCAATTTGCTTAGGAAATTTTAAGTTACGTCATTTTGGTTTAGGACAGTATATCTAGACTTGCAAATAGAGTACGAAATCGTTAATAAGTTTTAATAAATTGAGTTTAAAAATAAAAATTGACCTAAACTTCGGATTTAAAAAAAGTACGATATGACTTAAGAAAACAAGCCCTGAATATTGGTGTAAATAAGGACAAATGTTGCCCAACAATGTGAACTTGGATTCCTCACGCCTAGCATAAAATTTGAAGTGCAGCCATGAACAAACGAACACAATAATATTTACGAAAGGTATGTTTAATTTTTCCAAAATAGAAAAACTACAAAAGTTTTGTGGGTATACGACAACAAAGGGTATTTTATAGTATTCACGAAACCAATAAATAAATAGGTGAAAAACATGAAGAAGAAAATATTGTAAATATTGTTTATTGGCAGTCTATGTATTGTGTGACCTGTCAGTTATTCTTTCCGAAGGGGAAAAAGTGAGCAGTTACAGTTGCCTTAAATCAAACAGGCCATCTAAACAGTTTGACTAATCTTGGAGATAACTGCGATGCAATTGGTGATCGTGTCATTGAAGATGGTCGTAAGACCTATGTGAATCTGTATGGCCATAGTGAGTTTAATTAGATTCACCAAGGTAGCATTTATTTTTCATAAAGTTATTAGACATACTTTCGCTAAGTCCTACAAGAGAGCTTACTTACTGCATTTGAAACGGCCATTAAGTCCAGTAGTTTGGTATGCTTAGCTTAGCTTGCAACTGAAGTACTTAGCGAAGCAGGGTCAAACCCTGCTTACTGCAAAATAATTTTAATTGTAAAAATTATTCACAAGAAGTGGTTTAGATTCTCCTATACTTTCCTTACCTAACACAAAATTCTGGATTTTAAACAAATTACCTCGGTGACTTGAAAAACGGTTAAGAAAACACATCACACTCTTCCAGAAAATTTGGATATCTGATAGAGAATAACCAAATAAACCCACAAATGATGACAAAAAACCACAAGTGGTTAAAAAAAACAAAAAGTGGAATTGTAAAGTAGAGTGTGACTAAAAATGTTGGTGTTCTGTTGCATGTGCATGTGGCCTTTCCTACAATTGTTTTAAGGGCAGAAATAATACAGAGCAGTGTTTAACAGACAGTAATTCTTACTAGTCTAGTAGTGCTTTGTCGATGCTTACTGAGCTGTCTATAATTATGCATTATTATTATTACTTACAAATTACACGTTTTGTGTACGTGTTTATATTTTATTTCTATATTGTATAATGATGGTATATATAATAAATATCTCCATATACAACACCTTCATAACCTATAGATCTAATAAATACTATGCCAAATGAGTTTCATTTTACATATTAATATTTTTGTAAAATTATAAATAATAATGACACAATATCAAAAATGTATTGGCTTACTATCTTGATGCATTACAATTAACCACATAGCAGTACGTGAGATAATAGCCGCATGGTAATAGGAGTATCACGGACCTAAATTATGGTTTAATTTGAAAAGTCTGTAACTCAAAAATTGTAAAAGATATGGAGCTAATTTTTTTTGCAAAAACTTTTTTGATCTTTAGACTATATTTCATTCGCATATAATACATAAAAAAATTAAACATTTAATATAGTTGATCACACGTCGAAAATTCAAACACACAAATTTGCTTCCTGTGATTTAGGATTTATTTAGAAAAAAATCGTAAGTGATTTTGAAATCCTAACAGTATAGATATATGCGCTCATGTCAGTAGTATACAAATATAAAAAATCACATCAATATCGTACGTAGTTAATTTTCTAGCGAGAGGTATATGTTTAAAAACACACATTCTTGAAATAACGTTCCGCCATCTTTTTTTCTTGTGGAGAAGTTGTGCAAGCGCCAAAAAAAGTCCAACAAGCCATTTCGGATGCCCATTAGGACCCTCTTTCGATATGCGAGCTCAAAATTTATATACCTTGCTGGAATGGGTTACTTGGCGATTTAGACGGCTTTCGAAGGTGTGGACCCTCTACTATATCCTAAGTATCTAGAACAGTTAATATTTGGTCAGGATAGAAATGTCATAAAGTGTATATGTGGTTGCCTAATAATCATTAAAATTCCGTCAAATCGACACTTGGTATTTCATAAATAACTTTTTTATAAGTAATTCAAACGAAGTTTTAAAGTGGGCAGTATTATAACAGAAGTCGGCCAAAGACAACTGACCTGTTTGTTTCTTTTTTAAGTGCACGATAAATTCGGAATAAATTTTTAAAATTGCCTTATTATCAGACGATACATTTGTAGCTATATTAGATAATCAGAGTTATTTAGGTACATTTAATTAGGTCGTTTTGATGCGTATTACAGTCATTATCTCATATCTGTGTAAAAAATTGCATAAAATTGCTTTTGTACATTTTAATGTATGAAACTGATTTTTAATACAAATCGATGAGTCATCAGAATAATTGTAAAGAATATTTAGAATAAGTTCATCATGTAACTAGAAGATGGCGCCAATATCCTTATGAATGAAAAGGGGTAATGATTTTGATTTATGAATGAAATCAAAAGTGGCAAATTTAAATTTGTTAAATAAACCAAACAATGAAAGTATTATTATATGGTCAACAGTTTGCAACTGTATTCAAGCACTAAAATGGCACCATATTCCAAGTATACAATATATACAATAAATTCTGTTTATTTTTGTCAAAAATTAGGTGAATTTTCAATGAATGTAAATATATAAATTATGTTTGAACCTTGAATATGGTTCATGGCATTAGTGTTTTCATCAACTGTCCATAACTTTATCTCGTTTATGCTTCCACAGAAAAGAGTATCTTATATTTCATTGTGTGACTGCTTCACCGAGAGGAAACAACGTGTAACCTAAACCCTGAAGTTACGGGTTCAATCAGCCAGTTTTGGCAAATTTTTATTGTGTAAGAATGATTAACCCAATATACTTACTCGGATATTGGTTATGTTCTTTTCTTAGATATGTGCAAAAGTATGTTAATTTTTTTGGAAAAAAGGATAATGATACACTATATCTAGAGGTCAGGCAAAGATTAGAGACCTAATAAGATAGGACAGGACAGTCTGACGGAAAAGGCGAAATAGACGAAGACAGTTGTGCACTCCAATTTAAAGGGACGCGACATCCAGCGGAAGCGGTTTCGGGATTTGTCGGTTTGCATTAAACGAATTTGACCAAGCTTACTAAAAGATAGGTCGGCTCATCGAAATCGTCAAGTGCTACGTCACTTATAGACCTCGATGACAGCTGCGTGTGGCTGTTTTTTCCTCATTTTATAGAAAAAAGTTTCAAAATTATTCTTTCAATGTACAATTCGATCCTAACCAAATAGATACATTACATATAAACATAGAAATACTTCGTGTGACATATATTACTAAGCAACCTGTTTTTTAGTGACCTTGGCTACTGACAGTCAGCTGTGTTCGGTCGTTCTATCAGGAGACAGTGTTGTCCAATTTTCATTATTGGCGCGAAAACTCCAATTTAAATGTCGACGTCAATGGCGCTATTGCTAAAAGATACAAGGTTTTCCGTTGGCTGTCCTATCTTGTTAATTCCTTAATCTTTGCCGAAAGTCCGGAGCTTCGAGCATGCGCATTACCTTGTAAATGTGTAATAAATTCTACAAATCGAGAAATTGTCGAAATTGAAGTATTTCCTGTTATTTTGTGGAAACATTAAGGCGGGGGACACCGCCGCACCCCCCATTTCTTTATCAGCGACGATTATACTGCCTGCGGCGCTATTATTATTATATTTATTATCAGAATAAAAACATACTAATCTAACCTAAAGAAATCACACGAAATAATGAAATTATTTTAAGCAGAATAAAAACCTCTAACCTAACGTAAAGAAATCATAGAAAAGAATTAGTGAAAAAATATATTAATCATTACACAATTAAAGAAAAAAAAATCAGCGGACGTAGAAGTTTGAACTAGGGACCTTCCATGGTTTTATCTACGCGCTAGCCACTAGGCTGACGTTGAACGCTAGAACAAGGAATGCTTCTCACACATACTACGTTCAAGGACATATTTACAACTGTTAGGTCCAATAAAAATTAGATGATGCACAGTTGCCAAATTTAAATACATATTGTCTTTGCCATTTGCAATAATTAAAACTTTGATATGTTCCGATAATTTGGATAAAAGGTTCTTGCTGTTTAGTTCGAAATTAATAATGTGGTTAACTATTTCATTTTAAAATTTAAACAATATCCCTATATGATATTAGTTGTACATGGCATAAATTATGCACACCTACATTTTAGAATTTACCTAACCAGATACTACCTATTTTACGACTATTTATGTAATTGGGTATTATTTATAATTATAATTTGTAACATTTATTATATCTTATACTAAAGAAATTTTTGTACATGTGGCAATGCGTACAACATTCCGACAAATATTGAAATTTGCCAATAAAATAAAATAAGATACACACTGTGCCATCTAGGATTAACATAAGTACTAGCTTACGAGTTTTTGACATTTCGATCCTGTCCTTAATACTGCTTATTATAATATAAAAAATATTGAAATAAAGTTTTTATTTTAAAATTGTCTCAAATATTTATATAGTAGGTATTGCAGAAGAATTGGTGGGCCCTCGGCCATAATTTAAAAAGTCGGCGCCTATGCTTGCAATAAACCATCTCTTTCAGACTAGCATTGTTGCATGGTAAGAATTGATTTTAAAAACTTAAAATTTAAAGTAAGATTATACAGTACTGAACAAAAATTGAGATTAAACATTATTTGTGCTTTGTGGCAGATCATTAATGTAAACAAAAAAGGTATGGGCCTTAGAACCGAGCCTTGGGGAACTCCTCTTTTAATTTGCAACGGTTCGCTTCTTTGTCCACCCTAATCCACTAGCTGCATTCTATTATTTAGATCAGATCTAAATGGCTCTAACAATTGCCTCTATAACTCCATACAAACTTAGTTTATTTAGTAAAATATTGTTGTTTAGTATGTCATGAAACGTCAATTTTAAATTTGAAGCGAAAAAAAAAAAAATTCTGTCTGTTTGTAACTTTCTTATGCGCACGTTTTCTCTGGAACGGTTTAAGACATTGACTTGAAATTTTTTGCGTGTATGTATTATGAGATATGGAACTATTGTTTTTTGAACTTGAACTGGTGAAGGGTTGGGGGGTAAATAAATTATCCATATCCCATCACACCATTATTAAAGGGATTGATGGAAATAAATAATAATGTACTATTATAGAATGAAAATTGCTATAATTATTAAATACAATATTAAAATATACAGGATTTGCCCAATAAGACCATATCACGCCACTAATTTGATCACTTTACAGTGAAAATGAGGAAAAAGCATTAATAAATAGTTACTAATTTCAATTACCTGCTGTATTATACTGGAACTGCAACATATGGTCATAGACAACCCTATGCAAACGAATGCCTAGTTCTTGAAATACTGCTGTTACATTATTTCCATCCAGATTAGTTTTGATCTCCTTTATAATTCCGCTAACATAGAGTGAGACTGCTTTACAAGCCTAACAAATGTACAAAAAAAAAATAACTTAATTTTTGTACATTACATATCTACATATTCATGCAGCTTACGCTTTATTTTAAAGAATTAAAAAAATCTTAGGATGGGCCAGTACAGCTCACAGACTATTAAGCGGTAAAAAAAAGTACATGAAATAAAATAAATATGGAACTTATAGTATATACATTCTTAGTTGAGACTGCATAAAAACGAAAACTCGGCGTAAAACTGGCATCTCTTATGTTGACTAATTCCACCCACATTTCTATGTGACAAGCGGATCAAGTTCACGTGGACTGTAGTAACATAAAGGAGATGCCGACTTTATTGCGAGTTTTCGTTTTCACGCTGCCTCAACTGAGATCGTATATACTATACAGACTAATTATAAACATTTCAAAATTGAATTTAAATACACTTTATTTAACGTATTAAAAATACTCACAGGTGAAGCTACAGTGTCAAAATCATCTGTTTCAGGTTTAAAATCACTTTTTTTCTGTTCTGTCTGCAAATACACTTTAACCCAAGCAGTAATAGCATTCAGGGACCTAAAATATCATGATTGTTTACTTATTTAATGAATATTAAATATATGCACATCTGCGTCTGTATAAAACAGTATATTTACAAACTATATAGTTTCTTGGCATAGTTAAAAGACAATGATATAGCTGCTGTACAATGGAACTTACCTGTCTAATCCAGTGTTAATTTTTCTTTCAATGTCTTCTAGCACGAATTTCTTTTTTTGAATACAGTCATTATATTTGGGAGTATTTCTAAAATAAAAACAAAAGCATACCACAATAGACCTAATGGTTTTAATTTCAAGTGAACTTTAAAAATGCAGTTTACACTTACATCACTAACGGAACGACCAAATCGGTAAACTGCTTTTCCAATAAATGCGTAATGTTGTTGCTCTGATGTACGACAGTGAAGAAATATAAGACTGGTGGGCTTTTTGCTCCCTCCAGCACCGGCACAGCGTGAAGGCCTAACTCAACAGCATAATCGACATGTTCAATTAAGAGACTGTTTATCAGCTTATCCAAAATTTGGGTGGCATTTGCAGCTCGTTCCTCTGGTCTCGATAACTGAAATAAGAGCACTAATAGTAAAAATGTTTCAAAATAATTTTATTGTTTGCCTCATATATCTTGTAGTTGATCTTAGGTAAAGGAATCAATCTAAATTGTAATATACAATGCAGGTGCTGAACAGTTTAGAGGTCCTAATTAATAAACTAAGCAAAAAAGTTTTTGTTTATCGTTTATTAGTATTTTATGGAAGGTAGGTTCATTGCCAAATATTGCACGTGAGTTGGTGTGACGTTTGTTTGTTAACCAGGGTTGGCTCTAGGTGGTGTGTCAACGTGTCAATATTTCCATACACATATGATAATATCTATGTTACCTTGAATATTTTTCTGGCGAAACATTCCAAACAGGATGTTTGCCATATACAGTGTGTCCCACTTTTCACGGTAACACTTACGTAGCTCAGTTATTAATAAATTGATTTATTTTAAACTTGGTTAAGTTATGCACCTCTTGAAGATAACTAAAAGCACATATACCTATTTAATTTATTCCATAGACGTGCGGACTAAGGGGCTGAAAATGAGGTAAATTTTCAGGTAAATTGTATTAGAGATTTTTTTCTTAAACATTACCACCATCTCATAGGGCATCTTTTAAAACCCCTTTGTGCCAAATTTTGTTAAAATATCTCTAGTAGTTTTAGAGGTATAAACAGGTACATATGACGTTTTGTCAAGAATTAATGGCCTTTAACTCGGAACGAGGTGAATTTAGAAACAAAGTTAGTTCATATCTTTTTATAGAAATTTGAAATAATAATCAAAAATATCTTTGTACTCGCCAAAAACGCTAAGAAAATTCTGCCCATTTGTACGGGCCCTATACATTTGTTTTAAATCTAGTCACCTTTGAAATCGTAAACAAAATTATTAACTTGACAGTAATGGCAGCCTTTGTAGTTTACTTGTGTCATTATTTGTTGTTTAAATTATTATTCAGTTTCTTATTTAAAATGGAATATCTTTCTGTAGCTGATAAAGTCGAATTAATTCGGATAGTGGGTGAAAATATAATTTCATATGGGAGAGCGGCCAGAATTTTCAATGCAAGACATCCAGATCGAAGAAATTCCGTAGCAGCAAAAACTGTATGTAGTATTAATAGACTCTTAATGAGACTGGTTGTATTAAGAAGCATAGACAAAAAAAATATCAAATATTAATTAATAGATATGCTGACGATCCACGAATCATAGCGGCATTCAGAAATGACCCAACATCTAATATTGGCTCAGTTGCTCGCATTTTAAACGTTAGTAAAAATAAAGTTTGGCGTTGTCTAAGAAGAAACAGACTAAAAGCTTTCAAGTTGAAATTTTGACACACTCTAAAAGATGGTGATGAGGGGCTAGAATATTGTTTGTGGTTACAAGGGCAATATTGAATGATCAGAATTTTATTAAAAACATCATCTTCACTGACGAAGCCACATTTTTAACTAATAGGGTTGTGTCGTCACAGAACACTCGTTATTGGGCAGCTGAAAACCCGCATTGGGTAATAAAATGTAAGGACCACTACGTAGCCATAGTCAATGTCTGGTGTGGCATATAATAATAATAATAATAATAGTCTTTATTGCATTAAATACACACAAAAATAAAAGTATACATAACACAAAGGGGAATTGTTCGTTAGAAACGTTCTTCCACAATCCCTACAAAAATACATATATAGTAGTAAAAACGTAACATTATCAATAATAATTGTCACAGTGTAAAAATTGAGTGTGGGTAAAGCTAAATAAAACTTACAAAATCAATAAAAAATACACAAAACTACGTAATAATTTGTAATTTAAGAAGTATCACTAATTTGGTGAGACATTATTGCTTGCTTGTATTTAACGTTGAAAGAATTTGGCGTGTAAGAATTTAACAAATTTAAATATGTGGGGTTATTTAAATAATTGACTAAGATATAACTAATATTGAATAATTTTGGGTCCCGTTTTTTGGAAAATTTAAATGCAGAAACTTTTTTCAACCTCTTAAATAATTATTTTGATGGATTTTTAATGGACCTTCCGCTAGCAATCACTGTGATTATAAAATTGCTGTTGGCTCCATCTCTAGTACAAAATGTCTTTTTTGGTGGCAAATATTTCATTTGATTCTAAATCTTTTTTTAAATAAAAAATATTTTTTTGCCGAAAAATTGTTTCAGCGCTGGCGCCCTCTAGGGTCTGGTGACTGATGCTCATGAATGATGTGATGGCAATCCTGGTTAGGAAACTGTAAAGTCTGTAATGCACGCCACTGGTAGTAGTAGTATGCTTTCTAGAAATTTATGGATGAAGATTTTCTACATTGTTCTGGAATTGCCGCCGAGAAGATTTTTAGATGGATCTAGAGGCAATTTTAGAGTATATAAGGCAAGATGCGCGGCAGGAAAAAAGAAACTTTCTGAATGGCAAGTGAGAGGTTACAGATCCGAAGTAAATACAGAGTGTAAATTTCAAGTAATAAACATTGTTAAAGATCATTTTAGGGCCATTACTTTCGGTCTCCGTTAAACGTAAACCGTGAGTCAAACTGATTCAGTTACCACAGAATCAATTGTACTTTCAATGATTTGGCAGACGGTTAAAGTTTAACGAAGACCAAAAGTAATGACCTTTAGTCAGCAAAAGTGTATTTTAGTTGATTAAAAAGTATTGTGAAGTTTCCAGTAAAGTTGCTAACTAAAATGTTAGTGTTTATCCCTTGTTATAATTTATTTAAAACCCACAGATCCTGAAGAGTGGTTTCAGGGGTGGAAATACGTGACAGCTTACACACATTTTCAATATGGCATTTCCAATCAGAACCATTAGCCAAAAAAAGGGCAAACAACCTTGGATCACGGTCTAAAAATTTCATCCAAGAATATGCGTTCCTTGCACTCATGCAGTGGATAATCTTGAGTTCATTACTTACTTTAATAGGTGCTGAAAAATTTACAGGAAAACTATTTTAGCTGCTAAAAACATTTATTATAATAACAGAAAATCACAGTCGGCTAACAAGCAAAAAGAAACATGGAATTGTAAATGATCTTAGAGGAAAAAATAATAAAAAGGTAAATAGTAAACTGAGCACTGATGGAATTAATAATTTTTATTGTTCTATAGCAAAAAATTTAGTGATAAAATTACTCCGATCCTCTTAAGTACTTGAATAATCTTTCTGTACTTGAATTTTTTTTTTCCTGACTCCTATTGATACTCAAGAAATTAGTGAAATACTGAACGACATTAAGAATAAGAATATTAGCGGTTGGGATTGTCTCTCTAAAAATATTCATAAAATTGCCAGAAAATATTTTACAGATTTTGGTAGAGGCTATTAATACTTTCTTCGAAACAGGAACCTTTCCATCTTGTTTATAATAATAATAATAATAATATTTATTGGTGCTAAAACAAGAAATGTTATACACAAGTCAAATACATTGATAAAACACAGTAAGAAACAAATTGACAAAATAAAATGTATATATTCAATAAATTATCTATTGATATTAAAAACACATTAAACACCTTAAGCTCAAGATAAAATTTTAATTTTCAGTAATTACTGACACGTCACAGTCTAAAAATTCATTGATGGTGTAAAAAGCTTGGTTTATTAAAAAATTTTTAATAAGTCGTTTAAAATTATTGACCGGTAGTACTCTGATCCAGAGAGGCAATTTATTAAAAAATTTAGGTCCATAGTAATTGAGGCCATTTCTGCTAGATCTTAATCTTAAGTAGTTGGGTCTTATGTTATCTCCATTTCGGTTATCGTGATTATGTACAGATTTCTGGAATGTGTACTCTTGCAGATTATTTTTAATATATAACAGACATACATAGATATATAAACTAGGGAAAGTTAGTATTTGCAGTTAATAAATTCTTGTTTAACATCTGCCCGGTACTCCAGATTCCTTATAATACGGATCACTTTTCTCTGCAGTCCAAAAATTCTACAAGTAGAAGGAGCATGGCCCCAGCTTATCAGACCATAGGACATCTGGGACACTATAAGACTATAATAAGCAGTCTTTAAAACCTGAAGAGGAACCAATTTTTTGAGAGATCTGATTAAAAATATGTTTTTTGACAATTTATTTGACAATTGTTCAATATGTTGACACCAACTGAGCTTTGGGTCTAAGATAACACCTAAAAATTTAACATCACCCGGATTCTCAGAGTCTTCAATTGCTCTATGAGAGAATAGTACATTAGCAGTCTTATTTTGATTTAGATTTAACTTATTTGCTATGAACCATTCATTGGCGGCGACCTGTGAGTCGGTCATGTGCTCCCTAACAGTACTTAGGCACTTGCGACGGGTTATTAATGTTGTGTCGTCCGCAAACATTACAAGCTCAGCGTTTGGAACACCCATTTTTAAATCGTTTACATATATCAAGAAGAGAGTAGGACCCAGCACCGACCCTTGAGGGACACCATGTTTGACATATCGTGGTTTAGAACAGTTACTGTTCACAGAAGTATACTGTTTTCTACTGGTAAGGTAAGAGGATACTAGATTACAGCTAAGATCGTTAAATTTATAGTACCTAAGTTTGTCAACAAGCACATGGTGAGACACACAGTCAAAAGCTTTTTGTAAGTCACAAAAGGCTACTCCGGCATATTCCCCTTGTTCCTGTATTTCAATTATCTTGTTATTTAAGAGAACTATAGCATCGTTAGTGGATTTATTAGATCTAAAACCAAATTGATTGGGACAAAAAAGTACATTGTTTTCAAAATGTCTAGTAATTTGAATTTTTAGAGCCGTTTCCAATATTTTAAATATGATCGGAGTTAATGAAATAGGTCTAAAATTACTCAAAGTTATTGAACCACCTTTATGTATGGGTATGACCTTGGAGATTTTTAAGACATCTGGGAAAATTCCGTTGGTGATACATTGGTTAATCAGTTTAGTTAATGGTATTAGTATAATATCTTTGATGTGTTTTAGTATGTTGACTGACATGCCAAAGTGATCAGTGCTATTTTTAACCTTAATTTTGTCAATTATATCACGGACTTCATTGAAACTGACATGTACGAATTCGAAAATTGCAGAGGTTGTTCCGCTATTTAAGTGTGGAGACCATGAATCGCCTTCCAATTATAGGCCAGTATCATTGCTTCCTACGTTATCAAAAATAATAGAGAAAAGAATTTTAGATTTTTTGCGTCGGAATAAGGTCCTCTGTGCAGAACAGTTTGGTTTTCATGCCTCGAACAGTACAAACGATGCTATATTTGCCTCTTTAGAGAAACTATATCTTCAGATTAATGATGGGGAGGTCGCAGCAGCGGCGTTCTGTGATTTGGCTAAGGCATTTGACTGCGTAAATCACATATTGCTGGGGAAGCTACCTACAGGTTTAGAGGAATAACACGGATTGGTTCAAGTCATATTTATCTGGTCGCTATCAAAAAGTAATTTTTAATGGTAAAGTGTCAAAAACAACTGGAAATGACGTCCGGCATGCCACAAGGTTCTGTTCTTGGGCCTTTACTATTTCTAATATATTTTAATGATTTGGCTTCTGTTAAAATTCAAGGAAAGTTCACTTTTTTTGCGGATGATACCACAATACTCTAGCATGGCAAATACATCGATGATCTCCATAAGATCGTGAGTAGTGATTGAGGAATGATTAAAGATTGGGAAGATGCTAATTTATTATCTTATAATGTATCTAAAACTAACATCATCATTACATTTAAGTGCAACCTGAATGAGGTATACTTGGAAGACAAAATTATTAAAAATCAAACTGAGTGTAGATTTTTGGGCCTACATATTGATAGTAAGTTAAAATTTGAAAACCATATCTCAATATTGAATAAAAAATTAGCTACTAATTGTTATGCAGTTAGAGTGATGGCAAATGAATTAAATTTAGACTTAGCAAGAAATGTATATTATTGACCCATTTTTATCACTGTTACATAAAACAAGCTAACCGTTATACTATTCGCCGATTTACTGCACTTTTTATATAATTGTGGCACATTCTATAGGATACTCTTCGCAGTTTTTTTGTAAATAATATTAGTTTTAGACATGTTTAGTTTAATTACAAAACATAAAAAAAATTATGTAAAAAAATTTATTTTTTTTATTTAAAAAAATGTATAACTTTTTTATGTATCGATCGATTTTGCTCAAAAACAATAGGGTGCTTTCTCTAGATAACACTAACTTACTGTCCAAATTTCAATACAATTGGACTTTTCGTTCTTAAGTTATCGTGCTTACAAGACACGTGACGGACGGACGGACATTTTGAAAGTTGTTCAGAATTCGATCACCAACACAGTGATATGAACATTTTTTCTCCAGGAGCAATATTACCGGTTTTAGAAATGTGCCGATCGAATGCAATATACTCTTCGTTTTGTATTTGCGAAGAGTATAATAAATGTTATCCTGTTTGTTGTTGTTTTTTTTTCTCTGTTAATCTCTGTAACTTTCATTAGTATTTAAGTTTGGCTTTGTCAACAAAAGTCTTTTGTATTTTTTTCAGACAATAAATCATATTTTGATTGATTTAATTGGGTATGTTATATTTTTCGACGTAAAAAAAAGTGCACACACCCTGTTAATACTAACCCTATAGCTCACAGACACAAGACGCTAGAGTTTATATTAATCATGATACTTTTAAACTTCATATTTGTTTGAAATAGTAAAATACAAATACATTTTTAATTTCATCTCTATTCGATAATTTTTTGATATTTCAATATAGCGAAACCAAGATGTTAACAAAAATTCAAAGATTTCAAACCTTCCCGTAGAAAAATTTAATTGTATGGTGAAAAAAGGAATCGGCTTAACCATTATAAAGATAGAAGGTAAGAGACAAACAAAAACCTGCAAACTTACTCCCAGGCACACATCTCCACTCCGTGCCATTTGAGGTTAAAATATACTTATAATTGGAGGATAAAAGTATTATGAACATATGATTAAGAAACAAGTCAAAATATGTGCATAATGCTGATTATTCCAGATTTCCACAAAAATATTTAATTTCGGGGAAAAAATGAAAAATTCTGAACCGATTGTGATTAAACCACATGTGTATGTACATAAAAATAATAATTATAAAGTAATTTCCTTCAAATATTAAAAGCTAACATAAAACAGATGAAAAAATAGTTTATATGATAATATTAAATTATTATTAAAATAGTCATCATTTATTACCTTAATAATTTTTACCACAATTTTGATAGTGACAATTCCTTCACAATAGGAGGAAAAAGATGAAACATTCTTGGACCATAATAAAATTTCCCCGAGGTTGACTCAATTGTTAATCCGTGGTCATCAATATATATGTTTGTTGTATTGTTTCATAATTATCTACTTCTGTATGAGCAATTTAATTAGATATGTTTTACCGTTTTATACGTGAGAGACATTATTAGAATAGTTTAAGAATTTAAAGCATTAGAAAATTTACACCCAGTGTAATGAAATCTTTTATTGAAAAATGGTTTGCAGTTAGCAAGCCTTTTAACCTAGTATCACGACCGTGATCCTGCTGATTCGTTAAAAACAGCGACATATTTTTATACACATATGTACATATTTCTAAAAGGTATGTTTCAGATACTGTCAGAATCTTTACATTTTTGAAAGCATCACAGCATGACTGAAGATAATTTAAATTTAATCTGGCGATTATTCTTACTGAATACTTCTGTAGTATAAATACTTTCTCAACTTGGACACTTGTTCTCTAATTAACTACCCTGTATTTTAAGTGTGAATGGAAATTTGCAAAATATAACGTTGATAGCACCTGTGGCCAGGGGTGGACTAGCCCACTGGGACGAATCCCGGTGGCCCGTTCCAATAGTGCGCCACTGGCGCCGGCTGCTTGGCATAATGACCACCGGCGGCGCCTGCTGGTAGCTGATCCAGCGCCGCCAAACTGTTGCCAGTCCACACCCTAGCTGTGGCTGCAATATTTCGCCATATTATCAATTTTTTTTTTAAATTATATCTTGATATCAGATCTTTACATTATAATTACTATCAAAACCATCTCTGTAATTTATTTATTTTATTGAAGGCAAAATGACAACCCCACTGAATGTTAAAGATTATCTATGCCACAAGTGGCACATGAAAACTTTATTATTATTTTTTTTATATGTATATTAATGCAACGTGACTGAATAAAAAATAGAGGTGTTGCACTTTTTATAAAATGTCAATTTAAAATATAAAAAAAATTGCGGGATGACCCAGCTTACTTACCAACTGACACCTCTCAAAGGCATGCTTAGTGTCCTGCAGTATCATGATAGCTAGTTCTTCTGATAAGAATGTCTCTCCGCCGTAGTTTTCGATTTGAGCTATGTTAATATTAGCTCTTGTACCAATAACGGCTTGTAAGTCCCTTCGAAGGTCTTGGAAGCTAAAATAAGTACAATATGAAAAAAATACTAAAAGTCAAAGAATCACAAATCTTTTATGCTAGGCGGCTATTCAGTTTTGTAGTTGCGGTTATTAAATGTTTAATTAAAATCTACAAACAATAAGATAGACAAATATTTTCTAATAAAAAATATACAAAATCATCATAAACATTACGCACTTACCCTCCAGACTGAATTTGCCTTTTTTGATGATTTTTTGACTCGTAATACTTCTGTAAATTTGCCGAACACCTATCTTTCAAACATTTTAGTTCCATTCTAAAAAAAACATAATACAAAAATATTTATTAAGAAAGCAAATAACTTCTTTAATGGCATGATATAATCATAAATTAAGTTTCCTACCACTTGTTTTTTTTTCCTTGCAAAACCCGTATTATTACGAAAAATGATTTTGGAAATGTTACGAATCTAGAAATTAATAAATACAATAGTGGTTGCAAAATGACTTTAAGATCAGAATTCTATAAGCATTAATAAACATTTTATATGAAAGTATACTATAACATAGGTGTGCTTATTAATACTTTTAACAACTAAAATGACATTAAAGAATATAAAAGTCAAAATATTCGAATTTAAGGCCAAAATCATGCAATATTCAGGAAAACGATGATCGTCATACTTTGAAATAACTAAAAATAACAAAATTAAATGAGCTACATGTTTAGCAATACATATTTTTTATAACGAACCCTCTATTTTCATGTAAATCGTGTCCGCTGAGCACTCCTGTGAGATTGATTAGAGTCGCAGTTCATCGGCCTTGAAATTGCCCACAAAGTTTTTAAAATTGCTCAGGTACTTAACTTTGAATTAAATGAAAAGACAAGGAACGTTTTCAAGATAAATATTGTACTATCATGAGCAAACAAAAATAGGACAACTATTTTTTTATAATGTAAATCTGTCTCTATTTGAATATGTAATGAGTAGACGAAATAAAACAGTTCTCATTTTTATTATATTTTTTTATTGTAATGCTGCAGTCAGAGTCGAGAGAAAATCGGGGCCCGGGGGTAGTAACATACGGCTCCCACCAATAAAAACCATTTATCTTTATAAAAATTTTAAAGAGCGAGGGGATAATATTCCTTTAAAGAGCAGGGAGGGAAATATTCCTTTGCCTAACAATTTCATATTTATCTCATTATAAACAATACGAGTCATTCGAAACTCTCGTTATTATTTACATCACACTAATCATTTATAAGTATACCTCTCTCGTTTTACCTAATAGCAATACAAATCTCCAACTTCGGGTAGAAACCTCCAGGCCCCTCAAAACAATGCCGAGATTCCTCAAAAAAACATCGGGACCGGGGCAAATCCCCCCCCCCCCCTTGACGGGCCTGGCTGCAGTTATTGTTAAAACAGAAGATGGATTGTCAATAAGACATATTGCACTGCGTTATAACATTAACAAAAATTCTGTGTTTATCATTCAGAGATCAATTGTGTAGATAATTGAATTCTCTACAACTTTTATGTTAACTTTATTGCTGATTTCTTTGGCGCGAGATATTCGCGAAAAACCATGTTTTTGAAACTTTGACCTTGAACGTCTCGAAAAGGGGAGGGGGGTTGGTAAAAATAAAAAAGACAGCTTGTAGATAATTTAATTGTCTACAACTTTCACGTTGACCTCATGGGCATTCGATGCATGAGATGCGAGATATTTGCAAAAAAAACTTTGACCTTCAATATCTTGGGTAACCTAGTTGGGATTTTTGTGGATTTAGGTTTGCGACGCTTCAGAGAACATCTATGCAAAAATTTAGATTTTTAATAATTTTGTCCAAGTTTCCTTCTTTTTTTGCTAATTTCCGTGGATTATAAATCGTTAAATAATTTCATTACCTTCAATCTCTATATACATAAAACTTTGAGAAAATTAGCGATGGCAGAAAAATTATGCGTATGAATTACCTACTGAATTATAAATAACACACTTATGAGGACTAGGGCTGATCCGTTTGGTGCAGAAGTTTTTTCATTAAAATTTTTAAATATTTTTCACTGGCAAAATACCCAACAAAAAGTAAGAAAATAGGGCTAATACTTACGAAAGATAATCATTGATATACTTCTGGAATATATTTGTTGTTAATTTGTTTAGGTAATTCTTATCATTTCCCATATTAAATATGCTAAGGTCATTTGACAACTGATTCGTCCTAAAACGATTATTATTAATAAGTACTGTGGATTTCCATAAAATCAAAAAAAATGTTTTTAACGACTTCATTGTCAAGACACTTACTTTGAATATAATTCGAATAAAGTTTGTAGATAGCTATAACTTCCCAATTTAGAACTGAGTCGCTGATCAATATACTCTGAAATTTTTAGCTGATAAAGGTTTAATACAAATTTGGCCATGACCTGTTCTGGATTATTAAAAACTTTTTTTATTATCTCATAGTTGTATTTGCACAAAGGTAAAAGATGACCAAAGACATCCTTACTTAAAAGGCACCCCTAGAAATAAATATGAAGTTTGAACATCATTTAAACTTCAACAATCCTAAAAAACCTACTGCTTGACTCTGATCAATATAAGCATCGATACACTGAGAGTAGCCTTTAAAATGTGACAACACCATCGCTATTTCCTTCATCCTTTTGAGGTCTTCATTGCTTATTGCACTTGCAAAATCTTCTATCAGCGATTTTTCTATGTCACAATACTTTCTCTCGATTTTGCGTTTTACGCTTTCAAACCTAAATAAAAGAAATCATAAAATGTGGCGCATCAAAGAGTTAAAAACACTTACTTTGGTGACGGCAAGTCTTGAGATATTAAATATAACTTTTGAATAATGTCGGCTGCTTCATCTATCTAAAAGTAAAATACTTAGGTATATTTCTTTTGGGATGGTGGACTAAAATTAAACTAACTTATTATTTCCCCACAAAGTTGATATAAACTTAATAGAGGAGAGGTACTCACTCTGTATGGATCAGTAAATATAGATGACGACAAAGGTCCAGTTGACAAAAACTCACTTAGATGGATCATTAAACGCTGAGCATCTACAACTCTTGCTCTAGGTCCATTAACGCTATCTAGTTGATCACCCAAGTGTAGTACTTTAGTTGCAACATGGTTTATCTTTCCATCTAATTCTTGAAAGGTATCAATGGCTTGCTGGAAATAAAATAATAGACAATAATATATATAGTGGCATATTTTTTAACCTTATTTTGTTCCAGTAGGTTATATATTTCTTGAAAAAACATTGCCTCATCCTCACGTACTGCTGTTTCCAATTTTTCACATTTCTTTTGCTGGCGTTCTTCCAGAAGGGTCAAATCCCTGAAAATGTCCAGTAGAGGTGAAAAAAAAATCGATAACTAAGTACGTGAACCTACTTTATAGCTTGCACAAACGATTCATGTAATAATGTCGGATTGAAATCACCTTCATCGCCATCATTTTTTGTCTCAGCAATAGTTCTCCAGGCTAAACGTTCCACAAATTCTTCAGCATCAAATGGCTCCTACAAATGATTAATAGGAGTAAAAGGGATACACCAATTAAAATGTAATTTATAAACACCTGCTCTAATTCCTTCATGTATTGTTGCATCATTTTGACTAATGAAGTGCCTAATTAAAGTTTCCAATAATGGGCGTAATAATTAATTCACAAATTTATTCAAAATTTTAGGTTACGTTATTGTTTTGGTTTTTGGTTCTCTATCTCTATTTCTATCTAATATTGGCAACAATGGCAACACCAAGTCATGTCACAATTAAGTGGCACCAACTTAATTTTATTCAATGCTGACATTAATAAAACAGAAATCCTTATATGAAAAAAGAACAAAGACTTCACCGTTTGACCTTTACGCCTAAATGTTGAATATTGGTTTATTCCATATTCAATCCACTGCATTTATTTCTTCATCAGGATTGCGAAATGGTTTATTGAACCTATTAAATCAACTTTTTTATTCGAGTTTTACTGTTTTTGTTTGTATAGGTACCTACAGTACATTTTACTTGCCAAAATGCCAAATACCTACCTATTTCGTTACAATAAATCTGTATGTTTATATTCCTATGTAGTTACCCAACATGCAATACATGCATATAGTATTTACAACAAAACAACATTGATTCTAAAAATAGGATTTAGTTATTTACTACGTAAAAAAATGCGTTGGTGAATTGCTTTCTTGAAGATAAACACAGTCAAGTTGTTTGATATTCATTACAAAACATTGAATAATACAATACTTTGTATTTCTCATTGTTTTAATAAATCGCAATCAATAATAATTTTCATCATATTTTTTGTTTTTAAAGAAGAAACAAACAAAATGGTTTGTAGAGATCCTAAAAACTCGAATAAAATATTTACAAGTACACCTGTAGTCTAACTCTATTATTTTAAGATAGGTAGGTACTGATAAAAATAGAATATGCACGTAGGTAAATAAATACCTATAATAAAAACTATTTGTACATCACCCAAATATTTTATTTTATTTACAAACAAAAGAATATATCAAAAAACCAACCGAAGTACTTTTTTAGAAATAGGACTTCAGATAGGTATCTTGTACACTCATTTTCCTCGAGCAAGAAATATCTAAAATTAGCATGTGTGAGAGCTGTTGATATGTTGTTTATATTCGTTTAGTGTGAAACAAAATCTGCTTGAAAATGAACAAAGCGTAAACAAATCAAAATTTTGCAGTCCTCATTTCGCAATTAATTAGTAATTTCCCTTATCAAGTAAACATGGGTTGGGCTTGGATAATTTACCCTCACCTACATATCATATCATAGCAGGGGGGTTGAATACAGCGCCTCTAGTGAAAAACAATATAACCGAGTTGAAAATGGCGATTTTGTTCGAGTCGTGTACATTTCATCTTGAGCTGTTGAGCAGAGTGTTTCCTGATAAGACCCCATAGTGTGTATATCAATCGAAAATTTGAGAAAAGTTATACAAGAATTGTAAAAATGAGTGAATTGTGTTTAAAACCAGAGCTTTCAGAGCCGAATTTAAAATTGGGTGATACGCTTCCAAAAGATGACGTCGTTCAACAGAGCGATGCGCACGCAGCTTTAAAAACCGAACACCGGCCGAAGCTAACCGATGGTGAGATACCTCCGAAGAAGCGGAAAACTAGACGCGGGAAATCCAAACGTAGACAACCGTACATAAAAAACAGCAGAAAGTCCATTAAGTCCAATAAATTGATAAAACCGGAGGCTCCACATAACAGTAATCAGTTTCTACTTGAAGATCATGGACTTATCGAAGAACTCGATGAAAACCTAAAGTCAATTGATCAAGTTTCAACATCAACACTTACTAGGACTAGGGATTCTAGTTTTAGTGTGGATTCAGACGGAGAATTTTATTCCTCTCCAGATGATGAGGAACAGTTCTTAATTAAAGACTTTGATGATCAATATGAAAGCCTCCAGGCTGAGAGATTACAAGCAATGTCAAAATCTCAGTTAATAGAAGAATATATTATGCTCGAAAATAAATTGGAACAGTTAACAAAACGTTTACAAAAAGGTGATGATAAGCAGGATGACGAATCTGAAATAAACAGACCAGAGCTAAAAAGAGAAGTAGAAAGGCTGACTATTGAAAATGAACGTTTGCGAAGGGAGAACGATATGTTACGCAGTAAAGTAAACGTTTCAGATTCTGAAGATTCAGAAACTGATTCGAGTGACTCGTGCAGTAGCTCATCAAGTAGTAGTAGCAGCAGCAATTCTAGCAGATCTGGTAGTCCTGTGTCAACGGTAGATTTTACCCAAACCAACGGGCACTCCTCGCCGACCAGTGTGGATCCAGTCTAGTGCTATACTCAGTGTAAAGACACTTAATTTGCTATTGATTGTTTATGAACAAAATTTTACTGGTGTTATAATTAATTCATTCCTTTAATTTTATAAGTAGGAGGCTAACTTTAAACAGTTAGATTTGCAAAGTTAATTACAAAATAAGTAAGCCCGTTTTAAAAACTTTTTAGACCTCATTTTGACTATTAATTTCGCAAATTTAGTTTATACTTATTTAGTTGCTATACTTACATATTTTAGCTGGCCTATAATAAATTTAGTTAGTCTCCTGACTTGCCTTTTATTCCATTTTTAATCATTTTGTTTGTGTGAAATTTAGGAATGTCACTATGCCTAATAACACTTTCCGCTGTTAAAAACAAATACGTCACATTGAAGTGGACACCAGAGCAGCATGTTATTGGGAGGAAAGCATATTGACATTCCTAGTAAAATAGTATATTATATGTAATTTATAGACTGCTGTTTATGTATAAGTACAATTATTATTATGAAAATAAAAGTTAAAAACATGTAGGTATGTCTCATTATATTGTTTCTTTTTTATTTTTACATATACATGCATGTTTTTATATAAATATTTTGTAGATATTAAAGTTTATTGTAGTTATAATTTATTATTGTAATAAAGTTTGGATAAGAGACTTGATATATTTACTTTTATTTGAGTATGCAACGAGAAATGAAACAAAATTAATCACATCTTTGGTATGCAGTGAAATGTCATATTTTAATTTTAAAAACCCTTTGGTGGGGTACTAAGAGTAAGTTCCATTAATAGATTGTTGTATTTTTAAGTTCTGGTAGGAGATGATAACTGAAATTATGAAACGAAGGTAAGTGCCATAATGTATTAATTATTTTATCTTTCTGGCTGCAAGAGGAAAGTTACTTATCTTTGAATGAAAAACCAAATAAATTATATAATTACTAGATAACTTAGATATTTCTTAATTTAATTTTCCCTTTTGTATACAAGCTCTTAACAAAACTACTGTTATAAGTAGGTAAGCAGATGTGCAGAAAATGTGTGTAAGACAGCTGCTGGAGAAAGAAATGTGTGATTGAATGAATGCAATAGTACCTAACTGAATAAAGAAAACATTTAAGAGGGTGATTGTTGACAAGAACGTGTAAGACCATTTGAATGAAATCTTCAAAAATAAAATAATGTAATTGTAAAAGATAAGAATCTGCAAAGGGGTAGGGGTTGTGTGTATACTGTGTATAGTAAGACAAAAATATTGGATTTATATATATGGCTAGGGAAAAACAAATTCCTTTATTATTTGGTGGAGAGTATATTTGAATGATTGTATGCAAGTGACACATGCAATACTATGCTAAATTGAATAAAACAGATATATAACAGTAAGAAAGGAGAAATTTGTCTAGTAGCGAGGTGGTCAATCCATTACATAAAAAGGCTGCAGGTGTGTGTGACAACGTTAAGAGCAAAACAATAACTGATTAGTTTTCATTTAAGGTTTAGTTTTGGTCACATCCTTGATGCAAACCTTGTGTCGCAGCATACAAAGTTATGTTTAATTAAATTACTGCTCTTAGAAATATAGTGTTTATTTTTATAACCAACAACATGTGTAAGAATCCTAAAATTTATTCATAAAATGCTGACAAATTCAGCTTGAGTAACAAAATGCATTAGTTTTCACAAACACCACACTCGACGTGCAATTCGCCAACCGTGTGGGCATCATCTCATCCAGTTAATGTTAACAGAGTTGGTGAAATAATGTGTATCGAGTACAGCGTTTTGGGATTTGTAGTAACCACTTCATGGTAAGTGTCACATCAAAGGTACCCATCTCGCCCAGGACCAGAAAACTGCACCATTCTTATGGAAAATTGGGTCTGTGGAATCGTCTATATTTTCTCTCATGTAGATTTTCACCTCCTGAATAAGTCTCAATAGGCATGACCTTAAATAATCAACAATTTTTAAGACATGGCTTATTATCAAAATTACACAATTTTCATAATTTTAGTGTCGAATTCTTTTACTCTGGTTTACATTAACTTTAGGGGAAAAGTGCAAGAATTTTTTTTTTATTGAAGTCTAATAATGATATACGAATTCATTATCAACTTTTTTAAATAAACACAGGGTGCAATTAGTTTCGTGTCATTAAAAAAACTGGTAATAGGGACCGACTAGACCAACAAAAAACCTATATGACTTTTTTCTCTAGGGACACTTTGAAAAAAATTGACCTAGGTTTAACATTTTAATCTTAAGGTAGGAAACATTTGAGAACCACTGTTTTTCAGGGTCAATGGATGTTGTAGTTTCGAATATTAGAAATAATAAAAAACTGTAATACCCGACTTGTGTTCCCGCCGGAAGAAGTGCGGCACTTTGATGGGATTACTTGTACTAAACTTTTTATACAACTAATTATGAAAATGTAAATAATTCCTTCTCTTTCGGCACAACGCAAGCATAGCATGGCCGTAGGGGTTTAAATAGGATTTGTTTACATGTGTTTTACTTCCTTCGCATACCGAAGGGAAGTATTGTATTCGAGAAAAAATCACCCTCCGAGATTTTTTCGGATTCTGACGTTTCAGAACACGTAGATTACGAAAATATAGGTTTTTCAATTCCGTCAGTCTGTCTGTCTGTTGGTGCATTTACTAAAAAACTACTTGACGGAGAGCAGTCAAATTTGGTAGGTAGTTGACGCTACTGTCAGCGAAGAAATGGTACTGGAAAATATACAGGGTGGACCGTCTAAACGGAATAAATAGTGAAAAAAATTTTTTTTCGCTCAAATTTAAAATTTTCACGTTTCATGACGCGCTAAACCTATTTAAGAAAAACAAATTTTTTGAAAATTTTTTTTCAAACATTTTTGAAAAAATTTTTACGAAGATGAAAAAAATTTATTTTTGCTCAAATTTAAAATTTCTACGTTTCATGACACGCTTAACCTATTTCAAGGAAAAAAATTTTGAAAATTCTTTTCACCAATATTTTTGAAAAAATTTTTACTACTAAAATGAAACAATTTTTTTTCTTTCTTCAAATTTAAAATTTCCATGTTTCATGGCATTCTAAGCCTGATTAAAAAAAAAAAATTTGAAATTTTTTAATATTTTTGAAAATTTGTTTACCACTAAAATTGATGGAATTTTTTTTTATTTCTTCAAATTTAAAATTTCCACGTTTCATAGCGTTCTAAATCTATTTAAAAGAAAAATTTGAAATTTTTCTTACTATTTTTAAAAAATTTTACCACTAAGATAGAATTTTTCTTTCTTTGTTCAGATTTTAACTATCCACGTTTCCATGACATTCTAAAACTATTCAAACAAATTAAAAATGTTTTTGAAGAATTTTTTAAAACATTTGAAAACATTTTTAATCCATTTATGTATCACTACTATAGAACAGACGAAAAATTTTGTTTTGCTCAAATTTAAAATTTCCACGTTTCATGATATTCCAAACCAATTTCGGAAAAAAAAATTTGCAACATTTTGTTACCAGTTTGGAAAAAAATTTAACACTAGAATGCTCAAATTTAAATGATATTCTAAACCTAGGTATTTCAGAAAAAAAAATTTTTCAAAAAGTTTTTACCACTAAAATAGATCGATTTTTTTTTTATTTGCTCAAATTTAAAATTATCACGTTTCATAGCATTCTAAACCTATTTTAAAAAATACATAATTTTTAATTTTTAAACTTTTTTTAGCACTACTATAGAATAGAAGGAAACTTTCCTTTTTGCTCTAATTTAAAATTTCTACCTTTGACATTTTAAACCTATTTCAGAAGAAAAAATTTTGAAAATTATTTTACCAACATCTTTTGAAAAATAAAAAAAAAAATGAAATTTTTTAACCATCACTATACTTCCACTCCATTACGTGAATGTTGGATTGAAAATGTGACAGATGGCAATAATATCTGGCATATGCACCTATTATACTTTTATTGAAAAATGTACAGGGTGGTCATCCCAAGAAATAATTATTTTATGAAATTGGAAAACAGTTAGACGTTCGAGATACGATAACAGAAAATAGTTGTGTATTTAAGTTAGGAAAAAATCTGATTTTTTTTAACCAATTGAGCGCATAATTTTTCCCAATCAGGTATCGAAAACTAAAAATCGAGTGTTTGGTCTCTATGAAAATCAATGTAAACAATAATAAACAGATCAAAACAAGACAGCGAATACTAATAATAATAATAATAATCATACCTTTAATTCCCAATAACTGAACAATTCTTATGAATTTTTCACAAAAATTGTTCGAAATGATCTCCATCTCCACGTATACACAGTTCGGCACGTCGAACTAAGGACATACGCACTCCATTCAACACATTTGGTAAATTAGGATCATTTTTTATGGCTTCTATGCACATTAAAATACGTTGTTGCAATTGTTCTAAAGCTCTTCCGCACCAGCTGCATTTCCACCATTTTCTCCATACACCAAGTGCATATCCGCGAGCTCTGGATAAGTGTAATCTCCCATAATGTCCAAAATCTGCGTTTTAAAACACCACACCAAACTGTGAATTAACATTATCAATAAAAAAAAAAAACAAAAAGAAAAACTTGGTCCAAAATCTAAAAAGTAACACAAAAAGCACGAACAAGAAGTAGTGTCTTACGTAACCAAGTAATAACGACTTGAATGATAAGTCAATAAAATAAATCTTAACATAAGTGGCACAAAATTCAAAAAGAACAAAAGCAACAGACAAAACCAAGGAACGGGTAGGTCACGTCGTGTGTACGTTGTTTACCTACCAAGTAAAGACACAAACTGAAATTATTATTTGAGAATATTACAAGAGAGGGTATAGCACGCGTAATAAGATAGTTTGGCAGCGAAGAAGTAAAAAACATGATGGTGTCCTCTGTCGGTCGCTTTTAACTGCTTTGTTGGCATACTTATTTGCATGAATGTCAGAGGATCATGTGCGACAAGACGCGAGGCAATAAAACCTACCCCAATATGCCAGCAGTTCTCAAGCTATGTTATTAAGTATTTTGGAAATTTTTGTTTATTTTTTTTCTCCAAAACTATGAGCTTTAGACCCCATGTTATATAAAGTTTTTTTGCTTTGTCTTGTCGTTCCCTACCACCAGTTTTTTTTTTAATGACATGAAACTAATTACACCCTGTATGTGTATATGTTAATGTGTCATACATTTTTTAAGGACAAAATCTACAAAATGGTAAAATTTCAACGGAATCCAATTTTCCACGAGAATGGTGTGAAGTCCTTTAGGTAAATATAAATATTTAAGTTTCGGTTTTATTGAAATTATTAAATCACAATTTATAAAATAAGGTATAGGATAACAATAAAAATAATAAAATGAAATTTTATATCATAAATATTGATATTTTGTTATTGTTAATTTGATTAAAAAAAATTATTATTAACATAAATTTCTCAAGGTTGCAAGCAACAAATAAGGTTGAGGCTTGGTCTCAAAAAAGTAAATAATGGATAACACTTGATGCTACCAACTACTATTTCCTTATGGTTTCATTGGATCCAAGACTTAAACTTTTAAACGTAATCCGCAGTAATGTTGACGACAACAATACATTGCGTAAACATTTTGGCTAAAAAGGTTACACTGTTCTTAAAAAAATTATTCTGTACTTTAACAGTGAGCTGTGTGATCACAACTCTGTCAAACTTATGTAGGTGCCTGAACACAGTGGCATGAAGGGAAATTAAGAAGCACACTATTTAGTGGAAGAAGGAAAAACTTTTCCTAAACCAGTTTTCAGTTTGCCAAGAATCAGACTTCTTGACAAACTGAAAACTGGGCCATGGTACTGTTCAACAACTATTGGGCTCAAACCCCTGAAATGAAGCAATCGAAGCTCCACGTGAACGCGTTTTCAACTGACTGTAGTGTAAAGTAATTGCTAGGTCAGGAAAGAGAAATAATGAGATGGATGGTAGACCTGATAACAAAATACTGTTCTCTAAAAAGCACCTTCATACAATGAGATTGAAAGACGATTTTATTTGTGGATGTGTGGGTGTCGGATGAAACCATTACTCGTATTCTACGCAATTGTGCACCACTCGGAGCAACGAGGTATAGGCATCTCAAAAAACAATTTTTACAGTTGGCGGAACTATGGGATCTACCGTAGAATAGACTACTAGCCTTCGTGCAGAGCATTGGTCTTTTCAAGGAAATTCTACTCGTCATGAATGAACAATAATAGGTTGACAGGCCTCAATACTGCGGATAGAATTTGTTTGCATTTCGGATAATAACAAACTTTCTTCATTCATAAAAAACACCCATTAATTGAGCTACTATCTTAATACCGACTAAAGCAGTCTCTAGACTATCAATATTAATGTGCAATATCATTGACAGCCTTTGGATGATACTGAAAGGTTGTGCAATATATTGAGCGAATCAAAAACAGTTTTATATTTATTGCGCTATTCGAAAAAAAATGTACAGCCTGTAGTTAATATTGTGCAATACTTGTTGAGTTATATCTTGAACGTCATACAGTATGTTGTGTTTCGTTTACGAGAGATGGCTGCCAAAGAGGAACTATATAAAGCTTTACCAGCGTCATGGAAGGTGAAATCAAAGAAGTACAGCCTGAAGCCAAATAATGCAGTATAATTGGCAAACGCTGGCTTGGAAGACGTCTCACAAATGAGTGTTCCTCTTCCATAACCATTTTTAACAGTTCATCCGTTCTCAGAAAGTTGCAAAAATCATTTGGTACGCTTAGTCACTTAACAAATATTCTTGACTGTACCTATCTTTATTTTTGTACCAGTCCTTCATTCACCTGCACTTCTTGCTTGTGCGAGCGATTTTTAAGTGTCTTCGGAAAAAATGGTAAAAATTTTTTTGAAAAAATCAAATTATATATTTTTAAGTCAAACTTTTATTTAACACTCCACGTGACTACCTTGAAAATTATTTTTTTTAACTTCCCATTTTACCCTCCGAAACTAACACCTAAATTGTACTTTTTGTATTTCACATCTGTAATTAGGTGACAACTTCCTACAACTGTGTCAGATTTCAACTCCAAACAGTCTCTTACAAACACTTTTGCAGTTAACATCTAAGAAAATGATTAGGAAATTAAAATAACGATAGTGACCATTTTTACAGTTAAAATACAAGCATTTTTTACTTTCATCGACAAAGAACTAATGAAGATATGAACTTAGAAAATTGAATTCAAGAAAACCCATTTGAAACAGTCAGAAGTGCAGTAATCGAAATTTCAATTCATTGAAATGCCTACATTTTTACACCACATTTAGATTAGAGTAATCATAAAACCTTATCAAACATCAACATTGCAGTTTGTAAAAATATAAATGAGTTGGCACCTAAATGAACATTTTAATGTGTTCGAATTTGTCAATTTTAATTATGATAGTGATATTTGAATAAAAATATTTTATCAATGTATAATGCATAAAAATGTTTGTACCTTAAATTTTTTGGAATCCACGATCAAACCCACTGACTCAATGCCAATCGAGCAGGACTTTGAGTGTCCATTTGATCTGGTAATTATGAGCTGTCAAATGAGCAGAGTCGAAGCCTTGTAGTTGGAGGTGTCACTCATCTGGTACATAGATGGATCGAAGATGGCTGAAGGATACGGCGCACAGTGTGGGAGAATGGGCAAAATTCGCCCCGAGGCTCAATTTTTGACATATCGACTTTATTTTTTTTTTAAATACTCAGAAAGGAGTCTGGATAGGGAGTCACTGCGGCTTCTTTGAAATTTTTTGTTTGCATCGAAGGGTTAAGGTCATTTGTGGTCAGATTCGTATTTTTAATTATTCTCAAATTTTTTCGGAATTGTCCAATGCCCTTTGCAGAAAAGAGCATTGTGGACTTTTCAAGTGCATCAAAAAGGGCACTGGAGAAGTCCAGTGGCGGCCCGTCAGGGAACGCAGGGTAAGCAGTGCCCACCCAAATATCTAAGAACGCAAGGCCAAGCAGTAATGGGCTTGTTCGGCTTTTTTTTTATTTCATAAATCGAAA
Source organism: Stenurella melanura (assembly GCA_963583905.1). Lineage (NCBI taxonomy): Eukaryota > Metazoa > Arthropoda > Insecta > Coleoptera > Cerambycidae > Stenurella > Stenurella melanura. The sequence goes on from OY757310.1 coordinate 188,754,798, forward strand.
GTGCAAGTATAAAATGATGGATCTGCAAAAAATCAGAATCTTATTCGCACGTTTAGTATCTTAAAAACTATTACAAATCTCCACCTCGCGAAAAAGGGGCATGGCCAGGCGCTACGTCACTATACGCATAGACTCGGCGACCTCAATAGACTTGATACTCCTTAGTTGTTATAATTATAAGTGTTTTCGAAGTATTGTTTGTTACTTCTTGACAGTAAGGGAGTACAATTTGGTGAAATGTCAAAAAATTACAATTTTCTCTCGCTCCTGTCGGGACGAATTTTCGATTTTGACCCTGCAATTTACAATTAGGATTCATCGCCGACCTTCTTCTTTCCGTAGAGACATAGAACGAACTTCCACTCGACGTATTTATTTAGTTACCAGCGTTTGAAAATTCCATGTTTTTCGACTTTTCAGGTTAAATTTGAAAGGTCCTAGAAAGCCACTTTTCTTACGTCACTTTCCTATAGTGACGTCACAAATGAGCGCTCGGTTTTTGCAACTATTACTATTTTCAACTCCTTATATCTCGAGAACGGAAAAAGTTAATAATATGAAATATTAAGTGCATAATGGGAATATCGAGTACTATATGAAAAAGTATAAAAAGCATATAAAAAGAATATCATGGAACAAGCCCATTAGTCATAAAATTTTGCAGTTAATTAATTTTAATACAAAAATTTTAATACTAAAAAGTTATTTTTATTTATGATAATACATGATATTTTACTATACTAAATAGAGAACAATATGTTGAAATTAAAGGATATAGATCTTTTCGATACACACCAACGTCGGGGGTCCCTCAGGGATCCCTAGGCCCATTACTATTTTTAGCAGTAATAAATAGTTTAGGTTGCAACTTAGGTGAAGCCCAAGGGTTGATCTATGCTGATGATTTAAAGTTATTTCAAATTATACACTGTTGATTGCAGCGCTCTACAGACTAAGGTAAATAATAGAGCTCAATGATGTTCTGATCATAAATTCACTATTAACATTCAAAAATGAAAATGAAATGATTACATTCAACAATGTACTAAACAGTCATATACTTACTAGAAAGAAATCTCAGAAAGATCTCGGTGTAATACTAGATAAAAAACTAAACTTTACAGAACATATTGATAAAATTGTTAGTGAATCGTACAAGATGCTAGGTTTTGTAATAGGGAATTCTAGAAGTTTTAATAACATTGATGCAACAAAAGCACTATACAGTGCATTCGTTATTATTCCTAAATTGGAATATGCAAAGTCAAAATAACTGCATAGAAAACGTGCAAAGAAAAGTTTCTATATTTTAAGACATATGGCAGTTACCCACCCAGAGGTTATGATCAGGTAGAGTAGAGAAACATTTTTAATCATAAAAGCTTGCAGTTTAGAAGACTTGTAGCGTATACAATATTTGTCTTCAAATTAATAAAAGGTTTAATTGACAACACAAACTTTCTTGCTCAACTTCCATTCAGAATAGGTACATCAATAATAACAAGAAATAATAGCCTATTTTATTTAAATGTTCCCAGAACAAATTTGTACAAAAACAGTCCACTGTTCAGAAGCTTAAGATGAAAAACAGAAGTCATGCAGCGCATGACTACCTGATCTTCGGCTTTTTCCAATAATTGTATTGTATTATTTTTTTTTTTTTTTTGCAGAAACTATATTATTTAATTTTTTTTTATACTTGTATTGGAAATAAAGACCTTTTATTATTATTATTATTATTAATATGTTCATTGGTCAATACGTATAAAGGCACTTTTGCACTAGTTTGTCTAGTCTTAAAACTGAAGTAATTAATCAGCTTGAAAATGCTAGGTAAATGTAATGTATTTTATGTGTGTGCGTCATTAGATTAAGTGCAATTTTATATGTATGTCTAAGTCTTGCGTCTTTAGGCGATTTATATCTAGAGAGGGCATGCCACGCCCAAAGAAAACTTAACAAACTTATGACTAATGAATATTGGATTTTGAATTATTGAATAGAATATGTTTACATTTGACAATATATCAAAATCGAACTGGAAAATGAAAAATGAAATTAATAAATGTGTTAAAATTGATTAAATGATTAATTAATTTCTTAATCTTATGAGAATATTGAGAATATCAAATGGAATTACGATAATGCGTCAAATATGAAGGGCAAAACGTCGGCTTCCCAGAAAAGGTTTTAGATACCAGTCCTCCAGCATTTTACCTTCCATGCAATTGCCACTCCCAAAATTTGGGGCTGAATGATGCTGCACTTTGTTCATCTGACGTAATATCCTTTTTTGGTGTTATCCAAGAGGTTTTTTTTTTCTGGATCCACTCATCGATGGAGACAACATTTCTACATTAACTGTTCCTTTATGTACAACCAGATGGGAAAGCAGGATTGACGCTGCGATGCCTTTTCGTTACAACATTGGGGAGATATATGACGCTTTTTTTCAAGTGTTGACAGCAAATTGGATGGCTTTGCTAAAAACCAGGCAAAAAAACTGCAGCTAAAAATAAAGGATTTTAAATTTACATCCAGTATAGTAGTTTGGTATGAAGTTTTATATAGGATAAATTTCGTTAGCAAGCTTTTACAATCCATAAGTTCTGATATACCGTTAGCAGTAGACATGATCCAGAATATTCAAAAACAGTTGGAAGATTTTCGAAGTGAACAAGGGTTTCACTCTATAATTTCTGACGTCAAAGAACTTGCAGAGCAATTGGAAATCAATCCAACGTTTACTAAGGAGTCTTTTGTGCGACACAGGAATAAAAAGCACACATTTCAGTACCTATGAGTGCGAAGACGAACCCATCGTGGATCCCGAGAGATCATTCAAAATAATTTTTTTTTTATCTTAGACACAGCAATTAATTCACGATCTGAACAGTTTTTATAATTAAAGGAGCACAATGATGTTTTTAATTTCCTCTAGAATATCTCGAAACCGTTCCAACATGAAGATTTATTGAAATACTGCAACAATTTATCAACTGTACTAACTGCTGGGGAAAGCTCTGATATTGAGCCTATGGAGTTATATCAAGAAATCACAGTCCTCTTTGGCATAATAAAAAACCAGAACATAGAAGGAACACCAAGAAATGTTATGATTTTCTTGTCAACAAAACATATGATTGGTTTTTTCCAAAATTTGAAAATTTCTTTGCAGATTCTTTTGACGTCAGTTAGCGTTGCGCCAGGAGAACGGTCATTCTCCAAACTTAAATTAATTAAAACATACCTTCTATCATCTTTGTCTCAGGAGAGATTGGACGGACTTTCGCTCTTAGCAATAGAAAATAACATACTCAATCGTGTCAATATTGATGAACTAATTTCTGAATTTGCAAAACGGAAAGCAAGACGGATTTAATTTTCGTTTTTATAGTAATCAGTTTTAAGAAGTTATTTTGTTATTTTAGTTCATTTCAAATATATATTTTAAAAAGAAAATGTTGTCTTGTTTTACTTTAAGTTTTACTCTAATACCTGTTGAATTCGTGTGAACGATAATTTAAAATTATAAATTATAACATTGATAGGTAACTATTGTTTACCGCTTCGCCTTTTGACCTTTTTGTACAAAACGATTTGAGGGGGGGCGCCAGAATTAAACTTTGCTTAGGCTGAAAATAGTCTACAGAATATAAGAAGAGTATAAGAAACTCAAACAAATTAAAACAGATTAATATACCAAAAAAAAAAAAAATTGAACATTATTTTACGATTACTATACTTCCAATCCACTACGTGGATGTGGAAGTAATTAGCATATAGGCTGTATATCACAAATATGGGAGTATAGCTCATTTTCATTAGTATTAAAAATATCTATATCGCAGTTTCTTAGAAAATTGTTTACAGTAAGTAAACAATTATCAATAGGGGAATTTGTTTTATATATCTTGAATACATTATCTCTAAGTCTTAACCTAATATCCGGTACATTTATGTTTATGGCTGATAATATATCTGGTACAACAATGTCGCCATGTAACGCGTTAAAAATGAAAACACAATTTGGACATTATCACGACTTACTTAAGAGTGCTATGTTGAATTCAACTCTTTGTCGCTCATATGATATTAAAAAAGGAATATGTTCCATGTGTTTTCAGATACATGGACCTAAACAATTTTTTTTGTATTTTTTCTATCATATCAGTGTATGTGAGAGCCCTAGCATTCCAAATAACACAACTGTATTCTAATTTGGATCGCACATATGAATTAAGTAGTATTATGGATGTTTTATAACTGAAATCTTGACTGGCTCTAAGGATGACTGGCTCTAAGGACGAGTTTTCTGTAGCATTAGCTTAATGATGTGGTCATTAAAAGTAAAGTTCTTAGTGAATACTATACCCAGGTCTTTAATTTCATCTAACAGTTCAAGATGAACACCATTCACAGCATACAGATTGAGCAAATTTAGTTTAAGGTACGTAAACTTGTTTCTGTGCAGATAAACCACGCCTTGTCGTAGAACAATGCAGGGCATTGCTATAAAACAATAGCGCCATCGCTTGGCCGAGTTGAGAACAGCACACCCATTCTGCTTTTAATGGCGTAGCTGTTTAGACGTGTGGGAATAAAATAAATTAATCTCAATTTTGTTATTAAAATGCCGTGTGTTTATACAACTGCAGAAAAAGTGCAAATTGTGAAGTGGTACTTCGGGGGCCATTGCACTGAAGACACAATAAATTTATTTACTGTGGCATATCAAGACAGACCAATCCCCTCAGCTAGCATAATTTCATACATTATTAAAAAATGTGAGAATTTCGGGTGCGTCGTAAATTATTGCAAAAAATGCTGTCAACCCGAACCCCGTCATCAACAAATGAGCGAAGAACGTGAAATTCGCGAAACTAATATCTGTGCATTTGTTGAAACTAGTGAATCTTGTTCTAGTAGGCAAATTGCTGATGAAGTTGACATGAAGGAAAGAACTGTAAGAAATATTTTGAAAAGAAATGGGTACAGTTGTTTTAAAGTTCAAACAACGCAATAAATATTTCCCGAAGACAATTTCAAACGGATGGAATTTTGTGAAATCATGATAAACAAAGTGAATGAGAATGAAAACTTCTTAAAGAATATATTGTTTACAGATGAATCATCCTTTTCATTACATAGGAAACACAATCCATCCGTAGTACGATATTGGTCTCGGAAAAATTAACATTTAAGTGTTGCTGTGCGAACTCAGTACCCTCAAAAGTTGAACGTTTGGACGGGAATTTTAGACAATCATATTATGGGCCCACTGCTAATCGATGGCAATTTAAATGGCAATAAATATTTAGAGCTTTTACAAAACCAAATAATTCCTGCAGTTCAAAATCTTCCTGTCAACTTTGACGACATTTGGTTTCAATAAGACGGCTGCCCAAGTCACAATACCTTAACTGTTATTAATTTTCTGGAAAGAATATTTTCCAATCGTTTAATAGCTACGAGGGGAATGATAAAATGGCCCCCCAGGTCACCTGATCTAGCACCCCATGATTTCTTTCTGTGGGACTTTTTAAAGGAAACCACGTACAAACATGCGTTTGAACGAACCGCAATAATTTAGTTGAATTACTCCAAATCAACTCAATGATGAGAGGTTCATTGTATAATCGGTTTGGCTATTGTTTGGCACAAGGTGGTTTGTTTGAATCCTTGCTTCATTAATTTATTGTTTGATAATTATTAGTTGATTTTAGTTTCCAAGTTATTTAATTTTATTTTAACGTTCTATTTTCATTTCGGTTTAAATAGAAATTATTATTTTATTCCCATAGCATTTACGGCTAAAAAGGAATCTGCAGAAATGCTTTCAATAGAAGAAATTATTTGTCAAAAATGTGACAAAAAACTTCTTTGCTTTTGTCGAAAAGATATTGTCTCGTTTCGTATTAAAAATTATTACCTATGTCCGCACCCATCCTTAGTTCATGCCGTACTAAATTCAATTCATTGTGTGTCTCTGCTTTCACGATTTATGGAACTAGCGGGGCATGGTCAATTACATTGTTATTCCTATACCCTAAACTGCATTTTTCCGAATCTGTATACTCCTATCAAAGAGTTCTTCCTTATGTAGGATAAGACTTTACATTTAGTTTCATTTAAAGCCAGATCATTATCCTCACAGAAACCAGAAATGGCATTGACATCATATTGGAGCAAATCCAAATCTTCATTAGATCTTATCGTGAGATAGATTTTTAGGTCATCTGCTTATACCAGAAATTTAGCGTACTTAATACAATCTGATATGTTGTTAATGAAGAGCACAAAGAGCAGTGGTCCTAGTATCGAGCCCTGGGGTACGCCTGAGGTAGAAATAAAGGTCTCTGAATTGTTATTATGTTATTATGCTTAAAATTAATTTATTTCATACATTATGGACCGCACTGTATGAATATGAATTACACTGGATGAAGGACTTTGGTCAATGGCCACTTGGTTGTTAACGTAACCAATAAAGAACTTGTACTACTATTATTACGTAGCATCATATGAGCTATACATTATTTCCTATGGGACCATTAAAAAATATATCTAAACATGATAAATGGTTTATTGTTCATAAAAATGTATTAATAAAATCAAAAATTAACATAAGAACAGATGAAATAAAACTTCATTCATTAGTTCAGTAAACGGAGCGCTAAAATGACCAGAATCTCTAATTTCAGTGCTAATTTGATGAAACCTTGTGCAATGTGTTTGAAACGACTAATAAAAAAGTTGAAAAAAGGATTTTAGAGTAGGAAATGACCAGAAGGGGTAGAAAACGCCTCTTTTATCACAGGTTCCATAACTTGTAGAATTAGGTCAAAAATGAAAAAGAAACAATATATTTGCCTTTTTTGGACTAAAATTAAGATGTTTTTACTGTTTTTTCGAAAAATGCATATTTTTTTCGAGACATGGTCACTTGAAAAGTCCTAAAAGTGTAAGGGGAAGAAAAATCTAAAAGCTGAACAAAATATCTAAAAAATTCAGGTGAATGTATCATCGAAATACAAGACTTTTTATTATTTGCAACTTTTCTGTGTTGGCAAAAATTGTGTTCTTTTTATTTTAATCAAAAAACACGTTTTTTTTATTTAAAACAATTCAATGTGTTTTAAACCTGGATTTTTAATTGTTGAAAAAAAACATGTTTTAAACAATAAAAAATATGTTTTTAAACTTAAAATTTATACGAGCGCATCGACCCAATACACTGTTTATTCTATAAGCCATGCCCATATTGCATCATAACAAGACAAGGACGATACTTGACAACGGCTCGGCCAATTCGGTGTAACAAATACGTCAAGTTGTGCAACAGTGCAATAATAATTGTTTGGTGATTGGTTATTGACTACACAGGCACACAAAAAAAAAGTCGAGTTGGAGAAGGCAGACCTAAGTATTCCCATGAATTCTGACCTGCTGAACACGAATCCGATGTCCGTTTGGCCCGATTGGCTCTTGCATTCTTCCTAACCTCAAAAAACACCGTAAGAATGCCCGAAAAAATGAAAATCTGAAAAAATTCAGGGGTACATAGGATGGCAATAGAAATCGAATGGCGCAAACCAGACATCCCTGCGGTCCTTCGTTTTTTTTTGCTATTAATCGCTTTAAAATTAACACTTAAGAAAATAAATAATAACAGTATATCTTCTATATAATAGTAATATGTTTCATTCGTTGTACTTATACTACCATATTATTATAACTAGTTGTATTGCATTACATAAAAGTTCATATTTTTTTACTTTATTATTTTTTTTTTACTTTATCAAATACAGCGATGTTCCGAAAATTGTCCATCAAACACACTGAAAAAACGCATTGAAAAAAAATCATGTTTAAAACAATTGTTTTAAACGTGTTTAAAACAAATGTGTTTAAAACAGGTTACTGTGTTTTAAACACTTAAAAAACATTTGTTTAAAACATTTTGTTTTAAAACTGCCAACCCTGCTGTAAAGTGCGTTTTCATCGAGATTTTTCCAGAAAAACATGAAAAACTACCCCTTTATTTGAAATTGCAGTGCTTTAAAAATGTGTAATTCAAAAATTTGAAAAAATTCAGATGTATTCATTGAGGCCTATTAAACATTTTTTGTCTCTTGTAATTTTTTTATAACTTGCCAATTTTCCGAGTTATATTATCATGAAAAACTGTTTGTATCTCGGAAAATTAGCAAGTTACAAAAATATTACAAGAGACAAAAAATGTTAAGAAGGCCTCAGTGCATGCTCCTGAATTTTTTCAAATATTTAAATTACATATTTTTAAAGCGCAAAAATTTCAAAGAAAGGGGTAGTTTTTCATGTTTTTCCGGAAAAACTCTGTGAAAAGAAGAAGAAAATAAAAAAGGGTAAAAACACCTTACATTGGGCCAAAAAAGGTAAATATGTTGTTTTTTTTTTAAATATTTTTTACCTATACTTCTACAAGTTACGGAACCCCTGATAAAAGGGATGTTTTCTACCCCTTCCGATCATTTCCTACTCTAATCCTTTTTTCCAACTTTTTATTGTCATTACAAACACATTGCACAAGGTTTCTTCACAATCCATTCATTAGCACTCAAATTAGAGGTGAAACCCCCCCCATTGACTGGACTACATATAAAAACAAAAACTTAAATTCTGCTGTACATTATTTCTCTCTAAAACTCGAGGAATCGATGATAAATGGTTTATTATTTATAAAAATGTATTAATAAAATCAAACATTATCATAAGAACAGAAGATATGAAATAAAACTTCATTCGTATAAAAACAAAAACTATAAATTCTGCTGTGCACTTTTAACTTTTTTCCCTTTAACCTTAACCTTAGAAAGGGGAGCACTAGGATTGGTACCTTTATAAAATTCCTTTAGCAAGTTCATGGCTTCCTCAGCCCTGTAGCCCCCCTTCATCTCAGTCACCGGTTTCATGACGCGACTCACATCGAAGACAGTTTGTCCACCAAAACGGTCATTCTTGCAACCAAATACCACACTTTTAATCTTTAAGTCGTACAGAGCTGCTGCACACATTATACAAGGTTCCACGGTAACGTAAACACACACATTTGAGAAAACGGAATGTAAATTCAAATTGTTTCTTTTGCAATACTCATTCACTTGATCGATACAGTTCATTTCTGCATGACGAGTTGCATTGCGAGTTTCATTAACAGTATTACGTCCAACAGCTATTAGTTCATCGTTGTAGACAAATATACAGCCAACTGGAACCTCTTGCGCGGCTAGGGCCTCGCTGGCATAAAAAAATGCCTTCTCCATAAATTCACGTTCAGCTTCACACAAAACAATGTCTTTATCCGATAATTTTATTGTAGCTTCATTCGGTGAAGCAATTTCACAGCTAGTTGTCATTTCTGTCGTCATTTTTAAAATACTGCAGGAGGTTGCTCTCCCTAAGAAAATTCTCGGCTTTTTCCGGCCAGTTTTGATTGTTTATGGCTCTCGGGCTGGGATGCGGCATTCGAATTATCTTAACGTTGATGCTATTGTTCTTTACTAGTTCTTTTGTCCTCCTTTCCATGTATTCACCAATGGGTATGATAATTTCCGGTTTCAGTAGATCTATTAAGCTAAGATACCATGAATCGCAAACTGATTCAAGAGCCTTGCGGTCCTAAAAAATAGTACATATTAGACATCGGAGAAAGTACACGGCAAAAGTAAAAAATTTACAATTTTTAAACCTTTCACGCTTTTAAAAGCACATTATTTATGAACATATGCATTCTATATTATTCTCTTGTCTTATTTTTTATATTTGTTATTATGTTTCATTAAAGATTATGACAATGAATGTTTAATAATAGATTCTGTCAAGATCTTAGGAGTTGTGTTTGATCCCAATTTGATGTGGGATACACACATAAAGATCCGTATATTTCCAGATAAATTAAAAATAGCCAAAGTAGTACTTATTTTAAATTCAGGTAATATTGCATGATAACACTACAAATTATAGGCCCATAGCTTTACTACCCATATTGGCTAAAATAGAAAAAATTATTGCCATAAGGATTACAAAATTTTTTGAGGGCAATAAAACGTTCAATTGCTCCCAGTTTGGGTTTAGAAAGGCTAAACGCGCATCAGACGCCATTCTTCAACTTGCCAATTATATAGTTGATGGTTTCAAAATAAAATCATCAACACTAGAGTCGGGTCCAGTTTAAAATGCTGATGTATGTAATTAATGTTGCGTATACGTTTTCACTATCTCTTGCACACAAACTTAAAGCAATAGCCTAAAGACATTGTTAATGTATGTCTAACAAAATTCTTTCCCATTTGCGTCGAGTTGATAAATTGTTCAAGTGTAGTGTTGAATTGTTTATGAAAACGTGTCGTAAATTGTTCAAGTGTAGTGTTGAAGTGTTTTAGTGTTTATAAATACGTACCAATGAGTTGTTCTTTCAGAATTGTTTTAATTTAGTTGTTTTAAAATTATTGTTAATTTTTTTAATATATATTTTGTCAACCAGAATATTTATTTATTACTGCTGAAAGAAAAATAATTTATTTCCGTTATTCTCATAGATATTTCAGATTTTTCTTTGTTATTATATGAAATATTTTATTTTTACTAACATCATTTCCCCTACTAATACTACGATCCTATCCTTTCCTGTCAAGAAATGCCCATACCTCCACATAGTTCTTGCTGGATTGTAACAATATTAGTCTTTGATTTCTTTTTCTGATTACTCATTGTTATTGACTGAATTGGGCAATTCATTTTTTGTTATCAGTTTCATTTGTGCCCGAGCCTATATACCTACAGTGTCCGCCATAAAGTGGGCTACATATGGGAAAAATTTGTATTATTGACATTTCTAAAAAATACTATATTGGGGGATCGTTTCTTTTTTTACAAGCAAATACATTTATTCAACTAAAATACATAAATTTTTTGTCGAAACTAATCAAATATTTGCGAAATAAACACAAGAATTTCTCATATAGTAATTAATGATAGGGGTACAATTTGCACTTTCTTGTTTTCCTCATATCTGCTTCAAAATTGATATATGGGGTCCTTGTTGTATTCTATGCAATTTTTCTTAATAAATTTTTCGATATCTTAAGAAATTGACCCATTTTTCGGTACCACTACCAACTATTTCTTACAGTCCTGCCAAACCGGTGACATGTGTCAAAATGTAATTTTTTGTTGTCGGACATGCATAAATGAACCCCCAACAGAGTTTTTTTAGAAATGTCAAGAATACAATTCTTTCCCATATGTAGCCAACTTTATGGCAGACACTGTATAATCAGAATTCCACTAAAATAACAAAGTTACTAAATTAATAATCCTAACATTTTATGATAACATCTTTCATGTTTTTTTATAATTATTTAGCAACATCAATGCCGTTACAGGAAAGAACTGTTTGAGAACTACTGGCATTTCTTATGCATCAAATAAAATCTTAGTTCAAACTTTTTAGCGGCCATGACACAAGTCAGCTTAAATTGTACCCGACTCTAGTAATGTTTTTAGACCTCAGTAAGGCATTTGATTGTGTATCTGGGCCAATATTCTATTACAGAAATTAGGTTTTTATGGCTTTTATGGAGTAACTCTCTAATTAATATCATCCTATCTATCTGGAAGGCAACAGTGTGTAACGGGCAAAGGTGGAATGCATAATTTATTACCTATGGTATTCCGCAGGGCAGTATATTGGGCCCACTATTATTTTTAATATATATTAACGATTTACATGACGAACCGCCATATTGAGTTCGTTGGAAGAGCGTCTAAGGCAGTGGCTACTCCAGCCTTACTGATGAGTTCATGGAGTAGCCACGGAACAAAACGCTAATATTTTCTAACCTCACACCACTTTTTATGGTGTTATTTGCTGATGACACAATTCTGTTGACAAACAGATAAAGGACAGCAATGAGGAAACCATTAAGGAAGAATTAAATGTATTTAAACAATCATTTGAATGGTTTAGTGCAAATATGCTATGCATAAACCAAAGCAAAACAAATTTAATGGTATTCTCTACAAAACCAGTTGCATTTAAGTGTTAAATTTTTAGTCTTAACTCTGGATAATCGGCTAACGTGAATAAAGGCATGTATTAGCATAATCACCATATTCAATAAAGTGCTTTATTATTATTTCATTTAAGGTAAATGTACCAATTGTCGACACTTTAACGCAAAAATTATTTGTAATATTTCATATTTTAGAGTAGAATTTACAGAAATATTAAACTTGATAATGTGTTTTACCAATCATTTGTACTTTATTAGGATAGCCCCTTTCCAAAAGCTTATAGTTTAGGATATGTAAGTTACAGAATTTTTTTGAAAAACATGTATTTGACCTAATTGTCGACACTCCGATTATAACATGTTCCAATAGTCGTCATATATTTGACCCAGTTGTCAACACTTGTTATTTTATTCAAAAAGAAAACGTAAAATATGATTGTTTAAACAAATTTATAATAACTAAATCGGAACAAAGCTTAAGGAGATATTACAATGATAATATAAATACACATATAATAAGCATACATTAAGACATTTACAAAATGTTACATTTCTCTAACATTCAAAGAATGAGCAAATTGATATTTCACTCTCTCGCCGGTAACCACAACATTAGGTGACTTAACTTTACCCATAATTTGTTGGAAAGAGATTAAAGATATATCTTTTTCTTTTACAATGAATATTTTTTTTGTAGATTCTGTGCTTCTTAATCCCATAATTTCAATTTTTTCTGGTGAAATAATTTTTTGAATGACACATAAGTAAACAAAATTGGAAACCAATCTTTTCCCTCCTTTATATTCTACCATAATGAAGTCACCTTCTTTTAAATCTCCCATTGAACTAACTTCTGTAATTTCCTCTTCCTCATCACTTTTTTCATCCCAAGATGCATCTGACTCCTGCAATGATATATGACTTTCTGAACTGGATTCAGAAGACCAGTTTTCTTCAACTTTCTTTTTCTTCCTTCTTTGTTCCAGTTTTTTGACCTCTAAATTCTTTGACTTTATTTCTCTAGCTATTTTCCTCTCTTCCTTTTGCCTTTCTGCTTCTATTTTTTTTCTTCTTTTTTCCTATAATATTGTAACATCTGAGGGGATGTTACTACTGCAGGTATTTTTTCTTTTTTTCTTTTGGATGTTACCACTTTCGGATTAGGCCATAAAAGCGCTCTCTTAAATGGAGATGGAAGCTCAAGGTTTTGATTCGAGGACAACTGCTTTTCTTGAGCAGATGTAGACGTTGAAGGCATCTGTTTTTCTGGTGCAGATGCACTAGTTGAAGGCATCTGGTCATCTTGAGCATATTCAGATGTGGAAGGAACCTGGTTATCTAGTGCCAGATGATCTACTGAATATGATACATCCTTCTTACGTGGAGTTAGGTGTACAGGTTCTGCTATATCTTTACTACTTCCATTTTTTTGTCTGTTCTTTGGTTACCTTTTCCATATCTAATCTTTTAGATGGACCATCTCCCTGGACTTCCGTTAACATCTCATTACTTGATTTGTTGCCTAGCTCAGATACCAATGACTTCTGAAACAAATCAGTTTGAATTTAGTCTAGAGTTACACTTTGAAATAGATATATTAACTGCATTACCTCACTTTCTCTTGCTTTATCGTTTAATTTTTTCCAAAGCCTGAATAATGAGTGATCTTCTACGGGTCCTTGCCAATCTTCTAGATTTTGAGAAAAAAATTCCACTTTCTCATTGCCAATATGCTGTTCAAGCACAGATAAGAACTTCCTCTCTTCTTGACTGGTGTTATTTTGTGGCTCTAAGGGTGCACGCTCCTCTCTCACTTTTACCTCGCCAGGATTCCATGGTACTAACCCACATTTCTTGAAGCCGTTTTGCACCGTTGTTGCTGTCAAATGTTCTAATGTAGATTTCAATAAAGGCGCAAAATCATGTTTCCTTAACTGGTTTCCATTGTTTTGCATCCTCCAGTCTTGGACTTTTTGGCGCCACACTGTCTTAAGTGAGTGAAAAACGGCGACATCCATCGGCTGGAGAATGTGCGTTGCGTTGGGGTAGAGAGCGACAAGCTCTACACGTTGCTCTCTACAAAACTGGCTTAATGGTAAGGAAATATGTGACGTGTGGCCGTCCATAAAAAATATTATTGGAAAGGGAATTTCCTGACTGTTTACCCATGGCAAAAAGATATTGGCCATGTACTCGTAAAAAAGTTCATGGGTCATCCATCCATTTTCGCTCTTTCCTAGAGCCCATTCAGAAGGAAATGACTCGGCTATCAGCTGGGGTATCCTATTATATCTATAAACTACCATGGGTGGCGCTATTTGTCCTCTTGCATTGGCTGTTAGCAGAACAGTTAAATTGAATTTTTCGTCATTGCCCGCCGCAGTATAGACAGTTTTGCACCCCTTTTCGGCTAGAACTTTTCCAGGTTTTGGATTTAAGAAAAACGAAGTTTCGTCTGTGTTAAACACACGTCTTGGGTCTTTTAAGACATCCATCAGGGAAGCATCTTTAAGATAATTCTCAACTTCACCAAACCAGCTCTTTATGTTTTGCTGAGAAACGTTTCGTCGCATTGCTGTCAGGTTTTGACTCACACGGAGACTTATTTCAGGATGCCTGGCCAAGAAAAGAGATAACCACTTACGTCCTGGTGTATTATTTGGTCCAAATTTAAGTTTCAGCTCTTTTGATAACTTTCCTGCACTAATTAAGAAGATTTCCTTACTAACTGGGAAACCAGCTTTCGCCATGCACCGTACCCACTCAATGAGAAGTGCCTCCTGTTCTGTAGAGAAAATACTCGCAGGACCCATCTTTGCTTTTATTGGTACTTTGCCTTTATGTTTGTCCATCAATGTTATTCTGGGGACACCATGCTTTCGTGCTGCAGTTTTGTAAGCCATGCCTCTGTTGACGTCCTCTAGGGCTGCCGCCATGCTTTCATCAGAATAGTTACGAAGTTTTTTAGGCCGCATATCTTAAAATAAAAAGAAAAAATAAGTTTTTTAAGTGTTGGCAGGGGTGTCGACAATTAGAGTAAGAAGGCCCTAATTGCCGACACATATATGTTCTAATTTTCGACACCCCTGTTGAACATTGGAACCAGCTATGAGAAATGAATAATTCTTGGTCCATTTAGTTTCTTATAAACAGTTTATTCCATAGGACACAATAAAGAAATATATATATTTGTTCCCTAAGTCGACACTCCTGTCGACTTCAGGAACATTCATGTTCTAGGTACCTAAACTCGACATCCCACGTGGGAGCTACATATTTACAGATAACTTTGAATAAAGTACGTCCGTAAAATATTTAAACATCCAACATGTTGATGTTAATCGTCAGAGCATTCAAATAAACAAAAACAACAACTTACGTAATAATATATAATACTTACTGCTTGTGATTTCCGTTAAGAATCACTAAATTAAAAGCTGTTGACTTGCACCACATCGAAACATAACCTAAACAACCGGCTTCCCGCAATTCTTTGGCAGGATTGGAGTTCGCGCGATGTTTCTCGATTATTACCGAATGTTATGACGCGGCGGGAATGTTTAAATCAAACTTCTTAACTTGTTTTTAGGGTTCAAAATTTAATGTGTCGACAACCGGAGCGGTGTCGATCACTGGTACATTTACCTTAATATTGTATTGGCCTTTGAAAAAATGAACATTATATTACATTACAAATAGTAATAGTACGTAACAATGCTTGCAATTTTGGAATGAAAGCATGAAATTTTGTACAATTCTGGCTTACACCCAAATAAACAATTCAGAAATTAAAATGACGGCCTATTTAAAAAATCAACATATTTGTTTTCAATGTAAATACACATATTTCAAATCTGCTTAGATATTTTTCACAAAAGGACGGGGACGAGGACGGCAAATATGATGATATGAAACGAAACGAACCCCACTTTGGAGCAAATCAGGTGCTGTTTACCTAAAATAGATTTTTTTCCCATTATCTTCAAAGTAGGTCATGTGTAGTCAGATTTCTTACTATTCCATCTGTCTAGAATCAAAAATGATAATAAAAAGGTGATAATATCAACCTTTACTAACATTCTCATGTTTGATCCATATCTTCGATCTGATGTCTCTCACTGAACACAGATGAATGAAATATTATTGGCCATAGAAGAATCTAGGGATCAATCAATTGTTCTCTGTGATGATATTTTATTTATCTATTATTCTCTCTTCTTTGTACTTCCGGTTTCATTGATTTCCATTATATAACTGGCCTCAAATTTTGTGAAAAATATCTAAACATATATTACATATTTTGAAATAGATTCTGAACGTTAAATCGACAAATTGTATATTCTCTTTGTCAATTTTATAAATCATTTTGTGTAATATTCAAAGCCGATATTCACTAATACATTAACTACATTTAGTTCTCCACAATGCATTAATTTGAAATCTTCAAGTTGCAAATTTTGTTCTACCATTATTGAAATTTATTTTACAGAATGCTTACAGTTTTGTTAAAAAAAAGTGCTTGAATTATTGCTGGAAATTTTTCGAGTCACACAGCTACAAGGGTAATTTTCTTAAAAAATTCATGGACGAGAACAATTTCCAGCAATATTTAATAGATAGGTGTTTTGTAAATAATTTCATTCTATAGCTATTTATTTTTTTGTATCGTCAGAATGTAGGTTATCAGAAAAATTCGAAGATTAGGAATTAATATTTTAATAGACAGATTTTTATTAATGATTAGTCATCAATAATTTTCTCTATTTTTTGCTAAATCCTAAAAAAAAAATTTCTTTAACTTTTGTAACAAAGAATTATTTATTTAATTGCTTAATTCTATAATTTAACAAAAGGAAATGGAGTGTCAATTAGTATTAGCTCGGGGAACAGCCTATAATTTTGGCTCGGTCACTCTCGAAAATTGGCTTCTTCTCTCGAAGTCGAGTCTTAATATTACTTTTCTATTAAAACCTTCAGTTATAATCAATTAATCAACCTCAAAGAGCAGATATAAGAAATGAGCACCCCAGATATCTGGAAAACTGTTCATTTTCCAACTCTGTGCCCATGAGAACTTTTGATTGGGGAAAAATTATCTACAATATAGATATCGAGATTTCCGCCGATTTAGTTGAGAGCTATTTTCTACAAGAATTGTGCAGGGTCCAGTATATTTACAATAAATAAATGCTGTTTTATTTGTTATTTAATTAATTTTATGGTATTTTGGTAAAAAAAAAACTTTAAAGCAAAATTGCGTTCTGAAATTATTTAAAAAATTTCTTAAAATTGATTTGATTTTGACCAGTCTACTAAAACCAGAACCCACCCAGTTTTAACCAGTAAAAAAATATTTACACTGTACACAATGATAAGATCGTCTACTAAATGCAAAATAAAAAAGACTGAGTTGCTATTAAAAAAAATTAATCATGACACCAAATGAAAATAACGAAAAATATGAATTATTGAAAAATAAAATTGGTGTGTCCTAAGCTTTTTCAAACACTTTTCCTTTCAATTTTAATCAGCTTCTCTGCCTTCAGTGCCCAGAGCGATGCATTTCCCTGTTTCGACATAAGCAACTGTCAGAGAAATGCTTGAAAAAATTTTTGTGCTACTGTCAAATGACAGGAGAAGCTTCTACTAACGATTGGAATATTGTGTTTTCAAGAAAGGGATCTTTTTGAGAATTTGTTCTAATAGTCTCTATTTAAACTTAATTTTGTTTCCTTTCTTAAAATTCTTCATTTATTTGTGGAAAAAGAATTTTATGTTTGCAGAATTACTAGCTTTTTCGAAAAAACAAAGTAATATGTGTTCAATATAATTATATGCAAATGCAACTTCCTGAAACTGTAAAAGCTCTATAACAATAGAAACAAATGAAAATATATGACCAGAAAATACTAGTAATTATTCAAACTTTTACAAAACACTTATCACAGATAAGTTTAAAACATATATCCTTCTTATAACAATTATAAGAAAGAGAATATGCCCATTATGAACAGTACAACTGTTATCATAATGTTATTTTTAATTTAAATTATCCTGCTCAGGATTAAACCAGGAATAAATTAAATTAAAAACATTATGATAACAGTTGTACTGTTCATAATGGGCATATTCTCTTTCTTATAATTGTTATAAGAAGGATATATATTTTAAACCTATCTGTGATAAGTATTTTGTAAAAGTTTGAATAATTACTAGTATTTTCTGATAATATATTTTCATTTGTTTCTATCAATGTGTTCCACTTAAAACTTTCAACGCCGATTACTCGAAAACTATAAGAGACATTAAATTTCTGTAAATGGCAAATAATTGGTGGAGTCAAGTGCTATATTTCTACTTATAATAGATGCCGATTCCTTTAACGGCTTAAACGTAGAGACGACCGGAACATAATTTTCGATAGCAAGAGTTTTGAAAACTAAAGATACTAATAGTACATTTAATTTTGAGTTATTTTTATTATTAGCATTTTTTTCTTTTCTTTCGTTTCGAGTTATTTATCATTGAGTGTAAATACCTTTTATTAAAATTTGACAATTTGATAAATTGTCTTCATCTAGTAGGCTTTGACTATTCTGTTAACCTAAATTATAGCTGTCAAAAGCTTTTAGACATAGTGTAAGCGAAATGCGTTGCAAGCGAAAGATGCTTACGCACAGCGTTATCATGATAGAAAAAAGCCAGGACACAAAACAATTTTGAATTTATGCAAAAATTAAATGAATTTGAAAAGCCAAAACGGGATTGATCACAAGTTGTAACAAATGATTTTAACCTTGCATTGGATCTCCAGCAGATTAATGATAAACCGAGGATGTCTGAGAGAAATTAAGAGAAATACTATCTCAATAAGTTCTACCAGAAGAATTCTTAAGCAAAATAAATACCATCCTTATAAAACGAAACTTGTACATAAGTTAGAGCCAGGTGACTGTGACAGGCGCATTAATTTTTTTGCAAGATTTGATTATTTATTTAGCTGTGATGAAAATATCTTAAAAAAAATTCTTTCGAGCCATGAAAATAGATTTCACAACAATGGAGTTATAAATAGGCATAATTGCCGTTATTGGACACAAAACAATTTCTGATGGATTACTAAAAGAGGTAACCAGTGCGTTTTTCGAATAAATGTATGGTGTGGTATAGTCAATTGTTATTTAATAGGACCCCACTTCTACGAAGGCATATTAAATAGTGATCGCTTCCGGAATTTTCTTTGAAGAATATTTACCTTAGTTATTAGATGTCCCGATTTAAAGTAAGCGAAACATTATTTTTCAACAAGATGGGGCCCCATCTCACAATGCCCAAATTGTATCAGACTATTTGAATGTTCTGTACCCCAATACTTGGTTTGGGACATACGGTCCACTATAATGGCAACTTGAAAAACTCTGTTTACATAGAGCTTATTGTGGATATGGCGGATCTCTAAAATAAAATCATTGCATCTGGTGCTGCTCTAAATAGAAGAACTGTGCTTTGAACTACAGATTTTGAGTTAAGACGCCGGTATGACTATTATGTCTATTCTATTATGTCTATTCTATTTATGTAAATAAAAATGTTTAAAAAAAAAAATGTTTTCTTAACCGCTTCTCAAGTCACCGAGGTAACTCCTTGAAAATCCAGAATGATTTTGTGTAAGGTAAAGAGAAACGAGGCCCTACAGTTTATAGTGGAGTCCGAACCACATCTTGGGGATAATTTATAATTAAAATTATTTCGCGGTGAGCAGGGATCGAACCTGCTTCGCTAGGTATGCCAGTATGCAAGCTAGACGCGCTAAACCACTGAGCTACCGTCCCCGTTGATATTCATTAGCTGTTAACAGAATGGTCAAAGCCTATGAGATGAAGACAATTTGTTAAAAAGGCAAATTTTAATAAAAGGAACTTACACTTTCAATGTTAAATAATTCCGAAACGAACGAAAGACACAAAAAATTCCTAATAATAAAAAGAACTCGAAATTCCGGTTGTCGCGACCCCTAAGCCGTTAAAGGCGTAGCCATCTATTATAAGTCGAAATATAGCACTTGACTCCACCAATTATCTGCCATTTACCGAAATTTAATATGTCTCTTAGTTTTCGGTGCTGGGAGTTTTAAGTGGAACACCCTGTATATTTAATAAATTGAAAATGGCAAAAAAGTATTTTTCAGAGAAAACAGTACTACATACCACTACCGCTCTTAGGGTGGTACTAAGATTGTCTGTATACATCTCCTGCTCAAACCAAATATTAGCACGGAGCAGTAGGTAATGCCTTTAACATACAAGCATAAATGGGTATAATTTCTTTGCATATTAGGTGTCCACGCCGTTCACATTACGTTGGATATGGTGCTGTACAGTACTATTATAAATAAGTAATTAAGTAAAACTGTTATAACTACTTTTAAGTACCTGAACATTTTTAATCTCATTTGGAGTAACATTACAGCCATTACTTTTCATGAACGCAAGGGGGCAAAAATTGCTTACGAATGAATATTTAAAAAAGTTCTCAGGTGAACCACATAGTTTACAAAAGAGACCCCAAAATCTGTCACCACTTTGCTCTTTCCTTTGGGACGAAAAACCCAGTATTTTACGGTCAGGGCATTCCCTTGGAGGCTTTAAAACTTCACCGTCAATTTTTAGCCAATCTCGAACCCATCTTGGGTCTCCAAATGGAACACCAGTTTGGCACATTCCAAAGGGTCCAGGATTCATACCAATAAATAAAATTTTCTTTGTAGTAGTGCAATATTTTCTTACGTATATTTCATTAGAGTTAAAAGCATAATCCAAAGGGTTATAAACATACTCAATTGGTGGTTTGATCATGTCCAGAGCGTCCAATTCTCTATTCAACTTGATTTGAAACTGCAATAATTTATTTTCAATCGTTACTGGGCATTCGCTTCTTTGCAGGTTCGGAAAATATTTAGATACTTCAGTGGGTCTGCAATTATCCACAGACAAATCAAGTAAGCCACACTGTAATTCATCCGTTTTTAACCTTTTGTTATTGTTATGCGAATTCGTGCTAGTGGACGGTTCTCCAAAAATCTTTTTTCGTAACATTTTCAAATTCTTAATGACTATTTCAATTTGTAGTTTATGTATAGTGTAAGGTTTTATGACACCAACCTTTATATTGCATTAAAATTTGTCTTCTACATTTTAAAACATTCCACAAAAGTTTGGTATACAACAACAATAATAGTACAAAAACATAGGTGACCTTCACTTCAGTCTCGTATCACACAACGCTACAAAACACCAAAACAGCAAAGATTCGTATTTTCGAATGTCGTTCACATCACACAGTCAGATCACTCGGTGAATCACATCCACCTATCCACAAATCACTACTCTGTGACCAAGGTAATCGATTTATCACACACATCACACAACACTAGGACCTTTCAAGTCATTTACCATGTAGCCGGTTGGTAAGTTGGCGGTTTTAATAAATTGAAACTTTCGAGATTTATATCCTGATCTCCTCATAATTTCCTTATACTGTAAACGCTCCAGCAATTCATTTACATTATTCTGTTCGTAAAACTTGCTACTATTTTTAAAAATTTCAAGAACTAATAAAATGATTTTTATTGATAGATTCACTTTGAGAGACTTTCTCAATCGATATCTATTATTATGCTACTATACTAATAATACTATACAGCTAGAGAATTAAGAAGATAAGACGGACAGAGAAGACGAAATAGACGAAGATAATTGTTAACTCCAAATTAAAGGGACACGACATCCAGTGGAAACGGTTTCGACATATTATGTCGCATTGTCTGGTACGCATTAAATGGATTTAACCAAGCTCACTAAAAGACTTATTAGAATCGGCAAGTGCTACATCACGTATAGCCCTCGATGACAGTCGCATGCAGCTGCTTTTTCTTCATTGTATAAACTGAATTATAGAAAAAAGTTTCAAAATTATTCCGCCAATGAATAATTCTATATTAATTAAATAGATACCTATACTTGAACATAGATATACTAGAGGCAAAGATTAAGGAATTAACAAGATAGGACAGCCGGCGGAAAACCTTTTATCTTTTAGCAATGGCGCCATTGACCTCGGCAATTAAATTGGAGTGCTCGCGCAGTTGCCACAATGTGATAATCAGACGGAGAAGGTAACATTAGAGCGAGAGACCAACCGTTCTAGTTAAATGTCCACGGCTGTTCTGCCACGTGTTCGCATGTGACGTGTTTTGTTTTGTTTACATCCTCGTGTTAAAACAGCTGACGACATTCCCGGTTTTTTTTTGCGCTTAATATTACATGTCCAAATTATACAAAGTTCAGATTGATGTGTGTGAAAGCTATCATCAGTGGAACTTGTTGCATATACAAAAAGTGTGATAGGGGCGTTAGGTCTTTTTAGAATTGCCAAAGACAATAAGTATTTTATTGTTTACAACAATAACGATGAATTTTATTACTATTGTGCCGATAGCGGAATACGCACCTACAATTTATAAGGCTC
Source organism: Stenurella melanura (assembly GCA_963583905.1). Lineage (NCBI taxonomy): Eukaryota > Metazoa > Arthropoda > Insecta > Coleoptera > Cerambycidae > Stenurella > Stenurella melanura. Next base: position 188,777,381 of record OY757310.1, read on the forward strand.
TTGTTGTAGCCGACAATCAATATTATTTATGTTTATTTTGGGGACTTCCAATATTTATAATTGTAGACACTTTAGTTTAATACGTATTTATGCCCTCATTCCAGGTAATTCATTACAACAAATATATTGCAAACATTTGTGATAAGTAATAATAAATGAGATTAGCTTTAACAGAGAAGTATTTACGTGTACTTACATATATACTCAGTTCCCTTAATTTTTATAAGCATTCCAAGTTACGCTTTCGTAGATAACGGGCATCCTTCAAGTGGTTATTAAACTAGATTATACTTTAGAAAAAGATTACAGAATTAACTCTATAACACAGCCCCAAAAATAAAAAAAAATGTTTGGAACTGCTACCGAGACAAGTGTATCGTGTATCTCTATGTAATTTTCGACGCTGAATCCGAATCCGGGGTCAAAAAAAATCGTACACCCTCAAAATCAACCCCTAGCGCTAAATAACACTCCCTAAACAGGGTAAAAATTATACTATTAGCGCTCCACGAATAGCCTTAAATCTCAATAAATCGAATTAAATGTAAACATTCAAGTATATATAACACACAAATACAGAGTTAACACTACTTTCCATTGAAAATCACCCCCATGAATGGGTGAAAACTACCCCTCACATAACAGGAAATTTAAAAAAGCTCAGTGATTTCAAAAAAGCTTACGAGGCCCAGTTATTTTAGAAACAGTACGTTACTGCATTAGTTTCGATGCGATGCTCAAAATTTGCCCCAATAGAGTGGCGTAAACCACCCCTATATCGGGGAAAAAATTTTGTACTCGTGATTTCTATTTTAATCAATGCTAAATATATGCAGCACTGCAGTTTGGAGGTGAATACTTGCATTGCACCAAAGTCATTCAGTGACATCCCCATGAGAGGGTGAAAATTACTCCTCACATAACAAAAAATTCAAAAAATAGTTGCAGTATCTTTTAGAAAAGCTCAAAACATCTTCATGTTCTTATTTAAGAAGAATCTTAGACAACGTACTTGAAAAGTACCCATATTATGAAGTAACAAAAATTTACCCGTAGTCTAAACTCAATTAAATTTATTCTTTCTTTTTGTAATATCTTTTGGATTTGTTTTCGAATGATCTTCTGACTGACTGTGGTTTATGCTTTTCAGACGTCTCTCTTTTTAAGGACCAACAGTAATATGCCAATATGTAAATTTTCTGGGAATCGAGAAAATGAAGTTTTATCCTCATATTGCACCCTAAAGATTTAAAATGTTTAATCATTTTATCAATTTAAATTTAGGGGTGATTTCCGCCACTCTATGGGGGTGTAGTTTTTGAACATCACATCGAAACTAATGCAGTTACATACTGTTTCTAATATAACTGGGCATCGTAAGCTTTTTTCAATCACTGCAGTTCTTTTAAATTTCCTGTTGTGTGAGGGGTAGTTTTCACCCACTCATGGAGGTGATTTTCAATGGAAAGTAGTGTTAACTCTGTATTTATGCGTTATATACTTCAATGTTTATATTTAATTCGATTTATTGAGATTTAAGACTATTCGTGGAGCGTTAAGACATTTTGACCCAGGAGTGTTTTTTAGCGCTAGGGGTTGATTTTGGGGGTGTACGATTTTTTTTGACCACGGATTCGGATTCAGCGTCGAAAATTACATAGGGATACAGTTGTCTCGATAGCAGTTCCAAAAAAATATTTTTTTTTTGTGGGGCTGTGTAATCTTTGCTTTAGCTGCACTTTAATTTTGCAGTGGAGCGTTAAGACATTTTGACCCAGGAGTGTTTTTTAGCGCTAGGGGTTGATTTTGGGGGTGTACGATTTTTTTTGACCACGGATTCGGATTCAGCGTCGAAAATTACATAGGGATACAGTTGTCTCGATAGCAGTTCCAAAAAAATATTTTTTTTTTGTGGGGCTGTGTAATCTTTGCTTTAGCTGCACTTTAATTTTGCCTGGTTATAATTAATTTTAGATTTTCCTTTATCAGTTTCATGGCTCAAATAATTTACTGTTTAAAATTATATACATACCTGTAGGTATATATATGTTTAAAGTTTATATGATATATATAATTTTATATAATTGTGTGAATAAATAAAATAATATTATTTACTGTTATTTAGATGTGCCAGATGTACCTATACTTTAAAAAAGGAGTAAAAAAAAATCTGTTTTATTGATCTCACAAAATTTATTTGTTTTGAAGGACCACCTTTTAGTAAACCAAAATGGAGTAGGTACCTAAGTATGTCTATCTTGTTGCATATTTTTTTCATGAGCACACTGTGGATGTATGAAAGTTTTGAGAAAATTTTACGCTTATGCATATCTTTTCATTTGGATAATATCCCTGAAGCCGATAATAAGAATTTAATCAATTATCCACTAGACTTAAAAATATTTTTACAGTGTCAGATGTCACATCATTTCAAAAGTTCAGTACATTTCTCTTTCATCTTAAATTTATATTTTATATTATACTTCTTATCAAGCAAAGAAGACAAAAGTGAAATAATCTTGTATTTAAATTCATATACCTATATATCTGCCTAGAAGAATATATATTTTATTTAAAACGTTAGTAAACATTGAATACTGCATATATTCGTAATTTCCAGTTTTATAAAACAAATCCTACTTTGGCTTTAAAAAGCAATAGGCTATCACTATTAATACATAACATAGACAAAGATTAGAGAATTCTTTAATTTTTGACATAGTTTTACCTTGCTTCATCTTTAGGTACTCTAAAAAATATGATGTTTTACTTGGACTTAACCTTTCTTTTTTCACAACCTTTGAAAATGCAGTGCATTCCACCCACTCTTCGTTTACTAATATTATTGTCTTTATATTCCATTTTATTTTGAAAATATCACACAGCAAAGAAAATCCGAACACTCCTAACAAAAAGATCTAACTCAGCTGATCAACCATCAGCTGATTGTCAAAACCATATTATACGCATGTATAAATAATGTCGTGTCCCTTTAACTGTGCTTTAACTCAGTAGAGAAATCCCTTTAAATTGGAGTGCGCAACTGTCTTCGTCTATTTGGTCTTCTCCGTCTGACTGTCCTATCTTGTTAATTCTCTAATCTTTGCTAGAGGCTTTATGTGACGTATGTTACGAAGCAACCTGTTTCTTTAGTAATCCTGGATTCTGTGGGTCGCTCTATTAGTACAGTGTTGTCGATTTTTCACAATTGGCATCTCTCTCTCTCTAATTTTACCCTTTTCCGTGTGATTGACACACATTGTGGCAACTGCCCTATAACTTCAATGATTTAGATTTTAGCAGAGAACTACAACTAGAGGAGAAAAGCCGCTGATTTGGCGAGACGCGGGTCTCTTCGTCCTTGTCGCACATCTCGTACCTACCCTCTCCACTCTGTTTTACAAAGCAAGCTACTGTGCGACAAAGCGGACAAAGAGAGAGAACGAACTGTGGGAGAAGGATGAGAACACCCGCGCCACTTGCTGCTAAAAGGGTCTAACACCAATTTTACAGTTATTCGCGCATACGCAAAACGTGATATCATTTATCTGACTATCTATTCCTTGCCCTAGTGTTTACCACCAGCTGGATGGTTGGCGCATAGGTAACGCTCTTGCTGACGGTGCGAAAGGTCCCGTTCTACCAAAACTTCTCACTATCACACACTTTCACCAGCACCATCATTTTATTCTGTACCCATCCCTTTTCCATCTCTAACTGTTTGTACCCTGTTTGTATTTTTTTAATTTTTGTTATTTTGTCAGTTTTTGTTAAAAATTCCTTCTTGGCCGAGAAACTTATAAAAATTACAACCTCTTAAAAACTTAAATTTCCTTTCCACAACTACAACTTCCCAACGGCGAGCAGACTGTTGGGGCACAATTGCCTCGAACGGGTTTTTTCATTGATTTTTTTCCCGTCCCAGCAATCCAAATTCTAAAATGTGAAACAGTGCGCGACCAAACGTTTTAAGTGAAATATTTTAGTTTTAAGCTTACTGTGTAGGCAAAAACAATGTTAATGTTAATTTGAAGCTGCCACAGGCGGCAGGAGTTTTAACCTTTAAATATACGTTTTATTGAACCGAACCGGTCGCGATTCGCCCAACCGCACCAACACCACGGCGCTACGCGACGTGGTTGTACGGTTGATTCCGGGTCTCGATCCGGGGAGGCAATTTACTGTATTAAAAGAACTAAATAAATCTGTCATGATGATGATGTGCGAAAGGTCCCGAGATCGCTGAATTTTTTTTCTTTACTATTGTAACGATTAATATATTTTTTCACAAATTCTTTTCTATGATTTCGTTAGGTTAGTAGATTTTTATTCTGTTTAAAATAATTTCATTCTTTCGTGTGATTTCTTTAGGTTAGGTTAGTAGGTTTTTATTCTGATATCTAATTGTTAATAATTATTAGCGCCGCAGGCAGTATTAGCGTCGCAGACAAAGAAAAGGGGGGTGCAGTGGTGTCCCCCGCATTTTTTTCACAAAATAACACGAAGGCGCGTACATCATGCATGCCCGAATAATTGCAAAATTGGTGTATGTAGACGCTTGTCTCCTTTAGTTATAGAACTCTTTGGATTTTAGCAAATGTCGTGGCCAAAGGCGCCATTATACTAAAAGATCAAATCAAATGTCTTTCGCCGATTCTTATACATATAAGACAACCTGTCTTTTAGTAATCTTGGTCAAATTCATTGAATGCGTACCCGACAAATCCCGAAATCGCTTCCACTGGATGTCGTGTCCCTTTAAATTGGAGTTCACAACTGTCTTCGTCTATTTCGTATTCTCCGTCTGACTGTCCTATCTTGTTAGTTCTCTAATCTGTGTCGAGACTTGCCGACTGTGAACGAGTCTGGTCGAGTTGACTCGGCCGATAATCCCTTGCGCAAGCGTGTAACTTTTGGGTTTTTTTAATCCCTGTTTTTGTATCTTAAATATCTTAAACGTTTTATCTGGAAATCGAGTTTTGTATTGGTTCGAAAATCAAATGAAAGTTGATGTTAAGCTGTTCCACATCAAGTTAAAAAATAAGGTACCTAATGTATTAACCATTTATATTATTATATTAAGCAGTTAAAGCCCCATAGCGGGAAAATTCTTGCTCATTTACGTGGAAAACCAGAGCCCGAGCGGCGGGATACCCAAGTTCCGAAAATTTGTTAATACCTACTTAATAGACAAAAATTTGACATGTTTAAATTGTGGATTAAACGCCCCACTAAGAAATTAACTGTCCGCCTTAAATGTTTTGGTTGAAACAAAAAGGACAAAATTAATATAACAAGTTGAAATAATATATTACCTATATATATACTTTGTTAAACTATTTAATAACCAGTTTCATAAACATAGGGATTAATTAGCTATGCATGGGTTCTCCACTGATGAGTTTTCTGGCACAAGTTGAATATAAATTCTTTAAAACACAGCACTCGGCTAACATTTTGTTGTGAAGGTATACAGATAAGTACATAGATGAAGATCTGTTGTTTTAAAGGTAAAAATGATCGAGAACTAAATGATACACTATCAATATCTAAACAACATAGATACATCCAAGAATTAAGTTTACTGTCTATAAAGTAGATAAATAGTAAAATAAATTTTTTAGAGAAACAAAAATTCAAATTTGACATCTTTAGGAAACCTACTTCTTTAGATACAACAATCTCCCAAAATCTAATATACATCTCAAGTTACATAAATTAGCAGCATTTAGATTCATGAACCATATCCCTTTAAGCGAAGGAAGTCTAAGAAAGAGTTTAACAGAATAAATAAACTGAATGGAATAAATAATGGTTCTAACAACGCAGTTAAGGTTCTGTTAAGGCAGCCGTTGGTTAAAACTTCGCCTATGTATATTGAAATGTGTTCATGCATTTTTTTAAATGAAGATGTTCTATTATTATATTATTATGAACAGGAAAAAGAAAGTTGTAACCCTTCGACAAATATAACCTGCATATAGAGAAATAGAAAATTTAAATACATTACTCTTACGTACTATAGCAATACCTGATAAAATCTCAGAAATTCTCTCTCATTTTAATAAAAGTAGCTTTTAAACCTTAAAAATTATCAAATCTATTGTTCAATCCTAAGGATAAATCGCCATAATTTAAAAAATGAGGAGTTTATATAAGCTTAATCGCTCAGAATGCAATAGTTGTTGTTATATATGCCAGACTGGACGAAATTTTGAAATTAGATTTACGGAACATTTTTCATTGCTTCAACATATATAATATAAAACAAACTCGAACTTTACTAATCATTTTTTACAAAGTAATATATATTGATATAATAACTATTGAAATATAACATAACGATTAAAAAGATCATAAACTTCCCGAGACGCAATAGAAATGTATAAACACAATAAAAGACAATAATATAAATTTTTTTAATGACCAATTAGAACTAGAGTTTTCTCCGTTATTTGGCCTGGTATACAGGCTGTTTCAAACGATGAATTTTGATTCTTCGAAATATTTCGGTTATTATTGAATTTATTAAAAATCCAAGAATGCTTTCTTGGAGCACACGACTCACATGACTATAGTATTCGTTTTATTTGTTACTTTGCCTCGCAGAACCATCATCAACTTCAAAATTTTAAATACGGACCTGGTGTTTTTACATAAGTTTTGGAAATCATTTTGTACTATGAATTCAATATGTCGCACTTAAATATTTCCCAACATTTCATTGGACTTAAACTATTGCTTAATTATTGTTATAGGTGAACGCGATATTATAATAAAATTTATTTTTTAAATTAGATTTCACGGAACTTTTTATTATTAATAGAGTCGAGTGAACTTTATCTTGTCTTATATGAGTTAATAAGTGTGCACACGATTTCATTTTCTCTTGCACATAAAGTTAAAGCAATAGGGTGTCTACTAAATCTTAATATTAAAATTCCCTGACGTTTCCAGGTTTTTCAGGTAATAATTTATCTTAATTACAGGTTTTTAGCTTCCTACACTTCCTACTACGAAAAATTTAAAAAAATTAATTTGGATTTTTTCCAATATCAAAAACCAACAGAAGTTGTTGGTGATATCTGGGCTCCTTGTTCTTTTATTTGGCACATGCCTGCCGGGAAATTTTCTCTCATATTCTTGTACAGCGGCTGCAAGATTTTCATTCAGTGCACTAAAATCTTATTGCAGTATTCATGCGATGTAAACACTGGCATAAAACTGACCATACGTAACCAACTTCTGATCGCTTGAAAGACACGAAGCGGCATACACACACCGGCATATTTAAAGACACGGAGATAAATTGGCATTTTTTTCTACATTCTTTCTCCTAACAAACTTGAAGATCTAGACAGCCTAGAATTGCTTACTACGATTTTTGTACATTATTATCAAGTTAGTCAATGTCAAACTTGATGTCAACATGTAAAGTAACAGATCTTTACATGTTGACATCGAACTTGACAAAAATGTGCAAAATATGTCAAACTCGATGTCAATATGTAAAGATCTATTAGTTGCATTACATTTGAAAAAACACTAGTTTCTTTAGGTTAAAGTTCATTGTGTTTCCATAAGTAATTGTTTAAATTTATTTTGATCTTTACTATTGTCCCCTCGTAATGTTGCATGTTGGAGGCAAATTGGAGAGTACGTGAGAAGACGAGGTCAAGGCAGAAACCGCTCAATCTCTGCTGTAGATGATCAACTTATAAGGTTGCAGATGCTCCGAAATAGGCGCCAAATGGCAGTTCAAACAAGAAACGAACTGGAAGAAATTTGTGGAAGTCAGCTTGCAGTTTGAAAACGATTCATAGAAGCTGGTTTGAAATCGTATAAGTAAAAAAAAAACCCAAAATTTCAGAGATGTCATCGAGTAGCACACTAGCCTTTATTTGGGAACACCAGAATTGAAATGAAGTTTTGTTCACAGATGAGTACTGTTTGTTCGTAAATTCGATTGATTGTAGGGAGAGTTTATCGACATTCGGGAGAACAAAATAAATAATTATTTTAATCCTAGTGTCTCTTTCTGTGGAGGCTCAGTTATGGTGTGAGGCACACTTAGAGTTGGCGGCATTTTAATTGCAAATAGGTACATCAAGGGATGTTCCGCAAGATTGTGGTATATTTCGCCTCATATATCGAAGAAAATGTCCTCTTAATTCAAGGCAATGTTCACCCGCACACAACTCATTGTGTAACTGACATTTTAAATTGAGTGTAAATACCAACAATGATTTGGCCTGCGTATTCTTCAGACTTGAATGCAATTGATCATGTATGGGACATGCTAGGCACACGACAGAAGACTCGAGAGCTGCTCTAATTGAAATAAGGGAGAATTTGCCTCAAGAGATGATCGATAACATCATCATAAGTATGGGAAGAAGGATGTAGATATTAAAGATGTCTACAAAATGAGCCCAACCGCATTAAAATCTGTTCAACAGATTTTTAATAAAATGCAAATACTGCTAAAAACGAGGTTTTTTAAAAAGTGTCTTTAATAAACAAATGCTTTTTTGAAAAAATTATACAATGTGTAATATCAAAAACAAAAAAAAAAAACACTCATTCCACACAGCAAAACCTATAATCTATTAAAGTTTGTTACGTCTTATTTTTAAAGTTAAAAATTAATTAAGGAACAGCATTTTTTAGCAGTATTTTGCATTTTGGTAGAAAACTAATTACCCGACTTTTATGCTGTTGGGCTCATTTTGTAGATATTTTTTATACCTACAACTTAAAAGATAAATTTATACAAGCCGCTATACAGCTGTTGGATTTTAAGTACACATTTCAGCTGAAAAATCCTGGTTGGCTTTTTTTTTTAACAGACCCTTTCTCGCTCTTTTGCCTAGGCTATATTGATTTTTTGCGAAAACAATTTTTTTTGTATTGTTTGTCAAACAGGCTTCAAAATGGCATGAAGCTTTGCAAAACAAACTGCAATCAATTAACTATTTCTTAACTTTTCCTTTTTAGAGATTTCATTCATAGCCCAGTTGCCTGGGATTTAAGTCTGAATTAATTGTTACCTCGCTAATTTTTCCATGAATTTTTTTGCTAGTAGAAAGTGACTTAAAAAAGTTTACCAAAATTTACCCCTGCGAACCCTTATAAAAAACCATCTGAAACGGAAAAATTCGGTTTTTTGCTAATATCTCGAAAAATAATGGAAAAAAAAACGTGAAAGAGCGGGAAATTTTACAAAAAAATAGTATATAAGATTTTTTTAAATAAATTTTTCCCTTAGCATGACAAATTATTACAGTTCGCTCAATATTTCAAGCGTGTCACACAGTGAAATGAAGCATTTCTCTACCGCAGCTACATAATAAATACAATTTGTACCCATTAAAAACGAAAGAGGAAGAATTCAGGTTTCCAGTGGTATACTTACCTTTAATTTTTATTTCTTATAAATTGCACATACAAGTTAAGCTTTATCATTTTTCCCTCTCTATATTAATACAAATATTAAATAAAATACTATTTTTTAAAAATCCATGTAGATATAGCTTGTTTATACCTTAAACTTCAATCTAAGATTAATTTTTATGCTCGACAGTATCCAAGGTAGAAAGAAATTAACTTTTAAATCCTTGGTATTTTTTCCATTTTTTAGGATTTTTTAGGATTAGGAAATGTTCACTTGAAAACTTGTCTAAAACGGTCAAAAAAGGCTTGTAGGTAAAAAAAAAAACGTGAAAAGTACGATATACTTAATAAGTAAATATCATTTTATTTTCAGAAATATTTGTATTTCATTTTTAACAGGAGTATGAAAATATTTCTTGGAAAAAAAATATTTTAACATATGAAAAGAAAGATAAAAGTCTAAACTTTCACTTCCAAATATTTATTTCATCGTTTGATGTCCAGATTTCAAGTATATGATACTTAAAGTGAAGCAAAATTGACGAAATTGAAATCGTATAAGTTTATATTCAAGAGCTGGTAAAACGCGCATATACCGACGCTTGATTTCCTAAAACGTGTGGTTCTTCTGCATTAGTGTACGCTTCAAGAGTACATTGGAGCACGTTGTTTATATGCTGTATATAAACATAAATCGGAGTTGTTTATAAAATAAATTAATTTTGATAGTGGTAGGTTTTTTAAAATATAAATCATTGAATAATTATAAATTAATATTTTATTTGTTATTTATTATTATTTTGCGTCTTACATTTATATATTAATAGTTTAATAAAATTAGTGACATTAAAGAATCAGTGACAATTTATTTTTAATTAAAGTTTGAAAAACATTTTGATGAAAAAAAGAATTATAAATATAAAAACTGTTGTTGTTGTTTAAGAAAGGAAAAATAACTGTTGTAAGCATTTTAATTTATAAATATATTTTTTACTGGATGAAAAATAAAAAAAATATTTTAGTGATTATAAAAAAAGTAGCAGCATTTCCGGACCTCGTCTTGATAAGAAGGAAAATTTATTTTTTAATTTATTTAATTATTTCTCGAGATATTTGCAAAAATCTGGATTTTTCTATTTCAGAGGGTAGTTTTTGGGGGTAGTTGCGGATCAAATTACGAAAACTTTTCATTTCTTTCATAAATCTGTTTATTTTATTGATACCTGTCATATTTTACCCATTAGGTAGGTTGAGGCGTTAGACGAAAATAATGAAAAAAATCTTAAAGTTTTTTTAATAGATTTTTATATGACACAATTTTCTGTAAAAAAATCCAAAGTCATTAGGAAACTCAAAGTTAAAAATGATAAAAAACTTTTACATGTCTTATGGAAAATATGTCAACCCAGCATGAAAACGGTACATTTTAATATACAGGGTGATTCACGTAGGCCATTCATTAGAAGTTTTTCAACTTGCAGTTGGATTAGAAACTTGAAATTTAGTATGCAGCCATAATCGATCATGCCCGTTCTATCTAAAATATTTTTAGTCCCAGTTAGCTGGAAGTCCAGGCTAACTTTTGATGTCCCATCGGTGGTCCCATTTTGTACCATATGGGCGCAGTCGATTTTCAAATGTCGCAATCAAAAATTGTCAAAAAGTCAATTTTTTCAAATGGCACCTACTATTTTTTTTCACACCATTTGAAAGAAAATTGAATTTTAGGGTGAGTTACTTAAGCATTCCCTATACCTAACTTTACTCCATATCGAGTTATTCAATAAAAATCAAGAAATACCTTATCTTGCCGAGAGATTCCTTACTTCATCAAGTATGCCATGGAAACAAAAGACAGTTGTAATAATTTTTAAAGAAAAATATGGATTCTTATTTAATTACACACAACACCAACAACTTATTATTAACGAACAAGAACAATGTTGACGAAATTCTGACGTAAATGTTCAATGTGACCACCATATTTTTGTTCAAATATTCTATTATTCTACTTTCAACAGATTGCGTAGCACATCTTTGCGCCTACCATTTCTGACGCCAGAAATCAATGCAAAATTGAATTTTAGGGCCACTTGTATTAACATTGTGTATGTCTATCTACAGTCGTTTTTGAGTTATTGGCGTTTTTTGAAAAAAATATTGTTTTTTTTCTCAAGGGTAGTAGGCTTTGGAAACAATCATTTCATTTTAATTTTTATTCAAAAATCGTATTACAATAATAAATAATAACAAAATCACAACAAATAAACAGATTAACAAAATAATTATTTCAATACAAATGCTCAATGTGTGCACTGTTTTCACTGACAGAATTTCGTCAACATTGTTCTTGTTCGTTAATAATAATTTGTTGGTGTTGTGTGTAATTAAATAAGAATCCATATTTTTCTTTAAAAATTATTACAACTGTCTTTTGTTTCCATGGCATACTTGATGAAGTAAGGAATCTCTCGGCAAGATAAGGTATTTCTTGATTTTTATTGAATAACTCGATATGGGGTGAAGTTAGGTATAGGGAATGCTTAAGTAACTCACCCTAAAATTCAATTTTCTTTTGAATGGCGTGAAAAAAAATATTAGGTGCCATTTGAAAAAATTGACTTTTTGACAATTTTTGATTGCGACATTTGAAAATCGACTGCGTCCATATGGTACAAAATGGGACCACCGATGGGACATCAAAAGTTAGCCTGGACTTCCAGCTAACTGCTTCACAAATTTGGTTTCATAATTTTGAAAGGTTTGCGAGATACAAATTTGTTCGTAAACTACTACAGCGGCAATTTTTTTCAAAAAATTGGACATATGTCAAAAATTGTAATAGATAAGTTAACATAACTTAGGTTCTCTAAACTCAGAATTAGAAGACCAATCGAACCATGTAAAGAAAAATATAGGTTTCCATTTAAAATAAGAAAGTTGGTATCAATTTTTGGCACACCCTGTATAGTTGGAGGACTAAAAATATTTTAGATAGAACGGGCATGATCGATTATGGCTGCATACCAAATGTCAAGTTTCTAATCCAACTGCAAGTTGAAAAACTTCTAATGAATGGCCTACGTGAATCACCCTGTATAGCAAATAACTAAATGTCAGCAGTTCCAATGTAAAGCATTGATGTCTTACGCATATTTTAATATTGTTTCCAATTTCATTAGGAGACTTTTAATAAATAAAAAAAAATTCTAAACGTGTGTAAACTGTCAAATTCTCTTTTCGTTAATGATTTTTAACTGATTTTTCAATTATTTAATGGTTTAATTTTAATTTTTACTGTTTCTCATTTTTAAAAAATAATTTCTGAAACAAATTTGTAAATACACAGATATTTACATAATTTTTTTTTTTTTTAATAAGTTTGGACAAAACATCCAAAAGTTAGTCCATTAAGCAAAATAATGAAATCTACTTAAATAATTAATTAATAATAAAAAATTATTTATTTATGCCTTTATGACAATAATTATTGGTATCATCGACTTATAACCTTTTGTAATAATTTATTATGGAAAAGTTCCGATTTAGAATTCGACTTACTTTTGGTTGGGACTGTAACGCCTCAACTTCCTTAACATACAAAAATTTGTTGTTTTAATTAATTTTCGTTATTTTTTCGAGGGGGTGTTTTTTAATTATTTCTTCTTCGGGGCTAAAATAGCTTTAAAAAAAATACATACTAATATTTTGTAAAATTTCCCGCTCTTTCACGTGGTGCTATCCGTTTTATTTTTTCCATTATTTTTGGAGATATTAGCGAAAAATTGCATTTTTCCGTTTCAGGGGGGTTTTTTAGAAGGGTTCATGCGGGTAAATTTTAGTAAACTTTTTTTAGTCATTTTCTACTAGCAAAAAACTAGCCTTTCATGAAACAATTAGCGAGGTAACAATTAATTCTAACTTTTCATCAAAATTGGTCTCTGACAACTGGGCTATCAAACTTAGGAGAAAAAAATTTGTAGAGAAATACCGATTAGTCTCCGTTCCTTTAAATTCGCCGATGTGTGTATAAAAAATCAACGTTTCAACAAAATTAATATTTTTTTTACATGATCAGCCATTATATAGTTTGACCGGGGAGGCCAAGGCTCTTTAGCCTTGAGTAAAACAACAAAAAAATTGCTTGTGTGGATCCAAAAGTTAATAAACAGTTTTTTGTTTTAGAAACAAATGCCCAAGAAAACTCATCGTAATAAAAAGAATAAGCGGCGAAGGAAAGAGCAAATTATGGACAAAGAGACGGAAAAAGTCATATTAAACCGTAATCCTGCGCCAGTAGATATAGACAGGTTCATTGATAAATTGAATGAGCATAATGAAGCCAGCCCGGGTTTAAGGAAATTTTTAATTTATGTAATGGAAAGGCAAGCTTATGGTCCGGATATGAGTGATGAATTTGTATTTTTTTGCATTGCCAGCTATTTCATATTGAAGAATAATTACGATGATGTTAGCACAAGGTACGAATTGCCCTCAAGAGCATTCTTGATAGCCGAGATTTTTAAATGTTTTAAATTTATGCCCGGCATTTCAGACATTATCCTAGAGTTGCTCAAAGTTAAAACTGAACACTGTAGACCCGAATCTAAAATATGTGTTTTACTTATTGACGAGCTGCCTTTGACTCCTGGAGAAATGTATAGCGCAAAATATGGCCACTTGGGCTTTGACGATGCTGGTAATGGACTTGCCAACTTTGTAACAAATATATGGATATGTGCTGTCGATGTAAAGTACGCTATGCCACTTGCATATTATTTCACTCACGAATCTTGTCCTGTCGATCTATTAAAACATTATTTATTCGAAGCTATTACCAAATTAGATGGCATTGGTATAGAAGTGATTGGTGTGGTGACAAAACTAAAAAAGAGCTTCCTTAAACTTTCTCTAAGTTTGGATATTTCTACTGAAAATCAATGTTTTAAAGTTGGAAACAAAGACGTTGTTTTCCTCTTTGACGTACATCAGCTTATTAATATTACCCGCAATAACTTCCTGACATACAAATTCGAATATGAAGAAATACGCACTTCACCGACGGATGTCGGAAAATTTTTTTTCACAGAATGGCAATTTTCACCCAAAACCACGATCGATAAAAGCCACCTAGTCCCTAATAGAGAGCAAAGTACCTGCGTCAAATATGCAATTGAGCTTTTAAGCACTGATGTAGCTTCCGCAATGATGTCTTATATTTCCTCAGGGCTGATGCCAAAATCCTCACTCGGGACAGCAATGTGTATTGACTTGCTCGATTGCCTTTTTCGAATCATGAATTCCTTGAGGATGAATTTTAATAACCATTTAGACAGCTGCTACTATGGCGGTAAGACACAAGTTGAATTTATGCAGAGAATGATAGATTTTTTTGAGAAACTAAAAGTCTATGATAGTTCAGGCACTGATCGTACTGACCAATTAATATTTAAAAAAGCTTGGATAATTTCTATTAAAGGTATGATGCTTCTGTGGAACGTTATGAAGCAGAAGCACTATCCACATTTAAAGACGAGTTATATTAACTGTGAATGGCTAGACTCATTCATTCGAAATTTGCATAATCAAGAAGTTATACCGTCTAATTATGACCCGACAGCTTGGAAATTTTTGAGTAATTATGAAGTTTCTTTCTATAATTATTACTTTATGTATTGGCCGTATGAGTATTCCCCTAACGATGAAGATTTTGACATTGATGAAGATTATGCAAAAAAAGTGTTCAAAAGAATTCCTCCTATTTCGCATGACCTTACTGGGAGAACAAAAGTCGACGAGCTCTTCTATCCTGAAATAAAAAACACCGCACGCTATTTTATTGACTTTGTAGAAAACTGGGCAGATAATTTTGATTATCCAGACCAGTTAATGGATGACAAACAAATGGATCAATAATTTGTCTTCAATGTTTTAAATATTTACTAAAATCTTTGCAATAACTTTTGAAAAGACTGAAAGTGAAACCGGATGATACAAATAGGACAAGACAAAATTTAAAAGCCAATTAGATATATTGTTTACAGAACATAAAGCACGTTCATGTGATATCAACCTGTGATAGTGCTTGCGAGGTATTTATATTATACCATTGTCCAATAGAACATTTACTAGTTTTTAATATTGTGCAATTAGTGTTATTAGCATTTGCCGAGGGCCATAGTCAAACAGATGATCAAATAACAGAATTTTTTAGACACATTTTATTAATACCTACCCGAAAAAGTTGCAACGCAAATGATTTTTTTCATTAAGATATCAATAACACTATGGAGAACATTATACTTAAAATTGATCTCCGTCCACCTTAGGCAAATACCAACCATCTTGCAAATTGGTACGCAAAAATCAGTTTCCTTATTTTTCTTGGTAAGAAAAACCTTATTACAAAATTGGTTTATTTTTATATTTCTGTAGTCAATCATTAAAAAGTTATAGCCAATTAGCTAATCGTCCAATCTTTAACCCTGTTCCGCTTTTCGTTTTTAGTTTCATTAGTTACATTTTTGTCTTCCTTCTACATTTTAGAAACTGTTTAGTACTTATTGAACAAAAATATGTTCTCTAAACTAAATCAGTAGATGTAGAAGTAATGAATCTATACAAACTAGTATACAAAATCACAAATTAACTGCTGATTTTTTCACCTCATCATCATACCGATCAATTCTGGTCAATGTTTAAGCGAATTTCACCCAAGCTCTTTTCACACACTAGTGTAGAGACTAATCTATTTTATTTGCTGGTGCATTGGAAGGTTGAGCAGATCTCTAAGCCAATTTACATCTAACTTGTTCCGATGTGCTTCTGGGAGCTGGTTTCTGGCCATCAGTATTGGAACAAACTTATCGTTTCTACTGATACACAGCCCCAATCCGCTGGTTTGCCTTGAGAGTATAGTCTACGCCATATTGCAGATACTCTAAGAGGGGTATTTCAAGGCTTGAGATATCAGCGGAGACAAGTTTGCTAAACTTACGTAGTATAGAGTACATTTTTTTGTTCAATATGAGCAATATAATAGTTTCTAAATATTGTTGAAAGACAAAATGAATACTAAAGTTGGTAGGAAACTGAGAAGGTATACACAACTAACGTAACGAAGAACGGCATAATTAAAGATTGGGCGATACGTAAATTGATTAATTTTGAGTATATTTCCCACGATATATTAATATTTTGGTGTTGTGATTTTGTCAGGGTCTAGCATTTTTATTTACACGATACCTTTACTATAATCAGTTTTATTAAAAATACCAAAATGCAATTCTGTCTGTGATTCTGCTATAATTCTTTTTGGATCAAACTTTTACTTCATATAATTTTATATTTTAGGCTGTATTTTAATGTGTAATAAAAATTATTTTTATCTATATTTGTTTGATAAAAACCTTAACGCCTTTGTTACAAGCATTGTATTTTTCAAATATTCAAGAATAATGTGTAATACAAAATGTGACTTGTCTGAAAGCAGAGAAAAATGCAAATTTACCGACTTGGGTAGGTATTTTGAAAAAAAAAAACTCAAACAAAAGTAGGTATTATAAAATAAATATATAAGATGAAAAGTTTTTAATAAGTATTATAGTGTAGAATTCGAAAATACATGCTCTAGTCTCTGCTTGTATTTTGGAATGCATGCATAATGTATGTCCTTTCTTTATTAATGCTAGATGAGAAAAGGCTATACTCACGGTTTTTTATTACTGATGTTTATTATAAATATGTATAAAAACTTACCGCGCGAAATATGAATCAATCAACCATCATGATCCGTGCTTTTATACAAGAGTCTAGAGAGACCGAAATGCGAAAGCTTCGAGCATGCGCATTACCTTGTAAATGTATAATAAATTCGTGCAAGTGGAGAAATTGGAATATTTCCTGTTATTTTGTGGAAAAAAGGCGGGGGGACACCCCCCGCACCCCCCATTTTTTTGTCTGCGACGCTAATACTGCCTGCGGCGCTAATAATTATTAACAATTAGATATCAAAATAAAAACCTACTAACCTAACCCAAAGAAATCACACGAGAGAATGAAATTATTATATAAAAAGAAGGAAAACCTAAAGAAATCAGAAAAGAATTTGTAAAAAAATATATTAATCGTTACAGAATTTTAAAAAAAATTGTGCGGATACGAATTTGAACCCGGGACCCCTCGCGCCAAAAGCAAAAGCGTAACCTATGTGCTAACCATCTCGCCGAAAGTAAACGCTAGAGCAAAGAAGAAATAGTCGAAACTAGTGATATCACGTGTTGGGCGTGTCTAAGCTTTCGCATTTCGGTCTCTCTAGACGCTTCTTTTTCTTGCTTTTATTTGAGGTTATGATCATTTGATTATCATTTTAACTTAACGCGTCTGCAGACATTTCTGTTGATAAATGTAAAAATGGACCGTCCACAAAAGTATTTAAAACTTGACAAATATTTTACTTCGGTGGAAAAGTCGGCAAAAATTTCCAAATTTTATATTAGTTACTTTTGTCTTCAGTTTTGCAAAACATCTATTCATTTTTCACAGTTTGGATTAAATGTTAATTGTGTTTCTGTATTTTGAATGTTCCTGCAAATTTCTAAATTACCATTTACTAAAATTATAAACCAACCTTTGAATCAACTAACCAACAAATACCTGAAATACCTAATGTTTTTCTATAACTTTGTCAAAGATTAGGGATTAAGAAGATAAGTCAGCCGGCGGAATCGCGGAAAACCTTTTATCTCTTAGCAGTTAGCAATGGCGCCATTGCCTCGGCATTTATTCTCGCGCAGTTGCCACGATGTGACAATCAGACGGAGAAGGTAACATTAGAAAGAGAGGCCAATAGCGAAGACTGTCAGTAGCTAAGGTCACTAAAAAACAGGTTACTTTGTAATTATATGTCACATGAAGTATTTCTATGTTTATATATAAGGTATCTATTTGGCTAGGGTAGAATTAATTGTACATTAAAAGAATAATTTTGAAACTTTTTTCTATAAAATGAGAAAAAAACAGCCACACACAGCTATCACAGTAGAGAAATATATAAACTGTGCTTTTAGTTAGAGTTTAATAAATAGAGGAGACAAGCTGGCGATTTGCCGGGAGTCGCGGTTTTGTTGCCTTGGAGACGGTAGGCTCTTCGTCCTTGTCGCACACCCGACACACCTCGTACCCTCTCTCTCCACTGTTTTACAAAGCACCACAGCCTTACCCGGCGCTCTTTGATTTCCAACAAATAACGTCAATTGTCGTCAATGGTCACCACCCCCTCATGTACTATGCGACAAAGAGAGAACGAACCGTGTGAGAGGGATGAGCAGCCTACAGCCTCCCGCTGCTTATAGATTACGCTTATGGAGCTTAATTGTCTCCTCTATTTGTTAAACTCTTTGGCTTTTAGTAAGCTTAGTCAAATTAATTTCATGGGTACCTACCCGACAAAACCCGAAACCGTTTCCGCAGGATGTCGTGTCCCTTCAAATTGGAGTATGGAGTTTACAACTGCGTCTATTTCGTCTCCTCCGTCTGACTATCCTATCTTGTTAATTTTCTAATCTTTGATACAGGTATAAATATGTATTTGTATCTTTTATCATTATGCACCAAAAAATGTTTGGTGTTTTACAATTTTACTTGGTATAGTATTCGAAGTAATTGTGTAAGTAATCGTTAAACACGCTTACTTGTTTTTTACTAAATAGGCAGATCGCAACCGCAACGCTGTTCTGGCCTGGTAAACCGGCCCGCCTGTCCCTAATAAAGGCAATAAAGCAAAAGCTAGGAATGTCAACGATGTATCGATATAAAATAAATATCGATATATTAATCCTAAACCATGAATATATTCATATCGTTTTTTTGTTGCAATATATATCGGGTTGAAATATCGATATTGTTCTACATATCTATACATATATCGATAAGTGTTTTGCATTCCTCCCCCGCTCGAGGAATATCAGTATATCATCCCCCCGCTCATCCAAATTTTAATCGAGATAAATATTGTACTTAACACTTTCCGAAGTTATACTACAAAATATATCGATATAAAGAAATATCGATAATTTTTTGTTGATACATCGAATATAACGATCTGAGTCTTGTGATGTATCAAATGACTCATATATCGATATATTTATTACATTTTTTTGCCATCTCTAAATAAAGCACGCTGTTGTTACTTTAGTTCATTTGCTCCACAGTAGTTACAATGTATGATAGTCAAGTTTAGGTCAATATATTAGTAGGTTATTTGTGATGAGGGCCAAGTATACTACTCTGCTATTCGAAGAATCATTTATCTCTTTCTAACATGTACAATAGCTTGCCTGTGTAATAGCGTCATTTCACACTATTCATACATTCACTCGCGCATATTTTCAATTCCCGGCTTTTCTTAACGTTTTCTTGTTATTTGCGTTTTTACTATTTCGAAGTCGTATCGTGTTAAAGTATTGAGCATTTCCAGTTAGATGATCTTCAATAAATGAAGGTAAAACCTTAATTTGTTATAATACTAGTGATATATAAGCTCTTCTCGGTAGCTACATAAATAATTTGTAAAAGTTTTCGCCTTTTAAATTCAATATGCCAAATAGAAGAATGAATCGTAATAAAAACAGACGACAAAAAGTTAGAAAGCAGCTTAGTCCAAGTGATGTTGATAAATTAATTAAAGAGTTAAATGAGTCGAATCGTGCTAGCCCAGCTTTAAAAAAATTTTTAGTTTATGTTTTAGAGAGGAAGGTCTATGGGCCTGATGTTACTAACGAGTTCGTAATATTTGCTCTTTCAAGTTACTTTATTTTACGGAATAAATACCTTACATTTAGTATTATGTTCAATTTTCCTCCAAAGGAATTTCTGGAGGAAGAGGTTTTGAGAGATTTTAAATTTATGCCCGGCGTTAGAGACACTGTATCAGAGTTGCTCAAGATTAAAGTTGAGAACTGTGAGCCTCTTTCAAAAATCTGTGTTTTGATCATGGACGAATCAACTTTGAAATCTGAAACGAAATATTGCCAACGGTATGGCAGTATTGTAGGTGTCGAGGATGATGGTAAAACTAAAGGAACTCTACCCGCCAACTTTGTTACCAATATTTGGATACATAGTGTTGGTGGACAGTGGATGTTACCGTTTGCGTATTATTTCACACATAAATCTTGCTCTGCTGCTTCGTTAAAAGAATATTTGTTTGATACAATATCCAAGTTAGAGAGTATTGGTTTAGATGTAGTCGGTATTGTTACAAAAATGAGAGTAAACTTTTATGAACTCTCGCAATTGTTGAATATTTCCTCTACGAACCAAACGTTTAAGGTTAAAAACAAAAAGATAGTTTTCCTGTTTGACGTACCGCAGCTCATGAATATTACGCGTAATAATTTGATGAAATATAAATTCAAGTTTAACGAAACCAAAACTTCATGGAAATATGTCAAACAGTTTTTCATCAAAGAAAGTCAGGATGAGAGAAAAACCAAACTCACCATGGCACATATAAAACCAGATCAGCAGCAGAGAATCTGCCCAACATTAGCGATAGAACTTTTAAGCAACACTGTAGCTACCGAGATGACGTCTTATATTTCTTTAGGAAAGTTATCACCGTCTGCAACTGGAACTGCTGAATGCATCGACTTATTCGATAAGCTTTTTGATATCTTGAATTCCTCGAATGAGGTCAGTATCAACGAATACTCGAGTGCCTACAAAGGTACCAAACATCAAACGAAATTTTTGCAAAAAATGATATCGTTCTTTGAAAACTTGAAAATTTTTGATAGCTCAGACCAGGACTGTACAGATCAAATTAAATTCATAAACGGTTGGTTAATTTCTATTAAAGGTATGATGAAATTGTGGGATATAGTTCATCAGAAAAAACATCCTTATTTATTAACGCGAAATATCAACTGCGAATCATTGGATAAATTTACTTGGTTGTTACGCTGGCAAATATTTACTTTCAAAGACCCCACACCTTGTTGCTTTTTGGAAATTTATAGCTCGTTTTTTGTTACATCATATTTCCAGGATTCATCAACTGAGGAATCTGATAATTCTGAGTTTGACATTAGCGACTATACAAGTAAGGTTTTCAATAGAATCCCCCCGGTTAAACACGACCTTACTGGCCAATCAAAAATGGCTGCCGGTTCAGCACAGTCTGAAGAGGCTGCATCAAGCAGTAATTCAGAACATAGCGGCCTCACACAATTTAGTTTTTTTGGAGATTTATTTTTGAGGCATTTGTTAGACACGTTTGAGTAAACATTTTTCTCTTATTGACTCGCCTATTTTTATATTGATGTTTTTAAAGCTCCATTATACTCATTTAACACTTAAAAATATGTTACCTTATCATTTTGTGTTTTTAATATAGTTTATTGATTGCTAAATAGTATATATGTTACCTGAAATATTGGCGTTTGTTTATATACATTCCAAAAATGTTTGTACATAAATGAAAATTTCTGTAATAAATTTATTGGGAATATAAGATCATCAGAAAAGGACCAATACCCGATTTCAATTAGGATAAGAAGAAACTATCAAATTCTAGAATGGTGCGATAGACCTGATATTATGCCAACTAAGTAGTAGACGTGTATCCAGTATAAATCTATGTTATCCAACCATTAAAACAACTTAAATGTGGTTTCACTGATCGAAATAATAATCGTTATGAAGAAATTAACATCGAAAGAGGAAAGGCGATCATTCATTCGAAATGTCGATTATGGGATATCAGTACGCTGTGTTTACATAAACCTGCAGTTTGTGCTGTTTACAGAAGGCGCACAAAATGGCTGTCCACGTCTACCAATTATTAAAATTACTACTAACTCATTGGCAGTTCAGGTATAATATCAACAGGCCTGTCTCCGACAGACAGAATAATTTAGAGAAGACCAAGATGTGTATATATCAGCAAATGTAAATTTAATGCAGAAATTTTTATGCCTAATTGTATATGAAAGTGATATGACATAATTTTTGTTAAGTTTCTGTTGTATTTGTTAGTGAATATCTGTTTTACTGACTTTACTGTTCTATATAGTTCTTATGTTTGAGGGTTTCCCTTGCTCTCATAATCTTTGTAATCGTTACTGTTAGGTAGAATTTAATTTTAGTTCGTTTTTATATTTAAGTGTTTCACATATGTGACCTAATGTTTTACTCGCGAAGAGTTGTTACTTATAAGTCTTGATTTTGTAGTGAATTTTATTTTTGTACTGCTTCCTTATTTTTGTATTACATGCTTATTTGTGTTCAATAAAAAAAGTGCATTTTTTATTTTTGTTTTTTTATTCATAAAATGTTATAGTACAGGAACCAGCAGAGTGCAATTACCCGATATATACCATCAGCCAGACATTATTAACCCTGTTCCTTAGAGCATGGAAGACAAGTAATATGAGAAATTTCCTTGGTGTATTCACTAAATAACAACTCAAAAATGTCCTTGCACAATTGGTGCGAGTATTTATATCAAGCGATTATGTTTGCCCTCTAAGGGAAATCATTAATAAATAATATCTAGGTGATACAAATATGTCGGGTAATTATCTGCAGGATTCAATATACTTATTATAAATAAGCATCAATTTATTTAAAAACAGTACATATATAGCTGAGTCATTCTCAAAATAGACCCCACATTCGAATTTCTGAATCTTAAATAATTATTTAGCTTCAAATGACAATATATTCACATGGCACCAACAGTTGCAGTTTTATAATAACATATTGACCATCAGCAGTGCACTTTTTATCCATTTTCTATTTTTTTTCAGAAGAAATTGTGGATACTTCTTATGATTTTTGTCCACTATGTTACCGAACTTTAAAAAAGTTTGCTCTCAATTAGAATTAAAATAAAAAAATCAAAAATAATTGAGAAGTAATGGACAACTAGTGCTTTACACCTTTACTTGAACTTTTTTCAAAAGTCGCATCAATTTGGGTTTTATTTAATGCTAAAGTTCCACTTTGTAACTATTTTATCAATTTCTGAAACAAAAAGTTCCCTAAAACTAATAAAAAGGTTTTATTTATTACCTATTCATATTTAAATATTTGTGTTTTAGGTGTATTAGGTATGCTTATATTGAAAAAGGTTTGAAAATATTTGTAATTTTGTTGATTAAATTGAAAAAAACGTCATGGTAACGTGGTGGATAAGAAGTAACACAGGGGACAATCGAGATATTAAATAAAAACATCTTGCAACAAAACATTTAATAAAATGGTATTCTTAACAAAAACAATGTACGCCTCTAAAAACATATTTAAACTTTAAGGAAACTTGTAATAGATAAATAAACCTTTTAGATAGCTATAGCAAACTAGTAATTTATTTTTCAAAAATATCAACTGAGGTATCGAATTGGTAATAGATTCGATTGCCATTGGTTTTTAAAACCGGAGTTTTAAGGGCTTTTAAAACTTGCTTAAAAGTAATGTATGAAATAACCTCTTCGTCCATTCGAAATTTATTTGTATTGGAATCAATCGGTTTTAAGAACATAACTTTTATCTCTCCATCATCTTCATCCCCTTCACTTTGACACACAACTCCTACATATCTATACTGGCGTGTTATTTTTTTTGGCAGCCGAAATTTGGATCAATAAAAATGATCCGGTGGCAATAGATTTTGGGGTAAAATCCTATATGCTTTGTGGTATTGTGGAAGAACGAGATGGAACCAACGAAGCTAAAGACTGGTCATCATCAGAAGAGCTTGAGGTATAGATTGTCGAATATTCACTCTTTTTTTTTTTCATGTTCGAAGTAACACTATACTGACAGGAATACTCTTCTTGGTTTTTGTTGAAGTTGTTTCTTTCATTTCAATGTTTACAGGAGTATATATTTTTTTGCCATAGCAGTCACACAAGCCTTTAATTTGCAGATACAGCTTAGGCAGCGGTAAGTTAAACTGCCAATATTTTGTGCTTTTCAGCAGCTGTTAAAGGCATTTTCCTCGATCTAAAATAAAGTTATGTAACCTTTTTTAATACAAGAGTCTAGAGAGACCGAAATGCGAAAGCTTCGAGCATGCGCATTACCTTGTAAATGTATAATAAATTCGTGCAAGTGGAGAAATTGAAATATTTCCTCTTATTTTGTGGAAAAAAGGCGGGGGGACACCCCCCGCACCCCCCATTTTTTTGTCTGCGACGCTAATACTGCCTGCGGCGCTAATAATTATTAACAATTAGATATCAAAATAAAAACCTACTAACCTAACCCAAAGAAATCACACGAAAGAATGAAATTATTATATAAAAAGAAGGAAAACCTAAAGAAATCAGAAAAGAATTTGTAAAAAAATATATTAATCGTTACAGAATTTTAAAAAAAGTTGCGCGGGCATACGAATTTGAACCCGGGACCCCTCGCGCCATAAGCAAAAGCGTAACCTATGTGCTAACCATCTCGCTGGAAGTAAACGCTAGAGCAAAGAAGAAATAGTCCAAACTAATGATATCACGTGTTGGGCGTGTCTAAGCTTTCGCATTTCGGTCTCTCTAGACGCTTCTTTTTTTAATGAGCTAAGCTTCCCTTTTTGTCCGCTGTGTTACCTCAGTCCTCTGCGTGACTTCCTAAAAAGTAACGCAGTGGACTAGTAACGCAGTGGACAAAATAACCTCAAAATCCATGTGTACAGTGGAAATGACAAATTATGCCAATTTACACATATGGTATGTTTTTGTCTATTTATTTCATATTAAAAACATGATTTACATTAGATAAATGAAATAAGACCTACCTGGATTTAGGGTAACACAGCGGACAAACAATTATTACAAATCGACACCGGCAACACCGACTCACGTATGGGTTGAACAAAACTAACCTCTCATGTAAAATAAATGTTCAATTCAAAACTTAATGGTTTTTCTTAAAATTCTGTCAATGTTTCGCCATATACTGGATATTTTTTAAATTATATTGGTAGGTAACATAGTGGAAGTAACGCAGTGGACGAAAAGTTGTTACATATAAAGATTGCAGTAAAACTTAATTAAAAAAAATATATTGACCAAATTTGGTTGTTTAATGTTAAACTAAATATTGCGGTGTACATAAAAATGCATTGTTGTAATAAACCTGATTTCCATTAAACTTAATAGTACACTGTGAAGATAGAACTTTGGCATAGTTACATCGCATTTCTTTGATATTTTGACTACAACCAATTTTATTATGCAAAAATTAAGAGGCATAGAAATATAAAAATTTCAGGGTTTAGTTAACAATTAAATGGTCTATTTAACAGTTGGTTTAGAGTTTTATTAAATTATATTTTTCAAAATTTAAGGTGCTTTAAAGTTGATTACCTATCAAGTGGGGTATATTTTGAGAATGACTCAGCTACAGATGCATATACATATAGCTGAAAAAAAGCAGCAATTGGAGCAAGTATAACATTTGGTTTATAAGCAGTGTTAATTTGGAAGTTGCTAAATGGTAAGATGATCATATCTTTTGGTTAAAATGTATTTTCGATATCTATATATATAGGTAAGTTTTTTCTTTCTCTGACATCTACTTATTGCATAATTAAATTATATTAATATTTACTAATTAATATGTAATTAAATGAATATGATTTAGAGTCGTCATTTCCAAGCTAGTTATTTGTAACACATCACTTAAAATAATTTCTGCAGATACTTATAAGGATGCTCATTATATATGTGGGTAGATTTTTAATTATCAAAAGAATCCTGCCTAAAATTTGCTGAATATTTCTATAGATTCCTATAATGGTATTAACAAATTTTAATAAGTAGGTACTTATTAAATTTTGTGATGATTATAAATATAGGTATTATATGGGTTTTTATAACAGAATATTATGCATATTTTTCATAATTCGTTATTTTTAAAATGTCATGGCAAATTATAATTAAGTAATTTCGATTTTATATATTTTTAAAATGATAATTTAGAATTGTAGGTCTTACCTACTTATATCGCAGAAATAGGTATAGCACAAAATTTTATGAAGTCTCAGGTGGAAGAGCAGGTGGTATGTTACTTGAACTTCACCTATGTAGACAAACTCTGTTTAATACATTCATTTATTATTATTATTAATTGGTGGATAATAGAAAAGTTGACCTCTGAGCCAAAGATTAGGAAATTAGATCTTTGCCTGAGCTATAATATATATATAGCATAACTCTCGTTCTAAAATCATATACCTATAAGAGAGACAAATATAGATATAGTGTGATCTGGGCACACATGAAGTTTTTGCAAACTCCTATCGATTTGTCTGATTGGCGGTCTTGATGGCGAATTATCAAAAAATTTATCAGGTTAAATTAAAAGCCATGGTCGTGATCTTAGACCTGCACTTTTTGCTATCTTCATATACAAATATAATATATAGAGACACAGTCAGTAATTAAGCATTTTCAAGAATTTTCATTTTCTGCAGCATTTAAGTTGTCTATAGAATTTTCGATTCTATGATTAAAATTAGAAGAGCGTATCGCGTAACTTAAGTAAATTAGTATCGGAGTTCAAAATTTAAATAGCACAGTACTACACACTACTATGATGGTAGCGAATATTTGTAGTAGGTATATTGGTATAGTAAAAATAGTTATTTGAAATATATTTCTCTTATTTTTATTTTTCAAACCTTATCTAGCGTTATTTTAAGTGTTACTACATAGTTTCACCGCACGCATTTTGTTTAACAGTAATTGACATCTGTTCAGTGCCTCTGCTTAAATTATTGTTTTTTATTGGTACCCTATTTTGCGTATTTAAAGTACGCCTCAGTGTTTAAATCTAAGTTTTAAAAACGCGCGTGTTTTAAAGTTACCATGGCAACCACTACAACTCGAGTCAAAACGTCGACTTTATAATTATCGATCTGACAGGAATTTTTGCGGTATTAACCGCGAATTTGCATTTCTATTTTAGTAATAAATGTTATAACTCATTTTAAAGCAATATACAATCAGTAACAACTGTAGTGACAATAATTAATCCTATGTGACAGATTGCAAATAAATTTTTGTATTCCTCATTTGACACTGACAGGTATCGATGTCACATCACGAATTCAACCATATTACATTCTAAATTCTTATTTCCATTTTTTTGTAGTAATAATACCAGTATTTATGATTTCAAAGTGTACCAATAAGAAAAAATAGATTGCAAATTAATTTTTGTATTCCTCTTTTGACACCAATATATATCTTTCCTACTCTAAAAGAATTGTACTTTGGCTAACATCTGTTGGCAACGCCGGATCCAGATCACTTTGATAAGGATCCCGTTAAAATCAGATTCCAACGGATAACGTCTGCTGGTTTGCGTAAGGTCCTCCGGAAATTTAATTACAAACATGGCTACCAACAGTACAGCGCTAAATGAATAATTTACTAGACTTTGACTTTATTTGTGTTATTAACCTATAAAATAAAGTAGTGACGACAATGCCGGAATTAAAAGTTACACCTCTTGGAGCTGGCCAAGATGTGGGTAGAAGTTGTATTCTCCTTACTATGGGTGGCAAAAACATTATGTTGGACTGTGGAATGCATATGGGTTACAACGATGAAAGAAGATTTCCCGATTTCTCATATATATCCGATGGCCCACTCTCATCTTTCATAGATTGTGTTATAATATCTCACTTCCATTTAGATCATTGTGGGGCCTTACCTTTTATGTCGGAAATGGTAGGATACACAGGCCCCATTTATATGACGCATCCTACTAAAGCTATAGCTCCTATTTTATTGGAAGACATGAGAAAGGTATCTGTGGAAAAAAAGGGCGATCAGAATTTCTTTACATCTCAAATGATTAAAGACTGTATGAAAAAAGTTATTGCTGTGACTTTACACCAATCTGTGATGGTAGATAACGATATAGAAATAAAAGCGTATTATGCAGGGCATGTATTAGGTGCCGCAATGTTTTGGATTAAAGTTGGATCTCAGTCCGTTGTCTATACTGGAGATTATAATATGACGCCCGATAGGCATTTGGGCGCAGCTTGGATAGACAAATGTAAGCCAGATTTGTTAATTTCGGAATCAACTTATGCTACAACCATAAGAGATTCAAAAAGATGTAGAGAAAAGGACTTTCTTAAAAAAGTGCACGAATGTGTTGACAGGGGTGGTAAAGTATTGATACCGGTATTTGCCTTGGGTCGAGCTCAGGAGTTATGTATCTTACTCGAAACTTATTGGGAACGTATGAACTTGAAGGCACCCATTTACTTTGCCCTAGGACTTACAGAAAAAGCCAATAATTATTATAAAATGTTCATAACTTGGACGAATCAGAAAATCAGGAAAACCTTCGTCCAACGTAATATGTTTGATTTTAAGCATATCAAGCCTTTTGATAGGCAGTTTATTGATAACCCAGGGCCTATGGTAGTTTTCGCTACTCCTGGTATGTTACATGCAGGTTTAAGTTTACAAATCTTTAAAAAATGGGCTCCCAATGAAAATAACATGATTATTATGCCTGGGTTTTGTGTACATGGTACAGTAGGACATAAAATACTAAATGGTGCTAAAAAAGTAGAGTTCGAAAACCGTCAAATTGTAGAGGTTAAAATGGCCGTAGAATATATGAGTTTCTCTGCTCATGCCGATGCCAAAGGAATAATGCAACTTATTCAACACTGTGAGCCACGTAATGTAATGTTGGTACATGGAGAAGCAGCTAAAATTGAATTTTTAAAGGAGAAAATTCAACAAGAATTCAATATAAAATGTTTCAATCCTGCAAATGGAGAAACATCAGTCATTTTTACCCCTGTGAAAATTCCAATTGATGTGTCTCTTCCACTTCTTAAAGCCGAGGCTAAGAGATTCAGTGCTTTACCTCCTGATCCAAAACGTCGCCGTACCTTGCATGGTGTATTAGTGATGAAAGACAATACCGTTTGTTTGATGGATGTAGAGGAGGCTTGTAAAGAAGCTGGCATAAACCGCCATGTTATCCGGTTTACGTCTACGGTTCATATAAATGATGCCGGCCCCACTTTATCGACAGCGCATAAGCTACATGGTTTTATGAAAGAAAAATTGCCACAATGGTCTGTAACGTTTTCTGAGGGTGAAATTTCCGTTGAATCGGTGCTAGTCAAAGTGGAAGGGGACGATGATGAACATAAAAATGTGTATGTTTCTTGGACTAATCAGGACGAGGATTTGGGTAGTTACATTTTGAATTTACTTAATTGTATGGGACAGTAAAATTTATATAAGTAATATTAGGTATGTATAATTCTATCATTTATAATTCTTTTACAGTGTTTTATTTTTATTAAATTATTTTTCATCGAGGGTCATTTTATTTCAAGTTTAAAAGACACGTAGGCAACTTCTGAGCACAAAGATTGTAGCCTGATAAGAATTGCCCTCAATGGGAAGTCCTATTAATAATTAAATCAACTTATCGGTGAAGCTGCGAGTAAATGAATTTTCATGTCATGTCTGAGTTGTTCTGATGAAATTTTAATACAAATTGGAAAAAGGAGGCTTTCCTGAACCATTTTTTAACTTTTAAAAGATCGGTTTTATTCAAAACTAGTCATCGATATAGTCTAGTGAATATCTTTTACAGAATTCAAGTATCTCTTTCAGTTATCGAATAAATAGCCCTGGGACTTTTAAGTGAGACACTCTGTGTATTAGAAGCCAAGGTTTCAAGTATTTACGAAACTGGTTTTAGCAGCAAAAAGAAATATTTTTTTGTTTGCATTTTTGAATGCGTTTATTTGTAGGTAATGATAATATCAACATTTTTACCTACAAATTATGACTCAAGAGCTAATAAGGCTATTATTATTTATAGGAAACAAATACTTTTGCGGTAAGAAATAAAAAGTATGACATAAAACTCATAAAATAATAAATAAATAGTTTATTATTATAAATCCAGCTCGGTGGCGCAATGCTGAAGGCGTTTGGCTTGCGACCACGGAGTCCCGGGTTCGAATCCTGGCTAGGGGTATGGATGTTAGTGGCGTTTTTTCATGTGTTACCGAGACGGTAGCAGTGACCTAGACCACTGTTGGGTGGCACAACATGTCTAGTCGCTGTTATCTCTCCTGAGTTCGAGAATCAGCTGCGGTAGATGGCAATATCGCAGGGAATGGTTGTTGTGTTGATGTCGATGTGTACGTGTCCTGGTTGAGTGGTAGAGCAGCAATAGCTGAACTCTGCCAGGACGTTAATATAAATAAGGCATTAAAATAAAAAAAAAAAAATAAATAAAATTTGGTGAAATTATTTATTTGGTATAGTTGAGCAAGTAGATGTAATAATAATAATAGACTTTATTTTCGTATGACTTGTAAATACAAGTGTAGAATATTGTCACCAAATAATCAATAAAGATACAAGCAAAAATACAATATTACAGGTTTGACAGTAGTAAAAAAAATATAAAATATAGTAGGTATATAAATAGCAAAATACAATTCAATACAACACAAACATACATACATCACAATACAAAATTGTCACAATTTAAAAATTCCCCTATAGAGTAAAAACTATGATTCTGCAGCATATTACGAACACCCGATTTAAATAAATTAAAAGTAGGTAAGGACTTCAAAGAGGTTGGCAATTTATTAAATATTTTAACGGTCATGATCAGTGGCCCATTTGCTGAGGCAGACATACTGTGCCTCGGTATTTCCATGTTGAGAGTAGGTCTAAAATTGTAGGGCGAATTTAGATCTCTGGTGAGTGTAAACTTATCAGGATGTGACTTAACATAGCAAACGCAATTTAGAATGTAAATATTCGTTATAGTTAGGAGGTTTAGTTGCTTAAAAAGGTCTCTGCAGGAATATCTTAAGCTTTTGAATGTCATTGTTCTTAAGATTCTTTTTTGGAGGATTAAAACTTCATTTATTCTTGTACAATTTCCCCAACATAAGATACCATAGTTCAATGTGGAGTAGACATAAGCATAATAATAAATTATTAAAACATCAGTTGAAACATAATTTCTCGGCTGCCATAAGACAAAGCAAGAAGTTGATAATTTCTTCAGTATGGCATCAATCTGGTTACTCCACGTTAAATGCGAGTCTATACATAAGCCAAGAAATTTAACTTGCGAGCTCTGTTGAATACTCTTACTGCTTATTTTTACTAAAATGCTTTCATCCAGTTGTAAAAGATGTTTACTGAAACTGGTGCATAAAAAACACCAGACTTCGGCCGCACATTATATATACCTGCAACGTCGGTGTGATTGTCTAACCGAAAACAAAAAACTCGACACTTTGACCGGTATATGTCACTTCTCGCAACTTTTTGTATCAATTAAGGAAATGTAACCATCTCATCTGCTATATGTTTCTTCTCAACTATATTAAACAATTCTTAATTTAAAATATTATTTTTATCTGGGCACATAATATAAGACACTATATTTTAAAAAGTATAAGGAGAATTTTTGACACCACAAAGAGTTGAATATGTATTATTAGAAACGTTACAGATTTCCACTGTATTAGTTAATAATTCATTTCTATTATTATATATTTTTGGAATATTACTTGTATTAGTATTGGTATTACATATTTCCTTTACCGTTGACCACAAGTTTTTTGTACATGTTTTGTTTTTATCTATTTTAGACTTGAAATAATTTTAGTTTTTTTTTTTATTACAAATATGTTTTTTGACAAATTATTTGAGTTTGCCAGCCGATTCCGGGCATCCAGTCTGGAGGTTCGTTCCAACACGCAGCTTGGTCGCCGGCTGAGCACGCCTAACGAACGGCCAAACTGCGTGCCGGAACCAAACCTTATGTTTTATATACCGCCGGACCGGCTGCATATTCTGGGTTGCATGTTGGACATGCTTGTTGTCAGCAGCGAGAGTCACATGACGCATGGGATAGGAATATAGGATGAGAAGTGTAGGTCTCCTTATTTATTCTTCTTTCTGCGAAGACATACATACATTCGCTCGCTGCAGGGAGCTTTTATTTATTAACCGTTCCACAGGTTAATACCCATTTATGGTGGAAGTGCAAGGAATAGCCCTGTTTCCTCGTGGTAGAAAGAGCTTTTTACAGCTGATTATGAGAAAGAGGCCTGAGAGAATATTTTGCACAACCTGTATATTAATTTATTTTTGTAGTAATTACTTTCAACTGCCGCTTTCAGATTCTGGGTATTTTTCTATTTCATTACGTACGTTTAATACCTTTTTCAATTTAACTTTTAAGATTTTTTTCAATTTTAATAAATAAATTAGTAATTAATAAACT
Source organism: Stenurella melanura (assembly GCA_963583905.1). Classification (NCBI taxonomy): domain Eukaryota; kingdom Metazoa; phylum Arthropoda; class Insecta; order Coleoptera; family Cerambycidae; genus Stenurella; species Stenurella melanura. The sequence continues at coordinate 188,810,090 of OY757310.1, forward strand.
AAAAATAATGCTTTAAACTTATCTTTTTTTGACCACAGCTGGTATGTTTATCTTACCTTATAAACAGAGGTTGCTCACACAAATCTACTGGAGGCGCCTAGAAGATCGGTCCCAGGTAGTTTCCATTACAAGCATCTAGAGAAACCGAAATGCGAAAGCTTCGAGCATGCACATTACCTTGTAAATGTGTAATAAATTCATGTCGAGAAATTGAAATATTTCCTGTTATTTTGTGAAAAATATAAATAAAAATATAAAACTATTAACCTAACATAAAGAAATCATACGAAAGAATGAAATTATTATATAAAAAGTAGGAAAACCTAAAGAAATCGAAAGAATTTGTAAGAAAATATATTAATCGTTACAAAATTTTTAAAAAAATTCAGCGGACGTAGGAATTTGAACCCGGGACCCTTCGCACCATAAGCTAAAGCGTAACCTATTCGCTAACCATCTGGCTGAAGGTAAACACTAGAGCAAAGAAGAAATAGTCAAACTAGTGATATCACGTTTTGCGCATGTCAAAGTTTTCGCATTTCGGTTTCTCTAGATGCTTCTGTTTCCATTTACGATGTAAGGGCCAATACGCTAGATAGCCGTGTTTACTTTATACTACTATTAACAAGTATTTTATAGTAATTTTCAATTTTTAATTGTTGCATGCTTTGTTCTTCTATTATTACACTTCATTTTACGCAGAAATTTTTAATCTACCGATGATTTAAATTTTATCGAGTTCAATGGTGTTTTAACCGGTTCTTTTTGCGTTTTCTTGGGAGCGTCCCTTACAACACATCTGTCATCTGAATGAATGCAGAGTCAGTAGAACGATTTCTATGGAATACTGAATCGACACAGTCAAGATTTTGAAAGAATTTTAAAATTAAATGCATATTATGTGTTAATCAAGTTGATGGAAATGCTCTTACCGCTTGTTAATGTCATGAAAACTCGAATGTCATTTATATGTAAAAATGTATATTTATTCTGTGTCACAATAATATATGTTTTTAATTAAAGGAGTCGAATACATAAATGGTCTTCCTACATAATATTTAAATTACAATAAATAATAATATATCTACACTATACATCACAAATTAAAACATGTTTAAAATCGAACTAGTACGTCACAATTGCCTTTGGAAAAGTTGTCTCGTCCTCGTTTTTGACTTCTTGCGTTGTTCATCTTCAACGTCCACTAGTCTAGAAAAGAAAAAGATATCTAAGATCTATCAATATCTAAGCTGCACGCAAACCTTGCAGGTTCGTTTAGAATCCCTATTATTACCATCTCTGTCTAATGCTTCGTACTATTAATCCATTATTAAACGAGTCTCGGTCTCTTATGAAAGTCAAAATAAGCAAATGTTAACACATTTAACAGCAAAAGTATCTTAAAGAAAGGTGAAGATATAACTGAAGTCAGTAGCGCAACTAAGAGTATGTGCGCTAAATGTTATCCCATATATTGTCTTTATCAAAGTTAGACGCCATAATTTTTTAAGGTGGTCTACTTGAACTTTTGAGTGGCTTATATGAAATAAATATCGTAAACATTAGTCAATACAATTAACACATAAAAGTAGAAAGAGCGTAGCCGGATAAATATAGGTTTGCTGCACCCGCTTGGATATGGTTCATATTTGGGAGGGTAAGTTCCTACCAATATGAGAATAATGCCAGCCCAAATGCCAGCTTGGAATTTTTTTTTTTTTAAAGTTATGAAAGAATTTTGAAAAATAAAGAAATTTTACTCGAGTCATAATTTCTGAACTACTTGGTTGATTGCCACGAACCTTACTTTTATTTTGAAGAATAATTCTTTAAGATCATCATACAGGCCCAAACATTTGTATTGATTAAACTTTTATACGTGATACAGGGAAAAATAAAAGTGATTGTTTTATTCAGGAAGTTTAAAACACCCTGTAGATTTATGCGGCACTTGGAATAAGCTCAAAATACTTTCGGCGTTTTAAGCGCAATTCAAATTAAATTTTTGTTTTTGAATCACCTCTTTATCTTAAAGTCTCTATTCTTCTCGGGATGCTTCTGGTTAAATTTTAAATATTGATCTGTGGAATATTACAGGGTTCGGACTTTTAATAGCCCATAAAATTCCATGACCTTTCCAGGTTTTCCATGACTTTTTTAAACTAATTTCCAGATAACATTAAAATATATAAATAATTTTTTTCTTCAATGCTCAACTATTTTAACCAAATTTAGTCATCATACTACAGCTCTTTTCCTTATAATGGAATAAACATTGAATGCTTTTTTAAAAAACATATTACTACTTACCATGAATTTATTTAAGAATAAGAGATATACTATACATATAAACTATATATTTTATAAAACATAACAATTTATTTACTTTTAAAATTAACAAGAAAATAAGAGATAAATATTGATCGGGTAAAAAACAAGTTCAGTTTTGCACAACTTAAAAGCTCTTAAAATCAGGCAATGCCAAAATAATATATTAATAAACATTTTAACCTTGGACACTATATAACAGGTCTGACCTCGGGTCTGACTGACCAATAGCGTATATAGTTAAAGAGTTACATATATTTAACCATAAATGCATTTTATCACGTCAAATTTCCCAATTCTGAATTTCAGAACAATTCAGTTTATAAAGAGCTGCATTTAAAAAGCGTAATTTGCCTTAAATAATATTTCTTTGGTTTATAAAAACACACTGTAAGAATATGATAACGGTAAAAATATGTAACTGTAACTACATACACTATTGATCACACCTGTAATCTATCATTCATTAAGGTTAAAGCCTTTTAGACTCGCGTTATTCTAGCGTTGCCGAGATTTTCTATTAGTAATACTAAAATGAGCTACTAGACCAATAACTACAAAAAGAGGTATGATAGTATATCACTTAATCTCGTTTTTACAGTCTAAACCCTTTATTTTGGGTATTAACAAAACAGATTAAAGAGTATCCAAGCAGTATAATATCACACCTTTTTTGAAGCATTGCCCTTGGCCTAAAAAGAGAAACTATAAAGACATTGTCTACTATTAAACTGTAATTGATGATTTCGTCAAAATAAAAGAAACTATGGCTTTAATTATATTTTCCAGGTTTTTAATTTTTTTCCCTGACATTTGTCAATATTTTAAAAATTCCCTGACTTTTTCACATGTTCTTAAAATCCCTGACTTTTCCAGGTGAGGCCGAACCCTGTATTACTCCACTCCTCTATAAGCGCTTCTCTTAAAGTATCCAGAGTGTCAGGAACCTTATTGTGAGACCTAATTCTTCGCCCCCACTTCATCCCAAACGTGTTCTATGGGGTTCATATCGGGATTTTTGTTGGCCATATCATACAGTCTATGCCAACTTCATCGAGATATTCGTTTACGATATGAGCAGTGTGAGGGCGTGCATTGTCATGAACCAGTATAAAATCGTTCCCTATAAAGGGTGCAAATGGAACTATATAGTCTTGTAAAATGTTCTCGATATACCTGTTGGCCGTGAGGGAATTCCCTGGGAGCACGTAAAGTTCTGTGCTTTCTTTTGTGGTGAAAAGGCTCTGCTCAAATCCTTCTCCAACTTTTCTCCATACCCTTTGACGGCCATCGGATGAAAACAAACAGAATCGAGATTCATCAGAGAACAAAATCCGGGACCAGTTTTGTTCATTCCAATCTGAGTGTTCTCTAGTGAAGTTGCGGCGTGCTCTTCGATGTCTTGCAAGTAAATCTTGGTTCAGTTGCTGGTCTTCTAGACCTTAAATTGACTTCCTTCATTCTCCGAATTACTGTACGATAACTTACAACTGTTCCTCTTATTTGCCTTAAATGAATATTTGTTTGAACTGCTGTATGAAAGCGATTTCGTAGAGTTTGAAGCCGAATAAACCGATCATCAATAACGGTTGTACATCTAGAACGACCTGATCCATCTCTTCTCTGACAATGACTAGTTTCTTCGTATCTTGCAATTGCCCTACGTGCAGTCAATTCGGGAACACCAACAACCCGGGCAGCATATCTTTTACTTCTTCCGTCTCCTATTAAAGCCATAATTCCCTGGCTACTTGCTCTGATGTTATTTGCTGAGCCATTACTTAAAAATCACAAACACAACTTTCGATCCCAATCGCGACGTGGAGAAAAACGTTTTCAATGTTTTCTACAGAAACAAACCAAAAATTGTAATCGTTAGCGAGTGAATGCCTGTGAGGTTGAAAACATTTTGACACCTGTCATGTTTTAGAACAATGTGTAATCTATTCATGGAACAAAACAAAATATCAATTTTGTTAATTTTTGTTAATACGAATTTTACATTACTTTGCTTAAACATGTGTATTTTCTAAAGATAAAAAGGTGATTCAAAAACAAAAATTTAATTTGAATTGCGCTTAAAACGCCGAAGGTATTTTGAGCTTATTCCAAGTGCCGAATAAATCTACAGGGTGTTTTAAAATTCCTAAATAAAACAGTCACTTTTATTTTTCCCTGTATCACGTATAAGAGTTTAATCAATACAAATGTTTGGGCTTTTTAATAAAAATTTCATGAACCACATTTAACATTGTGACTGCAGTCTATGACTACCATCTTTTTTTTTTTTTTTTTTTTTAATCACTTATTTAACGTCGGCCTATTTCCGCTACCAAGGCCAATCACCGACGCCAGGAGACGAGCTACCCCCAACCTGGAAATTTTGCCGAACCTCTTCTCTATCGAAGAGTAGGGATCTTTTACTTGCCTAACATTTAATAGACAAGGGACCGACTGCTTTACATCCCCTCCGAAGGATGGTATATCCACTATGTAACCCCCGCCTAAAGTTACATACCTTCTACGCATGCGCTGATATACAAGCCGTTAGAAGACGGAGCGAGAACGCTGTGTTTCCCTGGAGAGGCTCACCCATCCAAGTACTAACCGCGCCCGACGTTGCTGCATTTGCGTATCGAAATACGAGTATATGCAGACGTCTCTACGCTCGCTCCATGACTACCATCTCAAATGATATTCACATTACTTATTACTTGACCAATAACTTAAGAGTGTTGTCTTTTAACTTTCCCAATCTCTTTTAGACTCTAAGATCCGTTTAAATCATGACCCACCCCCGCAAAAATTTTGTACCCTGTTAGAAAATTACCGTACCCCAAATTTAACTATCATTCAGTTTTCCATGCATCTGAAGAGAACTGAATAATCATCTATTTTGCAGGCCTGTAGCCAGAAAGAAATCGTAGAGGGCGATCATCGGATTTCAGACGAGGCCAATAATTTTTTAAACCACTATCAGTTGACTTCTTCCTCTCCTTTGTCAGTGTTTAGGGTGCTCAAATTTTTCCAGGGAGTGCTGCTGGGCACCCCATGGTACCTCCCTAGCTAGAAACCTCCCAAGTAGCATTTTTAGACACAGTTTCGAAACAAATTTGGTAGCGGGAAACAGTTTTGTAACTTTCGATACTTATGTGAGATACAATGGTTTACGCACATTTTCGATATTTTTCTGAAATTGTTATCGATTATTTAACTTTTACGTATAGCTCAATATTACTCAACAGTTTAGTAATTGTTTCTACCATTAAGTACAACTTTTCTTCAGAACAACTTCCAAACATGCTGCATCTGTTACTTTTAAATAAAATATCTAGGAACATTTAGTTACATATTTTTAGGATTTAAGTTGGAAATAGTTAGCTATGACATGATTATTGTCAAGTTCATAAGCAGAGGTGACATGTTTACTTTGTTCATATTTGTAATAAAATAAAAGTGTGAAAGCTATCTAGAAGTTGAATTGTGTCCATCCTTACCCCTCATTTAACAGCATTCCTAACAGTTAACTTATTTATATGTAATCTTGTGATTCTCGTGTCACCACTGAAAGTGTCTGAACTCATGCTGTGTCCAGCACAAAACAGATTATTAACAGAAACTGGGAACTTTTTTTACAAATTATAACAATTTAACAAATTTTGTAGCTGTTTTCAGTAACGTGGCGAAAGTAAAAGAGTGTCCTATTTGGATAGAAAATATTGAGGAAGGTAAAAAAGATGAAATGAAAAATATGCAAAAGAAATAAACAAAGTCATTCAAAGTACGCCGGCCGATTTAATCATAAAAAAATATACATATTTTTTTAATTAAAAATATAAATTATAAATGGTCATATTTGTAAGGCGTGTTTAAAATATCGAAGTATTTCCTAAAAATAATCGATAAAGTTCTCGTCGCATAAGTTTATTCTGACTAGACATCCATTAAAAATTAGATATGTTTTCATACTTTCAAGATGTACCTACAATATTATTTCATACCTGTTTCCATATTGAAACAACACATACCTATTCTTTATTATAACAGATAATAAGATTTTTCGAAACTGATTGCTCACATTCCGTTTTCAATAATATTAGTTATAAAAACATTGATATATTTGCGAAACTATTTAAAAAGCTGTGAGCTACAGATTAGAAACATGTTTCTCTTTATTTTAGAACCTAGCAAAGAAACGAGCAGTGCCACCAAAATAGAAACATATACTACACTACTACGAGAAATTGTGTATGCGTCGAAAATGTATCGCAACATGTTGCAAACAGGCACACTTGTTAGAAATGTTTCCGAAAATGTATCTTAAAATGCTACTTGGGCTGTTATATCATACTCTTAGACTAAACTTTGGTGCTCTGTCTTATCTTTGTGTTCAGAATAACTGCGATGTTTTGTTCCCTTACCTGCGCCACGAAATATTCCTATTGTAAAATTACAGCTTTTTCTAGAGCATGATTTAATTCCCATTTCCACGAAAAAATCTCCAAAGTGTATGAAAATGAAAAAGTACTTATGAACAACCCTTGGTACATACCTTGGTTTTTTAAATGCGTCTTCGTTGTCATCTGAATTTGTTGGAGATGCATCACCCTAAAAATAATAAACAATTCTGTTATTATGGGAAATCAACATTGATCAAATATTAAAGCAAAGAAAACTTCAATTTAACTTTATGAACTTCATAAAAACGAAAAATTTAATAAGTACAACGGTTTCAAAAACACTTACGCTTTCTCTGTTCTCGCATACGCCAGGGGTGCACTTGCACGAACTGCCACAAACGATATTTAGCTTTTTACAGCCACACCTGAATTTTTGACAGTTGGTTTTACACATACATCCACCCTCCGAGGATCTTTTCATGGGCCCAGAACCATTGAAATCTAAAATAAGTACATTTATTTAAATCAATGTCCTGATCAGACCTAAAGAATTTTGTAAAACTATGAAATTAGTTTATACCATTTATGTAAAGTTTAGCTTTGTAAGCATAATTTCTAAAATTTTGTTAAAATCATTATTTGTTAGAATATTTTATTTGTCAACAAAAACTTGATGTACGTGATATTTTTTAATTTATATTCTCTATCTTTATTTGAATATGTAAGCAGAAATAAAACATATGTTATAGTCCACAGTACAGTGCCGTTTTTCATTAATGATTACTGAATCTTTATGAGTAGCTTCTTTTGACGAAACGCCCTACTTCTCTCTGCGAAAATTCTACATAGTGGTAGCTAATACAGTGTGTAGGCGTAAAACATGCCGATTGGGTGGTTGCCCAAATTTTATTCCTAACGGTTAGTTTTTTAGTTAAATCTTGAGATAATTTACTAAGAAACTCGAAAAAACATTTGTCCTACAAAACGGATGGTTTGACCGAAATGTCCCCCACTCCCAACGTGTCCAAATAACGAGGTCATAAAAGTTATTACTAACCAGCTGAGAGGTGACTAGACTAATGATACATTAACCAAAAATGATTTGCAATCAAACTTGTTATGAATATAAAGCTTTTGACTGTTATGTAATTAATATTTCAAAGCATTTGGTACACATGTCTAAAATCTTAAACATTATTTTAATAAGCATTTCTCTGCAAATCTCAAGTTCCAAGAGTACTATCCAGCCCTTTTTGATAACACAAAACATACTAAAACTAATAAGGATAATTCAATGTTCTTACTTAACGTTGTTTTCACTAGGCTCATTTTCTTCTTCTCTTCCATTATCCTCTTACCTAGAGGTGTTTTTCGCCAGTCTGGATCCTTTTGTATATCATCACCTGCATCATCTATTATGCTAGTATCTAGACCAACATTTTCCTAGAACAAATAATTTTTCAGCTTTTTCTCTCGCTTCCATGTATGGAAGATGTTATTATTTTAAGAGTGTTTAATCCATAAAATATCTAATAAAAAACACATATTTTTTCTTTTAACATATCTATTTATGAAACCAATTTCTCTTTTATTTCATTTATCAAAACTATAAGTAAAATGTTCGTCTGTTCTCCAATAAGAAAAAAAGATTAATTCACAATGTATAATCATACCACATATGTATGGATTTAAAAAAAATAATTCTGTTTTTTTTTATTAATTATTGTTAAAATATGATTCACTGTATTGAATAAATGCTGTCAAATTTAAATTAATAAATGATGGTACGATTTAATCTCTGTTAAATAAGTGTTAATGGTTGGATGGAAAATTTAATTTTCCACAAAAAAGTATTCTTGTAAAAATCTCCAAATTTGCATTGTTTTTGAATTATTTTGAAAAAGCTAGAAAATGGTCTTCGGATGGTTCGCAATAATGCACCACGGAGTTTGGTAACACTTTGTGATTTTGACGCATTTAGGTGTTAAACTAACATATTAAACAATAAAAACCCCTTAACACAATTGTTCCTTTCGACCCCTTAATTTTGGCCATAATTGATAGCCTACTGCACGAACTATGAAAAACATTTCCACTTTCACGGACTATCAGGTACAGTTTTCACTGATAAAAAAATTCTCGTAACACTTTCGTTCGTGTTACACTCTAAGGCAAAGGATTCATGTCTCTAACTGAAGTCCCTAGATAGTAAGGAAGAAATATTTTTCAAATGACTTAATTTAAGTAATCCCCCCATTTAAATGTTGCCTGACTTCGACCCTGCATACTTGCCCGAAGCTTTCTTATTGTTGGCACACAAATAATATACCTACTTTTTCTTCCAAGATAAACGTTCCATCGTTAACTTTCAACAAAGGAACTGCTCTTCTTCGAGTAGTCTGTACAGGTGTATGATCTCCATGTTGATTCTAGAATGAAAACATATGGTAATGTATGTATGGTACGATACTATGTTCAGTACTGTTTTTATTGACAAATGTACAGTATTTTATGTATTAACCTGGTTTTGTATAAATAAAAAATAAATATGATACTATTCCATTACAAAAATAGTTTATATTAAGGTAGTTATATCACGAGAGGCGAGACATCTGTTAGCGAATCGATAAACTTGGGACGTGCGAGAGAGAGAGATAGAAAGACTTGGCAACCCCGAATATATTGAAACATATTCTTTATAGGATTTTGCAAAATCCTAGAAAAAAACTCACATGTAATTTGCAGTGTCTGGAAGATGATATAATTTGGAAAACGAATCTTTGGTGGAATTTACTCAAAAAATAGCGAATGGTCGCAAAAAACGGTTTTTCACGTTAAAAAGTTTTCAGATAAAAAAATGTGCGCAATAAAATAACGAACAAAATGAGCCCTAGTGGAACTCAATTGGCCCAGTGGTTTCCTTGCAAATTGCAAAAGAACACGAAATTTGCACGTTTCTTCAAAAATTCATAACCTCGGTTCAAATACATACCAAATGCTGAAATTTGCACAAGTTGGAGTTTTAGTAATCCTTAACCTATCCTCAAAATTTCAATCGAAAATACCACGTAGTTTTTGCAAACCTTGCTTTTGCAAAAAAAGGCCCTCTTCTGCACGCCACGAAGGCCCTGTGGCAGTCGAACTGATATTTAATCAATGCTGTTGTATTCTTCAAAATTTACTCTACAAAGTGTTTTTTTTCATTATGCCGAAAGCCGATTGGAAGCATGGGAAAAACGGGATCGAAAACAGTTAATTTCAGCGCTGTGGAAGGGGGGGCAGCCGAGTACCCCTTCACTCTCGCTATCTTCACTCTGTGTCCCTTCCACAGCACTGAAATTAATAGTTTTCGATCGCGTTTTTCGCATGTTTCCAATCGCTTTTAGAAAAAAAAAAAAAAAGCAACGGTTTGCAAAATTTAATTAAATTCTGGCTTCCTTTTGTTTTTAATTTTGTAAAATAAATTCAAGTTTTCTAAGCAATCAGATGGCATCTTGCAAACTTAAAATATTTTCTCCTGATGCATTGTGACGTTACGATAGATTAAAACGAAGCACATGGAGATTAGAAAATACTGAGTCTCTTTGTTGTTCTAATGTTGCGATGTAATTTCTCTAAATTCCTATTTTAAATTGCAATAAGAAATGCAAACTCAAAAAGGTAACCAAGAAATCATAAAATAGTGTGGCAATAATCACCTCAGATTGCTTCAGCTTTTCTTCTAGATCCTTAACAAAAAGCTCAAGTTCTTGTATCTTGGATTCCTGTTCCTCTATTTTTTCCTGTTGGATGGTATACATCTGCCTCATTTCGTCTGACTGGTTGGCTTCTAGATAAAAAAAAAGAATAACAATTACTACCTAGGCGCATCAAAGAGTCAGGGTCACATCTTTAAGGTGAAGTAAGGTGAAGTGAATACTGGGTTCCCTGGACTTAAATGATTGAAAACAAATTAGTCTAGACGAGCCAGGTTTTTTCGAGTTTTAAAGAAAAAATTGAATTTATACGAAAAAAATGTTCAGGTAAAAAATGTGCACAATAAAGAAACGAATAAAATAAGCTCCGGTGGAACTCAACTGGCCCAGTAATTCCCTAGCAAATTGCAAAAAACCACTTTAAATACATATTAAAACATGAAATTTGCACATGTTAGAGTTTTAGTAGTCCTTAACCTACACTCAAAATTTCAGATCTTCAAATCATCTCATGAATGAACGCTGCTCAAATAAAATGAAGTCACACATAGTAAAAAATATTTTTTTATTGTTAGGCCAATCTCAATAGACAGGACAGCTTAAGGTAGTTATATCACGAAAGGTACATCTGCTAGCGAATCGATAAACTTGAGACACGAGAGACAGAGAGAGAAAGGGAAGATTTGGCGACGCCACATATAGTTGATTCACTCATCACTAATGTCAATATATTTTTACCTTTTTTAATTAATGGAAAAATATATTATTATACATATAATAAATAAAATTGGAATGAAAATTTGTGAATCTTCTACTTTCCCCATAACCCAGTTAATAAAAATTTACAACAAAATACCAAATCAATTCAAAAACTTATTAACCAAAAACTTCAAAGGAAAATTAAAAAAAATATATTTAAGTCATCATCCTTTTTCTTCCATTTCGGATTATCTTAACCCTGATCTATTTGTGTAAAATATCAAACTCATCTAAAAGATTTAAAAGTAGAAAACATTTACGTGAAAATGCATTTTACTGTCTGTCCCACCATCTCATGGCGGGCGAAACGGACGGTGCCGCGTCCGATGTGAAATTGGAAAAAAGAACCTTTAAATGTTGTAAAACTAAACCAGTGGCTGTAGTAACTTGTATTAACTGTGGGGAAATATTCCATAATAGCTGTGCTGATCAGAAAAAGATACCATATCTATCCAAGACATTTGTAAAATGCTGTGAAAAACAAAACATTGACATAACCTCAAATATGACGGAAATTATTTATCTCAAGGAGCAAATCAGACTTTTAAATGACATAATAAAGGACAAAGACACAATTATAAAAGACAAAGAATATATAATTAATAATTTAGAAGAAAAAATAAAGTTTATAACCCAAAAACACATGGATGAAAAAAGCACCATAAATGAAACCAAATGGAAAAAGACCGAAAAAACACCAAACAAAACAGCCAGTTCTTTGGCAAAAACACCAATTAATCTGACAACTGATGAACAGAATGAACAAATAACAGTCCCTCCGAAGAAAATAAATACCCATGCAAGCAAAGCTGATAGATATCATCACACTCCTAAGAAAACAGGAGATCCAGAAGTAAGGCCTACCTCACCTACAAATCAAAGCCAATGGACTCAAGTTACACATAAAAGTAGTAACAAACACGAACAAACATCTACAAGTGAAAAAAATAATCAAGCACCAAATCACATACGAGCAAAACGTACGGTTATAAGGGGCAGTGCACAGGTCCAGAACACTACTTTCTCGGCTGCAAACCAACTTCGAGTATGGCTTTCGGTCAGTAAAGTCGGAGACACAACAGGTGATGAAATCAAAACTTATCTGGAAAAAAAATTTGAGGGGTATGAATTTATCGTTGAGCCACTCCCAAAACAAGAAACGGCAATGAGCTCTGCATATAAGATAGGTGCTAACTTGGATCTCATGGATCAGTTATACACTGGAAGCACATGGCCAGAAGGGGTAATAGTCCAGAGATACAATTTTTTTCGTAAACGACCACGAAATATCCCCAACTCATTGGACAAACGGGCTTAAAATACTACACCAGAACATTCAAAGCTTAAGAAATAAAAATGGTGAGTTAGAAATATTTGTCAACGAAGAAAATGTCTCAGTCATTTGTTTAACTGAGCACTGGCTTCATCAAGACGAGATAAAAGCTGTACACCTAGACGACTATGCACTTACAAGTGCTTCCTGCAGAGACAAAGGCTATGGCGGTAGTGCCATCTATGTCAAAACAAATTTAATATCCAACGAATTAGTTGATATCAAACAGTTCAATTTGGAAAAAGTGTTTGAATGCTCAGGGGTAAAAGTAAATATTAATAAAATAGATCACTACATTATATGTATATATCGCTCTCCAAACTCCGATGTTAAGGACTTCTTAGCCCGTTTAAATGAATCTCTCAATCTTATACATAACAAATACAAAATTAAGCAACTTACAGTATGTGGTGATTTTAATATTGACTATATAAGTAATTCAAAAGACCGTAATGAACTACTGGACATATTAAGTTCATTCTCTCTAACTATAACTTGTCAAGAACCTACAAGGATAACATCTATCTCGGAAACAGCTATCGACTATATGTGTACTAATATAGAAGATCATATCTGCACTAACTCTGAAATCGGTTTGTCTGATCACAACGGACAACTCATATATCCCCATTACAATAGAACCACCTAAAACACAATTTAAAAGGAGATTTTACTCCAAACAAAATTTTGAGTCTCTTAAATCATACTTGCTTAAAGAAAAAAAAAGAGAATGTTTATAGTGTAGACATAACCTATGTCGATAAACAATTTGAAAACTTTAATAGTATTTTACATCATTATATAAATTTATCTTTTCCTTTAGTTAATTGTGCCTCTACTAATGTCAATAATAAATCAAAATCGTGGGTAACCCCAGGTATTAGAAAGTCATCAGCTAATCTAAAAAATATGTCATTGCTGAGCAAAAACGGCTTAATGGATTTAACACGTTACAGAGCATATAAAAAAATTTACAACAAGGTGATAAGAGCAGCTAAAAGAATGAATAATGACAATTATCTTCTTAAGGCAAAAAATAAAGCAAAGGCGATGTGGAATGTTTTAAAAAGTAACTCAAATCAAAAAGGAAACACAAACAACCAAACTCCATTCTTAACTGTTAATAACAATACTATCTCAGATCCTAAGAACATGGCAGATTTATTTATAAAATACTTTATCGACATACCAAAAACCATAACAAAAAATCTACCTGCTGACCCCGATAACTATAGACCTCCTCCACCTACGCATAATGAAACCATGTTCCTAAAACCAGTCAGTACCAATGAAATAATTCAAATCATAAACTCCTTAAAAAACTCTAACTCAAGTGGCCCAGATGAAGTAACAACTCAACTAGTTAAAGAATGCAAAGATTTTATAGCAGAGGTACTTGCATATATCATAAATAACAGTTTTCAATTTGGAACTTTTCCTGAGTTACTAAAACTAAGTAAAATTGTACCTATTTACAAAAAAGGTGATAAAACCCTAATAGATAACTATAGGCCAATATCCTTAATATCAGTTTTTTCCAAAATAATCGAGAAAGCCATGTTAAATCGATTACTCTCATTCTTAAACAAATACAAATTAATGTCTACCAAACAACATGGTTTCACGAAAGGAAAATCCACGATGTCTGCCCTAGTGGAGTTTATAATGGAAATTTACAAAAATCTTGACAATGGCAACAACATCTTAGCCAGCTATATTGACCTATCGAAGGCTTTTGACTGTGTCAACCACAATATGCTGTTATGCAAGTTGAATAATCTTGGTATCAGAGGAACCTGCAATCAATGGTTTAAATCTTACCTTTGGGAAAGAAAACAGTGCGTTATATGCAATGGTCAAGAATCAAAAACTATGACCAATAACCATGGCGTTCCACAAGGCTCAATCCTGGGCCCCGTGCTATTTATTATATTCACCAATGACCTCGACCAAACTATCCCAGGTACAGTGGTAGAGTATGCTGATGATATTTCTCTTATCTCAGAATCAAGTGACTATACAGATCTAGTACAGGAGGCAAATCAAAAACTTAATGATGTGTTTTCATATCTTTGTAAGAATAACTTAATTATGAATCAGGAAAAAACTGTTAACATGAGCTTTCGCTCATCGAATGTAAAACCACAGCAGAGTGCACTTATAAGAGTCAACAATAAGACTATAAAACAAACGAGTTTCAAGCTCTTAGGTGTAGTATTTGACGAACTCTTAAAATGGGACGAACACATCAGCCTGCTGAGTACGAAATTATCCAGCATTTGTTATGCACTAAGACAACTCAAAGAAGTGTGTAGTCTAACCACTGTTAAAACTTACTACCACGCAAATTTTGAATCTATTATGACGTACGGTGTAATCTTATGGGGTAAATCATCAGAGTCTGAAAGGATCTTTAAGCTACAAAAACGGGCCATTAGATACATGTTGGGCATGAATCTAAGAGACAGCTGTAGAGAAAAATTTAAATCATTGAGGATACTTACCCTACCTTCGCACTACATTTACAGCATATTAATATATGTGAAATTAAATTTTAAAAACTTCACCCAACATTGCATGAATCATGATTACGCAACCAGAGGAAACAGCAATCTACAATACGACACTCATAGACTTGAGCTATACAGGATGAGTCCATACTATCAGGGTGCTCTACTTTATAATAAACTGCCTAACGACATAAAACAGTACCGCTCCATTACGCAATTCAAAAACCATTTGAAGGATTACCTATTTAAACATGGTTTCTACAGTATAGAGGAATTTTTAAATATGTAATTACCCGGTCAACAAATTCACACAATTACATGTACATTCTCTTTAATTCTGCTATGCACTAAATGATGATAAATACATTGTAATAAATTATTTTTTTATAAACTGTATACAAAACACTATGCTCACATGTTTAGTAACTTCCTTTATTTTTATATTTGTTAGTCTTAAGTGTATTAGTGTGTGATATTTTTACTATATTATGTTAGTTTGTGCCTTATTCTTAGTTGTAGTTTATAGCTATTATAATTGTATATTTTGACACATCCAATATCTTATACTAGATCCAAATGGGAAAATAAAGTTCTTATTCTTATTCTTATCTTAACTTGTCAATGTGAAGGGGAAAAAATATTTTTATTTAAATGTACTATTTTATATAATTTTGTATGTAACTGTAATGTCTATTGTGGATTTTTATTTACTAAAACATGTTTCTTTGGCTTGCTCTACACCGTTTCATGGTATAATTGAATAAAGGATATTATTATTATTATTATTTCTTATATGACACTGCATTTAAAATAAACGTAAAGTATTTTCAAATAGTGCGATGTTGCCACGTTTACTACTCATGTCCTTCATTCAATAATTTTCAGGTAGCTGCCATTATGTTACTTTACGGTGAATCATTTCGATATTTATACACGTGCTTCGTCAGGAATTAATTTAAATATTCCTTGTTTTTGAGATCATTCTTAATAAGGATCAATCGTAAGAGGGAAAATAGTGTCACGACATCAATTTATTTCGCATGGCGTACATGCAATCTTAAATGTCGATAAAAACTGTGAACTTTGAGCGAATGAATCTCGGAAACGGAATGATAAATGGAGTTCATATTTTACCAGAATGTTTATCGATATGTGAATTAAATTTGCAGCAAGTTTCCCGACTTTCTTGAATAACGTGAATTGCGGTATAACTACCTTAAACTTCATTAAAAAAGCCGGCAAAACATGGTGTTATGAGATGTACTTTTCTTGAGAAAGTTGAGGTATAAAAAGAAGTCTAACAGGAGTTAATTAACAAGATCGGTCAGTCGGATAAGGTTTTTCAAAAACTATATATTCTTCTCAATAAATAGTAAAAATTTCAATTTGACATTTTCATTTGTAGAAGCATTTTATTTTCGTCGATTTCAGAACTTAAAAAGTTGAAAATAACAAATGAAACGTAGCCTGACGGGCTTAAACACTTTTTAATGGGTTTTCCTATCATTCTCATATGTTTAATTTTTGGCGTTTTCGCGTTTTATGAGGTAAAAATTTGTGTAATGGAAGATTGCACTACTAGAAAAAGGGCCCTTAAGACTCGCTAGAGGTAAGAAATTATAACCTCTTCGAATACTACATTCGACTGGGAGCACAAAACATTTCAAAACTTACTTCACTGGTGGCGATTTGCGTTTATAATCTTCAGCACTGTTAGTGAAACATATAAAAAGGTTTTAAGACTCACCATCGACTTTGACACCTCGTAATTGGCGCAGGAGGATTGCGACCTTCTCTTCGTAAGATTTTTGGAGTTGCTCCATTTGCTGCAAGTTTTTTTCCTGGCTAACCTTGCATTTTAACTCCGCTTCCTTGGCCTTCTCTTGCATCTAACAGCGAAACAAACAAGTTCAATTATAACGTTGGTGCACATTTAGTTTTTATCTATTTGGTAGATATATAAGTGTGTTTTTTATCATTTTACTTCCCTCGCATACCGAAGGGAAGTATTGTATTCGAGAAAAAATCACCCTCCGAGATTTTTTCGGATTCTGACGTTTCAGAACACGTAGATTCCGAAAATATAGGTTTTTCAATTTCGTCAGTCTGTCTGTCTGTCGGTCTGTCTGTCTGTCTGTCTGTCTGTTGGTGCATTTACTAAAAAACTACTTGACGGAGAGCAGTCAAATTTGGTAGGTAGTTAACCCTACTGTCAGCGGAGAACTGGTAGAATTTTCACTGAAAAATATACAGGGTGGACCGTCTAAACGGAATAAATAGTGAAAAAAATTTTTTTTTGCTCAAATTTAAAATTTCCACGTTTCATGACGCGCTAAACCTATTTCAGAAAAAAAAATTTTTTGAAAATTTTTTTCACATTTTTGAAAAAATTTTTACCAAGTTGAAAAAAATTTTTTTTTGCTCAAATTTAAAATTTCTACGTTTCATGACGCGCTAAACCTATTTCAGAAAAAAAATTTTTTGAAAATTTTTTTCACATTTTTGAAAAAATTTTTACCAAGATGAAAAAAATTTGTTTTTGCTCAAATTTAAAATTTCTACGTTTCATGGCACGCTTAACCTATTTCAGGAAAAAAAATTTCACCAATATTTTTGAAAAAATTTTTACTACTAAAATGAATTTTTTTTTTTCTTTCTTCAAATTTAAAATTTTCACGTTTCATGGCATTCTAAGCCTGATTAAAAAAAAAAGTTTTTTGAAATTTTATCACTAAGATAGAATTTTTCTTTCTTTGTTCAGATTTTACTATCCACGTTTCCATGACATTCTAAAACTATTCAAACAAATTTAAAAATGTTTTTGAAGAATTTTTAAAAAAATTTGAAAACATTTTTAATCCATTTATGTATCACTACTATATAGAACAGACAAAAAAAATTTTTTTTCTCAAATTTAAAATTTCCACGTTTCATGATATTCCAAACCAATTTCGGAAAAAAAAATTTGCAACATTTTGTTACCAGTTTGGAAAAAAATTTAACACCAGAATGCTCAAATTTAAATGACATTCTAAACCTAGGTATTTCAGAAAAAAAAATTGAAAATTTTTTTCACTAACATTTTTCAAAAAGTTTTTACCACTAAAATAGATCGAATTTTTTTTTATTTGCTCAAATTTAAAATTTTCACGTTTCATAGCATTCTAAACCTATTTTAAAAATACATCATTTTTAATTTTTAAACTTTTTTTAGCACTACTATAGAACAGAAGGAAACTTTCCTTTTTGCTCTAATTTAAAATTTCTACCTTTGACATTTTAAACCTATTTCAGAAGAAAAAAATTTGAAAATTATTTTACCATCTTTTGAAAAATTTAAAAAAATTAAATTTTTTAACCACCACTATACTTCCACTCCATTACGTGAATGTTGAATTGAAAATGTGACAGATGGCAATAACATCTGGCATATGCACCTATTATACTTTTATTGAAAAATGTACAGGGTGGTCATCCCAAGAAATATTTCAGTCATGGTGGACATTTGTAAAGGTATTTGCGCAAGCCTGCCATATGTGGCACCTGCTATTTAGTATTGAACTTTTGCTGTTGGATGAGCAATCTGTATATTTTTTTGACCAAAACTTATCAAGTTTTCTTTGTAATAATGGCAATAACTCTACTCCGATTATTATTCTCAATGTCATTTCGTAATTATTATTTTTTTAGAGAGACTGCCATGAACGAGGGAAGTTCTGTGTAAATACCTTTACCGATTTTTTATATAGTTTGTGTAAAACTTTTTAACTTGGTTTTATTTATACCTTTGTTGGCCTTTGTAACTTAATAAATTCATTATTATTATTATGTTTATCTTACTTCGTTGTAGAATTCCTGTAGTTCGTTGACTTTGAGTTGAGTTTGGATCTTTTCTTTCTGTATTTCAGCTGCTTGCTCGAATAATACCTTCAGGGCGAACTTAGCTTCTCCCATCGACTGGAATTTATCAAACCGTGTTTTTGACTTGTTTTCTAAAAATAAAACAATTTTCCTTTAAATTAAATAAAACATTTTAAATCAAGTAATATAATGTATAGTCATCTTCATAATTTTAAGGCATATAAAAAATGGGGTAACTATAAAGCGGGCAGGCGGCATCTTTACTTATTCAATGATACCGCCGCGCGGACTCCTTTAACGGAAATTATTTATGTGCCTTTGAAATATGAAGGCAACTATACACAGTCCGTGAGCGACACATATCCCCTCCCCTCTCCCATTACTTTTAAATGGGCTAAGCCGTTATGTATCTAGACTTGTTCTTTGATCGAGATTATAATTATATTGCTAAATGGGTCTATCGCATTAGTCCAACAGGTGTGGCATATCACAAACCTTTATTTTCATTGAATAGTTAATCCCAATTTCTTCGAGAATGAAAAAGGATTCGAATTTTTCCAAGGTCACATTCTAACCAACCTCTATGTGCTGCATGGCACATCTGACAGAAGCAAAGAGACGCCAATTAGAATTATGCACAGGTCACAATAGGTCTTTCGATGCTATGAGCAATTGGTAAATTATTTTTTTTTAAATTTACCTTCATCTGAGTCTAATAGTTTCTGCTGTAGATCTTGGATTTGAACTGATCTTAGCTCAATGTCCTCCTCGATTGATTTGCATTCGGGGGTATTTGCTGTGGTTTCATTTGCCTTCAATTCATCTAGCTGATGTTGAAGAGTCGCCCGATCTTCTAATAGCCCTGTTAGAGTTGCTTCGGCTTCTACTAGGTTGATGAAAACGTCAAATTCTTGCTTAAGCTGCAAATATGGCATAGTTGAAATTCCATTCAAAGAACAACAGAAAATTAAATTGCTATGTTAGGGAATCCCTCCAATATTAAAGTAGCAAAGTGGGTTTGACGTGACATATCAAAAATGTTCTAATTATAGCTTATAAGAAGTGCTGTAAAACAGTAAAATTTATTGGCTATGGCTAAGCAGTTAAGAGGAATGCCCTTAGTAGTTCCCCTGCGAAGTTTCAAGGATTACCGTTTAGTTTACCCCCGGCAACACCATTTGTAGGAGAAATAACTTTACATTTTATTTGCTAGTGAAGAGAGAACGGATACGTCTTCTCTTTCAACCGCAGGCGCAGTGAGAAGAGGGCAAGAGCTTTATTTCATAGCATTATTACCTGAGAACCTATAATTTATATGATACGAATCACATTTGAAGTGAAAACCGTGTAAACAGATAACTACTGCACATGAACAGGTGGTGGGTCTGATGTAGCATCAGACTTTCAATCGCGGGGTTCTGGGTTCAAAACCTAGTGGCTTCTGCTTTTTTTCTTATTTGTTTGTAGAAAAGTTATAGGCATTTATATATAAAAAAAACATTATGGGTATTTATGTAAGATATAAAATACTATAAAGAATTTTTTTAGTAAATTTGACGAAAGTTTACCGTATTGCCAGATACTAACTTTTATATTTTATTCAGTATCCTGAAATACATCATTCTATAAATATTTGTTTGTTTTATACTTATTATTGAACAAAAACCAGAATTGAGTGGCATTCCCCCATTTAAATATTTTATTGCATGAATATCAAAATTTTTACAAATTACCCGGAAATTTGCTTTTATAGTTATGAAAAAGAATGTTAACATTTTCCTACCAACATATTATACAGTTATACACCTACCAGGACAGGTGGCAGCAAAAACAGGGACGTCCTCACTTATGCATTTATTTTTTAAGAAATTACGTACAGGACGTATTTGATTTAAACATTCATTTTTTCGTAATCTTGTTAAAAAAAAGTGTAATATGTACTTAGCAAATGTCCAGTATTTTTATCCCAAATGTATTTTTAAATTCTTTTTACCCAAAACAAATGTCAGTTTTCGCAATTTAATTAATTTATTACCGTTTTCTTAAATGTTTTTTATATTTCAAATAAGCCGCCGGACATTACTTAAATTGCCAAAGCTCACATTTGCATTTAGTGAAAAATATTAAAAAATATCTCTCAAAAAAAATACTGCCTTAACATATTTTATTCAATAATTAAAATATACAACATTGCCGGAACCAACCGCACAACCACGTCGCGCAGCGTCGTATAGTGTTAGTGCGGTTGACTAATTATATTCCATTGCATTTTTCTAAGGTTATTTCTAGTTTGATTTTCATTAAAATGAAAGTATTGGTAAATCAAACAAGGTAGTCTTGTTGTCACATGGTATTTAATATATCCATACCTATTTTTATTAAAATTAGAATATTACAGAAACGACGCTAGACGTCGGTCGACGTCGAAACGAAAAAATGAAAGAATATGATTCTCAGTATTAAAATTTATCAAATTCAGAAGGTTCACAACAATGACGTTAGGCGTCGGTCGGCGCTGAGACGTAAAAATGCAAGAAAATGAATCTAGGAATCGAAATTTGTCAAATACACGAGTTTTACAAAAACGACGCTAGGCGTCGGTCGGTGTCGAGACGTAAAAATGCAAGAACATAGATTTAGATACACAAGTTTTACAACAACGACGTTAGGCATCAGTCAGCGTCGAGACGTAAGAATATGAATGTAGGAATTAAAATTTATCAAATACACGAGTTTTAAAAAAATGACGCTAGGCGTCGGTCGGCGTCGAGGCGTAAAAATGCGAGAACATAGATTTAGATATCAGATGAAAAATATTATAAAGAAATCTGAGGGCTTGGCTTCCCGTATAGGTGCGCACCAAACCTCAAGTATTTACACTCTACACAGCTTGCTTTTACACATTTTCCCCTATTCATATATCTATACTTACATCGCCACCCCTTCAACGGAATCATCTCAAAATATGATTTAGTTCCAATTGTCGTTATAATACAGATGTACCAAATTTCAAGCGAATATCTCAATTTTATTGTATCAACCTCTTTAATAATGGAGTAGGGGGGGGTGGGGGGTTAAAAAATATTATAAAAAAATCTCAGGCCTTGGCTCCAAATACATACACCGTACTTCAAGTTTCTGTACTCTTATCAGCTTGCATTAATTATTTTCCCCTATTTACCCCTATTTAACCCCCAACCCTTCAACGGAATAAACTAAAAATATAATTTAGTTCCAATTGTCATTATAATATATACGTGTACCAAATTTCAAGTGAATAAGTCAATTTTATTTTATCAACCCCTTTAATAATGGAGTAGGGGTGGTGGGGGGGTTGAAATTTGTTATTAAAAAATCCGAGGCCTCGGCTTCTAAATATAAAAAATTGGAGGCCTTGGCTGCTAGTATACATACACCAAATTTCAAGTTTCTGTACTCTTACCAGCTTGCTTTACCTATTTCCCCCCATTTATCCCTAATTACCCCCAACCCTTCATCGGATATGTTCAAAAAACAATCCAGTCCAGATCTCGTTATAATATATAGGTGTAAGACAATGTCTTAAACCGTTCCGGAGAAAATGTGCTGACAAAAAAAAAAAAAAATACAGACAGACAGACCTACAAACAGAAATTTTTTTTCGCTGAAATTTAAAATCTCGACGTTTCATGAAGTTCTAAACCTATTTCAAGAAATAAAATTTGATTTTTTTTACGATTGCTGTACTTCTAATCCACTATGTGGATGTGGAAGTAATTCCCCTTTTTTTTCTTGTACCATATTGATACACTTTGCGCCTTTAACTATTGTTTATACCCATTACGCGATTAAATGTGTTCCGGTAAAAATTGAATTAAAATAGGTACGCAACAAGCTCAGTTTATATATTTCTCTACTGTAGTAAGAGTCAAAGCCCAGAGAATGAGAAGTCTCAAGTTAGACAAAGAGCCAATGCGTATATGATCCGCCTCTCTGGCTAGGTGGAGATGGAAAACATGCCTAAACAATTATTAAATTACATGCGTAATTGCCCTGAAGTATAACTCATTAAAAAATTGACATTTTTGAATTATTTTTAAACGAATGTGTAAACAAAAGATGATAGAATTATCTGACCGATGCTTTTTTGAGAATGATATCTAGAAGTATGTGAAAATTAAATAAATATCAGACAATCAAATGATAAAGTTTGTGAATTTTTTTCTTAAGATTGGTTCACCGGATTTGAAAAAGCAATGGTCACATTGTAGAACTAGTAGCTAACTTCTTCTAAAAAAAAAATGAGTGTGATACTTGTAAAAATAAAGCTGCTAGAGCTCAGCGCGTTTGTTATATTTCACGTATATTTCCCGCATGCGAGGATTCCTCTTAACCGTTATGAAATATAATGTGTAGATTTTGTGAAATAGGTGCTCATGAAAAGAAGCAAATTAAGCAAAGGACTTAAAGTTATAGCAAGGTAAACACAATTTATCTAGCGGTTGACCCTTCGTCTATGGTATATTTATGTTATGCAAACCATTGTAATTGCTGTAAGAACTATTTTTATCATGTCGTATTAATGTTAATATAGTCTAACTTATGCGTGTTATATTCTTCTTTCTTTTTATTGCTTTATTTATCACTTACTACTATCGGTAGGTAAGTGGAATATCGACTACGCTGAACTAGTACACACATACTTGTAAATGAGAATAAAATAAAATATATCTAGTAAGCTAATATACAATTATTTATTATCACCAAGTTTAACAAAATATAACTTAGATGGTATTTGTACTTAAGTACTAAATGGGTTTTCAACGAAAGACGCCGAAAGTTAACTCCAGAACATTTAGAACATTAATAATATACTTGCTGTAATCGGCATTGAAAAATACTTGTGTATGTTAATTCAGCGTTAAGTACGTCCCCTTCAGTTCCCTTTCAATGAGTGTTTATAACAAATTGACTTTATCAGCTTTGTATAATATGGAATTCGCTAATAAAAATTTCAAGGTAAGATATTGTTTCACACACGCATGCAAATCTTTATGCGCTGACCCATAACCACCTAACGCCAATCCTGATTTTACCACATATCCAATAGGTAATTCCGACCTCTGGTCATCAGTTTTATGGTTTCGGAGATTACCTCCTACATACAAATAACCTTATCTCAAGGAGTTTTAAAGTTTGCGAGAAAACCCATTTGCCAAATCCAATTTATCAATATCCCAAAATGGCTACAAACAAATTCTACATACCCAAGGTCCAATCCTCTCAACTTTTCCTTGAATCTTGGCATCCTGTCCCTGTTTCCTCAAAGCCAACATATTTTTCAAACGTTTATTTAATGCCTCTGCTTCTTCGACTCTCCTTTTGAATACATTCTGTTGTTTTGTGTGCATGGCTTTCATCTTCATCATCTCATTTTCCTTCTTCCTGTCTTGCTGTTTCAAACGCTGGCATTCCTTTTCGTTTTCCTTTCTCCACTGTCTGAACTTGTCAGATTCTTCCCGCATTGTACGTAGCAATTTCACTTTCATCTGTTTCATCTGAGTTATCTCGTGGTTGAGCTTGGTGATTCGCTGTTCATCTTTCTCCTTCAACTTGATAAGGCGAGCCTGCTCCTGAACCTATACAGGGATTAACAAATTAGGTTGTTATACAATAGATCAAGCACCAGAGAGGAAAAAAAAGACGAAATGCGTCAAATTGAGGTAGAAGGTTACCAGTTTTTTAAGCCCTAGATTTTACTATTTTGAATAAATATCTAGATTGACAAATAGTAATCTCTTCTATTTATTTTTGAAATTTCCTCTTCTTCAATTATGAAAATGTAGATAAAAATGTACAATTTGACCTTATAGCGCCTAGGCAAAGGAGCCTGAAAAGGTCGTATAAAAAAAATACCAACCAGGGTTTTTCAGCGGGAATGTGAACCTCTTAATATGTATACTATTATACCTAAAATCCAACAGCTGGAAATTAGTGTGTCTATGTTTAATTAACAGGTGCAATTTTTGGCTTGTATAAATTTATCTTTATAGGTTTTACGAAAATACGTCCGAAGAAGAGTTTAAGGTATTAAAAATATCTACAAAATGAGCCCAACTGCATTAAAATCGGCTAATTAGTTTTTAAACAAAATGCAAAATACTGCTAAATAACGCTGTTTCTTAATTAATTTTTAACTTTAAAAATAATGAATGTATACTTGTATAATCTTTGCAAAAAAGCGTTCGTTTATTAAAAAAGCACTTTTTTGAAAATTCATTTCTGAAAGGAAAGTTAAAAAAGGTCTGTTTTATGGACTTTTTGTCAAATGAAAACGAAATTTCGTTCTATCTCGCTCGCTGCAGCATCTGAACTTGGACGTTCAAAATCATCCACGCTCGCAAGTTACAAAATGTAAAATTTGACAAACGCCATTTGATACTTTATATAGAATATTACTAATAGTGCAGTAAAAAAAAAAGAAATAAACGATGAGATATGCATAGTCTTGTAACACCAATATTATGATTTCGTACCTTCTGGGGTATCACCAGGAGTATATACAGTATGTCCACGGATCGAGTTTCAAAGAGGAAAAACTATTCTTTTACAAGAAAAAGTTTTAATCTTTTCAAATTTTCTTTTAGGTTCAGAGAGAAATCGAAAATAGGTAAATTTAGTAGAAATTTTTTTCAGTAGAATAGTTATTGGTTATATTATTTCTGTTCTTAAGTTTATGAAATTAAAATTTAGTAAACAAAAGTAATGTTAACAATTATTACTATGACAACGTGAACTTATTTTTTGGGACTAAATTTACCTATTTACAATGGGCTTGTTCCATGATATTCTTTTTATATGGTTTTTATACTTTTTCATATAGTACTCGATATTTTCATTATACACTTAAAATTTCGTATTATTAACTTTTTCCGTTCTCGAGATATAAGGAGTTGAAATTGGTAATAGTTGCAAAAACCGAGCGCTCATATGTGACGTCACTATACGTAAGTGACGTAAGAAAAATGTCTTTCTGGGACCTTTCAAATTTAACCTGAAAAGTCGAAAAACATGGAATTTTTAAACGCTGGTAACTAAATAAATACGTCGAGTGGAAGTTCGTTCTATGTGTCTACGGAAAGGAGAAGGTCGGCGATGAATTATAATCATAAATTGCAGGGTCGAAATTGAAAATTCGTTCTGGCAGGAGCGAGAGAAAATTGTAATTTTTTGACATTTCACCAAATTGTACTCTCCTACTGTCAAGTAGTAAGCAAAACAAACAGTACTTCGAAAACAATTATAATTATAACCAATAAGGAGCATCAAGTCTATTGAGATCGCCGAGTCTATGCGTATAGTGACGTAGCGCCTGGCCACGTCCCATTTTCGTGAGATGGAAATTTGTAATAGTTTTTAAGATACTAAACGTGCGAATAAGATTCTGATATTTTGCAGATCCATTAATTTATACTTGCACTTTCGATTTGTGAAATAAAAAAAAAATGCTGAACAAGCCCATTTCTCTGAAACTAAAAGAAAATTTGAAAAGGTTAAAACTAAATTGGCCGTTTTGGGACATTCAAAAAGTTTTATCAAGAATACATTTTTCTTGTGAAATGAAAAATAAAAAAGTGTTTCCTCTTTGCAACTCGATCCGTGGACATACTGTATATCTGAGTTTTGAACGTCCAAAGCCTATTGCGTTTTTTTAATGAACAATTTTGTTTTTTGAAAAGCGTTTTTTTTTAGGTAAAAAGGAATATCTCTGGTTCCAGAAGTCTAGATCGGGACAAACTAAAAACCAAAAACATTCGTAATTAAAATTCTAACAAATCTGCGTTGGTTTTCGATCATTTGAGTACATACATAACTTACAAAATGAAATAAATTGGATAAGAAGCGTTTTTTTTTTTCATTTTAACGCCCGGGGACATCAAAAGTTCCGAACGGCTTTACACTTTCAGAAAATATACCTTCTGTTGAAAACACCCTGAAATTTTGGTGCCCAAATATTGAAACTTGTGGACACAAATGAATTTGTTATCTGAAATTTGGACTGCCTGATGCTGTTTTGTGCCATTAAGTCCAAAACGGATCATCTTTTTTTTACAAAATGTAGTTCTGGATTCAGCTTTCCGATGACGTTAAAAAAAATTTGTTTTGAAGTCATTTTGGCCACTTTCTTGGCATTTATTTATAGACCAAATTACAACATATAGATTTTATCGGCCATTTTGAAAACCCTTAAAAAAATTTTTTATCAGAAAAGAGTTGCGAGAACTTTAATTTAAAAAGTAAATTTTTGTCTATCTGAACTCGAGACATTTAACTTTTAGCATTTAGCCAACTGTTAATTAACAAATGCCTATTTTTGGCTAATATTTGAACTGTATCATTTTGAAACATATTTACTTCATATGAAAAGCCCAAAAAACATTTTTAACTTATAAAAACTAATTTTCAAGCATTTAGGTACATTTCATTGTTGTTAATTAGCCTGAATAACTTTTTTTTAAATTCATATATCTAGATTACCTCTCGTTTTGTTGCACCGTACTCAATTGTTTCTGGCTTACTTAAGTTGGTAAAGTCTGTTTTTAAACCAGGAGGAGTAAACGAAACGAAAAACGAAAGTTCCATTCACACCATAAAAGTAACTAAAAAATACACTAAAACCTTTTTGGCGTTTTGGGCAACCAACAACACACGACTACAATGTTTTTGTATGAATTTTATTACATTATATAATGCCACGACCTCTATTTGACCTCTAGGTATTTTATACAACATCCATACCATTTACGCAATATAAAGG
The DNA here is from genome assembly GCA_963583905.1 of Stenurella melanura. Taxonomy (NCBI): domain Eukaryota; kingdom Metazoa; phylum Arthropoda; class Insecta; order Coleoptera; family Cerambycidae; genus Stenurella; species Stenurella melanura. Next base: position 188,837,773 of record OY757310.1, read on the forward strand.
CACGAAGTAATTGGCCACTCTTACCTTCAGATTTATACGAAAGGGATTAAAAACTGATATATACTATGCAAACGATAAAATAAAAATTATAACCAAATAATTTATGACATAAAATTAATTTTTTTACAATATGTCAAAATTTAAGACTATTGCATTGTGTAAAACTGGCGAGGGCGTACCCAATCACAGAGCTAAGATTTAGCGTGTTAAATTTAAAACGCTCCTCCTGGTTTAAAAACAGACTATAGTTAACGTATGTATTTAGGGGAATTTGATATTCTGCGAACTTCTCTTTATAAAATTATAACCTTATTTTTCTTGACTAATGTGAAATATTTGTTCTGTTCAGAGACAACTCTGCTTCTTTGTGTGTGTATTTACTGCTATTTATCTTTTTACAAGATGCTAAAATTTAAATATCACGAGTTCAGATGGAGAAAATGTTACTTTTTTTTAAAATTAAAGTTCTCGCAGTTCTCTTTCCTTTCTGACAAAAAATTATCAAAAATGTTTTCAAAATGGAAGAGAAAATCAATTTGTTGTCATTTGGTTTAGAAATAAATGGCAAAAAAGTGGCCAAAACGACTTTAAAAGAATTATATTTTAATGTCATCGAAAAGCTGGTACCTATCCAGAACTACATTTTGAAAAAAAAAAAAAAGAAATTCATTTGTGTTCACAAGGTTCAATATTTGGGCACCAAAATTTCAGGGTGTTTTGTTCTCAACAAAGGGTGTATTTTCTGAAAGTTTGAAGCCGAAAGTATGAAATCATAATATTGCTGTTACAAAACTATACACAATGTCCTTTTTCTACTCTACTAGGTCAACAAGCAGCAAACATCTGGCAATATTACGCACCTTTCTGCTTAGATCGTGCATCTGGGCCTCTAATTCTTGCACCCTTTTTCGGTGTAGTTCTGCCTGTTTACTGGACGGACCTTGTGTTTGTACATTTTTTAGTTGCTGAAGAAGTTCACTCCTTTCTTTTTCCAGCAGTTTAATTTTCGCCTCATTTTCTGCCAATGCCTTATAATCCACCATGTACTGATTGTTGGTGGCGAGCTGTTGTGCCAAACTCTCCTTTAGGATGAGCTGCTTCTGAATTTCTACCAACTCGGAATTCAATGCAACTTGTCTCGTGGTGTGGGTTTCTTGTTCCAATTGAATTTCGGCAGGTGTTTCTCCTTCGACCACCAACGCTGACATTAAATGGTTGTTAAATGATTCCTCATGGTGCCTGAAAATGTTCGCATTGAGTCAGGGTTCGTATTTTAAAATGAAAGTAAAATGCCCCGAGCTTTCCAGATTTTCCACGACATAACTTTAGGTTTTCGTAAGATTTTAATTTAACTGTTTTGGACCCCGCACATGCCTTATGGAAATTGACCTATAGTTAATTTGGCTAGAAGTTTAGTATTGTTACACGTTTACACCCCCTGGTAAACTCATGTTACGCTTATAAGCAAATTATCTGCATATGGCTTTGACGAGAGTAGCTTGCAACTTGTTAAATTATACCTCACAGAAAGTCGTCAATATGTGCCATGCAATAACGCACATTCCAACGAAAAAACTGTCCTATATGGAGATCCGTAGGGCTCGGTGCTAGGTCCCGCTCATTTCATAATTTATATTAACGAAGTGTAAGACAATTTCCGTTATGTACACCAATAAATATTATTATTATTATTTATTACTTGATACTTCACTTCTAGTTCACTTGGGATCACTTCGAACTTATCGGATCTTAATTAATCTCTCTGCCGCTGTCTTGTTTGCCCTTTAAACACCACATATGGCCTCTGGAACATTCAGGTCCTTTTGGCATAGAAATCTCGATTTACATTAATAGCGCCATCTCTGAAGTGGTAGTTGAACTCCCTCAACACAGTACATGTTTCTAATGAGTAGTGGCAAGCTGCCTCTAACAATAATATTGATAGTTTTTTTTTCCATCGCCGTTTCAAGCTTTTGCAGTTCACCATTACAGAAAAATGTCAGAAAAAAAATACTTTTCCTCTGTTACCATTTTTGAGATACTGAGGCTCAAACATAGGAAAAATACTGTTTTACAGTACATCAGACATGACCGTAATATAAAACTGATGTACTATTTAAAAGCCTTTCCTCTTAGAGAGGGGAGAAAAGGAAAGGAAAAATGAATGAATTTGGATTTTGTCAATATACTTTACATACTCATATGACTTCATCACAATTTACAGATCGTAAAAAACTGTCCCTCAAAATATTATTACATCTCCATTTTCTACAACAAATAATCTTTATTTGATGCATGAAAACAGCTTTGTAATACATTTAGTTCAAAAGTTATGTTACGTCAAAGTTGGCCAGATAGTACTTTTGCCGATGGACCATTTTTATAAATGGAGTTCAATTCGTAATTAAAAAAAATTCAGGAATAACTTATTACTATTGATGAAACGGAAAAAAAGGATTTCTTTCCATTGTCATGGCAAAATGTGAACATTTTAAAAGGCTGTAAAAAAAAAACTATCAATTTTCTGTAGCCATGAAAACTTTTGATCGGTGATTACAAATTTAACCGTTGGTCAATGCCCATAAGGAATGGTCTTTTGAAAATGAATAGACTGACATCCATATTTAATTTCTTTCCATATTAACAATATCACATTGTTATATCTATAGGGGAGTCAAATTAGACAAAAAAGGACCCGAATTTCAGAAAAATGCCCCGATTGTTCATCTTTGTTAGAACGTGTTCTGAAAAGTGTGGAGAACAAAATATCAAAATGCCACCACGAGAAATTGTGTGGAAAACTTTTTATTAAACAATCGGCTTGTGTTCCATGATATTCTTTTTATATGGTTTTTATACTTTTTCATATAGTACTCGATATTCTCATTATGCACTTAAAATTTTGTATTATTAACTTTTTCCGTTCTCGAGATATAAGAAGTTGAAATTAGTAATAGTTGCAAAAACCTAGCGTGACTATACGCAAGTGGCATAAGAAAAGGCTTTCTGGGACCTTTCAAATTTAACCTGAAAAGTGGAGAAACATGGAATTTTCAAACGCTGGTAACTAAATAAATACGTCGAGTGGAAGTTCGTTCTATGTTTCTACGGAAAGGAGAAGGTCGGCGATGAATCCTAATCGTAAATTGCAAGGTCAAAATCGAAAATTCGTAGCGACAGGAGCGAGAGAAAATTGCAATTTTTTGACATTTCACCAAATTGTAGTTACTGCCAAGAAGTAAGCAAAACAAACAATACTTCGAAAACACTTATAAATATAACAACTAAGCAGCATCAAGTCTATTGAGATCGCAGAGTCTATGCGTATAGTGACGTAGGGCCTGGCCACGCCCTATGTTCGTGAGGTGGATATTTGTAATAGTATTTAAGATACTAAAAGTGCGAATAAGATTCTGATTTTTTGCAGATCCATTATTTTATACTTGCACTTTCGATTTATGAAATTAAAAAAAAAAAAAAAAAAAAAATGCCGAACAGGCCCATTTAGATGCAAAAATACGATATTTCATGAATAACTTGTCATTACAATACACACCAATATCTCAATTTTATTTTATCATTCCTTTTAATAATGAAATGGAGGTGGTGGGGCGGAAAGGTTGAAAAATATTATAAAGAAATCTGAGCTCTTGGTCTCTAGTATATACACCAAATCTCAAGTTTCTGTACTCTTACCAGCTTACTTCATACGTTTTCCTCTATTTACCCCACCCCTCAACCGAATCATCTCCAAATATAATCTAATTCCAGATGTTGTTTTCGCTCACAAATATTTGCAACTCTTGAATTTCAAGTGAATATCGCAATTTAATTTTATCAGCTCCTTTAATAACGGTGTGGGGGTGGTGGAGGGGTGAAAAATGTTATAAAGAATCTGAGGCCTTCGCTTCTAGTATATACAACGTCAACAAATCCCAAGTTTCTGTACTCTTACTAGCTTGCTTTACTTATTTTACCCTATTTACCCCCAACCCTTCACCGGATATGTTTAAAAAACAATCCAGTTCCAGATCTCGTCATGATACATATTTCGATTTTTTTTTTTTACAATTATACTTCGACTCCGCTAAGTGGATGTAGAAGTAAAAGAAATAATTGTTTATGGGGAACTTGACAAAGGCAATTACGTTGTATCACTCATGTTTGACTTATCCAAAGCCTTTGATAGTCTAAATAGGCATTTTGTCTTAAAAAAGTTATACACCTTAGGCATTAGGGGAAATTTACTATACTGGATCGAATCTTACCTAGAAAACCGCGAATTACTAGTAAAAATAAATAATGAATTGTCAGACAGATTCCCTGTTACTCTAGGGGTTCCTCAAGGATCGGTCTTGGGTCCGTTGATTTTTCTACTTTTTGTTAACGATTTACCTCACTTTATTAGTAAAGGTAGAGTCACTATGTTTGCAGACGATACCACAATAACGGTAGCCGGCAAATCCCTTGAGGAAATTCAAATGAAAATTGTGGACACTTTTAGTGAAATGGATCTCTGGTGCCATAATAATTCTTTAATTCTGAATAAGCAAAAAACAGTATGTATAAATTTTCATCTTCAAAAGACTATTCCTGACATTCTTATAAAGGAGTCCCCTTATACCTTTGTAACTCATACTAAACTACTAGGCACCTGGCTTGACTCTGATATGAGTTTCCGCAACCAAATCACACATGTATGTGGAAGGCTGAATAAGGCCTTTTACGCGATTCTACAGATGAAGTCGTTCTTAACTGTAAAGTGTACAATAAATCTTTATTATGCTTTTGCTTACTGCCATCTCTCCTATAATATCATGTCTTGGGGTTCTGCCTCTGATCTCGGTAGAGTTTTGATTTCACAAAAAAGAATATTAAGATTAATGTTTAATTTGGACTACCGGGCAAGTTGCCGTCAAGTTTTTAAAGAATATGCAATTTTAACCGTGCCATCTATATACATTCTGAAATGTGTTTTGTTTACCAAGAGACACCTAATGGACTTTATACACCAACCCGATATTCACAGCTACAACACAAGAAATATAAACCTGCGATTGCCTACTTACAAAACAACTATGTTTCGTAAATCTCCACGCTACAACTGTATCATCCTCTATAATGCATTACCTGATGACATTAAATTATTAGGGAACTATACTACTTTCAAAAAAGGTGTTAAATCTTTTTTGGAAGTAAACGCTTTCTACTCCGTTAAAGAATTCTTGTTTTCAATAGGGAATTAAGGCCTGCAGCTTGGGTTTATATGTTTCATCACTTGTAGCATATTTTATTTTTATTTTATAATATAACTGATTTTTATTACTGATTATTTTAATGTAACTGTATTATTTATTGCTGTTTATATACATATATTCTTTTCCTGTAAAATTTTTTGTACCGTTATTTTATGACTTGCCTTTGTAACTTATGTTATGTTAATTTGTGGTTAATAAACTTATTATTATTATTATTATTGAAAGTATAAATACCTAATTTCTTGTTCGGTCTTCCTTTGTTCAGAATTGATTGCCTCAAATTGACATTGAATTTGCTGCAGTTTGGTTAAATTTTCTTTTATTAGGCCAGCATCGTTGTTCTCAAAACCAGTACTTATATTCTGAAACGTTATGTCGTATTGATCTTTAAGCTCTGAAATTCTTGTATTCAGTGCTTCATTGGCATTTTGTAAAATGATGATTTTTTCATGTAAACCTGTTTTGTCGACAAGAGCGGCAGACAACTGTACAGTAAGGTCACGAATTTTAAGATTTAAGTCCAAGATCTGCTTCTTGAGTAGTTCGATTTCAGCTGGACATATTACAGGCCCTCCTGAAATTAAAACAAGAAAACTATTAATTAATGATTAATGAAGACATTATTATTTCGTTCAGCCAATCTAATGGAGTAATATATTTTTTGCGATAGGCGAATGATTGAAATTGTACATGAAATATGGTTATTTTTACATTCCTCATGAAAAGCAGCCCATGGTTAAATTGGCTAAAAAGGGTCTTAGCCGAAACGGCGCCAGAAGGCAATCTTTAAAATACCCTATGTTTTAGTTGGTCTATATTACATATTTATTAAAATTGAAGAAAGAATTTTTTTACGGTTAGAGCTGAGGTACAATCGCCAAAAATATAAATAATATGGCTACACTTACTACTTCTACTAATTGTTTCATTAAAAACACATGGGTGCAACACTTAAAAAAAAAAGTTCGTTTACGATAGGTTTTATGTAGAGTCGGGTCTAGTTTAAAATGACCCATGTATGAATTAATATTGCGCATACGTTTTCACTATTTCTTGCACACAAACTTAAAGCAATAGCCTAAAGACGTTGTAAATGTTTCTATCCTCAAAAATGTCGCCTTATAAACATATTCATTAAGGGTCAAATTTCAGTAAGCTTGGCAGGCAATCCGCGTGTCATGACACTAGTATATAGGGGTTGCATAATTATGTGACGTCACACTAATTGATTCCATTATAACTACAAATTGCATTCAACAATGGTTACAACCCCGAAGTAATAGACAATATCATTGTGAAAAAATGTTTCAATAAAGCCATTAAAGAAGTATATCCAACTATAAAAGATCAAAATGACAGTTTCAAAATTCTCACTTACATTGGTTACCCAACCCAACAAAAAACTTCCTCTTTTTTAAAAAAACGTAATATTAATGTAGCTTTCAAAACTAATAACACAATAGGAAAAGATTTAAAAAATGCAAAAGACCAAAATTTCATCAGAAAATAAATCAGGCGTCTATAAGTTGACTTGTGGTGCTTGTCCTAAGGTATATATTGGACAAACAGGAAGATATTTTGGTAAACAGTTATCAGAACACAAAAGTTACAACAGTAATAAAACAGACTCAACTTATGCTAACCACCTAATAGAAGTAGGTCACATGTTCAACGAAGAGTTTAAAATTTTACACACCGAGAAAAAAGGGTTAAAACTCGATTTACTAGAATCTCTAGAAATAAATAAACTGAAGTCGTCTAATATTTTACTAAATTACCAAACTGAAACAAACTCATCTCCCTTACTAAATTTATTTAAGTACTTAGACTATTAAAATTAGATTCAATAAATTACCTAGAAACATATGTACCTTTCCATTTAGTAATTAAAATTATATTGTACTTTTCCACTTAGCAATTAAGATTAGGATTAGGTCGAAATTGTATAAAACCATATAGTTTGTGCATTGTAAAATTAGTATACTAGTACTCAACATCCGAAGAAGCCACGTCATGTAGACAAGAAATAAAGTGAAAATCAAAAACTAATATAGTTTTTCCCAATTAAAATTTCTTTTATTTTTTCTAATTTGAAAGGACTATATGTTTGAGCCTCAGTATCTCAAAATTGGTATGTGATGGGAGAATTTTTATAAACGGAGTTCAATTTTTCATAAAAAATCTTGAGGAATAATGTATTATTGTTTATAGAAGAGATGAAAAGTTTTTTTTTCTGACATTGTGTAATGGGGAAATGTGAACGCTTCAAACAGCTGTAGAAAAAATTGTTTTTTTCAGGGCTTGTGACTATCTTTTGATAAATAATGTTACATTTTTTACCTATTTAACCGAGGGCTACTTTCCATAAGCAATGTGCAGGGTACAATAGTCGTTCTATTAATCACAAAACGAGAAAATAAAATGTACAAGGTCTTAATAAAAACCAAATCGGTATAAATCAGCAAGTACAATACTGTTACGAGTTTACGCGCCCTAGTGGTTGATGTGATAGTTCATAAGTAGAAGCTGGAATTATGTAGCAATGGTGATAGGAAACTACATATCTGTAATGTCTAGGTACCTATGCAAGCCATCTCTGAGGTACTAGTGTAGGATGACTTGTAGACTAGTCTAAACTAGACTAGACTAGAACTTGTAGATGGTTGAAGACTTTACTAGAAATGTATAGAAATGCTGGAATACTTCTAGATGCCGTTTGTAGAGCATATAAGCCAATGTAAACACGTGGAAAGGAAGTTTTGAAAATGTATTGAGGCTAGATAATTCGGAAGTGATACAAAGCGAACACTAGAGTGAAAATATTAAGCAATAAACATTGTTAAAGGTTATTTTAGGCAGTAAACATGTATTTTAGTTAATAAAAGTATGGTGAAGTTTTTAGTAAGTTATTCAATAAATAGTGTTAGTGTTTATCTCTTGTTATAATTTTTGAACCCACAGATTTTAAAAAGTTTCCTAAGGAGTGGAAACATGTGACTATACTGTAACTATACTATATCGTTAGATAAATTACCTTGCCCGACAATCTGTAGCCTTAAGTGTTGTATGGTCTTTTTCAGTTCGTTAATTTCAGCAGTCTTGGCGTCTTGATTAACTATAGGCTTGTTCTTTATTTTCCTTGCCCTATCTGCATAGCGCAGTGTAGATAAGGTCTCGTCGAGATTATAGTCAGCTGGACTGACACAAGCAATCATCAATGTAATACTGTTACCACCCAGTGAATCTATAATAGTATAAAAGAAAGATAAGAGAAAATGCAAAGTAAAAGAACTAATAAAAATTTCTAGCCTATTGCAAAACAATCCTATGGAAAAAGGCTTTCATTGGAGTTGACGGAAACTATTTAACTTGAGAACTGGGCAGTTTTTAAGGTTGTGCTCATTGAGACATTTGATAAGGACACAATATCTACAACATACTGCAATTTCAGCCAATTCCAACGAAAGATGTTTGTTCATAAGATTTGACCGGGGTCCTTTGCAAGAATGTTAATTGTAATTACCCTTTAAAAGCCTTGTTAGATTACTATCCCGGTATGGTATGAACCCGTGTTGTGCTTTTTCATCTCCTAGACAACTGATGACATTACCCAGCACAAATAATCCTTTATTTATATTCACGCCTTCCTTAAATGTGTTTCCAATAGCTCCAGTCTTCTTGGGTCTTTCTGAACCAGCCAAATCGACCAAGTGAAGTTTCGCCTGTTTGTTATTTTCTTTACTGGAAAAAAAGCATATCACAAATCTAGTGCAATGACCTTTTTTGGAAAATGCTCTAAAATGTCTTATTTAACAACCAGCCATGTTATTCTTTCCTTGCCGAAAGAAAACAGAAAGCTGTCTTCACAAAACAATACATCACTACCAAATCTGACATGTAAACGATCAGGCTTGGAGTGCCTCAGAGAAGTATTCTGGAACCTATGCTATTCATAATATATACCAATGATTTATCTGAGCGGGTACGTCCATAACGAACTATGCAGACAATTCAAATCTACTTGTTTTTGCATCCACATACTTTCACTCATTAATTCTGGCCAACATGCCATGAGAACAGAAAACTGTTTCATGAACATTAGGCTATTAATTTTAAATACAAATAAACCAAATACCGCATTGTTGAAAACAAATAATGCTCGCTTTGACGCCCCTGAAATGATAACTTAAATAACACAACTAGAATAAAATTATCGGAGAGCACAAACATTTTAGACATGTATATTAAATTAATTTTTTTTAACAAATAATTACAAAAATTGCTTATTTTGACCCGAATGATTTTTTTTTTTTTTTAGTTATCTTGATCATTTTAAGCAAAAAAAGTATCTTGTAATTTTTTCGTGAATGTTTCCCACTTATAAACAATTGAAAGAGCGTGCGCCCGGCTAAAAACCGTCTATTTAACAATTAAAAATTTAAGCTTTGGAATGAAAAATCTGGACTTACTCTTCAGGATTTTATTAATGGGTGTTCAAAAGTTTTTTGGCGAACTCAAAAAATAAATTTTTTAATATTGTATCAACCTTGAAAATGATCGTTTTTGAAGTACACATTTTTTATGTGACACCCGTTTCATTTTATTGTTACATGTTACTTTTGAAATAAAGAAATATTTGTACTAATATTTTGAGGCAAGTTCTTTAAATGGAGAATTTTTTTTAGGTTGATAAAAATGTGATAGATGCAAGGCTTAACGACATTGTTTGCCTGATTTAAAAACTTAGCTAAAGGACTTACCAATTTTCCTTAGAATTCATAGATATATTAACTGTGAATATCGCATGACTCCTAGAGCTTTGTGAGTTCATGGCGGTTGAACCTGTGACTCTCCCGAGGGAGCCTCTCGCAAGGGCATCTAAGACATCGGTGGTGGATTCCACGGGTACTTCTGTTAGTCCAGGAATATGAATGCCTAAAAGGAATATCAATTGTCACAAAAAAGCTGCAATCATTTAACGTAGTGATGGCCGTTTTACAGCTTATTGTGCTACAATAAGACAACATAATGAAAAGTTGTAAAATAAGTCACCACAGTAAAGTGTTTTTACCGAAAAACTAGAATACAGGGCTGACGCTAGAAACGCATATAGTCACCTCAATATTATGACCCTTCGCTGCAGATATATTTTTGTGTGTACACTCTACATAAAAATAATAGAGACCACTATAATATTATACAGAGTACACATAATCATAACACATGGATCTTAATACGGAATTCCTGCGATTAAATAAAAACTGGAACGCAACTCTACATTTGGCCCCAACTTTCTTTAACAAATTACCTTTAAGTGTGAGATTTTTGGAAGGTAACAATTTCAAAATCATAATAAAAAAAATCTTAATCAATAAAGCCTACTACTACTCCGCGGTTAACAATGGATTTCAAGTCTGTTTTATAGATAACTTATTGCACAAAAAATGGTACAATAACGCGGTAAATGCAGTACATCCGACCTATAAAGATCATGATAATTCAAAATCTAATTTCAGGTCATTAACATTCATTGGCGACCCGTCAGAAAAGATTAGTACATTTTTAAAGAAGTAAGGTCTGAATATAGCTTATAAAACTAATAATACTCTAGGCTCTATTATTAAAAACAATAAAGATAAGAACAAAAAAGAAGAATTGTCGGGAGTGTATAAGCTAACTTGTGGGAGTCGCCCATTGACTTAGAAGGCAGGGAGAAGCCGTCACGTGATCAAAAACGGCATCATTTCGCCATCTTGTTACTACTTTTCCATCAAATAGTGACAGTTTGTTTTCCATGAAATTTATTGTGATTTTTACTGATAGTTTGTTAAATTTTAGACAATAAACATTAAAAGGACTATGGTGTCGTGTGCTAAAAGAAGTTGCTCTTCTAGAGATGGCGTTGACAAGAAGAAATTAACGGGAATAACATTTCACAGGTAGTGTAAACAACAGAACCATATTAAAAAAAAAAACAGCCAATTAAATGTTTTTTTAATATACTCAGGTTATATATTTCGTAGAATAGAAAAAAATGGTTTATTTTAGGATAACATTGACCGTCTCGTCGGGGTACAAAGTTCTTATTATTTTAATTAGTCCGGGTCTGGCAAAACCACCATATTGTTACTACATTTAGCCACACCTACTGATGGCGTTTTTGTACAGGAAATTTGTATAGGATGTCTTCTCCCTACCTTCTAACTCAATGGATTCGCCCTAAGATATATGTGGGACAAACAGGTAGAAATGTTTAAAAATGGATAATGGAACATACATTTTTTTTTTCGAATAATAAAAATAATTCTACCTTTGCAAATCACCTTTTGGAAGAAAAGCACTTATTTAACGACAATTTTGATATCCTTCATATAGCTAGTAAGGGATCAAACTTGTGGTTACTTGAGAGCATAGAAATTAATAGATATTAAAACTGTAATATTTTACTTAACGATCAATTAGACATAAATAATTCTTCACATTTTAATTCTATTTCTTAATATATTTTATACTATCAGTAAATAATTACAATTGTATGCAAATTAGTTTTCAGGTAATTCAATGTCATGTATTTAAGATCCAATAAGTTCAATTTGTAAGTAGTGTAGTAGTGTGCTCATCCGATGAAATTATTGTTTTAGCAAAACGATCGTCATGTTGACGTAATATATGTGAAAACGTTACAAACAGTTCAGTGTTTTTTATTTCATTAATAATTCCATCAGTGCACTAAACTGTGTGTAAGAAGACGAATAAATTTAGCCTTACTGTATGTATCTACAATACCATACGTCCGAATTGATAAAGTGGGCTATATTATAAAATATATACTTTACCTCTGACTGTATCTTCTCTTATCTCTAACGTGCATTGATCCCTGCTTTTAGTGGATAACAAGTCGTACAACACCTCCTGATATAATTCCATGAATGATACTGATATCGTAAAATCGTAGGAAAAGTTGTCTCTTACGATTTCAAATATCTCTGTTATAGCTCTAGGGATAACACCCATCTCTCCCTCGCCTTTATAAGCCGTACCCATAGAGTGGGTCTTACCTGACCCCGTCTGACCATAAGCTAATATCGTTACATTGTACCCCTGTAAAATAACTAAAGGTAATACTTTACACTAGAAAAAATATTCCTGGCCCTGATAGGTAAGTTATTATAATAATAGTAATATGATAATATAATAATAATAATAATAATAATATTAATCCTGCTAAATTGAAACCTGTTCTGAAGTCCCTATTCCTAAACGAGGAGCTTTCATTCCTAAATCACCAATTGTTTTAATGATTACAGATCCACTACGTGTGCTGCACTCTATTTTACTCTTATTTTATGTATATTTTGTAATAATTTAATTTTATTCATTTTGTCCTATTACCTTTTTTGTTTTAGGGTTAGGTTTATTATCACTGTATCTATATTCAATTTTGTGCAAATTTATTTGACATTTTGGACAATTATTATTATTATTAGTATTATTATTAAATGTGGGATGGAAAGGTTAATGATGGGTCTAGTAATATACCCCGTTAAGAACTGTATATATTACTAACAGAAATATTAGCATGGTTGTTAAGGTAGTTAAGTTGAGAAGAGAGAGGGGGAGGGAGAGATATAGGGAGAGGAGGGGGAAGAGAGTGAGAGAAGGGAAAGATTTGGCAAGGCCGCATATAGTTTCTGATGCCAGCTGATCAACTCGTCACTAATTTCAATATATTTTTACCTCTTTTAATAAAGTAATGGAAAAATATACATACAATAAAATAGGAATGGAAATTTGTAAATCTTCCACTTTCTTATATGATACTGCATTTAAAATAAATGCCCAGTATTTCCAAATATCCGCGCCAAGTATTAGAAATAGTGCGACATTGCCACGTCTACTACTCACATACACCATTCAATATTTTCACTAATTTCCGCATAGCTGCCATTATGTTATTTTACGGTGAATCATCTCGATATTTATACACATGCTTCGTCAGGATTAATTTAAACTTGCCTCGTGTTTGAGATCATTCTTAAATAAGGATCAGTCGTAAGAGAGAAAATAGTGTCACAACATCAATTTATTTCACATGGCATCCATGCAATGTTAAATGTCGATAAAAGCTGCGAAATGGAACGGTAAATGGTGTTCATATTTTACCAGAGTGTTTATTGATATGTGAATTAAATTTGCAGCAAGTTTCGTGACTTCCTTAAATAATGTGAATTGCGATATAACTACCTTAATATAGTAAATATATTAAAGAGGATTCCTGTTAGGTCAGAAGGACATAATATGTCATTTGCTTGCGTTAAGTCCTTTATCATTACGGTGACTCCATGCAACAAGACTATTCAAATCTGTTCGTAATTTATTGCAATTTTTGGTAGCGTTATTTTAGAAAACAACTTAAGATTGTCAACCAATAAGAGAAAACTACCATTGGTAAGACACTCATGGATGTCATTGATAAACATATTAAAGAGCAAGGGTCCCAGATGAGATTCTTGAGGTACACCTGACATGACATGAATTTCTTTCGATATGAAATTGTTAACTTGAACAATCCGTGTCTGATTAAGTAAATAGCTTCAACCCATATCAAAAGAGAACCATTTAATCGTACTAAGTTAGCAATTTCTTTGAAATAAATTACCTTGAACAGATTGTCTATTAACGGGTGAACACATCTATTGTATAGTTCATCTTGAGGTGTGTGACTGGGCAGTACATAATTAAACGTGAACGGCTTATCCTTATCAGTGCTTTTGATTATGACTTGTTCGTTCTCTTCCACAACGTCCACTATTTCCTTGCATCCTCTTGAGATTTCGCTTGGAACTAACGGTCTAATTCGAACGGCAACTTTTACTGATGCAGTATCATTCATTTTTAACAGGACTAACACTCCTGAAACCACTTATATTAATATTTCCACCTAAGCGCAAGTTGTTTTTTTTATTTGTTATTAAAAATAGCAAAAAATCTTTCAACAAATACGTTTGCAAAAATAGACTATTTTAAATCAAATCATAAATGTTAAATACAAATAAAGGGAAAAACAATAATTTCTTGTATTTTGAATAATATTACTAACAATTATAACAGTGCCTTTTTGCTGCCATTTCAATGCTCTACAAAAATATTCAAGTATTCCGCAATTTTACAGGGCGATTAAAAAAATATAGCCAATCAAATATTAATTATTATGAAAACAAATTGAGAAACAAAAGATATTTGATTGTCGTCAACTTTACATAGAGTACTTATAGCTCCCACCAAAATTTGAACATTTAATCTTCAATATAACGGATATATTACTGGAGAAAAATGTTTCCTCTGTCTCACTTTAAGAAGATGTACTTCCTCAGGGATGCATTTTTGGACTAAGGTAAGTTGGGTTATAAGGGCCCAATATGAACTCAGGAATCACAGATTCCCATCTAGGAACTCAATTCTGGGACACCCTGTATAATTGAAAATTACTAATAAGTCTATGTTTTAATAGGATTTGCATTTAAAATGAGTTTTTATTACTCCTTTTAATAATGTTTGTAGCTGACAATTCCACGCTGACTCCTATATTAATCTTATTTATTTCCTTTGAAATACATAAACATTTGCTACTATATGTGGGGCTTATCTGTTATATAAATAACTTAAATACATATGTTACTGATTCATTCGATTAATCTACAAAGGTATTCAATAATTATTGTTATCGTTGCCATACATTCTGCTGTAGTCATTATATCAAGATATGCCCGAAGAATATTTAACTACTAAGATTATTGAATACGGTATTTACATGTTATTTGTTTATTGTACACCGTACACTATTTGTCTATCTACGTTTAAGTTTTTGAAATGAAACACCACAGCGCATTCAATGATTAAGACAAATACTGATAAGAAGTCAAACTAAACTGATGTATTCCCAAAAAATAATCAGTTCCGGTGATACCTATTACATATAAGTTAAGAGTAAAAAATATTCTTTTACAGAATGCCTTTTACACATATAACGATATTTTGATTACTTTGACTCTGCCTAATTTATCGTCTGTCTAATTAGATTATTAATATCTGATGGTTTTTGTGTTTCTAATCAATTTTATATTCACGTTTTTTCCTCTATTTGAGATGCTATAGTTTTTATGAGTACTGCTTATTTTACATTGTATTTTTGTGATCTACTGATCTATATTTTTTGCTTTTAAATTAAGTAGAGTAATTAACCAATGACATAATATGCAAAAAACATTATCTACATTTGTATAGCATGAATAAATTTCTATTCTATTACCTTTAAATGTAAAATACATGTCTTTTAAGATTCCTGCGAATAGTAGCTAGGTAATTTTTTCACCAAGAAAAATTAATTTTGCTTCTATATAATTGATCCGTTCAATGATAAATTTTGTAATATTCTATATCATAATTTTCAATGGGATATAAGACCATTCCTCACATATCTTGTCATTAAAGTTAAAACTGATTGTAATAAAACACACTGATTAACACAAAACATGACAATTTCCGCCAAACAATTTAAATTAAACAAAAATTAGAATGAGAAATAATACTGACATATTCAATAGAAGTATAAAAAAGTTGTGACAGCTGCCAAAAATGCAAAATAATTTTAGATGCACGAGAAATCTGATACATGATAAAAGTAAGGCCATAGGAGTTATTATAAAATATAATACTGGAATAAGGAAACAAACATATAATCATGATAAAATGATAGCATAAAATTAAATAATTCTTAAAAGGTTATCCTCTGTGTAACACAGTGAATAAATTATGTGAAGTAGGTGCAATAGGAGGAATTAACAGAAAACAAACCACAAATTGGACAATAAAGTGTTTCAAAAGTATGAAAAATATAGGATGTCTGTACAATCCTTCTCAGTGATCGATCATTCAAAGCAACGATATACCCATACACTTGACAACGATGTGGCATGTACCTATTCAAAATTGTTAGATATAACAGATTGGTAATTACTATATAACTCTAGTTTTTGCAACAGTTTTTTTCTAAAAAATATTCGTTACATATTTTCTCTAGCATTGTTCTGCTTGAAAAAATATGTTTGTTTTATAAAATATAATTCAAAAAAACTTCAATATAATGGCTTCGATTAACTTACCAAAATTATAATAACACGAGTAGAACAACTAACTTTAAAATGAATGAACTTAAAAATATAAATTGACGTTTTCTGACACTTATTTAGATTCTTTTAGTTGCGACTTGCAAGCAACGTTTTTGAGGCTTCAGTTGGTGTAAGAAGGAAAGTCAACAACTTCTTCCTCAAGTCAAACTAAAGCATAGAGAACCGTTGAAACCAAACAGTAAAAAAAGACAAATAGAAATTTGAATGCGTCGATTTTAACGCTATTGGTCAAACCGTTTGATCTGAAATTTGTTTCAAATTATACCAATATAAACTAAGTAAAAGTGGTACATTTTAAACTAAACTTCTACAGAATAAAATTGAAATTAATTTAAATAGTAGTAAACTATAACTTTATGGCCAAATATAGCATATTTATATTAAATATGAATAAAAAAGTGAATTTTACATTATATAAATTTTAGAATAATTTAGTTTGTCACCAGAACTCCATTGGTAGTACATATTGGCGCGAAACCGGGAAGTTTAATTTGAGGTTATGTGCACAGATGTTATGTGTGAAGACACCGAAGTTGAAAGTTTGTTCTTGCAATTTTATTAAAATAATCAACAAAATAATAATAAAATGGTTTTACAAAATTCTGGAAAATATAGAGCCGAAAGGCCAGAAAAGTTTGACATTTCAACTAATTCTACAGTGCCTGTAAATAGGTATAGATCAACATTATAAAATGACTAATTTTCTCTATCAACAATAAAATTATGTATTCTCAAATACTTACTTTATATATTATCCAACAACTAAAAAGCCATTTTAAGTTTAATATTACTTTTCTCTTTGTTTCAGAGAAGAAAGTTCTGAATTTAGACTCCGCGAGGTAATTGAAAATGAGAATATAGATGTTAAATATGGATTCGAAAGACTGAAGAATCATCAAGAAAGAACAGGATTCCTCTTAAATATGCACTCTGTAAGGAGCATTCTTTATTAATGTATTAACATGATTGTTATAAATTTTATTTTTAGACTGAAATCTTGGACGAGGACAAGAGACTATGTGCTGCTATTGATTATTACTTCATGGAAGAAGATTGTACAAGATTCAAAGTGTCATATCCATTTATGCCTTATTTTTATATCCTGACAAAGAGAGAACTCATACAAGAAGTTACAGAGTTTTTAATAAAAAGGTACTCAGGTACTATAGGAAAAATAGAAACGGTTACAAAGGAAGATTTGGATTTGGTAAGTAACTAACCTGTATTGTATTTGTAATAAATTGTAATTAGCCACTTATATTAAAATTTCTATAATGTCATGATAAAAACTATTTCTGTATAAATGGGTATGTAAATATTGTTTTTAATGTGAAAATTATAAACTTTTTAGCCAAACCATCTAATAGGTTTGAAACAGAAGTACATTAAGCTATCTTTTGTTAATCAGACAGATTTAATAAAAGTCCGGAAGGAGATATTAAAAGTTGTTCGTAAAAATAGGGGAAAAGTAAATGCAAATTCGTATTATACAGAGATGTTAACTAGCACGTTAGCTAATAATGTTGAGGACATTGCAAATTCCAACAAAACGAATAGTGACCAGATGGAGAATATTTTGGATATTAGGTAAGAGAATGAGTTTATTTCTAATAAAGTGTGTTACCATGCTCCCTACCCCTCGCCGTCAGTATCCTCAATATGATAAAGTAAGAGTCGCATGTCTCATTAAGGCCTTACATGGTCAACATACCAGTTTTACGTTCTCCATAATTATAAAACTGGTCAGTGAAAAGTCATTCTACAGATGCCCTAATTATATTGACCATTTTTTAAATAAATAATTTAATCCTTATTAATAGTTGATAGGAATGAAATATAAACAGTATTTTATTCAATATCAGTTGATAGTGAGAAAGTGAGTGATTTTTAACTAAAAAAAAAAAAAATGTTGAATAAAAATTGCAAAAATTTATTTTCCATAAACACTGTGTGGTTGAATAAAAAACTCGGCACATGTTTCACCATATAATTTGGTGATAATTAGAGGTTAAACGACTTACCTTAAGGAAGTTGAATCCTCAATTATACGAGATGGCCCCCGTCCGAAGAGATCACATTGTAGTATATGTTTCTCAGCTCTTTTCGGCGTTATGTTTATAGAAATATAAATAAACTGATTTATGTCCATACCCATAAATCCCATAAGTCCTGTGTCACGTACGTAGCAGTCTAATTATGTTTTTTCAAATCGCGGATTTATTTTTGGGTTTTAGTGGAGGGTGGGAGTGATCTCTTCGGACGGGGGCCATCTCGTATAATTGAGGATTCAACTTCCTTAAGGTAAGTCGTTTAACCTCTAATTATACTTCGATGGCCCCCGTCCTCGAGATCACATTGTAGATGTTGAAAGATTTTTGACGCGATTTGAGATGTTTGTAAAGTATTCACATTTCCTTTAAATTAAACTCGTGTATAATTTAAAACGAGAATATTTATTAAAATCATAATGTTTTAATTTCTACTAAAGAAGTAAAAATGTGTCATCTATTTGAAATGTGATATTAGTACGAAAAATCTTAATTTATATACTTTCCCAAAGGAAATTCAACCATTGTGCCGCATTTAGATATTCTTATGAACCCGCATTGTTGAATTGTTTGTAATTATGTTAAATGCAGACATATGAAATAACTAACTGTAAGCAGAGTCTTTCAGATACATATTTTCTGCATTTACTTTTTAATTAAAATTATGACCATATAGGTACGGTTTTCTCTCTTTTTTTTTTTTTTTTGCAATGCCCCACTTGCGAAGGATATTGTGCGCTATCCTAAAATTCTGGTACGAATTTCACTTTGGGGCCTTTCTTGATGGAAGAAATTCTGTATTCATTTACCTACTCTAAAAACATGTTTATTTTTGAGTGATCAAATGTTAACGATGCACAGAAAATATTTCCTCATATTTTTATCTGTCGCCTTTCTGTTTTCCCTCGAGGACCTCTTTGTCTTCTTTTATATATATTGGGCAAGTGTTAATTATTTTACAACACTCTGTATAGTTCTGAATATTTGCTCAGAATGTTAAATAGTAATTTAAAAATAACAGCTTGAAGCCCTGAGAGTACGAGGTGATGATCTCATATGTATGGGATATCTATTACATATTATAGAAAGAACTGTTTATAATTTACGCACGTGTGAAAATATAAACAAATGTCTTAGAAAACAGTACCATGTTACTCTTATTCGGATAAGGCATGATTTTAAAAAGCTATGAATTAATTAATCTATTATGATTAAATTATTCTTTGCTTTTTTGTACCCTCTGTCTAGATCCACGTATAGCTGTAATAGCTAGATTTGAAGTTATTTTTAGCTCCTCTGCGATTTCATTTAGTCTGCACAAATCCAGAAGAGCTTTTGGAGTGGTCTCTAGGTTGATTTGCGGCGGTTAGCGCTCAACCTCGGGGTATGGAGGTGAAGTAGACATTACACTTCGGTGGTTAAGAAAGAACAGTTAAGACAAGAGGTAATAAATTGACAATAATCATATTTGATATTACAAATCAGAAGAAATTGACATTAATTAGTCTCTTTTTGTGTGTATGTTCATTTTGATCGTAAACAGATATTTCTCATGTTACGAATCTGTTTGTACTGTCATTATTTTTATGTTGTCTTTTTGAAATGAAATCATATATTATTTATATTAGCCTTGTCTGACGTAAAATTATGCTGCTTTCTAAAATTGACATCAATCATTTTTGCAGTTTCGCACCCAACTAATAAACCGTGCATATTTCTCGCTTTAGTAGCTTTATAAATGTTCTTAAAATAAAATTAGTAATTGTGTGTCATAAAGCACTATGTGCTAGCTGGGTATATTATAAAGAAGAAATGTACATGGATCAATTCCCTATTTCGTATTATCCTAACGACTGAAAATATGTAATACTTATGTTTACAAATCTCATGGTTTTTCTCATTACAATAGAAAACAAAGTAGAAATTAGATTTTTCGTGTTATGCAATCAAAATTTATATTATTCAATCTCTTTGCATTTTGACATGAAATAGATTTTTCGTGTTATGCAATCAAAATTGATATTATTCAATCTCTTTGCATTTTGTCATCAAATTAGATTTTTCGTGTTATGCAATCAAAATAGATATTATTCAATCTCTTTGCATTTTGACATGAAATAGATTTTTCGTATTATGCAATCAAAATGATATTATTCAATCTCTTTGCATTTTGACATGAAATTAGATTTTTTGCGTTATGCAATCAAAATTGATATTATTCAATCTCTTTGCATTTTGACATGAAATAGATTTTTCGTGTTATGCAATCAATATTGATCTTATTCAATCTCTTTGCATTTTGACATGAAATTAGATTTTTTGCGTTATGCAATCAAAATTGATATTATTCAATCTCTTTGCATTTTGACATGAAATAGATTTTTCGTATTATGCAATCAAAATGATATTATTCAATCTCTTTGCATTTTGACATGAAATTAGATTTTTTGCGTTATGCAATCAAAATTGATATTATTCAATCTCTTTGCATTTTGACATGAAATAGATTTTTCGTGTTATGCAATCAATATTGATATTTTTCAATCTCTTTGCATTTTGACATGAAATTAGATTTTTGCGTTATGCAATCAAAATTGATATTATTCTATCTCTTTGCATTTTGACATGTTCTAAAAAAGAAACTGGCATTAAACACTGCCCATTATAATGTTTTGCAATGTCCAGAAAGATGTATGAATCATGTTTAGAAATCAGCAACTTACTGTTTTTTGTTTTAAGCAAATATATTAATATTCTTATTTCTCAATAAGATTTTACTCTCGTGTGAGAAAGAATGTAGGTATTTTTGTGTTGTTTCTTAAGTACGATTTTACTCGTTACGTAAGAAAATAAAGTAGATATTTTGCTTCTCTATAAGATTTTACTCATTATAGAAGAAGAGAAAATAGTTTTTTTTGTTTTTTTTTTAATTTTTGTTTTGTTTCTTAATAAGATTTTACTCATTACGTAAGAAACAAAGTAGCTATTTTTGTTTCTTAATAAGATTTTACTCATTATGTAAGAAACAACGGAGGTACTTTCTCCCTCGAGTAAAACTATAATGTTACTCCATTATTATTAAAAAAATTTCAGCGAATTCTGTTCTTTACAGCTAGGGATTAGCCAAGCCGTATTATTATTATTATTATTATTATTATTATTCAAAAATGTCACAACTTTCTTTTTAGTTGGTTGCATTCACACTGGGAAAAGAATAATAATTATTATTATTATTTATTTCCTCGATCTCTCGCTAATACGGTTTTTGAATGATATCTTCGGCTTGATGCAAGAAAATATCATTGACTTAAATGTTTTCTAACTCTATGACATGTATTAAGAACAACAGATTTCTGTATTAAGCTGTGTATTTCTTTAGGTATTCCTATTTTTGCCAAGGGGTCTTCAAAGTTGGTTGGTGTTATACCGGTTGTGGACATGACTATGGGAATTACAGTGACTTTTTCTTGCTTCCAAATACTTTTCTTAATTTTTTCCGCAATTGTTTTCTGGATGTCGTTTGAATTTGGAATGGCTACATCTATTTGCAGTGTTAGCTTCTCTTTTTAAATAGTTAGGACTATGTCTGGTCTATTACTATTAATCGTACGATCAGTTGTTATAGATCGATCCCAATATATTATTATTTTCTAGAAATAAAGTGAGCTACTCACTGTGCAAACACTGTTACCCCTTCTTGGAAGGTGTAACTCTTACCTAATATTATTTCTATTTCTCAATATTATTTTAGTTATTATGTAAAAGATAAAGTAGTAGGTGTTTTGCCAATGATGTAGACTATAGAGTTACGAGAACGTCTGCAATTTTTCTTTGTACTTACTTGAAGTAAAATTATCCATCACCCTGTTATAACTAAATGTTTTAATTTTTCTGTTTTTGTGTCAGCATTCTTAAAATTGAAGCACACACACACACTATTATAAACAACGACCGATTCATTGAGCGTTAAAAAACATAATGATTAGACTGCTACGTACGTGACACAGGACTTATGGGATTTATGGGTATGGACATAAATCAGTTTATTTATATTTCTATAAACATAACGCCGAAAAGAGCTGAGAAACATATACTACAATGTGATCTCGAGGACGGGGGCCATCGAAGTATAATTAAAACAGTTTATGGCATCCCCAGATGATGCTAACGTGGTCATTTATGTAGTGACAATGTGTGCAAGTATATTTCTTTTTTTAGAGAATATGATGTACCATACCATGTGCGTGTTTCTATAGATTTGAAGATATTTTGTGGTTCTTGGTATACTGTAAGAACTAAAGGAACAGGAGCTACTCCTCTCATAAAGCTTAGAAGTGATTTAATAGAACGTCCCGAACCTATTGTTCTAGCGTTTGACATTGAGACCACTAAATTGCCCTTGAAATTTCCTGACGCTGCAAACGATCAAATTATGATGATTTCATATATGATAGATGCTCAAGGTAGGAAGTAACTAATTGTAAAATTTTCGGATTTAACTCATTGTCTATTTTTAGGTTATTTAATAACAAATCGAGAGATCCTGTCATCTGATATTGAGGACTTTGAATACACACCCAAACCGGAATTTGAAGGAAAATTCACTATATTTAATGAACCCAATGAAATGGCGCTACTCCAAAAATTCTTTGATCACATAATGGAAATTCGTCCGCACATATTTGTTACATATAACGGAGATTTCTTTGATTGGCCATTTGTTGAGGCCAGAGCTGCTTCTTATGACTTGGATATGAAACAAGAAATAGGTTTTTCCCGAAATAAAGAAGGCATTTACGTCTGTCGGCCGGCTATACATATGGACTGTCTCTGCTGGGTGAAAAGAGATTCTTATTTGCCTGTTGGTTCACAGAATTTGAAGGCAGTGGCAAAGGCAAAGTTGAGGTAATTTTACACAGTAATGTATACATACGTATAGAACAAATTTCTCAGCAAGAGTTAGAGGGGTATTAAGAAAAATACCCAAAAATATCACAGGTTCGTTATGAAAAACACTAGATGGTTTTACTGCAGAATCTATAATTTTAGTCTTTTATCAAACTGAATATCAACAGATATTCTGAAAAAATCTGTATTATTTGGTATCTCAACTGGAGCTCTACGGGCCGATTTATCAATGCGAGGATAAGTTATCCTATGGTTAAGTCACAGTTTAATTAAGTAGCAGGTGTAAGGCTATCGAAGTGTGGACTACATTCAGTAGGGGAAGTGACCCTACTGTATTTTTAAATTGTGATTTAACTATGGTATAACACGTATCCTTGCATTGATAAACTGACCCTAAATAACAAAGTTATATCATCAGTACAGGCAACTCGAAGTATATTATCAATATTTGTAAAGATATCATAATCAGATGTTCCACTTAAAGGTTGTTCATTTAAGGATTATAAAATTGTACACACATCAAACAGAGTTACACTTACAAATAGGTGTAAAATAATACAATGGATTTAAAATTCATGTAAAAATGGATGAAATTGCATTAAATGGAATTTAAGCTACATAAAAATCATAAATAACAATAATAATAATAATGGGTCTATTTATGTTAAAATCACATTTCTATATTTGTAATCTCACATTCAATTTTTTTCTAAAGAGAAGAACACATTTTTTTATAAAAAAAATCTTTAATTGTGGATCTGAACTTTGTTGGGGGCAAAATTTTCATATTATTGAGTAATATGTTATATATTTTAATACCGTAGTATTTAACAGTTTCTCCCTGGGTAAGTCTTCTAAATTGGGGATATATACTATCTGTGTCTGGACCTGTACTGATGCAAGTCAGCATGGGTATTAAAATCATTCACAAGACTATGTACGTATAAAACATTCTAATGCCTATGTGCAAGGCAAAGTAAGTATGTTAAGAGATGTAAACAGATATTTGCTATCATCACGGTACCCTTACACCACCCACAATCCCAACAGCTCTCTTTTGAAGACTAAAAAGTCGGTGCTTACTTGCAGAGTGCCACCAAGCTAGAATGGTGTAAGACAGTCGAGAATAGCACAGTGCGAAGTAGGCTGTTTTTAGCACATTTAAAAACACCTAGTAAGACAATTGCCTCAGGCAATATATATTTTTTGTCAGTTGTTCAGCAATATAATTAATATGTGCATCCCAATGGAGAGATTGGTCAATGAATATTGAATACTCTTAGAAATTTACTATTTATGGGGTTATTCGGAAAGTTCCTTGTCGCGTGTACTTTAGATCATTTTTATTGTTTTAGTTGCATTAAGTGTTAAAAAATTAGATGTAAACCACTTTTCAACATCTGAGGTCGCATCATCACACTTCGACATTAGGTTACCCAAGTTAGGATCGAACATTAGGAGTGTTGAGTCATCAGCATAAAATATGCAAGTAACTCTCTCAAGTGCTTTTAGCAAGTCGTTGATATAAATTAGGAATAGGACAGGGCCCAGGATTGAGCCTTGTGGTACCCCAGATTTAATATATAACTCCTCAGATGTTATTCCATTTAATCTGATGGTTTGCCTTCAAATCTCTAAGTAGGATTTAATTAGTGAGATACTTGTCGTACTGAAATTGTATATCTTTTGGGGCCATCCTCTCGATAATTTAGATTCACCTAATTTTGAAATGTTATAGTGTTACATAAATCACTTACAAAAGTGAAGTAGTGAAATTCTCGAATATCTTAAAAATTTCGGAAACTGGCGATTTTTCGGAAATATTTCTTGTCACAAAAGTTGCTTAGAATGTAATGTCTCATCACATGCCTCTCTATTCAAGATTCCTACAACTGAAAAATGTCATTGCATCACAATCCCGTCAATTTGTAAAAATATCATTTTTATTAAAAACTGAAGTAATTTATATAGTCCATAGTGAATACTTCACAAAATTCAAATATTTAGTTATCGAGAAGATGGCCCCTGAAGTTTTAAATGGAACACATCTATACAATAAAAAGCACAGTGCCTAAATCAGATCCTTGCGGAATACCAAATTTAGCATATTTTCATTTTGAAACATTGTCATTCCATTGTATGATTTAAAGTCTGTTTACATACGAAACAAAGAGATTTACAGTATTGTTACAATACCACTTAAGTTTAGGCAATAAAATATGACTAAATGTCTGAGCGCTAACTGCACAGCTCACCGAATTTTACTGTACAAAATTCTTTCTCCTCAACACCTTCCAAAATAGTTTAAATAACTTAACAAAATTTCAGTACATTTTGTCAATCAACATAGCACCTTTAGAAGACGAAAAATAGGAAGTCTTGTTTGGTTTTAATTTTAGTTCTATCGTTAAAGGTGTAACTTATCGTAGTGAAGAACAAGTGAACATAACAAACATTTGACGCATCATTATCGGTTTCAAGTGAATTGAAATTAACAATCTGTGTATTCGTTTTAACAAGAATATAATTTCTTTAGGTATGATCCAGTGGAGTTAGACCCAGAGGAGATGTGTCCATTGGCTGCATCAGAACCTCAAGTGTTGTCCAATTATTCAGTTTCCGATGCTGTAGCTACTTATTATTTATACATGCAGTACGTGCACCCATTTATTTTCGCGTTATGTACGATTATTCCATGTGAACCAGATGAGGTTTTACGAAAAGGTTCAGGTGAGTTAAAAATTTATATAAATTTGTATCACTTTTGCAATAATATTAATAAGTTATTTTGTATCTTCCTTTCAAAAGTATAAGTGCAGTAACAAAAGAAAAAGTCAAAATAGATTAAACAGATAAGTGTAGTCTACATTGTGCATTTATATGTTTAATCTAGGTATTCTGAACTTTTGTTTTATTATCGCACTTATACTTTTAATAATAATTCAATAAAAATCTCTATATGGAAAATGGAATATGTTCCCAATCCATCAGAATATTTTCCCAGGCCCTAAAACCAGATAGTAATTCCAATATTTAAAAAAAGAGAATCCAACATTTTTAATTTCAAAATTCAGTTTGTTATACCGTTTCCATCCACTGTAGTGAAATTTTTTAAATTATAGTGCTGTTTGAAAATTGTTTATTACCAATAACCCTCTTGACTTAATATTATGACCATGGTCTTGTTGACTTGATGAGAACATTGTAATGATCTTCTAGAACTTCCAGAACGTGTGTTCCAACCACTGTTAATATCTTCAAATTTTGAAAAACAATGAGATATGATGGCTGGTATTTTAATATTCCAGTCCAGCAGTTTACACACTTGAATTAAGAACACTTTTTGAATGCTTGTTAACACTCAATTCAGAGTTAAGTGAATACTTTTCGCAGATATGGTGAAAATTAACATAATATACAATGTTAAAAGTATTTTTGAATCTCGATATTTCTCTATGTAAGATTGTTTTTGACCACATGTTTTGTTACAATTTTTAAAACTTCTGGATCACTACTAATATATTAGTGTTGTCAGGATAACAAATGGTGTAAATTTGAGAGTTACTGTTCAGAAAACAAATTATATCATTTAAAAACTCTAAGAGTAACAGCGGTCTTAGTATTGTTCCTGGTGGAACACCTTGTTTGATGCCGCAGCTGATTCTTGTGATGTTGTTAGTTTTAATTATTTGCGTTCCGGCTTTTAAGAATGAAATTAAGAGTTCTAGTGGAATATTCCTAATTCTATTTAAAAAAGTTGCTAATACTACATTGTTATATATATTATTCACCTATAAGAGTCTTCTTACATGTTAAAATACACC
The DNA here is from genome assembly GCA_963583905.1 of Stenurella melanura. Classification (NCBI taxonomy): domain Eukaryota; kingdom Metazoa; phylum Arthropoda; class Insecta; order Coleoptera; family Cerambycidae; genus Stenurella; species Stenurella melanura. Next base: position 188,865,000 of record OY757310.1, read on the forward strand.
TTTTAGGGACATTATGTGAGTCTCTGTTGATGGTCGAGGCTTTCCATGCTAATATAATATTTCCCAACAAGGAAGAGACTGTACTAAACAAACTCACACATGACGGCCACCTTCTACAGCAAGAGACCTACGTTGGTGGTCATGTGGAAGCTTTAGAGTCTGGAGTTTTCCGGGCTGACATTCCGTGCCGTTTCAGGATCGTTCCAGAAGCTGTGAATTCCCTCATAGAACAAATTCCGAAAACCTTGGAACACGCTATTGTAGTTGAGGAGGGTGTCCCGTTGGAGTGTGTAACAAATTTGGAAGAAGTTACTGAGGAAATTCAACAGAAGTTGACTGCCCTGAAGGTGAGTTGTTAACTAATGTATGATAAGTTCTTTAATTTCTTTGCAATTTTGCTTATTGCTTATTTATGCAATTCACGTTATTCAAGAAGGTCCTGAAACTTGCTGCAAATTTAACTCGGAGATCAATAAACATTCTGGTTAAATGTGAACTCCATTTATCGTTCCATTTCCAAGATTCATTCGCTCAAAGTTCGCAGTTTTTATCGATATTTAACAATGCACTTAAGGACACCATGCGAAATAAATTAATGTCATGACACTACTTTTCCTCTTACGACTTATCCTTATTCGAGAATGATCTCAAAAACGAGGCAAATTGAAATTAATTCCTGACGAAGCACGTGTATAAATATCGAGACAATTCACTATAAAATAACGTAATGGCAGCTACTTGAAATTATTGAATGAAGGACATGGGTAGATGTGGTAACGTTGCCCTGTTTCTCATACTTGGCACGGATATTTGAAAATATTTTGTGCTTTATTTTAAAAGCAATCATATAAGAAAGTAGAAGTATTACAAATCGTCATTCCGATTTTGTTTATTATAGGTATGTAAAATAATATATTTTTCCATTAATTTGTTATAAAAGGTAAAAATATTATTTAAATTTTGTCAAAAATAATATGCAGATACCTGACTCTGTAGAATAGTGAATGAATACTGTATAATATATTTTGATGAATGAATACATTTTTTGTTGAATTGAAAAGTGGGAATACTTTATTATTTTTTTTACTGTATGATGTAATCATTATTTTTTTTTATTATTATTTAAGTATTATCGACCAGGAACGAGTTTTGCAACTTTATTTATGTTATGAGAAGCTCCTGTTTCGACCCAATTCAAAATCGAGCAAACTCCACATTCAATAGTAAATACTGAGAGTAATCAGTTTTTTTTTTAGCTGCTCTCTCTCTCTCTCTCTCGTCTCAAGTTTATAGATTTGCTAACAGTTGTCGCACCTCTCGCAATATGACTACCTTAAATAAAAGATATCTTTTTATAAGATTATAATTTTTTTTTTGCTCGGGCTGTGTCCTCTGAACATTAAAATTTCATCTTTTTTTTTTTAAGGAACAACCCATGAGATTAGAGAGACCTCTGATTTATCATTTGGATGTGGGAGCTATGTATCCCAACATAATTCTAACTAACCGTTTACAACCATGTGCAATGGTAGACGAGACAATTTGTGCGTCGTGTGATTATAATAGGCCTGGAGCTTTATGCCAGAGGAACATGACGTGGATGATGAGAGAGGAGTACAGTGAGTTTATCATTATTTATATTGAGTATGTTATTCTTCCAATAATCAAGTCCATCAAGTTCAATGATCAGCGTCGGATTGTACCACCGGGAAACTGAGAAATTTCCCAGTGGTATGGTTTGAATGACCGTTTCTCTTCCCTCTCGTAAATTATAAGATAACGTATATCTGGTTATTATTTAGTGCCTGCAAGTCGCAGTGAATATCAGAGAATTCAGCAGCAACTTGAAACGGAAAAATTTCCATCTTCTCAGTATCCAGGACAACCACCAAAGGCGTTCCATCAGTTATCAAAACAAGAGCAGGCAGATTTGGAGAAGAAAAGGTTGTCTATCTACTGTAGGAAGGTGTATAAGAAGCTGAAAATTACAAGGGTTGAGGAACGCAACACGACAATTTGCCAAAAAGAGAATTCATTCTACGTTGATACTGTCAGAGCTTTTAGGGATAGAAGGTAATAAATATACGCATCAAACTTATAACGCTCCTCCTTTTGTGTATTGATCTGATATTTTCTTACATCATGTTGCAGTATATACATTTGGGTAGTCCAAAAGTACATTGCAAAAAAATTTTTATGCTAGAGGGTCTCAATCCTCCCAATTTGTTTCCAAATCCGAAAAAAAATAAGTACATGTTTTTTGGTTTTTCAAAGTATTGATTTTAAATGCTGTCTATGAAGACCTGCATCTGCAAATTTAAATTACAGGGGGATAAATTACTTTTTTGAGATTTTTTAAATAATTGTTTAAGGTTAGGGAAAATCTTACATTAAACTTATAGGACTTATATAGAATTTGATGTATTATACATATGGTTGTCGCCTTTAACACACCTCCACGGTGCCCTAAAAACTACCCTTAAATAAAAAAATGTAAATACTTCAGGGAATTTATCCATAGATATAGAATTATGTTAAGGAAGTTAAGCAATCTGTATTACACTTAAACTAGAAGTGTTATTAATTTTATGTACAAATGTTTTCTGTAAATCATTTTTAAATTATCAATGTGTATATTGTATAAAATTTTGTAACAATACTTGTTCTCATCTACCTTGTAATTGGATTTTTACCTGTGAGGGTAGTTGTAGCCAATAAATAAATAAATTGTATATTTTGTATTTAGGTATGAATATAAAGGGATGTCTAAGAAATCGAAACAGGCTGTCGCAGATGCCATCAAGGGTGGCGACGCATCAGAAATAAAATCTGCCAAGAACCGAGAAGTATTATATGATTCATTGCAATTAGCTCACAAGTGCATTTTGAACTCCTTTTATGGCTATGTAATGAGAAGAGGGTAAGTTAGATATTTGTATTATCTTTTTATAAGTTTCTTCGTATTGTTTTTTATGACCTTTTAAATTTGTTGGAAAGACCTATTGTTCATGTGATTATATACAGTTGTGTTAAGGATGTACAATCGGAAATGAAACTACCAAACATTTTTAATTCTTTAATATCTGTGTCTATTGTGCGATATAGATGAATATTATTGGAGTAAATGATTATAGAAATCAAATATTTATTATTTGGCAGTCAATTTTCTGCTTTTCAACGTTTTCTTTGTATTATTTGCAAATTTTTAGTTTTTATGAAAAAAAATTTTGGCATTGAAAATGCCTCGTGAAATTTAAAAAAGCTGTCTTTATTATTTTTTAATTTGACAAATTAAACACATACTGTTGCCTGTTTTCCACCTTTTAGGAAACACCCTGTATGAATCCGTGAGTTCTAAAATAATTTCAACAAGAGATAAACACTAACACTTTATAATAATAATTTACTGATTATACAAAACTTCTTAATTAACCTTTACACTTTGTTTACTTTATATTTAACCTCACTTTTTCGCTTTAACTTTTCTTTAGTAAACTTCTCTTCTTCTGCGCCGGTATATACTCTGAAATTGCCTCCAGATCAATCAAGAATCTTCTCTCACCACATTCTAGAAAAGTCCACTTCTTTCTATTAGTTTCCAGTCACTCACTTTCAGGCATAGGCGTATCAATTTCCAGTTCCAAGGGGGTGTAATTGATAACAATACTATAAATAAATTAAAAGTGGTCAAAGTGAAAACATGACAACACTATAGTCTGTTTTTAAACCAGGAGGAGCGTTTTAAATTTAACGCGCTAAATCATACATCTGTGATTGGATAAGCCCCCGCCAGTTTTACACAAGGCAATAGTTTTATATTGTAAAAAAATTAATTTCATGTCATAAATTATTAGGTTATAATTTCTATTTTATCGTTTGCACATTATGTATCAATTTCTAATCCTTTTTGTATAAATCTGAAGGTAAAAGTGGCTAATTGCTTGGTGCTTTTATATTACGTAAATGGTATATGATGCTGTATAAAATACCTAGAGGTCAAATAGAGGTCGATGCATTATATAATATAATAAAATACACACAAAAACACTGTAGTCGTGTATTGTTGGTTGCCCAAAACGCCAAAAATGTTTTAGTGTATTTTCTGGTTACTTTTATGGTGTGAATGGAACTTCCGTATTTACTCCTCCTGGTTTAAAAACAGACTATAATACTGCTCATTTATTATTCCTACGTTGGTACCAATGTGCATTCTATAGTACAGGTACATTTAGTAGAGATGTACTTATATAGCGTTACAAGCGTGACCACTCCAGTAAAATACTGCAATAAAATAACGCTATTTTGGAAAGACAGAAATGAAATGATCCAACTAACTCTATCAAATGGAATGCAAGTAGAAGATATCACGTTTGTCGCATAGCATTGTCTGAATTCAGGTATTTCAGAGGGTAATGTAACGTAACCTGAGTAATGATACTCGTTGCGAATAACTGGTTTTATCATTTCATAGCACGACCCTACATTACTTGAAAATACTGCGACAAAACAACGTTACGAAAATAACGACCCATCTCTAACATTTAGTATAGTTAATATCAAATAGCTGAGATCAGTTAGGTTAGGATCATTGTGCATAAAATGTCAAATACGCCGTGCTGTGTAGTTTTCTAATCTGAAAAATTAACAAAAAAGGTTGAAAGCAGCCAAAGTTTTCCGCTGGTGAGGAAAAATCATAACAAAAAAGACGTATGAGAAAAGACTCTTCCCACAAAAAAATGGTAACAAAGAAAGACTGATGTTCCCACGAGATTTCGCTTTACCATGTTGCCACGTTTCTATGATAATAATGGTTTATTGATGTTAAGACACTGAGTGCGTACGTAAGTCATTGGATTAATAGTTAATACAGCACAAAGTTATTTCTCCCACTGAGCTCTGTTATATTCAATTTCCCGTGAGAAGTCATGTTAAATTAAAATCATTATAATTCAAAAATAGTTTGGAGAATCAATTTGAAATTTATTGGGGTGATTTACTTTCCCAAAATTTCATTAATTTTTTAGCATTTTTGAATCGATTCCATACACCCTTAAGTGTCTGTGAGTTTTGAGCATACGAATATATACATGAATTTTCTTTCAGGGCTAGATGGCACAGCATGGAGATGGCTGGCATCGTTTGCTTCACTGGAGCAAACATAATCATGAAGGCTAGAGAAATAATAGAACAAGTAGGCCGTCCCCTCGAATTAGATACCGATGGTATTTGGTGCATCCTACCAGCTTCGTTCCCAGAAAACTTTACAATACTAACTAACCATGAGAAGAAGAAAAAATTTAATGTTTCGTACCCTAACACTGTACTCAACGCCATGGTGAAGGAGCATTTTACAAATGACCAATACCACGAGCTCGTAGACCCAGAGCGCTTAGAATACAGAATAAAGAGCGAGAATTCCATATTTTTTGAGGTGGACGGTCCTTATAAAGCCATGGTTCTGCCCGCAAGTAAAGAAGAAGGTAAGAAGTTGAAGAAGCGATATGCTGTGTTTAATTTTGATGGTTCTCTTGCCGAATTGAAAGGGTAAATTTGCGCAAATGTACAAACTTTTATAATAACTTCTACTTATTGCAGATTTGAAGTAAAGAGAAGGGGAGAGCTTCAGCTCATAAAAAATTTCCAGTCGTCTGTTTTCGAGGCCTTTTTGAAAGGCGATACCTTAGAATCTTGTTATGCCGCTGTGGCTCAAGTAGCTGATTACTGGTTGGATGTGCTTTATTCACACGGGCGCAATATGCCAGATTCGGAACTGTTCGATCTTATTTCAGAAAACAGATCAATGTCCAAAAAATTAGAGGAGTATGGTGCTCAGAAAAGTACTTCCATTAGTACTGCTAAGCGTCTTGCTGAATTTTTGGGTGACCAGATGGTTAAGGATGCCGGATTGGCTTGCAAATATGTCATCTCGAAGAAACCAGATGGGGCTCCAGTTACGGAAAGGTAAATTTTATGAAATTGTCCCTGGTACACCCCAAGAAACTCTCACTAAATTTGTATAATACATCTGCTTAACATTCTAAATGTTTAATGAGCAAATTACAAAGATGCTGAATTGTAATTGGCTCATATGACACTTTATTATTTAGGGCGATTCCTTTGGCGATTTTCCAAGCCGAAGAAACGATCCAGAAGCATTATCTCAGGAAGTGGTTAAAAGACAATTCCATTGGTGAGGTGGATATCAGAGACATTCTGGACTGGAGCTACTACATAGAACGCCTGGGAGGGGCCATCCAAAAAATTATTACTATTCCAGCTGCTATGCAAGGGGTAGGTAATTTGGCTTTTAGATGTTTCCATTTTTTACACTTGTATTATTTTAGGTACCTAATCCTGTACCTAGAGTGAGACATCCGGACTGGCTACATAAAAAAATATTGGAAAAGAACGACAATTTTAAACAAAGACGAATAACCGATATGTTCGCAGCTTGTGCAAAGCCAGTAAATGTCCGTAATGAAAATGAGACAAGTATTCAAGATATAGAAGATGTAGGCAGTAGCAAATCTCCAGGATCCAAGGTCCCTGTTGCCACAGTTAATAAGAGGAAGAGAGGTTCCGATAAAGAAAACGAATTTTCTGAAGAAGAATTAGGTAAAACGTGGAGGGAAGTGCTTGGGAATCCACCACCATATGGAGATACAGAGGTACGCAGAATTACTGACCCTTTCATTACGGCATTCAACCTACTACATCACCAGAGATCGGGACTTTTATCCTGGTGCCAGAGACGGCTCTTATATACACAATATTAATAATAATAATAATAATAAAAGTTATTTATTGATTGCATTAATATACAATGTAATAAAATACAATCAAAAGGCCATCGACCTAAGTCCTTCAGCCAAGGAGATAATAATATTATATTTAACATTTTGTATAAAAAAAAATATGGTGGGAAACAAAAGGTTGATTACATAGATAAATTGTAAAAAAAAAAATATATCCAATGTGAGACGTAGTGCTTCAGTACTCCTGCGACATCAATATCATCCGATCAAAAATTGGTCTTTCCGGATATGCGAATCTGGGTGTATTGTTGTTTCGAGCGATTATTAGAGGTTGCATTACTTCGATGTTGTAGTTTCTCTGTGCAAATTTTTCGTTGAGAAGTTGTATTCTCTCCTCGATAGGCAGTATTTGTACCAATTCATACAAAAGTGCATTAGGAGGGTTGTGTAAAAGATTGTGTGGGTGCCGAATCTTCGTAATTTTCCTTAGTGCAGTCGTTTCAGCGGTCCTTAAATTTTTTTTAGCTGGATTTCTGCTGTTCATGTATAATGTATGTCCATATTCTAAAATAGGTCTACAAATTGTTTTATATATTTTGGCAGCTGCTGTGGTTTTTATTCCCTTATTTTTGAATGTTAATACTCTGAAATGTTTCGCTCTGGATATGCATTTTTTTTTTACCATTTTAGAATGCATGTTGAAGTTTAATTTATTGTCTAAATAAACCCCCAAATACTTGACATTGGTTACTGGATGAATTTGGTGATCACTTATTTCGACAGAGGGAGAATTATTGGATATTGCGTGATTGAATAAATTGAATTGTGATTTCAGCGGATTGATTTGCAGTCTCCATTTGCTTGTTCATGCTAGAGTATTATTCAGTAATATTTGTAGACAATATTATATTGCAAACATTTACTGAAACAATCAGAAAAACGACGAAATGAAAACCCAATTAATTGCTGGCAACATAAAACATTTTTCCCAATAAAATAAACCATTTTTATATAATATTAAATCATACCTAAGAAACAAAGGGAAGGATTAATGGCATAAAACTGCATGTACCGTGTGCATCACATGATAAAGTGAATTTTATTTCATTTTAAAATGCTAATACATATAACCTACTTTTATCGGAAAGCTACCACATTTGTGAAACATACCGACAATTACCTAAAAACATAGTTGATTCTTTATATTTGCAGTGTTAATAGCATTCGATCCCGACCGAGTGTCAACATTAAATTCCAGTGGACGGAGGTACTTTCAAGTTTTTTACTTTTGCAATTTTATCTCCTTTAATTATACGACACCGCCGAAATTGTGAAACATTTCAAAATCGCTTTTTACCTACACTGGCAATTATTAGCATTTACATCAACATTTAATAAAGGGAAAGGACAGACCATCCCAGATCGCGGTTTTGCAAACCGTAGTATAAATCTAGCCATATGTATGTACATATGTATCTACAAACCTAGTCTGAAATTATACAGAGTCAGCGGTATACAAAAATGTCTAGTGCTTCTCAGGCTGCAATAGACTTATGCTTTTTCTCATTATAACTGGATTTTTAATGATAGGCGGCGAAGGTTAACTTCAGAACATTTAGAACAAATAATAATAATATGTTTTTATATACGTTATAGGTCGTGAAAAATTACATATGTGTGTGTTACTGTAAGGTAGTGAAAAATACATGTGTGTGTTTTAGTTCAATGTTACATCCCGCAATACCCAGGGCCGGATATGGGGGGGTGTCACACCCCCCCAAGTTTGAAGCCAATTCGGCAAATCGTTTACCATTCGGCACTTTCAGCGTTCGGCAATTATGTACATAAAATCATAGAAAAACTCAAAACAATAGAAACTTAATGTCATAAATAATTATTACTTGTCGAGAAACCCCTATCTTGTATCTTGTATATGTGCATCTATAGTACCCTGTCATGATTGCCGGAAATGTAATAATATAATAAACAGGAGAACAGGACACTTCGATTCATCAAAAGTACAACACCGCGTAGACTTAGAGGGCCTTCAAGCTGAATTAGAAATATTTAGCGACCAATGTCGAGAACTTACACCTCTAGATAAAATTGTTGAAAAAGCTTATGAACTAAAGATCATTCTACCATTGTGTTACAAATTATGTACTTTAATTCAAACAGTGCCGGCGAGTGTGGCTTCAAATGAAAGGAGTTTCAGCAAACTAAAACTCATAAATTTTTTTGTTAGAACATTAATGACCGATTCGCGTTTAGACTCATTATTAATCTTATCATCAGAGGTGGAACAAATACCTTTCAACATTTTAGTTGCACGATGGGCCGCTTTAAAAGAAAGAAGAGTTAAAGTTGCTTAAAAAAAATTAAATTGTATAATAATATATCCTTTTTATTTATAATTAATTTGTGGCAATATTCATTTATTATGTTTGTTGGGTATGTTGCTACTGTAAAAATATTAAAAAATTTTGATGAAAAAAACCTCTGCGCCAAAAGGATCAGACAGAGAGAGGCTGGTTTTTAATCATTCTATCACAAAATGTCACACAAGTGAAAGTTTTGATAACGGAAAAAGAAATAGTTTTCGAAACGTTAGCAGCCTTCGATTTAATTTACTTCATTATCATTTAACAATTTTCTTTCAGTTTATATATTTTTAGGTGTGACTGGTGTGAGACATGTTGTACTAAAAATATTAAGAACCATCCACTCCCTGTCTGATATTTTTGGCGCAGAGGTTTTTTTCATCAATATTTTTACATATTTTCACAGTGGTAAAATACCCAACAAACAAGGAATAACCGTTTTGTATCTTTTATATTTTGCATTTTACTTTAAAATAAAGGTTTTTTTCTTCAATCAGATTTACATTTTTTTGTATCCCAAAAATTAAATGACCTTCATATATAAATAAAACAGAGGACCAGATGAGAAGAAGTCATTCGGCATTATAACAATTTCACACCCCCCCATAAAAATTGCTTAAAACCGGCCCTGGCAATACCTCCTCTTCGAGTAAGTTTATAATAAACTGAGCATATTAACTTTTGATATTGCGGAATTGCTTAAGAAAAGTACAGGGTAAGATAAATTATATCATACTTGCATAAAAATCTTTCCGCGCCGGCAGAGCCAACCCTGACTTTTACGTCACTGAGGTGAAATTCCCGATCTCTTAGTAAGTAGATGATAATTAGTCTTTTAAAAAATAGATATATATCATTTATATATCTAACAAATTATAGAGGTCCTAGTTTGTTACCTTGTGGTATTCCAACATATGTGATCTACCACATACAAGGCCTAGATTGGCTGATAGATCAATTCTGGCCTGATAAGGAGTTGAAAAATAACTTTGTTGAATAATGTACTTTTGTCCACGACTATTAAATAATGTACTCATTATGTATGTGTTTCTTCAAGGATAATGCTATCGATTATTCCCTACAGTGAATAATGATTTCATTATTCACTGATTGCAGTGAATAATGAAGACAGTCAGTTGTTTATAAGAAATGACAATTTACTAAAAATTTAAAATGTCAAAATTGCAGCAACCAAAAGACTGGTGTTGTCTCTCTAAGTTTTCTAGGAAGCACTCAAATGGTACATGCCGAAGAGGTATTTTAATGAACACTCAAAAACTAAATTAGTAAGTTTTTTTCAAAGCATCATCTATTAGCAACACGCGACAATCCCCAACATTGTTTTTGAATCCATTTTTCTACGTGCCTACAAACTGTATTATTTTATTAGTAAGCCATGACAATGTGTCAAAGCAAAATTCTGTAATTGATTTGAAACGTCAAAATTTGTACGATATCAACGCCAACGTTATTTACAACAATTTTACATATTAGGTATTCAAGAAGAGTAATATAATTAGATAAATGGATACTGAAGTGAAGACGAGATTTTTTGGCACCGCCAGAGATAATGAAAGCTGCAAAAATCGCATCATTAAACTTGCTGCCCGAAAAATAGAAAAAAAATATATATGATGACATATGAATCTTTCTTAAATAGGAGAAATGAAATAGAAATGAATTAAGTAAATATTAGATACTTATTTATTAGTCGTGGACAAAGTATAGTATTCTACTATTATATGCTCGTTGAATAATATACTATTATAGGAAGAACATACTGCCTGGCTTCTGTTTCACAAAAGAAAGTGGTTGTTTCAAGCTTCGCAGAGGATTAGTTGCCAACAGAACAAAAAGAAAAAATCCAATGCTAGTTTGGCAGTTTTGAGAACCGTTGCACCAGGAACACTGGGCGGTTTTATTCAGAAGGTGCAAAGGTCTCTATTGACAACTCCATGGCAAGTGCTGCAGGTGGCTGCAACAGGAACCCCTGGCGAATTTCGTCTGTGGGCGTTGGTGAGTAACCTTGTAATATTGGTAGTGTTTCTTCTATCGATCAATATTTGCTTTTAGGTACAATCTGAGTTACATTTGGTTAACTTAGTCGTTCCGAGAATGTTTTATGCTAATTTACGCACATCCAAGGTAGTTGAGGAAGGGGCTCTGTTTAAAAAATGCAACAGAACGTTGCCTAGATCCAGGACGGTTCACAATTTGTATTTATATTCGGTGCCAGAAGAAGTTTTCTTGGAACACGGAAAGTAAGCATTTTTTTCATAAATATGATAAATAATAACAATCGGTATATAGCTGTAGCCAAATTTTACATATGGCTGTGTATAATGTACAATAATAATAATAGTAATAATTATTATTATTATTTACCTGCAAATTAAAATAGTAGCCGCCATCTTGTCGATAGCCGATGGTTGGTACTCCAAACGTCCTTCTAAGGAGATAAATTGACCAAAATAATATTAATAATACTAGAGAGTTATAGTTATAATATCAGTTGGTTTTTAATTTAAATTCTGTACCTTTAGAAATAGAAAAAAATTATTTACCATTAGAACTGTTGAAAAGCGTTGTTATTTAACAGAAAGTCTTTAAGAGATCTGTGTATAATGTGTACACATACAGGATGTTCCTTAATGACGTGCTAATATTTCAGGGTGAGATTTTATGACGGAAAGTTCATATGAACATATGTCCGCAGCGGCTTAAATTTTTTGCTATAGTGTTGAATTTTTTTTTAATCTTTATTTTTTAATATCTCAAGATGTACTTTAGATATTGATTTCAGTCACACCCTGAAATATTAGCATACATTAAGGAACAGCCTGTAAATACTCTGAATTATAAATTTTTTACTTACGATGTGATGCTGATGAGGAGAACAAATAGATTGATTTGCATTGGAATAGAAGTGATTGTACATACTGTATCAAGAACTTTGGTGAAACTCGGAAGTAGTTTAGCACATGCAGAATTGGTCATTATTGTTAGGCAACACGAAATTAAAGTGAATTTTATATTTCTAAGTCAAATAAAAAATTCCCGACAAAGGAGTGAACACGGCCCGAGACACCAAAAAAAAAGCCATAAAACTCGGCCATAAAAGTGTCAAAGCCGACGTAATTTATTGCCGCTCAGGACCGTACTTAAAATTATTGTGCCGTGACTTACAATCTAATTAATTTAATGTATGGTTGATAAATAAATAGTTATTTGTTACAGTAATAATGATTAATTTAAAAAAATTATTCTGTTTTGCTTGTGTTAAGATAGGAATAATATTTTATACATTGGTGGAGCATTGATGAATTTTATTAGTCTAAATTAAAATTATACCAAATATTCTTTTGTTGCTCAGTTTCGCCGATAATAATTTAATATACCTATCGAATTATTATTGTTGCCCAGCAAGGACCACGAGGAGGTACGAGCAATTCCTTGCCAAAAAAATGTGGGTTCAGAGTTATTAAAATAGGTCAAAGAAATAAAGTAAATTTTTAAATTCATTAAATAAAGAAAATATTGAATTTATGTCAATAACCCGTAATCTAATTAACCCAGATTAAATAAATAAATAAAATTCTAGAAAACAAACAAATAATTGAAATAAATAAATTCAATTCTGGACAGCAAATAAATAACTATAAAATAAATAAATTCAGTTCTGAAAAAGAAACAAATAAATAATTATCAAATAAAATATGTATACATATAATATAATAAATAAAAATCACGTTATATTGCATTTGCGCGTATGTAAAACACTAATGAAACGATAAATTCACAATGTACACTAAATGAAATCACATAGAACATTTTATTTAAAACTCTAATCACTACACTCACTCAACACTTCACAACCACTTTCTAAATCGGTATCTGAATCTGCAGATATTATTAAACGGTCTTGATTAGGGCTGATGCTTTTTTCTAACTTAATAAATTCATCTTCAATTTTAATGACATGCTGAATACACTTGTTCCAATTACTTGGTGTTATTTCTCCCACTTTAGCTTTAATAAGGTCTACTACTTTGGCATCAAATTTGGGGAAGGTGTTATTTTTGCGAATACTTGGGGGTAATCGTAAAGCTGTATGTCCTTGAGCTTTAGCCATGCTATCAATCACATATTGTTTTGGGAAGTTTTGCTTCTTAACAATTTCCAAAAGATCTTTCTTCCTAAAATTTTCTTCAAATTCCAAATTATGTTTTCGGAGAAATTCTTGAATATCTTTTTTCTTTGTTCCCGTATTTGGTATTTTCTCAATTTGTCATGAATGATACGAAGCATTGTCTAAAACAATTACGATGTTTTCTTCTATATTTGGTAGCCATAAAGTCTGAAACCATGTTTGATTCTTCCATTCTTCCATATTTTTTTTCCACTTAATTTGAGACCATTATGCACCCATCCATTTTCTGATCCACAATGTACAATTACTAATCTGGTTCCTTTATTTGCAGGCATATCAACTTTACATTTCTTTGAACTATCTATCCAGCCTTTTTTCACTGTATCATGGATATATCATACCAAGTTTCATCTAAATAATAAATAGGTCGTTGTTCATTTCGAAATTTTTTTATATTTTCCAAATATTCATTATGCCACTGCACAATTCTGAAGCTTTCCATAATACCTGCCCTTTTATTAATAATCTTGAACCTAAATCCTATCTTTATTATCCAGCGCCGAAGTGTTGCTTGACTAACTGACACTGCACCATTTGTTTTCAGTTCTATATGTTTTGATTCCACCGTTGGTACCTAATTTTCCATATACTTGCTATAAATTAAATCTCTTAACAATTTCACCATATATAGACAAATCTAATGCTCGTGCTGCTCCTTTATCCGATCTAACTTTTCAATTAGGTACCACATCCTTAATTATTCTATAGATAGACCGTTCTGAAATTTCTGTTAAGTAGGTCGTTTTTTCTACGGCTCCTTTTTCACCTGCACTTTCTTTTATATTTTTATAAACGTTTAAAACTACTTTTTTAGTATGTTCGCATAAATATTGTCTAGAACTTTTCTCTGTAATTTGCAAGCCATTACCATTTCCCATATCTTCGTTAAATTCTCTGCTGGTGCTAGGTTGAGGATCTTCCCAAGGCCTGAACATTATCACAATATTATTTTACCACAGCCACTAGAAAACGGAAAACACTCGAATATTTCAACATCCGCCGGAATATTTTTACTCAACTACATAAAATACGCTTAAATAAAGAGCAATTTCACATCTGTTAAAGTATTATACATTCTAGACACTCACAATAAAACAAATATCGCGAAAGACTGTGGTCCGTCTCTGCTTAATACCTGTGCCGATCTGCTTGCCCTTTTACAGCATTATGTATGTGTGTAAAAAATTAAGTAAACAGTAGAGACCGTTATATCGTAAAATATTTTAGGAGTGAGTGGCGTAATATTAGAAATTATAACTGATGCTGGCGAGTTTCCCTTAATTTCTTATTTTAATCCATGCCCCGCTCTATCCTAGTGGTAAGGCGGCAAAGCTTTGAAAATTTCTATCTGACTTAGAAATATGAAGTTTACTTTAATAACCAATAATTTTTTATGTCCTTTTTTTGTAAAGAATGGAAATGGCTCAAGTATAAGGTTTTTGTTGTAATAAATGGAGTACTATTCAACCTGCAAAAAATTTAAGTAAAAATATTTGGGACAACTCTTTCACCTCCAAATTAGGAGTAAAAGTGTACTTACTTTTTTGCACCTTACACCTGAGCTATATACGTTCTTAAGTCTAATTATCCTAGAGAATATTCCATATCTTCATAACACACTATATAAACAATTACTGCCTTTCAGAAAGATGTTCCTGGATCAAACAGACCCTAACGTCGAAGGGGTTTATGAGACCCAAGTCCCACCTATGTTCAGAGCGTTGCTTTCCATTGGTTGTGTTTGTAAAGTTTTACCAGGAGTGAGAAGTTTGGAAAGTTTCACGTTAGACGAATTGGATATGGTTAGTGCTGCCCGACAGCCATATTTGCCTAAAGATTCCATCAGGCATCTCTACTTTTACCATCACAAGCACACCTCAAAACCTCAGCATATGTTTGGCTTGTTCCTTACGCCGGTAAAGAAAGCTGTTATAATCGTTGTCGATACCGTCAGAACTAATTTAATGCCCAATATGGTTAATTTGTATCAGGTGGAAAGGATAGCAAAGTAAGTTATTTAGGATATTGTTCACTACATTCCGCACTAAGCAAAATTTCTGACGTGGAATGCCTCAGGGTTCACTTATGGCCCACTTGTCTGTTTCATATTAATAAGAGCCTTTTTAGACTACTCTCTGAGGTAAATGTTGTAATAAAATGTCAACCTTCCAATTGTGTAATCAAGTGTAAAACGTGCATACAATTTAATATTTATTTATGAGTCTAAGCCTATTTCCAACATACAATTTAAAATAGTGCATATGAAAATCAAAAAGTTGTTTCAACCGAATATATTTTATTTACGCAACTGTTCGACTTAAATTGCAATGGAATCTAAAGTTGATGTTATGTTCAAAGTATTAGCAAATTTTTAGAGTATTTAAATATTAATAAATTACATAGTAGTCCAAAGTGTGAGCCCTGAGGTACACTCCTTAGAGTCAATTCTAAGCCTTTGACCAACTTAAGCTCTTAGTGGGGAAGATCTCGACCAAAATTTCATGTAATCACCGCATGGCTAAATTCATGAAAAATGCTTAGTTCAAATCAAAATAAACAACTTTTTTCCTTGCAGCAAAGTCCCAAAGTGTCTTGAAAGGGGTGAAAATTCAATTTCAGTCGCTTTCATTCCTCACAAAATTCACTAGACGTCAAAAAATGCCCATTTTTTTTTTCGTTTGTATCGAGCTGAATTTTTTATTTTGACCCTGCAGTTTACAATGCCGATACATCGCCGATCTTCTTCTTTCGATAGAGACTTAGGAGTTCCACTCGAAATATTTATTTAGTTACGAAAGTTTGAAAATTCCGTTTTTCAACTTTTTAGGTTAAATTTCAACATTTTCTGAGAGATCAAATAGGCCATTCTGCTTTCACTCTTTCCAAACCGAATTTCCGATTTTGCTGATACAATTTGATATCAGGATAAAGCGCCAATCTTCCTCTTTCCATAGAGACATCGTTCGCCCTGCCCTCATAATCGACGTATTTATTTAGTTATGAATTTTTGAAGAATCCCTGTTTTTCAGTTTTTACGAGAAACGCGATTTATCTTTCGTTCATGCTGAGCCAGATTTTCAGTTCCACCATTACGATTTAATACCAGAATAAAACACCAACCTTCCTCTTTCTATGAAGACCTAAAACGACTTTACATTCTATGTATTCACTTAGTTATGAATGTTTGAAAAACCCTCACGTTTACATCATATACAGGATGTGAAAAAATTACCGCAAATTGCATTAAAATAATTCCATTATTTGTCGTTCGATTCCGCTGAAAATCGGTATGCGGATGTCTTCGACATTGGTGATTACGAATATGACTTCGAAATTGAGAAATTCAAAATGGCAGATAATTTTTATCATTTATGGTCTGATTTCGCTGAAAAGCGATATGTAGAGATTATTGAAGTAGCAGGTTATGAATATGAAATCGAAATTGGGAAATTCAAAATGGCGGCACGATTATCCGGACACATTTTATCATTTATTGTCCCATTTATTTGAAAATTGTCAGTTACTATTTTTCATAGGTTCTCTGGCATCAAAAGTATGTAATTATGTGGAAACTGACGTGCCGTGATGACAAGATTTTCCAAATGTCGCAAAATTGGAAATTTGCCCCTATTAGAGACGCAGGCGACTCAGGAAATGTCAGTTATTATTTTTCCTACGTTGTCTAACATTACCTTTATTACAAAAACAAGAAAACTGACATGCCGCAATTAAAAAAATGGATGATTAATGTTTAACTGTTCGATAAACGAATTCACCCTTTTAGCAACGCCAGACGTGTCAGTATTTTCTTACTTTTTTTGGGCATTTTGCCACTGAAAAATATTTAAAAATTTTAATGAAAACACCTCTGCGCCAAACGGATCAGACAGAGGTTGGTTCTTGAGTACTTGACTGTTTCAAAAAGTCTCACAACTAAAAATATATAAACTAGAACAATGTTATAAACTAAAAACTGAAAATCAAAGCTATAGGTAGTTAACGTTTCGGAAGAGAATCTACTTCCGTTCTCAAAACTTTTTTGGCCGTCAACCATGACAGTTCTTTGTTTATGTATTTCCATAGTCACGTGAGACATTAAATTATATTTATCTTATTTTTACTTACTTTGTCTCTAAGGATGGGCAACCAACTAGTACAAAAATCTATTGAATAATTAGAAACGCATCTATCCTCGTTTAATAAAATACTCACGGATTCTTTAAGTTTTCTTTTAGTTCCGTTGCTCTCTTTTTCCAAAATCTTCGCCGAGTCCCATTTAATCCTATGATTATTATCCCAAGCGTGTTCACAAATTTTGGATTTTTCAAATTCTCCCCTTCTAGCGTAATTTCTATGTTCACCAAGCCTTACGTTGAAAGGTCTAGATGATTCACCTACGTAATGTTTTCTGCAACACACACGGAACACTATAAATACAATTTTTTGAATTTTGAACAATATTTGGAGGTTTGGTTTTTGATAAAACCGATCTTAGCGTGGAGCCCGTTTGAAAAACCGTTCGTACGGAAAACCTATTCCCAATTTTTCGTAATTTATCCGATAAACCATGTATATATGGAATTACTGCCATTGACCTAAATACCTCAGATTGTGATAGTATATTCTCTCTACTACCAATGTTCAACAACTGACTATCAACAAAACTCTCAGGATATTGATTATTTAATAAGACAGTTTTTATAAATTGTTTTTCGTTCCTTAATATTACATCATTTGAAGAAATAATTTTGGTCCTGTCATACAAACACTTAACAACACCTTTCTTAACACTAATATGTTGATTTGAATTGAAATTTAAGTATCTGTTTGTGTGTTTGTTTTCTATACACACTGGTTGTTATCTAATTTTTTAATTAAAATATCGAAGAAAGGTCATTATTATTCTCTATTTCTATTGTAAATTTAATTGAAGGTTCTTTTTCGTTAATCTGATTAAAAAAATTACTTAAACATTCTTTACTATAAGGCCATATAGCAAAAATGTCATCTACATATCTCCACCATACAATGGGTTTATAAGCTATAGATTATTAATATTACTTTCCTCGAAATTTTCCATGAAAATGTTACTTAATATTGGAGATAATGAAGAACCCATGGCCATCCCAAAGTCTTGTTGATAGAAGTCATTATTTAATTGAAGGTATGTTATCATGGTTGACGGCCAAAAAAGTTTTGAGAACGGAAGTAGATCCTCTTCCGAAACGTTAACTACCTATAGCTTTGATTTTCAGTTTTTAGTTTATAACATTGTTCTAGTTTATATATTTTTAGGTGTGAGACTTTTTGAAACAGTCAAGTACTCAGGAACCAACCTCTATCTGATCTGTTTGGTGCAGAGGTTTTTTCATTAAAATTTTTAAATATTTTTCAGTTGCAAAATACCCAATAAAAAGTAAGAAAATCTGAATATTCCACAAATAAACAATTACAGACAATATCTAGACGTGTCAGTAGTAATGAAATTTTGTCTTCAGGGAGTGATAAATTGTTTCTTCACAATGATAAAATGCATATTGTCTGTATAACTGAACATTGGTTAGTAAATTGTGATCTGAAATGTATAGCAATCCCAGGTTACAGGCTTATTTCACACTTTTCAAGAAAACACCATATCGGCTATTTTTGCCAAAAACGATATTATTTGCGAGGATATACCTTTTTTAAATAGTTTTTCAATCGAATGTCACTTTGAGATATGTAGTGCCAAGTACGTAATCGGTGAGTTGGAAATTCTTGTAATTTGTATATATAGACCGGGAGACACAAATATTACCATTTTTGAGGAACGCCTTACATCTGTACTTACTTATGCCATTAATAAATTCAGCATTGTTGTTTTAACGGGAGACTTTAATATTCACTTTAACAAACCAGAAGAAGCCAACACCAAAATTCTTAGTGACATAATTGATTCCTTTCACTTGAATATAACTTGCAATCAGCCAACTCGTATCTTTATTAACAAAAATGGTGCAAAATCTATTAGTACAATTGATTACATGATTACAAATGTTCCTCCGGACCACTATGACTGCTCAATTGTTAACCCAAACTTAAGCGATCACAGTGGACACAGATTGTCCTTAAAAGTAACTACGCCTATAAAAGTCAAACCTCTACCCTCTTCTATAAAAATGCGTGTTTTAAATCAGAATAATTTAAATACTCTATCTTGGCACTTAAGCAAAACTGATTGGTCAGACGTTTTCGCATATGGTGATGTAAACAAAGCTTGTGAGGTCTTCTTAAATACTATTCGTTGGTGTCTCGATGTTAGCTGTCCCTTGAGAGACATAAGATTAACTAATAATAAACCTAATAAATGGTATACTACAGAAATTGCCTTACTTCAAGACCACCTTAAAAATTTGCATCATTTCATGCTAACTTCCAACTCACTTGCAATTAAAGCTCAATATACTCTTTGCAAAAAAACATCTAAAATCAGAGATTAAAAAATCTAAAAAGGCATATTATAATAGCAGACTGGAATGTTCTGACAACAAAATTAAAGAATCGTGGAGAATTATTAATGAAAACTTGGGCAGAAACCAAAAGCGTAGAACGGATTTTTCACTTAACGTGAACGGTGTGCATATTACCAATAATAAGGAGATCAGTAATGTTTTTGCAGATCATTTTTCAACCGCATGCAACAATATGGTTGCAAGTCACTTTCACACTAACTTATCAACTTCCTGTACTGTTGCAAGACATATCCAAAATACTATTTTTGTTCCTTACATAACTGAAACTGATGTTGCCAATATAATAATTAATATTAAAAACAAAAAGTCGTCAGGTTTTGATGAATTTTCTCCCAAACTGTTGAAGTCTGTCTCAAAATTTATTATACCTCCTTTAGCACACTTAATAAACCTTTCATTGGAAAAGGGTAAATTTCCTGATTTACTTAAATTAGCCATGGTGTTTCCGCTATACAAAAAGGGTGAAGTCACAAATATTGATAACTACAGACAAATATCTTTGCTATCTGAATTTTCAAAAATACTTGAAAGGTGTGTGTATAACATAATAACTGATTTCAATGATAAATACAACATTTTAACAATTAGCCAGCATGGATTCTGTAAAGAGAAATCCACGGAAACTGCAACAAATCAGCTATTAAATTATGTTTATGGGGAACTTGACAAAGGCAATTACGTTGTATCACTCATGTTTGACTTATCCAAAGCCTTTGATAGTCTAAATAGGCATTTTGTCTTAAAAAAGTTATACACCTTAGGCATTAGGGGAAATTTACTATACTGGATCGAATCTTACCTAGAAAACCGCGAATTACTAGTAAAAATAAATAATGAATTGTCAGACAGATTCCCTGTTACTCTAGGGGTTCCTCAAGGATCGGTCTTGGGTCCATTGATTTTTCTACTTTTTGTTAACGATTTACCTCACTTTATTAGTAAAGGTAGAGTCACTATGTTTGCAGACGATACCACAATAACGGTAGCCGGCAAATCCCTTGAGGAAATTCAAATGAAAATTGTGGACACTTTTAGTGAAATGGATCTCTGGTGCCATAATAATTCTTTAATTCTGAATAAGCAAAAAACAGTATGTATAAATTTTCATCTTCAAAAGACTATTCCTGACATTCTTTTAAAGGAGTCCCCTTATACCTTTGTAACTCATACTAAACTACTAGGCACCTGGCTTGACTCTGATATGAGTTTCCGCAACCAAATCACACATGTATGCGGAGGCTACAGATGAAGTCGTTCTTAACTGTAAAGTGTACAATAAATCTTTATTATGCTTTTGCTTACTGCCATCTCTCCTATAATATCATGTCTTGGGGTTCTGCCTCTGATCTCAGTAGAGTTTTGATTTCACAAAAAAGAATATTAAGATTAATGTTTAATTTGGACTACCGGGCAAGTTGTCGTCAAGTTTTTAAAGAATATGCAATTTTAACCGTGCCATCTATATACATTCTGAAATGTGTTTTGTTTACCAAGAGACACCTAATGGACTTTATACACCAACCCGATATTCACAGCTACAACACAAGAAATATAAACCTGCGATTGCCTACTTACAAAACAACTATGTTTCGTAAATCTCCACGCTACAACTGTATCATCCTCTATAATGCATTACCTGATGACATTAAATTATTAGGGAACTATACTACTTTCAAAAAAGGTGTTAAATCTTTTTTAGAAGTAAACGCTTTCTACTACGTTAAAGAATTCTTGTTTCCAGTAGGGAATTAAGGCCTGCAGCTTGGGTTTATATGTTTCATCACTTGTAGCATATTTTATTTTATAATATAACTGATTTTTATTACTGATTATTTTAATGTAACTGTATTATTTATTGCTGTTTATATACATATATTCTTTTCCTGTAAATTTTTTTGTACCGTTATTTTATGACTTGCCTTTGTAACTACTGTTATGTTAATTTGTGGTTAATAAACTTATTATTATTATTATTATTATTATTATTATTGAAAAATAATCGAAATCTTCATGACTTGATGAGGCTAAAATTGTGGTCGAGAGCTCCCCTACTTTCTATTGGGAGTAATTAGAGTGTTAAATTATTAAAGAATTAACTGTTAACAGAAAAGAAAAGAATCCAGATGAAGACCTTTTACCTCCCGAGGAAATTAATTTTGAGGTTCGAGTTGAAACAGATATGGCTCTTGTTTATAAAAGTTTGCAAAAAGCACTTCAGGCATACAAAGATGAGAAGAAAGGCCCTGCATTATTGGCTATCCAGTCAACAATGGAGATACATGATTTACAAATTCATATCCCACAGTTAGCTGATTTTCCGCAGGCTCAAATACACGTTCAGGTAACGATATTTTTACATCTTGTTTACAAGGATCATCACATGGCCCTAGTTGGTCTTCCTTTGCTGTACTGCATGCGTGACAGTTATGCTTGACTTTTAGGCGCACAATTTCACCAAAGCCCTTTGCCCTTCTCAGTGACATCAGCCGCACGTCTTAGACAACATGCTTTTTGTTTTTACTAATTGTACATATATTAATGAATTGAAAGTATCAAGGAAACTTTTAAAACACACTTACTTACTTTTTTACTTTTAATTTTCTTGATTGTTCAATTAAAATTTTCGTTTAGGATCTCGAAGAGCTGTATAATGTTATTGACTGGCAGAAGGTCGGAGCTCGAGCCATTATACGTCATTACCTGAATAGCGAGAGAGTGTTAGAGTTGATGGCTGAACAGTGCAGATATTTCCACCTGCCTTTGGGGAATATGCCCGCCGATCCTGCGCTTTTTGGTTCAGATCTCTTCTTTGCCAGGCAGCTTATGAAACATAATCATGTACTTTGGTGTTCACCAACTGATAAGCCAGATCTGGGGGGCAGTCAGGAGAATGATGCCAGGTATTTATTTCTTAACATGTTCGATGCTAACTAATGAAAATGCGTCAATGCTTAAAACCAGCATTAGGCTTCTAATGAATTAAATTTCTTGTGTAGTAAATTCCTATCCTTGCCAGTATGTATATATGTATGTTTACAAACATAATTCAGAATATTAAAATGTATCAAAGCTTGGATTGCATCAAACATTAAATCTATATTGTTTAGATTGTTAGCAGAAAATCAAGAGGGCTCCTCAGAAGTATGCAACGTTCAAGGCTGGTACTCCTCTGTCTGTGTCGAGCTGGATATCGACAGTTTGGCTATAAACACATTGCTACAGTCGCATCACGTAACGGATATAGAAGGGACTAGTAGTGCCACAGCTTTCGATGCTACTGCCACAACGTCATTGGACGATATGATGTCCGGCAATACCGCTTTAACTGTCTATGATGAAACTGCCAGATGTGCCGAATCTTTCAAAATATTAAGAACCATGGCCAGTGCCTGGATGAGAGATATATCGGTGTACCGGAATGTGTTCGCTGACTTCCAAGTTATCCACTTTTATAGGTAAGCAAAATTAAATTGTGTGTTTGTTACTTTTAATGTATCTATACTTGCACAGAAAAAAAAAGTGATGTTTTATGCCAGTGAATAATTACACTCGACTTAAAAAGTAATGGAAACGATTTATGTATAAAATATAATTAATAGAGGAGCGAAATCGACCCAGGAATGTGTCGTTTATTTTTTTTGGCGTAGAACCAGATGAAAGTCTGTACATTTTGTAGATTAGGTTATTTGGGACCTGTAATGGGCAATTACGATATTTTTCTGTGGTACAGATATTTTTTATTTCGAAAAAACTTCTGAAATTGATTGTTTAGAAGATCCGTGTTTTTCAAAATTAACATCCTCATATCTTCAAATCTAATTGAGCTATCGATTTGATTTTTCTTTTAAATTCTAGTACACACCCAAGCGCTTCCAACGGTGTTTTTGGTTATATCGATTATTGTTTATTATTTTCTTTAAATAACAATGAACTTATTACTTTGCAAAGAATGCACTCATATTTTCACTAAGCGACAAACTTTTTTATTTTTGCAAATTTTCATATACATGCAGTGGAGCAATTGAAGCCAAGATATGGGAGAAGTTTTTGAAAAAATAAAATTTCATCTAGGACTGATAGTTTTTTATTTATAAATATTTTTGTGACGCAGTAACATATTGCATACACTCGGAAGGGGCGTGATTGTCACTGCAATATGAAATATTACGACTAATATAGACAAAAATTTGGAAACAAGTAGAAAGTAATTATTTTTTATTTATTTACTTTAATCATTAGAAAATATTATTTAGGTATTAAGCAAATTACAACTTATACACTTTTCTGTTTAATATGAAATTACCTATTTTCTGTATAATATTGGTGCCTAAACTGGTCTCGGTAATATACTAATTAGTTAGGTATAAATGTTATATTAAAAAATAACAGTACGACACTGAGTTATAAGTAAGCTCCTCAGTGGTATCAAGTTACATAAGTTGATAACGACTTCTCTCGGTAATTGCTTATCTTACGTATCAAGTTTCACCTATTGTTTTGTATCCGTTCTAATAGTTTATGCCAAATGGCACATTTGCATTTCCTTTGTTCTCCGTCTAGCTGACACTGCTTTCCTAATATTATAAATATGACCAGCAGACGCATTTGTATTCAGTATTATACTCACATTTATATTAAACGTTTAAACTTATAACTTTATTTTTCATTTAAGAGTCATCGATGACTCTATGTAACAAATAAATATTTTTTAAAAAGTCTATTTCAAAATAACAAATATAACAGTGGCGCAGTCGTGGTAGGATCTTCAAAACACCCTGTTGACGGAGCCTAACTCGAGGAAAACTACCCAAAAGAACAAGGAGTTCATCTGAAGAAGGTGCCTAACTAGTGGGAAAGCCCGAGAGAACAAGGAGTACTTCAGGACAGAGGTGGTGGATCCCAATCCTTTAGAAGAGAAAAGAATCTACGAATGAAGACAATAACGTAAGTCATTTTAAGAATCATCTCGTTTTATTTTATTATTTTTTCACAATTATTTTATAAAAGTGCTATATACACTCAACGAACAAAATACAGTTCTCTTACCAAATATAATTATACGCAACAACCTTAATTTAATTTTAATTAGCATAAGAAACGTATTATACTGCTAATACGTCACCGTGTATTATACAGTTAATACACAAACTGCCTAAATAATTTTTTATTAAAACTAATTTCCTTTTCTAAAAAGGTCATTTTTTAAAAAAATAATTTCAAGTTAACATTTAATTAATTTTTTTTTGTAATCTCTAAACAAAAGCAACAATGCCAGAAACTTCGCAAACTACGCAAACAGTACAAAGTGCAAGGATAGAGCAAATTGAGCCTTACAAGCTCTCTGAAATTTTCTCCGTCATACCGGAATTCGATGGCAATGCCATTAATTTACAAACATTTTTAAATTCTTGTATTTATGCACAAGGCATGGCAATCAATGATCAAAAAATATTACTAACTCTCCACATTAAAAATAAATTGCGCGGCAGAGCTGCCGAATTAATAAATTCTCGCAACCCCGATACATGGGCAGAGATAAGAGTCTTGCTCGAAACTCATTTCGGAGACTCTCGCGACTTAACATCTTTAATCCAGGACTTACAGCGCATTCACCAAATGCCAGGTGAATCTGCATTAACTTTTGTTGCGCGTCTACAGACGCATAATGCGAAAATGCATGCGGCTATTCAGAAGCAACGCCTATCTGGAGAACAAAAACAATCTCAATCGGAATTAATAGAAACTATGACCCTGAACACTTTGTTGACGGGTTTAGAGTCAAAACTAGGCCAAATAATTCGTGCTGGAAACCCAACAAGTATGTTACAGGCAATTAATAGGATTAGAAGAGAATTACAACTCTCTTACTTTGAATCACAGAAATTTTCAAAAAATAATAATAATAATGTTAAAAATCCAGTGCCTCCTCAACAAAAACGACCAAACGTAAATTTCCAACAAAAATTTTGTTCATTTTGTAAACGCAGCGGGCATATAATAAACGAATGTCGCACAAGGCAACAACAATTATTTATGCCATCAACTTCACAAAATTTCCAAAGACCAAACTTTCAAGGTAATACAGGTTTTCAAAATTTTGCACAACAAACTAGTCAATTTAATTCTAGAACTTATCCGCAAAATAATCAAGTTAGTCAAACACAACAGAATAGGCCCTCAGCAATCAGACCGAATCCTAATTTTATTCAACAAAGGCCATCGGCAATACAACCAAATCCAAATTTTAACCGTTTCAATCAACAAAAGACTCATCATTTAAATTATGAACCTTATGATGACCAATATAATTTTAACCAGTATGAAGATTATTCTGCTGAACACCAAAATGTAAATGAAATGTACGATAGTTTTAATTCAGGAGATTGTCAAAATTTCCCTGAAAATACAACCAATTTGCCAGAACAATACGAGAATTATACTGCTAATTCTCAGATGCCGTACGAGAATTATACTGCTAATTCTCAGATGCTGCAAGAGAATTATACTGCTAATTCTCACCTACCACAGGAGGATTATACTGCTAATCCTCAGGATTTTTACAAAAGTCCGGAGTATCTCACGGATACTCCAACAGCGAATTGCGAATTGGATCAAATTTCCCACCAAATTCAGAATATGAACCTCAACGACAATTTCGACCCGTTTCTGAACTTCCCAGAACAGAAGTTCATGTAGAAACACTTTCACATGCTTTATTGACTGTAAATTCAAATAATCTTTATTATATCAAAGACATCACAAATAAATTTAAAATTCTTATTGATTCTGGTGCAGGAATTTCAATTTTTAAACCAAAAACGGCAGAAAATTACAAAAGGAGATTTTCTGAAAATATTATTATACAAGGCATAACTGAACAAAAAATTAACATTAACGAATCTGTTCTTATACCATTTACCGACAATAATCCGCACAAAGTTTACATTCATAATTTGGATATAGAATTCGACGGACTACTAGGCGCAGACTTTTTAGAACACTATGAATGTATGGTAGATATTAAAAACAAGCGACTAATTACGAATTTCAAAACCGTACCGATATTTAAAGCTACGGGTGACGAAAAAACACAAAATTTACCTATGCAACCAACTACAAATTCCAATATTAACAATCAAATTCGGAATCAAATTCCATGCAACGCGAAAAATCAAAATTTAATTTCAATCGAACCACGCATGGAAAAAATATTTAAATTAAAATGTAATTTACGAAATACCGAGGCTATACTGTTAGCCCAGGAAAATGAAAAAGTTCGCTTACCAAATGCAATTGTAAAAATCGACGACAACGGGGAATTCTTAACATCAATAATAAACGCTAATGCAATTCCCAAAATAATCGATTTCTCGAATCTTAAACTTGAACCAGTTCAAAAATTTAGATCAATTTTTAATTTAAACTCTCAGAATCCGGACAGTCCTCAACATACAGACAGAATTTTCGAAATTAGAAACCAACTACGATTAGATCATTTGAACGAAGAAGAAGCCGAATTAATAACAGAACTTTGTCTAAATTTTTCTGATATATTTTATTTAGAAGGCGACAATTTAAGTTTCACTAATGAGATTAAACATTCCATTGATACGAACGATTCTAAACCAGTTTTTACAAAATCATATCGCTATCCTCACATTCACAAAGAGGAAGTTAAAACTCAAGTCTCTAAAATGCTAGACCAAGGTATAATCAGACCATCAATTTCACCCTGGTCATCCCCGGTTTGGGTTGTACCTAAAAAACTTGACGCCTCCGGTAAACAAAAATGGCGAGTTGTAGTAGACTACAGAAAACTCAACGAACTGACTATTGACGACAAATATCCACTTCCAAATATTTCGGATCTTCTTGATCAATTGGGCAAGTGTCAATATTTTACTACTTTAGATCTTGCCTCCGGATTCCATCAAATCGAAATCGACGCGAAAGACATTCAAAAAACTGCTTTCACAGTAGAAAACGGTCATTTCGAATTTGTACGAATGCCATTCGGACTGAAAAACGCTCCATCAACATTTCAAAGAGTGATGGACAACATTTTGTTAGGTATCCAAAACGAACGATGTCTCGTCTACATGGATGACATTATTATCTATTCGCCTACCATTCATGATCACATTTCGCGACTGACGGAAGTATTTAAACGTTTACAAAAAGCTAATCTCAAAATTCAACCGGACAAGTGCGAATTTTTACGCAAGGAAGTTGCATATTTAGGCCATCTTATTACTAAGGACGGTGTAAAACCAAATCCCGCTAAAGTTGACGCGATTCTAAATTTTCCTCAACCGAGAAACCCTAAGGAAATAAAATCATTCCTAGGCTTAGCTGGATATTACAGACGTTTTATACCTAACTTTTCAAAGATTTCTAAACCTTTAACAAAATTATTGCAAAAAGACATACTTTTTGACTTTGACAATGATTGCTTAAACTCCTTCGAAAATTTGAAACGAGCGTTAACAACAACTCCGATTCTTATTTATCCTAATTTTGACGATGTTTTCATCCTAACTACTGATGCTAGCGCATTTGCCATTGGTTCCGTGCTCTCGCAAGGAAATATAGGCAAAGACTTACCAATAGCTTATGCATCTCGAACTTTATGCGCGGCGGAGACTAAGTATTCGACCATAGAACGCGAGCTATTAGCCATAGTATGGTCAGTAAAACACTTTAGGCCATATCTATTCGGAAGAAAGTTCAAGTTAGTAACCGATCATCGACCACTTACCTGGCTATTTTCGATAAAAGACCCAGGAAGCAGACTCGCACGTTGGCGACTCAAATTAGAAGAATATGACTATGAAATCATCTACAAACCCGGTAAAACCAATAAAAACGCGGACGCGCTATCGCGAGTTAAAATCAATCACTTTTCGGAATGTTCCAAATTTTATTCAAAAATTCTAGCCGCGAACGAGGACGACGAATCAGAAGATGACGAACCAAACAATGACGAAAACCCGAACAATAACAACAAAATCACTAAAGAACAAATCTCTCAAGAATTTGATATCTTTTGTAATTTGTATAAGACAAAATCCTTAATAGATTATTCTAAAATTCAAATTTCAAACAGACAACTTCTAGACAAGGAACACAAAAATATTATAACATTCTTTCAACAAAATAAATTAGAAGATTTGCATCACAAAATCATTGAGGACATGTTCGAAGAACACCCCGAATTTTATAATAACACTATTAACATTGTCTCAAGCAAATCGGTCAGGCATAGAAAATATTTTATTGTTCCTTTACCTTTTGATGTCGATTCAATAAACGAACATTTATTCATGGTATTGTACAAAAGACAAGACATTTTGGATATTTCTAAAACATACTATGTAGAAAATAATCTAGATCTTCCCATACTCGAAATGCTATCATTTATTTTTGCAGAGAAAGATTTGAAAATAGTAATCTGTCAAAATATTGTTAAAACTCCCGACGAAGACGAAATTCCAATCATTTTAGATCAAAATCATTCAGGCAAAAATAACCTACATCGTGGTATTAATGAAACTATTAGAAGAATTAGAGTAAAATACAATTGGCGAGGCTTAACTAAAGACGTTGAAAACTTCATAAAAAATTGCGAAACATGCGAAAAGACTAAAGTCTGTCGTAAAAATCTTAGCAATCCTTTAGTAATCACCGAAACTCCAAAAACGCCATTCGAAAGAATTAATGTCGACCTATTCGAATTTCCCACGCGAAATTACGCTGTTACAATCCGCGACGAATTAACAAAATTTACTCAAGCCTATGCTGTTCCGGATAAATCCGCGAAATCAGTTGTAAATACCTTATTGCTTTACTTTCAACACTACGGTACCCCGTTGAGAATTCATTGTGATTACGGCGGTGAATTTGACAATAAATTATTAAAAGACCTTTGTACGCTCTATGACATAAAACTGACATACTCAAGCGTAGGACATCCCCAATCCAACGGATCTCTCGAGCGATTTCACGCTACATTAGCCGAAATGATAAGAGTCCACAAAACTGAAAATCCGAATGAACATCCATTCACAATATTACCATATGCAATTATTTGCTATAACAATTCGGTTAACAAAACACACGGCTTCACACCGTACGAACTCATTTTCGGACATACGTCTATTAGACCGCCCGAAACTTTGTACAACCAAAAAGAATTAATAACGAAATATATAAGAGATTTAAACAACAGAATATCTCACTATTATAAAATCGCCCGCAGTCGAACGCAATCTCAAAAGGAGAAAGCGAAAGTTCGCTTTGACAGAAATGTCCCAAAAAATCGACCTGAATACAAAGTTGGTGATAAAGTATATGTGAAAGATTCCCAAATTAAAAACAAACTTCAAAATAAATTTAACGGTCCTTTTAAAATCATAGAAATTTTCCAAAATTCTGCTACCTTATTAAATCTTGAAACAAATCAAGAAACTAAAGTAAATTTCGATAGAATGAAACCATATACTGAAAATTAAATTTATTTTCAGGTTTATCCTGCTGTTCGGATCAGCACTCGCACAATATAAAATAATACCAATAAACAACACTATTGGTGTATTTTACCACAAAGACACGGACATCGTTGTGACAAACGAAAAATGGACATTATTGGTACATAAAAATATATCATCCCTTAAACTAGCTTTCGACAAGAACCAACAAATTCTAGACATGATATTAAATACTCTCGACGGTGCTCATCAAAAAATGATCACGTTTAGAAGCGAAGTCAAAACAGACCTTAACCTTTTGACACAAATTTCCAAAACTATACAATCCAAATTTGATGAAGTATTTCTAGACACAAAAAGATATAAGCGCGGAATATTAAATGGTATCGGCACAATTTTTAAATCAATAACCGGAAATCTAGACGCCGAAGATGGCGAATATTACGCTAACTGTATTAATAAATTAAATAACGACGAACATCAATTAGAAAATTTAATAAAAAATCAAATTTCAGTTACAACATCAGTAATCAAAAATTTCAACTCAACTATTCAAAAATTGCAAATTGACGAGGAAACGTTTAACAAAGACATAAAAGAGATCGAACGAACAATCGATACCATGACGCGAAACATCGAAGCTGTAGAAATAAAGCTAAAATTCTTACACATTTGTGAACAATTAATGGCAAGCTATTTGTATCTTGAAGACAACTTGAATGACATTTTAAACTCAATAACATTTGCTAGACTAGGAATAATTCATTCGTCGATCATAACTCCCGATCACTTAGTAACAGCATTACAAGAAATTTCACAGAGTTTGCGAAGAAACAATTTGCCTCTTCCAATCAAATTATCGGCAGTTGCTCAATATTTAGATATTATTGAACTAAAAGCATTTCAAGTAGACTCCAACTTAATATTTGTTTTAAAGATACCACTTGTTGAACCTCAAAACTATAATACCTACCGTTTATACCCTATCCCAATATTTGATAACAGAACTGGTCTTCATCATATTTTATCTATTTCTCAAAAATTTATCGCGAGAGATGATGATTCTTTAATGTACATACCAATAACAAATCTAAAAGAATGCAAACCCCTCTACTTTGGAACCAAACTTTGCTCAAACCTGTTTGCATATCCTATTGATCAGAATGCCATATGTGAAGCTAGGATTCTGAAACAACCAATTAAACTTCCTGAAAATTGCCAAACCTCCTTCATTATTAGTCAAGGGTACAATGTTCAAGAACTCGAAGAGAACACGTGGCTGATAATAAATTCCGAACCTCTCCATATTACTATTAGCTGCCCGAAGAGAGAACCAGCAACGGAGCTGATTAATAAAAATTCAATTATAAAATTACAACCTGGATGTTACGCCTTCGCAGGTATTACCAGGATACAAGCCAGTGCCAAGGACCTCTCCGAAATTAAAGACAATTCCCATCCTGTGCAAATCCCATTTGAATGTTGTAACCAGATGCCCGACAAAATTCAACTACCTAAATTAAAACCATTGAAACTCAATAATTTAAATATCGAAGATTTGGATATTGCTAAAAACAAATTGGAGCAATATTCTAAGGATCTGGACGATCTCATCAACGAACCTTTCGTGACCAAACATATGTCCTGGTTCACGTACTTCACCATCACATTCATTATTTCCATAATTCTACTTTACGTGTTTTGTAAATGTAGAAGGAAGAGACGTCTACTGAAGATCGAACCCTCTACAGGCGATTCTCCTTCACCTCCTCCAGGACGAAGCAAGAAGTTCATGGAATTCCCCCGTTTAATCCCTCCAAGAAAGCGACCCGGTATCAAACCTCAAGAAGAAGATATCGAGTTATCATAGACTTTCCAGTGAACCACTAATTTTTGTTTATTGACTTAAACTTTTATTCTTTCTATTTTATGCTTATTATTTTATTCACTCAATATTTTATTATTATCTTTGCATTATATTCATTTTGTTTTATTATTACTTTTATTCAATAATCATTTTATTCAAAAGTTGTTGTATAACAATCAACTTTTTTATTAAGGGGGAAGTTGTTATATTAAAAAATAACAGTACGACACTGAGTTATAAGTAAGCTCCTCAGTGGTATCAAGTTACATAAGTTGATAACGACTTCTCTCGGTAATTGCTTATCTTACGTATCAAGTTTCACCTATTGTTTTGTATCCGTTCTAATAGTTTATGCCAAATGGCACATTTGCATTTCCTTTGTTCTCCGTCTAGCTGACACTGCTTTCCTAATATTATAAATATGACCAGCAGACGCATTTGTATTCAGTATTATACTCACATTTATATTAAACGTTTAAACTTATAACTTTATTTTTCATTTAAGAGTCATCGATGACTCTATGTAACAAATAAATATTTTTTAAAAAGTCTATTTCAAAATAACAAATATAACATAAATACTTTATCATTATTGGAGAACCAGTCAAAACAACTACTCTTCTACACTGAAAGAAATTTCTATTATCCATAAAGAGAAATTGACTAACCCTTAATAAATATCTGCATTAAATAGGCTCCAGCAAGACTGCTGTGTAACCGCAACAAAAACGATCTTGCTAAGATGCACTTATTTATCGTTAATAAAAGATTTTCTTATTATTTATTTGTTACTGTAGGTTGATAGCTTTGCTATCAGGAGTCACCACCTATTTTAATCTTAATAAGTTTTTTGTTATAGTTAGCAAGTTCCTATTTCTTACACCATTACTACCTTGTAACCGGAAAAAAACTTTCCTGCCGCTAATAGATGACTTTTTAACCACTATGCAGCTTACATTATAATGGTAACAAATAATCTTTCTTGACCTAGTAATGTCACTTTGCAAGTACGTTACTTCTAAATTCAATATTTTAATTTTATATTTTCACACTTCATATTAAAACACGTTTTTTAATACATTTCTATACTGACTCAGACAAAGAATTATTGTTGGTAAAATTAAAATAAATGATTAATTTAAGGAAACAAACGATGACTAATAAACAATTCAGGGTGCCTATTAAAAAAAGGGAACTTTGACTTGTAAGAAGAGACAATCACAATTTACTATATAATAGCTACTTTCGTTCAGCAGAGTGATTCGTAATGATAAGGTACCTACC
The DNA here is from genome assembly GCA_963583905.1 of Stenurella melanura. Classification (NCBI taxonomy): domain Eukaryota; kingdom Metazoa; phylum Arthropoda; class Insecta; order Coleoptera; family Cerambycidae; genus Stenurella; species Stenurella melanura. The sequence goes on from OY757310.1 coordinate 188,898,496, forward strand.
TGTTTCATGTGTTGTCTCTGTCCCTATATACCATGCAATTTTGTATCATATGAATACTGCTCATTGAAATCCTGTTTATTATGATTACAAATCACTCTGCTGAATGAAAGCAGCTAATATACATGCAATAACATAAAACACAAGTTTTTTAATAAAAATTCTTTGCATAAAACCTTTCCCACAACTGTCTCGTCGAACGCCGAATTGCTTACTAGTTACTAGTTACTGCATGCGTCGCTGCATGGATAAAATGGCGCGCGATGATAAAATCTCAATTGCGCTTGCGCCACGTGTAAAAATAAATAACTAAGACGTTAGGATTAGTAAGCCCGTCTTTACAGTTAACAGGTGACTTACCAACCATAGGTCTATATGAGTTTTAACCATTAAATAGTTAACTTTAACTTAAGGCACTTATTTATCGTAGGGAATTATTTAGTTACCCCTAATAAAAAAAAACTTAAAACAATATTTTACCTAGTTTAAGTAAGTGCTGTTATTGGGACAAATAGTCAAAGATTTACCGTTGCAAAATCTCATTAGCAAAACAGTTTTTCTTATGGTTAGATAATGATAATGTAGTCTTAACAAAAAAAATACTTATGATAATGCAGATCATCTTAGCAAAACATTCTATTTGGTCGGTTTCTTTCAGTGTAGTTATTACTGACGAAGTATTGAATTACATGACAGAATTTCTAGCATTTTAAAGAAAAAAAGTATATCGAAAATAATTTGTTTAAATTCACACTTTTATTTATTATGAAATGATCTATTTTGTGTATATTGGAGCCTAAATATGGTCACGCAAATATATTAATCAGGTAAGCACTTTAAAATACTCATTATTGGAGAACCAATCAAAAGAACTACCCTTCTAGCGTAATACCTAAATAATATTGTCTAAGTAGAAAGTATAAATTTTAATCACAGGTCATTTTAACATACATATTTATTGTTTTATAATTTTTATAATTTTAGCGATAGTTAAAAAAAAATCATCCTCAAATTCAACCATACATTCTGCACAATTATTGCATACACCACACATTTACACTGCTCACAACATTTTAGACCTTCCTTCACACAGTTACATTTTTTGTTATCGCAATTTTTATCGGAACAATAAAGGCTTAAACATTGTCGTACAATATCTGGAATAGGTTTTTGATTTGAAAAAACAGGATTCCAACAATAATTTATTAAAGTCCACCCCCAATCTTCGGTAGCTTCAAGCAGCGGATTTGGATCATTACTGGAGTATCATATTTTTAGCTGATGCATACATCTGCAATTTCAGTACAAGTTGTTAAAGTTTTTTTTAGAATTTAAATCACAATACACAAATAAAGTAAAACTCAGTATAACTTTGAATAGAATACTGCTTACCTCCGCAAATAATTTACCATCTATTAACCAAGGTGTGAAAAGAAGTAACATATTTGGAAACTGATTTTCAAACTCTGCTTTATTAATATCACCCGGTGCGCGAAATCCCTGCCTTTTTAAATCAAATGTATGCACTGAATTGCGTAAGATAGATGCTACTCTGAGGAGAATCAGTATTTCCGAAGAGTCGTTGAGTTTGAAATTTTCTTTAAAATCGCTACTACTTGATGACGAGTTAAATTTGTCAAAGTCATCGGGTATTCGGGTAAGCGTGTAGTTTCCGGATTATTTTTAGCTTTTATGATATTTTGCATCATATGCAAATAAATCTTCATAGCCACTTAATTTGGCAATCATATCTATATCGTCTCGTTGTTTTGCAGCGTACATAATTTTTGCATAAGTAGACCCTCCGGATCCTAAAAGTACTTATAACAGATTTTTACATGAGATTTAATGGATTTACCTGCTTGTACTGATACTAATTGTCATTTGTTCTTTGTTTCACTTTTATTGCAAATCAAGCACATAGGTCGGATGTTGTAAGGAGAATTAGAGTGACGTGTTACAGAAATAGGTTTTACACTTTGAGAGGTTCGACCACTAGTCGACTGGGCAGTCATATTTTGTTGACTTGTATAACTTTGGCGACAATCTACGTGATATTTCACTTTCATTTCCCCACTCAAAATACCAGCGCTTTGAAGTAGAATTTGTCATCTTGTTCTTCTCGGCACTAGATATTAATGATAACATAATACACTCCATTATGAATAAATAATAACTCTTTTAAAAGTAACTTCAGAAAATTGTATTACACCCAACAACATCCATGATGTATACCAATTCACATTATTTTATTACGACAGCACAATCATATTTAGCGCTCCGCTCGTGCGGACGCAGTACTGAATACCGGTAGTCATACGCCTGCCGGTGTACATAGCTACTGCGTTACAAAAATATTCATAAATAAAAAACTATAAGTCCTAGATGAAAATTTTTTTTTTCAAAAACTTGTCCCATATCTTGGCTTCAATTGCACCGCTGCATGTATATGATAATTTGCAAAAATAAAAAAGTTTGTCGCTTAGTGAAAATATGAGTGCATTCTTTGCGTAGTAATAAGTTCATTGTTATTTAAAGAAAATAATAAACAATAATTGACATAAACAAAAACACCGTTGGAAGCGCTTGGATGTGTACTTGAATTTAAAAAAAAAATCAGATCGATAGCCCAATTAGATTTGAAGATATGAGGATGTTAATTTTAAAAAACACGAATCTTCTAAACAACCAATTTCTGAAGTTTTTTCGAAATAAAAAATGTCAGTACCACAAAAAAATATCGTAAATAGCTATTTCTTATGTAAAATTGTTCACTTTATAAAACCTATAAGGTCGGAACTGGTTCTACGCTGACTTTTTTTTTCTCGAGAACGGAGAGACTTTTATGCTCAATTTCGCTCCACTATAAATGCAAATGCAAAAATACTAACAATTATTTCCACTCCTACAAAAACTACACAGATAAGTATATAGAAAACATATATCTTTCTCAACAATTACTTTTCTGATTACATGCCACTATCAACATTGGATTACAAGAAAGAAAGTATAAACTATCTATCTATATGCATTACATACAGCATGACTCGCAATAGATCTCGTTTAACGTCGGTGTAATATTATAAACTTAAGACATAATAACCTTGAACCATTATAAAAATCTCCTACAGTACACCATGGAAGACTGTTGTATTATAATTTTTGAAAAATGTATATTGTTAAGTCACCAAAACGTACCATCAACAGTCAACAAATATTAAATCTGGGTTGCAGCTTGTCTAAAATATTTCTTTAAATAACTATCACTTTCTAGGTGGCTGAGGTCTCCAAAAGCCCTTTTATACGATCCAGCCCTTTTAAGAACACTGCAGAACCTCATGAAAAAATTGTTTCTCCAACTTGTAGCGGAATTCAAAAGACTCGGTTGCTCAATAATCTATGCCAATTTTAATAAAATTGTCATCTGCTCGAAGAGGAAAAATGTGGAAGATGCCCTGGCTAATGTGGAATTTGTTGTGTCATCTATAAGGAATAAGGAACTGTTTCATTCTTTAGAAATTACTTACAGGTAAGTAAATAGTTCTTCAATTTTCGTTAGTATGTAAAAAACTTGTTTTCAGGCAGTGTTGGGAGCAGCTGGTTTGGTTGGATATTGCAAATTTCGGTGGAATTCAAGGGAAATTGCCAGAGAATCTTCAGGACGATTCACAAGGCAGTTCTCAAGATGAAGAAAATGATGAAGATGACAGTGAGAAAGAAGAAGGGGTAATAATTTGAACCAAAGTAGTTTATATGTATACTCCACTATGAAAGGTTTTTTCCTATTAATTTTTACTTGACTTAATCTTGAAAAAGTGAAAACATTTCTATCACAGCATAAAATCATTTGCTGTAAGGACGACAGTGATGTCAGTGACTATACTGAGGAAATAAGTATTTTAGAAAAAACAGTGAATGATCTAAGTGAGGAAAATACATTGCAAATAAATCATATCCAAAAACTGAAAAAAAAACATGAAATATTGCTGGAAGAAGCTGCTGAAACCGAAACTATTTTAAATAATCAAATTCTTGACCAACAAAAACTTATAGCTAAACTGGAGAACCAGATAAGTATCAATAAAAAATTGCAAACAAAAATTGTAACAAAAACAGTAAGCAGTCAAACTGATAGAGCTATACAAAAAAATCAGACCACATCTACCGATAATGAAATGTTGGAAATACTCAGTGGCACAGGAAAAGGAAAAGATACAAAAGTAAAAGTAAATTCAACATCTGACAAATCAAATAATAGTCCTAATAAACATAGCCTAGCAAAAAAAGAAAAATATGTAAAAAAAAATGACTCAACCAAAAATAATGAAGAAGCTACCACATTAAGTAATGCAGACTATGAAATAAAGGATTTCTGCATACAAACGAAACATAAAATTTTGCTGCTAAGTGACGAGTTTGGAAAAGGTATCAGACCTAAGATGCAAAGCTTTATAAAAAATGGTCAGATGGTATCGTTGGTAAAGCCTTATGCAAACCTGAGAAATGTCATCGAAAATATAGAGCCTCTTGCTAAAGATTTTAGAAAGAATGACCATATAATCATACTAGCAGGAAAAAATGATTTTAATAAAAAACAATTTCCCTCCTTCAGGTACATAAATAAAAAACTTAAACAGTGCACGAGTACAAATATAATTTTTTCATCAGTACCATTCACAAAAAATAACATATTGAATGAAAAAATTTATAAGTATAATAGTAAACTAAACGACTATATTCAAAAATTAAATAAGATATCAGATGGAAATATTGTTTATTATGAAATAAACAAAGAAAATTATGTTATTGATAAAAACATTATATGCAAGGACCTGGTCAATATAATTACCAACAAAAAGCCCAAACACAATAAAACCTTAATATTTGTAGAAAGAAGGGAAATATTACATCCACTAGAGAGAGAAAATGAAATTAGTAAAAATGACAATTTGTCACCAATCCTTGTTCAAACAGTCACAAAATCAAGTCAAATAAATTCCAAAGTTGGAAAACAGTCAGTAAAAATCCTAAGTGACATAGTTGCTCCAGATATTTTCACTATAAAAGCGTCTGACAAACCAGAAGTTTCAAAAAAAAATTTTTTATACCCAAGTCCTCTACACACAACAAATCCACAGTAACTGATGATCTACGGATAATAAACTTAAATATACGCAGTGTCAGAAAAAAAACTGATATGCTCAGTGTATTCTTACACACATTTAGCTACCCTCAGATAGTATGTCTTACAGAAACTTGGCTATCAAATGAAGAAGCGGCAGTATTAAAACTACCTGGATATACGATGGCTTCCTATTATTGTAGAAAAGAAGTGAAAGGCGGAGGAGTGGCAATATTAGTGAGAGAGGATATTGAGTTTAGTGTAAAAAATGTGTGTTCTGTTGGTTTGACTGAACAGCAATTTGAAGGTGTTTCCATCGATATTAATTATAATAAAGAAAAAGTAAATATTAACTGTCTGTATAGATCTCCAAATGGAGATCATGAACATTTTGTTATATCCTTGGAAAAACTATTAAGGCTACTATCAAAAACAAAAGGGCCTAAATTTATTTGTGCTGATTTTAATTATAATCTTGCTGAGGTAACTAAGAGGACACTAGATCTCACAAATCTACTATCATCATTTGGTTTTGATCAATGTTTTTCTGAATTTTCTCGGGTGCAGGGAAACTCTAAAACTTTAATAGACAACGTCTTTTCTGACATAAATCCAGACCTATTAAAAACAGAAACCTTAAATAATAGTATTTCTGATCACAATGCTCAATTAATAACTTACAAAATGCATGTGGCAATAAAGTGCCAAAAAGTTAACAAAAAAAGAGTGTTTTCTGATGAAAATCTGGAATATTTCAAATTTTTACTGTCAAAAGAAAACTGGAATGAGGTATACTTAGAAATAAATTACATAAAAAAATTTGAGGTTTTTCAAGACATATTTTTCAAATTATTTAATAAAGCGTTTCCTAAAAAATTAATGAAAACAAATAAAAAGATGAACAAAAAAACTAAGGACTGGGTAACTCAAAAAATTATAAACGATGGCATCTTTATTAGACAATTACACAAAGAACTAAAAAACAAGATTGACCCAGAACTGAAGGTTAGATATAATATAATAAAAAAAAATCATGAGATAAATATAAAGTCTGCAAAAAATGCGTATTATAAACAAAAAATTAACAATGAACCAAACAAACAAAAAGCAATGTGGAATAACATCAATGAAAATATGCAACGGAAGAATAGAAACAGACAAATACCAACAAAAATAATAAATCAAGACGGAAAATGTCTAGATCAGCCACGAGACATTGCTAATGAATTTAACAGTCACTTTATAAATTCTGTTAATAAACTCACTTCCTCTTTTGATGCTGATACCTCAACAACACAAACAATGAAACAAAATGACAGTACGATATATTTAACCCCTGTTACGGAGAAAGAAATTTCTGATATAATTTTTTCTGCATGTAGAAAAAAGTCATCAGGTAAGGATGAAGTCCCATGTTGCCTAATAAAAGATGTTTCTAAATACCTTCTTACTATACTAACATACCTTGTTAATATATCATTTGAAAATGGCCACTTCCCAGATCAATTAAAATCAGCTTTAGTAATACCAGTTTACAAAAAACATGATCCAAATGATGTGAATAACTACAGGCCAATTGCACTGCTATCCGTCTTTTCGAAAATATTTGAAAAATCTTTCCAAATTAGATTAACAAACTTTCTTCAAAAGCATAAAATATTAACAAAGAGACAGTATGGTTTTAGTAAAAACCATTCAACACAGGATGCTGTTCTCTCCTTTTATGAAAAAATTCTAAACAACTTTAATAACAACTTAAAATCGTCCGGTATATTTTTTGACCTCACAAAAGCTTTTGACTGTATAAATCACAAACTGTTATTAAAAAAACTTGAAGTATATGGTATTCGTGGTATGGCATTAAGATGGATAAACTCATACTTAAAGGGGAGATCACAGACTGTAAAAATTATACAAGATGAGAAGACATATTTTTCTGAAAATGTAAATGTATTGACAGGAGTACCTCAAGGGAGTGTGCTGGGTCCATTATTATTTATAATTTTTATTAACGATATAGTTGATAATGTATATGGAAATAGTTTTTTAACCCTTTTTGCTGATGATACTTCAGCTATTATTACTGCTGAAGATATTGATAGACTTAGTAAAACTGCTACGAAATGTGTAGATGAAATAACATTATGGTGTTTTAAAAATGGATTGATTCTAAACCCACAAAAAACCGATCTCATGACATTTACACCAGTAGGAAATAAAAATAAATTGAGTGTACTGGTTAGAGGGAATGATAAATCTATATGTCAAAATGACTGTGTAAAATTTTTAGGTATACAATTGGATAGTCATTTATCATGGCAAAAACATATTGAAAGTGTGTTAAAAAACCTAGCTAGCAAGAACTTTGCAATATTACAAATTAGGAACTCGGTCGATAGTATCACACTCAAGACTCTTTATTATGGTTGTGTAAATTCAATACTCTCATATGGTTTACTCTGCTGGGGTAACTGTACAGGAGTTCAAAAAGTCTTTCTCATGCAGAAGAGAATAATGCGAAGTATGTTTAAATTAGGTTACACAACATCATGCAAACCGTATTTTAGGCAGCATGGGATACTCACCATCTACTGTATGTACATCTTGCAAGCAGTATGCTATGTAAGGAAAAACATTGATGAACTACCGAAATGTAATGACATAAATACTCGAAGCAGCAGTAAGATTTATGAACCAGCCTGTAGATTAGCTCAAGTAGATAAAGGTCCTTTTATTACATCAATCAAGATGTATAATCTTTTACCTAATAAAATCAAAGATGCTACCAGCTTCAATTGCTTTAAAAGTGCGGTTCGGAAATTCCTGATAAAGGAATGCTTCTACACCTATCATGAATATAACATCTTCTGTACTACTACTTGACGTCTGACTTATGCAAGTCAGTGATATTAAGTATGTGTTCTTTATGTAATTAGTTAATTAATTGTTGTCAAAGATTGTTGATAGCTTGTTTTGTTTTGTCTGTTTTTAATTCCAATTGACTATGTATATAATGTTTTGATTGTATTTTTGTTTTTTTTTTATGACTATGTGAAAGTAATATTCTATATATATATATATACACCATGATTTTACTGTTACTTATCACTACTACTTATTAGTATATACATTTTTTACTTGTTATATTCATTTCTGACGTGTCCTATACTTGTATTTCAGCAGGTCTAAAGGAAATAAAGTGTTATTATTATTATTATTATTAACTTTTGGGAATGGGCATCATTGTAGACCTTGGGTGTGAATGGTGTGATGATTACTGACCTTCATTATATTCATGTATATTGAAAACAAAATAAATCCAATTATACTACTTTGTGGAACGTCACAGAATATACATTTATCTGTGATTTATTTGTTGTCATCCTTTTCTTATAGGCCTTTGACAGTACGATAAATATAATTTAAACCTTTTTAGTGCATTAACTCCAATGCGATACATTTAAAATTTTAGTAAATAATCACAATTTAGATAAAGCTTAGGCTTGGAAATTAGACCTTAACATAAGTCTTTTTCTTAATATGTACAAATCCTGAAACTTTTGGGTAGCACCGTGTATATTAGCTTTCTAGTTTAATGAAATGTTTATGACAAAAATGATAGAATTTTCGTCAGTAGCCTTTTGCTGTGTAACTGGCAATAAAGTACATTATTATTATTATTGACTGACTTTATTAATGCTCCCTCTTCTATTTATGTAGTCTATGGTAGTTATGAATTGGAACATCGCAGAGCAGCTCCCAGAAGCTGCAAATTGCCGGAGCAACTTCAATGCAGTCATCGCCGGCTACATAAACGCCATCTATACACGCTTGAAACAACAACAGCAAACAACCATCTCAGCTGCTGTTTTAAGTCAGCCAGCCTTGGGACTGGCAGGGCATGAGGATGTGGTGGAATATGCAAAGGAGTTACTGGCAGGAGAAATCAGTCAAACATTGTTTCAGTAAGATAAAATTGAGTTAAGTATGCCTATTGGTGATGATTGTAATTTGTTTCAGAATGACGGAAAAAATTAATAACCGTTTACAACCTTTACCCGATGGTACTAGTTCTGCACTGGAGTTTGTGAAGGCCATTTGTTACATATTAGGATTGGATTCGGCAGTGCAGGATGCTGTGGATATATTAAAAAGCAATTTACTTCGACTTATAGGTGTGTATTTTCATTAAGTTTATGTCTATTAGTATTCTATTTAAGTCTTTGGAATTTTGAATAGTTGCCCAGTGACGTATGTAGTTTCATTTTCAAAATTCACACCTGAGTCAGTCCAATGTCCAATGCCGGTTGGCGGCCCTTGATTTTTAAAATTAGAATGCGGATATTTGGAAATATATAAACAGAAAAACAAATTAAAAAACTCTAAACAGGTGATTATAACGCATGTAAAAAGTGTGCGCATAGAATCGAAAATTGAAAATGTTTACTTCGGTGGAGCCACTACAAATAATACTTTACATACTGTATAAGGCAAGACAGACAAGTTGACGCAAGGCAATGAAATATTACTAATATTTCAAATTCATATTTAAATGAAAAGATTTTATTGTGTAAAAAACATCCAATTTTATACAGAAGGATAATGAATTGAATTTGATACAAACCTCAACCCTACATTATAATTACATAAGAAAGATATATGTACATACATAACTGGTGAACATTTCAGACATTAAAAAAATGAATAGAAATAAGTGCAAATTAATTAAAATCGGGACAGGTTACAATCACTAGTAAATACGTCTTTTTAAACATTGCTTAGCTGTAGTCACAATGACATCTTTTAAATCTTGAGGAAAATTGTTAATTACATAAGGAACCGGACTTGAAAAAGCCTCTCAGATTTTTTTTATGAACATTATACTAAGCCATACAATTCTTCTAAACAAATACTGCTTATTATCATATATAACGTTTAATATAAAACCAACTTAGTGAAAATATTTTTGCTAATTCATTTTTTTAAATCTTCAACTTGCAATAAAAATGCTGACCTCTATATGGAACACGGGTAATAAATTTAATACAATTATTTTGTAGTTTTTGAAGGCCTATTTCTTTCATTAAGAGGTCCATAAACAATGTCTGCATAATTTAGGTGACTTAGTACAAGACTTTCTACAGGCATAGTTTTCTCTAAAAGGTGATAACTATTTAAAAACAGACTGCGTTAACCCAAGCTTTATGCTGTGATCGTCTACGTTTTGTAATGCCTAGAAATGACCAAAAACAATATATTGGCTTTTAGATGAATTTAGCTAGAAACCTTTATAGTTTGACTGGAACATAATTCTGTCGAAATCAGTATTGATTTTTGAAGTAGCATCTTGAATATTTGCAGGATCATAGCTCAGATATTATTCTAAATCATCCGCACATATATGCAACTTACAAAATTTTATACATGCTAAATATTGAAAACTAAAGTGGGTCCAAAACTGGGCTCTGAGGTATATCCAAACGAATTTCCTTCAAAGTTTAAGACAGTGTTCTCATCACTAATATCAACTGAAAACGATAATGCAATTAATTTAATCATTCTATTGTATTGGAATGGTTACATTATTTTACTATTGTTAAGTCTGTGGCATTGTAAAAAGAAGGTATTAGGTTGCCCAAGTTGTTCAGCGGTGGGCCACCCTACGAGTGACGTGGTTAGCGTCATTGGTTTAACCTGGCTAGCACAGTAAAGATATGAAGAGCAATAGGACAGTGAGTTCAAGGCTTGGGCGCCATGATTACTTAGTATAATTAAGGAAAAAGAAAGATAAAGATAAACAAAAGACACGTATTACATATATACAATAGTATTATATTACAAGAAAGTGAAATTATCACAACATCAAGGATATTGTATAGCAAAATATCAAACAGAAATATATGCAAAATATAGTATATTACAAGATACACTATATTACAATTTGCTTAGCTGCAAAGTAAATTTGAGGTGTTTAGGAGAGACAAAAAAAAAATATTGCAAAAGATCTTGTAACTTTACCTCAATACTAAAAATCATATATTACAACAAAATTAGGTAAACTTGAGATTCTTTACGTCAGACGAAATAACTGTATTACAAAACATATGTCTCGTAAATTAGCTCAAAATTTATAAACTTTGAACACACTCGTTATGATAAAAATGAACCACGACTTACTATATTACCAACGAAAGTGCATTACAATGCTACGATAAAATATTCACAGTAAGGAATCACTATAAAAGTAACTACGAAAACAATACTACGACGAAATATTTGCGTCAACAAATTCAAGATATAAGTAACTACGAATACAACAATGGGTTTAATTATAACAACGGATTTAAAATGTAATCTAACCAAAAATATAATAGATTTCGCTTGAATCTATTATTTTAAATTTAGACACTTTACTTTTATGAACCAAAACTACAATCGTGTGAAAATAATCCCTTTTACATGTAACGATCAAGAGTACTTATCTTTTAGTTTGTTATCCTGATGAAGGAAATTCCTAGATACGCTCCTGCTCCACGATGATTATAGATTTAAAAGTTGCATAGATATGTTTCACACGTGCTTGCCTTAATCCCATTTTGAGGTTATGAAATCGTAGAAACGTGCTCGTACACAATTTGTCGCCAAGACAAAATGAAGAAAATCTTTTCGCCCAGAATGTTTTCGTATATACCAACGGTAGTTCAAAAGGTAGTATAGAAAGGTTGACTTCATATGAATAATAACTTGCTTAGTAGAAAACGTAGTAAGTATTGAAAATTGAATGTAGATAATCTTGCTCAAAGCAAATAATGTAACATTGAAATATTTCAATGTTAAAAGCATTAAACATAAATAAATTTGATTATTAAGAAGTTATTTCTTGAGAAAATAATTCTTAATGAAAATAAAAAAAATAATTTGTACGATAAAAATAATCCTCAAGAAAAACCTAAAACAATATATTAAATGTTAGATTTTATTCACCTGTATAATAATTAAGACCCTTACCTCATGTGATCATCACGAGGTTCAGGGTTCGGACTCGTATGGAAAACCTGGAGAACCTGGAAAACTCAGGGAATTCAAAAATCTTAAAAAAATACCCGGAAATATCAGGGAATTTTATAAATTGTATGAAAGATCAGGGAATTCTGCGTCTCGATATGGAAAACCATAGAATTCTTAAAAATTTTCACTGATTCAATTCAAGTCAAGGAATTATTTTATGTCAAATAAAAAATTATTTCACTAAAAAATATATAGAAATTAATATTTTTGGTTATGGAAAACCTGGAAAATTCAGGGATTTTTTTCAGCTTCGCAAAGTCTGAACCCTGAGGTTTTTCAAATTTTAATATCCCCTTTACAGATCAACCAAAATTATAAATACGTCTAATTAGTGCAATGATTCAACGAGAAAGAGTCTTACCCGGCGTATTATCGTACATCGTGCGCTATCTATTATTCGTGAGCGTTAACTGCTGACTGATGACGTACAGTCATTATAGTCTAAGGAATAAAGGCTCTATTAGCACCAGGGTTTGTGAGAATAATATATCCGATAATTTATAATTTATAAATATTAACAGTGTAACGAAGGATGCTCTTGAGCATTCCGCATGTTACAAGTCTAAGCTGTTTCAAGAATTTATTGCTGCAGAGTCTGAGCACAAGTTGAGCAGTTGAACAGACAGCAGTATCTACTGTATCGGTGGCAAACAACCACCAATGAGAAGGCTCTGGATATGCTATACCATGAGGAACGGTCTAAAAACTTTATTTTTTCCCTATGAAATAATAATAAAATATGGTGGGTTGTATTTGTTTTTCTTCCCATACGGAAATGGCGGGCAACCAACAATACACGACTACAGTGTTTTTGTGTGTATATTAGTACATTATATAATGCATCGACCTCTATTTGACCTCTAGGTATTTTATACAGCATCTATGTCATTTTTACGAAATGTAAAGGCCAATGGTACCAAGTAATTAGCCACTTTTACCTTCAGATTTATACAAAAGGTATTAAAAACTGATATGTAATGTGCAAACGATAAAATAGAAATTGTAACCAAATAATTTATGACATGAAATTAAAATTTTTACAATATGTCAAAATTTACTACTATTGCCTGGTGTAAAACTGGCGAGGGCGTATTCAATCAGATGTATGATTTAGCGCGTTAAATTTAAAACGCTCCTCCTGGTTTAAAAACAGACTATAATAGTATAGTATTAAAATAAATGCAACAACCTAAACTGAGGTCACGTAAGCATTATAACAACGGTGCACATCCGTTATTTTGAAGCTCCAGTTACCTCAGCCTTATACAACAGAAACGTTTGCTTTGCCAGGGTACCAATATACACCCCCATACATAATTGTTTTTTTTTTTTTTTAATTTTTAGGTGTTGGTGAATTTTCCGAAAAAGCCGTTTGGAGGGATCCGACAGTTTCTTATGTTATACCTCAGATAATCTGCAAGGCATGCAACCATTGTAGAGACATCGATTTAGGTAGAGATCAGTACAGAACAGATTCCGCATGGCTTTGCCCTTTATGCAATACACCCTATGACGGAGCTGAAATTGAATGCCTCCTCTTAGATATTATTAGTAGGAAATTTCTCGCCTATAATTTACAAGATTTGCAGTGTAAGAAATGTTCACAGGTAAGCTAAAAAAAATGTCGAGTGTAGTATGCATTAAAATTATATTCGGTGTTGACACAAAATAGTTTTGGCAAACACCCAATCACTGAACATTACGGTCAACGCACATTTGATCAACCAAATTGGTACCACGTGAAAAAAATCATTAAATTGCCCAGATGATGGTAACTTTAATGATGAAACCTGCAGCAAAATAGTGTTTGTCAAAGCAATTTCAATGTCAGTAACACATCAAAGCATTTTTTTGCCAAAAAAAAAAATCGGTTTGTGATATGATTGGCTGATTCAAATTGGATGCTTACCATTGGGATCTTGGAAACTGTAAGAGATAGAGTCGGTTAAATGGTGGCATAGTTGCGCAATGTAGTACTCAATAATATACCTAAACAAATCGGAAATACTTGATGCCATTATTTTTACAATGTCAATTTATAATAGCCAATAAATAATGTCGAGTAAATCAACAACTTACTAATAATACAAGGTCCCATAGAATCGAATTTAAAAAACAAAACATACAGGCAACATGTTAGATTTTAGTAAAGGTTTAAGTGTGGTGAACTGCTGGAAAATATTTAAGTGCAATGTATCATTGAATTCGTGTTACAAAATGCTTTCCAAAAATGGTGTAAAAACTCCAGGTCCGTATTTAAAATTTTGAAATTGACGATGGGCTTGAGGCAATGTAACGTCGCCAAATAAATCGGTTACTATCAGCTCCGTGCAAGGTCAACAATTGTGCCACCATCCACTGTTTTACCCAATTTAGGCCCGCATAAGTACACACAAGTGATGATCATATAGAAAAAGTTCATTCCAATCTAGTCATGCTCAAGTGCACATCGAGAAAAATTGCGTACTACTACTTCGATATTGATACAATGAACTTCTGCCCACACGAGATAATAAAGGAAAAATTCCCACATTTTGATATGCCCATTAAGGCCTCATTTTATATACATAATCATACATATAACCTAAAGTCCATTCAGTTTAACACACTTGAATCGTTACATTTAGATAGGAAGCCATTGGCCAAAACACAAGGCAAGTTCACACTACAATATCTTTATGGCCTTCCTTGTTGCGACATTGTAAACTGAACTAGTCTCAGTTCCCTATTATTTCGATTTAAATACTTGTATTCAAGATTGCGATTTATAACTGTGTTTATATTATACATTTTATTAGCGTCATTCAGTTTTCAATTTCACATATAAGTAAGTATGGCATAGAAAGATTTTGCGACGGAGGCTGAATCAACTTGAACAGATTATGTGGGTATATACACAAAAAGTCTATTATTCAGTAATGTGTGGCTGTGTAAACCGGCCTCAAAAATATTTCAGTTTTAAACAGATTTTTACTAACTTGTCCAAGTTTTCTCCTTTTTTTTTGTTAATTTCCGTTGGCTATTATTAGTGATTGGTGGTGGTTTAAATTTTACCATTTATGTTTACATTTTTTATTTATGTTTGCTCTTTTCAGATTAAAATGGAGAATCTTATTAAACATTGCGAGTGTTCATCTAATTTTAAATGTTTAATATCAAAGTCTGATTTACTTAAGCTTCTAGAAACATTCCTGTCCTTGGGGAAGAAGTTTGATATGCCAGCTTTAAGCGAAACCGTTGAACACATTTTAAAACTTAGTTATTAACTTTGTAATTGTTAATGTTTTGTACATGTTTTATTTTAATATACTGTTAGGAAGTTAATAAAATTGATTTTATTGAGAACAGATGGATGGAGTTACTGGAAAATAATCCAAGCATAAAAATTTCAATTTTCAGTTAACACCATTTAACTTATAATAACTCTATTTAGATACTAAATAAAAATTTTACAAAATTAAAAAGAAACTGAAACTGTTAATAAATACACCAAAAAGAAGAAAATAATGTTAATAATTGATTGGTTGATTGATAAGGTGGGCATTGTTGCCAATTCCGGACATCTGAAGATTCGCTCCAACACGCAGTTCTATCGTCCGCCATACAGCCAAATGCAGTCGCCCAGCGGTCTATTATTACATCCTTTACTCGCTGTGACATATTCATGTCATGACTGGGCGCCTCCGCCTGACTGCTCAACGGACGACCAAACCACGTGCTGTAACAAATCTTGAATGTTTTTATATACCGCCGGACATGCTGCATACACTGATCAGACACGGGGACATACTTGTTGCCAGCAGTGAGAGCTACATGACGCATGAGGTAGGAATATAGGATGGGAAATGCAGGTGTTTGTGAGATGCTTCTTTAAGTTTTCATCTATCATCATCAGGTGGGAAGTAAGGGTGTTTGAGATGTTTCTTTTTAAGTTTTCATGCTTTTAAGTTTTCATCTATCGTCTATCTTCTAAGTTTTCTGTTTCTAAATCTAGCAGTGCCCGCTTGCGTCCATCCATATATATTCATGTTTCCTAGAAATCTGTGTTTTCGCTTCAATGTGGTGAACACACTGATGCATCCACCCCGTTTGTATGCTAAGACACCTAGATTAACTCGCTGCAAGGAGCTTTTATTTATATTAACCATTCAACAGGTAAATATCCATTTATGGTGGAAGTGCAGGGAAGGGCCCTGTCTCACGGTAAAAGGAGCTTTTTACAGCGGGTTATGGGAAAGAGATCCAAGAGAAAATTTTGTACACCCTGTGTATTGATTTGTTTTGGAAGTAATCAGTTCTAATTTCTGTCTTCCAATTCTGGGTAATTTTTCTATTTCATTACCTATGTTTAATACCTTTTAATAATAATAATAATTTATTCACCATTTAAAAAAGATACACTTTGGTATATATGGCAAGTCAAAATAAAAAGACAGTAAGATAGATACATAACAACGAAGTAAGTATAACTAACAGCTAACAAAAAATAGACAAACATTTAAAATACATGTAAATGTAGTCATTTTACTAAGACATAAAAACAACCAATTTAGCCTGATTTAGCACTGTAACAAAGATTGAGACAGGACAACATTTAATGTAAATATAAAGAATTCAAGTTATAGTTCTTGCGTTAGATATTCATCAATACTGTAGTAACCATTTTTTAATAATATATTTTTAACAGTATTTTTGTATTTTGATACAGCCATATTCTGTACATTACTTGGTAGCTTATTATATAATACGATGCAATTATAATGAAGTGACTCTTTATATATATGTTGATGTCCTATGTAAGGGAATGAATAAAATATTTTTGTTCCGCGTATTATATACACGATGATCTGATAAACTTTTAAAAGATTCTAGATTGTTCTTTTCATACAGTAAACATTTGTATATATAAATACTCGGCACTGTAAGAAGTTTTTTATTTATAAATATGGTTTTACAGCTCTCCCTGAAATCCAAATTAAACAATAATCTCACTATTCTTTTCTGCAAGATAAATACCCTGTTAACATAGGAAGATCTACTTTCAATTTTGATTTTAATTTTTTTCAATTTTAATAAAGAAATAAACTAATACTACTACTAAATACTAATTTAAAAAATGTATCTTTTTCTGCAACCTCAACATTGATATCTGGGGAACCAATTTTCAGTAGAATCGGTTATTAAATCACACCGCCATCTTGGATTTTTCCATAAAAAATGTCAAATTGTCATATACACATGCAATTTCAAGTCGGTACAACATCTGGAAGTGAGTTGTAAGATTGGCTTATAATGTTATGAAGTCATGCTAATAGAAGCATGTTAGAAAAGGAAAAAGCGATAGAAAACATCTAACGCCCTCTATTTGTAATTGAACTACGTGACAATTATCCAGACAGATGTTTCTTTATAAAAGAGCCCAAGCGACGGTTCCTTTTATATATTTTTCTTAATTTACAGTAGTTCATGTTTGTCTTTTGGTTCTTTTTAAATATTTTTAAACCACCTGATGTTACTTGCTTTTTGTATAGTGGTTATTAAAGCATAAATATGTAGAAATAAAAAAATATTGTCCATATTGTTGCAAGAGGATGAGAATATGTATATTGTGTGTTCTCACAATACTCTATAGTAGGGTTTGTACCTATTAGTATTTATTACCAAATAAATAATAAATAAATAGATACAGATAATAGAATAAATGTCTATTTACAATTTTGGGAATAAGTGACGTCAGAGTTTTCTGCGCATTGGTTCCTGTTTAAAGCAGTATATTGCTGAAACTACTTATCATATTGATCTCGAATTTTCAGTGTATTGTAATATTTGACGATTACCTCGTACAAACGTACAAAAAAATGCAATATGAAATTTGACTAAATGTTCACATTGCTGGATGAGAATAAATTACATTATTCCTAGAGTTGTGTAAGTAATCCATAAGAAAAAAAAAAACTGAAAACTGAGAGCAGTAGCTTGTTGTGAATATTATAAAAATGATTGACACTAGTGTAATTCGCAGATGTTTTAATTACTATTGCATTTCTTTTTTTTTTAATTGCATATTATATGGAAGTTTCTGTTTGATTAATTTTCTCAGTACGCGAATATTACATTTCCATTAATCGAATCATTGAATTTAATTGTTCTAAAAAAAAAATTCTTAACTGGAAAATATCCAATTTTCGAGCTATTACTGGTCCACAGTGAAATGTCAAAAGTAAATTTTAAGGAAACAACTTGTACGAGCTTTCCCATAGATGAGTGTGGTTTTTGCGGCACAGTGTACTTTATAATTAACCTTCTCATTCCGGCATTGGTATTTACATGTCGAGCTCGCTATATGGCAGTAGGAGGTGCTTGCGGATTCGTATGGTATGTAAAAACTTATGCTCAAATACATGCTTCATTTAGCTTTATGAATTCAAATAATCAATTAAATAAACATGTATTCAGATATTGTCTGTAATTGTTTATTTGTGGCATATTCAGATTTTCTTACTTTGTATTGGGTATTTTGCCACTGAAAAATATTAAAAAATTTTTAATGAAAAAACCTCTGCGCCAAACGGATCAGACAGAGGTTGGTTCTTGAGTACTTGACTGTTTCAAAAAATCTCACACCTAAAAATATAGTGTGTTAATCACAGATAATACTGATTCAAAACCAATATTAAATGTTGGCCATATTAATGTACAGTGTCTTAGAAACAAAATAAACAATGTAGAAATTTTTTCTCATCAACAAAATCTTCATCTTTTATGTATCACTGAACATTGGGCCGATGAAGCCGAATTAAATAGTTTAAACATCCCACATTACACACTAGTGAGTGCTTACTGTAGGGTGAACCACCAACACGGCGGTGTGGCTATATATGTAAGAAATGATATTAAAGATGGTTTTAAACCAAAAAATGTGAAGTATGTTAAATCTCTTGGGTCTGAGACCAACATAGAACTATGTGCGGCATCGTTATGCTATAAACAGTTTCAAATAAATGTAATTGCAACTTATAGACCTCCAACGGGTAATTTTGATATATTTTTTAATAATTTATCACATACTTTGCAATTTATTTGTAAACATAATCCGATAGTTATACTCTGTGGGGATCTTAATATAGACTCCTTAAAGAAATCTACAGAAAAAGATATTTTAGGAGATACATTTAATTGTTTTAATCTCACAACAACTTTAAATGAACCTACTCGCATTGTAACAAACATAAATAACATAACATCAAAAACAGGCGTTGATTATATAGCTACAAATTTACCAGAGGATAGGTACCTAGCCTATGTATTTAATCCCTGCATAGCTGATCATACAGCTCAAATAATTTGCTGCAAGGATCTAAAAATAAATAAACAAAATAATAATACTTTTTATCATGTTAGACACTTTTCAGATGAAAATATTGAAAAATTTAATTATATGCTAGACACAACTACTTGGGATAGCATATATTCAGAAAATATTGACGATGATTTCAATAATTTTATCGAGTTGTTCTTAAAATGTCTTGATGGCTCATGCTCATGAATTGAAAAATCTGTATTGGTTAGCAAATCAACTAAATGATTTCAATCTAATCAAACTGTATAAAGACAAAAAAAAGGAATATAATAACAACATAAAACAAACCAAAAGAGACTATTTTTCACAACAAGTAAAAAAAGCATCAAACAGTTCAAAAGAAATTTGGAATTTGGTTAATAAACAACTCGGTAGAAATGTTGAAAGCAGAAAAATAACAATAAATATAAACAACACACCTACAACTAATCCAAAGATCATTGCTGACCACTTTGGGAATTATTTTTCAAATGTCGCATCAGAGAAAATGTCTGAACATTTCAAGGACAATATTTCGACTGAGTGTACTAGTTCCTCTTATGTGGAACAGACAATATTCTTGACGCCTACAACCCCTGAGGAAGTTATAAATATAATAAAAAATTTAAAAGATAAGCCTGCTACAGGTGTAGATGGAATATCCAGTAAAGCCTTAAAGTATGCATGTGAGAAAGTCGCAGCACCTCTGGCATATTTAATTAACAAATGCTTTCAGCAAGGCCATTTTCCTAGTATTTTTAAGATTGCAACAGTTCTGCCAGTATTCAAGAAAGGGGATGAGCTTGATTCAGAAAATTATCGACCAATTTCCATCTTATGTGTAATATCAAAAGTTATAGAAAGATTAATATTTAATAGGATATCAACATTCTTAATTAAATATAAAATTATAACAACAAACCAGCACGGCTTCCAGCAAAATAAATCAATAGAAACTGCCACCATCCAGCTTCTGCAGTTTGTATATGATGAAATCGACAAAAAAAATCATGTAGTTGGCTTATTTTTTGACCTAAGCAAAGCGTTTGACACTTTGAATGTTGATTTTGTTGCATACAAATTGCAAAAGTTGGGGATTAGAGGTCCAGCATTAAATGTTATTAAATCATTCTTGACGGACAGAAAATTACACGTGAAAATATATGGCACAATATCAGAAAATTATAATGTCACTCAAGGAGTTCCTCAAGGCTCTGTGCTGGGACCATTACTATTTTTGCTATTTGTCAATGATCTCCCTGCAATTATACAGGAGGGATTAGTTGTTATGTTCGCCGATGACACTTCAATGCTGCTCTCTGCACGGGACCCAGTAGAACTACAAGGTCAAGTAAATAATATTCTACTTTTGTATCAAGAGTGGTGTCAGAGTAACACACTAATCTTGAATATTGGTAAAACTGAATGTGTGTACTTCTCACAACGAAGATCACCTTCGGAAGATCTTGTCAAAGTAATACCTACTGAAAACTTTTCACCAGTAGTTAAGTTCTTGGGAACTATAATAGACAAGAGCCTTTGCTGGGAAGAGCAAATTCAAAATATTTGCACAAAGATAAACCATGCATACTTCGCATTAAGGCAGTTGAAAGGTATTTTTGATATCAAATTACTATTAAATGTTTATTATGCACTTGCATATTCACATTTATCATATAATATTGTGGCTTGGGGTGCCGCCTCAAGTATAAATCGTGTATTCATCCTGCAGAAAAGGCTTGTCAGGTTATTGTTTGATATTGCACCAAGGGATTCCTGTAGGCCTTATTTTAAAAATTATAAAATCCTGACCATCCACAGCATATATATATTAAACACCATTAAATTTATTAAGAAAAATTTAACCATGTTCGAAACAAATTCAGACAATCACTCATACAATACCAGACAAGGTCACCTATTAAAAAGTATAAATCACAATACAACTTTACATAAAAAATCTCCACACCATGCAGGCATTAAAATGTATAATAAGCTACCGCCAGAAATCAAAGCCATAGATTCAGTAAATAAATTCAATTTTTGTCTGAAAACATTTCTTGCTGTTAACGGTTTTTATTCAGTTGAAGAGTACTTAAACTATGAGCCACAGTGATATTGGGAGATTTTGAAAATTATCTGTGATGATCCTAGATTTTTACCAGTTTGTGATTATATGTTTATTTTATTCATTGTGTATTGTTATTTTATTGTAAAGCTAACTGTAAATTATTTTATTTTATTCTGTATAATTTTAGTGTTGTTGACGTTCATATATATACTATGTATATCTATAGTGATAAATAAATATACTATACTATACTATACTATACTACTATACTATACTATACTACTATACTATACTATATAAACTAGAACAATGTTATAAACTAAAAACTGAAAATCAAAGCTAGCTATAGGTAGATAACATTTCGGAAGAGAATCTACTTCCGTTCTCAAAACTTTTTTGGCCGTCAACCATGATAGTTCTTTGTTTATGTATTTCCATAGTTACGTGAGACATTAAATTATATTTATATTATTTTTACTTACTTCGTCTCTAAGGATGGGCAACCAACGCGTGGGATAATAATCATAGAATTAAATGGGACTCGGCGAAGATTTTGGAAAAAGAGAGCAACGGAACTAAAAGAAAACTTAATGAATTCGCGATTATTTTATTAAACGAGGATAGATGCGTTTCTAATTATTCAATAGATTTTTGTACTAGTTGGTTGCCCATCCTTAGAGACGAAGTAAGTAAAAATAATATAAATATAATTTAATGTCTCACGTGACTATGGAAATACATAAACAAAGAACTGTCATGGTTGACGGCCAAAAAAGTTTTGAGAACGGAAGTAGATTCTCTTCCGAAACGTTAACTACCTATAGCTTTGATTTTCAGTTTTTAGTTTATAACATTGTTCTAGTTTATATATTTTTAGGTGTGAGACTTTTTGAAACAGTCAAGTACTCAAGAACCAACCTCTGTCTGATCCGTTTGGCGCAGAGGTTTTTTCATTAAAAATTTTTAAATATTTTTCAGTGGCAAAATACCCAATAAAAAGTAAGAAAATAAACATGTATTCTTCTCAAAAATATAAGAAAACATAGACTTTCACGAAGAAAATGCAAAATAAAAACGGAAAAGAACTATATTGTAAATATGGGAACACAAAAGTTTTTGCGGATTTATCCGGCTCCAGGAATTAAAGGGTTAATTTTCTAACCCCCCCCCTCCCTATAGCCTCCTTGCGTTTTTCAGGAATACCAGTCGTCTATCTCACACTGCCATCAAGCAAAATCTGATTGATTAAAATATTTAAATATGTTCCTATAAGAGTCTTACATCCCACAAGAATGCTCGACTTACTCCTTTAATATTGCAAATAATCAATGACCAACAAATGGAAGTTATAAACTTTGTAAAGGGACTCGTTACGAACAAATAAAAGTAAAATACACATATTAATTTTATTAGCTATTAATAACATAGCAAAAAACCTGCAGAATCTATTCTATTTCTCTTCTTCCATCTTTATTTGGCTTTGGTTTCCATGTTAATTGGATCAATTACAGGGTCTTTGAATTGAAAGGTAGGAAATTTGGTCATGTCTTCCCCAGCACCACCGCCGTACTGTCTAGCGATTTTCTCTAATTCAGCTTTCAGTTCCTTTTGAAGGTCTGGTGTAGGATCTACTAAGGTTTTACCACTGTAACAGATATACAAAATTTAAGACAAGTATTGAAAAACCAATATTAAAAAATAATAGATTTATTAAAGTTACTTACTCGTTACTTTTCTGTTTGTATTCACGGATTTTGTCGATGAACAGTTGTTGGATGGGATCTGTAGCTTTCTGTAGGCAAGGTGCACAAATTCCTATGTTGCGACTGCAGATTCCACTTTTCACGCTGCTTTTAAGACCATTTAAGACTTGATAAGACAACATCTACAGAAATAAAGTACGGTTAAGTTATGTAATAAGTTGAACACTTAAAAATTAGAATTACGTTAAACGCAACTATAAATAAAGAAGCATATCCTGCATATTCTCATTACCTTTATATTAGTCTGGACTTGCTGGTTGTTGGGAACTTGGGAAGTTAAAGAAAAAAATTCCGATTTACTCTAAACTCGCCCCTTCCTTTGACGTTCAGATCTGGAAATTAAATAATTTTACAGAAGAAGAAGAAGACAAGTGAGCAGTGTTGCCAAATATAGAAAGTGAAACTGCAAAATGACAACGTATTCGACAGCAACGAAGTGAAAAGTGTCTTCCCATTGAGTTTTCTACATATACATATTAACTACCTATATGGTTTTCTACCTCAATGGGTCTTCCCTGCTTCCACTTCGTTGTTCGAGAGCAGCTAATTCAAACGAAAGAGTTTTAGATGTCACAATAGACTTTTTTGTACAAGTTTCAGAGCCACTACATAAAATTTCTTTATACTCAGAGGAGGCATTGGGACTGTGCTACTAGATTTCTTAACAATTCAAAGAAAAGGAAGCATATGCTAGAAATATACTTTAGTTTCCAAAATCTCTTTCTTCTCCTAAAGAGTAATTCTACATTTGACCCGAAAGCTGGCGCTGTTTAGCCGACTATTTTAACCATGTACTAGCCCGGTCGTAGTATAACTTTTTTTTGGTCAGAGATTTAAATCGGCAATTTTATTGACTATATTCTTATATAGGAAAAATTGCTCTGAACACGATGGTGACATTAAAAAAATTATAAAACACAGGCTTCATTGTTAAAAACAATGATTTTTAGCGAATATTATCATATTTTGAAGTCATTTGACTTTTTAACGAAAGCGGTGTGACGGACAAAAAAGTCAAGATATAAAAAAATGAAGACTATCAATATATACGCGTCGTTTGAGACGAGCGACCTTTTATCTTTCAATTCTTATAAACAAATTAAAAAAGTCTTGAACTAACTTTTTTTTTTCTGTTCAACAAAAGGTCATACTGATATTTTATTGTGGTCAAAATATTGCATTTTGTTCATGAAATTTACAGGTTTTCTTTTATGTCGATATCTCGCGTATTTTGCAATTGTTTTATGGATTTGCTACTTTTCATGGTATTTTTCGCACTCTCCACCCCCGGCAATCGATAAATATCGATAAAAACTACCATTTCTACGTGGTTTTGGCGTTTTCTTTTGTTATTTTACCCCCGCCAATGTTTAAAAAAAACTGATGCCTAGTAAACAAATGAAATATATCTCGGCTTAGGAACGTCGCATCGAAATGCAAATGAAAGATAATAAAAAAAAGGAAAATTTTGAGCCTAGAAAGGCCTTGATCCGTTAACTAGAACCGGAGATATAGATTATTTTGCGTTTACATATGTCAATTTTTTATTAATTTTTTGAAAAAATCTTGTGACAACACAAAGTTAATATATTAAACAACTAGTTTTCAATTGTCACAAAAATCAATTGGTTTCTTCATACATTTTTTGCTTTTATAACAATTAAGTGTTTACGCTTCGAATGACTTGCGCAGTAACGACTTTGTATATATAAAATTCAAAGCACGCTCGTTCTTAAATGCGCTGTAAGTGGTTTAATGAGACAGAGGTATTTTTGTTTTATTTTTTTAAGTTTAAATATTTTTTTATACAGGGTGTTCCTTAATGACATGCTAATATTTCAGGGTGTGATTACTTAGGTCATTTTATGAAGAAAAGTTCATATGAACATATATGTCCGCAACAGCTTAAATTTTTTGCTGCAGTGTTGAATTTTTTTTTAATGTTATTTTTTAATCTCAGAAAGTATTTTAGAAATTATTTTCAATTTTACGACGACCGACCTATAGCGACTTTTTATTTTCAATCGATCTTCATAGATAAAATTCATTAAGGACACTCATACTTGGTATTAAAAGATTTATTAAAATTTAAAATCAAATAAGGAATGATAGAGCACAACAATTTTCGTACATCTGACTGTATTTTATTAATTAAAATTAATAATCTTGGTACCAAATCGTTAGTCTTATATTACATTAGATTTTATTGTCAACAAAAATAAATGCATAGATAAAATATATTTGCACAAACCTCAGTTGCAACTGAGATTCTATAAAACAATATAAAGGAAATTTCATTACAAGGCAAATGAATATAAATATTTACAACTATTTTTTTCTCCATTTTACCCATTCACATATAAAAATTCGTACAGACTGATCTCTAATAAAATCCTCATAATTATGCTGAGGACAAAATTTCATTTCCAATTCCGACTTATAGGTCCTTTTAAAAGTGTCCTCGACAGGCAGCTGTAAATGTGCGTAACAATTCAGAAAAGCATACACTAAACATTTAATTGTATCAACAAATCTGATCGTAAGATCACTGGCATACAATCTAAGATCAATATTAGCCTCATTTGGTAATAAATCTATTGCAAAAATATTGCCACAGCAAACTTTACAAAAGACCGAAAATGCAATCTGTTTCAAAATATACCCAGCCACATATGCTGTAGCTTCATACTCATCCATAGTAGAAAGATCAACGTCGATGTATAAGAATTGTTCGCAAGTCTCGAAGGTGGGCCCAGCATCTATTAAAAAATCACGAGGTTTTACCAAGGGCATACACATGTGTTTGTTACTTTCACTAAAGCTTTGGATAATATTAGTTTTGAAAGCTGTCACGAACTGGCGACAACTAGGAAAGGTGTAATGCTCACGAATGGTGTCTAAAAGGCTATTTAACGGTTTTGTATTAAACACTTCCAATGACAGATAGTCAAACCCAACTTGTCTCAATTCTTTCCATAAGCACATCATTGAAGTTATCGAGGTTATCCAGCCATGTACAAATGAGTACTCTTTCGTGACATCTTCATTGGTATTCGTATCAATAAATTTCCAATTTGGTATTGTCTTTAAGGACTGTGACCAAAGCGCTACATGCGGTGTGCTTGAAGAGACTGCACACAGGTACTGTCTCCCTGTGGGTGCTTCCCGTTTAGATCCACTGAGCGAAACGAAAATATTTTCAACATAAACTGCAAATTCCGCAGTATGTATGGCGTCAGCAGGCAATTGTTCCAACCAAATCCACGATTCAATACTACACGCTACCAAGTGATTTAACTGTGCAGCTGCTATACTAAGGTTGCTTCTTATCTGGTCATCGTCAAACTTAAAATGTTCAGGTTTTATTTGGGGTAGTTGAGAGTAGATCCGTCTTTCTCTATCGAGATTAAATGCTTTTTCAATATAAGCAAACTGGGCAATCTTTCCCTGTTCGAACTCGATGTTACAACAAAGCAAAGCATCTCTCGTATCTTTTAATAGATGAGGTACATCGAAGAATGTGTACACAGGAGCCGAATTAACCCGGAAAAACGTATCTTCGCCGCACAGCATTTTCAATAACTCAATGTAATTTTGTTTTAGATCGCATACAGTTCCTACAATGTTAAATCCAGTTTCCTGAAGATCTTTAATTATTTTTACAAGGATATTTTGTAAAGTGCAGTTTTGGATTGGTTTGGATAAAAAAAAATAAGCTATGACTTGCTCCCAAGGCAACCTGATTCCTTTAATCATGAATACTAGGGCATAGCCAGCCTCTTTATTACTGGTGCCACATTGTCCGATATCCTCAAAGCCCCATATCAACTGTTGATACTGATCATAATCAAATTTTTTGCTCAATTCAATATCACCAAAAAGAAGCAAACAGTTTCGATCAACGGTATTTAATGTTTCATTTTGAATTTTTAGTTGTTCCATCAGAATATTATTATAGCCAGTGCCAAAAGTAATTCGTGATAATAAATAATCCAACTTACGTTCAGACAGAAATTGAAACATAGTAGACATATATTTATACAAGCACGGCATTCTTACGTAAAGCCAGAGTGCAAAAATTTCATCGTCAAGGCTCCATCGCTTAACAGATGGCTGTTGGGGTACAATTTTCAACTGAGAATCTATCAGACCTTGCGGCAAAGTGCACAGTTCTTCTTCTATATTCTTAAACTTGCCATCTTCATAAAGTTGTTTAATTTTCTCCATATGATTACCCTCCACACCCAAAGCATTTTTCAAAGTCATCATTTTCGATAGTGCACTTCTATATGTCAACATATGAGGATCAGGGCTAGTCCTAAACCAAAGAGACCTGTTATCCTCTAAAAGGAAAGAAAATTTATCTTTATGACATACAGATGTATTGATGTAATTATAATCTGTAACATCATCAGTTTGAACATTATTGGAAGATGATGAAGTAGCTCCTTTCAATGGCAAATCTTTAGGAACAGCTGAATGTTGAAGTCTTTCCATACGATAATTGAAGTAATCCTGGGGTAAAAAATGATCCTCACACACATAAGTATTTTTGAAGAAGTTCTTCGGATCAATCTTACATATTTTTAGCCAGGTTGTTCTTCTTGTTTCATTTGTTGGAAATTTAAAAAACCGTTTATTTTTGTAGCCTTCCTTTGTAATAGCGGTATAATATTTATTCTGACAACCGGGAAATTTGCAGCCATATGCATATTTGTCAATATTGTCCATGTTTCTTTAATATTAGAGAATTGGTGATCCTCTTTGTTTCACATCAACAGAAATTCACTAGCTAGACCACTAGTTCAGCAGTAAGCTCATAATGTAGATCATAGTCTAGAAGACAACAAGTATCGAAAGATTAATTACTTTTATGTATAACTTCCGTAATAACAATGTAGGTACCTTGTTAGCAGTGACAAAGTTCCTAAAAATTTCCATTCAAATTTGCTACGTTTTAAATTGTAAAGTATTCGTCTTTCGAGCATATTGTAACCTCAAACAACAACCTTTAGGGCGGGTTGTATAAAGCATAGTTAAGGCTTAACCTGAGCGGTTAGTCAAATTCGTGTTGTACAACAATTGGTTAGCATTAACTGTCCGGATAAAAGTTCAATTTCTTGACTGCCGAAAAATAAGCGATTAAAGTGAGGTAACTGTTGAATTATAATCTCAAAAACAAGAAAGTGTTACGTATCAGAACTTGCTGAAATCATTAAATCAGTTAAGTCAGTTAAATTTTATCTCCGGTTGGTTAACCGATCGGTAATGTGATTTTTATACAACTCGCCCTTAGGAATATTATGTTTGTGGTATTACCAACACAAAATCACAAATTCTTCTTCTCCTTTGTTAATGATCTTCTTTCTAGGATTTCTACACTATAAACAAACGTAAGTGTAGTTTGCTACATAATGCTTGCTAAAATGGAGAGAAATGAAACAATTAAATGTTTATTTACTCTTTTTACATTATATATCAATTAATCAACTGCTTTTGAACATATAATAGTATCCATAAACAAATAGTATGATTTGTCATAACTCCCTAGTGATTTATTTTTACACCAATCGCCTTGAACTTCATGCCTAGCCTGCCCAATCGATATAATGCGTAAAATAAAGTAGAATGGTCCATTATTATTAAGGGGAGGTAGGTAATTTGACATGTTTGAATGTTGTCAAACTATCATATTAATATTTATTGATATAATCATAAAGCATCCCACACAGCACAATCGGGATATGGGATGTCAAATTGAAGTACCTGGATATCCCAGTACGTAAAGTAGATAGTGAAATGGACGTCCCATTTAGGATATCCCAGGATATCCTTCAAAAGGAGGCCAAGAGGATATCCTGAACTGGTTTCATTTTGGCATTAACTGTGAATTGACATCGGGATTAAAAAAGGACGTCCAGTGAAGGGCCCTAAATCTCCTTAAACTGTAACTGTAATATTCATCTTTAATATGTTCAAATAAGGCGCCATTACGATTTCCGGCGGCCATATCTAATTTCACAAACCTGTACTTTCTATCACTTTCTATTGTATCTGGTATTCTTTAGTGTAAACTCAAAACAAGCTTGCGGAATATCAGTTAATTTCTCTACAACAAATAATATAAATTATTAGTGGTTGTAGGAAATATTTTTAACACTTTTGATTGTTTTTTATCTGTTTAATTCAGTTTTATTTGAGACTTTTTTGTTCGACACTATAGAAAGTAAGTACAAGCCATGTAAAAATAACATAACCTATAGGTCGTGTGCGCGTGACGTCATACATTTTGACAGTCGTCAGACCTGAGATTATACAAAATGAGAAGTTTTGACTGTAATATTAATTGTGGAAGTAAGACAAAACAAAATGACGCCAGTTTTTATTAAATATAATCGATTTTTCAACTAGGAAAAGTTGATGTTGGAATATGCCAACTGATTGCAAGCAATGAAAAGAAATGATTTTTCAAGAGTATTCCAAGCATTTTGTTACTGGTAAATTGTTATATATTAATATAAGAATTTTATTTTTAACGTGGGTTCATATTGTAGGACACACTGCTGTGTTATAAGACCAAAATCAGGTTAGGTTTACTCTTTTAACATCAGATATCAAATATGAAACTGAACGTGGCTGTGATAAAATAAGTGCTGCTAGAGCAATCTACAAACAATTTGGTATTGAAATTAACAGTTTATATTCGTTTGAGTGATATTTTTGGTATCTAAACTTGAGTTGAGCGAAGAAAGAGGCTCGTGCCGAAGGTGAAAAATTTTACTGACACACTCATTTTAAATATGGTACAATTTAAGAAAAACTTGAAAGAAAAGCTACATATTATATAAAGATCTGAAGATGAAGTTTATAAATTAAGAGTGAAAGTTCAAAGCATAGTTTTGATCGATGATCTGCGGACTAAATGTACCTATTATTTTAAACTATATATTGCGGTTATTTAAAAACTACTCAGTGCTGAATTCTTTAATATTTGAAACCTGAGTCTAAATACTGACTTAAGTCCATTTTCATAGTTTTGTAATGTAAAACAACAGAATTGAGTAGTTTTTCAACACCACACGATATATTTTAAAACAATACAATCACTCGCTAGATCACTCGATGAATTTAATATAAATGTTATCCGTTATATTAGAAATGTTAAACTTATTGATAATAAACAGTTCTATATTTAGTAGATATATTTTTGTTTTGTTCTCATTTACAGGCATGAATGCAGAAGTTCAACGTAGTCAGCATTCAACTTACTGCTAACGATAGTAATAACAGTGATAAATAAAACAATAAAAGGAAAGGAGAATATTTAATAAAATACATAAGTTAGACAATAATAACATTAATATGACATGACAAAAAGTTCTTACAGAAATTACAATGATTTGCACAGCTCCATGCATAAATATACCATAGACGATGAGTGAACCGCCAGATAAATTGTGTCTACCTTATTATAACATAACTAAGTCCTTTGTTCGTATCTTTTCATGGGTAACTTTTCTACAAAATCTACGCGTTGTATTGCACAATGGTTAACTGCTTAGCCATAGCCATTTTTACTGCTAAAAAACTAAAAGGAGTGACGTCTTATCATCTCGCTCTGTACCTTATAAATTGCAAATCAGGCTAGCGAACGTGTTTTGCCTGTACCTGCAACACACTCACAATGAGTACTAGTACTAACAACTCATCTGGATCGACTGGATCCGCAATAATCCAAAGAATTATGTTTTTGTTGACAATGTAGAGAGACCATAACCTGAAAAATTGATGTGTTAGTAATTATTCATAAAACATTTAATTATGCAAGTACATGGCGAAGATGATTTATAATTTATAACTAATCCTTACCTTTGTGATAATAAGTTGTTATCCTATAAATTTCTTGGAGAGAACTTCTTTCACCCAACCACTAACAAACTGGTTATAAGCTTCTGTTAAACACAGTTTAATAATCCCTGGAGAAAACTTAAAAGCTACGCGCACACAAGAAGGCAATATGTCCGCCTGACCCACCACAGTTGATTACTTCTCCCACCTCGCCAGTCGCTCACATTGCCTGCCTGTAGCGCCTCTTATGTATAACTACTTGCTACACCGATAAGGTAGAGTTCACCATACTCTCGCCACATGATGTTCTGATTGAATGTGCAGTGATCCCGCCTGGATCTAGATGTCGCCCGCCACACCACTCCAGAATATTTATGCTGGTAACAATCGGCCATCCTGAAAAAAATTAATGTCCTCATTAATTGCACCTAACTTTCAAATAGATCAATTAGATCCTGACGACCAGATCTGTCAATTTCACTGGTGTCAGAATCACTGTCAAACTCTTCGCCCGCCACGCATGCGCCACTCCGATATCGCCTCAAAGCATCAACAGCCACCACTGCTCTAAATCGCTTATACCCTCGTACACCTTTGAGTGAAGCGATTTCATACCGGTCATTGCCTAACACCTTAGAAATACGATATGGACCATCATATTTATTTGCAATCTTTCGGTTAACACCCTTTTCCTTTGCGGAGGTCGCCGCCTGTCGCCACAACACCAAGTCACCTACTGTATAGTCGGTTGCAACCTTACGCCCTCTATCATATTTCGCCTTCATTCGCCTAGAGGCTTTGCCCAAATTCTCTTTGGCCTTCAGCCTAGCTCCTAGGAGTCTCGCCTTTTCCGCCTTAGCTGTATCTTTTGAACAGCCTGATAGATCTGGCACCCGCCCGCTATGGTATGAGAACAACAAATCAGCTGGAGAAAACTTAGTACTAGCGTTAACAGTATGATTTATGCCCCACACTATCTCCGGTAGTTGTTCGTCCCATGTCGCCTCACTCCTTGCACTCGCAGTCAACGCCTCGACTATAGTGCGGTTTGGTCTTTCCACCTGACCATTCGCCCTAGGTGTTGCGATAGCATTTTTCACATGCTTCACACCCTTTTCCGCCAGAAAGCCAGCAAACTCCTTGCTAGTGAACGCCAATCCCTGGTCAGAGATTATTCGCCTTGGGTACCCAAATTCGCCAAATATCCACCGTAATCGATCGATCGCCTCAGCTGAACTCAAAGTTCGTGTGGGTTTAGCTATAATGAACTTTGTAAAGGAATCTATCACCATTAATATATAACTATTACGCCGTGTACTTTTGACAAACGGACCTAAATGATCCACATGCACCGTGTCAAAAGGAATCGCCCTCTTTTCAATAGGGTGTAGAAACCCCTCGCCTCTGCCATAATCTCCTTTTGCGAAAGCACATTGCATACACGCCGCAGTATATTTCTTAATAAATTTCCTCATCTTAGGAAACCAAAACTCCCGCCTAATGAGCTCAAAACACCTTTCGAACCCGGGATGGCCTATTTCATCGTGATGTTTCCGCATCAAATTGAATCTCGCCATTGATGGTACATACAACCGATCACCTTGTTCTGTCTTACGCCACAGACGCCCATCTTTTACCCTGAAATTCTTTTTAATCTCCTTGTCTGGTCTGCGCTGTTTTAACGCCTTAACAATCGCCTGCGCCTTTTCATCCTGCAGCTGGACAGCCATAAACCAATTTGTTTCAGTCACACTGATTACATTTACACCCACCGGATTCCTACTCAATGCATCTACATGCTTCATCCTATCGCCTGGCCTATACTCGATCTCCATATCAAACTCCTGTATCGTAAGCCACCACCGTGCTATTCGAGGCACCAAATCTCGTTTTAACAAGCTCGCCCTAACAGCTGAACAATCTGTTACCACCTTAAAGTGTACGCCGATCAGATATACTCGAAACCGCCTGATGGACTCCACGACAGCCAATGTCTCGAGTTCATAGCTATGGTAAGTAGCTTCAGCATTTGTAGTAGTCCTGCTAAAGTAGGAAATAACCTTTAATTCACCATTCGCCTGTCTCTGAAAAAGAATACCAGCCACTCCCAACTTACTCGCATCGGTATGAAGTTCTGTATCCGCCTGACTATCATACAACGCCAAAACCGGTCTCTCCGTCAATCGTTGTTTCAAAGTCTCAAAAGACTTCTGCTGCTCTTCTCCCCACTGCCACTCGACTCCTTTCGCCG
Source organism: Stenurella melanura (assembly GCA_963583905.1). Lineage (NCBI taxonomy): Eukaryota > Metazoa > Arthropoda > Insecta > Coleoptera > Cerambycidae > Stenurella > Stenurella melanura. The sequence continues at coordinate 188,931,955 of OY757310.1, forward strand.
TTAATTGGGTAAGTGGCCGCGCCAAAAGTGCAAAGTTTTTCACAAACTTCCTAAAATAACTGCTTAACCCAATAAACTGTCTCACCGAATGTACATTGGTTGGCGTAGGGAACTGCGCCACAGCCCTGATCTTTCTTACACCTGGACGAATACCGTCAGCACCTATTTCATGCCCCAAGTACTCAAGAGAGTCCTTAAGGAAAGAACACTTCGCCAAATTCAACTTAAAGCCCGCCTGCTCGATCAATGTTAACACCTGCTCCAACAGTTGTAGCCCTTCCTCTATCGTCACCGAGGGAAGCAAAATGTCGTCCATATACGCCAAGACCTTATCATGCTGCAACCCGCCTAACATCCTGTTGACGATTCTCTGAAACACCGCAGGAGAATTCGCTAGACCAAAAGGCACCCTCAGATATTCAAATTGACCATCAGGTGTAACAAACGCCGTCTTGTGAACTGAATCAGGATGCATTGGCACCTGATGATATCCTTGCGCCATATCAAGGGTAGTAAAATACTTCTTTCCTGCCAGCCGATCTAAATGGTCTGAAATTAAAGGTAGTGGATATCTGTCCTTCACCGTTACTGAATTCAACGCCCTGTAATCCACACACAGTCGGATACCGCCATCCTTTTTGGCCACCAGCACAATAGGACTCGCAAAGTCAGAGTTCGACTCCCTAACAACACCGCTTTCTACTAGCCCTTGCACCTTTTCTCGCACCTTCTGCCTCTCCGGATATGACAACCTATAAGGTCTATAGTAAACATTCGCCCCTTTGTTAAGTTTAATCTCCATCTCGCCTAAATGTGTCAAACCTAAATCATGATCACCTGTTGAAAAACAATTTGCTTTACGCCTAAGCAATGCCAGCAGCTTTGTTTTATCCTCCTGTGCTACATTACCTACAGTAATATCTAAATTACTAACATGTTTAGAAATTGTACTCACCTTGTACTTCTTTCCCATTGCTTCGCCCGCCTGCTCCACCTCTCTGCAGCACTCCGCCCTTGCTAGAAGGCGCCCCATTTTCCACCGTAGCTCCTTATCGCCAAGATTTGTCACCGACACCTTGACATCATCGCCTTGGCACAAGACTCCACTTGGTATCGCCACAATGGTCCCTCCTTCGCCTTCCTTAAACACCCTATGTTTCATGTACACCTGCTCACCAGGTTGTGCATCTTCTATGATAACGCCTACCATATCGGTCATGCCTGGTTTCACCGCGATGTCCTGGCTGAGAACAACACGTCGCCTTGTGTCAGTCTCCTCCAGTGAAATGCTCCTCATTTCCGCCTCAACAACCTTTCTGGACGCCTCACCATCCTCTCTGGAGAGTCTCGCCACACCTCCCTGCACGGTAAGAGTTACGCCACTCTCACCTATTGCCGGTTGCCCTAAAACCAATTCAGCATCAGATATATCACACAATGTTACTAGCGCCTTAACATTAATAGTAATATCATCCATTGCCAATTTGAACGAGGTATCACCATGTGCTGCTCCCAGACCACCACCAAAGCCCTGTAAAAATATCTGCTCTGGTCTTACCTGCAGCCCCAGCCGTTCTGCACAATCAGCCGCCATCAGGTTACACTGGCTCCCTGTGTCTAAGTACACCCTTACTTTTTCGCCATTAATGTAAGCCACCCGCTTATAAGTTTTATCAAAATTGGTACTCACCAGCCTGACTTTAACGCCTCGGTCCCTAGAGCCACCATCACTCTCCATACGTCGCCTCTTGGTACAATCCGCCTGCTTGTGACCCGCCTGGTAGCACAATCGACACCTATCCGCCTTTTGCTCTCTGCATTCACTGCTAAAGTGCCCCAACTTCTGGCAGTTATAGCATCGAGCTTCCGCCTTCCTTGAAATGGCCGCCTGCCTCTCCTCCGCCACTGGAGACGTACGACCAGTGCGCCTTGATCCACCTGATCCAACCGGCCGATCTCCCCTCTCTCTCTTCAGGACCGTCGACATCGGTGTCTGGTACCTTTCCAAGCCCGCCAAAAACTCGGAATACAACGCCTCAGGGGTAGCACACCTGCAAGCGTACGCGTTTGCCCTCAACTCCTCAGGCAACCCACGAATAATGCACGAGACCGCCTTCTCGCCAACAACGCCACACTGTCCACACAACGCCAATTTGGAATGATAGTATGACGTCATCGTTTCAGTTGGCAACTTTCGCCGCGCTACCAACTCCTCCAGAGACACCGCAAAGTCGTTCTGCCTTGGAAACGCCTGCCGAAGCTTCGCCTTCCATTCACTCCACGAACAGGAAAAATCGTCGAGTCTGTTGAACCACGCCCTCGCCGAGCCGCGTAGTTTAATCTGCATGAAGTACGACTTTTCGTACTCCGACCACCCATGCACCTCGCCTAGTTGGTCAATCATGGACAACCACCTGTCCACATTGACAAACTTATTCTCTGGGTCGAATGGCTCCACCATGTCGCTACCCATCTTCAGGTCACCACCGCTCGCCGACCGCCTAACGGTAGTGCTCCCGCCTGGAGTACTACGTTCGCCTTCTCCTACCTTTGATATACCAGAAGCCGCCTTTTCGCCACTGGAAATACTGGCCGCCACCAGTTGGTCAAGCGCCTTCGTGGTCTGTTTTTGGATGATATCCTCAATTCGACCCGCCAATTTTTCTTCGAAGACACGCAACACAATCGCCTCCGTGTCCACATCTCCCGCCACTGACATTTCCTCCTCGAAATTCAGCTCAATTTCACCGCCACCATCATCGTTCGTCGCCATGTTTTAACACGCGGACACGGCGTGCACAACCGCCTGTTGCACACCCGCCTGGTTTTATTATTCTGCTGTCCACACCTGGCACAAAACACGTCAAAAACCGACACCAAAAAAACACCAAATTGCCCGTGGCACTATCGCACTTCTGAATTGTTAAACACAGTTTAATAATCCCTGGAGAAAACTTAAAAGCTACGCGCACACAAGAAGGCAATATGTCCGCCTGACCCACCACAGTTGATTACTTCTCCCACCTCGCCAGTCGCTCACATTGCCTGCCTGTAGCGCCTCTTATGTATAACTACTTCCCAGTAAGAAAAAAACGTTCCATTTTCGTCACGGGGAAGTCACATCCCAGTAAGAAAAAAACGTTCCATTTTCGTCACGGGGAAGTCACATTGTGGATGTGGACATCGCACGTGATGTTATTTTTATATAAAAATCAACGATGCGGCGACCGCCAAATGTCCGCCACACAGGTCATGGCACAGATGTTTTGCGATGTCGCAAAATTTAATTCTTTTGTAATGAAATGTTATTTGTAAGGGACGTTTATTTAGAATCATAAATATAACATTAATTATCGTCACTGTGCAACTCGCATTCATATCTATTAAATAATTACAAAATAGTCACTTTGCGATATATATTTTCCTTCTATTGCTACGTGTAAGTAAGGTCGCATTAAGACTTTTATTTTAATAATCTTTTTAGTATATTTAGGCAAAAAACACTGCTTTCCAGAAGAATCACTTTTTGACTTCCTGCTAATTCACAAAAAACCAAATATGTGATGTGCCATAAAATGAGTAAAATCATACAAATACAGGGTGTTTTGGAAGCAAATTTTAAAAAAATGTTAAGAGTAAGCCGCCTTTATTTTCAAAGATACGAAAAATGTATGTTAAAAGTTGTTGAGAATAAAATGTCCGATTTGAATTTTCAGAAAAATTGCCCTTTACAGCACTTTTCAATTATTTTTCTAAAATCACATCTTGAAGTTTCACAGCAAGTCTTAACATTTTTGTAAGCAGATTTTTCTAAAAATTTCAAACCATACGTAGATTTTATTCTGAATAACTTTTCTTAGCATACATTTTTGGTATCTTTGAAAATAAAAGGCAGCTTACTCTTAACACTTTTTTAAAATTTGCTTCCAAAACATCCAGTATTTGTATGATTTTACTCATTTTAGGGCACATCACATATTTGGTTTTTTGTGACATCTTATAGTTTTAGATTAAATTCAGAATATGAACATCCAACTTCAAAATTTTAACCTATTCATGCATCCATCTGTGGACACACAACATAATATAAAAACACTTCAATTTTATCAATTGTATTTTTCTAAAAAACTTTTAATAAATGGTATAACAAAAAATATATTCTATTTTGTTAAAAAAAAATAAATACAACATATTTTTTTGTTTCTTTTAGTTGAGGTCCAAGTTGTAAAGGGCACTTTTTCTTGTATCCTTTGCCTTTTCCCTCTCCTTTCGCTGTCGTGCATGTCGTAACCAATCTTTAACGAATAATTCAAAGTCTTTTGCAGAAATTTTTGTAATTTTATTTATGCAATCTGAAAAGAATACACAATTTAAGAAAAGTGATAACCAAGAAAAAAATAAAACACGCCAGTATTCCAATTGTGATTATATTCATTTTGTGATCATAAATAATTCACAAGTAAAAAACTAGTGCTGTAAAGTTTCTTAAATTTAATAAATTGAGTTTAATTCCCTTAGTGTAACTGGCCATAAGGGTTCAGAGGGTTCTACATACTTACAAAATATAAGTGCTATCATTTTTAAATTTTGAATGGCAAAATTGTGTTTCGCCCCAGTCCAGGAACAAAGTTCCGCCAATTCGTTAGTGAATACATGAGACATAGCTCTGTTTGTAAAATCCCTCCCTCCAGATCCACCCAAAGTAAGAATTACATTTTTCTGAAATAAAAACATACTTATAGTTAGATATAAACACACCACATATAGTAGACAACTCCCAATTCCAAAGCCTAGGGCTGTCCAGAAGGGGGTTACACATTTGAAAAAAACGCAGACAACATCCATTACCCACCGACATTGCCAGTGTCGGAGCTGGGGATCGAACCCAGTAGCACGATGGCAGTATATGACTATGCGTATCGCCACCTATACGCCTTAGCCAACTGCGCTACCATGCCGGTATAAAAAAGTTGTTAAAGAACATTATATATAGACCGGGAGCGCTTAACACATTTTTTCGGTATGACAGAACTTCTAAATGCATCTCATTTTTTTATGTATCTTAATAACAAACAAAGGATAACAGTCATTTTGGCAGACACCTGATAATTAACTGTTACTTATATAATACTTTATAATAAAAATACACAAAAATTAATTAATACATACAAATAATTCTGAGAGTTTCTTCTCTTTGAGATTATTTTCTATTTCTTCAATATCTGCTAAAGCTGCCAATGGTAGACTAATAGGAAATTGTCCAAGATCTGTTGGAGGTTCAGGTTCAAACATCTTTTGTCTAATTTCATTTAGTACAAATCTTTGGTCACTTAAAATATTTATTATTTGCTGCAATTTTTCATCGCAATTGCAACTTGTAAGGCCTAAAAATAACCATAAACTTTAACTATTTAAAAAAAATTTAAAGTGCAGTTATAAAGAGAACATGATTTTTTCAAAGTACAGACCTACTTGAGGAGGTGACGCAACTGATAAAGATGTATTTGACCTTGTTCCAACTTGGCTAAAGGTAGTACTAGCACTTTCTTCTTGTACATCTATAAAGATAAAAAATTAAACATTTAATTTGATTATTTCGAAATACAATTTGGAGAGTGGAAAGGCAGTTAAATGGTTAAATTAAATTGTATAGCCAAAACATTACCAATGTGATGTTTCACTGCAGCAATAGGTATATTATTTTCAGTATGGTTGAAAATTTTACTTCTATAATTTTCACTTGTCTTCTAACAGTATCTATATATCAATGTGAATAGGCCGTGTATACACTATAATGTAGATATAAGTTTCTCATTATTTGAATCAATTTTGAGAAAGATTATTAATGATTACAAAAAAATATCACGTATAATTTTTATAATCAATCAAGATTATTTAAAAGCATGGAAAAGAATATCATATAAACAAGATAATTAGAATTTTTTGTGATGAATTAAATTTCCTAGAAAAAGATAGGTACATTTTTTTATTGAGATGTTTAATAACTTTTATAATTACTGTTCGATTTTTTTCAAAAACAATAGGGTTCTTCCTTCAGCTAACACTAACTTACCATCCAAATTTCAATACGATCGGACTCTCCGCTCTTAAGTTACCTACCTTGCTAACAAAAAATGTGACGGACGGCCAGGCGGGCGAACATTTTGAAAGCCATTCACAATTTGACTAACAAAATATGACAAATTTTTCTAAACGTGATGATCAAATGCAGAATACACTTCGTTTACGTACTTGCGAAAAGTATAAGAGTATATAAAAAATCGGAAATTTGAGGTTATGTGTGATCTTCCGTGAACTTGTCATATTTACTACCTTGACTTTGTACACTTGCCATAATTTTCTGTTTTGCAAGTATTCTACAAACATTTCGGATTTTAAGAGACAATCATTTTGATTTCATAATTTCATGCTTTTCATTTTTAACGAATAGGTACTTCAGATCAGTTTCTTACAGCGAACAAAAATAGGTAAAAGTATATTTACTTACCTCAATTTGGGCTACTCTAATTTTTAAAACCAGCTGCAAATGACACTTTTATCTGAAGTGAAAGTGAATCACAGACACAGAACATATATCTAACACCTGCAAAGCAAATAAAATCACTCAAATGCCGATATCAAAATGGCTAATGTCGTCCCACGCGACGGCGTGCTTGCTTCCACATCGTACATCATCGGCCAAATTCTAATCATATGGCGCATGCGAATGCAACCTCCCTCGACGTGTTCTAATCTTCTATAATAATAAGCATATCAGTAATATCAGTATTATAGACATATATATTAATTTTTTGAAGCAGGTATAGGTACCAGCGACTTCAAAATTGTTTAGAAAAAATGCAAATTATGCGACTCTAAAAAATGTTATATAATATATTCGAAAGTTCATAAACAGAGAACTCTCGAAGACATGCAAAAAAAAACGTTTAATAAAATATATTTGTTACCATCTACCACAAATGTTTTGAATTTATTTTGAAATGTTACAGCAGATATCATCAGTAAGTTTCCTTGTTAACTTTATATACATAATAGCAATCTATGAACTACAGAGTGCACATAAATGTCTCAAAATTCCTCACAGGGTGTCTATAATTTGGATAAAATCATGATGCCGAGCGAAGTACTTGGAACGTCCGTGCTACTTTTATTTATGATTTCACATTGTGACTTCAAACAAAATATTATTTGTAATGTCACAATGTGCTTGCGAGGATTTTGTTTAGCTGGGATTGTGGATGTGGACATCGCACGTGATGTTATTTTTATATAAAAATCAACGATGCGGCGACCGCCAAATGTCCGCCACACAGGTCATGGCACAGATGTTTTGCGATGTCGCAAAATTTAATTCTTTTGTAATGAAATGTTATTTGTAAGGGACGTTTATTTAGAATCATAAATATAACATTAATTATCGTCACTGTGCAACTCGCATTCATATCTATTAAATAATTACAAAATAGTCACTTTGCGATATATATTTTCCTTCTATTGCTACGTGTAAGTAAGGTCGCATTAAGACTTTTATTTTAATAATCTTTTTAGTATATTTAGGCAAAAAACACTGCTTTCCAGAAGAATCACTTTTTGACTTCCTGCTAATTCACAAAAAACCAAATATGTGATGTGCCATAAAATGAGTAAAATCATACAAATACAGGGTGTTTTGGAAGCAAATTTTAAAAAAATGTTAAGAGTAAGCCGCCTTTATTTTCAAAGATACGAAAAATGTATGTTAAAAGTTGTTGAGAATAAAATGTCCGATTTGAATTTTCAGAAAAATTGCCCTTTACAGCACTTTTCAATTATTTTTCTAAAATCACATCTTGAAGTTTCACAGCAAGTCTTAACATTTTTGTAAGCAGATTTTTCTAAAAATTTCAAACCATACGTAGATTTTATTCTGAATAACTTTTCTTAGCATACATTTTTGGTATCTTTGAAAATAAAAGGCAGCTTACTCTTAACACTTTTTTAAAATTTGCTTCCAAAACATCCAGTATTTGTATGATTTTACTCATTTTAGGGCACATCACATATTTGGTTTTTTGTGACATCTTATAGTTTTAGATTAAATTCAGAATATGAACATCCAACTTCAAAATTTTAACCTATTCATGCATCCATCTGTGGACACACAACATAATATAAAAACACTTCAATTTTATCAATTGTATTTTTCTAAAAAACTTTTAATAAATGGTATAACAAAAAATATATTCTATTTTGTTAAAAAAAAATAAATACAACATATTTTTTTGTTTCTTTTAGTTGAGGTCCAAGTTGTAAATGGCACTTTTTCTTGTATCCTTTGCCTTTTCCCTCTCCTTTCGCTGTCGTGCATGTCGTAACCAATCTTTAACGAATAATTCAAAGTCTTTTGCAGAAATTTTTGTAATTTTATTTATGCAATCTGAAAAGAATACACAATTTAAGAAAAGTGATAACCAAGAAAAAAATAAAACACGCCAGTATTCCAATTGTGATTATATTCATTTTGTGATCATAAATAATTCACAAGTAAAAAACTAGTGCTGTAAAGTTTCTTAAATTTAATAAATTGAGTTTAATTCCCTTAGTGTAACTGGCCATAAGGGTTCAGAGGGTTCTACATACTTACAAAATATAAGTGCTATCATTTTTAAATTTTGAATGGCAAAATTGTGTTTCGCCCCAGTCCAGGAACAAAGTTCCGCCAATTCGTTAGTGAATACATGAGACATAGCTCTGTTTGTAAAATCCCTCCCTCCAGATCCACCCAAAGTAAGAATTACATTTTTCTGAAATAAAAACATACTTATAGTTAGATATAAACACACCACATATAGTAGACAACTCCCAATTCCAAAGCCTAGGGCTGTCCAGAAGGGGGTTACACATTTGAAAAAAACGCAGACAACATCCATTACCCACCGACATTGCCAGTGTCGGAGCTGGGGATCGAACCCAGTAGCACGATGGCAGTATATGACTATGCGTATCGCCACCTATACGCCTTAGCCAACTGCGCTACCATGCCGGTATAAAAAAGTTGTTAAAGAACATTATATATAGACCGGGAGCGCTTAACACATTTTTTCGGTATGACAGAACTTCTAAATGCATCTCATTTTTTTATGTATCTTAATAACAAACAAAGGATAACAGTCATTTTGGCAGACACCTGATAATTAACTGTTACTTATATAATACTTTATAATAAAAATACACAAAAATTAATTAATACATACAAATAATTCTGAGAGTTTCTTCTCTTTGAGATTATTTTCTATTTCTTCAATATCTGCTAAAGCTGCCAATGGTAGACTAATAGGAAATTGTCCAAGATCTGTTGGAGGTTCAGGTTCAAACATCTTTTGTCTAATTTCATTTAGTACAAATCTTTGGTCACTTAAAATATTTATTATTTGCTGCAATTTTTCATCGCAATTGCAACTTGTAAGGCCTAAAAATAACCATAAACTTTAACTATTTAAAAAAAATTTAAAGTGCAGTTATAAAGAGAACATGATTTTTTCAAAGTACAGACCTACTTGAGGAGGTGACGCAACTGATAAAGATGTATTTGACCTTGTTCCAACTTGGCTAAAGGTAGTACTAGCACTTTCTTCTTGTACATCTATAAAGATAAAAAATTAAACATTTAATTTGATTATTTCGAAATACAATTTGGAGAGTGGAAAGGCAGTTAAATGGTTAAATTAAATTGTATAGCCAAAACATTACCAATGTGATGTTTCACTGCAGCAATAGGTATATTATTTTCAGTATGGTTGAAAATTTTACTTCTATAATTTTCACTTGTCTTCTAACAGTATCTATATATCAATGTGAATAGGCCGTGTATACACTATAATGTAGATATAAGTTTCTCATTATTTGAATCAATTTTGAGAAAGATTATTAATGATTACAAAAAAATATCACGTATAATTTTTATAATCAATCAAGATTATTTAAAAGCATGGAAAAGAATATCATATAAACAAGATAATTAGAATTTTTTGTGATGAATTAAATTTCCTAGAAAAAGATAGGTACATTTTTTTATTGAGATGTTTAATAACTTTTATAATTACTGTTCGATTTTTTTCAAAAACAATAGGGTTCTTCCTTCAGCTAACACTAACTTACCATCCAAATTTCAATACGATCGGACTCTCCGCTCTTAAGTTACCTACCTTGCTAACAAAAAATGTGACGGACGGCCAGGCGGGCGAACATTTTGAAAGCCATTCACAATTTGACTAACAAAATATGACAAATTTTTCTAAACGTGATGATCAAATGCAGAATACACTTCGTTTACGTACTTGCGAAAAGTATAAGAGTATATAAAAAATCGGAAATTTGAGGTTATGTGTGATCTTCCGTGAACTTGTCATATTTACTACCTTGACTTTGTACACTTGCCATAATTTTCTGTTTTGCAAGTATTCTACAAACATTTCGGATTTTAAGAGACAATCATTTTGATTTCATAATTTCATGCTTTTCATTTTTAACGAATAGGTACTTCAGATCAGTTTCTTACAGCGAACAAAAATAGGTAAAAGTATATTTACTTACCTCAATTTGGGCTACTCTAATTTTTAAAACCAGCTGCAAATGACACTTTTATCTGAAGTGAAAGTGAATCACAGACACAGAACATATATCTAACACCTGCAAAGCAAATAAAATCACTCAAATGCCGATATCAAAATGGCTAATGTCGTCCCACGCGACGGCGTGCTTGCTTCCACATCGTACATCATCGGCCAAATTCTAATCATATGGCGCATGCGAATGCAACCTCCCTCGACGTGTTCTAATCTTCTATAATAATAAGCATATCAGTAATATCAGTATTATAGACATATATATTAATTTTTTGAAGCAGGTATAGGTACCAGCGACTTCAAAATTGTTTAGAAAAAATGCAAATTATGCGACTCTAAAAAATGTTATATAATATATTCGAAAGTTCATAAACAGAGAACTCTCGAAGACATGCAAAAAAAAACGTTTAATAAAATATATTTGTTACCATCTACCACAAATGTTTTGAATTTATTTTGAAATGTTACAGCAGATATCATCAGTAAGTTTCCTTGTTAACTTTATATACATAATAGCAATCTATGAACTACAGAGTGCACATAAATGTCTCAAAATTCCTCACAGGGTGTCTATAATTTGGATAAAATCATGATGCCGAGCGAAGTACTTGGAACGTCCGTGCTACTTTTATTTATGATTTCACATTGTGACTTCAAACAAAATATTATTTGTAATGTCACAATGTGCTTGCGAGGATTTTGTTTAGCTGGGTTGCTACACCGATAAGGTAGAGTTCACCATACTCTCGCCACATGATGTTCTGATTGAATGTGCAGTGATCCCGCCTGGATCTAGATGTCGCCCGCCACACCACTCCAGAATATTTATGCTGGTAACACTTCGTCTTTTGAATGCCTTGTACTCATTCTTTTAACTATGCACTCCTTTCAAAAATCATGTAATTACAATATATGTATGTCTAATATTCGGAAATACATTGGCATCTGTACTAAGGTCTTCTTTATTTAAATATATAGGGATTTAAATTGATAGCACCAACTTTCTTCCGTACACCAATCCTGTACATCATGAGGTATTTTCGTAAAATATAAACTCATCTTCATCTTATCAAACAAAATTCGCCACATGAATTGATTAAACATAATTGTAGATGTTAAATAATCCAAAATTAAGTTTTAAAACATCACGGGATCCACAAAATATACAGTTAAAACAACACGTTCGATCGGCGAATTTCAAAATGGCGGCCGTTTGTTTTCCCTCAGGTCTGAAAAGTTGTGACGTCAGCGCACGCGACCTATAAAACTTCCCAAATTTAATACAATTTTGTAAACTTTCAGGATGCCAAGGGAAACTAAAAAGAGGAAACTTTATAGAAAACTTACAGTATTGAACAAAAATTCTGGCTCCCTTAATTTCAATGACCAACAAACCTACAAAATGAAGCTTATTTGGCCCAAGAATTGAATGTTACGAAGCCAGGTTGGAAAGAGATTGTGAACCAGGTCGTACTTAGTAGGTTTGTTTTGGTTTTGAAAAATACCAGTCCACGGATGTCAGGAACATGCGCAGTTAGTAAGTTCAGGACCCGTTTTACTAACTGCGCATGTGCCTGACGTCCGAGGACATCCTCGGGCAGGCTATTTCTCAAAACCAGAACAAACCTAGTGTTGTGAAGTTTGACGATGAACAGTGTATGAAAATAGGTAAGTAAAAATAATTTTGCTTCAAGATAATTGTTTGAAACTTTCATTACACTCTTAAAGGGAAATATGTATCAGACAGGACATGTGTGGATAAATTTCAGTTCATTTGCAAATCTGTCCTGATCCTAATATATTGTTTCCTTTTGAGTAAATTGCACAAAACGATTATTGGTTTATGAATGGTGTTATGTAAATGGCTTCGTAGCCACGGCCATATGTGACTTGTATGGAAGACAGATATAATGCATTAAAATGAAGTCGTAATACATGATTGCATTTTATAATGCGACAAATTATTCTTATTAGTGCTTCAATTTAAACCTTTATCCCTCGATGTTCTCTATATTATCTTTATCTTACCCAGTTTTCATATAGACTAAATTTTTGTTGATAATGCTGATTCAAATAATAAATGTTTATTTTAGATGCAACCATGAATGGGTACCTATAATATTATGAAATAGGTACAAAGCAGAGAAGTGTTTAAAAGAATCCAAGCAGGGCAAAAAGAAGAGCGAGGCAATGAAGAGAGTAGAGAAGTAGGAACACATTACTTGATAAAAAAATATGTTTTCATATAATTCAGTTTGAAAATTGTTATTTTATGTTCTTTTAAGAAATATTAAATATATTTAGCTTCTTATAACCCCTAGGTGTTTTTAATTTCTTGACTGATAATTCAAATAACTTCATGTGTAATTTTTTTATTAACCTTCGACAGAAACAAAATTTTACAAAAAACAAAATATTTATGGAGTTATGTGCAACATACTTATTTTGTTATTCTATGTTTTTTCGAAGTAGTTTTTTTTAAGTAGTTTGACATTACAAGTGTGAGTTTGTTTTTAAAGTCTGTCTTATATCTGATTTTATTTTCTTGACCGTTTTATATCAAATAACTAAATGAGTAATTCCTTGGGTTTTTCGGTCAGTTCAAATGTGAAATATAATATTTTCTATTGTTTCAGTCTATTAACCATCATCAGAGAAATTTTTACAAAAAACAAAAAATATGTATGTGGATTTATGCGCTACCTACTTATATATAATTATAAGTAGGTAGCACTTCGGTCCTTACATAGAAAATATTTTTAGTTTTTTTTTTTTTTTGTAAAAATGTGGTTTCTTTGGCGATGGTTAATATGTTGAAATATAAGAAAATATAATATTAGGATGTTCTGGGACGTTTCAGTGTGTACTTTGTACATCCTCTAATGTCCCTGTGGATGCCCATTCGTAGTACTTACGACGTCCCGAAATATCCCGGGATATCCTGGTATGTCCCTAATTATGAGCTTCAGACATCCTTCAGGACGTCCGTCGTATTGCCTTTATCTGGTACCAAGTTGTGACATTGGGATGACCAAAAGAGTGCCGAAAAGCATACATATTGGGATATTGGGACGTCCATAGGCAAGCCCAAGTCCTAAATGGTCTTTGCCATAGTACGTCCCTCGGACTGCCTTGTGCTGTGTGGGATAGTATTGAACTTGCGATAACGGTAATAACACTTGATGATTTACAGCTCGCGCTGTAAACTTCATCTGCTTGAGTTATTAGGTTATTACTTACATTATTGCTTGTTAAATAATATATTGTTTCGGCTTCACAGGACACCTTAGATAATAATAATAATAATAATAGATCTTTATTTCCAACAGGTTACACCCATTTACAGGAAACACATGGTAACATCAAATATATAAATTCATGTACTTATGTGACAAACTTTAACACAATAAATGACTAAACATTGTAAATAAACTTAATAATATAAGATAGCACAGTATGACCAAAAAAATAAAACTAAAAAACTAATTTACAAGAACAGTAAGACTTACTTACTTAGATTATAAGCATTCAGAATTGTTTTGGCCGTCCTGGGTAAGTTACGTGGTTCCATAACAAAACATATTAACTGTTTTAATTAATTTTACGTTAAGGTATACAATTACTTGTGCCAAGGCCCATGCATGAGTTATTTATGAGAGACATTTCAGATTTTACACGCGGATCGCATTGCGATATTCATATTGAGTAATCTAGAAAGTAGTAGGGGTCTACGAAAATTTATTCTGAGTGCCCAGAGTACTATCTCCTCTTTTTGTTATTCTTACAAGCTTAGAAAGAGAAAATGATAGGTATTTGCAAATCAATCGGAATGAATATTTTAATATGACTCTATTAGGTAATCGTTACTTGGTAATAGAGAGACGAATTGTAATGGTATAATACCACTGCAATATAAATACATATCGTATAATAGTATATATTATTCAACGAGCATATCATGATTTATGACACTCACTTGAGCTCGTGTCTTGAACTTCACCCTCGTGCATAATAGCCATTATATGTGGTAGAATATATATTTTGTCCACGACTATTAAATAATTAATATTTATTTAATTAATTTGCGTTGACGTTAAAATCATACTAATTTTGACGTTTCAAATCAATAACAAAATTACGCTTTGACACATCGTTATGGCTTACTAATAAAATAATACAGTTTGTAGGCACGTAGGTAAAAGGTTTCAACAGTTAATGTTGGAGATTGCCACGATGCTTTGAAAAAAAAATGCTAATGTAGTTTTTAAGTGTTCATTAAAGCCCTCTTCGGCATGTACCATTTAAGTGGTTCCTAGAAAACTTATAGAGACAACAGTTGTCTTTCGGTTGCTGCAATTTTGACATTTTAAATTTTTAGTGAAGTCACTAACGTGATTTCTTATAAACAACCAACTCGCTCATTATTCACTAGTGAATAATAAAATCATTATTCACTGCAGTGAATAGTTTTTTTCTCCTCTTGGCTTTGGATAAACCATCAGCCAGTAGCTCATCCTTCTTAATTGTAATCCTATATATACATTGAAACCAATAGGGGACTACTGCCAAGCCATTACACAAATTACAGTTTCATCAAAACTCTTGAACACAACATTCTATGTTAGTTTCGCTAATCACATTATCATAATTGGGAGATGATTGAAACTAAAGTATGACATTTTATTTGCGCTCCTAAATAGGATGCGTAAGTTAAATTGTGTATGTTTAGGTGGATACATGTACATGTGTTCTAATCTTGATGGCATCTTTTGTTCATTCAGGGTTAGTAAGTGTTAGGATCTTGATCTTATGGTTGTATATAGTGTTGTGTAATATATATGAATTGTTTTGTTTTATTTATTTATTTTTTATTTTGTGATTTATTTCTGATTCTTGTGTAGTTTTTTTATATGATTTCTTTTTTTTGGGTTTAATTTTACTGTTTTGGTGTTTTATTTTTTCCCAAAACAAGTTAGTGAGGGAGGGAGTGTATATATAATTAACAGATTGATGTTTAGGGGCATGAGAAAACTTGGGGGTTAAAGGATCTAGAAGCGTGGGGTTGGTGGATTGTAATAGTGCATTCGCGAAATTGGGGAGTAAACGTAGTAATATAAATTTTGCTAATGTGGGGGTGCCTGTGATGTTATGTATGGTCCTCGTATGTGAGGTTTACTTCAATTCCGAGCGCTCTGTTCTGAAGGACCTGAAGTCTGTTCTGCTGGGTATTTGAAAGCAATGGATACCACACCACAATGGCGAAGCATAAGTTATGACAGGGCGGAGATAGGATTTGTATAAAATGCAGCTATTTTTGGAGGAAAGTTTTTAAGAATTGTAAATAATAGTCTCAATCTAGTACTAAACTTTTTCTGTATGCGGTCAACATGTTCAATGAAATGGACTCTACGGTCGATGGTTAGACCGAAATATTGTATGAATTTGAGCCAGTCTATGCCAGTACCATTTATATATTTATTTTATTGGCGAGTGTGATAAATCGTCAAACAGTTTGGGTTTTTTCGACATTAACTAGGAGGCCCCAGTTTCTGTAGAATTCTGTAGTTATGTCAGTTTGTATGACTAAGAACATGCCTGTATTTATACTAACATATTGTCATGGTTGAAGAAATCTTGTTATCCCTAAAATTCTGTCAGTTGTTCATTGAACGTTGGCAGAGTCCATCTAGACTTGTACCAACAAGAAAAAGAAATATGTTCTCTACATTTATATTTTATTTGTATAAAAAGATGATAGTAAACACGCAAATATTACAAGTATAACAATAAACACGCAAATATTTCAAAAAGTTAATCTTACTTAATAAAGTCATTTATTGGCAACTATCCAGGGGTGCCTCATGACATCTGGCAAACTTATTCTATCCTCACTTTTATGTACCAAGAGCTGAAACAAAAATCACTATCAAATTCTAATTATTATCAAATGTGTTCTATGTATCATCGTATACGAACTTGTAACGGTCTCGTTTTGAAAGAACACTCAGTACCTTAAATTAAATAAAAGTCTGTTTAAAATTCGTGTATTTATAAAATTGTTTTTGTTCGGTCGTAAAACTTTAACTTCACGTTGGGTATAAAGACCGTTTGACCTTTAACGCAATTGCGGAGCTGGGGCGGCAGGGGGTCCTGTTTGTTTCGAACAGGTACATTTTCGTTGGCTTTAGAAGTCAAGTTTTGGCCTGGGGCCGAGACACCACGTAACGGGAGCAGGTGAATTTAACCTCCCCGAATTAGTAAAATTTTCTGTTCTTTCCAAAAAAGTTATTCATGAAATATCGCATTTTTGCACCTAAATTGTTTAATACAAAATTTTCCACACAATTTCTCGCAGTGGCATTTTGATATTTCGTTCTCCATACCTTTCTGAATACGTACCAACAAAAATCATAGATCAGGGAATTTTTCCGAAGTGAAAATCTACTTAGACTCCCCTAATTTGACGTTCTTTGAGGCGTCCCAGATCCAAATCCACAAAAATCACAAAATCCAAACATGGTCACCCAAGATATTGAAGGTCAAAGTTATTTGCAAATATCTCGCGTCCTACAGTGTGACCCACTTAAAATGGAAACCTCCTTATTATTTTTTTTTATTTTTTGTCCGACTTGAACCAAATTTTAGCAAAAGATAGAATAAATTAGGATCTACTTACAGCCATGCTTTGCAAAAATTGGTTGCTCTTTTTCACAAAAAGGTTAGTTAGATTTTTGTTAAACAGAGTTAAATAAAACGCACACACGTCTGATGTCGACTAAGAACTATATTCAACTTTGTTTAACAGGTTATGTGTCCAGCGAAAAGTAATTTTTTAACGCGTAACGAGAAATTCGAGTGCCAGGATGGCAGTGAACTATCTAAACAGTGTTCCAAAGTTGATGGGACGCGAAAATTACGCAGATTGGGCTTTTGCAGTTGAAAACGTGTTCGTTTTAGAAGGTTTATCGAAGTGTATAGATGGATCCGAGACAGATACCGTTTTAGTGAGCAAAGCCAAAGCGAAGCTAATTTTAACTGTAGACCCTTCGTTGTACATTCATGTGAAAGACACTAGTTCGGCCAAAGGAGTCTGGGACAAGTTAAAAAAACTTTATGAAGATTCTGGTTTCGCGCGTAAAATCGGGTTGTTACGTAAATTGATTTCATTAAGACTTGATAATTGTGAATCAATGGAACATTACGTAAACCAAGTGATAGACACCTCTCAAAAGTTAGAAAGATCTGGTTTTAAATTGAGTCAGGAGTTAATTGGCAGTTTGATGCTAGCCGGTTTAACCGACAAATTTGAACCCATGGTCATCGCCATTGAACACGCAGGAATTGACGTCACAGCAGATTCCATTAAGTCTAAGTTACTGGACATGCAGCTAGGTGGCGCTGAAGGTCAGTCAGGTGGCGCGTTTGCGAACAAAGCTCATGGTTTTAGCAAAGGAAACAGAGGTGGCGGCAGTAGAAAAGTAAACAAAGATAAAAATGACGTTACTTGCTTCAAATGTAAAAAAACGGGGCATTTTATGAACCGATGTCCCGAAAATAAGAGAAATAGCAAGGATGATTCATCTAATCAGTCTAGTGCATTTAATGCTGTGTTCCTAACTGGTAAATTTGACAAATCCGATTGGTATATCGACTCGGGATGTAGCGTTCATCTTACATCGAGGAAAGACTGGCTTAAAAATGTATCCAAAGAAGTCAAATTAAAAGAAATTACAGTGGCCAATGACGATAAACTAGTCGTTGAATGTACAGGAGACGTAGAGATCACGACAATAGCTAACGACAAGCAACATTCAGTCACAGTTTGTAATGTTCTTTATGTGCCAGAATTAATGACAAATTTGCTATCAGTAAGTCAACTAATTAAAAACAAGAATAAAGTGATCTTTCGTGTAAATGGCTGCGATATTTACAATAGCAAAAATCAGCTGATTGCTACAGCAAATTTAGTGGATAATGTTTACAAACTAAAATTTAAGGAGCCACAGTTAAATTTAGTAGCAGGTTTAGCAATTTCTGGAGAAATATGGCATAGGCGTTTCGGTCATCTAAACTACAAGGACTTAAACGTAATGAAAAATGGTCTCGTTGATGGATTCGAGTGTAAAGGTTCCTTGGTTAAAAGTGACTTTGACTTGTGTGAGGTTTGTTGTGAGGGCAAACAAACAAGATTACCGTTTAATCATAAAGGAAATAGAGCAGGTTCTGAGCTAGAAATAATCCATGCAGATTTATGTGGACCTATGGAAGAGATATCCCTTGGAGGTTCGAGATACTTTATGATATTGGAAGATGACTTTACTAGAATGACTTTTGTCTATTTTCTTAAAAGTAAAGATGAAGCCTTTGAAAAATTCAAGGAATTTAAAAACTATGTAGAAAATCAGAGAGGAAAAACAATTAAAATATTCCGCAGTGATCAAGGTACCGAGTTTGATAGTAATGAATTTAGGAATTATTATAAGCAACATGGAATATTGCATCAGCAAACAAATCCCTACAGTCCTCAACAGAATGGTATGAGTGAGCGAATGAATCGTACCATAGTTGAAAAAGCTCGTTGCTTGCTGTATGATGCAAATTTGCAAAAGATATTTTGGGCAGAAGCTGTGGCGACTGCAGTATACCTTAGAAACCGTTCTATAGTTTCCGGGATTAAGAAGACACCTTACGAGCTATGGCACAACAGAAAACCTGATGTAAGTGCAATAAGAATTTTTGGAAGCAAGGCCATGACGCTAATTCCAAAAGAGAATAGAAAAAAATGGGATAAAAAATCTAAAAAATTGATTTTGGTTGGTTTCAGTGACAATATAAAGGGTTATAGGTTATACGATCCTGTTGAAAAGAAAATAATAACGAGTAGAGATGTAATTATTGAGGAAACTATTAAAGAACCAAAACAGGCAATATTTGAACTACAGAAATCAGTAGATTCAGTGGGGGCTGAAGTTAATCAACCAGGTAATTTCTCTGAGCAGAGTTTTACAGATTTTGAATCGGTAGATTCAACTAGTGATGAAGATTTTGTAGTCGATTTGCCACAAGAAAACTTGGAAATAAGAAAATCCCAAAGAACGATAGCTAAACCAAAACACTTTGAGGACTACGTCTCTTATGCTTGTGTGCAAGAATTCAGTTCTAGTGACGACCCAGTCAGTGTCAAGGATGCTATATCGAGGCCAGATGCAAAAATGTGGAGACAAGCCATAGACGAGGAACTGGACAGCTTCAATGAGAACGATGCATGGGACATAGTGGATCAACCCAATGATTCATCAACTATAGTGCCATGCAAGTGGGTGTTCAAGAAAAAGATTAGTTGTGAGGGGAAAGTTCGGTATCGTGCGCGATTAGTGGCAAAAGGGTTCGTTCAGCAACCTGGGATAGATTACGACGAAACATTTGCTCCAGTTATAAGATTCTCTAGTTTACGATTATTATTTGCATTGGCTGTTAAATTAAATTTAGACATTAATCACCTAGACGTGAAAACTGCTTTCTTAAATGGAAATTTAAAAGAATGCCTGTATATGCAAGTACCTGAAGGTATGAAAACTAGTCAAAATAAAGTTTTAAAATTAAAAAAGGCCATTTATGGACTGAAGCAGTCTTCACGGGCCTGGAACGAGAAAGTTCATACTGTTTTATGTCATATTGGATATGTAATGTCACCGCATGAACCATGTATTTATATAAAAAAATCAAAGGATTTACTTTCTATAATAGCATTGTTTGTAGATGATTTTTTTGTCTTTTCAAACGACATAAATGAAACTGTTTTTCTAAAGAGAGAATTGCAAAATAAATTTAAAATAAAGGATATGGGTAAAATTAAAGAATGTTTAGGTATGACTGTTAATTTTGATAGGGGTGGAAATATTATTTTGAATCAAAAAGAATATATAAATAAACTGTTAAATAAATTTAATATGAAAGATGCTAAACCAGCTCATACTCCGATGGAGGCAAAAGTGAATTTAAAGAAATCAGTTTTAACAGATGATAACAAAAATAAATATCCTTATCAGAAATTAATAGGCAGTCTCATGTACTTGTCGGTATTAACAAGACCTGACATTAGTTATAGCTTAAGTTATTTAAGTCAATTTAACAATAATTATGATAAAAGTCACTGGGATTGTGCTAAACGTATTCTTAGATATTTAAAAGGTACTGCTGATTATTCAATTAAATATTCTAAAAATGAACATGGGTTACAAGGATTTGTTGATTCCGATTGGGGTAGCGACGATGTAGATCGTAAATCGTACACAGGTTTTTGTTTTCAACTGTCTAATGGTCCTGTTTCCTGGGAAAGTCGAAAACAGAAAACTGTAGCACTCTCCAGCACGGAAGCCGAATATATGGCTATATCCGAAGCTGCAAAAGAAGCTATATATATGAAAAACTTATTATATGATTTGACAGGTAATGACAATTGTGTTATAATATACAATGATAACATGGGAGCACAAAAATTGTCAATCAACCATATGTTTCATAAGCGTAGTAAGCATATAGATATAAAATATCATTTTATTCGTGAAGTTGTTGCTACAAATCAAATCATGTTAAAATATTTGCCAACCGCAGAAATGCCAGCTGATTTGTTAACTAAAAGTTTGTGTAATGTTAAACATAACAAATTTGTAAGAGATTTAGGTATAGTTGAATATAGTTCTTACTCGACTTCAGACGTGTGTGCGTTTTATTTAACTCTGTTTAACAATTTTGAATATTACAAAGATGTTTTGTAAATCAATTCTAGTTGAAAATTGGGATCTCACCGGAAGCAACCCACCCTTTAGATTTTTCTGGTTTGTGATTTACGAGGGAAAAACAAAATAATAAAAAAATATAACATACCTTAGAAATAAGATCCTTCGCTCCTGCAGACATGTAGTCGGGATATACAATTTCCACACACTTAATTTTTTTATAAGTCTCTTCAGATGATTTACTTTCGAATGGAGGGCTGCCTGTGAGAAATTCGAAGCACAAAACACCTAAAATTAAAACGTTACATTTTAAAAATCATAATATGAAAAAGACGAACAAATTAAAAAAAAAACAAAGCACACAAACATATATGTAAAAAGTAAAATGCAAGTAGATAAATTATTATAAAGATATGAAAAATTATGTTAATTTAGTAATTAAAAAGAAAAAAAATGCCTATATGAAATTTTGAAACTAAATAACTAAAAAAAGGATCGAAAGGAACTGTGGAATAATCTCAAAAAATGGAGCATACACAATCCTTGTACAAAGAGTTTAGATAAATTTCCAATTGATAATATTAATTTATTTAACGATTATTTCATAAATGTGGCCCGAGAATATCAAATAAATAACAAATGAGTCTCATATTTTCTTAACAATAGGTTTATACAAAATGAAAATGTACAATTTAAGTTTAAAAAAGTAAGTAAGTATTTATTGGTGCATTATACGATGGTATTTACACAGGACAAAATACAGTATATGCATGAGAACATCATAATTTATATAAAACTATAACAGGCAAAGTAGGTAGATAGTAATGTTTATGAATAAATTAGATTAAAAATTTCAACACACAAATTATCATATGCTTACAGTGCAAAAGTCGGCATTTAAAAATTCATTAAAGTTATAGAAAGCATTGTCAATCAAAAAACGATTTAGCACAGTTTTGGAACGTTTGTTGTCTAGTTCCTGTATTCTCTGGGGTAACGGGTTAAAAAACTTTATTGCATAATATCCTGTTCCATCACGTGTTTTTGACAGTCGTAAAAAGTCGATATTTAAATGGGCTTGTTCCATGATATTCTTTTTATATGGTTTTTATACTTTTTCATATAGTACTCGATATTCTCATTATACACTTAAAATTTCGTATTATTAACTTTTACCGTTCTCGAGATATAAGGAGTTGAATTTAGTAATAGTTGCAAAAACCGAGCGCTCATTTGTGACGTCACTATACGCAAGTGACGTAAGAAAAATGGCTTTCTGGGACCTTTCAAATTTAACCTGAAAAGTCGAAAAACATGGAATTAATAAAAAAAAAAATGCTGAACAAGCCCATTATATTTATTTCGGGTAGAATATGTGTGAATCTGATCACGTGATGTATAAATATGTTCATTGTCTTTAACATAAAGAAAGCTATTGTCTGTAATTGTTTATTTGTGGCATATTCAGATTTTCTTACTTTTTATTGGGTATTTTGCCACTGAAAAATATTTAAAAATTTTAATGAAAAAACCTCTGCGCCAAACGGATCAGACAGAGGTTGGTTGTTGAGTACTTGACTGTTTCAAAATGGGACTCGGCGAAGATTTTGGAAAAAGAGAGCAACGGAACTAAAAGAAAACTTAAAGAATCCGCGATTATTTTATTAAACGAGGATAGATGCGTTTCTAATTATTCAATAGATTTTTGTACTAGTTGGTTGCCCATCCTTAGAGACGAAGTAAGTAAAAATAAGATAAATATAATTTAATGTCTCACGTGACTATGGAAATACATAAACAAAGAACTGTCATGGTTGACGGCCAAAAAAGTTTTGAGAACGGAAGTAGATTCTCTTCCAAAACGTTAACTACCTATAGCTTTGATTTTCAGTTTTTAGTTTATAACATTGTTCTAGTTTATATATTTTTAGGTGTGAGACTTTTTGAAACAGTCAAGTACTCAAGAACATTCATTAAAATTTTTAAATATTTTTCAGTGGCAAAATATCCAATAAAAAGTAAGAAAATAAAGAAAGCATTGCAAAATATAGCTACTAATTAGAGTTGGAATATTTAATTTTTTAAATGTATCTTTGCAATCATCTCTATAACCTAAACCCGCAATTATCCTTACTGCTTTGTATAGCAAACACAGACGTGGTGTGTGAAGAGTGGCCTCAGACCAAGATTGCATAGGTGATTACGGAATGAATTAATTCGTAGTATACCGCCAATATCGTTGTCTGTGACACACAATTTACAAGACAACGTAAAAGAAAAATATTTTTGGAAGCTTTGTTACAGACAAAATCTGAATGATTTTCCCATGTTAGTTTATTATCTAACTGGACGCCTAGAAATTTTACACAGTTGGTGGAGACGACACTTTCTAATGTCTGGTGTCTTAAACTGAAGATCACTGTTTGAGATTTGGTCTCGTTCAACATTAATCTATTTGATAAGAACCAATTTTGTATTATTGATTGACTATCTTGTACATTGGTTAACAATGCGTTAAGTAGTATCCCTGTTTGTATAAATTAATGTTGCATCGTCCGCAAAGAGAACAGGTTTTGCTGCGACGGTATTATTAGGGAAGTCGTTCATAATAATAATAATAATAATAATAATAATAATACTAAAATAGAACAATAACATAAATTATA
Source organism: Stenurella melanura (assembly GCA_963583905.1). Lineage (NCBI taxonomy): Eukaryota > Metazoa > Arthropoda > Insecta > Coleoptera > Cerambycidae > Stenurella > Stenurella melanura. The sequence continues at coordinate 188,955,985 of OY757310.1, forward strand.
AGATCTCTACAGCGAATCGTCAAGATATTCATTTAGGGAATAATATGACTTGTCTAAAAGAAAATGTTTTATTGTGACTTTGAATTTATGAGGATTTAAAATTTTAAAATTACTGGGTTTATTATAGGCAGTTATAGCTAAATATTTTGGACTCTTTTTATAAGTAGCCAAGTTATGGGTAGGTATTTCTAAAATTAAATTATTTCTGGTAAAATAGGAATGATTATCATTTAAAGAATTGAAACTGCTTAACTCAGACTTAACATAGAGCAGTAAATGATATATAAAAATACATGGTAGTGGAAGTACACCCAGTTCCTTAAATAATTTTCTGCAGCTATCGCATTTTCTCATTCCCATTATGTATCTAATGGCCTTCTTCTGAAGTCGAAAAAGTCTGATACTTTCATGTGAAATACCCCAACCTATAATGCCATACGAAATCACTGAGTGGAAATGAGCGTGGTAATACATCAACAATACAGATGTCAACCACCTTTCTTAGCTGATTTATAACATAGCACACTGGTGCGATCTTTTTGCATGTTTCCTCAATATGAGTTGTCCATATAGATAAGGAAGAGTGTTAGGCCTAATACAGAACCTTGGGGTACCCCGAAATTTATATTTATAAATTTAGAATTTGTATTTTGAAAGTTTACAAATTGAGGTCTTTCTTCCAGGTAAGATGTGAGTAATTTCTGACGTCAGAGGAAAATTTATAAAAACATTTTTTTAGCAAAATATCATATGTGATATACAGTCAAATGCTTTGCTCAGGTCTAGAAATTGGACATATGAAGCTTCGCTTTGTTCGAAACCCCTATTTATTAAATTGGTTAGTGTATTTATAGCTAGTGTAGTGGACAATTTAGTTCTAAACCCGAACTGGCAGTTGCTAAACAGTTTGAAATGTTTAAAGTAAGACGTTATTTATAGTTTTAATACTATTTCGAAAATGTTTGCAAAAAAAGGTATGATTGAGATTGGCCTGTAATTAGTAGGGTCGTCAATATTGCCCTGCTTATAAATCGGAATTGCTTTTGAAATTTTAAAAATTGTGGGAAATATGTTGCATTTGATACACTGGTTTATGAGTTTAGTTAACGGAATAAAAATTATGCGTTTGATAGAATTCAGTATTTTTAGGTTTATGTCGTAAACATCTTTACTACTAGTATTTTTTAAGAGTTTAATTATGTCTAGAATTTGTATGTAAGACTTCCGAAAAATATAATTCACTAGTGAGTTCTCTCACGTTAAAGTTAGTTAAATAATTGTCAAAGCTACTATTAGAGGGGGGTAGCGTATTTATGGTGTGTTCGGCAACCATTCCAAAGTGAAAATAATATACAGCGTGACCCATTCTGAATAGAAACACCCCTGTATAAAATGTGTCTATTATCTGATTTTAACGGGGCTTTTTTTAAAAGATAGACCATCGAAAGCTCTTCTTTATGACAAAAATTTAGAGATAAATTTCAGTTTCCAAGACTTACTATGATTTTTTTTTTCAATGTCAAAAATGAACAAAGATTAGCGATTTTTTTAATAAAATCTAACTATACAACTGGATTCAGAAACATCTCAAATGGGTAAATCCAAAATTTCGAGAAAAAATATTAAATGACAGATTTATGACAAAATTAATGTAGGTAATATTTTACAATAACTACATGATTTTTTCTAAAAATCGAAGTAGCCCATGAAAAATAAACAATAGAAAAATAAATTAAGTGGATAGTTTCAATAAATATTGTCTTTTTATTGAGTAATGACGGATAATAATAGGGTGCCATGGAAAACAAATTTTGAAGTCAGACGTCAAATCTTTAAAATAAGCATTGTATATTGTTACTGAAATTATGGATACTCTAAATGTAGTAGAAAAAATTGGATTTGTGCGCTTTAGAAGATGACAGAACTTTGGGAGAGGTATATGAGATATTTAATATTAGGCACCCGAATAGGCCCAACATCACTAAAAGTACCGTTTCTAAAATAAACAAAATTTTTAATGTGTGGCGCTGTGACAAGGCGTATTATAAGAACGGATAATGTTCAAAGAAGACCCAGGTATGAGCAGACTGTTTTAAATTATTTTAACAACAATCCAAACGCTAGTGTAAGAGTAGCTAGCTTAGATTTGAATTTACCTAGAGAAAATATTCACCGATAAAGAGAATAAGGTAAAACCATTCAAACCCAAGTTTTTACATACGTTGGAACCTGGTGATGATGAAACGCGAATGGAATTTTGCTTGTGGGCTCAAGGAGAGTATCTTAATAACGGACATTTTTTGAAAACTACTTTATTCAGCGATGAGGCAACTTTTACCACAAATGGGGTGGTATTATCACAAAATTGTAGGTTTTGGGCTACAGAAAACCCAGAGTGGGTCATTAATTGTAAAAGACAATATTCCCAAAAAGTTAATGTTTGGTGTGGGCTACTCAATGAAACAATCATTGGTCTTTTCTTTTTTGAAGGTAATATGAATAGCATGCAGTTTTTACAGTTGCTAAGAAACGGATTTTGGAATATGCTACATGAACTTTCAATACAAGAAAGAGTAAATCTACACTTTCAATTAGATGGCAGCCCTGTCCATAATGCCAGAGTGATTACCAGATAGCTTAATGCTAACTTTCCTAATCGATGGATAGGTCGAGGTAGCCCGTTAATTGGATGGCCACCTTGATCCCCGGACTTAACACCGATAGGACTTCTTTTTATGGGGTTTAATAAAATCTAAAGTTTACAGGTCACGCCCGAGTAATAGAGAAGATTTGTATGCAAGAATAAGACAAGCTTGTGCAGAAGTTACCCGGCAACAATCACAGAATGTTAAAAAACGATTCGACAAGTGCATCGAAATAAACGGCAGCCTTGTAGAGGCTATAAAAATTTAAGATGAATGTATTATCGTGTTTTAGTTTTAGTGTAATGTTGTAATGTGTTGTTATTTCGTTTATTAAATACCTAATTATTATTACTTTCAATCAATTGTTCATATATGTTTTTAGGTCAAATATGATTAAGTTTGTCTAAAGGACAATATTAATAAAACTATCCACTTAATTTATCTTTCTATTGTTTATTTCTCTACATTAATTTTGTCATAAATCTGTTATTTAATATTTTTTTACGAAATTTTGGATTTATCCATTTGAGATGTTATAAAAAAACAATCGCTAATCAAATTTGTCCATTTTTGACATTGAAAAAAAACCATAGTGAAAATTGAAATTTATCTCTAAATTTTTGTCATAAAGTAGAGCTCTCGATGGCAAACCATGGCATATACAAGAAAATTACAAGAGGACTTTTTCTTAGGCAATTAGTCAAGCTTTCTTTTTTTATGGTGAGTAATTTTTTTATATCTTCGACGGTTGATGAGTTATCAGTAATATAAGGCTTTTTTCACCGAAGAGGTCGATTTTTTGGTGGGTTGCGCGGCACCCCTGGAACTGATTTTTGTGGTTTTGTGATGTTTAATTCTCGCACTAACAGTTACGGAAGGAAAATATCAAATAACATTTTTTGCGAGCCTCTGGTGCATTTTTTACTTTACTGACTGGTTTACGTACACACACAAATTTTTGTAATTCATATACTATATTGAAAGAGAAACGGTCCATATAGTATAGGTATATTGTGGAAAGAATAAAACTCATTAAAACCTGAATTAATCAGCTAACTAAAATATTCTTTGTTTTCAGCCAGTATGAATAGTATATAATGGAATAAGAAAAGGTTTGCCAGGATAGCTTTGATCTGAAAATCGTCATAATAATGGGGAGATATGGAGCAAATGTTTCTGTTCAAATCTTTTAGAAATAAAATTTTGTAAACCAAAATGTTAAATCATCCATGTTCTTTTAAATTTACCGGCATGTGTATATAGACTCAACTCTTAAGGTGATTGTCTCATACCTTAAAACGGTCAATAATTTTCAAAACTATGCTCATATACATGGGGGCAATGACAAGCTATATAAAAATTCAATAATTTCTTAAGAAAACAGTGACAAAACTACATTAAATGTGAAATTTTTTAAAAAGATGAAATTTTAACATATGCAGTCAAATTCCTCATTTTTACCTAAGCACCAATGGTCCACATAATGTTTATACTGTCGTCCCTCAACCATTTCAGGAGGTAAGTAGTCCAAAGTACCACACATTGTATTTCGTTTAAGAGAGGGGGCATGTACTGACCAACCAAAATCAGCTAACTTAACGTCGCCAGTTATAGTTAGAAGCAAGTTTTCTGGTTTAATGTCTCGATGGATCACTTCATTCTGATGACAGTAATGCAAGGCATCTGCTACTTGGTAAATATATTTCGCTGACCTGCAATACATTTTAAAATACTAAATATTGTTCTGATGTATCTAAATTCAGATTATAACTTACAAATGTTCATTAAAACACCCTCCTGGACCTGCCTTCAAATGTTTATATAATTCTCCATTACCGGCATATTCTAAAATCAGGTATATACGATGGGAGTCATGGAACCATGCCAGAAGTTGTAAAATATTGGGGTGCCTAAAATTAAGTCATTATTGGCAGCATACAGGTCTCTTTCCGTAGCATTTACTTACTTCAAATGACTCTGAATTTCAATTTCCCTTAAAGTTTGTCTTTCCACGCGTCCCTTAACAATTTCACGTTTGAATAATGTTTTTAAAGCTACAATAAATCCAGTTTTCTTTTCGCGTGCCAAATACACACGACCAAACTTTCCTCTGCCTAATCTTTTCCCTAATTCAAAGTCATCGATTGACCACTTGTATCTAAAAGAACAAATTCTTACAATGTTAAGTGGGAGACAAAAATATGAAATACTCACTCTGGATCACCAAAACATTCATGCGAAACCATATTTAATACTAGAGCCCTTGTTTTCTTGGCATATCCGCTTGGTATTTTTAAAGTCTTCAAATGAGATTCTGCCAATTCCTCGGCTCTCTTTTTCTGTTGTTCGGACATATCGTACACAAAATAAAATCGCAAATCACAAGTACAACAGTCTTAAAGCGGAAATGGAAATGTCAGTTAACACTTAACAGTTATGTTCAGTTCAAACATTGAACATTGGTGAGATGGGATTGGTGGAATTTGAAGTATGAATTTTAATCAGGTATACCAACTGCTCAAATTTCAAATTGAAAAGTGATACCTACATTACCTACTCTAAAAAGTGATCAAGTATTTCGTTAGTTTTGAATGTTGCGACAATCTACAATCTACATATTTTACAAGTATAAACTTGAAGCTGCTTGCATATTATACACCATCAAATACCTACAAATATTTAATAGATTCCACTAGTTCTGTTTCTTACTTTATAGGTTAACACGAACGACACCGAATTAGGTACAGGTAGAAGTTATCGCTAAAACCTACAAATTGGTAGTTACAATGTTTAATATCGCGTTGAATTCTAATTATTTAATATTTTAATCAAACACGGAATGTGTCATGAATATGAATGTCATGATAGAAAAGTGACAGATCCTCTAAAAACTGCGTTCAGAAGAATTACTCATCGATAGGTAATCGATTATAATCATTTGCCAGCGATTACTTATCACTTTTTATCTGCTGAATGCATTAACAAAATTTTCGCGAGTAACTTGGTATGGTCTAGTATGTAATACGGGCTAACCAAAGCATACTTTGCCGTTTTCGCGAACGTATAGTAAGGTAGGGGAATACGTATGACGTCACGAAATTATTTTATATCATACTTCGAGTAACCTAGTTCAAGAGGTAGTTACTTCTAGTTACATTGTTTTTAAGACTTGTCAAACGATGGCCAAACGTCACTTCTTTTAACAAGGTTATGTTTGATTTTTGTTTTGGAGTAGGTAGTTCGTTTATAATTATTAGCAACATCGGAATTATGGAATCAGAAACTAAATTATATACATATTACTGTCTGTTAAACAATAGCATTATGTAACTCTGTATTTATATTGAAAATTAAGTTCTCCGTCATAAAAATTAAATTTTCCATTACGTTTAAATTTGTAAATGCCCTGATGAAACTATAACTAACCTGAACTAACCAACTTGATGATTCTACGTTTTCGCGACTATCTGGCCTTACTAGTGTTGGTATGGTGGGGGAACTTACTAGACCTAACTATTTGGTTAGTTAAAGTTACTCGCGAAAATTTTGTTATTGATTCACTGATTGTAAAGTAAATAAATAAACAATAAACATAATCATAAAAGTTTTCTTCTCGTCTGGTTGGTAGGGATGGCTGATCCCAATATTTTTACGGATCAGTTCGGACCTAATCCAGTCCAGAGAAGAACCTAGTCCAAAAATCAGTTCCAGTTCCTAGTCCATGCTAACCAACTCGCGCGGTGAACGGCTGAGTGGACTGGAAGACAAAGTGGACTGGACTGAATTACAGGAGATGCAAAGGGACTCCGTAATCTCTTACTGTACTAGTCTAGACGTACACGATTGACTCGATCAGCGTCACGTAACTTATGTACTCTCCCCTATCACTCACTCTGACTCACTCACCTAGAACGAATTTCCTTTGTTCCCGCTAATCCTTTTTCTACTCATATTTTGGTAAATGTACAAATTATTTTCCCTGGTAGTCCAGCTGACAATGCCGAAATATACGTAATAATGTAATATATTGTATAATATAGGTATACCAAATTAATTATAATACATTTATATTAGATAGCGGGCTGTCCAAGATAAGTACTATGGGACCTATATCCCCCGCCCTGCAGCCACTGAATTTTATAAACCACCAGTCCAGTAAATTTCTAAGTACCTATTCCATTGTGCCTAAAAACCGAGAAATGAGTTTAGTTCTGTTTTGTTCGGTTCGACCAGTCCGTACGTCTACAAAGTGTACGCGCCGCAACGCCGGATCGCCCGGACCTCAAAAAGTTCAGCCGGACTCGGAGTAGTCCCAGTACTCGGACTAATATTCGTACCTACTGTATTTATTAATTGAGATCAGTTCCACTAGTCCAACCCACCGGACCTGTTCCAAAGTATCAGTTCCAGTTCTGGTTAGCCAACCCTACTGGTTGGTAGTCCCAAAAGATTTCACAAAATATTGCAGTAGTGTAAAGTGTATTTGACATGCAAAAATGATCACGCAAAGTTTTGCATGTCATCCGTTTCATTGCATTGCATAAATGTAAAGCCGCTTTTAAAGTCGCTTTACACTTTGCAATTTTCATTGCTGGCAATTTGTATTGCCCTTAGACTAGGTACAATATTTATCTTTCCTACTCTAAGATATATTGCCGGCAAGGGATTGCGGATTTGATCTTACCACTACAAGTTCACTTTACCCTTGGCAATTTTTCTTGCTAAGAATGCTAAGATACAGGTTCACCATCTTAAAAAACAAATAGATGAATCAGATGTGTAAAAGATTTGACACCTTTTCAAAGAATAAGATAAAATTTTCACGCGTTCACGTTCACGGCGAATAAACAGGCTAAAATTGCAGCAGCATTATGGGCGCTACATTACTCTTACAAAACCAAAAAGATTGGAGGTGGTGGATAAAGCCCTGGTTAAACTTACCTAATGAATTTATACATGCAGGGGGGAGATTTAAAAGCTATCAGAACTTTTTGAGGATGGATGAAGTCACTTTTAATAAATTGCTGGAAAAAATACAATTCAGAATAACCAAATCTTCAATATATCAAGAATGTATATCGGAGAAAGTTGCTTATCACATTACGTTACCTTGCAACCGGTGAAATGGATGAGAGCTACAGGAGCCTTATGTACTCCTTTAAAATTTCTGAGTACAATTTCATTGTTTATATCATGATTAAAAATGCACTTTTTATGTTTTACAGCAATGGTCTCTCGAAAAGGTGTAGAAATTAACTTTCGTATTAACCGCATTATATTTTTGCAGCCAACAACACAACATACGTTTCCCGACTACCATCGCTGCATTCGCATCATAGATAAAATACATTCGCATTGTATCAACGTTTTATAGGCTTTTTAACATTTTTAATGATACCTACATTATGTTAATGTAAAAACGCATGAGTACACACTAATAGTACCGGAGTTTATTGCTATTTGGTATATTAATTTCCACTTGATTCTACATACTTTTTACTATATATTTTAATAATAATTTGTGGAAATGGAAAGACAGCTAATATTTTTTAATCTAGAATTAAAAAATCCATCCAAACCTTAGAGCAGGAAAGATTTTTCTAGTCTATATGGCACAAATGTGCATCACTATGATCATACACATATATGCAATGTGCAAGATTTATATAAATCAGACCTAATAAATCTTTATTAAATTATATTGATATTTTGTAGGATTTTTTTTACAGTAAAAAATAAAATACGGTATTACATTACTTGACGATAGTGTTTGAAGTAATTGATGAGTACCTACTGAATTTGTAGAGTAAATGTTATATGATTACTTGTTCAAAGATTATTGCCTTCAAGCCATATTAACACAACATTGTTTTAAAAGGCACCGAATTTGAAACAAATCGGAATAGAGTTGCAGTGTGAACCTTCTGAATGTAATGCCATCAGAAAGTGCCTAATTAAATACATTTAAATTTAGTCTAAACATTGTTATTAAGATCCAAACGTACATAGGCACAAAAAAATAGCCCAATACTATTTTCAAATCAAGTGAGACAATAATGCGTTTAATAATTTAAAGACGAGCAAATTATAATTTCGAGCTGACTCTTGATTTTACAGACATTTTTCACAACGTATGAGTTCTTGGTATTAATAAAAGAAACTACAATTAAAAAAAGAAACTTAAAATTTATTATGAAAATATAAAATAACCTAAAAAAGTTACTACAAAAATATATATACAGAGGGTGTTATACACCAAACACACACCTTATTTTCACAAAATAAAATATGAAATAATAAAATAAGCATTATCGTAGATCCAAATACATTTTTTGTCCAGTAAAATAAGTTTTAAAACGAAAAATTATAAGTTTATACTTTTGGTACAAATAAATAAAACCTCTTTCGAAAAGTGTTTTTAGTATCACAGGCAATTTGAGGCATACCAATTGAGGAAAAATTATGCAAAACAATAGATATACTCTTCTCATTGGTCAGGAAAACTTAAATGTGCAAGATGTTCATAAAAATGTCATAAATTGTAGTATATCCCACGTTCCCTCTCTAACGCCTCCACTACATGCTGAAAAAAACATCCAACAAAAGCTATTAATTATGAATATTAAATACTTGAGAGATTTGACAGGCACCAACCAAGAGAATTTTCTGAGTAGGTAAAAAGCCTTGATAATTTAATACTTCTCAAACTATTAAATGATGAAAATACTAGTTAATAGATTTTCGCAGTTTTCAACAATTATATCCATATTGAGTAACTTTGCTTTGTCAAATTAGTTGCATATACGATCAATAGATTTTGTTCTTTAAAAATGTATCTATTAATGTTACTGCACAAGGCTTTCAAGTGGTTAAAAGTGGGAACATGAGAAATACCTGCAATTTATTTTATACCAAATTATCATTTTTTAGAACCTCCTGCTTCTCTACTACTTTGTTAAGGGAAATTCGGCATCGCTATCTTGATAACTTGATGCCAAATCACAATGTCTCATTTTCAACACGTTACATCTATTTCACACACTCCTCCTCAACCTGATGAATTTTTTCAGCTTTTAAGAAATACAAAATAGTTTTATGTTTATGAGACGGTTCATATAACATATACATCAAAGTGTGTGTGTGAAAATCCTACTTACTTATACACACACACATACAGGGTGATTTATGTAGGCCGTGCATTAGAAGTTTTTCAACTTGCAGTTGAATTAGAAACGGTACGCAGCCATAATCGATCAATACCGTTCTACCTAGAACCCACAACATTCACTTGTAATGTATTTTGGAAATAAAAACAGTCTATCTATCTATTTACAGTCCTCGAGCTATACAGGGTGTGCCAAAAGTCGGTACCAACTTTTCTATTTTAAATAGAAACCTTTTTTTTTCATAGAGTTCGAATGGCCTTCTAATTCTGCGTTTAGGCAACCCAAGTTTTATGAACTTATTTATCTATTACAGTTTTTGACATATTATCGATCTTTCTCAAAAAACTAACCTCCGTATTAGCTTACGAACAAATTCGTAACTCGCAAACCGTTCAAAATTTGGAAATCAAATCTATGGAGGTACAGACTAACTCATGATGTTCAATCGGTGGTCCTATTATGTACCTTGAGCGCACGCGATTTTCAAATGTCGCAATCAAGAATTGTCAAAAAATCAATTTTTTCAAATGGCTATTACATTTTTTTTTCACTTTTATGACGTGACTTGTGATGATTTGAGATGAGAATAATACAGACTTTTGACAGTTTCGATCCCAACGAAATCAGAAGTACTACACAACCTGTTGAAAAGTAGAATAACAAAATGTTTGAACAAAATGGTGGTGAACATTGAACATTTACGTTAGAATTCTATCAACATTGTTCTTGTTCGTTAAAATAATTTGTGTGTAATAAAATAGGAATCCATATATTGCAATTGTCTTTTGTCCTGTATAGCTGGAGGATTGAAGATATTCTAGGTAAACGGGCATAATCGATCATGGCTGTGTACCAAATTTCAAGTTTCTAATCCAACTGAAAATTGAAAAACTTCTAATGCACGGCCTACGCAAATCACCCTGTATGTGTGTATAAGTAAGTAGGACTTTCACAGACATACTTTGATGTATATGTATATGAACCGACTCATAAACATAAAAATATTGTTTGTATTATTTAAAAATTGAAAAAATGGAATTACTGTTTTAAAAGCTAAAAAATCGATTATACTGCGAATCTTAGCAGATCCAACTTTTCCGTTAGCATTTTCGGAATAATCAGACATCCTAGAAAAGTTCTACAGAATTCGTTCTCATCGGCATTTTCATCAAACTAAAAACTGGTTGAGGAGGGGTGTAGTCACTTTAGCACATGCTTTTTGTTCTTCATTGTCTCATAAAGTTAACTGTCCTGGACTAGAGCCTAGCCAATTTTTCAATACCTCAATATTTGAATATCGTTAATTACTTTTCAGTCTAGTAAATCTAATCTGAACCAGTTTTAGACTGCACAGATTGTTAACAATTTATACAAATCAGATATAAAAAATATTGAGGTTATCTCGCAGTTAACATTGTCCTATGAAAGCTAATGAATTTCAAATTACCATCATGTTTTCAAGACGGCGGCACTATGTCGTATTGTGTCAGTGAGGATTTTCAATATACTGTATGGAAGCAACTTCTTATTCTTACCAAATTTTGGCATTTTTCCCTAATTTCCCTAAATTATACTACCCATCTGAAACAATAAATAAATGTCTAATAATTCATAAATAAAACAACTAACGTTTCAGATAATATTCACAATTAAAATACTCAATAAACAATTATAAATAATTGCATAGAATGTCCGTATTTACATATGAAAATGAGCGAAGTTTATCACTTTGATAACGTCGATAAAAAAAACTGTAATTTCGTGGACGACTCGGTAAAAATTATTTCAATACATAAACTGGGACACTCTACATATCACACCCTTATTCATTAAATTCTGTTTAGTATAATTATATAGATATTTAATTCAACATTTAGAACATTTCTATCACGACTATAATATGTATATACTTTTTAAAATGCGGTGTCTAATTTTTGCTCTGTGAAAAGAATTTAAATAGGTGCAAATGATAATTTACTAACATCAACTTTCAGCAAAGAATAAAAAGGAAAGTGTGTAACAGAGAATGGCCAACAAACAATATACAAGGGCTCTAGTTTGGAACCTGTTTGTTATGCGGCTTTATGCTTAATTTTTTGTGTTTTGTTTCATAGCATCCGTTGAACTGCACCAATTCAAGGAAAAATCTATAAATTTCCAGTTTGCACCAATAGGCGGAAACGTGCCCTCGTACTTCTACATTTAACCCCTCAACTACGGGCGTTTTTTTGAATGGCACCTATGATGCGCGTTTTTTTTTAAGGTTTTCGGAAACGTCCGCTTCCTGCAGCCATCCGCTATTTATGTTGGCGGATCTATTCGCTTCCCGCAGCCATCCGCTATTTCTGTTGGCAGATCCATTCGTTTCCCGTAGCTACACGCTATTTATATTAACATATCTGTCGTTTTATCTTATGTAATATTGTGTTATCGAGCTATTACCCTTACAAACCATAAAATGTTTTATAATATCTCAGGATATAACACATGATGTTCACCAACTACATGGTTTGTTACAGTCAGAGTAAGCATAAACGTAAAAAAGGCAGACACGGCCGTTTCCCGAAGTTGCTGCGTTCAATTATGCGCCAATCTCGCACACGAGATTTAATTTTGATACAGTTGTACACAAAATATTTATAATCCTTTATAAAAATAGCGGCAACGTCCGACTTCCGCAGCAAATGCTTCCTAAGTGCCATTGTAATATTCCGTTTTCCGCGTACTGTAAATACTATCAATTTGCAGAAAAATCCGCTTCCCGCAGTTAAGGGGTTAAGTAAGTGATAGAGCAAAACATTTATTTTTTATTATTAGGAATACGACCAGATTAGAGATCTACAGTACTCACTTCTATCAGCCTCTTAAAAATTAAAAAGATATATCAGACAAAGTGTTAAACAGAGTATACAAATATAAATAAGACGCATCTCTTGGTTTTATTGAATTTTTCATATGAAAATATATTAATAAAGCCTAGTGAATTTTTTTACATTGATGTTTTTGATTCTGAACCTAAAAGCGCTATTTTGCCCTCAATTTAACCACGAATATCTTAAAAACAGAGTAGCTGAAAAAAATGAAAAAAATTATATATAATTATGTGTTTACAGTAGGGCCAATAAGTCTAGTCAGTAGAGCCAGGGGAGTGCGGATCCTTTGACCAGAATGCCGCCGCGATTTCTTGCTCTACAAACTACACTTCTTGGCCTTAGTAAACTTTAAACAGTCGTGGAAATTTGACTAACTCACGTTGAACAGTTATATAGATGTTATATAAAAAAATGATCCACTTTTTAATGAAATCTTGAACAGTCGAATTAGTATGAGGTCATATTTTCATATTTTTGGTAACTCTGAAATTTTAAAATAAAAAATAATCGTCCTACGAAAAAACCTGGTTTGTCAGTACCTAAAATATTATTCACATAGGATGCACATTCTTTGAGATATTTTCTGTTATTTTAATTGTCTTATTTATCTCAACGTTCTGGTGAAGTTTAGTTAATCCCATTTAGGTGACAGGCTCACCCGGCATGCCTTAACTTCGCCGATTGCGATCTCGCCATTGAAACCGTACCGTACCTCACCTCACCGATATGAATTAAAAGCTGCATGGTCAAAATCTCCTTAATAAGCAGGGACATTTTTCAGCAGAACTTAGCAAATCTTAAAAACTGCTCAATGTAAGTTATTCGAATATTAGGGAGTGATTTAGAATAGACACATGACGAATTCACAATTTTTTCAATACTTTCCGCCCCTCCGCTTTTGAGATATTTGCATTTAAATTGAGAGCTTAATACATCTGAATCTTATATTTAATGTTTTCGGTGTAAATTCGATATTTAAAAAAAATACTGGTTCCAAATCTTTGAATAGCCTGTATATTGTTTGCCACTTTAAACATTTAAAATGTTATCAAATAAATGTATATAAAATTAATACATTTTCAACATTAATTATATTAGAATTATCTACAAAATTATGTATCAGAGTCGATAAAATTCTTAAAAAGGCCTCTACATAATTCATGATACTTTTAAAATATACATTTACAGATTGATTTTTTAAAATTTGCCCCTGATGGCCCCTTGTTAATCCTGATCTACATTCTTATACAGACTATGACGAAGAACACCACAAAAACTTTTTAACAGCATCCCCTTCTACTTGAGAACTGCCTTTCTTCGTTTGTTTCTTTTTTTATACAAAATATAACGACCATAACTTTCTGAACAATATCAGTTTTATATTTTTATTTAGTCACTTTGTGCATTTAAAATGATGCCCAACTTTGCGGGCGTCATTTTCCCAGCATAATAGGTATTGTATTTAAAGTGTTCTATGCTTTGTTGAAGTCTTCTACTCTTATTATGTGATCCACCAAGGTCCGTGAATTTAATATAAGCTTGACCGTGTATATGATGCGTAAAAGAAGAATCAAACTGTTTTGAACATACTTTACAATATCTATCACCTAACAAATGTACAACATTCAAGTTCTGGCGCATTTCATTGCCCTCTGCAAGACCCTTTCCATTTCTATAAACGTGAAAATATGTGTAGATTTAAGAAAACGTTTTTGATGTCTAGAAGTTTTTGGAAACTTAATTTTAGTTATTTTATTTAAGGCATTTTTAAACATACATTTTATCAATTTAATATGCCTAGTTGAGCTGTAAGGTAGACAATAATGATGCATCAAAGAAGCTTTTGATTTTACATTAATAAATTGCTTGCTAAATAAACCTTAGGATTTTTAGGTCATTTTCGCAATTTACTAAAAATTGGTGGGCGATGGAGCTAAAAGAACACATGATTTGCGTTCAGCGCGTCGAAAGACATAAGAATTACCCAATAGTCCCAGGAGCAGGCAACTTTTTGTTTGTATGGGTGTAATTTTGAGCCTAACCCAAGCAGACACACAGAAGGACATCATCGTCAATCACTTCTTGGTATAAAGAGACCTAAAGAGATAATTCCATTGCAAACTTAATGTTTAAAATTCCAACGATCCTTTACAATACAAAATAATAAAACTAGATTTCTAAGGGGATGCCTATACTGAAAATTGAATTAGGATATGTCTTCTCCTACCACTAATCTTAGCAAAAAATGTTGATCAAATAGGCTGGACCTACATATATAAATCAAACAGATATGATATGAAGGGTCTACATAAGCTTCATTTTTTAAAACTATGGTGACATGTCTAAATCTACCAGAAAAGTGTTCTCTGCATCTTTAGGTACCGAAAAAATGCATTTATTTTTATTATTTACTTGTATTTAAGGCCCAAAAAGTTCACAAAAGGACTTTTTATTTCAAATGACATATTGTTACGAGTTACGCCCTGTAAGGGTTATGAATAGTCGCAGGAATTATAGCAATGGTGATAGGAAACTGCAGTACCATCAAAGCCTGTAGTGTGCGCCATCTCTGAGACACTGGTAATACGTTTTTTAGAGGCTAGAAACTTATAGAAGGGGATCGAGATCTCTACATTGTTCTGGACTTCGCTAGATGGTCCTAGGAGGCAATTGTAGGGTATATAAGCCAATGTAAACACGCGGGAAGGATGTCTTTAAATGAATTAGAGTTAGAAAACCTAAAGTGATACAAAGTGAACAGTAGAGTGTAAATATCAAGTAATAAACATTGTTAAAAGTTATTTTAGTAGTAAGTGTATTTTAGGTAATGAAAGTGTTGTGACACACATTTAAGTGAAGTACTATGTGAGACAATCGGTTGCTTCTTTAGGCACCTCCCTTCCAGTTCGAACTTGTTTATAACCATTTATTTGGACCTTGCATACGTTATTTTAAATAAATAGAAGTCCTTTTCACGATCTCTTTAGGTCTTGATACAAGTGAACAATAAAGATAAATGCGTTCTTAGGGTAACTAAAGATGTAGATATCTCATTTCTCCAGTTGCTTAGACATATATCGCCTTATCATGAAAAATTTAACGTAGCTATCATAGAGACCTTTCATATGGTGTATGTTTGGCTTGTATACATAATCAGGCCAGTACTTATACAAAAATGCTTCTCTGCTTGTTAGTAGTGGTAGAAAGGGTCTGTACATCCTCTACAGAGCCTTATAGATGGAACTATGACACTTCCCTTAACAGAAATATAGTTTATAATGGCTAATGACATAATGTGTGGCAAAACGCGTAAATCACGTCGGAACTCGTGGAAATTACTTTGTAGGCATCATGAGCTTATATTTCCAATAAAAAAACCATTTGGGCCTACGGAGAAATCAACACAGCCTGCCATGTAGTTATTTCATTATTTTATTACTCAATGTCCATAACATTGACCGGACTTTATAAATGCTATGGGAAATTAATTAATGACAAGTACTATCGCTATGATACCAGCTTTTTCAAAGGTACTTGACATTATGGAATTTCTCGTTCAATTTTGCTGGCACGTAGTAATCCTGTTAGAAATTTAGATGTGAAACTACCACTAAGTAGTTCCTATGCACATATTAAACATTCTGCACTTAACGGTTGCTTGAATATTACAAAACTTTGCCTAACTGGATTCGTTATCATTTATTTATAAAAATATGTTACAACATTAGCTGAATATGGTGGAAAATTGACGAAAGAAGGATGGCGAGAACCCTGGATTAACTATTTAGACAGTTCCCCCTTACCTTCACTCCTACGTTACAAACGCGGGGTAGGAATTCATTTTTTTTCTATTTACAATAACTTCTTTTTGTTTAAAAAAAGAAAGAAAATTCCGCATCGTGTTCTTGCAAATATTCTTTCTACTAATGCCCGAGGAAAGAGGCCTTGCAAAATACTCAATTTATCGTAATTCTATGAAAAGCTTGATGAACACATAGCATTACGATGGTGGTGTGTCGCGGTGGGATCCCGAGGGGCCGTTTCTTCATAGGATGACACAACACCTACAGTACCTTTGACGGGAACTTCCAGCGGTAGGTGGGGGAGTGACAGGTGCAAAGTAAGCATGCACTTTTATATTTGGTAAGTGATTCTGAAATTGAAATAAAAAAAAAACATAAATTTCATATTTGCTACAGCTTTTAGTTAAATTATCATTTTAGGTTAATAGATCAATTAATGAGTGTTTCGACTGTTCAATTAATTAGATTGAGCTACTGGAAAATAATCCAAGCACTAAAATTGAAATTTTGAGTTAACTACACCAATCGGTAAAGGTATTTGCATAGAACTTTCCAATTGCAATCCTCAGATAAATGTATGCCCAAGAATTTTGTGCTAGTAACCTGTTTTAATGAATCCTTATTAGATTTTGTTAATAAACTTTATCAGCATTGTTATGATAGTTGAAATGAATAAAGACTGACTTATCATTATTCAATACCAACTGATTGTCAACTAATAGCGTATGGACATCTGATAGTTGTTTGTGTTGGTGATATATTTAGGTTTTTGCTGATACCAAGTAGTGACACATCATCAGCGAACATTACAAAATTAGAAAATTTTAGATCATTTACATAAATTATAAATAGTAACGGACCCAACATTGATCCTTGTGGAATGCCCACATCAGTTTTCAGATGGGAGGATCTTACATTATGAATATCAATAAATTGAGTTCTTCCTATTGGGTAGCTTTCAAGCCAGTTTAGAGTTTTGCCTCTTAAACTCTTATAGGTCCACCCTATATATTTTCCAGGGAAAGTCTACCTATTTCTTCGCTGGCAGTAGCATCAACTATTTACCAAATTTTACGGATTTCCATCCCATAGTTTTTTAGATACACCATCAACAGACAGACAACAGACCGATCGACCGACAGACTGAATTGAAAGACCTACATAGTCTGTAACATGAAAATCCTAAGAAACCTTGGAGAATGATTTTTTCACAATTACAATACCTCCCTTCGGTAAGCAAGGGACGTAAATAAGAACCAAGCGATAGGAAACGTCTGGTGTCAAGATATAGATTTCCATTTTTGTATAAAAAAAAGCCCAAGCAGCCGGCGGCAGCTTGGTTCCTTTTATATTTTACGAAGATTCATGTTGATCACTTCGTTCCTTTCAAACATTGCTAAACCACCTGTTGTTTGTTTTTTTTGTATAGTTATTTTAAAACAAAACGTGTAGTAGAAGTAGAAAAATATTAACCACGGCATCGCAAGAGGCTGAAGATATTGGAAAACAACAAAATAAAGATTTCAAAATTGAGAAAAATATTGAGTAGATAATAAAAATAATATTGACTTACATCTAAGAAATTTGTATTAAAAGACCCACATTCGTATCTCTTGTTAAATTAAAGGGAACCAAATTGCAAAATTATCGATAAAAATCCGTAATAAAACATTAGAAAAACAAAAGATAATTTTTGAAGGAATCAAAACTTTAGACCAATTTTACTTAAAATTTCAAAATGGTGGTTGGAATATTTTCCAATAACATCATTCAATTAAAAGATGGAAGAAATAAGTGAGAATTTGACAGTTTGTGTAACGTACATCGTTTGACTTATAAGCATGAGTTTTAAAACACTGGATTGAGTATGTGGTAGGTTCCTTGTGAAACATCTTTAGAATAATTATTTTTAGAAAAGGGAAAAACAATGCTTTTTGATGTTTCAAATAAAAACTGTATTCTTATACACTCTACATATGTTTCGGCTTGTTAGGCCTTTCTCAAGAGCATTACAGATGAATACTAAAGCTATGAGGGCGGTTGTTCTAAAAATAAATGCAATAATACCCAAATATGTGAAATTACGGGGATTTCAAGTAATAAAACTAAGGATCTACCTACTTGGAATATAATTCAATGGGCTATTCTTAAAACCTTGTCTATTATAGGTGTTTATGAAATTTAGTTGGTCACTGGTGGTACAAGTGTTGCTTTTAAGGGATTTTTTTATTTCTAATTGTTCAAGCGTTTTCCTTTTCTTTCTGAATGGATTAAATTAATATTCTCTGTGTCGATAAAATGATTATTTTCAATGCAATGTGTTGACATTCCTGTGTTTTTGGTGTTGTTTAAAATAGATTGTTTATGTTATTTTACCCCATTAGCTATACTTCTACCACTCTGGCCAATATATATCGCGTTACAGTCCTTACATTTAATTTCATAAACCCCCGATTTGTTGACTTTATTTATTTTTTATTTTTTGTTGACTAAAATACTTCCTAAATTTGTTTTGTTTACACTTATTGTGGAGATGCCTACCTTATTTAATTTTCTACTTATTTTTAAAAAATCCCTTAAAAGCAACACTTGTACCACCAATGACCAACTTAATTTCATAAACACTCCATAATACACAAGGTTTTAAGAATAGCCCATTGAATTATATTCCTAGTAGGTAGATCCTTAGTTTTATTACTTGAAATCCCCGTAATTTCACATGTTTGGGTATTATTGCATTTATTTTTAGAACAACCGCCCTCATAGCTTTAGTATTCATCTGTAATGCTCTTGAGAAAGGCCTAACAAGCCGAAACATATGTAGAGTGTATAAAAATACAGTTTTTATTTGAAACATCAAAAAGCATCGAGTTTCAAAAAATTCAAATGTTAATTAGTACTTACCCTTAATCTTCTAATTCCAACCCTAGTAATAAGTTGACAATCGTACAGTTCTACTCGTTGCAAATTGTGACAAGATGTCAGATGTTCTAAGGAGGCATCTGTGACAAGTGGGCAGTTATCCAGCTCGAGAACCGTTAAATTTTCAGCTGCGCACGGAGACATCGACAAATGTCTTATACCCTCATCCGTTATCAACTCGCAATGTGATAAGGTCTGGAGAAGAAAAAAGAACACAGTTTAGAAAATTTTATTTTTCAAATAACCAAATTAAAACATGGATAATGGTAGGGGAGCCCTCGACCAGGATTTTAGCCTCATCGCAGAATGAAGATTTCGATTATTTTTCAATAGTTTATCACTCCCTGAAGAAAAAGTTCCATTACTACTGATATGTCTGACGTTGCTAAATGGGCGAATTCGTTTATCGAACATGTAAAATTAAATGATCCATTTTTTTTTATCGCGACATGTCAGTTTCCTTGTATTTCTATTAAAGGTTGGGATTAGGCAATTAGGCAATGTAGAAAAAATAATAACTGACATTTCCCGTCTCGTCCGCGTCTCTAGTGGGAGAAAATTTCCTTACCAAGCCGGTAATTTGAAAATTTAAAAACATGGATCATAACCGGTCATAACTGAGTGAATACGTGGAATGGAAGGTCGTTTAAGGTCTCCATGGAAAGAGGAAATGCTACGAGTTATAAACAAATTTAAAATATACTTACTAAACATTCAATTCTAGGACATCCCATTGCCAAGTGAATTAACGTGGCATCTGTTATAAGCACACATTCATCCAAATCCATTTTTTCTAAATATCTGCAACTCTATAAAAATTGACAGAGATTAAAATAATTTTCACGACAGATCTATGTGTTATTAATTATAAATATTTCCAAAAATAGAATCAAATACTTAATAAAAAACATTTTGAGAAAAAGTTACTCACCCTAGCCAAAGCCTGGAAAGCTGCATCTGTAAACTGTGTACATCCAGCAACTTCAAGCGTAGAGAGCAGAGGACACTGTTGTGCAAGAGCTATAAGAGCTACATCGGTGAGTGCTGAACACCCAGAGAGACACAAGTAATGCAGCCTGGGACATTTTTCTGCCAAGGACTGGACTGCCTCATCCCTTATGTTCTAAACAAAAATTAGAATGAATAGTAAAAGAACGTTATTGAAATTAGACAATATTTCAAAAGGCAATATAGTAGTAGCATCATATGACTAACATAATCTCAAATCACGTTTTTCTAAGATTATCCTCATTTTTAGATTGGTTCCAGTGTAACATTAATAACCTCTCAAATAATTAATATTGTTGATTTTAAGAAATGTACTCTGTTATTTTCGGGTTGGAAATCCAAGCTATAATTAACGGTCTGTTTTTAATATTCAGCAAGATTAGAAAATTATACTTATTCAAAACAAAGCTATATTTTCTCGTCGTAAGTGCTGTTATTTCGTCCTGCTGAAAATAACCATGCTGTAGTTCATCATAATTTTTTATATCACAGTACCTTTACAATGAAAGCATATGCATATTTTTATACTGTAAATGTCAATAAAAATGGAAACAAAAAAGGGTCAGAGGAGGTACTTTTGATTTTGACAATCTTGTATGATGTTGATTATTTCAGTGACATTAAAAAAACCTTCTGAAATATTAACGAGCATATTGGCTACAAAAGAGTGCCAATTAAAAAAATTTCTTTAATTTTTACAAGTCTGTACCTCACATATAGATTTCAAAATGTTATTGTGGAAGGAAAAAAGTCAGTTTCAACAAACATTAGCTAGGTGTACCTCAAGGCTTAATTTTGGGCCTTTTGTTTTTTATAATATTTATTAATGACCTTACTGATTATTGCATTGTCTCTGACAAAACCATTCTTTATGCTGATGGTACAAATTTCCTAACGCATCATAATAACATCAGCATCCTTGCATAGAATTGTAATACAGGCATCTACACAACTTGATGATAGGTGAAATAAAAATGGACTTGTGCTTAACATAAACAAAACATTTCATACGAAATATACGAAAAATATACTCCAGATTATAACATGTTAATTAAATTATGTGGCAAATCCATATCAAGTGCTGATAACATAAAATTTCTTGGCTTAACTATTGACCATAAACTTACGTGGGAAGTTCATATAAATAATGTCTGCTGTAAGCTTAGCAATATCTGCTACATTATCAGAACCCTAAGAGAAACAGTCTTCATCACTATTTTAAAAACCTTATATTATATATGGTCTAGTACAGTCAACCCTGTAGTGTTCTTTGATTTCTTGGGGTTCATCAGCCATTCTAAAAGGGGATTTCATAATTCAGAAAAAGGTACTCAGATGTATGGCCAACACTCATCCATTAACAAGTTGTAAGGCAATTTTCAAAAAACTCAACATATAAACATTGCCATGTCTATATTTCACAGCTTATCCTGCACAAAAGAGCAAACAAAAATAGTTTTGTGAGAAATCATGAGGTACACTCTCACAATACAAGAAGTAATCAATTAATGCGCCAACCCTTTTCAAGGCTTGATATAGGACAAAAATCTTCTAACTATATTCAAATAAAATGCTACAATAAAATAAAACTTTTTTAAAACTAGTGACAGTACAAATGTCTGCAAAAATAAATTAAATAAATATCTTATATCAAATTGTATTTATTCGGTGGATGAATTCTTGGAATATCAGTAATGTTTTTCAATTATTTCCAATAACGTGTTTGTATTAAGCCTTAATTTTTCTTTTTATGATTTGTTTTCTCAACTGTTTCTAACTTTCACTAGTCAGATAAGTTGAAATGCCTGTAGTGTGTTAACTTTTTCTGATGAATAAATAATTATTATTATGTACTTACGTTACACCCTTGCAAATTGACAACTTCCAACTGGTGACAAAACCTGGCCAAGCAAATAACAGCCCTCGAAGTTATTTGTTTACAGCCCTTGCTGATGAAACTCCTGAGCCTCGGACATCCCCTAGCCAACGCTTCCACGCCGTTCTCTGTGATATTACTGCACCAGCTTATATTGATGTGGGTTAAATTCTGGCAGCCATCACTAAGCGCTTTCAACGAGTTATCCGTTATGGCAGCGCAACTATCCAAATTCAGCTTTTGAAGTTTGGAGCAATGCCTGGAGAAGGCATTGCATGTGGAGTCAGTTAACTTCTTGCAGAAGGTTAAATTTAAATCTTCCACGTTAGGGCAAAGTTGAGCTAGGGTTTTCATTGAGCCATCAGCAATAGATTGACATCCCTTGAGGGAGAGCTGGCGTAGAAAGCCACCACATCTACGAGATATGTTTTCTATTATTGGACCCTAGAAATAATAAAACAACATTAAAACTGCATTTCTGTTGTAATTTAGAAATAGATTAAAAATTGGGCTTGACTTGGAATCTTGCGAAAAGAAAATATACATAAACAGCGGTAGAGATGGGTAAAACAATTACACTCATTTAATGTCACAAGTGTGGCCCCTTAAAAAAAGTACTATGACCAAATAACATTACTTAGGAACGGTTGTTACGTAAGGTTTTCGAATGGTGTCCAAGCACGGCCAACCTCCTGTCTTTTCTAGCTTGCTATGAGCAACGAGTTAATTCAGCACCGAGTAATTCGACGGTACATTATCTAAAAATACCTCGACAAAATTGTGGTATGGAAATAGCAACACCTCTCCAGTCAGCTCGTAAAAATGGAGTGATTTTTAAAGTTGAGAAACTTCAGTTATGTTTATCGGTGTTTATCAAAGTGAAAACCTTCTTACAAACACATCTGAGTGCACCCCTTATAAATTGTGAATAGCACTCCTGACATACTTTACCTTTATCATATACTACATGTGTATAAGTTAACCCAGAGATTAACAGAGCAATACAATTTTAAAACAGTCTAAAAACAAATGACTTTCTATGGCAATTGGTTGCTACATCATTGGTGAATACTAAATTTAAAAAAAGCCCTAAATTCGTGAGGTATACTCCTCACATGCGAACGACTTCAAAACAATGATAGATTGTTTATAAATGAATTGAAAAAGTTAATTAATGACTTTCTCATCTATAACGTAGTGCTGGAAAGCAACATTTACTGCTTAAATGACACACATTTAATGTGGGTAAAGGCCAAATATCTAGTTGCTTTTATAGTGTAAACAAATTCTGCCATAAAGGAAAATATGTATTTATTTAAGATTCTACATACCTCTACATCCTTTTGGAAGTCAAAGAGGTCGATTCGTTGCCAATTTGAGCCATCGAGTGCCAAGATATTCCATGCTCTAGAAACTTGGGCGCATCTACAGAGCGACACTACATCTAAGTAGGAGAAGATACGCAATAACAATTCTTTCGGCAACTTTTTATTGATGGGTGCCTCATCTTCGGCAAACACCTTGTTTAACTGCAACAAAGGTAATAAATAAGAAACAAAAAAAATACATTAATAATCTAAGAATGTAAAATATTTTAATGGATTTAAAATATAGCATGCTCCTCATCGTAAAATTGCACTGCATTAAATTTATGGTAAAGTATCAACAGTCATAGACCCACCCCTGCGATTATTGGTTCATTAATAATTAAATTTTTCTACAAAAAAATATTTACAGGGTGAAATTAGTTTCATGTCAAAAAAAAAAAAACTGGTAACAGGGATCGACTAGACAAACAAAAAACCTATATTTATAAAATTTAAAAGTGGTTTATTAACATTTGTAACATTGTGTTAAAAGTTTAAAAAATTAGTAATTATTTTACAAAATTGAAAAACGAACAGTTAGACGTCCGAGATACGATAACAGAAAATAGTTGTGTATACACATTTCGGCACGTCGAACTAAGCACATTTGGTAAATTAGGATCATTTTTTATGGTTTCTATGCATATTAAAATACGTTGTTGCAATTGTTCTAAAGTGTCAATTGGATCATGGTAAACCAGAGATTTAAAATACCCCCAAAAATAAAAGTCCATCGACCTTAAGTCGGGCGATCTAGCAGGCCATGGTACTGGTCCATCACGTCCAATCCATCGTCGACGAAACTGTCTGTTCAAAAAATTTCGAACAGCCAGACTAAAATGGACTGGCGCGCCATCGTGCAAATACCACATTCTTCCGCGCGTAGCCAAGGGTACATCTTCCAGCAAATTTGGCAATGTTTGTTGTAAAAAATATAAGTATGCATCACCATTTAATCTAGCGGGTAATTGCATAAGTCCAATTATTTCATTGCCGCAAATTTCAGCTCACAAATTAATGCTGAACCGTCGTTGAAAATGCGCCCTTCTTATTACACGTGCATTTTTGTCTGCCCAATAGTGTATATTTTCAAAATTAAACACTCCATTTGTGGTAAAACACGACTCATCGAAGAAACACAGAATGCTTAAAAAATCCTCATTTACCGCGTGTTTTCTTAAAATCCACCTACAAAATTGAATTCGCTCTGTAAAATATTGAGGATCTACTGCTTGAACACGTTGATGATAGGGATGTAAGTTCATATCTCTCAATGTCCTCCATACCACAATGGTTCGAGATATTGCGGGTGCTTAAAGTTGAATCCTCTTCTACAAGTTCCAAAATTTGAACCTCTGCGTCAATTACCCTTTCTTCGCGTTGTGGACCTCGTTCTCCTCCATTTCCATCGAGACGACCTGTTTCTCAAAGACGCTGGTCAATACTAACAAACTATAACTAGGAGTGAGCCACAATAGACCTGATGGTCCCAGTGGAGGGTCTGACAAGAGCCCACTCACATGTCAACCTAACCTAACCTAACCTAACAAGGATGATGTCGATTAGGGAACCTTAAACAATAAAGCTCTTCCGTATCAGCTGCATTTCCACCACTTTCTCCATACACCAAGTGCATATCCACGAGCTCTGGATAAGTGTAATCTCCCATAATGTCCAAACTCTGCGTTTTAAAACACTACACTAAACTGTGAATTAACATATTGTCTAAATGTTATTTGGGGCAACATCTCAATTTTTTTTCTTCTTCAATTCTTTGGGAGTTCCTGCCACATGTATTTTTTCTTTTTAAGCGGCGCTCGGGGAATCTACAAAATATCACAATTTACCAGTATGTTACTGGTAAATAACTTCCTTTACGTCACAGGCGTAGAGGTCACAGTGACTTTTACGTCAAAGGAACAGTTATAGGTTTTTTTTTTTTTAATAAATAACACAAATAAATATAAAAACTTATTAAATAATTAAATATTTCGCCCACGTTTTGGAAATATAATCTGATTCCTTTTTCAAGGCTTTTTCGACAAATTTTATTTTGCTGTGTATGATAAATACACAGCTCTAAGAATTTTTGTTATATTCAATATCCATAGATACTTACTATTTACATAGAACCGTTGATATAGTTAACAGTTTTTTTAGTTTTTATACAATGTTAAGTTTGTGAAGTTTTTCTTTTAACATTGGCAACCAAGTTGTACAGACATCTACAGAACAATTCGACATGCATCTATCCTCATTCAATAATATTATCGCGGATTCTTTAATTTTTCTTTTTTTGCTATCTGCCTCTTTTGTTAAAATTTTTGAATTAACGATATCAATAAAGAAAACAAAAAGAAAAACTTGGTCCAAAATCCAAAAAGTAACACAAAAAGCACGAACGAGAAGTAGTGTCTTACGTAACCAAGTACTAACGACTTGAACGATAAGTCAAAAAAATAAATCTTAACATAAGTGGCACAAAATGCAAAAAGAACAAAAGCAACAGACAAAACCAAGGAACAGGTAGGTCACGTCGTGTGTACGTTGTTTACCAAGTAAGGACACAAACTGAAATTATTACTTGAGAATATGTGATGAATAAATCATTATTATTATTATTATTATAAGGGAGAGTAAAGCACGCGTTATAAGATAATTTGGCCGCGAAGAAGCCAAAAACATGGCGGTGTCCTGTCGGTCGCTTTTAACTGCTTTATCGGCATGCTTTTCATGTGCGACAAGACGCTAGGCAATAAAGCCTACCCCAATATGCCAGCAGTTCTCAAACTATGTTATCAAGTATTTTGGAAATTTTTGTTTATTTTTTTTCTCCAAAACTATGAGCTTTAGACCCCATGTTATAAGGTTTTCTTGTTTGTCTTGCCGTTCCCTACCACGTTTTTTTTAATGACATGAAACTAATTTCACCCTGTATAAGGTGTTTCGAAGTTAAATGTACATGTAATATCTGTATAGGAAAATGTAGATTTGCTTCAATATTTGAAAAGAGTAAAAAAATTAAACAGGATATACCTAGTATACTTTTTATGTTTGACTAATTGTGCATCTCATTCAACCAGTTTGATTGTTTCGAATGCAGTTAAGAATGCTTGTGAAATAGTAAAATATAATCATACTACAATTAGAAACGCAATTAGAGATATTACCACTAGAGCAAAAAAATGAATTCGGAGGAATGATGGTCATTGTGAACACTTATTGTAGTTTTGTATTTATTGTTCCAGTTTAACATTACTTATTATCATCTTTTGTTATTCACAATGTTAATATACTATCTAAATTTGGTAATACCTTCATTAACATCTGGACCTGTACATTAATTTTTAAATATAGTTTGATGTAGAATGCGATGTTGTATGTACATTTAACTTTGAAACATGTTTTTTATTCATAATAAAATTGTAAAAAGAGAGATTATTGACATGGTACTCTGTATTTGAAACAGAATTAGCATTTCAGCAGATTCTTCAATTTATAGATAACATTACATTAAATTAAAAAGTAACAGAAAATTGATTATTAGTTAAATTCTGTCATAGA
This sequence comes from Stenurella melanura, assembly GCA_963583905.1. NCBI lineage: Eukaryota > Metazoa > Arthropoda > Insecta > Coleoptera > Cerambycidae > Stenurella > Stenurella melanura. The sequence continues at coordinate 188,983,209 of OY757310.1, forward strand.
AGATTTTATGCTTAGTATAAAACTTTATAAGCAGTGAAATGTTGATTCATTAAAAAACAACACATATTTGGTGTAATATTAGACATATTATAACAACATCTAATACTAAGAAAATGCGAATTAAATGCATAATTTCTATGGTATAAATCACGATTCAAACTGTTATATTAAACCATAAAGCTTCTTCATGGCCGAACTCTTCTTGCAAATACTGTTAATAACATGTACCTTAATTACAGAATATCTTAGTAATGAGGATTTGTTTGGAGGGTTACATTTCTCGCAGGATGTTCTTTTATTCTATTACATATTTCTCTCTAGGACTGTCCTATGTAAATTCTATTAATAGAAGAATATGGGATTCTCTAAAGTGAAGTGTGTCCTGTGCCCTCCTGTTATGGGTCAGGTGAAAAATTCAAATTCTTGGGACAAAATGCTGTGAAAAGTCTTTACTGTGTACTTACGATACCTGGGAAAAATTAACAAACATTTATATAACTTATATTAAGTACTTACTATTGAATATGTTATGATGAAGTGATTCAGTAAACACTAAGACTTTCAGTTATTATTTATGACCTAGTTGAAAGGATAAGAGAAATACACAGATGATGATCTAAATAAGGATGCCAACAAATAGTACACTATACAAAAATTTGCCCTTATCTTCAGTTTCAATGTTCCAAACTGGATGAATGAAAATGGAAATTAATACAAATAAATTGCTCAGATACATGTGGATGAGCGAGAAAACTTTATGTACAAAATAATAACATAATGTGAAATCATTCCCAAACAATATAAAGACGATGAAATAATAAAATATTCTATTGTAGTATGCAATACTGGTAGTGTAGGGCACTATACAAAAGCATGTTAACGGCGAGCTCAGTCTATTGTGTACTGGGTTCAATTCCCAGCTCCAACACCGATAATGTCGGGTAAACAGAAACAAAAATTGTTGGTAAAACCAACAGTGCACGCCTCGCAAAATGTTTTATCTAGTAAGTGTTATTTTTTCACATGCGATTTTGTTGAAAACTGCAATTCCTAGAAAAAGTTTAATAAAAAATTTACTTCTATACTTTATCTTCATTTCTTCTTGATATAACTACTTGGTATGTATTTTAATAGATAATAAAATTTACCACCTGCTATATTTACTTCCACACACGGTAAAAAGAAGCTGAGAGAAATGATCCGCGAAAATGGTCTTAAACAATTATTTAGAACAATGAAACTACTCGACAGATTATTATGGACTTTAACAGGATTCTGCTCTGATAGTAGACGAAAGAAATCTATTAAGGATTACAACCTGCAGATACAAAGTTGTTCTTTTAAAAGAATGTTTTCATAAAAGCGAACAATTCTGGGACAAGTGCTGTAAAAATTTTTGAAAAAATATGGTGCATAATGTTAGCAATTTTAAATTACCCCTCATTACTGTCTATTTAACTGTTATTGATCTGCTGAGGGCTTTCAGGAATACTTTAGTCTGTATGAAAGTAAAAAGGTTGTGGAGCATTGTATTATGTAAAGGACCCCGTATCTGACCTTACGTAAAAGTGGTTTCAGTCAAATTGTATAAATCTGGAGTATGTTGTACTTTAAACCATGCCGATTAAAAGCCTCAATCGACCCAAACCCCTAAAGTTCAGGGTTTCCAAGACACTTAAGTATAAAATTTGAAAAATGCAGCTGGCAAGGCAGTATATTCCCACCAAGTATATAATGTTTATACAGGGTGTATTTAGCTTCGTGTCATTAAAAAAAACTGGTGGTAGGGAACGACAAGACAAACAAAAAAACCTAATATAACATGGGGTCTAAAGCTCATAGTTTTGGAGCAAATAAATAAACAAAAATTTCAATAAAATTTTTTGAGAACTGCTGGAGGTAGGTTTAGATCTAGATCTGATCTGAAGAAAACTATACTCTAACTCTCCCTTGTGCAATATTTTAGTTACTGTCGGTGTTTCGTCATGTACACATGTCCAACCCGCCGTTCGTTGTTTTTGTTATTTTTGAATTTCGCGTCATTGTGTATTTACAGTTAAGATTTATTTTATTGAGTTACCGTTCAAGTTGTCAAATTCTTGATTACGTACAGACACAACTTACTTGTTCGTTCTTTTTGTATTCCTTTTTGGCTTTTGTACCAAGTTTTTATTTTATTTTTCTTTATTGACAACGTGTTGATAGTTTAGTGTTTAGTGTTGAACGAAGTGCGTATGTACTTAATTCTACGTACCGAACTGTGTATTGATAGAGATGCAGAGATTTTGAATTATTTAGGTAGGTAGTAAGCTTTTAACCCAGGACACTCATTTATGTTATAAATGTTAATAAACCACATTTAAATTTTCTAAATTATAAACAATCCAATATTTTGTTCCAAATTAAAAAACACACATGTAAAGAAATGCTCTGTTTAAACCTCTATGGCCATTATTTGCTTGCAATTGTGCACGAAGAGAGAACGAATTATTTACCTCTTTATACTTGCCTCAGTTCAGTTGAGGCGGTACATCAAAGGCGGTCAATGGTCCTTTGACACCGCGTGTGCCGGCCAGCACTTTTTTATGACGATTTAAAAGTTGTATAATTGGGAAGTACAAGTCCATCGACCAAGAAAAGCAGTGGTTCAATAGTTGTCTACCATAATATTAAATATGTTAACCTAGATCAGTGTTTTTCAAAGTGCCCCTAGAGGGAAAAGTCATAAAGGTTTTTTGTTTGTCTAGTCGGTCCCCATTACCAGTTTTTTTTAATGACATGAAACTGATTACACCCTGTATATGCAGGCATATACGCGTGTGTATCTGACTTAATTATTGTTGAAATAAAATACCATCAATGTTTAACTGCTGCCAGAGTTTGTATCTTCGCCAGATGTGTAGGCCCGAAGTGAACTGATGCCGGAGATTCCGCGAGCTGGTTTGATTGAAGCAGATGCTTCGTGTGCACGCTCTGATCGGTTTGAGCTCTCTTATGATCAAATATCTTGGAAACCCTTAACTTTAGGGGGCTGGATCCACTGACACTTTTAATCAGCATGGTTTCAAGTACAACACACTCCCGTTTTATGAAATTTGACTGACATCATTTTTACATAAGGTCAGATACGGGATCTTTTGGAAAATTATCGTTTCATGTATTAGTTAGTAAAATAACCACACCAATCAGATTCCACAAATCCCACATAATGCAGCAAGTGATGTTTTATTAACTACATGCAGAATCGCAAATGGCGATAAGTAAATAAAAAAATGTCACTTAATACAAACCTGTTGTTTCACTGAATCTACAGCCATTTTGTGTGTACAATTTTCTTTGCTAGATTTTCTAGTATGCTTTTTATTGCGCCACCAGTGGCGCTGATTATTAGACGTTTCAGCATCTAATTCTCTACTATCTTCTCTAGTCGATGAAGTGCCAAGAGACTAACAGAAAATAACAAAACCAAAATAAAACCATTCAATAACTAAATAAAAAGAAAAACAAATTAAAAACTCTAATAAGGGTAACTTAATATAAAAGCAAAAAATATGAGGTGATTCAAGCTAGTGTTTTTTGTTTGTTGAAAGTATGGGAGCTGTGATACACAAACAAAAAAGTAACAATGGTCAGGTAATCTAAGATAGATGGAAATCAAAAACTGATACTCTGTTAATGACAGATAGATTAAACATAATCAGGAATTATCACTTTTACGGTATCATCTAAAATACTGATAGTGAGGCTGTGGAAGAGTAAGAATTTCTGGTCAAAACTGTGACAGTAGTGCACCAGGTTGCTATATATAGAAACTAATATTCTTTAGCACAAAAATTTTAAACAGAGTTGAGGAATCCTAATTATAAGTAATCAGGAATCGCCTATCTAAAGATTGCCATTACTTTTAGGTAGTCATAAGCATTACAATTAAAATTATAAAGTAATTTGTAATCATTAGCGATTACGATTACAGTAGAATAATTTGTAGTTGTGAAATAATTTATCGTTGTCAAAAACATTTATTGGATAAATTGGCTATCGGCTCAGTGCTGAGGTGGCTTGCGACCACTAGTCCCGGGTTCAAATCCTGGCCTGGGTATAGATGTTTAGTGGCGTTTTTAATGTGTTACTGAGGTGGAAGCAGTAGGTTAGACCACTATTAAGTGGCACAACATGTCTAGTCGCTGCTATTTCTCCTGAGTTCGTTTCAGTTGCGGTAGATGGCAATATTGCAGAAATTAATTATTAAAAAAAATAATAATATTTATTAATCATGGCTTAAAAGATGACACCCTGCAGGTTCAAAATGGCTGCCAGTGTACATTCACTAACCGAGATGTATGCCAATCATATTTTTGTAATTACTAAGTGGTAATTAATCAATAAGAAATAAATCAGCTTGATACTTGTTTGTTACGCCCCAGTGGCATAGCTTGAAGGTTTAGAATGTCTTATCTCTGGACTTCCATTAACCAGGATGTATGCCAGTCTTATTTTTGTATTCTCTAAGTGCTAAGTATCGATATAAAAAATGCAACGACAGATTGTCCCAAGCACCTTAATACCACTTAACCCTATCCACCAAAATAAGAGGAGAATTATGATTTTTTTTTCGGACAAACCAAAAATAAAACATTTCATATCCTCTTTTGACCATCGGCATACTTATTTTAGCAATTGTAAGTTAAGGTGGTGCTTAGTCAGTTGCTTACTTATGGGAACATAACAAGTATACTCTTCTGGTGAGCAGAAGTCACATGTCAAGGTACTATTAGTATATTAGTATATAGTATATGCTATCTTCAGTCTCTACTCATGGTTTAATCACGAATAAGCGATAGCATATTGAGAGGAGGGGGGCGCCACAATGAGATCTCGCCCCACCTGAAAAACTTTCTAGAGCCGCCTGTCCCTGATGAATAGTAAAATTTATACAAATTATCCTACTATTTATACCTAAGTTCTATGACTTAATCTTGAGAATTGTGGGAATTTTCAAGTCATAAGAGTTAATCTGTGATCTTCTTAATAATACTGTATCTTATAGGTGTGTTTAAGACAATTTGTTGGTCATTATAAGTGGTACAAGGAATATTTTTATAATTGTTCAAGAAGGTTGAAAGGTTTACATGTACTTTTATATTTATCTGTCTAGAAAATAGGTAGTTGCCTTCAAGGCAAAATGCTGACATTTCGGCATTTTTATTGTTATATTTAAAATTGAGTTCTTATGGTCTTTATATTAACCCTTTGTTGATTATGCTTTTACAACTTCTCTGCCCAATATTATAGGTAGGTATATAGACAGTGTCACAAATGTTACAATTCTTATATTTAATTTCATACACACCAGATTTATTAGGATTAGTTATTTTTTCCTTATTATTGATCAATATTGTTGCTAAATTTGTTTATTCACGCTGATTTTAAAAATACCTAATTTATTTAGTATTTCATTAAATTTTTTATCTACTAAGGGAAACAGAGGATGACACTTTGAGGTATAAGATTTCCATTTATCTTGAATCAATTACTCTCTTGACCAAAATAACCATTTGTAAATTCTACACTAGGTAAAGTGCTATAGTAGTTATGTAGGGTGATCGGAACAAATTTAAAATCAGAGTGCGCCTAACAGGCATCCACGACAGATACCGTGATACTGTCAGACGCGTTATACAGCAAAGGGCTGCCAACTAGAATAATACATAGATCATAAAATATATGCCAAGGCGTTGAAAATACGAAGATGTAGTCTCCTAAAGGAGGAAAATATGTCAGATTTTTTTTCGTTATAATGAAAATAATTCGAACTAAACTACTGATGACATTTGGCAGGTCTATCTTAGAATTATTATAAAATTAAAAGTTGCCTCCTATACAGGTAGGTAAATATTTAGCAACTTAGTTTAAAAGATCAATCGTGCTTTTGGGACACCCTGTATATAACAACACCAATTTAAAAGTACATTTTCCACTGAAATATAAGTCCAAAAGTATTTAGTATTAAATATAAAGTAGGTAGGCACTGATGTAGTTGATTTTGAAAAAAAATATTCCTACCTATATTTTAGTTTTTACAAATTATCAGGTTTCATTTTAAAAAAATCAAAAAATATTTTGCTTTAGTTAAATAGGTAGGTGTAGGTAGGTAGATATCATAGCAGTCAGTTGTTTTTTTTTACGTAGCCATCTACTTAGTATATCAAACAGAACATTATCAAAAAATAAATCGATCAGCATTTAAGGAAAACTTACAGAAAAATACTCAGGTCACCATACAAACTTCTATACACAACAGAGCAAGCAATTTGATTTTAAAAAATGTGAATACCTAAGTACCTAGGTATAATAATGAAAATAACGGTGCGATTTTAATATAATAAAGCTACTTTTAAATTTGAAAACTAAACAGTAATACCTACGCAGATTAATATTTAAATTATAATATAAATAAGAAACAAAGTGATATTTATACTCTATTAAGTACCATGCAAATACAATCAAAATGTGCAACGATTTCATACTAAAAAAATACGGCAAAGCTAGTGTAGATATTATTATAATTTTTTTATTTACTAATTAATTAGGATGCTGCTAAAAACTAGCAAGTTTGTACAAAAATTTAAGACGTAGATGTCAATAAACGGCGGACATATTCAGCATGACTAGTAAATCAGTACGAACAAAGAATTTAAAAATACATGAAGGTTTTCATTATAAAAACAAGTGCCGTATCGACAAATTACTGGAAATTGTTCAAGCGATGTTATTTACTAAAAAATGAACTTGAAAACTATGCACCTAAACGCGCTATAGCACTTTTATATCGAGATCTAGTTGACGTTTGCTTAGTAATCAGCTGTTTTACTTCAAACAATCGAATGTCAATATATACATCAAAACAGCTCCGTTTCGCTCAGTTTAAGGCTTAAAATATTACGACTTACCTCGAATTTGTTTCTACCCGCATAAATCATATTATTGCAGGTTGAACTGGTCAAATTCAGGTATTTGTCTTGACAAACTCACCACACAGACACCAACAGAGAAATGATTGCTAGACTGTTAGTACAATGTCCTTGGAACGGGCTGGTCTAAGCGAATCGGAAGGCATGGATTTGTTTATGAGCGCTCCGATTGGTTGCGGCGTGTTCAAAACAAAAACAACCCCGTCGGAACGTCTGCCTGACGAGACGTCCTGGAGGTGAACGGACACAAAATGCAATGTCCTGGCTACAAAAAGATTTCTTGTCTCGTACAGATCGTGTATTGTATATTAGCTATGTAAGCCCGATATTCTCTTCCGTTTTTTACTCTTGTAGGGTGTCAACCGCATCTTCATGGAAGGCGCTAAGTGAGTGCTAACCATAGATCAGTGATTATGTAGTAGGTAAAAATCACATCAGTAAAAAGAATTAAAAACGTTTTGTTATTGCAACTTTAATAAATAACTATACCCTCTCTAATTAATGCCAGGGCGGTGTGAGCTGGGGACGATCTATAGAATACATGCTTATTTGAGCAATTTGTAACTCGAAAAGAAAATTAGTTCCATTCAAATTGTAGATTTAATTATTATTTATTACATAGGTAGATACATTTATTAATGAATACTGTAGCATTGATTGCAGTATATTATATCTATAAATTATACCTAATACTATCTAATGTATATTTCAATCAACGGTAGGTACCTATATATACTTAGTACCATTTCTACATTCTACCTGATGTGAGTTGAATGTGCGGATCATTGACCACCAACGTTAGGTATAGTTTACATCGTTTGAGGTTACCTACTCCTTTTAAAAGGTCATTAACTTCGTGAATTGTTTGGTTATGAATGTGAATATGATAGACTAAACGAAAAAGATCTGTTTAAAATTCAATACAGAGCATCGAGATATTTCTTTCATTCCTCACTTTTACATGTCATGTTTTAAAAATTAAAGGAATCTTTGATCGAGATCATTTTGCATTAAAAATTCTATTGGTAACGCAAAAGCACCGTAACTGCCAGTTATCTTAAAAAATTAATAAAACTAGCGGAAAAAATAGATTTTTCAGCTAAAAGTATTGTAGGTTTTTGAACAGAATAAAAAATACCCTGGGAATCCCAAATACTTTAGAAGATACGCAACTTGTTTCATTTTCCAGAGGTATTCAAAGATTTTTTTAATCCTCCTGGAAAAAATCTACTATTAAGTCATGTTTCCAGAATAATTAATATCACCAAAAAAATTCACTCCCATCAACTTTCTAAAATAATTAAATATAAGTACCTATACATTGTTAAAAAATGTATTCAATTATATTGTTATTATTTGATACGGTATTTTTCATATACAGCGTGTGTGCGATTTTAAGACCGAATAAATAACGAAATATTTACATTTAAGCTAATATCTTTGTATTCATAATGTCTCTTTGACAGATCTTCTGCGATCCGCGAATTATTCTAGCTGATCTCCCCCTGCTGCACAAGACGTCTGACAGCATCACACCAGCTGTCGAGGTTGTCTGTTTAGTGCACGAAATCGCCAAAGTTCTTTGCAATTATAACTCCTTAGAGACACTATATAGTTCAACCTGTTGGAGGGTTTTCTCTTCGTCACTTACAATCTGATTTACCCTAAATTGTTCTATACTGTCTCCTCTCCGATGGATGTGACCAAGAAATGAGAGGATTTGAGAAAATACGTTGGGCATATTTCTTAAAAAATCGAGGTATTATAGCGCGATGGCATGTAAGGAATTCGCAACAAACATCTCCAGACCCACATTTCAAAAGCATCAATATTCTGTCTGTTTGTCTCCCTAACAGTCCATGTCTCAGAGGCATAGAGAACCTAGGATGTTAACAATGATCTTTGTATATTTCGTGATATTGTTGTCAAAGAACTTAGCAAGGAAAAAGCATGGAATAGCGGCCTTCACATTTTTTTTAATTAAATTTTCAGAACTCTTTTGCACACGTATAAACGACAAATTTTCTGAAAATTTTAGACCTCAATTATTAGGATTTGAAAAGAAACATTTTAAAAATTTTGAAATTTGACACCTTAAAAAAGTTTATTTGTGGAGACATCACTTGAAAAATAAATTATTTAAAGTATTTCTACTGTTAATTTAAAATTTCAGTCAAAGGCAGATATGTTATGTGCTATTTCAAACAAAAGTACTCGATTGTTTACCCGGCTCTCCATTGCAAGTCCCTTATAAGTTCTTGGTTCATTCTTAATATTGCCGGTAGCATAACCATAGGCTAAATGATATTTATTTACTTTTATTGAATTTATAGAGTTGTTCATTAAACTAACAATATTTATTATAAATAAATAATTTACAGCACGCGTATCAATTAATATAAAGTAGTAAAACAATATTTACAATAAGTAACAAGTGATTCTAAAAATCGGCATCGCTTGTATTATTCACTATTCTTTTGTCGTCTTTTTTTATGATTTTCAAACTGACTTTATAGATGAATTATACCCTGACTTCTTAAAATAAAGATTTCTGCCAGTTCAATTAGGAAACTTTTTCCATATTATCTAAGTCCTATATTTCTTTGAAAGGTGGTACACAGTGGAAACAAATATGAAGTCTTTTTTTCCCTAAGGAAATGGCTTTGGGACGTAGCCCGTATAGCCACGATAAACTGTAGGTATTGCGAAAGTCATTATGTCTATTCTAACTTAATCGAAAAAATGAATAAAAAAAATAATAAGAAAAACAACACAAGGAATAAACAAGGACACGCCAATGGGTCCTTCAACAAAATATGAGACGTCTGTTGGTAGGTGTCATTATTAAACAGTAGGATACAAAAAATGAAATCTACTTTTGTTAATTTCTGTTCCTATTTAATACCTGAAATGTGTTCTTGGGAATCCTCATACCAGAGATTTAAAAAAAAAAAGAAACTTGCATAATTATACATATTTGAATTGATATTTGGTTTAAAATCACTATAAAGTATTTCATTGACAAAAAAAAAACATCTGATAAAATTCCCACTTTCCATTTTTCGACTGTGTGTGCAACACACCAGTTTCTACCAAAAAAATCCATGTAACATCGATCTGTATAATAGTATAGGTATTCTTGTCATTTTATTTTCTTTACAGAATTTTTGGATTTGTTTGTTGATACCAAATCCAGAAAATATATTTTCAGATTTTCTATTCTGTCTGTCTGAATATTTTAACACAAGTTCGAACACGGCTATATATATTTTGATATAATTTTGTACAAATGTTGATAACTTTCCAACATAGAGAATAGGCTATACTGTAGATCAGAAGTGGTGGAAAGGTAAGAAAAGACGTTGGAAAGAGTGGGGAAGAGGGTGAGAAGTGAGAAATATGGGTGCATATGGTAAGTAGGTGGTGGGATATGACGAAATGGTAGAGATATTATTAGAATAGTGGTAGATTCACGTGTACCTTGCCACGAGCATAAGCTAGTAAATAAGTAAAACTACACATCTCTTTCTGGTACATTTATTGCAATTTGCTGAAAAAAATTGCATAACATGCACTCTTCATGACTCAACTGCGAGGTTTATATGACTTGGAACCTGCAGCAACAACAGCTCTAACAGGCCAGCCGGTTCCAATATGGCACTGGTCGCTGCAGTACATTCCAGGAGGGCACAGATTTTGCCACGGGCCAGCTTCCGATAAGGATCCTTCATATGTCAACCCAGTTGTGGAAAGATAAGGATACATATCCGAGTAAATTTGCAGTTTGTAATTGCCTGTATATTCTGACTGCAAGCCCCTAGGAAATTAGAAGATCATTAGGTACTAATGAAACTAATACACTAAAAATTTTATTTCAAAGTTACGAAATGAATATGTTAAGATTTCATTTAGCCTCATATTAGATTGTTGAATCTTGAACTCTCAATACAAATTTTCTGCAACTATATTTATTTCCAGGTGGCATATGTTTGAAGTCAAGATATCTGTTCTAGAATTTGTTAAAAGTGATGCTCAGATTGTCTAAAGCAATGCTGATGAGTACTTGCGGGTAGGGCAACAAACAAAATTTTGCCATTACTGGCGCGGCACCAATTGTCTAGAGCAATTATAAAACTCTCAAAATCTAATTTAAAATAATTTAGTTAAAGACATTAAATAATTCGCTTAAAATGTTTTCCGTTTATGTACAAAGTTTCCCATTTTCTGCAATTTGAAAAACATTGTTATATCCTTTTTGGTCAATGTTCAGAGCTTACAGCTCTGTAGATTTTTTTATATCAACGTATTTTTATTTAGAATTCTATTCTCAGCATTGAATAGTCTAAACTCAATTCACCCTAAATTACCAACAATAATTTTTCGCACCGAATATCTCTGACTTTAACCCCATTTTCATTGTACTATTTTACATATTTTATAAGTGCTAATTCATATTGTTTACGCGATTTTTGACAATAAAACCAAAAACAATTTTGGAGGTTGCTTATTCAATATCCGCATAATCAAAAAGCTTTTGAACAGATTACAGTCCACTACATCACACATCAATTGTTTAAACTATACCTTGAACACCACAGAAAGTACAAAGATATCCATGATTATTAATTTAAATCAATAAAATTATAATAAGATATAAATTTAATGTTAGCAATTAGTGGTGTTTACAGTTTAAAAGAGAAATATAAATTTTTAGGAAGAGCATAAATAAAACCTTGTATATTACACATGTGATATACATATTTTATAAACAAACTTGTCTGGTTACAGATGTATGCTGTAAAATAGTGTATATCACAAATAAATAGCTATAAGACCACTTACACCATTAAAGACTACATGTTTCTCATTGCATTATTTGCAGATAAAGTCTGTCTACTGAATTATACGCTAATTTTCAACTCTTCCTGTCCATAAATGATTTGTATATACAAAGGCACTAACATAATATTATACCTACAGAAATCAAACCTTCTTTTCAAATTAGGACCTCATTAAATATCAGTTATTGGCTAATTTAAATATTGGGATTTGATGGAGGTCTAAGATAGGTAATTACTATTGTGGCATCTATAATTATATTGCAGGTATGTAAATTTAAAAACCCCAGTATTATTATTTCAAGGTGCATGCTGTATTAAATTGGTTACAGTTTCATGGACTTGAAGCAACAACAAAATTGAAAACGTTAATGATGAGTTGTGTCCGCAATTATGTGCAGTGGCTTAATTTCAACATTTTTAATGGGTAGGCAGGCATTTTTCACCAATAGACGGAAGCAAAACGAATCCTGTAATTCTTAATCGATAATCCTATAAGGGAACATCCATAAATTACGTAAGATGAATTTTGACGTATTTCTATCCCCCACCCAACCACATGTAAGATATAATTCTTCAACCAACCCCCCACCCCCCCATTCCTTGCATAAGATATTCATTTTTTCAAAATTCTTTATTTTAGGGGTAAAAAGATGTATATGTATGTTATTAATTTATGTTTAATACTTACCAAGTATATAGAATTTAAATTTTTCTATACTTATTAATAGAAGTTTAGGCGAATACAAGTCATAAACAATGAAAAAATTATATTAAAAAAAATCTTACGCAAAATCCCTTTCAAATACCCATCCAACCCAATATAAGATTTTATAATTTATTAGCAGAGACCCACCCACCCTCAAATAGTTCACGTAATTTATGGATGCTCCCTAAACCCAAATGACTGAGGGAAAGCGAGTGCTACAAAAAGTTAAGCCACAGACAGAATACCCAAAACCCAAATGACCGAGGGAAAGCGAGTAATATTACACTCCAAAGTGGGAAAGAGAGTGGTGTGAAAAAACAACTTGGTAAATAAGGGTTGCGCAAAAATCGGAAGACTTGACTATCGTTCGTCTAATGGTTGTGCAAACGTTCTCCAGATGATTGTCGTTTGCATACATTCGCTGATATGTTGGTGAGAGCTCGCTGATGTGTACAATTTGAATTTCTTGCGATAACTCCGCGAGCATTCGCAACTTTATAAACAAATTGTAAATAATAATATTTTCGATTCCAAACTACTTCTATCATAAAGTATGAGTCAAAACAAAAACAAAGTCATGTATGTTAAGTCGAAAAGATTGAAGTTTAAAAAGTTGTTAACGTATAAACATTGAAAAAATGGCGTTTTTTAGCCTCTCTAACTTTGGAATGGAAAGACATTTTTAGATTCTGAACGCCGAAGGATTATAAAAATTACATCAATATAAAAGTTACACTGATTTCCAAATTGGAAGTTTTTGCGAATATAGGCCATGTGTGTGACAGTAGGCAACCTAAGTATAGTAATCATAGCATGCTATAACTTTGGAATCATTAATGTAATTTTTATAAACCTTCCAGCATTTTTTTTTTTTTTTTTAGTATTCACTATATGTAATACTCTTGATAAAGGCCTAATAAGCCGAAACATATGTAGTGTATTGCAAAATAGGGCGATGAGAATAATTCTCAGATGCAATATACACCAATTTTAACCATGTTAAGGGTTCTGGAGTGGATGCCTGTATCTGTTAGAATTACCTACTTTACGATGGTTTTTATATTTAAAATTCTAAAGGGCTTACTACCTGAGTATTTGAATAGGTTTATTACATTTAAGAATGAAATTCACTCATATAATACCAGATCTCATACTGATATTCATATTAGTCGAACTCACCACTGTAGAGCAATGAATAATATATTTTTAAAGGAGTTCGATTTTACAATAATTTACCCAAGAAAATTAAAGACAGCAAGTCCCTAAACACTTTTAAACATCAATTAAAATTGCATTTAATTAAGTGGTGATTGATCTTATATTTTTAAAGATATTACTTAAATATTTGGCATATCGTGGGAAATTTATTTGTAATTTTATAATACATGTCTTTTATTTTGTGTATTATATTTGTATATTCGACTGATCTTATGTTTTTGTTATATTTATATATTTATGTATTAGGATTTACCTATTTACAATAAAGTTATAGTATATTGATTGATTCATCTAAAAGCAGTGTTTAATTTATTATTAACAATTATTTTGAAATAATCTTTCATTCAAAAGTTATTAAAGGTCAAAGAGACTGAAAATAGCATTTTTTCAATGTTTAAACGTTAACAACTTACTACATTGTATGAATAAAACCAAAAAACCATAACAGGCATTTTTTAATAAAAAAATTTTGTTACAAAACTTGTTCGATATTATTCAAAAACCCTGAATCCCAAGTTTGGTTAAATTCTGCAACCCTCCGAAAATATAACAATAACAGAAAGCGAATTGAGGCAACTATACAGGGTGTAATTAGTTCCATGTCATTAAAAAAAAACTGGTGGTAGGGAACGACAAGACAAACAAAAAAACCTTATATAACATGGGGTCTAAAGCTCATAGTTTTGGAGAAAAAAAAGAAACAAAAATTTCGCAAATTTTCAATAAAATCTTTTGAGAACTGCTGGAATATAGAGGTAGGTTTAGATCATCGCGCGTGTCTTTGCCTATGATACTCAATATTTGTGTAGATAGCTATAAAATGTCGGCGGTCTTTAGCGATGCGGTAAATAAGATGAAAGACGTTGACGTTTTCTGAGTGTTTAGTAGATCTAATCTGAAGAAAACTATACTCTAACTCTCCCTTGTGCAATATTTTAGTTACTGTGGGTGTTTCATTATGTACACACGTCCAACCCGCCGTTCGTTGTTTTTGTTATTTTTGAATTTCGCTGTGTATTTATAGTGAAGATTTATTTTATTGACTTTACCGTTCAAGTCGTTAAATTCTTACTTAGGTACAGACACAACTTACTTGTTCGTTCTTATTGTATTCCGTTTTGGATTTTGGACCAAGTTTTTCTTTTATTTTTCTGTATTGACAACGTTAGTTGATAGTTTATTGTTTAGTGTTGAACAGAGTACGTATGTCCTTAATTGGAAGTACCGAACTGTGTATTGATGCAGATGCAGAGATTTTGAATAATTTACTTAGGTGGTAAGCTTTTAACCCAGGACACTAATTTATGTTACAAATGTTAATAAATCACATTTAAATATTGTAAATTATAAACATTAATCCAATATTTTGTTCCAAACTAAAAGACACACATGTAAAGAAATGCTCTGTTTAAACTTCTATGGCCATTATTTGCTTGCAGTTGTGCAGGAAAGATAACGAATTATTTACCTCTTTATAATTGCCTCAGTTCGGTTGAGGCGGTCCATCAAAGGCGGTCGATGATCCAAGGCCTCTTTTACGACAATTTAAAAGTTGTATAATTGGGAACAACAAGTCCATTGATCAAGAATAGCAGTGATTCTCAATTATTTTCTACACGAATATTAAAAAATATACATATATTTAAAATGTTGACCTAGGTCAGTTTTTTCAAAGTGCCCCTAGAGGGAAAGTCATAAAGGTTTTTTGTTTGTCTAGTCGGTCCCCATTACCAGTTTTTTTTAATGACATGAAACTGATTACACCCTGTATTGTGCTGATGGAGGTTTGATAAAACATAATATTTAATTCTTTTGGTTGTACTTATTAGTCATTTGTGTAAATTGTTTCAAAAAAATAAATTTAGAAATAACTTTAATTTAAATGCCTCGGAAGGATTTTTTCATTAAGACCTCATTTTTTAGAAATTAACCAAACTTTGGATTCAGGGTTTTTGAATTTAGTATCGTAGATGGCCTTGCATTTAAAGATGGAAAGTGATTTGGTGGTCTTAAATAGACCTCGATGACCTCTATCTTTTAAGATCAGTTTGATTCGAATTGAAAAAAAAACAAAACAATGATTATGCTGTTACACTCATAAGTGAGACCCATTTCCATTTTAATATTTTTTATTCTGTTTAACTGTGGTTAACATTGCAAGCCTTAAAGTATTTGAAAATATTTCATTGCATTTAAGTTGTACATGATACAAATAAAAACGATGATCGCCGATAGTATGGAGGTTAACTTTAAGGTTGCTTATGCTTATGCTTATAATTGCTTATGCTATGCTTATAATTATTAATACGATCACACAGTTCAACAATTTTTATATGTATTTACTTTTTGATTTTTTCCGTGTAAGGAAATTAAAATAATATTTTTAAAAAGGTTTACCAAGTAGCGTGGGTAATAAAGTGTATAGGGAAAACATAAAAAACCCTATTTAAAATAATTGACTATTTGTTCGTTCCTATTGGTGGAAAAACGCCATGTCAGCGGGTTGGAGGAGGTAAGTGAGACCCACTGTATATATAAGACTTTTATTCTTATATTAACCCATACTCTACCGTAGAAGTGTATTGGAATCGAAAATTGCGTTATTTATGATTTATTTATAAAATTGTTATTAGGAAACTTAATTCGCAAGGGACGATTTTACTAATAATTTTAAAGAAACTGGTATAAAAATTAGTAAAATATCCTAAGCAAACCGTTTGTCTAGAAAAGAAACCCTAAACCCATTAGACCTTAAAGTTCACTATATGATCATAGACGTGCCACGCAAAAGTAATGTATAATTATAATTAGTAGCCTGATATTACTAGTCTTGAACTCTCTGTCCTCAGGGCATCTGGGGTTTAAGTCGCTTATCTGCGGTTTACGAGTATTGAACTTGCTTTCCCCCAGGCATCTGGTATTTAACTTTAACTCGCCTGACTCGCCAACATATTGGGGGGGGGGCAGGCAGTTGCCTACCCTTGCCACCCCCCCCCCCCCTAATTACGCCTATGATTATGTGCATTCAATTCTGCAGATCGCGCCTGATACTAACATGTGTGTTAACGTTAGACATGATCCGCAGAATTGAATAACGCCGCATGCCTACTGGTGGTCATGGTCATTTCTGTTACCATCCATGACTATTTGCTCACATTTGCTTGACAAAGTTGGAAAATATCATCGCAGAATGGACAACAGTCAACGGTGTACTTATAGTAATTGGTGATTTTAATATAAATATGGCACGAAAAACTTATTATTCAGAAAAATTAAATATGCTTATAAAAAATTGTGGACTAATGCAAATTATGAATAAATTTACAAGAGTAACAAATGAAAGCAGTACTATAATTGATTTGATTATTACAAATAATAAACAATTGGAATTCGAAGTACATACTACTCCAAAAATCACAGATCATTCTATTATCACAATCGAATTAACCACTGAAAAAAATAAGCAAATCACTTATAAGAAGAAAATGAGAAATTACAATAACATGAATGAGCTCCAGTTTCAGTTAGACTTGAAGGATGAAGAATGGCTACCAGATTGCACAGATACAAATAAGATAGCAGATAAATTAACGCACACACTAATTAATATGTTAAATAAACATGCACCTGAAAAAGAAATTTGTATTTTTAACTCTTATGGAAATAAAAACTGGTTTAACACTGAGGTAAAACAAAAAATAAAAGACAGAGATACAATACAAGAGAGCAATAATAACAGGAGTAGACAGTGACTGGACAGATTTCAGAAACAAAAGAAATGAAGTAGTAAAGTTAATTAGAGAACAAAAACAGAAATACTATGCAGAAAAGGTAGAAGATGTAAGAAATGCCCAACCGAGCTATGGAAAATATTAAAAACATTAGTTAAAGGCAACGTAAAAAACAAAAAAACTGGAATAATGTTTAATAATGAGCTATGTGAGAATGATAAGGAAATAGCCGAAAAATTCAATAACTACTTTTTACGAAGTATTGAAGACATAACTCTTAGTCTAAACAAAAGTAACAACTATGAGTACATACTAGAAAATATGGATAAACCCTCTAGTCATTTGAGCAATTTTAAAAAACTGAATTTTAATGAATTAAAAACAATTGTCAGAAACTTGAACAACAAAAAAAGCAGTGTGGATGGGATAAATACTAAAATTTTAAAACTGTCCTTTGAAGGTATAGGAGATCGATTCTTACAAGTGATGAATACAAGCATGGAAAAAGGGATATTCCCCAAGTCGTGGAAAACTACAACCATAGTACCAATTGAAAAGAAACCAAATTCAATACTATGCGAAGAACATCGACCCATAAATATGGTACCGTGTTATGAAAAATTGTTAGAATTAGCAGTGAATGAACAATTAGTGGGCTATGTAGAAAGTAATAGTATTTTATCTAAGTACCAGTCTGGTTTCCGCAAGAATAACTCATGTGAAAGTGCCCTTCAATCAATTCTATTCAACTGGAAAAATGCATTAAATGATAAAAAAATTATTGGTGCTGTGTTTTTAGATTTCCAAAGAGCGTTTGAAACTATTGATAGAGAACTTTTGCTGTTGAAATTAGAACATATGGGAATTATTAACTGTACAATGGATTGGTTCAAAAGTTATTTACAAGATCGTTATCAAGTAACTAAATTCGGTGATGATGTCTCTTCTAAAATGATTACGAAATATGGAGTTCCACAAGGAACCGTACTAGGCCCGAACCTATTTATATTATATATAAACGATATTGTTAAATACATCAATAAGTGTAATATTCAGATGTTTGCGGATGACACGTTGTTATATATAGTGGGTGATGATGTAAATGATATTATGTCTATACTGAATGAGGAACTGAATATACTAATTAACTGGTTAACTGATAATAACTTAAGGCTGAATATAAACAAGACAAAATACATGATAATAAAAAGTAAACATAATTCTCTTGATGTAAATAACAATGTCGTTCTATCCATCAATGGCAGTGATATCGAAAAAGTTTCAGAAATTAAATATTTAGGAGTGATAATCGATCAAAACTTAACCTTCAGTAGGCATGCAGAATTCTTAAGAAACAAGGTTGCGAAGAAGATACATTTTTTAGGAAAAATTGGAAAAAACCTAAATCAGTGTACCAAAAGAACAATATATAACTCAATAATCCATTCTCACTTCCACTATTGCTCAACAATAATATTCCTCTTCAGTGATTCCGAATTCAGTGTTTTGTAAAAAAAACAAAATCAAGCCTTAAGAATAATCTTACAATGCAACAGATATACAAATATTAAGCGAATGCTGGATAATGTTGAAGTCCTAAGTGTTAAACAAACTGTGATATTGAATACTATGACTTTTATTTATAAAATGTTAAATGGTTTCTTACCAGAGTATCTATTAGAACATTGTACCTTTGTTAGAGATATTCACCATTATGGTACTCGTAATCAAAATAACTTTTATGTAGCGACGGTTAGAACAAACTATGGTCAAAATGATTTATTCCACAACGGTCTAAAAATGTATAATGAATTGCCAGACAGTATAAAAGATAGTGCAAATATAAAGTCTTTTAAAAAAAATTGTAAGATACATGTCTACAATAATAGCGAAATTTAAATGTGATGTGTTTTTTAAATTATGTGTTTGTATATTATATATGATTATGATTATATGATTATATTATAATATATATATTATAATATCTTGTATGTATATATTACTGTGTTGTTGTGTTTTTTGCCTCTTTTATATTTTCGTGAAGTGAAAATAAATAAAATCTGTTTGAAATTTGAAAAGATATTAAATAAGTTAATATAAAATTGATTGGGTTTTATTTATAAAAGTTTATTTGGGACGCCAGGTAATTTGACAAAATTACCAAAATTAAAATTTTATTTGTTTTGTCTTTCACTTTACACAATAACCAGAATACTTAGCATGAGTTCCTGTATCAGAAATACTCCTCTCGGGCTCAAGCAGGTTCAGTGCTCCCCAAAAGACACGAAATTTGATTCCTTATCTGAGATTTCAAATAAAACACTCTTGTTCGATTTATAAAATAGACAAACTTTATTACATAGGATTTCCTGGTAGAAAAATATTATTATGGTTTAGAAAAAATGGTGACAATTTGCAAATACTTATAACTAAATAAAATTCTTACAATTTTTACATATTCTGTCCCCAATATTTACTTATGCAAAGGAAATTTGTTTTATATTCAAATTTGAATTTTATTCAAGACCATGGGTTTTTTAATTTGTAATGCATTACCTTTTTGTTGATGCAGAGAAATGTACGTTCCTTCTACGAGACTCGGGAAACACGAAAACAGTACCTATGGCTGGACTCTTAATAAGCAGTTCACTTTATTCTTGGTATTTGTCGTACGTAGCGATGCACTTTTTGTTTAAAAAACCAAACTGGATATCTTCATTTTAATGTAAGTAACTGTACTTACTTTTCATTGTTCAACCAAAGCAAAATACGATGTACAAATTCGACGAAATCACTTTCAAACATAGGAACAAAGTTAATTTTCTTCCAACATGTCAAAAACTTTTTATTTTCCTTCACTATGACATAAGATTGGATAATTTAAATTTTTCAATTTTCTTCTAATTATAACTATTAAGGATTTAAACTACCTTTTTTTTATACGATCTCTTTCTTGGCTTGAGTAAATGTTCAATCCTCCTTCTATTTATTCCAAAAAGAAACTCTTTTCTAATTTTTTTGACACTCCTTCATAACAATAATCAATAATAATTCCCTCGATACTCCCAACATTCATGATTTTTTTAAAATATCGGTTTCATTCCTTCAAACTGACATTTTTTCCAAAACTCAACAAACTAGCCTTGACTTTGTTTTTTCTGATTCTTTTAGTACTTATGCCATATGATATACTTTGAAATAAAAATGTTGTTGTCATGTATGAATTTCACAAAAATATACTTTAAAACTATATTTAACATACTTTTTATGCTACCAGGTTGTCCTTATCCTATATTAAACATTTTATGTGCAAATGCACCTATCTAACATATTTCGAACAAAGAATAATCATAGAAATGCTTTCAGGCATTTAGCCCTAGCTTCACCACGAAGGTGTCAATTTAATCAAATGAAATTACAACAACTTATACTTACTATAGACTTGAGCTGTGGACCTTCCATTCTAAATGTGAATAGGTTTCAGGTACAAGAGTTTATTATTTAAACAATTACATACTAAAAAAGTTCAAAACAGCGATGCTACGCTGGAAATTTACACTGTGTCCCCCACATAGCATTAGGATTTGAGAACTAACACTTCATGGATAAAGTTCTGGTGGGTTTTTGTGCATTTTATATTATTTAAAATTTATGCGATCCTATAATAACTTAAATTTTATAAAAGTTTATTCTGCGGTATCAGTTCACACTACCTAAATCTAAAGTTTTTAATACAGTTCTACTAATGCTGGCTTTGGCAGTCCATTTAGCATTTGTAGCTGATCAGTGGCTAATATTTATTCTAATTAACTTTTAAAAAGTCACTTTTATTAAGTTATGTTTTATATATCGGGGTATGTGTTGAAGTGTAATACACTTTCTTAAAATTAGATTTTGACATATATTCTCATAATTTCAACCTTACAAGGTTGCTTTTCTTGAAGTCTCAGTCGAACTCACCTGGGAACGAGATTTTAGTATGGTTCTGTGTAACAGCAACTCATTATCAGTATGTTGGCTTAGTTTTTATAATTAGAAATAAGCTTTTTGTCAAAACATACAAAGTTCTAGAAATTGTACAAGTTTCAATATATGTGAGCTCTAGTTATCACCGCAATATATATGTATGTTTCTCTGTATTTTTTTAGCTATGCTAGTAATAAAGTATTATTATTATTATTACATGGTCATTTTAACATGGCTAACCGTGGACACACTGCATTTTATCAATGTTTGGTTCAAGGATGTAAAAGTGCTTCACTTCGACTCAGTCTGAGATCTTAAACACATCGAGTCCACAAGTGGCCACATT
Source organism: Stenurella melanura (assembly GCA_963583905.1). Taxonomy (NCBI): domain Eukaryota; kingdom Metazoa; phylum Arthropoda; class Insecta; order Coleoptera; family Cerambycidae; genus Stenurella; species Stenurella melanura. The sequence goes on from OY757310.1 coordinate 189,004,988, forward strand.
GTCCCAAATGACCACTGCTGAGTATGTGATTGGTAATAACAGAAATGACTGCCAGTGGGCATGCGGTGCTGTACGTGTTAAATGGTTATCTTGTACAGGCTCATACCAAGCCACTTAGACCCCACAACAAAGTTGTTCCAAATTCAGTGGAGGGTTATCATGTCGTATACATACTCTAGTCAATCGGGGTAAGATCAGGTCAACTTTCTTTTCTATGTGTCTTATTGTTACGTTAGCAATATGGTATTACCATGCGATAAATTATATTCTCTAACGCTCCGAGATAAAACATGGTAGCAAATAGACATCTAGAAAATCAACAAGCCTTTTCACAGGTCGCTGGAGATATCGTAGTAAAAGGCATGCATTGTGAGGTGATAAAACGAATTTATCTGCACTTGGTTGCAACTGAAACCAATTCTGATTGGTTTAAAACAAATTTCTTGCTGCATGACTTGTTAGTTCAAGTTGGAGCAAGTAAAATCTGTACATGTAAACAGTTTTGTCCTAATAGAAAAATCTACTTACATGTGAGGCACGTGTTTCTGAGCTCTTGATAGTAGCTTGGGTGGTAATTGGAATTTAAAAACAGTTTTATCAAAGACCGCTGTGTTTCCAGTCAGAGGCCCACCTATTGACTTTGTCATGGGCTGAAAAATTTTAAATGTTTGGTTAATTAACATAAAATAGGATGGTATGGACCTGAACTTTAATTAAAGAAAACAGCAAAAATTATCTGAATTTGTAAAAGGGAGATAATTAGGTGTTTTCACAATGTGCAAATTTGCTTTTTTGATATTATTAAAATGAAGTAGTTGTTACACTAAAGCACTTATTGATATTCTAACAGCATTCTATCGTCCATCAAATTAAAATTTCAACAAATAAATAACATAAAGTTTTAGTAATTGAACTAGTACGCAAAACACGCGGTAACGTCATCGGTTATTTAAGTTTCAGAAATCGCATTTTAAAATTGTTTAACACAACATTTTATTCACTTTATTTACGTTTTACATGTGATTAAATAAGTATCGCCTACCTAATACAGGATTTGTAAAAGCTACTATAGAAAATTTATCTGCAAAATAACGTGTTTATAACAAAAAATGACACTGACAATATAACTGATGGCGTCATGAGTGTGTAGTGAATCGATGTAGTGTTTTTGGCGAAAAAATTTCAATACAAAATTAAAATGGCTTATTTTAAGGCATTATTCGACTGTTTCTCAAAATTCAAGTGTTTTTAACTATAATAAAGCATTATCTTCACAGTGAAAGTGAATTCAAAATTTGTAAAAACACCTAATTTCTCGATGATGCCAGCTTAGTTCGCAAAACACATGTTGAGTGAATATTTTAAATTTTGGTGTTTATAAAAACTACTGGAGTATCTTTGATAAGTGATATTGTTTCATTCATTTAAGTCAGGAGACGGCTCTTTGTGGAGACTTGCTTTAATAAATTATTATTATTTAAATCAAAAGAGCATACTATGTAAAGACTGGAGAACAGCGGCGGCCCGTGAAATTTTGGTAAGCTATAACTTACTACTGGAGCATGGGACCCATGCCAATGAATGGATCACTACCAATGCCAATCAGTGGAAAAAAACATTTGATTGGAATTTGCGAAATTTGTTTTCAAAAAGTGCACTGCCCCCCCTGGGATCTGGAAAAGTACTTGTAAAATGTCTATAATGTATTTTCGTTTTCGAATAAGGAAGAGAATATAAGGATCGGTTTTTAATTTTATCCAAAAATCTTCATTCTTTATAAAGTTCATCATTTTGAAATTTAATTTTACACTGATATTTAATTTATAACATTTCAAAATGATGTAATAGTACAGGCAAATTAGCCATTTAGGGTAACAAACATTAATAAAAGGATCATCTCTGGGATTTAAGTAGGTAATAACCTAGAGAATGAGATGATGCATTCTTTGCATTTCCAAGTTCCGGGAAAATTCAAACAAATTTGGAAAAACTTTTTGATTTTCGGTTTTTTTGCTCTAGCGGCCAAAATAATGAAAATAGAGAAAAAAGTTTACAACAAAAGTTGTAGCTCGTCTTTTTCTCTACAAAAAAGGCATTTACAAATTTTTGTCTTACTTAAGCCGTTTAGAAGATAAATCGGGTTTTCCACTTATAGTTTGAAGCCGCCTCGAAATGTGCGAAAAATTAGAATTCTCCGGGAGTTTCATACGACTGGGTTCATCAATCGATAATTCTTACTATTCAGAGCCCCTAAAAAATGAAAATAACATAAAATGTAGAGAAAAGTCTCAGCCTTAATGTGGAACTAATCACAAAATTCATAAAAAGTTTTATCAAAGAGAAAAAGTGTCAGAAGACGGCATAGTAAACTTCGTACAGTTGATCCACAGGTTTATTCATATCTTTGCCGGGAGTCGTTAGAATGACAATTCATTTTGCTTATATATTCTTATTTAATGATATATTAATCCAATTAACATTTTACTGCAATTACTTTTGTTGGAAAAATATGCCTTGCGATCAAAGTAGAGGGTATATTTCTCATCGATCAATCACCTCCAAATTTTGGAGTTGAATTCGCTATATCTTAATTAATAATAATAGCACAGTCTTAATTTTTGGATTATAGGTACAATAAAACATATTCTTTCGAATGACTTAAGAGTTTTTTAAATGCATACACATCAATGCATAAAAACATACAACTTATTTGTTTCTTAACACTCTTCAATGAAATTTTCACAAAATATAGGCTAAAGTGCGTGGAATCGAATCCATGTAGTGAAAAAGCACCCATTGTTACGGGAGAAATAGACAGGATGCATAAAACTCACAGATACGAATAAATCAACTGTATAAAGTTTACTAAGCCATCTTCAAACACTTTTTCCTCTGTGATAAATTTTTTTATGAATTTTGTGATTAGTTCCACATTAAAGCTGAAACTTATCTCTACATTTTATGTTGTTTTAATTTTTTTAGCGGCTCTGAATAGTAAGAATTATTGATCGATGTGTCAGGTCGTACGAAACTCCGAGATAATTCTCATTCTCCGCGCGTTTCTGAGGGGCTCAAAACTATAAGTGGAAAACTGGATTTATCTCCTAAGCGACTTAAGACAAAAATTTGTAAGGACCTTTTTTGTAGAAAAAGAGACAAGCTACAAATTTTGTTGTTGTATTGTTGAAAGCTTTTTTCTGTACTTTCATTATTTTAGCTGTTAGAGCAAAAAAACCGAAAATCATAAAGTTTTTCCAAAGTTTTTTGAATTTTCCCAGAACTTGGAAGTGCCAAGAATGCATCATTTCATTCTACAGGTTATTACCTACTTAAATCCCGGAGACCGGAGATGATCCTTTTATTATAATTTTTGTGAGGTTTTTACAAAATGTTGCCTTCATTGCCTGTACTATAACTTTATAAAGAATGAAAATTTTTTGATAAAATTAAAAACCTATCCATATATTTTCTTCCTTGTTCGAAAAGAAAATACACTATAGACATTTTACAAGTACACTTTTCCAGATCCCGGGGGGGGGGGGGGGAGGCGGGATTGGGAGGGACAGTGCACTTTTTGAAAAAAAATTTCGCAAATTCCAATCAAATATTTTTTCCACAAAACATCTCCATTCGGCCTTGGTAGTGATCCATTAAAGTTTGGCATGAGTCCCATGCTCCATTATAAGTTATAGCTTACCAAAATTTCACGGGCCGCCGCTACTGGAGAAGCTCTATAATTTGACATTTAATTGTTAATCGATAATTAAAAGTAATACAGGTATATTTCTAACCTTGTATTCTCCAGAGACATTATAGAGTGTTGGAATATCTTCCCTGGCCTTTGCAGCAACTTCTGGACTAATCGGGGAATACGTTAAATTATTCTCAGTCATATAAATATCCAAATACTTCCAAAATCCTTCTGCTTCTGGAGGAACTGCCGGTTGTAAAGGTCTCTCTAATCCAGTAATCTAAAACAAAAACATATCGTTAATATATAATCAATATTATCCGCGCCAGTTGTCTCCAAAGAAACACAATTATAAATTTATATATATGTGAAGTCGATAAGTATATTTTATGAAAATAGCTGCTTATATAAATTATTCATTGTAGACTTACCAAACATTTTCCAGCCGTCGAAGGTGCACTCACTTCCCTAAAATTGGGTCTGTAATAGTTCATCCTGTAAGAATCCTTCATTTCCGATAGAGTCGCTGGAATAGGTGGCGGAGGATCTTGGAACATCTAGAAAGGCATTAAATCATTTTTCACAGTTCCAACATCTAAAATGTTTTTATACACTCACCTTTTCTTGAACATTTCTTATATAGTGGACACTGGTGGATCTACCAGCTGTTACGCATTTTTCTGATGGATCCCTTTGGTTAAATTTGAGATTAAACTCTTTATTGTAACAGCTCTGGTTTGCATCACGTAAAGCAACATCTTTTTCCTTTAATTCTTGCTTGATATTTGCCTTGCATCTCTAAAAACGCCACAGGTTTTAACACTGTAGCTAGGCAAGACATTTCTAGACAGATTTCATACAATTACAGTGCATGAATTCAAGAATCAACAGCTTATCTTTGTGAACGTTTTAGGTATATGTGTGAGGGTATTTTATTGTTTGATTTGACTTTAGTTTCTGTGCTGCATATTTATATCGTAACCTACCTAGATTACTATTGAAAAGTGTTAATGTGGATACATAATATTAGATATTGTGTATGAACATTGTCAATTAAATACCCAAAATAACATTTCAAAATGTACATAACTTACACAATCGAAATCTTGTGGAATGTTGGGAATGAACCTGTGATAAGTTCCAGTGCAAGTTCTGTAATCCGTGGCTTTATTTGCAACAATTGGAATACCATAGTCCACATGACTTTGTGTATTTTGGGTACACACAAGAGGAGGCATTTTGTGGACTCTATTATGTTTCAAATAGGATTAAAATTCCTTGGAGCAGCTTATACTATATTGATCAAACATGGGTAGCAAAAGCACAATAATAACTAATCACTCATTGTGTCATGATTATAATGAACTGTCACTTTTTGTTGTCACAACTAATGCTGTCAACATATGATTCAAAGTGTAGGATTGCGAATATAGTGACTAATAGTCCACGGAAATCAGCCTAAAAAAGGAGGAAACCTGAACAAAATTAGTAAAAATCTGAATTCTTGCACAGACATTCTTTGAGGTGCCCCAAACCCAAATAAGTACACAAAAATCACAAAAAATTCAACATGGCTACCAAGATATTGAAGGTCAAAGTTTTTGTAAATACCTCGCATCCTATGCATCGGATGCCATGAGGTCAATATGAAAGTTGTAGTGAATTAAATAATCTACAAGTCGCCTTTTTTACTTTTTACCAACCTTTGCCCTTTTCGAGATAATCAAGGTCAAGTTGTAGATAATGGGCTTGTTCCATGATATTCTTTTTATATGGTTTTTATACTTTTTCATATAGTACTCGATATTCTCATTATGCACTTAAAATTTCGTTTTGTTAACTTTTTCCGTTCTCGAGATATAAGGAGTTGAAATTAGTAATAGTTGCAAAAACCGAGCGCTCATTTGTGACGTCACTATACACAAGTGACGTAAGAAAAGTGACTTTCTGGAACCTTTCAAATTTAACCTGAAAATTCGAAAAACATGGAATTTTCAAACGCTTGTAACTAAACAAATACGCCGAGTGGAAGTTCGTTCTATGTCTCTACGGAAAGGAGAAGGTCGGCGATGAATCCTAATCGTAAATTGCAGGGTCAAAATCGAAAATTCGTTCCGACAGGAGCGAGAGATAATTGTAATTTTTTGACATTTCACCAAATTGTACTCCCCTAGTGTCAAGAAGTAAACAAAACAAACAATACTTCGAAAACACACATAATTATAACAACTAAGGGGCATCAAGTCTATTGAGATCGCCGAGTCTATGCGTATAGTGACGTAGCGCTTGGCTACGCCCCATTTTCGCGAGGTGGAGATTTATAGTAGTTTTTAAGATACTAAACGTGCGAATACGATTCTGATTTTTTGCAGATCCATTATTTTATACTTGCACTTTCGATTTATGAAATAAAAAAAATATGCCGAACAAGCCCATTTAATTCTCTCCAACTTTGACATTGACCTCATGTGTATGCGATGCATAGGAGAATTTTGCAAAAAACTTTGCCCTTCAATATCTTAGGTAGCCATGTTGGGATTTTTGTGGATTTGGATTTAGGACACCCCAAAGACATAAACTAATACTACTGCTAATTAAAAAAACTTATCTTTTTCATCTACAGCTGGTATGTCTATATTGCCTTATAAACACATGTTGCCCCTATCCAGTTGAAACGGTCCCAGGTAGTTTCTGTTACGAAGCGACGGCCGAGACCCAGCTGGCACTACACTAGACATATGTTTACATTATTTTATTTTTGGTACCAACTATTAACAAACATTTTACAGTAATTTTCAATTTTGAATTCGGTGTGTGCTTTGTTCTTCACTTCACTTTATGCAGAAAGTTTTAATCTACCGATGACATAAATTTTATCGGGTTTAATGCAGTTAACAGATTCTTTTTGTGTTTTCTTTGGGAATGTCACATGGCATATCCATCCTCGACTCGCATCAAACTTATTCTCCAGAGAACAATAAATATTTTAGCTGGAAAAACATTTTAAAGCGATTTTTGTAACAGTAGTACCTAATTTAAAATTATTTTTATTTTTTATAGATAAATGGCTAAATTAACAATATGGACATCTCAAGAACAAAGAAACTACATTAATTTTCTGAAACAATGTATTACAAACATATAAAATTACATCAATTGTATACAATCCTCATTGACGTATTCAATAATTAGACTTTCCCCATTTACAATACTATTTTTCTCTAACAAAGAACTCAAATCGGCAGAAACATTTTTTGAAATAATTTCTTTATCTTCTTTCCTAAATAACCGTAACTTTTTCTCATTATTTTTATTATTATTGTTTTGTAATCGCAGTTCCTGGGCAATGGCATCTATTACTCTGCCAACTGTCCATTGATCGGATACAAATACTGCTGTGGTCTTTTCTGACTGTGGTTTCGGGTGAGTCACATAAAAGTAGATACGATTTGCGGTGGGAATGCTTTTGGCTCCTGTGGCTTTATTTTTTATTCTCATCAGTTGCACTTTAATCGCCATATCCTTGTTTTTTGCCTTCTTTTTAGCTTCTAGTAAATTATTCTCAAGCTGCAAGGGATAACGGAATGTTGAAGTAAAATGCTGTTACAAAACCGGTAACAAGTGTAATTGTGAATAATATCAAATAAAAATAATTATTTATGCTTGACATTATTTATGATATACTTTTCTGTCTGTCTTTCAGTGTAATGCTCATGAGATCAACTGCTGGGAAAAATTGTCTATTAATATTTCAATAATTTTCCAGTACCCACTTTAAATATTTAATTGTTTTATTTATACAGGTAGTGTTTTATTTATTTATTTTTTTTTATTTAATCATCTTATTTATATTAACTTATTATAATAATTATTATAATAATTTTATGGTCATCGCTTTTGTTAAATGCCATGAATAAAATTCCTAAACACCTTAATAAAATTTTAAGGTAATAATTAAAAGTTCTAAAAGAAACAACAGAAAAATATAACTTTCTGCTGGCTATGTTCTCATTATGAACAGGATAGTACAAATAAAACGAAACTTCTGTATCGTGCGGTGTGTATGATTATTCAGATAGATAAACTAGTATTTAAACATGCTGTCATGTGTAATATTGTGAATTGATAAAGGACCACGCACACCACTTATTTCCATAAATGGTGTGTGTGATCCTTTATCAACTCGCAACGTATCCGGGATAAGTTAAGTTGTTCCATTTTTCGATATGTTAAAGTTCTGACTTTCCTAATCAAAAGTCTCCATAAACACTAACTTGAAAGTCTTCGCCACTCTAAGATTTTAGAGGCCGAAATCTTCTTCAATCACACTGAGAGAAAAAGGAGCTTTGGGAATCAAAAGTTAAGCATGTAGTCCTAATCTTTTTAGATGGAGTTTTTTTTTAAATACTCATCAGGGGTTTACCTATAAGGCCTACTCTCTGTAAACACTTTAATTTTCATCTTAGGGAATAAAACGATGTAAAATGGGACGCATAATTTCAAAATTGTCATTAACGGGTCACAAATAAAACAATGGAATGCTTAAATTTATGACAGAAATTGAAACCATAAATACATTATATGCATATACGCACCACAGTTTATGAATAAGAAATATAGTAAGAAAATGAGGTGAAATGGGACGACTTTCTTGGAAATAATGATTAGTGGCTCACAATTCATGTAAATCCAATGAAATTATAGCCGTATATCAAAAATGTAACTACATATATGCACTAAAGTATAAGACTAAGTACCAATTTAAGAGGGGTAACTAAGATACAGAAAATGAGGTGAAAAGGGTCCATTTACTCAGAAATAGCAATCAATAACTAACAATCCATGCAAATCCAATGGAATTATTCATAATGCTTATGGATTTTATCAAAACCTTTTTGACGTGTGAAAATTTTTTGGCTGCTGAAGGCAACATTAAAAAAAGAGGACACTGGGAATAACCCGTGTTCTATAAAATTATTATGCCCGCTTGCCTCGCCATCATCTAGAGCATATCACATGGCAGATGCATTGTCGGACCTAGTCAATCATAGTCATCACAAAGTGTCTAATATATTTTGAGTAACACTAATGCAAGCGGCAGAATAAGTTTATAAAATACGAGTTATTCCCCGTGCCTCCTACTGTAACTTCTAAATAAATACATAAATAAACTTTTGAAAGTAGTTGTGAGCAGCTCACAGACGGCCTACAATCTTCTCCAAGAATAAAAATGTTTGTTACATTAAAAATATTTTGCTGAAAATCTATGAGCCTGTAGTTAAGAATAACATTCTATTTCTAACCGACGTTAAAATCTTTAGTAACTCGTATCATTCTACCCCATTTTGTCCTCCTTATTTTACTTGTAATCGTGCACATGAGTACCTACATGCACTCGCATATACTAAGAATCGATTTCAAACACAAAGATAAGATGTCGGTTCAATTTACATAAATTGTTAACCTTCAGTCACTATTTTTAGGTAAACAGTTCTGGTTCACACCATTTTCTTCCCCTTAATTATACAATCAAGAATTACATTGGATTTATGTGAATTGTAAGCCACTGATCATTATTTCCAAGAAAATCGTTCCATTCACCTTAACTATGTTCCTTATTCATCTTATTTTACCTTTTATTCCTAAACGTTAGTGCGTATATGCATTTAGTGTCTATATGATTTCAATTTTTGGCATAAAATTAAGGATTCTTTTAATTTATCACAAATTGTGAGCCGTTAATCGTCCCATTTTACCCCATTTTATTCCCCAAGATGAAAATTTAATTATATCATGGAGGGTATGTCTTTATAGGCAAATTCCTTGAGCATTTTAAAAAAAATTTCGTCCAAAAACGATAGAAATAGCGCTTGATTTTTATTACCAAAGATGCTCTTTCTCTCTCATACTGCAATTTAAGAAGACTTTAATGACTTCGGCAGCCAGAATCCGGTTTTTATGATAAATTCTATTTAGTTTCGTATAGTCGTGTTTTCATATATAAGCTCTAATACATACCTGTTTATCAACAGCGGCTTTGGCTTCATTAAATTGTCTGATAGGTGCAGCATATTTCTCTTTTTCTGCGGCTAAAAGATCAGCATCTTTATCTTCGCATTGGGTCAAATGTCGATGTTTAATACAAAAATGCTTCTTACACCTTTCACAAATTAAGGGCACGATACTTCTCTCTTTACAATCGACATGAGAACAAACAAATACATTTTCTATTTTCTTCAGTTCCTCCTCAGAAAGATACCTCGATTTTTCACAAGTTTCAACATGTATTTTTAAATGATCTGAACAGAAAACTTTGCCACATTTGCACTGTAGAGGAAGAAAGTCTAATTGTTTGCAGTCTGGTGCAGCACAATGTTTACCTATTGATGGTAATTCCATATTTTTGTTGTTGTTTAATTATTGGTGTTCGCTTAGGGTAGTAAGGAGTATGTCTGTCCACTTCTGCTCTTGCTCTTTTAAAGTTAAATGGAGATCTCCAGAATCAGCCTCTGGATCCGATAACTCCCAAGCTGGTACGGTAATGTCGTCCTCTGGAAGAGTGTCGGACCGCCAAGCGTCATCAATTAAGTCCACAAAAGAGCCGTCTATTGATACCTGACTGTCCATCTAAATAAAAAAAATCAAGATGTAAGTAAAGCAGATAATTGATGTACAAGTATCTGATACTTTAAGCATTCTTAATATTCCTCTTACTTATATTTAATTAGGCTAACTTACACTAAATAATTTATAATTAGTTACTGGTTAAAAATAGAAAAACATGACAAAGTACTTTTTGCTTTTTACCTTTACAACCCCAAATGGAATTTAACATTTAACCTCAATTGTTGGCATTTTATCTTACTTGCACGTAAAAGCTAACACGGCCCGGGCATGCGCAGTGCGTTTACAAGTGGTGAAGAGATTTTCTGACAGAGAAGTGGAAAATTTCTGTTATTTCCGTTTCTGATTCTCACTAAGGAATCACACTGCTTCCACATCGCCTATAGAATAATTATGAGGTAAGGGTAGTATTGGTGTGGTGGCAGACCAATATATACCAGAAAAAAATGTTAAGGCTTCTCGTATACACATTAAATTATTTTTTTTTTACCTCCTATAATGAGGTGGGGGTGACTAACATTTTTTTTCTTGTCCATACTATGCACTAAATCACAATTTTATTTTATTACCCCCTTTCATAATTGCACGGTGGTGCCCAATGATGGCAAAAAAAAATTGAGACCTTGTCTTCTACAAACATTAAATCGCAATTTTATGGACGTTTATAAGTACTACTTGATTTATCTGTTTACCCCCATTTCTCTCCAAAACCCTTCAATGGTTAAGGGTTAGGCTTAAAATATTAATCAAGTTCTAAATCTCAATATAATACATAGGTCTGCCAAATATTAAGTCATTATATGTTTTCTACCTTTCCAGAATAATCGTTCGCGTAAAGAAATAGTTATAGCCAGACCCACAGACATTTTTTTGCTCAGATTTAAAATCTCGACGTTCCATAACATTGTAAGCCTATTTGTCTTACTATAATAATTAATGCATTAATGCAGTCAAAAGGCCATATATTGATCGTTTATTTTTTAATAATCAGTCAGTAAAATATAGTAAATACCTATAAACCTATATTATGCATATTATACTTGTGTAACAATTTAATAATAGACTTCGACTTCGATTTTACGCAAAAGACACAATTTAAAATGATTTAAACCTACGCGCGTCGCCAATGTTGACAGTATCTCAGTGCGCATGACGGGCCGTGTTAGCTTTTACGTGCAAGTTTTCATCTTTGGCTTCTCACCAGTGCTACCAATATTATCAATTCTATAAATTGCTATTTGAATTGTTAAGGGCCGGTTTATCAATACGAGGATGAAGTTATATCCTATAGTTAAAGCAAAGCACAGTTTAATAATTACAGTTGGGTCACTATCAATCATTTTTGTCCAATGACCCCGTACTTCTCATGTACTTCTGCTATCGACGTATGGACTACACTGAGTAGGGGTTATTAAACTCCTTTAACCATAGGATAGCTTTTATATTCGCATTCATAAACCGGCCCTTAGTACTTATCTATAGTCTGTTTTTAAACCAGGAGGAGTAAACATGAAAGTTCCATTCAGACCATAAAAGTAACTAGAAAATACACTAAAACCTTTTTGGCGTTTTGGGCGACGAGCAATACACGACTACAGTGTTTTTGTGTGTATTTTATTACATTAGATAATAGGTTTGTTTTGGTTTTGAGAAATACCCTGTCCGAGGATAATTGAGTACACACTAGTAGTTCCGAATTGCGCCACGCCGCACTCGCGGCGCTACAATCTCCTCTCGCGGAGCCTATGAAATACTCAGAAAATATTTCCAAATGAGTTTTCTGTCTTGCACTACATAAGTATTACAACATCTCCATGCAGATGGCGGTGGCTACCACGCAAGTAATATACAACTCACACTACAGACAATGATTATAACGTGCTGTATAATATTAAATCTTGATTATTATGCTTTAATCATATACATATTAATTGTTAATAGGTATATGGTTTTAATACATCATTTGAAAAAAACTGTGACCCTAAAGAGTAAAAAAAAAAACGTCAAAAATCGCCTTAATCGGACTTAATTTTAGTCCTAAATGATATTTTATGGTAAGACATTGATCCCTTTTAAATTTTAAGTTGAGCCTACTTTTAGTTAGCAAGTTATAGTTGATCTTATGTACCATCAGCCTTCAGGCTTGGTGCCAGAAATAACACAAGTTCACAAAAAAAACTAATCTGCGCTAAAGAGATCACTAGTTTTGGGGTCGCTGAAGACAAATCCAATGTCAGAATTACGCTATTTTTCATTTTGTTGAAGTAATAAAATGCAGCAGCCCTGAGCAGATTTTAATAATAGTTAACATATTTATTAAAATCAAGTGATTTTTTTAAATAAGAATCGTTGATTTCAATTAAAAAGTTAGTCTTACAGCCGGTTTTACAATCACAAGTTAACTTTCATATTAGTTGACTTTTACTTGCAGGTTAACTGTAACTTTACCGACACATGCGTTTTTCAATATAAAGTTAAGTGATGATTTGTAAACGAGAGGTTGTGAATAAAATTTATAATGTTGGTACTGGAAAAATGGGTAATATACATAAAATGTATGAATTTTGGTCCAAAGTCACGTCACCTGCTATCAAATATAAATGCCAGAAGTAATTTATGAGTTAGTGGTCTATTACTAAGTAGGCAGTATTTAGTCTCGATCTATGTAAAAAATCTCTTCCATCGTATTCTACGAAAAAGTTAGGTCTATACAGGATTACCTTGGCTACTCATCACTGCTACTTCGCACATATCCATTTTTAGGCAAAATATCAAAAAAATATTTTGTGACAGTTATTTTATAGGTTATAAATTGCCAGTAAACTGCCAACTTCTAGTTTACCCACACCTCATCTGCTAGTAAAGTTAACTACTAGATAACTACCACATCTAACTAACACACGCCTCTTAATTTTAGACCCATTTTATACTATGCCATTTTTGCGACTTTGCGAGGGACAAGGCAGGTGGTGGTGGGCATCGGAAAAGTCGAAAAAAAAACGCGAGGATTAACAACTTAAAAGTTGTGCAATATGTAAATATGAAAGGAGGGCTGTACAAAAAAGACATAACGGTTCCAAAAAAATTGGAACAAAAATTTTTTTGGGTTGTAAAAAAAAGGAATTTTCAAATGGCTGCTAAAAGCTTGTTTGTGGTCAAATTGACTTGAAATATTGACTATATGTCAAGTACCTCCAAAGATCTTAAAAACTAAATTTGACGCACGTTTGAGCCCTCTGTTGCAGTCTAACAACCCTTTGAAGCGTAAGAAAATTTATCAATATAGGTTTTATATTTCTGTTGATATTATAATTAAAAAATAAGCACAATTAAGTACAATTGTTTTATTATTTCTTTAAATAGTGCAGTAATGAATTGTACATGCTTGTTTAATAAAATGTGTACATGAATGTAGATATCCACCACTAAACATAATACACCAGCCTTTATGGTTTAACTTTCAGCAATAATGTGAAATAAGAATAAGCAGTGTACATCACCTAAAACAAAAATTTTGTGATTTAATGCAACTGTTGTAACAGGTAAATTTTCAAATTCCAAAATCAACAAAATTAAATCCACTTTAGTTGACATCACCCCTATGGATGTTACCTATTTCTTAGGGCCGGTTTATCAATGCGAGGATAACAAGTTATCCTATTGTTAAAGTACAGTTTATAATACAGTAGGGTCACTTCCCTTACTGAGTGTAGTCCACGCGTCGATAGCCTTACTCCTGCTAGCTATCGACAAGTGGACTACACTCAGTAGGGGAAGTATTAAATTAATTTAAGAAAGGACAATTATAATTCACTTATCACTGATAAATAACTATAGCGTTCTGCAGCGCAAGTGACTATTGTCTTACTTACTATCATAATACTGTCTCTATGCGGGTCGCGCTCGACCCACATGGCGTTAAAAAAAGTAGCTAAAAAAAACTTTCTAGTATTACCATAAAGAATTCAAAACAAGTATTTCTCTAGGTATAATACTACAAGGCGCGCAACCAACTAATGTGCTAGAATTAGGTCCGCATTGCTAATTGAAAAAAAGCGTAAACGCAAAAAAAACGTAACTGTATGCAGAAAAATGTGCTCTTTCAAATGACAATTTAAAAAATGGGGGTTGCCATTTAAAAAAAAATGGCGATGACGTCATAATTTTAAAAAAAATATTTCCAGCGCTTTTTTTTTAAAATAAACAGATTGAGAAATATATTTAAAAATCGACGGATCTGAGCTAATTTTTGTCACTTGTTTTGTAACTATTTCAATGAATTTATTCCAACCTTTACGTGCTCACTGTATAATGGAAGAACCTCACTTTTTTTGATAGAAGGCAATCGATAAATTTGTATAAACATTTAGAAATATTAGACAATATATATATTTACGTGAAGAGTGCTGTTTTATAAGGTTCTAATACACAAAAGTACTGCAAACTGAAGAGTATTTCGCCAATCAAGATTGCATCATTAAAATTATAAAATTAAATCTTTAACAACGCAAAAACTATTGATTGGATTTGTTACAGAAAAAGCCTTGCGAAAATGTCCTCAAACATTGATACTAACCCCTAAGAAAGTGGCTAATGACATGATGTTAACTCCTGCAGCTTTCAGTACTAAAGGCCTTTGAGATCTCAATAAAATTAAAACAAGACTTCTCCTTATACTTGGTGATGTTCCATACCATTCTGTATCGTATACTGCCGTTGAAATATCTGTACTCTAAAATAAATATTATTAAGATAATATACAGAGATTCAACAAGTAAAAATAAATCTAGATACATTTTGTCACCAAAATATGCGATTAAATCTCTTAAACTTGGATAAATAAAAAGCAAACCTTGTATCCTTTCATGCCGACATTTCGACAATCTTTACTGTCTTCTTCAGGACCAATGAGGATGTAGGTTTTCAGTGATAATACATTTAGAAATACTGTAGTCAAACTCATGGATAATGTATTGCCTACCTGCTTGCTGTTAGCACTGAGCTCAAAGCTGACGCATGGTTCGAATAAATCCGTGTTAAATGA
Source organism: Stenurella melanura (assembly GCA_963583905.1). NCBI lineage: Eukaryota > Metazoa > Arthropoda > Insecta > Coleoptera > Cerambycidae > Stenurella > Stenurella melanura. The sequence goes on from OY757310.1 coordinate 189,020,347, forward strand.
AAAAATATTTTCAAAGAATCAATTGTTTATTTACAATTACAATGATAATCCCTAATCTCTAAATAAGAAGATTATATTGTTATTCATAGCTATAGTGCTAATACTACGAAGGTATACTATCGTATATATGAAAACGCTATATGATTATCAAATATAAAAAAATACAAGTGAAACTTATTTCAGGAATGCAATGAAGGAAAAGCAATGAACATTTTTCAAAAAAACAGTGAAATAATAAATAAATAATAAAACTATAACTTTTCTGAAATATAACACTTGGTATACTCTATTACAATGAACAATATATAAAATTAAAATCTGTATCTGTTGTAAACATTGTTTTAAAATACCTACCCCCATTTTTCAACGATGCATGAAGCATTTTGTGATACATCTATACGTAAGATATGGCTTGCTTATTTTATCTGCAAATAGTTTTGTTATTTAAAATGAAAACACTCCGTATATTTTAAAAATCAAATACGCCGAAGTGTCGCCATCCATCATAGAAATTTTAAACCATTTTAACTAAAATCACCATTGAAATAAAATCTCAAATAATCAAGCAATGAAACAATCGAGCATCAACTCCGCCAAGCTGGCCAGTAGTGCATTGTGGGTATTACCTGTTATAGTGACTTGTGTTTAATGCTAATATTTGTATGTACTTTTAAAGTTTGGCTGTTAAATAAACCCCATTTTCCAAATTGAAGTTTACCGGTTAAGAAAGCATTGTTGTGAGAACTTTTCGCGGAAAAACAGGGTTTACATGATTTCGACTAATTTCACGCGTGCCGACTTCTTAGTAGTTGTAGTTGTGCCACGATTTTAATATTCAGAGAGTTATAAAGACAATCTAATAACAATAATAATAATAAGATATTGTTCTTATGTAAATCAATATTGTGTTGAAATCAATCTTTCTAGTGTGCACCTGTTATTACGAGATGACATCTTCACTAATAGTGTTCATGGTACAAGGAAAGAAGGTAATGCATTTTTGTCTTGTCTATAAATTATATAAGTGTGATATCTAATAGATATCCTAACATTTTATCATCACATTATTTGTAATTACACGAACATGATATTTAAAAACTTGAAATAGGCACCTACTACGATTTTGCGCAAATTTATCGGACATGGGAAATTGATGAAATTAATGCCGTTTTCAATTATTTGTAGAGATGCCTACATAATTAAGATATGATACAAGAGATAGAGCAACATCTTTTACACAAAATAAAACGAAATTATAAAGTTGCGGTAACTTTTGAGAATACATCTCTGAATATGTCAGGAACATACCAAAAGTTACCTACATTAGTCCCTTAAGTGTCATTTATTATTAAACAAGTTAGCTGTAAAATAGCAATTTTTGTCAAATATCTCTTAAAATATTTTTTTTCTGAAGAAAGTAATTACTGCGAAGAGTATCCTATAGAATGTGCAACAATAGAGCAGTAGCAGCTGACGTCACAACATGGCCGCCAAACTTGCCTGGGTGGTAATAACCTAGTTTTGCATTTGTGTGCTTTCTGATTAATTCGAGTTTTTAAAGAATTTGTAGTGCTTTTTTAAACGGTTTTTTCGTGTCACATCCATTTTGGGTGTTTTTCGTCTATTATACATTTCGCGATTTATTGATCTGACTTTAATTTAGTGTTTTATTTATGTTTTTCAACCGGCGTGTTATCTTCCGTACCTGTCAAAAGTTATTAATTTTCGATATGGTAAGTGAATTTCAGTGAATTTATTATAATTTTATTTATATTCTACATTTTAGGAGTCCCCTCATTACATTTCTAAGCTGAAATGTATTAATGGAGCCAACCTATATGATTTAAGAGTAAGAGATTGAAACTATATCGTTGGGCGATTTTTCAAAAATATAATATAGCATTGAATTAATGAACCATTGTGACCCTTCTTGTAAATAAAATTTATATCTAAACTATAAGACTATTATTATTCATACTTACCCTTATAATTATGTATAATATGTATAATTTAAAACATTCAATGATAGTAGACGATGCTGTTAAGTGTGATATTTTTTAAATTCTGTTGTGTTTTAGCTCACTTACCTTCACTGGTATTTTATTTGTGTACATTATCAATATTTTGAATCTCTGTAATTATAATTGTAAGAATCAGAACAGATACCAAACTAGGTATATAGCTATATAAAGTATTCGGAGCGTATTATGTTGTATATTTGTTCGCAATTTAAATTAAATGGAAACTGAAATGATCTCACAGTCCTATCTTTTTATTAGATTTACTATTACTCCTGCATTTCATAATACAAACCTCTGATTGTTGTTATTAATTTGATAAACACAAACTCGTTACAAACTTTTGAGCCTAACAAAAGTAAGACAAATCAATAAAAAGTTGAAGGGAAATATTTTAAATAGTCAAAAAACGTAGATTTTACAATAGGTTTATAAAACCATTAATATACGATTGATATATTGGCATAAATCAATGAGTATTTTGATAACTTTTAACCTAGTGTAATAATACTACCTAACCTATGTCACTGCCAAGCTGTAACTGAGGGTATATTAATTAAACATTTACTAAAATATGTCTTGATATTATATATGTACAAAAAATGTAAAAAATCCAATATAGCCTTTATTTTCACTAATTTATGGGTTCACAAAGATGTCAACGTTCTTGACACCAAACTTTACATTGGTAAAAACAACACTAATAAAGTATATATAAAATTTTCTGTCACAGTAGATTTAAAAAATATATATTTATAAACATCACTACATCTATCTGATGTTAAGAGATCCTCCACTTTAATTTATATTGAACGAAAATTGACCCCAACTCAAATGTCAAATTTCTGAATTTACCACCCAGGCAACTGACAGTTGGCAATACTGTGACGTCACTGCTACTGCTCTATTATATAAAAAGTGCAGTAAATCAGCGAAGAGTATAATGGTTAGCTTATAGGATTTCTGTTGCTGTGATTTTTAAAGCTTGAAATGTGTACTTTAAGATGCTTCAAAGGGATTTTATTTTTATTCTTTTTTAATTTATTTTATTTATTTATTTATTTAATCGTCTTATTTATGTTAACGTCCTGGCGGAGTTTAGCTAATGCTATTCCACCACTTAACCAGTACACGACGACGTAGACATAGATTTGGATTTGCCTCGAAAAGAAAAAAACACTTCCTTGCTCAAAAATTCGTGAAATAAGGGGTAAATAAACGTTAATAACTTTTATAAAAAAATTATTTAGTGTACCTATCCAGCATGTAGTAGGACCTCAAAATAAGCAAATCTGATGTAAAACAAATTTTTGAAATAGGTATATAGATAAACCTATACTTTTCAGGAAATATTGAAACAGTCAAGATTTTTCGCTAAATCGACTCGATGTTGATGTTTCTAAAATTCTTATTCAATTGAAATATCGAAAATATATTCACGTGGTACCTACAGGGTTATGAGCCAAATTACCTATAATGTCTGAATAACAGAAAGAGATAAAAAGCAAAAGAAAATCTAAGCAGCATTGTTCAAAATAATTATATAAATATTTTTACTTTTTATACCGACACAGGAATATTATTTTTTTGAGACCTCACCAACAGCACAACATTGAACATGTTAATCTGAGCGCAATTTGTTTAAAAATCCAGTTAACTTATTTTTAATGATATTCTTATCGAAAAGTCGGCCATATTCGATCGGCCATTTCGAATAACCTTTTTTGACATCATAATCTGTTTCAGCGACCTCGAAGACCCCTAATATGTCAATTTGAATTAAATTGCCTTAACATTTCTTAACTTACAATAATTTTGTTTAAAAAAAGTTTTTTTTGTTTAAATAATTAATAGAGGATTTCCTCAGAATCACATGTTTATAACTTTTTATTTTAATTTATGTAAAAGTGATATCAGAAGGTTCTAGAAAAATCGAAGCTTCCCGTAATTATTCCGAAATGAATAAAACTTTATATTTTTAATATTATTCGATATATTTCCACAGTTAACCACGCAACAAACATCTCCCGCACGATTTTTCCATGATATTAGCCGGAGGTTATGTTACACAATAACAAACGCTAAACTGCTGATTTTGACAATGTCAGTTGTAGCTGCGGCGTTCCCAACACGTCCCACTTTGGTTGCATTAATGTAAACCCAGAGATTTGCGCGTTTTTAAAAAGCTTATAATAAAATATTTATTAAAAACAAGGATTCTCCTATTCACGTACGTGTAAACGACACAGGAATTAACTTTCTACTTGGCCACTACGAGCACGAGCGCTAGCTGTCACGTACGGATAAGCTCCGCCTTTCTGGCGCTAGTCTATAATATTAGACAATGAAGCTGTAAAAACAGCAAAACTACGAAATAAAAACACTAAAAAATAAACTAACCTCGTATAACTACGCGTTATTTCATAAACAGAGACTCTAAGAAATTATTATTTTTCATTCATTCACTAGACAATTAGTTAGAGGTTTCTCTGCTGGGGAAACTCCGCAAAAATACAAGAAGTATATATACCACAAGAAAATCATTAAATGTATGTGTTTCGTTAATTTTAGTCACTCATGTAAGAATTTATTTAAGAAACTAAAGATCTTACAGTATATTCTGTCTATATTCTCACATATGTTATGATTAAATTGGTGCTTGTGAAAATTAGTTAATATTGTTATGTATTACACACCCTTGAAACTGGAGATTGATACGCCTATGCCTTATAGTGACTGGAATCGTGTAGAAAGACATAGAGATTTCTACAGTATGGTGGGAGAAGATTCTTGATTGTGTTCTGGATGGATCTAGAGGCAATTTCAGAGTATATAAGGCGCGATTACCGGCGCAGGCGGAGAAGTTTTATAAAAGTGAAGAAGTTTTACTAAAGTGAAGTTTGGTAGCGAAAAAAGTGAGCTTAAATATCAAGTAAACAAAGTGTATTTATTTTGGTTAATTAAGAAATTTGTGTAGTCAGTAAATTATTAAATAAAGTGTTAGTGGTTTACCCCTTGTTAAAATTATTTAGAACCCACGGATTCATACAGGGTGTTTTCCTAAAGGGTGAAAACACGTAACAATATGTAATGATGAATAAAAACAACATAAATATTCTCTCTATAGTACGGCCGAAAAGTGCAATCTGTTGAGACAGGGGCGTGCGGATTTACGAATTTCGAAAAGTGGCACGTACGTAATTCGAAGAAATGAAAGTACTCGGATTGTGTTAATTATGCATGAGCTACCATATGTCTTAAATTTAAAATATTATGCTTAAATCTGGCAACATTATCTCCACGTATTATAGCAGCAGAGCAGCAAATATTTGTCCGTTGCACTGAAACCATTACTATTGTAAATATATATGTGGCGCCACTGAATGCGTAGGTTAGCCTCGTGAAGTTCGTTTATCAGAGTTTCGCCAGTTTTACAGTAGTTGAATGAATTATTAGGTATAAAGGTACCACATTCAAACGTTTATTCTATTTGTTTGATTGCACCAATTACATATAATGACCTAGTCGTGGTTTTCATCTCTGTTAGGCGGATAAAACTTAATATATTTCTCTCGATTATGTGGGACTATATAGTAGAACGAGGTGACGCTTAAGTATTACATAACAGCTACTATCCTTTGACCAAAATGCCGCTGATTTTTTGCTTTACTGACTACACTTTTCGGCCGTACTATAAGTGCAATTAGATCCGCATATTGTTAGTATAGTATTTCTATTATTAATTAGGAAATTCAGTCTTAACTGTTGCTATCAGGATGTCATTACAAAGCCTGTAGGTGATAGAATAGCACCCGAAACCGCTTACTTGAATGCTGAAAACAATACCCGTATACGAATATAGTTAACCAGATATGTTATGCGTTTGTCTCAAACAAAACTAGTCGATTATTTACGAATACAAGTACGTTACCTGCTCTTCTTTCATTCTTAATATTGCCGGTAGCATAGCCGTAGGTTAAATGATATATATTTACTTTTATTGAATCATTTATGTCGTTGTTCATTAAACTAACATTATTTATTATAAATAAATAATTTACATCATGCCTATCCCTTAATATAATGTAATAAAACATCATTTTTTACAATAATTAAAAAGCGGTTCTAAAAATTGACGGTCGGAGCTTATGACATCGCTGGTGTGTGTAATGCTATGACTATAGATTAACCATTTTAGTTGAAAACATCAAACTAATTGTAAAAGAAATAAACTATGGCCAACACGTTCAATTTCTTTAGGGGTCGTCGGCACCTTACAGCTGTAAAATTTTTCGTATTCTACACCAACAAATATACTGTTATGAATTACACCCCCTTGGAACTGGAGATGATACGCCTATGCCTACTAATAGTGACTGGAAGCCTCTAGAAGGAGCCATGGACTTTTCTAGAGTGTGGTTGGAGAAGATTTTGGGTTAATCTAGAGGTAATTTCAGAGTATATAAGGCGCGATTACCGGCGCAGAGGAGGAAGTTTATTAAGAAGGCAGTTTATAAAAGTGAACAAGTTGAAAAGTGAAAAGTGAGGTTAAATATTAAGTAAACAAAGTGTAAAGGTTATTTTGAATTTGAAGTATTGTATAGTCAGTAAATTGTTAAATAAAGTGTTAGTGGTGTTTATCTCTTGTTGAAATTATTTAGAACCCACGGATTCATGCAGGGTGTTTCCTAAAAGGTGGGAAATACGCAACAATACTTACTCTGAAAAATTCAGCCATATGTAACATTTAGTGACGCCTTAGAACCTCTGACGACTGGGCTATTTTGTAATAAATGGAACATGATAGAAACAAAATTAGATAAAGTCTTTATATGATTCCTGGTTCAACAAACTTTCTATTTAGTGCATATTTGAAGTTAATCGGTGCAATTCATGTATTTTATAGATTTAGAGAGTAAATCCAAGAAGGCGGCCAATATGGCGGATTTCCCATACATAGATGTTTCTAAACTTTTGATATGTTGTTGGGGATATTATTCTAAGTCTAAGAAACCATGGTTTATTTCTTTTACAATTAGTTTAATGTTTAATCTTCTGTTCACCTAAAATGACTGGACTATTATCAACTATTCCTTTGTCGGTTTGCTCTTATGAATTTCAAACTGAGACTGGATAACCTATACGTCTATTTTTATGATAAGCCGCTATTGCACCCAGACAATACCATTTGTGTTCAGAGAGAAGATCACCCACTGATAGAAAATCATAAAATCAATGAAGTAGTTTAGGTGGGAAATGATCTGTGTTAGTGAATTAACTTTAGAGACCTTCTTACCGTGTCCATCAAAATCTGTCCATAGAAGCAGATTAAGAATAACATTCCTACCCATCCACCTAAGTGCATTGTAAACCTAAAACCATTCGAATAATTTGGGTCCATGATAATTTCTATTCCTAGTACACTTATTATGAGGCTGGTCCAAGTAATGTGCACCAGCATCATCACGCTAAAGGCGCTGTTGATTTCATCTGAAAAACTTGCAGAAGAATTTTATTATTCTCGAAAATATTGAGCTATTTCAATATAGAGTAGGGCTATGGGCGCATGAGTGGGAAAAATTATTCCGCGGGAAATTTTTTGCATAATCTTGTTTTATACATAGTACTAATTATAAAAGTTCATATTGCCACACTGCAACCCAGTCAGACATTGTTTAAACTGCATTTGTTTAAACAAATGAAAAAAAGCAACATTTTAAAATTGTCTTTATAATCTTTTGTACAATAATAATAATAAATACCTTTTCACTTTTTGCAATTTGATATTTCCAGAATTATGATTTTTTTTAAGTTGAGAAGCTGACGTTTTTTATTCATTTCAGGTCATTATAAACATATTCAAAAATGTAGAAAATTATGCACGTGAAATTTTTATACTTCCACATCCACGTAGTGGAGTGGAAGTATAGTGTTTTGTATTACACCCCCTTGAAACTGGAGATTGATACGCCTATGCCTATTAGTGACTGGAAACTTGTAGAAAGAGATAGAGTTTTCTAGACTGTGGTAGAAGAAGATTCTTGATTGGTTCTGGATGAATCTAGAGGCAATTTCAGAGTATATAAGGCGCGATGACCGGCGCAGAAGAGGAAGTTTATTAAAGTGAAATTAATAGCGAAAAAGTGAGGTTAAATATCAAGTAAACAAAGTGTAAAGGTTATTTGAAGTATTGCATAGTCAGTAAATTATTAAATAAAGCGTTAGTGGTTTACCCCTTGTTATAATCATTTAGAACCCACGGATTCATACAGGGTGTTTCCTAAGAGGTGGATACACGTAACAACTGATGTCAGAAGCGGAATTTTAACAAGAGGATTTTTCGGAAGTGTTGAGAAGACCGGGACAGTATTCACGGAGTTAGTACTAATACAGGAAGGACTAATTTACTGGACATTGTTCGAGGATTATTTTCGAACAGAAAAATGGTGTTAAGTGCTTTTTTGCGACATTTTTGGAACATTTTATTAGGACATTATAGTGACAGTAATTAAAGACTCTGAGCAAGACTTTTTCGTGTAGTTAATTAAGTGCATTTTCGTGAATTTTCTAGAACTTTTCTATTTGGACATTAGTGGCTAAGTGACAAAGACTCTAGATAAGACTTTTTTTCGTGCTGTTTCGAGATTTTTGGATAGTTACTTTACCGATATCGACGTGATTGTTAAATTTTGTTGATTTTATCGTAATTATATGCCGGTAACGACCAGAAGCTTGGCATCCGAAAAACAAATACAGGACTTATTCGCCCAAATGCAAAAGATGATGATAGACCAAGAAAAGAAACGCCAGGAAGAGAAAGAAGAACGGGAGAGAAAACGACAAGAAAAAGAACAAAAACGTCAAGAGGAAAAACAAGAAGAAGAGAAACGACGTCAAGAGGAAAAACAAGAGCAAGAGAAACGACATCAAGAAGAAGAGAAACGACGCGACGTCAGGAAGAATTGAGAAAAATCATGCAAGACTTGGACATTAAACAACAAGAAGAAAAAACGAACTAAGGAAAATTATAGAAGGCCAACAGAGTGCCATATTTGCCGTCACTGAAGAACTCAAAAATAAGGTAGCGGAAGAAGTCAGTGGAGTAAAACAAGAAGTAAATGAAGTCAAAAAGAAAATGCACCAGGTGGAGGGAGAAATAGACCAACTTAAACAACAGTTGAGAGAAAGAGGAAACCAGCAAGTGGTATCATCAGGCCAGTGATTAAAACTTCCCTCCTTGGATGGTCAAAGTTCCTGGATGACTTACAAGACAGAGTTTGAGGCAGCAGCAAGTGCAAACAACTGGAATTACGAAGAGAAGGCTAAGGCATTAATCGTGGCTTTAAGAGCACAAGCATTGGAGTTGTTCCAGACAATTCCGGTAGACCAACAAAGGAACTTTAGAGTTTTGGAAGCTGTCTTAGATCTACGATATGGCGATCAACACCTTGCCCTAGTGTACCAGACCGAGCTGAAATCACGTGTTCAAGGGGCTGGGGAAAGCTTGCAAGAGTTCGAAGCTGTCGTGTGGAGACTGGCTCACCTGGCTTACCCGAATGTACTGAAGGAATTCCAAGACCAACTGGCAGCGGGGGTATTAAATGCTACAACTGCGGCAGAGCAAGACATATCAAACGAGACTGTCGACATTGAAAGTCGAGGAATGTGAATGCTAGAAAGGTTGAAGGTGCGGGGGAACTAGGACATATCCAGCTAGAATGTTCACGGAAGAGCTTAGAGAGAGTAGAGGCCCACGCTTTCGAAGCCGAGGGGAAAACCAGAGGAAGCCGGTACCAGTGATACTGTGATAGGGAACGTGGTACCCCTAGAAAAGTGAAGGTTTGCCAGCTTCGGAGCATTACGAGAAGTCCACCACTACAAGGATATGAGAATGAAATGAAAACCCAGAAAAATGCAGATATTTCATCCGGAAGAAGGTGCAAGGAAGATTGCAAGTACAACCACCAGGAGAAACTGCAGGTCACGGGAGCAGTCAACACTGTTAAGTTGGAGGTACCGGATGACAGGATAGACGAAGTGCTCAGACAAGAGCAACTGAACGATGAAGAAATTGGGCCTATTTTGCGAGCCAAAGAAAGGGGAACTCGTCCAAAATGAAAGGATGTTTCAGGCAGAAGAGTGGGGCTGAAGGTACTATGGGCGCAGCGGGACTCACTGAAAGCCATGAACGGGCTGTTGCGGAGAGCATGGGAGAGCCCTGATGGAAAACAGGTGGTTATGCGTCTAGTGATTCCCAGGTGTCGAGTAGCGAAGGTGCTTCAGGAAGTGCACAATGAAACATCCGATGGACACTTCGGTGTTAACAAGACCTTGAGGAAAATACGAGAACGATTTTATTGGATAAAAAGTCGTCAGGATGTGAAGGCTTGGTGTCGCAAATGCAAGATTTGTGCAGCCATTAAGGGACCACGGACTGGAAGTAAGGGTGAAGGGTTCAACGCCGGAGCTCCTTTCAAGAGGTTGGCTAACGATATGGTGGAGCCATAACCAGCCAGTGACCGAATGAAGGCTCGATATGGTTGGAAGGGTAGTTCAAAAGGGTTCATCAAGGTGGGAGAGCTGGTTTGGCTGTACAACCCACAGCGAAGGAAGGGAAAGTCACCGAAATCACCTTGGGATGGACCGTACACTGTTATTACTGATGTCGTCTATCGGATTCAGCAAAGCAGAAAGTCCAGGATGAAGATCGTGCATTTCGATAGACTGGCGAAATACACTGATGATTCTGAAATGCCTGATCGGGACTAATATGCCTATTAGTGACTGGAAACTTGTAGAAAGAGATCGAGTTTTCTAGACTGTGGTAGAAGAAGATTCTTGATTGGTTCTGGATGAATCTAGAGACAATTTCAGAGTATATAAGGCGCGATGACCGGCGCAGAAGAGGAAGTTAATTAAAGTGAAATTAACAGCGAAAAAGTGAGGTTAAACATCAAGTAAACAAAGTGTAAAGGTTATTTGAAGTAACCTAACAATAGTAATCAAAATCAAAATTTCAAAACTTTCTATGCTGAAATAGGATTCGAATGTCATAAAACGTCAACATTTTAAATTTGAACGAAAAAAAAATTGTCTTTTTTTTTGTGCGCATGTTTTCTCAGGAAATTTGGTACACATAATAATATGTATCATGACGAGATCTGGAATTACATTATATTTTGCGCTAATGCCGGTGGTTAAATAGGAGTAAATAAGGGAAAATAGGTAAAGCAAGTTAGTAAGAGTACAGAAATTTGGCATTCGGTGTATATACTAGAAGCCAAGGCCTCAGATTTTTTAACAATATTTTACAACTCCCGCCCCTCCATTATTAAAAATAAAATATATAATGATAAAATAAAATTGAAATATTTACCTACTTGAAATTTGGTACATATATGTATTATAACGACATCTGGAATTAGATAATATTCTGAGATGATTTCGTTGAAGAGTTGGGGGTTAAATAAGATTGGACAGGGGAAAATAAGTAAAGCAAGTTGATAAGAGTACAGAAACTTGGAATTTGGTGTATATACTAGCAGCCAAGACCTCCGATTTTTTTATAACATTTTTCAACACCTTCACCATCCCCATTCCATTATTAAATGGCTAATAAAATAAAATTGAGGTATTCACTTGAAATTTGGTATACGCATGTGTTATAACGACATCTATAACTAGATTATATTCTAAGATGATTCCGTTGAAGGAGTGAGGGGTAAGTAGGGGTAAATAGGAGAAAATAAGTAAAGCAATCTGGTAAGAGTACACAAAAACTTGGGATTTGGTGAATGTACTAGAAACCAAGGTCTCAGAAGGGAAATAAAGCAACCTAATAAAAGTCCAGAAACTTTATTCTTTTTTTTTTTAATAACATCTGCCTTAAACACGTTATTAAAATTTCATTATCAATTATTTCTATATGCTAGAGTGCGAATATAGTCAATGTTTTCCTTTAAAGAGAATTGGATGGGAAATCTGGATGTGGAAGTAGTGATTCCTTAGACAGAGGTTTTTTTCAGATGCTTAGAGCTATTAACAATTAAATGCGTAAATTCGAATAGCCATTTTTTAGTTTTTAATATCGCTTTTTTCCGCACTCTGATTAGTATCCTCTACTTCGCTGTCCCTTTTACTCTCAAGCGACGCGCCCTAGTAAAAAAAATCCGGCAGAATAATTTTGCCCACTCATTCGCCCATACCTCCCACTCTAGTAAGAATTTTTCATTACATTATTGGCAAGTCCTCATTAAAATAAAACTACCTTAAACAAAATTACACAAGGCTCATTATAGTACTACCAAGTGTATTTACGATACTTACTCTACAATAGCCGTATGATATTTAACACACAAGTTAACATGGCCGTTTCGTTTAGAATAATCAACTTGTGATACGTTTAAAATCATTTCCTTCAGATATTTCAGGTTAGCTGCTACGTGCGTTACAATTCCACAAATAAGCATGGTCACTGTCATAACAATAGTGGTGCCTAAAAAAGAATTACCGTAAAACATAATATATAACGAAAAGATTCCAGATATTTTTCACAGCCCAAAAGTAGCAAACTCTCTTACTACGGTGGACATAACAGAAAACAAGGTAATAAGTGCTCTTAAGGGCATTAAACTGGACCGTAGTCCAGGACCAGATTATATACATCCATTATTCTGTGCGAACACCCCTTCAGAAGTGGGCCACTCTTATGAGACTGTGATGAGAGGAAGGAAAAATACCAAAAAGCCAATGGAAAACGTCCATTATCATCCCAATATATAAAAAAGGCAGCCAATTCGACCCTGGAAACTACAGGCAAGTAAGCTTAACCTTCATACCTTTCAAGATGATGGAAAAAATTTTGGTAGAGAAACTTAACACCTTTTTCCTTAAAAATGAAGTGATATCCAAGAAACAACATGGGTTTCTTCCCAGTAGATCAACAGTATCTAATCTGCTGGAGTGCGTTAATTCCTGGACTTTGTCATGGATAGAAATGAACCAGTAGACGTAATTTATCTCGACTTTAAGAAAGCCTTTGACCAGGTTCCTCACAATAGACTCATTCAAAGTTGTAATATTATGGCATAAGGGGAAATTTGTTAAGTTGGATCGAGGATTTTTTATCCGGCAGGAGCGGTAGAGTGAGAATTGAGGGAGAATTATCGGATATCTACCAAACGACAAGTGGAGTTCCTCAAGGTTCTGTACTGGGCCTCATTCTATTTAATGTCTACATCAGTGACCTTTAGTAGGGCTAAAATCCGAGATATTCATGTTTGCCGATGATATTAAAATATAATATAATCCACTAACTCATTACAAGGAGATAGTTGTTGGCTTACAGAGAATCGAAGAATGGTGCACTATTTGGATGCTTGCTCTTAACGAAAACAAGTGCTCTGTTATTCATGTGGGCTCAAATAACCCCCGTCATCAGTTTTTATTAAATAGCACATCAATTAAAAATGTAGATCTACAAGAAGACCTAGGAGTGACCATAAGTCAAGACCTAAAACCTTAAAAAAGCAAACTCGGTCTCCTATATGGTTTCTCGAGCTTTTAGGAACATCTCACCGGAACTCCTTGAAAAATGTATAAAATCTATATACATCTATATACATCTATTACTTGAATATGCAGCACCAGTATGGAACCCATATTTCGTAACAGACATTGATGAACTAGAACAAACCCAAAGACGGATTACCAAACTTTCTCCTGCAATTTGCCATCTAACTTACGAACAGCGCCTCTCAAAATTGCACTTGACAACCCTAAGGTAGGAGGCTTCGTGGTGACCTAATAAAAACCTACAAAATACTTCATGGGAATTATTCTATCGTTCTACAAATTTTCTCCCCAGACACAGATAGAAAACTAAGGGGACACAACTCTAAGCTAGTAAACAGAGTAAATAGGGACTGGAACTCTCTATCGAATGATTGTGTGCAGTGTCAACGAACTCATTTAAAAACTGTTGTGACTCTTCCCTTTAATACTCTGTACGAATTTAGAGTTTAAACAGTTTCGCTGCCTAACTTAAAATGTAATAATAATAATAAATAATTATTAGGTTATTAATATTATTACCTATATTCAAGTACTCTATTTTAAGTCACCGGGTGGCTATTATCTTTTGTTACTTATAAACTATCCGAATTTGTTCTTTACGACTATACTTTTCCTAACATAGGAAATAAAATTTCAAACCATCAACAAGGGTTCATGCCAGGTAGGTCTACGACTTCAAATTTATTATGCTTGACTCAGAATGTTTGTGAAGTTTTGGATGGAGGTGGTCATGTCGACGTTATTTAGACAGATTTCTCCAAAGCGTTTGACAGGCTTAATCATGATATTTTATTAAATAAATTAACAAATTTTGGATTATCATATGAGTTTGTTTCATTCTTTACTTCATATTTAAGCAATGGATTACAATATGTTTGTTACCATGGACACAAGTCTGTCGAATTTAATGCATAATCAGAAGTCCCCCAAGGATCAGTCCTTGGCCTACTTTGATTCAATGTCTTTATCAATGACACAGTTATAAACTTACAGTGCTCACATCTATTCTATGCCGATGACCTAAAAATTTACTACAGCGTTAACTGCAATGATGATATAGAATTGCTCAAGTCAAAGTTGAAAAATATAGATAACTGGTGCAATAAAAATAAACTATTTCTAAATTTTGAAAAATGTCATGTTGTCATCTACTCACGTGAGCATAATATTTTCATTAATTAGATAAAATAAATGATAGTGTCAAACAAAGAGTTGATAGATTTAAGGATCTAGGTGTTACTTTTGATAGCAAGATGACCTTTATTTATCACATAAATAACATCGCATCTTCAGCTTTTAAATCATTGGGATTCAGAATAAGAAACTCCAAAGATTTCATGAATGTTGAAACTATGAAGCTTCTATTTATTCCTGTGTTGGAAGTAAATTGGAGTATGCTGACGTAATCCGAAGTCCCTACTACATCGTTCATATTAATAAACTGGAGAATATTCAAAGCAAATTTTTAAAATACTTAAGTTACACCGAGGACAAGATTTATCCACTTGTTGGATTTAGTGATAATTTGTTAAATAGATTCTCACTTAACTCACTTCAAACTCTCCGAGAATTACACGGAACTTCAACTCTGTCTAAAATATTAAACAATAAACTCGACCACTCTGATTTATTAAAACTCATTGACCTACGAGTTCCTTCTAAATCAACTCCACCAAACATTTTCTTCACGCACCAATCTATTAATGTATTCACCTATTAATGTCATATGCAGGAATCATAATCATATACAGAATAATATTGATATTTTTCATTGTAAAATTAAGGATCTAAAGAGTGAGTATATATGAACATAATTTGTAATACTTCTGTTATTGTAGAAGTAAGGATTTTATTGTAGAATTAAGGATTTAAAGTGTATATATGGACATAATTTTTAATACCTACTTCTGTTATAGCACAAGATTTACTGTTAGTATTCCGACTCTGTAATTGGGACATTCGTCCTGTTGAGTCGTGTAAATAAATAAATAAATATATCCTTTCCACTCCACTACGGGGATGTGTAAGTAAAAATGTGACAGATGGCAATAATATTTGGCATATAGTTAACGCAATTGGAAGCCACCTATTATAGTTTTATTGAAAAATGTATGGGGCGGTCATCTTAAGAAATAATTCAACCACGGTGGAAATTTGTAAAGGTGTTTACGCAAGTCTTCCATATTGGACACCTCTTATTTAATATTGAATTTTTGCTGTCGAATGACCACTCTGTGTATTTCCTTGACCAACATTTATCAGGTTTTCTTTGTAATAATAGTGATAACTACATTTCGATTTCTATTCTCATATGTCGTTTCGTAATTATTAATTTTGTAGGGTGGCCGTTCTATATAAATAAAGAGGGAAGTTCTGTCTATATAATTTTAATCGATTTTTCTTCCAAGTTTAGAGAGCTGTCAATTTACAACGCAACGTCATGATGACAGACGTTATGATTATTGTTCTTTACCACCTAATATTTAAAACTAATACCGTCTGCCGAATGATCACATTATAGGTATATTTTTTTCCCATTCTTCAGAAATTAAAAAGAAATTCATTAGTTTTTAATGCAGAACAAAGGACATCATCCTGGGATACACTCTTGGTTTTTACTATGTATTTAATGATCTTGGCCAGAGGCAAACATGATCACGTGATACAGTTGAGCTTGTCCTTTTTGTCAACTGATAACTCAGCAATGCCCTGCTGGAAGACGTCGCCTCTGTTGCTCTTTACAATCCATCATTTACAATTAATAATATCTGCCAGATGATCAAATTATTATTATTAAACAATTTTGCTACAAACCCCTGGTCTATCGAAATTCTCGCCTAATATTGCATAGCTTTTGCGCATACGCTGATACATAAGCTGCTAGAAGGTGGGGCGAGGTCGCTGTATTCCTCTAATATCAAGTTCAACCACGACTAGCGTTTCTCAATTTTTATATCGAGTATAGTCAAGACACTCGCGCCCCCGCATAACGTAAACGTTTTTTGTAAATTACTCTTCACCTAATTAATATTTTCAAACGCGGTCTTCTTCTGTAGATATATTGAAAACAAACAAAAAAGTATTTAATCAGTTTTCTGTGGGATCAAAGGGAAAAAAGATATAAGCGGAAAACGCAAAAATGGCCTTAAGATGTTTATCAGGTTTTAAACAATGATCTACCACGATTTGAAGTGCCGGGAAAATATAATGTCATTCTTTGTGATTTTTATTAGTTGCACAAAAAAAATCAGCTTTCTACTTGAAAAAAAAAAACCATATCTCTATCTCAACTGGCCTATAATGCTAATGAGAACATTATTTAATAGTCGAGGATAAAAATAATACTTATACCTAAAGTAGAGACAAATGCTTCTTCGAACATGACAATCTGCGCCATAGGAAAATAATCATGTTTAACTGGCAGAACATATCTGGCGAGTGTTCCACAAGGTATTCCATACTTGATCATGTGCTTTGTTCTATGTTCATTGCATTCCTCAAGAGAAAATAATGGCAAACATGCATACGATATATTTCCGACGATTCCATACATTATGAATATTTTCGTATACAATCTTGCTTTTTCTTCAGCCTCTTCTATCAAAGGCTTCGGGAGAAATTCCTCGAAGATTTTTAGACTTTCAGTCAATCTCTTTATCTCTCGTTTCTTAACCATGAAACAAATTGATGTGTAGATTACGCTACACAAAGCCGTCACAGCTATTAAGCTTTGCATTAAATTTATAAATAATATATCATCCTCTGCAAATAATAGAAAAAGTATATTGAATAATATTATTAGAGAAAACATTTTTAAAATATTTTTCAGCATTAACAACCGTCTTAGGAAACAAGTTTTGTTTAGACGTTTTTCTACACCTGTTTAATTATATGACAATTATTACCATTTTTTTTAAAATCGTACCTATCATTCACTGTAGTGAATTATCAATTCATAATTCAGTGTATTCGACCAATCACAAATACAAATTCCATGATTCACTGTTCACTGATCTAATGATATTTTAAATCGACCGCGACCAACTCTTGCTGCTGTGGCTGACAATCAACTGACGACGTGACAGCCAAGTGTCGGCTCGTGGGCTCAAACATTATCTTTGTAAATAATGGCTATCATAATCGCTTATACAGGGTGTAATCAGTTTCATGTCATTAAAAAAAACTGGTAATGGGGACCGACTAGACAAACAAAAAACTTTTCCCTCTAGGGGCACTTTGGAAAACACTGATCTAGGTTAACATATTTAATATTATGGTAGACAACTATTGAGAACCACTGATTTTCTTGGTCGATGGACTTGTACTTCCCAATTATACAACTTTTAAATTGTCATAAAAAAGTGCTGGCCGGCACACGCGGTGTCAAAGGATCATCGACCGCCTTTGATGTACCTCCTCAACTGAACTGAGGCAAGTATACAGAGGTAAATAATTCGTTCTCTCTTCGTGTACAATTGCAAGCAAATAATGGCCACAGAGGTTTAAACAGAGCATTTCTTTACATGTGTGTTTTTTAATTTGGAACAAAATATTGGATTGTTTATAATTTAGAAAATTTAAATGTGGTTTATTAACATTTGTAACATAAATGAGTGTCCTGGGTTAAAAGCTTACTACCTACCTAAATGATTCAAAATCTCTGCATCTGTATCAATACACAGTTCAGTACATTTAATTAAGTACATATGCACTTCGTTCAACACTAAACTATCAACTAACGTTGTCAATAAAGGAAAGTAAAATAAAAATTTGGTACAAAAGCCAAAAAGGAATACTTACAAAAAGAACGAACAAGAAAAGTTGTGTCTGTATGTAATCAAGAATTTGACAACTTGAACGGTAAGTCAATAAAATAAATCTTAACTAGAAATACACAATGATGCGAAATTCAAAAACAACAAAAGCAACGAACGGCGGACGTGTGTACTTAACGAAACACCGACAGTAACTAAAATATTGCACAAGGGAGAGTTAGTGTATAGTTTTCTTCAGATCAGATCTAGATCTAAACCTACCTCAAATTCCAGCAGTTCTCAAAAAACTTTATTTAAAATTTGCGAAATTTTTGTTTATTTTTTTTCTCCAGAATTATGAGCTTTAGACCCCATGTTATATAAGGTTTTTTTGTTTGTCTTGTCGTTCCCTACCACCAGTTTTTGTTAATGACATGAAACTAATTACACCCTGTATAATAATATACTATTAGTCCTGCGACATTCGACAAGGAAACGGTGTTTTGAGAGAGGGAGACAGACCACATAAATCCAGTTAAATGTCCCCTCGACACACTAAGCGTGTATTCGTTTCCCTTTGTGCTACAATCATAGATCTCTTTGGCTACAACTCATTCAAAGGAGAACGTATCTTCGTTGTCATTGGTTTGTTCAAAATGCCACGTGGCGCGAGCGACCTTAGTCGTCTTTAAACAGGTCCGGATCGCAAAGCAAGTAGAGTGTTTTATTTTATTCTTGTCAAATCTTGTTGATAATAATTTGAATTCATGTTTTTAAATATTATTTAACAATATTAATTCCACCTAATCACAATAATCTTAAACACCTCACAGAAATGACATGAAAAACAAACGCAAAACAAAGGACCAAAGCCATTTTAGATTTTAATGCTAAAATAAAGAGTATTACCTCAATTTACGCGAAAATCATTTGAAATAATCATATCTCATACAACTATCATACCGAATTCGATGTGTTACAGCAATAATTCCTTAAATGATACTCAGAGCATTGTCGATGCATTTGCCCAATATTGTCAATTATCCTTTATCACATCATCCACGTATAACATAACCCAACAAGAAACTACAGGCAATGTACCCCAACTTAATATTCCAACCATTACCGAAAATGATGTTTTAAAAGCACTAAAAAAATTCAGAAATAAACTTACACTTGGTCCAGATGGTATACTAGCTTTCTTATTAAGAGACTGTGCCTCTATTTTTGCACTGCCACTTTCTATCATTTTTAATCTAGCACTGCAAACTACTACATTTCCCCAATTATGGGCTCAATAAAAAATTTGTCCTGTTTTCAAAAAAGGTGATAAGACTAATATTGAAAATTACAGACCTATACCTATCCTCTGTAATTTTGACAAACTCTTTGAAATTGTCCTATACGATATAATCTCTTTTCATGTTAAATCTCAACTCTCCTAGAGTCAACATGGGTTCTTGGCAAGTAGATCTACGATTACCAACTTGGTAAGAGTTACACACTTTATCGCAAATACACCGGATAATGGTGGCCAAGCGTAATTTATACAGACCTCTCTAAAGCATTTGACAGACTGGATCATGGGCTCTTAGTGCAGAAGCTGTCAGATTTTGGTTCAAGTCTTGACTTTCTAACTTTCTTCCAGCCATATCTTGGTAACAGAACATTAAACGTGAAGTATCATGGGTTTTCATCTATTGAAGTATCAGCGACATCAGGAGTTCCACAGGGCTCTGTTTTGGGCCCACTGTTACTTATAATTTTCATCAATGACGTTTGCCAAGATATAAAAAGTAATGTCCTCCTATACGCCGATGATCTTAAATTGTTTGCATCTATTAGCTCCGAAGAAGACTGCCATCGGTTGCAACACGACCTCACAAAGATAAACATATGGTGCGAAAATAATAGACTACCCTTAAATATATCAAAATGTAATTCGATGACCTTTACGAGAAGAAATAACTCTATAAACTTTTCCTACAAAATAGGCAATGATATGGTAACTAGATGCACTCAATTCAAGAATCTTGGAGTCATATTTGACTCAAAATTAACTTTTACTGTCCACATTGATCACACAATTGCTAATGCCTACAGAAATCTAGGCTTTATTATGTGAAACTCAAGACACTTTAAAGATATTTCCACACTTTCTCTCCTATTTATTCATATTCTTAATTTGGAATGGGTTCAGAGAACGTACGTCAAATATCTCTCCCTCAAAGCTGACGGAATTTATCCCTCCAAAGGCACGCCACAATCTGACTTATTAGCCAGATTTAATCTAAATGACTTAGCGACACGTAGAGTCTATTTTTCTGTTCTGTTCCTACACAAACTATTAACAAGTCGGATAGACTGCCTGGATATTCTCAGTTCCATACATTTCAATGTTCCATCTTTTCAGACTCGCTCATATGCCCTATTCTACTTAACTACGCCAAGAACAAATGTATTAAAATCTTCTCCTATTCACAATATGTCCTCTAACTATTTAAGCTATCAGTTGAACCTTGATATTTTTAATTGTAGTACTAATAATATAAAGCAATGTATTTTAAATCACTCTTAAATTAACCTTTAGTTCCTACTATATCATCGTTTAGTTAAAGTATCTGCTCACATTACTTTGCATTTTCCATTTTTAATTTGATAGTTATTGGTCACTGTAAAATATTTAGTTTTAAGTTTTTACTCTGTACTGTATACATACTTATTTGTATATTTCCTGCCCTGTAATTGGATGCACATCTGTCTGGGCAGCTGTATTCATAAAAAAATATTTCAAAAACCGTTTGAAATAAAAATAAAGTGTATCATATTAAAATGTGAGGATTTGTATGCTTCATTTATCTACGTAAAAAATTATAGGCATTCCGTTTAAAAAAATTGAGAAAAATAATATTAAATATTAAGAAATATAAACAAATATTCTGGACATTCGGTACAATAATAATTTATTTCAAAAATGTTTTTCAGTAAATACATCGTTATCAAATATCATAGCATAGAAAAATAATTAAGAAATCGCGGAGACATGGCAGTCAAAAAAATGTTTGCAATTTGCCAAAAAAGACAGGAAGAAAATCATAACTTGGCAACGCTGCATCCGATTGGTAAAATATTTTAATAGGTGTAATACACGATACAAGAGTCGGCTTAACTGGCGCCAAAAAATACAGGGTGTTCCGTTTAAAAATTATATTTTCTTGTTTCGTTTCTCGTTTTTGTGACACCTTGTATAATTGAAAATAATCTTACGTCGTAGTAAAGATGAAACATTGAAAGTATTGTTAAGAATTTTTTTTTAATAAAGTTAGCCGTTTTTGCAGAATCTTCGGAGGGAATACTGACTGGACACCCGGTAGAATCAAATTGTGATCTTATCATAACAATTTTTTGAAAAGAATGGTATGAGGTAACAAATTGCAAAGTTTCAGACAATTTGACAGAAAGCCAATGTAGCTAGGAAATGTGTAGGTTCCTTTACTTCCTAATTTCTGCTTGAATATTTGCAATTCCACAAAGCTATACTTACCGTTAAACTGTACCAAGAAATCTGCAAAGGCAGCAACAGTTGAAGATACAAGAACAACCAATACATAAAATTCTCTAATAAATCTGAACCTTCTCTTGCTAACGTGCCACATATTAATAATATTCAGAATTTTTATTGTGTATGCGAGATAGATATGATCGCTGTCCATGATGGTTGCTTTTTGATACTTGTAAATTTCTACGAGGTTACGGCGGATGCACTCTTGATTTATGCACTTTTTATACATAAATACTTTACAAAGGATGGGATATCTTGTCATTAAAGAACATATCATTACAAAGAAAGTGGAATTTGTTTCTTTGATATCGTCATAGATGACATAAACGTCAACTCAAACTGGGAAATTACTACCACACTGGGCGTATTGTATTTTTCCAGGTCGGTTTCTGAATGAAAGGTGACCCTTTCAGTATACACGGTGTGTTACTTTTCATGGAGTCACTCTCATATCTCGCTTATCTGATATTGAGAACGTTAGGCCGATCTCTGTAATTTATAAGTTCTAGATAGAATATATTATTCAGTTAACACCAAAGTCTCTATTAACTAACATGGATTAATGAAGACAATTTTTTAGTATTAGTATTAAATTCTGCATCAAATTCCCTATACCTATCTCTCTTTGTTTTTTTTATTATGGACAAATTTTTGTATAATGTACATGAAAAGTCAGCACTGTTTGCTAGTAGTCAATACAAGTCACCTAACTTATTTCTTTTTTATTACAAACGAGAATAATCATGTAGATAATTGATAATTATTTGTTTATTATCAAGACACTTTAGAACAAAATTTACAAAATTAATGAACAAATATAGTATATTTTTATATGAGCGATTATGACAGCCATTATTCACGAAGATGATGTTTGAGCCCACGAGCCCTAGACGAGTGGCGCAAGTCTTCTGAGTGAATAATGGTCATAATCGCTAATGTAATAGTACCTATGCCTTTTCTACACCTATCCGCGAAAATCAGGCGCTGTCAATTTCGAGATGTCAGAGTTAAGTGTGAACAACAAAGTTTTGATATATAAGTAAATTCATATATTTATGAATATTTGTAAGCATCTTAGTATTTAAGTATTTAAAAAATGGACAAGTATGACAAAATACCTAATATAATGTTATCAAGTGATTTCTGAGATTTGCTTTGACAGTTTTAGGCAAAATGCCCAAAACGGAAATATCGATTTAGAATATTTTGGAGTATTTGGGAAATCGTGTGAGGCCCTTAAAAGAAGGGGAGGTTGTTTTCAAAGCTGGACATATAATTTTATGTGGCATAAACACGGATCAACCGAATAATATCAACAGTGCTTGCCTCCAGACGAACTAAGCCCCCACACGAAATTGATATTAAATTGGATACACCATGGTCCTGTAAATGCACCTGCAAAGCTGGGCTATCAGGTTTCTCCAAACATATTGTGGCAACTTTGATTTATATAAATCGGTTAGTTTTATAAGTAAATTTATTTTTGTTATCCTAAGAATTTCTATGCCAATAAATGATATTAAAATTTCAGTAATGAAGATTTAGAATATGTAAGTTGTACTGATATCAAACAAAAATGGGGTAAAGAGAAAAAAATTATGAAGGAAGTGTCAAACCGTTCACCAGTTTTTGTCATCCGATAACGAAAAAGAAGTACAATTATCAAACAATCGATGACATTAATAAAAGATACTCTAATTTACTTGTTTCTGGTAATCATTGATATTTAATTTTGGAGGTTTTTATAAATAATTTCTTTACAGATGTAGTAGATACATCGACATTATATTAGCCCTACATCGTCCGAAAATTCGACTTGACAAATTACGATTCTATATCTCTCTTTAAAGATTTTGCTCAAATTTTGTACGTTAATGGTAAATTATGATCTTAACAATATACCAGTATATGTTATGTTCCAAATGTCAATCATTTATCTTCAAAACACAAACAGTGACACTAAGTTTTTCACCTATGGAACGGAGGCCTGCATCGTATAACTCAGCTCGGTTATTAACTGAATTACAAACGATTGGTGGGAAAGTTCCAGTTGCTTCCACTAGCTGCCTATTTTTAAATAGGAATTAGAGGTACGGGTAAAAAAAGAGAAAATAGCGCCCTTTTTCATAAAACTTGCTTAATGTATTTTACACTGAAGTATTACAAAGATGTTGTTTAACAACAGATTGATGTATTTTTGTACAATGAAAGCAAGGAACGCAAAGTATTTTTAAACAATTTATTTTCATATCTTTAACTAATAAATAGTGTTAATGTTAATTTTTCTATGTCTACTTATTCTACACAATCAACATAAGAATTTCTGCTTTTAGGACGAATGTGAAAAATACCATATTGCATGTTTGAGAGTAATAGTATAGGAGCAGACGTGCAATTACCTGACAGCTAGAGACATGATTATGCCATGCCTTAGTAGTCCAGGCAGTAGGTAAATTATTGTGATAATCCTAGGCGCCCACTTCTCGGGTGTTCCGTGGCTCGAGCGCCCGGCCAGAAGTCAGGTCGGGGGCAGAGCCCCTGGCCAAAAATATTGTGATTGTGTTTATATTTCTTTACTCCAATACTAACAGAACTGGACTCCGTAGTAGTCAAAATCATGACTTATCTTTTATCCTTATTCTGTGTTATGTATAATAATCGCAGGCGGCTGGGTTCTCTGTTTATATCTTACAACCTACTTCTACAGCTAAATTTTCTCTGTGATTCCCTCGAGCAGCGCGATTCCGCCGGTCCTTGCAGACTTCTTACTGCAGTCGTCGCAGCCGACAAGTGTTAAAAGAAGCACATTTGCTCTAAGATCCTAATAATATTCTAAAATAAATGGTATTTTTAACTTTGTTTCTAGTTTACCTGCTTTTGTTACCTACATTTTTATTACTTAAGAATTATTATTCCCAGTTAAGCGAAAGATTATTTATTTTTAGTAGGATATTAAGTAGGTTCTTTGTTTTGTTTTTGAAGAGAGAATTTATTTTTGTTAAAACTATCATAAGTATCCTAAAGCTGTTATTATTTATTTGTTTAATGCTGCTTATTATAATATAAAAAATGTTGAAATTGAAATTCTGAAATATTTATATAATAGGTATTGCGGAAGAATTGGTGGGCCCCTATCCAAAATTTCAAAAGTCGGCGCCTATGATGACAGGCACACCTACCTCGCTGATTGTTTGCATACGTTTTAAGCCACGCCCTCA
This sequence comes from Stenurella melanura, assembly GCA_963583905.1. Taxonomy (NCBI): domain Eukaryota; kingdom Metazoa; phylum Arthropoda; class Insecta; order Coleoptera; family Cerambycidae; genus Stenurella; species Stenurella melanura. The sequence goes on from OY757310.1 coordinate 189,045,473, forward strand.
GTATCCCAAATGCATAAAATTTTATATTTCTTAAGACCCGGGGGGAGGGAGGGGGCCTAATAGGTGCAAAAATTGTTTTTCAATTATTTCGGCTTTTATTGAAACTACGCCAAAAGTGATGATACCAGCGTAGAGGACGCTTCGAGTTAATAATTAATTGTTCAATTGTTGTTTCCAAATTTACATGTTTAGTAACCCCTGACTAAATAATAAAAAAGATTCATATATGCATAAAATAGTAAAAGTATGTTGCAAATAATAATATATTATTCAACGAGCATATAATGATGGCTATTATTCACGAGGGTGAAGTTTAAGACAGTTTAATATTTATTTAATTCATCTTCATTCAATGTCTCCTATTTAGGAAACATTCATATGTCATCAGATATCATATATAATTTTCTCGATTTTTCGGGCCACAAGTTTAATGAGGCGATTTCTGCAGCTTCCTTTATCTCTGGTGGTATCTTTGAAATCTAGTTTTCACTGTCAGTGCCGATTTATTTAATTATATTACCCTTTTTGAGTACCTAAAATGTAAAATTATTGTAAATAACGTTGGCGTTGAAATCGCACAAATTTTGACGTTTCAAATCAATTTACGTTTTGACACATCATGGCTTACTAATAAAATAATACAGTTTGTAGACATGTAAGTAAATGGTTTCAAAAACAATGTTGGGGATTTCCGCGTGTTGCTAATAGAAATAGATGATGCTTTGAAAAGAACTTACTAATGTAGTTTTTGAGTGTTTATTAAAATACCTTTTCGGCATTTGAGTGCTTCCTAGAAAACTTAGAGAGACAACACTTGTCTTTTGGTTACTACAATTTTGACATTTTAAATTGTTAGTAAAAAGCCACTAATGTAATTTCTTGCAAACAATTGACTGTCCTCATTATTCACTGCAATCAGTGAATAATGAAATCATTATTCACTGCAGAGAATAATGGATAGCATTATCCTTAAGGAAACATACATATTGAGTACATTATTTAGTAGTCGTGGACAAACGATTTTATCAAGAAAAAAATTGTTGCTCCGAGGAAGTTTGCCCCACCCCCCTAATATTCATATTTAAATTTCCGCCCAAAAAATTGGAATTTTCATCAAATAATGGCATGAATTCCATACTGGAATATGAAATCCCTCAATTTGGACCTCGAAATCGTAATCAGCGATCCAAAAAAAAACCCTAGAACCCATTTGCGAGGCGAAGTATTAAATTATAAATTTGTGTATGATAGCTACTTTTTGGGGACCTCAAACCCCCCTAACTTTCTCATTTCCAGAAGTAATGCAGGGGTCAATGCTGGTGAATGTTCCTGGGGGTCTAGGGAACACGTGAAAAAAGGAATTTTTCAAATCGGTGCAGTTCCACCACTTCTCCACATTTCACACTTTTTTCCTGTTTATTTTCTGGACTAAACAGGAATAATACATGTGTAGTTGGTACAAATGTATCAGGTAATTGCACGCTGACTCTTGTAGTGTAACATATTCTTCTTAAAATATGTGTACGTGTGCTAGAAATTTCTGTGGCTTTTACTAACAGTGTGGACTATGAATAAGCTTTGTATAAGATCTAAAACACAAAATAATGTTACTTATTCCACACTAATCAACATAAATATTTCTCTTTTTAGTAGCAATGAGAAAAATACCACATTGCATATTTGGGAGTAACATTTTCTTCTTAAAATATGTGTAGGTGTATCCACATATTTCTATGGTTTAATGTTCAGCAACAAAGTGAAGTAAGAATAAGCATTGTATAATACCTGAAAAACAAAATAATGCTATTATTGTATGTTAGTCGTTGGACCATATTTCAGGAAGTATTGGCTAGGGACTGATGGTATAAATTTTTATCGCCTGCTTACGATGTGGCTGAAGACAGAATCAGAATCAGAAACGAGAAACAAATTTTTAGAGTGAACCAGTTAAGTAATGCTATCAAATTAAAACTGCTATAATTATTGTGGTAACGTTCATTTGTAAGCTTGTGAAATTATTTAAAATGTTGCAGGGTGAATCCTAGACACCCTCATCCTCCGAATTTTTGCGATTCTCAAATATATGTAATTTCTCATGCTGATATCTGTCGTTTGACTTAATATAAATGTGTAGCAAACTTCGGCTGATTTTTTACGACTTTTTCTTCCTCTTCGGTGGCGCGGCAGGCACCCTCATCCCCTTAATTTTTGCAATTCTGAAATATGTGTTATTTCTCATGCTCCGCAAGATTTTTTACGATTTTTCTTGCTCTTTGGTGGCGTGGTAGACACCTTCATCCCCTTAATTTGTGCGATTTTGAAATATATGTTATTTCTCATGCTAATATCTGACTTAATATAAATGTCCCCTGTATTTTTGCGATTCTGAAACATATGTCATTTCGCATGGTACTGTCTGTCGTTTTACCTGATATAAATGTATAACAAAGTTCGGTTGATTTTCTATGAATTTTTATAATGATGATAATAAGGTATATTCATCCGCCTAAACCCCGGGAAATTTCTAAAATTTGTATGGTTTCTTAAGTTATGAATTTGTGTTTAAAAACATTTTACTTAATATCTATTACTATATATAACTGAGTGAAATAAATAGGATATTTACCCCCTTGTAATTTATATTCACCAAGTATTCACCCTGCATCATTTTATAACAATTTTACTATCTTAGAAATGAATGTTACCTCAACGATTACAGCTATTTTCATTTGATATGCATTACTTAACTGGTGCACTCTAAAAATTCGTTTCTCTTTTCTGATTTTGATTCTGTCTTCAATGAGATCTGCTCACGTGGCAGACGTTACTAATTAAGAAGTTCTAACCATAAAGAACAGCTAATTAAACTGTTAAAAAATGCATCCCTATATTACGTGCTCACATCTGCCTCTTCATCCTAATTGTTTATTAAAACAAAATATGAGGCAAACGTGGTTACTTGTGTATTAATTAGTAACTAATTTTTGTTTGTAATTTTATGATATATGAAAAATAAAATGATGTGATCATGCGGTACACCATATTTATTTTATTTATCGGGCTATAAAAACAATGAAAACAACAATTAAGTACACAAATAATATTTTTTTTCTAATCTTCTGGCCAGACCACTCTACCCTTATGTGTTTTGGGCCGCGGAATCCAAATTTGTCATCAGAATTGTGCCTATACCCACCAGTTTTTTTTCATAGTTCAAAAATAGTCCAAAAATGGGTCAAAAAGATTTCATGAAAATGTAATCCATTAAAATGAAAATTTTTTAAGACAAGGTAGATAGATAAATTCATTTTAGGCCTTTGTTCTCATTTTGAACTGAATATTCATGGCCGTAGGGGTTATGTAGATATAGCTTAATCTGCATGGCCGTAGGGGACTGTGTGGATGCTAGTGCTAGAGAGAGAATTGTCAAATAAGAAATTAGACAAATTCGTTTCATGATTTTAATTTGCTAGCATAACCAGAATTGAGGTTATAGAAAGAATGCAAAGATTTCACTAACATTTTTACACATAGTTTTCCTTTTAGTTATAACTAGTAATTTTCTCTGCTATTTGCAAAATCCTATAAAGAATATGTTTCAATACAATTATAAGCAAACAAATAATAATTCATTTTTCAACATGCACAGACTATATAGGCTCCAATACTAGTTAGCTAATAGATAGGTGAAGATCTGTTGTTTTTATCAGTCAATATCAAATATAATTATTTCACACTTATTCATAGAAATTGTATTGGTTTTGCATGAAATATATTTATGAGTGGCTTTATGTCTTTCTGATGAGCTCCAGAATAAGGGCGAAAAACTCTGTTCTCATGTTTAACTGAATCTTCATGGTCGTAGGGGGTTATGTAGATACTAGTTTAATCTGCATTGCCGTAGGGGACTGTGTGGATGCTAGTGTTAGAATGAGAATTGTCAAATAAGAAATTAGACAAATTCATTTTAGGATTTTAATTTGCTAGCATAACCGGAATTCAGGTTATCGAAAGAATGCAAAGATTTCATTAATATTTTTACACATAGTTTTTCTTTTAGTTATAGATAGTTTTTTTGTCTGCTGTTTGCAAAATCCTATAAAAAATATGTTTCAAAATACGATTATTTACAATGAGTTCAATCATGTTCATCGTCATATTTCTCATTTTCAAGAATTGGATCATCTACATTGAAACTCTCCCGCGAATCTTCACCTTCGCACTTGGTAAATACTATATTCAAAATTTCCCTTTTTTGCCAAAAATAGAATTCGAGAGTTGAAAATTTTGAAAAATTGGGCCAAATTTCGGCCATTCCTGGACCCCAAGAGTTGGAAGGGGTGACCGATAAGGCTGTAACGGGCATGAATGATCCATATGACCACAGGAATCGAATGCAAAAAGATGTTTTGATTCTGACCTACATGTCTGTTTTATTTTATTTTAGCGTTTTCCCGGCTTATTGCCTGGATTATATAGGCGCAATTCTGGTGCCAGATTTTGATTGAGCGCAGCGGATTAAAATACATAAAGGTAGAGTAGTCTGGTGGAAAGATTAGAAAAAATTGTTTTTGTGTGCTTGTGTAATTTAACGCATTATTAATAATTAGAAGTAAAATGGGAGATTAAAATATGTAGGCAAGCTTATAGTACGGGCACCGCTTGAAAATGCATAAGAAATCTGCGATAGCTACGAATTACCCTTCCACCGTTCTCGAGGGTGCTGACTGCTGAACACGTGCCATTGTGTTCAACACTCTCGCACCAGCTCCTTGGACTCGATGGCTAACCCTCTCGTATGTGGGAGGGGTCGTTTTTCTCAAGTTAAACCCGTTTTCTCCAATCACCAAGTCAAAACATTCTATAAAAAGAAACACTCTCTGGGCTCGCTAGACCACACAACAACCCTTTAGCGGACGGGTGGGAGAGGGAAAGACACTTATATTATCATAAAAAACCCTCCTGCCGAAATCTCAGGTCAAAAAAGTGAAAAATTTGCACTTACTGGGAGGGTGGTTTCATCCTCCCAAGAGCGGCTCCTAACTAAACGGCTACCTCCTATCCCACCCACCATCTATCTACAATAAATATCCAAAAGCATATAAAACCATAAAAAAGCAGTTGCTTGACCAATTAGGGGAGGTTCTCCTCCACTATGGGCAAAACGAAGGACGCCATCGTATTCAACACCCTCGAAAACGGAGGGGAAGGTAATATCGTAACTATCGCAGATTTTAAATTTTTTTACATTGGAATTGCATACAGCGCCCGTACTATTAGCAATTACTTCTGTATGGTATTCACGAACTCAATTGGAACAGCACGGAACTAGAGGATCTTACGGGGTATTGTCAATATCGCTTCACATTGAATGAGAGAGCACAGAATTTTACACATTTATATTCACCACTCCTCGTCTAATAATAATAATAATAATTTATTGGTGCCAATAATACAAAGGTATTTTACACAGGTCAACAAGGAAACACCTTGCATAATACAACACGAAAAATAAAGTAAAAAAGGGTGTATACCTATACATATATATATAAAATACACACAAACATATAGACCTTGTGACATTCAAAATTACCTGAATGCCACTTGTTAATTTTTATTCTAATAGCAATGAATTTTTGTAGTCTTGAACCACAATTCTGTAAACTTATTATTTAATTTTTCAGTCCAATCCCAAAGCCCTAGTCTTACTGAATCTGGAATTGTGTTCGTCAATCCAACTTTAAATTATAAATTAGCATACAAGCGCCATCTGTTACTTCTCTTGATAAACACCTACAAGTCATCTGGTACAACAAATATTTAAAAGAAGAAATCTGTATAAGTGAATAAATCCCAAAAATCAATAAACAAAATTATAAATCGATAATTCTGATTAAATTGGAACTCATGAATGCATAAGAATGATACAGTACAGTAATTGTGTAGATTTGTATTATATTTAAAGAATGATTTATGTTCCCACTACCAGCGACATCTCGCGTATAGAAGTGTAACTAGTTGGTTAGAAATCAAACACGGTATCCGAACAGCTCGTGATAGCCATTTTTCCTTTTGACTTCGAGCGATACAGACGCGCTGTCCGATTAGCACCTCATCTAGTGTGGTATGTTAATAGATAGTTAATAATATAAATATAATTACCTTCTGTAGCATTTGTTGTACATGTATTTGCAATTTAATTGTTGAATTTATCATAATTAAACGCGATGGTTGTTGATCACAAATTACCTTCATTCGCGGCGCGTGGCTTGAAAGAGACGCGGTCATGTTAATGTATGAACGGGGTATTTCGAGACATGTGTTTAACTCAGTATTAAGATATATTTAGAAGTAAATTTTATTAATGAGTAATTGAGGTTTAATAAGGGTTTAAAGACAGTTCGAATTTATTAAATTACGTTTTCGTAACCTTGTCGAATAATTAAAATTCAAAAGAATTTAACTCGATATTAGTAGGGGCGAGAAGGGCATGTTAATGTAATTTATTTAGAGATATACCTGTATGGAAACCAGTCGAAAAGTATCTAATGGTATTTCCAAATTAATAGTAAATAATGAATAATATGGACTGTAGTGATAACGTGTGATATAACTCACCCTAGTGATCCTTTGGACGGAGTATGCCGGCCGGCCAGTGTAATCGCTGTCCTCGAAATCCACGAAGATTCGTCACTTTACACTCAGGTTTAATAAATAGCGTTTTTCAGTAAATAATTATAAATAATTGCGAATAGTTTTAAAACTGCGTTGATTAACTTTTCACTCTCTTGAAGTCTGTCTTCTGATGGTCAGGTTTTTTATATCACATAAAACGCGCAAGATAAGTTTTTTAAAGAGAACAAAAATATATATGTTCAAAGTGAACCAAGTACATAGGCAACTCTATATACGTTTTATAACTAAGATAAACAAGCAAAGATTTAACTTGGGGATTACCTAAAATAATAATAATAATAATACCACTAATAATACTAAAAATAATAATAAGTACGAAACATACCGCCCGCCAAAAAAGGCGTAAGCGTTTTTTAGTCCGAAGACGCGGGAAGCGGACATAGTTTAACAAGTGGACGCTTGAAGATACCATTCTTGGTGCGAACTGTGGCCACTCGTACTACACCATCTGCGCCTGGGAATGTTTCGACGATCCTACCTAGGTGCCACTCAAGGGGAAGTGCCTGATCATTTTTCACCACAACCATATCACCTGGTTTTGCTAAATTCGTACCGGAACTCCACTTGGATCTTTGGGTTAACGTGTGGAGATACTCTTTTTGCCACCGGGACCAGAGGTCCTGATGCAGGCGTTGTAATAATTGCCAGCGAGATAAACGACCCAAAGGCACGCCTTTTAAATCTTCTTCCGGTAGACATGATAGCGGCTGCATGTTTAAAAAATGGGCTGGAGTCAATGCCAAGAGATCATGCGGGTCAGCGCTTAATGGAGTAAGAGGACGAGAGTTGAGTATTGCCTCGGTTTGTGCAATCACGGTGTAAAATTCTTCATAAGTCAAGAGCTGTTGCCCTATGACGCGTGCCAAATGAAATTTCGCCGATTTAATACCAGCCTCCCAAAGGCCACCGAAATGGGGGGCATGCGGAGGATTGAAATGCCATTCCAGTGATTCAGCCGCAGCAGCGGATTGCATTAAAGTACTTAATTCTTTATTGGCGCCCACAAAATTGCTTCCGCAGTCGCTATAAAGATGACTCGGGCGACCGCGCCTGGCGATTAGTCGACGTAGAGCTGCTAAAAACGCTTCTGTGGTCAATTCTGAAGCTAGCTCTAAATGCAGTGCTTTAGTGCTCATGCAGATAAAAAGACATAGATACGCCTTGTACGTTTTAGCACCTCTTATTCTACTCATGGTAATATAGAAGGGACCACCATAATCCACACCTACATGCGAAAAGGCGATTAATTGCGAAACTCTAACGCGCGGTAAATCACCCATAGCCGGCTGATAAGTTTTTGGACGTTGCCGCCAACAAATGTGGCACTTGGAAATTACTGTCCGTACTGCTCTCCGAGAGGACAAGATCCAAAAATTTTGAGCTAATATAAATTGAACGGTTTGGCAACCGGCGTGTAAGTATTTTAAGTGACACCATTCGATCAAAAGAGTTGTAAGTCGACTAGCGCGCGGAAGTAGATATGGATGTTTCTTATCGTAGGAAAGTGACGAATGCTGTAGCCGCCCTCCAACACGGAGTAGTCCGAATTCATCACGAAAAACACCTAATTTGCGTAAGGGTTTGGATAGCTTCAAACCTTTTTGCAGCTGTTCGAAATCTATCGAAAAGGCTGTGTGTTGCGTATGCCTCATTAAAAGACATAAGGCCTGATTTAATTCCATTTGTGTTAAGTGGCAATGTTTTCTAGAGGCCGAATTTTTACAATTGTAGATAAAACGAAGAGAGTAAGCTAAAATGCGTTGAAGTTTAGAGAACTTCGAAAAACGATTGAGAAGTGCGTCTAATGTATGTTCGGTCATGACAACGTGCAAAGTTATTTGTCTTTCTTCGGATAAGGCTTCCGGAGAAAGAATGTCTGAGTCGATAAGTCTAGGCCATGAAGTGCTAGGTTCGTATAAGAAAGAGGGTCCATCCCACCATAGAGAATTACCTATAAGATCCGATGGAAAAACTCCACGGGAACCGATATCCGCAGGATTCTCAGAAGATCGAACGTGTCTCCAATGAATGGGAGCAATTCGTTCCTGAATATAACTGACACGATTACTCACAAAGGTTTGCCATCTATGTGCAGAAGATCTAATCCACGATAAAGCGATAGTAGAGTCTGACCATGCGTAAATATTGCCAAAGTTAATTTTATCACGATAAGTTTTAGTGGTAAACGAAATTAAATTAGATAATGTGACAGCCGCGCATAATTCCAAACGCGGTATAGAAATGCGCTGCAGCGGTGCGACCCGAGATTTTGCGCAAATAAAATGAACAGAAATGGTTTTATCGCCATCATGTTCGAGAAGGTACACTACGCCGCAATATCCGTGCATGGATGCATCACAGAATCCGTGTAATTGATACGAGAGCGTATTGTCAGTTATGATACGACGGGGTACTTGAATACATGACAGGCATGATAGCTCTTCTCGGAAACGTGTCCAAAGTTGAAGTACATCTTCCGGCGGTGGATCATCCCAGCCGAGCCCAATATACCACAAACGTTGAAGAATGCGTTTTGTTAAAAACGTAATGGGCGTTAAAAATCCCAAGGGGTCAAATATTTTTGCTAATTGTGACAAAATTTGACGTTTCGTACAAGTATTTTCTATAGCCTCTACTTGATATGAAAAGTCATCTAGAGAGGGCCGCCAGTATAAGCCTAAAATTTTTAATCCGTTTCCTTCATCCCAAAAGTGAGGATCATCAGCTAAATAAGATGGGGGAAGACTAGCGAGTAATTTTGCTTCATTACTCGACCATTTGCGTAACTCGAAACCCCCTCGTGCGAGAAGATTGATCAGTTCCGATTGTAAATTTTGTCCGTGCTCTAAGGACGGACTGCCCGTTACAACATCATCTATGTAGACATCAGATTGCAAAACGGAGGAAGCGTTAGGGAAAGCAAATGCTTCGTCGTCCGCTAATTTTAAAAGAGTTCGTAAAGCTAAATAAGGCGCTGAAGAAATTCCATAAGTAACCGTCTTTAAACGATAATCTTGTACAGGCTCCTCTGGTGAAAATCTCCATAAAATTCTTTGAAAATCTGTTTGCGCAGGGTTAACCCAAATTTGTCGATACATTTGCTTTATATCAGCAGTAAAGACGATTTTATGAAAGCGAAAATTAAGCAATATAGTCATAATGTCCTTCTGAAGTTTGGGACCTACATGCAAAGTATCATTTAGCGTGGGGCAAGAAGGTAACTTTACTGATGCGTTAAATACGACGCGTAATTTGGTAGAAAGCGATTGCGGTTTAAGAACACAAGAATGCGGTAAGTAAAAATAGGCGTCAGAATTAATAGGACTAGATACTGGCTCCATATGCCCCAAATCCAAATACTCTTTCATGAAAGAGGCGTACTGTTTATATAAATCAACATTTTTTATTAAACGTCGCTCTAGTGCGTATAAAAATTGTAGTGCGATGGGGCGTGAGTTTTTGAAATGTGGTGCTGATTCGCGAAATGGCAAGTTAACAATGAACCGACCTTCTTTATCACGAGTAGTTGTATTACAAAATAATTTCTCACAGTATTCATCATCTGGTGAAATGGCGGTGACATTGGGTATATTTTCCAACTCCCAAAATCCTTTTAAAATATTATCTAGTGGTTCCGGATCCGTGGTGCAAAAAAGTGAAGTTATATGTGGAGGCAGCTTAGCTTTGATTTTTCCCATTAGAACATACCCAAAGATGGTGTTAAGACCCATGGGTTCATCTGTATTTCCAGTTATGTGACCATTCAGTAGGATTTGCGGGATCATATCCGCGCCGAAAAGTACGTCAATATCCCCTGGTGTGTGAAAAGTAGGATCTGCTAGTGTTAAATTAGAAATATGCGACCAAGAATGACCTCGGAGTTCAATAGTGGGCAAAGAGTCACAGATTTTAGGTAAAACCACGGCTATCACGTCTAAAACGGGCGTAGACTTGCCTACCGGACGACAGGTAGTGTTAATAACACTGGAATTTATTGAAGTTTGCATAAGTCCGAGACCACGTACTGATAAGGACAATTTAGATCGAAACAGCCCTAACATTTTACTACACTTTTGCGAGATAAAAGTAGTTTGCGACCCCGAGTCGATTAGTGCCCTAAATACATGGAAATTACCGCTCCTATCAGCGAATTCTACTAGAGCTGTTGATAATAAAACCCCACTATTATGTGGATTTAGGCCAGTTAAAGAATGAGCAGTAGTAGTAGGAGGAAACGAAGGCGAAGAATTTGCGAGAACTACTGAATTGGATGTAGATGGCTCACCCTGTATAGAGCCACCTTGTAAAGCAGGTACTCGAGGTCTATTTTCAAAGTGTAGCAGTGTATGATGACGTTTGTTGCATTTTCTACAAACTGATTTCGACTTGCATGTTCGTATAGTGTGCAACGAGCTTAAGCAATTTGTACATAAAATTTTATTCTTTGTAAACGCATATCTCTCGTCGGCCGATTTTTTCATAAAATCAGCGCATTTGTATAACGGATGAGATTGTTGACATAAAGAACAAGCCAGTACAGATTCTGAATTTGTAAAAAATACGGAACTATTTTGGCGATTGAAATTGGAAGTATTAGTGCGTGTTGAATGACTTTCAGGCTTTTTGTACTTAATAGTTGAGCTGGAAAAAGCAATGTTTTCCAACGCTCGACATTGATGTTCTACGAAATCAATAAGAGAATTATAAGTAGGAATTTCGGTGCCCCTGAGTGACAGCTCAAATGCCGCCACTGTCTCGTCGTCTAATTTTTCTAGCATTTTATTCAATAACACAAAGTCCCACTTATCTACAGGCAAATTAAGATTTTCAAGAGCGTTTAAATTTTCGCTAAAAACATCTAAAAGGCGTCGAAGGGATGGTGCAGTACGAGACGTAATTTTCTTAAAATTATCTATTTCTCGCCAATGTGAAGTGGCTAATAAGCGTTTATTGGTATAACGAGTTGCTAAGTTGTCATAAACTATTTGATAATTCTCACTAGAAAATGGTAAACTTTTAGCTGCAGTTAGTGGAGGTCCACTTAAACTGGAAATTAAATAATTAAATTTTTCCATGTTACTTAGATCTTGCCTATTATGAATTAAGGAGTCAAAAGTGTCCTTGAAAGCTATAAAATCTCGTAAATCACCTGAAAAGGTTTTTAACGAAATTTTAGGGAGACGAACATTAGACTTAACACAATCAGTTCGCGATTCGGCAGGGGCATTTTCAAATAATTCCTCAAAAATTACTTTAACCGCGTAATATTCTTGATTAAAGTTTTCCCTGACCTTATGTTCAGCTGCCATGTCCGCACCCTCAGCCCCCGAAAGTACACTTATTAAATTTGTGTGATAATGCTTAAAATCAGAATTGATATCTGTAATATCCTGATATCTAATTTTAAATAACCGTCTAGAAGCTTCGTTATCAATGGCTGATTGAGCTGCATTATATAAATCGTGTAATAGTTCAATAGTTTCTTGACGTAATGCTCGCGTTTTCTTAATATTTTTTTCCATTTTTAAATGTAATTGAAATTATAGTGATGATTTACTTGAAATTAAGCACCCAAGCCTTTTTTAAGGGATGTATATATTTTAAAATACAATAAAATTAAAAAAGATTGAAGCAATTATAACCAATGAATTAATTTGTTGTAATACCAATATTTAAATCTTTGCAAGTAATTATAATAGAAGTATGCGTTTTTTTCTCTACAAAAAAATTGAATGTGCCTATAAAATTCACCTTGAAAATATATAAAATTATATAGGTAGATACAAATTACTAAATATTCTTTTATCAGGCTCGAAGTAAACCAAAAAGTGTATGGAAACCAGTCGAAAAGTATCTAATGGTATTTCCAAATTAATAGTAAATAATGAATAATATGGACTGTAGTGATAACGTGTGATATAACTCACCCTAGTGATCCTTTGGACGGAGTATGCCGGCCGGCCAGTGTAATCGCTGTCCTCGAAATCCACGAAGATTCGTCACTTTACACTCAGGTTTAATAAATAGCGTTTTTCAGTAAATAATTATAAATAATTGCGAATAGTTTTAAAACTGCGTTGATTAACTTTTCACTCTCTTGAAGTCTGTCTTCTGATGGTCAGGTTTTTTATATCACATAAAACGCGCAAGATAAGTTTTTTAAAGAGAACAAAAATATATATGTTCAAAGTGAACCAAGTACATAGGCAACTCTATATACGTTTTATAACTAAGATAAACAAGCAAAGATTTAACTTGGGGATTACCTAAAATAATAATAATAATAATACCACTAATAATACTAAAAATAATAATAAGTACGAAACAATACCAGTAATGCATTAACGTGGGGATTTTATCAAACGCACTAAGAGTGCCCACTAATAAACAAGTAATTTCAAGCGTAGTAACAGATGATAACTCTTGTAGGAATGAGGTGTTTAAGCTGACCCTTCAAATTGTTTAAGTTGACCCTTCAGATTTGAAGTTAATCCTTAAATTGGGAATTTTACCATACATTTGGCTTAACGGTGTGCCAGGAAAATTGGGTAGCTGCTATAATCCAGGAGAACCAGACTATTTGCCAAGGAGTTTTGAATCCAAGGTTGGAGTGGCCTGGTATGAAATAGTCCTCGCTGGATGAGAGCACCAAGTTGTTTGGTTTGGTAACAGTTCCGGCGTCTAAATTCTTGGGATCTCTACGGAGTTAATAATCGAGTGGTGGCAACACGAGGATTCAGTAAGACGAGGACCAGGGTTGGTTACTGCAGAACCCAGCCGGTGGTAAATGTATCAACTGAATTTGCTTTTCAATATTTCTTTTCAACGTTCAACTTTCAACGACATTATTCAACCTTCGACAACTTTTATACATTTCTAAATTGTTTTATGTTATATATTGCCTTCAGCTAATCATTAATTTTCTTCATTTAATTACTTAATCACCGTTTAGCAATAATTTGTCATATTTTGTAAATTTTTTGGTCTTCAACCTAGTCAAACTTATTAATTAAATATATAACTTTCTGTAAGGAAGTAGCTACATCCAACCATAAGGTGTAACATTTCAAGTAATCTAAATTAAACCATTTCAAGTTTTATAATAGAGTCAATAAACCAGATATTTTTAACTGAGTGTTGATAATTTCATGAGTATCTATAACAATAATTATCTCTGAGTAGTCACAGTCGTACAATTAGACAAGTACGTTATAGATGCTTTTTTTAATATGACTACTGGCGCCTAACAAAAAAATAAAAGTTTTCTTGAATAATTTCCGAACCACGACCCAGTCTCCACTATCTAAACGAGAACCGGGCAACCTCAACTTCCTAACCTGCTGGGGGCAGAAGTTGGTGGTACAACCTACATACACATTTATACATATGTGATCAGATAATAATATTAACATTTGAGGATAAATATTCTTCAAAGGAAAAAAAAGCATTGGGTATTAAAAACGATTTAATTGTCTTCTTGAAGACAACGTGATCAAGTTTTCTTATTCTCAGAGGTAGATGGTTAAAAAATTTGATGGCGTAATAATTTGTTCCAGTACGTGACTTCGACAGACGTAAAGCATCTGAATATATATTGTTTCTGTTTCTCGTTGAATACCCATGAATTTCACTATGAGAATTGTAGTTCGATTTATGTTCTTTGATATACAGTAGACATTGTAGTATGTACACACTAGGCAAAGTTAATATATTTAATTTTTTAAATGCATGTTTGCAGTCATCTCGATATTTTAAGCCGTATACAATTCGTACAGCTTTTCTTTGTAACGAAAAGACCTGGATACTGTGACTTGAATGTCCCCAAACCAAGATAGCATAAGATAAACATGAATGTATGAGACCATGATAAGCTGTGATAAGAGTATTCTGGGAGACATTATGTACAAGATTTCTTAATAAATATATATGAGTGGAGATTTTCTTACAAACAAAATTTATATGCTGAGTCCAAGCTAGCTTGCTGTCAAGATACACCCCAAGAAATTTTACACAGTTATTGCCAATATTTCTACAGTGAACGTAGACTTGATCCGCCTGTCACATAGACATATAGGTGGGATTAGATGTTTAGCGAATTTGATTCGTCAACACCAACCTTGTTCAGAGTTTTTCAGAGTTTTTACATGCCATAATATATAAAACAAAAACTACGGATGAACAATTTGTATCGTATGATCTGCACGAGGCAGTGCAGTACAGCCAGGAAGCGTTATAAGTTACTTAATTCTAGTGAATATTTGAACAAATTATTAGTTTTATTAGTTCCCCCTTTAAAATTTTGCCGAGTCTTTCTTTTATAGAATAGTAGAAATTTTGTATCTGCCTAACATCATGATACTGCAAAGTTTATAGTATCATGGCCTAACATTTAATAAACAAGACAGTCGCTGGTTTACACCCCTTCGGATGGATTGTATACCATCTATGTAACTCCCGCCTAAGATTACATAAGTTTGCCGCTAGAAGATAGAACGAGAGGTAGGTCACTAGGCGATAGACGTAGCCTTAATATATCATTTATGCGAATTATTAAATGTGATAAACATATTTTTTCATTAACCACTTCTATTGAATAAAGGTATTATAGAAATCCCCTTCTTTAAAAATTAAAAATAGTATATTAAAGTATGCATGGATATTAAGGTCTTTAAAACACGCGCGATTTTTCGAGCACGACGGAGCAGCCGGAGTGCTCGAAATAGAGCAAGTGTTTTAAAGACCAGCTATCCACGAATACTTTACGCTATTTTTTTTATTGGTACACAATACTACAAAAAATGGAAATAAGAATTAAAAATGTAAAATGTTTGAATTCGTGATGTGACATCAGGATACCTGTCAGTGTCAAATGAGGAATGCAAAAATTAATTTGCAATCTGTCACATAGGATTAATTATTGTCACTACAGTTGTTACTGATTGTATATTGCTTTAAAATGAGTTCTAACATTGATTATTTAAATAGAAAAGCAGATTCGCGGTTAATACCGCAAAAATTCCTGTCAGATCAATAATTAAAAAGTTGACATTTTGACTCGGGTTGTAGTTGTTGCCATGGTAACCTTTAAAACACGCGCGTTTTTAAAAGTTCGATTTAAACACTCTGAGGCGTACTTTAAATAAGCAAAATAGGGTGCCAATAAAAAAAATAATTATTTAATATTTAAAGCAT
The DNA here is from genome assembly GCA_963583905.1 of Stenurella melanura. Classification (NCBI taxonomy): domain Eukaryota; kingdom Metazoa; phylum Arthropoda; class Insecta; order Coleoptera; family Cerambycidae; genus Stenurella; species Stenurella melanura. The sequence goes on from OY757310.1 coordinate 189,061,361, forward strand.
TTTTACATTTCTACCGCCGCCGCCGCCTATAAAGGAGATGCCGACTTTACTCCGAGTTCTCGCTTTTACACTGTCCCAATTGAGATCATATATACTATAACTCTGGTTTAATTTTAAGGTTGAAGACTAATTCTTGCAATAAAAGGTGATTTCTGTAAATAATAATATTTTAATTATTGGTACAAACCGCCAAGAAAGTGGCTGATGACATAATAACATTTGCTCCTGCAGTTCTTAGCACCAAAGGTCTTTGAGATCTCAATAATATTAAAACAAGACTTCTTCTTAAACTTGGTGTTATTTTATACCATTCAGTTTCGTATGCCGCTACAGCAATGTTTTCACTCTAGACAAAAGAATTAACTTACACAACATCATATCAAAATTAGTGCTAATAGTACGGCAGCCCGCTACTAAGATTTTCCAGTTACTTTACTTACTTAATATAATTCCAGCGTTTCTCATCAGTTCTGAGAGAGCTGTAAAGAAAAGTTCAGGGTGACGGAACTTTTTACCTGTCCTAACGGGTTCAAATCGAGCTTTGAACATAAGAAAAACGGGTCATCTCGATCGTCGCAGCGAGGCAGTTTCTTTTGTCCTCTTGTCGAGGAAAGTAAATATGATGAGGAAAAAATTGAGAACTGCCCTTTTGCGATAAAGTTCGCTGTTTTAATAGGGGTTTTTGGTAACGGGCTACCGTACCTACTATAATAATATATGAATAGATGTAGTGCCAAACTTTAACCAAAGAATAGAGAATTAACAATATAAGGCAGCCAGTTGGAGAAAGAGGCCAACTGTGAGAGATCGACAACACTCTCCTAACAATTAACAATATAAGGCAACTCAGTGAAGAAAATAATTTTTCAAAAATAAAAAAGATTCATTCGCTTAATACTGGTTTCATATTTTCTAGTTATTAGAATACCCTGTTTATGATTAATATAACAGCTATCTATGACAAGTAAAACTAAACTGCTGGCCACTCGAACTTACACATCGAGACTTTTAGGCAAAATTTAAAGTTCAATATTTTCAACAGGAATGCAAATTTTTGAACGCGGCTTGCAAATTTTAAGAGCTAGTTTTTTTCGGATTAAGCTGCATGACGTATATTTATCGTAGGACCATAAGTTTATCATATACGGGGTGATCAATGAAGTCATTCAAAAAATCAAAAAGTTTGTGTGAGTGAAATTTCCGCAAAAAATTTTTTTGGTCGTTGCAATATGGTACCTTACTAAGGTAACATCAATATTTCTAGACGGTTTTGTCAGTTTTTGGATTAAGGCCCTTAGGCCTTGTACATACTACTCAACATAAAATTTGGATACCGAAATCTTTAAAATGCTATAACTTGACATTGGATTGACGGTTCTTGATGATTTTTGCGGATTTGGAATACTTATTTCACGTAGATTTTCTATGGTCTAAGCCTCTTTTATTTGAGGGTTGAAATTTACACATTATACCGGGTCGATAATAAACAAAAACGTAGGGTACGACGCGCTCTAAAGTTTGGCATTATTTAAGTTTTTATAAAAATAAATTCTCACCTCAAGTTGTTTTTATTTAATGTTCTTCTCACTGTTCTGTCCGAAACTCACACCCCAGTTTGTTGTCTCAAAGAATCATTCAGTTTTACAGAGTTCTTTGTCCACCCCCATGCCCATAATTATGATCGGGTGTAATGTGTAATGTAAATTTGTTGCTATGGAATTAAAAACTGTTTACATTATTTTAGAAATAATCTGACATATTTCAATGTTATAATTTTGTAAAGTTTAATTAATATGAGGCGTTTAACCACGGCAGAAAGGGAAAATTGCATTCGACTTCTCAACGAAGGAATGTCAAAACAGCAAGTTGCGCACATTTACAATGTCAGCCGAAAGACAATTTATAATTTGAACCGCCGCGTCGAAACTAATGGTGATCATAATTATGGGCATGGGGGTGGACATACAAAAAAAATAAACCAAAGAACCGAAAGAATTTTAATGAGAGAAACTATGCGGAATAGAACAAAGAACTCTAGAAAACTAAATGACTCTTTAAGACAGAGAGTTTCGGACAGAACAGTGAGAAGAACATTAAATAAAAACAACTTGAGGTGAGATTTTTTTTTCTTAAAACATAACATAATGCCAAACATTTTAAATTATAGAGCCCGTCGCAGAGCAAAATGTGTGCAGTTATTACAATGCCATAGAGCGAATAGGCGGGCATGGGCAAATCGGCATGCGAATTGGGGTAATGCAGAGTGGAGCCATTGTTTATTTACTGACGAAACAAGATTTAATTTGTTTCACTCCGATGGCCGAATGTTAGTTTGGAGAAGGCCAAATCAGCGATATTTGGAGGAAAATATGGTCCCTCAAGAAGCATTTGGTGGCGGAGGTGTTACAGTGTGGGGAGGTATCATAAGAAATGGTAAAACAGAGCTATTCATTACCAACCAAACCATTAATGCTACTGTTTATCAGGAGGAAATTTTGGAACCTATTGTTGTTCCTTTTGCTCGACATTACGGCCCAGAAATTCTATTGGTGGATGACAACGCTCGACCTCACAGAGCGCGAAGGCTCACAGAGTTTTTGCAGGCACAAAACATCAATAGGATGGACTGGCCTGCAAAGTCCCGGATCTTAATGTCATCGAACACGTTTGGTCTTATTTAAAACTTAAAGTAAGATCTCTTGATGTACCCCCTGAAACCTTAGAAACGCTCAGTGAGGCCATTCGTGAAGAATGGGAGAATATTCCACAAGATTTTATAAATAATCTTGTGGATACTCTACCAAATCGATGTCGGGAAGTAATATTCCAAGCAGGAGGACCAACAAGATATTAGCTTCTCTTTTTTTTAATTAATGTACCTAATTTTAATTAGGTAATTTTAATTTAATTTTAATTTAAGTTTAAATTAAATTAATTTTTAATTTTTTGGTTAAATTTTTTTTCAGTTATTAAAAATTACCAGAATTAGAATTATACATTTTTTAAGAATTGACTTTTGGTCGTTGTTAAGCAATGTTGTATATTGTAGAATTTAATGTAATAAACTTGTTCTTGTCGTTACGTTTTTGTTTATTATCGACCCGGTATAATGTGTAAATTTCAACTCTCAAATAAAATGCTTAGACCATAGAAAATCTACGTGAAATAAGGATTCCAAATCCGCAAAAATCATCAAGAACCGTCAATCCAATGTCAAGTTATAGCATTTTAAAGATTTCGGTATCCAAATTTTATGTTGAGTAGTGTGTACAAGGCCTAAGGGCCTTAATCCAAAAACTGACAAAACCGTCTAGAGATATTGATGTTACCTTAGTAAGGAACCATATTGCAACGACCAAAAAATTTTTTTGCGGAAATTTCACTCATACAAACTGTTTGATTTTTTGCATGACTTCATTGATCACCCCGTATATAATAAACTTATGGTCCTACGATAAATATACGTCATGCAGCTTAATCCGAAAAAAACTAGCTCTTAAAATTTGCAAGCCGCGTTCAAAAATTTGCATTCCTGTTGAAAATATTGAACTTTAAATTTTGGCTAAAAGTCTCTATGTGTAAGTTCGAGTGGCCAGCAGTGTATTTATAAAGAAACACTTTTTGTCGCAAAATCAAAAATAAAAATGTTTACATGAGTGCGGTACCCTCTCCCGGGACACCCTGTTATGACAAATAGGTAATTTCTTATTTCTACTTCCACATCCACATAGTACAGTGAAAGTATAGTAATCGTAAAACAAATATCTGAGATTTTTGTCTGTCGGTCTGTCTGTAACTTTTTTCTGGAATGGTTTAAGTTATTGACTTTGAAATTCGGTACACGTGTATATTATAACGAGATCTGGAACTATATTATGACCTTATTCCGTTAAGCGGTTAGGGGTAAATAGGGGTGAAAAGGGGTAAATAAGTAAAGCAAGCTAGTAAGAGTCCAGAAACTTGGATTTTGTGTATATACTAAAAATCAAGGTCACTCACAGAACACCGTATAATACAACTGATATCTCATTTTTACTTCCCTCGCATACCGAAGGGAAGTATTGCATTCGAGAAAAAATCACCCTCCGAGATTTTTTCGGATTCTGACGTTTCAGAACACGTAGATTACGAAAATATAGGTTTTTCAATTCCGTCAGTCTGTCTGTCTGTCTGTCTGTCTGTCGGTGCATCTACTAAAAAAACTACTTGACCGAGAGCAGTCAAATTTGGTAGGTAGTTGACGCTACTGTCAGCAAAGAAATGGTAGAAATTTCACTGGAAAATATACAGGGTGGATCGTCTAAACGGAATAAATAGTGAAAAAATTTTTTGTTTGCTCAAATTTAAAATTTCCACGTTTCATGACGCGCTAAACCTATTTCAGAAAAAAAATGTTTTGAAAATTTTTTTCACCATTTTTGAAAAAATTTTTACCAAGATGAAAAAAATTTTTTTTTGCTCAAATTTAAAATTTCTACGTTTCATGGCACGCTTAACCTATTTCAGGAAAAAAAATTTTGAAAATTTTTTTTACCAATATTTTTGAAAAATCTTTCACTACTAAAATGAAATATTTTTTTTCTTTCTTCAAATTTAAAATTTCCACGTTTCATGGCATTCTAAGCCTGATTCAAAAAAAATTTTTTAAAAAAATTTTTTTTTACCATTCTTGAAAATTTGTTTACCACTAAAATAGATGGAATTTTGTTTTATTTCTTCAAATTTCTAATTTCCACGTTTCATAGCGTTCTAAATCTATTTAAAAGAAAATTTAGAATTTTTTTTTACTATTTTAAAAAAAATTTACCAGTAAGATAGAATTTTTTTTCTTTATTCAGATTTTAACTATCCACGTTTCGATGGCATTCTAAAACTATTCAAACAAATTTAAAAATGTTTTTGAAACATTTAAAAAAAAAATTGAAAACATTTTTAATCCATTTATATACTACTATAGAACAGATGAAAAAATTGTTTTTGCTCAAATTTAAAATTTCCACGTTTCATGATATTCCAAACCAATTTCGGAAAAAAATTTTGCAACATTTTGTTACCAGTTTGGAAAAAAATTTAACACTAGAATGGTCAAATTTAAAAGTTTCACGTTTCATGACATTCTAAACCTAGGTATTTAAGAAAAAAAAATTTGAAATTTTTTTTCACCAACATTTTTCAAAAAGTTTTTACCACTAAAATAGATCAAATTTTTTTTATTTGCTCAAATTTAAAATTTTCACATTTCATAGCATTCTAAACCTATTTTTAAAAATAAATAATTTTTAATTTTTAAAATTTTTTTAGCACTACTATAGAATAGAAGAACTTTCCTTTTTGCTTAAATTTAAAATTTCTACGTTTGACATTTTAAACCTATTTCAGAAGAAAAAATTTTGAAAATTATTTTACCAACATCTTTTGAAAAATTAAATTAAATTTTTTAACAACCACTATACTTCCACTCCATTACGTGAATGTTGGATTGGAAATGTGACAGATGGCAATAATATCTGGCATATGCACGTATTATACTTTTATTGAAAAATGTACAGGGTGGTCATCCCAAGAAATAATTCAGTCATGGTGGACATTTGTAAAGGTATTTGCGCAAGCTTGCCATATGTGGCACCTGCTATTTAGTATTGAACTTTTGCTGTTGGATGAGCAATCTGTATATTTTTTTGACCAAAACTTATCAAGTTTTCTTTGTAATAATAGCAATAACTATATTCCGATTATTATTCTCAATGTCATTTCGTAATTATTAATTTTTTAGAGTGACTGCCATGCACAAATAACGAGGGAAGTTCTGTGTAAATACCTTTACCGATTTTTTAAAATAGGCCAAAGAGGATTAGATAGACTGGAGGGTCGTATGAGGCCATAATGCATTTTCCATATAAGTTTTAACGCTCTTTATGAGCTGGATATGCAAGTAAATTCCTCCATTACCTACCACCGTTACCGAATATTTAAATTTGGAGGTATTGGTGAATAAAATGTTATTCAATTGAAAATAATTTTTTCTTATTTTTCAATTGAATAACATTTTATTAAAGTTCTAATATTATGAAAAGTTCAGTCAGTCACCATTTAAAGAGTAAGAAATTTCGACTTGTTTTATCAAGAGGCTATCGATTAAACACGTGAGATATTCGAGTGTTTTTATATCCGATACGACCGATAGCGGTCTTGCCTACACGCGAACCTTCCACTCTATCTAATTGTCTGTGATATGCACGATAGACGATAAGAATCCTTACTGTATCTATTAACATCTGTCCGTAGAAGCTGAGCAAGAACAATATTCCTAACCATCCTCCTAAATGCATGGCAAATCTAAAGGAATTGTACTTTGTATCCATAATAATTTCAAATCCTAACATACTTATTATGAAGCTGGTAGCGGTTATATGCATTATCATGTTTATACTGAAAGCGCTGTTGAGTTGATCTGAAAAACTTTTAAAAGGGAAGGAAAATAAATGCATCATCTACAGCGTTCGAAAGGTAGAGCGCTATTTTACAACTTATGAGGGGCGTACTCAGACGCGTTTGTAATACTGTTTTTCCTTTGTATTTACGTATTTCATGTGCAAAATGACACAATCGTACCTTGTTAATGTGATGCTGATAAAACTTGGTGGAAGATACACAATACAACACTTCAGACACCACAACTATTCATTCGAAGTGACACAATAATAAAAAAATAAGTTAGGGTTACTGTAAATGCCGATTAGACCATAGCATGCAACCAGGATATATGGTATAAGCTTCTCGCCAATTCGTCCGCAGGAACGCTAATGTCGTATTTTCCCACACACACAATTTTGCACGAATTGCCTAAAAATCGGATAGTTCACTTTATTCTACGGAATATTACACTTGGCCATCATTTTCACTAAATCTAAGAGGAGTGCTACCTCTATAAACTGTGCCTAAATGATACTAAAATTGTGTTTCACACCCAGAAACTGCACTACTGACGAAAGTTGACGCTTAAAAGTAGAGCATAGATTGATTGAACAGATAAATGTAACAAATTTTTTATTGGTTTATATTGGTTTATATTGATAATAGACTAACTAACTTATATTGATAATAGACTAATGGAAATTTGTCGAAAAAGTTATGTTCGCTTTCTTTTGCTTTTTATAGATTAAGCAATATTACAAACCAGACGGTGATGTTGTCATTATATCATGCCGAATTTATGTCAAGGGTAAGGTATGGAATAATTTTTTGGGGTTATTTTAGATATTTTAACATAATTTTTATTTTGCAAAACACAATTGTAAGAAATATTGTGGGTGCTTCAAACTACCAATCATGTATTCCTATTTTTATAAAATTGTAACTTTTGCCTCTTGTTTATATATATTAGAGGACTAGTATTATACGTAAAGTCTACTGAAAACAATGTTGTTACAAATCTAGATATTCACAGCTATAATACAAGAAATAATACAGAAATAGCCATACCTTCTCACAAGAGTGTTCTCCTTGTTACAAACATTCCTGTTAGAACAAAATTTTTATACTATAGCAGAATATTTGAATTATAAATAATTTTTCATGTTAAATACCTAATTTTGTTGTATTATTTACTACTAGCTTTATCTTAACTTGTCCCTATACTGTGTACTATGGTCTATTAGATAATAAAGCTTACTTTACTCTATTTTTACTTTATACTAACTTATCGATATTCTTGCAGTTAATTTGAATATTCGCAACGTTATATGTAGAACCCGTAAATCAGCGAGCACTTTGATAAACGTATTTCCTTTGTTGAATTGTATCGTTCGAGTGAAAGTCGCATTTGCCTTGCCACTGGCCACTGTCTGTTTCACAACACAGATCATTACTTGTAGGTACGCAACGCATTAGAATAGCGTTCAGTCAGTGGCAAATGAGAGGTATTTTTAGTGAGAGGAACCAAATACCTTGACAAAATAACGGTACCGTAATAACGACCAATCTATAGTCAGCAGCACGTTGTAAAAACGTGATTATTTACAACTGCGAAGATTCGGTTGTATTTATATGTGTTTATTAAAGTGAAGTCATTCTTACAAACGCGTCTGAGTACGTCCCTTATACATTGTGAAATTGCGCTGTGACGTCCGAGTCCTGGTTATCAAGTATGTGTAATTTGTTAGAGAACAATTTTTCCCACAAAAAAGTGTTTGGTGGTTACACCTGTGCCCTTGAAATATTAGATTTGTTCCTGCAAGAAATCATAAAATACTCAGAGCCAGTCAGCTGTTCTTAACGAGGTCAAGTGATCAATCAGGGATTGTTTTCAACCAATCATATTACTTTTGACTAGTTCGTGATTGTTGCTGGGACAAACCTACCATATAAAAAGTGCGGGGTCTTTTCAATCTTAGGTACCACATATTATCTAAAATAATTAGATACGTTCGGTCATGCAAATATAGTTTTCTCCATATTAATACGACACATAAAAAACACAAAGCTGCAGACCGAGCTAATATAGGGAGACCGTGGCATGTTGAATTTTTCTAAACTATGTTAAATAATAAATATAATGTATTACTTAATAGATAAAACATCATTACTGTGATGTAAAATATGTTCTGGCATGATTACAGGGCCGTCAAGAGAAAATCGGGGCCCGGGGGATAGTAGCATACAACTCCTACCAAATCTCAAATAATAAACTATTTATCTCTATAAAAATTTCTTAGGATTAAGTATTTATCACGATCGAAATATCGAAGAGAGAGGGGGGCAGATATTCCTTTGCCTAACAATTTCATATTTATCTCATTATAAACAATACAAGTAGTCATTCGGAACTCGTTGTTATTTACATCATACTAATCATTTAAAAGTATACCTCTCTCGTTTTACCTAATGCAAATGCAAATCTCCAACTTCGGGTGGAACCAGAGCCCCCCCTCAAAACCACCGGGCCCCCTCAAAAACCACCGGGCCCGGGGGGAGACACCCCCAACCCCTCCCTCTTGACGGACCTGCATGATTAAGATAAGAAATAAACGAAAACACGCCCCTTTTCATTAAGATTTCTAACTCTTGTGATAATAGCTATGCGAATCACCCCTAATTAAAACGTCATACCTAAAGAACAGATAAACAGAGATGTATTTTGAATTGTCGTGAAGGACGCACAATGCGTCCACCAATGCATCAGATATTCCTATCGTGATGCAAAATAGAGTAAGATTTCTTAATCTATCAAAAACGTCTACCGAAAATACGATTTTTAAATCTCTAGTATTATTTTGTTCATTCTAATACGCAAAAATTTGAAATACGACTCTGTAGTACCTTGTCGGCAGGTAATAGCGCTGTCTTTGATATTTGGGTGGCTGGCTTCTATTGCCTTTTTTATGTGCCTTAAATAAATGGAGACAACTATGCAGTCACTCATTTTTAGCTATCCAAGAGCAACGACAATGGAAAGTAGTTTTGAGCAAACAGTGTTATTGAAGTTATACTTACTGTATAATAATCGTATGATATCTGACACACAAATTGACATAGTCGGTTCTTTCGGAATCAGGAACTTCGGATATATTTAAAATCATTCTATTTAGGTGTTTCAGGTTAGTTACTACATGTGTCACGATTCCACAAATGAGCATGGTTACCATCATTAGAATTATTGTACCTACAATATGCAGCAACTGAATTTAGTTACCTACACGTACAGGGTGTAGTTTCATGTCATTAAAAAAAAACTGGTGGTAGGGAACGACAAGACAAACAAAAAAACTTTATATAACATGGGGTCTAAAGCTCATAGTTTTAGATAAACAAAAATAAACCAAAATTTTCAAAATACTTAATAACACAGTTTGAGAACTGCTGGCATATTGGGGTAGGCTTTATTGCCTCGCGTCTTGTCGCACATGATACTCTGACATTCGTGCAAATAAGTATGGTGAGCCAAAGAGATAATTAGGCCGCGACGGGGGTTATTGAAAAGCATTACGACAAAGCAGTTAAAAGCGACCGACAGAGGACACCGCCATGTTTTTTGCTTCTTCGCGGCCAAATTATCTTATTACGCGTGCTATACGCTCCCTTGTAATAGTCTCAAGTAATAATTTCAGTTTGTGTCCTTACTTGGTAAACAACAGACACACGACGCGACCTACCCGTTACTTGGTTTTGTCTGTTGCTTTTGTTCTTTTTGAATTTTGTGCCACTTGTGTTGAGATTTATTTTATTGACTTATCGTTCAAGTCGTTAGTACTTGGTTACGTAAAACACTACTTCTCGTTCGTGCTTTTTGTGTTACTTTTTGGATTTTGGACCAAGTTTTTCTTTTTGCTTTCTTTATTGATAACGTTAATACACAGTTTAGTGTGGTGTTTTAATTTTGGACGTTATGGGAGATTACACTTATCCAAAGCTCGCGGATATGCAGTTGGTGTATGAAGAAAGTGGTGGAAATGCAGCTGGTGCGGAAGAGCTTTATCGCTTAAGGTTCCCTAATCGACGTCATCCTTGTGCTCGTACATTTGTTAGTACTGACCAGCGTCTTCGAGAAACAGGTCATCTCAATGGACATGGAGGAGAACAAGGCCCACAACGCGAAGAAAGGGATAAGTGACGCAGAGGTTCAAATTTTGGAACTTGTAGAAGAGGATCCAACTTTAAGCACCCGCGATATCGCGAACCGTATGGTAGTATCCCATTTAGTGGTATAGAGGACATTGAGAGATATGAACTTACATGCCTATCACTATCAACGTGTCCAAGCACTAGATCCTCAAGATTTTGCAAAGCAAATGCAATTTTGTAGGTGGATTTTAGGAAAACACGTGGCAAATGAGGATTTTTGAAACGTTCTGTGTTTCTCCGCTGAGTTGTGTTTTACCAGAAATGGAGTGTTTACTTTAAAAAATATGCACTATTGGGCAGACGAAAATCCACGTGTAATAAGAAGGGCGCATGAACTTGCGATAATGAAATAATTGGACCTATACAATTACCCCCTAGAGTGGTGATGCATGCTTAAATTTTTTGAAACAAACATTTCCAAATTTGCTGGAAGATGTACCCTTGGCTACACGCAGATGAATGTGGTATTTGCACGATGGCGCGCCAGTCCATTTTAGTCTGGCTGTTCGAAATTTTTTTAACAAAAGTTTCCTCGACGATGGATGGGACGTTGCAGACCAGTACCATGGCCTGCTAGATCGCCCGACTTTAATCCGATGAACTTTTATTTTTGGGGGCATTTTAAATTTCTGGTTTACCGTGATCCAATTGACACTTTAGAACAATTGCAACAACGTATTTTAATGTGCATAGAAACCATAAAAAAATCCTAATTTACCAAATGTGTTGAACGGAGTGCGTATGCCCTTAGTTCGACGTGCCGAAATGTGTATACGTGGAAATGGACGTCATTTCGAACAATTTTTGTGAAAAATTCAAAAGAATTGTTCAGTTATTGGATGTTACCTATTGGGCATTAAAGGTATGATTATTATTAATATTAGTATTTACTGTCTTGTTTTGATCTGTTTATTATTGTTTACATTGATTTTCATAGAGACCAAAGTCTCGATTTTTGGTTTTCGATACCTGATTGGGAAAAATTATGCGCTCAATTCGTTAAAAAAATCAGATTTTTTCCCGACTTAAAATACACAACTATTTTCTGTTATCGTATCTCGGACGTCTAACTGTTCGTTTTCTAATTTCATAAAATAATTACTCATTTTTTGAGCTTTTAACACAATGTTACAAATGTTAATAAACCACTTTTAAATTTTATAAATTCTTATAAACGACAATAAAAGCTACAATAACTATGTTCCAAATTAAAAAACACATGTAAACAAATTCTATTTATACCCCTGCGGCCATGCTATGCTTGCGTTGTGCCGAAAGAGAAGGAATAATTTACATTTTCATAATTAGTGCTATAAAAAGTTCGGTACAAGTAATCCCATCAAAGTGCCGCACTTCTACTGGCGAGAACATAAGTCGGGTATTACAGGTTTTTTTATTATTTCTAATATTCGGAACTATAACACGCATTGACCCTGAAAAACAGTGGTTCTCAACAATGTTTCCTACCTTAACATTTATAATTTAAACCTAGGTCAGTTTTTTCGAAGTGCCCCTAGAAAAGAAAGTCATGTAGGTTTTTTGTTTGTCTAGTCGGTCCCTATTACCAGTTTTTTTTTAATAACATGAAACTTATTACACCCTGTATTACACACAGTAAAAATAGCCCCTTTGGAATATAAAGGAAAAAACTTGGGGAGGAACTAAACTTTGCACAGATGCTTATTTGTACTTTCAGAGATCAATGACTTGATCGATTTATTGATTGAAGAAATATCTCAAAAATTTAGTCCCAGAGCAAATTTTGTTCATTTTGCCACACTGTGCGCCGGCTTGGACGGCAGCGAGAGCCTCATGACGCACGGTGAAGGAATGGGAAGTGTGGGAGTTTGTGAAATGTTTCTTTTTAAGTTTCCATGCTTCTTTTAAAGTTCCATTTATCCACGTCCTTGTTTATTCCTCCTCTGAGTCTTTTGTTTCTGAATCTAGCGATGTGAACATCGATACGTCTGCACCCGACTCTAGTCAACTGCGGATCCTACTCTTTCAGAGACCGATGACTACCTTAAAATCGAGGGTAATTTCTTTTGAGAGGGATGGTAATGTTTCTCTGTTTCTATAAGTTTTATAGAATAAATAAGAATATCTGAGCTCCATCTGTAATATCCCTCAAATTATTATTTTGTCAGATCTATGTCCAACTCTTCAAAAGATAATATAAAAATAAATATACCTGTGGTAGTAAGAAATAATTCTGTCATCATAACAATCTGGGATGCAGGAGCGTAGTCGAATTTGAATGGTAAAACTGCTCCAGCAATAAGTCCGCAAGGAATTCCATACCTTATCATGTGCTTAGGTCGATTTTCCATGCATTCTTGAATAGAAAATAATGGCAAACTAGCATAAAATATATTTCCAATTATTCCATACCACAAGAAAAACCTTGTGTATAATTTTGCTTTTTCCTCAGCCTCTTCTATCATTTGCATTGGAAGGAATTCTTCGAATATTTTTAAATTATCAGTTAATGTTTTTATCTCGTGTTTTTTAATCGTAAAACACATTGTTGTATACGATACACTACACAAAGCCGTAAAAGCAATTAAGCTTTGCATTAAATTTGTAAAAGCCCAATCATCCTCTAAAAACAAAAATTGATCTATAAACTAACCTTAATTCGTAAACACAGAAGACAAAAAAAAGACGGACAAGTGCCCTGAGGGTTCCATACCGTTGTATGGGGTGATTTAAATCTGTAGTTTCTTTTATGTACACTTCAGTGCAATGAAACTCCGTACACTTGAAAAATCAAGTAATCCAGTTCTTACTAATACTGAGTAGTGTGAATCAATCTCTTTGGAATTTGGATTTTTTTTATTATCATACAGGTTATAAAAAACTGACATTGATTGTGAAACGTCATAAGGTATTTGAATAATGAAACATATTCTGTATAGGATTTTGCAAACAGCAGAAAAACTCTGTCTATGAGAACTAAAGAAAAGCTATGTGTAAAAATATTAATGAAGTCTGCATTTTTTCGATAACCTGAATTCTGGTAATGCTAGTAAATTAAAATCCTGAAATAAATTTGTATAATTTCCTACTTGAAAATTCTCATTCAACAACTAGCATCCACACAGTCCCCTACAGCCATGCAGATTAAACTAGCATATACATAACCCCCTACGTTAATGAAGACAGTTAAAAATGAGAACAAAGGCCTAAAATAAATGTATGTACCTACCTTGTATTAAATTTTTTTCATTCTAATGGATTACATGTTCATGAAATGTATCATTCTGTTTTTGGAAAATATATTCTGTATATAGACCAGGTGGTTATTAAAAATATAAAAATTTAAATAATCGGGGAGAACACCCTGTAGAACTAGGTTCAACTTTGTACTCTTGTATGTTTTGACTTAAAATGTTTCAGCAATCAATTATCTGTACGCTGAAATCCATAGTGACAACTTTTTTTCGACATGATTTTTTCAAAAACCGTCGGATAAAAGTGGTCATTATGAGGCATGAAATTAAAAATTGTCAATTCCAAGGTCTAAAGATAATATACAAACATTTTTATTACACTTTTACAGGGTGGCCACTTAAAATTGCTCCATGACTCTTCCCTGATTTGCCTGACTAATACACTTCAGTTTTCCCTGACTAATTTTTATAACCAGGGCCGTGAAACATTTTTTGATGAGCTAGGAGAAGAAAGAGCCTCTGGAGCAGAGGGAGCGGGCTAGAACAAAATTTCTACACCCGACCCTTCAAACGATTCCGAGCCTCCTCAAACGAGCCCTGGGGGATTCACCCTCTTGTCGCCCTCCTCTCGTTGGGCCTGCCTGTTTATAACCCAAAAGTCAATTTACATTTTATTAATAAAGATTGGGATTGAACATAAAAATTAACAAAGTAAATTGGATAACAATAACATGTAAAAATTTTTAAAAAACATAACACAATACATATAAATGATCCTCTAAACGTGAAGTAAAAATACATGTACAAGCTTTAAAAAATATTTATAAATAAATAAAGTAAACATGTAAATTTTGTAAATAAATATCACTTTATAAAAAATTTTGAAAAAAAAACAAATGAAATAAATATAAATTCTGTCAACATTAGGGTGATCCTTAGATACAGAGATTTTTTTAAAATTCGGTTCTCCCCACCGCTCATTGTATTATAATACAAGAAAATAAAATTACTAAAGTGGTTAGCTCAATCCCTCACAGTGCCTCTAAAGGGGTAAATTTTGCCGAAATTCGGAATTCTAAAAAAGTAAAAAATGTGTAGAATAATATATGCCCCCCAATTAATGATCTATAAAAATGGTTTAATGCATTTTTGTTGTAAAATTTACCGATTCGCAAAAATATGCATAAGGTATACTTTATCCAATTTCTTCATTTAAGGAATTTTCACTTCGTTTATAAAAATACCTTTAATAATCACACTATTTAGCACAAAAATGCATCTTGGATATATTTTAGGGATTGAAATAAATAAAGAAAACTGAATATTAGGGATTTTATGAAAACTTACCCCTTTACACGCACGGGAAGGGGTTTAGCTAGTCGCCCTAAACTTGGTGTAAATATTTTATCTTATAATAAATTGAGCAGATGGGATAATCAGATTATAAGTTAAAATAATTAAAGCCACCCTAATAAACATACATGTTGCCTAGTTGTGTAATTTTTCAGAGATAACTTCTATTGACTTGTATAAAATACTCAATGAATAAAAAAATTTTCGCTGCAAGCAAGAATAAAAATATTTTAAAATAAATGCGTTTTTCCTCTTAAAATTTCATGACTTTTACCTGATTTCCCTGACCAACATGAAATTCCCTGACGCTTCCCGATTTTTCATCAAAATTGCCAATTCTTCAAAAATGTTTTACTTCTTTTTAATTGTCATGCACCTCAAAGAATAGTAAAAATCACTAAACCGTGTGCGCCATGGATGACCGATAATATAAGATTCCTTATACGTCTTAGAAATAAAGCTCGTAGCAAATGGCGGCGAACAAAAAGTGAAGCCCATCACAACTATTATAAAACTCTACGAAATTACACCACTTTGGCCTGTAGAAATGAAAAAAAGGCATGCTTTGAAGATAGGTTGAGAATAAACGGCGTCAATAATATTTTTAGAGATTTGGATATGCTAAACATTAAAAATAAAAGGAAAAGCATACCAAACACTTTGAAAAATGCTGATGCTATTAATGACTACTTTGTCAACAGCATTCCTAACATGCCACCTAACCAAAATATTATTGACCAATATAATAATAAGGTTAGAGAGAATATTACTGATTCCTTTGTTTTTCTTCCCTTAACTGAATACGATGTTCAAAAAATCATATGTAAGATTAAATCAAATGCGCAAGGCTCTGATGGTCTCAACATCAAACCATTATTAATGTGTTGTCCTTTTATTCTACCATATGTTACGCATATTGTTAACTTTTGTTTACAGAAAGGTCTGGAAGCAAGCCCTGGTACAACCTATTCCCAAAAAATCAGGTACTTTAGAATTTAAAGATTTACGCCCAATCAAGATATTGCCAGTATTGTCGAAGGTACTGGAAAGAGAGGTAGACTTGCAACTCGGTCATCATATCTCGATGTTTCGTATACTGCCTGAGGTTCAATCAGGTTTTCGTCCGCTTTACAGCTGTGAAACAGCTCTGTTGAACATCACTGACGATATACTGAGGGGAGCGGATAACAAAATGGCTACAGTGTTGGTGCTTTTCGATTTTTCGAAAGCATTCGACACTATCAACCATGAAATACTTCTAGCTATATTGAAATCTCTTCGCCTAAATACTAACTCCATCAATTTTTTTCGTAGTTTCTTGTCTAACCGAACACAAAGAGTTAAAATTGACAATGATGTATCTGCTCCTCTGGGTGTGTCGTCGGGAATTCCGCAGGGATCTAATTTAGGTCCACTGCTGTACACTTTATACACTCAGATTTTATAGAAATATTTAAGCACTGTCAAGTTCATTTCTATGCTGACGACACGCAATTATATCACTCTTTTGATCCCTCTAAGCATATTGAGGCTTCGACTGATATCAGTCGGGACATCGCGGCCCTAATAGAGAGATCCAGAAACCATGCCTTGTATATCAATGCCAATAAAACTTCTATGCTCATTTTTGGGTCTCAAAATGCAAGGTCAATTTTAACAGAGCAACTCCAAATAAATGTAAGTGGTCAGAATATATTACCTTCCGAATCTGCAAAGAGTCTAGGCCTAACATTTGACACAACCTTGAGATTCAAACCCCATGTTAACAACTGTATTCGCATAGCATACATGAATTTAAAAATGATCTTCAACAACCGTCACTTTTTAACTAAAAAAATCAAAACAATCCTGTGCGAATCAATTGTTTTATCTAAATTTAACTTTGCTGATTCGGTATATGGTCCATGTTTGGATGCTGAGGACTCTCGCAGAATAAAGGTTATCCAAAATTCCTGTTTAAGGTTAATCTTCGGTATCAGACGTCGGCACGGCATTTCGCATAAGCTTAATGAAATTGGTTGGCTTAATATGGCTAAACGTCGTATGTTACATTCTGCGTGCCTATTCCACAAAATTATTATTAATAAGATTGTCTACATAAAAAAATCTCACATAGAACTGACGTCCACAACGTTAACATAAGATTCAAGGGAACTCTCACACCTCCAATACACCGCACTGAAATATTCAAACGATCATTTTCTTACCAAGTTTCCAAAATCTACAATTCTCTACCCTCTCACTTTAAAAATAAATCCTTACCTGCATTCAAACGTTATTTGAAAAAACAACTCATTACACAAATGTAGTAGACTAGAAAAGTAAATAAATTAAAGAAGGGTGGCGAACGGGCGCAAAATTTATAATTTAACGTAAATGGTACATTCTTCGGTTTTCTCTTATTTTGCTATTGTCTTATAAGTTAGTATAAATCATCAATTATCTTTTAGTTGTATTGATTCCATGATTTCTGTATATCGTATTTTAACTACGCTACATGCTTAAGATTAAATACAGGGGTGGTGTCATGCACCACCATCTGATTTTCGGCATTTTTACTTCCCTCGCATACCGAAGGGAAGTATTGTATTCGAGAAAAAATCGACCTCCGAGATTTTTTCGGATTCTGACGTTTCAGAACACGTAGACTACGAAAATATAGGTTTTTCAATTCCGTCAGTCTGTCTGTCTGTCTGTCTGTCTGTCTGTTGGTGCATTTACTAAAAAACTATTTGACGGAGAGCAGTCAAACTTAGTAGGTAGTTGACGCTACTGTCAGCGAAGACATGGTAGAAATTTCACTGGAAAATATACAGGGTGGACCATCTAAATGGAATAAATAGTGAAAAACATTTTTTTTGCTCAAATTTAAAATTTCCACGTTTCATGACGCGCTAACCTGTTTCAGAAAAAAAAAAAATTGAAAATTTTTTTCACCAATATTTTTACTACTAAAATGAAATAATTTTTTTTCTTTCTTCAAATTTTAAATTTCTACGTTTCATGGCATTCTAAGCCTGATTAAAAAAAAATATATTTTGAATTTTTTTTTTACCATTTTTGAAAAATTTTTGACCACTAAAATAGATGGATTTTTTTTTATTTCTTCAAATTTCAAATTTCCTCGTTTCATAGTGTTCTAAATCTATTTAAAAGAAAAATTCGAAATTTTTCTTACTATTTTTAAAAAATTTTACCACTGATACAATTTTTTTTTCTTTGTTCAGATTTTAACTATCCACGTTTCCATGACATTCTAAAACTATTCAAACAAATTTAAAAATGTTTTTGAAGAATTTTTTAAAAAATTTGGAAACATTTTTAATCCATTTATGATCACTACTATGGAACAGACGAAAAAAATTTTTTTGCTCAAATTTAAAATTTCCACGTTTCATGATATTCCAAACCAATTTCGGAAAAAAAAATTTGCAACATTTTGTTACCAGTTTGGAAAAAAATTTAACACTAGAATGCTCTTTAAATGACATTCTAAACCTATGTATTTCAGAAAAAAAAAATTTTAAATTTTTTTCACCAACATTTTTCAAAAAGTTTTTACCACCAAAACAGATCGATTTTTTTTTATTTGCTCAAATTTAAAATTTTCACGTTTCATAGCATTCTAAACCTATTTTAAAAAATACATGATTTTTAATTTTTAAACTTTTTTTAGCACTACTATAGAATAGAAGGTAACTTTCCTTTTTGCTCAAATTTAAAATTTCTACGTTTGACATTTTAAACCTATTTCAGAAGAAAAAATTTTGAAAATTATTTTATCAACATCTTTTGAAAAATTGAAAAAAAAAATGAAATTTTTTGACCACACACTATACTTCCACTCCATTACGTGAATGTTCGATTGAAAATGTGACAGATGGCAATAATATCTGGCATGTGCACCTATTATACTTTTATTGAAAAATGTACAGGGTGGTCATCCCAAGAAATAATTTAGTCATGGTGGACATTTGTAAAGGTATTTGCGCAAGCCTGCCATATGTGGCACCTGCTATTTAGTATTGAACTTTTGCTGTTGGATGAGAACTCTGTATATTTTCTTGACCAAAAGTTATCAGGTTTTCTTTGTAACAATAGGAATAACTATATTCCGATTATTATTCCCAATGTCATTTCGTAATTAAAAATTTTTTAGAGCGACCTCATGCGCAAATAACGAGGGAAGTTCTGTGTAAATACCTTTACCGATTTTTTCATTAAGTATTAGTGGGTATTGTTTTACGTAATATTTCTTTATACATCTGTATCCGCCTAATGGAAAATAAAGACCTATTATTATTATTATTATATATTTAAAAATTAATAACGTTGTAAATATCAATTTTACGAAAAAAAAATGATCGAACATTTCTTGTTGGAAATAGATCAAAAAGTATTTTCAAAAATTTATTTGAATGAAAAAATATAATATTTCCTTTGGTTATAAACAAAATTGTTTTAAATAATATCAGACCGTTACCATCTGGTAACACGGATTTTCATTATCGGTAGTGTCTCCTGAACTGATTTCAGAAAAATAACTACGTTCAAAACCGGAAACGCAAGCATCCATACCATCTGCTCTAATTCGGAAATGTTATTTTCTGCAGTGACATTTTTCAAGAAATCAAACGATAGAAAGCAAAAAATGCTAGGACTTATTTCATTAAATAGGATACACATTAGATTTCATATAACAAAGAATTAACAAAAAAATTTCATAGAAGTTTTCAATTACTCAAATTATCTAAATACGTAACTTCTTACCATAAAACTGCACGCAGAATTCGGTGAACATCGCAACGTTGGTAATCATATACATTATTTGGAGATAAAATTCACGAACTTCATACTTTCTCTGGCTCTTGCTGCTGGGCCACATATTCAACATATTTAATATGTTTGTTGCATATTTCAGATATATGAGGTTACTCTCCATTATTCTTTAGCGTTGCCTTCTGATACTTCCAAAATTAGATAAGAGCTTACTTACATCAGGTTAGCCTAAGGATGTGGTCGCTAATGAAGCTATCTATTTTTTATGCCAGGAGAATTTGCCTACTGCATTATATGGTCATGGGCGGGGAACTCCTGTTTCCTGTTCGCTTTTAACTTATTTTCAATTAAAGGACTACTGTTGAAAAAAAAGTTGTATATAAAGAATTCAATAAGGAGACATACTCTAGGGTGGCCCATCTTTTTCGAATTCGAAATTTTTTATTTCCCACTCCGGAAATGGTTCCATTTTAAGAGAAAATAATTCCCTTATAATATTATTGAGGCAAATTAAGGAAAGGGGTGCCCCTGGACGCACTATTATGCAATACTTAATAGAAGTAAATGGAATTCTTTACATACTTTGGTTTATACATATTTTTTTTAAACCAGCAATATTTATCTAAAGCAAATTATACAAATATGAAAGATTTCCTCTGGTGCGAGTATAAGATCTGTGATACTTATTTTAGGAGAAAAGATTTTAAAATAAAACTTCGCTTTATCTTGCAAGTTCCAACTGTCAAATGTCACTTTTGACATTGGAATTGGAATCAGTGACCATAAAAACCTCCCGGTATATATTCTGAAAGACAATTTATCAAAAATACGGCGATATACTGTTATAGACAGGATCCTTGTGTCCATGAAAACTTTTAGTCAAGAGCTCGAGAGGAATACCTTGCAGGGTGTAATTAGTTTCATATCATTAAAAAAATCTGGTGGTAGAGAACGACAAGACACACAAAAAAACCTTATATAATGGGGTCTAAAGTTTTGAAGAAAAACAAATAAACAAAAATTTCCAAAATAATTAATAACACAGTTTGAGAACTGCTGGCATACTCTGACATTCGTGCAAATAAGTATGGTGCGCCTAAGAGATCATCGAAAAGCATGCCGACAAAGCAGTTAAAAGCGACCGATAGAGGACACCGTCATGTTTTTTGCTTCTTCGCGGCCAAATTATCTTATTTATTACGCTGCTATACTCTCCTTTGTAATATTCTCAATTAATAATTTCAGTTTCTGTCCTTACTTGGTAAAGAACGTACTCACGGCGCGATCTAGCCGTTCCTTAGTTTTGTCTGTTGCTTTTGTTCTTTTTGAATTTTGTGCCACTTATGTTAAGATTTATTTTATTGAATTATCGTTCAAGTCGTTAGTACTTGGTTACGTAAGACACTACTTCTCGTTCGTGCTTTTTGTGTAACTTTTTGGATTTTGGACCAAGTTTTTGGACATTACGGAGTGCGTATGTCCTTAGTTCGACGTGCCGAAATGTACATACGTGGATTTGGAGGTCATTTCGAACAATTTTTGTGAAAAATTCAAAAGAATTGTTCAGTTATTGGGTGTTGCCTATTGGGAATTAAAGGTATGATTATTATTATTATTATTATTATTATTATTATTAGTATTCGCTGTCTTGTTTTGATCTGTTTATTATTGTTTACATTGATTTTCATAGAGACCAAAGAGTCGATTTTTAGTTTTCGATACCTGATTGGGAAAAATTATGCGCTCAATTCGTTAAAGAAATCAGATTTTTTCCTAACATAAAATACACAACTATGTTTCTGTTATCGTATAATAATAGACAAGATCCTTTGCTGGGAAGAGCAAATTCAAAATATTTGCACAAAGATAAACCATGCATACTTCGCATTAAGGCAGTTGAAAGGTATTTTTGATATCAAATTACTATTAAATGTTTATTATGCACTTGCATATTCACATTTATCATATAATATTGTGGCTTGGGGTGCCGCCTCAAGTATAAATCGTGTATTCATCCTGCAGAAAAGGCTTGTCAAGTTATTGTTTGATATTGCACCAAGGGATTCCTGTAGGCCTTATTTTAAAAATTATAAAATCCTGACCATCCACAACATATATATATATTAAACACCATTAAATTTATTAAGAAAAATTTAACCATGGTCGAAACAATTTCAGACAATCACTCATACAATACCAGACAAGGTCACCTATTAAAAAGTAGAAATTACAATACAACTTTACATAAAAAATCTCCACACCATGCAGGCATTAAAATGTATAATAAGCTACCGCCAGAAATCAAAGCCATAGATTCAGTAAATAAATTCAATTTTTGTCTGAAAACATTTCTTGCTGTTAACGGTTTTTATTCAGTTGAAGAGTACTTAAACTATGAGCCACAGTGATATTGGAAAATTTTGAAAATTATCTGTGATGATCCTAGATTTTTACCAGTTTGTGATTATATGTTTATTTTATTCATTGTGTATTATTATTTTATTGTAAAACTAACTGTAAATTATTTTATTTTATTCTGTATAATTTTAGTGTTGTTGACGTTCATATATATACTATGTATATCTATAGTGATAAATAAATATACTATCTCGGACGTCTAACTGTTAATTACTAATTTTTTAAGCTTTTAACACAATATTAAAATTGTTAATAAACCACTATTAAATTTTATAAATTCTTATGAACAACAATAAAAGCTACAATAACTTTGTTCCAAATTAAAAAACACATGTAAACAAATCCTATTTAAACCCCTGCGGCCATGCTATGCTTACGTTGTGCCGAAAGAGAAAGAATTATTTACATTTTCATAATTAGTGGTATAAAAAGTTCGGTACAAGTAATCCCATCAAAGTTCCGCACTTCTACCGGCGGGAACACAAGTCGGGTATTACAGTCTTTTATTATTTCTAATAATCGGAACTATAACATCCATTGACCCTGAAAAGCAGTGGTTCTCAAACATTTCCTACTTTAACATTAGAAATGTAAACCCAGGTCAGTTTTTTCAAAGTGCCCCTAGAGAAAAAAAGTCGTACAGGTTTCTTGTTTGTCTAGTCGGTCCCTATTACTAGTTTTTTTAATGACATGAAACTAATTACACCCGGTATATCGATTCCAGCGAATTAGCCGGGGGCCATTTTTCATAAGGTTAGTGGCACGGGTTGCCGTTCTCCGAATTATCCGAAACTTTGATATATTATCCCCAGAATATTGGAGTATTTTTGTGAAGGGAAAGAAAAAATTCGCAAAAAAATTCACCCCCTGTAAAAACAGGCCACCCTAATATACTTATGCCTACAAGATAGCACAAATATTACTGTCCTCTATTCTTATCACATACATAGAAACTATTTCAATTTCTGTACGTATTCCGGTTTTGGCCTAGACACAAGGTCGATTTTGATAGATTGAGCCCAGTTAGGAGGTCCCATTTTCCCAGTACTCCAGTTACTTTAAAAAAATTTTAACAAAAATTCTAGTCGGTTTTAGCATGTGATATAAGTAGAGGAGTGTTTCCTGAGAGTAAAACCAAAAAGTTGATCGTGTATAGCATGGGCGTTGGCCGCCATATTGGATAACAGTTTTCCGCTATTATATCGGAAACTGTTGATTCTATGATAAAATTATTCCTCTTAGTTCAAAACTAAATATCCCATTTAATTTTATTCAATTTCTCTTTTGTAAAATCATTAATTTTTTTATTACAAGGTGCCAAAGTTTTCTTGAAATGGCTTTTTCAAAATATATCACAAACTGTTGACTTTATGAAGAAAAAGTTTTTATCAATTTTATAGAGCTTACAATATTGTTATGAATACCACCCCCTTGGAACTGGAGATGATACGCCTATGCCTACTAATAGTGACTGGAAAGACTCTAGAAAGAGCCATGGACTTTTCTAGTGTGGTGAAAGAAGATTCTGGTTCAATCTAGAGAGTCAATTTCGGAGTAATAAGGCGCGGCGCGATTACCAGCGCGGAAGAAGTTTATTAAAAAGCAGTTTATAAAAGTGAACAAGTTGGAAAGTGGAAAAAGTGAGGTTAAAGTAAACAAAGTGTATTTTCAAGTATTGTATAGTCAGTAAATTATCAAATAAAGTGTTAGTGGTATTTATCTCTTGTTGAAATTATTTAGAACCCACGGATTCACACAGGGTGTTTCCTAAAAGGTGAATAAACGCAACAATATTTTCGTCTGACTTCAGTGCCTCTTCCTTTTCCCAACCGAATTACTTGTGGTGTCTTTGTGAACTATTAGTGTTTTTACCAGTGTCCAATCACTATTCTCTTTTTAATATAAGTTCTTCTAAGAAGGCAGTTCTCTAGAGAACAGAACAATAAATGAAATTCTTTGTGCTCTTCACAATTTAAATTACTAGGTAAATAAGTATATTAATGTCAAATAAATTATTTTTATACTAAATACTATAAACTACTAATAAAATAATGTTTTCAATGTAGGTGAAATACTTGCTATTAAGTAGTGGGTTCACACGTTTTTTATTAAAAAGTTAACAATGTAGTTTTAATAAGAATTTTTTTTTTTTTAATATTATTTATCCATCGTGATCTCTTTGCCTCTAATGCCAAAAAAACATATTGCTCCTTGGCCAATTTTCCTGCTATCTCATTCCCAAAAAAACTCACTGTATTGCTGAACCAAAGATTAAAAAATATAAAATATTTAGTATATACAATATCACTACGACTTAAGGGTCGAGAATCAACGCATAAAGCATTTTACAGCAAACACGGTGCAAATAATCGGGTTGTGCCCGTAACAATTTTTGTTCGGCATGATATGAAGTAGCAAATAGCAAAGTTTCAGGCAATTCAACAGAAAGACATTTTTGGTTAACTTCTGATGGTGGCTTGGTTCCATCCGAATAGATGACTCTGTAGATGTTTAGAAAATTATGGAGGCTATATAGAAATATTAAATTCTTGTGAAGTAAATAGAAAACTCGTTTATTAATTTTTATGTACATACTCAACAACAACAGAAAATAATATATTATTCAACGGGCATATAATGATAGCTATTATTCACGAGGGTGAATCACCAGAGTGAATAGTAGCCTTTACATGCAACTAGAATACTATACTTTGTCCACGACTATTAAACATTTAATATTTATTTAATTCATACGCCATCAATATAATTTTCTTTTTACAGCTTCCCTTACCTCTGACAAAGAAACCTCGTATTCACCCTCGATATCCATTTATTCAGTTTTTTTGTTTTGGCATTGGACCTAATCCATTAGCCAGTTACATATATTGAAAGCTAACCTAAACAACGTAGTGGAATAATTAAAGACTAACAACAAGGACGTAAACAGGGACACCCTCTTCTCGCCCAGGAGTCCATCACGGCATTTATAAAGACACACAGGATTAAGACCACGGATAGTAGGTAAAATAAACACAGGGTTAAACACATAAATGAACAAATCTAAACCTATAGTGCCCTATAATAGCTGGTTTACCTTACTCAGGAAACGTACTATTTCTTTATATATATGTATATTCTTCAGGGATAATAGATGTAGGAGATTAATTGGAAGACATATTCTCAGTTTTAGCAGACTATCAATAAAATCATTTGTGGCTCTACTATGATTTGAACAGGCTAAAAAGATGTGATCTAAATCGCTAATGGCTCCACATGACGTACATATGTCTGTGTCAATAACTACAATCCTCTTCACGTGTTGTGGAAAGCAAGCATGACCAAATCTCAATTTGGTAACAGTAGTGATGAGTTTTCTACTTTCTTCTAAGTGATGGAACCACGGGTTTTTGTTTAAATCGTTTTCAATCAGAATATATCTATTATTTGGGTTGCCATTTTTGAACTGATTGTAATATTCCCTCCACTTAATAGAAATGCGCTTTTTAGAAAAATTCATGCAGTCCAACAAACTTATTTTTAGACGAATATTTTCGCCAGATTCAGCTCCTTCCTTGGCAAGTTATCCAAATGTTCATTATAGTGTATGCCTACATGAGCTTTTACCCACACAAAATCAATTATAATATGTTCTTTATATAGGCTACAAAGGAGTAATATTCGAAGAGCATAACTGTTTATGTTAAGATAATTATTTATATTAGCAGTTTTTAAATTTTGTAAAACGCTTAGAGAGTCCGAGAAAATAACGGCTTGCTTAACTCCGTAACACTTAACATACTCTAAGGCTTTCAAGATTGGCCTCACTGGTAAATACAGTTGTAATGCTGTCCAATTTATTTAGTTATATTATTCTATTTGAGTAATATGTAAAATTATTGTAAATAGCGTTGACGTTCAAATCACACAAATTTTGACGCTTCAAATCAATAACAAAATAACGCTTTGACACATTATCATGGCTTACTAATAAGATAATACAGTTTGTAGGCATATTTTAAAATTTAAATTAACATTTTAAATATTTAGTAAAAAGTCACTAACGTGATTTCTTATAAACAACTGTCCTCTTATCTACTGCAGGGAATAATGAATAGCATTATCCTTGAGGAAACACATACATAATGAGTACATTATTTAATAGTCGTGGATAATTAGTATATTATTTAACAAGCCATAATATAAGTAATAACTCACGCAGATGAAGTTCGCAGTGCGAGTCGTAGGCGAGTGCTGTAAATCATGTATGTTATTACCATTATCGCAAGTTGAATAATATACCTACTTTATCTACGATTGTAACAATAAATATTAATATAATAGTTTGACAACATCGAAACTATTCAAACCTTCCTTCCTTTAATAATAATCGACCATTCTATTTTATTTCGCCCGTTACATCAACTGGACAAGCTAGGTATGAAGTTAAAGGTGATTGGTGTATATAAATACATCACTAGGGAGTTATAATAAATCACGCTATTTGTTCATCGATATTACTACATGTTCAAAAATAGTTGATTAATTAATATATAATTTAATAAGAGTAGATAAACGTTATTAACAACATTCTTACTGCCTCCATTTCTAATTCCTCCCAAATAGCTGCCACTGACTGCTATTCATTTATATGCTCTTTTACATCAACTTTTAACATGATACATTGCTAACTGCCGTATAATTATACATATAATTACAAAGAGAATAAAATCCATTTATTTAATGAATTTCATTATGACATAAAATGTCAACAACTTTGGTTTGAAATACAATTATGTTATAAAGTAATAAACAAGGTGTCTTTGAAAGATAATTAATAATTTCTCGCACATTTAGCTACAATTTTCTCGAAAACTATCAATCTTAAAAGCAAAGTATTAAACAAAAAAGTTGCCTCCATCCCTCTTCTTTGTTTTTCTCAATATATATATACCTCTGCAAATACTTACATTTTATTGACATAGCCTTAGAAAAAGAAACATATTTTCTACACTTATTAAAATTTTACCTTTATGTTATCACATTTTGTAAAAAATATATAGTGATAATAAAAATTTAAGACCAACTGTGTACACTTTGCTATCACGATCGCTAAGTCCATTACCAGCGCTAAGGCTGATTTTAACATTGGAAATGTTTATGTTCGTATACGAGAGTAGAGTTACCAGTTTCTGTTCAAGGTCAAGAGACAGCGGTGTTGCGGTCGAGTGAGACTGTCGTATATGCAACGGCTGATATACGCATGTGTAATATGGGTTGCATATATCACAGGGGGTCAAGTTATCAGTTTTCATTTAAGCTCGGAATACAGCGGTGCAGTGGATAGTGCTATTTCCGCAAAAAGTTGAAAAGGTTTATGTTTTATGTATGGTGTTATCATTTCCAATGTCGTCCCGATGGTTGCAAGGACTGCGAAATCTGTGATTTTTTTAAACTCACTCATTGCAGTATTCAACTGCAAGCTGAGGCTAGTGTGTAGCAAATAGTTAACTTGTCGGCCCACATACTCATGAGCAAGTTGATGAGCATGATCACCCGTGAATGGGTTCTATACTCAATACACAATTGTTGACAGGACTTGAAGGTTGCTTATATTAGTCCATCAAAAAGTTGCAAAGGCATCAACAGTGCTGTGACCAGAATGAGACCTGGGTACCCCCTCGTGTTCGAGGGCGCTGAATATTATGGTGATATTTTAAGGCCTCCCACTCCTCCGGAGCTATCCCTAAACGCGAAAAACTACCCCTTTTTCGCTTTTTTACATTCTAGGCATGCGAGGACTTGTTGGATCGGTTTCTTCAGGTAGGCCGTATGGACTTTGACCATCCAACATATTATCAACCACTGGGGTAGAAACTACCCTCTTTCCTGATATTAAAATCTCCCCAAAAATTTCAAAATTGATAAAAATGTTTCTATTGGTTTGGACGGGTGCTCAACACGATAGCAACATACATTTGTCTCCTAACCCTCCACTAACCACCCCTAAATCCTCGAAACCACCTCACTTTTACACTTTTTGCTATAATATACAACACGGCCTTAGTAGCACAACTTATTGGACCAATGTATAATCCATATTGGTCCTATATGGATTATATATTAGTGCAATATTGGTGCTACTAGGGGGAGGTAGTTTCAACTTCTGGCTTGATAATATGTGGTGGTCAAAGTCCATACGGTCTACCTGAAAAACCCAATAAAACGCGAATAGGGGGTGGTTTCTCGCGTTTAAGGGTAGTTCTCGAGAAGTTGGAGGCCTAAAAATATCACTATCTTATTCACCACCCTCGAAAACGGGAGGATACCCAGGTCTCGTCCTGGTCACAGCACTTTTCAAGTTTACCCCATTTTTTGCAACTATTTCATGGACTATATCTAACATACAAAAGCATTCTTGTTTAGTCACGCATATTTGCGTATCCTTATTACAAGGGTATATTAAATAACTACCGCTAGTAGTTTCTTAGCACCACACTTAGATAGTGATATATCATTCCAAAATACATTGAACAATACACTCGCACACGTTATCATAAAATAAACAAGCAAACTTTTATTATTTAATGGCCTGTACATTATATAGAATACTCTTCTCAGTTTTTTTTGTAAATAATATTAGTTTTATACAGTTTCTGTTTAATTACAAAACATATAATTTTTAACTTTAAATAATCAATAACTTTTTTGTTTATTGATTACTTCAAAAACAATAGGGTTCTTTCTCTAGCTAACACGAACTTTCTATTCAAATTTCAATACAGTAGGGCTTTTCGTTCTTAAGTTATTGTGCTTACAAAAGACGCTGTAACATATTTTGATACCTAAATATTAAAACGTATTACATCGGTGCGAACGGCAGCCGATTTTTGTTGGAGGGCATAGGGCCGTGGGTTAGGATTGTGTGTGTGTGGACACTCAAAAGGGCGCCACCGGCTGTATGTTACATAATATGATTTAAATAATTTTGCCAGCACGGAACAAAATTAAGTTACTAGCAACCATGCGATGGAATTCTCAAAATATCTCCATAATATCAAAATTTACACTTTATTCTGTAACATTTCAAAATTTAAACAAATATCAGGTGTACCAGTACAAATAATAAGAACATGTAGACATTAGACATTTATTACAACACACATGAGATGTACAACAGTAAAAAACAAACAGTTTCACAATTATCCCCTAAACATAATCCATATGTGCAAAAGAAATTCAAAATGTGTATATGACCCCATCTAAAATTGTTTCTTTATAGAAATGCAACTACGGCTTCAAGTGTATTCTATTAAAAATACCTCATATGTGACATAGTAGAAGATACATTAGTATCACGTGGTACCATGCGTTACTTACAAAATATCTTAACATATTTCATCATGCTAGTATGTAGTTGCAAAATCGATCTGTAATTTACTCTAATATTTCAAAAAAAAATCGCTGAATGAAACT
Source organism: Stenurella melanura (assembly GCA_963583905.1). Classification (NCBI taxonomy): domain Eukaryota; kingdom Metazoa; phylum Arthropoda; class Insecta; order Coleoptera; family Cerambycidae; genus Stenurella; species Stenurella melanura. The sequence goes on from OY757310.1 coordinate 189,091,177, forward strand.
ATAATAATTTCTGTAAAATTATGTAACTAAAACGAACCAATAAAACCTGGTTAGAGCCTTGGCGTTTTCTCTGACTGCAGGGTGACCTGTCACCACTTACTAAGATGTTCTCGACGTTGCTTACGACTACGACTCTGCGTCACTCCTAAATCTTTGCCTAAATCTCTTGGAGACTGCTGCGAACAACTCTCCAACCAAAACTTCTCTGAATGTCAGCAGGACCCACATGAAACCAAACATCTGAGTAATAGACTTCCTCCTATTACTCCTCTAAATGCTGGGCCCTACAGTTGATTTTTTCTGTTTGACGCTTTTTGTTAATAAATCTTGTCATGATTTTCGAACACTTCCATTGGCAAATACCTACCCATGTTTCATCTATAAATACAATCTTTCGAAGGTTACTGCTATAGTTTTCCATACATTTAACCCTTTGCTGAACTATTCATATTTGTTCACATACATAGCGACGGTTACAATCTGTTTTATACCTAAATCCACACACTTTTAATAGTTTTAAGAGACTTACCTTACTTAAGTTTATGATTCCATTATTCTTCAGTGTTATTGGTGGTGAGAGCGTGTATTTATTGGTCAAAATATAGATAAACTACACCCATCCCATATCATCAGGTGATAGGGACGTTAAAAATGCCCCAGAAGAATAACGCGCCACCACAGAATTGTGGGTTTAACTAGGTATTTATTTAACAAGAAATAAATACGAAAAGTTGGTGTATTTTTTAGACAAAAACAATTTCGTCCAAGAATTTCCCTAGATTTTCTTTTTCCTCAGAAAAACGCCAAAAAATTCAGGCATATTCTTTGGACAAAAATAAGCAACTTTTGGCTTCTGGAGTTTCTCTCTAAAACGCTTCCTTCACCCTAAACTAATTAATAAAGATCTATGAATTATTTTCTTTTACAATTTTTTTTTGGGCGAAGGAAGCACATTGGATAAAAACACCAAGAGACCAATATGCATATTTTTGTCCAAATAATGTACCTGAATTTTTTGGCCACATTTAAGCGGCCCCTTGTTTTTTGCCTCTCTCTCGAAGAGAGCGAGGTCACCTGACGTGCTGTTGGGGGGAAATGGTAGCTATAGATGCCTACAATATCTCCACCAAGCGGCAGCAATTGCAGTGCGCCCAGTCACTTTTGTCGATGGGCTCCCGTACTATAAACCTAAAGGTCTAGACAAGAATGTTATCGTATCGTTAATAAATGCAATTCTTAAGAAGTATGAATTAATTAATCTCTGTAAAGAAAGTCCTGTTAAGCCTGTCATAGAGTTCCCAAAATTACACTGAGTGAAGCAGGGGCGGATCGGAGGTTATTTTGGGTTAAAGTTTTATATTTTGTATTAATAGTCCAATCACTAAAACCTGTAAAATATAATAGAAATGACACACATTCTTTTAAATATTTTTATTTTTTAGATAATTTATGAATTAATACATACATGATGGTATAACACATAATATATACAAAAATCTATTTAACACTACACAAACTGTTGAATGAGATATACTTAGGTTATAGTAACAAGGCCACTTTAAAACTTTTTATGTTTTTACTTATTTTAAACTGATTAATTTGAACAAATTTAAAAAGTACTAAATCCTTATTGTCGAGTCAATACATATTTTACGATGTAGTAAACATACAGGGACTGTGTTAGTACATTAATTGGTAAATAAAATGTTGGCCATTTAATTCAGTAATAAACATTTTTAAGGGAAAAGTTTGTGTAACAATGATTTACTTGAGCAATTTATTTACATATTTACAGTGGAAAGGTTGTAGGTATACACTCTTATATTAAAAAAAATATATAAATTTGGTAAATAAAATTCCGCTTAGACCAAAAAGCATTGACATATCTACGTAGACGAGGTAAGAACAAACTTAGACCTTTTAGACCAGGGAGGTTGGAAATATCAAATTCCGGGGATTTTAAGCCGGATGAATTCCCTCACCATTCTGTAGGAGATACCGCGTATATTGTTAGGTTTAATTCTAATTCTGCGACATTTCTGAATTATTAATGATTAAAGTTGAATGAACGTCAAAAAATCTTGTTTACTGATCTTTACTTCAAAACGCTGGTGAACCGCGATAAATGCTATCAGACGGGCTATACAGTAAACGGTGGCCAACTAGAATAATATATGGATCCCAAAACATCTAGCAAGACGTGAATAAGAAGAGAAATTACATACAAGGAGCCTACTGCAGTATATCTGTATAATAAAGCCATTCAGGTGTAGCAGTCACTTGAATTCTCCCAATACGAAAGGAATAAATAATGAACAGAAGAAATAGTATGGTCGTTAAAATAAAAAAACTGCTTTTGCTGTTATTAATACACCAGCACTTTTCCCACTTTTACACCATCAAACATGCATTCCCACTATCTTCCTCAATCTTCACACCACCTTCACCCACTCTCTCCTACTTTCCCATTATCGTCGATACCTTCCCATCAGTTCTTAACATAGTGGGAAAATGGGTATACTTTCCCACCATCACATTCCCACTATTTTTCCTACCTTCCTAACACATTTCCACTATTTCCCTCCACACTCCCATCGCGTTCACATATTAGAATCTCCTATTTTTCCAACCATCTTTCCTTTCTTCCCATTAGGCCACATGTGGGAAGATAATAGAAAATTCCTACCATCACGTTCCTGCTATGTTTCCTGCCTTTTCCCACCATCCTCACACATTCCCACTATTTTCCCCTACCCTCCTACCACCTTCCCTAACTTTCCCAATCTTTCTCATATTTTCTTAAGGCTCTGCCTCGATGCGCGAGTGCGGTGCAGTTGTGTTAAATTTTTGTTAAATAATTACTGATTATATGTTTTTATTGGTTGCACACGTAACACACAGTAAATGCAGGGATGGGTTTCCAATGGGATTATTTCAAACGTCTACGTATGGAGCTAGTGACTGCTGTACGGGGTCTTGGTTGAGCTCATACGCAGAGGTTAACTGTTGATTACCACATTGGGATATTCAAGTAACCAGATTGACTATGTGGAAAATTTTATGCTCCGTCACGAAGGCCCAGCGATTTTTTCTACCCGTTTCATTATAGCAGCTTTCCAGCATTTCCAATTAAAGATCATTAAACCCAAATACAAGATGTTTTAATATTTTTTCAGTTTTAATAGGTAATAATTCAAAAACGTCACAGAACAGGAATGAATAAATTGAACCTAACAATATACACAATATACTCTAGCGATTTCGTTCGGCCCAAAACGACAGTAATTTAAAATTTCTAATTTCCAGATTTAAAAGGCAAAATTTGTATCTTCGTTTCTCTGGGAACTTGAGAATTTTGACTGATTTTGATTTAATTTGCCTATTATGTTTATATATCAAATTTGGCAGTGTCATCCACCAGATTTTTCTTTTGAGGACATATATTTTCAACTAATACAGATGTCAAAATTAGCTGAAAATTAAAAATACATCCAGTCATCTCTTGTTGCTTTACATTACAAGCTCCCTGAACACAAATTTGTACCTTATAAAACTCCAAAAATTAAACATATGAGAATGATAGGAAAACCTGTTAAACAAATTTCAAGCCCCTCTGACTACGGTTCAATTGTTATTTTCTATCTTTTTTTAAGTTTGAAATTGACGAAAGTAAAATACATTTATAAATGAAAACACAAAATTGAAATTATTACTGTTTATTGAGAATGGTATATAGTTCTTGAACATCTGTCAGACCTCTTTTATACCTTAATATTTTCACGAAAAATACATCTCATTATACTATTTCTTGCTTGTTTTTTTAATGAAGCTAAAGATGTCCTCTATTGAGATTGGTCTGACATTGAAAACACGTTTTATACTACCTCTAACTTGATGAACTGACCGTTGACATCACAACTTCTTTTGTAATACTTCAAATAAAGTTTGGATTAAAATGGATTAAAATTGGTCTGTCATCGAAAAAAGGATCAGACCACTTGCATGACAACACCTTAAATTTCTTATGTTTACAAATAAGTTCCAGATCGAACCATTTAAGCATTAAAATTGTTGTCTAAATGTTATTTGTGGCATTACCTTAATTTTTGTTTCCTTCTTCAATTCTTTGGGACTTCCTACCACATGTAAGTTTTCTTTTTAAGCGGTGCTCAGGGAATCTACAAAATATCACAATTAACCAGTATGTTACTGGTAAATAACTTCTACGCCTGTGACTTTTACGTCAAAGGATCAGTTAAAGGTTGCTTTTTTTAAACAAACAACACAAATAGGTATAAAAACTTGAAATTAAATATTTCGCCGGCGTTTCGGAAATCTATTCTGTTTCCTTTTTCAAGGCTTTTTTTGAAAAATCTTTTTTGCTGTGTATGATAAATACACAGCTCTAAGAATGTTTGTTATATTCAATATCCATAGATACTTACTATTTACATAGAACTGTTGATATAGTTAACAGTTTTTTTTTCTTTTTTTAGTTTTTATACAATGTTAAGTTTGTGAAGTTCTTCTTTTAACATTGACAACCAAGTTGTACAGACATCTACGAAACAATTCGACGCATCAAACAATACGTGTGTGTCATCCAGACCTTTTAGTGTAAGATTGGGCGAACATCAAAATAATATATGAAATGAAATTCAGAAGTCCAAGGTCCTGCGAACACGCTTGGCAGAATGGACACAGAATAAACTGGGACTCGGCAAAAATTTTAACAAAAGAGGCAGATAGCAAAAAAGAAAAATTAAAGAATCCGCGATAATATTATTGAATGAGGATAGATGCGTGTCGAATTGTTCCGTAGATGTCTGTACAACTTGGTTGCCAACGTTAAAAGATGAACTTCACAAACTTAACATTGTATAAAAACTAAAAAAAAACTGTTAACTGTATCAACAGTTCTATGTAAATAGTAAGTATCTATGGATATAGAATATAACAAACATTCTTAGAGCTGTGTATTTATCATACACAGCAAAAAAGATTTTTCAAAAAAACCCTTGAAAAGGGAAACAGAATAGATTTCTGAAACGCCGGCGAAATATTTAATTTCATGTTTTTATACTTATTTGTGTTGTTTGTTTAAAAAAAGCAACCTTTAACTGATCCTTTGACGTAAAAGTCACAGGCGTAGAGGTTATTTACCAGTAACATACTGGTTAATTGTGATATTTTGTAGATTCCCCGAGCACCGCTTAAAAAGAAAACAAAGATGTGGCAGGAAGTCCCAAAGAATTGAAGAAGGAAAAAAAATTAAAATTGTTCTTTCATAGACAAAATGTTTTTTACTAGGTCCGACTCAATATTAAGTCTCACATGGTAAAAATCATTTTATTCATGAAAAACTAATTTTAATCCATAAAGGGTGTTTCGAACTTTATTTAAAATAATAATTTAAAGAAGTTTTTCGATACGTCATATCTTCATAGTCATATATTTATTAAAAACATGGGCGCGGCGTTTAAAAAAATTAAGTCAGACCCTAAAAAACGTTTTTATATGAAAGACCAATTTTATTGCATAAAGGAGATCTAAAACTCATCTGAAAACATAAAAAATTTAAGGTGTTATGTTATGCAAGTGGTCTGATCTATTCATAGAAAACGTGGGCACAGAAAACGTCGGTACGGCGCTTAAAAAATTAAGTATTTTTTCAATGACAGACCAATTTTAATCCATAAAGAGAGTTTATAACTTTATTTTAAATATTACAAAAGAAGTTGTGTAATATCAACGGTCAGATCTTCAATTCAGCTCATGGGTGAACACTGCTCAAATACATTTTGGAGTCAGACATAGTAAAAAAAAGTTTTTTTTTATCAGACCAATCTCAATAGATTGAGATCTTAAGCTTCATTAAAATAATAAACAAAAGATGGTGTTATGAGATGTATTTTTCGTGAAAAAATTAAGGTTAAAAAGTGGTCCGACAGGTGTTAATTAAGAACGGTTTTTCAAAAACTGTATATTCTTCTCAATAAACAGTAAATTTCAATTTTATGTTTTCATTTGTAAATGTATTTTATTTTCGTCGATTTCCAAACTTAAAAAAATTGAAAATAGCAAATGAAACGTAGCCTAACAGGCTTGAAAGATTTTTAACAAGTTATCCTAAGATTCTCATATGGATAATTTTTGTTTTATGAGGTACAAATTTGTGTTTTGAGAGCTTGTATTAAGCATGATTTCCATCTTTAATGTAAAATGATTTATAAATGATGCATTTTAACGGTTTCAAACAAAAATACTTTATTATGTAAAATTAAGAGATACTTCATCACGTGAACTAATTGAAATTTCTAAATTTTAGGGCATGATTTTGATGAGAACTAAAAGAGAGTGTTGTCATTTTACGTTGCCAATTTTAATATTGATTATATATGTTCCCATTTCTCTAAAATTATAGGAGAGATACATATTCAAATTATGACCACCGCCAAATCTTATATAAATACGTAAATTATGATAGGTTTTGCTGTTTAGAACTAACCAACAACGATACTACAGATTTTTTGCAGTAGTACACCAAACACTAGCCTGGTATGCGTTGCACCAACCGAGTTGGTGATTAAAACTTTTTAACCCCAGATGATTCCGACGTGGGTGGCGAAACGCGTAACTAGAGTATTGATGTTACTGAGAAGAATTTTTCAACGATTCAGCGTTTCAGAATTTGAACTAATCTGTTTTTATTGGCGTTCTGATATATTGATGTTAATAATATTTGAGAGGCTTAGGTAGAATAAGAAAATAATCGACACCTGTAGTGAGATTTTATCGACTTTATGTGCACTTTACTTTTTCAAACGAAAAATAATTTCTATTTTAACAAAAGCTTGGCTCTCATATCAACGTTCACTGGATTTCGATATATACAGGGTGTTAGAAGAATAATGGCCATAGTTGTTACATGGGGTACATTAAACCGAAGGGTTTGTATTAGAGGCAAGAGGAAAACATGCATAAATACCTTTGAAATAAAGTATTTTCGAAAAAACTGACAAAAGCAGACAAAAGATGCTCATTCCTTGTAGCATACGATGCAGTAATAATAAAAAGGTTTGCATTAAAAAAAAGGGGTTGACCTTGAAATTATTTTCAGAACGTCCATCAACTCGAAAACAAAATGTAATTCTGCTTCTCTCTCGAAATCAAACAACTGTTGTTTGAAATATATTTTTCGAAAATTCGACCACCCTGTGTATTATATTATTACTCTCTGATGAAAATAAAAATATGGTGGAATGTGTAGTATTCACTCTCAACTTTTAATTGTTAAATATTTCGATAAGGGTTGATTTCTGTTCTGGAGCAAAATAGAACACATTTCTTCATTTAGTGTATTGTATTGTGCTGCCCTGTACCAACTGATACGAGGTCAAAATTAGGACGAAATTATGATTTCCCACCACCAGAAACTACCTATTGAGCTTTATACAAAGTAATTTTTGCCCCAATTTTCATCCAAAAAAATCGTTTAAGAAATTACTTTAACATCTGTATTTTGTGAACTAGAGACATTTCGGTGAGCATGTTTAGTTAAAATTTTGTTTTGAGTCAAGAAGTATCCAATTATCTGCGTCCCACTTTGTATGACTCATCCTGTAATACCTAAACAGTATAATTGCTAAAATCGAAGCTCATTTTCTCATCCTAAGCCTTTCATTTTAATAAGTTGTTGGTTTTCATAAAATTACGGAGGGTAATGAACTATTCAATCTATAGTAAAATTTGTTAGATATGCTTAAAACGAAAATGACTTGAATCAAACGATTTATTAATATCAAACGCATATTGGACGGAAATCCAACATTTTACATTTAATAAATATACATATACAAAATCTACACGTTAGCATAAGAAATGAAAAATAAAGGAGAACTCTTAACAATAAGTCTTATAATTAATATATGGCAGTACAATACATTATAAATTTCTATGAGAAACAATAAAAAAATCACAAGAACATAAATTTTCGTCAGTTTAATATGAACAATATTTTATATACGTATATAATACATATTATTTACTTGTAGACAACAAACATTTTCAATATTCATCTCAACAATTTATTAATAAAATCAATACATTAAGTAAACTTTTTGATTAAATAGAAGTTACTAATAAAAATATTTAATAATTTTTTTACAATTTTATATTTATAATTGATTTGTTGTCACAGCTATAAAATTTTTTATATACAGGCAACCTCGGACTGCTCAGACTGAACATAACACTTGTACACAAGTTTGCACGCAATGAAATATACTGTGGTATTTTGTGAAGAGAATTTATTTTCAGATTTCTCTTAAAACAAAAAAAAATTGTTTAAAATTCCCTTTACAGCATACTGACCTGAAGTTTCGTCTGCCAGTATAATTGGGGTATGTGAAGTACATATACATATCCGCCCACCATACCAACCATTTACAGAGAGAAAAAGTTTTCTAGTTATATGCTCCTTCGACACAAGCGTCTAGACCCAAAGCGAATACAAATAATCCCGCATACGCATTAGTGCTTAGAGTTGGGAAATTAAATATTCTGTGTTACTTTGTAGAAAAAAAAAAAGCAGGGGGACGTCTCACGTAGCCCCTTTCTTTGTCTGCCACGCTAATACAATTAGATAGCAATATAAAAATCAACTTAACCTAACCTAAAGGAACCACATGAAAGAACGAATTTATTATAGGAAAAAGAAGGAAACACTATTTTTACCGCCAAGTCAAAGCTGGATTTGTGAAAAAATACATTAATTGGTACAAAATAAAAAAAAGTTCGGTGTGTCCAGGAATTGAATCCGGGACTTCTCGCACCCTAAGCGAGAATATTACCCATATGCCAACCTGCCAGCTGTCAATGAGCGCTATGGCACGGCGTTAGGACCGCTTGGGGTCTAGACGCTATACTCTTCGTTTAGGTACAGACTGGCAGACGGTAACTTTGCGTCGTCATATTTGCACGCCATTTCCTAGACTATAACCAGTTATAGACTTTTAGATTCTACAATCTATAAAATATTTCTTCTCTTTGTTACTATTTCATTTTATTTATATTTTGATAATTTATAGAAAGTAAACAGTAATACTTTTGGATAGAGTATTTCCTGTTATTTTAAAATAATACATTGAAAAACATCATGTGTCTATTAAGGTAACTGTATTTCGGTCAATTTTTATTGCAGCAAGCGGAAGGACCTCGGCCAATTGTCCTTCGATTGTTGTTCAATAAATATTATTATTATTATTATCTTTATCGCAGAGAACCAAAAAAAGTTAAAGAACTTTTCATTACCTACAAAAAAGCACTATTTAAATTTTTGCTTAGTGCTAACCTTATTGTTTCCATCTCCTATTCCTATTTCCACCTCAACAATATCTTTTCGTAAATATACATTATTTCCTATATGACTAAAAAGTATTAGTTAGCCATGCATTTTTATGTAACTGAAAATAATTCTTGCTGCACTATTGACAATTAAAGTTATTTAATACAGGTTTATCTGTAAAAGCGTTCGATACAAGCTATAGTACTAAATAATTTTGTTCGCATTTAACAGCACTTTGTGAAACTGAGGATTGTTTATTCTTTAATATCATATAAACCCACGTAAAAATAAGTGTCTTAAAACAAAAATTGTGTGGAAAATCTGACCTGTAATTTAACAAATGAATAAAATATTACATACCGAGGTGGAAAAAGTTTCATTGTTGTCGAGAGATAAGATAGTTTTGCTGTTCTTGACAATCTAGACACCTTTGATTGTCATTTGCATACTTTGACGTTCCACATAATTTTTCATTAAATGTCAATTTAAACCAAAATTTGGAATCAAAACAAAGAAAATAACAATGAGTTGTGAATGTTGTTATATTTTTCCCTGTTAGTATTTATAAGATTTTCGTTATATTTTTCCCTTTTTTTTTGGTCTTGTTTAATGCTAGGCGAAAACAGTTGTGCGTCACACATGCTGAAAACGCATTAGCAGCCCTTAGCTGCATAGACGTAATTTAAGGATTTTTATTGGGTGGGCACGGATTTTTCATAGATTATATGGAAGCAAAGCGACGGAAAACTTTGGGAATCGAAAATCGCGTTATTTATAGTTTGTTTATAAAATTGGGACGATTTCGCTAAAAATAGAGAATTGCAAAAAAGCCCCGCTCAAAATTTAGCCAGAGGCCCCCTAAAGTCTTAATCCGCCCCTGTATCTTTCAAAACATTGGGTGGGCAGTTGCCTGCCCTTGCTCACCCCGAATTACATCTATGCTTAGCTATCAGCTGCCGAGCGAGCGAAGCAAAGTGAGGGCAGCTGATAGCTAAGCTAATATCCGCGGGCTACTAATGCTCATTTTCTGCCCTTGTGACACAATATACTATATTTGCTTCAAGACGTTAAAAAATTAAACACTATGTATTACTTGCTCGATGAATAAAAATCTTCAGAACCAGAATAGACTTAAAATTAAACGTTTTAAATGAAAAATGAAAACAAATTCACAGTACGTATCTCTGATGATCATTTATTAAACCGAAATATTGAAATGAAAATAAAATCACTGGGCAAATTACCAATACTTGCACTAATATGTTCCTTAGTAATTTAACGAAAACAAACTGAATTCTTTTGTAAAACAAACTAATAGTTAAGTCAAATAGGAATAAATTTTGCCGCCATCTTAAAAAAACGGTGCTTACATTCAGCTTCTTTCCTTACATCTTGCTAACCATTATCGAAATAACCAATATCGAAATTATGTTCCATATATACAAAATAAAGAAAATGTCATATATATATTTCCATATCTGTTGTACTCTTTGAAAATACAAAAACAAAAATTTGATCGATACATTTTTATATCGCTCATGCAATCAGTCAAGCAATTCTGAAAAAATTTCAAAATATCTGCTATCTGTCTATTTGTTCGTCCGCTTTCCATACATCGTGTTTCTTATAAGCATAATAACTTAAGAACCAAAATTCCACTTGCATTTAAACTTAGACAAAAAACGGTGTTTTATAGAGGAACAAACCTTTCATTTTTCAAAAAAATCGATCGTTAAATATGAAGGTTATGAATAATTTTAATAAAAAATGCACGTGAAGACTGTTGTAATCGATCAACTTTTTGTTTTTGTATTCTCGAATATTGCAACAATATACAGGGTGTCTCGCTTAAATGTGGAACAAGCCTGTAACTCCTTTGTTTACTGACTGATTTGATTTTTTCTTTTTTAGTAATGTAGTGCTACATAAACTCTATTCTTAAATAACACAGATGATTTTTACAACGCAAAACGTGGCTTACTGCGAGATATTTTCAAGGTCAAAAATCAGTCATTCATATTAGCGATTTTTTTTTCAAAAAACTGATTACATATTCTTTTTCACCGTCCCTTTAAACACTGTTCCTCAAAGTTTCATATAAATCGATTGTTACTTTTCGACTTTATTAATTTTTTTACGAATAAAAATTATTAATTAAATAAAACCTAAATAATTAATTTCTAATACCATTTTATTTTTTTCCATAATGAATATAAACAAAAAATAAGTAATATTACATCAAAAACCCCTGAATATGAATATAGAAACTAACCCAACGAATTATACATTTTATATCGAACAACAAAATAAAAAATTTAACAGGAGTAATATTTCAGTTCTAAGTAGGAATATAACACAAGTTAACTGAAATAATTAAATAATCTAAATTGTAGTTCCTTCTATTAAGTCCCCATTGACAAAAATACATTTTTCTACTCTCCTTCTGTTATTAATAACAACTTGTCTCAGTTGCTGTCGTTGCACGACAAGCAGCGGTAATTCCGTTTATTAATTCGTCTACGATAGCTGGGCGGTCCTTGTATACTTCTTTTAACATACCCCATAAAAAATAATCTAAAAAGGTCAAATCTGGAGATCGAGGTGGCCACCCGATGATAGGGCTGTTTTGCCCGATCCATTTGTTGGGAAAATTCAGCTTGCGCAACCAATTCTCGATTTTGGGCTGAGGATAACGAAAATCCACATTGGCCTATCAACTGAAGAAAACAGTACTCGCACAAAATTAATGTTTGGTGTGGGATTCTAAACCAAACGTTAATTAGACCATATTATTTTCGAGAAAATTTAAATGGAAATTCATTTTTACAATTCCTCCAAAATGATTTGTGGGAAGCATTACATGATATGCCTATTCAGCAAAGGAATAATTTATATTTCCAGTTAGATGGAGCCTCCATACATTACTCTTTAGTTGTGAGAAACTGGCTAAACCAGAATTTTCCCAACAAATGAATCGGGCATAACAGCCCTATCATCGGGTGGCCACCTCGATCTCCAGATATGACCCCTTTAGATTATTTTTTATGGGGTATGTTAAAAGAAAAAGTATACAAGGAGCGCCCAGCTACCGAGACGAATTAATAAACAGAATTGCCGCTGCTTGTCGTGCTATTACTCGACAGCAACTGCGAAAAGTTGTTATTAATAACAGAAGGAGAGTAGAAAAATGTATTTTTACCAATGGGGACTTAATAGAAGGAACTATAATTTAGATTATTTAAATATTTAAGTTAAATTGTGTTATGTAAAACTGAAATATTACTCCTGTTAATTTTTTTATTTTGTTCGATTTAAAATGTATAATTTGTTGTGTTAGTTTTTATATTCATATTCAGGTGTTTTTGATGTAATATTACTTATTTTTTGTTTATATTCATTATGGAAAAAAATAAAATGATATTAGACATTAATTATTTAGGTTTTATTTAATTAATAATTTTTATTCTTAAAAAAATTAATAAAGTCCAAAAGCAACAATCGATTTATATGAAACTTTGAAGAACGCGGTTAAGAGGGACGGTGAAAAAGAATATGCAATCAGTTTTTTGAAAAAAAAATCGCTAATATGAATGACCGATTTTTGACCTTGAAAATATCTCGCAGTAGGCCACGTTTTGCGTTGTAGAAATCATTTGTGTTATTCAACAATAGAGTTTATGTAGCACTATATTACTAAAAAAAAAAGTTCACTTCGGTCAGTAAACAAAGGAGTTATAAGCTTGTTCCACATTTAAGCGAGACACCCCGTATAATATTTTTTGTAAATAATTTTATAAGCTTTATTCTTTATATGCAACATAATTTCGATGTCGCTATTGGTTAGCGGGATATGAGTAAAAAACTAAATCGGAGCACCATTTTTCCAAGATGGCGGCTCGAGCACGACAGGTTTTACCAAGTTTAAAAACTTCATTAAATTTTTTTCTCTAATTTTCCTTATTTGACTGTGGTATAATTATAGAGTTTAAGAAAATCGACGGGGAAAAACCTGTGCATGAGTGTATACCCAGTCTGAACATTCTGCGGCAAAAATTCGGATTGAGACTGTGCAATCACAATCTTATATAATTGTCTTTGCTTCGTTATAAAAAATAAAATTAAAAAGAAAAACAACCGTAAAATATCAAATAAATATTCTTTCTAATAACATCGCTAAAATAAAAATAAATTCTATTTTGACACAATATTCATTAAACAAAATAAGATTTCTACTTAAAACAAAGATTTTCCTAAAGTAATAAATATCTTCTAAATTCCAAATATTCCAAAATAAAACTGTTAAACATTTACTGTAAAGGTAACACTCACATTTAAGTCATATAACAATTAAGTATTAATTTATAAATATACCAGTCCTTCGAATGAAACTTAACTAGGTCAAAACCGAGTTGCAGTCACTGTTCGGGGTAAAGTTGACGTTATGGTTGCCGTTCTTGAACTATTTACATCTAACAATGATTGTAGGCCCTGGAAAAAACAATATTTTAAGTTTAATGCTCGTAAAGTTCGCCTTTTTCTGTACCCAACTCGTAAAACAGTTGTTTATTAAGAATATAAGAAAGATGTATATGCCATAAGGGTAACTTTTTTGTTTAGATGGTGAGAAGCAGAGCCGGATCAAAGAGACCATCCTGGGGGGATTATTAAATAAATAAATACGAACAGTTTTTTCCCCAATTCTTTGGCTTTGGGCTATGCCCATTCAGCCACGATTATATCGAATAGTTTTGAATACGTAGAAAATAGTAAAAATTACAAATGTGAACAAAGGCTGTCAGAAGTGGAGTAGTAGAAGTACAGTAATCGAAAAAATTCTGAAATACGTTTAGGTTGCTATAAAACGTCGAGTTTTTAAATTTGAAGGAAATAAATTTCTGTCGTCTGTCGATTAGTCTGTAACATTTATTGTGCGCTCGTTTTCTCAGGAACGGTTGAAATTTGGTACGCATATACCGGGTGAGTCACGAATTGCGCTCGCCCCGATATTTCCTAAAATATTTGGAATAGAAAATTGAAATTTGGAGGCCTTATTACACGACTAAAATGCCATCTTTTCAATAAAAAATCAAGTTTGGTGCACATCCGGTTTGACCGGAAATGCCCACAACTTTCGATTTTTAAATGGAACACCCTATATGTTTTTACATTTTTGGAATCTAGAAGAAATTTTGAATACAATACATCCATTTTGATCACTTTTTGATAAACATTAAAAATTTTATTAAAAAATCTATTTCTGAATCCAGAATGCTGTGGTGCCCAAAATATATTTTAGTTTGTGTGCTACGTTACTATAAAAATAAAAAGAGCAATATGATTGCATTACTTAGTTCTCTAGAGGCGTTTAAAATTTTTAAATGTGATTTTTATCCATTAACTCGCTTTTTTTAAATGGGAATTTAATCGTTCACCAACATTTTTAAATACCTCATTTTCATACGAATCTAATGATACCAAAATTTTGAAAATCCGCTCAGAAATATTTGAGATTTTAGCCAAAATACAATGCAACCAAGCTTTTAGAAACATGCGGCTAATAGATAATAGATTAGTGGGCTTTGGAAACTAAAATGGCACATTTCTGTGTAAATCTGGTAACCTAATAACATTGGAAAAATCATACTAGCCACTGAATGTAATAAAACAATATCAGCTGTCAGACAGATACAAAATAAAGCGTTGCGGAAATTTCTTTGAGTAAAAATTAAAGAAAATGAATAATTTTAGTAGAAATGAAAAGGTCGATATGTTACTGATATATGGAGAGCGTCTCAAAAATTCAACTGCAGCTGCAGAACTGTATCAGCAACGATATCCCAACAGACGTCATCCAAGCAGACACTTATTTGCCAGAGTGGAACAAGAATTAAGAAACGAACCCAATCAACAAGATGACCATCAAACATTTATTGTAAGTGAGGACAAAGAAATTGATGTATTAGGATTTGTGATGGTACACCCAACAACATCAACAAGGGAATAGTCAATGGAATACGATATTAGTCAGTCTTCGGTTTGCAGAATTTTAAAGCAACATAAGTTTCGGTCTTATAAATACCAAATACACCAATATCTTTATGGAGATGATAACGACAGGAGGCTAGTATATTGCAACTGGTTCTTAAACGCAGTACAACAAAACCCAGGTTTTCCTTTTCATATTTTATATTCAGATGAAAGTAGATTTACGAACAAGGTATGTTTAACAGAAATAATACTAGGTACTGGACTCAAGAAAATCCGAGGTTGGTAGGGCGGGGGAATATTCAGGAAAGATTTGGGTTTAACTGTTGGCTTGGAGTACTTGGAGATCGAATAATTGGACCCATATATTTTGATGGAACACTTACTGGCGAACGATATTTATTCTTTTTACAAAACCAGACAGCAGAATTTCTTGACTTACTTCCCCTTGCCTATTTACAAAATCTGTTTTTCCAACAAGATGGTGCTCCCCCACATAATTCCAGAAGAGTGATGGAATATTTAAACAACTTGCATGGTGAACGCCTTATCGCAAATCAAGGTTATATCAGGTGGCCTCCTAGGTCACCTGACTTAACACCCCTCGACTATTATGTATGGGGTACTCTCAAAAATAAAGTTTATAAAACTTCTTCAAATACCCGTGAAGAGCTGCAAAATAAAGTTGTACTGGCTCTTAATGAAATAACGCCGGCTGAATTGCGTAGAGCCATTCAAGCAACTGTACGCAGAGCCGAATTGTGTATAGAAAAAAATGGTAGACATTTTGAACAATATTTTCAAAATTTTGGTATCATTAGATTCGTATGAAAATTAGGTATTTAAAAATGTTGGTGAACGATTAAATTCCCATTTAAAAAACCGAGTTAGTGGGTAAAAATCACATTTAAAAATTTTAAACGCCTCTAGAGAATTAAGTAATGCAATCATATTGCTCCTTTTATTTTTATAGTAACGTAGCACACAAACTAAAATATATTTTGGGCACCACAGCACTCTGGATTCAGAAATAGATTTTTTAATAAAATTTTTAATGTTTATCAAAAAGTGACCAAAATGGATGTATTGTATTCAAAATTTCCTCTAGATTCCAAAAATATAAAAATATATAGGGTGTTCCATTTAAAAATCGAAAGTTGTGGGCATTTCCGGTCAAACCGGATGTGCACCAAACTTGATTTTTTATTGAAAAGATGGCATTTTAGTCGTGTAATAAGGCCTCCAAATTTCAATTTTCTATTCCAAATATTTTAGGAAATCGGGGCGAGCGCAATTCGTGACTCACCCGGTATATCATGACGAGATCTGGAACTAGATAGACATTATGATTGTGATGATATTAACTTTGATCATTACTAATAAATACTATTTCTCAAAAATGAACAAATATTAACCTTCATTTCTCCTTTTGTTAGCAAAAGCATTGATTCCTCTTATTCTTGAATTTTATTTTTATTATTGACATAATGTTTCTAGAATGATTGGTTTTTGTTATTTTACTTTATATAATTCGCAACTTGAGAAAAAATGTAAGATTTGAATGGATTATTTCAAAATCCCGAAAATTATACGTACCCTGTCATTTTAGTTGAAAACATCAAACTAATTGTAAAAGAAATTAACTAAGGTTTTTTTGACAGAATAATATCCATATCAAAGATCTGGAAAAATCTAAGTATAGGAAAGCCGTCATATTGGCCGTCATCTTGGATTTACTCTCGAGATTATAAAATGCATATGTTGCTCCGATTATTATCAAATATATATCAAATGGAAAGTTTTTTGAACCAGGAACGTTATTTAAAGCAATTTAAAGACATTTTTACCAGTAATAAGCTTGAGAAAGGCATTTGATATGGTTGTTGAGGATCTCACCAGTGCTGCCTTTTCTCATGAAATTTACTTTTTTCTTTATTCTCTATTTTTATATAAAATAAATGTTTGTTTACATCTTACTCATTATACAATTGACGTTGGTTGTCATTATTGATAAGACATTTTTATTGACAGGTGAGTTTGCTTTTAAATAGTCAGCTTCGCACATTAAAGTATCTATGAGACAAATTTTGGAAGTAAATGACGTCAGAGTTTCCTGCGCATCGGTTCATGTTTAAAGCAATTATACTTCTGAAATTGCTTATCAAATTGATCTAGAATTTTCAGTATGTTCGATGATTACCTCGTATAAATGTAGTAAAAAATGCAATATGAAATTTGACTAAATGACCCAATTATTCCAGTTTATTTTGCATTTTGGTGGACTTTCAAAAATTCAGGCAATACCTTAATAAAACAATTGATCTACATATGCAAAAAAGCAGTAGATTTATCAGTTCGGACAAAAAACAGGGAAGGAAACAAAAACTGTAGATCTACTGAAAAAACAGTAGTGTTGGTAGCACTGGACTGTAGAGAGGGGAGAAACAGTTCAGCGCATCCTATTCCGAGAGACATAATGTTAACGGAAACGAGCGACGGCAAAGATCTGTTTGCACTATTCGATTTTTTTTACGTACTCCTGAATTTTTTCAGAATTTTCGGATCTCTCGTTTAGGACCAGCGCCAGCGGCCCTCCCTTAAAAATAACCGTAGACCATGGTCCACCATCGGATAGAAAATTAAATTTCGAATCGTTTAAGCAAAGGGGATCATTTTTGTCTGGAAAAAGTTACAGTGTGAAATGTAAAGATATGTCGAAGACGCGTCTTAGATGATCCACCTTCAGAATTTTGTGAAAAAATTAAAGTGTCACTAAAAATCTTAAAAAATTCATGGGCACGTAGGATGGCGAGAGAAATCGAATGACACAGAAGTCTGCGGCTTTTATTGTTTTTCGAGATAAAGCTTCGAGAAGCGCGGAAAAACAGATTTTTACCTACCGGTGACTTTGTGCGGCTTAAATCTGGAAACAGAGGATGGCAGCGATCTGCGACTTGCAAAATTCGATTCTTTATCTCTGTCTGCGTAGTTGAAATGAAATGTGAAGAGATGTCGAAAACGCGTAAATTTTTTAGATGATCCACCTTCAGAATTTAGTGTTTCTGATGAAAAGTGATACATGTTGGAAATGACAATAGTGTTTGAATTGTGTTCGTTTTTTTAACGAGTGTCATTTAAACGATTTTGTACAAGTTTAATAATTTATTTTTCTTATTCAATTCTTTGGGACATCCTGCCACATGCATTTTTTCTTTTTAAGCGGTGCTCGAGGAATCTACAAAATATCACAATTAACCAGTATGCTACTGGTAAATAACCTCTACGCCTGTGACTTTTACGTCAAAGGATCAGTTAGAGGTTGTTTTTTTTAAATAAAGAACACAAATAAGTATAAACACTTGAAATGAAATATTTCGCCGACATTTCGGAAATCTAATCCGTTTCCTTTTTCAAGGCTTTTTTTGAAAAATCTTGTTTGCTGTGTATGATAAATACACAGCTCTAAGGATGTTTGTTATATTCAATATCCATAGATACTTACTATTTACATAGCACTGTTGATATAGTTAAGATTGTGTTGTTTATTTAAAAAAAGCAACCTCTAACTGATCCTTTGACGTAAAAGTCACAGGCGTAGAGATTATTTACCAGTAACATACTGATTAATTGTGATATTCTGTAGATTCTCCGAGTGCCGCTTAAAAAGAAAAAAACAATACATGTGGCAGGAAGTCCCAAAGAATTAGAGAAGGAAAAAAAATAAGATAATGCCAAAAATAACATTTAGACAATAAGTTTAATAAAGTTTATGTAAGAACTTATATCGTGTCATTATTATGTTCATAAATTACCTTCCTTTATTATTAACATTTTGTAATAAATGGAACATGATGGAAACAAAATGAGATTAAGTCTTTATATGATTCCTGGTTCAAAAAACTGTTTATTTGAAGTTAATTCATTTTATTTATTTATTTATTGCATTGTAAGTTACAATTCATTTTTTTATATGTTTACAATTATAATTACAATTAGCATAACTTACAACTACAATTACCTGGCGCCTAAGTCACGGGGACTTGTTTTGCGCTTTGAATGTGATTACATTTTCTTAACCTATTTAGCTATAGACTATAAACTAAAAACTATTTCTATTCTTATGTAACTAGCAGTACTAATAACAGTAGAACTGTCTTAAACTTTGTTGTCTGTGCTAATTGTAAGTAAGAATTTAAATATTTTATTGTTGTATGTATAATAGATTAACAATTTAACCATTTCTGTATTATTTCAATGATTCAGTGATTGACAACTGCATTAAATATATCTATATTATCTATCGTATAATTCTTTACGGTTTTATTAAATTTTTTAATGTTATCATATTTTCTAAGTATCGTGGGTAATAAGTTATATAGTTTTGGACCAGAAAAATTTACGAACTTTTGACAAACATTTTTGTTGTATTTTGGTACTTTCAATAATTCTTTGCTTTGTGATCGTGTCTGATGGTGCGTGTTTCTGTTATTTGTTGATGTTTCTTTGGATTTTTTATGCGTGAATATTATTGTTGCTAATATATAAAGACCTTTTATATTTCAGATTTTATTTTGTTTGTATAATTGCTCTGTACTATATAGTCTATCTTTCTTTAATATGACTTTTAATAAAAAATTTTGGGAGCTTTGAATAGTTGTGTAAGCATTACTGTACGTTCCGCCCCAACAACTTATTGAGTATCTTAAGATGGACTCAACTAAAGAGTTATATGCGACCAATAGGGTTTGCTTGGTTAATATGTCACGTAGCATATAGAATTTTGGTATTATCCGCCTAATTCGTTTGGTTATATGTTCCGAATGTTTATGCCACTTTAGATGATCATCCACAATTACTCCTAGATATTTTAAGTCTCTAACTCTTTCTATACACGTATTTTCGTATTTTATATTGGTTATATTAGGTGTATCAGCGGCTGTGGGGGCAAATGTTAGAAATTTTGTTTTCTCTTTATTCAGTGTTAAATAGTTATTATTGAGCCATTCCGATACTTTCTGAAGTGTGTGTCTTGAATTTTCCAGTGTGTCTTCCCAATTATCACCTTCACATATCAGAACAGTATCATCCGCATAGGATAGTACTTGCCCTTTTATGTCGATGTTGCATAGATCGTTAATATATATTAAGAATAAAATGGGGCCTAGTACGGTGCCTTGGGGAATGCCGATTCGTACTATTTTGTTGTCACTCATGCAATTATTAATTTTTACGCGTTGCTTTCTTTCTGCGAGGTAATTCTTGAAAAGCGCCAGTACATTTCCTCTAATGCCTATTTTCTCACATTTTTCTAATAATTCTTCATGTGGGACAGTGTCGAATGTTTTCCTTAAATCTAGAAAAGTGCAAATCGTTTTTTTGCTTTTGTTGAAATTTTCTACAATTTTATTAATTAGTGAGTATATGGCGTCTTCCGTTCCTTTACTAATTAGAGCAGTATATGCATTTTATAAATTTCGAGAGTAAATCCAAGAAGGCGGCCAATATCGTAGATTTCCCATACTTAGACTGTTCTAGACTTTTGATATGTTGTTGGGGATATTATTCCAAGCCTAAAATACCTTGGTTTATTCCTTTTACAATTGGACTAATGTGGATGAAGTGCTCTAAAAATTAACTTATTTTTTATTTGCACTTGTATCAACTGATAAAGCTTCAAATATAAGAAGAAAATTAGTCGCTTGTTTCATAAAATTTACTTTAAAAAAGTTCTTCTATTCATTGAATAATTTCGAAAATATTGATATGAAGATCATTGTTACATATTTTTTTTAAATCTACCCTCTGGCAGCCCACTCAATACAACCGGCATGGCAGGTATTTCCGGCAGTTGTTGAGCTGTCATACCATTCTATTCTGAAAGAGCGCACAAAAACGAATAAAATAAAAAAAGTAGGGGTTGTCATACCAGGTTTTTCTGAAAGAACATGAAATTTCCTAAAAAATGCTCTAAATCAATTTCCGCGAAAATGGTAATAGTACAGGCATTTTTGCCATTTAGGGTAACAAAAATTAATAAAAGGATCATCTCTGGGATTTAGGTAGGTAATAACGTGGAGAATCAGATGATGCATTCTTTGCACTTCCAAGTTTCGGGAAAATTCAAAAAAATTTGGAAACACTTTTTGATTATCGGTTTTTTTGACCTAGCGGCCAAAATAATTAAACTATACAAAACAATTTTCAACAAAAGTTGTAGTTCGTCCCTTTCTCTACAGGTCTTTACAAATGTTTGTCTTACTTAAGCCCTTTAGAAGATAAATCGAGTTTTCCACTTACAGTTTTAAGCCGCATCGAAATGCGCGCAAAATGAGAATTCTCCGGGAGTTTCGTACGACCGGGCTCATCGATCGATACTTCTTACTATTCAGAGCCCCTAAAAATGAAAATAACATAAAATATAGAGAAAAGTCTAAGCTTTAATGTGGAACTAATCACAAAATTGATAAAAAAAAATTATCATAGAGAAAAAGTGTCAGAAGATGGCTTAATAAACTTTGTACAGTTGATCCAAGGATTTATTCATATCTTTGCCGAGAGTCGTGAGAGATAATTCATTTTTCTTATATATTATTATATAAAGATATATTAATACAATTAACATTTTATTGCAATTACTTTTGTTGGAAAAATATGATTTGCGTTTAATTCGCGATATCTTAATTAATAATAATAGCACAGTCTTAATTTTTGGATTATAAGTACAATAAAATATATTCTTTCGAATGACTTTAGACTTTTTCAAATGTGTGCAGTACTTTTTGAATTTGTCTACAATATTCATACACGGTCAGAAAATGCACAATTATACAGTAAAACATATACGACTTATTTGTTTCTTAACATTCTTCAATGAAATTTTCATGAAATATAGATTAAAGTGCGTGGAATCGAATCCATGCAGCGAACAAGCACCCATTGTTACGGGAGAAATAGGCAGGAAGGATGCATAAAACTCAAAGATATGAATAAACCAACTGTGTAAAGTTTACTAAGCCATCTCTCAACACTTTTTTCTCTATGATAAAAATTTGTATGAATTTTGTGATTAGTTCCACATTAAAACTAAAACTTTTCTCTACATTTTATGTTGTTTTAATTTTTTTAGCGGCTATGAATAGTAAGAATTATCGATCGATGTGTCCGGATGTACGAAACTGTCAGAGAATTCTCATTTTAGGCGCATTTCGGAGCGGCTCAAAACTATAAGTGGAAAACTGCATTTATCCCCTAAACGGCTTAAGTAAGACAAACATTTCTAAAAACCTTTTTTGTGGAGAAAGAGACGAGCTACAAATTTTGTTGAAAACTTGTTTCTGTATTTTAATTATTTTAGCCGCTAGAGCAAGAAACCGAAGTTTTTCCAATTTTTATTTTTATTTTCCCGGAACTTGAAAGTGCAAAGAATGCATCATTGCGAGGTTTTTTTACAAAAGTTTGCCTTCATTGCCTGTACTATAAAACATTATTGTTTTTTAATAGTAATTAATTTAATTAAAAATACTTCGGCAAGAAAAACCTCATTTTGTTCGTATGCTTTTCTACAGTCAATTTTCACTACGATTTTTAAAATCCGCGATGACGGTACTTCCGATGTCACGGGCTCTCCGCCTAATACAAACTGTAATTGGTGACAACAAACAATATTGTGAGGTACTTACATTGTTGTCCCTTGGATTAAGTAACGGCGTCTCCGAGTTGATGGAGCCATCGTGCAGCATCTGTTCTTCTCGAAGAGGTCTGGGTATGTAAGGTGGCAGGTGAGGATGGTGCAGGGGCTGAAACGACGATGGATGTGGCGGACTGAGCGGCTGCATGCACTGCGGCATACGTTTCACGTCTATTTGGGCGTAAACGGTGGGCTCCTGCCTGCGTATCACCGACATGGGAATGCACTGTTGATTGTAGATCACCTGAGGCATCTGTTGATTTGCGATAGATAATTCAGCGTATGTTATTTCGTCGTTCTGAAAATAATATTCCCGCTACCGTACCTTTGTTAGGAAGCCAACAACAAGTATTTGTTAAGAGAACAGCATGCTTTTTTACTTATATAAGGCCTTTGGGAAAACGTTTCAGAAATTTAAATGAGTGGGAAATAATTGTCCTAAAATAATACAGTTTTAAAATAAGTTTCTTTATCACTATTACCCAATATGGCATTCTTTGGCAGCTCATGTAATTTAAAAGAAAAAATCATTATTGATAAGTATAAAACAGACAAATTTTTTCCATCATATCCAGTTATACGTTATAACTGAAATCTCTTTTTAGATCAACTAGTGAATAAAACAGCAAATATTCCATTCTTAGAATTTTCGGGCTTACTTAACGATGGTCTAATCAATAAAACCTGAAATTGCCTTAATTAGGAGAAGACTATACTTTTGATAGTAGGTACGTTTGAGTATCTCCTAAAGGAATAAGTTCCTAGCACCCCAAGAAGGGTAAAAAAGAACTACCAAGAAATAATAAATTTTCGGTTATATCAAAAAAACGAAGGATTTTATATAAAAAAAAATGTTTCTGAAAAAGATCAGACGCGTATTAAAAGTAAAGAAATATTACAAGAATATAATTATTAATAACAATTAAAAAGACAACAAAAATAGTTCTGCCCCTCTGAAAATATAGTGTAAATGTGATTTAAAGAAAAATAAATTAAAAAAATTAAGTTTTCGATACAAAATCTTATGCTGTCCTACTTTTGTTTGAAACCTTTTTCGATAAAATTCTTCGTTTTCACAACCAAAACATCGTTTTCTAGGGTGTTTCTTTATTATTTTTGCATTTCTGGGGGTACGTATTCCTTTAAGGGGTATCTAATCTCTGTTAATTATGACAATTTCAGGACTTTGATTGGAGCCAAAGCCAAGAAATATACTTTCAGATCTTTTATTTGTCTGCCTGTCCGCCCCAAGATATAAGCTACGGCTCGAAAACTGATCAACACATTTATTTTGGTAAAATTTTGTGTACTTGTAAACAACATTCCAACTTAGAAAATAGGCTACTTTACATCGGGGTGGTGGATCGGTAGGGGAAACTGATGGTAACATGGTAGGGAGATGGAAGCAATGTGGTGGCGAGATGATGGGAAGACAGTGGGAGGATAATAGAGAGATAGTGAGAAGATGGCACAATGGTGAGGAGATAGTAAAATCATAATAGGATGACAGTGGCAAGACTCTGGGAAGATGTTGGGGAAGTGATGGGAAGGTGAGATCATGGGGAAATGAAGGAAGCTGGAGGGAGAATGGTGGCAAGATGAGGGTACACGATGAAAAGCTAGGGGAATGTGGTAGGAATAATGACCATAAATTATTTTTCTCCGACAGTAATTGATTGCTAAGCGTAAGACAGCTGAACTCTCTTGTAGCACCCATTTAAATTTCTACAGCATTTTCCGAACAACTATAGAAAATCATGCATAACACTAGATAGAGAAGTTGCTATTAGGGAAGATAAGTAACATATACTAAAACAGAGCACAGATATTGATAATTTTTGTGATATAATCTAAGCAGACATAAAAAAACAAAATGGCTGACACCTTAAATATAGGGATTCTTGCATCCTCGTTTTTATGAATAAGGTTACAATTGGGTCTAAACTGAATTATAATTTTAATTTTACTGCTCTTGATTTTCAAAGAGCGTTTTGAATTTTTGAGAAAAATAACATTATTGTTATACCCTAAATTTAAAGAAAACATATTTTTTTTATAAAATTAGTGTGGACTTACGTTTCAAAATAGTTACCCCCGAAACAAAATAAAATTTATTAAAATCCGACAAACAGTTTAGAAAAAAATTAATTTCATAAGAATGGTAAATTTTGGGTGGTGCGTCGTTAATTTTTGTCCTCCCAGAAGTTCAAATAAATAAGCATCTTTTTGGAGGAAAATATTTAATTTCAATTTATATCTGGTTTAAAATAATTATCAGGCATTTTTTCAATAAAGAACATACAGGGTGGCCCACTTAAAATACCAATTGTTATTTTCTCGACGGCCAAAAGATACATTTGAATTCTGTGAAAGGTATTCAGTAGAATGTATATAAATGATTCCAGTTTTAAGTAAACACAATCTCTCTACAAATTTTGGTGTGGAAAGCGTTTCGATGTAAAGAAATTGTTCGATCCCAGATACCTTGAAATAAGTGTGATGGGACATTCAATTCTAGGCAACTTTTCTGTTATGAATTATTTTCAAAAACTCACTGGTTTTCAAGATATTTTAACAAAATATAATTTTTTTAAGTAACAAAAAAAGACTTTTTAAAAATTAAGTGAACATATTATTTACATAATTATTTTATTAACTTTTCTATTACTAGTTGTAGGACTTGAAAAATTTTTCAAAATAATATTTTAATATTATTAAAAATGTACAGGCTGCCTCGATAAAAAATTAATAATAATGTAATTTCTGATCAAATTAGAAGTGATGATAAATTTATTTTGTGGCTATCTAAATCATCTATTTGATCTATGATAAATGACCCAAAGGACTTATTTGAAAAAGCTATGGCATTTTCATTACTTAAAAGAATTATACTGAAGTAGAAATATTTTGAAAACTAGTGACTTTTTGAAAATTGTTCGCATTATAAAACTTGGTTAGAATGTATAATGTCCCATCACATGCACCTTAAGTTTCCTGGGACTGAAAACTTTCTTTGCATCGCAGCGCCACCTATATTTTAATTTGTAGAAATATCGTTTTTTATCAAAACTGAAATCATGTAGTGAATACCTTTTACAGAATTGAAATATCTCTTTGAGTTATCGAAAAAGTGGACCTGAAAGTTTTAACACCCTATACCGGGTGAGTCACGAATTGCGCTCGCCCCGATATTTCCTAAAATATTTGGAATAGAAAATTGAAATTTGGAGGCCATATTACACGACCAAAATGCCATCTTTTCAATAAAAAATCAAGTTTGGTGCACATCCGGTTTGACCGGAAATGCCCACAACTTTCGATTTTTAAATGGAACACCCTATATATTTTTACATTTTTGGAATCTAGAGGAAATTTTGAATACAATACATCCATTTTGGTCACTTTTTGATAAACATTAAAAATTTTATTAAAAAATCTATTTCTGATCCAGAGTGCTGTGGTGCCCAAAATATATTTTAGTTTGTGTGCTACGTTACTATAAAAATAAAAAGAGCAATATGATTGCATTACTTAATTTTCTAGAGGCGTTGAAAATTTTTAAATGTGATTTTTACCCACTAACTCGGTTTTTTTAAATGGGAATTTAATCGTTCACCAACATTTTTAAATACCTCATTGTCATACGAATCTAATGATACCAAAATTTTGAAAATCCGCTCAGAAATATTTGAGATTTCAGCCAAAATACAATGCAACCAAGCTTTTAGAAACATGCGGCTAATAGATAATAGATTAGTGGGCTTTGGAAACTAAAATGGCACATTTCTGTGTAAATCTGGTAACCTAATAACATTGGAAAAATCATAGTAGCCATTGAATGTAATAAAACAATATCAGTTGTCAGACAGATACAAAATAAAGCGTTGCGGAAATCTCTTTGAGTAAAAATTAAAGAAAATGAATAATTTTAGTAGAAATGAAAAGGTCGATATGTTACTGATATATAGAGAGCGTCTCAAAAATTCAACTGCAGCTGCAGAACTGTATCAGCAACGATATCCCAACAGACGTCATCCAAGCAGACACTTGTTTGCCAGAGTGGAACAAGAATTAAGAAACGAACCCAATCAACAAGATGACCATCAAACATTTATTGTAAGTGAGGACAAAGAAATTGATGTATTAGGATTTGTGATGGTACACCCAACAACATCAACAAGGGAATTGTCAATGGAATGCAATACACCACAGCACTCTGGATTCAGAAATAGATTTTTTAATAAAATTTTTAATGTTTATCAAAAAGTGACCAAAATGGATGTACTTATTGTATTCAAAATTTCCTCTAGATTCCAAAAATGTAAAAATATATAGCGTGTTCAATTTAAAAATCGAAAGTTGTGGGCATTTCCGGTCAAACCGGATGTGCACCAAACTTGATTTTTTATTGAAAAGATGGCATTTTAGTCGTGTAATAAGGCCTCCAAATTTCAATTTTCTATTCCAAATATTTTAGGAAGTATCGAGGCGAGCGCAATTCGTGACTCACCCGGTATACCGGGTAGTCCTTAATGACGTGCGGTTTGAATTTTTTGCTGCAGGGTGATGAATTTTTCTTTTTTAAATCGTTATTTTTTAATATCTCGGAAAGTACTTTAGATATTATTTTCAATTTTGCTATGTGTTAATAGGATATAGAACCCACATATTTTAGTTAGAAAAGTTACTTTATCGCTCCACCACTGGACTGACATTCTTCACTAAAAAAGTGGTACGCCATTGACATTTTTCTTAATTAAAACAAATACAAATTGTATAGAAAAATTCAAAGGGCCTAGCAAGATAAGTATGTGTAAAATACCTCTAAAACGAATAATCAAAGTACCAAAGTATTCCTTTGGATACAAAGAAAATATTTGTTACAATATTGTTTCAAAAATACTTGCGATAGTTGAATTTTTGCAAAAAAAAACATTTATTAAAAAATGGTTGCAGCTTAAGTAAAGGTGGCCATTTCCAATAATTTGTATGAAAACAAAATTTATCATTATCAACGTTAATAATAATTAGTTTCAATTTGAATTTAATTGTTTTAATCACGAATTGTGCGTTTGACGAGAAAAAAGCAAGAGACCGCTTTCATGTACAATTGACCAGGCTAATTAGAAAAAATATCCACGTGTAAAAATGTCAGTGGCGTACCACTTTTTTGTTAAAAAAATATCAGAGGACCTGTTCGCAGGGACGCCACTGGTGGAGTGATAAAATACATTTTCTAACTAAAGTATGTGGTTTTATATCCTATTAACAAATACCAAAATTGAAAATAAATCTAAAATCCAAAATACTTTCTGAGATATTAAAAAATAACGACCTCAAAAAGAAAATTTCAACACACTGTAGCAAAAAATTTAAGCCATTGCGGACATATGTTCATGTCATATGAACTTTTTTTCATAAAACGACCTAAGGAATCACACCCTGAAATATTAGCGCGTCATTAAGGAACAACCGGTATAATAGGTGCCCTTGTTCTTCGATTTCTAAGAAAATGTGAAAGCACCAGGATACCCATACACATTAAGGAAAAATATTTTATAAATTTGATAAATTGATATCGTTAACTTTTCAGGAGCAGTGTATTCAAGCACTACATCAAAAGAGAAACGTACACCAATTACAATCAATAAATCACCCTACCCCCTCGTGCAGCTGTACTAAACGACTCAATCCACCCTCCTAAAACCTAATGACATGCAAAAAACTGAAATGAACTCACCGTCTTCGGCCCATATCCATCATAAGATCCATTCTTGGCCTGGCTGTTAGGGCTCTGCATCCTGCTATAAACCCTCAAGGTGGCATTATTCAATCGTTCGAAAGCCCGCTCCTCATCCTGGTACTCGTCCTCCCCGTTATTTTGCGGTATAATATCGGGATTCTTCTCTTCCAGGCTATCGACGCTGTCGTTCAGGTCTTTGTTTAACGGTTCTGTGCTCGCCTTGTCGCTGTTTCCTGCCACGCATCGCCTCCCCGAAGATGACAACCCTCCGTCGTCGTAGTCTTTGTCGTCCCTCTCGCCGCCCCCACGCAGCCGGATGACCACCACTATTATTACCGCCACCAAAATTAAGGCTGCCACTACTCCGATGAGGGCGCCTAACAGGGGTGTTATTTGTAGCAGAACGGGCGTGGAAGCTGTAAATTATACGTGAAATTATGTTTGGAATATGCCTGGGAGATGGATGATATTGGGGTTAAGTGTGTGTGAAAGAATCCACCACCGGAACCATTACCTCCAGTATTTCGTACGTGAAGTGTTGCGACCATAATTCTGTTAGCTTATGGGGGTTAAAGCGGGATTAAAATTAAATTTAATGTGCTGGAAGTTGTTAATTAGGATACTATTCTAAGTACATCGTTGTAAATATTTTGTGATTTTTGTATACGGGGTGGTCCCTAAGTAATGGTTCATAGAGCAACAGCGGATGTCTGAAAAAAGTGCAAACATTTCGCGGTTTCTTGGCTCCCATAAGTTATGCTCACCTCCTGAAATGGTGCAAACTCTGATTATATGCATTTAGGACCAAACGAAGGTATTAAAGCGATCTCCAGCTTGCTGGAAATGAATTCCTCGATAAATTCTACTTTGATTGGCCTATTACCTTACCTCCAAAAGTTTATATTAACAGAGACCCGTAGTGTTAAATTCAATACTATATTTTTTATTTTCCCACATAACTTTTGAAGGTTTTCAGATATTTCTATGAAATTTGTTGAACAGGGTTTACTTAACATGAAAAATTCAAATCTTTTTCCATTTTTGGTGTGGATCCTGAAGGGTGCCACATAAGCAGTGTTTAAAATTTAAATATACGCTTAACTTTTGCACCTGTAATGTTATCACTTTTTTTATTGAACAATCCCGAACCTACCTCATCTTGGCGGAAAAAAGATACTTGTAAATTGACCATTTTCGCATTTTTTACTGGTTCTTATACTAAATTATTTTTTTACCAGGGGTGATTTTAACAATCTCTCATTATTTCTAATCATATAATTTGGCTATATTTGGTATAAACCTTTGTAAATTAATATTAAAAAAAAAGGGATTTCATAGGATCCTTTTCGATTTTTATTGAAATAATCGGGAAAAATCCTCTGATAGGGGCGTTTTCGGCATTTTTAGGGTTGCGGGACCCCGATTTTCGTAATCAGCGACCCAAAGAACGTACGGTCAAAGTAGTTTCAAACCGGTGTTCTTTCGTGTACCCTTTTGCGGGTTTTGAATGGAGTACTTGGTTTGATCTCCTTGCAGTATCCTAACACCTCTTCAAAGAAAAGAAACTTAAAAAATGAGTAGAGAAAATTGTTTTCAATATAAAAAAAAACGCCTGATGCGTTTTGACAATAAAATCAATAGGAAAAAAGTTATAACCCTTAAATGATATTCTTCTTGAAAATTTTAGTCTATTTCTAATTATAAATTTTTCTTTTTCAATTTAACGGCCAGAAGTATCCAGACCAAGATTGTAGAGAATTCAATTTTCAAACATTTTTGTAAGACTTACGGTTCTCAAAATTTCGCCGAAAAACTGTTTACAACTCCTTTTTTTTAATGGGGAGCTTTTAACCCCGAAAACCATATACTCACACTGCTCCCCTCTATACATCAAGAAAAAAGGACTAATATAACTTAGGTTAGGTTAAAAAATTCAGCGTACATTTATGTTTTAAATATTGCTTATATGGTGCCCCCTAAGATCTACACCAAATATGAGAGCAGATATGAATTTTGTATATTTAAACTCCTATTTACCAATTCTCATAGTAATATTTGAAACATTTCAAAAGTTATGTGAGAAAATTAAAAATGTAGTATTGAATTTGATACTCCGTATCTCCGCTAATATCAGTCTTTGGACTGAGCTAAGTTCAGCTAAATCGCAATATTTTAATGTCAGAAATTCACTGTTTCTCTATGGATCATTACTTACGGACCACCCTGTATATAAAACATGTGTAAATTAATCATTTTAAATGCGAATATCTACAGGGTGATTTTTAGTCCAGTCAACGAGAGGGATGTGTTTTGATGAAACCTTGTGCAATGTGTTTGTAACGAAATTAATAAAACAATTGAGAAAATATTAAAGTAGGAAATAATCGAAAGGGGTAGGAAACACCATTTTTATTATGGGTTCCGTAACTTGTAGAATTAGTTCAAAGATGAAAAACAATAGGATTACATTTTTTGGTACAAAATTTGTTTTTACTCTCGTGAATTTTTTCGAGAAATGCTTATTTTGCGTGATATGGCCATTCGAAAATTCCTGATAGTGGGGGAGGGGAAATATAAAAGTTGAAAAAAAAATCTTTCAGGTGAATGTATCATTGAAATACTAGACTTTTTTTATTTGCAACTTTTCTGTAAAGCGCATTTTCACCGAGTTTTTTTGGATCATCATAAAAAACTACCCCTTTCTTTGAAATTGTTGCGCTTTAAAAATATGTAATCTAAAAATTTGAAAAAATTCAGACGCATGCAATGGGGCCCTCGAAACATTTTTTGTCTCTTAGAATTTTTTTGTAACCTGCTAATTTTCCGAGTTACAGGTAGTTTCTTTACGACGAATAATGTATTACATTTTTTGCAAATTTTCAATTAAAAAAATACACGAAAATTCAGAAAATGAGCGTGGTTTATAATATATTGTTATAAAAAAATATGAAACCTAATATAGTTACACTATTTTTGAAAATTCAATACAATTTTTAATTGAAAATGCAAAAAATGTAGTACATTATTTATCGTGAAAAACTGCCTATAACTCGGGAAATTAGCAGGTTACAACAAAATTCCAAGAAACAAGAAATGTTTAGAAGGCCTCAATGCATACGTCTGATGTTTTTCAAAATTTTAAATGACATGTTTTTAAAGCGCCACAATTTCAAAGAAAGGGGTAGTTTTTCACGTTTTCCGGAGAAACTCGGTGAAAACGTACTTTGCAGAAAAGGTGCAAATAAAGAAAAGTCTTGTAATTCGATGATACATGCATCTGAATTTTTCAGATTTTTTTTAACTTTTACATTTCCCTTCCTCCACTTTTAGATATTTTCCAATGGCCATATTTCCGAAAAATAAGCATTTCTCGAAAAAATAGTAAAAACATCTTATATTGGACCAAAAAGGTAAACAAAGGTTTTTCTTTCATTTTTTACCTAATTCTACAAGTTACGGAACCCATGATAAAAGGGGTGTTTTCTACCCCTTCCAATCTTACTCTAATATTTTTTCTAATTTTTTATTAACTTCATTATAAACACATTGCTCAAGGTTTCATCAAAACCCATTCACTCAAGTTAGAGATTTTAGTCATGTTAGCGCTATTTACATGACTGCAGTGACAAGTGTGAACCAAGCCATTAGATTATGTTTTACTCTATTAAGAGCGATATTTAACTATGGTTAAAAAATGTAAGCAATAATGCACAGGGTACGTTTTGAGTGACATATCTACAGGGTGATCTTGCGCCTCTATTAAATACCTATTCCTAAGGAAAATTCTTAGACAGTTGTTGGTACAAGCGATTAGATAAGACTTTGTTCTAGAAGGCGATTTTTTTTTGTTTAAAAAATATAAGCACTTACCAAATAAATTGTTACATCACTACTTGGCCCTAGAAAAATTAACAATGATATCACCGATTAAGGTGATAACCAAAGGCAATTCAACCAACACACAAATAGTGACGGCGAACGGCTAGCTGATCTGGTGCGTGGCTGGGATTTCGTGGGTTCAATTAATATATATTTTTTTTAAATCAGCCAGAGGGTGAACCAATATTTTTGTGATATTTTGCCTAGCTAGTTTGTTCCAACACTCAGAGGTAGCTTAAAATGATGTAAAAATTATGAGCGCCATCCACGGAAAATTTAAGAGTTACTGCTACCCCTGTGATGGTGAAACCAACCGCCGTGGAAAGATTTGATCTTATGGCGGACAGACAAACAGAAAAAATGAAAAATTAAATTTTACGATAAAAGATACTTATTTATTAATTACTTCAGAAAAATCATCAATGTAAAAACAAATCAGCGATTTTAATCAATTTAAAAATTATAAAATAATGTTATCAATTATGAAATAGAAATATTAAGTAATATTATCACAATTTCCAACAGAAAATATTTATAGCTTAATTAATTTATCATTAAAAGAAAAGAAATATATTGTGCAATGAAAGTTATACAGTAAATATTATACAACAAAAAATATCAATGAAATTCTCAGAATCTCACCAATCCTCCTGATGATGGATAGATAGTGGATGAGGGCTCCTGGTGAGTTCTGGTAGCCTTTCCTAACAGCCTCTCCGAACACAGACTGCTCCTCGACGTGGTTTGACGTCTTGTTAACCTGTATAACGCTAGGGTTTTGCTGTTGGTTGGGATTGACTGGACTAAACTGGACTTGACTAAACGGAATTTCAATCGACTGCTGAACTTTACTAAACTGTGTTTGACTGGACTATCCGTCTTATGAAATCTAGCAGACATTTAACCATCAAACGAAAATGATTTTCCATGTGTAAATTATGTAGACTATTTGTACTAATTATGCAAATTATTTCGGTAAATGATTTAAATAATTTGTATTAACTATCTAATTAGTTATTTGTTAATTATCTATGTAATCAGTTGTTAAAATAATCAATTATATAATCATCTATTTACTATATAATCAGCTATATAATCATCTATATAATCATCTATTTAATCATCAATCATCTATTTGGCGGCAAAACTCTACGTTTGGGAAGAAAAAAAAATATTATCAGCACATGTTTCAGAATTATGGTTGTTTAGTTAGCAGAAATGAAAAATATGGCTAAAGGCCGTTAAACACTAATGAGAGGAATCAAATAAATAAATGTAATTACCTTTTATTAGATAGATCACTAAGAAAAAGTTTGATAACGGCAGAAGTGTCACAACTCGCGACTGAATGATTATCAAAAAACTTAAAAGTCAAAGTAATTGCTGCTGCAGAATTGGCTACAGAAATGGCCATTCTCCTACCAGCTAGCTAATAAAAGAGATATCCCCTCTCAAGTCTCAATTAACATATTACCATACTATAAACTAAAAATTACTAAGAATGGGCCCGCGTTGTTATATGCAACCCATAATACTTCCTGCAGTATATTTGGTTTAACCAATAATTAAGAAATTTGTGCTGTCAAATAGATATATTTACTATGCGATCGAAGCCTCTGTGTTCTACGAGAGCTGTTAGCAAAAACTGGAATACAAAAAGAGTTAAATGGATGAAACATGAAAATATAATAAATGTGTACATTCCTAAATTTAAACAGATTACCTATGATAATTTAATGTCTGAGGTTTTAGTTACTAGAGTATGGTAAATACCTATACATATTTCTCAAAAATTCATTTTGTTTAATAGAATTTAATAAAATTACTTAAAGTTGCCAGATGTACGCAACACACCCTTCTCCTCCGGAAGAAATATTTTAGCTTACTAAAATATTTCTTGATCAGCTGTGATCCAAAAAAAAAACATTTTTAAGTAGCAAAATGTCTAACTGAATTGTACTAACATCAAACTGTACTAAAATAAACTGTACTAAAAGTAAACTGTACTAAACTAAAATTGAAAATATTATGAATGCGTGAAATTTATTTCCTCGTAGTGCTAAAGTGAAATAGTAAACACCTCGTATACGTGGCTAAAAAAAAAATAAATAATTAAAAAAATTATTTACTATATGTCCCAACTTAATGGTGACAAACTCACAAAGTCCAACTTCTAAAAAGAAAATATTGGAAACTAACCTGTATGCCCATAGACTAGAGCCATACATTATACAACCACGTGTAAAAAAAAATATTTACAACTACGAGTTAAATGTTTGTTAAATTTCACAACGAATTAAAGTGTTCAACTACGAGATAAAAATTACAACAACGCATTCAAAACTATTTTGGACTAAGCGCCCGGACTATTATCCAGTTGATGAAAAGTGAAAACCAAAACTAAAAACTTACTGAAATTTCTTTAAAGTATTAATAAATATGTAGTCAATCTAAAATCTCTTAAGATCGTCAAACTCGAAATTTCGCAAATAAAATTTAAAATAAAATATTTACACAAGTGTTATTGGATATGCATCGATCCAAACACACCAAGTTGCGAAACCGAACTAAACTAAAAAGGCAGAACTGTGTCTGTCTGTGTGTGTCCTCACGCGAAATTAATCGTTAGTGTGAGGTCACCTAAACCCAAAAGTTTGACGATTTCTTTTTTAAAGCAGATATTTGGTGTTGAGTATCGCTTTATAATGCGGCTAAGTTGGAAGTTACGCATATTAAGTGGCCCTATTTAAAGAACCTCCACCCTACCACCCTATATAATCTCAGCGACAAAATAAAAAAAACAATTAAAAATTCTTGCATTTGTCAAGAAGTATCACAGTAGATGCATGAGGTATGAAAAAAAAATTATGTCGCTAAGTTTTCGTGCGATGTTATGCATTTTTGAGTACTTGTCTCAAAAACTGAATAAACAGAACTAAACCTAAAAGTTACTAAAATTAAATGATCGGCCAATCAAATTAAATCTATTTAAACCTAACTAACACTAAGTAACAGTACTACTAAAATTACTTTTACCCTAACTGACTGTTATGGTGGCGTCTAAATATTTTCTGACTACTGTGACGCTCTACCGCAACTTATCTCACTATACTATACCTAACTATACCTAACTAAACCAAAGTTAAACCTACAGATGGTTCTAGAATCATTAAAGATCCGCGGTTGAGAGGTTTGGTTGCAAATCAACCCTCTCGTTAACACAAAAAGCGTTAAATTAGTACTAAAGCACTATAATTCAATTGAAAATGCGGTTTGAAAAATTGTCATTAATTTTTCAATGTTGAAACCGCAAACTAAACCTGACAAAGTCATTGTCCTACTTGACCTGACCTGACTAAAAATCGCGACGTCGCGCGTCGTTCGAACTAAGCGTCGAGACGGCGCTCATACTGAACTGAACTAACGAGATTGTGCTCGTCTTAAATTAAATTTATTTTAATGTCTTGTAAAATAAACTTATTTTATTTCATTTCCTTTCAAAGGAAATTTTAGAATATGTTAGGCGTCCCTAACCAAACCTGACTGAAATTTTTGTTTACCTACTCTCACGTATGATTAAACAACTCAAACCTAACTGAACCTAACTGTCGAACTGAGCTCGAACTAAACTAAATTTAAACTGTGCCCCCAGATTAAATTTATTATATTCCATTTCCTTAAGTAGAAAATTTTGAAATATTTTATGCTTGGCGTCCCAACGCATATTTTTTTTATGTTTGGCGTCCCAAAGCATACCTGACCTGACTAAACTAAAATTTTGTCTTGACTATACTCCGTGGCATAATCGGACTTACGGGCAAACTTTACTAGACCTGACTAAACTGTAATGTTTGGGCAAACTAAACTAACTGAACTTAAAATTAATCTTTAGGGACGTGCACTGCATACAAAATGTTTACAAAGCACTAAAAGCATGTCAGAGCTTATGGTTCTAGACCTCATGCAAGCTGGCGTTCGAGCCCAAATAAGGCTTGAGCTTCGATACATGCCAAGTACCAGCTGGAGTTCCGTCTAGGTGGTTCAGCTCATATGCAACTTTAGATAATACTTTCTTGACAATGCACGGTACATAGCGATTAGCTAATTTAGCAGAAAAGAATTCTGCGGCGTCACTCAACACAAAATTTCTGAGCCAGACTTTTTCTCCAACTTTGAAAACTTTGTCTCGTTTTCTCAGATTATAATATTTGGCACCCTTTTGATACGCAACATTTAACTTAACTTGAACATCCCTATATAACTGAGGAAGTTTATCCATTTCATTGGCATATGATCTTCTACTTTCCCCAAGGTCACTCACATCTGAAACGTCGACTTCATCATAATAATCACCCGTCACAGGCAGCTTTCGCCCAAAATTCAGGAATGCCGGGGTGAATCCGGTCACCTCGTGTACGGCTGAATTAATCGCAGACTGAATATTTAAAATATTTTCGTCCCATTTCTTATGTGAACCCTTGAGAAAACTTCTGATCATAGTGCCAATTGTACGATTTACCCTTTCTACATGGTTTATTTGGGGATGATAAAAACAACTATACCACAACTTAGAAATTTTGAATTTCTTAACAAAGTTATTAAACATATTGCTAGTATGTGCTGTAGCATTATCTAGCAATAAAACTTGGGGTGTGCCATAAGTTAAAAATACTTGTTCGAGAAAAGTTGTGATAGCTTTTGAAGTGGCTTCACGCGCGGGTTTCATTAGCACAAATTTAGAGAAATAGTCTACGGCTACTAACAAAAACCTATTGCCCTTCGTACTTCTGGGAAAAGGTCCCATTGTATCGTATGCTACAAACTGAAAAGGAAAAGAGGCTTTCTTTTCTGCGCCCATTTGCCCAAACCTCTGCGTGTTCAGAGACTTTTCTCTGCCGCAGATTTCACATTTTCGAATGTACGTTAGTATGTCCTTTCGCATTTTAGGCCAATAAAAGTTTTCTGCTACTTTGTGTAGCGTTTTATAATAACCTAAATGCCCAGAATTTTCATTCTCGTGGCAGTCAACCATAACTTTTTGCCTTTCTGCTAGAGGAACTACTAATTTCCATTCTGAAATGTTTGTACGCAAAATTATTTTACTCTTGGTATGTTTGAAAAGATACCCGTCTTTGACCATCCACTGAGGAAACTTATGTGGATTTTTCATAATTCTCTCTCTAAGTTTTAGATACCAAGGTTCGAGATTATTTAAAGAAATACCCAAAGTATCAATTTCTGCTACTGGTGACACAACTGACTTACTAGACTTTAAAAAGTTTTTGACTGTTACTTTCCAATTATTCCAATCGGATAAATCCGTTTTTGGCTTGACCCTATTGAGAGAATTACGACTACTAGACTTAGAAATATTCTTTATTTGACATAATCGTGAATTATAAAATATTCGGCCATTCTGAGGAGTTGTCTGACGTCGGCCTAAGTCGACAGACCTCCTTACTGGTTTTTTGGAACCAACCTAACCTCATTACAGATGGTACATGTTCTAACTGTACAGTCTGGTTTACCACACTTAAAACAAAACCTTTTTCTTGGTTCTTTGCACTGTATAAATTCGTGACCAACTTTCTTACAGTTGAAACACGTGCTTATACTTGAAACTTTATTTTCTGGGATTTTAGTTGTTGTCGGCACAACTTTATTAACTGAAGCTAAGTTTTTATTAGAAAAAGTCTTACATTTTTTTCTGAATATTTTATGTTGCCCTTTTGAAGATGACGGTTCTGAACTTTCTACATAAGCTAAATCGGATTCAAGGGCATTAGTTGCACTTGGAGGCGAATATTTATTTTTGGCCTGCAAGGCATCATCGATTTTCCTGCAATATGTCACTAGTTCACAAGTGTCCCTAACATCAACTAAAGCCAATCGCTCAACATAAACTGGTAAAATATTTTTTCTAATTATTCTTAACTGTTCAGCATCGCTGACAGGTGATACTAATCTATTAAATAAATTCTGCATGGTGGCAACATATATAGTTATTTTCTCACTACGCCCCTGCTTACGTGATTTAATTTCGTCTAATAAAGTTTCATTATATTCTAGTGGTAAGAAAGTATTGTGCATTTCACTAACTAACTGATCCCAAGAGGTGACCTTATCTCTAACAGATCTGTACCAAATTAAAGCATGACCTTCAAATAAGTCTATTGCAGACTCACAAAGTTCTTTAAAAGTGACGTTGCGAGCTTTTGACAACTCCACAACTCTTTCTAAAAAAACTTTTACGCTTGTACGGCCATCATATTTTATATTCCACTTATAAACTGGTATTGACTTTTTATTGCCAGAGGTTGAGGGTAAGACTATGTCGCTATGATCTAATTCTACCGTTTTGATAACATTATTTGCTAGTTTAGCTTCTAGCTCTAGACATGCGGCTTGAGCATCCTGTTTAAACTCGGTATACAAGGTTTTAACTTCAAGTGGTTCTTCTGGAACTTTAAATCTATCCACTCTATACGTTAATGAAGCTAAACGCGAAGAAATAATTAAGTACATAGTATCAATTACGGTTGCTGAAAAATCTAGAATTAACGATTCAAGTTCAATAAGTGTTGTCTCAATCACATTTTTCTCAGTGTCCAATTCAAAGTTTGGATCTTTTAATTTCTTAATCTCCCCATTTGACTTTTCTAAAAATCTTTTCAAAACGATTTTCTTGTCTTGCAATTTTCTACGAGTACTTATTACACCCCTGATTCTAAGTTCATAATCTAACTCAGCCTCTGTCAGATAAGAAGGATTTATGACAAGCGGTGAGTCCATCTTGTCCACTAAAGATACTTAAACTAACTCAAAAACAAATTGAAAATCAATACCTGTATATGTCTTTGCAAGAAAAACGTACTATAAGTGGTATTAAAATAATACCTAACTGAAATTTAATTGTCAAGTAAAGAATACTCTATAAAATTAACGTAAAAAGTCTAAACTGAAATAAAGATTGTACAGGCGTACAATCGCTGACTCACTAAACTAAATAAATTTGAGTTAATTTCAATGTAGCAAATTTATTACCATACGCAAAGTTTTTTACTTGCTATTTTAAAATATAATTGATTTAAAATCAAATTTGCAATACCTAACTCAACTGAACCTAATATTAAAATAAACGGAGTTGCTAACTCGCTATTTTAATTTTTAATCACCTTGATATTTTTAATCAAATAGGTAATTTTAAACCCAACTCAAATGTACTAAACTTAATCTTTATCACTGGATATTAAATTCCTTAAAAGTGATAAGATTTTTTTATGGTTAAATAAAAACTACCAAAACATCGCCTGTTTTATACTGCTAGAAGAATTCGCATAGTCCTCTAAATTAGATATAAAATATCGAATTTTATACTTAGTTTCTGTACGTAGCATTTACCATATTATAGATAAAATAAATTATCATAAAATAACTTCCAGACATAAAATTATTGCACAAATAATATTTTCAAACTCAAAACCTAAATTTCTGTCTCTCATAAGATCAAACTAGCTTATGCTTGATACCACAAAAACTCTAAAATTCACCTCTACTCATTTAAAAATCTGAAACTTACATAACTTGACTAAAAAAAATGAAACTTACTGAACCTTATTCGGGCCTCACGTTACTGGGCACCATTGTTACATCACTACTTGGCCCTAGAAAAATTAACAATGATATCACCGATTAAGGTGATAACCAAAGGCAATTCAACCAACACACAAATAGTGACGGCGAACGGCTAGCTGATCTGGTGCGTGGCTGGGATTTCGTGGGTTCAATTAATATATATTTTTTTTAAATCAGCCAGAGGGTGAACCAATATTTTTGTGATATTTTGCCTAGCTAGTTTGTTCCAACACTCAGAGGTAGCTTAAAATGATGTAAAAATTATGAGCGCCATCCACGGAAAATTTAAGAGTTACTGCTACCCCTGTGATGGTGAAACCAACCGCCGTGGAAAGATTTGATCTTATGGCGGACAGACAAACAGAAAAAATGAAAAATTAAATTTTACGATAAAAGATACTTATTTATTAATTACTTCAGAAAAATCATCAATGTAAAAACAAATCAGCGATTTTAATCAATTTAAAAATTATAAAATAATGTTATCAATTATGAAATAGAAATATTAAGTAATATTATCACAATTTCCAACAGAAAATATTTATAGCTTAATTAATTTATCATTAAAAGAAAAGAAATATATTGTGCAATGAAAGTTATACAGTAAATATTATACAACAAAAAATATCAATGAAATTCTCAGAATCTCACCAATCCTCCTGATGATGGATAGATAGTGGATGAGGGCTCCTGGTGAGTTCTGGTAGCCTTTCCTAACAGCCTCTCCGAACACAGACTGCTCCTCGACGTGGTTTGACGTCTTGTTAACCTGTATAACGCTAGGGTTTTGCTGTTGGTTGGGATTGACTGGACTAAACTGGACTTGACTAAACGGAATTTCAATCGACTGCTGAACTTTACTAAACTGTGTTTGACTGGACTATCCGTCTTATGAAATCTAGCAGACATTTAACCATCAAACGAAAATGATTTTCCATGTGTAAATTATGTAGACTATTTGTACTAATTATGCAAATTATTTCGGTAAATGATTTAAATAATTTGTATTAACTATCTAATTAGTTATTTGTTAATTATCTATGTAATCAGTTGTTAAAATAATCAATTATATAATCATCTATTTACTATATAATCAGCTATATAATCATCTATATAATCATCTATTTAATCATCAATCATCTATTTGGCGGCAAAACTCTACGTTTGGGAAGAAAAAAAAATATTATCAGCACATGTTTCAGAATTATGGTTGTTTAGTTAGCAGAAATGAAAAATATGGCTAAAGGCCGTTAAACACTAATGAGAGGAATCAAATAAATAAATGTAATTACCTTTTATTAGATAGATCACTAAGAAAAAGTTTGATAACGGCAGAAGTGTCACAACTCGCGACTGAATGATTATCAAAAAACTTAAAAGTCAAAGTAATTGCTGCTGCAGAATTGGCTACAGAAATGGCCATTCTCCTACCAGCTAGCTAATAAAAGAGATATCCCCTCTCAAGTCTCAATTAACATATTACCATACTATAAACTAAAAATTACTAAGAATGGGCCCGCGTTGTTATATGCAACCCATAATACTTCCTGCAGTATATTTGGTTTAACCAATAATTAAGAAATTTGTGCTGTCAAATAGATATATTTACTATGCGATCGAAGCCTCTGTGTTCTACGAGAGCTGTTAGCAAAAACTGGAATACAAAAAGAGTTAAATGGATGAAACATGAAAATATAATAAATGTGTACATTCCTAAATTTAAACAGATTACCTATGATAATTTAATGTCTGAGGTTTTAGTTACTAGAGTATGGTAAATACCTATACATATTTCTCAAAAATTCATTTTGTTTAATAGAATTTAATAAAATTACTTAAAGTTGCCAGATGTACGCAACAAAATATTAACACCAATTTCAGTGTGTTTTCTATATAGGCCATTCTTCCAAAAACGCGAATTTCGACTTTCGAAAAAAAAAAAAAAGACTGGATATAAATCAACACGTATGTTAAACGTGATATGGAGTGTCAATATGAACGCAGTTTGATACAATATCAAAAAGATATACTAGTTTCGCATTTTTAAAACACACGGAGTTAACTCTTATGGCGCGGAGTTTACAGAACAGCTCGATAATTTATATATATTTAAGTTATGAATTTCTTGCTTAAATTTTTCTATTCCACAAATGATCCTCCACTACTAAATGCAAGGAGTATAGTCACGCTTTCAGGTCTAAAGAAACTTTTTATTGAATATTACAATATATGCTAACACTTTAAAAATCAGACTGGTAATTAATTTCTTCTAGAGATGTTTACAGTCATCCAGTGACAATCAAACTGCTTGTGGCTCGGAGCCGAAAACATTTATCGATTATTAATTTTACTTTGTTAAAAAAAATAAACAGTGGCAATTAATTTTACCCGGGGAAACATGTCGAGGATTAAAATATACATATATAATTCACCCTGTATAAAAGGTTTTCAACGTTAACTATACATCCATGAGCAAAAATTACTTGCCTGTTCTGCGAAGAAGTAGTTAATACTTCCTCGGGCGATAAGTTAAGAATTTCGTTTTTCCCACCCGGTATTAGACAATATTTAAAAATTGTGATGTACAGATATATTCAGTAATTTCCAATCAGAATTTTACTAAAGCAAATATACATAGTCAGCAGGACCCAAATGCAAAATCTCCGCCCACAACCGTGATTTAATCTAAGCAATACCAAAAGCTAATTAGGTTAGTTTGGATGATTAGACACCTAACTAATAAACACCTACCACCAACATTAAATGAATAACTTTAATCTTAATCTTACCGCCGGAACTAATTTTAGGGACAGTAGGGGCGTAAATAATACTGGCATCGCTCGTAATAGACCTAGCGTCCATGGTTCTGATAAATAAAAGTAAAGCCTCGTACTCTTGGGGTAAATTACCAATGGAAATGTCTTCTGGGTTTTGCGATGTGGCTGTTCCAATCAATAGCCGCGTGCTAGCGTCGTAAACTTGCATTAAATATGTGTTGGATTTGTTTCTAAGGTGGGCAGGGACGTGGCATTTTACCCCCAAGTAGTGTCTAGTTTGATGAATAATTGTACAGTTTTCTGGAGGTATTGGTTTAGTTGGTTTGTTAGCTATAAAGGAAAATATAATAAAAGTAAGAATAAATATTGTTTGGGAATGATTTCACATTATATTATTATTTGTCTCTGGAATTTTCGGATACCTTCCAACCTCTAGTAATAACGTAATTATTACTGTTTACCTTTCAATATTTAACCAATATCAACATTACTAATTGAGGAAATTGTTTTCTAAGAAATGGCGGAGGAGCCGGTGAACGCTTCAATCTTTAAATAAAATTGGATTCCTCTTTATTACCAATAGAACAGTAAAAAAGGCAAACAATGGCGGCCGATGGTAACAACGTAATTATTACTTTTTACCTTTCAATATTCAACGTATATCAATACTACTAATTGTGCAAGTTGTTTTCTAAGAAATGGCGGAGGAGCCGGTGAGCTCCTCAATCTTTTAATTTATACAAATTTATTAAAGAAAAGCGGGTATTAGACGTTTCTTGGGATCTGTAGAAATTTGGAAATTGGTCAAGAGGGTTTTTGGATATGGCGGATCTAATGAAAATATTA
Organism: Stenurella melanura; assembly: GCA_963583905.1. Lineage (NCBI taxonomy): Eukaryota > Metazoa > Arthropoda > Insecta > Coleoptera > Cerambycidae > Stenurella > Stenurella melanura. The sequence continues at coordinate 189,135,075 of OY757310.1, forward strand.
TCATGCGTGTGTTACTTCCGCTTACACCGGATATATCATCTAACTTTGTTATTTTAAATTGAACACCCTATATTTATACTAAATGTAGATATACAATCAGCACTGTATAATGTACATACAGCTACATACATAGTAGGCAATGAAAAATTTCAGAATGTTTTGTTTTATCAATATATACACTGTATTAAATGTTGCCGACTAGTAGCGATAGTACAGATTTCTGTGAGCATTTAATCATATCATCATAAATCCTATTTGAGGATGTAGAATTACCCCAAAAAATAATGCCGTAACGGAGCCTTGATTCCATGTTGGAGTAATAGAACACTTTTACTGTTGTAGTACTAGTTATTTGACGAAGTCTTTTTAATGCAAAGCAATTGCTGGCACATTTATTAAAAATAAAATTTATATGTGATTTCCAGTTTAGAGAAAGGTCAATATGAATTCCAAGAAGTTCAAAAGTAGTTACCTGTTGTATTGATTTACCGTTAAGTTTTAATAGAGGACTGGAGAGATAATTTGCTCCTATGGGGTGGAACTGCAATGAATAGGTTTTGTCTAGATTCATTAGTAAATTTTTTTCATTAAAATAATGGTTGAGTGAAAGTAAATTTGAGCTTAGCTTGGAAATTAACACTTCGAAATTAGTTTCACCTGCAACAATTGTGACGTCATCTGCAAAGGTACTGGAAAAAATTGATAAAACTGAGTCTAAATCATTTATGTATAATAAAAACAGTAGCGGCCCGAGTACACTTCCTTGTGGCACCCCAATATCAACAGGCAATTCCTCAGAGCATTCTCCGAGATAACTAACAAATTGTTTCCTATTATTTAAATACGACGAAATGAGATTTTTACAGTTACCACGCAGGCCATAATGTTCAACATTATTTAGTAGAACATCGTGGTCTACGCAGTCAAAAGCCTTAGAAAGGTCGATAAAAATTGCCATAACTTTTTTCCTTCATCTATGTTCTTGTAAATGAAATGTAAAATGTCCATTAAGGCAGAAATTGTAGACCTGTTTTTTCTAAACCCGTGTTGGTTAGGAGAATATAGTTCATTTGACTCTAAAAAAGCTATTATTCGTCTTGAAAGTAGTTTTTCAAATATTTTCGAAAAAACAGATAATAACTCAATTGGACGGTAATTTTTAAGTTGACTGTTGTCACCTTTTTTTGGTATAGGAATAATTTTTGACATTTTCAAGAGATTTGGAAATTGGCCGTTTTTAAAGCATTCATTGATTATGTGAGTTAATGGTTTTGCAAGTTGTCTTGCACACTGTTTTATTACTTTTATAGAATAGTCATCAGGACCAATGGCCTTGGAATTTTTCAAATTGTTAATTACGTCTATTACTTCAGTTATTGTTACAGGTTCTAAATAAATTGATTTTTTAGTTATAGGTATTGTAGTGGTGTTTGTGCGATTTGTTTTATCTTGTGGTACTAAAAGTGATTTGGGTAGATTAACAAAGAAGTTATTAAATTCATCAGATATTATTTTTTTGTCAGAGATTGTATTTCCTCGGATTTCCATGTCCGTGTTATTTTTTGAAGTTTGGCCATTTTCGAAAGTACTATTAATTACTCTCCATACAGCACTAGATTTGTTTGCCGAGTGTATTATTAAATTATCAAAATACATCTTTTTAGCTTGACGTATAACCCTATTGTATATTTTCTTGTATATTTTGTAGTGTTCTTTTCCAATTATATAATTTTTTTGATAAGAAAACAGTTCCTTTAATCGTACAGATGATACCTTGATACCTGCAGTTATCCAGTCCCTATTTTTGATATTCAAATTTTTAGTAACAAAGGTAAAACTTAGGTCATAGTATCCATGTAGTGTATTATTAAAAATTTCGTATTTTTCATCAATTGTAAAGCCATTCAAAACACTGTGCCAGGATTCAGTTTCTAAAAATTCCTTAAATTTTAAAATATTTTTCCGGGAAAAGGATCTAAATTTGTATGGCTGTTTATTTTTTAGGGCAAACACATCAAATACAATTTTTTGACCAACATGGTTTGACAAACCTGTATTAAGTAGATTTTTTTTCTAAAATCCTATCATGATAATTTAGTAATATATAGTCAATGGCAGTACCTGAGTTGTTTTGAAAATGAGTGGGTTCATCAAAAGCTGGATATAAACAATAAGAGTAAAATATATCTAAAAAGTTTGTAACGTCGTTAGTTTTACACAACAAATCAATATTAAAGTCACCACAATAAAGTACTCTTGAATAGGGGTATTTGCTGAAGATTCCTCTAATTTTGACAAAAACACATTGGTATCTAATCTGTTAAGGTTTGGAATTCTATACAAACATATTATACAATAATTTATTTTATATAAAATAAGTGAGATGGCGCTACATTCGAAAACGTTGTCTATGCTTAAATGTGTTATTTCTAGGATTTCTTTGACTTTTAGTGAGTTTTTTGTTAAAATTAGAGTACCTCCATGAATATGTGATTTCCTGCAATAATGACTTGATACAATATATCCTGAAAACGAATTTCTTGAAATTTTTTGGGAAGTAATCCAGGTTTCGGAGATACAAAGTACATCAATGTTCTCTAGCGTTAAAAGTACTTCAACTTCCTCCATTTTGTTCTTTAGGCATTGAAGATTATGATGCACTACACATAATTTATTAGGCGTTAATTTTGATTGCTAGGCACTATTTAAGGACTCCAACGTCTGTTTTTTTAAAGTATTAAGTTTGTTTAAATAACATGGACACGTATTGTCTCTGGCTGAATGGTTGATATCGTATGTTGTCTTAAAGTTTTTATTGGATTGAATACAATTTGCACATTTTTTGAAATAGGAACTGCACAATTTATATTCATGACCTTCAGCGCACAAATTGCATACAGGACACTTGCTATTACAACTAGTAGAAAGATGGCCAAAGTTACAGCATGTATTACATCTTTTAACATGGTAAGAATCTGCAATGCGGCATCTTCTCCAATTTACATAAAGATGGCCAAGAGGTAATATAAATGACCTTGTTTGGGTATCGACGGCTCCAATCAGATTAATAAGACCATTGTGATTAATTTTTCTCACTATTTTAAACATGAAGTTCTCTGCTTGAGATGGAATTTTATTAGTTTTTATTATGTCATCAGCTAGTGTGTCGTCATTTACTGCTTCATCAGATTTTTCGCTACCATAAATAATTACTTTTGGGGTTATACTTTTCGATGTTTTGAGCTCACACTGATTCTCCAACTGAGGGGTTAAGGTGTCTTTTAATTTATTTAATGATTCTGAATTTTCGCAGTTAATTATTACTCCACTATTTGTTGTTCTTATGTGGTTTACAGAAATTGATAATCTAGCTGGGTTAACAGAAGACTTAATCTGTTTGTATAATTCGGCAGGGCTTTTGTCTTTATCACGTGCCTTAATAAACAGCGAATTATTTGGATGGACTTTTTTAGTTTTAGCAACCGTACTATAAGAAATGTTGGCAGTTCTTGACTGGATGGAATCACCTTCAGAAAAAACTTGAATGTTTTGTTGATTTATCTCATCTGTTTGTTTTATAGTAGATGACACATTTGTTTGGTATGATGTTACAGGCGAAATGTTCTTTATACTGTTAATTATTGTTGCATACATAACTTATCTTTCTTGCTTTAAGTTTAATTGAAATTCGGAAAACTTTTTGTCTAATAAATTATTGACGGTGTTCTCAACAGATGTAAAAATTCCAAGATTTGTTGTATATTGGTTACATACCTCACACAGCCATTTAATTGAGTCAGTTATTTTTATTAACTTAAGGAAACTTTTTTTATATCGCTACACTCCACATGGAAAGCAGAATTACATAAACCATCGCAAACTATATGATTATCATCAGTAATGGATTCTTTGCACTTTTTACACGAGAGCTCATTTTCTTCGCCTTCACTACTCGCCATATTGAATACGTTCTTACATTATTATTATGAAATATTTTCATGTTCTATATAGTTAATGAAAGAAAATCTATTAATTTGTCTTTTTCCTTACTAATTACTACGTTATTTGTAAATTGGTGGCGTAAACGTAGTGGATTTGCATGGTTCTAAGCTAGGGAAGTAGCGGAAAATACTATTTTTTATTTTCAACTCAGTTAATGGCGAAAATAATCATTACTTTAAGAAATAAAAAATTAAGGGTCGATTTAACGTATTTTTCATTTATGTCTTTATTTGAATTTTAGGCAAACACCCTAATGTAAAAGAAACAAATAATTAGTTATTTACTGCATAAAAGTTAATAACTCACTAATTCTAATATTAAGTCATTGTCCAGGTATATCGCGAGATGGGACATTACTTAGATAGGGTCCTGCCGGTCAGCGTTTTCTTTATGATAACAAAGCTACTAGATGATGGAACTCGCTACGAGTTTGTGATCTCTTTAACTATCAACTCGTTTTCGGAAAATTGCCGACAATTCCATAACACGCATTGAGTAGTCTAGAGACAATAAAAACCTATAGGTTCTTTCACCTCAAAGTAAAAAAAAATGTAAAATAAAGTAGTGCGAGGTAATCTCACATATACCTTTGAATATGTGGATACTGAATTTTTGGAGAAAAAAATATACAGATGGTATTAAAAGTTGCACGAATAATTGGGTTACATCTTTTGTGATTAACCGTGAAGTAAAAGTTAGAATTGGCCAAGAACTATCGGATTCCTGAGATTTGAAATACGGTGTACCTTAGGGTAGCGTTCTATATCCGCCTATATTTACATTATTCATTAATGACTTGGAGAAATATATATAGGCAAAACAGTTAAAATACAATATAATTGTATGCAGATGACACCACAATTGCTTTGCATCAGCCTCATCAGAAAATTAACTCTATAACACTACACAAATATTACTTTCTGAATTCGCAACCTGGCACAATAAAAAAACTCATTTTAAATCCATCAAAAATGCATTACGTGAGTTTCTCTAAGAGACGTAAAAATCCAGAACTTTAGCTAAAACTCAATAGCACTTTGCTTAAAGATTAGACAATTCAAATACTTGCTTTTGTTAATCAAACATCATAGATCTTAAGAATTTAGTGAACGTTTATTACGTCTTGGCATATTTATAGTACTATGTGGTACTTTACTGGGGCCAGCCTACTGAACCTTGTATTTTTGTTATTCAAAAAAGAATAATACGCAAGATATTTTCCAGTAGTCCATTCAAATCAAGTAAACCTGTTTTGAAAATGCACCATATTTTAGCACTTCCTTGTATGGTCATCTATCAAGCTCTAATTTTTGTAACAGTGAACGAGAGACGTTTCCACAAAATAGCTCGATGCATGCCCATGACATTACATCATGTTAATGTATAAAAAAGCTGTTATAAGTAATAACGGTGCGGTGATATACAGGCTGATTCGCTAAAGAAATCAGCTTGTATATAATAATCTACTTCCCAATTCTTTTAAAACATTAATTCAATAATCAAATTCAAAAAACATACAGCGCTACCGTCTCGACAACTTTTTTCACTCTATTCAAAAATCTCCAATAAGTCATTTTAACTGCAATATGTTTTTACCCTTTTAGGCTGTACAGCTAGATTGTATATTTTTTTATTATGCCGGATTATTAATTATTTATTGATATCCTCCTAATTTTGTCAATTCATTTACTTAATTAGTTATGTTGTCAACATCATCATAAGACGATGCCGCAACATGGTTATTATTATTTATATTAATGTTATGATCATTCATTCTATCCAGCACAGCACTTATTTCACTCAAAACTCCTAGAAACTATTTACTTTCGCAATGGTAGTGACACGCGCCGTCCCCTTCATCAGTCTCCACTTCATCCCTGATAGAGGTTGGTTTGTTTTTCACAGTTCAAATGCAATTAAAAAACTGCCAAACGTTCTGATGTTTCTTTACAGACTAGTTATGTATACATTAGGTCGTGTTTACTTCAGTACGGCCATATTTACATTCCGGTGCGATCCAGGGCTAAATAAGTTTACACACAGGCCCAGTCAACACATCCATTGGCGTATTCAGGATGAGCGGAAGCACTAAAGTTTGATGATCAGGAAAACGAGCTATTTGGGTATCGAAGGAAGGTTTGAATATACAAAGTGTGGCGAGATTATATAGAAAAATGTACGTAAAATATAGCGAAGTGTAAAATTACCTCTTTGGCTCAAGAATTACAGGATTACCAGACATTGTAAACAATAAATAGCCTAGATTTTGTACGTAATATACAGGGACATTTAAGAGAAATATATATGTTCTCGATATAGGATCATCGAATTTTATATGGCACCAATTTAGGCATAAGTAGAATTGTAAGAAATGTTAATAATAGTCAATTAGATTTCTTTAATACCTCATATCAGTCGATAAGCTAAAAAGACGTTTGATGTAATTGTATTGATGGCTTTGAGATACCTTGTTTGCTTCTAATTAAGGATATAAAACCTTACGATCTGATCCGTTTATTTATGTTGAACAATTTACTTTTCACTGTCGTAGTGTAGGTATATATTAATTTTTCTTTTTTTGTAATTAATCTATTAATTGTTGTTTAAGCACGTTTCCTTGTAGTTGTAAATGTATAATTGGGCTAACCCGTAAATACATAAGTAAATATTTAGAAAGATCATGTTATGCTTTGTTTTATTATTATAAAATTATAGTTTATTTAAAAAAAAAACACGTAATTTTCGGCCAAACCGCGATATTTAAAATTTACACGTATTTTTCACTTCCCCACTTCCCTATAATAAGTTAATTATGAAAATATGAAAATCCGCCATTTTGAATTTTTCAAGAAAATTGTTTTTTCGGTCATAACTTTTTTCTTTGGTACCAAATTGTATATTTCCTCGGCATTGGCTTCCATCCCTGGGAAAAAATATTTCACAATAGTATTTGAACCATAAACTTATCTCAAAAACCTGCGACAGAGTAGAGTGAAACGCAATAATTGAAACACCCTGTACACTTAAAATGCAGCACTGATATTATGAACCTACATTTTGTGCAAATACAGTGAGAATATTTTTGCAAATATAATACCGACCAAAGACGTGATAAATCCCTTTTCTATAAAGAATAGAAAATATCGCGGAAAATCTGTCCATATGAATATCCCGGGCATTGATAACGAAAAGCTTGATGAATTGGTTGCCATACCTGTGTGTTTTTCGGCAGATTTAAGGGTGAACGCTTGTAGGTGCGCGACGCCGCTGCGGCCCTTCTTGTTAGCGGCATAAAGGCCGATGTCGAAGCCAGCGCCGGATTCCAATCCACCTACGCTGAAATTGGGATTTCTCGACGTGACGTTGCTCACCAATTTTCGTGTCTGCGTGTCGTACACTTCCATAATGAATTCTTGGGGAAGACCGCCATCAAAACCGTCCGTGCATTCAACGTGCAGCGATTCCGCTGTTTGATTAACAATTGAGCAGTTGGAGAGGGCGTCGGGTTTGCCTGAAACAAGACGGAGGATATTATAGGATCCAGTGATAATCGCAACGAATAAGTAACGGTAATCTTGTATTGATTGTTGTAAGGAAGTGCTGTGTTTGTGTCAATACTAAGCAAATTCCTCTGTTTGCTTTAATTATTATATGGTGATACTTTTTAACCCAATGAATAGTTTTTGTTTTGTAAAGGTATCTGAATATCACCATCACCGAATAATAAAAACTTTAGTAACATAAATTGTCCATGAACACTTTTCAACGACCACTTTATTCTTCTTAGAAAGCTTAAATGGTGTGCTCTACAAAGGTCACTTTTACCCTTTTATATATCTCTACGTTTTATAGTAATAGAAATGTAACTGATACTCTTATAACCTTTAAATACAGAACCTATTCCTACTTGCTCTTTCCTTCACCACAAACTGTTGTTGATGCTGAAATTACATATTTCTTTCTAACAATAGGGGGGCCTTTACTCTGTATGTGAAATATATATGTTAGGGTACCCTTATTTTTCGACTTTCATTTTTCTTTGAATCTTACCCCCTAAAATCTGTATGTGCCCTTCAGTAGATTAGATGTCTCTGTAAATTCACCGGGTTGACTAGGACCTAAAGTCTTTAACCATCTCCCCGTGGAAATAAAACATTGCAATAAACTTTCACTATTTAGAAAGAAACTCAAAGTGTTTTCAATTAGCAAAACCTTCTACAAAGTAGAAGATTATTTTAATATGTAAAGTACTCGATGATTTACCTCTTTATTCTTAGTTTTTGTTATCTCGATATTAAGTCTGACTATTCCTATACAATATTGTATCATATTATCATAAAAGAAAAAGAAAATTTATTATATTATTATTATTGTTATTCCTAGTCTTTTTCTCGGTTCTTTTTTTAACCGGCATATGATGGTTCGGTTATGCAAAACAGAGAAGAAATTCATCTTATTCTGTCATGCATTTAGGAACTTGCGCACAATGTGGCAAGTTTGTAGAATATTATTATTATTATTATTATTATAAAAGTTTACATTTGATATATGAATAACATACCTAAAATTTCAGCCCCCTAGACGAACCCTTTCCCGTGCCAACGGGAGTGTAAAATATGTTAAAATACATTTTTTTTTATTGGTACCCTATTTTGCTTATTTAAAGTACGCCTTCAGAGTGTTTAAATCCAACTTTTAAAAACGCGCGTTTTAAAGTTACCATGGCAACATCAACGTGAAGTCAACTTTTTAATTATTGATGTGACAGGAATTATAGCAATATCCAATCAGTAACAATAATTAATCCTATATGACAGATTGCAAATTAATTTTTGTATTCCTGATTTGACACTGACAGGTATCCTGATGTCACATCACGAATTCAACCATTTTACATGCTTAATTCTTATTTCCACTTTTTGTAGTAATAATACCAGTATTTATGATTTCAAAGTGTACCAATAAAAAAAAATAGCGTAAAGTATTCGTGGATAATTGCGCCGTCGTGCTCGAAAAATCGCGCGTGTTTTAAAGACCTTAATATCCACTTATACTTTAATATACTATTTTACAAATAAAAACCCCAAATTGTGATATTTTTAAATATACCCTTAACTTATTCTTCATAACCGCAAATGGCTCTTATTTGGTGTAAAAATAAAGTAAAAGCAATATCAACCCTTATGATCCTTACCTACCCTTATCATCACAGGTTTAAAAGTAAAAAATATTTGTTTAAGTAGTGTTTACTGTTCAAAATGATTAAAATAGTTGCGCTTTAATGTATCTTTCTTACAATCTGGATATATTTTTCTGCGCTCTTGTATACTTGAAAGGTATTGTCTAAATATTATTTATGGCATTATCTTAATTTTTTCTAATTCTTTGGAACTTCCTGCTACATGTATTTTTTCTTTTTGGTGCTCAGGGAATCTACAAAATATAACAATTAACCAGTATGTTATTGGTAAATAACCTCTACGCCTGTGACTTTTACTCAAAGGATCAGTTAGAGGTTGGTTTTATTAAATAAATAATACAAATAAGTATAATAACTTGAAATTAAATATTTCGTCGACGTTTCGGAAATCTAATCTGTTTCCTTTTTCAAGGCATCTTTTGAAAAATAATTTTGCTGTGTATGATAAATACACAGCTCTAAGAATGTTTGTTATATTCAATATCCATAGATACTTATTATTTAAATAGAATTGTTGATATAGTTAACAGTTTTTTAAATTTTTATACAATGCTATTTGTATATTTCATGCCCTGTAACTGGATGCACATCTGTCTGGGCAGCTGTATTCATAAAATAAAATAAATAAATATTTTACTCAAGAGTTTTTTTGAGTGTGTCCGAATACTGAATGTATTTGTTAGGTTGTTCGTCCTATGGTGGCCATTATTTAAATTTTCTAATAAAATGCTGCCTTGTATTCCCCTCGTCTTCCTTAAAATTACTGAAAAATTTATATTGCCTGGGATGAATGGCTCCACATTGAGATGTCGTGTAGTTAGGCTTTTTTTGTTAACAGCGTATTCCTAAAATGCCTTAAGTGCAAAGTATTAAGATTTATGGGACAGGGTACGTTTTAAATTAAAATTTATTTTGAAAATGAAAAGAATTAAAATAAACGTTCACAGCAACATACACTTACAGTGTTAATTTTGAGCATAGTTAGTAAATGCCTTTCTTCTTCTTGCTAATGTATATTTTAATGACCTCTTTACGATAATTTATCACCTTTAAAAGCTACGTTCAACACTGACTCTGGGAAAGAGTACAAAGGTTTTTACACTGATATAAGGGAAGCTACTGTAATGCTGTAGGATTGTCAATTACATAATTATGCATCCGTCAGGTCACATATATAGGCCAGTAGAATTAGCTCATAGGAAGGCTAATCTTGGATGAAATTACTTACAGGTTTAGTCAATGTATTTATTAATATACTTATGAATTTCCTCCCATTTTAAAGTGGAGGAACATTTTTTAATTAATGCTTTTTTGAGAAAAAATAGGATTTTTTAAGCGTAGCTCTAAGCCGATTGACGATAGCCATATTTGATGCTATACATTTCGCAGGTGATATAAAAACAGTTAATTTGCCGCCCGAATCATTTAAATCGGTTAATAATTTTTTTAAATAATCGAAAAAACTGATGAAAAAATCGAAAATTTCAATAATTTTTAATTCCGTGAAAAATTTTCCTAAATCCTCAAAATTTGGTGGAAACATGTCTCATATAACCCTGAAGCTACCATAAAATTTTCATCAAAAAATATTTATAGCTTTTCGAGAAAATGGATTTGCTTATAAAAAGGTCTCAAATGTCTAATTGAATTTGACCCAGTTCGCGTCATCAAAAATGACTCATCCGATGCTCATTTTTTCCATTGTGACGTCTAGTTAACGAATACATTGTTGTCATAACGATTTTTTTACTATTTTCATAAACAAAATGGCGTTTGAAAAAGTACGACTTTTTCGGACAGCGTTTTTTGCGAATATCTTAATAACAATATATCGACAAACACTTTCATATTTTGGTAGCTGGTATTTTTACACAAGTTTAAAAAAAAATTGATTGTTGGAAGATGTTTAGAAGCCCAGATAATTTTTTTAGTTGTTAATTGCGGCATTTGTTTATCTATTAACTATAAACATTTGAAATTTACACAGTAGCTAGTTGAAGACTTGATTTTGTAAATCAGTGAACTGCCACGTATAATGTTATGTTTTAAGGGACGTAATGTTAATTTTTGTACAGCACAGTCTGAATGAGTCTTCGTGTCCCGCCCTCAGCGGTCCACATTAACGTGTTCGGTGAAGCGACTTCAAAATCCGACGGCGTGTGTGTTTACTTTATTCTATTACCTTTATACAATATTAATAATTTAATATGTAAGTATATGTAGGATTTGTGTTAACACTTTAATTTAATGTGTATATGTGTAATACACATTGCATGTCTCTATAATTTCTTTGTTTGATTCCTCAATCTTGACATATACTAGCACATTTTGATTTGCTCTTACTATTATATTCTAGTCTAAGATGTTTCATGCATGTACCAATACAAAGTTTAGATTTTCTAAAAATTTTCCATAAAAATGAAGCTCTTTTAAAATTAGACACGAAGTGCTTGTCATTTTCTGATAGAACAACTGACCCTCACCTATCTATAGATAGAATAAGTTTCTACAGAATCGCAAGGACTTACAGGATTGCCCTGAGGTTTTTAAAACTAAATTCTACCCCCTTTGCCCCCTATAAAAAAATTGCAAGGTGCTATTGATGGGGCCTTTTGAAGTTTTGTTTAAAATATAGAAATAATGGTACATAATAAAAATCTAGCTTGTTAATCATTATTTAATAATTTTCTCCTCGTATGGTCTAATTTTTCTGGGCTAATATCAAATAGTCAGGGTTGTAATTACAACCATTAGTAGAAAATTAACAAACTGTGTTTTATAATAATGGACATATGCCAGCTCTGTTTACTGGCACGCGCATAAGTAAAATTTCTCTCACAAGAGGTGTTCTATGCTATATCATCATTCCATGCTTAAAAATGAAGGTGCTGAACGTATGGTATTATCACTTTCCTTCTGCTGAATATACGAATATTTCATTAAACCACAAATATTTGAAATTAATTTTTTGGCCATGTAAGTCACGTACCTAAAAATCATTTAAGTAATTTTACAGCTCGATGGAAATTAAACACATTAAAATATGACAACCCTCATTTAATTCCAATTGATGGGTCACGTAGAAAACGACATTTTTTTCGAATGTTAAAATTGGTTACTGCTAAATTTCACACATTGAAATATAATTCGATTTTTATTGCCTGAATATAACCGTACGTCATACATTTGAAAAACCCAGCGTTAATATAACATTTATCGATTAATGTAAAAAACTACAAAATAAATCAGTTTGCTATTGCAGTTTAAAATTTAGAAGCCAGACTTTTAGGATTCATTTGTCAGTTTTAATAAAACAAAAAACACTTTTTCAAACATGGTATATACTGTGATAGAAGAGAAATTGTTTGTTTATTTGTTAAAACTTAACCCAGCTATTGTAGGACGGAGGTATAGTGAGTTGTACAAGTTATTTTAACAATGTACAAATTTGCAAATAAAAAGTGTCAAAGAAACAAATACTTTCGAAAATGAAGAGTAGATCCTGTGGTTTAAATGGTATATATATTTTAACTATATAGCTCTGTTTACCTTTTTTGCTTCCATACATTACGCATGTAATGAACTATTGTCTAATTAACTCTATATTTCTCAACACATGAAAGCAAGCCCTATACCAAAAATTGCAAGTCCTATATGTCTAAATAACTTGGGAGCAATTAGTATCTTGCCAACGTTTTCAAAATTATTAGAAAAAAATATGGAAATACAAATACAGGGGCACCTAAAAGATAATCGGACAATACCATCAAATCAGTCTGGGTTTAGGTAAGGCCACAGCTACAGTACTGCATTGATAAGCATCACAGATGACATCATAGGGACATTGTAACATATTTTGATACCTAAATATTAAAACATGTTATTCTGATGGGAACGGCAGCCGATTTTTGGTGGAGAGCACAAGGTCGTGGGTTAGGATTGTGTGCGGACACTCAAAGGGGCGCCACCGGCTGTATGTTACGTAATATGATTTAAATAATTTTGCCAGCTCGGAACAAAATTAAGTTACTAGCAACCATGCGATGGAATTCTCAAAATATATCTGTAATATCAGAACTCTACTTTACTCTATGAAATCTCAAAATTTAAACAAATATCAGGAGTACCAGTGCAAATAATAAGAACGTGTAGACATTAGACATTTATTACACACACGTGAGATATACAACAATAAAAAAACAAATGGTTTCCCAATTGTCCCCTAAACATAATCTATATATGCAAAAGAAATGCAAGTTATGTAATTGATCCCTTCTAAAATTATTTCTGTGATGTGACCTTTTCTTTATAGAAATGCAACTACGGCTTAAAGGATACCAACAATGAATTTTAAATTAGCAACAGCGAGTTAAAGGTTTACAATGGATTAAAATTACCACTCATCACTAAAATATTATGTAACTAATATGATTCTATGAGCCAATTTTCACAATGCTCGCTATGTGCACTAGAATGTTGTAAAATAATTATGTTCTACTAAAAGTACTTCATATGTGACATAATAGAAGGTAAATTAGTATCACGTGGTACCATGCGCTACTTACAGTAAAAAATCTTAAGATATTTCATCATGCTAGCATGTACTTGCAAAATCGTTGTGTAATTTACTTTAATATTTCAACAAAAAATCACTGAAGCAAACTATGATAATTTCTTTAAAATTATATAACTAAAATGAAACAATAAAACCTGATTAGAGCCTTGGCGCTTTCTCTGACGACTACAGCGCGACTATCACCACTTCCTAAGATGTTCTCGACGTTGCTTACGACTACGACTCTGCGCCACTCCTAAATCTCTGCAAATCTCTTGGAGACTGCTGTGGACAACTTTCCAACCAAAACTTCTCAAAATGTCAGCAGAACCCACATAAACCAAACATCTGAGTAATAGACTTCCTCCTATTACTCCTCTAAATGCTGGGCCCCTTACATAACCAAAATGACAGCACCAAACACGTGCTTATCCCAATTGTGAGCCTCTCCAAACATATATGCTTATGCCAAACATATGCTTATCCCAAACATGTGGTTATACCAAACACTCTGTAATAATTACAATAAATAAGAACTAAATAAGACACCAAACTAAGTAAAGTAAGAGCTCACCTCATATAGAGAGTATTACATAACCTTACGAAACACGTGGCGATCGGATTACGACAAGCAACAGAATTCCTTCCTAGAACATACAAAATGCTTCTGGCAGGACGGTGAAGAAACACTGGGCACATCAAATCAAATCCCTTTTCGGTGTCAGCGATGTAAAACCCAAATTCTTCACTACAAAACCGGGACCGCCGCCATTCCGCTAATCTCGTCGCTGTCGAAGAACGACCCCCCAGCTGGAAAATGTACTCTCAGTTCCCCTGTTCTCAGTGTTGCCAACTTGAGCATCTAGAAAACTCTTTCTCTAGCCAATAAAAATGCGCCAACAAAGGACTTTGCAATTTAAAGACTGAATTACACGATTATGTAATATTTCCACTACAAGAATATGTGAGTAACACCTCTATCAAAATTATGCTTAAAGAAAACATGTTTACTACCCACAATTTCTCATCAAGATAGGCAACCATCTACTATCGGATTCTAGATGGTGGGTTGCATACTCAAAAAAATGGCGAGGCTAATTTACTGTATTCAAACTGAAATTATTAATGTAGCTGTTTCAAATGCTACATGTGATTTAAATAAACTAACGGCATTAATTCTTTTAGACTACTCCAAAGCGTTTGATACCATCAATTATAAGATGTTGATATCCATTTCTCATTCCATCGGCTTCACCGAAGGTGCGACTAAATTATTAGAGAATTATTTAAAAAATAGATCTCAACTGCTAATGTAAGGAGGAGAATCTTCAGATATGTTAACCGTTGACACAGCTGTACCCCAAGGGTCTGTTTTGGCCCCCCTACTTTTTATAATCCACTCTTCTAATTTTTCATTCGTTTCTCTCATGTAAACAGCATTATTATGAAGATGATACACAATTGTATTTGTCTTTTGATGCGAGTGAAAGTAAGCAGGCAATTGCTGCCATCAACTATGACCTTAGCTCTTTATTTCACTTCTCAAATAAAATGTGTCTTCAACTCAACTCTAGCAAGTCAGTTGTGATTGTCTTCGGCAGAAAATCGGAAAGAAGTAAATTCGTTTTAGAGTTTCATAACAGCATCAAGGTAAAAGATGAGCCTATTTTATTTCAAAACACTGTTAAAAATTTGGGTATAATTACACAGTCACACACAAAAAAAAAAAAATCTGTCTGGTCTGGGGATCTGACCATACTCACTTTTGGGGTAAGGATTTTGCCATAACCTCAAAAAACCCATAATTTAAGCGATTTGGACACCTTTTCACATGAATCGCTGTAACTTTTTCTAGATAAAAATGACCACCCTCTTTTTTATACTACATCGATTGCAAATTAAATTTCCAATCTGATGATGTCGAGATGTCGGCCGCTTCTCGAGCGACACGGCCCAGCTTTGAGGCCCATTTCTGCCAAACGGAAGGTAGCAAAATCTGGAAAAATTCAGGAGTACGTAGAAAGACGCAAGAAATCGTTTGGCGCAAATCGGAGGTGGTGCGTGTCTCATTTTTCGAGATATGGCCGGTGGAAGTCACCGGAAGGTGAAAATTGAATTTATTTACCGCTTCCCGAGGCTATATCTCGAAAATGAAACGAGATACAGAGCTGAGTTATATGCCATTCGATTTCACTCGCCTTCCTACATACTCCTGATTTTTTTCAGATTTTTACTTTCATCTTTTTGCAAAATTTCTAAGGTAAATCATCTAAAAATTTAAGGTATGTAGGAAGACGAGAGAAATCGAATAGAGTAAACCGCAGCTCTGTATCTCGTTTCGTTTTCGAGGTATAGCCTTGGGAAGCGGTAAAAAAATTCGATTATCACCTTCCGGTGACTTCGAGCGGCCATATCTCAAAAACCAAGGCACGCATCGACCTCAGATTAGCGCCAAACGATTTATTACATCTTTATACGTACTCCTGATTTATTTTAGATTTTTGTTAACTTTCGTTTGGCAGAAATAGCCCTCGAAGCTGGGCCGTATCGCTCGAGAAGCGAAATCCTCAGACCTCTCACTTTGGCAGCCGATATATCACATAAAAAGCGCCGGATTGGAAATTTAATTTGCATTCGATCTAGTACAAAAAAGATGGGGTCATTTTTGTCTAGAAAAAGTGGCAGCGCTTTATGTATATAAGTTTTTTGAGGTTATGGCAAAATCCTGACGTGATGGAGTTAAATAAACCTCGGATTCGGATTCAGCGACCTCAAAAACATATAGTGAGTATAGTCAGATCCCCAGGCCAGTAATAATTTTCTTTTGTGTGATTGTGTTATGGACCAAGGATTGAGATTGACAACACGTATTAACAAATTGCATTGAAACATATTCTTTATAGGATTTTGCAAACAGCAGAAAAATAAGTATCTATAACTAAAAGAAAAACTTTGTGTAAAAATATTAATGAAATCTTTGCATTCTCTCGATAACCTGAAGTTTTTCTTCTAGTTATAGATAGGTATTTTTTCTGCTGTTTGCAAAATCCTATAAAGAATATGTTTAAATACAATTATAAGCAAACAAATAATAATTAATTTTTAAATATTAACAAATGTCTACAAAACACATACTTAAATTTAAAATGTATCAAAATAGATCTGTATTGATCAAAACCTCTAAATCTGTACTCTGTGATTTTCTAGTATTGTCACAGTTGAATTACTGTGACACAATATATGGACCTTGTTTAAATGCTACTGATAGTAATCGAATTCAAAAACTTCAGAACGCCTATTTGCGGATAATTTTTGGTATAAGAAGTATAATCGTATTAGTCACACTCTAAACCGAAATAACTGGCTTAATATGAAAAATAGACGATATTTGCACTGTATGTCAGTATTTTATATTGATTAATAAAATCCCGCCATACTTGTATTCTGAATACGTTTTCGGAGCGACATCCACAATTTAAATGTTAGATTTAAGGGTACCGTTACTCCTCCCGCCCATCATACCCAATTATTTAAGAGGTCATATTCGTAAAACATTACAAAGTGTATTAATGAATTACCTCAGGGATTAAAAACTAAAAGTATATCTGGTTTCAAAAAACATGTGATTGAGTTAATCATGAACAGGCAGTGATATCATACATTTTTTTTCTTTTCACTTCGTGAATATACGTCATTTATTAGGATTAATGTTGCAAGTGAACACCAATTCATCTTAAAATAATATACATATTTAGAAAGTGTTCGTTTTGGTATGGCAAAAAGAGCAAGCGAGAGCGAAGCAACTAGGCTAATCTTTTCTATCGTATAAAACATCGTACATCGAGCCACCTTCTTTCGGCACCACATGTGCGTAGGCAACTCTGTCAGTGGTAGATATCTTTATTGTGGGCAGTCGGTTAAATCGTTGAGACCAGTGCAATATCAAAACCAACTTTTTCTGAATCTGTATATAGAATTAGTCCAGTTCCAGTTAGAATTTAGTTTTTGAATAGTTTTTGAACAAATGCAAGAATTGAGATTTTTGGCCAAACGGACACGAGCCTAAAACCAAGAAGTCGGGACTGTACCTGCTGGCTTCCGGACGCCATCTAGGAAAACGCGAATCACGTTGTATCTCCGCTCCTATTTGTTTTATTGGAAAATTTGTAAGAACTAAAGTCGTAGAAAATTATTTTGTCTTTCATTTATAATTTAACTTGCTCCTCATAGGACTGATATTGTAGGAGTTACGACTTCTTTTCTTATCAATTTCTCAATTACTAAATGAAAATTCCGGGTGTAAAACTTTAAATAAAAGTTATAGAAGACGGCCTTTAATTTAAATGGCCAGCGAAGTATCTGTGACTAATAGTTCTAAAGTTATAGAGCCGCAAAGTCAGTCGTACGCATTATTAAGGTCTCATATGCCAACCGCTGCGCGCGTTCGAGCCCATATTGCCCCTCCATTGCATTACTTGTCGGTGTGTGTTCAACATTCTTGTGGTAAAACAACAGCAACTGCTGAGATTGTGACTGTGACTTTTCATTTCGCTCGTGACGATCTTTAAAAAAATTGTGTGTCCACATAATTTTCAACGGAGTAAGTAAATTTTTTCTGATATTTTATGCCCCTAACTTAGGTTTTTATTTTTTCTTGTAAGCACAAGTTAGGAAAATTTGATTTTGCTATTTAGGCTATATTTTTTGTGTCGGGTTGGGTGGAAGAAGAGGATGCCTTAGGCTTTACTGAACCTCGCCCTGTAAAATTGTTACGTTCAACTATTGAGCGAACATTACTAATTTTCTTTTGTCTCGATGTTGATCGTTAAAACTGAAACACCCTATATAAACCAATCGTTTGTTTCGTTTCGTTTTCTGCGAAAGTAAAAACCACATCCAGAACCGGCTTCGCTGAGTTTAATTAAAGAATTATTGTGTGCAATATAAAAGGAACCTGCTGCGAAACCATCAGGATGTTATTAAAATTCGTACCTGCAGGATTAATGTAGAAAACGCAGGGCTCCTTCTGCATTCCAATTTCATTCCTTCCCCAGCAGAGCAATGTACCATAATCCAATTCAGTCATTGGTTTGTAAGACGCCACACTTCTTGTTTTTTCCGTGTGAATCTGGCTTTGAGGGATATCAAAGGTGTCTGCCGTATTATTAAATTTCCACACGAATTGAATATCGGTGGGGTTACCTTCCAATTCGCAAACAATTCTTGCTGTTTCGTGTCTGGCCACGCCGATTACTTTGCCCTGGCCTGGTCTGCATGTCGGTATAACTGGAACAAAAATCCATATATATTTTATACGAAAAGGTAGAAAAGTATATTCAATTCTGTTTGTTACTTTGATCCAATGCATATACTGCTTGACAAATGGAATATATAGAATATGCACCCTGCGGAAAAAATATCGTCTCTTGTGATGGATCATGCAGAAAAATAGCCCAAGCTGCAACTGCATGGGATCCTAGCTGATCGTATATAGAAATAGAAATAGTTTACTGATGTTAGAAATTTATAAAACTTTTACATAAGTCAAATTAATTAAGTTATACATTGGTTGTAATAGTACAAAATACTGACAACACAGTTAATTAATAATAAATCAAATAAATTGCACGTAATGGTTCTGAAAAATAGAAAATCAAATTGACAGTTAAGTTCTCCCCGCGGTTGCCATTTGTTATGTTTCATCTACATTTTCACATGTTTTAACTACGACGAAACGTAATTAAATCAATTCTGGTCAACCAAATACGAACATGGATGCAATATGTCCAATTAATCAATCAAAACAAATTTATTAATAATAATTAGGCATTTACAAGGAAATTTCTGCACCCAGTCCGCAGCCAGCCAGACATCCGGGGTACAATTGTACCATGACTGGACGAGGAGGGACAGGAGTTGCTTAACAATAAATTCTAAGATAATGCCTCTACCGTATTTATATATTTATGTTACGTTATACGAAATTTATAAAAATTAAATTCAATTTGCATGGAGATGATTTCCGAACACCATGCCTTCGACTTTTGGACGACAAAAAAATCTTTAGATATTAAATTGATCAATTAACTACCTAACTACCTAACTAACTAACTTTTAGAGCGACAACGAAAAAGCATTTCCTTATTCACAGTTTTTATTCCGTCGAGGAACAAACATATGCTCTTTTGTAAAATTCTTTTATACTTTGAGAAAGGAATAATTGTTTAAGAAAAGTTGTACTCATCTTGGGAAGTCATAACCAATTGTTAAACTTATCATAAACTGTAAAGGGTATTTTAAAAATTAGAAAATATAATTTATAAATTTTTTGGAAAATGTTATTTAACTGTTTTCAAAATTAAATAAAAGTTTAAATGAATGAATTTAAGGATAATTGTATTTTATTAATTAAAAAAAAGTTATGAGAACTATTCGCTAAGAGGATCTCCTAATAGTGCACATTTTTCTAATGTGTTTCTAAATATTTGATACACAGATCACATCTTCATTAAGAATAAATAAACAGTTTTAAAAAACTTAAAAACAAAGTGTACCGTCCTAAAGTTCCAGGACGCTACAATATATATAATTTAATTATGGGGTTCTTAAAACCACTATAATAGCAGATACTTTAAATTTGTTGACTTTTTGTTCACAGAAACCTAGAGCTGCCGAAGTCCTCATCCCCACTCGAAGATCTATCTTTAAAATATACACCGAGCGCCATCTGTACTTTACAAGCAAACCCAACCGATTCTTAACGAGTAGACTTGAATTAACTTTAAAATATACACCGAGCGCCATCTGTTATTCTACCAGCAAACCACCGGCTCTTACTAGTTAGAAACCTAGAAGTATTGGTAAAAATTAAACAATAACTTTAATTAATAATTTGATTCGATAGAAATTTAGTAACAAATAAGAATTATTAATGGGAAGTAAAATAGTGCAATAATTAAGTAGATTTGATAATAAAAACAGAATTTTAAGTAAACACTTTTTATCATTTTGCGGTTGGCAACAATTGATAGCTATTTTAGAGGAGACAATAAATTAGGCATTTCCGATTCTTGAAGCCAAGAACAAGACGTGTTTGTGCTGTCTTGCCGCAGATTTAAAGCCTCAAATTCCTGGAGATAGGTAATTAAATAAACCAATATCTACTAAATTATAATCACTGACATTTATTGATTAATGTATATGTATTTAATTTGTAAAATTGCCAGCATTCAACCCGATGTTAAGGGATATTTAATAGGTTAATTTTTGAAGTGCTTGGATAGAGATGCACGCGTGCCATAAAAAACAGCGTCAGTAGCTAAAATCTATGTTGGATAAGGAATTACATTTAATTCTGTTGCTTATTGTTAAGGGGAATTAATTGTGAATTTAAAGTTTTAAACGCGATTTAAATATAGGTTTGAGCAATAGTAGAACGCGGTTTTATTAAATTTTGTAAGGTTATAAAAATATCTTGGAATTTGGTAGGGGATATTTGGGCATTTTTGGAAGAAACGTTAAGGTCTTAAAGCATTACGTGGGGTATTAACGCACCCAGAGTGCCTTTTCAAACAAGTAAATGCAAGGTAGAGTAACACGATGGACTCTTTTAGGTGTGAGGTAATAAGTACCAGCTTGATGAGCTAGTAAGTACCAGCCTGAGGTATTAAGTAGCAGCCTGATGAAGTATTAGGTGCCAGTTTGAAGAGGTGGTAATGACCAGCCAAAGATAAGCCTTAGGTGTCAATTAAAGTGACCAGCTTGATGGTGATGGTCCTGTGAGGATAACCTTATTTAGCCCAGGAGGAAATTGTTTGCCCACATCCACACATGTCACTGGATATGGAACTTGTATAGCGACAACATATTAATCAGTCTAGTCTCAACGTTTATCAGTAAACGTAACAAACAGAGGAAGGGGAAGAAGAGATTTGAGTGGGACGAGGCGCTCCGGCAGCTCGTGAGCAGGATTTGTGGTGAGAGTGTCATTCTCATTTGAACATCAACACGCTCAACTTCTTGTGGAATTTTTATTTAACATATAATTTTTAGCCTTCAGCAAATGTAAATTTTTATCTTTAACTTTTCATCGGCCGTCAGCCTTATAACATTCTTACTCCTACATATAAATTATGTAAGGAAGGTAGCTACCCTCTAAATTCAATTTTTTGTTAATAAAATATCTAAATTTATATCAAATATTTACAATTTCTAGTTTTGTCTTTAAAATTTTAATATACAACTTATTTTTCTTACTTTGTGTTTTTCATATTAAATTCTCTAAAAACTCATGATACCTGTGTAAACATTAAGGCCACTGAATAGCCACAGTATTACATTTTTGAAAACCAGTAAGGCATAGGTATCGAGCAATTGGCTATTGGCGCCTAACAATTCTAAATTTTAATTAATTTTCGAACCACGACCCAGCCTCCACAAAATAAGTGAGAACCGGGTAGTTTCATCGTTCCTATTCCACTCAGGGGCAGGAATTGATGTAACAAAGTGACGCATTCACAACGTGGGGCTTGCGAGTATAGAAGTTGAGTGTTATTAAAAAAAAAAATAAAACTTTGAGCTGTTGAGACAAATTGTCACATTTTTAATTTTGTCCTATTTTTTGAATTTTCTTACTGTTTATATATTTGTGTGTATTACTGATATTATGTGTATTGTTTATGGTTGAGACCTCAAGATTTGATTAGATTAGTTTTGCAAAGTCGTGAGTACTTTTGGGTTAAATTAAAGAAGATTAAACATTGCGGTAAGACAGTTACAGGAAAATTTTTGAGTCCTTATTGTAGGAATAAGATAATCGTAGGGTGAAATACGAGTTATCGTAGTAATTTTGAAAAAGTCTAGAAAAATAATACAGAGGCACAGGGGTTATAAATACTTAGTAAGCCAGTGAATTGAATTTTGATATACCTTGCAGTTTGTTGAATTTGAATAGTCGAGTTAATCAAAAGTAAACAAAATGTCTGAAATTTTCATACCTACGTTATTACAAGCTGATCAAGTTGATTATGAGTTACGCGTAAGAGGTTGTACTACAGTTAGGGACACAGAAACATGCTGTAGACTTTTAACACGAGCTCTAATAGCCAAACCATGTAATGATTTATCTCTGAGAGATCCATTATTTAATTTTAATACAGAGAAAGTACAAGTAAACAATACTTTAGATTCCATCAGAAATATAATTAACAATTTAGATAATCCTACGGAAAATGATTTGCCAGTAAAACAGGTTAAGTCACAGTTAGTACATATTATGGTACGAATAAATAGAATGCCTATCCCAGAACAGAATTCTGAGGAGACGGTAACATTTCAAAATGAGTCGAGGGCTACGATTTACTTACTAGAAGCAGATCTTTATGATAAACTGAATTTAGAAGTAGTAGATGATTTAGCATTACAAGTAGGCACTGGTGTAAATATAGCAACTAGTCCTAGTACTAAGTTTGTACCTATCTATAAGTGGGGTGTCACGTTTGATGGCCAGCCTAATAATGTAATTTCATTTATTGAACGAGTTGAAGAGTTAGCAATAGCTCGAAACGTCACTAAAAGAGAATTATTCCAGTCAGGGTTAGATCTTTTTTCGGGACCAGCTCTACAGTGGTATCGATCTGTTAGAGGTAGTAATGAGGTTAGGACTTGGGAAGATTTGGTAGAACAGTTGAAAAATGATTTTTTACATGAGGATTTTGATAAGAGTATGAGTGATTACATTGAAAAGAGAACACAACATGTGGATGAGCCAGTACATATTTATATTAGAATCATGGAAGCTTTATATAATAGACTAAAAACAAAACCAAGTTTAGAAGAACGCATTAAACAAATTAGAAAGAATTTATTGCCATATTTTGCTACTCCTTTAGCATTATTGACTATAGATACAATTTCGGAATTAATTTCTAAGTGCAAAAAAGTAGAATACGCTGAAGAAAGTACCAAAAAATATTTACCGCCTCCTATGAGAAGTAATTTAGTGGAAAAGGATCTTTTGTATGTTGGATTGCCTTCTTTAGATAAGAATAATGTTAGGGAATCTCATGAAAAGCCTGTTAAGTCTGTATCACCACCAAAGTCAAATTTTAAACCTAATCGTAGAAGTCAACCTGGGCAAACAAATGTTAATGAAATCAAAACTACCAAGACACCAGTAATCTGTTTTAATTGTAAAGGTGAAAATCATGTTTTTAAACAATGTAGGGCTAAAAGAAATAAATTTTGCTTTAAATGTGGTGAATCAAATGTCACATTTAAAGAGTGTAAAAAATGTTCAAAAAACTAACAAGGGGGCCACGTAAAGTTAGTCAACGTCCAAATCCCCGTAGTTATAGTAAGTTTAAAAATGTTGTGACTAACAAATCAGATTGGAATTTTTGGTTAAGTAAAGTAAGAAATTTTTACAAAACTTACCGTAGAGTTAGTGATGAAGTACAAGTAACACCTCTATTGTTGTCTAAAAATGGTGACGATAGACCTTACATTTCAGTTTTTTTATACGATAAGAAATTTTTAGCTTTAGTGGATACTGGTTGTAATCGTTCTGTAGTTGGAAGCAATGGTGTGAAAATTTTAGAACAATTTAAATGTAAATTTGTAACGTCAGATCTAAGATATGTAACGACAGCAGACGGTACTCCTCAATCTGTCACAGGTATAGCTCACTTACCGCTCAAGATTAACAACATAGTTCGAATACTTAAGGTTTATATAGTTCCATCTTTGCCTAGTTCTTTTATTTTTGGTATAGATTTTTGTAGGTTATTTGGCATTCATTTAGATTTTGAATCAAATACTTGGGTAAATAAAGTTGGTAGCATAAGAGTTTCAGCTCTGTGTCGTGTGAACACAGTTGAGACCAATGATGGCGGTTTGGCTGACTTAACTGGAGTTCAGCTCCGGCAAGTTGAAAAGGTCAAGCAGTTATTCAAGGGACTTAGTTGTGGGAAGTTAGGCCTTACCGATAGGATGGTATATCATATAGACACTGGAAATGCTGAACCTATCAGGCAGCGCCAATATCTTTTATCACCACATATGATGAATATTTTAAATGAAGAACTTGACAAAATGTTAGAACAAGATGTAGTTGAACCTACTTTTAGTGAATGGAGGTCGCCAGTTTTATTAGTTAAAAAGGATAATGGAAATTATCGATTTTGTTTTGATGGTAGATCTTTAAATTCAGTAACTGTTAAGGATTCATATCCTTTACCTTTTGTAGACGGTATATTGAGTATGTTACGGGACGCTAAATATATCAGTAGCATAGATTTGAAAAGCGCTTTTTGGCAAATTCCACTTTCTGAAACTTCCAAACCCAAAACCGCATTTGCTGTTCCGGGAAGGGGCTTATTTTGTTTTAAAGTACTACCATTTGGTCTTGCAAACGCTGCACAGGCTATGCAACGGCTAATGGACATTGTTATAACACCAAAATTAGAAAATAAAGTTTTTGTTTATCTAGACGATATAATTGTCACCGCTTCTAGTTTTGAGGAACACGTATCAATTTTAAAAGAAGTGTTTGATAGGTTGAAGGATGCTGGCCTAACAGTAAATTATGAAAAATGTCAGTTTTTTAGAAAATCTCTAAAATATTTAGGTTATGTAATTGATACTGAAGGTGGATTACGTACAAACCCTGAGAAGGTAGAAGCGATGATCAGTTATCCTCGTCCTACAAATACAACTCAGATTAAACGATTTATAGGCATGTGTTCGTGGTACCGGAGATTTTTACCTCATTTTTCGACTTTAGTTGCTCCGTTAAATGATTTGCTAAAAGGGAAACGTGGTAAAAGACAACCAATTAAGTGGAATGAAAATGCAGAACAAGCATTCTTGGCACTTAAGCAAGCGCTTATCTCTACTCCAATCCTAACTAGTCCTGATTTTAAGTCAAATAATTTTGTTATACAGTGCGACGCGTCTAGTACAGGATTAGGTTGTTGTTTGACACAAGTACAGGGAGGAGAAGAAAAGGTAATTGCTTTTGCCAGTCGCTCACTAAATAAGGCAGAAAGAAACTACAGTATTTACGAGTTAGAAGTATTAGCCTTATTATTTAGTTTAGAGAGATTTCGGCCCTTCGTGGAAGGTCAGAAGTTTACAGTCATAACGGATAATTTAGCGGTTAGCTGGTTGCATAAGTTGAAGTCACCTACCGGCAGATTAGCTCGCTGGATGGTTAAGTTGCAACAATATGACTTTAATTTAGTGCACCGTAAAGGTCATTTAAATGTAGTTCCTGACGCTTTATCTAGAGTGCAGCGGGACGAACCGTCAGATAATGAAGAACAAAATTTCACAGTAGGTTCATTATCACTTAATCAGGAGAGTCTAGATGATTGGTATATTAAATTACGTACAAAAATTTTGGCAAATCCAAATTTGTATCCATTTTTTAAGGTAGAGAATAATTTAATCTTTAAACATGTTGCTAATAAATTACCGGTGAAAACTAATTTAACAGAATGGAAACTTTTGGTACCACTTTCACAACGGAATAATGTTCTAAAACAATGTCACAATGAAAGTACAGCAGCACATTTGGGGTATTTTAAAACACTTAAGAGAATTTGTGAAGACTACTATTGGCCTAAAATGCGTAAGGGGATACTGAGATATGTCAAGTCATGCAAGACTTGCGGTTCGCAAAAAGTGTCATTTTCACGTTACGGTTTAATGGGGAAAGAAAAGAAAGTAGAATTTCCATGGCAAGTCATAAGCGTAGATATTTTTGGCCCGGTAACAAGAAGTAAAAGGGGTTTTTCATATCTTTTAGTAGTTTTAGATTGGTTTACTAAATATGTTCTCGTACATCCCATGCGTAATGCCACAGCTCAGACTATATCTAAATTTATGGAGAATGACGTATTTTTGATTTACGGTGTTCCACAGTTCATAATGGTAGACAACGGGAAGCAGTTTGCTTCATCAGTTTTTAAGAAACTGGCCGATCGGTACAAAGTACAAAAAATTTGGTTTAATGCATTGTATCACCCACAAGTAAATCCAGTCGAGCGATCGAACGCTACGATAGGTACAGCTATACGCAGTTATATCCAAGATAATCATCAGGATTGGGATGTAGAAATTTTCAGAGTTGCTCACGCAATCAGAACGGCTACTCACGAAGTAACTGGTTTCCCTCCTGCTTTCTTGAATTTCGGCCGTAAAGTTCCCATTTCAGGAGACTTTTACGGGCAAGTAGAGTCAACATCAGGCATTCAACTAGCTCCGGGTGATAGGAATAGGTATTGTGATGACATATCGAATCTTTCGGATACATATAAAGATGTAGTAAAGCGGTTAAATAATGCTTACCAGAGAAATCAGAAAACATATAACTTGCGTAGGCGGGAAGTTAAATATGAAGTAGGTGATAAGGTATGGAAGAAAAATAAAGTTTTGTCAGATGCTTCCAAACATTTTTCAGCTAAGTTAGCACCCAAATTTGTACTTTGCACAGTTCGCCAGAAAATTTCTAAATTAGTATATGCACTAGACCATGCAGACGGATCTGATGCAGGTCATTGGCATGTTTCTGATTTAAAAACGTACTATGGATCAAACTCTGACGTTTCAGTCGGGTAAACATTTTTATGATGCATTTTCTATTAAGTTAATTACCCATAAATTTAGATTAGGCGCACTAATTTTAATTAAGATACCTGGAAGGTTTTGTCTTGCGTTGATAGTAGTTTTCTAGTAGTGTAGTTTGTTGTCAGTAAACTTCGGAAATATTTTTCCGGCTGGATATCTTTTATCCAAGGGTTGAAGGGTGGGCCACGTTTAGTGGGTGTAGCGTCTTCAACGTCTGCACGCCACGCAGTTGATGTGAACCAAGCAAGTGAAACTCAGCAAGATTTGTCTCGAGGATATGGAATCCGATGTAGTAACGGTTAAGCCTTTTGTGATTATACGACATTTTGGTGATTTTCATGCGCTTGGAAAATATCAATAAATGACAGAACATCGTCATTCTTCTTTGTGTTGTCCTTATTTTCATCTATACTTTCTATTTTTCCACTTCTATAATTCTTTTGTGTTACTCTACTTAGGTTTATGTTTGAGGAAGGGAAGGGAAGGCAGACTGAATTTCGTTAGGGAAACCTTCTACCTGTTAGTTTTATTATATTTATTGTATTCTATTTGCCAGTCTTGCTAATGCATTCTCGTGGTCTGGTAAATAAATATAATTGTTCAGTTGTGGTTTGAAAGTCAAGGGAAATTTGTTTGGAGGGAATATTTTTCCTGGATGGTCAATTTGCCCCTTGATAAACAGTGAGTTAGTTTTCCTTTCGTTAGTTCAGAGTAATGTCTTTACCAAACCTGACTCAAAAAGATTATGCTTTGCTTGTATATTTCTTTTGTATTTCTGACGTTTCTGGAGAACATCCTACTTGAAATCTTCTAGTATCTTAATTTTGGTTAAGTGTTCTGACTAACTTCGTCCTAGTTTTGTTTGTTTAAACTTTAGTTACTTTTAGTATTATATTTTCTAGATGTTTACAAGTAAGAAGTAATCATTATCCTAGTTCGTAGGATATTTAACGGCCATTAAAGGAACTTGTTCCGGGATGGGGATGGACTAGTTTCGGCCGGGCTGTCTTGAATGACAGGTGGTTAAGGAGGGTCGAGCGTAAACATGGGTAAGGGAGCTTGTCAGTCAGGAGTGACCTAGGTCGTCTGACGGTCTTCGAGAGACATATCTCAGCCTCCCCGCTTCACCTCAGCCCTTGGCCAATCGCTCGATCGAAACACTGTTCATCGCGCCTGAAGCAAGAGCTTTCCAGAACAATGGTCCTTTTTGTTGTTTAGTCGTCACGTATTTCTAGTTCAGCCCCTTGGAGCTATATCCAAAGTATTTTAGTTGATACGTACGTCTAATTTCAGCCCTTTGGAGCTACATCCAAAATAAATTTGTTTGATTTATTAACAGTCTGGATATTTTATCCCACTGTTAAGGATAGGCAGAGAACTTGGTTCCTGTATCGTGGTTTAGATGTGCTTATGTCTACTCCAATTTCAGCACTGGCAGCCGCTACAACGCTGCTCAGGCACTACACCACAGTGTCTGTGGAGACTGATGTTTGGGTCCTCTCCTAAAACATTTTATGTTTCGTTTCCGAACTCTCTTCAAAGGGTTTCTTGTATGTGAAATGCTATACAAGTTTTATATCGATTTAATTCTACTTCCAATTTTGTGTCTGAATAATTAGTATTCGGGGGATATTTTATATCTGGTGGAATGTGGTATTGAATAGATTATGTTTTTGGAGCCTCTCGGTCTCTGAAGTAAGTGAAATATGTATAGTGTATATGCTAATATGGCTTGGATTAGTACTACATTAACTTTACCGATTGTGTCTTTCCCAATTTTGTCCTTATTGAATTTGTCGTTACTGATTTTGTCCCTGAAATATTAGGCGTGTAGTACGCGAAGCTACTATTGAGTACTAAATCCTCTCTTATAGCAGCATTCACTAGTATGTAAGATTTTTACTTTTAGTTATTTAGTAAGAAGTTAAGGTCTAGGAACCGTAGCTGTCTTATAGCTTAGTTTAGTCACAATTCGGTTTATAATCATTTATGGTTAAGTAACCATATCTCAATTATTTTAAGTTAGCTTTAGTTATATCCATCAGCGGATAAGTAGAAATTGAAGTCTCAATTTATAGGAAAAAATACATGTATGGAAGTACACATATTTTTTTGTAGAAGGAGAGAGAAAGTGTACCGTCCTAAAGTTCCAGGACGCTACAATATATATAATTTAATTATGGGGTTCTTAAAACCACTATAATAGCAGATACTTTAAATTTGTTGACTTTTTGTTCACAGAAACCTAGAGCTGCCGAAGTCCTCATCCCCACTCGAAGATCTATCTTTAAAATATACACCGAGCGCCATCTGTACTTTACAAGCAAACCCAACCGATTCTTAACGAGTAGACTTGAATTAACTTTAAAATATACACCGAGCGCCATCTGTTATTCTACCAGCAAACCACCGGCTCTTACTAGTTAGAAACCTAGAAGTATTGGTAAAAATTAAACAATAACTTTAATTAATAATTTGATTCGATAGAAATTTAGTAACAAATAAGAATTATTAATGGGAAGTAAAATAGTGCAATAATTAAGTAGATTTGATAATAAAAACAGAATTTTAAGTAAACACTTTTTATCATTTTGCGGTTGGCAACAATTGATAGCTATTTTAGAGGAGACAATAAATTAGGCATTTCCGATTCTTGAAGCCAAGAACAAGACGTGTTTGTGCTGTCTTGCCGCAGATTTAAAGCCTCAAATTCCTGGAGATAGGTAATTAAATAAACCAATATCTACTAAATTATAATCACTGACATTTATTGATTAATGTATATGTATTTAATTTGTAAAATTGCCAGCATTCAACCCGATGTTAAGGGATATTTAATAGGTTAATTTTTGAAGTGCTTGGATAGAGATGCACGCGTGCCATAAAAAACAGCGTCAGTAGCTAAAATCTATGTTGGATAAGGAATTACATTTAATTCTGTTGCTTATTGTTAAGGGGAATTAATTGTGAATTTAAAGTTTTAAACGCGATTTAAATATAGGTTTGAGCAATAGTAGAACGCGGTTTTATTAAATTTTGTAAGGTTATAAAAATATCTTGGAATTTGGTAGGGGATATTTGGGCATTTTTGGAAGAAACGTTAAGGTCTTAAAGCATTACGTGGGGTATTAACGCACCCAGAGTGCCTTTTCAAACAAGTAAATGCAAGGTAGAGTAACACGATGGACTCTTTTAGGTGTGAGGTAATAAGTACCAGCTTGATGAGCTAGTAAGTACCAGCCTGAGGTATTAAGTAGCAGCCTGATGAAGTATTAGGTGCCAGTTTGAAGAGGTGGTAATGACCAGCCAAAGATAAGCCTTAGGTGTCAATTAAAGTGACCAGCTTGATGGTGATGGTCCTGTGAGGATAACCTTATTTAGCCCAGGAGGAAATTGTTTGCCCACATCCACACATGTCACTGGATATGGAACTTGTATAGCGACAACATATTAATCAGTCTAGTCTCAACGTTTATCAGTAAACGTAACAAACAGAGGAAGGGGAAGAAGAGATTTGAGTGGGACGAGGCGCTCCGGCAGCTCGTGAGCAGGATTTGTGGTGAGAGTGTCATTCTCATTTGAACATCAACACGCTCAACTTCTTGTGGAATTTTTATTTAACATATAATTTTTAGCCTTCAGCAAATGTAAATTTTTATCTTTAACTTTTCATCGGCCGTCAGCCTTATAACATTCTTACTCCTACATATAAATTATGTAAGGAAGGTAGCTACCCTCTAAATTCAATTTTTTGTTAATAAAATATCTAAATTTATATCAAATATTTACAATTTCTAGTTTTGTCTTTAAAATTTTAATATACAACTTATTTTTCTTACTTTGTGTTTTTCATATTAAATTCTCTAAAAACTCATGATACCTGTGTAAACATTAAGGCCACTGAATAGCCACAGTATTACATTTTTGAAAACCAGTAAGGCATAGGTATCGAGCAATTGGCTATTGGCGCCTAACAATTCTAAATTTTAATTAATTTTCGAACCACGACCCAGCCTCCACAAAATAAGTGAGAACCGGGTAGTTTCATCGTTCCTATTCCACTCAGGGGCAGGAATTGATGTAACAAAGCTTTACAAAACCAACTGAAATTGCTTAAAAAGTACACTAAAAATAAGTAATGTGCAATAGGGATGTTCACAAAAAAGTTAAATCCTGTTTAAACATGGTTAAAAATAATATCCACAAAGTTCTACAAAAATCAACAAATCCGTTCTATGGCAAAACCCCTAAAGAAATACGAATATTCATTTGAATGGGATGGCGAAAAAATGTAATATATCGATATGTGAATCATTTGATACACTACAAGACTCTGATCAATATATTCGGTAAAAAATTATTGATATTTCTAGGTATCGATATATTCTGTAGATTAATACCTAATGTCAAAAATTAATGAATATTGCTTAAGGTGTACTTGACTTCAGAAAGCGGGGGGTGGCATTCCTTACAGTACAATATTTATCTCGATTAAAATTTCGAAGAGCGGGGGGTGATCTTCTCGCAATAAAATTTCTATCTCGATTGAAATTTCGAAGTGCAGCGGGGGGGTAATATGCAAGTTGACCCTTTTCAATATATTTAGAAAAATATCGATATTTCAACTCAACATAAAAAACGATATGAATATATTCATGGTTTAGGATTAATATATCGATATTTATTTTATATCGATACATCGTTGCTATCCCTAATGAGAATTATTCTGCGTTTACTGACTTCTGCGAAGTGTTGTGTCCGTGTAGTTCTTCGTTTTGCAACTTTTAATTTTAATTAAGGCATACTTCTAAAACGGAGAAAGGTTTTCAAAAAGCGGACTCGCATAATCTGCTAACTGTGGACGTTACCATGGTTTCAGAATTTTTTGCCATGGGGATAGACTTCAATCAGCCTCAATCTAGTGGTGCAAAAGCGAAACAGTAAGTACTGTTTTATATAAATAAGTAATAAGTACTATATAGTACCAAACCTTTAGTAGTATATTATACAGTGTGTTCCATATTAAATGTGCTTTGCTACGTTGGAAACAGGGATGCAAAAACATTGTATAATCGGAGACCGATTTTGATAAATACGTTTAAGGTAACAAAAGTTTTTTAAAAATACCATTGGTTTAAAAATGGACCAAAGCTTCTTTCTTTTTACATTTTATGGCACAGACATAAAAACCTTTTCTGGGTTATTTACTGATGTATTTGTACATCCAGGAACAAAACAACACTTGTTTCTATTAACGCTCACAATTTTTGAGTCTTCCATCATTACAAAAACAGAGATAAAACATTACTGAAACAAACAATCCATATCACGTTGGTAAGCGAGTTCCGCTATGAGCATTATGACATCACGCGCGCTACTCTTACTGCAGGAATTGTTTACTAGCCTCGTTAATTTCGGAGTTTTTATTCTTAGTTTATTTCCAATAAAAAAAGTTTTATTCGTTTTAATGGTTATTACGTGTGTCAGTAGCCTTAGAACGATCATTTTTTATTATAATTAAAAAATAGAAAACATCCCCATTAGTTCTAATTAATGAACGTAAAATCGTGAAGCGCGCGATGAGTAAAACTTTGTGTTTTGGAGCATTTTGAACGCACTGTGCGTTATAAATTTCGACCAAATATTTATAACCTGCAATCTTGATAATCTCTAGGTACCGATTTTCAGTCTATCAGATGATAAATGATAAAAATTATCCGCCATATTGACGCCCCCATTTTGAATTTTTCGACCACACATCGACAAAATCTGCGATCTCAAAAATCCCCAGATACCAATATTTAATAGAATGGAATATAAAATGACAATAAACTATCCGTCATCATGGAAACACATGCAAAATTTCAAGTCAATGCGACATCTGGAAGTGATTTAAAATTCACTTGCAAGATTGAACTAAACTAAATGACAAACATGGAAAATTGATTAGAAGCTTGTAGAAATGGCTTGCATTCATCCGAGCATAATTTACATACTTTGTATAAAATATTGAGGACTTGAAATTTGAATCGAAAAGTTTAAAAAACTAAAGAGAAAACATATTCAAGCTTTTCTGCCAAGCGGAATTGTCCCATTTCTGACAATTAGTATTGTTTTTTGGAATAACTGATGGTTTCCTAACACAGGTTTAACAATATTAAAGGCTATAAAGCCGTAGACAGCGGACTCCATTAATTGTTAAAATTTCATGATCGGTCGGGTGATGATGAGGAGATCCACAAAAGCAAATTCTTTCCAATCTCATTAGCTAGACGCAATACTGCGCACGTACCACATGCTAGGTACAAATCCTCAATAATAGCAGCGGAACAATTTTTCCCTAAGGCTATTTCAGAAACTACAAATTACACAACTAAAAATTATGTCGAAACAAGTATCATTCTAAGCAACACACTGTAATGGAATAATGCGCACGGCTTTCGACAAATCAGAAGCCGTTAAACCACATTTAGTAGTTCGGTTGGTATGGTTACGCCGAACAAAGGGTATTTATTTATATATAGCTTCGCATTTGAGGTTTTGAGAAGTTTTGAAGGTTTTTTGTAAATTTTCTAAAATCTTGTTAGAGAAAGTATACCCTAAAACACGTTTGGAATAGCATATTCCACACTCGCGAACCGTAGTCGGATACAAACCTCGTGTGGAATCTGGGCTATTCCATAACTTGTTCTAGAATATACTATTCTCTAATACTATTTCAGAAACTATAAATTCCATAACTAAAAACTGTCTCGGAAGAAGTATAATTCCAACACACTGTGCTGGAATAATATTGACAAATCAGAAGCCCATAAACCATATTTAGTGGTTTGGTTGCTATGGTTACGTCGAACAGAAGGTATTTATTTATAACGTCACATTTGAAGTTTTGAAAAAGTTCGAAGTTTTTTTATATAATATCTAAAATCTTGTTAGAGAAAGTATAGTCTACAATACGTTTGGAATATGGACCATTCCATAACTTGTTATCGAATATATTATTCACGGTTCTTCCTTTCATACATTAAACGAGAGAAATGTTCCTCATACTTATGTATTCCTTTTAATCATCTTTTTAGGTATAAATTGTTAAACACAACAATCTTATTTAAATGCAATTTACCAATGCATTATTAAAGCAGTTTTTCACGTTGTAGAATGCTAATTACCTTCTGCTTTTACTGACTCATTCATATCCATGCAGTTTTTCAGAAAAAAAAAGCTTGTTAATGGAAATCTGCAACAGGAAGAGGTTGAATACACACTTGATGATTTATTCACTATGTGATGTTTACACTAATTTAGCTCTCGGAATATTTATTAATGTTTGGCTTCGTTTTAAACACTGACAAGCAGTGAATAAATAAAATTTAAATTTAGTTATGTTTTCCTATCTCCGCTGAGATTCCTGCAATTTTCCGCATTTCGGTATAAATTACTATTTGTTTTAATATATTGCATCAGCAACAGCAACGTATCCATGACCAGATTTCCCTTAGGCGGCGAGAAATAACACTACTGAAACATGAAAATTCACAGACCTTGTCTCATAGGCATTTGATAAAATTGGTAGTTCTCTAAATTGGTATTCTAAATAGATAAAAGTAATGAGAAGTAAAATTTTTGTAGTGGTTTAGCGAATTGTGTTGCAGGAGTACAGGAAAAACAGAACGAAGAACCTGCTCTAGATAAAGGTCAATTGGTTAAAAATATGGGCTGTGTATTTATGTATTTTGTATTGCTAGCGTTTTCTTTATGAATGTCAACGGGTTTGGAGGCTACGGATGAAGTGAGGTGTAGGTTTTAGGGATGGTTGTTTTGGACGTCGCGAGGTTTGTACGTGTTCAGTTATTGTCACCATTTTCCGTGAAAGACGGGATGTGTTTGGTGTAGTAGTTTTCTGTGCGTGCGTAGCGTCATGTATGTTTCGTATGTCTGCTGTCAACGTCGATAGTTGAGTTTTTGCAGTGAGAAACTTTTGCGAAATTTTGTCTCTATGATCTCTAATCATAGATACATTGGTAGTACGATGAAATTCAATTATCAGCATATACCTATAGACAGTCTGGCATAAGCAATATTTAAAATGTAAATGCTCGCTTAACTTTTTATTTGTTAGGTTATCTTTTTTTAATAAACAATCCTGAATTTTGGCGAAAAAGTGTACTTGCCATTAGCTTTTGACATTGACTGTTTTCATGGCAAATCTAAATAAAGTACAAATTTGGTATTTCATCTAGAATTATCCCGTTGCTCCTGATAAATAAATAAAGATAAGTAAATAATTGTATGGTTTTAGAAACCATTTGATTAAAACCAAAGATAACACTGACTTGCAAGGGTTTTTTCCACCACTTCTGCCCATATTCGTGTCCAAATAACCGGACAACGATACGAGATTGAGTAAAAGGGACTAGACCATCTTATTCAGCTGTCCAAAATCTTTAAAAACCAATAGTAACAATAAAGAAACATAACTATAGATGGCGCAAACTTTGTTTTACTTGTGCGTTTAGCAAGAAATACTAGAATTTTTGTCGTGAGTAAATATACAAGTAAATCGTATAGTATATACGATCTCAATATAAAAAGTCTCGTCTACAGTCCACGTGGACTTGATCCACCTGCCACTTAGAAATATGGGTGGTATTAGATGTCTAGAATTTGATTTGTCAACTAAAGGAGATGCCGACTATACCACGAGTTTTCATTTTTATGCTGCCCCAATTGAGATCGTATAAACTATACCTATACTATACGCTGAACACAATGTCGTTACCCGTTTTGCTCTGAGGTCAGGTTAGGTAGCTCTATTTTTGTTCTTTGTTTTTCTTTTGTTTAGCGGGTAACGGCACCGTGTCAAAATCCTATGAAATTCGCTATTTAGGTCCGATTTACTTGTATATATACTCACGACAAAAAAATCTAGCTTTTCTTGCTAAACTCAGAAAAAAAAATCTTTGCGCCATCTAGAGTTATGTTTTTTTATTGTTACTATTGGTGTTTGAAGATTTTGGACAGCTGAACAGGATGGTCTGGTCCATTTTACTCAATCTCGTATAGTTGTTCAGTTATTAGGGCACGAACATACGCAGAAATTGCCTTTTTAGCACTTTTAGGTTAGGCTTTCTCAAAATTGTGACGCAATGTTGAAAAATGGCCAACGGCATTGTGTTCAGACGTCAAAAACCTTTAGAATCACCTATCTGGGTTAAATAAACACAGAAAAAGTGTTTTCCTGGTTTGTGTAATTTATTGCTAATAGTCCAGAGTCAAGGGAGCGCTAAAATGGCTAAAATCTCTAATAGTTTTTCACGAATAATGTACCACATTTTTTGCACATTAAAAAATATATGAAAATTCGAAAAATGAGCGTAATGAAACCTATATAGTTAGACGAGTTTTAAGGGTTCAGTATACTTTTTAAATTGAAATTGTGCAAAAAAATATAGTACATTATTTATCGTGCAAAACTTCCTGTAACACGGAAAATCAGCAAGTTACAAAAAAAAATCCAAGAGTGAGAAAATGCTTGGAAGGCCTCAATGCAGACGTCTGAATTTTTTCAAATTTTTAAATTATATGTTTTTAAAGCGTCACAATTTCAAAGAAAGGGGCAGTTTTTCATGTTTTTCTTGAAAGACTCGGTGAAAATGTATTTTACAGAAAAGTTGCGAATAAAACAAGTCTTGTATTTCGATGATACATTCACCTGAACTTATTTAGATATTTTTTTCAACTTTTCGAGTGGCCATATCTCGAAAAGTATGCATTTTTCGAAAAAGTTCACTAGAGTATAAACATCTTATTTTGGGACAAAAAAAGTAAATATATATTTTTTATTGGTACCCTATTTTGCTTATTTAAAGTAAAGTATGACTCAGAGTGTTTAAATCTAACTTTTAAAAACGCGCGTGTTTTAAAGTTACCATGGCAACATCAACGTGAAGTCAAAACGTCAACTTTTTAATTATTGATCTGACAGGAATTATTGCGCGATTAACCGCTAATCTGCTTTTCTATTTAAGTAATCAATGTTAGAACTCATTTTAAAGCAATATACAATAAGTAACAACTGTAGTGACAATAATTAATCCTATGTGACAGATTGGAAATTAATTTTTGTATTCCTCAATTGACACTGACAGGCACGACAGGTATCCTGATGTCACATCACGAATTCAACCATTTCACATTCTTAATTCTTAATTCCCTTTTTTGTAGTAATAATACCAGTATTTATGATTCCAAAGTGTACTAATAAAAAAAATGGCGTAAAGTATTCGTGGATAACTGGTCTAAACTAAAACACTTGCTCTATTTCGAGCACTTCGGCTGCGCCGTCGTGCTCGAAAAATTGCGCGTGTTTTAAAGACCTTAATATCCACTTATACTTTAATACACTATTCTTTTTTCATTTTTTCACAAGTTAGGGAACCCGTAAGGGGTGTTTTCTACCCCTTCTGATCATTTCCTAATCTAATCTTTTTTTCAACTTTTTTTATTAACGTCATTACAAACACATTGCATAAGGTTTCATTAACATCCACATTCATTGGCGCTTAAATTAGAGGTGAAACCCCCCGTTGGATACTTCTCCAATATATTGATTTTTTATTACAATCTTTACATGTTTCAACTTGATTATAGAGGTTTAGGTTTGTTTAATTTCTTATTTTAAATAACAATAACATTTTGAGATTCATCTTCAAATACTTATACTGTGTGACCCATTTGTCTTGGAGTCACCTTCTAAAATCTGTATTTAGTGTGGGATTTTCACAATTTCTTTTAAATTGTAGAGCTTATTGAACCGCTTCTTTGGGACAAAAAGTACCAGATACCTATAAAATTCAAGGCCTACTACTCCAGTATTTAGGAGTAAAATTTTTATAATTCATATTAGCTATTTTCTAAAGAAAAAATGTATGCCCTTCACTGAATTCACCACCCCTCAAGATTGACCTGTTCGAAATTTTGTCGAAAATTTTTAAATAATAACGCTTTTGTAGGTAAGTATTAGAAGTTATGGAGTTTTATAATCTGCCACACTTCATATTACAATACGAACTTTCAGAGCAAAATTTATACTTATCAATTTTTGAGGAGTTAAAGTTTTTTTTGTACATATTTTAATAAGGATGCCCCCCCCCCCCAGAAGCAAAGCGTAGGACTTGAAGTGTGCTAGTGAATGAATTTTGATGAAACCTTATGCAATGTGTTTGTCATGACGTTAATAAAAAGGTAAAAAAAAAGTTTAGCGTAGGAAATAATCGTAAGGGGTAGAAAACGTCCCTTTTGTCACGTGTTCCGTAACTTGTAGAATTAGGTCAAATATGAAAAAAATATATATTTACCTTTTTTAGCCAAAATAAGATGTTTTTACTCTTGCGAACTTTCTTGAGAAATGCGTATTTTTCGAGATAAGGCCACAAATGGGCTTGTTCGGCATTTTTTTTATTTCATAAATCGAAAGTGCAAGTATAAATTAATGGATCTGCAAAAAATCAGAATCTTATTCGCACGTTTAGTATCTTAAAAAGTATTACAAATTTCCATCTCGCGAAAATGGGGCGTGGCCAGGCGCTACGTCACTATACGCATAGACTCGGCGATCTCAATAGACTTGATGCTCCTTATTGGTTATAATTATAAGTGTTTTCGAAGTATTGTTTGTTTTGCTTACTACTTGACAGTAGGGGAGTACAATTTGGTGTAATGTCAAAAAATTACAATTTTCTCTCGCTCCTGCCAGAACAAATTTTCGACTTCCACCCTGCAATTTACGATTATAATTCATCGCCGACCTTCTCCTTTCCGTAGACACATAGAACGAACTTCCACTCGGCGTATTTATTTAGTTACCAGCGTTTAAAAATTCCATGTTTTTCGACTTTTCAGGTTAAATTTGAAAGGTCCCAGGAAGCCATTTTTCTTACGTCACTTGCGTATAGTGACGTCACAAATGAGCGCTCGGTTTTTGCAACTATTACTAATTTCAACTCCTTATATTTCGAGAACGGAAAAAGTTAATAATACGAAATTTTAAGTGTATAATGAGAATATCGAGTACTATATGAAAAAGTATAAAAACCATATAAAAAGAATATCATGGAACAAGCCCATTAATAAAAGTGGGGGAGGGGAAATGTAAAAGTTGAGAAAAAAATCTAAAAAAATATATTGTTTTTTTTTTAATTTTTGACCTAATTCTACAAGTTACGAAACCCGTGACAAACGGGGTGTTCTCTACCCCTTCCGATCATTCCATACTCTAATCTTTTTTCTACTCTTTTATTAACATCGTTACAAACACATTGCACAAGGTTTAATCAAAATCCATTCACTATTACTCAAATTAGAGCTGAACCTCCCTTAGACTGCACCATAAGTATAAATGTTTTAATAATTTCACAGTGTTAATTAATTTTTTGTTTGTAGGCAAAATATACAATAACAAATCTTTTCTTGCAACATGTATTTGACATGACTTGAGAAAAAAAAAAAAATCTTTTTTTCGACAACCCTAAGGTACTGTTTTCATTAGTGGTTTTGACCGTATAGTTTTTATGTAGGTGCTAGAAAATATTTCCAACTAATATACCGCGATATTTTATCGTCAGAAGAGAAACAAGAAAAATAACTGGAAAACAAGCTGCCGTTCAATGCGAGTCGCGAGTGAAATCAAAGTTAAAGTTTGTCCATAAATCAACAAATAAAATAGAAGTTTGTAATGTGTCTTGTGAATGCTCAAACAGCGAATTGAAACAGGAAGTGGCGGTTTCACATGCCACCGCAGGCAGCTTATTCCAACCCAAAGGCGATGGTTTTGCGTTGCCTCCCAACAAATATCAATATTTGTACTGCTAACTTCTATCCAACAAATTGGAATTCGTAACTTAATTTCGCTAAAATTTCCTTGAATTTGTTAAAAATTTTATAATGTCTTGGAACTTTATATTTATTTTAATAAAAAGTTCTTGGAACGTATAATTACTTCCTATTATTGATTAAAATATTGTCCCATTCCTTACCATAGTTGAAATAAATTGAATTAATATTCGACTCAAATATATCAAGCCGTTACTGCAACCACCAATATCTCAAAAACGAAGGAAAGGAAAATGTGAAAAAATTGGATATCAATCACTAAAATTTGAATAAACAATGTTTTGAAGGTTTGTTAAGTTATCTTAAAAAATATCAGTTTTAAGGAAATTTGGAAAATGGATTACAAGCAGCGTATTATGCAACCAAGTCCTTGCTTCTTTAAACAACACATATTGCTGCATTTATGATTTTTACACCTACAAGTTCTCACATTTATTTGTTCCGGTTTTGGATGTTTCGTGGTTATGACTGGAATGAAAAAGTTTTGCTCTATCTTCCAGCCATATTAGTGATTGTTCAGTAACTTAGGGGATATATCACTAGCATTTTTCCACACAAACAGTGTATAGGCACTTCGCTTTATATGCTGAATGAAGGCATCTTGAGTGGGTGTCAATGTCCTCAAATCCATTTTGCAGTTTTTAAATAAATTTACTCGTAAATGATCTAAACTACCTTCAAAATTGGAACGACCGTACAAGCATTTGAAAAAGTAAGTAACTGTTACCGCAAATTGACACATCGTTTAAAATTACAGAAGAGTCAACAGTTGATAAAGTAGTTGCTATTCCACCGATAAGCATTCCTGCGGTTATTAACGTAACATCATTTTAATAGTATGTCCAAAAGTTGCATAGCAATGGAGAAATAAGTAGAATTTCGATTACTGGATCCCTGACTAATATGTAATCTATGTGTATATTATTTTAGGTATCGATAAAACACAGCATTCGCCAGGACGAATCTACACTCGCCCCTATTTTCGAAAAATGACCGC
This sequence comes from Stenurella melanura, assembly GCA_963583905.1. Taxonomy (NCBI): domain Eukaryota; kingdom Metazoa; phylum Arthropoda; class Insecta; order Coleoptera; family Cerambycidae; genus Stenurella; species Stenurella melanura. Next base: position 189,176,349 of record OY757310.1, read on the forward strand.
TTAAAATTTAACGTGACTACAATCTCGTTGTGATGTAAATTAAATAATTCTGGTAATGTTTAACCTACGTTATTATTTCAGAAAAAAATTGGGAATCAATGAAATAAAGAAAAAATAATTATCACTCAAAATGATACAATTGTTTGTATAAAACAATATGTATTCTTTCCAACATTACATTACTCTCGTTGTTGAATCAGGCTGCAATAAACTTCCTCGAGACCTACGCCTTCGAGGCGTGACCCACTTACCATGGGTGCTGCTATCTAATCTACCTCGTTTCATATATAATTAGATAGATAGGCTTAATTATATTAATGACTAAATGTAAACATACTCGTTGCCGAATAATTCATTAATTTTATATAATTGCTGAAGATTCCGTAGTATCTTCTTCACAATTTGTTTGAAAATAAGTTAATTTCTAGGTATAATTTATAAACGTAGTCGTCCCCCTATGATTGATGCCATTTTGATTGGCAAAACGCTCGTTAGTATACTCCAGTATTGTTGTGTTTGCAGAAACTTTTTATAACCAATAGGGTTAGTCCTCTAGCTAACACGTAGTTTTCTTAGTTTTCAAATTTCAATACAATCAAACTATTCTTTCTGATGTTATCGTGCTCACAAAAAGCGTGACGAGCGGACAGACAACGGACAAATTTACGGAAATTCTGACAAATGTTCAAAGTTCGATCACGAACACTGTAATACGAATTTCTTTTCTCTACAAGCGATGTTCACAGTTTTAGAAATGTTCCAGTCAAATGCCACATACTCTTTGTTTTCCTATTTCCTATTTGCGAAGTGTAAAAAAAGTACAGCTACAGTAAAATTTAAATGCTGGAAAATGTATTTGTTAAAACCAATTAACCTCAAGTGAAACTAGGAGAAATTTTCTTTAGGAAGGGAAGAACAAAAATTAAGGTTTAAAGAATATATATTGAGAAATAATTGTTTTAGCAAAAAAAAAAAATGTTGTATACCTATCTTAAAGGTTCCTTTAATTTTTTTTTTAATTTGTTTCATTTACATCTGTACGGTGAAATCTGATCAATGAATGAAGATATGAGGTTTTGTAATTTTCGGTATTCTTTTTTGTCTGAGTCTGCTAACGCTTGCAGAGAATTATACAGGGTGTTTGGGGAATGGTTTTCCAAAAGGAATTTTGGGAAATGTTCAAAAATAAAAAAAATCAAAAGCGTGAGACTTTGTATAGATTCCATTGGGGCTAAATATGTATGATGTGACAGAGGTTGAATTTTTGACACATTCAACGCGTCTGCCATCTTTTCCGCAGCCATAAAACTGTCTGCCAATAACATTTTGATTATTTACACCAAAATAAAATATAAAAAAATAGCTTCGTTTTAATGCCATGAGCACTCATATTTTTGGCAGTTTCGCCGACATATTGCTTCCTAATGCAGTAGCCACAGTATATATATAAATTATGTAAAATATGATCTGCTACCTGATAATGACCAAAATAAGCCACTTTCAAGCCTTATAAGATGATGTAAGCAAAAAATCAGTTGGATAAAGACTATTCAACCCAATTTTGCATACAAAACATCAACTATACATCGTTACAGGAAACATCAAATAAATAAACGAGGCCATAGTTCAAAACTTCAAGTCTGCATTTCAAGCAACAGAATACACACAAAGATAATGAGTTCCTATAAATAACAGTAAGTTGTGAAGGAAACTAAAAAACCGAACTAAAGTCTGTCATAGTTTGCCTAATCTACCACAAATATGCGACGTACGGATATAAGAAAAATAGCCCATCTGCATATAAAACTAGAAAGATTAATGACACGGGTCCATATTAGAGCGGCAGAAGAACGTGCATTTGTTAAGACCGGGGTGAAACTAATAGATCAAAATTCTTTTATTCATATATCTTCCTAGCATATCTTTACGCTATCAAGAACTCGATAACAAATATGTAAAGCAAAAACTGAACTCTATGAAAAAGTTTAATATTCGTGGAGAAGGCAAATAAATCACGAGCGAGTGAGCAAAAATACCTGGGATTGTGAGAATACACAAACACATCCATCATTTTCCGGGACAAGCGGAAACGGACAGCCTCTTAAGGGCTCGAGATCGGTTTCGCCGAGTTGTGATTTAATGCTTTTGGAAACAACAAATAATGTGCACCCTTTTGACCCGCAAGATGCCGCTAACTGTGCCGGGATAATCGCTTTACACCTGAATCAAAGAAACAATATAACTAAGTAATTGATTTGACCTTTAGGGAGTTCAATCGCAAAACAAAACAGTCGAGAGAATTTGTATTAAGATGTACATCGACTAATAACGTTTAAAAAGTAATTCCTATCCTTTTGCAGGACGAGGACAACGCAGATTAATTTATACATTTTCTCATCCTGAGAATTTAAATAAATTTAAATACAGGGAGATTGAGAAATATTGAATGTGCCGCTCCCTAAAAATTTTTTGCGTGCCACTAACTCTATTTTGTGATACCTTCAACATATGCACCTTGGCGTCAGTGAATTGGAGCTTTCGAAACTTTACTGTATGAGCCAACATTTTCTTATGAAAAGGATCGCATTACTGAATACCAGCACGGTTTCTTTAAGGGAAGATCTACCTCAACCAATCTTTTTTGTATTAGCCAATATATAACTGATGCTATCGACGCAAACTTAAAAGTTGACGTAATTTACACAGACTTCACTAAAGCATTTGACATACTTGACCACAGTACTTTATATTCAAAATTTCAACAATTTGGTTTCTCAAAAAATCTACTATCATTCTTCAAATCATATCTTGAAAACAGACACCACCACGTTGAATACTGTGGTCAGCGGTCTATAGGATTTGTATCCACTTCAAGCGTATCCCAGGGATCAGTGTTAGGTCCTTTATTTTTCAATAGTTTCATTAATGACATCACAGTAGAACTGGGTGTCAATTGTCTCTTATATGCTGACGATATGAAGTTGTACAAAATAAAGTAAATTATGTTAATGATTGTGTCGCTCTACAAACGGCCCTTGATAAAGTAAATGAATGGTGTATTTTGAACAAACTACAGTTGAACGCAAGGAAGTGCAATGCTCTAACTTTTACCAATAAACATCAGCTGGTCGAATTTAATTATTGTTTAGAAGATTCAGTGCTTACACGTCCATCAACCTTTCGCGATCTCGGTACCTATAACATTTGATAGTAAACTAAACTTTAATTGTCATATAAACACCATAACCAATGAACGTTTTAGAACACTGGGATTTATAACACGATGGTCTCATGAGTTTAACGACAGTAACACGCTGAAACTACCATATCAGTCTTTTGTTCGAGCAAAATTAGAATACTCGTCAATTATTTGGTCTCCTCATTACAACATACATATACAAAATATAGAGAGAATTCAGAGACGTTTCTTAAAGACTTTAAGTTACACGGAGGACGGTGTCTATCCAGCTATTGGTTTTCTTCAGACTGCACTTTTAAACAGATTTTCGCTTTCGAGTTTGGAGACCGAACTATTTCACAACAAATATTTCTTTTTAAAGTAATACATAATATAACAGATTGTAGTGCTATCTTAAGTTTACTTAATTTTCAAACATCTATACCAGGTTCCACACAAAGCCCTTTATTCTATCTGCCGACCCCTAGAACTAACGTACAGACATTTTCGCCAATGTACAAAATGTGTGAGAACTATATAATAGTCTTCAAGACCAGTTTGATATATTCCACTGCAATGTAGCTGAGACAAAGAGATTAACTGTATAAATTAAAACACGTTACCACATTTCTGTTTTTATTCTTTTAATATTTTTTAATATATTTGTATGTACTTATCATCTCCTGCCCTGTAACTGGAATGCTCTTTTGGGCAGTGTATTGTTAAATAAATAAATATAGGTTGTGGTCGCGCAAAACTTAAATAATTACAATATACAGGGTGTAATTAGTTTCATGTCATTAAAAAAACTGGTAATAGGGACAGACTAGGCAAACAAAAAACCCATATGACTTCTTTCTCTAGCGGCACTTTGAAAAAAACTGACCTGGGTGTACATTTTTAATGTCAAGGTAGAAAACATTTGAGAACTGTTTTTCAGGGTCAATGGAGGTTATAGTTCCGAATATTAGAAATAATAAAAAACTGTAATACCCGACTTGTGTTCCCGCCGGTAGAAGTGCGGTATATTGATGGGATTACTTGTACCGAACTTTTTATACCACTAATTATGAAAATGTGAATAATTCCTTCTCTTTCGGCACAACGCAAGCATAGCATGGTCGCAGGGGTTTAAATAGGATTTGTTTATGTGTGTTTTTTTAACTTGGAACAAAGTTATTGTAGCTTTTATTGTCGTTTATAAGAATTTATAAAATTTAAAAGTGGTTTATTAACATTTGTAACATTGTGTGCTTTTGGAGAAAATACATAGGCATCGGCATCTGTACTAATGGCTTGTTTATTAAAATAGAACAACCTAATACATTATTTTTTTTCAACACATTCCATACAATATAACAATTTATAAGGATATCTTACATTTAAAGCACTAACAGAATATAGAAACTAGTAGAAGAAAGTATGAAAGAGAAACGGAATAAAATAATAAAAATAATAACGTGCATGGATGAACGTTCTTAACTTTCAAGATGCTCCAATAGCTTTTGTTTAAATGCAATTTAGTAATCTCTCTCTCCCCCCCCCCCCCCCCTCTCTATCCATGACCTTTTAATAATTTTGGCCAAAGGTTATGATTTTCGATCTTTTTTTGATAGAAAAGTATTTTTGTGTGGTGATTGGTTTTCGAACTAAAGCGAAACTTAAACTTGGATGAAATAATACTTCCATCATAATTTGCTATATATTTTCCCTGTGCAGCTGATAATATAATCGAACAAATCAAGTATTTTTAACAGTTTAGTTTTTAGTAATCGGTTTTCTCTTACAATTTAATGAAATTAATTCAAATTAACAATTCACAATTTTCGTACTACTTACATTTTACATCAAGTTGAACGGGGTTGCTTTCTCCGTCGCCCTCCTGGTTGTGCCCGACGCAGGTGTAGAGTCCAGTGCGAGCCCTCGTAATGGACTGCAAAACCAAACTCTGGTTGCTCACTATCGTGTTAGTCTGGATATTGTTATAAAGTTGTTTTCCCTGTAGGAGAAAGTCTGTGTAAGTACTAAAATCTCTGAAGGTATTAAATATTGAGAAAAGCCGAGCCGTAAGTTGGTCACAAAGCTGGTATGGAAACTTTACTGCCCTTATATTATAGCATCGTTTACAGAGAGCGACGTTTAAGTCTCCTCTCTTTATAGGATTGTGGTTTCTATAGACAGCGATAGATCTAAAAATGAGCGGAGGAGAAAGAAAAGTTGATATTTATTTGGTGAGATCACACAAATACGTAAGTCTGACTTATTGAAATAAAAATATTCATAGGTGTCTCTTTAAGCTAAATAATCTTTCTCTAAATATCCTAAACAACAAGAGACATGTTGCTATATTCGATTATAATAAAATGAAAGTTTCCGAAACAGTATATATCGCATGATCTACTGACCTCAAATCAGAACGTTTGACAGGGTTCCCACCAACATTGGAATTTTGAATTCCCTGACTTTCCATGACTTTCCAGGAACAAAATTTAAATTTTCCAGGACCAAAATATGAAAATATAGTACGTTCCAATACGACTTTGTATATAAGTGGATATTAATGTATTTGTATTATCATCAGATCGGCGTGGAAAAAATATGAGAAAACCATTAAAGTAATTTTTGTTGTTATTTATTTTAAATAATGAATAGTTAAAATTACACCTATATTTCTTAGCGAAATATATAAAATTCAAATCTTATAGGTAATAACTTCCACATTCACTTAGTAGATTGGAAGTATGGTAATCGTAAAAAAAATTGAAATCTTTAACATTGGAAATGTATGTTCGTATATGGGGGTCGAGTTACCAGTTTTCGTTCAAGGTCAAAAGACAGCGGTGTCGCGGTGGAGTGAGACTGTCGTATATGCAACGGTTGATATATGCAAATGTAATATGGGTTGCATATATTACAGAGTGTCAAGTTACCAATTTTCATTTAAGGTCGAAATACAGAGGTGTCGCAATCGAGAGTGGATTGTAGCTGAAAAAAGTTTATATTTTATGCGAGGTTTTATGTATGGTGTTATCATTTTCAATGTCCCGATGGTTGCAAGAACTGCGAAACCTGTGAATTTCTTTTTCTCGAAATAGGCTTAGAATGTCATGGAACGTCGAGATTTCAAATTTGAGCGAAAAAAAATGTGTTTGTCGGTTTGGCTGTCTGTCTGTAACTTTTATTGTCCGCACGTTTTCTCCGGAACGGTTTAAGATATTGACTTAAAATTTTGTACACGTATACATTATAACGAGATCTGGAAATGGATTGTTCTTGAACATATTCGCTGAAGGGTTGGGGGGCAAATAGGGGTAAATAAGGGGAAATAAGTAAAGCAAGCCGGTAAGAGTACAGAAACTTGAAATTTGGTGTATGTACTAGGAGCCAAGGCCTCAAAATTGTTTATAATATTTCCTATCCCCACCACCCCTCCACTTTCAAGGGGTCGAAAAAAAATTGAGATATTCACTTGAAATTTGGCATACGTACATATTATATTGACATAAGGAATTAGATTATATTTTGGTATTATTCCGTTGAAGAGTTAAATTAGGGGTAAATAGGGGAAGATAAATAAAGCAATCTGCTACGAGTACAGAAACTTGAAATTCGGTGTATGTACTAGAAACCAAGACATCAGATTTTTTTATAATATTTTTTGGTACAAATATGTATTATAATGACATCGGAAACTAGATTATATTTTGACATGATTCTGTTGATGGAGTGGGGGAGAAGTAGAGGTAAATAGGGAAAAATATGTAAAGCAAACTAAGAGTACAGAAACTTGGGATTTGGTGTATATACTAGAAACAAAGGCCTCAGATTTCTTTCTAATATTTTTTATTCTATGGCCAATAATATCCACATACTAAAGTCAAATATAGTTTCCCATTAAAGTGACTTGGACGAGAAATCTGAATGTGGAAGTAGTGATTCCTTAGGCAGCGGTTTTTTTGTACAGTTGAAAGTCAGTGCAAAATATTTTACGTGATGACTGGAATTCCAGGATTTTATTGAAATTTCTTGAATTCCCTGACTTCTCCAGGACTACATTTTGGATTCCCTGACTTTACCAGGTTTCCAGGTTTTTCCAGGTTGGTGGGAACCCTGTTTGATTGGTTATGGAAGGATCTTCTCATACACATTACTCTATTATTATTTTAGAGATAAGTATTAGACGATGATGCGATAGTAGGGCTAAAGTTACTACTAAACTTTTTTAAGATCGATACTGACTTCTCGTAGGGAGGAAATCTTTTGATAATCTTCTCCAGAAAATATATTTCATTAATTGATCTGTACCTCAAGGTTTCTTCCTGATCTTTTAAAAAGCGAAAGCATGATGATATAGCGAATCATACACAGTCATTTAATTAAGCGCCCTGTCTAATTAAAAAAAAAGTGGTTTGTTGCCGTATCTAGCTTCTGTTGAAGAAAATAACATTACAATGACTCAACACGATTCTAGATCAAGAAAATCCATAGCAACTGTATCCTGCTAGTTCTTAGACTTAATATACAGAAATCTTGATGTAAGAAAATTACTGCAGCGATACTATTCGATACTGTTACTGTGGATAAACATTTTTCCTCAACAAAGCTACTAAAGCTCGGTATAAATGATAATATAATGCAACGGATACATTCGGAGATATAATAACATTTTTGTAATACCTGTACTGTAAGTGGATCATTATTAACAGATTTTTATTAGAGTAAGCTGAACTTACAATTCATTTACTGGTTGCCGTGGTTACATGGCTGTAATATTCACTTACAGTCCGACGTGGGCTGTAAGTGAATATTACGTACTAGTTATTATTTACCTGCTCAGATCAACAGAAATTTTAGGTAAAAAAATCTATTGTTGAAACCAAGCATTTCATGCATACACAAAAATGAAGATATTATTTTAAGCATCTTCACTATTTATGGAAATGTGAAAAGTACAATTATTCATATTATCAACAGTCAAAATTAATGTTAAATTTTTCTGTATTTCTTTAATTACTTCAGGACCATCTAGTGGAGTATTCTCCATATTATCCGAGAGATCATTATCAGATGTTTGACGAGATGAACCGGCTTCTAGGTTGCTAATGTTGAAAATCTTGTTCGCTACTTGTATTTTGTTCGTTAAAGATTCCGCCACATAACTTTCTGCTACTGCCGAGGACTTCCACCCACCGTGCTTTTTCAACGCAAGAACGTCGACTCCGCTGTTAGCCAAAAGAGTTGCCGAGGTTCTGCGAAACGAATGTCCACTGTAATTTTTTGCATTTTCCAAATTTAAAAATGTTGCAATATCAGACGGAATTTTAGCGAAAATATTTCTCCCAACTGGTTGGTTAACGCATTTCCCATTTTTATATCTCAAGAATAATCTTTTATTTTCTGAATTTTTTGGTCGCAGACTCATATATTTCCTGAATAATTCCAGACAGTGGAAATTGTCACTGTCTACGATAGTGAAACTTCTTGAAAGGTGATTTTTAGAATCAGGTATTTTGATAAGTATAACGCTTCCTTTATCAACAATATCGTCTACTGTTACCTTGCATAATTCATCTTTGCGGCAGGCTCCCGCAATTCCCATAATAGCAACGACCTTCTTCATCAGATATGTTTGGTCAGATGCTTCACTCAAAAATTTTACAATTTGTTCTATAGTGAACACCTCACTTTTTTTGGGACGATATCCAATATTTTTGTTTTTTAAAAATGTCCTTAATTTGGCATATTTTGAAATGTCAACATTATCATTTAAGGAGATGGTTGACCGCAGCATGGACTATTCGCACCATAAGCTGGCTGGAGATGTATATTTTTTAGATTTCTCTAGAAAACATGCGAGTAAAACCGCCTCACTGGTATGAATATCCACATATTTAGCGTCGCACCACTTTCTAAATACGTCATATGTGATTTCGTACCTTTTTTTAGATTTCCCAGGTAGAGGCGATGTACAAGCAATATTTGCAGCTTCTTCGATATCCATAATAGTATTTTCTCAAAAACTGCTTGTCAAACTTGCCGTTTCAACGAGTTGTTTATCTATTAGGCTTTCTTTTGTTAATTTCTAGTATATACGATATATATATTTATTTAAAATATTAAAATTCAATTTTGACAGGTAGTTGTCAATAATTTAAATTTAACTCATTAATTACTTTTCTTTGATTTTCGCAGGTATTACAAAAAACTATTTACTAACCGCGAACAGTAAGTGACTTTTCAGGTCTCGAATGTTTAGGAAACCTCAGACCTACGGGCCTCGGTTTCCCAAACTACATTCTCGACCTGAAAAGTATCACTTACAGTTCATGGTACGTAATATACTATTAAAAGGGAAATTAAAATACTACTTATAAGTAATTGTTATTACAGTAGTCTCTGGAAAGGCCAAAACAACAAAAATTTTTATTTTAGTGGTATATATTTTGTATCACCGTACCTTGGAAGTTACAGAAATCGTGGTTCAAATTGTAATACACCGTACTTCAAAGAGTTAAGGTCATTTCAAGGTCAAATCATTAGATTTCGACAGAAAAATTTGAAAAAAAATTGTATATAGGTTTTTGAGGTCGCTGAATCCAAATCCGACGTCGATTTGTCGGTATCAGGTCGCGTTGAGGTCATTTCAAGGTCAAATTATTAGATTTCGACAGAAAAATTTGAGAAAACCTGACAAAAATATTCACCTGTTATTTCGCGATTTTTCCAACTGTCTTACTAGATCGTTAAGTTACTCTCACGTTGTGAACTTGGTCTATTTTTCAAATCAAACACATTTAATTTTACGAGCGTGTCCATATCTTGTAATCGAGGGTGTTGTAGTCCTAATGTCCACTTTATTCTCATATGCTACAAAAAATGGATTCTTTTGCCAGCCTGAACCATTTTGCTTTCCTAGACATTTGGTCGAAAATAAACTTTTTGGACAAAGTGTCCGATTTCAATATACAGCTATTTTCGTAGCATCAGAAGTACCTTTTATGGGACCACTTTGAAAATAAGAATATATTTACGGTAGATCTACTCCTATTTATGACATCGCTCCTTTGTAAATTTTTTAAAGTGCATTTTGATTTCATTAATCATTTTTAAAAATGTTTAAGTCATTCCTTATGCATCTTTAAATTTTATAAATGAATGATGTAATAAATAAGAATAAAACTACTGAAAAGCATTTTTTCGGCAAATTAGTCTTTACCTGCTGCCTCGTCAAGTGCGATGTCGGTGACAACTGTCCCGAAAGGGAATATGTAGAATGATCCGCTCATCAGCTTGTGGAGGTACAAATCAATATTTATATACCACAAATCTAGCTTTTACGCGATCGTATACATGTTACACATCTTATACATCCTCTGCTTATGCATGAAATAACAGGTGAATATTTTTGTCAGTTTTTCCGCCATTCAACCTTGAAATAACTTTAATACGACCTGATACCAACAAACCGACGTCGGATTTGGATTCAGCGACCTCAAAAACCTATGTACAAATTTTCTTCAAATCTTTCTGTCGAAATTTAATGATTTGACCTTGAAATGACCTTAACGCGTCCTGATACCGACCTGTGTGGCTGTGTTAGTTTTATTAGTATTCTAGCGTGATGATAATCAGATCAACAGTACATAAAAACAATAGGTAATTGCTTGCTTTTTCATGTTAAGCATCAAATATCAAGTGCCTGATAGTTATCTACAAAATATCCAAAATAACATTTTTAAGCAGCGTAGTTTAATTATTCACTTTTAACAGTTATGGGTCAATTTCATTGTAGAATTAACTTATTCCCAGTGTAATACTAAGCAAACTCCGAGAGGATCATTCGTCATAGTTATTGATAAACTTAGACGTAGCCATAGAGCTGTACTTACGTTGTGCCTCCAACTAACTTTGTAAACCCACGGATTTGATTTGATGTTACATTCGAAGTAAACGTCGACGCCTTCTTTGATGGTACTCCCATTTAATGTACTCCCAAGTTCCAAGGACACCAAAGGGACATCTGAAATAAATAAAATCGGTAAGATGATATATTTGCTCTCATATTATTCATTACTTGCTACTGGTGCAAAATAATGCATTTTAAATGGAATAGAATACATTTATTAATATCACAAATGCCATGGGGTAAGTCAATAAACATATTAGCCGATAAAGATTATCATTATATTACACTATTTACTTATAAACAAGAACACTCACGAACACATGTATGTATATTATACTCCCACATATTCATTTGAAACACCATGCAAATAGTTAATAATAATTTCACTCTTATAGTCCAATAATTATAAAGATTTCCATAACAAAAAATGTTATCTGAGATTTTCCTTCAGTAACTGTTAGTGGAGGGAATATACATCACAAAACCACAAAAAAATCAGTTCTGCGGGTACCGCGTAACCCCCCCCAAAGAACCACCCCATCTGTGAAAAAGCCTTATTTTACTGATAACTCGTCAACCGTTGTAGATATAAAAAATTGCTTATCATAAAAAAGAAAGCTTGACTAATTGCCTAAAAAAGGTCCTCTTGTAATTTTCTTGTATATGCCATGGTTTTCGAGAAAATCGATATTGAAAAAAATTGCAAAATTTGTATTTTTAATGAGCACGAATTTTTGTTTATTTGAATTTTTTTGCGCGCGGCCTAAAAATTCAATTGCTCGAAAACCAAACATGCTAGGAAGAAAAATCAAAATGGGTTTTAAAGGGGATACAAAATACTCTTTTGTGTTTCCATTTTTGATGGCTATTGATATCTGTTAGTTTATAAAAATAACAATATAATACAAGTTACCTCTTTATTTGTTGCACTTTTAACTATTCACAGGCCCATAAAAATTGCTGATTTTAATATAAGTTATAAATACATTATATTTTAGTTCAGGGTAGTACTTCAATGCAGAAAAATTTAGGAATAAAAATATTCTCATTTACAGATTTACCAGCATGTTGAAGTTAGCCAAATTTTGGCCAATTTTTTATTGTTTCCTAAAAATAAAAAAAGACCCAAACATCTTGAAAATTTAGCTCAATTTTTTTTTTAGTTTATATATCATATAACGATTGTTTCTAATTATGTAATAGTTAAAAAATTGTACTAAAAAAGTATTATAAAAAAATTGAATATGCAGCCTTTTTTTGGATTTTAACATGCTGCTAAATTTGGAAATATGAATATTCTTATTCCTAACCTTTTCTGCATTGAAGTACTACCTTGAACTAAAAGATAATGCAGTTATAACTTATATTATATTCAGTTTTTTGATGGACCTGTGAATAGTTAGATGCGCAAAAAATCAAGAGATAACTATATTACATTGTAATTTTTATACACTAATAAATATTAATAGCCCTCAAAAATGGCAGCATAAGAGAGTATTTTATATCCCCTTTAAAACACATTTTGATTTTTCTTCCTAGCTTGTTTGGTTTTCGATCAATTCAATCTTTTCTATAGGCCGCGCGCAAAAAATTCAAATAAATGAAAATTAGCGCGCATTCAAAATACAAATTTTGCAATTTGTGTCAATATCGATTTTCTCGAAAACTATGACATATGCAAGAAAATTACAGGAATCTCAGATAACATTTTTTGCGAGCTTCTGGCGTATTTCTTACTTTACCGACTGGACTATTATTATAGTATTCATTAACAAATATTAGCTATGCTAAACATTAATTAGTATGATTTAAAAATACTTCCACCAAACGAAATGCACTTGTCATATTCAATGTTCTTAAAGTTGATAATTTTCTCTAAAATTTTTAAAGCACTAAAATTTTATTATACATATAATACTAATCGTAATAATATAGTATGGATTAAATTTGTATAATGTTAATCTGTGCATATCGTACTACAAATCAAAGCTGTGACGTGTGAAATAACTGAAATAAATTTTATGTATTTATTTTTTATATATTTTTAATGGCCTTAATATATTACCATTCTGGCGGAGTTTGGCTATTGCTAACACCGCGCCACCGAGCCTATTTCTATTTTGTTTTTCAAATTTTAATGTTTCAAAAATATACAGATTAGGAAGGGTCAACATTTTATTTTGGGTAAATGATGTTCTACAAAATTCTCTAATACTCATTATATGGAACGCATGCCTCTTTTTTTTAACACAAAAGCTCTACTTCCAGGTGCTGAATATTCTCAAAAAATAAGTCTGTGCCGATTTCAAGATTTAAAATTACAAAAAAAGAGTGTCTAAAGTGCTGATTTAGCGCAATCGTTTTAAAACAAAACAACTTGCACAATTATTGCATATAGTTGCAACGGATGTTTTCCAATCTGGGGATAGATCTATATTAATTACTGAATATTTAAGTGACGTTATAGACGAAGAACTAGCTATGAAAATTAAAAATGATAAGGTGTAGAGAAATGTTTTACGTTCATGGCTCTGCAGCCAGAAGTCTATGCCGAGGGCATATACGTAATTTGCAAACGCATAAGGTATAGCCAATATGATTCGATAATATTCTAACAGAATCTTCACAGGCTTATATGTCTCACTGCTTATTGGTAAAGTGGAGACGTAGAATGTGCACAGAAAAGCCTCAAGAGTTTCTGCAATTAACTGGTTTTTTGAAGTTTAAAACCACTATTCACGACTGATCCTATTCAGTGCAAAAACGCCGAAAATTTTCCTTACCCTTCTTGTGTGTAAAACTGTTGCAAAATAAAACGAACACACAGCCCATTTGCCTTCGCCCGCAAATGTAGTAAACTGCAGACGTACTAGGATAACTACGTCTGAACTTTACTCTCGTTTTCATTGGTCCTATTATTCTTAAAAACCAGAAGCGGTCAGCTATGCCTTATGCATCTGCAGATTACGTACATGCCTCCCAGGGAGGAAAGCGTGGGCGAGAGGTCAAATGTGTTAATTTTTAATCAAAATAAAATCTTTGAGTGCAGCTATGAAATTTTGTGTAGTTATAGTTTTTAATTGTAAAAATAAATAAATAAATGCGATGTAATTTTAAAATAAGAAATATTATCCAAAAACTACACCCGTATAGGATTCGAACCGAGATATCCGCTGTGAAAGTCGTCGCTTACCGCAATGTGCTACGGTCGGAGTGGACTTGATATTTTAATTAGTCTCGTCGGAAAAAGCAAAACATGATATTTTTAAATGTTCATCACTAAATAAATACATCAGCAGGAAGGCCTCCTAATGTCGATATCGAAAGATCAAAATTGGCATTTTCACGGCATCGTTAATTGCATGGGCGAAATCGAAAATTCGAGCTGGCAGAAGTGAACGAAAAATAGCATTTTTTGACATTTCGCGAATTTGATTTGTTTTTTCCATTAATGTCACTGATACCATTAATAACCTGAAAACCCGGAAGAATAGGAAAATTTTAAATATAAAAACAAAATCTCCAGAACTGCACCTTGAGATTAAAATTTGAACAATTTTCTTACAACTTTATTGAATTTTTGTTTTGCTGAATTAGTACACGTGATGTATATTTTTTTCAACAGGATAAATTTGCATATTAAAAGTTTTATCCTGGTTCATTGCTATTTTTTTATTGTTGAAACAATGATATAGCGCGAGTAGATTTGAGAAGCAGAAGTTTGCTAGTAGAATCGGTTATGTGTATCACTTGCAATAATAATAATGTCAGCAAAAGCAACATACACATAACAATACCTTGTAGTACGCCAATATCGAAAATAATGAAATTGTGTACACTTTAGATAAGGATAGCATCAACTCTGAATTTCCATTAGAATCAAAAGTATGCCTGTCTGATTCATAATCTGTAAAAATCCAAAAGTAATAAATGGTTATAGTTGTGGTGGGAGTTCTGCACTCCAAGCCTACAAAATATATCTTTCTTTATCCTGATCTCTAATTTAAATTGGACTACAACAATTATTTGTCTACAAAAAATTATGCTTGGACCATAAGTGAAACACATAACATATAACTAGTATCTACATGACCCCTAAATCCGAATAACCACACTCTCTTCGCGTTTCTTCCATTATAGGCATGCGACAGCTTGTCAGATCAGGTTTCTCGGGTAGGCAGTATGGAGTTTGACCATTCATTTCTTTTCATTTGCAAGGGTTCTCAACACAATAGCAACATATATTTCTCGCCTACCCTTCACTAACTACTCGCAAATCCCCGAAACCACCCCCTTCTTATATCTCTGGCTTCTGGGCTTGTCGGGAATCGTTGAATTGAGGTTTTTGACAAGATTTCGGTATTGTAAAGCAAGTTGAGTGCCAAGACATGCCAGTCACCTCCATGGTTAAAAACTACTCCCTCCCCTAATACTAAAATCATCCCAAAAATCCAAACTTTGTGAAAACTGTTTATCCCCGTTTTCGAGGTTGCTCAACACCATGACAACATAATTTCCTCCCCCACCCTTCACTGAACCACCCTCAAATCCCCAAAACCAGCCACTCTTAATCCAACGAGTCCCCATATGACCAGTAGCAAGAGATATTACAAGGGGGTGGTTTTGCGGATTTGAGGGTGGTTCAGTGCCATCGCGTTGAGCGCCCTCGAAAACGGGGAACAGTTTTCACAAAGTTTGAATTTTTAGAATGATTTTAGCATTAGGGGAGGGGGTAGTTCTTAATCCCGGGGGTGACTGTATGTCTCAGCACCCAATTTGCTTTATAATACCGAAATCTTGTCAAAAACCTCGATCCAACCACATGCCCAGTAGCCAGAAATGTAAAAAGGTGGTGGTATCGGGGAGTTGGGGGTGGTTAGTGGAGGGTAGGGGAGAAATGTATGCAGCTATCGTGTTGAGCACCCTTGCCAATGAATAAAAACAAATTTTTATCAATTTTGAAATTTTTGGGGAGATTTTAGTATCAGGGGAGGGGGGTAGTATCAACCCCCGGGGTAGATAATATGTTCGATGGTCAAAGTCGATACGGCCTACCCAAAAAATCTGATCCTTGTCACAACACTTTTGATGTTTTTGCAACTTTTTTATGGACTACATACTTTCTTCCAGTATTCTAAATACAGAGTAGCAGATGAGAGATTATATAATAATCTTATTAATTGTAATAGTTTGTCTCCCTTTGATGTACTTGCTCTCTTTATTCAACAAAATAAACATATTCTTGATTATATCATCGATTTTTGGAAGAAATAAATTTGTGAGTGAATGTTTGAATAGGTTAGCATCATATCCTCTCCGGTCCTCCCTCTGTTGCACCCATTAATTTATAGCGGTGCTCTCAATTTGCTTGTTACTAAAAAAAAAAATAAATGTCCTGATAGACGCAGGGCGAGAATCGTGTGTCCCTGCTTTTTCTCCTTTGCTGATCTTATCTTCAATACTTGCTTCTTTTGTGTCGCTAAAGGTTAGCCGGAGTAAATAATACTTGAATTAGTGGCTATTTATGGCTAATAACCAAATACCAAATGTATAAAGAAACTATAGGTTCGAGCTCATACCTCGTGAATTTATGATTCCTGAGTACTGTGTATGCATTTTAAACACTTTCGTTCTCTTTTATTATATCTCATTAAAACCATTTGTAATATCTCAGGAATTATAAACAGCTGCAACACAACTTTAGATCGATTTTTGAAAATAAGAAATTGATAACCGTTTTGAGTGTATCTGAATTGAAACAAGTTAATCGTTATATACTCTTCGCCTATTTACTGCACTCTTTATCTTTGTTTTATAATTGTTGCACATTCTATAGGATACTCTTCGCAGTATTTTTTGTAAATAATATCAGTTTTAGATATTTTTAGTTTAATTACAAAACAAAACAAAAATGATGTAAAATTATTATTTTTATTTAAAAAAATGTATAACTTTCTTATTTATCGATCGATTTTGCTCAAAAACAATAGGGTTCTTTCCTCTAGCCAACACTAAGTGACTGTCAAAATTTCAATGCAATCGGACTTTTCGTTCTTAAGTTATCGTGCTAAAAGAAACGTGACGGACGGACAGACAGACAGACGAACAGACAGACTGACAGGCGGACGGATATTTTGAAAGTTGTTTAGAATTCGATCGCCAACGCAGTGATATGAAAATTTTTTCTCTACGAGCAATATTCCCGCTTTTAGTAATGTGCGATCGAATGCAATATACTCTTCGTTTTGTAGTTGCGAAGAATATAATAAAATATGAATTCTAATAGACTAAGTAAAATAATAATTTTTGGAATATTTCTGCTCGATATAAGTTTTGATTGAAAATAAAATGGGCATCCGGGGTGGCCGTTGCTCATTTCGCAGATTGCATAAAGTTTTTGAATAGGAATGAAAAGTATCCAGCGATGAAATACACTTCCATATAAGGTAACATCTCTACATACGCTATTTGTTAGTATATAAAAGATGATATCTTCATTTTTCCATTTGATACAAGAAAAGCGCATCTTGGAGCTAAGAGCACACGCCATAAATGCAGCGACGGTAATTTTTCTTCGTTTAAAAATAAACGCTGAAGGAGCTGGCATTTTAATAAAACCGTAAAACTATTTCAATACGAGTTGCACATTATAAAAGCGAACGTTAATATGAAGTTCAAAGGTTATTTGTCGCAAGAATATTTTAATTCAGTGCCATAAATAAATCTGCAATTCGTCGACGTGCTTGAAACGAAGTCTGAAGAGTAATATTGAGCCATAATAAACAGAGTAACAAGTTTTTCATTTACGATTGAGCATGTAAAAAGTTAGCTCGACATGAAAGTTTTACAACTGGAATTGCAGAATTTTGAAACTCATCGCCGTCAGTCTCCATAACATGTACATAAAGCCGTAACTTAAGAGGAAATGAACATCCTTTACATCCGACAGTCTTTTTGTGCCATTTACGGCTTTTGCACAATGAGGCTTACGCTTCAAATTTGTGTACAGAGTATTCACAATTTATGTGTCACTGCGGCTATTTTGAGCACATTATGCAGAGCTGCGAAAATGCCAAAAGCTATCATAGCCCGGGAGGCAGCAAGAGATTTTTCGCATTAATATCTATAAAGCTAGATTTTTTCAAAAGAAATTTTAGTTAGTATCCATAATGAAGAAGCAATTCTACCAAACTCTTAGTGGTGCATAAATGAGTAAAAAATTAAACAATGTGTTGCAAAAAAACAGATGGACGAAAATTTTGTTTTTCGAATTGTCACGAATTGTCAAAAATTGACGATTGGCCTTCGCTCCTGCCGGCCCCAATTTTCGATTTTCACCTCGCGATTCACGTTGTACGGTCATTGCCGACCTTGTCCTCGCCATCGAGACATAGAACGGGCCTCCTATCGCCGTATTTATTCAGTTATTACCTGTAAAAAGTTGACTTGCGGTCGTGCTAATCGGCGACTATTTTAAGTGGTTTCCCGAGTTTGAATCCCGCCCGGAGATACTTTTTTTTTCGTTTTCAATTTTTTGGTAGATAATTTTTATTCTATAATTGCTATTGAATCCGTTCTATTGCATTTCTCAGAGAAGTTTTGCATTTTTCGCCGCGGAATATTAATCTGCACTATTTCGATTAAAAATCACATTCTACCTACGCAATAGGGTGGCTACATCTTTGGTAGAAGTTGCAAAAACGGCAATACGTAGTCAAATCACGACAATTTTATTCCTCATTAGTATTAATAAACAGACAGTATTTTTATAAATTACCTAAAAAATAACTGAAATTTATTCAGAATAATTTGTGGTTTTACTCGGCATAAATTCGATAAAATCATCGGCTAAACTCATAAAACAGTTATCCAGGCCACCAGAAAATATGTTCCATAAGCTTATACTGCTCTCGAGAAGCAGCGTTGTACCACGCACACTGATATTTCACTAAAGGATGAGAATCAATGGTGCTTCTCACGGCCTAGCTATATTAAAGGTATGTGAAGCAAACGTGCTTCTCATGGGTGCAAGTAAAAAAAAGTACTTTCGGTTCACTCAAGATAAGATTGCATTATCTCTAACATTTCTATCCACAACGTCTCTATACCATCTGAAATTTTTATACATGCTTTTTATTATCGAAAATTGAATAAAAAGAAGGAATTGAAATGATGGAAACTAAATTTTTACGCAATCGGGAAGTAAATTCTGAACGTTACAGATCGTTTTATGCCCGAATGTGATTTTTAATCGAAATATTGCAGATTAATATTCCGCGGCGGAAAATGCAAAACTTCTCTGAAAAATGCAATAGAACGGAGCGAATAGTAACTATAGAATCAAAAATATCTGCCAAAAAATTGAAAACGAAAAAAGTATCCCCGGGCGGGATTCGAACTCAGGAAACCACTTAAAAATAGTCGCCAATTAGCACAACCGCAAATCAATTTTTCAAACGTAATAACTGAAACAAATAAGGCGATCGTCGACCTGTTCTATGTCTCGATGACGAGGAGAAGGTTGGCAATGACCGTACAACGTGAATCGTGAGGTGAAAATCAAAAATTGGGGCCGGTAGGAGAGAAGGCGAATCGTCATTTTTTGACAATTCGTGACAATTTGAAAAACGAAATTTTCGTCCATCTATTTTTTGCAACATGTTTAATTTTTTATTTATTTATGCACCACTAAGAGTTTGGTAGAATTGCACCTTCATTATAGACAGGTACTATCTAAACTCTCTTTGGAAAAAAATCTAGCTTTATAGAAATTATTTCACGAAAACTGTCGCTGCCTCCCGGGCTATTAGTGTAGCAGATAGAACTTTAAAATGTGGAGGATTTTTTTAGAACAAAAACATACTTATTAAAAAACCTTAAGACACTAGAATTACGTCTTTTCTGTGATAGTGACAATTGTTATGATCAGGGCTGCTTTTTATTTTAATTTTCACTTTAGAGTACTGTCAGTTGTCAACGCAGCAACGCCTACTTGCAGACATATTCTTTGTTATATGTTTCGAGAAAATTTTAACGTACGATATAAATTCTTAGTTTGAAACTAATGTAATTTTTGAAGAATTAAAAAAAAATTGCAAAAACTGCCAACATCTAGACGTTAATAATCATGAATGTTCGCATATCTCCACCCAGAGAGTAATATGGGGCTATAGCCTTTTGATAAAATTAATATCTATGGTATTTAATATTCAGTATCTTAATTTAAAAAACTAATCATTGAGTCAAACTCAGATTAAGGAGTGAATTTTAATAAATTTTTTATTAATTTCTTGCACTTTGTATATAAATTTAAAGTTTGTGCAAAGAATTAATATTCAGCCATGCGATAAATTGCTTCTTTTGGAGCAGTAAAGTGATGTCGAAGGTCCCTTCGATCATGCCGGTTTGACTATATAGTCGTAGCGTCAAATTTACATAAACAAAATAGAACAAGTGTTAATGCGGCGCCCGCTCAAAAACGCCCGACATCCACGCTGACGATGCTATTTGTGATGTTTATGGCCCTTTTAACCACACACATAACAAACACGGAGGGGTTGCTTTTGGCTACAGTCTATCTTTTTTTTATTATTTTTCGATTATTCTACAGTATGTATAGACATGTATGAATGCAGTTACAACCCAGGCAGTTTTGAAGCGTATACAATGAAGGATAGTATAAAAGAGAAAAGAGATATTTACTAAATGTTCTCGTTTTGAATACCATTACTGTCGATACAATTAAGATAAAAATGAAATAAATAAATAACTTTTGTAGTTGAATAAGTAGTATTTTACACCAATTAGTCACTCGAATATTTATTGTTTTTGAAGTTTTTTTTCTATTTATATCTATAATACTGTCAATGCAGTTTCTTGAAAATCAAATTGTTTGGTATATGCTATAATATAATCATATTTACATAATCAGCTTCACAACTTTAGAAGTACATTTATTTTTCAACCCCTAAAAAACAATCCCCAACACATTTTTCTAGTTTTTGGCGACTATTTTAGAAATTTGTAGAATTTTATCATCTCAAAAATTACAAATGGTCCGCTGTACAACGTCTATGTTAGTCAGTAAAGTAGCCAAAGTTCCTCTAAATGAGTGACCTATGTGTTGCCATTAATGGATATGGCACAAGCTGGTTTTAATACTTTCCTGGATCATATCGTAGAAAGAAACATGAAACTTAATGCTAATTTTGGACCTCCCATTGATAAGCTTTTTTCTGTTTTCAGAAATCAAATACTATTATCTTCAGAAGCCATAATTGAGAGTTTCCGCGCCCATACTTTTTCTGAATTCGTACCGAGTTGCAACTTTATAGAGGATTACCGTAAGTGTATTTTTACATTGTGTTTTCTAAGAACAAATGTGTTTAATAATTGCCATTTCTATCTAACCGATTAAACCGTAGAGGCCTAGCTTAACAATTTATAAATCCGAAATATAAAAGTTGTGAAATTAAACAGTAGGGAGTGGTGAGTATATATATTAATAATTATACCTCCAGGAATAATGCGCTTTGCAACAGAAAACTGTATATTTGAACACTAATAATGACGTTTAATGAAGGAAACAGTTTCAAAAAATGGAATTTCATTGGCTACCACTTTAATGAGTGAAATAGTTGATGATATCATTATTTGATTAGATATCGAGCATTTTAGTGCGAGGGATTTAATCTTTGCCAGTTTGCACGAATTATATTACTATTTGGCAACATTGCTAGGGAAAAAGTGTATAGATAAAATTTTAGCATCAGAAAACAATAAGACGTTAAAGCCATACGTATGTACTGTACTGGATTAACCTGTGGTTGAAAAGTTTACTTCTCCAATACCTTCGACTAATCGCAGGACAAGTAAAGCCATATATGCCATATTTATGATTAATGAAAGAAATAGCACAGTTCCATTAAAAAAAAATCCATAGGACCCCTACGGAAATGAAAATAAAATTCAGTTTTTTTGAAAAAAAAAAACTAAAAATACTGGTACCTATCAGTAATTCAAACAACTGTTTTCTTCTTTACAGACAAGTCTACAACCTTACTAATAATTTCCATAGCCTACTTAGTAATTTTCTTACATCGCATTCATCTGACGCGGCCATTTTAAAAAAATTAAAAAATTGTTCGTATCTCACTTATTTTTTGGAATTTTTTACATCTGAAAAAACTGTTGCACTTTGAAATTTATGTTTAATGAGAAACCATAAAAAAATATATTTATTCCATTTAAGAAAAAAAAGTTGATGTCACTTCCGGTTCAACCGGAAGTGATATTTTCATTCCTGTTAGTCTAAAAGTAGCTTATTATTGTCTAATTTATGTGTACCAAAAACCAAATTATTAAATACAAAAACAACCAAAATATTGGAGGCGTACATTGACTCGTGGCCACCCGTTATGTACTGACTTGTCAAAACACCGTTGTGTGTAGTCGTGACCAATAACGATATCTAATGACTGAAATAATCGAAATAAAACAATCACCTATTATTGTCAGTTTATAATTAATTAATTTAAGCGGTGACAAGAGGTAAAATTAAAATCTAGTTGAAATGATACAAAATATGAGATTTTATTACCGCAAAACATGATATTAATTAGAGGAGTACATGATATGCCTCTAAAATTAATTAACCACAAATGTAGTTACAGGTAACTTAGTGTGTAGTGTAGCGATACGATCTAATTTACGGAACACAGATAGACAAAGTCGCCCAGCTTTAAAGCATGTTGGTTGAGGCAGCGGTAGACCAGTTAAATGCGAAGTAGCAGGAGACGAAATATGAAATTGACGGGACTGGGTAATTTAAAGCAAAAGCACAAAGAAACACTTATTTCAAATAGGCTATTAAATAGAATATGCGCGAAGAATAATATCCTTTATTTCTGCTTTCATAATTTGATATTATTCTCAAATATTAGATTCAGCTGTATGACTACAAGGAAGTGAATCTTTTTGTTATACAGTGGGCACGTGAAGGTTGGAATAAATTCGTTAAAATAGTTACAAAACAAGTGACAAAAATTCGCTCAGACCCGTCGAATTTTAAATACATTTCTCAATCTGTGTATTTAAAAAAAGTGCTGCAAATATTTTTTTTTAAAGTTATGACGTCATCGCCATTTTTTTTGGCAACCCCCATTTTTTTAAAATGTCATTTGAAAGACCACATTTTTCTGCATACAGTACATTAAATTCTAGGGAGTATTGCATGACGAAAGTATCGAGAAAAAAACATTTAACATTAATAGAACACATTCATTACTTATCGTCGAATCTTTATGCAACACTTTTTTTTGTGTTTACGCTTTGCTTCATTTACTTAGCAACGTGGACCTGGCTCTAACACATTAGTTGGTTACGCGCCTTGTAGTATTATATCTAGAAAAATATATGTTTTGAATTCTTTATGGTAATACTAAGAAGTTTTTTTTTAGCTAGTTTTTTTAACGCCGTGTGGGTCGAGCGTGACCCGCATAGAGACAGTAGTATGATAGTAAGTAGGACAATAGTCACTTACGCCGCAGAACGCTATTGTTATTTATCAGTGATAAGTAAATTATAATTGTCCTTTCTTAAATTAATTTGATAATTGTTACGTTAATTGTATGTGTCGGAGATTTGTTCCTTTTCCTCTTGGCCCCCCTTTGTCCCTCCTATTGCCTGGGCCGACATCGACGAAGGAGAATCCATCAAACCTACTGTGTAAGTTTCCGACACATTATTTTTTTTTATTATACCTAAATACAGTTATATTAGCCTCACCACGCTGAAAGGGGTAGGCCCATTCATTAGTATTTACTTGTGATATCGTATTGAAAGTGCTTATAATGCAACGTTTAAGTGAGATAGAACGAATTGACATTTTGATAATGATTGGCTATGGAGACAAGTCCCGAACACAAACTATGGTTTGTGAATTATTTAATGCTAATACCCTAATCGACTTATTACACAATCAACTGTTAGCAAAATAGAAAAGAAGTTCCGAGATTGTGGTCATGTAAGAGATAATTTCACGAAATGTCGTCCTACAATTTCAGAAAATAAACAGTTAGATGTTTTACTGACAATGGAGGAGAATCTTCACAAACTAAGTCGCGAAGTCGCAGCAGAACAGTCAATTAGTCAGTCGACTGGTTTAAAATATTTGAAGAAGAATAAATGGCACCCATATAAAGTTAATTTAGTTCAAGAGCTTAACGAAGATGATTTCGACCGCAGAGTACATTTTTGCGAAACCATGATGGAACGATGTAATATCAATCCACATTTCTTAAGTCGAGTACTTTTCTCTGACGAGGCCACCTTTTGTTTAAATGGCACTGTGAATAGGCAAAATTGTCGATATTGGTCACGTGAAAATCCATACTGGATGGTGGAGGCCCATACTCAGTTTCCACAGAAAGTTAACGTGTTGGCTGGAATTGTTGGGACTACAATATTGGCTCCATTTTTATTCAAGGTTCATTATATGGCGAAAAATATTTGGAGCTGCTCCAACAAAACATAATTCCAGAACTTGTCGCACTGTATCCAAATGGTGAAAACCCTAATGCACCGGAAAACTCCATATGCTTTCAACAGGATGGTGCACCGCCACATTATTCGGTAATAGTGCGTAATTATTTAAACGAAATTTTCCCACGCAGATGGATTGGTAGACGGGGATCAATAGAATGGCCAGCTAGATCTCCGGACCTAACCCCATTGAATTATTATTTATGGGGCTATCTTAAATCCAAAGTTTATTTTAATAGACCGAACAATATTGAGAACTTAAAAGACAGAATTGCCTACGAAATTTAAAGAACTGAAATCGAAACAATTATAAACGTTTTGCGAGAATTTCAGTTTCTACTTGGACATTGTCAAGAAGCAAATGGCGCGCGATTTGAACATTTAATCTAATTATTTTTTGCTGTATTCTTAAATTCTTGTATTTTTGTTTTATTACATTGTTCTAAGCAGTTAAGATTTTTTTCTCGATAATCTCGTCATGCAATACTCCCTAGTACTGTATGCAGAAAAACGTGCTCTTTCAAATGATATTTTAAAAACTGGGGTTTGCCATTTAAAAAAAAATGGCGATGACGTTATAACTTTAAAAAAAATATTTGCAGCACTTTTTTTTTAAATAAACAGATTGAGAAACGTATTTAAAAATCGACGGGTCTGAGCGAATTTTTGTCACTTGTTTTGTAACTATTTTAATAAATTTATTCCAATCTTTACGTGCTCACTGTATATTTTTCAGACAGAACATATATTCCAGTGTCAATTTAATGTTGCACAAAAAACATTTCAATATTGTTTCGAATAATTTATGTGCTATCATGAATATTTCAGATGAACACGAAAAACTTAGTAATAACTTTAGGTAGCTAAAAATTTCTTATCAACAGATGGGATGTTTGTAGCTCCTACGAAATGTCGCATGGACTCGGTTAAAACTGTGAGAAATCGAACGAATTTGTGTTGAATTGAAGCGTGGACAATTCTACATCAATTGATACAAATTAGCACGAGTCTGGCTATTTCATATAGTTGATATTGGATTAAGATATATTGGTTGAATATAGCACCACATAAAAGCATATACAAACAACTTGAAAATGGGACACAAACATCTGGGAATATAATATAAACTGTGCACCATAAAGTTATCTTCTGTGAATGACAACAGGCTGGTCTAAGAAGGGTGAAGCAACGATTGCAAGTAGTGTGGGAATCCTACAGAAGAGAGAGGGAAGTTGCCAACATATAAACACGGGCAAAAAAGATAAGTTCTATTAGTGGTATTAGTTTATTAACCCTTATTAATTGTTAAACCTAGTTGAATTTCTTAAAATTGAAAATGTATTAACCATAGGGCGGGGTCCCACAACACGAAGGTTTCGATTGGCAGCTGCAACATGGTCCCTATATTGGGCTTATTTACGAATACAGAAACGTTTCTTAGGTCAAAGTAGTTATAGTAGATATAAAAATATCCAGATTGGATATTAGGAAGTGGCAGCAATGCCTACCTTACGCTGGCAAGTCAATCATTCAATAGGTGGGAATGCTTTATCTCTCTTGGGAATATTTTATTTTTCTTATGAAATATACAACATATGAAACAGACGTCAGGAATTTAATAAACAAATATTAGTTATAGATATTATACAGGGTTGGGCAAATGTATGCAAAACACCTGATTTCTGGCTAAACCATAAGTTCGATTAAAAAAATACCGTAATAAAAGTATTTTTGCTCTATTTTGAGACGTATTTTGGTTTCCAACAACTACGATATTTTTCGAGATAGGTATGACGTCAGCGGTAGTGTTTTAAATAGACGATCCTGTATATTTTCACATTTTCAGATAGACATTTTTTCATCAACTATAATGATATAGGGTTTGGTAGGCGTGCGACTTGTGGTTTTCTAAATATTAAATAAGATAATAAAATAGAGAGTAAAATTACTTATTAGTTAATGAAAATTAAATTTGTTATTACAAAATACTGATTGGGCTACAAGTCCCTAAACAAATTTGGACCTTCTGATCCAACTTTTGACAGATGCCATTTAATAAACAAGAACTGCTAAAGCCACTACCACTCGATTAAACTTATTTAAATACCTTCTACCGATCTGCATCCTCTTAGCCCTGCAAATTAGTATTTAACATCTGTCTAGAAACTATTTAGTTGTGTAATCAACTTCGCTTAGAAACTTTAAATGCTAGTCCATTTCGATACAATACGCTCCATTCAATACAGGGGATATTTCAATTCTAGCCGGTCAAATGCAACTATACAAATGAACATCGCAAATAGTAAAGTTCTCACTCGAATGTACAATTCTATATTGAATTTAAATTAGGGACGTTGTACTCATTTAAATAATATATTTTATTAAACCACACTTCTAAACTAAAATTGTTTATGATTCTCGAATTTTAAAAATTACTAGAGATTATTGTAATTGGGAGTTTTTACAACATACTAGTGACTACAGTTGAGTCGATAGTAGTGGAGCTATATGACTTCTGGTTCTAAAACAACATTAAAACACGCATACAGGTACGACGATATGCCCGTTAGATTAAGTACAATGGCCGCGACCGCGGCCGTCCTACCTAACCTAACCGACATCATGTCGTACCTGTATACCTGTATTAAAGCTGTTTAAGATCTGCTTAAACCTGTACAGACCTATTTGGAATCGTACAGATCTGTTTACACACCTGTATCAAAACACGTTCAGCAGCCTCTGGACACTTCTCCTTTGCCCAACCACCCCCCAACACACACGATCGCTGCGAACGGACACATGCCATCTAGGTCTCCCCATTGCTTATCTACTGACGCAAGTATCCCAGAAGTCCCACAGCTCTACTACTGTCGTTATTTCCGTAGATTGTTCAAGGGGTCGTTCGGCTCTGAACAACTCTCCCTCACATCGACCTTAAGTCGGACTTTTCGAGTTTGAGAAGCCTTGTGGCATTCTTTGTCACAAGAATGCCACAAGGACAGGAGGTTACTGCGCATACATGCTTTTCGAAAACATCGCGTGAAGATTATTTCAAGTTACAGCTTTTCCCATCTCTACCGCTGACTGAACGATATCCTAAAAGTTAATGCGTACCTACTAGTAATCGTCTGTTTTAAGGAATCGATAACGGCCAGTGGCAAACGTGACCTTCACTCGCACGATACAATTGAACAAAGGAAATACGTTTTTCAAAGTGTCTGCTGAGATACGGGTTCTGTATATAAAATTGCGAGGATTCGCGGATACAGCAATAATATCCTATATTTTAAAGTATACTTGCAATGTTCATCCATACCTAAATACAATCGTAACTCATTTTGTCGGAGAAAATCACGCATCAAAACAAGTTATCTCAGGTATAGTTAAAGTGAAGTGGAGTCAACGTTTAACTTTTAGTGAAAATGATGGTCGGGTGTAATATTTCGTGGAGTAAGTGTTTTTAGGTTTATTTATGATGTTAATATTTTAATTTCTGTAGTGCATTGTAATTATAAATATTTAAGCCATTGTTTTTTTGAAATTTTATTATCTCAGTGCGTGACTGCTTTAATCACCATCTCTGTTTATAGTCAGTGTTAATGTGAGGCAGATAACTAATTTATTATATCTATGAATACACTATAGTAATTATTATTTATTAATTCATTTGTTGGAAAATATGTTTTTTTATTTTCTTAATTACAGTGTATAATTTAGATAATCTATGCTTTGGATTAAATTTTGCAAGAACTTATTTCTAATTCATAGTTACACAGAGTGGTTTCTCGAGGCAAACTGTGAGAGTTTGCCTTTGATACTGCACTTTAGATCTTGTAATGCGTCTTGGCATTTTGTTATTCTCTTTGTTTTTTTTTATATTAGACGTTTATCCCCGGAACAAAGCATGAATTGTGTCGCAAATACTTGGCGAATGTCTAATAATTAATTTCCTACGAAGGATATCAATGTCACTGTTTTATTGGCGACTATAAATTTTCTGTAAAAACTCACGAATTACACATTAGTTCACACGCAAAACCGAAATTAATTGGCAAAGTGTGGCATTCGCCCTAGTTATTTAATAGTGTCCACTAATAATTATTGTCAAATTGTACTTCACAGTGCTATTGTTTTGTGGTTATGTAACTATAGTGGCGAAGTTTTTATTAATTTATGCAGTTCGTCGAACATACAAGTACAATAATTGTAAAGCATTTATTATGAAAATTAAACAATCATATTTAAATGGCAATACAGTTTAATTAGTTCCTTCTACTTTAATTGAAGACTTTTCATGCTCTCTTTGTTTAAACAATATATATTTCATTTCAATTTCCCTCGTTTACCGCAGAGAAGTATTGTAATCGTGAAATAGTCTCTCGTCGAGATTTCTTCTGATTATCACATTTGAGACAAACCATATTAAGAAAATTAGGGACTTTTAATTCTGTCAGATTGTCTATCGGTCTGGTGTGCCTGTCTGTCATTTGGCGCTATATCTACAAAACTATTTCATGAAAAATGAAATATTTTGTAGATAATTAAGGCTACTGCCAACGAAGAAATGTGATATGCTTTTAGTGAAAAATATACAGGCAGAATGCCCTAAAAATAAATTATTAATGATAAATATGTGATAGTACCCTAGTAGCACAACATATTGGACCAATATATAATCCATATAGGACCAATATATGAATATTCGTTCTATATTCATATATTGGTCTTATATGGATTATATATTGGTGCAACATTGGTGCTACTAGGGTAGACAATACTGTTATTTAGTTCCTTCAAATTAGGAAAAATTAAAAAAATCTTCCCACAGCTATGAGACTTATAAAAAGTGTAGCATGTGGAATGTCTAAACATGATTTTCACCCCTGCAGTTCTAAAAAAGGACGGTTTTTGATAAATATAGACATATACAGGGTGTAATTAGTTTCATGTCATTAAAAAAAACTGATGGTAGGGAACGACAAGACAAACAAAAAAACCTTATATAACATGGGGTCTAAAGCTCATAGTTTTGGAGAAAAAAATAATAAACCAAAAATTCCAAAATACTTAATAACATAGTTTGAGAACTGCTGGCATATTGGGATAGGCTTTATTGCCTCCCGTCTTATCTCGCATGATACTCTGACATTCGTGCAAATAAGTATGCCCACAAAGCAGTTAAAAGCGACCGACAGAGGACACCGCCATGTTTCTTGCTTCTTCGCGGCCAAATTATCTTATTACGCGTGCTATACTCTCCCTTGTAATGTTGTCAAGACAAGTAATAATTTTAGTTTCTGTCCTTACTCGATAAATAACGTACACACGACGCGACCTACCCGTTCCCTGGTTTTGTCTGTTGCTTTTTTTGAAATTTGTGCCACTTATGTTAAGATTTATTTTATTGACTTATCGTTCAAGTCGTTAGTAATTGGCTACGTAAGACACTACTTCTCGTTCGTACTTTTTGTGTTACTTTTTGTAATTCACAGTTTAGTGTGGTGTTTTAAAATGCAGATTCTGGACATTATGGGAGATTACACTCCCGTCCTGGATAAGTGTGTCCAGAGCTCGCTGACACTTTAGAACAATTGCAACAACGGATTTTAATGTGCATAGAAACCATAAAAAATGATCCTTTACCAAATGTGTTGAACGGAGTGCGTATGTCCTTAGTTCGACGTGCCGAAATGTGTATACGTGGAGATGGAGGTCATTTAGAACAATTTTTGTGAAAAATTCAAAACAGTTGTTCAGTTACTGAGTGTTACCTATTATGCATTCAATGTATTATTATTATTATTATTATTATTTTTCCTTTCTCTTGCACTGAGCGGTACTTTATCTCATGCACATCGGCCTGACGGCAAGATGTGCAATAAGTCAGTCATATCTAAGTGAGAAACTTGCGGACGATGCTACAGGTGTTCAAGATCACTGATTTTTTAATATCCCTCACGACACTAGGATTTATATTTAATGCGGTCAAGCTGTCTTTTAAATTACTTGGAATAACTCCAGTGGACGAGATGATTATGGGCACCACTCGGACGTTATCTTGCTGCCACTGTTGCTGGATTTCAGTGGCAAGATGTACTTTGTAACTTTTGCTGCGTAAGTGTCACGGAGATTATTATTATTATTTATTTCTTTAAATTTAGCTTCTTAATAACAGTGCTGGGCTCATTGAGCCATAAGCACTGTCATTCATGTACCAACGAGATGGTCAAAGTTCTAGAACTTTTCTTATTATGTTTGCTGTTCCGAGCAATGCCGCTTTCTGGATAATTCGCTTATGAAAGTTCTTTAGATCTAGATCTTTCATTACATCTTTCCAGCTCTTGCTAACTAGCCCATTTGCTGAGATGACCACTGGCAATATGTTGACTACGTCGAGGCGGTACTTATGCTTAAGCTCTGTTGCCAGTGGTTGGTATTTTCTCCGCTTTTCAACTTCTGTTCGTAAGATGTTGTCATCTGATGGTATGGCAAAATCAATTATAGTAGTTGTTTGTAACCTCTTATCGAACAGTATTAAATCTGGGCGGTTAGCTTCAACTTGTCTATCGGTTATCATAAACATGTCCCACAAGATTTTAGCATTTTCATTTTCCAGAACTGATTCGGGTTTGCACTTATAGTAAGGAGTTTCTCTCTCGATAAATCCATATTTTTTCGCCAGTGCTTGGTGAACTATTTTCCCTATTGAGTCATGTCGGACTAGGTATTCATTGGGAGCAAGTACCGGGCATGCCGTTGAAAGATGTTGAATTGTCTCCACTGCAGTTTTACAAAGTCGACATGTGTCACTGGTATCCAATTTCATAATGTGCTTTTCATATGCTCGCGTTCTTACGACTTATTATTATTATTATTATTATTATTATTATTATTATTATTATTATTATTATTATTATTAGCATTCGTTATCTTGTTTTGATCTGTTTATTATTGTTTACATTTATTTTCATAGAGACCAAAGACTCGATTTTTAGTTTTCGATACCTGATTGGGAAAAATTATGCGCTCAATCCGTTAAAGAAATCAGATTTGTTCCTGACTTAAAATACACAACTATTTTCTGTTATCGTATCTCGGACGACTGTTCGTTTTCCAATTTCATAAAATAATTACTAATTTTTTAAGCCTTTAACACAATATTACAAATGTTAATAAACCACTTTTAAATTATATAAATTCTTATAAACCACTTTTAAATTTTATAAATTCTTATAAACGACAATAAAAGTTACAATAACTTTGTTCCAAATTATAAAACAGATGTAATCAAATCCTATTTAAACCCCTGCGACCATGCTATGCTTGCGCTGTGCCGAAAGAGAAGAAATTATATACATTTTCATAATTAGTGGTATAAAAAGTTCGGTACAAGTAATCCCATCATGGTGGGAACACAAATCGGGCATTACAGTTTTTTATTATTTCTAATATTCGGAACTATAACATCCATTGACCCTGAAAAACAGTGGTTCCCAAATGTTTTCTACTTTAACATTAAAGTGTTAAACCTAGGTCAGTTTTTTCAAAGTGTCCATAGAGAAAAAAGTCATATAGGTTTCTTATTTGTCTAGTCGGTTCCTATCACCAGTTTTTTTTAATGACATGAAACTAATTACACGCTGTATATGAATTTTAGTGCTGTTTCGCCTTTTTCTTTATTTTGAGGAAAAACTATGCATTTTTGTGAAAAATTTCAGGAGAGGAAAGTTGTACACCATAAAATTTTCTACAGGTTTTTTGACGTTTTTGTCCGACTTCCGCATAGTTTCCCCGCCGGAGGGCGCCAAAGAGATATATACATATATAGAGTTTTGCGCCTTTTTAGATTTTCAGCCAAAATTATGCATTTTGGTGAAAAATATCAGGAGAGCAAAGTTGTACAACATAAAATTTCCTATAAATTTTGCCTCTACGTTTTTTAAAGTTTTTCTTGAATTTCGCATAGTTTCTCCGCTGGAGAGCGCGCAAGAAATAGATATAAATAGTCTATTTATTCGCCGTTAGAACGGCGAAACTATGCGGAATTCGAACAAAAATGAAGAGACAAAATTTGTAGGAAATTTAATGCTCTACAACTTCGCTCTCATAATATCTTTCACCAAAGTGCGTAATATTGGCTGAAAATCTAAAAGAAGCGCAAAAGTATCGAAACTCTGCGGAATTCGGGCAAATCATAAAGATAAAATTCATAGAACATTTTATGCTCTACAACTTTGCTCTCCTGACATTTTTCACCAAAATAGTCTTTCCTCAAAATGGAAAGAAATTAAATGCTCACAAATTTGGTCTCGACCAAAGGAAAAGGTCGTCAACCCGGAATATAATACATTATTTATATCTCTATTAGATGGTCTAGGTCCCATATCTTTCTACTCCGAAAAAATGTTTTGGACGGTTTCAACTCATATCCTGCTCCACTAGTATATTGACCCCCTGAATTCGATGCCGCCTTCAGAATTCAATTTTAAGGGGTTTTTCAAATCTCAGATTTTAAAACAAAAACTGTAATTTCAAAGATAAAAAAAAAAAATCCAACGATAAAATGAAATTCTGATGGCGTCATCGAATTTAGGAGGTCAAAATACATAAAGATTGGTGGGTTTAGTTTCCAGGTTTGAATTATATTTTTGTGTGTCTGTGATTTATCTTTTAGCACCAAATTGAAGCCCGGATTTGCAGGCGACGAACCAAGTGATTTTTTGTTTATTTTTGGCATTATTAGTCTTCCTACAGCCGTTCGTGAAGAGGCGAGAAGTGTTTTATTTCCTTTAGAACTATGTAAAGTCTATAAGAGCACAATTGAAATCGTATAAAAACCAAAAGCCGGCAAAAACAGTCGGCAACTCTTTACTGTACATGGGCGGAGGTAAATAGAAATGCTTGTCATAAGAGAATGTTATAATTTTTTGAAAAATGTATTAACTTTTATTATCTTTTGTTTATTAGATAGGCTAATTTTGTTCATTTATTTAATAACATATTTTTGAAGTATTATATCAGTTTTAGATATAAAGTCTAAATATTTAAATTTATTGGGTTTAGTTTTAAAGTTATCCCATTCTACATTGAAATATGTTATTATCAGTAAGGAACAACGAGAAGGTATGAACATATCCTTGCCGGGATGAGGGAATGGGACAGGTTAGATTGGCGAGGGGCAAGGATGTTAAATAGTAAAAATAAAATTTAACTTTCTTCTAAAATAAAAATGTAAGTTTCTTAACCAAAGCAAGGAATTACGATAAAAATAAATACTTGTATAGATAAAACATAAATAAAAACAAAATTAAAATATGTCACTAGAATAAAGTAACTTAAATTAAAATTTCTTGTCAACTAAATAAAATATATTCCAAGAAATGTAACAATAAAAAAGTAAACTTCATACCTAATATAATAGCTAAATATTTTGTTCTGAAAATATATATTAAAAAGTTAAATGCTAAAAGTTGACGCGTCCGAATCTTCACTTTCTGAAGAGGGATCATTATCCGGTTGAAGCATAATCGGCACGGGGGGTAGTATTGGATATTGATTTTCTTTTTCAATTACATGCCTAACGCAATTTTTCCATAAATCAGTATTGTCGAGGTCATTTATTAGTTCTCTTATATGATCAGCTACTACCGCGCTTAACGTTAGAGAGTCATTACATTTTCACAAACGATCTTTTAAAGTTGCTCAAACCATCTGGATAGGATTAAGTAAGCATAATACGGAGGTATCCGCAAAAGTGTACCACCGTGTATATTGGATAAGTTATCAATAACATATTCCCTTTTGAAATTCTGTACTTTTATTCATTTCAGTAACTCGCGCTTTATTGGAACTTTTACAGGAATTTCCATATTTTTTTCTCTCATGAATTTTAAAGCGTATTCCTTGTACTGGTGTTTGGTATTATATTTAATATTCGTGATAGGAAGCATTATCTAATACAATTACGGAATTAGACGGAATATTTGGTATAAAGCTGTTCTGAAAACCATTTTTCGCACTGCACTGGAGAAATATCGAGTCCACGTTGACTAATGACTGATATAACTTAAACACCGACCGACCAATCGGACTAAGGAATACCTGGGTGCCAGCCAATCGTCGCCACCCGTCCTCAAACGCAGGCCAATGACAACACATCTCACAAGTCCACGTTGACTCTTGAGAAACGATTTACACGATTTTTTTATGCTAGTGGGCCTGTCCGTTTTATTGTCTTTAAACCAGTGCAGTCGTAGATGGTTCATGCAGGCTGATTACATTGCCAGTCTTGGACTCGCCTGCACAGTTTCAACTACTATTCGATTCTCGATACTATTGTTAAACACATAGGACAAAATATCAAGCGCACGGTCCTGTGCTTTAACACTGACCAGTTTCAATTGACTTCGTAAACACTATACAATTCGTCATGAAACTCCCTGTATATAATAATTACTTAATCTATAATTTTAAACTTGATTGGCTTTAAACAACATTATTTATAAAGCTTCTGTTAGCAAACCAGACGAAGGTGCCTCCTTATGTATTTTCTCTCTATTTCTCAAACACAGAATTTCAATTTAAATAAATATCGTGATACGCAATATAAGACTACAAAAATGAAAATCAATTGAGCTTACGGTGGATGTCAAGCTTCCAGCCATCTTCAATGCCGCTGTCTGGAATTTGTTGCTGCTGTCCTCGACATGAAAGGTATTTTCCGCCATCTTCCACAGTGGGAACAAAAGTTAGGACACTCGTTGTTGTATTGCGGTCTGGGCTTGTCTGCAAATGAAATAGAATTCTTGAAATTATTCTGGAATTTAATATTTTTCTAATACACATAAAAGGGTTGAAGGAGGTGGGTATTTCATTCAATTCGAAATTCAATAAGAAATACGTTCGTAATCTACATAGTTAGATATAATCTAATAGTCAAGAAATTATTAACTGCAGAGACAAAGTATCCATGAACATATATTTGCTCGCAATATGTGGCTCTAGCTACAACCATATGAACAGATATAAAAATACATCGTAACTTTCAAAGACACAGATATTTTTCTGTCCATCTGAAATGTATATTAATGACATCACGGGGAATCAATCATGAATAATCACCACAGATCTATTTTATAAAGGATATTTGTTATTATACATTCATTAATTTCAATGCCTCATTTGTTCTTTGACAATTAGATTTACAATGGGAATGATATTAACGTACTCATACCATTTTGTAATTTTGCATTAGTTATTTATTAACAATAGTAAAGAAATTGCTTGTAATTACAACCATCTTCGAAAAAAATTGAAAATACCTCTTTCGAATAACAATTTAGAAAGGCTATGAAATATTTTATATCTACTATAATTTGTAGGAGTGCTATGACGATACAGATTAATAGGTTAATTGGTTATTCCCGCATGTTGTTTCTAAAATAGTATGTAGAGTTTACTCCTCATGATCGTAATAGGCTATGTGGATAATAGTGTTACAAGGAGAATTGTCAAATAAGAAAGAGATACATCCATTTTTGAATTTTTTAATTGCCAGCATAACCAGAATGCAGGTTATAAAGAGTATGTAAAGATTGTAAATTAATACTTTCATTCATAGTTTTTCTTATTATTTTTCATAAATTAGTGGTACAGGCAAATTAGCCATTTAGGGTAACAAAAATTAATAAAAGGATAATCTCTAGGATTTAAGTAGGTAAGAACCTGGAGAATGAGATGGTACATTCTTTGCACTTCCAAGTTCCGGGAAAATTCAAAAAAAATTTGGAAAAACTTTTTGATTTTCGGTTTTTTTGCTCTAGCGTCCAAAATAATGAAAATAGAGAAAAAAGTTCCCAACAAAAGTTGTAGATCGTCTCTTTCTCTATAAAAAATAAGCCGTTTAGAAGATAAATCGAGTTTTCCACTTACAGTTTTAAGCCGCTTCGAAATGCGTGAAAAATGAAATTTCCCCAGGAGTTTCGTACGACCGGGCTCATCGATCGATAATTCTTACTATTCAGAGCCCCTAAAAAATGAAAATAACATAAAATGTAGAGAAAAATCTCAGCTTTAATGTGCAACTAACCACAAAATTCATAAAAAATTTTATCATAGAGAGAAAGTGTCAGAAGGTGGCTCAGTAAACTTTGTACAGTTGATCCACAGATTTATTCATATCTTTACCGGGAGTCGCTAGAATGATAATTCATTTTGCTCATATATTCTTATATAATGATATATTAATCCATTAACATTTTATTGCAATTACTTTTGTTGGAAAAATATGCTTTGCTATCAAAGTAGAGGGTATATTTCTCATTGAACAATCATCTCCAAATTTTGGGGTTCAATTCGCTATATCTTAATTAATAATAACAGCACAGTCTTAATTTTTGAATTATAAGTACAATAAAACATATTCTTTCGAATGACTGTTACACTTCTTTAAATGCGTGCAGTACTTTTTGAATTTGCCTACATTATTCGTACATGTTCAGAAAATGCACAATTAAACAGTAAAACATATACAACTTATTTGTATCTTAATATTCTTCAATGAAATTTTCACAAAATATAGGTTAAAGTGGGTGAAATCGATTTCATGCAGTGAACAAGCACCCACTGTTACGGGATAAATAGGCAGAATGCATAAATCTCAAAGATATGAATAAATGAACTGTTTAAAGTTTACTAAGCCATCTTATAACACATTTTTCTCTATGATAAAATTTTGTATGAATTTTGTGATTAGTTCCACATTAAAGCTGAGACTTTTCTCTACATTTCATGTTGTTTTCAATTTTTTAGCAGCTCTGAATAGAATTATCGATTGATGTGTACGGTCGTACGAAACTCCTCTAATTTTCCGCGCATTTCGGAGCGGCTGAAAACTATAAGTGGAAAACTGGATTTATCTCCTAAACGGCTTAAGTAAGACGAAAATTTGTAAAGAACTTTTTGAAGAGAAAGAGACGAGCTACGAGTTTTGTTGAAAACTTTCTTCTGTATTTTCATTATTTTAGCCGCTAGGGCAAAAAAACCGAAAATCAAAAAGTTTTTCCAAATTTTATTGAATTTACCCGGAACTTGGAAGTGTAAAGAATGCATCATTCCATTCTACAGGTTATTACCCACTTAAATCTCGGAGATGATCCTTTTATTAATTTTTGCGAGGTTTCTATAAAATATTGCCTTCATCGCCTGTACTATAAGTACTTTTCTGAGTTTGCCAAATCCTATAAAGAATATATTTTAACATTTTGCCGATGCGAGTTTTTGTGTTGTTTATAAATTGACTGGAGTTATATGCTCATTACAGTGATAGCAAGGACCTTTTCCGAACAGTAAGGTTTGTTACATACTTTAAACCAAAACGTGGTCAATTAAGGACTCCATCGGTACTGACCGGAATAAGGGTGACCGAGGCTACACCGGGTCCTAGGACAGTCTACCTTATTTTAATTTGAAACCACCAGACATTAAAATGTCTAACATAAACCTCGATGACAGATAGTAATTGTCTCGTTGGCATATAAACAATTGTCACAGCCTCCTATACTATAAAATTTATTAAAAACGTCAAATAATTTCATGAAATAATTAGTTTTAAATTATTGAATTCCATACCTCTAGGTAGTAGAAAAATCTTAATACATTACACGATGCAAAAGTTCTCTTAGGGTGTTTTTTGAAAAATCACCTCACACCTAAAAGTAAACTTTAGCATCAATGCAAATAACTATTGTATCTTGTACTACAGAAAGGCATTTGTCAATTTGGAATGGTATAAACTATAAACTGCATTATTCCTCTTCCTATGGCTTTATAATCCAATTTGGGGTTTTGCCTGATCGACAATTATTTTTCATTCGGCCCTCTCAGAAGTAGTAGCCCTCTCATTTCCAATGTCCTAATATCTTGCTCCACATCTTCGATTCATCTCTTAAGCGGCCTTCCTATTAGACGTTTCCCTGTTGGCTTCCATTGCATTATTCATTTTGTTGTCCTTTCGTCATCCATTCTTTGCACATGTCCCAGCCACTCTAATCTCCTGCCTTTTATGCATCTAACAATATCGGCTCCTTGGATCAGATGGTCAAGTTCATGGTTCATTCTTATTATTCAGGAGCCGTCTTCCTCCTGGATGGGGCCATATATTCTTCGTAGAAATTTTCCTTTAAACACTCTCAGCTGGTTCACATCAGTGCTGGATAATGTCCACGCTTCCCACCCATATGTGACTACGGGTTATACCCAGGATTTATATATTTTCAGTTTCAGGCTTCTGTTTAAAAGTTTTGATTTCATTAATATTTCAGGGGCAAAAAAGCACCTGTTGCCACTCTGATACCGTGTGATATCGTGTACATGCTCGAAGTTAAATCTTCCTATACGTATGTTGTTGTTATTAATATTTGCTGTTGTGCTAATGTTTCCCCAAGCGCAGTCTTATCCCGGCTTATTATAACAATGTCATCGGTATATGCGCAGAATTGTACTGATTTTTTACCTATATGGCCGGACAATTTAAGTTTTCGGGTGGATGCTTCTAGTGTCAAGTTGAAGAGCTTGGTGGATAGTGCGCCTCCTTGCCTCATTCCAGCATATATACTAAATGGAGTTGTTAACTCGCCATCTACCTTTACTGCTTTGGATTCTTTTAAGGTGGTGCAATAGGCCTCACATATTTTGAGGGAATGCCTTGCATGGTAATATCCCGTAGCAATCAGTGTTTACTACCACTGTTGAAAGCTTGCTTAAAATCTACCTAGAGACTGTGTAGGTCGATGTCATATTCATAGATTTTTTCCAGAATTTGCCGTATTACAAAGATCTGGTCAGTTGCATTATTAGAGATGAGAAGACCTAGACATCTAGTTTCTATTACTTTCTGTTTGCTGACGATACCACTATCTCAATGTTTTTTTCTAACCTTAATGAATTCATAGATAATACAAATAGATCGCAGTCAAGAGCTGAGGAATGGTTCCTGGCTAACCAGTCATGTTTAAACCAGTCTAAAACTGAGAAAGGAATGTTCATCCTAAGAAATGTAAATGACGTAGACATCTCTACCTTTAGTAATGAATATAATTAGATGCAACTTCCTGGAACTATAAAAGCTCTATAACAATAGAAACAAATGAGTAAATATCATTTATTCACTTTTTTCTATTCTTTAGTAATTAAATCAAATTTCTAGGGGTTTTTCTTGATACAAAGTTATCGTGGGAATCTCAAACTACGCATGTATGTAACAGTCTCGAAAAGTGTATACCTACTACGGAGTCTGCCTTACAAAGTCTCACAAAATACTCTCGTAACTGCTTACCATGGATTAATACATACCACCATTTCTTACGCAGTTCTGGCCTGGGGTCATGTACCATCTGTCAGTACTGATTTCTCATTGCAAAGAAAATCAGTTAAGGTGATTGCTGGTTTGAATTATCGAGATGATTGTAAAAACACATTTATTCAACTTAAAATCCTTACATTGCCTTGTACTTACATCATTAATTGTCTATTGCACATAAAAGTAAATGAAAGCGAATATGCGACTCACAGCAGATTACATAGCTACTCGACAAGAAACTATAACTCAATTTTGCCAGACTATTTGAGGTTAACCAAAACTAGGAACAGCATCAATTACTACGGAATAAACTTCTTTAATGTATTACTCACCCATATCAAACAGTTAAACTGTAAAAAAATTAAAGAAACGTTTTCTGCTCGGGAAAGCGTTGTATTCATTTGAGGAATTTCAATGTGCAGATCTGTCATTTTAACCTGTGTCAGTTCTCACCCTGTATATGTTTTTGTATTTTATCTCTATTTATTATATTTTTATGGCTTTTACCTTTAAAATCTCATGTTGTATTCGATATTACTTCTTTTTATTTTCTGCTACTTGTGTAATTACTGCTTGTATACTAACACCAATAAATTATTATTATTATTATTCGTCGATTGCATAAATAAAACTCTGCTCTGGTGAAGATTGACAACACTAATTCCGATAAATCTAAAGTTGGCAAAGGCATGAGAGAGGGATGTCTTATATTATCACTTTTCCTTAACATCCATAGTTAGGATATGATGCGTTAAAACTTTGAGCTGGTGATAAAGGGGCAATGTGAACAAGTTTTGGTGAGGTCGTGTGATGGATGGTGTGAAGCTGTCGGACATGCTATACAGCAGAGAGAGGCCAACTGGACATTGCATGAACCACAAGACGTATGCTAGGACGTTGTGAATAGGAAGAAGAATACACTGACTACGCAAATATTATTTTGTGTGAAATTTAGTAAAGTTCTCGTTCTCCATCTCTTTGTCTTTCTAGGACATACAAATAAAGGAAACTACTTTATTTGTATGCTATTACTTAGAGTGATTAGTATTATTAATTCATTACTTGTCATGATGGGACGTTTTGTTTATTGCATTGATTTAATTTGATTTATTGGGGGATTTATTCATGCTAGGGAATGCAAATCCTTTAAATCCGAAATCCTGAAATAACATTGAAGCAATAAAAGAATAAATCCACTGTCGAGCACCACCTACATGCTATTAAAATTACAGGCGCTAAAACATTAATTTGAATGTTCGCATAGAAATGAATAAATATAGGTACGCAACAATCTACGTCATATAGTTATTACGATTTGAAAAATACATATAGTTAGCTAATCGATTTATCCGCCAAAGTCGAGTAAACAGTCTCAGATAGAAAGCAGCAATATATATTAAGTGTAATTTAAATATTACATGGATAAAAGTCAACATTTTGTGTATCATTCAATTCGCCTTCCTATATTCATGTTCCAAGAATATAAATGTTAGATAAGGCGAAGCCAAAGAAAAGTCGTAATATTAAAATTTTCATCAACTCGGGATAAAGATGTAACAAGATAAGAACAACGTCAAAAAATATAATGTGATATACACAGAAAAAAGAATGTCTGTGGTAGAAAGAAGTTTAACTACATCACGTTGGCATACTATATATATCCTTATTTCAACGTTTTTTGCATTTTCTTGAAATAACATTCTTATTATATTATAATGTAAACGAATTTTTCAGCCACGGCGTGTATTCATTTCTTCTGTCAAATCGCGTCTCTTTATTTTCTTTGAGAAGTTTACACACCCGCTTAAGTTTACTTTTATTTTACCGTTAAAAATAAGATCCAGTGATATAATATACAGTGCATGTCAAGTACAACGCCAAAACTGCAGTAAAGTGGTTACTTTTTTTGTTGATTGATATTTTGAAATTTTCAGTACTTAATTCACACTACGCCGTTGCCGATTTTGCAGCAAGCTACCCAAGTTAGTCAATTTAGGGCACTTTTTTTAGTAATTATCTCTATGGAATAAGTGTTGAATTTTTTCACAGAAAAATATGTCGAAGAAAAGACGATCTATTCTAAGACCACATCACTACTGTTGTTAATTTCTCAGCTCTTTTCAAACTATCAAAATTTCCCATAAGAATATCGTCAGTCCACTTAGCTCACTTCCCAGAGGAAAAATAACAAGTCCGGAGAGAGCTTTGACCAAATGAACTTTATCTGAATTTCGAAATTTTTGACACGGCGCGGCGTATTAATATTTTAGGTCCTATCTGTATGCGCGAAGTCAACAAAACAAAATAATTAATATTAAGTCAGAAACACTTTTCAATAATAATGAAGTTCCACACGGTAGAGTACTAGAACCTATGCTAGTCTTTGACGATAAAAATAAATGCGATGTAATTTTAGAATAAGAAATATCAACCAAAAAGTTTAAAACAAATTAAGAAAGTACACCCGTACAGGATTCGAACCGAGAAATCCGCTGTGATAATCGTCGCTTAACGCGATGTGCTACGGTCGAGGTAGACTTGAAATTTCAATTAGTCTCGTCGGAAAAAGCAAAACATGAAATTTTTAAATGTTCATAACTAAATAAATACATCGGCAGGAAGGCTTCCTAATATCAATATCGAAAGATCGAAATTGGCATTTTCACGGCATCATTAGTTGCATAGGCGAAATTGAAAATTCGAGCCGACAGAAGGGAACGAAAAATAGCATTTTTTGACATTTCGCGAATTCGATTTGTTTTTTGTTTCATTAACGTCACTGGTACGTTAACAACCGGAAAACCCTGAAGAATAGAGAGATTTTAGGCCCCTTAATTTATCGCCCGCTCACGCACTACACCTTATCATTTTTAATTTTCGTAGCTTAGCTCTTAGACTATTTGTACTATTCTACTGTAATTGGTTAGATACCTGTTGGGTGGTTGCAGTTAAATAAAAGTAATGAGAATATATATAAAGTAGTGGTAATTGTAAATGTACTTTCTGATCATATATACTACTGCATACTTTTGCATTATCTCGATCTAAGCTAGAGTAAGCTTCACTTGTCTGGCAATCTGGGCATAACACTCATAACGATAAATTGGAAAACATTCAGCGTCGCTTCCTGGAATTTTTAAACTGGAAAACTGAAGGTACATATCCACCAATCGGAGCTTCTCAAAATCAATTACTTGATAAATTTGATATTACTAGTCTGTTCGAAAGAAGTGAGTCCTTTGTACTGCGTCTTCTAGATAAAATTATGCATAATAAAATAGATTGTAGTGAAATATTAAGCCAACTGAACTTTTATGTCCCACGGATTAATTCTCGTCATTCTCATAGCTTTTATTTATCCACTCCTAGATCTAACGTATTAAAGTTTTCTCCTCTGTATAATATTTGTACCAGTTATGAAATTAATTGCAGTGAATTGGACATATTTGCCTAGCAGCCAGAAACTTTATATACTGTCGTACAGTCGAACAGCCTTCATAATTTCTACTTGTACTTCTTATTTAGGTTATGTTAGGTTAAGTTAGTTTAGATTTCCATCCTATAAATGGCTTTGTACTGTTGGATGATGTTTGATTAAATAAATAAATAAATATTTATGTACTAACTATTTTCTGCTAAATAAAGATTGTTATTACATTATTTTCAAATACACTGAAAATTTCGTAAATAAAATTTCCCATTTTTCCAATAACTGGCTTATATTTCCATTGTTCTATGAGATAATTCTGTATGTTCGGGCCGTATTTAGAGATTTTAGCTGGAAGCTAGACATTGCAATAACGGCTGTGTAATTCCTAGTAACCGGAACATAGTTCTAATTAAACAGAAATATCACAGATGGAAGAGCCATGGAAAACGAAATACAATATGCCTAATAACTACATACATCATTACGTTATTCACATTCACGATTGCGAACGCTGGAATATTGTTCTATGTTTTAGGTCATCCGGATCGAATGAATATGATGAATAAATTATATCTTGCTTTGTGCTAAAAAATCTGAATGGCACACAATCAACTTAGCAAATTTCATTAAAAGGATTATAATAATAAAAGGTAATTTATTGCTCTCTAAAATAGCACGGTTGGTGACTATCGATCATGTTTTTTGGATTATTTATTGTGCAAGGCAAGGGTATTATCGCGTCCGCTACATCTATGTAATTATTTTGACATTATATTAAAAACGTTATGAATTGTGGGCTAGAT
The DNA here is from genome assembly GCA_963583905.1 of Stenurella melanura. Lineage (NCBI taxonomy): Eukaryota > Metazoa > Arthropoda > Insecta > Coleoptera > Cerambycidae > Stenurella > Stenurella melanura. The sequence goes on from OY757310.1 coordinate 189,220,566, forward strand.
TAGTAAACACGCTGTTTAAAGGTCGTTACAGTATCACAACAAATTGTGCTAGTATTTTTTATGATCTACTTGGTATAATATTAAAAGTAATCTTACATACTTGATATCTAGGTCCCTCAGGGCAGCATACTAGGTCCGTTAACTTTTTTGTTGTATGTAAACTATCTACCGGAAAATATTCTATATAACGCTGTCATGTTTGCTGATGACAATACATTGTCAATTAAAGGAAAAAATTTGATAGAATTGCGGCAAGAAATTATAAATGGTATGTCTATCGTGAAAGAATATTATTCTCATAACCATCTAAAATGAAATATCAACAAAACTAAATTTTTTAAATTTTCCGCAAATAATGAAGAAAATTACGGTTGATAGAGAGAAACTTACTTCGTCCTCAGACTCTTGGGTGTCATAATAGACAAACAACTCAAGTGGAAGGCCCATATAAGTTATATAACACCGAAAATCGTAGCTTCCAATACGCACTAAGAGTGTTGTCTCAGTCAGTCGATGAGTCCACAAGTTTAACTGCATATTACGCTTACATCAATTCTATTATACGATATGGAATTATTTTCTGGGGAAATTAGTAGAATAGCTATCGGGATTCGACGCCAAAATCCCATGTTATTTCTTATGGAGGTTCATTTTGAACATTTTTGACCAATTTTCCCCCCGCCACTTTTAGGCACCTTATCACTTAGATATATATGTACAGGTCTGAACAGATTTTAAAACAGATTCTGTTTAAAAGCTGTACAAACCTGTTTAAAAGCTGTTCAAACTCTGTTTTAAAGCGTACAGACCTGTACATATATATATCTAAGTGATGAGGTGCCTAAAAAGTGGTGGGGGGAAAATTGGTAAAAAATGTGCAAAATGAACCTCCATAAGAAATAACATGGGATTTTGGCGTCGAATCCCCATAGCCATTCTACTGAAATTCTACAGACGCTCATAAAATACTTATATTGCAAAAAAGATGCCTTGGAAGTATTTACAATATGAAACGAACAGACTCCTGCAAACATATCTTTAGTGAAAAGAGGATACTTACTCCACCTGCATCTACATCCTAGAAAGTGCCAGTTATGTAAAAGAACATTACATCATGTTCATAAAACATAAACATGCTCACGATTACGATACTCGTAAAAAAGAAAAATTACGTCCTATAAAGACAAATTTAATAATTTATATCCATCTACCTGATTATATCAAAAGTGTAAAAACTGTTAAATTACTGAAATTAAAATTGAAAGAACTACTAATAAAAAAGCATACTATATACCCTGGACGAATATTACATAGATATTTTTTAACCAAGTGTAATTGTTATTACTTTTTTCTTTTATATGTTTATAAATTTATTTCTTAATTGAAACATTTTTTATAGGATTGTGCAAACAGCAGAAAAAATAACTATCTATAACTAAAAGAAAAACTTTGTGTAGAAATATTAATGAAATCTTTGCATTCTTTCGATAACCTGAATTCTGGTTATGCTAGCAAATTATTATTTCTTAACTTTCTGTTATGCAAGAAATTTGTTTGTTAATTTATGTATAAGTTTGTTTTTATGCATCACTATGTGTTCATAACTAGTCTCTATGTAAGACTATTTTAATATATTTTTGTGACTCGTTCTACACCGCAACGTATTACTGCATAAAGAAGTTTTATTATTATTATTATTATCGTTTGAAATTTTTCTAGGACATGTACTGCAGATATAAAAGTCTCAAGAATGAATCATAGATCTGTTGCTATTCTGTATAGCTTCCCTAAAATATTTGATATATTAACTAATAGCTTCTTATCAAGTCACCCAAAGAATATGATAATGCCTGAGCAACATGGTTTCGTTGAACGATGAACTGAGCGTTGTTACCAATTCAGTGTGCAAGGTCAATTTATTAGCGAAATCCTTGATCGAAGTGGTCAAACAGATGTTCTCTACGCAGATTTCCCAAAGCATTCAACAGACCGGATCACAGTTTACTATTCTGTAGACTGGATAATGTTTATCTTAGTAGGAACGTAATTGCCATGATTAAGTCTTATTTAACTGGCGGAACTCAATATGTGAAATGCTATGGCCATAGATCTGTCAAATTTGCCGTAACATGCGGAGTACTTCAGGGCTCGATTCTTGGACCTCTCATGTTCGTTAAATTCATTAATAACATTGCCGTATGATAAATGTGAGCCTTCTCTCATATGTAGATGATTTAAATATACACGAGTAGGTTGCATCTTTTCACGATTGCATTAGGCTCCAATACAATTTCAACTTGATAAGTCCTTGGTATACTGACAAACTACCTACCTCTTAATGCCAGTAAATGTAATGTAATATCATTTTGTCGTAAAAACGAAAAATTCATTTATGACTATCCTTAACTGCCTCAATTTAAATCATCCTGATTAGTTAGAGTTACCTATGACGCCAAACTAACTGTTACGTACCATACTGACAACACTGTAGCTATGTACAACAGTCTGGGTTTCATAATCAGAAATGCGAAAGATATTAAATCTCTTTGCCACATTTCGTTCCTTGAGAGAACTTGTTTAGCTTAATGTCATGGTGAAGTTAAGTCACAACTATTCCACCACTTGACCAGGACACGCACACAGAGATAACACAACAACCAATCCCTACGACACTGTCATCTGCTGCAGCTGAGGTTCGAACTCAGAAGATGTGTCTGCTGTTACCGTTTCAGTAACGCATTAAGAACTCTACTAAACATCCACGCTGTAGCCAGGAATGGAATTAGACACCTTGTCATTTCAACCTTTAAAATTATTTATTTCTTGAATTCACATTCTACTAGTTTTGGTTCATATAATTGTAATAATAAGACTATTTCACGTTTAATGAGTCTATAGTAAGCCACACAGCTTAACCTGCATCATGTCTGTTTTTATGTTGTCTCAGGATAATCCATTCTTACAAGAAATATCACTCAGGTCATTAATAAACAGACAAAACAACAGTAGCCCCAGCTTAGACCCCTGTGGCACTATTGGATTCCTGATTATTATGCAAGAATTGGGCTCTATGAGGAAGTTAAATCAGATAGTTCACTCTATTGATTCGTAAAATACATTTATCGAACCATAACGCAGCTTGTAGAAATTGGTTTAATTTTATCAGGATCATCGAATGTTGTTAATAGTTTCTGTGTAAAAGAGGACACACCACTTTTATCGTAACTCTAATTTTAATCACATCTTCCTCCTCCTTCCTCTCATTGACTACGCGTTTCGAGATATATTTAGCCTCCGTTTGCTGTATAGTACTTCTGATGGCATCAGGCCATCCGTCGCGGTTGTCTGTTAGGTGCACAGTATTACCAAAGCTCTTTCCTATTAGCTTCTTGATTACATCAGACCAACGTCTTGGACAGCGTTTTCCTTGCCTCCAGATATAGTTAATTTGGTTGGTAAAAAGCACGTCGACCGCAGTGTTCAGTGTAATAATTATTTAAGTAATAGCGTCACTTAAAGGTCCGAACCTCCATCTCCCCGGAACACAACTTAATTTCCCAACGTGTCTTCGAATTTTTGTTTCAAATATGTGCCTTAAATATGCCACTTGATTTAATTATGTCACCTAAAAGGTAATATATCTCATTAACTACTCCATTTGTTTTTACGGCCAAAGTAGTTTTCGTAGGTGAAAAAGAAGTTTTAATTAAGTTTTTAAAATCTCATTTAGTCTTGGGTAAATACCCAACTAAGTTTTTCGTTTGCACATTTTAGATTAAATGTATTAAATTATCCACAGTAAATAAGTAGGTACATTTGTTTTTTGCAGGCGGCTGCGGAGCATCCGGTCGGTGGAGCGTTTGCTATTTACTTGTTGTACTCATCCAACTAATAACACTACTACTCTGCTCGAAAAAGGTCTTACTCTAATATCATGAATTATTTAATAGAAAAGTTCTTAAAATAACTTCTTATTTTGAATACAAAAATTAGTCGAGGGTTAAATTTATATGCCGTAGAAACAACATGAATGTTTTTGTCGTATTCAGTGTAGGAGTATAGGGAATTAATAAGAATGGGCCTTTTCAGTAAGTGCTCAAATCTTGATTATCTTTAAGCATACTTATTTGAAAGTTTAAACATTACAAAGCATTTTGAGCTATTAGGTTTCGTTTAAAATTTTTGTTTAGTTGTAGAAAAAAATATTTTTAGAACGCATTTTAAACGCGCGCGTATCGATGACGTCACCATCTCTCAGACTGAGCAGTAAGTTTAAGTTACCTATGTTGGCTGCACCGACAAGTTGACAAATGATGAAGTGATAGTCGGCTTGTATCTTCATGTTCCCAGTCTTAGGTTCTTCTTTTGTTCTTTTACCATTTTGAACCACAATTTTCTTCTATTTCTCTCCTTGAGAAGGGAAACGAATATTTTATTTGGGATATTAACATTATTATTTGAACAACTTGGCATAAAACACCCCATAAACATTATGTTTTAGCTGGTAAACACAATCCTAACGCAACTTTCTGATGCCTGATATAAAATGACAACTAATAAATAGAGCAGTGAGAAATTGACAGTCAAGGCAGAAACTACAAATCGTGTTAGTGATGTCATCAAATCGGCATTTTAAGGACGCGTTAAATTCCATATTTTTAATATTTTTTCTCTGCGAATTAAGGCTGCAAACTTTAAAAAATACATGGTAATGTTATTTCAATGAGTATATGTCAATAATAAAAAAAAAAAAACTGAAATAGCTCATTCAACTTATTCGCAATGCCTGGCAAATATTTTGTGATTTATGCAATAATTTATTTGGCCTCTCTTTACTCATAGTGCCATATGTCTCATGCCATATTGGGCGGCTGCCTCTTAGCTGCACGGTGTCACCAATGATCTAGTCAGAAACAGCATTGGTAGATTTAAAAAAAATAATAATTAACGTCTTGTCTACTTAAATTGGAATAATGATAAATCCAGTGGTTTCTGGCATTTTTTCTTCAGCAGTCCTTTTGCCTCCCAATATTAAAAAGAAACGTGATGATTTACTCATTGTATATTCTCCTTTCTCATATAGAAATTAATGTCTTCTTCTATGTTAGAAAATGTAGCATCCTACGGACTGCGCCAATAAATGAATTTATTTTCATTTACAACATTTTATTATGCATAATAATGCGACGTTCTTGTGGAAGAATTCCATTTATATCGAGCACTGGATAAGAGTGATTTCGTTTGAGTAGGAAACAGTATTACTTGTTATCAGTACAAATTTAAATTTAGTGGAACAACTTTTATAGGAGGAATTGTTGTGTAAATATTTCTACATTTAGAAAAAATGATAACGAATCTAAATTATCAACAAAAAATTTCTCTATTTTAATGAAGTAATTTTTTGAAATCCATCTTCAGGCAGAAATTAAGCTATAGAAAAGCATACACATCATAAAAGTCGTCCTTTAAACAAAAACACATTTTTTTGATAATACGTATTTATTACTTACATTACATATGAGTAGTAATAGGTAAGTAATGCTTTCTACCAGCATTACTCATTTGCAAACATTATTATAATTGCTGAACCGTACAATTTACTTTAATGTAATCACAGTGCTTAAATTCACTAATCTCCACTTACGACAGAGTTGAGACTCCATCTATTCAATAAACCCAACATATTATGTACACTTAATTCTTCCCAGAGATATATACGTCTTTCAAAGACCGATTTCAAATTCTATACATGTATAGATATGAATAGTTGGGTGTATATTCGTCTTTTGTGCGGTGAGCGCGTACGCTCTCTCTTGATAAGTCTAACCAGAGCACGTATTGGGTATTTTAGAAAATCTAAAAGTTAGCCAGTAGACCGACAATATCCCGGTAAGAGTGTGTACAGGATGATCATCTTAAAAGTTTCACTGGATTATAATGCTTGATTTTTCACCTGGGATAAAAATTGTACTCTGTACCTTTTTCTAAGGAATTCATCTTCTCCCCCCTGCTGGGTCCGAAGGTCTAAGAGCACGTTTCTCGTTTTTATTTTGTTACCTAGTTCACAATCTTTACAACAAAATTAGGTGTATAGGGGACAAGGAGTTATCTTCACTCTGTTTTTTCAAATCTTTCGCCTTAAATAAATTCCAAAAATATTAAACAAAAATCTTGAAAACTAAGATAGAAGTTAAAAGAATGGGTACAAGGCATTCAAAAGTCGAAGATTACAACTGTTTGTTACAGGGGCGCGTTTAGATAAATTTTGGCCCTTAGGCGCTGTGAGATTTGAGGGCACCTCGATTAAAAAAATATTAGATCTAAAGATTAGAAGGCAAGTATATTTTTACAAATACATATTATCATTTTATTTTTTCCGGCTTTATATGTTAGCAAACTTGTCAATTTGAACGTTTGATATCACAGTTTTGTGTTTCCTCTGATACAGTATACAGAAGAGACTAATTTTGAAGTCGCTGTTGCCCCGAAGTACTTTGTAGGTAGTTATTAATTCTTTTGAGCGACAAAAAAGTGCGTTTACATGAGGGATTACTGACCGGAATGGTCAAGTAAATACACAAAAGGGTTTCAACATTAAAAAATATCGCCTGCAACACATTGAGAATAAAGGACTCGCAGTTTTTTATACTATGAATAGGTTTCAGTCGATTGTTCTGAAACTTGCGGAAAATATTCTCCTGGACCCCCTGATTAAAATTCTCTCTGACCACCAGTCAGACCGAATTCGATTTTTTGATCTAGAGGCGACTGAAACTGTGAACATCTTCGAAGGTCTGCGTAAATGTTCCATAAAAATTCTGAAAATATTCATGCTCATTTCTTGAAGAAAAATAAGCATCTTTTATCTCTTGGCATTTTTTTTTCAAAGTGCTTCATTCTCCCGGCAAAAAAAAATAACAAACAAACCAAAATATTTTTTGTAATTTTTTTATGGGAAAAGGAAGCACTTTGAAGATAAACACCAAGAGACAAAAGATGCTTATTTTTGTTCAAAGAACACGCCTACCGGTTTTCAGAATTTCTTAGACAAAAATAATTTTGGCCAAGAATTTCCCTAAAATTTTATTTTTTTCTACTTCAGAAAGATCCCAAAATATTCAGGCATGTTATTTAGGTAAAAATAATCAGCTTATGTCCTTTCAACTTTTTCTTTAAAGTGCCTCCTTTTCCCATAAAAAAATTTCAAAAAAAATTTGTTTTCTGTTTGTTATTTTTTCCGGGAGAAGGAAGCACCTTGAAAAAAAAAACACCAAGAAACAAAAGATGTTTATCTTTCTCCAAAAAATGAGTCTGAATATTTTCAGATTTTTTATGGAACATTTAAGCAGACCTTTGCAGATGTTCACAGTTTCATTCGTCTCTAGATCAAAAAATCGAATTCGGTCGAACTGGTGGTCAAAATGAATTTTAATCAGGAGGCCCAGGACAACATTTTCCCCAAGTTTCAGAAGTATCGACTGAAACACATTTTTACTATAAAAACTGCGGGGTCCTTTATACATTTCAGCAGACAACTTAAGCCGGCATATATCAAAAATTGGTGCAATTTATCTGGAGATAGCTCGGAATCTATGTTGCCTCTATAGGTTGATACTAATGCATTGATCATTGCAGTGCACTGATTATTAGCTTGTTTTGCATCGTCATACTCTTTTTCCAAATTTTCTTTATTTTCAGATTCTTTTTCTATTTGTTCATCATCGCCAGATTCACTAGAATCGTTTCCTAATGGTTCTTTCTTTTCGCAGTCCTCATCACTGGTTTCAAATTCTAAATTTTCTCAGTTATTTTCTCGAGTTTTCTAGATTGTCTCAGGTTCTTGAATTTTCGCATCATCATTATCAGTAGATTTATTTTCATTAATGTTCACTTTTCAGTCGATGAGCCGATTCATTAATATTATGAACATATTTTTTTCAGTGTGATACAGTGAATAAAAATTAAGAAAATGAATATTCAAGAATATTCAAGCACGATAAACACAAACAATAAATCCCTATAGACATTGAAACATGAAAGAAATTGAAATCGAAAGGAAGAACTATAAAATGATTTCAAATTCAAATGATATAAAATGTAAATAAACGACAAATGTTCGTGAACACATACTCGCATGAACCATTCTTATTTTGTTATTTTTGTTGCAATTGAGGTCTGATGAGGATGATATGGAAAAGGGAAGAAATGTATTTCATGATAGTTGTAATTATCATTATTGCTATCGGTAAAGCGAAAATAAATAACGACAAAACAAAGAAATAAAATTTTTTACATCGCTTTTTTACCTCAATAAATCGGGAACTGGGGGCCCCTGGAAAAGTGGGGCCCTAGGCGCGCGCCTAGTACGCTTAGGCCTAAACGCACCTCTGGTTTGTTAGTGGTTGGGCGAAAGAAGTTCTCTCCAAGAAATTTATAGGATAACAACTTTTTATCGCAAAGATAAGGATTAGTTATAAATTATAAATCATTTTCGCCATGTACTTACATAATTAAATGTTGTTTTATGAGTAATTACTACATTTCTTAGGTTATGGACTTGCATTGTCAATAAAAGCGTCATTCCTTGAATTATTGTGGATCGAGATGACTTCTTAGTACTCATTGTGATTGTGCTGCAGGTACAAGCAGAACACGTTCGCCAGCCTGATTTGCAATTTATAAGGTACATAATGAGGTGATGAGACCTTATTCCTTTTAGTTTTTTAGTAATAAAAATGGTTACGGCTAGGCAGTCCAATTGTCCAATAAAATGTGTAGATTTTGTGAAATAGGGACTCATGAAAAGAAACAAATTAAACAAAGGACTTAAAGTTATAGTAAGGTAGACACAATTTATCTAGCGGTTGCCCGTTCATCTATGGTATATTTATACACCGAGCTGTGTAAACCATTATAATTTCTGTGAGAACTTTTCTTATCATGTCTTATTAATGATAATACTATTGTCTAACTTATGTGTTTTATTAAATATTCCCCTTTCCTTTTATTGTTTTATTTATCACTTATTACTATCGTTAGCAGCAGCTTGAATGTCGAGTACGCTGAACTTATACATACATGCTTATAAATGAGAATAAAACAAAATATATCTATTAAATATACAATTATTTATTATCACCAAGTTTAACATTTGTAATATAACTTAGATAGCATTTATACCTAATTACAATTCATCGAGTGATCTGGCCAGTGAATGCATTGATTTAAAATATATTGTGTGGTGTTTAAAGACTGTGAATATGGGTCAAAATCAGTGTTCAGATTCAAATATTAAACACTCAAACACTGAGTAGTTTTTAAACAACAATACATTTAGTCCGAAGATCATCGATGGCAAATATACTTTGAACTTTCATTCTTAATTTATATAATCTGCAGCGTTTCTTTGAAGTTCCTCTTCCATATTTAAAACAGTTGTCTCTGTATCATTTTTCTCTCTCTTTTTTCTTCTTCGCCCAACTCAAGTTTAAATACGAATAGCAAGTCAAACCAATATAAACTGTTAATTTCTATATCAAATTGTTTATAGATTGTTCTAGTAGCACTTATATTATCACAATCACTTTCAGTTTCAAATCTGGGTTTTAAATTGGATCTCATATTAAGAGACCTTACTTGATTCTGGTCTTGTAACACGGCAGTGTGGCTTACAATATAAACTCACGTAGCACACAAAAAATATCAGTCTTTCTCGATCTCCCTGTACAATTTTTATCCATATTTTCTAAGCCACGAAAATCAACCGTAAAATTATTATTCCGCGATAATTTGTTAAACGAAAAATAGTTTGAATCCATTATTTACCCGGCTACCTATCAAGTTATGTCCTTCAATGAAAGTACCTGCATAATAACAATTTACATGGCTGTATTCACATATATCCACGTTGAATTATTATTACACATTATTAGAGATTATAATTTCTATAAATCAGCATTTCATTCAACGAATAATATATATGATATTTCAATTAAAGTTACGTCCCATTTTCAATTTATCAAGCGCTGCAAAACAATTTATAAGGAAAGTTTTAGGGCCCTTCGTTATTGCCACCCCAATAAAATATATTATTGTTCAGTTACAATTAACTTTGCTCGTAATTATTATCGAAACTAAATTTGTCAAACACATAAAAGTTGCCTTATAACTTGTCATAACAAATTTAATGTGACGAAAAATGTAGCAGAATAGAATGGGATAATTTGATTGGACTCATTCCATGTCCCCAAGTAATAGTATCAGTTATATCAGCAGAAATGAGAAAGTCTGCCAGTCGGGAAACTCGCTAGGGTAAAGCGGCAGTGCCAGTATGGAGGCAATGATTCCCTATTTGTCTTTTTCGGTAAAATGTTGTATACACATAACGTCATTAGCTAACTATATGTGTTCCTTTATTATTTATTTATTTATTTAGTTATTTATTTATTTATTTAACAATACACTGCCCAACAGAGCATTTCAATTACAGGGCAGGAGATGATAAGTACATACAGATATATTAAAAAATATTAAAAGAATATAAACAGAAATGTGGTACCGTGTTTTAATTTACACAGTTAATCTCTTTATCTCAGCTACATTGCAGTGGAATATATTAAACTGATCTTGAAGGCTATTATAGTTCTCACACATTTTGTACAATGGCGAAAATTTCTGTACGTTAGTTCTGGGGGTCGGCAGATAGAATAAAGTGTTTTGTCTGGAACCTGATCTAGTTGTTCGAAAGTTTAGTAAACTTAAGACAGCACTAAAATCTGTTATATTATGTATTACTTTAAAAAGAAATATTTGTTGTGAAATAGTTCGGCGAGTCTCCAAACTCGAAAGCGAAAATCTGTTTAAAAGTGCAGCCTGGGGAAAACCAATAGCAGGATAGACACTGTCCTCCTTGGAACTTGAAGTCTTTAAGAAGCGTGTCTGAATTCTCTCTGTATTTTGTATATGTGTGTTGTAATGTGGAGACGAGTATTCTAATTTTGATCAAACAAAAGACTGATATAGTAGTTTCAGCGTGTTACTGTCGTTAAAATCATGAGAACATCGTGTTATAAATCCCAGTGTTCTAATACTTTCATTGGTTATGGTGTTTATATGACAATTAAAGTTTAGTTTACTATCAAATATTACACCGAGATCGCGGAAGGTTGATGGACGTGCAAGCACTGAATCTTCTATACAATAATTAAATTTGACCAGCTGATGTTTATTGGTAAAAGTTAGAACATTGCACTTCCTTGTGTTCAACTGTAGTTTGTTCAAATTACACAATTCATTTACTTTGTCGAGGGCTGCTTGTAGAGCGACACAATCAGTAACATCATTTAATTTATTGTACAACTTCATATCGTCTGCGTATAAGAGACAATTGACAACCAGTTCTACTGTGACGTCATTAATGAAAATATTGAAAAATAAAGGACCTAACACCGAACCCTGGGGTATGCCTGAAGTGGATACAAATTCTACAGACCGCTGACCACAGTATTCAATGTGGTGGTGTCTGTTTTCAGAATATGATTTGAAGAAGGATAGCAGATATTTTGAGAAACCAAATTGTTGAAATTTTGAATATAAAATACTGTGGTCAAGTCTGTCAAATGCTTTAGTGAAGTCTGTGTAAATTACGTCAACTTGTGAGTTTGCGTTGATAGCAACAGTTATATATTGGGTAATACGTTATGATTGAGTAGCATTCAAAAATTTATAAATCAATAAAGTCTTTTTATTATTATTACATATTTCTTTGATAATATGGCAAATTATGTACTACCCTTGGCATAATTTTTAAAATGTTATCTTGAAACGAAAGTGACAATATAACGGACATTTTCCTTAAAGGCAACTAATAACACTGGAATTTAGTTCATTATTTTACATTGATCGAAATGAATAAGTGATTATACCAATCGTCCAATTACCTACTACATACTCTATTTTGATAATTGTCACGTTAGAAATAAAATGTCTTAATTAATCAGCCAACGCACATACAAGGAAAAAATTCGGATTTCCTGACGTATTCAATCTTTTAAGTCTCCAATATTATTTGATCTATTTAAATGTTCCTTAGATTTTAAATAATCCCACAAAGAGACATCTAAGGAGGTTAAATCAGGTCACCTAGATGGTCATTCAATATTTGACCTTCTCCCGATCCACTTCTTACATTTAGAAAATGTTGAACGAAGATTGCATAGTGCGAGAGGGCGATATCTTGTTGAAAGCAAATTTGATCAGTCGCCAAATGGAATAGTTAAATTAACATTGGGTTGGAATTGAAGAAAGGGTGTTTCCCAGTTTAAGTTCTTTCAAAGTAAGCCCAAATTTCGAGTATCGATAAATTTTCGCCCACATATTGATTTTCTGAGGCACTAAGTCTACACCTCCTATTTCGAATGGGGGTTTTCTGCTACACAGTACCTGTAATTTTGTTTATTGATTCTAAATGTACATAATTGTATATCATGTGGTTAAATAAATGCTATCTATCTATCTATCTATCTTTTAGAGAGAACGTGATTTTATTAGAAACCAAAATCTTGTCAAGGTATAAACTTATTTACTGAATAGAAACATTTATTAATAAGGTTATTCAAGGATCACAAGGTTTTGTTCATTCAAGTGTATTTCGTTTGTATTTTGACCAAATGTTTAATTTTTATGCAAGTTTTGGTCTCACATATGTAAATGCAAACAGTAAATAGCAAGCAGGAAAATAGACACGTTATTCTATAATAACCTCGGGGTTCATGAATATCGCAAATAACAATGCACCTTGGGCCACTCCTGATTGAGTATTAAATTAATTTGACATCAAACCATTGTACTTGATGTACAAACTGTGCTGAAGAAATGAAGCAAAAAAAATTGAGCATTGTGTGTGTGAATCTGAAGTTATGTAACTTTTCCAACATGATGCCGTGACAGCTCTGTCAAAGACTTCTTTTCTTTTTCAATGTTTGCTCAATTACTACTCTGGAATTACTCTGGTTACTATGAAATATTTTACAAACTGTAGAGTATTGTTCCGTAATGGTCTCACAATGGTTTTAAATCAAATACATATGTCGCAACCTCTGGCGTGCCTCAAGGTTCAAACTTGGGTCCACTCTTATTTTCGGTATTCATTGATGACTTATGTGATGGACTGAATTGCAACAAACTTCTCTTTGCGGATAATCTGAAATTATTTAGTGAAATCACTACCATAGAGAATTGTGCAAGATTACAAGAACAATTAAATATAATTGAGAATTGGTGCCTAGTGAATAAATTATCAATGAATGTATCTAAATGTAAAGTTACGACTTATTCACGAAAGGTAAATCTAGTTGAATATTCATATAGTTTCAACGACATCCCTTTTACTCGTTGTAAGACTATTAAAGATTTGGGTATACTGTTTGACTCGAGATTGGAATTCACAGGACACATTAACTCGATTACTAAATCGCCGTTAAAAACACTCGGTTTTATTATAAGAAATTCAATTTTTTTTGCTAATACAGAAGCACTAAAAACATTATAGTTATGTTTTGTGCGTTCGAAATTGGAGTATGGTTCAGCAATATGGAATCCTATTTATGAGAAATATTCATAATCATTAGAATCTGTTCAACGGAAATTTCTTAAATACTTATGTTTTAAAATAGATCACCAATACCCCGAACAGGGATATCCAAACTATTTAATGTTTTAACTTGGATTCATTAGAAAACAGAAGAATTATGTCAAATTTAATGTTTATTTACAAGCTGATCAATAATACAATAGACTCTCCAGAACTGCTATCTCAAATTAATTTTAGAATTCCACTCGTAAGCTCTCGTCAAACCTGTTTTAGTCTTTCCTTAAATAATCACTCCAAGACCATAAAACTATGTATTCGAAATAGATTGTAATCGTAACCGTAACATTAAGCTACTCTAAACGAAATAATTATTTCATACTTTTGTATCTTATAATCTTATATTTTATACTGTTTTTTAATACTTTTTTATACAGTTTTTTTATAGGTTTATTTTTTATAGGTCTATTTTTTATATTTTATATTTCATATTGTATACTTTGCATCTATATAATTTAGTTCTAATTTGTGAAATTGTCCTGTAACTGGGGGATTCTGTTGGGCAATAAATTCTATATTATTATTATTATTATTATTATTATTATTATTATTATTATTCAAAAATGTCACAACTCTCTTTTCAGTTGGTTGCATTCACACTAGGGAAAGAATTCACTTTATCCTATGGTGAAGAATTTTATTATTATTATTATTATTATTATTATTATTATTATTATTATCATAATTACATCATCAAGCTAGGGCTAGTACGTCATAACGTGAGCAAAGAATCGGAAAAAGATTTTTTATTGAAAATTTGTCGACGACGCTAAAACGGAAAACTGTTCTTAATAATGATATCTCTTTACAAACTATAGGATATTATTGCATGGTGATGTAGTGTTTTCATCAAGTTACGACCAGTACAATGCGCCATGGGCCGAACTTCCAGAAAATTACAGAAAATTCAAATATCGTCGGAATGTTACTAAAATTGGTAGTTAGGTATTTTAAGATAAGCTGATACCGAATCTGATGTGAAAAGCTAAACATTCAGATAACTAAGGCCCCATCACTGTTAAACTATTGCTGATTTACATGAAATTTGGTACATATAGAGATAAAGGAGTCGGCGTAAATAATTTTTTTATTAAAAGTTACAAATCTGAGCAACGAGCAATGCTAGACGCATAAATCACACGCACTGTTCTCCAGCGAATTACGAAGTAACTGTTTTATCTGATACTGTCAATAATTTAGTTGAAAGAAGAGCAAAAAATTCAGCTCGGATTATATTTATTGTAGGTCAGTCTGGAATGCTATAACGTGTACAACGGCTCCTTTGAGAAGAAAATATTTGATTTAGTGTCTCTGAGGCAATTCAATGAAAAATAGATACCTTATTGGCTTTTAAAATTAATCTTTGTCTTTAATAAATGAACCAAAGGATCTGACGGGAATCGCTACCAGAAGCAATTTTGTAAATTATATACCACGCTCGAATTTATTATTTATGCTATCCAAGAGTAGGTCGGGCCTTTCAACAGTTCGTTATTTATTGGAGTATGTAATGCATAATGTTCAGCAACTATAAATATTAGTTAATAGTTGCTATACTCTGACTTAAAATGCTACCTAACACTTTCCAGATGTATTCTAAGTGATACGTTTACTTGAATAACTCTTAAACGATGCGTGCGAACTTATTAAAAGATAAAAATATTCCTTCCTTTTTTATCTACATTTTATTTTTCTGCATACGGAGTAAACAGAGCGGTGTTATGATCATGCAAAAATGTATCTTAAGCTTTTGGTAGGTTTCCACGTTTTTAAGTTTAAAAAAATGTATTTATTGATTTATTGCCAGACATCAAAACTAGTATCGGATCTAGGAGATATAAACAATATGACCATTTTCATGCATAATAATACAACATCTTATAGATTCGAACATGTTCAGTATGTTTTAAGTACCTGTATAGTTTATCAGCACTATTGTGGATTCATTACAGCTACAACTTGTCAAAACACCAGTTTGGATTTACACAAGGTCTAACTAACTACTAGTAACGTTTTATATCAAGTTATAAGTGAAATAACCAACCAACTAGATAATAAAATGTATAACTATTTTTCTAGACTTAGCCAAGGCTTTCGACACAGTGCCACACGAAAAACTCCTCAACGTTCTTGATTATCGTTATCGTTACGGAATAAGGGGCACCGTATTGGATTTATTTAAATCATACCTAACAAATAGACTCCAACATGTAAAAATCAGAGATACCTTAAGTAACGCAAAAGAAATCAAAATAGGAGTACCACAAGGAACAGTGCTAGGACCAATTTTATTTAATATTTATATAAATACCTTGCCGTAAGTAAATAACTATGGAAAAACAATATCATATGCAGATGACACTGTCTTAATGCTTGCTGGAAACACACGGGAAGGGGTGACAACTCGAGCTGAACTATGATTGAAAAAGGTAAAAGATTGGTTAGATTCATACAAATTATAACTCAATATAGAAAAGACGAACTTTATTGTTAATTTCGTAAGATATGCGAATCGCCCTGAATTTAATACTCTAAAAATTGGTCGAAACTTAGACGTAATCAAGAGAAATTTAACAACAAAATAGGTGTCATTATAGATTATAATCTAAAACAGAAAAATCACATAAACTACTTAACAAGAAAAATATGAATTCTGGTACATAAATTCTACATCTACACCTTAAGAAATAAGAAATAAAAATAACTTATTATCTTATATCAAACGTCGCTACTACGTTATGGACCAGTCGTTTGGGGGGCCTTTACGATAATATTCTAAAGCAACTAAATGTTGTACACAATTTAATATTAAAAATAATATACCATGTGGCATAAAACAGCAGGATAACTTGAAAAATACGAATGCTAGAAAAAAACTTTAAATACCAAAGTTGTGGGAAATTTCCATGCCTATCGGACGGAGACCTTAAATTTGACCTTGGTAGTGACCTTCAAGGTCATTTGAAGGTCAAGTCGATTTTTTCAAATGGAACCCCCCCCTACTTTTAACCCCGGAAGAATACATATTTTTACAAATATATCTAAAATCTTTAACATTATAAATGGAGCATCTACGGGTTTTTACATTTGTTGATTCCGGAGATATTTTTTTAATTTCCAGAGTTACCTTTAAATTTACTTCTAGACTGCAGTGAATGTATTCAAAACATAATGAACCAAAACGATAAGAGAAACGTGCAATATTGAATTTTTTTAAATTAGTTTAGTAGCTACGATTGTTTAAGATTTCTTAAATCACAAATTGTTCGTACTTATATACTGCTCCTTCAGGTTTTGGCGTTACACTTTGAAAAGTATAGCTTGGTTAATGATTATATTGGTATTCGGTATATGTACGTAAAAGGGAATCAACAAAAAACAAATGTTAATTTCAAACTAATTTCAATTTCCTCAACAATATTTTAATTTTTTTTAAATTCATAGTAAAAATAATAAAATCGCTCCAGGCCAATATCCCATCATAAATAAAATACAAGACTCCATTTTTTCTCTACCTTAATTGCGCTAATTTCCTCGCATAATAAAATCCAATTTGCCAAAGCCAATAAGAATAAAATAAACCAGCCCTAAAAAGGTCATTTTGTTTCACTTAATGGCTGGCCCCTTCTTAATTGCTAACCTTTACGTTTTATGCGTTTGTCCTCCAGGATTATTAAATAGTATTTTTTATTGCGGTTTGCTAATTACGTAATTAAGGAGAACCTGACTGAGCGGCATTTACAATTCAGGGCGCCTATTCTGACCGATGATTTATCCAGCCTCCAGCAGGCACGTTCCTCATATTTCCGCGTCCGCGTCACATCGAGTCGTTCTCCCGGACTTCTACATCCTTACGACGATGAAAGTAGCGCCACCTCTATGAGTAACGTAGAGACGTTGCTCATAGAGAAACTGCCCAAGGAATTATACTTTTATGCAGAATTTTATCGTTCTTCATTTTATTTTACGTTTACGTAGGATGCACATGAAGTGAGAAGTTTTTGAGAAACAAAACCCAATGAACCAGATTCGTAAAACGGTCGTAAATGGTCTTCCTTGAGAGGTTATCGCTGGTGACCCATTAGGATCATATCATACACCGACGATAAAAATTAACGCACCACCCGAAATTTATCATGATAATATTTAAAATCGTCTGCCCCAAGATGGTAATAGGGTTGCTCATGTAAAACAATTTTTTTAGAACTCTTGCTCTTTTACACGCACTAGATCGTTATATTATTTTGTTATCTCTTTTAATAATGAAGTGCGGGTGGTAGATGTCATAATTTGAGACCTTGGCTTCTAGTATATACACCTTTCTAGTTTATGAACTTTTATTAGCTTGCTTTACTTATTTACCCCCATCTACTAACCCCCCGCCAACCCTTTAACGCATTAAGCTCAGTTTATAATCTTGTTCCAGATCTCGTTATGACATACAGTACATCTTACTTTTCATTACTCACATAGCACAGCTCTCTTATTTACAATGTGATTTTTACAAAATTTGAGTGGAAAGTACTTATACATCAGAAGATTGGATCATGGTAATATATTTTAAAATCCACCAGTGGCGTACGTCGTTATGAAGAAATATGTACCTAATTTTCCAAAAAAACATATTAGGCAAAGTTTTAACTGTAAAAAATGTCTCATAATATTCGTTGTTAACAAAAACTCACAGAAACCGATTTTCAATAACATGGTATACTTAGTGTTCACGTAATGGGAAAATAAAACTTCCTTTTCTAAAGTACCAATTATTATAGTCAATTTTATTTTCGGACGTAATTAAAAGTTAATTAAGTTAGAGCAAGAGAGGCTTTCCATTTAGAATTTATCACGTGACGTCAGTCAGTTCATTTAACAGTCAAAATCAAACAATAATTGACTTGGAAATAAAAAAAGTTCAATTTTAGATAAATTTGATTCGTGAACAATTCAATAAATAATAAAAGGACTGCCGTTTTTTATAGTAAAAATGGGTTTCAGTCGATTGTTCCAAAATTTGGGGAAAATGTTCTCCTGGGCCCCCTGATTAAAATTCTCTTTGACCATCAGTCCGACCGACTTCGATTTTTTGATCTAGAGGCGATTGAAACTGTGAACATCTGCGAAGGTCTATTTGCTTAAATGTTTCATAAAAATTATGAAAATATTCAGGGTCATTTTTTGGAGAAAAATAAGCGTCTTTTGTCTCTTGGTGTTTTTTTTAAAGTGCTTCCTTCTCCTGGAAAAAGTAAACAAAAAAAAATTATTTATTTTTTTAAATTCATTTAAAAAAATTATTTATTTTTTTAAACTTATTTACGGGAAAAGGAAACACTGAAGAAAAAGTTGAGGGGGGTCATATGTTGATTATTTTTACCCTAAGAATATGTCTGAATATTTTGGGATCTTTCTGAAGTAGAAAAAAAAAATCTAGGGAAATTCTTGGTCGAAATTATTCTTGTCCAAGAAATTCTGAAAACCGGCAGGCGTGTTCTTTGAGTAAAAATAAGCAACTTATGCTCCCCAACTTTTTCATCAAAGTGCTTCCTTTTCCCGTAAAAAAAATTACAATTTTTTTTTTGTTTATTATTTTTTTCCGGGAGAAGGAAACACTTTGAAAAAAATCATCAAGACACAAGAGATGCTTATTTTCCTCCAAAAATGAGCCTGAATATTTTCAGAATTTTTATGGAACATTTAAGCAGACCTTCGCAGATGTTCACAGTTTCAATCGCCTCTAGATCAAAAAATCGAATTCGGTCGGACTGGTGGCTAAAGAGAATTTTAATCAGGGGGCTCAGGAGAACATTTACCCCAAGTTTCAGAACAATCAACTGAAACCCATTTTTACTATAAACGTTTGTAAAGTTTGCTCAACATCGTTATTAATTCTAAATGGAATGACCGTCTTTCTTCAGCTCTCTTCAGCTTAATTACGTTGGAAAATAAAGTTATGACTAATTACTGATGGCAGATTTTTGTCCAGAAAATAGCACATTCACTGTGCGGCGGATTTCCAATAATGTATTTGATATCTTTTGAAAAAATCATATTCAGGCATACCTCTTGCCGGGTAAATGCTGTCATTCTTATATTAAAGCTATTTACTTAGAATTTTGTGTGTTACTACCATGGTTTTATGTATGGTATATTCTGTCTGAACACCAGATTGTGGAAGCGTACTCTAATTTTGACCTAACAAATGCATTGAAGAGCGACACCAAGGTGTTATTATTTACAAATTATTTGGTATACCGTTCTCATGTAGAATTGACCAGGCTAATTAGGAAAAATAGCCACATGGAAAAATGTCAGTGGCGTACCACCTTTTTGGTAAAAAATATCAGGGAATATGTTCGCAGGGGCGCCACTGGTGGAGCTATAAAATAACTATTCTAATTAAAATATGTGGTTTTATATTCTATTAACAAATATCAAAGTTGAAAATAACATCTAAAGTACTTTACATTAAGACATTAAAAAATAAGGATTAAAAAAAATTTCAACATTCTGTAGCAAAAAAGCCGTTGCGCTGAAATATTGGCGCGTCATTAAGGAACACCTTGTATTTCTTAACAATGGATTTGTCATCCTTCTCATAAACTGGACAAATTTTAGTTTGCTTCCATGAATCAGGAAAAATTGTGTAAGTAGTTTTAGTACATCAAACTCAATGACCTTTGTAATAGACAGATATGGTACATTTATGTCTATGTGAGTAGTTTCGATCTCAAAACTTGTTACTACATTTTGAAAAAAAAAATGTAGTATAGGTTTTGCATTTTTCCGGTGGACCATCGAAATCCGAAAAAAACGTCGGATCGAAATGAAAGTCATATCTATCGACTCGAGAGCGAATTTAGAAAATTCCGTCCGTCGGTCAGTCGGTCTGTCGGTCCGTCGGTCTATCTGTCTGTCTGTCACGCCCAGCCCCCCTAATCCGTTTTCGGATTTCGATGAAACTTGGGTGGTTACGGAGCCGAACTTCCGGCGTTAAGGTTTTTTAAAGACCTCCTCTTTAAAAAACCTTAACGCCGGAAGTTCGGCTCCGTTCGGAAACCGGAAATACCCGATATAGACGTTCCGAGTTTTTCGGGAAAAATTGAATAACTCGGTAACGGGTAGTTGGATCGAGATATTTCAAAAAAGC
This sequence comes from Stenurella melanura, assembly GCA_963583905.1. Lineage (NCBI taxonomy): Eukaryota > Metazoa > Arthropoda > Insecta > Coleoptera > Cerambycidae > Stenurella > Stenurella melanura. Next base: position 189,241,358 of record OY757310.1, read on the forward strand.
AATGGTGACGCTGGCAAAGCTCTACAAATAAGTATACCAGAGACTATGTCGAAAAACAAATGAAAGTTAAATTTTTTTGCAAAAAACTGGTTTTCTCGAAATCGGGCTAGGAAGCACGATAACTGTCCAGAATATTGATCGATTTTGATGAGACTTGGTGGGATCAAAGGTACACGGCCATAAATGAAGCCCATTGCTGGCGGCCCGAATCCGTTGACCGCAAGTATTTTTTCCAGTGCCGAGTATGATCTTTCAAAGAAATTAATAACTCCCGAACCGAAGGTCCGATTTTGATTTTCAAGAATGGCAATTGTAGGGCTTGATTAGGTCTTTTAAACTTGATTTTTTTGATAAAATCTACAAATTCCGAACAGTTTCCCAATAAAAATCGAAAATTAACTATTCCTTCAATCAATCCCTATAACCAGTATAATAGTCGCGTCATTTTCGCATTTCACTTCTACAGGGTACAGGGTTAATTGACTTCATTTTTGCTGCACAAAGAGTTCAGAGAGGCATTTAGAAAAAACGGTACCTTTTGTTTTTTGTCCAATAATTGGCCAATATCTTTGAGTTTTATATTTAAGTAAAATCATATATCGTATTATTTAATTTACAGTTACAGACATTAAACTTTTTATTAAATGTCATTCCATGTTCGGGCATGTCTAAATATTCCTCTTCCCGGACAATTTAATTAAATTAATCGAAATATTTGTTATCACACACAATATGCCATAGAATTAGACGAAAATGGTTAGTCGGGGGTTTTGGAGTCGTTGATTACGAATCTGAAGTCCAATTTGGGAAATTCAAAATGGCGGACCGGATATCGGGTAATTTTCCAGAAAAAATGAGAATGGATATCCTGACCCTCAAAATCTGTGCTCGGGGGTTTTCGGGGTCACTTATTACGAATCCAAGGTCTAATTTGGTAAATTGAAAATGGCGGACCGGAAGTAGAGTCAATTTCTCAGGAAAAAGTCGTATTTGTTCCGTATTTGGGCTGAAAATGAGTACTCCGGGGATTTTGAGGTCGCTGATTACGAATTTGAGGTCCACTTTACGAAATTAAAAATTGCGGATCGGAATAATAGTCAATTTCTCCGGAAAACGTGAATTCTTTTCTTCTTTTGGCTGAAAGTGGGAATTTGGGTGTTTTCGTTATCGCTGATAGCGAACCTGATGTCCAATTAGGCAGAATACGAAATGGTGGACCGGAAGTAGTCGATTTTTCAGGAAATACTCGTATTTCTCATACTTTCAGCCCAAAAAAGTAAAAAATATGAGGTTTTCCGGAGAAATTGACTGCTCTTCCGATCCGCTATTTTTAATTTCGTAAACTGGACCTCTGACTCGTCATCAGCGACCTCAAAAATCCGCGAGTACTCATTTTCAGCCCAAAAACGAAAAAAATACGACTTTTTCCTAATAAATTGACTACTTCCGGTCCGCCATTTTGAATTTTCCAAATTAGACCTCGGAGTCGTAATCAGTGATCTCGAAAACTCCCCAAGCACATATTTTCAAGGTCAAGAAATCCATTCTCATTTCTTCTGGAAAATGGCCCGATATCCGGTCCGCCATTTTGAATTTCCCAAATTGGACTTCAGACTCGTAATCAGCGACTCCAAAAACCCCCGACTAATCATTTTCGTCTAATTCTATGGCATATTGTGTATGATAACAAATTTTTCAATTAATTGAATTAAATTGGCCATTAATATTGGCCAATTATTGGACAAAAAATGAAACCAAACATTTCCGCCAAAAAACAAACGGTACTATTTTTTTAAATGACTCTCTGAACTCTTATGTATTTAATGTAAAAAAAATATTTGTAATGGGTAGCTCGTGACCTGGAAACATTTTTTATAAGTATCTATAATCTCTTGAAAAACGTGTATTTTATAATTATAAATTATTAGACACTTATTAAAGTTGATAGAATTATATCTAATTTCATTTTCACTTTGCCCCAATATAATTCTTCTGGATGAAGTTACACCTGCTTAAAGTATTTCAAACACAGACTGTAACGCAGTGGAAAAGAACAATCCACATTTTTGTGCTATTCTCATGTTTTCCAATATAAGGGTTCCGAACGAATTAGAATTTACATAGTCAGGGTGTTATTTAAGACGCTCAAGTGGTATTTAAACAAAACAAAAAATCCCACTTCTTGGCTTATCCCAATAAAAGCACTTAATGATTGATGACTTCAGTTAAAATCTAGAATTAATTTTAAATTAACTAGTTTTGCTCCCAGTTAATTAATGTGCTATTAGAACATGTTCACTAATTTATCACCATTAGGGAAAAATATCGATCCTACCCGCTGCGCTGCGAGGAAAGTGGAAATGTTACGCGCCGCCATTTAAAGGCCATAAATAGTGCTGTTCCTTAAATAATACTAAAAATGTCGATAATGAAGCCATAGCATGATGTAAGGATGCTAATAAAAGTTCCATAAAATATATTACCAAATAAAACAACAAGCTACGAGAAACACTATAATATGTCATATTTGGCATCCAAAACGTTAGGCACAGTAATTTTGTACTTATATCATCCTATAAAAATAAATTATTAGGTTTACCAGTACCATAGGCGCGCTATTAAGGGTAACGTATCTTGAATTTTATAACGTATACTCCGGTCACTAAATTATTAAAAAACAAACATTTGGTGGGATGCAGGCGCGTTTAAATGCCTTCTACAAAAGCTCGAAAAAGATCGGTTAAAACTATGAGAAATCGTACGAAATTGTGTTGAATTAAAGCGGACCAGGCGATTACAAAAAGCTAAGCTATATTAATTTAATTTTTTAACTTAATGTATTGACTTAATCTTTTAATTTTCTTAACTTATTATGTTATGTTTTTTATTTAGAAATTGATATTTTATAATTTTTATTTTATTTGGAAAATAAATTTTTCTATTCTATAATAAAAAAATCTATTCTATTCTAAACTAATTTAATTCATAAACTCAAAATCTAATTTCAAATAGTCGAAAGTCGGATAGAAATTAAAATAGTTGGTGTGTGCTGGCTATACAGAGCGTTTCAAATATTGTCCTAGATCTCTTTTTTGCCTTTGCAGATATTATTTCTTTGCTTTGCATTACCTTGGAATTACCTCTTCAAAGGTTCTTTAGGGGCTATTCCTTACACTTCCACTGTAGATGGCTGTTTACCTGTGGAACGGATAATAAATAAAATCTTCTCGCGGCGAGCTGATCTATATCTTGGCAAGCGGACGAGGTGGACGCACTGAATCAGGACGCTGAAGCGAACATGCGGATTTCTCATGAAACATATGAAACCATATCTGAACACAAGCGGGCAGGAGGAGGTATACACTGTTTGTGTCATCGTTATTTAATCAGTTTAGATAGGAAGGTTGAAGTTTCATCTTCACCAAATTTATTATGGGTATATGAAATATCGCTTGTCAACTGATGAAATTGAGATGAGGTGAACTTATATTATTACCTATTATTATTATTGTACCCAAGATTAACACAAGACAAAAAAAAAAAACAAACAGTAATTGAGATAAGAAAGTAGAATAATAGACGAGGACACAAACTTCAGGCCAAGGTACCGTCCAAGGTGACTCTCTTAAACAACTAGGTACGCAATGATAGATGGGTCACCGCACAATGGATGGGTAATATTAGGAAACTAGAGTTAAGCTAAAAACACTTAAATTTTACAATTGGTTTTAGGAAAATATAAAATATCGTTTTTAAGTGATCATTCCTGACGATAATGTTAGCAAGTGATTGCAAGTGCTTTCTGGTGAGTCGGTACTAACAAATTATATCTTGAACCACCGTGTAAGTAGATCCCAGAATTGAGTTATCATGTACCGTTCTGTTAACAACTGTAATAAAGGTAAAATTACGTATAAATGTGTACCCTGTGATAGACATCTTTACGTGTATACATTACATCGAAACATTCATAAAATATAAGTTATAACATTGGGCAATTATGTGAGAAATGAAAATTGGTAGTATTTGGTTAATAAACGTAAAAGTTTATGACTTGTTTTATAACGTCTAATTAAATTAGGTCCATATTAAGTGGGTATTTAATTCTTATTGCCTACAGTCCTAACTAGTTTATTGTCAGGGTACATGTACAGTTTTTCGAATGATCTGATATGTAGCAAATCACAATGTCAGCCAGAATAAAGTGTTATTTACAATATATCTAATTGTTATTTGTTACACCTATTTAATTAAAATAGGGATATTAATAATCGGATGAAATTTTTTAATAAACAACGTATGAAAAACTTTTTTGTCCAGAAACGCCGCCAAACTCAAATATTTTTATGTGCTCCTAGACTAGCTTATGTAAAGAGGATAACGTATTTTAGGCAATTTGGTACATATTCATCATAGATAGTGATCACCAGATGCGCGTACGCTGTCATGTTTTACATAAACTGTGTATTATTATAATTATAGTGGAGCATGGCAGCACTAAAAAAGCTAAAAAATATGTAGGCGGCTACGTACTTAATCTGTAGTATCAAATAAAAGTGAGTTGTGCTGTACTCAAATATAATATTAATCCTGACTGCAGCTTGTACTCTTCATATATTTCTACGACTTAATGCAGATAAACAACTGACATATTTTAATTTGTTATTGATTTTTAGGCATTGTTATAAATATTTTGAGATGTTTTTGAGCTTTAAATCGCCTTTTGTATCCTACGAAAAAGATAAAAGTGCATTGAAACAAGCTTTTATGTATTAATAATGTTCGAAATAAGCACATCATCGAAAAGATCAAATCAAAATTAATTCATTTCAAATTAAATACTACAATTTCTCAGACACTCGCCCCGAAGTCAGCCGAACATCCATCGCGTTGATCGCCGTGGTAGCTGATGAACTGTATGGAGCGAGGCCGAGTAGGATTACAAAGAAATTAAAAGACATAAAGTGCCATTTAGTTCACAAATTGAGAATCAAATAACAATTAAAATTAGCATGTAAAAAAGAAGAAGTTATACAAAAGACACGTATCTAAATACATATGAATAAGCACACACAAAAATTTATGACCAAAAAACTCAAACAATAAATAAAAACAAAGAGGATAGGAAAGAGTTAAAAATGGAAATTGTGTTTGATAGTTTTTACAGTTGTATTAAAAAGGAGTTGTGGCTAGTTAGGTTGCTGGAAAATGGACGACGCTCGATATGGTACTTTATGTTTTACGCGGAAAGATGCATTATGCTTTCTGACTTGTGTGATGTTTGTTTGTAAGGGAAAAGATAAAAAAGTATCACGCACAAAATGTTTTTTTCTTCTATCTGATTTTTTTTGTGATTATATCAATTTGATAAAATTATTAAAGCAGGATCAATATTAGAGATATATTTTTAAGGTACAGTGGTACCATTTGAAGGTATACTGGTATTATTCACGACTTTCTTAAATAAGAATCTTTAATATTCTCAGAAAAACCAATTTATGATGTACCTTTATTCTTGTAGAACGTTCTTTTACATAACAGCAAACATTTTCTATATTAATTTGTGTGGAAATAAATAATACTTCCTTAGTGCAGTTTACTACCATCAAGTTATTTTACTTTGGTTTATTAACTCGACTGTTATTAATTTAACTCGATTAAAGCTAAAAACGCCACCCTCTAATTGTTGCGGAAAACATACGTACAACAGATATTCGAAGCTTGGATTTGGGAAATAAGACCCTCAGCATAGTAGTAACAGATTCTTGAGGTAAACTTAAATCAGAACGTTTTAAAATTCAACCAATAAAGAATAGCGCTGCCTATTTTTAATGCCTGAGACTTTCATATTCAATGGAAACGTTTTTATGTATTGTTACGGATTTCCACCTTTTTGGGAACACCCTGTATGAATCCGAGGGTTCTAAATAATTTCAACAAGAGATAAACACTACTAACACTTTATTTAACTATTTACTGACTACAATACTTCAAATTCAATTTATCTAACCTCACTTTTCACCGAACGTGTCACTTCTAAAATAAACTTCCCCCTCCGCGCTTGTAATCGCGCCTTATATACTCCGAAATTAGCTCTAGATCAATCCAGAATCTTCTCCAACCATAAGCTAGAAAAGTCCTTGGCTCTTTCTAGAGCCTTTCCAGTCACCATCAGAGGCATAGGCGTACCATCTCCTTTTCCAAGGGGGTGTAATTCATAACACTGCCCCCTCCTTAAGCCTGATCGTCCCGATCAGGCAACCCAGAATCATCGATGTATTTCGCCAATCTGTCCAAATGCACGATCTTCATCTTGGACTTTTTGCTTCGTTGAATCCGATAGACGACATCATTAATTCGGGTAATAACAGTGTACGGTCCATCCCAAGGCGGTTGAAGTTTCGGTGACCTTCCTTTCTTCCGCTGTGGGTTGTACAGCCAAACCAGATCTCCCGCCTTGAATCCTTCTGAACTACCCTTACGGTCATATCGAGCCTTCATTCTGTCACTGGCTAAGGTGATTTGGTCTCTAACTAACTCATGGACATTCCTTAGCCGTTCACTCACTTCATCTACGTAGCTGTTCACAGGAAGCCGTTCTCCACCTGGTGTTCCAAACATCAAATCACATGGCAGTCTGATCTCATGTCCAAATACTACACGAGCCGGAGTCTGTTTTGTAGTTTCGTGGATAGCAGCTCTATATGCCATGAGGAAAAACGGTATGTGGAGATCCCAGTCACGTTGATTTTTATGAACGACTTTAGAGAGATGTTCTTTCATAGTCTTATTATGTCGCTCCACCATTCCATCTGATTGCGGGTGAAGGGCTGTCGTCCGTGTTTTGTGTATTCCCAATAACTTGCAGATTTGCTGAAATACCCCTGACTCAAAATTTCTCCCTTGATCTGAATGCAGCTCCAGGGGTACACCAAACCGACATATCAAGTTATCTACCAAGACTTTGGCGACAGTAACCGCTTCCTGGTTCGGAATTGCGTAGGCTTCAGGCCATTTACTAAAATAGTCCATGGCAACCAGTATGTACTTGTTACCGTCCTTGGTTACTGGGAATGGTCCGGCTATATCGATCGCAATCCTCTCAAAAGGAGCCCCGACGTTATATTGCTTCATTGCACCCCTACTTCTAGTCTGTGGTCCTTTACTGGCTGCACAAATTTTACAATTACGACACCAAGCTTCAACATCTTGACGACTATTTACCCAGTAAAATCGTTCACGTACTTTATTCAGGGTCTTGTTAACGCCGAAGTGTCCACCGGATGCTCCATTATGCACTTCTTGAAGTACTTTCGGTACTCGACACCTGGGAATCACTAGACGCATAACAACTTGCTTCCCATCCGGGCTCTCCCATGCTCTTTTTAACAGCCCGTTCATAACTCTAAGTGAGTCCCACTGTGCCCACAAAGCCTTCAATCCAACTGCTTTGTCCGAAACATCCTTCCAGTCTGGTCGAGTTCCTTTTTCCTTTGCTCTCAATATAGCCCCAATCTCTGCATCGTTCAGTTGTTCTTGTCTCAGGGCTTCAGTTGTCCAATCATCCGGAACGTCTATTTTAATAGTGTTGACTACTCCCATGCCCTGCTGTTTTTCCACGTGGCGGCAGTGCTTGCAGTCGTCCTTGCATGGTCTTCTAGATAATGCGTCTGCGTTCTTATGAGATCTTCCTGGTCGATGCTCGATTTTAAAGTCGTACTGTTGCAGCCGTTCTATCCAACGAGCCAGTTGACCTTCCGGGGTTTTCAACTGCAACAGCCATTTCAACGCAGCATGGTCGGTCCTGATTTTGAAATGTCGCCCGTAGAGATACTTATGAAAATGGTCCACTGATTTGACGATGGCCAATAACTCTTTCCTGGTTACACAATAGTTTCGTTCTGGTTTGGAGAGCACCTTGCTGAAGTACTCGATCACTCTTTCCTCTCCGTTCTGAATTTGGGACAGCACACAACCAATCGAAGAATTACTGGCATCTGTATCTAAAATAAAAAGTCCATTCTGTTGTGGGTATGCTAGTACAGGACCAGTGCATAGAGCTGCCTTCAATTTTCTCCATGCCGTTTCACACTCCGGTGTCCACTGGTACTGAACTTTCTCCTCTGTTAGCCGGTGTAATGGCTTCGCAATGTCTGCAAACCCTTCCACAAAGCGTCTATAATAAGTGCAAAGGCCAAGGAAGCTTCGTACTTCATGAACGTTAGATGGCCTTGGCCAATCTCGTACGGCAGAAATTTTGTCGGGATCCGTTTGTATTCCCTCCGAAGACACTACGTGACCAAGGAATTTAACTTCTTTCTGAAATAAAAGGCACTTCTTCGGGTTCAATTTCAGGTGTGCATTTCTGACTCGTCCAAATACTTCTTGAAGATTTTTCAAATGTTCTGTAAAGTCTCGTCCCATAACCAGCACGTCGTCAAGGTAAACCAGGCACGTCTTCCAGGTTAGCCCTCGTAGTACGAATTCCATCAATCGTTCAAACGTGGCTGGAGCATTGCAAAGTCCAAAAGGCATCACCGTAAATTGGTAAAGACCACTGCCTGCTGAAAACGCTGTCTTTTCCTTATCATCAGGATGAAGCCCAACTTGCCAATAACCGCTTCTAAGGTCTAACGTCGAAAACCACCGTGAGCCTGCCAATGCACTTAATGTGTCATCAATCCGGGGTAATGGGTAACTGTCTTTCTTCGTCACATCGTTCAATTTTCGATAATCAACACAAAATCTTAACGTTCCGTCCTTTTTGGCAACCAAAACTACTGGCGATGACCAGGGACTTGTTGACTCCTCAATGACTCCATCTTGTAGCATCTTATCTATCATTGCCGAGGCTTCTTCTTGTTTCGCTAGCGGAAGCCTCCTAGGTTGTTGTCGAATAGCGGGTGAGTCACCAGTATTTATCCGATGCTGGACTATATCTGTTTTTGTAAGGGCCTCCGTACTTTTGGCAAATACTGAACTTTCCTTTTCCAGGAACTTAATCGCCTCCTCTCGTTCATCCTTAGATAAATGCTCCAACTGGGAACTCAGCAAGGTCAAAACTTCCTGGTCTATATTTGTAGATGAATTTCCCTCTGTTTGTTCTTCGCACCTTGCTACCCACATAACCGGTTCATAGGAGCCAATCGGTTTGCCTTCTTTAATTGTTACTGCATGGGAATTTAAATTGACGACTCTAATTGGGATTTTATCTTTAGTCCGGGTTAAAGTTCTTGCCACAACAATATTGGTTAGGGACTTAATCGATTTGTCACCTTCCACCAGGCCAACACGGTAGCCTCCAGGATTTCCTTCCAAGGCAGCATCGATGATCTGTTCCGAATGAGCAGGAATCTTAATCGTCTTTGTTGTCAATAGCCTTGCTTTACGGAATTGGTCATCTACGGTTGCCAGGATAAATTCCTCATTCCCAATTTTCAAGACTCGCTCCCCTACGTCAACAATAAACCTCTTCTCTTCCATGATGTCCAGTCCCAAAATGAAATCATCTGTAATGTCAGCCACAATGACCTTGTAATTGAATCTCAATCGTCCAACCTGCAGTTCCAAATTGACCTCTCCATGGACCGCAGCCCTGTCTCCCGTGGCTGTCCGAATAATTACTTCATTTTGCTTCTTCTTAATCTGCAAGCCTGATATAAACCCTGGCCGCACTATTGATGACGTAGCGCCGGTGTCAACAGTAAACACACACTTTCTTCCATTCACATATCCTTGCAACAGCAGACTACTTGGAATTCTTCGCAGCTGGGAAATCTTTATTTCTCTGGGGGCACCGTGTTCCCTAGCCAGCACAGCCCCCTTGGTGCTGGCTATCTTTAGTTTTCCTGCTGCTCTTCTACATTTACAGCATTTACTCGTCTGTCCGAGTTCTGCTGTCGACAGTCTCGTTTCATATGTCCCATCCTGCCGCAGTTGTAGCATTTAATACCTCCACTTGGCCTTTCTTTGTTTTGTTGGTTTTCCTGTCTTCTTGGAGGATTCGATTGAGCCAGTAATTGACCGATCATTTTATTCGTTTTGAGAATCGCGTTCAAGATAGGGTTTTGGTCTCTTTCTTCTGGCTGCGATTCTTCAAGCGTCATAGCCCGCACTCTTGACTTTGGAGTATCCCTATAGACGGCTTCTACCTCTAGTGCATGCACCAAGGCTTCACTACTACTTTTATGGCGGGATAGCCTGAGGACTCGCCTGATCTCCTCGTCCCTTATCCCGTCTAGGAATGCCCCCACTGCCAATTGCTCTTTAAATTCTTTTGGCGCATTAGGATAAGCTAAGTGTGCCAGTCTTTCCACCGCAGCTTCAAATTCTTGCAGACTCTCTCCAGCTTTCTGAACGCGCACTTTCAGCTGGGTCTGGTATACTTGAGCAAGGTGTTGATCTCCATATCGTAGATCTAAGGCAGCTTCTAAAACTCTAAAATTACGTTGTTGGTCCGCCGGAATTGTCTGGAGCAACTCCAACGCTTGGCCTCTTAAAGCCACGATTAATGCCTTAGCCTTCTCTTCGTCGTTCCAGTTGTTTGCACTCGCTGCTGCCTCAAACTGTGTCTTGTAAGTCATCCAGGAACTTTGACCATCAAAGGAGGGAATTTTTAATCGCTGGCCTGACGATACCAGTTGCTGGTTTCCTCTATCCCTCAACTGTTGTTTAAGCTGGTCAATTTCTCCTTCTACCTGGTGCATTTTCTCTTTGACTTCATTTACTTCTCCTTTGACTTCGCTTACCTCTTGTTTGACTCCACCGACTTCTTCAGCTACCTTATTTTTGAGTTCTTCAGTGACGGCAAATATGGCACTCTGTTGGCCTTCTATAATTTTCCTTAGTTCATCTCTTTCTTCTTGATGTCGTTTCTCTTGTTCTTGTTTATCCTCTTGACGTCGTTTCTCCTCCTCTTGTTTTTCCTGTTGACGTCGTTTCTCCTCTTCTTGTTTTTCCTCTTGACGTCGTTTCTCCTCTTCTTGTTTCTCCTCTTGACGTCTTCGTTCTTGATCCCCAAAAATGTTTCTTAATTCTTCTTGACGTTTCCTTTCCTGATCCATCATCATCTTTTGCATTTGGGCCATAAAGTCCTGCATTTGTTGTTCGGATGCCATGCTTCTGGTTGTTACCGGCATATAATTATGATGAAATCAAATAAATTTAATAATTACGTCACTATCGGTAATGGGACTGTCCAGAAAAACCTCAAAACGGCACAAAAAAAGAGTCTTATCTAGAGTTTGTCACTTAACCACTAATGTCCAACAAAATGTTCCAAAAATGTCTCAAAAATGCACTTAACACTGTTTTTCCTGTTCGAAAATAAACCTCGAACAATGTCCAGTAAATTAGTCCTTCCTGTGTTAGCACTAACTCCGAGAATACACTGCCAAACCTTCTCGAACACTTCCGAAAAATCCTCTTGTCAAAATTCCGCTTCCGACACCAAAATGTTACGGATTTCCACCTTTTTGGGAACACCCTGTATGAATCCGAGGGTTCTAAATAATTTCAACAAGAGATAAACACTACTAACACTTTATTTAACTATTTACTGACTACAATACTTCAAATTCAATTTATCTAACCTCACTTTTCACCGAACGTGTCACTTCTAAAATAAACTTCCCCCTCCGCGCTTGTAATCGCGCCTTATATACTCCGAAATTAGCTCTAGATCAATCCAGAATCTTCTCCAACCATAAGCTAGAAAAGTCCTTGGCTCTTTCTAGAGCCTTTCCAGTCACCATCAGAGGCATAGGCGTACCATCTCCTTTTCCAAGGGGGTGTAATTCATAACAGTATTTTTGTAGTATATTTATGGCCGAAAGAACTCGGCAAATACTGGCATCGGTAGTAATAAATCTATAAAAATAAACCTTTGACAAACCGTAATATGTGGTAACAAATTCATTTTCCGAATCCCGATACATATATTCTCCTAAGTTAAAGTAATGCCCTGTTAGAGTGGCGGTGCTTTTAAACTTAATACGTTATTTTGAAAAATAACAAAAATCGAACGACATCCATGATGAAATTCATGGACAAGTCCAGGATCAAACGATATAAATTTCATCAGGAGCGTCTTGATGTCGTCTACTGAATTTGGCCAGAGAAGACACTGCAAATTATGTTTCCTCAGCAAATATTTGGTAATATCCGATATTATTGCAGGCCGTAGCTGCAAGCCTCGCAGAATCCTTTATCAAAGACGGGAAAATATGATTTAATTTTGAAATATAAAATTTTGGTACAGTTTACCAACAGAATACAAACCTTACGTACCTGCCGTCGTTGGGACATTATTAGATTTTCTGCTTACCAATTTCGTTCAAGTAAATTTACTTAGTACATTTATTGTGAATTCATTGCTACACTTCGCTAAAAGCCAGGTTTTCAATCGTCGGCTCGCTTATCTAACACATGTAAAACATTTGTTAAATTATACATACAATTTAGTAATAAACAGTGAACATTACTTTTAACTGTTTATAATATTCGACGTAAATTACAAACAATTCAAGTACCAAAGGTTGACTAAACAGTAAGTGACAAAGGAAGCCGATTTAAATGCGATTTATTACTAACCTGAGTTGAGTATATAAGCCATGAAAAGTTATAGGTAGAAAACAGAAACAAAAACTTTAAAACGCATTTTAAAAATCCCGGCTCCTCCACCATTTATAAAATCTAAAACGGAGGCAATTCAAGAGACTGGTCAAATATTTAGAAGTAATCAACATATTAAATGTTTGTCAACTCAGCTATAGGAAAAATTGCTACACAATATGATGATTATTTACTGATCGATTTTGTACAAGTAGGGTTCTCTGGCTAACATTAACTTACTGTCTAAATTTGAATACAATCGGATGGAGCACAAGCTGAAACACTTCGATATCCATTTTCCTAATATTAGGGTACGAAAATATGAAGATATCTTCTTCATAAGTATAGGCTGCCCAACTCTAAAGTCAAATCCTTGGACTTCAGTGCATACAACACTCTTGTAACTTTTGATTTTGTAAAAAGGCATTATCAAATTTGATTTAGTGGTATGAGATAAAATTTTCATTTATGTCATGTAAATAATTAAAATAATTGACTTCAGGTTTCGAATGTAATTTAGTTGAAAATCAGTATTGAAAGTGGGGTGCCTCAAGATTCCATACTTGGACCATTACTCTTCATTTTGTACACCTACGCATTTAGTAGATGTCTGCAGTTTTGCATCTCACATTTCTACGCGGATGATACACAGCTATACTACTCCTTTGAAGAAAATATGATCGAACAATCTTGCCTAAATATTTCTGATCTAAATTCCTTGCTATTAATGTCAAAAAAATTTTGCCTAACTATCAACCCTTCCAAATCAAATGTAATTCTGTTCGGTAGGACTGTAGCACGCAGAAGAAATCTTGAAAACGTCAAAATTTCCCTTAACGATGAAATCACACCTGTAAAAGACTGCTCAAAAAATCTTGGACTTTATTTAGATAACTCTCTTAGGTACTGTACGCATGTAGTCATGGTTGTTCGTCGTGCTTTCAGTAACTTAAAATTAATATATGCCAACAGATCCTTACTTAATAAAAAATTGAAAATACAATTATGCAACGTTCTAGTCCTCTCACATTTAAATTATGCAGATGTAGTTTACGGACCCAGCATATTAAACTCAGATTCCTCTCGACTTCAGCGTATACAAAATTCTTGTGTACGCCTCGTATGTGGACTCAGAAGAAGAGATCGCATCTCTCAACATTTAAAAGAAATTGGTTGACTAAATATCGAACAGAGACAATCGGTTCACGCCTGCACGCTATACCACAAAATAATTACATAAAAAAAACCGGCATACCTTTACAATAAAATAAGTTTTCGGACTGATGTGCATAATATAAACATACGCCACAGATCGCGATTAACACCACCCCTGCATAAAACCTCGTTATTCGAGAGTTCGGTTTCATACCAAATATCTAAGCAATACAATCGGCTACCCGATAGTTACAAAATATTACCACTAAATAAATTTCAACGCAAGCTTAAAAAAGAGTTACTACAAGGAACCCTTTCATTTAATTTTTAAATCTTGTCACTGTTTACTGTTTTCAACAACTTTTGTTAGGCATATCGTTTGTTAAGGTTATATCTTGTAATTACATTAGATGATTAGATAATTAAGTATTAAGCATTATTTCTTTTTCCATTACTAGTAAGTATTAACGTTCAATAATTTTTTTTCCCGCACTCGTATACGACTGAAGTACATTAAAATATTATGTATTGTTTGTCACTACGTTTATTTCAGTCTTATTCGGGTGCCTTTATGGTTGAGTGGAAGAGCAAACCCCTGTCCTTTGGACAGCTTGTTTGAACTCTGCCTGTTAGGAATATTTTAGTGATACAATTCATATATTATAGTGTAAATTTTTCTATGTAACTAATCCTAACAATAAAATTATTATTATTATTATTAAATAAGTTTAAGACCATCTACTAATCTTTGTATGTCCGCTGTTGCATCCAGATGTATATACATACATATGTGTATGTTGTAAGTGCAGATTGATCACATTTTTACTGTTCTATCTTACATCTTTATATTGCTATCCGAGAATCAGACTAATCTATTTTAAGTCTCAAGCAACTGATTTTTAATGATTTCTTTACGGTGAGCCACGGGATTCGCTGAGGAATTTCCCGGTAGGCCGCTTGTTCACTTCGGCCCTGCAGTTGACAACTTCTATGCCTCTGTCTATCATATAGCATCAGTAACATTTAAAAAAAAATATTTTATTCGCAATTAAATTGTCTAACAAATTTAACTATTACACTCGTCTTAACGACCATCTTGGAAACGATATACAATTTTGTGGCAATAAGATAACGTATATGTCAATAATAATGATGGCCATAAAAATCAGTAAAGGAACGGCCATAAAATATTTCATTTTATAGCATCTTTATTTCACATAACTTGAACAAAGAATTATTATATTAGATTTTGGAATTATTTAGAACGAAGACGTGTTTTATTGCAAAAACAATTTAAATACATATTCATAAATAATTTCATGAGATTTAGGTTTAATTTTCCGATATATTTCGATAACTAAAAGTATGTTTCTTCCTCTTCTTTATAGAAACAAAGAGCTGCCTTAGGAAATATTTACGTTCACACCTCCGATCAAAGAACTTATCCCTAGATACTCAAGGTTTGTTCCAACATGCAGTTTGATCGTCCGTTGAACGGTCAATTTGAGCCACCATGGCATGAATATGTCACAGCGATAAATACAGGGTGTAATTAGTTTCATGTCATTAAAAAAACTGGTAATAGGGACCGAACAGACAAACAAATAACCTATATGACTTTTACTTCCATATCCACGTAGTGGATTGGAAGTATAGTAATCGCAAAAAAAATTCAAAAATTTTTATTCGTGAAATAGGTTTAGAATTGAAACATTCTTTATAGGATTTTGCAAACAGCAGAAAAATTAACTATCTATAAAAGAAAAACTTTATGTAGAAATATTAATGAAATCTTTGCATTCTTTCGATAACCTGAATTCTGGTTATGCTAGCAAATTAAAATCCTAAAATGAATTTGGTTTAGAATGTCATGAAACGTCGAGATTTTAAATTTGAGCGAAAAAAATTTTCTGTCTGTCTGTCTGTCTATCTGTCGGTCTGTCTGCCTGTAACTTTTTTGTCCGCACGTTTTCTTCGGAACGGTTTAAGATATTGACTTGAAATTTTGTACACGTATATATTATAACGAGATCTGGAACTGGATTGGTTTTTGAGGATATCCGGTGAAGGGTTGGGGGTTAAATAGGGGTAAATATGGGAAAATAAGTAAAATAAGCTTGTAAGAGTACAGAAACTTGAAATTCGGTGTATGTACTAGAAGTTAAGGCCTCAGATTTTTTTATAATATTTTTCAATCCCCCACCACCCCTATCCCATTAATGGGGTTGATAAAATAAAGTTGAGATATTCATTTGAAATTTCGTACAGGTATGTATTATAACGACGTCTGAAATTAGATTATATTTTGAGATGATTCCGTTGAAGGGTTAGGGGTTAATTTGGGGTAAATAGGGGAATATAAGTAAAAAAAGTTGGTAAGAGTACAGAAACTTAAAATTCGGCGTATGTACTAGAAGCCAAAGCATCAAATTTTTTTATAATATTTTTCAACCCCCACCACCACCCCTACTCCAATATGAAAAGGGTTGATAAAATAAAATTGAGATATTCATTTGAAATTTGGTACACGTATATATTATAACGACACCTGGAACTAGATTATATTTTGGGATGATTCCGTTGAATGGTTGGGGGTTTAATAGGGGTAAATAGAGGAAAATAAGTAAAGCAAGCTGGCAAAACCACAGAAACTTGAAATTCGGCGTATGTACTAGAAGCCAAAGCGTCAGATTTTTTTGTAATATTTTTCAACCCCCACACCACCCCTACTTCATTATTAAAAGGGTTGATAAAATAAAATTGAGATATTCATTTGAAATTTGGTACACGTATGAATTATAACGACATCTGGAACTAGATTATTCTTTGAGATGATTCCTTTGAACGGTTGAAGGTTATTTAGGGGTAAATGGGGGAAATAAGTAAAGCAAGCTGGTATGAGTACAGAAACTTAAAATTCGGTGCATGCACTAGAGTCAAAGGCCTCAGATTTTTTAATACCACCCCTACTCCATTATTCAAGGGGTTGATAAAATAAAATTGAGATATTCACATGAAATTTATTACGCATATGTATTATAACGAGTTCTGGAACTAGATTATATTTTTACATGATTCCGTTGAAGGGTTGGGGGTTAAGTAGGGGTAAATAGGGGAAAATAAGTAAAGCAAGCTGGTAAGACTACAGAAACTTGAAATTCGGTGTATGTACTAGAAGCCAAGGTCTCAGATTATTTATAATATTTTTCAACCCCCACCACCCCTACTCCCCACCCCTAGATTATATTTTGAGATGATTCCGTTGAAGGGTTGGGGGTTAAATAGGGGTATATAGGGAAAAATAAGTAAAGCAAGCTGGTAAAAGTACAGAAATTTGGGATTTGGTGTATATACTAGAAGTAGGGTTTCTGATTTCCCGACTTTTTTCATTCCCGGGAATCGGGAAATAGAATTTGCCGTTCCCGGGAATCCCGGGATTCCTGGGAAACAATAACTTTTTCAAATATTTCTTGAAAAACACAATTTTTTTTGCAAAATGTCACCATTCAAATTTTCATTTTTTAAATGTTTGTTTTCTTCCTTTGGTCAAAAAATAAATCCGCCAGTTTTGTTTTACTTTATTTATAATTAAAAAGACATAACAACACTGACTACAGGAAATAATATAATAACGAAATAAAACATAAGTGCTGTCTAACGCGCACGCTCGGTAAAATTTCGGAGCGCGAGCACTCTTCCACGTCTCCGGTTCACTCGTTGCAGTCGTTGCAGAGTCGATTTATGCGATGAGAGCACGAAATTTAATATTTTTAAAACTAATTATTATTTCCAAGGGTCCGGGAAATCCCGACTGTTATTTCCCGGGAACGCGAACGATAAAAAGTGACATCAATCCCGGGAAATCCCGTCCCGGGATTCCCGGGACAGAAACACTAACTAGAAGCGAAGGTCTCAGGATTTTTTATTAGTATTTACCATCTCCCCACCACCACCCCACTCCCTTATTAAAAGATTTGATAAAATTAAATTAAAATTTTCACTTGAAATTTGATACATTTATGTATTATAACTATATCTGAAACTAGATTATATTTTGACATGATTGCGTTGAAGGAGTGGGGGTAAGTAGAGGTAAATAGGGAAAAATAAGTAAAGCAAGCTGGTAAGAGTATTGCAACTTGAAATTCGGTGTATGTCCTAGAAGCCAAGGCCTCAAATTTTTTAATAATATTTTTCAACCTTTCCACTACCCGTACTACATTATTAAAGGGGTTGATAAAATAAAATTGAGACATTCACTTGTAATTTGGTAGACGTATGTATTATAGCGACATCTGGAACTAGATTATATTTTGGGATGATTCCGTAGAAGGGTTGGGGTTAATAGGAGTGACTAGGGGAAAATAAGTAAATCAAGCTGATAAGAGCACAGAAATTTGGGATTCGGTGATTATACTAGAAACCAAGGCCTCAGATTTTTTTCTAATATTTTTCAAACTCCACCACCTCCGCATCATTATTAATGGGATTGATAACATCAAAATGAGATATTCACTTGATAATTAGTACACGTATGTATTGTAGTGACATCTGATTGAGATGACTCCATTGAAGGGGTGGGAGGTGGTAAGTTGTGAATAATAGAAAATAAGTAGGGTGAACTAGAAACTTCATTTTTAACGTATACGCTAGAAACCAACTCCTCAAACTTTTCTATGACATCTGCCCCAAATATTATTAAAATTCGATGACCAATAATTTCCACACACTAGAGTGCAAATATAGTCAATGTGTTTCCTTTAAAGTGACTTGGATGAAGAATATGGATGTGGAAGTATTTTCTCTAGGGGCACTTTGAAAAAAACTGACCAAGGTCGATATTTTGAATGGTAAGGTAGGAGAGATTTGAGAACCACTGTTTTTCAGGGTCAATGTTATAGTTCCGAATATTAGAAATAATAAAAAACTGTTTCCGCCGATAGAAGTGCGGCACTTTGATGGGATTACTTGTACCGAACTTTCTATACCACTAATTATGAAAATGTAAATAATTCCTTCTCTTTCGACACAACGCAAGCATAGCGTGGCCGCAGGAGTTTAAATAGGATTTGCTTACATGTGTTTTTTAATTTAGAACAAAATTATTGTAGCTCTTATTGTCGTTTATAAGAATTTATAAAATTTAAAAGTGGTTTATTAACATTTGTAACATTGTGTTAAAAGCTTCAAAAATTAGTTATTATTTTATGAAATTGGAAAACGAACAGTCAGACGTCTGAGATACGATAACAGAAAATAGTTGTGTATTTTAAGTTAGGAAAAAATCTGATTTTTTTAACGAATTGAGCGCATAATTTTTTCCAATCAGGTATCGAAAACTAAAAATCGAATCTTTGGTCTCTATGAAAATCAATGTAAACAATAATAAACAGATCAAAACAAGACAGCGAATACTAATAATTATAATAATAATCATACCTTTAATGCCCAATAGGTAACACCCAATAACTGAACAATTCTTTTGAATTTTTCACAAAAATTGTTCGAAATGTCCTCCACCTCCACGTATACACATCTGGGCACACCGAACTAAGGACATACGCACTCCGTTCAACACATTTGGTAAATTAGGATAATTTGTTATGGTTTCTATGCACATTAAAACACGTTGTTGCAATTGTTCTAAAGTGTCACGGTAAACCAGAGATTTAAAATGCCCCAAAAATAAAAGTCCATCGTATTTAAGTCTGGCGATCTAGCAGGCCATGGTCCGCTACTTTCTTCCAGCAAATGTGGCAATGTTTGTTGCAAAAAATTTAAGTATACATCATCATTTAATCTAGCGGGTAATTGTATAGGTCCAATTATTTCATTACCGCAAATCCCTGCCTACAAATCAACGCTAAACCGTCGTTGAAAATGCGCCCTTCTTATTACATGTGGATTTTCGTCTGCCCAATAGTGCATATTTTTAAAATTAAAGACTCTATTTCTGGTAAAACATGACTCATCGGAGAAACACAGAACGTTTAAAAAATCCTCATTTGCCGCGTGTTTTCTTAAATCCACTTACAAAATTGCATTCGCTCTGCAAAATCTTGAGGTTCTAGTGCTTGGACACGTTAATTCTGATAGGAATGTAAGTTCATATCTCTCAGTGTGCTCCATACCACAAAATGGAATACTCCCACATGGTTCGCGATATCGCGGGTGCTTAAAGTTGGATTCTTTTGTACAAGTTCCAAACCTCTGCGTCAATTACCCCTTCTTCGCGTTGTGGACCTCGTTCTCCTCCATTTCCATCGAGACGACCTGTTTCTCGAAGACGATGGTCAATACTAACAAATGTACGAGCACAAGGATGACGTCGATTAGGGAACCTTAAACGATAAAGCTCTTCCGCACCAGCTGCATTTCCACCACTTTCTCCATACACCAAGTGCATATCCGCGAGCTCTGGATAAGTGTAATCTCCCATAATGTCCAAAATCTTTTAAAACACCACACTAAACTGTGAATTAACGTTATCAATAAAGGAAACAAAAAGAAAAACTTGATCCAAAATCCAAAAAGTAATACAAAAAGCACGAACGAGAAGTAGTGTCCTACGTAACTAAGTACTAACGACTTGAACGATAAGTCAATAAAATAAATCTTGACACAAGTGGCACAAAATTCAAAAAGAACAAAAGCAACATACAAAACCAAGGAACGGGTAGGTCGCGTCGTGTGTACGTTGTTTATCAAATAAGGATACAAACTGAAATTATTACTTGAGAATATTACAACGGAGAGTATAGCACGGGTAATAAGATAATTTGGCCGCGAAGAAGCATAAAACATGGCGGTGTGATCTGTCGATCGCTTTTAACTGCTTTGTCGGCATGCTTTTCGATGACCCCCGTCGCGGCCTAATTTTCTCTTAGGCTCACCATACTTATTTGCACGAATATAGCAATTCTCAAACTATGTTATTAAGTTTTTTGGAATTTTTTTTCTATTTTATTTCTCCAAAACTTTGAGCTTTAGACCTCATGTTATATAAGGTTTTTTTGTTCGTCTTGTCGTTTCCTACCACCAGTTTTTTTAATGACATGAAACTAAATACACCCTGTAGATAGGTAGATGACTGAGTGACTGCTTTTGACCGTTCAACGGACGATCAAACTGCGTGTTGAAACAAACCTATAATGTTTATTGGTTTGTTTGTTGCTGAGATAGTCATAGTCTAAGATACTTCAGTTGCGAACATCCCATAAGTTCCTGATTGGCTAGTCGATATATTCGCGGCTTTTATTTGAAAACAATAGTAGTATTTCGGATACGATCGGTTCGGTTCGATTATCTCAATTTGACGTGTCCGCCATTAACTCTAACAGGTGTTTCTCGTATTTAACAGCGATCTCGTGCTGGGAAAGTGTTGTTTTGCACAGTTTATTAACAATATACATATGAGCTCAGAATAAGGGCGAAAAACGTTTCAAAGGCTAAGCATTTCCAAGAAACTGAATGAGAGATTTTATGAAAATGTAAGCCATTAGACAATTTTTACATTTTTAAGACAATGTAGGTAAATAAATTTCATTTTAAGCCTTTATTCTCATTTTTAACTGATCTTCATACCGTAGGAGGTCGTGTAGGTACTACTATACTAGAATATTAGTTTAATCTACTTAGCCGTAGGGGACTATGTTGGATGCTAGTGTTATAATGAGAATGTCAAATAAGAAATTGGACAAATTTATTTTAGGATTTTGATTTGCTAGCATAACCAGAATTCAGGTTATCGAAAGACAAAGATTTCATTAAAAATTTTTACATATAGTTTTTCTTTTAGTTCTCATAGATAGTTTTTTTCCCCGCTGTTTGCAAAATCCCATAAAGAATATGTTTCATTACTATAAGCAAACAAATAATAAATAATTCACGTTTAAACATTCATATTACAAGGTGAGGTGTTTTAAAATGCAGTCAATTTCAAGTTTAATAAATCTTGAGTTTTGTTGAAGAAATCTTTCCACTTCGACAATACAATTTTATTAGTCCTTGTGTTTTGAAAATAGTGCTGTGAATTATTATTTTATTAAAAACAACTAAGAGACTGATTGACTAAAAATCCATTAAAATGATATTTAGAGTTAAGCTTTCTGAGCAACTCTGGACAACTTTCATTAGAAAAATTTTTCAATGAAAAATGCTTAAAATGATCTTTTTATTTCGGTATCGCAGGTGGCTTTGCGTTTGAAGGTGGTGATTATATTTTTGCTCTTAATACCCTAAAGTATTCTAGCTTTGGGAAAAATTTGATCAACTCGCATTAAACTAAAAAAGTTACACTCTTATGTATACACTGTAAAGAAAAAGTATTCGTAGATCAAATGGCAGATTGATGATGGGTTGTTCTTGAAATAAGCGACTCAGTCAAAGATTTAACAGCCCAAATAACGCATTATGTACAGCAATTTTCCGTTTATATCCGAGGAATTTTGAACAGCTCCACTCTTCCCCACGCAGCCCGGTAACAAGTGGGGAGGTGGCAAATAACTAGAAATTTATTACCTGCATGTAACGGTGACATGATTTACGAGTTATTCGGGGCGATATCCTCCGGTGTATCCAACCCTTATGGATAAGGGTTGCGGTCCCCATTTTATTAGAATGGTTCGATTCGTATTCTATTCATTACAATTTCAAATCTTGATTTTGGATTTGGTTCTATTATTATCCGAAACCGTATTGTTTTAGGCACTATCATAGGCAGCCGGAAAAACGAAACGCAATAAATTAATACCATTGACTCTTAAATCCTTTACCCGGATCGTGAGATTCTGCTTTTATAAAAAATATTTGTATAATGTTCCTTTCCAATTTTATTTCTTTCTAAGGCAGATAAAACATTTTCGTATCATTGCATTAGTTCTGCATTTCTGAATAACTTTCAAAATGTTCGTCATCTGTCCGTTGGTCTGTCGGTTTGTCCGTCCGTCTTTCCATCCGTCATGTTTCTCGTACAATAACTTAACGACTTGGAAAGCAATTTTATCCTAACCTCAACATTATTCGAGAAATACGCAAAAAATCGCTTTCTCGGTTTTTTATTTTTCTTCCACAAAAATAATTCGATTTAGCTCAAATTTGGTGAAAGTATATCTTTTGGTGTCCCACATAAGCTCTATTTCTGGTGGACCAGAATATTCAACGGTTGTTGTTTAATTCAATTTATAAAAAAAGTGAAATTTGGAACTGTGATTCCTCATAAAACTACTTGTCCGACAGAGTTCGTATAGGCCTCATTTTTTTATTTTTACTTCTACTTTCAATAAATTAAAAAATATATAGTGTAATGGAAAAAATTGCCGGAAAATCGAAAAATACGAAAAAATGCTTTTTTTCGTTGTGTTTTATAATTATTATTGTGAAAATTTTGTCATTATTTATTAAAATTAATATAATTTTGTAATATCAAAATATGCTACAAACAATAATTAAAATAATTAATAATTAATTCCATTTCTCAACCACGTTTGAATTATTAAACAAAGAAAAAAGTATGATCTTGATTTCTATGCCTTCTACTGTAATAGCCCGGGAGGCAGCGACAGATTTTTCGCGTTAATATCTATTAAAGCTAGATTTTTTTCCAAAAAAAGTTTAGGTAATATCTATAATGAAGGTGCAATTCTACCAAACTCTTAGTGGTGCATAAATGAGTAAAAAATTAAACATGTTTCAAAAAAATAGATGGACGAAAATTTTGTTTTTCGAATTGTCAAAAAATGACGATTCGCCTCATCTCCTGCCGGCCTCAATTTTCGATTTTCACCTCGAGATTCACATTGTATTGGCGACCTTCTCCTCGCATTCGAGACATAAAACGGGTCTCCGATCGCCGTACTTATTCACTTCTTACGTTTGACAAATTGACTTGCGGTGGTGCTAATCAGCGCCTATTTTTAAGTGGTTTTGAAAGTTCTAATCCCGCCCGGGGTTTTTTCGATTTTTCGGCAGGTATTTTTGATTTTATAATTGCTATTCGCTCCGATCTATTGCATTTCTCGGAGAAGAATGGTGTACGTTCGTTAACGAGATGGAGTAGTACAAAAGCCATCTGCGATTGCTGACTACAATAAATGCAAAGGTTTCATAGACATTTCGGACCAAATAAAGCCCTACTCGACTGCATTACGAAAGTCGATAAAATGGTATAGTAAATTAGCAATTGAGCTTCTATTTGGGCCAGCACTTGCCAACGCCTACATAATGCACCAGAAAATCACCAATCAGAAACTCTATAATTTCTTTCAAAGAGGAGCTGGTTAGCCATTTGTTGGATCTTTCTAATAGTCCCTTCAAATTAGGAAAATTGTGGGAAATTTTTCCTACAGCTAAGCCATCCATATAGAAAATTGTCTTGGGGTTGTGTTAACACATTTTTCACCAAGCGCGTGATAAAAAAGGGTTGTTTTTTAGATATAGATACATATATATGTTTCTTTGGACATTTTGGCGGTTTTTTGCGTTTTGCTGTAAAACTATGCACTTTTGAGAAAATATGACCTGATTTGATTTTGTAGATCTAGCGATTCTCTACAACTTTTGTTCTTTTCGTTTTTTTGATATTCCGCTTAGTTGCGCCGCTAGAGCGCGCTGAAGTTTATGTAAATGTATACATTTTTTTGCTGTTTGATTTTAAGCCAAAACTATGCATTTTATAAAAATATCAAGATGTCAAAGTTGTAGATAAAAAAATTTTCGACAAATTTTGTTCTTTGTTTTTTTTTCAAAGTCGCGTGGTTTTGCCGCTAGAGGGCGGAAAAGATTTCTTCAATACTCTTGAGCGGATAAAAAAAAATATAGGCATTGTGAACAGCTGTAGTATTTTGCCCGTCCACCTCCCTCTACTCAATATTTTTTACCGGCTAAGCTAATATAGATGACATTAAGGATGACATATACAAAAAGGCCCATCACGACCACCACAGCTGAATGCGCGTAGTTCATACTATTAGATGCGCAGCTGTGTAAGAAATGAACGATGGGTTTCAAATATAATAAATTTTTTTGCTCTCCAAATTTTTATATAATTGACCAATTACCTTAAAAGCATAGTTTTGCCTGTATATCAAAAACATATGGGCTGTATTTTTTTTCCGCTCAAGAGCATTGAAAAAATGTGTTTCATGCTCTAGCGGCAAAACCGCGCGACTTAAAAAAAACAAAGAACAAAATTTGTCGAAATTTTTTTTATCTACAACTTTGAAATCTTTGTATTTTTTATGAAATGCATAGTTTTGGCTTAAAATCAAACACCAAAAAAATTTATACATTTACATAAACTTCAGCGCGCTCTAGCAGCGTAACTAAGTGGAATTTCAAAAGAATGAAGAGAACAAAAATTATAGAGAATCGCTAGATCTACAATATCAAATCTGGTCATATTTTCTCAAAAATGCATAGTTTTGCAGCAAAACGCAAAAAACCGCCAAAATGGCCAAAAAAATAATATATATCTAAAAAACAACCCTTTTTTTTGATGCGCTTGGTGAAAAATATGTTAACACAACCCCAAGACAACTTTCTATATGGGTGGCTTAGCTGTAGGAAAAATTTCCCAAAATCAGTGATTTTTCTTCTAATTTGAAGGGACTATAAGCTTGAAAATATTGAAACCTCCAATCCACGTGCTCGCGAAGGTCACCACTTAGAAAGGGTTTCATCTTCTGCTCGAAGAAGATGTGTGACATGTTAAGCAAAACTTATCTCCGAAATTGGACGAAAATTTGCACAAAGCAACGCAATTTTATCGCTTCAGATGTATTAAGTGCGACAAATTTTACTGCATTACGTGTTTCTGTAATATTAATAGTTGTAATATATAAACGGTTTTTGATAACAGAATTTTATTTTCTTATATATTTTTTCACTTATAACTTGGTATTCGTATTCCGCGGCGGAAAATGCAAAACTTCTCCGAGAAATGTAATAGAACGGAGCGAACAGCAATTATAGAACCAAAAATATCTGGCAAAAAATTGAAAACTAAAAAAAAAGTATCCCCGGACGAGATTCGAACTCAGGGACCGCTTAAAAATAGTCGCCGATTAGCACGACCGCAAGTCAATTTTTCAAACGTAAGAACTGAATAAATACGGCGATCGGAGACCCGTTCTATGTCTCGATGGCGAGGAGAAGGTCGGCAATGACCGTAATCGTGAGGTGAAAATCGAAAATTAGGGCCAGCAGAAGCGAAAGCGAATCGACATTTTTTGACAATTCGTGACAATTCGAAAAACGAAATTTTCGTCCATCTATTTTTTCTTTTATTTTTTACTCATTTATGCACCACTAAGAGTTTGGTAGAATTGCACCTTCATTATAGATACTATCTAAACTTTGGAAAAAAATATAGCTTTATAGAAATGATTTCACGAAAAGTGTCGCTGCCTCCTGGGCTATAATGATATTGGTGCGGCGTATAAATAAACGTATTTTTATTTATCTGATAATCTAAATATATTTATTTTTCACCTGCATATTATTTGTTTATTATACCTTGGATACGGTTACCATAAAGACGTTCATAATGACCACGGGTATAATGAGCGGGCGTTATTTGAGAAGCAAAGAAAGAGTAAATGTTTCAAATTCCTTATCGTATAATGGTTTGGATTTGACCGGCATTACATTTTCTGTGGCTTCTCATGCATTGTTTTGGATATTTTGTGGTATTTCCATATTAATTTTCCTATTCCCTATAACATCAACAAACGTCAAAATATCAACAACTGTCAGATACAGTTAATAAATGTCAAGTACCAGTAACTGTCATAGACTACTAAATGTATATGAAGAATGAAAAGTCAATTTTTCATTAGAAAAATAAAGTATTGTATGCACCACGAGCGTTATTTGATTATAACGCCCATCAGGCAAAAGGCCCTCGGGCTGCATCATGTTACCTTCCGGGCGTTATAATCTATACAACGCACTATTACTTTTAATTCTGATTGTTAATCACTTTTAAATTGTAAAAGTTGATAAAAATTGCATTGTTAATTTTAATTATTAAACACAATATAAATCATATTTTGAAAAATAATAAATGTACTTTTTAATACATGATTTTAATACTGGGGACACCTCCAAAGACGAGACACGAGACACCTACTAAAGAAAGCGCTGCGACTGAACAGCAACAAACTGAAAATAGGGAGGCCATGCTACATATGGATAACAACAATAGAGAGGATTATGAATAAGCTAGGAAAGGATTATACACACTAGGAAAAATCGGCACAACAAAAAACAGAACACAATAAAGAAATATCAAGGATATAAACACTGCCAGACTCAGAAACAGAAAACTCAGAAGTAGAATAGGAGATCACAGACAGAAACTAAGAAGAAGCAAATCACAAAAACCTGAAAGTAAAAAGAAGCACGAAAACCTAAAAGAAGCATCTCACAAACGCCTACACTTTCCATCCGATGAAGACAGAAGGAAAACAAGACGAAACATCCCACAAACACCTACACGCTCCATCCTATACTCCTACCCCATGCGTCATGCGGCTCTCGCTGCTGACAACAAGCATGTCCAATGCCCAATCCAGCGTATGCAGCTGGTCCGGCGGTATATAAAAGCACCGAGGGTTTGTTCCGGCACACGGTGGGATGATCGGTGGGCGATCGGGCTGCGTGGTGGAACAAATCTCCATGCACCGGAATCGGCAGCAATGCCCACCTTACGCTGGCAAATCAATCAATCAATCAATCAATGATTTTAATATATTTACATTTTGTAGTAAACATACAATTGACATACATAATGCATACAATAATTGTTTATATGTATTCATCAAGTCTTGCTCTCTTTGCAGAATATGATGGTTCTTCTTCATCTGATTCCACAAAACTAACAGGTTCATTAACATTTTCCACCACTAGCAGCGCGGTCAGAATTAAATGAACAGTATATAATGAATAAGTAATTTATTTCTCATATTAAATATTAGATGGAGTATATGAAGGTTGTATGCTCGGTTGTATGTAATATACTCAAAATAATGTATTTCTCATTTTCTGAGAAACTTTCATAGGCACAACTAAAATTAAAAAACGTGTGTGATGTCTTATGAATGCCGTTTACTTGAGAAAATCATATATATAATAATAGTTATAACGGAAATGGTTTTACGACTAGTTTGCTCCTCTGGTATAGAAAGATAACATATTCTTTACATCAATTTTCCTATTTTAGGATCCGTTATCACCGGCAGACTTAGTTGTTTGTTGTTTTTCGAATATTTAATGGAGACCTGATAAACTGATTGAGTATCGAACGGAAAAACTAAATAACACTGCAGGACACCTGACAGCATACAAATCACGTTAGAGGCTGGAAAAAAAATACTGCAGGAAATCTAATAAAGAGTAAACCAAAGTTGGCGGACACACGTCTGGAATATAAACAGAGCCCGTAGTAATTGATTGCGTTCATTTCATTATATTTTTATTTTTCATTAATGTAATAGCTAGACATTATTTTCCCGATTCAATTTTTTAGATTTATTATTTCCCGTCGGCCACGCAGACTCACAAAACAAAAGTGGAGGGTATTTTTTGCTCTTGTTTGCGTTAATTGGAAATACGTTCGTTTCGGCACCGCCAAGTATTTCGATTTGGTTCTGTTTGTTAAGGTATTTATTTTGCGGCTGGAAATGATTGCTCTATAAAGTAACTAATTAATGCTCACTCTGCTATTTCGTTGGCCATTTATTACCACGCAATAGAAACTTTAAACACAATGCTGTTATACTCAGAATTCGAATTGACAGAGAGGTAGTTTTCGCAAACATCAAAACATTAAACACTACAGTCCACATGAGTTTCGTCAACTATGTTGGAAGCATTAGGTGTAAATTTCAATTGAAACGGGCATATTAAAGATTTTGCTACTTCAGGATTTCGTTTAGGTAGAAAGTATTCGTATGTAATATCACTTGTGCTTTGAATTGTATCGGAAGCTGTTGCCTAGATATAAAAGAGTATAAACCATTATAAAAGTTCAGTTAACTCACTATTTTGAATCAAACAATCTTTTCTCAACAAGTCAGTTTGGTTTTAGAGCTAAATTGTCAACAACCCTAGCCACAAACAAATTATCTGAAACAATAAGTAAAGGATGTGAAGAATGTGAATATATGCATGCTCAGTTTCTAGACCTTTCTAAGGCTTTTGACTGTGTGCCACATGACGTTTTAATAAGCAATTTAGGCTTTTAATTTTGACATAAGTAGCATAAATTTAATACGCTCTTACCTTACCAAACGCTACCAAAATGTGACTTATCAAAACATAAATTCTGGCTTGCTAGAGATGAATCATGGAGTGCCGCAAGGATCCATACTTGGACCTATATTATTTATTATTTACATTAATGATTTTAGTAACATATCTTCCTTGTTTGCTGATGATACCACCATCATAAATTCACATAAAAATATAGAAACTTTGTACTCTAAGGTGAATGACACACAGTCGGAAGCTCAGAATTGGTTCGTAGCAAACCGACTGAGTTTAAATCAGTTTAAGACCGAAACAATGGTTTTTAGTTTAAGAAATGTTGCAGTAAAAGACAATAAAGATAGTATTGATTCCTTGGGGTCTATCTAGACAGCAAACTATCGTGGGAGCAACACGTAAATTATGTCTGTAAGAGAATTTCGACTAAAATACATCTTCCTAGAAATATTGCGAATAATGTATCCCAAAAAGTGCTTAACACAGCTTATCATGGTCAAATTCATTCATCTTTATCCTATGGTATTTTGGACTGGGGCCATTCCAACCATTGTGTTAGAGTATTTGCATTACAGAGGAGAGCCATACGATGCTTTTTAACTTTTCCCTGTTGTACATATATACTTCAATATCTGCTGTACATCAAGGAAAATAAAGGTAAACTATTCTCCTCATAGCGATATTCATAAATATCCCACGAGAAATAGTAGTGATATATGTACAATTTTTTTACATCTATCAAAATCTCGTAGCTCACCAAGTTGGAAACCTCTGGAGATGGTTGCTACTGAAACGGACGGGACAAAGGTTTTATCCTTTCAGAACTTCGTACGCAATATTCATATAATTCACACACGACTTGAGTCACAGACAGACAAATTTTTAATGAGAAATCTCTATATACAGCGTTTGTTAGCTAATATTTGAAAGATGTACGATTTAGTAGAATCGTTACCGTATTTGTATTCGATTTGTTCTTAATGATTTGCGGAAACAGTCCCACATACAGGATTTTTCTGTATGCATTATTTCTTATTTAACTTGAGAAAAATTATTTTAGTGTCGATTTCTCGTGTGGTAATTTTGAAATACAATCAAATAGGTCACGCCTATTTGAAAAGCACTTACCTACGACGCTGTACGTTCATATTAATTCTGCTTGCTCGCATGTATATGTCCCCAGCGGTAAATGACACGAACGGCGCTAATGGGCAGGGCTCCAACAGAATAAAACAAATGTACGCAAAATGACCGCAATAATAAATCTCTCAATGTAGAATTCGATACTGCAGTTTTGTGCAGTTGATATCGTAAAGCATTCTTATCAATACTCTCTAATAGCCACATATAAACTTTGTTCGGTCTATTCGACATATTTAAGCTAACTAGGTATGTTTTATTGTTATTTTACAGGTTTAGTTTGACATTTTTATGCTCTGGACATTCCCTCTTTAAAATAATCGGCAGCTAATGCGGTGATATCCGCAAAGTCAACAAAGCTGTTAGTATAAATTGCCTTAAGCGGTGGAACAGGAGCTTATCGAAATATGCTGTAGATTTTGCTTATAGGTATTCAAGATTATCGTTCAAAAATGTTTTCCACGGGTTATATTGCCACTCAGAAGACGTTATCAAATGCAAACTATGCTAATCACATTGTTTTTAAAAGGTGTAGGAAAATAATTACTAGCTCTTGCGTATAAAATATTATTCGTCAACTGCATGAAGAAAACTGCTTTGGTGAATGTTGACATCGCTAACTCCGACAAAAGTTGGCAAAGGTTTCAGACAGCGCTGCATTCTGTTACCAATTCTTTTTAACATACGGTATAGTGAACACGTGATGCGGCCTATGCCAGAGGCCTGACAGGGTGGAGTAGTTATGGGTAGAAGCAAGGTTTCTGGCTTGAGGTTTGCGGACGATACCATCTTGGCAGCAGCAAGCAAGGATGAGCTCATACACCTATCGGGCAAACTTCAAACAATAAGCTCTGAGTATGGTTTGCGTGAAAATCATAACAGGACAAAAATTATGAATGTACACCAAGCAAATGACAACAACCCAGGTATGTTAAGGACAGATAATTGTGAGGTAGTAAACAAAATGCTTATCTTGGAACCTTTGTGGATAACACCGAAAACTGTAAGTATGAAATTCGGCAAGATGGCAAGATCAGCAGCTTGCGAGTTGAGCAAAATTTGGCGTGACTGGAATATAGCAAATCGCACAAAGATCAGACAGGCTAACACTCTAGTCTTTCTTTCTTTACGCCTCCGAGATATGGACTATTAGAGAGGCAGACACATAACGTATTGACGCTGTAGCATTTTAAAGTGCTACATTACAAATTTCAATTTATTTGCATCAAGTTACCTCGAATTAATTTACCTTTCAGGTCTAGATGGGTATGCAACTATTCGCAACTTGATTAGTGTGGCGTGTCACTTATTTGCAAAAGTGTTAGTGTTTCGAGATTAAAGATGTTTCTTTAAAATAATTTGAGGGAGTGGCGTCAATCGTATTACATATTTGTGAAATTTAGTCTCTTGATTGTTAAGTTCTCTCATAGCGCATTGTCACTGGCCAGAGAGTAGAGAAAATGTTCCAACAGTGCTCAGATTGGCGACACTGGATGAATTTTTGAAGTGTTTCGGGTCGTCTGGTGGTCCTCTCGTTTTGACAGAGACACGAGGTTGTGCGGCAGTAGTCTTGATTTTGTTGACCATCTGGGTTCTGCACTGCTAACACAGTTGTGAATTTGAAACTGATGTTCCCAACGATTATTCACCGCCTTTCCGCAAGCATTTCGTCAACGCCACGTGT
Source organism: Stenurella melanura (assembly GCA_963583905.1). Classification (NCBI taxonomy): domain Eukaryota; kingdom Metazoa; phylum Arthropoda; class Insecta; order Coleoptera; family Cerambycidae; genus Stenurella; species Stenurella melanura. Next base: position 189,273,213 of record OY757310.1, read on the forward strand.
TTCTTGAGGTTATGCAATACTGTCTATATGAGGTAAGCTTTTCTATTAGGAGTCTTTGCTGTAATTATTACAGAGTGTTTGGGTAAGGCTGTTTAGAAGAATGGCTTATGCATGAGCCAGGCTATCTATAATTTTGGTTATGTCGGGGCCTTAGAGGAGTAATAGAAGGAAGAAATCCGTTAGTTAGGAATTCGATTATGTACGGCCTGGCCGGCATTTAGAGAAGTCTTGGCTTGAGGAATTGTTCACATCAGCCTCAATTTAATGCAGGGATTCTGCTATTCGGTCTTAGTCAACGTCGAAAATGTGTAGGAAGTGGTGACAGGTCGCGCTGGAGTAGTCGCAGAAAATGTCAAGGCTTTAAGCAGGTTTTATTTCAATTTGGGTTATATTTTTTGAAATTATCATAGTTTTGTTCTGTAATTTTCTATTCAATATTAAAGTGAATCACATACAATTTTGCAACTCTAGATTTGTCTAAAATGTTGAAATATTTTAAGATCTTTATTGTAAAAGTAGCGCATGGTACCATGGGATGCTAATATGCCTTCTGCTATGTTATACATGAAATATTTTTAATGGAATATACTTATTTTAGATCATTCATTGACATCTAAGTTTACACAACAAGCATTGTAGTTGTTAGCTCATGAAATCTCGTTCATTTACGTCACATGTCAGTGATAAGTTGCAAGTTCAATGTATCATTTCTCCTAGAGAAAATAAATTCGTAGTATAATATTTTAATTCGCTGTAAAGTAGAACTCATTGTTGCGCAGTACTTAACTCGTGGTTGCAAGAGAATTTCATTCTTGGAGCAAATTTATATCTCCGGTGAAGTTTGGCTAGGTCAAACGTATAGAATTTTTTCCATTGTGCATAGATCATGTTTAGGTAGTAACTGTAAATCTTATTTCTGTTTTTTTCTTGTACATTTCACTTGTGTTGTTAATGAATCTTCATGTCTACACATCTCTGTATTCACACTAACATTCCTATTATTTATTTGACATTTACCATGATCTTGAATTTTGATTATTATTTATCGCACTATAAATTCTAACATTATTTGTAAGTTTTAAAAATTCCATCGCATGATTGCTAGCAACTTAATTTTGCTCCATGGCTGACAAAATTATATATATATCACTACGCTTTATCATAAGGCGTCCGCAGGTGGCGCCCTCATTTAGTGTCCACACTCCTTATTCACGCCCCTTTGCTCTCCACTAAAATACGAGTTGCCGTACGCATGGAGAACCTTTTTTATATTTAGGTATAAAAAGTATTGCAACGCTCTCGAAATGTGGCTTTGGAGTTCAATTCAATCAGTTCAGTTTTCCAAGGAATAAGTCCCAGAAACCCTTTCTCGGATCTTCTCATTTCTTGCCCATATTAACCGGAAAGGGAACGGTTTATAGAACGGTTAATGGTCTAAAAAAAACCAGATGGCAAAAGGTGAAGAGGACGACTATCAACGTTGGGCTGATAACATCAAAGAGCAAATGGAAAAGTTTGGTGAGACAGTGCACCTAACTGACAGCCGCGATAGCTGGCGTGAGGCTGTCGGACATGCTATGCAGCCAAAGGGGACCAACTACAACTAGAACATTATTACACAATCATAAAATATTAGTCAAGACATTGCGAATAAGAAGCAGAAGAAAATCAGATTCATCATTAGAGAATTCTTATATCAGCACTAACTACCAATTTTAATATGATTCAATGAAACCATTTTTCGATATCTCTGGTGCATTTGCCAAATTTTGGAATAGTAAAAACTTACAACTTTAAAACAATGAACTTAAGTGAATAATTTAATTAAATTTCTTACAATTAAATGTGCTGTTAAATTTTTCCTTTGGATATATTATTGTGTTTTCGATGTCCTACGGGAATAGCAGACCCTCCCAAACGGCGCCAATGCCTCTGCCGATGTCGCTGTGAAATGCCCGGAAATAAACATTGTCATATTTTACCTTTCATTTAAAAAGGCTTTTCTGTTCAACTCCATGCATTTTATTTTATACCCTTTTCGCTAATATTAAAACACTTCCTCTTGGACTGAATTACGGAGGCGCGGAAATGCCTCATATTCATATTTTCCAGCTTTGTTATTTACAGGTAGCTTTATCATGCCAAATGTGCATCTCTTGGAAAAGTACTTTAAATAGACGGATGGTTTTAACAATATTAGAATGAAAATTTAGCCAGTTTTTTAATTTAACTTCAGAATTGTTGTGTCACGTAAAAATAAAGGTCACGATTTTTAAACTACGTATTCCAATATGCATAGAAAATATTTTAATTTATGTTGACAATATTCATTTTGATAATTACCAAGGTTTTCAGTACGAGGCAGGGAAAACTGTTTCGAAGACATTAAATTATTTCAGTGGGGTACAGCCACAATGTCTTGCCCTATTCTGTGAATTGTTGGGTGATTAATTAGCAAAAGGGATCTATGGAGTGACCAACTAAATCTCCTGATTTTACTCCTCTAGATTTATTTTTTGGGGCCCTTCCAATCGAAGATCTGTGTTACTACATTAGAATATCTTGAAATACTGCATGCAAGAAGTATAGAATAATCTTATTTCCGAAGTTTGTAATAATGCAAATTTTCTATAAATCAATTATGCTACTTAATATTTCATTAAACGATGAAAAGTTTTTTACATTGTTTTTTCTAAACTTGGTATATAGAATGTCTTACTTAAAACTCCTGGGGATATTTTGGTAACTCAAAAAGATAGTTGAATCATGTAAAATGTGTCCACTAGAATATATCAATTACTTCAGTTTTAGTAGAAATCTTTTCTCTAAAAATTGAGGTATAGATGGCGTTGCGATATAGACATTTTTCAATCTCAAGAGCCCTGAAAAGAGGTACACGTCATAGGATGTAACATTCTAAGCAACTTTTATAATACAATGTTGAAAAATTGCTAGTTCTCGAGTTACTTGAATTTCAACATAACTTTTTTAAGCAACAAAAATGTCATAACTTTTTTAAAATAAATTTTAGATAACTAGTTCATTTTTCATCATAAAAAAGATTTATTTAGACGGTATCGATATAAATTTATTTTATCTTCTGAGTTGATCGGAAATTACATTACTATTTATGTTTGGATAGGACACCGTGTATATTTTCATGGAAAATTATAGAAGACGATATTCTGAGAACTTTTTTCAAATACTACAACTGATAACATAAAACAATTTAAATATGTTTTTGTGCCTTATTTATATTATCGTTCTGGCCAAATTTAGCCATAGTTATTCCAACACTCAACCAGGATATGCACACACAGACAACAATACAACACCCATTCCTTGCGACATTGTCATCTGCCGCAGCTGAGACTAGAAATCGCAGAAAGTAACAATGATACTCTATAACTTAATAATTTCTTTCATAGAAGATTATAATGTATGAACAGAATCTCAACACGGTTTTAGATCTAACAAATCTGTGAAAACAACCTCATACCATCTATTACATTATGTGTACTCGGAACTTGATCAAGGTAAATATGTTATATCTTTGTTGTTCGATCTTACGAAAGCTTTCGATAGTGTCAATCCAGATTTTCTATTTAAATAAATGTACAGCCTTGGAATAAGAGGTATGATGTTAAATTGGATTAGTTCTCACTTGACTAATAGAAATCTGATTGTAAAAACCGCTGCCCAAGGAATCACTACTTCCACATCCAGATTTTTCATCCAAGTCACTTTAAAGGAAACATTTTGACTACATGTGCACTCTAGTATGTGGAAATTATTGGTCACAGAATTTTAATAATATTTGGGGCAGACGTCATAGAAAAGTTTGAGGAGTTGGTTTCTACCATATACGTTAAAAATGAAGTTTCTAGTTTACCCTACTTATTTTCCACTATTCATAACCTACCACCTCCCGCCCCTTCAATGGAGTCATCTCAATCAGATGTCACTACAATACATGTGCTAACGTGTACTAACTTTCAAGTAATATCTCAATTTTATGTTATCAATCCCATTAATAATGAAGCGGAGGTGGTGGAGTTTGAAAAATATTAGAAAGAAATCTGAGGCCTTGGTTTCTAGTATATACACCGAATCCCAAATGTCTGTACTCTTACCAGCTTGATTTACATATTTTCCCCTAGTTACTCCTATTAACCCCAACCCTCCTACGGAATCATCCCAAAATATAATCTAGTTTCAGATGTCGTTATAATACATAGGTCTACCAAATTACAAGTGAATATCTCAATTTTATTTTATCAACCCCTTTAATAATGTAGTAAGGGTAGTGGAAGGGTTGAAAAATATGATTAAAAAATCTGAGGCCTTGGTTTCTAGGACATACACCGAGTATCAAGTTGCAGTACTCTTACCAGCTTGCTTTACTTATTTTTCCCTATTCCCTCTACTTACCCCCACTCCTTCAACGCAATCATGTCAAAATATAATCTGGTTTCAGATATAGTTATAATACATAAATGTACCAAATTTCAAGTGAAAATTTAAATTTAATTTTATCAACTCTTTTAATAAGGTAGTGGGGGTGGTGGGGGGATGGAAAATACTAATAAAAAAACCTGAGACCTCCGCTTCTAATATATACACCAAATTATAAATTTCTGTACTTTTACCAGCTTGCTTTACTTATTTTCCCTTATATGTCCCTATTTAACCCCCAACCCTTTAACGGAATCATCTCAAAATATAATCTAGTTCCAGATGCCGTTATAATACATATGCGTACTAAATTTCATGTGAATATCTCAATTTTATTTTATCAACCCCTTGAATAATGGAGTAGGGGTGGTGGGGGGCTGAATATATTATTAAAAAATCTGAGGCCCTGGCTTCTAGTACATACACCGAATTTCAATTTTCTGTACTCATACCAGCTTGCTTTTCTTATTTCCCCGTATTTACCCATAAATAACCCCCAACCCTTCAACGGAATCATCTCAAAGTATAATCTATTTCCAGATGTCGTTATAATTCATACGTGCACCAAATTTCAAATGAATATCTCAATGTTATTTTATCAACCCTTTTAATAATGAAGTAGGGGTGATGGGGGTTGAAAAATATTATAAATAATCTGAGAACTCGGCTTCTAGTACATACACCGAATTTTGAGATTCTGTAGTCTTACCAGCTTGCTTTACTCATTTTCCCCTATTTACCCCTATTTAACCCCCAACCCTTCAACGGAATCATCGCAAAATATAATCTAGTTCCCGATGCCGTTATAATACATATGCGTACTAAATTTCATGTGAATATCTCAATTTTATTTTATCAATCCCTTGAATAATAGAGTAGAGGTGGTGGGGGGCTGAAATATATTATTAAAAAATCTGAGACCTTGGCTTCTAGTACATACACCGAATTTCAAGTTTCTGTACTCATACCAGCTTGCTTTACTTATTTCCCCCTATTTACCCATAAATAACCCCCAACCCTTCAACGGAATCATCTCAAAGTATAATCTATTTCCAGATGTCGTTATAATTCATACGTGTACCAAATTTCAAATGAATATCTCAATTTTATTTTATCAACCCTTTTCATATTGGAGTAGTGGTGGTGGGGGTGGAAAAATATTATAAAAAAATCTGACGCTTTGGCTTCTAGTACATACACCGAATTTCAAGTTTCTGTAGTCTTACCAGCTTGCTTTACTTATTTTCCCCTATTTACCCCTATTTAACCCCCAACCCTTCAACGGAATCATCTCAAATTATAATCTAGTTCCAGATGTCGTTATAATACATACGTGTACCAAATTTCAAATGAATATCTCAATTTTATTGTATCAACCCTTTTCATATTGGAGGGGGTTGAAAAATATTATAAAAAAATCTGACGCTTTGGCTTCTAGTACATACACCAAATTTCAAGTTTCTGTACTTTTACCAACTTGTTTTACTTATATTTCCCTATTTACCCCAAATTAACCCCCAACCCTTCAACGGAATCATCTCAAAATATAACCTAATTCCAGACGTCGTTAGTATATATACGTGTACGAAATTTCAAATTATTATCTCAACTTTATTTTATCAACCCCATTAATAATGGGGTAGGGGTGGTGGGGGGTTGAAAAATATTATAAAAAAATCTGAGGCCTTAACTTCTAGTACATACACCGAATTTCAAGTTTCTGTACTCTTACAAGCTTGCTTTACTTATTTTCCCCTATTTACCCCTATTTACCCCTATTTAACCCCCAACCCTTCACCGGATATCCTCAAAAAACAATCCAGTTCCAGATCTCGTTATAATATATACGTGTACAAAATTTCAAGTCAATATCTTAAACCGTTCCGGAGAAAACGTGCGGACAAAAAAAGTTACAGACAGACAGACAGACCGACAGACAGACAGACAGACAGACAGACAGACCGACAGACCGACAGACAGAAATTTTTTTTTCGCTCAAATTTAAAATCTCGACGTTTCATGACATTCTAAACCTATTTCACGAATAAAAATTTTTGAAAATTTTTTTGCGATTACTATACTTCCAATCCACTACGTGGATGTGGAAGTAAAATTGGACAGCAAACATCCAATCAAGCTTCTAGGAGTTCCTCAGGGGTCAGTGTTGGGACCATTACTTGTTATGCTTTCTATTGATGACCTATCTGAGCATATCAGTATCGGAAAAGTTACAATGTTTGCAGATGATTTGTCAATCACTGTTTCAGCGGACACTCCAGAGGAACTCCAAGCATTAGCTAAACAGGTATATGATCAATATAGTATATATTGTCAAAGAAATAAGGTTATATTAAATGAAGGCAAAACTGTGTCTAAACTTCCATTTAACAAAAGTACTGCCTGTAAATTTCAATATACGTGCCTTTCCGATTTCTGTAAATATTAAACTTCTTGGAACATTAATTGATTCTGATCCATCATTCCAGTCGCATATAAACCATGTATGCAATCAGTTAAGCAAAGCTTAGATTAAACCATATTTAAATATGCAAGGCATTATACATGTCTACTATGCACTAGCTTATAGCCACATATCATATAACATTGCCATATGGGGTTCTGCAACGGAAAGTGAAAGGGTTTTTATCGCTCAAAAAAATATCACTAGATTAATCCTTAGTTTAGATTGGCTAGAAACTTGTAGATACACTTTTAAAAGTAATAAAATTCTAACAGTGCCCTCCTTGTATATTTATTTTAAAGTGTACCACCTTCACGAAAAAAAAAATATTGACACTTTCATTAAAGTTAATGAAGGACATGAGCATCACACTAGATATGGTCACTAACTACAACTACCTAAGCACAGAACTTCTGCACATTAGAAATCCCCACATTACAAGTTTCTTTCTTTATATAACGCTCTACCGCCTGAATATAAAAAGAGAGAATTACAACCACTTCAAAAGAGCAGTTAAAAACTTCCTCCTTGAAGGAGTGTGCTATGCTATAAATGAGTTTGGGAATAGGCAGTAAATGACAACTGACACTTGTAACTCTAAGCAAGTTTTTGTACTAATTGTATTATTGTATTGTAATAATTATAAGTAGAAAATCGTATATAATTATAGCATGTTTGTCTATCGTTCTTCCCTTTTAAAATTGTATGTTGTTTTTAATCCAACAGAATTATTTATGTATTAAATTTCATATTTTAAAACTAACCAACACCTGATAAGTTTCTATTAAATAAACTTATTGTTTTTAATCCGTGACGTGCCATATGTACTTTGTATTATTATCTTTGGCCAATAAATCTAAATAAAAATAAAATAAAATTATCCACCCAACTACCGTCTCGGTAACACACTAGAAACGCCACTAAATATGTATTCCCTAGCTAGGATTCGAACCAAGTCTCAAATCAAACCAAATAAACTTGTTAATGCGTGAGCAACTGAGCCACCGAACCATTCTAGAAAATATAGCACATTCTTTTTGCACAGTGATTGTCGGATATTTTTAACATCTCATATTTACTAGCAACAAGCCTATAATACGTTTGTATATAGTTTTACAAAATATAATCTTTTTTGCCAAAATATTTGTTTTAATTATACAAGGCATCTATTTAGACCTATCGTGTGGCAGAACTAATCTATTTTGTTATTAAATATGTGTTTTGAAGCGTACAAAATCAGCCACAATCCCTCTTTTCCCTAACTTTCAGCACGAGTTTCAGCATATATAATAACCAATAAATGCAAAATATTAAAAATATGTCACATGAGGCGTGTGAACGGATCTTTCCTCTTACAAATAAATTTTGTTTGAAACTATCTCATTTATTTTAGTAGAAATTAGCTATTTTCTGACACTGTAATACGTCTTGTAAACAGGGCAAATATCCTCTTCACAGAAATTCGTTCCTTAAAAAAAGATTTAAAAACAAATTTTGAAGAAAATTGAACTTCCTTTAATAAAAGTTATATATTAAGTTCTTTAAATTCTTTTTTCACTCTTAAATATTAATTTTAATGCAATTCCGATGTTATTAATAACAAGTAATTAATTGGTGTCCAAAGTTTACAAATCTCAATTTCAGAATTTTACATACGAGATACATCAATGAAAGCAAACAGCAAACTTTTCTTATTATTTCAAGGTGGAAGTGCCTACAAAGAAAAAATGGGATTAGATGACAGATATCAATCCAATTTGCTACCGCTTTCGTTTTATTACCTTTAATTTAGTTCGTATTTCTTTCGACAAATAAGAAATCCATTAATTTCACTTGATTAAATGTGATTGCGCAACCTTTGATACAACTTTGACGACCCTTTTCCGCTGATGTAGTTATTTGGTCTTAATAAGATATTTGATATTTGACGTCAGGACCGCATTTGCAATATATATTTTAGAGTCACGTGGGAGTTGAAACTCCGTATTAATTAACGATACTTAATAAAACAAGAATACTATTTGAGTTTTTATAAGGAACTTTGAGGCAACAAATTAAAAATGACTTGCGATAGAGCACCAAAATATTACTGTACTCCTTATATCACTGGGTATGTGTATAATTTGATTATCTTAATTCTTTTATACTAGACGCAATGGAACAGATCTTCATTCCTTGTGCAATATATAACACTTAGCCAATGGTAATCCGGTAAATTTGAATCTTTAACTTTCAGTATTAACTTACCCCAGCGACTCCACCATATTTTCAAGTGTTCTAGGATAATAGCACTCTTTTCCGATTTCGTCTCACCTTTTACTAGAGATACAGCTCGATAAACTAACAAGGGACCAGCGTCATACTCTACAGTTTACGAAAGATGTCGTCAAAACAAGAACAACAAGAGGACCCTTTAAATTAATTAAATATTTGTATGAAACAAAATTATTTCAAATTCAATAATAGTATTTACAACCAGATAAATAGTCCACCGATGGAAAACTCATTAAGTCGTTTATTAGAGCAAATATTTATGACGAATTTCGAATCTAAGCTTTTTAATAACCATAACAATAAACTCATTAATCTGGAGTCCATGAAATGCAATTTAATTATTGCGTTGCATGATATACAGGGTTATTCACAGAAAGCGGGTATTAGACGTTTCTTGGGATCTGCTCAGTTTAGAAACTTGAAAATTGGTCTAAGAGGGTTTTTGGACATGGCGGATCTAACGAAAATATTTTCATGCATGTGTTATTTCCGCTTACACCGGATGTAGCAGCTAACTTTGTTATTTTAAATGGAACCCCTATATTTTATTTCATATTTGGATTCCTCATAAAATTTTTGCTTGGGCTTATGTACTGTTATTGAATCAGGTAAAACGATCCATTTGAAAAAATATCCAATTTACTATAAAAGCAAAGTCAGACAAAATCCCATGAAAAAATAATATTAAAACCATTAAAAGACTTCCAAACACCCTTGGCCTAATATTAAATCGAAATCTACGTAAAAAATTATTTTACTAAAAATGACCAAAATATTGACTATTGAAAATTTTTCATCTCGAGGACGACGGTCAATCGCCTTTGGGCTCCGTCGTTAGAATTCTCAAAAGTACTCCAATAATTATTTTTACAAAAATACCATAACAAGACGCAATTAAAGCAAAAAACCGCTCCTCGAGATGAATTTTTCGAAAGTAGCACAAATTTGGTTTTTCGAAAGTACAACGAAATTGGTGTTTTACAAGTAGCAATCCTCAGTCAGGAGGTAGCGAGTAGCTATTTTAAACGTCAAAATTTAGGAAAAAATCAATGGGGCGGTTTTTCCAATAAAAACCGAAATCCTCATTTAATATTCCTCAAAGGGTTGGAGCATAATCCTCATACAAAACCCCAGAAACGCACAGAAAAATAGACAAAGAATTCAAAGTCGGAGGGTCGATTCCGACGAACACAAAATACTTTTTATCCCGGCTCAGGCGGACAACGCCATACTAATCGCTCGAAGGCGGGCCGACGGAAAAAAAGTATATTTGTGTTCGATGCCGTTAGTACGTTTATAAAAGCAGGAAAACCATCGGTCACGTATAGATAGCTTCTTTAAGCATCTTGGTAATAATTTCGATAATATTAGTGCCAAATTGAAAGTGAATAATTTTCAAAAAGTTTCGCATACATTTTACAAATATTACTAATTGGGAGTCTGAATCTTTTTGTACAGTCGATTGTTATAGTTCTCTCGACGCTGGACATGTTACACTCCTACAGGAGGTAACGGCTTGCCGAGTGGTGGTGCTCTTTGATGTTTGCCTTATACACATTGGCTAAGTATTGAATATTTATATTTTTTACACTTTATGAATTATTTCAATAAATGAGAATATATTTTGAATTCGATTTCTTATTGATCCACTAATTATAAGATTTGTGACCGACGGGCGGTTCTGTGGCGTGAGTCGGAAAATTAGTTTCCGCGGGTCACCTTTGATCCCGCCAAATCCGTGTGCTTGTCCGAATACTCATAGAATCCATCGACGGTCTTAGTTATTAAGAGGTGTTTCTGAGAAAGTGCTAATTATAAGCTATATTCATTAAAAGTGCACTGCCCAACATAAGAGTTCAATGGAGAGAGCAGACTGTAGCAATCACAGTCAGTATAATTTTGTCCATTCTCGTCTTGCGGAGTCTGAAGGGTATCTTGAATCCCCCTTGTGAGTAGAGTTGATCAGTATCGTAGTGGCGACAAGGCTCCGGCCTAAATTATATACAATCCTTGTCGTGTCCTTTAGACCAAATGATACTAGGTTCATCTACAGTACCATAATATGTTCTTAAACCTACCAGTTCTCAAGATAATTCATATTTTTGGAGATTTTTGACGGTTTCTACCCTTCCGAAAGAAATCTATAACTTCTATCGTGTGGCTGATTTAGAGACTCCCCTTTCAAACTCATACAAGTACCCAATGATCTAACTAACAATAGTCTTCATAACATCATACAGGGTACATTATTTTCACAGTCGAACATTGTTCTAGTTCATAAATCCAAAAGTAATTTTTTTCCAAATGGAACCCCCTTTATATATTCACATAATTTATTAGAGTATTAAATTCTGCATCAATTAATATTACCATTCCCCATACCTATCTCTCTTTGCTTCTTATGGACGAATTTATGTAAAATGTACATACAAACTCAGCACTATCTGTTAGTAGCCAATACTCGCCACCCAACTTGTTTATTTTTTATCATAAACGAGAATAATCATGTAGATAATTGGTAATTATTTGTTTATTATCAAGATAATAACGTCAAAAACAAGAGATCGTTTTATATTGAATGTATAACGATTACTTTGGAACAAAATTTGCAAAATTAATGAACACATTGAATATAAATATTTAATACAACAACTGCTCAAAATGCCCTCCAGTTTGCTGCTGACAAGCCAATATCCTGGAATTTACGGCACTTACAGTGGCTCAGTGAATTTATTTGCTGAAATGCAGCCTGTACTTTGTTCTCCAGAACTTCTTTGGTAGGTGCCGGGATGGTATATACAATTTTAGATATTACCTACCCCAAAGGTAGAGGTTCAAATCAGGGGACCTGGCTAGCCATCTCCAAGATCTTCGCTACATAACTCACATAACATTATGAATTTTTACGAAGTTTGATATTTATTCCTCAAATTTCTTTATGGGCTGTCGGTAGCCAAACCATCTAAACTCGAACAATGCTGCTAATTCTTCATACACTTCCCATGTATTATGTAGACCGCAACCATCCATTCGATAATACATTGAATTATAAATATTGTCTAACATTATCTTTAATAAAATGTAACGCTCACGTTTTGAGACACACTATAATTTAATTTGTAAATCTCAATTATATGTGCCAAAGCGATAAAGCGCGCGATTATTCCTTTTACTATTTAAATTTAAATTATAAGATATTGATTTTAGCATTATACGCGTTTACATTTTATCGGCTAAGCATGACAAATGCTTGACCAATAGCGCGGGAGCTTGTACGGCCAAGTTTAGCCAATAGTAAGCGGCCATATTTGCTTACAAAGAGACGCTGAAAAGATGGCGTAGAGGCGGTTGGCCGGCAAGCCGTAAGAAGTAAAAACCCGCCATATATTTGTAAATATCTGTATATAGTGAATAGTAACTGCGAATAGAATCAGTAAAGTAGTTATTTTAGTTTATATGTTCTGTGTTATAGTGTAACATTGCCCATAGTTACAGCAAGACTTTATGTTAAATTGTGCATCAGAGTAATGTGTAAATCACAAAGTGCAAATATTTAATAGTCAATTAAATGACAGAATGAATCTGTATTAAATAGCAGCAAATTGCGTGATTAATCTGAATTAGTTCATTGACCTTCATGTGTCCAGGAATGAAACTATAAGTTTTTTGTTTTATGTACTAGTTGTGGTAGCTCAAGACTTATTTTTCCTTCCCGAGTGAGATCGGTAGACAATTTGACCGCTTTCATGTTAGTCGTAGACATTGGCCACATTGACGTGATTTGTTGACAATTTGGATGCCCCAAGAGGCATACATAGTGGCTTAATTAGTGTGCTCGCTAGCAACATTTAAGGTTGTCCAGAAACAATAGAGAAACCGCTACGCGCCGAAAGCTTTTTGTATGTCTCCCCAATTTGGGTATTCGGTTGTGAAACCTTTTGAGGGTTAAAAAAATTAGAGTGCTATGTTAATTTATGTAACTATTTTATCTGGTTAATCCTTGTTAAAATGCTATTTGTTATACAGTTCCTAGTAATTTTAGTGAGTAAGTTATAAGTTTTCTTAGAACGGTCATTGAGCTCAGGCCGGGAGATACAAAATATTGTATCGATTCATCTCTGTAATACAATTTTTAACTAGAATATTTTGTTTGTTTTTTTTTGTAACTCTGAATGTTAATAGATTATTTGTTTTAGTACTTGTTTAATTTCATTAAGCTAGCACTCATTTAAACTGGGATAGCTCGGTGTTTCCTTATTTTGCCGGGCCAATTTATAGTTTAAAGTGAGCAGAAATTGTGTATTATTTGATTTTCAGTAACTAAAAATAAAGTGGCGTCCAACTATCGTTTTCTTGTTGAGCCTTGAAGAACTGTGTATTTATTTCTTGGTAGTTTCCTGTTAGTAAGTATTTGCCAAGGTAAGTGAACCAATATTAAGCCAAGATATCAAGGATAATCTGCCTCCTGATGTCTTATGTTCTATTTTTAATTATAATTATGATAGTGTATTTAATATAACTAAAAGACAAGGTTATAATAAAAGCAAGGAAACTAACGGGCCGCGATAAAAAGAAATCGACTATTTATTTTAACATGATCGATAAACGAATTCACGTCTTTAACAACGCCAGACATTGCAGCAGTAATGAAACTTTTTCTTCAGGGAGTGATAAACTATCGAAATATTCATGCCGCGATAAGGCTAAAATCTTGGTTGAGGGCTCTCCTACTATAAAGATATAAATTTTTGTTACTGGTACTTTTAGATTCGTTTTTAAAACTTACTGAAAATTGTCGAGAGATCGAAACGTGTGTTACATAACTCTAAACAGGTTTTGAGTGTTTATCTTTCTCCGCATTGTATAAATTTAAAATAATTACGTGTATTTTAGGATGCTTGAAGAATAATTACATGCCAAGGCACCCTATGCAATAAAAACAACAGATATTAATTGCCCATCGCTCATAATTCGCCGTACATCAATAAATCAAAGAAACTATAAAAAATCCATTCGCAACCTCGATAATTGAATTTTAGCCCCGGTTACCCCAACAGGTGATAAATGTCCCACCCCTCTTGTTACTCCGTCCCTGCTTATCGCCTAGAATGGTGCTCAGCGATTGTGTGTCTGACATTTACCGATACTTTTTACTATTTTATATGTTACAGCCGACGCTCAAGTTGATTGATTTTCGAATAAAAAACATGACAAACGGCGGAACATTCAATAATATCAATCTAAATTGCACGCCGTTCTATTGTAACATCAGGGAAATTTATATTGGAACTTTATTTGCTTTACCTTTTTTGTAAATACGGAGGAGAGAAACTTAATGCATTTTTAGAGATTTTTTTTTTATAAAAGATGACTAATGATATTTCTCGATTCAATTTCGGGAGTGTTCATCAATATGTGTCGTTCTGTGAAAAATTTAATTTAAAAATATTTTTGAAATGCCCCTGATTACTCGCAAAGGAGTGCCTCTTTTGAGGACATATAATGTCCTGATACAACAATATTTCAGAGATATAATTGTATATCGTGTGTTTGAGAGGCAGCGAAACTCGTTTCTTTTAGTTAGTTATAACTTTTCAGTGTATTTTCTTTCAGGCAATAAGAAATAGTGTTAGAAAATTGCAAATCATTTTCTCGTTCTACAGTGCGTATACAGGGTGTCCCAACAGAAACTCCCAGACCGGATATATTCTAAACGAATAGAGATATTTTAATTCTGTAAAAGCTGTAGAGTATAAAGACAGCTTCATTTTTGAATATAATTGTTTTTTTAATATATCAGTATATAGATGGCGCTGTGCTCTAAAGAAATATTTCGATGAGAGAAACTTTGAAATGGGGTTTATATGAAAGAAAATGCATTTCTAAGCAGATTGTGTTCTAATGCCATAAAACTAACCGTTTTCGAGATATTTGAGTCCAAATGTTGGCATTTGCCAATATTGAATAATTGTAATCTCTTCAATATTTCAGTCCTTTAAGTGGGACAATCTGTATTTAATTTACAAATTTTAGAAGAAAATATTTAAAGAACTTTTCATATCTTATGAATTAAATATATTTGAAGTAACCCTTGGAAAAAAAACTAAACATATTATTTATCATATAATTCAAACATTTAAGCAATAAAAAAACAATTACGAACATAAAACAATTTTTACGAACTAATGAAATTAAAATAACTGTTTTAATAGGTGTTCAAAATTATTGCCATTTTCATTAACATACATCGTAAGCCTATTAATTTGTTCAGATCTACAAACTTTTAATAATGTATGCCGATTAAAGGCGGCAACACATTTTATTTTAAAGATCTGCTATGTCTTCTATTGGTTCTTTGTACACTTCACTTTTTAAAATCCCCATAAATAAAAATCTAATGAAGTAATGTCAGGAGATCGAGCGGGCCATCTAAGTACTCCATTGGTACTAATCCATCTTCCTGGGTATATCTGATTTAAATAATTAACAACGTTGTGATGATTATGTGGGTCTGCTCCATCCTGATGAAACCACATATTATCCAACTGAGCGGGCAAATTCCTTAATTGTACTTGTAAATCATTTTGCAAAAATTGTAGATATCTTTCACCTGTTAAATTCTCATGGTAGAGGTATGGGCGTAAAGGTCTAAATCACATCGTTGAAAAATATACAGGGTGTTCTATTGGAAAAAATTGAGAAAATTCAATTTAAAAAGTTCTTAATTGAAAAATTATTTGGCCACCCTGTACAGTTTTAGGAAATGAAAATGATTCAAAAACATTAATTAGATGTCTCGTAATTGGTATTCACATAAGGTTCTCTTAAAACCCATAATTGTGACTGTGGTGATTTTTTTTAATATCAATCTGCAGATTGCATTATTTCAACAAAAAAAGTCATTACATCCAAGTGGTTGGGTGACATTCAGTGTGTATAAGTTAGAGATTAGTGACTTTATAATTAATGCACAATTTTCTTTTATGTAATTAAGAATTTAACATAGCTATTTATGTAATTAAACTATGTGATATTTTATAAGACTTTTTTGTAATTAATATTATGATGAAAATAAAGTTATTTTAAATATAAAAAAAAGTGCTAATATAGGAATAAATAGAGCCTAGAAAGAAGCTTCAAAAAATGTACTGATATACACATAGCATTCCATTTAAAAAAAGGCACTTTTATCGTACTTGTTACTCAAATACAATTAACACTGCAATAAGTTGTACGTTGCAGACTGTAAACTGTTAATACGTCGGTAACTTATTCAGAGTCGTTCGGGAAACCGAATTGATATTTATGTCTTAACTTAGGAACATGCTAGACGGGTAGGCTATAGCTTTTGAACCGCCACCTCCGCCAAAATTAACAAACAATAATTTCTCCACACTGTCTTCTTGTTCACTTGATTAAAAATAAAACATCATAATTCTGGAGGCTCAACCGCTGAAACTAAGATACGTGATCTGTCATAAACAAAAATGCTTGCACATCACGCACAGATTTGAGTAACAAAGGAAAACAAATTAGACAAAGTTAAAAGTTATAAATTATACATCACAGGCACATGCAATAAATAGCGTACGTACTGTTATTTCCACCGAAAAGGCAAAAACGGCTCACTGTCAGACGTGTGGCAAATACAGATAAACAGTTTCATATTTCTAACATAATTGGAGCTTGGTACAAACAACAAAAATTCGTTTTTGTTTTTGCTACGCAATTTCTTCATTCTAGATGTATTTACCGAGGATCTGACTACGGCATTGCATGCATTTTATTACTCGCTAAAAAAAGTACATCGAACAATGGGATCTATTTGTCTATCTACTCAGATTATATCGGGTGATTTTTTTGAAAACGAGCCACCCTTAATAGCTCGAGAACCGTTTAAATTTTTTTTGCAGTAAACGGCATTTTCTTGAATATCAAGGGAGATATATTTTATCGAGAAAGGTATGATACAAAACTCACCCCCTCACCCCCAACCACCCCAATTTCACTTCAAAATTATTTAATGTGATACCAACTTATTAGACTACGTATGATTTATTACAACCGTTAAAAGCGTCACTTGTTACTACATTTTGAAAAACAAAATGTAGCATAGGTTTTGCATTATTCCGGAGGACCATCGAAACCCGAAGAAAACGTCGGATCGAAATGAAAGTCATATCTATCGACTCGAGAGCGAATTTAGAAAATTCCGTCCGTCGGTCAGTCGGTCTGTCGGTCTGTCTGTCACGCCCAGCCCCTCTAATCCGTTTTCGGATTTTGATGAAACTTGGGTGGTTAATAGGAGGTCTTTAGAAAACCTTAACGCCGGAAGCTCGACTCTGTTCGGAAACCGGAAGTACCCGATATAGACATTTCGAGTTCTTCGGGAGAAATTGAATAACTCGGTAACAGGTAGTCGGATCGAGATATTTCAAAAAAGAAGTGGTGCCGCTGGCAAAGCTCTACAAATAAGTATACCAGAGACTATGTCGAAAAACAAATGAATATTGATTTTTTTTGCAAAAAACTGGTTTTCTCGTAATCGGGATAGGAAGGACGACAACTGTCCAGGATATTGATCGATTTCGTTGAGACTTGGTGGGATCAAAGGTACACGGTCACAAATCAAGCCTATTGCTGGCGGTCCGAATCCGTAGACCGCAATTATTTTTTCCAGGGCCGAGTATGATTTTTCAAAGAAATTAATAACTCCCGAACCGAAGGTTCATTTTGATTTTCAAAAGTGGCAATTGTAGTGCTCGATTAGGTCTATTAGTTGATGTTTGTGAGAAATTTGACAAAACAAAAGCGAATCTACAAATCCCGGAAAACTTAAAACTTGATTTTTTGATAAATTCCACAAATTAACTATTCCGTCGATCGATCTCTATAACCAGTATAAGGCAGTGACCTTTTTGGACAAAAAATCTGAAATAGAGTTTTTTCGAAAAATTTAAAATAAACGAGTTATCTACGAAAATTAATTCCATTTCCAATTTTAAAAAATATTACAAATTGATAAATTCTCCGTGCCATATAGGTGCAAAAAAATAATGTAATGTTATGTTTAAAATATCATCATTAATTTCCTTATTTTCATTTACTGAATAAAAATAGAACCGATGCCCTTTCTGTGTTTCAAAATCTAGTTAGCCTTTATTTTAGTCAATGCAAAAAAAAAAAAAGAAATAAAACATGTCAAAATGTACTGAGTCATCTTGCCTCCCTCTGCTGGATATGTACTGAATCATCCCAACAGGGATAAAAAGCATATCAAAATGTAGTTTTTTTAGCTTGTTATTTGTGTAAAACGAAGTAGCAGACATAAAAAATTTGACAAAAAGGCGTCTCTTTATAAGGTAGTTTATTAGCTGGATAGTAAACAAACGCACATTGAAGGTAAATGGGACAAATATTTCTTTGAATTATTTCTATCACATTGATTATTATTTGCCTAAATCATCCTGAATGTAAGTGGGAAGAATAATTTTAATAAATAGGCACGTAGAACATTAATGCATACATAACACAGGTATACAAAAAAAAAAGTTCTCTGGATCTGGGGTCAGACCATACGTTTCTTGTGTATTTCTCGACGCTGAATTCGAATCTGTTTTTAGTTTTGCTCTATAACGTCAGGATTTTGAGACATTCTAACCTAAAAGTTGGACATATTTGAGGTTATGTAGCTTTGAGAATTCTTTTTCTCAAGAAACCACGTGTGGTATCTTAAAGTATAAGTCTTCACCTTTAAAATACCGTTGAGTTTGCTCAAATATTTTTTTTTTCGCCGAGATATTGTAATTTAAATAATGACCATAAGGTTTCCGTACTAATTGAATGTATTGGGAAAGATATGATATGAACAGACAATTTTAAAAATTCGATATCTCAGCGGGAAAAAAAGATATTTGAGGAAACTTTACGGTATTTTAGAGAGGAAGATTTGTACTTTAAGATCCCATACATGGTTTCTTGAGAAAAATAAATCTCAAAGCTACATAACCTCAAATATGTCTAACTTTTAGGTTAGAATGTCTCAAAATCCTGACGTTATAGAGCAAAACTAAAAAAAGATTCGAATTCAGCGTCGAAAAATACATAAGAAACGTATGCTCTTACCCCAGATCTAGACAACTTTTTTTTGTAAACCTGTGTAATTGATGCCAATTACTTGTTTTTAATCTCTCAAGTAAGAAAATTCTGTAATTGTTTCCCCAGTCACTCCCAGCTAAGCTTTTTTTTGTTTTGTTTTTGTTGCGCTGAATCGTACACGCACTAAATTATTTTCAAAGTTTCACTGTGCATCGCAAGGCTCCATAGTTGTTTTGAAGTTTAAGATAATTTTCAAAATGGTTTTCATTCTCGCTGAAAGAATACTAATGATTTTAATTTATGGTGGTGAAAAAGAGTCCGCTCGAAAAGCGGCCAATACTTTTAATCGGCATATAACAGAACTAATTGCAAAATTCAAGGAAACTGGCTCTGTGGCAAACGAAAAGAGAACAAATCGCAATCTTTTGGATGAGGCAGCTGAAATTGCAGTGTTAGGGCACTTCAGCATGGATCCTACCAGCTCAGTCCGGAAAGTATCTGCTTTAACTGGACTTTCGTATAGTTCCGTTCGGAAGGTAACCAAATTACACAAATTCCATCCCTACAAACTTCAGATTCATCAAGAGCTCGGTGAAGACGATTACGACCGCAGAGTTGAGTTTTGTGAAGTTATGACAATTGTTTCAGTGATGAGTGCACATTTCTTTATACGGATTTGTGAATAAACATAACTGTCGCTACTGGAGCGATGAAAACCCCCGCATTTTCACAGAAGATCATAGTCAAACACCAGAAAAGTTGAAAGTATCGGCGGGTATACTTGGGGATAACATAATTGGCCCAGTCTTCATTGACGCAAATTTGAATGGCGATATTTAATTGATTGGAAAACATTATTGACCCTCCAATAGCAGATGCGTTGGAAAATCAGGGCGACGAAGAGGGGAATTTGAGTTTAAGCGAAGAACTGCTCTAACTTCAGCAAGATGGGGCTTCACCTCATTATCGCATGACGGTCCGCCAATGGCTCAACGACAGGTTCCCAAATAGATGGATCAGACGAAGAGGACCTATTGAGTGGCCCGCCAGATCTCCTGACTCGACCAGCAAAGATTTACTGCTATGGGGTCACCTTAAGTCAGTTGTATACAAAACTCCGCTCGAAAACATTGCAGATTTGCGGCAACGAAGTACCCAAGAATGTAGATCAGCTCCGAATCCCGTATTTCAGAAAGTGCGAGAAGAATTCGAAAGCGGGCTGTATCACTGTATGGACAGATATGGCGAACATTTCGAGCACATATTATGAGGTTAGTAAAATAGCTTTTGAGTCTGAAAATTATAACCTTGCCTTTTAGTTATATTAAATCCGCAATCATAATTAAAATTCAAAATAGAGCTTAAAACCTTAGGGGGGCTAGGTTATCCTTGATAGCTTGGCTTAATATCGGTTATCACTTACCTTGGCAAATACTTACTAACAGAAAATTCAGAAAAAATAATATAGGGTTCTGAAAAACTCAACAAAAAAATAGTTGGACGCCACCTTGTTTTGCGTACGTGAAAGCAACTAAAACAAATATTACCTACAACTTCAAACTATAGCTAGGCCCGGCAAAATAAGGAAACACCGAGCTATTATAATCTGAATGAGCGTTAAATCAAAATTAAACAACATGGAAACAAAATAATCTATTAACTTTTTAGGCTACAAATTAATACGAACATCTATCTAGCTAACTTAAATTCTAAACAGTACAAAAACGTACGTAACAAAAATGAGATCGTGTAATTAAACATGAAAACAAAATACTTCATACATTAGTTAAGCCTCATCAAGTTTCACAACCTAATTCATACAGGATTTGGGTAATTACAGACGGCTGCTACGCAAAACCGCTTTCTCTGATTGCTAAGCCGATTCAAATGTTACTCGCGTTTTCGCAATAACTAGGCCACTGTTTATTTATGCCTATTTGGATATCGAAATTGTCAGCAAATCACGTCACGCGCCAAATGTCTGATACTAACATGAAAACTGTTAAATTGTCTACCGATCTCACTTGGGAAGTAAAAAAAATCAATCACGATACCAGTTTCTCAACGTTACTAAAACGTATTGTTCTCCACGAGCCACATCATAGTACATAAAATCAAAAAAAACTTACAGTTTCATTCCTGGACACATGTAGGTCAATGGACGAATGGCACTCAAAGGAACCAATTCAGATTAATCACGCAATTATGCTGCTATTTAAAACAGATTCATTCTGTCATTTTATTGACTATTAAATATTTGCACTTTGTGATTTACACCTTACTCTTATGCACAATTTAACATTAAACTTAGCTGCAATACTCAAACACGTAATCGTAACCATAAAAAGACTTTAAATTTTTCTAACAGTATACCATAAGGCCATGGCTCGACTCAAAAACTTAAATTCGCAAACAATTCTAGCGTCCATTCTAAACGACAGCTCATAATATACTTTTAATTACCGAGGGCGGTTAAATTCGCTATCTTCCCTCGCAAATAACAACATTGTTAAAATACGCTTTATTAAATCGGGGAGGTCCATTTCACCTCTCCCTTGTATACCGGCTTGTAGCCGGAATTCTGCTACCTAAAACCAACGAAAATTTACCTGCACGAAGTAAACCACACCCCTTGTCCCCGTCTGCAACGAGTTAAAGGTCAAGCGGCCTTGAAGATAAAATTTTACTTTCGTACAAAAACAACTTTATAAATGCACACATTTTAGACATTCTTTTATTTAATGTAAGGCACTGGGTGTTCTTTTAAAACGTGACCGTTACAAAATTATGTTGCGTTTGATGTTTACAATAATAATTACCTAAAATTTCAATAATAAGTTGGTACACATTAAATAATTTTGAAGTGGGTACCCCCACTTCGGTTAATGGGATTTTTTTAACATGCGAGCAATTGCCAGGGTGCGCCTCCCTAATGTAATATCACATTACCTGAATTTTTATGGCTATTATCACTTTTTTATAAAAAAAGTCATTTTTTGCATTTCTCTCAAAAATTTTCCTCTTCAAGGTTACACTATTTTTTACGATTGCATATCAAAAAAATTCTGCTATTAGAAATCGATGAAAAAAATTAGGGGTGCCATTTGAAATTATAAACTTGGGGTGGCTGGGGGTGAGAGAGTGAGTTTGGATCACACCTTTTTCAGTTAAAATGTGTCCCTCTTGACATTCAAGAAAATGCCGTTTACTGCATAAAAATCTTTAACAGTTCTCGAGTTATTAAAGGCTCGTTATAAAAAAATCACCCGGTATATTAATTATTCAACTGATTTTGAACAAGTGATAGTATCCATAAACGTGATTTATAATAACTCGCAAGTGATATATTATAAATCAATTATTTTATAGTATGCTCTGAAAATAATTGTTTAAGTATCCTTGTTACCCATCAAGAGTTAATACCATATTGAATAACCAAAGTAAATTACAAAAAAACTAGAAGTTTAGTATATTGTCACAGCAATTTTGGTATATTTATAACAGAAACACGTTTCCAGACTTATTTGCACGTTGTACAGAACAGAAACTACCTAAATAATAAAAATACTAAGAATATGAATAGGATGAGAGATTAAATAGCCGACAATAATTATATAAAACTTCTCACCAAGCGCCACACTATATAACTGAGGAATAGAGTATGGCTAGAAAATAAGGCCAAACTCGTAAAAACTAATAATGTGCAAAATGTCCACAACAAAACTCATAAAAGCAGCGATGGTGATGTTGGTATTATGGAGAAAAATTAGTTTAGTAATAATGTAGAAACTAAACGTTACAAAATACCCTGTTATAGCTGAGAATATTAACAATTTTTAAATAAATTAACATTTTTCCTCAAACTACTTTTTGCTTTATCATTTTTTTTTAGATTTTTCTTTACGGCATGAACACCGCTATTTGCTGTATAATGAATGACATTTGTCATACGTATACGTATTAGGAGTCATTACAAATACACTTTAATATTTGAAAATGTAGGGGCCGGGCCGCTCAATAATACAAATTCTGTCCGCGGTGCAATTTATTTATTTATTGATAAATATAATATAACGACAATAATGTAAACACACAAATATATTAACCTACTAGGACAAAACCCACCTATTATAAAATAACTAATTTATTACTAAGATAAATTTAGACGATATTAAAGGAGTTGATAAAATAAAATTGAGATATTCACTTGAAATTTGGTACATATATGTTTTAGGGAGTCCACCTTGATAGTAAGCTAACATGGGAATCACACGCAAATTATATTTGTAAGAAAGTTTCTAAAAAAATATACTTATTACGCAATCTTTCACGCAATGTCTCTCAAAAAACATTACTTACTGCATACCATGGCTTAATACATTCAGTTATCTCTTACGCTAATCTCATTTGGGGGCACCCATGTGCTAGTAGTGCAGTCTTTGGTATCCAAAGAAAAACAATCAGGATAATTGCTGGTCTTAAGTATAGAGATGATTGTAAATTGGAATTTATTAACTTAAATATTCTTACATTACCGTGTGATTTCATCCTGCAGTCATTGTTATATATAAAAGAGAATGAGGACAACTTTACTACCCACAGCCAAAACCACAGTTACTCAACACGAAATCGGGACAAAATAAATATAAATTTTTTTTAGGTTAAGGAAAACTCAAAATGGTACAAATTATTATGGCATTTTGTTCTTCAATATCCTCCCTATACATGTAAAGCAACTTGACATGAACAAATTCAAAATCTCCGTGAAGAATTTCTTACTCAAAAATGCATTTTACTCATTTGAGGAATTCATAGCGGCTGATTTTAATAACTGGTAATTTTTAATATTGTTAAAATCTTATCAGTTTTTAGTATTCTTTACTACGTATGAACAGCTGTAGGCTCATTTAATATTTTACTTATCTAGTCATTTTGTTTTACCACTAAATATTACTGTTATATAATGCTGTAAAACTATGTTGATATTTCGTCTCTCATCTCTCTAACTTTAGTGATATTTTTTTATTACTTGAACAACCTTGTATTATTTAATTGTAGACTTATTGAATATTTTATTTTACCTAGTCATTTTGTTTTACCGTTAAATATCAGTGTTATGTAATCTTATATTCATATTTTCCGTTGTACTATTGTTGAATTGTGTAAATACTTCGTGTATAACACACCAATAAACTTTATTATTATTATTATTATAACCACATCTGTAATTAGATTACATTCTGTGATGATTCCAGTGAAGAGTTCGGGGGTAAATAGGGGTAAATAGGGGAAAATAAGTAGAGCAAGCTGGTGAGAGTACAGAAACTCTTTACTAATTATAATCTCACAGATTTTAAAATTTTCTTTTTATTTTCATAACACCAACATTTTAAAGTTAATTTATTAGTTGGTTATCTTTATAAAATTTTAATATCAATGAATTTGGAAACAACTATATGCAATTATTTATCCATATTTAAAAGAAATTAACATCATTTTCAATTAAGGATTTTTATGGTGACAAGATGCTGACCATCCACCTTGTATGAAGTTTTTTGTTTGCCTGTTTGCTTCTTACCACCAGTTTCTTGACATAAAACTAATAACATCCTGTATTACAAATTTGAGGCCGTTTCTTACTAGACTATAGCAAATCTTGCCATTAACCTTTAATTTTTGTCGCCGGATATTAAATAATGCAAGAACGGAGCTCTTTGTATTATTCGGGCGACAAATCATTCTTATTTTCGTTTTATGTTTAGAAGACATTCATTTCCGTGTACCACTTAAGTGAAAACGAGTCAGCGTCGACACAATACAAATTGAGATGTTTTACAAAATCTTATTGAATGTTTTGATTCGTTCTGTCTTGTTTGCTTTGAAGGATTTATGCCATTTACTAAATTTGTATGTGTGGCTTTTAGACTGAAATATCGTGTGTTTGTGTTTATCTCAAATAAATTTATCATGTTGTGTATCGCGTTTGTCAACGGAACTTCAGCCGAACATGACATGACGTGACGTATTGGGTAATATATATTTTATATGAGTAACGCCATATTGTCAACGGGGTGTTTTTTCAGCGGCTACGACTAGCGGATTTTTCTTTATTTCTCGAGAATAATGGGGTTTGAAACACTTTAGGAAATGGTGGAGGAGCCAATCACATATGCAAGTCGACTCGGCGCGGCGGTGCGTCGCGACGGTTGAAACGCTCCTAAAAGGCCCATGAACTCATATTTACAGAATGTGTGTAGTTTTTTCATCGCTGCTGCTCCCATAGGGGGTGGTCTGTGCACTATATCTGAATGATAGATTTTCCATTCGTCTTAAGTTTGGAATATTTTGCGATAGTGATTACTGCTTCTAGAAACCAGTACGGTATAATCAAAGACAACATAGCCACACACAAAAAGTGCTCAGACGCAGAAACCAGACCTACCAATCTTTATGTATTTTTACCTCCTGAATTCGATATCGTCATCATAACTTCATTTTATTTTTGGGTATTTTTTTTATCTTAGATTTTACCTAATATAAAAATGCTATTTCAGATAGAATCTTAGTTAAAAAAAAAACAGCAGCCCCGTTGCCTGGGGTTTTAAGTCGGAATTAATCGTTACCTCGCTAATTGTTTCATGAAAGGCTAGTTCTTTGCTAGTATACTCAAAAAAGTTTACCAAAATTTATCCCTGCGAACACTTATAAAAAACCCTCCGAAACGGAAAATTCAGTTTTTTGCTAATATCTCGTAAGATAATGAAAAAAAAAACGGATAGCACCACGTGAAAGAGCGGGAAATTTTACAAAAAAATAATATACAGGGTGTAATCAGTTTCATTTCATTAAAAAAACTGGTAATGGGGACCGACTAGACAAATAAAAATCCTTTATGACTTTTCCCTCTAGGGGCACTTTGAAAAAAAAACTGACCTAGGTCAACCTTTTTAATATATTTTTTTTTTTAAATATTAATGTAGAAAATAATTGAGAACCACTGCTTTTCTTGGCCAATGGACTTGTAGTTCCCAATTACACAACTTTTAAATTGTCATAAAAAAGTGCAAAGGCCTTGGATCATCGACCGCCTTTGATGGACTGCCTCAACCGAACTGAGGCAATCATAAAGAGGTAAATAATTCGTTATCTTTTTCTGCACAACTGCAAGCAAATAATGGCCGTAGAAGTATAAACAGAGCATTTCTTTACATGTGTGTCTTTTAATTTGGAACAAAATATTGGATCACTGTTTATAATTTAGAATAATGTCATTTATTAACGTTTGTAACATAAATGAGTGTCCTGGGTTAAAAGCTTACCACCTAAGTAAATTATCTGCATCTGCATCAATACACAGTTCGGTACGTCGAATTAAGGACATACGTACTCCGTTCAACACTAAACAATAAACTTATCAACTAACGTTGTCAATAAAGAAAAATAAAAGAAAAACGAACAAGTAAGTTGTGTCTGTACGTAATCAAGAATTTAACGACTTGAACGGTAAAATCAATAAAATAAATCTTCACTATAAATACACAGCGACCCGAAATTCAAAAATAACAAAAACAACGAACGGCGGGTTGGACGTGTGTACGTAACGAAACACCCACAGAAACTAAAATATTGCACAAGGGAGAGTCAGAGTATAGTTTTCTTCAGATCAGATCTACTAAACACTCAGAAAACGTCGACGTCTTTCATCTTATTTACCGCACCGCTAAAGACCGCCGACATTTTATAGCTATCTACACAAATATTGAGTATCATAGGCAAAGACGCGCCCGACGATCTAAACCTACCTCAATATTCCAGCAGTTCTCAAAAGATTTTATTGAAAATTTGCGTTATTTTTGTTTATTTTTTTTCTTCAAAACTATGAGCTTTGGACTCCATGTTATATAAGATTTTTTTCGTTTGTCTTGTCGTTCCCTACCACCAGTTTTTTTAATGACATGAAACTAATTACACCCTGTATAAGTTTTTTTAAATAAATTTTTCCCTTAGTATTAAAAATTATTACAGTTCGCTCAATATTTCAAGCGCGTCGCACAGGGAAATGAAGCATTTCTCGACCGCCGCTACATAATAAAGGTAGCATTTTTAAGAGGAAGAATTCAGCTTTCCAATGGTATACTTACTTTTAATTTTTATAAATTGCATGTGAAAGTTAAGTTTTATCATTTTTTTCCACTTTATATTAAAACATAAATATTAAATAAAATATTATTTAAAAAAAATCCTTGTAGATATAGCTTGTCTATACCTTAAACTTCAATCTAAGATTAATTTTTATGCTCTAAATTATCCAGGGTAAAAAAAACTTTTAAATCATTGGTATTTTCTCCATGTTTTAGGATTAGGAAATTTTCACTGGAAAACTTGTCTAAAACGGTCAAAAAAGGCTTGTAGGTAAAAAAAATTGTAACGTGAAAAGTAGGATATACTTAATAAGTAGATATCCCTGTATTTTCAGAAATATTTTTATTTCATTTTTAATGTGAGTATGAAAATATTTCTTGGAAAAACATATTTTTTCTATTTGTATATAAGTTGTAGCTAAAAAATAATATTTTAATATATGAAAAGAAAGACAAAAGTCTACTTTCACTTTCAATTATTTATTTCATCGTTTGATGTCCAGGTTTCAAGTATATCATACTTAAAGTGAAGCAAAATTGACGAAATCCAAGTCGTATAAGTTTACATTCAAGAGCCGTTAAAGTGCGCTTATACCGACGCTTGATTTTTCTAAAATACGTGCGATTTCTCTGCATTAGTGTACGCTTCAAGAGTACTTTGTAGCACGTTGTTGTTTATAGGCTGTATATAAACATAAATCGGAGTAGTTTATAAAATAAATTAATTTTGATAGTGGTAGGTTTTTTAAAAATAAATCATCGAATAATTATAAATTAATATATTACGTGTTATTTATTATTTTGCGTATTACTTTTATATATTATTGGTTTAATAGAGTAAAAAATGTTAAAAATATTAATAAGCATGTTCTATTTTTATTTCAGTGCAAGTTTGGATAATAAAATTAGTGACATCAAAGAATCAGTGACATTTTTTTTCTTGAAAAATATTTTGATGAAAAAAAGTATTATAAATATAAAAACTTCAGTTGTTTAAGAAAGGAAAAATAACCTTTTGTAAGCATTTTAGTTTATAAATATAATTTTTATTGGATGAAAAGTTAAAAAATATTTGAGTGATTATAAAAAAAGTAGCAGCGTTACCGGACTTCGTCTCGATAAGGAGGAAAATGGGGACAGTTGCGGATCTAATTTCGAAAACTTTTCATTTCATTCATAATTCTGTTTATTTTATTAATACCTGTCATATTTTACCCATTGACATAAAAATTTGTTGTTTTATGTAATTTTCGTTATTTTTTCGAGGGCGTGTTTTTTTAATTATTTTTTCTTGAGGGCTAAAATAGCTTAAAATAAAATTACACTAATTTTTTTGTAAAATTTCCCGCTCTTTCACGTGTTGCTATCCGTTTTCCTTTTTTAATATCTTAAGAAACATTAGCAAAAAAAACTGAATTTTTTCGTTTCAGAGGGTTTATTAGAAGGGTTCGGGACGAAAAATTTTAGTAAACTGTTTTGAGTCATTTTCTACTAGCAAAAAACTAGCCTTTCATGAAACAATTAGGGAGGTAACAATTAATTCTAACTTTCCATCAAAATTGGTCTCTGACTACTAGGCTACAACGATAAAATGAATTTTGATGGCGGCATCGAATTCAGGTCAAAATACATAGATTGGTAGGTCTAGCTTCTGGGTCTGAATTTTTTGTGTGGCTGGGTAATTGTAAAAAAAGTTGCTAAGTATACAAACTGAGGAAAAAGTGGCAGTATCTTGTGAACATTATAAGAAACAGCACCTGCTGTATGAAGAAAACGGGATTTGCATATTCTAATATCTTGATATAAATATTTTGTTTCAACGAACAGTGTCGCTAACTTCTTTGGCCAATTTGTGCATTATGTAGTAAAATCCATACTCATTTACTCAGTTTTCAGCAAATTGAATGATCCCAGTAGTTACGCAATAAAATGTTAAAAGTAAATGTTCCACATCTTAATTAAATCTATTTTCTCATATGATACTTTTTGTTCGGAAGCCCTTGATTTACTTATTCCCAGAGTTTGAAAAAAATTACACCGAAAAAAATTGTCAAAAATTTTTAAATTCCAGTCACTGTTATTCTACAGTGAAGGCATTAAATCAATTTCTTCATATGACATTTTTGTTCGGAAGTTCCTGAACTACATATTCTCAGAGAAGAAAATTCCATCAAAGTTTTTCCAATGCTAATGGTGCGAGGTCTCTGGTCATTTGTCCGGCGGTATATAAAAGCACTGGGGGTTTGTTCCGGCACACGGTGGGATGATCGGTGGGCGATCGGGCTGCGTGGTGGAACAAATCTCCCTGCACCGGAATCGGCAGCAATGCTCACCGTACGCTGGCAAATCAATCAATCAATCAATCAATCAATCAACAATGATAACTAAGAAGTTGACATTTCAGTATAGAATCGCGAAAAGTTCATTTTGATATCCCTTATCTATTTCAAAATATGAACCAACACTGATTTTACGGGTGTATCTTTTTTAAGTGTTTTTTAAGTCTAGTAATTTGCGTATTTCAATTCTGAGAGTTTCTGTTATACATTTTTTTACATATTTCTTAAATATTTTTCATTTAATAATTTTTCTAATGTTTCAGGTATAAAATTAAACGCCTTAGGTGCTAAGAATACATGGGATCGTTGTCCAATTGTTTTGTATATTTGTTTAACAGATATTAGGTTGCCTCTATGTCTGGTGTTATATTCATGTTGTAGAATATTTTTACTTTCAGAGTACTGAACAACGCTCAGACTGAAGAAGAATAGCTGACGTGGATCCATAATTGACATTTCTCTATATAAATTATCAGTGGAATAGGTATGATCTTTGTTGTACATAATTTTAAGGATTCTTTTTTGTGTCATTTCTAACTTATTTAAATGTACATTCATTACGCCTCCCCATCCTATTATGCCATATTTAATGTGTGGCTCTACAAGGGCCGTGTAAATTATTTTGTGTGTTTAATATCTAGTACTTGTTTTAGAAATTTAAAAAGATGGATATGTATTCTTAGTTTCTCTGTAACATAGTTTACTTGTTTGTCCCATTTTAGATGACAGTCGATAATTAATCCTAGATATTAAAAACCTATTCTGTTGATCATCTTTTATTTCTAGGGATTTGAAGTGTGGTAAGAAGCAACTATACGAGGTAAAAGGTACAAACACTTTCACGGGGGTCATTTAAAATAAATCGGAACCGTTATGGTACACTTAAATGGAAAACTAAAAATTGTATTAAAAAAAAATTGATGTTTGAAATGTCACTATTTGGCATCGTTGGATTCAGAAAATTATGCAGAATTCAAAAATGCAATACTATATAGGGTGTTCTATTTGAAAATCAAAATATAGTGTCACTTCCGGCGAAACCGGAAGTGCAAAAAAAATCATTTGTATGTCAATAAGTGCCGCGTATTATGTATGTAGTATATCCTAAATTTCAATCAATTATCTTCGAAACTAAAGGAGAAAAAGGGGGTATACCATGATCCTTTTGCCAATTTCGAGCTTTAACGCGAAAATTCCACTCGACCATGTCATCCTGACTTCATATTTTTGTTTAGCGCCCCAAAAATAGAAAAAAGTGGGTCCAAAATCTCACATTTTTTTTGTGGACCTGTATTATTAAAACAAACATACATTTGACATGGATGGCGTTTTACTAAATACATTAGCCGAGTGCGATGCGCCAGTACTTTGTTGTTCTTCATTAATCACTAAACCTTAAGTAAACTACAAGAGACAACAACCATTTTTCGTTATAAAATTTTTCCCTCTAACTGAAACAATTTCTGTTGAACAATACGTAAATAAAGAAATATAATACATTTTATATCATATTTTTTATAACAAGTAAACAGCAATTTGTTGATTTACTACTGCGCAATTCGCTAAAATAAACATTTATTTAAATAACATGTTTGCCCAAACTACCCATCCACATTGGCAATTTAAAACAAAATTATTATCGGTCGTTGTTATGTTCCGCTGCGGCGTGAATGTTATTAAAATTTATAAAGTCGCCTGTGTCACAGCTTGTTGGAAACGTTTAATGCTCTTATGGATTTTTTTCACCGATGCTAATATAACAAAAGTGTAACTGAGGTAATTTGAAAAGTTCAAACAAGGCGCATGGGTCTGCCTCTGGTTAAAAAATGCAAAACGTCGAGCCCAGCACGACCCATCCTAAACTTTTAAATTACCAGGGAGCTGTTATTTACGGCCGTGTTAAAATAATTATTGTGCTTTTGCCCCGGACATACTGTGAACCTTAGTTAATTATTAAGTGATATTGCACTGGGGAATTTGATTTTATTAACGCAACTTGATAAAGCGCTGTATAAAAAATGTTATACTTTTAATCGGTCTATCCAGTGTATGCGAATTTACTACCTAAATATCGAGAGTAAACACTACGAATATTTAAAAAATGAGCACCACAGTATACAAAAAACCTTTTATATTAGATTCCCTGTACTATGTAAATATTGGTGTAATTTTCAACTCTACACAGAGATAAATTATTTGAGAAAATTTTGTACAACGTTGTGGTATAATGTCTTGTTGCATTTTCTTAAACAATTGTAAACAATTCTAAACAAAACTTTATACCGTTTTATATAATTTATTTGTCCAATAACACAGGCACACAAAAAAGGTCATGCACTTTTTACCGGCTATCATATCTATTTGTATTTTGGGGCGCGGCCGAATCCGAGATCAAAATTATCACATGTCAACATTTTCATGTAAGCTCAAAGAACAGCTTAGAACAAGTCTCAAACTGGGTAAAAAGTAAATTTAAAGATTGAACTAGTTCTATACGTATTTTGAGGGCGCTGAAAAATAATTCGAGGTCAGAAGTCTCTTATCACGACAGGATATTCACATAACCTCAAAAAGATCACAAAATCACCTTAGAATTGGCCAAGAATGCATTTAAAAGTAGATTTAAAAACTTAAAACTACCAAATCCCTTTGCTTATATCAATTTTGGGACGCTGAAATTGAATCTCAGATTTCTCCCATCATATCAGACTTTTTACATAACCTCAAAAAAATCATAATAAATCCCCTCAAAGATGGTTAAAATTGTATCTAAAGAAGGTTTAAACCGATCTCACGAGAAAACCACTGTATTGACGTATTTTGGGGTGCTAAAATCGACTCTGAAGTCAGAATTTACCTATCCTTCAGAACTTTGACATGGCCTATGCCCTAAAATTTATCAAAACTGAATTCACAAGTAAAATGATGTAACAATTGTAATACCTAAATATTAAAAAAGGTTTCACCTGTGCGGGCGGCAGCTAGTTTTTTGTTGGAGAACATAGGGCCGTGGAATGCAAGTATGGACATTCAAAGGACGCCACCTGCTGGATACTAAATGTAGTGATATAAATAATTTTGCCAGCCAGGAACAAAATTAAGTTACTAGCAATTCTGCGATGGATATATTAAAAAACCGCTGCCTAAGGAATCACTACTTCCACATCCAGATCATTCATCCAAGTCACTTTAAAGGAAACATCTTGACTAGATTTGCACTCTAAGGATGTGGAAATTATTGGTCATAGAATTTTAGTAATATTTGGGGCAGATGCCATAGAAAAGTTTGAGGCGTTGGTTTCTACCATATACGTTAAAAATGAAGTTTCTAGTTTTTTCTAATTATTTTCTCCTATTCACAACCTACCAGCTCCCACCCCTTCAATGGAATCATCTCAATCCAGATATCATCACAATACGTACATGTACTAACTTTCAAGTGAATATCTCAATTTTATGTTATCAATCCCATTAATAATAGAGCGGTGGCGGTGGGGTTTGAAAAATATTAGAAAGAAATCTGAGGCCTTGGTTTCTAGTATATACACCAAATCCCAAATTTCTGTACTCTTACCAGCTTGATTTATTTATTTTCCCATATTTACTACCATTTAACCCCCAACCCTTCAACGGAATCATCTTAAAATAGAATCTGGTTCCAGATGCCGTTATAATACACACGTCTACCAAATATCAAGTGAACATCTCAATTTTGTTTTATCAACCCCTTTAATAATGGAGTAAGGATGGTGGGGGGTTGAAAAATATTATTCAAATATCTGAGGCCTTGGCTTCTAGGACATACACCAAATTTCAAGTTTCTGTACTCTTACCAGCTTGCTTTACTTATTTGTCCCTATTTACCTCCACTTATCCCCACTCCTTCAACGCAATCATGTCAAAATATAATCTACTTTCAGATATCGTTATAATACATACCTACGTGCACCAAAGTGAAAATCTAAATATACTTTTTTTCAACTCTTTTAATAAGGGAGTGGGGTGGTAGGGGATGGAAAATATTATAAAAAAAGCCTGAGGCCTTCGCTTCTAGTATATACACCAAATTCCAAATTACTGTACTCTTACCAGCTTGTTTTACTTATTTTCCCATATTGATCATTATTTAACCCGCAACTCTTCAACGAAATCATCTCAAAATATAATCTAGTTGCAGATGTCGTTGTAATACATACATGTACTAAATTTCAAGTGAATATCTCAATTTTATTTTATCAACCCCAGAGTAACAGACTTTTTCCTATTACAACTCCTCTAAATGTTAGGCCCCATATAACCAAAACTTCAGCACCAAACAGCTGGGCTCTTACATAAACTGCTAAATTGCCTGACCCAAATTGTCTCTGGCCTAACCCAAATATATGCCTCTCCCAAATACTCTGTAATAATTACAATAAATAAGAACGAAATAAAACTACAAACTAAATAAAATAAAAGCTCACCTCATATAAAGAATATTACATAACCTCACGAAACACGTGGCGACAAAACTACGGCAATCAATAAAATTCGTTCCTGGAATTTACAAAATGCTTTCGGCAGCACGGTAAAGAAACACTGGGTACATCAAATCAAATCCACGAACGTGTAAGCGATGTAAAACATAAATTC
Source organism: Stenurella melanura (assembly GCA_963583905.1). Classification (NCBI taxonomy): domain Eukaryota; kingdom Metazoa; phylum Arthropoda; class Insecta; order Coleoptera; family Cerambycidae; genus Stenurella; species Stenurella melanura. Next base: position 189,307,613 of record OY757310.1, read on the forward strand.
TTTAACACAAAGTCGGGACCGCCGCCGTTTAGCTATCTCATGGCTGTCGAAAAAACGAGCGCACCAGAACGCAACTCTCCCACAGTTCTCAGTGTTACCAACTTGAGCACCTAGAGAATACTTTCTCTGGTCAATAATAACGCGCCATCAAAGGACTTTACAATCAAAAGACTGAATTTCACAAGTATGTAATAACTCAACTGCAAGAATATATCATTAACGCCACTATCTCAAATTATCATAAAGGAAAAGATGCTTAACTCTGAAGTCTTGCATTCTCGCAAGTAGGCAACACGCTAGACAAACCAACGCGCGTGTTGTTGCATATCCATCTATTCCAGGGAAGTGAATAGATTAGAACCTAATTAATGTAAATAAACATATATTTTGAGATGTAGCCATTTCAAATGCTACAATGAAAAACTCAAAAGGAGCATACCATCATATGAATATGTATTTTTAGTCGTGAAATCCTAAGTTCTTTCACTCATTAAAACGTTTACATTTTGACGCAGTCTGAAAAAACATGTGAAGACTAGCCCAAATTTTATACGTTTATAAGTCCACGTTTATAAGGGAAATGAATGTCGAGAAAATCACTTTATTTATTTAGATGGAGCGTCGTTACCAAGCAAAATGGGATGTAAACATGATGGCCGATTTCTGCTGGATGCTTAAAAGAGACTTGCTAGACAGTAACAAGAGAAGAAAGAGAAACCCACTGCATAGGTTATTTGAGTCAAAACGAGTACGATATCACAGGAAGAAATAGAGAGCGATTTTTTTTACGAATTCTCAAGGGTCGAGATTTTCTCGATCTTTCTTTATCTTATAAACGTAATTTGGGTTAGTCGTCATAGGTTTCTTGAGCCCGCGTTAAAATGTATAATAAACGTTTTAAAGTGTGAATTCCATTCTGACACATATTCGATTTTAATGACCAAAAATACGTGCTGGTATGATGGCTTGCTCATTTAAATTTTTCAATTTAGCTGCTCATGCAGCTTTGACAATTTTTAGGCAATTTTTCTGGTTTTATTGAGGTTGTCAGAGTCGATTCTAGCGCACCAAAATACGTGTCCGTACGGTGGTGTCCTTGTGATCAGTTTGAACCTTTTTTAAATACATTCTTAACCATTTTCGCAATGTTTATGATGATTTTTTGAGATTATTTCAACATTCTGATGGGAGAATTCTAACCTGAGATTCAGCTTCAGCATCACAAAATTCATATAAGTAACGTGGGTTGAACATTTTAGGCTTCCAAATCTATTTTTAAAAGTTTACAAGCCAAGATACTTTTGCCAAAATTAGAATTTTTCCTTCCGTTACGGCGCAAAACTATAAAATAATCGATTCATATCAAAAACATTTTAAGGAAGAAGAGAATAGGTAGCATTGTATAAACATTTTTAACTTAACATTTGTTTTTGCATTGAAAAACAAATTCAAACCATTTTTGTCATTTGAAGTAGCGCATATTCCATTAAATTAATATATTACCTAACTGGAAACAAATACGAAGGAATTTTTGCTTACATTATTTAAGTGCCACCCGACTTGCGTTGTTTTTCACTATTTACATGGTAGATACATAACTAAAATATGTGCTTTATCTGATCCCATTTTTATGAAAATATCTAATTTGCCAGTGGACTATATGCATACAATGCCCTGTTATATTAAATTTATCATCTCAGTGGACAAGAATAGCCATAATGCGAGCTATATTTTATGATCTATTGGCAATATATCTCAGAATCATGACAAAGTCAACATTTTGTATACATAATAGGGCGGAAATCGCTTTGGGAACAATTTCAAAGTTCAGCTTTAATGTCACTGGCACTGTTGGTCATCAGTTTTCTGTACTATTATGGACTGCAATAGCTGAAGTTGCCTTGGACTTTATGTAATTTGTGATTTTTAGTTACGATAGGATAGAGGAAGCAAATCAAACTTTCTAGCAAATATAAAATAACGTACAATAACAATAATTATTATAATCAATTAAAATACACAGAAGTATATTTGGTGTGATTGGGATTCTTATGTGTCTTATTGCTGACGTCACCATCGTTCAGAATATGACGTCCCCGGCATTTTTATAAAGTGGAAGTCGACATTTACATAAATCAAATTGTAACTTCAGTCAGGATTACAACTACACTATATCTGTCGTCCAATTTCCAATAGTACGATCAATATCGTAACTAAATAAGGGAATTAAAAAATATACTCAAAATATGAAATCGAAATTAGGTTGTTAAAAGAGTGTTTTTAATGTTTTTTAAATTATTCATTTATACTGTTCTATTAACAAAGACCTACTTCTACGCAAAATTCCTCATAAGGACGATATCAACTCAGCTAAAACTGCTTGCTAACTGGGCTGTTATGTCGCGTATGTCTAGTACGCGAAACAAAACAATATTGCGCGAAGTGTACCCTTAATTTAAAAAATAATTAGGAGGAGCAAATTATAGAGAACAATCCCAAATTCTTCAATTTTATTTTATTTGTGAGAAATTCTCTGTCATTCAACGCTAAGAGTTATTAAAATTCATCCAAGCGTACAAAAGCTATTGAACGATGAAAATTAGCCATGATTTAATTCTTTAATTTCTGAACATTCTATTCGAATATTTTTATTCAATTGACAAACGAGGTGTTCGCTGTTATTTAGATAAATTAAAATATCGTGAGAATTAATTACACGAGGGTTCATGGAAAATATCACTAATCGAATGTAGTGGCCAAAAAATATTGATGAAATACTACCAACTACTTTAGAAGAAGAATGGAATAAAGTTTTATTTCGCAAAAGCTGTTTACAAAAACACATAATTTTGTACATAATGCATTATCTTGTGCTCTAGCAACTATATACCGGGTATAATAGAATCATGGTATACCCCCCTTTTCCTTTAGTTATGAAGATGATTGAAATTTAGTATGTAATACATACATAATAAGCGGCACTTTTTGACATACAATTGATTTTTTTTCCATTTCCTGTTTCGCCGGAAGTGACACTAACTTCCGATTTTTAATGGAACACTCTAAAATATTACTGCATTTTTGAATTCTGCATAAATTTCTGAATCCAACGATACCAAATAAGTGATATTTCAAACATATTTTTTTTTATAATATAATTTTTAGTTTTCCATTTAAGTGTGCCACGTCGATTCCGATTTATTCTAAATGACCCGTGTAATGCTACAAAAATCGAAATGTAAAAGCACTAAATTACATGATTTATGAACAAATAAAATTCACCAAAATTGTTTTTGGGGCAAAATTCAATTTTTTCAAATGGAACCACATCGGCACCATGGTACCATTTATTAGTACTATTAATGAGGAATTTATTCATTAGAGCTAAAAGAAAATAAGAAAATACAATTTTATTCTAATTACCTTGTTACACATAAGGTGGTTTTGGAATACAAAAAATTAACATAAAACATTACAACAGTTGTTCAAAATGCTGTCCATTAACGTCAATGCACTTCTGAACTCGCATAGTTGTTTCCCGAAGAACGCTCACAAATTGCTGGGCCGTTATGCTATTAATTGCTCGTCTTACTCGTAGCTCCATGTCTTCACGGGTTGTAACGGTGGTTGCATAGACAATATTTTTTATATGACCCCAAACAAAGAAATCAAGGGGCGTTAAATCAGGTGACCTTGGAGGCCACCTTATAGGAACATTCGTCGAAATAACGTTTTCTCCGAATCTCCGTTGAAGGTAATCAATTACTATCCTTAAATTATGGGGAATTTTTTATTATATAAAACTACTAAAAAGTAAAATTTTTTTTTTTAAATTCGTATACCTGGAAACCAAAAGTTTTGGGCACTATAGCATAGTTACTTTGCTCAATTGACCGCCCCCAAAGCTTTTGGTGCATGAATTAATTTTTTTTTTTAGTAAGTAGTTTTATAAAATAAATTTTTTTTCGTAAAAATTAGTTTTTACATTTTTTTCCACTTTTTAGTTTACTTATTTTGCCGACAGACAAAAAACCCTTTCATTTGATACCCATGTCAAGGGGGTTGTGAAGAAAAAGATAATCCGCCATCCTGGTGCGTCCGCCATATTGGATTTCGAATAACCTCACATAGTTTATCGTATTTTACTCGTCAAACACTTTCATTTGATATCCATATCAAGGGTGTTATGAAAAAAAAGGTGATGCGCCATCTTGGGATGTCCGCCATTTTGGATTTGGAACGATATCAGATATACCATATTGCATTGTCAACGAACTTTCAAAGCTCTAGGTTAATTAGAACTAGTCGAAATTTTGATTGCAAGATTTGACCTAAACAAACTAACACACTAACTAATATTGCAAGTAAAAGCTTTTAAAAATTGTAAGTTCTTTTCTCTAATCCATGAATTATTATGGTTATTATTATTATTAGATATTTTTAGCTGTGAAGCTGAACTGTATACACAATAATATTTTATCTTATATCTTATACTTGACAATTAAAATCTTTAAATTTCGGGGGACAAGGAGCTATAAATTAAGCAGAAAATAAAAATAAAGCGATACGTTATGTTAAAGAGTTACAACAATTTTAAACATGAACTTGTCTCTACAGTTTAATTATCACTTTGTCGATACTTTTACCAGAAATTGTTATTAATTAGTACCTGCCTGCATTGGCTTTGCCACTGCCTATAAAGGGGTATTATTTTCAGTCAAACGAGGTATTATTACAGCCATCCAATGTTATAATTAGTAGCATGCTAATTATATATCAACCGTACAAAGGTTCAATATCACGAATGGTAATATTATTGATTAGTATGTGAATGAAGATTTTTTTTAACAAAAACTGAATTTAATTCAGTTGCGAGTAGATAACAAACAGCATGTTACAAATTAAAATAAATGTCACAGTGTGAAACTAGTTTTTTATGAAGCATTATTTTGAAATAACCAAGTAATAAACAGCATACATATAGCATGTGCTAAAAATATTTTTACAAATATCAAATCACTGAGCAATGCACTTTAATATGTGCGTTTCGGCATCCATGTTGATATCATCGGGAGATAATTAACACTATACAGTCTATATGTATCTAACGAAAAGGGCAGGTATTTATTAAGGTAGATAGATGTTTATTTTAGGCCGTCAACCATGAATGGCAGTTAGTTGTTTATAAACATCACGGCTTAAAAGTTTTGAGAACGGAAATTGGACATTTTGCCGAAACGTTGACTCTCTTTAGTTTTCATTTTTATTTTGTATTTTATAGCCTTGTTCTAGTTTATGTATTTCTAGGTGTGAGACATTTTGTAACCAACCTCTGTCTGATCCATTTGGTGCTGAGGTATCTTCTATTAAATTTTTAAATATTTTTCACTAGTAAAATACCAACAGATGGCAATAGTCTACGGAAATTAGCATTTGACCTGGACAAAATTAGTAAAAATCTGAATTTTTGCACAGACGTTCTTTGGGGTGTCCCAAACCCAAATCCACAAAAATCGCAGTATGGTTACCCAAGATTTTGAAGGCCAAAGTTTTTTGCAAATATCTTGCGACCTATGCATCGGATGCCCAGGAGGTCTAAGTGAAAGTTGTAGAGAATTAAATTATCTACCCAAGATTTTGAAGGCCAAAGTTTTTTGCAAATATGTTGCGACCTATGCATCGGATGCCCAGGAGGTCTAAGTGAAAGTTGTAGAGAATTAAATTATCTATGAGTAGCCTTTTTCATTTTTGCCCAAACCTCCCACAACGTTTCGAGATATTCAAGATCAAACTTTCAAACATATGGTTTTGTAGCGATTTTCTCGCGCCAAAAAAAAAATCAGACAGCAATAGTTATCATGCAAGTTGTAGAGAATTCAATTATCCACAAGATTGGTATTTTCCATTTTTTCGCAAAATCTCGCCCTTTTCGAGATATTCAAGGTCGAAGTTTAAAAAGACGATTTTTTGTAAATGTCTCGCTTCCTATGCATCAGACGTACATGGAGTCAATGTGAACGTTGTTTAGAATCGAATCATCTCCAAAATTGATTTCTTGCATTTTTTCCCAAAACTTCGCCCTTGGCGAGATATTCAAGGTCAAATTTTCATAGAAAACGGATTTCCGCGAATATCTCCCTTCCTATGTGTTATTCAAATGTCACAAATAACAGTTTTTCGCATGTTTTTCGTAAAAGTGCTATCGTAAAAATAGGCCATACAAAGTTTGTAGATAATGCAATTATCTACAAAAACTGTTTCAATACTTTTTCTCCTGCGGAATCATCATTCACGAGATATCGCGATCAAAAGTTGGAAACGTCGTATTCTGCATAATATGCGCATATTTCCCCAGCACCTACGCGATAGTGTGCTTGAAGCATTTTTTTCAACGCGGTTTGTCAGTAGGCATCGATTGATTATGATTAATCAAGTCTGAGCAGACAGTTTCCTATTGATGTAAAAATGGTACTGAACAATTCAATATAAATAAAACTATCGTTGTTGGTGAAGATGTTGATTTGTTAATACTACACGAACTCCAAGTGACACGATTATTTACTTTTTAAAACATGGGAAAGCTCAACTACAAACGAAAATTTTGCAAACAGCAGAAAAATTAACTATCTATAAAAGAAAAACTTTGTGTAGAAATATTAATGAAATCTTTGCATTCTTTCGATAACCTGAATTCTGGTTATGCTAGCAAATTAAAATCCTAAAATGAATTTGTCTAATTTCTTATTTGACAATTCTCATTCTAACACTAGCATCCACACAGTCCCCTACGGCCATGCAGATTAAACTAGTATCCACATAACCCCCTACGATTATGTGGATACTAGTTTAATCTGCATGGCCGTAGGGGACTGTGTGGATGCTAGTGTTAGAATGAGAATTGTCAAATAAGAAATTAGACAAATTTATTTTAGGATTTTAATTTGCTAGCATAACCAGAATTCAGGTTATCGAAAGAATGCAAAGATTTCATTAATATTTCTACACAAAGTTTTTCTTTTATAGATAGTTAATTTTTCTGCTGTTTGCAAAATCCTATAAAGAATGTTTCAATACAATTATAAGCAAACAAATAATAATTCATTTTTAAACATGCATAGAGTATATAGGCTCCAATACTAGTTAGCTAATAGATAGGTGAGGTTGTTTTTATCAGTCAATGTCAAATATATTCATTTCACACTTATTCATAGAAATTGTCTTGGTTTTGCATGAAACATCTTTATGAATGGCTTTATGTCTTTCTGATGAGCTCCAGAATAAGGGCGAAAAACGTTTCAAAGGCTAAGCATTTCCAGGAAACAGAATGATAGATTTCATGAAAATGTAATCCATTGGAATGAAAAATTTTTTAAGACAAGGTAGATAAATAAATTCATTTTAGGTCTTTGTTCTCATTTTTAACTGAATCTTCATAATCGTAGGGGGTTATGTGGATACTAGTTTAATCTGCATGGCCGTAGGGGACTGTGTGGATGCTAGTGTTAGAATGAGAATTGTCAAATAAGAAATTAGACAAATTCATTTTAGGATTTTAATTTGCTAGCATAACCAGAATTCAGGTTATCGAAAGAATGCAAAGATTTCATTAATATTTCTACACAAAGTTTTTCTTTTATAGATAGTTAATTTTTCTGCTGTTTGCAAAATCCTATAAAGAATGTTTCAATACAATTATAAGCAAACAAATAATAATTCATTTTTAAACATACAAACGAAAATGTATTCATCACAAAGTTTTACTTTATATCCAAAATGTCAAGTTCATATTTTATCTTTACATGTAATAACTGGCTGCGATACTACATCAGCATTTTTCAAAAGGGGTAAAACAACAGTATTTAAATTGTTTGAAAAACTTCATGATTTAATTGATTGCATATAACCGCAGAAGTATTTATAAAGATTGACTCTTCTCCATACGTCATCATCTCAAACAGAATTCGCTTTCCTCTTGCTATGTATGGAGCTCCAAAGAAAAGAGTATAGATATTTAAGTTTTGTAAAAGATACACGGAACAGTAAAAGAGTACAGTTATTTAGTGTTTCTCCAAGATCTGCCGCTGCTCATCAATATTTATATCGTGTCTACTATCAAATTTAGGTATGGCTAGGTAACGAACTGGACCCAAAAGACTGGGGATGGAAATTAATAGACAATACTTTGGAGCCAATTCAAACTGTACTCCCGTCTGCTAAAAAAAATTGATTCTATAGACAAGTATAGATATTTAAGTTTTGTAAAAACAGTAAAAGAGTAAGTACAGTCCTGTCTTCCTCAAACATCTGCTGCTGCTTATCAACATTTATACCGTGTCTACTATCAAGTATGGCCAGGCAACGATGGGATGGAGATTAATAGACAATAGTTTGGAGCCAGTTCAAACTATTGTCGCGCCTGATCCAGAAAAACTTTTTAATAGTATTTTTTGTAATTACAAAAAGGGTTGTAGTAATAACTGTGGCTATAAAAAAGTCGGTTCACCAGTATGTACCAATTACCAAGGCCAGTCTTGCTTCAATGTTGAATCAAATACAACAGATGAGAATGCTTATGATATCAATGAGAAGATAACGGATCCATCTTCTTTCTTACAACAACTCCAGCAAGGAGAGGAAGAAGAAGGCGAAGAAGAAGAAAGCGAAGAAGAATACATGACTGTTGAAGTAGAATTCGAAGATTATTAATCATATGATGATTTTTAAAAGTCAACAATAATCCGTTCCACTTTGATACTTAATTACTAACAGTATCATTTTTTAATCAATAGGATTACGTGTGCTTAATCATAATCGATCGTGAATTATGCCTACTGGCGACACCACGTTAAAAACACTCACAGATCTCGCAATTCTTGCAACCATCGGGACATTGGAAATGATAACGCCATACATAAACATAAACTTTTTCTGGAAAAGGAACAGCTACTTCACTTTCGATTACGACACCGCTGTATTTCGACCTTAAATGAAAACTGGTAACTTGACCCCCTGTGACATATGCAACCCATGTTACATTTGCATATATCAGCCGTTGCATATACGACACTCCCACTCGACCGCGACACCGCTGTCTTTTGACCTTGAACGAAAACTGGTAACTCGACCCCCATATACGAAGATTTCCAATGTTAAAATTCTCCAAGTACATTACGTCATAGGTGGTGCATATTATGCAGAATACGACATGTTCAACTTTTGAAATCGCGATATCTCATGAATGATGATTCGTAGGAAAAAAAAACAGTTCTTTCTGATAATTGCATGATCTACCAACTTTGTACGACCAATTTTCACGATAATACTTATTGTTAACGAGAAATTTGCGAAAAACTGATATTTGGGACCTTTGACCTTGAATAACATTTTTAGCCGACATGGTATCGGTGGGGACTTTTGATATTTCAAATTAGGATCTACTTATGACCAAAAAAACATTCACGTCTTACAAATGCAAAGCCACCTGCGGTACCAAAATAAATGAAAAAAATAAAGAAGTCATATTAGGCATTTTTTTATCGAAAAACTTTGTTAATGAAAGTTGTTCAGAATTGTCCAAAAACCTAGAGTCCAAAATTTCAGCAATATTAAAAAATATCGAATTTTGTTCTTGAAGTCCAAAATTTCGACAAAATTTAAAAAAATATAAATCACTTGACAACTACCTGACAGCAGTGACAGCTTACGTTTAATTTCAAACAAAATTTTCATGGCACAATTTTCTAAAGAAAAAGAAACAATTACAATTATTTAAACAAAATTTCAAGCCTTTATTATTGCTGAAATTTTGGACTCTAGGTTTTTGGACAATTCTGAACAACTTTCACTAATAAAGTTTTTCGATAAAAAAATGCCTAAAATGATTTTTCTTTTTTCCATTTATTTTGGTACCGCAGGTGGCTTTGCATTTGTAAGACGCGAATATTTTTTTTGGTCATAAGTAGATCCTAATTTGTTTTATCTTTTGGTAAAATTTGGTTCAAGTCGGACAAAAAAGAAAAAAGTTATAAAGGTGCCCAGCTTTTAAATGGGCTACTATGTATATATAAAATTGATTTAAAAATTTTCAAATACCTACTTTTTCAGAGTTTCCAAGCATGGAAGTTACAAATTTAACGTTAGATAACAGAAATTTGCGATGGCTTGTCTACAATAAAATATCATATACTACTGCTGCTTTATAATTATATTTCTAATATTTTTAGGGAAAAAAAATACCTTGTAATATCGTTGATGTATCTATTTAAGAAGTATTATTATTGGGTAAACAATGATTTTAATAAATTTACGACATATTTATATGAAATAAATATGAAAAAATTAAACCATGAATAAAACTGTACACATATTCAAGAAATTGCGCCACTCATCTAACAGTTCGTGGGCTCAAACATCAGCTTCGTAAATAATGGCTATCATAATCGCTCATGTAATAATATACTAAATTATTTAACCGACTATTGTTCAAAAGAAGTGGATATGTTAAGCGCAACGTGTTATTACGCAGCTACTTGCCGAAAGAAAATGTACTGTTTTGAGCTTAATTATACGGCTTGCCCACTTTAGATATAAGAGAACAGATGGCTTTCTCCCTTCCCAGAATATACATCAAAAGTATACATCCTACATACACGGGTCAGGTCAGCTTCCATTGAAATGCCCTGCGCTAGTTGTATATTTTAACTATTTACCGCTCATTTTATTTCCCAATTGTTTTTACATAAAAAAAAAATATTATAAAGCTTATCCATCAAGGTTTATATGTCAGCTACTACCTCCATGTGGTCAGTGTTAATTTTTTTTTTGTAACAGCAATTTATTTCAGACTTTAAGAGTATAAATTTTGTATTTCTTTTTCATTAAAAAAACTTACGAAAAATTATAATTATCATAAAATAAATTTTTGCACCTTAAAGTGCACATCATAAACTTTAATTTAACCCCCTATAGAGTGCCGATATCATTTTCCAATACTTTATTATTTACAATCAAAGTTAGAAAGTCAAAGTGGAAAAGTGCGTTTTTCGTAAAATAGATTTTTCTAATTTTTTTGACGAAAGACGTATTTTGGGTAATCCCTTAAATGCAATATCCCGCTGTTTGTTTATTTTTTTTGACTATTTTATTCGAGTAACGTTAAATATTATGAAATAATCGAAAATTCATGCAATACTTAATTTCAAGCTTATGTAAGAAATGTTTGAAATATAAAAAAAAATATTTAAATACACGTAATACTTCAAAAAATAGATCCTTTTCAATATAAATTCGGTTTTATGTCGTTTTCTTTAGTCAATTAAAAGTTACAGCTACTTTAGTGCTGCGCGCGCCCTCGCGCTGGCCCACTTCCAGCATAGCAGGCGACTGACGCAGCGCGAATCGGAACGTTACTTAACAAATTACTGGTCGCTCAATTATATTGAAAAAAAAGTCTTCTATATGTTTCATTTTTAAAATTTTCCGTTCTTTGAATGGCGCTACTCATTTAAAAAAAAAAAAATTAAAAAGTTATTAGCAAAAAACTGCATTTTTGCATACAAATTGATAAATAAAAAAATTAGCACCCACTTTCTCGCGGAGACATTTTGATATGATATTCTACACACTTTCATGAACACGTTCCAAAAGGAGTCATCGATGGAGGAATTTTTCCGAAGTAAAAATCGAACATGACTACCCTATACCCGACAAATCCTGAAACCGTTTCAGCTGGATGTCGTGTCCCTTTAAATTGGAGTTCACAACTGTCTTCGTCTATTTCGTCTTCTCAGTCTGACTCTCCTATCTTGTTAGTTCTCTAATATTTGGTAAAACTGTAAGAGTCGATTGGAAATGAAATAAATAAATTAACACAACTTACATTTCTTGTTTACATTGTGATCAACCAATAATCAATATAATAATTTTGTTGAAATACCACAAACACTTAAATTACCACTACAATGCAATGTTTCCTTTATAACCCATTCTATGTCATACTCTAATATTATTCATAAGTGTATAACTGCAGATGGAGATAAAAATTTCCTTTATACCCAATATTATCAGATTGGATTTTGAGATGGCTTCCTTTTATAGCACGCCGATATATTTAAATGCTTTATTTGTTGCAGAATGCAGACCTCCATGCTGAAATTTATCCCATGTAAATAAATAAATTTCCAAGATTCTCTAGAGAGCATTTTCGACGAGGAAACTAGTTATTAAAAATATTTTATATGCTATGCGGATTTTAAACTAAGTATTTCATTCTGGAAAGTATGCGCAACGGTAGTAAAGTAAAATTTTGTAATGACAAATGCAGTCTTATGTGCATAATTCCAGGAAAGGTAACGTAAAAGAAAATTGCGCAATTTTTCGGTCGATTTATTTATATTATATGCAGCTGAAACGAGTCTTTTGCATGCACGAATACCGTTACTGCTGCTTTGTATGAAACTACTTTGCGATGGCTATTTTATTAATTGAGACATACAGGCAATTTATTTGCAGACTTTTGGATGACAACTTAAGTCGAATAAAAAATCGGTAAAAGTATTTACACAGAACTTCCCTCTTTATTTATGAATGGCTGTGACTCTAAAAAATCATATTATTATATTGGGGTGACCACCCCGTACATTTTTCAATAAATGTATAAGACTTGCATATGTCAAATATCATTGCCATCTGGCACATGTTCAATTCCACATTCACGTGGTGAAGTGGAAGTGGTGGAAGTAGTGGTTAAAAAATTTCATTATTTTTGAAATATTTTTAAAATGTTGGTAAAAAAATTTCCAAAATTTTTTTCTTCTGAAATAGGCTTAGAATGTCATGAAAGGTGGAAATTTTAAATTTGAGCAAAAAAAAATCTTCATTCTATTCTATAGTAGTAGTAAAAGAACATTACAAATTTTTTCAAACAAAATTTCAAATTTTTTTTACATACATTTTTTTTCCATCTATTCTAGTGATAAAAAAATTTCCAAAAATGTTGGTAAAAAACATTCTCGATTCTCTTTTGTGTAAATAGCTTTAGAATGCCATGAAAAATTAAAAAATTTAAATCTGAACAAAAAAACATTTTTTCCATCTATTTTAGTGGTAAAAATATTTTCCAAAATGGTAAAAAAAATTTTTTCTGGAAAAGGTTAAGAATATCATGAAATGTGGAAATTTTAAATTTTAACAAAGAATTTTATCTGTTTTTTCCTGAAACAGGTGTAGAATGTCATGAGACGTGGAAATTTTGAGCAAAAACAATTTTTTTTCATTATTTATTCCCTTTGGACGGCTCACCCTGTATATTTTCCAGTAAAAGTTTAACCATTTCTTTGCTGACAGTAGAGCGAGCTACCTACCAAATTTGACTGTTCTCCGTCAAGCAGTTTTTTTAGTAAATGCACCAACAGACAGACAGACAGACTGAATTGAATTGAAAAACCTATATTTTCGTAATTTACATGATCTGAAACGTCAAAATTCGAAAAAATCTCGCAGGGTGATTTTTTCTCGAATACAATACTTCCCTTCGGTATGCAAGGGAAGTAAAAATTGTACTCTCATTTAAATTAGCTCTCGAATGAAATCTATAATTGTTTTGTAACATAGGGCCAAAAGCAGTGAAATATCGGATACACATGAAATTAATAAATATGAATAAAATGTTAGACAGGTTTTTTAAATGCATCATAAAGAATAGTGTTTAAAATTAAAAGTTTAATAATGATATTGTGCTGTAAGCCATACAAATATTTAGGCAGTTCGATGAGTATAGGTGCGGGAAGTTATCACCCCAATTTTGAAAATTTAGAACCACCTAGTTTGCGACGATTTGCAAAATTAACTTTGTCGATTGTAAGACAGTGGTTTTCAAGAAACGCCAACTCGAAAATATGAGCAAATATTTGGGGTTAGCGCCCCAAAAATGGAAATATCGCAAAAATACTGTTTAACAATCCTTTTCGATTCGTTGCGATTACATTGCTTTCGCATGATACGGTGCTTTGGAAAAGAATGTGCATAATAATGTAGCCTAGTACTTCAAAATTTAAATTTAGAATAAAATAGTGCAAAAATGAACATTTTTGTTGAAGAAACAAAACTATTGCCTGATTCGATTTTTGACAAACTATCATCTTTCAATTCCAATACTAATCCAGGACCCGATGGTATACCTTCATATTTCGTTAAAATGTGCAGTCCAACCTTGTCTTTACCTTTGTCTTATCATTTTAAACTTTCATTAGAGACAGGTGAGTGTCCCAATATTTGGAAAGTACCCTACAGTACACCTATTCATAAATCAGGTCCAAAGTCTGATATAGAAAACTACCAATGTGTTACATCGAAAGTACTGGAATCCATTGTAGCTGATAATATTTTCATTTCATATAAAAATGTTACCATGTCTTATCAGCAAAGTTTTTACAGAGGTTTTAGTACGCAGACAAATATTTTCCTATACAGGTCATTCACACATGAAGCATTTAAGAATGCCTCTCATGTTTATGCAATTTATGCTGATATAAAAAAGGCCTTTAATCGTATCAATCAAAATATACTTCTTCAGTGGTATTAATGGTACTTTACTGCAGTGAATAAAATCATACCTAATGGACAGAACTCAAATTGTAAAAATAGGGCAAAATAAACCAAGAAATATTAATGTGACTTCCGGAGTTCCACAAGGTGGTCATATTCTTCAGATTTCATTTTCACTTTTTACTAACAACGTGCAATACTATTTTGGATTTACGACAATTCTGTTCTGTTGTAGTGTGATATTGTCAGCTTTTGTGATTGGAATTTAAACAATTGTCTTGAAATCAATATAAATAAATGTAATGTTATAAAAACATTCTCTATAGTCTATTTTTAAACTAGGAGGAATAAACATGAAAGTTCCATTCACACCATAAAAGGAACTAGAAAATACACTAAAACCTATTTGGCGTTTTGGGCAACCAACAGTGTACAGTGTCTTTGTGTGTATTTTATTACATTATATAATGCATAAACCTCTATTTGACCCACAGGTATTTTGTACAGCGTCCATACCATTTACGCAATATAAGAGCACCAAGTAATTAGCCACTTTTACCTTCAGATTTATAAAAAAGGAATTAAACACTGAAATATAATGCGCAAACGATAAAACAGAAATAACCAAATCATGACATGATATTAAAATTTTTACAATATGCCAAAATTTACGACTATTGTCGTCTTTTATAAAACTGGCGAGGGCGTATCCAATCACAGATGTATGATTTAGCGCGTTAAATTTAAAACGCTCCAATTGGTTTCAAAACAGACTATAAGAAGAAAAGTAATATTTTATTTGATTATTCTGTAAACACAAAAAAAATACTTGTCAGGGTCGATTCTATTTGTGATCTGGGCATTACTTTGGATGCCGGGTTAAGATATCACTTGCTTATTGAGAACTTCTTAAAGCGAACAAACCGTCTGCGTCTGCGTCTGTGAGGTTTTATTAAGCGACAATGCAGGGATTTCACTGATATTACTTGTATTTTAAATATATTTAAGTTACTTGTTAGATCGATATTAGAATATTGCTGTATTATCTGGGAACCGTACTATCTATCTGACATAGATAGACTCGAAAGTGTGCAAAAGAAAATGGTAAATTTAATTTTATATAAGTTGCATATTGATAAAATCAATTTTTCATATGAAGAAAGACTTCAGTTGCTAGTTTTTACATTTCCTAAGGAAAGGCGCCTTAAAGTGATACAAAAATTTGATTTTAACATTATCAATAATAAAACAGATTCCTCAGAAATCTTGCAATTATTTAATATTAAAGTTCCTAGATTTAATACAAGAAATAAAGATTTGTTCTATGCTGATAATTTTCATTCAAATTACAATAGTCATTCTCCTGTTGCAAAACTCATATCGGCTGTGAATAATTTACCAGCAAATATTGATGTTGACTTTTGTGCATTTACAAAATTTTTAAATTCTATCTCTGTTAGTAATAATCTAGCTTAGCACGTTTTACTTTTTTGTTTCAGTGATTTGTCTGTAATTTATATCAGTGTTATTTTATAATATACATTGTCAATCTTTTTTTCTATATACAATATGGCATTATATTGTTTTAATCATTTGGAATTCTATCCTGTAGACATTTTGAGTACACAATAAATAAATTATTAAATCGCAAACGATCACAAATAGATTTTTTCTATGTTCTAATTTTGTGGTGCTAATGTTAACTACTTCCACATTTACGTGATAGCACCACACGAACAATGTTTGCAATTTCAAAAATTTACAGATGCGCTGGACAATACTCATTAGTCAGGTCCACGATTCGTTGTATAGATGCCTACCCAAAAACGGTCAACAGCTCTCGGACTATAAAGATATTCCGCGTATCCTCGGTAACGCAGTAGATGTGAGGTGAAGTACGGTGCCCGTTTCAGTGGCGAGATCTCGATCAGCGAGGTTAAGGCACACCAGGCGAGTCCGTCACTTGAATGGGTGACAGTATCTCATTTCGCCGTCCTGGTTAAGTGGTGGAATGGCGTTAGCTAAGCTTCGCCAGGACGTTAAAGTAAATAAAACGATTAAATAAATAAATAAATTTCGGCGTGATAATTAATACCAAATTGGTCGTTAAAAAATATTCAGCAAATTACCATACAGTAAAATTTCATTTTTTATACTATTTATAAACGTGAATATATTATTTAACAACCTATGACTTCTCAAGAGAAGATATTGTTTTCGAAACGATTCAATCCAACATTATATCTGTATAATTAAGGTTAAATGGCACTCACAGTCTCTCGTGTATTTTTCATCTGGGTGCTTCCCTTCCACCACGTTATAGTCGGCTCTGGCCTGGAACCGACCACTTCACAACTAAGTTCGTAAGTGTTATCGGCGGATAATGGCTTATTTTCACCCAGCAGCTTCACCCACAATGGTCGAACTGGAACAAGAACATTAATTACAAACATGTCTACAACAAACATTCGAAGTGATAACATTAGCTGATACAGTCCTCACATGTGTTTTCGGCGGCTGATCTTAATGTGAGGTTTTACAAGATCCAATAGCGACGGAAAAAGCGTAGTGGCTTGTAATCACTTTATCTTGTTTTTATAAGGAGGCCAGTTGGCATGATATATACACCAAGTTATCTTGCATACTTTTGTAGTATTCACTGAGCTAAAGAGTTATTGTTACAAATTCAAGGACACAATAATATATCAAACAAAGTTACCGATACACGGTGAGCCAAAAATTGGAAATAGTATCAAAAAATGTGATTTTGAGTGTTTGAAGTGAAACTTCCACAACAAGGCGAGATTTGACAGTGTTGCAATACCTGTAATGCCTGGAGTGGGGATTACAGAAGACGAGACGTAGGGAATCCTGATTTGTGTAGTTAGTATTATGCTAGCATCATAGGCAGACATAGAGTGGTATTTGTGTGTGTGCCTGATGTAATGGCAGCAGTAACGTTTGATTCTAGTATATGATGTTTCATTAATTTTCATAATAACTTATTATATAATTCTCGCACAGAAGTTTCAGTTCAATCGCGTGAGATTTCATGCACTGATTTTTTTTATTCACTTATTTAACGTCGGCGTGTTTCTTACACCAAGGCCAACCATCGACACCAGAAGACAAGCTAGCCCTAACCTGGATATTGCCGAATTTCTTCTCTATCGAAGAGAAAAGATTTTTTTACTTGTCTAGCATTTAACAGACAAGGAATCGACTGCTTTACATCCTCTCCGAGGGATAGTATATCCATTACGCGACCTCCGCCTAATCTTGAATATCGTCTACGTATACGTTGACCAAGCCATCAGTGTATTTCCCCGGAGAGAGTCGCCCATCCAAGTACTACCCGCGCTCCGAATTGCTGAACCTTTTGCATATAAATACGAATGTAGGCAAGACTCATCTACGTTCGGTCCATTTTTGAGTTCAATGATTCTAAAATAACGTACATAATACAGAAGAAATTATAAAAAAAATAACTCTAAGGATGATTGTTAGGGGATGCTGTTTCTCAAAAAGCTGAAATTCGCAGATTTTATCATTTAACGATTTTAGAGATCTTGTTATTTAACGATATCAGACTATGTAAAACAATCGGCAAAGGGGAGAAAAATTCAAGATGGTGGACAACTTATTTTTATCCGATTCCACTAAAATCTGTACGGGGATAAGTTTTATCATTTATCGTTTGATAGGGCGTGGGGCGCTAAAAGAGAACAGAACAATTTTACTGGTCGGACGCCCAGCGCCTTTACATAACATAATTATATTTCACTTACAGTCTTTTCAAAATTTGAACCCTCTGTATAGTATCACTACTTTACGTTTCCGTGCCTTAAGTCGTAGGCAAATGTTGATTAAAGTTCATATCAATAAAGCAGGAAACTGTTTCACTCACATTTCTTTACACTTACTTAAGCTGCTGCTAAGTTAACCTGTATTCTAGCAGGACATGCGTGTCGATTAAAGCTTATATCGACGTTATTGGAGTATGTAGAACGTGGTTAAAGCTTATACCACAGAAAGTGCCATTCCGAAGAACCTCGAAATTCCTCAAGATAAGTCAGAGGTAAGTGTTAATTAATGCGTGTATCAACAATGCTGAAAACTGGTTCATTCACTATTCTTCACAATTACTTAATCTGCTAGTAATTTACCCTGCTGTTAATTTTTTTGATGTCAATTAATGCCTATATCGACGGTACCGAATTAGTATGTAGAATGTGGTTAAAGCTTATACCACAGAAAGTACTTTTTCGTAAACATCGAAATTCTTTAAGGTAAATAGGAGGCAAATGTTGATTAAAGCTTATATCAACAATCCAGAAAACTGGTTCACTCACATTCTTCATAATTACTTAATCAGCAATTAAATTTGCCTGTAATCTAGCAGGAGATATGTGTCGATTGAAGCTTATATCACCAGAACCAGATCAGTTATTATGCCAAATGTGGTTAAAGCTTATACCACCAAAAAATAGCCATTCCAAAGTAAGCTCAGGGCCTCGTCAAAAAATAATACATAAAAACGATGTAACGTACTGTTGTTTTTCTTACTTTTTATTGGGTATTTTGCCACTGAAAAATATTTAAAAATCTTAATGAAAAAACCTCTGCGCCAAATGGATCAAACAGAGGTTGGTTCTTGAATACTTGACTGTTTCAAAAAGTCTCACACCTAAAAATATATAAACTAGAACAATGTTATAAACTAAAAACTGAAAATTAAACCTATAGGTAGTTAACGTTTCGGAAGAGAATCTACTTCCGTTCTCAAAACTTTTTTGGCCGTCAACCATGACAGTTCTTTGTTTATGTATTTCCATACTTACTTCGTCTGTAAGGATGGGCAACCAACTAGTACAAAAATCTATTGAATAATTCGAAACGCATTTATCCTCGTTTAATAAAATAATCGCGGATTCTTTAAGTTTTCTTTTAGTTCCGTTGCTCTCTTTTTCCAAAATCTTCGCCGAGTCCCATTTAATCCTGTAATTATTATCCCACGCGTGTTCACATATTTTGGATTTTTCAAATTCTCCCCTTCTAGCGTAATTTCTATGTTCACCAAGCCTTACGTTGAAAGGTCCAGATGATTCACCTACGTAATGTTTTTCGCACTCACACGGAACACTATAAATACAATTTTTTGAATTTTGAACAATATTTAGAGGTTTGGTTTTTGAAAAAACCGATCTTAGCTTGAAGCTATATTCTCTCTACTACCAATGTTCAATAACTGACTATCAACAAAACTCTCAGGATATTGATTATTTAATAAGACAGTTTTTATAAATTGCTTTTCGTTCCTTAATATTACATCATTTGAAGAAATAATTTTGGCTCTGTCATACAAACACTTAACAACACCTTTCTTAACACTAATATGTTGATTTGACTTGAAATTTAAGTATCTGTTTGTGTGTGTATTTTCTATACACACTGGTTTGGTATGTGTTATCTAAGTTTTTAATTAAAATATATAAGAAAGGCAATTCATTATTATTCTCTATTTCTATTGTAAATTTAATTGAAGGTTCTTTTTAGTTAATATAATTAAAAAAATTACTTAAACATTCTTTACTATAAAGCTATATAGCAAAAATGTCATCTACATATCGCCACCATACAATTAGTTTATAAGCTAGATTATTAATATTACTTTCCTCAAAATTTTCCATAAAAATGTTACTTAATATTGGTGATAATGAAGAACCCATGGCCACTCCAAAATGTTTTTAGGTGTGAGACTTTTTGAAACAGTCAAGTGTTCAAGAACCAACCTCTGTCTGATCCGTTTGGCGCAGAGGTTTTTTAATTAAAATTTTTAAATATTTTTCAGTGTAAAAATACCCAATAAAAAGTTAGAAAATCTGAATATGCCACAAATAAACAATTACAGACAAGTACTGTTGTTATTTCTCAAATGTCTTAATTTCTCTCTTAAAACTTTTGCAGCTCTCCAAATTTTGCACAGTAAGAATTAAAATTTACGAACGCTTTTACACGACTATCACGGATGACACAAAAAAGTGTTCTGGCTGATCCAGCGGGGTAATGTAACTTTCGCGCCGATGAAAACCTACTGAATCATCATTGTTTAAAAATTGTGCACGGAAACATAAACTAGTCATACTATACAAAGTAGTGATACTATAGAGTATGTTCAAATTTGGAAAAAGCTGTGTTCGCATAATAAGGAACGAACTTCCTTAAGGTAAGTCGTTTGTTCTATTTATTATTATTACTACTAACTTTATGTTCTTCTTTTTAGCGTATTTTTAAAGTTTCAAGCGTTAAAAACGTGATTTTCTATTTTTTAAATTAAAGCTATTTACACAGAACTTCCCTCTTTATTTGTGCATAGCGGTCACTCTAAAAAATTAATAATTACGAAATAACATTGAAAATAATAATCGGAATATAGTTATCACTATTATTACAAAGAATGTTTTGGTAAAAAAAATATACAGAGTGCTCATCCAACAGCAAAAGTTCAATACTAAATGACAAGTGCCAAATATGGAAGGCATGCGCAAATACCTTTACAAATGTCCACCATGACTGAATTATTTCTTGGGATGACCATTGACCACCCTGTACATTTTTCAATAAAAGTATAATAGGTGCATATGCCAAATATTACTATCAGCTGTCACATTTTCAATTTCAGATTTACGTAGTGGAGTGGAAGTACAGTGGTGGTTAAAAAATTTCATTTTTTTTTTATTTATCAAAAATGTCGGTAAAAAAATTTTCAAATTTTTTTTTTCTGAAATAGGTTTAGAATGCCATGAAACGTGGAAATTTTAAATTTGAGCAAAAAGGACAGTTCCCTTCTATTCTATAGTAGTGATAAAAAAGATTACAAATTTAATTTTTTTTTTAAATAGGCTTAGAATGCCATGAAACGTAAAAATTTGAAATTTGAGCAAAGGAAAAAAAAAATTCCATCTATTTTAGTTGTAAACAATTTTTCAAAAATGTTGGTAAAAAAAATTTTCTAAATTTTTTTTTCTGAAATAGGTTTAGAATGTCATGAAACGTGTAAAATTTAAATTTGAGCAAAGAAAAATTTTTAAATCTATTCTAGTGGTAAATTTTTTTCCAAAATGGTTGCAATTTTTTTTCCCGAAATAGGTTTGGAATGTCATGAAACGTGGAAATTTTTAATTTGAGCAAAGAAAAAATTTTCATCTATACTGTAGTTTGTAGTGATAGATTAAAATTTTTTTCAAAATTTTTTCAAAATTTTTCAAAAACAAAAATTTGATTGAATGGGTTTAGAATGCCATGGAAACATGGAAATTTTAGTAGTAAAATGTTTTCAAAAATGGTAAAATTTTTTTTTTTTTATATAGGTTTAGAACGCTATGAAACGTGGAAACTTTAAATTTGACGAAAGAAAAAAAATTTCCATCTATTTTAGTGGTAAAAATTTTTTCAAAAATGGTAAAAATTTTTTTTTTTTTGTAATAGGTTTAAAATGCCATGAAACGTGGACATTTTAAATTTGAACAAAGAAAAGCAAATTTTCATCTATTTTAGTGGTAAATTTTTTTTTAAAAATGGTGAAAAAAATTTTCTAAACTTTTTTTTTCTGAAATAGGTTCAGCGTGTCACGAAACGTGGAAATTTTAAATTTGAGCAGAGATTTTTTTTTTTTTAATATTTATTCCTATTAGATCCTGTATATTTTCCAGTGAAAGTTTAACCATTTCTTCGCTGACAGTAGGGTCAAGTACCTACCAAATTTGACTGCTCTCCGTCAAGTAGTTTTTTTAGTTAATGCGCCGACAGACAGACAGACAGACAGGCAGGCAGGCAGACAGGCAGACAGACTGACAGAATTGAAAAACCAACATTTTCGTAATCTACGTGATCTGAAACGTCGAAATCCGAAAAAATCTCGGAGGGTGATTTTTTCTCGAATACAATACTTCCCTTCGGTGTGCGAGGGAAGTAAAAACAACAATTTTTTTACAGGGTTACCTATTAATTTATGTTTTGATGATACTTATTAACATATATAAATTTAACTATGAGCTTTACTTCTTTAATTTATCGTATGTTCTGTAGAAAAACGAATTACATGTAAATAAATATACATCGAGAGGCGGGAGCATTTAAACAGTCAACCGGCGATGTGTCCGAAACGCTCAATAGACACATTCCGGCGACGGGAAAGTATTGTTTAGCTTATTTTAGCGTAAAAACGCTGTGCGCTGCGCTTGAGCGCTCCTCTATATCTCCTTTCCGCATCAAAAATTACACGTTATCGATACAGAGCTTTCCATTTCATGGTCATTTCAATCAGGCCGCAATACCTCCCAGGATAATTTTAAATTAATCCGAAAACAAATTGCTCAAATCACTTTTCTAATTCTGATTTATTGTTTTTATGGCCTAAAAATAGCAAACGAATAGGGGATTATTAAAAATAGTGGTTGAGTAATTAATCAAACGTATTATAATAGACAAGATATTAATTAAAAAGTCCCGAATTCGTAATCTGATAAATTGGGAATCGTTTAAAAACTGACAGCTGAAATACGTTCACTAAACATTAGCTAATAAATTATTCTATTTATCAATTATAAATGTGGGCATGTCTGTGAATAGTAATTGGTTTAATACCACTCGCTTTGGAGCCACGGGACATAAAAGTAGAGGTGTAAACTTTGCCATTACGTGTCTAGGTCTCTTAAGGGTAGATCTTTTTTCCTTTTAGTTGTTCGCTTTAGAGACTGAACTTTAGCCACGTGTAGGGTTTCATCGGCAGGAGATTCTGTACAATTCTAGCGAAACAAAACCCCGGCTAATACTATTATCCTTGATATTGTTACCCTTTTTTCAATTTCGCTAATTACAGACAAATAAAATTACCGACTATTATACAACAAAATAAGCATTCTTCTTTTCGAATTAAATAACCAAAAGAGTTTGTTGAATGGTACCTTGTCGATTCGACACGCTTTTTTGACAAAATGGCCGCAAAAATGGATTTCTTGGAAATGTCTCAAAAACGATGCCTACTTTCGAACAAGGTCAAGGAGTAAAGAATAGCGCAAATTAATTAAACGCAAATGCAAATTACCTACGATATAAAAGTTGTAAATATAATACAGAAACAAATGGAAAACAGGTGGTTATGCGTCTAGTGATTCCCAGGTGTCGAGTAGCGAAGATGCTTCAGGAAGGGCACAATGGAACATCCGATGGACACTTCGGTGTTAAAAAGACCCTAAAGAAAATCCGAGAACGATTCTATTGGATAAAAAGTCGTCAGGATGTGGAGGCTTGGTGTCGCAAATGCACGATTTGTGCAGCCAGTAAGGGACCACAGACTGGAAGTAAGGGTGAAGGGTTCAACGCCGGAGCTCCTTTCAAGAGGTTGGCTAACGATATAGCGGAACCATCACCAGCCAGTGACCAAATGAAGGCTCGATACGACCGGAAGGGTAGTCCAAAAGGGTTCATCAAGGTGGGAGAGCTGGTTTGGCTGTACAACCCGCAGCGAAGGAAAGGAACGTCACCGAAATCACCTTGGGATGGACCGTACACTGTTATTACCCGAATTAATGATGTCGTCTATCGGATTCAGAAAGTCCAGGATGAAGATCGTGCATTTGGATAGACTGGAGAAATACACTGATGATACTGAATTGCCTGACCGAGACGATCAGGCTTAAGAAGGGGGCAGTGTTATGTATTACACCCCCTTGAAACTGGAGATTGATACGCCTATGCTTGATAGTGACTGGAAACTTGTAGAAAGAGATAGTTTTCTAGACTGTGGTAGAAGAAGATTCTTGATTGGTTCTCGATGGATCTAGAGGCAATTTCAGAGTATATAAGGCGCGATTGCCGGCGCAGAGGGGGAAGTTTATTAAAGTCAAATCAATAGCGAAAAAGTGAGGTTAATATCAAGTAAACAAAGTGTAAAGGTTATTTTGAAGTATTGTATAGTCAGTAAATTATTAAATAAAGTGTAACCACTAACACTTTATTTAATAAATGTTAAAATTATTTAGAACCCACGGATTCATACAGGGTGTTTCCTAAGAGGTGGATACACGTAGCAGTATTCTCAGGTAAATACCTCTGCAATAATAAGTCATGTAGAATTAAATTAAAATGCAAATTTCCTAGAACGTACAAGTTCTTTAAAATAGAAACAATGGAAATAATTATATTATTGGGAAAAAATACTAGTCATTATTTCAATTCTCACTAAAAACTTCCCACAGATAAGTATAGAAAATATATATCTTTCTCAACAACTACTTTGTCGGTTACTTGTCACGGTTAACATTGGATTACAAGAAAGTATATATGCCCACTACGCACAGCATAATTGTTACACTATTCTTATTTTATAAACAGGTAGACACTACATGTATTTATGTGATCTTAATGAGGATATTGCAAAATACAAATAAACACTGTTATTTACAAATAACATTAATCACGTAATTGAAAATCTTTTTGTATTTTCTCTAATTTATATGAATAAATTTATACTAGAAGTTAAAATAATCAGTGTTTTTGGACAACACTGTATATCGGTCTTTACATCTAACCGGAAGTGAACTTAACTCTTGATTTAAAATAACGCCACAATTTCGAAAAAGTTGAAAAGCTGAGTTGGCCTCGGCAAGGTTGTGTAACCAATAACTATAAGAGGAATTGTATATCGGCGGCGACTTCTTCTAAGCGTTATTAAGGATGCCTCCATTGTCATATAATAGCGCGAGCTCTTTTTCAATGGAATTCAATATGTCATGAAATCGAACGAAGTAGTCGACCGATTGTGCAACAATAAAGCAAAATTGCTAAAATTTTCATCGAATCATAAGTTTCAATACCTTGATGTACAAGTATGTAAAATATTCAAAATTAAAGAAGTTAGGAGTCGGTAAATAATATTTCAGGACAATATAATTTTCCTCATTTTCTACTTACCTCCCACAGAGAACTAAGGTGATAATGAAAAAATCGCTGTCCCAGATTTCTACAGACTTTCATGTTTCAAACTATGTAGATTAGGAAAATTTCCACTGGCATGTCATGTTATATTTCGGGAAATATTGTCCACAAATATCACTTGTGATTTTAAATTTTATTTACAAACGTTTTCTGTAGCTAAGTTGACAAAAAGTAATATAATTCATGTAAATTTATAGCTTATTATCAAATGCCAAAGATCATAGATAAATCCATCGCGCAAAGTCATATGATGGCGCTTCGGTGTCCTTAAAATGGTAGTCGGTAGACACATCAATAAAATATTAACTTAGTAAAGTATCGATCGATCCGAATAATGTGTTAATAAGTTCGTTTCTAATGGTGAACCTGCAGTTTAAAGTTAATTAATAAGTGATGGATATCAGTACTGAGGATATCTTATGGATTTTGAATTTGTATTTTATTTTGAAATTCAAAGCAGAAGCTAAAATGCAATAAAAACCACTAACTACGTGACTACTACTACTGCTACTACTACTCTGCGTTAATTGTCTTATAGTGCAGGCAATGAAGGCAACATTTTGTAAAAACCTCGCAAAAATTAATAAAAGGACCATCTCCGGGATTTAAGTGGGTAATAAATAACCTGTAGAATGGAATGATGAATTCTTTGCACTTCCAAGTTCCGGGAAAATTAAAAAAAATTGGAAAAACGTTTTGATTTTCGGCTTTCTTGCTCCAGCGGCTAAAATAATGAAAATACAGAAAAAAGTAGCTCGTCTCTTTCTCTACAAAAAAGGTCTTTACAAATTATTGTCTTACTTAAGCCGTTTAGGAGATAAATCCACTTTTCCACTTATAGTTTTGAGCCGCTCCGAAATGACTGGAAAATGAGAATTCTCTGGGAGTTTCGTACGACCGGACACATACCGAATCGATAATTCTTACTATTCAGAGCCGCTAAGAAATGAAAACAACATGAAATGTAGAGAAAAGTCTCAGCTTTAATGTGGAACTAATCACAAAATTCATACAAATTTTTATCATAGAGAAAAAGTATTAAAAGATGGCTTAGTAAACTTTATACAGTTGATTTATTCATATCTTTGAGTTTTATGCATCCTGTCTATTTCTCCCGTAATAATGGGTGCTTTTTTACTGCATGGATTTGATTCCACGAACTTTAATCTATATTTCGTGAAAATGTCATTGTAGAATGTTAAGAAACAAATTCAAAAAGTATTCCAAGCATTTAAAAAACTCTAAAGTCATTCGAAAGCATTGTACTTATAATCCAAAAATTAAGACTGTGCTATTATTATTAATTAAGATATAGCGAATTGAACTCCAAAATTTGAAGATGATTGATCGATGAGAAATATACCCTCTACTTTGATCGCAATGCACATTTTTCCTACAAAAGTAATTGCAATAAAAAAATTAATTATCATTCTAATGACTCCCGGCAAAGATATTCATATCTGTGGATCAACTGTACAAAGTTTAATAAGCCATTTTCTGAGACTTTTCTCTACATTTTATGTTATTTTCATATTTTTAGGGGCTCTGAATAGTAAGAATTATCGATCGATGAGCCCGGTCGTACGGAACTCCCGAAGAATTCTCATTTTTTGCGCATTTCTATGAGGCGCCGTTTAAGACATTATTAAGAGTACAAATATATATAATAATTATCGAAATATATATATTTTTGCATTAAATATATTTATTCCGTTAAAATATTTATGTTTTGCGAATATAAATATATTTTGCTTACAAATATATATTATTTTTGCTAACACATATTTATATAGAAATGATCTTCTATCGTCGTACGGTAGGTGGCGCGATTTTCGTGCCCGAGTTAAAATTTGGCAATGAAATAAAATAACCAGTATTTTATTTCAAACAGAAACTATACCACAAGTATACAAATCACAAATTAATGAAATGGACAACATACCTACATACCGTTTCATAATTTAATACAAACAAATCAGAGCACGCCCCATTGCCAAATTTAATACGGGTGTTTTACCTACATTTAACCCGCATGGCGCCATCTAGCGAACGACAGTAAACGGTTGTTTCTATATAAATATATGTTAGCAGAAATAATGTTTATTTGTAAACGAAATATATTTATATTTTTACGAAGACATACATATTTTTACAAAGATAAATATATTAGCAAATCTTATGAATATTTTAACGAAATAAATATTTGTTACCCTAAATGGCTAATTTGCCTGTACTATTAGAGGCCAGACAGAAACCTGAAATTGATAACTTGTTAGTGAAGAACAAAGAGAAATATATGTGTGTAAGTGCAGGTACATATAGACACTATATAGATAGACTTATAGCATTATATTAGATGCTTGGTTAAAATGTTACCTTAACATTGCTTGTGAGTATATCTACACTATTTTGTTCCTTGTGTCATTTCCACCATTTTGATGCATATTTCGAGCAGTAATAAGTTTTTTTGTTGAACATTCATAACTTAAAACTAAAACTTTATGCTGCTGCCTGAATAGTTGTACTAACCCAATTTTTTATTCTTAATCTTTGATGAATAGATACCGTGTCCTTAATAACCAACTCGATGGGAGTTCAATTCACTTTAAAAACTAAATCATCCCAAAAAATAAAAAACGTACACAATTTTGTTTAGCTTTTTAGCTCCTTTATGGCTATTTTTAGAGCTTTGTAGACAAACATATCAATGCTAACAATTATACATCCGAAAGAATAAAAGTATATTCAGAAATACAACATATAGGATACATTTCTCTCATTTCCCTACTCTCATTATGATCCTTAGAATGAAAGAGGGTAGAAATACATTAATCATTTCATTTCAACATTATTATTCTTGTATTTTTCTCCTAAAAATTAACCGAATAATCATCTCAAAATTTATTTTAAAAGCCAAATTGTCAATTTTCTCGGAAACATTCACGAGTTTCATTAAAAAAAAACTGGATTTCGTTGATAAACTAATTTGGCTGAACTTAAAGGGAAAAAAATCATGTTTATATATTCTACAGGTTTTTCCAAACCGATTTTTAATAATAATAATAAGTCCAAGTCTTCTATGATTAAAACTAAAAATAAAAAAAAATAAAAATTTTGAAAATCAAAATAATATGTGAGGGTTGCATCATATGTAGTTTGGTCAGCAAAATCTAAATATGCAAAAATACATAGGTTGTTTAATTTAAAAATGTGATTTTCATATAAATTACATTAAAACTGGAAGTCGGCCATTTTGATTCTTTACATCATATACCTGTAAATTTTATTTCATATCACTATGCTAAATTTCAAAATAATCTATTGACCCATTAAAAAATTATAAGAGGGTCCTTATGGGCTGGGCAACCCGTCATAAATTTTGGCATTTTTTATTCATATTGAATGCGAGTTTTTATTTAGGTTACATCCAGATTGGGAAAGAGCTTAACAAATTAGGTTTAATAGAATTAGTTTAACTTTGTAGAGATGCATTTAAATTACTCGTGGATAAATTGAATTTTTGCCATAATGCGTTAATTCACCAAAAATGCAATCATCGGACCGAATTTTCCCTTCCATTATCAAACATCCAAGCAGTAAATTTCGGGGCTTCCCATGTATTAAATAACCACGCTGGCTGTTCTATATCTCCCTGCATTAACTAACAGATATAACGTTTACATTGTGCGCATTTCCATATCTATTAAGTAAATTAACATGAAATATATATCAATGCTAAGTAAGGCCGTCCCACAGAGTAACCTGTGCCCCGGAGAGAGGAGGCACACAGAGTATGATGACTACTAGTATTGCCTAGAGACCAGAACCCTCTTCACTGGTGCCATATTTGCCAGCTGACAGATTCACGAAGTACTAATATGATATATGCACGCCGAATGTTCAGTTAACAACGTGAATTTCTCTGTTTGCTACGCGAACAGAATTAACATGCAGTTTTGTGTATTCGTTAACTCGATTTACCCTCGTTGACTTGTCAGAAAATCCCGCTGAAAGTTGCCAGAAATTTTATTTGTACGATTTATTTAAACTATTAGGACAATTTGCATAGAATTGTAGCTGAGATATTAATAATTTCATTACGAATGAACAACTGCGTTTTATCTTGCATGGAAACATTCGTTTTTTAATTAACTTGTTCGCAACCACTATCAAAACAATATTGCGCTTAACGAACTCCCGTTTCTGCCATAATATTTTTTGTCAGATTCGCATTCAAAATGCGAAATATTTAGCATTTTGTTTATACTCCAGTTGGAAATGAAGAAGAGTAACAAAAGCTCATTATACATGCAAATCCACAAAAAACAGTCAGCCATAAAAACACAGCTCACCAATGAAATATATATAATAGAAGGATATTACTAATTAGCTGACTGACACTTTTGCGGATTTGTATTTATAATGAGCTGTATTACTCTTTTTAATTTTCTTTCATTTTCGAAATTCATGAAATTACTTCGAAGAATTGTAATTTGAATTATGTTGGACATACGGAATGTCCATTTATAACAATATTTAGGGAACATACGGCCCATATAAAAATGGAAAAACTGAAAAATCTAGTGTTACCCAAGATGCCTTTGATAATAATCATCATCATATAATAAATTTAAGGTTAATTAGAAACATAACAAATAACAGACAGTTTGATGCTTTTGATATCTGAGTTTAAGTCGGGATGACTTTCAAATCATACAAAAATGGTGCCAAACACGAAAGTTTTGTGATTTCCATCATAATTACATTATTTCTTAAGATGATCACATTTTTCACTAAAAGTATAATAGATGTCTTCCTTGACAATTGTGTTAACAGTACGCCACATATTATTGCCATTTTCGTATTTTTTCATTATGTATTCTTTTTAGGGTTCCAGCCTGTATTTTTCCAGTAAAAGTATACCCATTTTTTTATTGGTAATATCGTCAATTACCTACCAAATTTTACTGTTCTCTGTCAAGTGGTTTTTAGACATAGTGCCAGACAAATTAGATTTATGGAATTGAAAGATCTTAATATTCGTAATCTATACTTGGCGCCCAAAATACAAAATAATACATTTCTTGACATGACCGGACACAATAAATCACTTCCGGTTTAGCTGAAAGTACTACAAACTTCTTTGTTTCAAATAGCATTGCATATATATTTTCTAGAGCTTTGGATTACCTTTATAATGCTTTGTTCAAAATCAAAATCGAATCAGAAATGTATTATTAAAGTATTAAAGTAGTATGCCTGTTTAAAAGTGACTTATTTTTGTTTGCTTGTAATTGTAATGAAACATATTATTTATAGGATTTTGCAAACAGCAGAAAAAACTACCTATGAGAACTAATAAGAAAAACTCTCTGTAAAAAATATTAATTTCCAATCTTTGTATTCTTTCGATAACCTGCATTCTGGTTATGCTAGCAATTAAAATTCTAAAAGAATTTATCTGTTTAGTGCGGTCTGGCAGCATAAAAATATTTCAGTGCTGGTGGCGAACATGCCCTTTCGGATATAGCTTCTATATATATCAAAGATCAAATAACGCCCCAGGCACCAAAAATTTCTGACCTCCCACCACCAGTAATTATGTCATCAAACTGAGGGTCAAAAAACTACGCATAGGTATAGACTAACTTACTTAAGGACCATATTTTTTACAAGGAATTGATTTAGTATTTGATAGGTATAGCTCTGAATCATTGAAAAGTGACACATGCCTATTAAAATGAGAGGGAGTGTACATACGAGCTACACCTTCCACAAAAATTTAACGATTTTTACGAGCAAATGAAAGCAAAAAACAGTTGTTTTTACTTGACAAAACAGCTAATAAACGAACGTTTTAAAGGAAAAACAATAGTCTGTACGCTTGAGGAAAGAGCAATATCGTCTTCGGCAGAGTTAGATCTATTAGCTATTTCACCCTCATGGCATGAAGAAGCGGACGGACGGCTTCTTCTACAGCCATTGTGGACTACTATTTCGGATGTCGCAAAAAGTTATGAAGAACTGCCTGTAGCTGCAAAGGTGTTCTGTGTGCAAATGCGTAAGAAACGGTCTTCGGTGTACGAAATTGTGCGTATGTGAAGGACAATGTTCTGAAAATTATTAGTTTTAAATATTTTCTTTTTTAGATGTAAAACAATTTATTATTAAAATGGTTACACAAACTGTTTTGTTTTTCTTTCTCGACTCAAAGGATGGAAGACTTAAGGGGGGCAACTATCTCTACAGATTACTACCACTGAATTTTTTGACCACAAGGACATTAAAAATGATACCAAACAAGAATATTCAGATAAAATGTCAAATTTCTGACATTTAGATGACATATTGGTCACCATATTAGAGAAAATAATAAAAAACATTACAGTAATCATGTTTTAGTATACAACACATATTTAAAAGTGGGTTTTATTAAAAATATGGCATTTAAGTGGATCAGTCTATGCCTAAAACCCTCATTTCATGACGTCATTACCGGTGGTGGGAGTCCGAGATTTTTGGAGTCTGGGCCGTTTTTTGATCTTTTGTTTATATATAATATATCCCAAAGTGCACGTTCACCGCCAGCACTGAAATGAAGATTCAGGTAAAAATGAAAATGGTTTGCCAAATCTTATAAAGAATATTATGCCTGTTGCTAATTACAAAAATGCTAAACCCACATTGTGTCATCTCCAACTTCTAACTGTAGTTTCACATCCATTTATGGATCGATATTAAATTTGAAAATTTCGTTAGAAAGCTATACCGAAGCCATATAGAGAAAACGTAGAAAAATGTACAGAGTGTCATTTAAAAAAGTGAGTTTCGGGCCGTTTATATCCTACAAAATTGTTATTTTAAAAAGGCGCCATAAACTAATTAGATTTCTAAAACAGGCATTTGTTTTAGGTGAAAAATACCTTTCGATTAAATACTGTGGGTATCTACTAGGTACTATAAAATTAAACATGATTTTCATGACCATTAAGTACTTACATAAAATCCTATTTTCAAGGTAATTTTTGATTTGATTTTTTTATTTTGAAAACACTATTCTAAAGATAATTTAAACGTCTATCAGGTAAGATGAAAAATGTACAGGGCGACATTTAATTAGTTAAGTAGAATGTTAGTAGTACTTCCAGTTAAACCGGGAGTGTTTCCTTGGGCCTGGGAATGTCTAACAATGTGTTTTTATGCCAAATATCTTGTGCCCCAATTTCAAAATTCTATCTTGATAAATATGGACAAAATGGGGTACATGTGGTCAAGTGGGCACCCGGTATAGTCTGAAACGTGAAAATTCGAAGAAAACTCGTGTTTTACGAATTTTTTTTTAAAAGCCCGTAAAAAAATGTTTGAATCAGTTTTGGAATCTAGGAGAAATTGTAGAAATACTTAACTTTCGACAATCTTTCTTATGAAACCTTGTATTTCGACAACTTCTCCCCTAAACCGTTTAAAATGGTCTTTTAGAAAATAATTTATATTTTCAAGCAAACTGAATTCCGCCCATCTTAAAAGTTGAAGTATAAACTTTTCGAATGCCCTATTTTGGGGTATGGAAGAGTTCTTATTTATCTTTCGATGGTATTATTTCATTTGAGGTTCCTTGGTTTATCGGACTGTATTTCGAAATGAATGATTCATAAAACGGTTCTCTTTTTATATAGTTCCCGTGACATATAAATAATTTAAAATGTTATAACTATTGGAAAATAAATTTAAATCTATAAACTTCTAATAGATAATAAGCACTTTGTCCCTAATTATTTCGGCATAAAAGAAACCCGTTTTGAGTAGGAGCAAAAATGTTGGGGTAAGCGTCCTTTGTTTATTTGTTCCAATCCTACTGTTTGTAAATGATTAAATTAAAATGACGTAATTTAAATTAAGAACATACAAGGTGTAATCAGTTTCATGTCATTAAAAAAAACTGGTAATGGGGACCGACTAGACAAACAAAACACCTTTATGACTTTTCCCTCTAGGGGAACTTTGGAAAAAACTGACCTAGGTCAATATTTTAAATATTTTTTTTTATTATTAATGTAGAAAATAATTGAGAACCACTGCTTTTCTTGGTCAATGGACTTGTAGTTCCTAATTATGCAACTTTTAAATTGTCATAAAAAAG
The DNA here is from genome assembly GCA_963583905.1 of Stenurella melanura. Taxonomy (NCBI): domain Eukaryota; kingdom Metazoa; phylum Arthropoda; class Insecta; order Coleoptera; family Cerambycidae; genus Stenurella; species Stenurella melanura. Next base: position 189,341,295 of record OY757310.1, read on the forward strand.
TGCAAGGGTCTTGGATCATCGACCGCCTTTGATGGACCGCCTCAACCGAACTGGGGCAATTATAAAGAGGTAAATAATTCCTTATATTTTCCTGCACAACTGCACGCAAATAATGGCCGTAGAAGTTTAAACAGAGCATTTCTTTACATGTGTGTCTTTTAATTTGGAACAAAATATTGGATTAATGTTTATAATTTAGAATATTTAAATGTGATTTATTAACGTTTGTAATATAAATGAGTGTCCTGGGTTAAAAGCTTACTACCTAAGTAAATTATTTGAAAACTGCATCTGCATCAATACACAGTTCGGTACGTCGAATTAAGGACATACGTACTCCGTTCAACACTAAACAATAAACTATCAACTAACGTTGTCAATAAAGAAAAATAAAAGAAAAATTTGGTCCAAAATCCAAAACGGAATACAAAAACTTCACTATAAATACATAGCGACCCAAAATTCAAAAATAACAAAAACAACGAACGGCGGGTTGGACGTGTGTACATAACGAAACACCCACAGTAACTAAAATATTGCACAAGGGAGAGTCAGAGTATAGTCTTCTTCAGATCAGATCTACTAAACACTCAGAAAACGTCGACGTCTTTCATCTTATTTACCGCACTGCTAAAGACCGCCGACATTTTATAGCTATCTACACAAATATTGAGCATCATAGGCAAAGAAACGCGCGACGATCTAAACCTACCTCAATATTCCAGCAGTTTTCAAAAGATTTTATTGAAAATTTGCGAAATTTTTGTTTATTTTTTTTTCTCCAAAACTATGAGCTTTAGACCCCATGTTATATAAGGTTTTTTTGTTTGTCTTGTCGTTCCCTACCACCAGCTTTTTAAATGACATGAAACTAATTACACCCTGTATAAGGAGTCTTAAAAAATGCATGATTGTGGTTTCCTCAATTATGATATAACAAATTTAAAGTTACATCAAATCCAATAGTGTCATTGAAGTTTCAAAAAATTCAATTTTTTACAATAACGGAGATAACAACGCAGCCTTTATTTAGAACACACTGTATATATATGAGCGCTCTGTATAAGTTCGCCAACTTTTCTTCGTTATATCTATTCAATTCGCTATTTCCCAAAGAGATCTATTATTCAGGGGTTACATTCCGTTGACATGTCAAAAGAGAACACGTGTTCCTAAAAAGTTGAACACAAAGTCCATAAAGAGGTTTTTATTCCACAGAGGGTCCGTAAATTTTTTATCGGGAATTTGACTCTGCATGCGACTATTTCAAGCCACACAAATCACAACCGATAGATATTTTTTAGGGAATTTATGAAAAGTTTTAAAGTTGGCCGCCCACGCTGTCATAAAACACAGACCCCGATTTTTTGCAGGCGCTGCGCTGTTAGTTTAGGAACTGACCGTAACATTTGTCCAAGTCGGAAAGTTTTCTAGTTTCTAGAGTGATTTGTAATAATATTTGCTATAAACTTTACATAAGTTAAATGCATACTATGGAAATGTAAATGTCCTTCGCAATTTTAGCAGTAATTTGACGATTCGACTCGAACAAAAATTTTACGCTCGTCTAAAGTGTACCCTTAAATCCAAACTTTCGTAATAACCGTCTCGAGGAGGATTGCAAATATCTGTAGCCATTTGTATAAATTATAATATTCATATCTTAGATTTATAGAATGCTCTACGAAAATCCGAATCGTTATTGGAAGGTGCGGTTCAAATACTGGCTATTGCATTGCATGAAATATCAGATTCCTATTTTCCCTCAAAACATAGTATACTTAAATTTAATACTGGAGAATTCCTTTATCGAGATTGTACAGATCTCGTAGTACCAGACATGTTTACAATTAAAAGAACTGGGAGTTCTAATAAATTTCTTCCAAAGTAATGGAGAACAGGACGCCATCAAAACGTTGGTCTGACTTCACCAATGAGCTAATGAGAAAAAGCTTTGATGAGGCCGTGAGCCGAACAGGCAACCACGACAGTTGGAGGGATGTTGTTAGACACGCTATACAGCAAACGGACGCCAACTAGGACAACTCATGAATCATATAAGCTCTGGTAAAGCTAGTCTAACGTCCAAACAATCCTATTCGACTTTCCTTAAATTATCGTGAAAGTTATCTAGAATTCGATAACCAATAGAATTTTTTTTGTCGCAAAAATAATATTTACTTTCTTTATTTTGTCAAATGTCAGTTCAGTAATTTATCGTCTTATTTATGAACGTGTAAATTATTAAAATTAAATATATAGTAGATGGTATATTTATTTAATAACCTATAACGATTTGGAAGGATAAAAATTATGAGGTGCATATTCGTTAATTAAAAACCATGTGATATATTTAAGTACCTAAGCATATTAGAGGAAAAAAAAATCATAAAAACTAGGTTATATATACATTATGAACATCTAATTGAACTGAAGTAAGTAACTTCTTACATTCTACTTAACAAGATATCCATGAATGAGACATCAGTTTGCAACAATCAAATATTGGCTGACGATCGTCTGTTGTTTTGCCCGCCATGTTTAGTTTCACTATTCGAAAGTCGTGTATCGTGTCGCGTTAATGATATTTACAACTATAAGTGCTTTTTCCCTAATAATACGTACATTCTATTAAAAACATTTAAAATATGGTGTTTGTGTATTCAATTCTTTAACAATTTGGCTCGAACTTTAAGGGTATGTAATATTATATGCTTTCTATGCATGTACCTACCTATGAATTTAGCATATAATTTCAGTTTTAACCTTGATTTATGAATAATTACTTCATGTTTGAAGAACAGTATATTTTATTAGTTTTTATATGTACCCTCGCATTTATATTAAGTGGGGTTAAACATACTAATGAAATAAATAAGACTACAATATTTCTTTAAATATTGCCATGTTAGACAATGAATCAGTTATCACTTATCACGCTATCAGTAAGTTCTAATATAAACTCGCAGGCGCAGGCACCCAAATGAATATGTTTAGATCGTCGGTTTTTATATACCTATTTTTATAGTGTTATGTTTTGTTAAAATTATTTATAATTCATTATTTTTTCAAGGAATAGTACGACTTTTATTTAATTTCGACTTTACACTGTCACTTTATAATTAGATACATCTTCTTTAAGTTGAGTGTATATTTTTTGTTCTAAGATGGATATTTCTTATACTTAATGTATAGGTCAATTTTCATGAACAAAAATTTTGGAAAAGAGCAAGTGTTTCAGTAGTTTTAAATAACTATTTTAGAAACTGTTATATTAATAATTTTCTCTTTGTTTTAAGGTGCAAAAGCTAAAAAAGTGTGTGTGTTGATCAAATTCTTCTACGATTGGAGGAATCGCCAAAAGGGAGGAGGTTAAAGGTATATTTATTAATTACAAAATTGTATTCAATCTGTTTTACTAATTCTATTGTTGTTAATTACAGGTAGGTTCAGTACAAGTTAGAACGTGGTGAAACTTCATACAAGGTAACATGTTTTAATTAAACACATGCATATACAGTATCAACATTATTCAAGCAGAGATAATAAATAATATCTCAATATTTCATTTTGGATAAAACTATACAATCGCACAATAATGAGTTCATTTTACCAGCTAGTAGAAGCTTCTCTATTTTAAATGAATTAATTAATGAAGTCAATGAGGCTTTTTACCTCGAAATTCTTGTTCAGTGCATCGATTTTCATGATTCCGTTTGAAAAGTAGGTAAATTAATGTTAAAAAACTAACGACTTTTTATTTAAGAGTTGTTTCCACCTCTTCTTGAGGGGTGGACAAACCTTAAACTAACGGCTTTATCCGACAGAGAAACAAGAAAAATACGTAGTGTAAAATATTTCATGAAAATTGATATTTTCCAGCTTATAACGTTTTTAAGATTGCGATTTTAGCATCGAAACATTGATACCTCGAGACTGTTTTTCGTAAATAACTCAAAAAGCATTACATCTTATAAACATGTGGTTGAATCAGTGGCGGCTGGTCAGGGGAGGCAGGGGAGGCTGAGCCTCCCCTTGGAAGAACCACCATATCTTCAAAAGTAATATCTTAAGAAATTTCTATTAGGTATATCTCAATTTTCAATATTTTTTATTGTTTATTATTCTTTAATTAATTTTCAGTTTATACATAACATTTTTGCATTTCCTTTCCACAAACATACCTATAACGTTACAGTCCGGATAGTCTTTGTATGCATATTTCCCGGTCGGCCGGTCTTTTACTGAATGAACACTGCGGTTCGCTGGAGGCTAATACGAAATAGCTTCCAACTTTACCGCATTTACTTATAACATGAATGACCTTGAATTTCTTTGCGCTGTGTAAAATAGCAACACTTGGAATAGCCAAGTATGAGGCTAGCCTCAGAGCTCAGTTATTTATAGCGCATGTGCACAGGTCATTCAAGAGTCAGGTGATTCACAAAGAAAACGAACTGACGTCGGACAGTTGCGTTTAGCCGGTTAAGAAGAACTTGACGTATAAATACATAAAACATTTGATAGGCGGGCTAGAAATAAGTGGTCTAGGTGAAAATATTCCCAACAACATGTCTTGTTGTCCAGACGTGGTGGATTATTTGTTATTAAATGGATTTACTATTATTTATGACGAAAAGGTAAGAATTAAAAGAAATGCCAGGCCTACACCAGCAATGTTTTCGTTAGTTTTTAAAAGTGGTAAACAAAACAGAGGGTTTTGCGATAACAATTATAAAAAAGTCGAGTGGTTAACGGCTTCAACAGTTAGAAACAAATTATATTGTTGGAGATGTTTATTATTTACTAATGATCAATCCTCAATTTGGGGCAGGGCCGGGTTTAATAATTTGCAAAATTTGTCGCGAGGTTTAGAAAGGCACGAAAAATCCCAGGAGCATATTTCATCTTGCATTAAATTCGAAATGTTTGGTAAACAAAATATTGTAAATTTTTTGGATTCTGCACATAAGAGAGAAATAGAAAATGTTAACGAAAAGGTCCGTGAGAATAGGGAAATATTAAAAAGAGGTTAATAGATGCCGTTATATAGTTATCTTCACAAGAAAATTCTTTCCGAGGACATGACGAAAAACGAGAATCGTGCAATAAAGGAAATTTCAAAGAGCTGGTAGATTTTTTAAAAACTTATGACCCAAAATTAGAGAACTTTTTGAATAACGCCATTATTTTTTGAGACAATTCCGGTAAGCTTCTGTAGAATTATCATTTTCAGCACTTAAACGCATAAAAACATTTTTACTAGAAACAAAATGAGTCAAGACCGCCTTTCAAATGTATCGCTTATTTCAATAGAAAAACGTTTTTTGTCAGAATTGAGGAAACGCGATTCATTTTATGATGAAATAATCAACCATTTTGCTAGTTCCAAAAATCGCAGGTTACCACTCATTTATAAAAATATTCAGGCTTTAAAGCAGAGATTAATATAGGTAGTTGTTATTTTAGAAAAAATATTTATTTGTGTTATTTATTTTTCAGGAAATATTTTTTATAATTCTCCATAATATAGAGTTCCGCGGTTATATTTTTTTTATATAACTTCTTTCTCAAAACTATTTTAATTTCTATTAAAACTTATAATTTTACACGCCTGGCAGTGATAATGAATACAATTTTTTGTTTGTAGAAAAACACTTTAATTTTTTTACCAAAACTCTTTTTATTTTTATTAAAAGTTATATACTGTTATGAATTACACCCCCTTGGAAAAGGAGATGGTACGCCTATGCCTATTGATTGTGACTGGAAGCCAAGAGAATAAAACGGACTTTTCTGGAATATTGTTTGAGAAGGTTCTTGATTGCTTCTAGATGGATCTAGAGATTCAAATTCGGAGTATATACCAGCGCGGAAGGGGAAGTTTATTTTTGAGAAGTGACACGTTCGGTGAAAAGTGAGGTTAACTATTAAGTAAACAAGTATTGTACAGTCAGTAAATTGTTAAATAAAGTGTTAGTAGTGTTTATCTCTTGTTGAAATTATTTAGAACCCACGTATTCATACAGGGTGTTTCCCAAAAAGGTGAAAATCCGTAACAATACTTTAATTACAAGTGGGATAGTAGGACTCTTTTGGATACCGATACTCGAGTCGTAGGAACGAGAATTTCATGAGAATGATTTTTTCATCTCATCATATTTTCTATTTCCTTTTCATTCTATTCTTTTATTAGTTCTATTCTCTCAAGTCGTGAATCGGTATCCTGGCGAACAACCCACGGCAAAAAAATGTAACGCGCCGTTATAATACCTCAGGGATGGTGGGGAAATGTACAAATTGTAGTCATATTGCACATCAGTTGTCTTTCAGAATATCAAGCCTCCTCTGCAGACAATATCACGAGCCGCCACTGGGTTGAATATAAAAGAGAAAATTTGAAAATATTAAATTATTTTAGTTTTTTTTACTGGTTGGGGCATTTAGAATTTTAGAGGAAAATATCTCAAACAAAAGTTTCATCATTTGAAAAGTGTGATCTTATGACAATATTTTTTTAAAGTTTGTTGGAGGACTTCAAGGTCATCTGAATGTCAACTTTGGTTTTATAAATGCAAACCTCTTAGCCCGAGAGCTCACGACACAGAGGGTGAAAGAGCTTTGTAAAATCTAATATTTATTTATTAGTTTATTTATTTATTCGTTTATTCTAAATAATGCTCAGCCTGCGCGCTGGAGAAACGAAATTCTCGGACCTCTTACTTTGACGGCCGCTATCTCACTTACATATTTCCGGAACATATCCTGCCTCACATTATCCGATTGGAAATTTAGGATTTCGCTTTTTCAGTGACACGGGTCCGCTTCGAAAATGAGAGCTGACTGCGCGCTGTTCTATCAGCGCGCAGGCTGACCATTATTTTTGCATAAACTAACAAATAAGTATTAGAATTTACAAAGCTTTTTCACCCTCGGTGTCGTGACCTCTCGGGCTATCTATTTTCTTTTAGAGATTCATATATAGTTCCCTTCATATAAAAAATGTCGGGGTATTTGATCTTTATCGCAAAGTCAAAGGCGCCGACGCTTTTTATGTGCCTTAAGTATATGAAGAGAACTATACTGCTCTAAAAATACTTTCGTTTCTACCATTTTTAATTCGACAGCTTATTATGAAATTCAGTAGGTTCTATTCTGATAGTAGACAAAGTGATTAAGAAAATTCAAGTGTAGCTTTTATGGATTACTTGCTGAGATGCATTCGTAGAGATCTTTTTATATACTTAAGGCACATAAAAAGTGTCGGCGCCTTTGACTTTGCGGTAAATATCAAATACCCCGACATTTTTTATTTGCTTTAAATATAGAAAGAGAACTATACGTAGAGCAACTGACGGAGACTCATCTCAGATTCGAGCAGGTACACCTCCCTCAGAGATTTATATGATCGTTGTAACGACATAACGCCACTAGCGGACTTCGTCCGGGAAACATCGCAGAGATTTTATGCCTTTCAACTGGGCGACTGTCCGCTAACACGCAACATAACCAGAATCAGGATGCATAATGCCCCATTCCAGATCAAACACCCCCTACCATACCAGGCGTTGCCTATCTTTCGGCAACCTCTCTAGCCACACTTTCCTTAACCATAACCTTTCTCTATCACACACTTTTCCCTTCACACCTTTATATATTTATCTATCCTTTCTCCCTCTTGTCTGTTTGTCAATTGTTTCTTTTTTTTTTTTTTGTCTTTTTGTCTTTTTTGTCATTTTGTTCTTTTTTGTTCCAAATTCATTTTAGACCGAAAAACCTTTTAAAAATCGTAACTATTAAAAAAATCTTAATTATTTGCCTTCCCTACCTTCCCGACGGCGGGTAGACCGTTGGCTCCAATTGCTTCGAAGGGGCTTTTTCGTTGAGTTTTTTCCCCCGTGCCAGAAATCAAAATTTAATAGTGCTTAGTACCTTGTGCCCCAATAGTTTTTAGAGTGTTAATTTTAAATGTTTTAAATCTGTAATACAGATATTATTAATTTTAATGTTAATTTTAAGCCACCACCGGCGGCAGGAGTTTTAACTTTTTGTATTCATTTTATTGAGCCAAACCGGTCGTGATTCGCCCAACCTTGCGTACACCACGACGCTGCGCGACGTGGTTGTCTGGTTGGTTCCGAATCGGGAGGCAATGTTTGTATATTATTAATTTAAAATAAAATTTGTTATGATGATGATGATGATGACGGAGACTTGTCGCAATTTTCAATAAAAATTTGAAAATTTTATAAAACCTCGAATCAATATAAAAACAGTAGGTACCAATTACTTCCACATCCACGTAGTGGATTGGAAGTATGTATATCGTAAAAAAAATCAAAATTGTTTTTTCTTGAAATAAGTTTAGAATGTCATAAAACGTCGAGATTTTAAATTTGAGCGTAACAAAATTTTCTGTCTGTCTGCCTGTAACTTTTGTGTCCGCACGTTTTCTCCGGAATCGTTTAAGATATTGACTTTAAATTTTGTACACGTATATATTATAACAAGATCTGGAACTAGATTGTTTTTTGAAGATATCCGGTGAATAGTTAGGGGGTAAATAGGGGGAAATAAGTAAAACAAACTGGTAAGAGTACAGAAACTTGAAATTCGGTGTATGTACTAGAAGCCAAGGCCTCAGATTTTTTAATAATATTTTTCAACCCCTCCACCACACTTATTAAAGGGGTTGATAAAATAATATTGAGATATTCACTTGAAATGTGATAGACGTATGAATTATAATGACATCTGGAACTAGATTATATTTTGGAATGGTTCCGTTGAAGGGTTGGGGGTTAAATAGAAGTAAATAGGGGAATATAAGTAAATTAAGCTGGTAAGAGTACAGAAATTTGGGATTTGGTGTATATACTAGAAACCAAGGCCTCAGATTTATTTCTAATAATTTTCAAACACCACCACCTCCGTTCCATCATCAATGGGATTGATAACACAAAACTGAGATATTCACTTGAAAGTTAGTACACGTATGTATTGTAACGACATCTGATTGAAATGATTCCATTGAACGGGTGGGAGGTGGTAGGTTGTGAATAGGGGAAAATAAGTAGGGCAAGCTAGAAACTTTACATTTTTAATGTATATGGTAGAAACCAACGCCTCAAACTTTTCTATGACATCTGACCCAAATATTATTACAATTCTATGACCAATAATTTCCACATACTAGAGTGCAAATATAGTCAAGATGTTTCCTTTAAAGTGACGGATGAAAAATCTGGATGTGGAAGTAGTGATTTCTTAGGCAGCGGTTTTCTAGAGTAGAATCTTCCCTTTCCAGAAAGCTGCAATCAAAATTCCTTCATAATTAACAAATTAACAATTACTTTGGTCAGCGAAGCCCATGCAGTTCTTACGGAGTGATTCACATTATATCCACGAAGTGACGTCACTGTGTCGGGCTTCGGCTGAGGACTGAACATATTTTTCAACCGAGTATTAATTCTTAAATTTATATAAATGTAATTTTAATTTTATACCTAACAATTCTGTCTTTAAATATGTTTTTAAATATTTAAATATAAATTTTATAATTTTATTGCTAAGGCGAATTTTCGTTTAATCACTACAGGAGCGATTCTCGCCTTATTATCTGCAAATTGTTTGCAATTTCCTGTATATTTAAAATGTGTTTTGAAAATACTTTAAAACTTTTCTTGCTCCTCGGTTTAACAAAACAAGTTAAATATGTTTACATCAATAAAATACTTACTTAAGCGATGAGTCAATTAACTAAAATAAAACCTAACAATAACATTCCGTAGCCCTTTCCCCCTGCGGGCTGGCAAAGCTGTTATTAGCCTAATTATCCAATTACAGAGTTTTCAGGTAACAATTTCGAAAGTTTATAGACGGAATAAAATATTATGCTTCGTGTTTATTCTCTGTAGATGAGTATGAACCGGGAAATGTTATTTTTCTTTTTAATGAATACCTTGAATAACTTTAAAACTTCAGCTCTCCAATTTTAAACTTTCCTGCAAGTTTTTAGTTTCAGTTAAGTATGCTTAATATGGCTCGTGATTCTCTTAACATGATCATGTTGCCTTCAGGAAATAGTTTTAGAACTCTGCCAGTACGTCAAAGGTGTAATGTTATATTAATAAAAATTTGAACTCTGTGAATAGTAAAGAAAGGAAATACGTATATTTTAATTACAGATGCAGAAAATCTATATTAACAAAGTCACATATAAATTAAAATATAAAGTTCTGGATGACCAAAAATTCAAAATAAATGTTAATATAAAATTGGATCTTACAAACTCGTAGCCGAACATTGTTTATGAGATGTCTAATAGAAGAAACCAAACACAGAATATTAGATCCAAGAGAGCCGTCAAATAATTTTCCATAGTATATATAGTTTACACAGTGCACCTACATTTACATATAAATTACATATAAATTTTAATACAATAATTATAACAGCTAATATAAAAATTCAGAAAAGACGATAAGATAGTAATTGCCTAATTAAAATGTCATTATAGTACTCGTCTAAATTATAATAGGGTTTAACAATTAACAGGCTTTTAACCGCCTTTCTGAAATTTGTATTTGAGCACGTTTCTTTAATATTATTTGGTAAGTGATTGAACATCTTACAGCCACTGTAAATAGAGTCTTTGACTAGAGTGGATCTGCGAATTGGCAGAGCAACGTTATTGACTTGCCGAGTTACATGAATAGAGGAAGTATTTATGATATTACTTCTATGCTTATAAACTAAACAAACTGTTTCTAGAATGTAAATGGATACCACAGTGGGAAATCCATCAAGAACAGTGGCTTATATGATTGACGAATTATAGTTTTGTGCAGGTAGCGAATAGCAACTATTTGAAGTACCAATATTGTTTGTATAAGATATTTACTGTATGCGCCCTATGCTGTGTCTTAAGTGTGATTCAATTAGTGAGAAATAAGCAGTCTTAACAGCTGCAATTAGGTATATATATCGTCTTCCGAAAAATATTAGGAAAAAAGTCCATCAGAAGAAGAAATAATTTTCATGATACTGGGAGGACCTGCTTCCTGCGTCATTGGAACTGGAATTAGTTCTCCATCCTCGAGTTTCCAGTCCCACTTTAACGGATTAAACCATGGCCAGTTGGAATAATCTTTGCAAGGTCTAATTTCTTGGATTTCGTTGCAGCTACTGTGTAAACTCTTAGTCGACATCGTTAGACTAACTCTATGTATGAATTATCGGTACTTGCTTAAACGGCGCGGAAGGGGTAAGGTGTACCGTAACACGCTATGCCTAGCTGCAACCCAGATTCCACTAAATCGTCGATGGCTAAATTGTTTTGCTCGAATGTTTCAGCAAATATGTGCAAGTCATCAGATTTTTCGAAGATTTTACAAAATTGTACTTTGCCTCGGTTGAAGGCCGCAGAACTAGTATCGCATCCGGTGAATACATGTAAGCACAAGATGCATTCACGTTTGGATGCTAAACTTTCCGAAGAATAGACTAATTCAGCTTTTTTGGGCGAAGGGGGTTTCAACAGAAAAACTTCCAGATTATCAGGAGCGAGAGCTGTCAGGATGGCTAGAATGCTGGGACGCTTTCTTTAAGTATAGAAATACTGCGCAGCTGCCACTACCTGAATATATAGTAATACTATTGGACGCCACTCAGAGGAAAATTATGCTCGGAATAGCAAGGGCGTATAAAACTACGCCTACCACAACTTTACAAGTATTAACAGGAGCACCACCTCTGGACATCGAGGCAGCCGAAACAAACAAATGGTGGATGAAAAATAGAGAATCACTGGAAAAACAAATAGTAAAAATAAACAGAAGACCGGACATGCACGATAGGGAGACGAAAGAGAAAAAGTTAGCAAATGACAATGAACGCGCCGAGAAGGAAATCTACACGGAAGCCAGCATCCAGGATGGAAAAGTAGGCACGGGATGGGCAATCAGAGAGGAGCAAGGATGGACCACCGCCAAAAATCTGATAAACAACGGAATCAGCATTAATAATGCAGAATTAATAGCTGTATTAATAGCATGCGAGAAAATTGAGATAAGGAAGGAAAACACCTGGAAAATAATTACTAATAGCCAAATTGCAAAAAATACAATAGACAATACTAGGACCGATAATGGAATCTCCGCAGACATTCAAAAGACAATCAGCCAAATGAAAAAATACGGGAAGGCAGTAAGGATATATAAAAAAAGAAAAATAAAGAAAACAACCATGGAGGAAACATAGCAGATAGACTCGCCAAGGAAGCAACGAAATTGGAAGAAACAACAAATATAGAAGGAGACTGGGCAAACAGTAAGAAAAGGACCAGGCTGAATATGAAATCGAACGGAAGTGGCAATGCAGATGGGAGATGATACCTCACCAAGGAGGACTCAGAACAGTATGCGAGAAAGTAACAAACACAAGAATCGGACCTACCTTTAAGGCAACACAGATGATCACCGGACACGGAAACTTAAGCATATCTAGTAAGAATTGGGAAAATTGAAAGAAGACACAGCTATTGTGACTGCAACCTTGGCAACGAGGAGAGTAATACACACATTATGTACGAATGTAATAAAAGAAAGAGATATGAAGCAAGAGAAGAAATATAGCATAGACAATTAGGGGGAGGATAAATCTCGTCACAGACGGCAGTCAACAGTGAGGTAATCACAAGAATGAATGAATGGGCAGAAAGAGTCATAGAAGAAGTAGACAGTGCTACAAACTAGACTATAGGCTCAGGACGATGAACTCTCTCCTCTAGTTCTTGGAGAGTGGAGACTGCAGGGGTTCCCTCGACGGGGGTCTTACTAGACATAGGGAAATAAGAGCCTGGAAGCCGCGAGGCAAGACAGCCGACTTCAGTGAGAAAAAAAACTATTTATATATTGAGCCCGATCGGTATCGAGGCTTTGATTGGTCGACGATAATCTTCGCGCCTTTTCCGAAATGAAAGAAATTTTTCAATATATATCTATACTAGTACACGGGTTAATGATGATTGAAAACGTGCGAGACTATCTTCTTTGCGACGACCCCTAACCATCTCTGTTAAGTTTAGTTAAGTAGAGCGGATATGGCAGAAAAGAGGAGCGTAAGCCAACAATGGAAATTGATTTTTTTTTACCATTTTGTTTAAGTATGTGTTATGAAATTATTCCCTGAAAATCACGAGGCCTATACTCCAGGGGGGAGGAGATATAGCATACAAACACACAAAGTTTGCATAAACTTATTTGAGCCGAGGGTTGTCCAAAAATATGAATTAGATCTCGAGTTATGGGCAATTGAAGAATTCGCGAAAAAAGTTTTTTTGCCGGTGGTTTCAAGTGTTAAATCGATGATTTCTCCAGGAATGAAGGAGGATAGGGATCTGGTCGATGTAGGGAAGGTGTAAAGCTGAATTTTGACTAAGGTGGGGGAATTGGGGCGGGAGGGAAAGAGGGAGACGGAAAATATTTTCGGAGCTACGTAATTTCGCCCAAAGTCTAGATAAATTGATGGATTTTCTTTGCTCATTGTGTGTATAATCCCATCAACTTCTAAAAACGATTTTGCATTTTTTTTGCACGAAATTTTTTTATATTTAAATACTTTTTTTGCACATGGAGGGACTTTTCTCTTTCTTTGATTTCACAAAAATCATGACAATAGGACATCAAGACGGGAGTTAGAGCTGATAACGCTTTTGTCTCTGTGGAGGGGCAACAAAATGGGTTATCGACTTCGGACCAGGCTCAATTTCAAGTTCAACTCTCCATTAAGTTTGTGTCAAAAGGGCCATCAAATCAAAGAATATTTTCGGGCTGAAACGGCGAGTTATACAGTGTATTTTTTAATGTCGCGCTAATATTTAAGGGTGTGATTCCTTAGGTTATTTTATGAAGAAAAGATCATATGTCTGCAACGGCTTACATTTTTTGCACTTTAGATATTATTTTCAATTTTTGTTTGTGTTAATAGAATAAAAAGCCACATGTTTTAGTTAGAATAGTTATTTTAAATAATTAAAAAGAGATTTTCACCACTAATTTCGACGTAATTTTTGAGGTTATAAAAAAATAGTGACTAGAGAAATTCCGACACCAGTTTCAGATTCAGCAGATCGATGAAAGCATATTGTTTCAGAAATTTTTAACCAGTAGCAGAATTTTCATTATAAAAATTAAGGTTTTCACGGATTTTTAGCTATTTTTAAAAGTTAGGGAAATATCCTGACGTGATGGAGTAATTAAGTGCTATACACAAAATATAGGCGTTCTTGGAATCCTCTGTCACCCTTAGTAGTATTTACAGTTCATTATGAAACACCCTGTATATGTTTTTACGTTTCTTGATTTTTGCATGTCTGCTTTGTGCTATTTTATCCATATCCGCAGTGCCGGATTTCCCAATAGGCAATGTAGGCAGCTGCCTAGGGCGGCATGCCGCCAAAAGATTTTATGACTTTTAAAGAATAATGACAAAATAATTGTTATTGTCCATTTTATGATTTATAATGAAAAATACACACATGTACGTTTAAATACCCATTAGGTTTTTGCCTGAAAAAGGGCGTCAGATTCAAATCTGCCTACGGGCGTAGAATTCCAAAACCCAACCCTGCATATCCGTTACTTATTTGTCTGTATTAACATACAGGGTGTAATTAGTTTCATGTCACTAAAAAACTGGTGGTAGGGAACGACAAGACAAACAAAAAAACTTTATATAACATGGGGTCTAAAGCTCAGAGTTTTGGAGAAAAAAATAAACAAAAATTTCGCAAATTTAGATCTAGATCTGATCTGAAGAAAACTATAACTCTCCCTTGTGCAATATTTTAGTTACTGTGGGTGTTTCGTTATGTACACACGTCCAACCCGCCGTTCGTTGTTTTTGTTATTTTTGAATTTCGCGTTATTGTGTATTTATAGTTAAGATTTATTTTATTGACTTACCGTTTAAGTTGTCAAATTCTTGATTACGTACAGACACAACTTACTTGTTCGTTCTTTTTGTATTCCCTTTTGGCTTTTGTACCAAGTTTTTATTTTATTTTTCATTATTGACAACGTTAGTTGATAGTTCAGTGTTTAGTGTTGAACGAAGTGCGCATGTCCTTAATTCGACGTACCGAACTGTGTATTGATGCAGATGCAGAGATTTTGAATCATTTAGGTAGGTAGTAAGCTTTTAACCCAGGACACTCGTTTATGTTACAAATGTTAATAAACCACGTTTAAATTTTCTAAATTATAAACAATCCAATATTTTGTTCCTAATTAAAAAACACACATGTAAAGAAATGCTCTGTTTAAACCTCTATGGCCATTATTTGCTTACAATTGTGCACGAAGAGAGAACGAATTATTTACCTCTTTATACTTGCCTCAGTTCAGTTGAGGCGGTCCATCAAAGGCGGTCGATGATCCTTTGACACCGTAGACCACCGCGTGTGCCGGCGAGCACTTCTTTATGACAATTTAAAAGTTGTATAATTGCGAACTAGAAGTCCATTGACCAAGAAAAGCAGTGGTTCTCAATAGTTGTCTACCATAATATTAAAAATATTGACCTAGATCAGTTTTTTTCAAAATGCCCCTAGAGTGAAAAGTCATAAAGGTTTTTTGTTTGTCTAGTCGGTCCCCATTATCAGTTTTTTTAATGACATGAAACTGATTACACCCTTATGGATGCTTAATTACCTCGTCATTCTTTCAGTGTAATAACTCTTACTGTTTAATTTATATTGCAATTGGATTATAGATCCATAGGATAAGAAAATGAACCATTTCTCTCTCGCACTCAAAAGCGAATAAAGAAATAATGATACTACATATTCGCAGCACCTTGTGGAATGGGGCCGTGTTGAAAACCATTAATAAACCTAGTTCACGCGGCGTAATTATTTGAAATAATTTACGCCATGTTTTTGTCTGTAATTTAAAATAGCGCTGTAACGGTGGCGGGTAAAAACGCCACCCGTCATCAACGAGACATGTTTTACCACTACCGGCGCTAGATTAGACCTACGGGACCAAAATTCCACGTTGCAGAGCAATTTAAATAATCTTTTTTGTTCAAATATCCGTCCGAACTGATATAACTGCTAAAAACAACCGTCTGTATACCTAATAAAACTCAATTAGCCATGCAGTGTGGAAAAATTATGTTTTGCGCAGTTGCGTACACGTGCACAAAATGAGGAATTTTTTTTTTTGCTTGCAGTAATACTCGCATGCATGGACTATACAAATGTTTGTTCATGTAAGGTATGCAGAGACTCTTTGTTAACGAGGAACTTGCACGAGTTAAGAAACAAGTCAAGATACAGGGTCGCTCATCAAAAACGATCCAACTATGTTTTGTGTGTTTTAAAAGAAAGAAGAAAAATGCCTCGACTCGTCAATTTTTTTTCTGAGGGACACGTATACAGGGTGAATTTTTTTTGGGCGTCTGTTAGAAGTATATCGCGAAAGAAAAATGACATCGATCTGAAAATTTGGCTATAGGCCTAGCAGGGTAGGATCTGTTTAAAATTTTTCAAAATGGTGACTTTTCCGGTTATACCGGTTAGTTATACCGTTGAAGTTGATTTCATTTTTTTTTAGATTCTGCACTTAATTTATAGAAGATTTCGTTAAAGGTTTCCTCTAGGTAAAATTAATATTTCCGGAGATATTAATTTTTTTCCTAAAATTTTGACAGAAAAGTTGTATAGCATAAAAATTAATATCTCAGTAACAATAATTGATAACATGTTGATTTCTCTATGAGGGTAAGACAAGGTATTGGAGTTACTCATCATGTAAGAAAATTATCGAAATATCCTCTAAAAAATTATTGACATATGTCGACCACACAAAAACAGCAAAAACTTATGTTTTTTACGGCACCGTACCTAACTAAATGCACCACTCGATAGAGAAAAAAAATGCGCATCTAACCATGTATCATATTCCTAAACCCAAAATGTATGGTTCTTTAGATATTTGCGATTTTCGGTGTTATTAATGCAAATTGAAGAGTATCTCGAAGAGTGCCGTCTTCTAAAGAGTAGGCTTTGAGTGTTGACAAAACAGAATAAAAAAAATGTGACAGGTAAGTTATGTTATTGTATTTCATTACATGTAGTTTGTGTTCTACTTATTTACTGTGGGGAAAATAGCAAACAATTACTCACACTCGGATATTTCGAATTTATTTAACATTCATAGACAGTGTGACAAAATAATTAGCAGAACATGCAGAAAATTTAATGAAATTTACCATCAATGAATCCACAAAAGTTTAGAAGATTGCAAAGCAATTTAACACACGCAGAAAGAACACTAGCCAGACCTCTAACATCAAATGAAGATAATGAAATTAACGTCTTGGCCTATTTCTATGTAAATTCCAATCATTCGATTCATTCAGCGGTAGCGGATTTGGACATTTACTACAGTTCCATTCGGAAGATTTTAGTGAATCATAAATTCCATAATTTTAAATTTACTGCTGTGCAATAACTGTATCCTGAAGATGCACAGCGAAGAACAGAATTTTGCGAAATAATATTAATCCGAACGCAAGAAGACCCTCAATTTTTAGAAAAAATTATTTATGCAACCGAGGAATTTTCAGTATAAATTTCGTTTTAATGTGTTGTGTTTGTTAATGAGCAATAAATTGTGTTACCACATTTACGACGAAAATATGAATGGACCAAGATATTTAGAAATTTTAAGAACTGTCGTAATTAATTTTTTAGACAATTTACCTGTTAATCATTACGTTTCATGCTGGTACCAACTCGATGGAGCTCATTGTTCCAGACCAGTTAGTAGCGAATTGGCTCAAATGTTCGATGAGAGGTGGATAATGCGTTTGGGGTCCATGGATTTGGTCTGCCAGGTCTCCTGACTTGACGCCAATGGATTTTTACCTGTGGGGCCGTATAAAGAGTGAGGTCTATCGAACCCCGGAACTAACCGAGAGGAACTGTTGGATAGAGTTCAAAGAGCATTTGAAGGTTTGGACACAATGAAATTGTGCTACTACACACTCAGTAAATAATAGGATTCTAAAATGTTTAGAGGTTAATGGAGAACATAATGAACAGTATAATTAATGTTCCGTTATAAAATTTTTATTATTAATAAATTATTGTTTATAATTTCTTCTGTATTGTGGTAAATCAGTTACCGATGTATTTGTTTTAGCTAAGCTAATAAAGTTAATTGAATTGAAAAAAGAATACAATTTTCATTTTTTCATTTCATTGATAAACTTAGAAAATCGCAAATATCTAAAGAACCATACATTTTGGGTATAGGAACATGATACATGGTTAGATGCGCATTTTTCTTCTCTATCGACATATGTCAATAATTTTAGAAACTTTTTAGTGGATATTTTGATAATTTTCTTACATGATGAGCAACTCCAATACCTTGTCTTACCCTCATAGAAAAATCAAAATGTTATCAATTATTGTTAGTGAGATATTAATTTTTATGTTATACAACTTTTCTGTCAAAATTTTAGGGAAAAAATTAATATCTCCACAAATATTAATTTTAGCTATAGAAAACCTTTAACGAAATGTTCTTTAAATTAACTGCAGAATCTTAAAAAAAAATGAAAATGGGGCATTCCATTTAAAATAACAAAGTTGGGGTCAACTTCCGGTATAACCGGAAATGAAAATATTTTCGTTAAATAGATCCTAGCCCGTTAGACATATAGCCAAATTTTCAGATCGATATCATTTTTCTTTCTCGATATACTTACTTCTAATAGATGCCCAAAAAAAAAGTCACCCTGTAGGTATTTGAAGTGTTGTTGTGCTTCCGGGTGTTTTCCCGCGTAGTTGATAGGCTCCACTAAGAGCCACGGTTGTCTAACCGACGTTTCGGCCGAATATCATCTGCAATCATCAGGTTCTCGCTGAAAGCTTCCTACTTCTACTCCTCGTTGCTCGAACTGAACTGATATATAAGTATATCATCCATGCTTACTATTATTTTCATGTAAGCATTTTACTTAAAGAAAATATACATAAAAATAATTTAAAAAAATTCTGAGACACAAATACTACATAGTATACTGACAAATTTCGCCAAGAAAGCTGACATCGTCGGGAGACAGTGTGTTACCTAAAAATGTATCTATTTTAAACAAGGTATTCGACCGAAAACTTTAATGGCAATAATAACAACAATAGTTATTATTAAATTTAACAAAAATTCCAGCCCAGGTCAGGGTTCTTTAGTGCCTTGTGAACCATAAGCTGGTCTGACAGACGTTTCTTTCAGTTTTAACTATTTTGTTATAAATGTTTGTCCATTCTTCGTCATTTCGATGGAAAATTGCTCAAAAACAGCCCAACAGAAATATTCGTTTTACTGCTTGTTTCTATATACTTAACTAACGAACACAGTCTTATCTTTATTGACAATAAGTAAATTTTGACAACATTCCTTAAATTCATTAAATATTAAATATGACTAAGTTCTGGGTACTGTTAGCATTCACGACCATATTGAAATATTGACCATAGATAAATCATCAGCATACATGAAGATACACCCTCCGTGATAAATGAAGGAAGATCATTAAAGAATTATAGAAAGAGCAGAGGGCCAATTATTGAGCCCTGCCCAAGTCTAATGTCCATGTCATATGTTGGAAGTAATAGAATCTATAGATACTAATATTTTCCTGATACGATAATATCCAATCTAATATGTTACCCCTTATTCCCAAAGAAGACAATTTTAATTTTAGAAAATTTGAGTTCACGCAGTCAAAAGCAGTAGTTAGGCCAAACAAAATTCCAGCACCTTTTTCCCTCATCAAGACAAATACATATTTTTTGAACGAATTCAAGACTGGCCAGTTGATTTGTCAGAAATAAATAAATTATTATATTTCAAACGTAGTTTTATCTTTCTTAAATAATATAAATAATAATGTCTACTCTTGTGTTTCCATATTTCAAATTTGATAATATTTGTGAAACTTTTACCTCTCAATTATATTTCGGTAAATTTAGAGAATAAAACAATTTCAGAAAATTAAATTCCATCCAGTTATTGTCCTAATCCCCTGGCGTGTAGCGACTCGAACAATTTTAGGGCTTTAAGGTCTGAGCTAGACGCAGCAGTTTAATTATTCTGACACATTCTAGTAAAGTTGTCTCCATACGCTTATCACTCGCAATAAAGTCATCCCCTTGATTAAACAGGATTCTGCAAATGCTCTAATTTGGCTATTTAGTAGGATACCAAGGCAAATTGTTTCAGAGTATGACAAGAGGGCGATTTATGGACAAGATAACGTCTACAAATTCCGAGAGCAGTAAATGATAACAAGAACTTGTTGCTCCATATTTCGCGTGACCGCGGTAATTACGCACTGAGCAGGGGCATGCATGCTCGGGTTAGGTGTGTTATTAATGTTGCGCATAAAAAACTCAATCTCATAAAGTTTTTTCTACCTAACTCTAGTTGAAGTATGTGGGACCTTCACCTCGTCCGTCAAAGTGACTAATTGAGCAGCTATTTAATAAGATTTAAACGCGGACAATTTCATCCGTCAGCTGCAAATAAGTTGGCGTTATGAAGCTGACGCTTTCATAAAGTATTTAGAATGCTTTAAAAGTTTATAACTTTATTAATAGTCTGAAATATTTGAGATTTTGAAATAATAAATATTAGGTTATAAATATGATCAGGAACTATTGAACTTAAAAGGATTCTGAATTTACTCAAGTAACAATTTAAATGCTTTTTAGATTCATTTAGGTTTTATCAGTGTTTTGTAATGGCCACCTTATAAACCACTGATCTATGCCATATCTATTAAATGCCAAATGCACTTAAAGATAGTTTTCTCTTAATAAAGAAAGTTTTAAAAGGGCCTTCAAGAAGTAGTGCTGCATTATTTGTTGGAGGAAGAATGCAAGAGTCATTTTTCGTCGTTTCAAAACGCCTCTAACAAAACACTTGTACCGATACTCATTTAAACTATATAAATAAATTAAAACTAAATTCCCTTTTAGTCTTTATTTGCTTATGATTAACTTATCAAGGTATTTGTCAAGCTTTCAATAAAACTCTATAGCTGTTAAGTTCAAGTTAGGAGGATCAAGTTCTATAGATATTAAGCAAATGTTGTGGTTGTATCATTGCTTTATGAAATTAATTTGAGGTAGTTGTTAATGCTGGGCTATACTATAAATCACTAAGTTTCAGGTCGAACCTTCATAAAACCTACCTGTTTTAAAAAGTTAGAATTTTAAAGAAGCAAACAAACATCTGTAATAAATCACTCTTAAACATAAAAGGACTACCTTTACCCAGACCATAGTGTTTTAAAATAGGTAGTTTTAAAATTGTGATGAGACATATACGTATTCGTCGACATTTTGTCTGTTTATGACGTCCCTGTGGGTGCAAGTTGTAGTGAAAATAACTTTATCGGTAAACTGACATTTTAGGTTGTATTATCCGAGTACCATAAATTCTATAGGTTTTAAAGCGGTTGTGTTATGTGCTCAAATAGTTTAAAAATTCGAGCACCATAAATTCTATAGGTGTTAAAGCGGTTGTATTATGTGCTCAAATAGTTTAAAATTGGTTCTAAGATAAGCCTACAAGTCTTAAAAAATATGTTAAAACCAATGAGGCTTAAAATATACTTTCATAAGAATAAATCGACATACTTAAAGGACAATTGGTAATGTAATAGTCATTTTAGGACAGAACATGTTTGAAGTAGAATTATTCACAGCTTATAGGATTTATACATACAGCCGCCATTTTACTTCAAGCCGTCGAGGGATATAACGTTCAGCCATATTGGGAATGTCCCAGATTGAACAAAAAAATGTAATTTGTATTTAATAGAAATGTTTTATAAAAACAATTTACATATACTAAACCATATTATGGGCAGATGCTAAAGCTCTCGTTACTTCTTAAGTCACAAAAAATATTATTTTTATATTGTTTAAAATTGTGTTTTTAGGGAGCGCACGAATTTTTAAGAAATATCTAATACATGTTTACAGGAAACTTAGCCTCGTTGACAATTTTAGCCCACTATAAGTAGTCCCATCAATTCAATACCAGTAGTTTATCTTTAACTGTTTTTCTGAACTGTTCTTAGTAGTCGCCAATTGTCCACTTTATAACCTATATATAACTATAGTGACCCATAGTGCATGTAGAATAGATTTATTTGCCTTTACTTTTACTTCATTAAATACAAAAAGTCCGCTCAAGGCATTTGTGTGTGTCTTTTAAGTTTTGATATAATGCCTATCCTAAATCAAATATGGTTTTATAATACTCTTCAGATACGCTCTGAGTAAATCTTTAGATAATTCGTTAAAACTTGAAAGTTTTAATAGTAGCTTTAAAAAGAGACATGTAGGCCTTTCTCTAGATGGGCCCCTGTACTGTTATAAAGGTTTTAAATCGGCTTTATAGACTCCTTCCAAACTATGTTTGTTTATAAGTAGTCTTGGAAATAAGTTTTTAGGATAACTTATAGATTATCTTCAAACTACAATTGTAACTTGGGTACAACCCCTCTGATAAATAATTGTTCGATTTTAGAGACAAGTAATATTTAATACCTTATGCTTAAATTAAATTAAAAGAAATATACATTGATATGTGCCTCACCACAATAAGAGGATTAAATAAAGAAAACAATTTTTTTTCTACAAACTCTATTAAAAGTAGACTTTTTAACTTTTGCAATCAGTATTAAAGACCGTTTTATGGAAAAATACATGCTAACAATTTTAAATGTACAGTGTATAGTTTTGACATCTCAAAATATTATCGTGTTGCTAGTTTAGATGGATTGCTGTAAGTATATTTTTAGCCTATATCTTCTCAGAGTGGGTGTGTTTGACTTGCTTCCGTATGTTGCTTCATGTCGTTTGTGCAATTGATTTCCATTTAAGTTTGCTGTTGTGGTAATAGTTATTTTGTGACTAAGTCTTGAAACAGTTGCAGACTATGTTTAACATAGTCCTGTATGAGCTATATTATAACAATCACATGTCATTTTTTTGACTAAATCATAAAAGTCTAGCTAACATTTTATGAATTCAAAATATAAAAGTAGGAAAATTCAAATAGTTACATACAGGTAAGGGTCAGTTCATATATTACTGTGTATGGTACATATTACTAAAATTTACAAGAGTTATTAACTTTGGGCGCCAAGATCGAGAAAGAATTATTTGGTCAAATTTGTGAGCATAAATGGTATTTTCGGAAAATGGTTATCCATCGGCAACCATTTGAGCGCCTCACTACGTGATGGTAGCAAGATGGAGCACATTGTAACAGTTGCAATGCGCTTCCTGACTGAGAGATTTGAGGAGAACTGGATTGTCACTCAGGGACCTGCTAACTGACCTACACGGTCACCTGATATGTCGATATGTTCTTTTGTATGAAGTCATTTAAAGCAAGCTGTATACGCTGAGAAACTAATTAATCTTAATGATTTAAAGAATAGGATAACCCATGCTTGCCGCAAATAACTCCAGGAGTTATAATAGTACAGGCAATGAAGGCAACATTTTGTAAGAACCTCACAAAAATTTAAGTAGGTAATAACCTGTAGAATGAAATGATGCATTCTTTGCATTTCCAAGTTCCGGGAAAACTCAAAAAAATTTGGAAAAACTTTATGATTTTCGTTTTTTTTTGCTCTAGCGGCTAAAATAATGAAAGTACAGAAAAAAGTTTTGAATACAATTTGTAGCTCGTCTCTTTCTCTACAAAATAGGTCCTTACAAATTTGTGTCTTACTTAAGCCGTTTAGGAGATAAATCCAGTTTTCCACTTATAGTTTTGAAACGCTCAGAAACGCGCGGAAAATGAGAATTCTCTGGGAGTTTCGTACGACCGGACACATCGATCGATAATTCTTACTATTCAGAGCCGCTAAAAAAATGAAAACAACATAAAATGTAGAGAAAAGTCTCAGCTTTAATGTCAAAGTAATCACAAAATTCATAAAAAAATTTATCATAGAGAAAAGAGTATTAGAAGATGGCTTAGTAAACTTTATGCAGTTGATTTATTCATATCTTTGAGCTATAAGCATCCTGTCTATTTCTCCCATAACAATGGGTGCTTTTTCACTGCACGGATTCGATTACACGCGCTTTAGCCTATATTTGGTGAAAATTTCATTGAAGAATGTTAAGAAAAAAATAAGTTGTATATGTTTTACTGTATGATTGTGCATTTTCTGAAGGTGTATGAATAATGGAGACAAATTCAAAAAGTACTGCATGCATTTAAAAAACTCTGAAGTCATTCGAAAGAATATGTTTTATTGCACCTATAATCCGAAAAATAGACTGTGCTGTTGTTATTAATTAAGATAGAGCGAATTCAACTCCAACATTTGGAGGTGATTGATCGATGAGAAATATACCCTCTACTTTGATCGCAAGGCATATTTTTCCGACAAATGCAATTGCAATAAAATGTTAATTGGATTAATATATCATTATATAAGAATATCATTCTAACGACTCCCGGCAAAGATATGAATAAATCTGTGGATCAACTGTACAAAGTTTACTAAGCCATTTTCTGACAATTTTTCTCTTTGATAAATTTTTTTATGAATTTTGTGATTAGTTCCACATTAAAGCTG
The DNA here is from genome assembly GCA_963583905.1 of Stenurella melanura. NCBI lineage: Eukaryota > Metazoa > Arthropoda > Insecta > Coleoptera > Cerambycidae > Stenurella > Stenurella melanura. The sequence continues at coordinate 189,365,985 of OY757310.1, forward strand.
AGACTTTTCTCTACATTTTGTCATTTTCATTTTTTTTGGGCTCTGTGAATAGTAAGAATTATCGATCGATAAGCCCGGTCGTACGAAACTCCCGGAGAATTCTAATGTTTCGCGCATTTCGAAGCGGCTTAAAATTATAAGTGGAAAACCCGATTTATCTTCTAAACGGCTTAAGTAAAACATTTGTAGAGAAAGAGATGAGCTACAACATTTGTTGGGAACATTTTTCTCTATTTTCTATTTGGCCGCTAGAGCAAAAAAATCGAAAATCAAAAAGTTTTTCCAAATTTGTTTGAAAAATCCCGGAACTTGGAAATGCAAAGAATGGAACATCTCATTCTCTAGGTTATTACCTACTTAAATCCCAGAGATGATCCTTTTATTAATTTTTGTTACCCTAAATGGCTAATTTGCCTGTACTATAAGGAATTTTTGTACACAAGAACTTTTAAGGACATATAAGTTGAGTCAAATAGAATATGGGCGGTAATTTGAGCATCGTTTATAATAATCATAATATGTATTTTATCGTATTATTCTTTATGATTACGTTAATAAAAAAAATGTTATTCCAAAAGTGTACTTGCTAATATATCAATAATGGTTAATGATAGTTATATGGTTAATATAATTTGTTAGGAAATAAAGCGAGAATCAAAAATATGCAAAATATATATAAAGTTGTGTAACCTGCCGCCTTTTTAAATCGCCTTGTACATTTGAAAATAAAAAATTAAATATATATTTTTAAACAGAACAACTTTTTCATTTAACATTTGTTTCTATGTGTCACAGATTTCCAGATAATGATTGTCTAAATAGAGCTGGGACACCATGTATACCCCTCAATAGAAAATAAATGTATTATGACTCTTTGGAAGCAGAATATATTTCTTTTCTCAAAGCTTTAATAAAAATCCTTCTAAGACCTTGGGATCATTTTAATAATTCATAATAAAGCACGGCAGCATTGGTAGTTCTAAAAACAACTTCCACCATGTTTTACGAGTATTTAATAAAAAAAGCCATAACTGCGAGTCTGAAAATTTGCTGTGTAAACCCGGGTTTACAAGAGGCATAAACATTTTGCATGAAACCGGTGAATTTAATAGCACCCATCCAAGGAGCTTAGGTGAGATGTAGGTGCATAGTTCTTACCAAAAATGTGTAATAAAGTACGGATATAATTTAATTCGGTGGCAAAGCAGTGAAGTTATTCATTCCTTGCCCCTTCCAACAGCTTTCGGCGAGTAATTTACGAGTAGCAGTGTGTTTCCAACATTAGTTACGTCAGGTGCAAAGGGCGCAACTTTTTAGCATACATTAAAAACAACATAAAGCGGAGAGCAACCGTGACAAGTAAACCCAGTTAATTTTTCCCCCATTTAATTATGCTAATTCCGTGAGGGATGTGTTATGTGTAATACAAAGGGACGTCCAGTCCTCTCAACAAAATAAATATTAGATTTACGACAACCCTTAAAATCCTCTAAATTTATTTAATTTTAGGAATTTAAACTTACCTTTTCCCCTTTTGAAGCTCGTAAAATGATAAAGAAAATCTATTTCGAATTATTTCTTTAAATGAGATGGAACATCCACTTTCTCCTCGATTCTGAATTCAAGGAAGTTTTGTGAAGTGAAAATATTATTTCATGATTTGAACTATATTCCTACGGTTTTTTTCTTACTCAAGTTGGAAATTAATCTTTGTGAAGAAACTTTTAAAGCAATGATACATTTAACACGATATTATTAAAGTCTGTTCGTTGATTAAGCCAGTTTCAACACAAACTGAAATTGAAATATGAGAGTTCCCATAATTTATAAAGGGTGTCTGGTGTATACGTTAAAAAATTTTGCACGATGGTATGTTGGTCCAAAAGAAGTAAAATATTTTTCTAATTTTTTTTTAACTGAAACCTATTTTGTTATTTGAAATTAATCAGAACAAAATTTTCTGAATTCAACGAAGCCAAACATTTCAAACATCAATTTTTTTTATAATATAATTTTTAGTTTTCCATTTAAGTGTGCCATGACTGTTCCGATTTCTAAATGACCCGTGTAATGCTACAAAAATCGAAATCCCGTTAAAAACATTAAATTACGTGATTTATGAGCAAATAAAATTCACCAAAATTGTTTTTGGGGCAAAACGCAATTTTTTCAAATGGAACCATATCAGTATAATTTATTAGTACTATTAATAAGGAATTTATTTTAGACGGTCCACCCTGTATATCTTCCAGTAAAAGTTTAACCATTTCTTCGCTGACAGTAGCGTCAGCTACCTACCAAATTTGACTGTTCTCCGTCAAGTAGTTTTTTTAGTTAATGCACCAACAGACAGACAGACAGACAGACAGACAGACAGACAGGCGGTTTTTGGAGCGATTAGATATCTTAAAAATTAAGGAAGTTAAGTCATTGGTTTCATTGCTGATTTTTCCTCCGAAGAAATGGGACATACATTTTATTTTCATCATGACTCCGTAAGTTCCATGCTAACGACGTTTGCTAAAAAAGATTGATAAGTTTTCCTCCAAAAATTCGTCTTTTTTCTTTTATTTAACGTTCAAAGGTTTGAATTCAGTTTTCGGCGAACAAACAGTCCCCTTCCAACGAGTCATAATTCGTTTCGTATCGCATCTACATAAAAAAAAAAAATCACAGATTTCGTAATTCTTGCAACCATCATTGGAAATGATAACACCATACATAAAACATTAACTTTTTCAACTTTTTCCGGACTCGGCTTCGCCTCGTCAGGAAAAAGCACGAACCACTACACCGCTGTAGGTCGGAATCTTACATGAAAACAGGTAACTTGACCCCCTGTGATATATACAACTCATATTACATTTGCGTATATCAGCCGTTGCATATACGACAGTCTCACTCGACCGCGACACCGCTGTCTTTTGACTTTTAACAAACACTCTACCCTCATATACTAACATAAACATTTGCAATGTTAAAATCCAATCGATTCTTTATTTAGTAAGCTTCATTTGTACTCCTGATGATTTTGTTTTGATAAAACGTAAGGTTTACGGGTTGTTCGTGAAAAATCGCTCTGAAACATGCATTTCTTAGACGAAAAATCAACATTTTCAATCGCAAATAAGTAGAAAAATATTTCAACTTATCGAAAAAACTTCACATAACATTTTTTGCTTAGAATTCATCCCCTATCGAGTTCTGTGGTTATTTTGAGTGTACTAATTTCCACCCCCCGAGAAGGGGTGGTATCCACCGCCAGGGTAAAGGCACTATAATATTTGTTCCTTGAGCCATGTCCTACTTACTGTCCAAATTTGATGTCAATCGGTTTTATCGAAAAAATTCTGAGCGAAAACCCGCCAAACACTGGATTATATCAGTACATCAAAATTATATGATGTACTCCACGCTTCTGTATTATTGCCACTAAGTTCAAGAACACCCTATATACACTAGTATCTTTACTGGTGCATTATGATATAATGCGTATATTACTCATTACCCGTCTTATTCGTAATGAGGAGACCTGCACGTCGTTGGTATAGCGGTCGGAGGCTATAAACCAAACCACTACTTAGATGTAGATCTCAGGAAGAAGCCAGGCCGCACAACCCCTGGAGATAAGGCTGATAAAGATATCCGAGGCAATTCTATATGGATACCTTCTAATCTGATGCCGCCAAGGGCCACAATATCTCTCACAGTAAATATTATTGGGTTTTAGTGCAAGACAGTCTAAACATTACACCAAAGATTTAATCTTAATGAGAGGCTGGACTGCAAACAATACAGTTTCCATGGTGAGATCTCTATTTTTATAGGGATGAAGTAACGTGCCTGCAAAAAGGAAAACGTTGCAGCAGGAGAATTTTAACGTTCTTTAGTGAGGAATTTAGTATTTATATCCTTTGCGAATATTGATAATGCACTAAAATGAGACAGAGTAATAAAACCACTCGTTTTTCCGATATCTCTGAGATGTACATTGATACTTCGATAAACATAATAACTCATAAATATTTTTTTGTATCGCGATATCCTAAAATGACCTAACGGCAGTGTCTAAAATGGGACATTTTTTTATTGACATTATTTTGTTCGCGTTACCATGTCATCGTGGGCAAAATATTTTGCACATCGCATGCATATTATTTCCTATTTTTTATAATTTTTAATCTATTTATACGCAATAATTAAACAAATATCTAGTTCAAAAATATTTATATAATAAATAAATATTATCATCTGCCTCAGTTAAAAAATGATTAATTTGCTCTCGAGTTAAAACCATATACTTCTTAGCTTGATGCCCAACTGAAAGTTTTTTTAAATACGAAACTAATTTTGGAAACGGCCTTATATCCACATCTTCCTTGACATTAAGAGTTGACTTCAACATCGAATATATTGACCATAATGTGGACGACTTAACTACTTTCGATCTTTCCGCAAGATATGCCAGTAAAACATATTCGGATGATTTTTTCACATTTTCTTGGAAACAGCATGTTTTAAATTTTTTAAGTTGATAACCTGTAGATTTTCTCTTTAAAAATGCTATTAATATGGTATATTTGTAATGTCAATGTTCCTTTTGGCATTTAATTCTGCCCTTAATATTGAGTAAGTAGATCATATTGTAGATGCTCTATAGTATTTCATCGTTTCAAAGGACGCTAAGAGAATCCTTTTACAAACATTTTTTTATCCCTTTTTGTTGACATCAATTTTCAAATTTCGTATATAGTTCTTTCATCTATTCTTTTTGATTTACCAGGTATTATTGAATTTACTGCTAAATTTTTATTTATTTATTTTATTTTTATTTAAATTTATTGGCCAAATAGAATACAAAGTACATATGGCACGTCACAGATTACAAACAATAAGTTTATTTAATAGAAACTTATCAGGTACAGTTTTAGTTTTAAGGTGTGAAGTTTAATACATACATAATTCTGTTGGATTAAAAACAACATACAATAATAAAAAGAAAGAACGATAGACAAACATAATATAATTATATACGATTTTTAGCTTATAATACAATTGCAATACAATAATAAAATTAGTATAAAAACTTGCTTAGAGTTACAAAAGTCCGTTGTCATTTACTGCCTATTCACAAACTCATTTATAGAATAGTACACTCCGTCAAGGAGAAAGTTTTTACTGCTTTTTTGAAGTGGTTGTAATTTTCTATATTTTTATAATCTGGCGGTAGAGCATTATATAAAGAAACAAACTTATAGTGTGGGGATTTCTCATATGCGGAAGTTCTGTGCTTAGGTAGTTGTAGGTAGTGACCATATCTAGTGTGATGCTCATGTTCCTCATTAACTTTAATGAAAGTGTCAATATTTCTTTTCGTGAAGGTGATACATTTTAAAATTAATATACAGGGTACTGTTAGAATTTTATTATTTTTAAAAGTGTATTAACAAGTTTCTAGCCAATCTAAATCAAAGATTAATCTAATGATCCTTTTTTGAGCGATAAAAACTCTTTCACTTTCCGTTGCAGAACCACATGTGGCAATGTTATACGATATGTGGCTATAAGCTAGTGCATAGTAGACATTTAGAATGCCTTGCAAATTTAAATTTGGTTTAATCTGATATATAGCAAAGTAAGCTTTGCTTAACTGATTGCAAACATGGTTTATATGCGACTGGAATGATAGATCAGAGTCAATTAATGTTCCAAGAAGTTTAGTATTTACAGAAAGCGGAAGGGAAAGTATATTAAAATTTACAGGCAGTACTTTTCTTAAATGGCAGTTTAGACGCACTGTTTTGCATTCATTTAATATAACCTTATTTCTTTGACAATATATACTATATTCATCACATACCTGTTCAGCTAGTGTTTGGAGTTCCTCTGGAGTGTCCGCTGAAACAGTGATTGAGACATCATCTGCAAACATTGTAACTTTTCCGATACTGATATGCTCAGGTAGATCATTAATAAAAAGCATAAAAGTAATGGTCCCAACACTGACCCCTGAGGAACTCCTAAAAGAACATCAGCTTGATTGGATGTTTGCTGACCAATTTTTACAATCAGATTTCTATTAGTCAAGTAAGAACTAATCCAATTTAACATCATACCTCTTATTCCAAGGTTGTACATTTTTTTTAATAGAAAATCTGGATTGACACTATCGAAAGCTTTCGTAAGATCGAACAACAAAGATATAACATATTTACCTTGATCAAGTTCCGAGTACACATAATTTAATAGATGGTATGAGGCTGTTTCCACAGATTTGTTAGATCTGAAACCGTGTTGAGATTCTGTTAATAAATTATAATCTTCTATAAAAGAAATGATTAAGTTATAGACTATTCTTTCTAAAATTTTAGAGAATTCTGTCAATAATGAAATTTGTCTATAGTTGTCAGGTATTTGGACATCACCCTTTTTATAAAGAGGAATAACTAAAGCCGTTTTCATTATGTCAGGAAAAATACCTGATTGAATAGAGCCATTTATCAGGCTAGTTAGTGCGGTAGATATATAAGGGAAAATTATTTTTATAATTTTAGCATTTATTCGGTCATTACCTGTAGTATTTTTATTTTTTAGGTTAGCGACTAACTTATACACATCATTTTCGGATTAGCCGATTCTTTCGGCCTTCGGCTCGTACTATAAACACCCCACTTGTAAAAAAAACACCATTTTAGCCACCTGTTATATAAAACACTATTTTATTTATTTTTTATTTAAGTACATAAGTTGAAAACCTAAAAATTGTAATATTACTTATAATATTCAGTACGAGTTAACAAATTGCCCAACCAACATTTATTGTAAAGTTTACGTTAATTCGTCCTACTAATAGGTCAGAATTTCGGTTTGACTAATTTGGTGATAGGCATTTTTACCTCAAAGTAACCACAAGTTTACCAATATGGGGAAAAAAATTGAAGTAAATCTGAAGTAAAAATTAGGGAAGCTAGGACATTTTGTTCAAGATGTCAAAGACATTTAAAGGTAACATAACCCTGTCAGTAAGTCAAGTTGTGGTAATTTTAACGTGATTACTCTTTATTTATTACTTAAATAATAGCTATTTACATACCACAAAAACAATTAAGAGAAGGCGAACTAGAATTGCAGGTCGGTTAATAACTACAGAATGACCAACATGACGCCCATGTTTTACGTTATAAGTTGTACATGGTTTATCGATGATAGAAATATACTATTGATAGGGGACACATGAGTGGATTTAATCAAATTATATTTGGAATGGTATCTCTCTCCGTGTTTGGAAGAAAATTAATTGCGAATTAAAATTTACTGTAAATGTAACTATTGTACTTCTAAAAAAAGTGTGCGCTCTTAAAATAAATACAAATGAAATAAAAATTAAAAAGGTTATTTTTTTAATTTTTTTAAAACTGTGGTAATTGTGTAACAATATGTCCAACTGATTTCTGGAAATTAAAATATGATTTATTGAAGTAACTGCAAGTATATTTTGCAAAACAATCAATTTAAATATCAACTTCAAAATAGTGTGCCATTGTCTTTCAAAATGTCGAACGAATATTTTTCAAGTTAAATATGGAGTCTTTTACATGTTAAACTTGAAAGTCTAAGTGTCCTCGAATATAAACCTATAAAACAAGTTTTCTTAGCCCGAAGGCGATATAACCAATATTTTCGATTTTGAGGTCCACATTTCCCATTTAAAAAATACAGACTTTATAGTAAGTGATAAAATAGGTCAATTTGCTCTACACTGTTGACTATTAGGTCCAATGTCCCAGTTTAGTAATTTTCGTGACCTAGTGGTGATTTTTTTATAATGGCGTATTTTAAAACCGTCGCGGTGTAAGGAAATACACTATAGTTATCATCATGAAATACACTATAGTTATCACAAAAATCTGTTGTTTGATTGATTTCAGTTAATTGATTATTTTTTTTAATAAAAGTAGTCCCAGATGCCACAGTTATCACATCAGAGTTTGTATTTGTCACTTGACATCTTCTCTTGAGTGTCTTGTCATTATTATTTCCTCCTATTTTCTTTATAACCCTATAATAATTTGTGGAATATCGGTAAGGCTTGAATCTATTTTTATTCTCCATATTTTGTTTTTAATGTTTACTGTACAATATAACATAGCGTCACTCTACAACAACCGATACCTAGTGCCTAACTGATGAAGTTTGTGGTTTAGCTCGCCTTTGAAGACTAAACAAGGCCAAAATGCTTTTTGGTATATTTTTACTGGTAATTTCGACTTTGCCTATTGTCGTTATTTCCAACAGGTCAATACCCATGGTAATTTTGACTCTGTGGTTACTGAATGGTAATTATTTTGACAGATGTTTTCTAAAATATTACTTCGCCTTTTTTTGAATTTTGAATGGTTAGAATTAAGTCATTTGCAACCTATTAAATGATTTATTATGTGTATGACTAAGAGGTAATTTTTGAAATCAATTTGTAGTAAATTCTTACCTTGCTGAATGTCTTTAAATAGACCTATGGACTCTGAAGACAGTTTTTAGGTAAAATTTATGTTAATTTGACTTTCAAAATAACTTAATGTGTCTACGAACTTTGAGGGTATTTTTGAGGTAGGTTTTAGGTAATTTCTAACTTGGCAGAGTTACTTACAAGATCAGTGGGTCATGAACACACCTTCTGAGTAAAAAACAAGTGCTTTACAACCTAAGCAACGAATTTCAGGCTATTATTACTTTATAGTAAGTGATTAAAACGAAATTAAGTAATTCTTGACCTCGTATAATTATTCTGCCTATGCGGTTGGTCTATTTTGCTTGCTTCCTAGTTGGGTGTATGTTAATATTTTAATTCTTAAACTGAATTTACGAATTGGTACCAGATAAAAATCTTTGCATTTAGGAAAGCTTTTCAAAATTTTAGTATATTTTAAATGCATCTAAAATGTATTCAGAAACCTTATCTCCGTTTACTTTGTGCACACATTTCCGTTTGTATTCTATAAAATGCCGGAGGCGTCAGTACCACGTGCATATTCGAGCATTAATAATTCTCCTTAAAAAACAGCATGTAAAAGAGACGTGCAAATTTTTTTGTACCAGTGGATGAAATTTGAAACATCCTTTTAGCATGAAAGGGGAGTTTTATCAGTGGGGCTCGAATTAGTTGCTATTTTAACACTACATAAACAGGAAATTGGACTATAAATTTCTACTAGGAACACAAAAGGATAATTCATCATCAAGCAACGTAAAAAATATGATGGAGACATTGTCGTGATTTACAGATCTGGGGCTGAATCTTGACAGCCCAATATTTTTTTCACTTACGGTTTCTTTTACGCAGATAAAACAGTAGCGGATTCCCGACATTTGCAACTCGTGCGGTGAGTGAAATAAATTACTTTTGTAAAGTTGCGTTAAGAACTAAAGAAGTTATAAATACTATTGTAAGTTTTTGCTAATCCAACATGAAAATATCGCTATACTTCTTATAGGGAACTTTTTGTGGCTTCATATCAGAAATTTATTTACGTTTTTGTTTCACTCTAAGAATAAATATAAGTTAAAACGAGTCTGCCATTCATTGAAAAACTGTACTTCATAGTAACATCTAAGTAACATTTTTCTAGTATACCCTGGTTTAGTATTAACGTCAACAATAGTACAAAATGCGGTCGAACTATGACTTGAACACTTAGTAGCGCTAAATAATAATAATAATAATAATATAATAAATAGACTTTATTTTGTAACATAATTACATAAAATTTACAATTTATTTATAAGGGCGAAGTTACTGATTGCACAATATAATTTTTCGCATTTCATACTTAAATTTGTCAATTTTTGTAATACACTTTATATTAGCAGGTATTTTATTATACAATGTAAGGATAGTATATGAAAAGGAGGAGTGTTTAAAGATTTATTTTACTTACAGAAATAAAGACGATTTATTATTATTATTTTATAATTTTTAAAAGTTTTGAAATTGATTGGATTATCTCTTATGTAACACATAAAATTAGTAGTAAAAATTGAAGACTTCTGCTCTGACCAATTTGATGTTGGGCTTGGTACACCCCAGGGAAGCGTATTAGGACCGCTGTTGCTTCTGCTATACACAAAAAATGTTCTCTCATGCTATATAAAGGAGGGGAGGTTGTTCATGTGCGCAGATGACACACCAATAATAATATCTGCAAAAATCGACGATGTTAATATACTAACATCTAGCATACTGAAATCTTTCACAGTGGTGTGCTAGAAATCACCTAATTATTAACCTGAGTAAAATAGTGCTTTGAATTTACCGATTCCTACAAAAGGCAATATTTGAATCTAAATTTTAATATAGATAACATTACTTTAACTTCTAGTACAACTACAAAATTTCTAGGTATCCCATTAGATAGTTCACTAGGCTGGGGTAACCAAATTGACTCTGTCTGTGCTAAACTTAACAGCGCTTATTTTGCTTTAGCTACATTAAAAAAATCTCTTGGTGTGAAATCTCTTATGAATTTCTATTATGCCAAGGTGTATTCTTCCCTCTCCTATAATGCTGTATCATGGGGACAAGCTATGGATGTGCAACGGGTCTTTATCCTACAAAAAGAGTAGTTCGTCTCATATTTGGTTTATCCTACAATGAGACATGTCGGAATACATTTAAAACTAAAAAAATTCTAACTCTTACGGGAATATACATTTTAAAATTATTACAGCATATTTATACAATTATAGATAATTTCTTAAAAAATAGTAATCTCCATTCCTATCCAACGCGCAAAAAGGACAGCATTCATATTGATAGCTTTAAGCATATATTTTATAAGAAATATCTGGATTATGCGGGACCCAAAAATACTTCAACATGTTACCTGCAAAAGTTAATTTATGTCCTTTGTTTAGATTTAGAAACCGGCTAAAATCCTGTAGAAAACTGTTTCTACAATGTAGATGAATTTGAATTGTGTCTTACTCAAAGTAATATGTTTGAATTTGAATTTATAAACCTTGCCTAACCATATTTTAGGCATGATCTATTTTTGTTGCTTGTATGTTCAGCAATTTTAAATTTTTTCTTTAATGTGCCATTGAATAACACCTAATTGTATGTAAATTACCATATATTTTATAGCACATTGGATTTTTATTGTTATGTAAAGGTTCTATTTATTGTGTAAATGTTTCGATATTTTTTTTTACAAAAATAACCTAGGCACTGGCCTTCTTTGACGTACCTTGTCCATGTCTTTGTATTTGGCAAACAAGGGTTTAATAAAGATTGTTATTGTTATTGTTACTGATTATTGACTCATTATTCATTGATACAGTATATACTATTTTACTATCAGTCATGTAATTACTAGTTTTAGATAATGCAACAATACATTTGCTATTTGCTGCTATTTATGTAACAATGTTATTTTACTATATTTTGTTACCGATTGGTAATTATTTGTATAATGTCCTTTGCGACTAACTACAAACGCTATATAACATGAAACGTTGACAAATACACAAATAATGTCCAACAATCTATACATAATATTATTTATTTATTTATTCATTGTTTATTGTAAAATAATAAGCGACCAAAATATTCTGTACGAATAAATAGAAATCTGGACCAAAATAAAGCATGCGTAAAGTAAGCCGCAGGTTAACGTGTTACAAACTGTTGAATTTGTGTAAGAAGAGCGAATGTTATACAGGGTGTGGACCATTATTAATGGGCCATAATTCAAGGGAACATTCTTTGGACCAAGATATGAGCATATAACCAAACATGCTGTAGTAAATTATTGCTGTGGAAAAAGATAGAGGATGTCAACAATGTATTTTTCTTTCTGTTTTGCAATATCAGTAAATTCAAGTTTACAAAACTTTTGAGGTGACAAATTTGCAGAAAATGGGACAAGTTCTTATTATTTCATACGGATGGGGTGAATTATATGAAAGCTGCTGAAAGAATTTTGAAAGAAACATATCGGAATATGCTGCATGTAACATGTTTAGCACATGGGCTTCATAGGATTGCTGAAACTATCAGGAGGTTCTACCCTAATATTGATAAATTAATCGCTAGTGTAAACAAAGTTTTTTTTAAAGCACCAAGTCGTATACGGTTGTTTCACGAAATTGTGTTCATGAACTTGCAGCATCGTTCTATGAAGAAGTAGACTTTGCTACACCGGGCATGCATGTGGCGTGGCGACTTTGCGAAAATTTAGATTTTTAAGTACGCCCCAGTTAAATCTGTCGACATTGAGCGGTCCTTCTCGCAATATAAATGGATTTTCAACGAAAGACGCCGTTAAATTTAAACTCCAAGACATTTAGAACAGATATTAGTAAAATATTTTTATTCTTGTAATCGACATTGAAAAATATATGTGTATGTTAATTCAGTGTTAAGTGTGTCGCCTTATACCTCCAGTTCCCTTCGAGTGAGTGTTTATATTAAATTGACTTTATTAGCTTTGGACAATATGGAATTCGCTAAAAAAAAAATTCAAGGTAAGATATTGTTTCACACATGCATGCAAATACTTATGCGCTGAAACATAACCACCTAAAAAAACCCTGGTTTTACCAAGTATCCAATAGGTAATTTCGACCTCTGCTGATGGGCTATACCTGACGAAGAATATTTTTTCTTTCTTTCTACAAAACGGTGTGGCATTTTTTACTAGAAATTTTCTCATGCATAAGTTATTTCTACGTAAAAAATATACCCTTGATAGAATTTGATAATTCCAATGGTTTCACATTAATTTAAAACAATGCCATCGAAAAATTGGGGTGGTTCTAGGAGGTGGAATTCGAAATAATTGAGTAAAACTCTAAAAAAAAAAATTCATAGAGAACCCACCAGTTAACATAAAAATAGCGAAAAAATTGCCTATATGAAATAGAGTGGTTTTAAGGGATGCAACGGTGGGACAGAATGCCTTAAAACTTACTCAAAATTACTAAAAGCTTTAAATGCGTAATTTGTTACTAGTGGTGGTTTACTTTGGAATACAAAGAAAATATACATTTTAATTGTTTATTTATTAAAATAAAAAAATCTCGCAAAGTAATCCTTATGGTCACTGTCCGGATGATAGCTAGGATAGATATTTGCATGTCTAGATTTGGATTGAGTTCCAATTTTAATATATTGACTTTTGTTTATATCGTTAGCACAAATAAAGTAGCTTCGCTTGCGGAATATGGATTTATTTGTGTGTGTGTGTGTGATCATGCTTTTCTAATTCTGGGAGGCACGTGTAGGTGATGTGGTAGCAGATTCTTGTAGTAACTCTGCAATATTTGCTTTCCCAGAAGCGCGTAAACTGCTATAGGTTGCATAAACTAGTTTTCCAGATCCAAAGTTTTTACGACGTTCTGCGGTCTATGTACGTTTCGTTCTTTTACTGCTTTCATCAAAAGATAGTTTCTCTCTCCCACTCTAAACCAGAAGTGCTGAGTAAATCATTTTCTGTCTCAACATTTTGATACAAATTAAATTTCTCCTTCAGTCAGTCAGCATTATTGCCCAGAAACCGTTCTTCTACCCTTCCATTTTTGATCCATCGTTTTCCAGTTTTGCTACAAACTCGATATATATTATGTCGTACATCATTTTGAATATTTTCTGGAAGTTCCGACACACGTGGCTGGTTTAACATTACATTTACAACGCACTGACACTTTACAGAATAATCAGAACCATATTTCCCTTTCCATATTCGAAAAATATGGTTCCTACTTAGTGCTTCTTCATTTCCATATATAAATAGATATAAAAGATTTATTTAGAATACAGTTAAACAGGATATAAAAGTAGAAAGAATGTAATATTCTAACAAAAGTAAATCAAAACATTACATAAATTAAAATTATTTAATTTTCACATTTTCTCAGCAGCCAAAACGTAGCAGTTTAATATTAAATAACTCAAACAGTAGTAATGGAAAGTGCTCAAAACTTTCGTTACTTGTTCTACAATGTATAAGGTTAGTATGGTTAAAAAATTAGCGCGGGTCTAAGCAGGTCTAATCTATAACTCAACGGGAGTTTTGTTATTTAATAATCTTTATCGGCGAAGTTCATTGAAATAAAGAAATGTTTATACATTTATATCAAACAATATTATACATCAATATTAAATAGCATTAAAGAGTACATACTTCGAGGAATTCGATTTATGTTAATGAATTTTTTTAAAGCACAAAGTTCAGCGTAAGCACACACTTAAACTTTGTTAAACTTTCACAGCTACAATTCCAAACGAACAACGCTCACTTACAACTGTAATTAAAGTGACCTTGTGTACGTGCGGCAAAGGGTGTTTGCAAGTAGTAAGGGTAGTGTATTACTTTTGGAACTATTATCTAACTATGTATGCATTTAGATACGTAATTCTAAGTAGTACATTATTGGGTATTATGGCCAAGTTTTAAGGCATTCTCCCACTGTGCGTTTTCAAGAAAATTGCCGCAAGAGAGTTCAAGAATTCTTTGAAAACAAACTCAGTCTGAAAAGGACAAATTGTATTTATTGAAAAATTTACAAAAACTAAAGAGTGATAACTACTCAACTAAGCGACTTTCTTAGGAATTATTTGCTGCAAATTAGAGTAAATTTTCGATGTGATCTCCACCTACTTTGGCCTAATTTTGCCACCATCTTCTTCCACAGCAACAATTTACTAAAGCATGTTTGGTTATATTCCATATTTTCCTCTAAAAAATATACCTTTGAATTATGACCTATTAGTAATAGTCCACCCTGTATATACTTTTCTAGTTTGCAGATAACAAATTTAATTAGTTTTGTTATTTCTGTAGTGCTAGGGAAAATGCTTGTCTCTTATACCCTTTAACAAATTAGGTTATATCAAAAGCTTGATGATCTCTTCTAGCACTTCAGTCAACGTTAATAACATATAAGTCCCCAAGTCTGCACCTATGTATAAAACCCTCCTCATCGTAGCTTGGATATGTCCCGAAAGTGGCAAAAAGCCAGGATAATTTAAGTCATTAGGAGTAAATGTTCTGGGCAGCGCTCGTTATCGACTAAGAGCTGCATTAAGCCTTCTGGACCGTTCGAAACTCTACTATATAATGCCCATCGTGCCAGACTACCACTACCACCATTTGACTTGTCAAACTAATAATTAAATGTAAAAACTGTGGAGGGAAATGTGTGTCATATTTCGGAGCTGCTTAACTTAATATCCTAATAATTCCTAATAATTTGATAACTAGACGGTGCGATGAAGCAACTATTATTAGCATATCGACAGCTTACATTGAGAGGCAACTGATTGAGTTTTTAATTAAAATTATCTAAAAATTTGAATTAGCACTACCAGGGACGTGGCACAGTTCGTTAAGAGATTCTTTATCAATCTGTCGAGCTAAATTTTTGATATTCAGCTACAATTTTTTATAGTCTTGATCAAGAAATGAATTTTTACTAAAAAATATAGTTCTTTTTAAAATTATAGTTTTCAATCTTTACTTTAAAAATACGTAATTGAATTGTCAAAGTAAATTTTTCACGTCCTTTTTGTTGTTCTTGAAAATTGCAAAAATCTCTGTCAAATTAAAAAAATTACAAGTGTCTTTTTGCACAAATAACTAAATAAAACACACTACTATGTTTTCTACCACTACTCATAGTGGTAGAAAACATAGTAGTGTGTTTTATTTAGTTATTTGTGCAAAATGATTAACTACCACAGAGTAACGGCTCCTTCAATCAATTTTTTGAAACAAGTGTCTTTCGTAATTTTGAAAACAATGTGAGTTTTCATAGAAGAAGATATATTAATTAAAGTGTTTTAAAACTTGCTAGTTCCATAATAATTGGTATTGAGAGTTATTTTTAGCAGCTGTCAAAATAGATTATGTATTTGTAAAGATTTAAAACTAAAATTGTGCAAATCTTTTTATATTTATGACCTGCTGATTGATTTTAATTGAAAAACCAATATTTTTTAGTAAAAATTCAATTTTAAACCAAAATTATAAAAAAAATATAGCTAAAAATAAAACATTCGGCTCGACAAATTGATAGATAATTTCAAAACGAACATTTAAAAATAAAGTTTCTAACTTTAACTTGAAGATATGTAGATCGATTTGGGTGGCACAGTGCGCATAGGTGCGGAACCCGAGCTAAATATTTATATTGCAACACGGGTTCAAATATAAAAGCAAATCCTAATTCTCTTTGGCAGACCACCAGTCAAGAATGAATAAAATTGTACAAGGTCAAATCAAGGTTGTTCGATTATCTTAGGTCTAGAAACAGTATTGACCTCAGTTAGTAGACATAAGCTCTGCCACCACTCTGTACACACGTATCTTACAAAGCCCAGGACATTACATATTATTAACTTACAGCAAGTCTATCTATGGTGTTGAAATTTGGCATATATAATGCGGCAGAGATATCAGAAAGTTGAGTTACATAAGTTACATCTTGTAACCGGTCAAATTGTGTTTGATTTTCTAGCAAACACGCAAACCTAAGCAAGTCCCAGAGAGGCGTAAAGTGGCTCGGGAAGCATTCGAAGCTTTTTCACAGATTTGACGAAGAGTAATCAACGAGGAAGGTTGTGACAGATTTCTTGCACCTGCGATTGTTGTAAGTAATCTGACATTTCCTATAAAATAGATTAGCTGTGGGGATTCTAGACCAAGATCCCATCGTATATCTTACAGAGGTTCATTCTGGTCATTTCTTGACGAATATCACCCCCGAGGGCCGAGGGCTCTAGGTCTAAGGCAGATTGCTGCCCTGCCAAGGAGTAGCCATCAGCCCTCAACCAATGGGAAGAGCCTAAAACCAGATAATACTCTAGGCCACCATGCTGTAGTCGGACTTTGCTGAGGGCGGGGCCTAATAGTGGTGGGGGTAAAATCGGCCAAAAAATGACTAGAATTAACCTCCATATAAAATAATACGGTATTTTGTCCTAGAACTGTTAAAGGTTATCTACTCTTCTTATATATAAATTAAAAATACGGTATTAGAATTACTTTACTTTACTTTATATACTTTTCCGCCCTGCCATATTTTATCAAATTTAACAGTTAGATAGAATTGTGTTTCGCGAAGTTAATATTTTTAAAACGCGTCTCTACTTTTAGGAAACTATTTTGGCTAGATAATCCTATGGAATTGTAAAAACGTCTGTCCTTCATAGCTGAAAATCCCACGGAATAATAAAGATGAAAATGCCTCGTTTGAAAAAAACAGAGCTGTGCAAGTACAATTACAAATTGTACTTGGTAGCACAAGTAAATACTTTTATATGTACTTGTACTTGTACTTAAGTACAATAATTACTGAAGTACTTGGTACTTGTACTTTACTAAATTTAGTGAAGGTTCTTGTTCTTTGTACTGGCGATTTTTGTTCTCCTACAAGTACAAGTACTTCTATAAGTACAAGTCCTTTTATAAGTACAAGTCTTTATATGAGTACAAGTACATTCACAACATTCACTTTTTATGTTGGATTAAAAAGTAAAGGCCCTAGTACCGACTCCTGGGGGACCCCTTGAGATACATGAAATTCCTCCTACCAATCTTTGCAATTATTTTATCATTTGCTAAGTGAGGATTGATTCATTCCAGAATGTTGTCCTGTATATCAGTTAAAAACTTTAGATGTAATATAATCCACATCCAAGATACCAAATGCCTATTTAATAAAAGAGTAGTTGTTTTCATTGACTCTTCAATAATATGTAATAATATCTTGTTTTAAGATGTGTTTACTTAGGTAGCATATTAGCGTTCCCAGATTAGGGTGACAGTATACATAAGCACTAGATAATTCTATGATTTTACATAATTATAAACTGTGAAAGTTCACGGGTGTAGTCTCTACATTACAATAATACTGTTCTAATCATATAGTTAATGCTTACCTACCCAAGAGAATTTAAATAACTGCTTAAACTGGTTTAATGTACAACTCTTTATATGCCCAAGAATTAATCGTAGAACAGCTAGCACTAAATATCTGCAACGGAAATCTGATAACAAAAAATGTTTAAGTACCTAGTGATTTATAACGGCGGTTATCAAAGGTGATAAATTCCAGTTGTGTAGTGGTATAATTTAAAATTCCCATAAATTCATGCTTATTATTATTAATGTCATCTGATAAACTAGTAATTGAGCATATGCGCTTTATTTATTTTCTGCTTTACGCGATCGTATCAAAATTATTTGCTATCTGTATAAAATTCAACATAATATTTCATAATTTTTTGTTTGCAAAACTGAATTTGTAAGATTACTAACTGGGAATTTCATTATTCGATTGATATGTTATATAATTTAAAAAAAAAAAAATGCAACATCGGACAATAAGTGGAATATTTAGAAAAGTGTTATTTATATATTTGCAAAATATTATTTTTAATACATTTCGATATGTGTTAATGATGAAACATATATTCTTTATAGGATTTTGCAAATAGTGGAAAGAAAAGCTATCTATGAGAACTAAAGGAAAAACTATATATATAAATATTAATGAAATCTTTGCATTCTTTCGATAACCTGACTTCTGGTTATGCTACCAAGTGAAAATTCTTATCAGCCATTCTCATTTTAACACTAGCATCCAACCTACGGCTAAGCAGGCTAAACTAGTATTCACATGATCCCCTACGATATGTAAATTCAGTTAAAAATGAGAACAAAGGCCTGAAATTAATTTATTTACGTACCTTGTCTTTAAAAAATTTTTTTCATTCTAATGAATTACATTTTCATAAAATCTCATTCAGTTTCTTGGAAATGCTTAGCCTTTGAAACGTTTTTCGTCCTTATTGATGACTCATCAGAAAAGCCCAAAGCCACTCACAACGATGTTCCATGCAAAACTAAGACAATATCCATGAACAAGTTTAAAATAATTATAATTTTGACATTGACTGATAAAAAACAACAGATCTACACCTATCTATTATCTAACTAGTATTGGAGCCTATATACTCTATGCATGTTTAAAAGTGAATTATTTATTATTTTTAAAGACAAGGTACTTAAATAAATTAATTTCAGGCCTTTGTTCTCATTTTTAACTGAATTTACATATCGTAGGGGATCATGTGGATACTAGTTTAGCCTGCTTAGCCGTAGGTTGGATGCTAGTGTTAAAATGAGAATGGCTGATAAGAATTTTCACTTGGTAGCATAACCAGAAGTCAGGTTATCGAAAGAATGCAAAGATTTCATTAATATTTATATATATAGTTTTTCCTTTAGTTCTCATAGATAGCTTTTCTTTCCACTGTTTGCAAAATCCTATAAAGAATATATGTTTCATTACTATAAGCAAACAAATAATAAATAATTCACTTTTAAACATGCATAGAGTATATAGGCTCCAATACTAGTTAGATAATAGATAGGTGTAGATCTGTTGTTTTTTATCAGTCAATGTCAAAATTATAATTATTTTAAACTTGTTCATGGATATTGTCTTAGTTTTGCATGGAACATCGTTGTGAGTGGCTTTGGGCTTTTCTGATGAGTCATCAATAAGGACGAAAGACGTTTCAAAGGCTAAGCATTTCCAAGAAACTGAATGAGATTTTATGAAAATGTAATTCATTAGAATGAAAAAAATTTTTTAAAGACAAGGTACGTAAATAAATTAATTTCAGGCCTTTGTTCTCATTTTTAACTGAATTTACATATCGTAGGGGATCATGTGGATACTAGTTTAGCCTGCTTAGCCGTAGGTTGGATGCTAGTGTTAAAATGAGAATGGCTGATAAGAATTTTCACTTGGTAGCATAACCAGAAGTCAGGTTATCGAAAGAATGCAAAGATTTCATTAATATTTATATATATAGTTTTTCCTTTAGTTCTCATAGATAGCTTTTCTTTCCACTGTTTGCAAAATCCTATAAAGAATATATTTTTCATTACTATAAGCAAACAAATAATAAATAATTCACTTTTAAATGTGTTAATGATCTGCTGCTACTTTTAGAATACAAAAAAGTAGTTTCCATTCTCAATAATTGGGTATAAAATCATTATCTAGTCATACTTGTACTTGTAGTGTTCTATCCTTAGGTGCTTTAGAACTGTGTGAGCTGTAAATGGGCGATTATCTAGATTATAATATAATATTTAAATAATTAAATCTAGGAATATCCACTGCTAATAATTCATCATCAGCAAATCACCATCGACTTTCTTCACAGCCTACAATTCACCGCCAAGGTAATTCATTGCCAAAATAGCCAAATTATAAGGAGTGTATGGACTCTAAAGATATCGATTTTATAAAATCTTTTATTTTTCTCATCCAGTATACAGGCAATAGTTTTCATGGCATAATAACAAAATCGATGATTATGTTGATCGGCACCTGTAAATCATATTTTAATAGAAATATTTTGAATCATAATCCTGACATACCTAAGCAACGAAATAAGTAATATGCCAAGCCAATGAGGTCTGTCAAATGTCAAATATAAAGTCAGATTTTTGTTACATTACTTTAAAATGTTGGTGTTCCATCTGGCATTATTTGTAAATTGTCTATATAAATTCAGAAAAGGGAAGCGAAAGTTATTCATTAGCGGGCATCTCTTCCACAAAGAACACAAACTGAAGAGGCTTTGAAAGTAATTGAAGAGACTATGCTAAAGGTGTGAAAAGAATTGTTGTAATTGGAAAACAAAAGATGAAATATTGAGACTATGTTAAACCTGTGAAAAGAATATAATAATAATAATATTGAAACTTATGATTTTAACAGTGACATAATATAATAATAATAATATTGAAACTTATGATTTTAACAGTGTTATTAGTTAACTTATAACTTATAACATTATTTATGTAAACCTATCAGCAATTCTGTTTAAGTAACCTATTATAAATACAAAATACATATTAATAATTTTTTTTTAATTTACCACCATATTCTTGTATTTTTTAAGTAAGTAATATGTCAAAGGTCTTCATTTTAAAATTCCATCTGCGCAAATTTTAACTATTAATTTTCTAAGAGCCTAGCCGTATTTCCATGGAGGAATTGGCTCAAATAGGAACCTATGAGGCTATCGATACCATAATAGATAGAGGGTTGTTAGTAATGGTTGTATTAAATATTTCCCTTTCATCTTGATATGTCATGGAGATAATGGAAGAAAGTCGTCTTCTGATGGTTTTCTTCTATTATCTCCATCTACAGATTCAGCAAATTTAGTTTAAGGTACGTAAACTTGTTTCTGCGCAGATAAACCACGCTTTGTCCTAGAGAAATGCAGGGCATTGGTATAAAACAATAGCGCAATCGCTTGACTGCCTCGAGTTGAGAACAGCGCACCCACCCGTTCTGCTTTTAATAGCGTAGCTGTTTAGACGTGTGGGAATAAAATAAATTAATCTCAATTTCGATATTAATATGCCGTGTTTTATACAACTGCAGAAAAACTGCAAATTGTGAAGTGGTACTTCGGGGGCCATTCCACTGAAGACACAATAAATGTATTTACTGTGTCATATCAAGACAGACCAATCCCCTCAGCTCATAATTTCATACATTAGGTATTAAAAAATTTGAGAATTTCGGGTGTTTCGTGAATTATTGTAAAATGCTATCAACCCAAACCCCGTCATCAACAAATGAGCGAAGAACGTGAAATTTGCGAAACTGATGTCTGTGCACTTGTTGAAACTAGTGAACCTTGTTCTAGCAGACAAATTGCTGACGAGGTTGACAAGAAGGAAAGTACTGTAAAGTTCAAACAACGCAAGAAATATTTCCCGAGGACAATTTCAAACGGACGGAATTTTGTGAAATCATGATAAATAAAGTGAATGAGAATGAAAACATCTTAAAGAATATATTGCTTACAGATCATCCTTTTCATTACATAGGAAACACAATCCATCCGTAGTACGATATTGGTCTCGGAAAAATAAACATTTGAGTGTTGCTGTGCGAACTCAGTATCCTCAAAAGTTGAACGTTTCGACGAGAATTTTAGACAATCATATTATAGGCCCACTGCTAATCTATGGCAATTCAAATGGCAATAAATATTTAGAGCTTTTACAAAACCAAACAATTCCTGTAGTTTAAAATCTTCCTGTCAACTTTGACGACATTTGATTTCAACAAGATGGCAGCCCCAGTCACAATACCTTAACTGTTATTAATTTTCTGGAAGCAACATTTCCCAATCGTTTAATAGCTACGAGGGGAATGATAAAATGGCCCCCCAGGTCACCTGATCTAGCACCCCTTTCTGTGCGGCTTTTTAAAGGAAACCGCGTACAAACATGCGTTTGAACGAGCCAATAATTTAGTTGAATTACGGGAAAAACTTATCCAACTTTGTGCAAGCATTACTCCAAATCAACTCAATGATATGAGAGGTTCATTGTATAATCGGTTTGGCTATTGTTTGGCACAAGAAGGTGGTTTGTTTGAATCCTTACCTCACTAATTTATTGTTTGATTATTATTAGTTGATTTTAGTTTCTCATTTTATTTTATTTTAATGTTCTATTTTTGTAATTTAATAAGAATAATTAATTTTTTGAGAATTATTAGTTGATTTTAGTTTCCGAGTTATTTAATTTTATTTTAATGTTCCATTTTCATTTCGGTTCTAACAAGAATCATTATTTTACTCCCATAGCATTTACGGCTAAAAAAGAAACTGCAGAAATGCTTTCAATAGAAGAAATTATTTGTCAAAAACGTGACAAATAACTTCTTCGCTTTTGACGAAGAGATATTGTCTCGTTTCGTATTAGAAATTATTACCTACGTCTGCACCCATCCTTAGTTCATGCCGTACTAAATTCAATTCATTGTTTGCCTCTGCTTTCATGATTTATGGAACTAGCGGGGCGTGGTCAATTACATCGTTATTCGTATACCCTAAACTGCATTTTCCGAATCTGTATATGCATCAGGTACTAGTAACCCACTCTACATGATGGCATAGATAATGTTATAGGTTCATATTGGAGGCAATTCCCCATGGAAGTACGGCTAGACGTATTGTAGATATTATTGATACAACTCGGTAAATTCTAATAATACCCTTAGATCCATATTCAACCTTCTCATGGTGCCTTAAGCTCAACCATTATTATAACACGCCTTTGATAAGAACTTCAAATTTTTTTATTATGATTCACCATCTCTGCACATCCAAATGTTTCTAACTTCCATCCATATTGCTCTTACTACTACGAATGAAAATCACCGACCAATAAAACTTTGCAGTTGACATACCCACAATCTTTCTTATAACCCGGTATGTGCTCAAGCCAGCCATAATTTTAGACAAAGTTTGGCTCAATTTTCTAACGTACACCGTCAATATGGAAATTATTTACCAGTATATGTTTGTTTGTTTAGGTAGAAAAACTATCCCCATATATATCTTTCGCTATCGTTCCCGATTTCGAAGTTTGGTTTTGAAAGAGCAAAGCACACGGTTGATCGATTGATACAGCCAGAAACGAATAATTTTCTATTTATGGGAATGATATTCGCAACGGATTACATTACGCCGAATTGAATGGAGCTAATTTATCATTCGCGGTTAAAAAGGCGCATTTTTTGCGAAAATTCGAGTATAATTAGATTTCGCTGGATATGTTTAAAATAACCACATGTGGCAAACAATATAGTTTTGTTCAGAAAAATTTAACATTTTAGTTATTTGTAATGTCTTTACCATTGGTACTTCTCCTCGTGTTTTAAATCATTCAAAAGTAGTTTTTCTTTTTAAAAATGTCGATATTTTCTTATTTGATAACTTTTTTATGTGTATTATTCCGGTCGTTCTAAGATTATTTCAATTACTTTAAAAACCAACCTAACAGATAGCAAACCTCTTTGATAAATGCAGAATATTTAAAATACATAATATGACTCCCGGAGAGGCCGCCCTACTTACTACTACTTAGGAAATTATACGGCAACCTAGATAAGAAATAAAAATGTATAAGTATGGATACTTCTATATTCCAGCGAAGTCTTTGATCCTGTTAGTTACTACTCATTCCTGCAAAAATGAGAAAGTTAGGCCTTACAATGTATGTATAATCAGGTGATATCTAATTTACGCAAATGGAACTTACAGTAGGTGTGCCACAAGGGTCTGTTCTGGGACCATAATTTACGTTAACAATCTTTGTAATAGAAATTGAATTCCTTCTGTTGATGATACGTATCTCTGTATCATACTAAAAGAAACTCCATCTTAAATAGTAGTAACTTTACCTTTACTCATTTTAATACTACTAAAATTAATGTTTTTAATAACCTCTTAATTAAAGTCAACTGAGACATCCATTCAATAAGTTATATTTATAAAACTGTAAGTTTAGACATCAGTGGAATTTGTACTTATACAGTACATATAAAGGAAATTTGTAAAATAAATTGCTACAATGTGTTACTACATCGGTCGATTACATCACATGATTAATAAAGCAGCATTAATTAATTACTATTACAGCCCAAAAAAATAAATAAATAAAATACTCACACTA
Organism: Stenurella melanura; assembly: GCA_963583905.1. Taxonomy (NCBI): domain Eukaryota; kingdom Metazoa; phylum Arthropoda; class Insecta; order Coleoptera; family Cerambycidae; genus Stenurella; species Stenurella melanura. Next base: position 189,390,551 of record OY757310.1, read on the forward strand.
GCGAACTAGACCCATGCATTACCATGTATTTTCGGTCGCTAAATCCAAATCCGAGGTCAACAAAAATCATACACCCCCAAGAGTCATTAGCTAGAGCCAAACATCCAGGGACTACAAGATCATGACTAACTAAATACGTTAGCAAACGTTGCTTATGGCGTCGGCCATTTAAAATACAGAAAGCGAAGTAGAAAGTTTATAGCGTACTTACAGTTACTTCTTCTGTAATTTGGAACTACAGTACTTCACTATATAACTCGTTAACTATTGATAACATTGATTCTAGGCATCAATTTACTAAAGCAGGTAGGTGGGATGACCATTATTATAAACTTTTTAAAGTGTAGTACAATTCTTCACGCCTGATCTGGGTAGAGGTCTGCTGGGAAAAAATCGTCTCTCCGCGATTCAATTGTCTCAATGCTTTCTTGGCGGGATGGATCGTTTTTGATTGGTTGTTTATAAAGTGACAATTGATATACCGTGAAATGGATCTTTTTATTTATTCGCATGGATTTCTAACGTACTAGCAGGGTAGATTTAAGGTACTTCTGTACCAAAATATTAAATAAAAGCAGTATTTTAATTGAATTACTCTTATTATCGAGTGGATAAAAAATGACCCGTTACAGTGTGGAAGTGATAAGAAACTAGACTATGTTCGACGCTGTGCTTGAAAACCACCCCCATGGGGTTGCTAGATGCCAGCCCTATACCTGTAGGATACTGAAAAAACTGAGAGAAACTAACCGGATTTTACATTTTTATGGATGCTATGGTAGACAAAAATCGTGTTCTACACTAAGAGTTTGAAACTCATGTCCTATCTATGTTATTAAGTAACACCCCAGAAAGGATGTAAACTACCGTCATTCAAGATGCAATGAAGAAAATGTTGCAGTGACTACACAGGCCCACAAAAAAAAAGTCCTGATACAGAAAGGTGAAGTACCCTCGGGTACGTTTTTCGGTGTGCTAAGAACGAATCTGGGGTTATGATTTACCCATGACCCTTAAGACTTCGCCCCAGCACCACCATGCACTCTTCCAAATGGTCAAATTTTTTCATCATCATTTAAAAATTCAAAATAAGTATCTCATTCTACGTTTTTCAATGTAATTTAATAGTTTTAATTTTGCTATATCTCCCCACCCCCCTTCACCATATGGTTATATTTTGACCCTTGTAACGTTGTAACAGTATTAGGATATGACAATTTTTCATTTCCATTAAATGAAATCAGGCAATATATTAATTTAAAATGCTTAGAAGATATACTGTATTATCGTTGTCAATATGTGACCGTAGGTAATTTCCTACATATTGACACCGATAATACAGTATATCTTCTAACTGTTTCATCATATTGCTCTCAGCGCGGCGCGACGTCGATACCGGCTCCGGTTATAATATTAAATTAGTGTATTACTGGTACGTGTGCTTTGGTACAAAAGAATGTTGTTTGCTACTATCACCAAACATTTTATAAATAAAATGATAAAAAACAATTTAACTTAAGAGTCAAGTCAAGTTTTTAGTTGTGTTCATAAAACAGTAATATTTCCTAAAGTTGCGCTCTATGTTAGAGTCGTTTAGATAAATAAACTATTTCCCAGCTTACATAAACTTACGTTCAGGTCACGATATATTTTCGTTCTGCCTGCACTATATGCATTTCCCTAGGATAGAATTTTAGTTAACTGCCAGCCATATACTTTATGATTTTTCCTTGATCTCACCGGGAGTTGGAAAAAGCTTTAATAAAAATTCACATTCTGTTTGACTACTACGTGATAAAATTTACGTATGTACTTTCTATACCTCTTAGTAGGTCGTGATGTTGGTAAGCAACAGAATATTTTTATTTTGATTAAGATTTCAAACTAAAGAAAGTCTTCGTAGTCTGAAACTGGTTCTCGCAGGTACCACAAAAATAAAACGCCAGACATTTTGATTAAGACTAAACCAGTTAATATAAATAATTTCGTTATAATAACCACAACTGCTCTTCCAGATAATACTAATATACTAATAATAATAATAATAATAATAATAATAATAATACTCGGTCAAGATGGTCGTCCTGATAATCGGCGTTCTCGGTGGGATGAGGCCTACGCTGCTCTCAGCATTGAAGACCATACCGGCCTGCCAAAAATCAGCCGAATGGTTGGCAGGCCAAATGCAGAAGGCAGTCGTCTTAGGGTCCCTGCGTCTACTTAGGGCACACGATTCTGGAATCTACAACCACTAACCCTGCGGGATGTGGGGAGTGGTTGTAGAAAATTCGCTGGCGCTTCCCCTGTGAGAATATCGGAGACACGGGAGAACTGTCCAGCATCGCTAACGCGAAAAAAAAATGTTATATGAAATTCTGACTTGCAATTTGCCAAAGAAAATTAGTTTTTACGTTTATATCCAAATCCGTGCACTGCAAAATGCAATAGAAGTCATTCTATGGGATACTCTTCGCAGTTTTATCGTAGCATAACGTATCTCAAATGTTCTCTCAGGACTTTTCCTTGCAGTTCCAGTATAAAATAGCTATTTACCTGTGGAACGATTAATAATTAAAGCTTCTTACAGCAAGCTAATATATGTCTCTGCAAACTAACAAAATGGATACACTAACATAGGACGTTGAACCGAAAACACTTTCTAGGAAACATGAAACCTCATCTGGACCCAAGTGAGCAGGAGGATGTGCACACTGCTAGATTCAGAAACATAAGAAACAGAAGACTCAGAACAAGAATAAACAAGGAGATGATAATAGACGGAAACTTAAAAGAAGCATCTCACACTTCCCATCCTATATTGCAACACCATGGTAGGTCCAACTGGTCCTGCGTACAGTGTAAAATTAATGAGTTGTCATTTTCAAAATTTCAGCCCACGCTCAATTTTTTAGCAAATTTGATGAAATTAGGCGCAAAGTGTTCGAGAAAGCTGGCACTGCTAGTTTTTCAATTCACAGCTGTCAAAACCCCGCGAAAATTTAAATTTTTTCTACATTTTTAAAATGGCCAGTATCTTGAACTTGAACTACTTTAGATCAAAATAACCATTACATTAATATTCTGCCACCAAACAACCATAAAACCCTCTACGTTTCATTGATATAAATAATTTTTATTAGAAGTAGAACCACTAAAAGTAAATATCCAATATCTTGAACTTGACCCGAAAAACATTCATTAAAGTCATAAAAATCCGTTAAACAAAAACCTAGACTAATATAAAAAAATTTAACCTTGTTAAACATTCTCGGGGTATTGGAAGCAGTCAATTGGTACATAAAGCCTCATTTGTGAAACCAGCAGTTATCTCATAAAATAACATTCTCAAATATTTTGCATGTAATTCCATCCAATTTGATCAAAAATTGAGCGTGGGCTAGAATTTTGAAAGTCTCAACTTATTAAATTCACACTGTGCGGCGGTATATAAAAATACCCAGATTGGATATCTGTTGGCGGCAATGCCTACTGTAAACTAGCTAATCAATCAATCAACCCTTCCCAGAGGCGTGGAATTGTATTCATTTTAGACATTTTTTTGTTTATTAGCAAAACATACAAAATAGGATTTCCTTAAAATTTGCATAATTAATAACTTGTTTATTTACTCAACTATTTCGTTCAAAACAGGGCTCTTCCTCTATCTGACACTAATTTACTGTCCAAGTTTCAATACAATCTGAGTTTTCTTTCTTAAGTTATCGTACTTATAAAGACCGTGACGGACTGACAGACGGAAGGACAGATGGACGGACTGACGGACATTTAGATGGTCGTTTACCAACACAGTGATATGAACATGTTTTCTCTACTAGCAATATTACCGGTTTTAAAAATGTGCCGATCTTCATTTTGTATTTGCGAAGAGTATAACAAGAACAATCTTCTATTATTAATTTCAATAAAATACAAATAAATTTAATAATAAACTGTCCTGTCAAAAGTTTTACTGGCACCGACTATCGTAACTGCTGTAGACCCATTCAAGACCTTGGATTTTAACGCTTGTAATGCCCCGAATTGTCGTTTATGTAGTAAGGAATAATTACCAAATTACTAGAGCTAACCCGGAGCACAAATTCTCATACAACATTCAGCTAGATATTCAGGCATATTCCCAGAAGACGTCGCTGGAAATATGCATTTGTTAAACTATAACTACTAAGTTAAATATTCACATATTTGGAACGTTAATCTGGGCGCCAGATCGATATTGAAGGGATCAGATACACCGACCAGCTTTTAAGTAACCTCTATTATCTTGAGAACGCAGTGCCGCTTTTATGTTTGCAAATAATTCATCGCTTATCCCACGTCTTCAACTTATTATTAATTGACCTATTTCAGCCCTCCATAACAAAACAAGTAATAATGTTTTTGCTCGAATGAAAAAACAACATACCCCTTGAACCATGCTCATGAATTTCTTGTAACTTTCCGACCCTTCAAATAAGAAAAAATGGGGTGATACTTTTTAGCGGAAATGTCCGGGTAGAATAAATTAATGTGACGAAAGAATAACAATCAAATTTATTTCTATAGAGACGTGTTTATTACGTATTTTACATATTTCCGTTTGAATCCAACATATTTTTTTAAAAGTGCGATATTGCTGCTTGAGTATGGTCATTTCTTCATTATTTTTTGGAGAAACAAGTTTCTCATACTGGTTTTTGTCGAATAACTCAAAAAGCATCATATTTAGCTAAAAAACCCAGCGACCAATAAGAAAGCCTATGATTCGAGGACAAATTCGATTTTTTTAAGACTTATGTAGGATTAGTATCGAAGTTGTGGCATTGTGGACGTTTAAAGATAGCGTAAAATCCATTTGTAATTGCACCATTCTAAGTACATATTATTCTGATTTCAACGATACCTTAAATTCACTCTTTTCATTCCATCTTCAGTCAAAAAAATTGTTCGATTTCTGCGACGGTGGGTCCATACGCATAAATCGTATTACCCACGGAACAGAGGTCTGCATCACATATCTTAGCGGTAGCGAAGCTAGTTATTAAATAAATTAACGAATTTTTGCAAACATTTAGTGGTAAGATTCCAGCCGCTTTTTGCACTATAACAGTTTTATTTAGTTTATTTGTGAGCATCTTTATCAGCCCACTATTTAATAATTTATTTGTGCGTCTTTTACCAGGTAGTAACACTAATGTGTTAGCTACAGGAAGAAAGAAACGTACTGTATTTGACCAAAGTCGATCAATAAATAAAAAAGTTGATTATTTGAATTTTAAAAAATATATATTACTTCAATGTCCACGTAGTGGATTAGAAGTACAGTAACCGTAAAAAAAATTTCAAATTTTTCTTTTCTTGACATCGTTTTAGAATGTCATGAAACGTCGAGATTTTAAAATTTAGCAATACAAATTTTTTTTCTGTATGTTGGTCTGTCTGTCTAACTTTTTTTGTCCGCACATTTTCTCCCGAACGGTTTAAGACATTGACTTGAAATTTTGTACACGTATATATTATAACGTTTTTTGAACATATCCGGTGAAGGGTTGGGGGGTAAATAGGGGAAAATAAGTAAAGCAAGCTGGTAAGAGTACAGAAACTCAAAATTTTTTATAATATTTTCCATCCCCCCATCGCCACACCCCCCACTCCATTATTAAAGGGGTTGATAAAATAAAATTGAGATATTGTTTGGTATACGTATATATTATAATGACATCAGGAACTGGATTATATCTTGGGATTATTCCGTTGGAGGATTGGGGGTTAAATAAATAAAACTTGTGTATTTGACACATTTTGATATCTAAATCTATGTTCTTGCATTTTTACGTTTCAACGTCGACCGACGCCTAGCGTCGTTTTTGTAAAACTCGTGCATTTGATAAATTTTGATTCATAGCTTCACATTCTTGCATTTTTACGTCTCGACGTCGACCCAGGCCTAGCATCGTTGTTGTAAAATTCGTGTATTTGATAAATTTTGAGACCTAGATTCTTATTCTTGCACTTTTACGTCTCGATGCTGACCGATGCCTAGTGTCGTTTTTGTAAAACTTGTGTATTTGATAAATTTTTATTTCTATATCTATATTCTTGCATTGTTACGTCCCGACGCCGACCGACGCCTAGCGTCGTTGTTGTAAATCTCGCGTATTTAATATATTTTGAGACCTAGATTATTATTCTTGCACTTTTACGTCTCGATGCTGACCGATGCCTAGTGTCATTATTGTAAAACTTGTGTATTTGATGAATTTTGATATCTGGATTCATATTCTTGTATCTTCACGTCTCGACGCCGACTGACGACTAGTGTCGTTTTTGTAAAACTTGTGTTTGATACATTTTGATACCTAGATTAATGTTCTCGCATTTTTGCGAAACTTATTTTTTGTGGAGTATTAATAGTATTAATGTTAATGTAATATTAAACTGTTCTTTATTTCTATCCCCTGTGTATTATGCAAATATCATGTCAGACTTGAAAGTTAATTTTCAATGTCTTAATGAATCTTGCTAAATTGAAATTTATGTACATTTTTTTATGACATCTGCCCCTAATATTATTAAAATTTTATGACCAATTATTTCCGCATACTAAAGTGCACATATATTCAAGACGTTTACCTTTAAAGAGACTTGAAGGAAAATCTGGATGTGGAAGTAGTGATTCCTTGGGCAGCGGTTTTTTCGTGTTTTATAATTAAACAGAAAATGTCCAATACTAATATTTTTACAGGAAAAATGCGAAGGGTATTAGAATACTGCACATGCCTTGTTCCTAACATTAAATTGTTCCCCCTTTAAAAAATTCCTCTCAAAATAAACGGCTGTTGATACAACTGAAAAGTATCCGTATAAAAAATTTTCACGTAGAATATTTCCAGAATAATTTCATTAAGATTCAGTTCGAAGTTTAAGCCGTTCGATGAAAGTTTCGAATAACGAGGCAAGTAATGCGAACATATTTTATTCGCTAATTTATTGTAGCAGCACCCCATGTAATCCCTTAATTTTCAGCTGTTTTAAGTTCACGTAATCCTATTTAGTATTTCTGGTTAATTTTCTTCTTTACACATCATTCATATTTTAATATTAATTCCAGAGCAGTACTTCTTTGAAATAATTATAATTTTCATTTGGTCCTTTGTAGGTTTCCTTTCATGTATTGGGGTCAGCGTTTATCTGGCAAAGCAAAGTTTAGGTCGCTTAAAAAGCATACAGAGTGGGTAAATTTGTTAGTATTCCTTTAATCAAAGAACATTTCATATAAAATCTTGTAACGTAAAATATCTTCATTAATTTTAATTTCTGTACCATCCACTTTCATTTTTGAAAAGAGCACGGGAATGGTCTAAAATGCGCACTTTTATTATTCACAATGTCAACAGATGTGACTCTTGTACCACTTGAATAGGACTGGTCAAGGGGATAACATTTGCATGGATTTCTCCAAACCATTTGACAGGTTTGATACCATGATCACCTGATCCCGAAACATGACAACCTCGGTATGCATCTCTTTGTCGTTACTATGTTTAGTTTAGTCCGGGTTGATATCAATTTGTTTAATGCTGCAAACACAAGACTGTTAGCTTATCTCAAAGATCCTGTATGCCGCGGGGGCCAATACTTGGCCCACTTTCCTTCATTATGCTTATAAAAGGCATTCTGGAGGGTTTTGAAAATAATAATAAAAATCTATGGCTTTATCTACTCAGTTAATAAATGTGCAACTCTCAAGATTGCCTAAACGCCATTAATACCTGGCACAAAGACAACCATTTACCCCCCGATACGATAACGTTATGTTGTTTCGTGGAAAGAATAACATGTACATCTTTAATTATAATATTGACAACATAAGCTTACAACGACCTGGACTCCGAGTAAAACGTAAAAATCATAATTCGGCACATCAAAAAAAGAATTGAATTGCCATGTCTCGGTTAATTTATATCCTACAGCTACCTAAAAAATTAAAAAAAAGAATATTTTGTCTACTCTTGATATTTTTATATCACTTCCTAATTTTCAAGTCATAATATCGCCAACAATGACCCTTTTTAGGCATGTTCTGTGCAAGTGTAGCTAGAGGTACATCTGCTTCTTCAAAAGGAAGGTATTTTTTAGTTTTATTTTACTTGAACCAACGTCGCTGTTTCTTGTTGACTTGAATTTTCATCTATTTTATCTGCACTATTATTACTAAATATTAAACTGACTGTTCAACCTATTCGAATGAACACTAAAACGAACATTCTAATTTTGAAATCTATAAAATTTAATGCTTTTACTTTTCAAAAACCTCGGGAGTATTTAAACTTCCTAATTTACTAACAAGCGTTGTTTTTCATGTTTATGTAGCCTCCCAGTTGAATGGAAGTTGGCCATAATATACAAAATATTAAATGAAATTTAATACAGTTCACTTCAGTTTGAGATTTGTAAATAGTTTGTCGATACAAATGTGAAACTGAAGTCAATCGATTAAATGATGGAGCAGATAGTTTTGGTAAATATATTTAGCTAAATTTGGCGCATAAATTAATAAGCAAATGACGGGAAGTGTCCTATGTTAGAATAATGTAATAGCAATAGGCCCAGGAAAGCTGGTGCGGATCATAAGATTTCCCCAGCGAGTTACGACAAGGCTTTACTTCCTCAAACTAATTGTGAGTTTACAACTAAAATCACAAACTCTGGAATATGCAAAGTTTGGAGAAATATTACGTCCTTATATCATCCTCTTCTGCAATTTTCACACTAAGACAGATTTAACATGGCGAAAAGTACAATTGTGTTTTATGATAAAATGCTCCGGAAAATTTTGTATACGAATCACCAAACAATGATTACGATGTGCCGTTCTCAACTGCCTTAAAAAATTCCTAAACAGAATAATTTTCTTTGTATTACAGCAAGGTCTTCTAAACTTTTATTACAAAACTTTTAGAGTTTTACTTCCTTATACAATCGAGCGTATATACTTAAAAAATAATAAAGACTAAGTGAAAAGCATGAGGATATTTTCCAACTTAACTTATTTTAAACTGTTATGTAAATATTCCAAAGATCCACCCTTATGAAAAGTCGAGACTTGACACGTCGATTATTATTAGTAAGCTGTAATTACTTTCAACTGTAGTCTACGTGCACAAAAACATATTTTTTTGGTGCGTAACGCGTAAAGTTTAGGTCAGCCATTTTAAATCCGTCATTTTGAATTATGAAATTAAAATATCAAAATTATGATTACCGACCTCGTTTGAGATTTTTCAGTATTTTATCACTTCAGTTGTTCTCGTTATCACAGTTCCAAAATTTTTAATGGGTAAACTTTTAAATCGACAATTTTAGTGCATATCGCAAAAATTTCGTAAACATGCCTTAAGCTCAAAGCATTTTCGCAGCAAGCACTTTCTTCGTCTAGATGCGCCGAACTAAGAAAACTAAAAGTCGACATTTTATGGGGAGTGATTTGTTTTCGGAATATTGAATAATTCATCCATTTATGCATCAGGAGACCTTGGTGGGGAGCAGGTTACACATTTCGAGACAACAGATATATAGACCGTACCAAATTTATAGCAGTTTAAGTCGTAAAACAGAAGCGCTCGATCTAATAAAGACATGACGTTCGTCTGTTCGACAAGAACTGAAAATTTAGAATTTTGCTTTTCCACCAAGGCTACAAATAATTGGGGACACATAAGTAAATTCTCTTGCTGATTAAATTGGTTGGCTGAAGTTTTATTGAATACTTTTTGTTAGCTAAATCTTATTGAACAACAGCTATGTACACTTGTTTGCAAACAAAATAGTAAATTATTAATATTATTTTCTAAATTGCCGGCTACTGTGCAAAAAAAACACGAGTAAAATTGACCGCCGGAACTTTTGGCTCGAAACGCTGCCAATACCGTTAGAGTTATGAAAAAAATGCACATAGACAATTATATGGAGAATTAAATTTTCTATAAAAAAGTCAGTGATGGCATATGTCTATCTTCAATATTTTAGGCGTGAGAGTGATTGAAAGTTGAATAAAAAATTTACAGTTGTCCAATGCGTGACTTTCAACCATCTTTTCGCCAACATTTTTTTAAGATAGACATATGCTACCACTGACATTTTTATAGAAAATTTAGTTTTCAATAAAATTGCTTAAGTCCATTTTCTTCGTATCTCTAACGGATTTTACAGCGCTTCAAGTTAAACGTGCAGGTGTTCAGTCACAGAAGAAACCGCGGTGGAAAGACAATTCTTCCAAAAGCGCAAGCCAAATATTCGACAGTGCTGTACAGTGTACGTCTCTATCTTCGTCGTACAGCTGCATTAAAATGAAACGAAAAGAGGTACACAGATTGATGACAGACGTCGTAGTAATTGCCCGCATGTCGACAGTGTAAAAGTAAGAGATTCATTTGTTGACGGCATTTCGTAGCTTGGCTGGACACTTTTACAACTCAGGATGCTATAAGTTTGGTATAGTGTTTAGTTGATTGTTGCACAATAAAAATTATTATTCATTAAATGAATACTTTAATGATGTTCTCTGATATATTTATATTATGCATTATATGCATGCTCTTTATTACTCCGTGTATTTACTACACATTTGATTCTGCGTTGTACTTTTTAAGGAAATCTTAACTGTGATCCTATTTTAATCCAATTATAATAGGATTGTTCTTATTATTAAATTTGCTGAATGTTAATTAATGTTACATTTAATATTATGACGGTGCCTATATATTTTGTGTTTATATATTATTATTTGTTTATTGTTATCTTTGTGCTTTTAAATTTTGTATGCATACTTACACATTTTTTGTTTTTTTTTTAATACTCTTTTCTATTGTGTTTATATATTTATTTATTAATTTTCCTACTGACTTATCCTATATCACACTTTACGATCAAATAGACTAATAAATTATTATTGTTATTATTACACATATTTAGTGTACCTACATAAAAAAAAGTCATAAAAACCAACCATTGTCATGAAGTGAAGTTTTTATGACCAAAATGCAATGTAAATTCATATTTTCCTTCATTATGTGTCCCGCTTACGACCGGAAAAGTTACTTTAAAATGAGTATGATAGATTTCTTCAACACTAGTTACTTTACGCCGCGAAACAGTTTCCTATTATATCTGAAATTAAATACAGCGAATTCAGCCGTGAGAAGGTAATCTGCAAAAATTAACATAATTATCGGTATGTATGTATAGGTCCCCTTTATCAAATGTTAAGTTATTCTTAAAGAAACTCGAAGCATTATTATACCGGGTACCTACAAAATCGTCGATTATTTTAGCTGGAGATCTTAATATAAATTTTAGTGACTTGGAATCAAATGATACGCAATTGCTAAAATCCCTGCTAACTTCCTTTAATCTCAACATGCATGTCAATTCACCTACTAGAATTTCCCAGCACTCAGCTACAACCATCGACTATTTCTGTAGTAACCTTAGTAAAGAAAATATCTCCTGCAGGGTCATCCCAGCTGCGTTATCAGACCACGAGGCAGTATATTGTTCATTACAGACCTCTTGGAATGCTTGTCAAAAATTCAAATATGGCCGTTTATATAGTGGGACAAATTATAATAGGTTTTATTAAAATTGCCTTGGGTACAACTGGGAGGATCTGCTGAATAGAGCAGAACCATTTGATGCCTTCTACAGGTATCTTAAACATGCATTCAATGAAGCATTTCCAGTTCAAAAAATTAAACTAAAAAGTAAAAAACCATGGATATCTAAGGGTATAAAAACATCTGCCAAAAATCTAAGATCTCTTCACTACATAAGAAAGTACACCAACGAAGAATTTTTCTTTGAATACTATAATAAATACCGTAATATCTACAGAAAAGTCATCAAACAAGCTAAAGAAAATCATTACAAGTCCAGAATAGAACGAGCCAGTAACGGAGCAAAAGAGAGTTGGGCTATTATAAACGAACTTAGGGGTAAGAGCCAACCGCCTGTAACATCGTCTTTAAACCCCAATATTATAAATAACTACTACTGTTCAATCGCAGGCAATCTAATGGAAAACATAATTCCAACAAATGACCCCTTGAGCTACCTTGGAGAAATATACAATCATAAGACCTTATACCTATATAGCACAAACATCGACGAACTTAAAGAAATTATAAGCGGCATTAAAAATAAGAAGTCGTCGGGTCTCGACGAAATCTCTGTAAATATATTCGAAAATCTACCAAACTCGGCTCTTTATATATTAGCATCTCTAATAAACAAATCGTTTGAATCTGGATCATTTCCATCTTTTTTAAAAACTTCTGTAGTTATTCCACTCTATAAGGGCGGAGAGGTAAATAATCCATCCAACTTCCGACCCATCTCACTAATCCCCACATTAGCAAAAATTCTCGAAAAATTAGTTAAAAAAGGGTTGTAGAATGTTTGTCCTCCTGCAACCTACTAAGTGATCAACAATTTGGATTTCAAAAGGAAAAAAGTACAAATGATGCAATGTTCTCATTTTTAAGTCAGATTTATACCGAAATCAATAACGGGGAGGCAGCGGCAGAAATTTTCTGCGACTTATCGAAAGCCTTTGATTGTGTCCAGCATGAAATAGTGTTACGAAAGCTTGAGCATTATGGTTTTCGAGGCACTACCCTAAAGTGGTTTCAATCATACCTATCAAACCGTAGCCAAATAGTTAGAAATACAAATTATTCTGATAAACTAAATATAAAGTTTGGAGTACCCCAAGGTTCCGTTCTTGGCCCAATTCTTTTTTTATTATATATCAACGACCTGACAAAAATTAATATTGAAGGAAAATTCACTTTATTTGCTGACGACACCACCATACTGTGGCACAATAAAGATCAATCTGTCTTTCAACAAACGGTGTCGGCCGATATAAATAAGGTCAAAAAGTGGTGTGACTCCAATTTGCTTTCATTCAACATTAACAAAACAAACATACATAACTACATTTCACTGCAATTTAACTGACATCTCCTTAGGTAACCATTTTCTTGAAAATAAACCCTGCTCAAAATTTCTTGGAGTAAATATTGACTGCAAGTTAAAATTCAACGAACACATTATAATACTTAGTAACAAACTAGCATCCGGATCCTACGCTATCAGAGTGATCACAAATGAACTGGGTTATGCAGCTGCTAAGACTGCTTATTTTTCACTAATCGAATCACACTTAAGGTACGGCATTGCCTTCTGGGGCGCATGTAGTAAATATCTTTTACAAACAATATTGGTACTTCAAAAACGTGCTATTCGCTACCTGCACAAAACTAGAATTCGTAAATCATGTAAGCCACTGTTCTTGACATATGGATTTCTCACTGTGATATCAATTTACATTCTAGAAACAGTTTGTTTAGTTCATAAGCATAAAAGTAATATTATAAATAATTCCTCCATACAATATGTAACTCGGCAAGTCAATAACGTTACTCTGCCAATTCCGATCCGATTCTTCAAATCGTAAACCACGCGTGCCAAAGAGATTCCCGAAACCGAGACCGCAATAAGTACAAATTATTTTATCAGCGCCACGTTTTCTTGTCGCCGTTGTTGCATTAACATAGATAAGATAATTCACTAAAATGCGCATATTAAACAAAGATTTAAAATAATTTCGGAACAAATATATCAAAATGTACCCAATGTGTTTTTCCGTTATGATCAGTTAAATTTTAATTTTCAAATACAGTTATTAACAAAGTGATGTGCTCGAATTAGGGCCTGGTATATTCTCGCGATTTTATCCAAATAGCTATGATCCAAAGAATTTCCAAAAGGGAAGGGGCCGTAGAATCCATTTACCGGATTTTAAGTTAGACCGGCTAGTAGCAAGAGTTAAAATAATTCCTGTTTAAACTTGGTTTATCCCTGAAGGGGGTAAAGGCTTAAAATATACCGTCCATTTTGTTACTAATATTTTGTGCTACCTCGAGTCAAAACCACATGCACCACTTTCATATATGCATTTCCTTCTATAAATTTATAATAGTCCAGGAATTTAGCATAAAATCTAGGCGAAATAAAATGAATTAATTATCCGTACATTTTGATACTTTTTTCCCCATCAACCCCGACAAGATAACACCTGGCCGAACCAAATTTCACACAAATGCACCGAAATTAAATTTTGCCAACTTTTCACACTTATATGCTGACCGCTCCTGTATGCATGATTTTACTGTGAATAATTGCTTGCTACTGCCGCATTTTTTTGGCCTTATTACTTACTGCTGTTTTTACTGATTTATTTTATTTTTTTTGCTTCTTACTTTCGTTATCAATTCAAATGTTGATGCAAATGACACCGCTTGCCTGCCTACCGCCATTAACTTGCCAATGCTCTCAGAAAATAGTAAATAAATTAGCTACTCATCACGACCAGGTCAATTTTTTTTTGTATGCACTAATTTATTTTTCTAAGAATAATTTTGCAATACCTGATACATTTAAGCTCTTGTTATCATTTACTTCGCTTTGTCTCACACGAGAAATTGTCACATGTGCACGGAAAAATCCTTATTTCCAAACTCCTAATGAAATTATTTTAATTATGCGTAGGGTACTTACGTTCTACGAATTGACTCTAATGAAATAATTATCAGTCTATTAACATTTAAGAGTTATTATCCTATTAAAGACGAAAATTAATAAAAGAAATGAGAAAATTCTATTAAATCATTAATTTCTCCTAAAGACGAAACGGTGGGTAGCTCTAGTTAATTATTAAGTAGATCCGCAAGTCGTAAACGTTATCCGAATTGGGTAAAACATCTCCCTGCAGTGTTCGATTGTGTAGCTGATACATAATTTAAGCTCCTCGAAAGCTCTGGCTCTAATAAAAGTGGACGTCATTTTGTACCACTTATCTGAATTAGTAGTTAATTAATTCCCTAATTACACATAATGTAGTTAAACTAGATGCGCTCCTTACAAGTACATACTCAAGGCAATTGCGGTAATGCTTTTATATACGAGTGCAGCGTTTAAGCTATATATGTACAATATACAACTTTTAATGTCTTTCGGATAATGGCATAATCCCCTTCATACTACAGGTGTGTTATTATGCACATAATATTTGACACAATAGTTTTTTTTTGTTTTCGGTCGCTTAAATAATAATGTTTTATAACGTTTCGCTCTATTACACTATCATCAGAAATATAATATGATATACGGGATGATTTATCTAATAAAATGATGAAGTGTCCCCACCAAGATATGTTAAAACATGCAAAGACAGGCATGGAACCTCTATTGTACCATTACCTCTGCAGTAATTTTCTCAAACACCAAAGAACACTACACTCCATTAATATTATTCGACACGTGTTTGCCCACTACGTTAGCATCACACAGGGATGATAAAACAACTGGAATTTTTTCATTATCTCCAGATGATGTCAATATGGTTGGTGAAATCAATGTCGATATTGAAGTGTATTTTTGAAGTATATACGCAACTACCGGAGTATCTACGTCCTTATTTCCCTACACATGTAGATAAGTTACTACTAATGTTCTTGCTTGCTACATAAATATCATCCTGCGCCCATTAAAACTGCACAAGAGTTGTTGATCATCAGCTTTGGAAAATTGTTGCTAAAACCAAAAAAATTTTGTTGCTTTTATAAAAAATCGGTAAAGGTATTTACACAGAACTTCCCTCTTTATTTGTGCATGGCGGTCACTCTAAAAAATTAGTAATTACGAAATGACATTGAAAATAATAATCGGAATATAGTTATCACTATTATTACAAAGAAAACCTGATAAATTTTGGTCAAAAAAATATACAGAGTGCTCATCCAACAGTAAAAGTTCAATACTAAATAACAGCTACCACATATGAAAGGCTTGCGCAAATACCTTTACAAATGTCCACCATGACCGAATTATTTCTTGGGATGACCACCCTGTAGATAGATAGATAGATTTTTATTGGTCATAATTACACAAAAGTGTTTTGACAAGTCAGGTAAGATCGTAATATAACAATTGTAAAATACAAGATCTATAAAACAGGATATAAAAACGTACAACTATTTAATTAAATAAATGTATATAACAAGATTAAGATAATATAATATGTACATTTTATAAATGTACATTTTTCAATAAAAGTATAATATGTGCATATGCCAAATATCATTGCTATCTGTCACATTTTCAATTCCACATTCACTTAGTGGAATGGAAGTATAGTGCTGGTTAGATTAGATTAGTAATAATAGTGATTAGTAATAATAGTAATAATCTAGTGCTGGTTAAAAAATTTAATTTTTTTTGAAATTTTTCAAAAATGTTCGTAAAAAAATTTTCAAAATTTTTTTCTTCTGAAACAGGTTTAGAATGCCATGAAACGTGGAAATTTTAAGTTTGAGCAAAAAGGAAAGTTTCCTTCTATTCTATAGTAGTGGTAAAATTTTTAATTTTTTTTGAAATAGGTTTAGAATGCCATGAAATGTGAACATTTTAAATTTGAGCAAAGAAAAAAAAATTTTCCATCTGTTTTAGTGGTAAGGTCAGTTGGGGTATCTGGGCCCAGGGGGTAACTGGGCCATGGCTTTTTTCCGTAAAACTTGTGGGGGTAATTTCACTTCAAGCAGTTGGCAGCACTGAAGGACAATGGCATCTCACTATAACAATTAGTCTCATGTTTCTGAGTGTTGTTGCTTTCATGAAGAAATTTTTTTAAATTTTGTAGTGCAAAATTTTCACAGCAACTTGATGTAATCCTGATATTTATGAATTATCTACAGGTTTACTGTATATATTATCAACGTCACAGTTAATTTAGCATAAATTAGAAGCATAATATATCCCTCAAATGTTATTGCAAGCACGTGTTCTCCGTTAGGTCAAAAGCTTGAGTGGGTGGCCCAGTTGCCCCCATAATATTTCAAAAATGGGGTAAGTGGGCCAGTTAATTGGGGCGCCTGGGACCAAGTTATCCCAAGCACATTAAGTATGTTGTTATTGTCTTTATTCATTAGGTAGATGTAGATCACTTTTTTTGTGCAAATGTACACAGTCACACAAAAAAAATGTGATCTGAACCCGGGATCCGACATAGTAATCCTTATTTTATTATGATCCATATCCGTATTTTGACGTGTTGAATGCGAATCCGATGTCCGTTTAGCTCCGTCACCCACCATTTTTTTGTAAATCAAGAAAATAGCCTAAGAAACACCATTTCTTTAGATTATTTTTGCTATTTACTAAAAGTTGGTGGGTAATGGAGTTAAACGGACATTGGATTCGTGTTCAGCACGTCAAAATACATAGGATTACTATGTCGGGTCCCGGGTACAGATCACTTTTTTTTTGTGGGCCTGTGTTATTTATGCTTACTTGAAATTGGATGTTTTTTACGTTTAATGTTGGCTTTTGTACCTTAACAGAAGTTGTGTTATTCCTAAATTTGAATAAATTTCACACCTAATTGTTATGTAGTTCTCTTACATCGTCGACAACTCGATTATGGTGTGGTTTAAATGACTTGTGGTAATTTTTGTACGAAGTTTACATCTTTACCAACAGATCCACTTACCCCAGTTCAAATAACAATCGTTTGTATGAAACCGAGACCCGTATGGTCCAGTTGCCTCAATTTCTAGGGGTAACTCGGTCCATCAGATATTCGATTATTTAATTATTATTATAAAGAAAATTAAATTTGACTCGGGATTTGAATATTATATATTTAAAGACTGTAAGTATATTGTATTATATATATAAAAAATTTTTTAGATATTAATATAACTTATTAGTGGTAGTGGTAGAATGTCATGAAAGGAGAAAATTTTGAATTAGAGCAAAAAAATTTTTTTCCATTTATTCTAGTGGTAATTTATTTTCCAAAATTGTAAAAAAATGTTGCAATTTTTTTTTCCGCAATAGGTTTGGAATGTATGATACGTGGAAATTTTAAATTTGAGAAAAAAATATTTAATCTATTCTCTTATAGTAAGTAGTTAGTAGAAAATTTTTTCAAAAAAATTTTTAAATTTTTCAAAAAAATTTTTAAATTTGTTTGAATAGGTTTAGAATGAAGAATGAAGAACAAAGAAAAACTATTTTCCATCTATTTTAGTGATAAGAATTTGTTCAAAAAATTCATTTTTTTTTTAAATAGGTTTAGAATGCCATGAAACGCGGAAATTTAAATTTGAACAAAACAAAAATTTTTCATCTATTTTAGTGGTAAAAAATTTTTTTTTTCTGAAATAGGTTTAGCGTGTCATTATTTATTTCCTTTAGATGGTCCACCCTGTATATTTTTCAGTGAAAGTTTAACCATTTCTTCGCTGACAGTAGCGTCAAGTACCTACCAAATTTGACTGCTCTCAAGTAGTCAAGTAGTTTTTTTAGTTAATGCACCGACAGACAGACAGACAGACATACAGGCAGACAGACGGACTGACGGAATTGAAAAACCTATATTTTTGTAACGTAATTTGAAACGTCGAAATCCGAAAAAATCTTGGAGGGTGATTTTTTCTCGAATACAATACTTCCCTTCGGTATGCGAGGAAAGTAAAAATCAATAAATAATGTCAAGTAAAGCAATAACTACTAATAATACAAGGTCCAGTGAAATCTAATTAAAAAAACAAAACTTGCAGGACCGCATTCAGGCAACCTGTTATAATTAAGTAATGGCTTAAGTGCAATGAAACGTTGAAAGATAATTATACATATTACACTATGCTTTAAAAAACTATGTAAAACTCCAGGTCTATGTTTAAAATGTTGAAGTTGATGCTGGTCCTGCGGCGACGTAACATCGCCGGAAAAAAACGGACATTGTAGATTAGATTTATTTGACCAAATTACAAAGTTGTTTTTGGCAAGTCAAAGCATAATAGAGAAAGTATTACAAGGTAATATATAAAACAAACGAGAAATAAAAGGATTGACCAACAATTAAAAATATATATACATAAATATATGTAAATATGTACGTCACAAAAAGAATACTATAGAAAAGAAGGAGTAAATTCGGGGTTAGATTCCAAAATGAGATAGAATGACCGGAGCACATCTAACAAGTTGGAAAAGGGAATAAAATGCTTATTAATTAAAAAGTGTGTTAAAGAATTCTTCACTTGAATAGAAGCAGTATTATAAAATTAGCTTTTTTTATTGTGGATTTGAAACTGTTACGATTAAGTGATTTTATGACATTAGGAATATGATTGTATAACTGAAAGTTCAGATAATTTTTCTTTGATTTAGTTAATCTAAGGCGAGGCTGCCTGAGTTGATTGGTAGACCTGACGCGGTAAGAATTAAAATCTGATTTTGTAGAAAATGAGTTTGTATTCTTGTGAAATTCTAGTAAAGTAGTATAAGTATGAAGGGAAGGAACCAGCCCTCTAAATATTCAAGACCAGTGATATTTCCAGCCAGCAGTAACAATTATTATAACTGCTTTCTTCTGAAGACGAGAATTTTTTATTGCGTGAGATGAACCACCCCATAGAAGAATTACATATTTAATGCGAGCATAAAATAATGAAAAATAAAATCTTTTTAAAAGAGTTAATTTTTCAGCCTGCGTAAAATAAAAACAGAACTTGATAATTTGTGTGATAGTTGCTCCACATAATTGGCACAGAGAATCGTCCAAAACAACGCTAATAATTTTGACGCTGTTACCTTTAATTAGTGTATTATTTGTTGCAAAAACAATTTTTCGTGTTTTCTCTTCATTAAATTTAAGATTATTTGAAAGGAACCAAGCGCCAGCTTGTTTTATGGAACTAGTACTATCCTCATATAAGTTGTCAATGTTCAAATTAAAATCAAGAATGACTGTATCGTCGGCATAAATAATGCATTTCTTTCGTGACATAAAGTGAAAAAATCATTAACATATAATATAAAAAGCAGGGGCCCTAAGACAGGGCCTTGAGGCACCCCATGCTTGACGGGGAGAAGTTCTGAGTTTATATTATCGACAGAGGCATATTGTTGTTTGTTATTAAGATAGGAATCGAAAAGATTTTAAAGGCAGGTCTCGAATGCTATAAAAGCTCATGAAAGTAAAAACTGTTCCTTCATGTAAAAAAACTGAATACCGAATCAGGTCTATCTAAGACGCAATTATCCAATTGTCCATCAGTTATCCAAACGTAAAAGGGTCTAACTTACGTGAGAAATACGTTACATTACCTTTGGTAGCGTTTAAAGCCAGTCTAGGTTATGCTGGACTTTCAGACAGTCAGTCATATTCAGGTTTAATGGAAAGATATCATTTGATGTTGTCAACGTAAAGTAAATAATATGAGTAAATAGTAATATCATTAATGAAAAATAAAAAGATAAGGGTCCAAGGATCAAGGTTTAAATAGCGAATTTAAGTAGTTGAGTCGATTTATTGCAGATTTTGTGTGGTTTTTATTATTACCAGTTCTAATTCTTGTTTAATTATATTTTTTACTTTCAACTATGTATTTGCCCGAAATAGTTGATTTTTAAGTATTGAACACTTTTATATAACTGTCAGGTAATCAGATAAATAATTTCGCAGTGTTAAAGATACATATTATAATGTACATACCACACATATGAGGCAAAACAACGCTGAAATTTAAAGATGTTTTATCATTTAGCATTAGACGCTGTTAATGACGCCTAAAGGACATTTTGACATATTGCTGTCTCTGGTGATATTCGAGAAAGCTTGCAAGCTTTAATGCTGTTTTTGTACGCTACTATAACGCCACGGTCCATAATTCTTATCTTTATCTAAAGTCTGCATCTCTCCGCACAAAGAAGCAACCCGTGTGTTAGTCGTAGTAGAAAAAACACAGCGTCATTATGTCATAAAATAAATGAGGTGCAAGAGAAAAGTTGTAAAGTATAATTTCATCTAAGTAACTATAATCGAGTAGAATCTCTTTATTTCTTTAACAGACGAAAATATAAAGAGGATATTTGGATAATGTTTCTAGTAATGCGTAAAAGTTAAGCAAAAATGAACATGAACCATAGTTATTTCCGCATCCACGTTGTGGAGTGAAAGTATAATAATCGTAATAAAATTAGTTTTTTTTACTTCCCTGACTTACCGAAGGGTACTTTGTATTTGTGAAAAAATCACCCTCCGGGATTTCTTTGGATTTTTACGATTCAGATCATGAAGATTACTAAAATGAAAGTCTTTCACTTCCGTCTGTCTGTTGGTCTGTTGTTTGTTTATTGGCGCTATATCTAAAAAACTATTTGACGGAGAACAGTAAAATTTGGCAGTTCACGCTACCGCTAGCGAAGAAATGGGTAAAATTTCCAAAGCCCCTCCAACGTAAAAATAAAATTCATAATTTAACATAAATTGAATTCTCAATAAAAAATGATGTTTTTTTCAAACTTATTTAGAAAGTATACATTTTTTATTGTTTGGATTTCTATACATTTTAGCAACATTCTATTACTCAAGACCACTTAATAAACATGTTTATAACATGTGTGCAAAAAGAAGTTAAAAGCCAAGAGTGCATAAAGTAAAAAATTAGTTATTTATAACAATTTATACTTATTCTAATTTTTGTACATAAGATTCTTATCATTAGATATATAGGCTCTAATAACCCACCCCACGTCAAAGGATACTTCGTGAGGCGCAAATGTCTCGACTTTTTTCAAATTATTTATTGTTTAAATAAAAAAAATTTAGGTCGTTAATGTAATATGTGACAAAAAGAAAAGGACCTAGAAAAAGTCTTTGGGGTACACCCATTGATGTCTCTAAGGTTGGTGACTGATGACCATTAATTTCAATAGTGTGATATCTGTCATTTAAGTTACCAAGACAAAGTTTCACACCGCATACCGCAACACTCCTATTTAGTTAATTAATTTGCCAATTCAAATGCTTTTCTGGACTGAGTCTATAAGTACCCAAGGGCGTTATTATCACTATTTAAGCCCTTATGTAATTTAGCGATATTTCAATATAAATATCCTTTTCATAAATTTCATTACAACTATTAACAAAAAAATCACATTTTTTCTCTACACTAAGCCAAATCCCACCTAACCTATCTATAAATCTCGGCTACTATAAAATAGTGACGTTGATCGAGAATACACTTAATACCATGTTATTCTGGGAAATGAAAGTAATGTGTTTACTTCACTCGATACAAATAGGACTTCGATTTATAATGCATTTAGGAGCATGGGGCTGTAAAACGAAGAAACTGAAAACAATGACTAATACATCTGCTGAAAACTAGTGATAAATGCACTTATCACACATAAGTTTTTGTAAAATAATGGATGATACAGTCGAGATGAATTATTTCGTTATTTTCAATGAGATATTTGGAAAGCTGACAATTTGATATATTATGTATGTTTATGTGTATGTCTACGTGTGTTGTATCTCTATCGAAAATTATTTGGATATAGAAAAATAGGATTAAATTAGTTACTTTTAACTTGGCTTTAAGAACTGTAGAAAATTCGGAGGATGAAACAAAATTAAATTTAGTGATTCAGAATTGCGCATTGCTCCATTAACTCTCAATATTGACTGACAATACTGACACGACAATGTTCTGGCATGCTCCGAATCTACCTCTGTATATAACTTCCAGCCCAGTTACTCCATTCATCAGTTAATGTCTCTTGTAACTCATGAAGAGAGCTCGGGAATTTGATCTCGGTAACGTGAAGGTCAGGGATGTCTCTAGCGCGGAGAGATTTTATGCAAGTATGACACGATATATCTTACCTTGTACTTTTTTTTAGGGAATTTCGTAATGTCCAAAGTTAATATGATCAGTTTATTATAAAGACTCATTCGAAGAGGGGGGTATTGGAGGAGCAGTGGTGATGATGAAATTCCAACCTTTCTAGTAAAATTTTGTATAGCTGAAATAGCAGAAATGCTGTGTCATATATTAAACAATTTCCTTAAATACGGACTTTTTCCAGACCAATTAAAATTAGCCAGTATTAAACCACTTTATAAAAAAGGAAACCCTGAATTATTAGAAAATTACAGGCCAATTAGCTTACTACAAGCTAGAGCTTTCAAATATTGCATAAATTAAAAATGCCAGTAATCATCCATACTCTGGTTAGGATTTGATCCCCCTCCATGGTCACAAGTCTAATACGTAAGACTGCGTCACTTAGCCCATTATCCTTTTTCATACACCTAAAATAACCCCAGTATAAACTAAGTTCAGAATTATTTAGTGCTGTTGTTAGCTTTAAATTATAAATTCACAATATTTATTAAAAATTATATCAACGATGAACGACCGTCCACATTCGCGCGTTCTCTATTGCGGCTGTTCTCGAATAAATAAATTACGGCTACTTTTATAACATTTTATAATCACTCTCCCTAAGACATATTTAATTACACAAACCTCCAGCAGGATCTGCCGCGCTCTAATTGACTTTTTATACTTTTTATCCCATAATTTAAAAACTTTATTAATAACAAGAAGGGTAAATTCCGTTTGAGGCCTGGATGAAGGATATCAAAATTCTCGATCTCGAGCAATATTTCAGGAGTTGATGGTGTAAATTCTGTTGTACTTTCAATAAGAGTGGAAATCAGGCAATTGCCAATCCTCACCCTCCGATACAGTCGCTCTTCTTCAACTACCATGCAGTTTTTGATCGACATTTTTATATCCGATCCACTCAATTCAAAGAGAAAGAGCTGCCTCCGCGATATATCATGATTTCATCCAGAACCGTTTGTGATTTCGCACAACCTTTATAGCTTGTTCATCTTTTATATTTTTCGAACCCTTTAGATAAAACTTTACTGAGAATATCGACTAAACATGTAATACTAAGATTTGTCAATTGAATGTGAATTAGAACAGATGATACAATCATTGCGATTTATGATGATGACAATACACAGGGTGCTAAAAACACAAAATTATCATCATTTCAACATAAAATTATTAGCATAGATAGAAATTGATAAAAACCGGTCACTAAATGTTTTATGGCTGGATTCTTCAGAATAAGTAGTTTTGTTGGTGTAAAATACGATAAAAAAAGTTTGCAGCTGTAAGATGCCGGCGACCCCTAAAAAATCGAAAATATTGGAAGAAATTCGGTGTTTGGCCAATAACTCGAAAAATAAAAAAAAATGTAGGCTCCAAATGTTTTTTTAACGTACGAGAATGGAACGTAGGTAAGGCTCGCGAAGCGTGCGCGATCACGGTCGCGCTACACTAAATTTGTTGTATTTTGAACTAATTAATGAAATTGAGCTCAACACAGCTTAAATGAATCGAGAAACATATTGCTAATGGATTATCACATTTTCAAACATAAAAATTAATGTATGTAGAAATAGTACATATACGAAGCCGGAATATAAGGAGATTTCCGATGAAATCTACCATTTCTACAATTTTTAAGATAAAAATATGAAACTTTTAAATATTACTCCGGAAGTAATGTTTAAAAAGATTCGATGGATAGGTATGCCAAATAAATAACCGGTTTGTATGCACAATTTTGAACATGTCTAGTCTCAAAATCCTCCATAAATATATTGCTTAAAATCGGTGACAATGGAGAACCCATTGCCATACCGAAATCCTTCTGAGAAATCATTTTCCAATTGAAAATAAGTTGTTTTTATACACATAGTTAAAAGTTCCATTGGTATTTACACTCAATTTAGTTCTAGCTTCCAAATTATTTTCATTTAACAATTTGCCTTTGATTATTTTTGAAGTTTTGTCTATTGGGACGTTGGTGAACAGACTAACTACGTCAAAACTAACCATCAGATGTGTATTATGAATACATTGGGTTGATTCTACGGTTGGTTCCTTGTGAAACATTCTTTAATAATTTAAATAGGATACAGGAAATTATGCTTTTTAATGTTTCAAAAAGTTATTATGAATATTGTTTTTATAAACTTTTTCGATAAAATGTTTACTATTTTTTTATATACGAGTCAATATTTCCAGATAATGGATTAACAATTTTAAGCAAGAATTTTGCCAAATTGTGGCATGGCGAATTAATGGAACTAAGGCTTGCTACAATGCGGTGTAAGCTTCCGTCGTTCAAAGTCGTTAAATTCATTTTTGTATTTAAATAAAGTTCTATAAATTTTGCCCTCAATTGATTTTGTTGGGTTTTTACTTAATTTTGAGTATGGTTCTTCATCGATAAGTGTCATGATTTTATCATCATATGTATTTTTATTTATAATGACTGTGGCATTGCCTTTGTCCGCTGGCAAAATTTTAATGGATTCATTTCTATTCAAAGCGGATATTGACCGTTTTTCTTCTGTGCTTAAATTTTCTTTAATTTTATATTGCCTCTCTAAAGCAATTTTTGCCTGCACTCGATATTCATTTCCGTCATCTGCTGGCATGTTTTGTGCAGTTTTTTCTACGGCTGCTATTGTATCAAATTTTGGAACCGATTTTGGGTTTATTGCATAATTTAAACCTTTTGACAAGACCAATTTATCTGAAATTGTTAAAATTAGTTCTGACATATTAATCACAGTCTTGTCA
The DNA here is from genome assembly GCA_963583905.1 of Stenurella melanura. Lineage (NCBI taxonomy): Eukaryota > Metazoa > Arthropoda > Insecta > Coleoptera > Cerambycidae > Stenurella > Stenurella melanura. The sequence continues at coordinate 189,416,140 of OY757310.1, forward strand.
ATTAGAGGATTATTATTTATATTATTCAATTGCCTAATCGGTTTTTCTCTCATTAAATTTCTGAATTTATTTATATTCGTACTTTTCTGCAAATTGAAATGTTTGTTATAACTAAACCTGATGTTTCAATACAATTATAAGCAAACAAATAATAATTCATTTTTAAACCTGATGTTCCGGTGTATATAGTCGAAATCTTGTTCCACGACGCTGTAATATAATTCTTTTTCTCTGTAATTGACTTCATTAATAGTTCGTTCTTTTTGAAATCTATGATATTGAATCCTTTCTCTAACCATTTATTTGCTGGGTTGGTCCATAATTCTTCTTGTTTTGCTATTCTCAAAAAAAAACGTTTAGCCGTAAAAATTTTGGTATAATTCCATGTTTCCGACATTTACATAAGAACGTGATGGTATTTTCTGATCTTGCCAGCTTCTTATAACAATTTTCTAAAAATCTAAAATACTGATTGATATTAGGCCCATACCTGTTATCTGAATATTGTCTAAATGTTATTTGTGGCATTATCTTAATTTATTTTTCCTTCTTCAATTCTTTGGGACTTCCTGCCACATGTATGTTTTCTTTTTAAGCGGTGCTCGGGGAATCTACAAAATATCACAATTAACCAGTATGTTACTGGTAAATAACCTCTACGCCTGTGACTTTTACGTCAAAGGATCAGTTAAAGGTTGCTTTTCTTAAATAAACAACAGACATGACACTCAAAAGTTTCTTGCATGTAAACTGGTAGTCATTCTATAAGTATTAAAACTTGAAATTAAATATTTCGCCGACGTTTCGAAAATCTATTCTGTTTCCTTTTTCAAGGCTTTTTTTGAAAAATCTTTTTTTCTGTATATGATAAATACACAGCTCTAAGAATGTTTGTTATATTCAATATCCATAGATACTTACTATTTACATAGAACTGTTGATATAGTTAACAATTTTTTTAGTATTTAAACGTTAAGTTTGTGAAGTTCTTCTTTTAACATTGGCAACCAAGTTGTACAGACATCTACGGAACAATTCGACACGCATCTATCCTCATTCAATAATATTAGCGCAGATTCTTTAAGTTTTCTTTTTTTTTTCTTATTTTTTCTTTTTATTTCTTTTTTCTTTTGTTGCAGATAGCAAAAACATTATTCCGTTTATTTTGAAAACAGGTTTTATTTCGAATTTCCTTATTCACATTCGGATACATATTCTATTTTGCACCTTTAATAAAACGCAAGACCTGACACGAGCTCGATTAAAACAGTTTAAAATAATATTTCGGCACATGTGCCATTTTATCCTCCCCCAATAAACAGGATTATTTCGGCAACCTACTTCCACGGCGGTTATTTTTATTTATTTTTCCAATTTATGAAATACCCAGTTCCGACGTGATTTAAATTTTCATATTGAATGATAAGCCGCGAACTGGGGCCGCAAAGCCGAGGAGGAACGGAATATTTGCCAACAGAGATCAGATGAAACAAATCAAGCCCGTGGATTTTACGACGCGCACAAACTATTGCAATAAATCGGATCTTTAGAAGGGTTGGAATTTGTAATAACCCCATAGAATAAGCAATAAGAGGGAAAAGATTCGAGGATGCGATGTTCGATATCCGACAGGGTTCAGATGAACTACCAGGCCGATCAAATGAACTACGGACGGGCCGCACAAGATGCTCGCCAGTGGCGGAGCTACGGCGAACCTACAGGGGGGCGGTTCATTTCCACAAACGACAAACTAACAAAAGTAAATTACTAAGCAAAAGTTCGGAATGTATTGGTTTCATATAAACTTTTATTCAACTTCACATGTTTGTTACTCAGGCGTCCATCAGTTTAGTTCAAATCTTGCAATCAATTTTTAACTATTTCCAATTGATCTATTGCCTTAAAATTTTGCAGACATATATACACACGTCGATACATTTAATGAAACAGAGATAAATTGGCATTTTTTATATTGCACATTTTTATCAATTTGGTCTATTTCAAACTCGATGTGAATATGTAAAGATCCATCAGTTGTTGTATTACATTTGAAACACATATTTTCTCCTCATTAAAGCTCCTTGTGTTTTCAGAAATAACACAGGCACACAAAAAAAGTGATCTGAACCCGCGACCCGACATAATGATCTCTATGTATTTCGACGTGCTGAACGCGAACTCAATGTCGGTTTAGCTCCATCACCCACCAACTTTTTGTAATCGCAAAAATAACCTAAAAAGTTCAAGTTTTCTATGTTATTTTCACGATTTTCTAAAAACAAAATTTGAATTTTATGCTCTACAACTTTGCTCTCCTGACATTTTGCACCAAAATGCATAGTTTTTCCCCAATATATAGAAGAAAGCGAAAAAGCGCTAAGATTCATATATATGTATATATTTTTCAAAAACCACCATTTTTTAGAACTGCGGGGAGTGAAGATCATGTTTGGAGAACTCAAATGCTTCACTTTTTACAGGTCTCATAGCTGTGGGAATTTTTCTATAAAACAGCGATTTTATGACTAATTTGTCGGTGTGTGTATTTTAGAATGTTTGTTTTTTACTTGTCATAGTTTATCGTAAATTATACAATACTTAAATTTTCTCTGTGTTCATGTTTTTCATTTTTTCATTAAAGGAATATTTTTGAACCTGAAGGCCCAAATAATTTTGTGCACGAGGGTTCTATCCGACTCCTTGTTCCGCCATTGATGCTTTCGAATACTTTCATTACAGATTTCGAGCTTGCTTTGCTTTGAAATAAAATAAACAACGAGTATTGTGTTCACATCGACTTTATTGACATTATTCGAGACAATTTGTTTGGTGTTGCGATGCAACTTTTGATTCGGACAAGTTTTAATGTTTCGAAATAAGTGATTGCTTTTATTCGGCGCGTTGTTACGATGCCTAACGGTGATTAATTAAAATAAAGACAACAAAGCTTCAAGAAAATAAACACAACGACGAAGGCGGAAGGAACACATTTATCTTGCATGATGCGAATACAGAGTGAAAACCGGTTATGATTTTAAATGAGGCCGCTTGGAAATCAATATTTTGCCAAAATGCTCGGCTTGCGAGTGTCTCTAAACTTTTTTTCTTTATACATTGATTTCATTCAGAAAATCTACCGGTTTACTTACCAAACACCCATTTTCTCGACTTCTGAATGCATGATACCGTTCGCTGGTTATCAGGCATCGGACGCCATTTTAAGTACGGGAAATATTTTATGGTTACGGTTATTGGTTTCCGTTCAATTTCATTCCTTTAAATAAACAATGTCAAATTATGGAAAAATGTAGAAATGTCAAGTTTTAAAAAATGTTTGAATTTTCGAAATAAGGGAAAGTAGTGTGCCTGTAAGGAAATTTCTGGAGATGTTAGAGTTGGATTAGGTTCAGGGCAGTGCCAGGAATGCACTGGCTGATTTTTGTGCATCTAACTCCTGCAGCTTCTCTTCGAAAGATGCACTTAAAAAAATCCGTTTTTAGAAAAACAAAAAATCCACTATGAGACTAAACGGATTTTAAAGAATAGACGGTTATGCAGGATTGAGAGACTAATGTTCCTAGACTGGTTAGATGCTTAAAAAAAATTAAAAACCAGCAAAAATGCGGTAATATTTGTTTTGTTGATAAAATGTTCAAAATTTTTAAAAAACCATTAACTATCTCAGGTATTCTACCAGCTACTACCTAGCTACCAAAGTGCACCAAAATGGTCGAAACATGCCTTGTAATGAGATAAAAACAATTTTTTTTCGATAATTAAAGTGCATTTCTGACGATATTTCATGAATGTATTTTTATAATTTCGGTATTTGGGCCAATAATTGCCACTATGGAAAAATTTACACGTTAGTGGCATAGAAATAAACGGAGGACAATTTCAGAATTCTGCCGTCAAATCAAACCTGAATGTGAAAAAATTCTTAATCGTTACAAAATAAAAATAAAACTTCGGTGTGCCCAGAAGTTGACAAACAGCGCTATAGTATGGAAGAAATAGTTAAATAGACAAGAGGTACGGAGAGAGCAAATGTTGTAGCATCGAGCCGGCATTGTTGGATCGAGAGTTAACGACGCGTTACGAACATAGTGATTTTAATGATTTCAAGTTAATTTTGTGTTATTCTGTGGAGAAAATCGGGGGGGACACCTCCGCACCCCCTTTTTTTTGTCTGCGACGCCAATACTGCCTGTGGCGCTAATATTTATTAACAGTTAGATAGCAGAATAAAAACCTACCTAACCTAAAGAAATCATAGAAAAGAATTTGTGACAAAATATATTAATCGTCATAAAATTAAAGAAAAAGAAATTCAGCAGGCATAGTAGTTTGACCCCGGCACCTTTCGTACCGTAAGCGAGAACATTACCTATGCGCCAACCGTACGACTGATGATGAACACTAGGGCAAGGAATAAATAGTGAGACAAATGATATCACGCTCCTTTATTCGTCCGCCGCAGCAGCATTAATGCGTCCCGGCTCGATGCTACAAGATTGGCTCTCTGCGTACCTGTTGAACAGGCGGTACAATATCGATCGGCCCTGACCGACTCGCTTTCACATAGTAATAGGCTGTCGCTCAGTATTACATCATCTGACCTTAATACTTTCATGTCAACGGCCTTCGAAAAGAATTCACAGATTTCGCAATGTTTGCAATAATCGGGACATTGGAAATGATAACACCATACATAAAACATAAACAGCTACGATTCACTCTCGATTGCGACAGCGCTGTATTTCGACCTTAAATAAAAACTGGTAACTTGACCCCCTGCGATATATGCAACCCATATTACATTTGCATATATCAGCCGTTGCATATACGACAATCTCACTCGACCGCGACATCGCTGTCCTTTGACCTTGAACGAAAACTGGTAATTCGACCCCCATATACGAACATAAACATTTCCAATGTTTAAACTCGTAACTTTTGTCCTATACGCTATACGCACCTTAACACAATTTACACTAATATTCGTACATTGCGAATACGTTTTGATTCCCTTTACCGTTGCACCTGTTACTTGTCGCACTATGGTGGGAGTTTTCGCTTGAGTAAAAGAAGCCACGCTCCCATAACTTTTCCAGTTTACAACCACTTTGACAAAATCTGCTGAAGTGTACTGATTTGTTTTGAATCTGATTATAACTACCTTTTGAGATGCACGTTAGGAATAGGCATTTAAAAACGATATTTAAATAAGGTCACATGTTTATTCAACATCGAGAATTCTATTTGATAGAATCCCAAATTATCTCATTAAAAGTTTCGTTTAAAATGCCTACTCGGTAAATTAGGCTTCAACCGATACATTTATTTAACCTTTCTGTGATGATTTTTTAGCTACTCAAATCTAATTGGCGAAATAATGCAGTCTCAACCGTTTAATAAATTTCCTTTTGATGGTGCTAACGAGGACATGAAAGTTACCGTACTTAACTTTTTAATGAAACATCATCATACTTTATAACTTTATTTTCATCCCGTTCTATGTTATTTGATATTTTTATTTTTCGCGCTACCAACCTCTTGCTTTCTGTTCACTTTTTTTGAGTTGAAAATTTACGTTCGTATTTTATTCTCGTAATGTTATTTCAACTTTACAATTTTATATTCAGATGCATTAATTAAAAATTCAGCCCTAATGTGAGACATAGTACAGATGGTTTCTAATAAATAATCATGGCAAGTTTTACAAAATCGAAAAAATAGATTGTTACTAATTAGAAGCTTATCTCAAGATAAAACTATTCAAAGATATATCACTATGCGTAAGATCCTTAAAAGATATATGATAATGAAAAAATCCATTATGGAGGTCACTGAAAAAATTTACTAACGCATCCATAGTTGGTTGCCCATCCTTAGAGACGAAGTAAGTAAAAATAAGATAAATATAATTTAATGTCTCACGTGACTATGGAAATACAAAGAACTGTGATGGTTGACGGCCAAAAAAGTTTTGAGAACGGAAGTAGATTCTCTTCCGAAACGTTAATTACCTATAGCTTTCATTTTCAGTTTTTAGTTTATTACATTGTTCTAGTTTATATATTTTTAGGTGTGAGAGTTTTTGAAACAGTCAAGTGTTCAAGAACCAACCTCTGTCTGATTCGTTTGGCGCAGAGGTTTTTTCATTAAAATTTTTATATGTTTTTCAGCGGCAAAATACCCAATAAAAACCGTTGCCTAAGGAATCACTACTTCCACATCCAGACTATTCGTCCAAGTCACTTTAAAGGAAACATCTTGACTATATTTGCACTCTAGTATGTGGAAATTATTGGTCATAGAATTTTAATCATATTTGGGGTAGATGTCATAGAAAAGTTTGAGGAGTTGGTTTCTACCATATACGTTAAAAATGAAGTTTCTAGTTTACCGTACTTATTTTCCACTATTTACAACCTACCACCTCAATGGAGTCATCTCAAGCAGATGTCACTACAATACATATGTGTACTAACTTTCAAGTGAGTATCTCAATTTGATGTTATCAATCCCATTAATAATAAAGCGGAGGTGGTAGAGTTTGAAAAATATTAGAAAGAAATCTGAGGCCTTGGTTTCTAGTATATACACCGAATCCCATATTTCTGTAGTCTTACCAGCTTGCTTTACTTATTTTCCCCTATTTGCCCCTATTTAACCCCCAACCCTTCAACGGCATCATCTCAAATTACGATCTAGTTTCAGACGTCGTTACAATACATACGTGTACCAAATTTCAAATGAATATCTCAATTTTATTTTATCAACCCTTTTCATATTGGAGTAGGGGTGGTTGGGTTGAAAAATATTATAAGAAAATCTGACGCTGTGGCTTCTAGTACATACACCGAATTTCAAGTTTCTGTAGTCTTACCAACGTTTTACTTATATTCCTCTATTTATCCCAAATTAACCCCCAACCCTTCAACGGAATCATCTCAAAATATAAACTAATTCCAGACGTCGTTATAATACATACGTGTACGAAATTTCAAATGAATATCTCAACTTTATTTTGTCAACCCCATTAATGGGGTAGGGGTGGTGGGGGGGTTGAAAAATGTTATAAAAAAATCTGAGGCCTTAACTTCTTGTACATACACCGAATTTCAAGTTTCTGTACTCATACCAGCTTTCTTTACTTATTTCCCCCTATTGACCCCTAAATAACCTCCAACCCTTCAACGGAATCATCTCAAAGTGTAATCTAGTTCCAGATGTCGTTATAATTCATACGTGTACCAAATTTCAAATGAATATCTCGATTTTATTTTATCAACCCTTTTAGTAATGAAGTAGGGGTGGTGGGGGTTGAAAAATATTATAAATAATCTGAGACCTTGGCTTCTAGTACATACACCGAATTTCAAGTTTCTGTAGTCTTACCAGCTTGCTTTATTTATTTTCCCCTAATTACCCCTATTTAACCATCAACCCTTCAACGGAATTATCTCAAAATATAATCTAGTTCCAGATGTCGTTATAATACATACGTGTAGAAAATTTCAAATGAATATCTCAATGTTATTTTATCAACCCTTTTCAAATTGGAGTAGGGGTGGTGGGGGTTGAAAAATATTATTAAAAAATCTGACGCTTTGGCTTCTAGTACATACACCGAATTTCAAGTTTCTGTACTCTTACCAACTTGTTTTACTTATATTCCTCTATTTACCCCAAATTAACCCCCAACCCTTCAACGGAATCATCCCAAAATATAATCTAATTCTAGACATCGTTATAATACATACGTGTACGAAATTTCAAATGAATATCTCAACTTTATTTTATCAACCCCTTTAATGGGGGGTTGAAAAATATTATAAAAAAATCTGAGGCCTTAACTTCTAGTACATACACCGAATTTCAAGTTTCTGTACTCTTACAAGCTTGCTTTACTTATATCCCCCTATTTACCCCTATTTAACCCCCAATCCTTCACCGGATTTCCTCAAAAAACAATCCAGTTCCAGATCTCGTTATTATATATACGTGTACAAAATTTCAGGTCAATATCTTAAACCGTTCCGGAGAAAGCGTGCGGACAAAAAAAAATTACAGACAGACCGACAGACAGACAGGAATTTTTTTTCGCTCAAATTTAAAATCTCGACGTTTCATGACATTCTAAACCTATTTCACGAATAAAAATTTTTGAAATTTTTTTTGCGATTACTATACTTCCAATCCACTACGTGGATGTGGAAGTAAAAAGTAAGAAAAAATGAAACTAGAATATTTAAAATGGAATAAGCTTTCGGTGCTTAAGCGTATCTGATCGTGCCCATCACTACAGTTAAAAGGGGATTGTTAAATATCGACATCCAACGATATAATATATTTTTTATTATACATTCATGCATGAATATTTGTGTTTTCAAATAAAGATTATTGTTAGTTGAATAATACAGTAGGGAAACTTTTCAATTAACGATACAAAGTGATTGTAGATGTCCTTTTAATTCCATTTCCGATATCTATCAGGACATAATACAAATTACAACCGTCCACAAGGAACTTATGGATACACATTTACTTCAAAGCTGTTTTAATGCGCGCTAAAAGCATTTTTAAATACGACCTTAATAAACGAAAATGACAAAAGAAATTTATGTCGCTTTTTGGTCGTTCCTTTGTAGCACAATGAATGTAAGGAGGCGCTTTGGTATTGTACCTGCATTTTAAAATTCAATTTTATAGCAACTTCCGTTGCTAAAATAAAATGTAAATCATAACACGCTATTCTAAGGAAACAGGCAGGTGCTGTGAAAAATGGGATGAAACGCCGTATCCAGGTTAATTTCGCATTAAAATTACCCGAACTGTGTGTCGTGTGCCCATGACTTAAGTAATGCAAAATATGTCTTCAAATATGTTTATACATTGACGTCTATAATACAAATATTAAACTAATACACAAAACGACAACGGTACATAAACAATAAAATCCTAGGATGTCGTTAGAATCACAGACTTAAAAGAAAATTTATTTATTTATTTAGGACATAAGATAATAATCTTGCAGGGCCCCCCAAGTATAACGGGGAATAGTACACATTTTAACTTAGTAGTAGGGTGGTCACCCTGTACCCTGAACAAAATTTTCGTATTTTACGTGCAGTCTCCTTCCTGCAATATTTCGGTGGCGAAAGGGGCTTACACGGTCGACTAGAGGTTCTTGGGGGTGGTTTCGGAGAATTGGGGTGTGGTGATTGTTATATATTTCTTTAATTGACGCAAAAGGAAAATATAACTAGATATTTTACTGCTTATATGTTCGATATGAGCATTCCATTTAAGATTATCGTCTAAGATAATTCCAAGCAAATTGACACAATCGCCTTTTACGGTTGCGTTGTTGGTTGAAAGAAATCTGATCTGTCGCTGTTTAACTTCAGCCTGTTATTATTATACCAGTGTTTGGCAGAGTTTTGAGTTTCGTTGGCAGATGTCTGGAGTGCTATTAAATTATTGCTTTTATTTATTAAAGTTGCATCACCTGCGTACATAACCATTTTATTTGGGAAAAGATAGAAGAAAATATCGTTGACAAAGATAATGAATAGGAGAGGGCACAGCACCGAGCCTTGGGGTACTCCGCTGTCCTAAAATCAGATATGGTATCGTTACTTCTGAGACACTGCGTGCGGTTAAAAAGATTAGATTCCAATACACTTAATGCTGTTCTTCTAATGCCGTAGTTGTTAAGTTTTTTAATCAGCAACTTGTGAGAGACACAGTCAAACGCGTAATCACTACCCTCTTCAAAACCCTCGATATGTTAAAACACCCATTTCAAAGAGGCTATAAAAGCTGTATACACTGACCGACATAAAAAGTGGCGCACTCGAAATTTTACTCAAGTTTAATCTGTCATAATTTCTTAACTTGATTGATTGCCACGAATCTTTTTTTGTCTAGAAGAAGAATTCTTTAAGATCATCATACAGGCCTGAACATTTTTATTGATTAAACTTTTATAAGTGATACAGGGAAAAATAAATATGACTGTTTTATTCAGGAAATTTACAACATACTGTATATCCTGACACTTGGAATAAGCTCAAAATACTTTCGGCGTTTTAGGCGCAATTCAAATCAAATTTTTGTTTTTAAATCGACTCTTTATCTTGCTTTGTTTAGAAAATACATGATTGTAGGTAAAACAGGTACAATTAAAAACGTTTCAATGATAAAATTATATTATTACATTATTTTATAAGATTACATTTTACATTCACCAAGACGAAATCGAATAAAGGTGGAACTATCTCAACGGAGAAAACAGATCAGTAGCGTGTGTTATGTCCTCGTGCCCTGATTAAAGTCTTTATTCTTCTTGGCATGCTTTTGATTAAATTTGAAATATTGATCTGTGGAATATTATTCCATTCCTCTATAAGTGCTTCTCCTAAAGTATCCAGAGTGTCAAGAACTCTATTGCGAGACCCAATTCTTCGCACCATTTCATCATAAACGTGATCTATGGGGTTCATATCGGGACTTTTTGCTGGCCATATCATACGGTCTATGCTCCTCATCTAGATATTCATTTAAGATGTGAGCAGTGCGAGGGCGCGCATGGTTATGTACCTGTATAAATTCGTTCCCCATAAAGGGTGCAAATGGAATTACATAGTTCTGATCCTCCGCCAAAGCTTTCTTTTGTGCTGAAAAGACTCTGCTCATATCTTTCTCCAACTCTTCTCCATACTCTTTGATGGCCATCGGATGAAAATAAACAGAATCGAGATTCATCAGCGAACAGGATCCGGGACCAGTTTTATTCATTCCAATCTGAGTGTTCTCTAGCGAAGTTGCGGCGTGCTCTTCGATGTCTTGCAATCTTGGTGCAGTTGCTGGTCTTATAGATCTTAAATTGATTTCCTTCAATCTCCGAATTACTGTACGATCACTTACAACTCTTCCTCCTCTTCCAAGTAAGAATTTGCTTTAAATGAATATTTGTTTTAACTGCCGTATGAAAACGATTTCGTAGAGGTTGAAATCGAATAAACCAATCATCAATAACGGTTGTACATCTAGAACGACCTGATCCAACTCTTCTACGACAATGACCAGTCTCTTCAGTCTCTTCGTATCTTGTAATTGCCTGACGTGCAGTCGATTTGGGAACATCAACAGCCCGGGAAGCATATATTTTACTTGTTCCGTCTTTTACTAAAGCCATCATTTTGATTTATTTATAGCCACGGAGCTGGCTACTTGCTCCGATGTTATTTGCTGAGGCGTTACTTAAAAATCACAAACACGACTTTCGATCCGAATCGCGACAAAAAAAAAGGTTTTCAATGTTTTCTACAAAAACGAATTAAAAATTGTAATCGTTAGCGAGTGAATGCCTGTGATGTTGAAAACATTTTGACACCTGTCATATTTTAGAACAATGCGTATTCTGTTCATGGCTCTCTAAACAAAACAGAATATCAATTCTGTTAATACGCATTTGACATTACTTTGCTTAAACATGTGTATTTTCTAAACAAAGCAGGATAAAGAGGTGATTCAAAAACAAAAATTTAATTTGAATTGAGCTTAAAACGTAGAAGGTATTTTGAGCTTATTCCAAGTGCCGAATAAATCTACAGGGTGTTTTAAAGTTCTTGAATAAAAGAGTCACTTTTATTTTTCCCTGTATTTCTTATAACAGTTTAATCAATACAAATATTTGGGCCTGTATGATGATACTAAAGAATCATTTTTTAAAATAAAAAAGGTTCGTGGCAATCAATCAAGTAGTTTAGAAATTATGACAGATTATACTTGAGTAAAATTTTGAATGCGCCACTTTTTATGTCTGTCAGTGTATTTGTAACATAGATATATTTTCCATCAACTTGTTAGACAAAATTTGATTTGCCTCAATTAATTAATACAGCATCGCAAACTAACGTACAAATGAATCTTAGGATAATTACTTGGGTGTGGAAAATAATGCAAATACGATACAGTCTGGTCGTATAATTGGAAGTAAATCAAATGCAAATTGGAGATTCTGTGATTATACGGATGTGTATGTATGTATGTATGTGTGTGATACAGTGCGGTTAGAGGAGCTGCAGAGGAGACGCGGTAAGTTAAATAAGTCCCACGGGCATCGTTTCCTCGTAAGCAGGGACCAAGCGATTCATACATTCGTATAGTTGCTATAATTTAGAACTCGAATGCATAACTTAATTGAAAATTCTGCGGCTAATTTAATCAGTCGAACATCTCCGACATTATGTCTGTGTCAATAAGTTTTCAATTTGTCAGGGGCAGTATTGGAATTAGTTAACCTGATAACTGAATATTGTTAATATTATTCCACGTTTCCATTGAGAACAGAAAAGGATAATTATATAACAATCTCAGAAATAATACTGTTCTATTGTGTGTTTGTTAATATTATTCAAAATCAAAAACATCCCATGCGGCGCAAATAATTGTTTATATTGTTTCGGGGTAGATGTCACCCCTTCTTGGGGTGGAAATTACTAAACTCAAAATAACCGCAGAAATAGATAGGGGGATGAATTCTAAGCAAAAAATGTTCTATGAAGTTTCTTCGATGGAAAACTTATCAGAATTTTCTTAAAATACCTGAAAAGATCTTTAAAATGGTTTTCGGAGCGAATTTAAGATAAGTTAAAAAGTGATTTCAGAATATTTTGTGGAGATGGAGGCTGAATCATTTTGATTGGCGTTAGAATATTTTGATTATATTTTCAACCACATTTTTCATACGTTACATTATTCCCAGGTCACAACAGAACTTGTAAACAGACCCTCTTCAAATGTTCAGCTGCTTAGTTTTTTGTGGGAGGCAATGTACTGGATCGTCCTCCTGCTCCTTTCAGTAGCTTTGACAAAATAATCGTATTAGTTTTTTAACGATAACTTTGTAAGTATAATTCTTAAGACATCTAATGGCTTCAAAAACCATTTCGCAGGGAAATTCAAATACTACAAGGGCCTGCAAAGTTGAACATCCTTGATCTCTTCGTTTTTGAAATTTCTTAATTTACAATAAAGGAGAATCAGAATTTCAATGGAAACGATGGAACGATAAAGCTCCCATCATACTTGCATACGCCGACGATATACTCAGCATCGCCGAGGAAGAACAAGACATCGTTAAATTTCTAAGAAACATGACACCACATCTCAATTCCTCTGGAATGAAAACAAACTTCAAGAAGAGCCTAATAATGGTCCGAGACCCATTGACAAAAACAAGTCCAACAAGTGGGGAAGAATACAAAATACGAGACTACAGAACCACAAATATAATGAAATACCTAGAAACATACCTAACGAATCAACTGAAAAGGAGGGAAACAGTAAGGGAAAGAATCAAAACAGCCTACAGAGTCACAAGAGGTCTACTACCCTTCATTGAGGACAATAAACCATCATGGTGCCTAACCAAAAAGATATACACGGCCATCATAATGCCTACGATGATATATGGAGTCAAAAACGCATCAACGACAAAGGCCAACAGAAGAATCCCGAGAAGAGCTGAAAGGGACACTATCCAACCGCTAACAAAAACAGGAAAACCACATAAAAGACAGAAAACGTCAACATTACTAGAATAATCAATCAAACAATAATCAAAAGAATAGAATAATACGCAATGAAATACTGGGGACACGTACAAATACGAGACACGACACACCTACTAAAGAAAGCGCTGCGACTGAACAGCAACAAACTGAAAATAGGGAGGCCATGCTACATATGGATAACAACAATCGAGAGGATTATAAATAAGCTCGGAAAGGATTATACACACTGGGAAAAATCAGCACAACAAAAAACGGAATACAATAAAGAAATATCAAGGATATACACACTGCCAGACTCAGAAACAGAAGAAACAGAAAACTCAGAAGTAGAATAGGAGAGAATACGATCACAGACAGAAACTAAAAAGAAGCATCTCACAAAAAACCTGAAAGTAAAAAGAGGCACGAAAACCTAAAAGAAGCATCTCACAAACGCCTACACTTTCCATCTGATGAAGACAGAAGGAAAACAAGACGAAACATCTCACAAACACCTACACGCTCCATCCTATGCTCCCACCCCATGCGTCATGCGGCTCTCGCTGCTGACAACAAGCATGTCCAATGTTCACTCCAGCGTATGCAGCCGGTCCGGCGGTATATAAAAGCACCGTGGGTTTGTTCCGGCACACGGTGGGATGATTCGTTGGTCGGTCGGGTGGAGCCGCATGAATATGTAATAGACGACTGAGCGACTGCAGATGGACGTTCGGCGGGCGATCGGGCTGCGTGGTAGAACAAATCTCCATGCACCGGAATCGGCAGCAATGCCCATCTTACGCTGGCAAATCAATCAATCAATCAAAGGGCTAGGGGAAGGTGGTACTCGCACTTAAATGCGAACTTAAAACGGTGATATCTCAATTAATTTTTATCCTAGAAACATAAAAAGATAAACCTACATTTTTGCCCTCTTGCATTTTTTACGTATCTTCTTTAGATTATGAGTTATTGTGAAAAGAAGTAAATTTTCTCAAAAATTTTAAAAATCATTTCATAATTGAATCAAACTTTCTTCCAATTCTCATTCTAAGCCGTTCACACGTCTAGAACATATTGTTAGTACCGAAATAAAGTAAAGTAAAGCTCATTCTAAAAGTATTTTCAAGCACAAAAAATATCTAATAAATTTTTATCCATAAATTCGTCGTTATTTCGTTATTTAAAATTGAAAGGTTCATTTCAATTTTCGGCAAATAAACAGTCACCTTCAACAAATCATAATTCAGTTCTTATTGCATCTACAGAAATAAGAAAAAACAAATTTATTTGTTATTTTATAAGCTTCATTTTTGCTTTTGATGATTTTTTTGATAAAACGTGAAAAATCGCTCTAAAACATGCAATTTTTGGACGAAAAATCAACATTTTCAATCGCGAATTACTCGAAAAATATTGATTAAAAGAAAAAACTTCATAGGACATTTTTTGCTTAGAATTCATCCCCCTATCGATTTCTATTTATAGACCGAGAGCTAGCGTCACAAGCCATGTACTATTTGTAAATGGACAGAATATGTCTTAATAGGTTGTCGATGAGCCACTGAATACCCGCCCATCAGTCTGCCGGGGTGGGAGCGCTGCGTTTGGCGGCGAGGGGCGGTTTAGTCAATGATCTGACAGCGGCACTGTTACAAATGTCAAAAAAGCCGTTTTTGATTATCTCATGCCGAGCCGAATTTCCTGTTTTGCCGTCGCAATTTACGATACCGACAATATACCAATCTTTCTTTTTCCGTAGAGATATCACACGATCCTCCACCCGACGTATTTATTTAGTTCTTAACGTTTCAAAAATTGACGTTTTTGAAGTTTAGGCTTCTCTGAGATTATAGGCAATTTTAAGTTTGGGATCCGCCGTAGCCGAACGTGCTAAGCGGCGACTAGTTCTAAGTGGATTCCCGACTTCGAATCCCGTCGAGGGATACTTTTTTATTTCCTTTTTTTTTATTTTTGGCAGATATTTTTGATTCTGTAATTGCTCTTAGCTTATTTCTAGGCGACTAACGTGGTAAAATTATAAATTTTTGTCATTTTTCCTGATTTTTTGGTGATAAATAGGGAAATAATCCTTAAATAATCTTTCTAATCTTCCATCGCTCAGTAAGTTCGGTGGTGTAACGGCTAGAAGTCCTAATTCCCAAACAGGTGATCCGAGTTCAAACCACGCACCCGGAAGTTTTTTTTTACATTTTCGGTCATAATTTAATGCTCAAATACTACCTATATATCACATGAGTAATTTTGTTTAAATTTCGTATTTGCTTAATTAAAGAGGGAGCTTCATTCAGCTTCAAAATAATTTTGTACGAAATTGATACAAAAAATTGTGCGTGTCAGCCAGATTGGCGTATCCGTTTGGAATTGTTGAGATTCGATTTCATATTTATAAACTACAACCATGACTGCTTTCAGATACCAATCTTCATTCGAATCGGACCATGAATGATAAAATTTGGAAGCAATATTAAATGTTTGGATTTCGATCTCATGTCTGTAATGTGACCTTGATTATCTTCAGATAGCAATTTTCCATCGAATCAAATGATAAATGGCAAAGCTAGTGCCCCATGATGTACGCCGCCATTTTGAGTTATTCACTTCCGATCGTTTATTTTTAATCTGCAACCCTGATTACCTTCAGATACCAATTTTCAGTCGAATTAGACGACAAATGATAAAACTGATCCGTCATGATGTCGCCGCCATTTTAAATATTTTTTTTTCGGTCTCATTTGTAATCTGCGATCATAATGATGATATCAATTTTCAATCTAATCGGGCCGTACATTATAAAATTTGTCAGCCCTGTTGACGCCGCCATTTTGAATGGGCTTGTTCCATGATATTCTTTTTGTATGGTTTTTATACTTTTTCATATAGTACTCGATATTCTCATTATACACTTAAAATTTCGTATTATTAACTTTTTCCGTTCTCGAGATATAAGGAGTTGAAATTAGTAATAGTTGCAAAAACCGAGCGCTCATTTGTGACGTCACTATACGCAAGTGACGTAAGAAAAATGGCTTTCTGGGACCAAACAACATCTCGGAAGAATTATGACCGGAAATGTAAAAAAGGTAAAAAAAAAATCCCGGGTGCGTGTTTTGAACCCGGATCACCTGTTTGGGAATCAGGACTTCTAGCCGTTACACCACCGATCCTACTGATGAATGGAGGACTAGAAAGATTATTTAAAGATTATTTCCCTATGCATCACCGAAAAATCAGAAAAAATGACAAAAATGTATAATTTTAACACGTTAGTCGCATAGAAATAAGCTATGAACAATTATAGAATCAAATATATCTGCCAAAAATTAAAAAAAATAAATAAAAAGTAGCCCTGGGCAGGATTCGAAGTCGGGAATCCACTTAAAAGTAGTCGCCGCTTAGCACGTTGGGCTACGGCGGATCCAAAACTTAAAATTGACTATAATCTCGGAGAATGCAAAACTTCAAAGACATCAATTTTTGAAACGTTAAGAACTAAATAAATACGTCGGGTGGAGGATCGTGTGATAATTTTACGGAAAAAGAAAGATTGGTATTATGTCGGTATCGTAAATTGCGACGGCAAAACCGGAAATTCGGCTCGGCACGAGATAATCAAAAACGGCTTTTTTGACATTTGTAACAGTATCGCTGTCAGGTCATTGATTAAACCGCCCCTCGCCGCCAAACGCAGCGCTCCCAGCCCGGCAGACTGATGGACGGGTATTCAATGGATCATCGACAACCTATTAAGACATATTCTGTCCGTTTACAAATAGTACAAATTTCTGTGACGCTAGCTCTCGGGGTATTAGAGTATATTCATTTCCATCCCTGAGAAAAGGTGACATCCACCCCGAAACAA
This sequence comes from Stenurella melanura, assembly GCA_963583905.1. Lineage (NCBI taxonomy): Eukaryota > Metazoa > Arthropoda > Insecta > Coleoptera > Cerambycidae > Stenurella > Stenurella melanura. The sequence goes on from OY757310.1 coordinate 189,433,594, forward strand.
TATAAATTTTGCCATTCGGGATGTGTCTAATTTTGAATAATATTAACAAACACACATTTAAAAAAATATATCAAAATCGGTAATTTTTAGTTCCATGACCAACTCTGATCTATTGATATCACGGCAGAAAAATGATGGTCTAATTACTGGTATAGAGAATTTTTATTCTTTTTGTGTGGCTGTACTATTAGTACTACTCTTCGCAATGAAGAAACAGTGAGGTAACTGACAGAGACCCAGATTTAATAAACATCCTTGTTGCACATACTTTTCCCTATTATATCTGTACTTCTTTAGTCCAGGAGCATCTGCATATTTTCCTTGGTTTTTCGAAGTATTAGTTAGTGGAGGTCTTAAAAAGCTACAAGCATTCCTTTAGGATTGCAACTTGGTAAATGTGAATAATTTAATTTCATTGGCCCTAACTAGATTAATAGAGTTATAAATTGTACATCTGGATATGTTTTGGCCAATATCCTAAATTATTAATTTCAACATTAATTTGTTTATCAACGAGATACATATAAACAGCGTATACGTTTTGCTGGATTTAAATTAATTTTGGCTTTTAATTTGAAGCATAATTATGTAATTGCTTGTTACGAACTACATCAAACTACAAAATAGCAATTATAATTATTGCCTCAATTCGAATTTTTAATATGATTAAAAGTAATTTGAATCACAAAGGCAAACTTTACTATAAACTCGCTAACTTTAAAATTCATTTAACAAAGTTGGTCACTGTAGTTAAATATCTTCAGATTATATGAACTAATAGTTGACAGGAACTAACAGTAATTTAATTATGTTTGATGAGGTTTACTTAAGGTCTATTAAAGTTTTCTATAAGGCATCCAAAGTTCAGAGTCATAATATTTTAGTAATTGTATTAATAGCGATTTGCCTTTTTAGTTCCCCTTAAAATGCACTAGAGAAGAATTCGGTACTGAAGATGAAAGGTGAACAAACTAGGACATCCTTCATTGAAGCTTATTTTGTCTGCAATAACAACAAGAGGAAAAGACAAGTAGATAATATACATTGACTTTACTAAAGGGTATCGTACAGTTAGAGAGGCTTAAAATTGCTAAATTTTCTATAGAAACTATTAATCTTATTATATCGAATACGAAAGTTAAAAGTTAAGAATACAACCATAAGAAATTAGCATATAAGACGACTTGCAGATGGCGTTAAATGAGGCCTTGCATTAAGGAATACAAAAACCAATAACAGTGGATTCTACTCGCGTCTGGCGTTGTTGTTATAGTATTTACAAACTCAAGTGAAAGAGCACGGAACTACAGGAACTTACGGGGTGTTGTCCATATATCGCTTCACATTGAATGAGAGAGCACAGAATTTTAGAGATTTATATTCACCACTCCACGTGGACTTGTTCCGCCTGTCACATAGAAATATAGGTGGGATTAGACGCTTAGCGAATTTGATTTGTCAACACTAACCTTGTTCAGAGTTTTTGCATGCCATAATATATAAAACAAAAAATACGTATGAACTATTTGTATCGTATGATCTGTACGAGGCAGTGCAGTACAGCCAGGCAGCGTTATAAACTACTTAATTCTAGTGATTATTTGAACAAATTATTAGTTTTATTACTGTGTTTGAGTGATTGATTTGATTATTGAATTATTTGAGAAGTGGGCAAAGGAACAGCTGTTACCAAATATCCCACCAAATTCTATAATTGTCAATGACAATGCGTCATACCATTCGCGGCAACGCACAAAAACTCCGGCGATGTCATTGAATTTATGAAAAGTACAGGCTTGGAAATATCAGAAAAAAACACAAAAAGAACTTTATTAGAACTGATTCGAAAGCAAAATTTTAAAAAGAAATGTGCCGTTGAAAACATTTTTGAAGCACACGATCATACTATTTTACGTCTGCCTCCATATTATTGCGTTTTCAACTCCATTGAAATGCTGTGGGCTGATGTAAAAACAGGACTACGTCAATATAATCGATCCCCACAATTAAGTGAGTCTATTTTAAAGAATATAAAGATAATAGTAGACGAAATAGGCAAAAGCAATATATAGAGGAAGTGTTTATCTCATGTGATAAAAAAGGAAAATGAATATTCTATATTACCACCCATTAATCCAATTATTATTATTGTACCGATTCAAGTTCTGAAAACTCGGATAGTGACAAATGAAATATTGTTTATTTAAAGTTCATAGACAAAGTTTTTTTGAAATTTAACGTCGACTTATTTCTGCTACTGAGATCAATTACCGATGCCAGGAAACGAGTGCCCCCTTTAACATTTTGCCGAGTCTTTCCTTTATAGAATAGTAGAAATATTCTACCTGCCTAACATCATAATACTGCAAAGTGCATAGTATCATGGCCTAACATTTAATAAACAAGACAGTCGCTGCTTTACACCCCTTCGGAAGGATTATGTATCATCTATGCAACTCCCGCCTAAGATTACATAACTTCGCCGCTAGAAGATAGAACGAGATGTAGGTCACTAGACAATAGACCTAAGCTTAATATATTATTTATGTGACTTATCAAAGGGTGATAAACATATTTTATCATTAATCACTTCTATTGAACAAAGGTATTATAGAAATTCCTTTCTTTAACAATTAAAATATAATTATTTAGTATTTAAAGTAGTTTTACATTTCTACCGTCGCCGCCTGTGTCCCATAAAGGAGATGCCGATTTTACTCCGAGTTTTCGTTTTTATGCTGTCCCAATTGAGATCATGCATACTTTACCAGTCGACGTGGTATGGTCGACTAGAGATAACGCAACTCATTTTTTAGGTCGCAGCGCCTATATGTTCCTTCTAACGAAGGAAAGTTTGAAAATAAAATTTTGCATGTAACATATCTTTCTGTCGTTTGAAAATTGTGAATTTTCACCATAAAAAATACATATCGGTGAATTCGCCAGAACGACATATCTGTACCATGACACGCTACGCGAGCAAAAGAAAGTTATCAATTTTTATGGACGAAAAATTAAATGCCAAAGAGCTCAGTTTGTACCATTTTAACCCCTAAAAACCCGGAGACAAATTAAAAAATTGGTGAAAAGGTGAAAATGGCATGTCAAGGGCTATAACTTGGCATACGTATTGACTAAGGACTATATAATAAGACTTTCATAACGCCAGAAAGATACATCACTCCCCCCTTTTTTGCAACCTCCAAAGATTCCAATTTTCAGGCAAGAAATTGACAATTCTTTTTGGCAGGCTTAATGAATAAATGAAATATCTCCGAAAGTTCTTGGTATCGCTGATTATGAACCTGATGTTAAAATTTAAAACCCCTTCTTTGTTATATAAACAAAGTTTAATAAACAAACTCCATATTTCGGATAGAATTTGTGAAATGAGGTGAAAACTCTTACTCGGGGGTTTCTTTGAATCGCTGATCATGATTTGAAGTATAAAATAAAAAATTGCAACTTTTTATTATTAAATAAACAATATCATGCATTTATGGAGTATGTTTTTGTCGTTATAACACCTCGCAAATGCACCAAAAGTTTTTGGCAATGATTTTTTATTATTCTTAATACTGAAAAAAATTGATAAAAGGAAAATTATGTGATATTTATGTCTCTCACCTGCTTAGAGCCGTCTGGCACACATTTTCTAACATTTCGGGCAGTGATAATTTAGCATGACTAAAAAAAATCGCATTGTAAAAAGTACCACTTAAGGATGGTCTGGCACCAGTGCGCGACTAATTGCAAATAGAAGTCGTTATTTCCTATTTATAATCTGGATTTCTTCAGATCTTTTCTTTTTGATTCATTAAAGATTTCTAAAATTCTTTATATACATAAAACAGATGTTTAGATGACCTTAGAATTTAAATATAGTCCTTAAGATCTGACCTAGATCTCTAAATTAGTTAAACTTACTTATTTTTCGCAATAACAGAACTCAGAGTTACATATTAATTTAGCAAATTAACAAGGTATTATCAGAGGAACCGTATTAACACTGACCATATTAGCATTGCTATTGGTCCTGTAATCCATGCTAGAACAATAATTTCGGTAATAGTCATTGGAGGACACTACAGTACATCGAGTTAATTATTCCCTATAGAATGTTTACATGCAATCGACTACAATGGAACGAACTTCTAAATATCTCAGACACTATAGCACACGAGCTTTAATTGAGTATATCTGCGGATAATTGTATGCATACTGAGTCGATATTAAATCTAAGACGAATAAATTGAGTATATATACCTACCTCTATTTTCTACTTGAGAGAAAACAAAAGTTTAATCGTGGTCTCTTGCATTGGATGATTAAGTTTCGAGGTTATCCCAAGTTATTTTAAACAAAAATCTAAAATTAATCCGTTTTCTGGAAAGAAGAGCAGTCACTTAATATTTCTAATTAAATTTGAATTAGTTAAGACTTGTTGTGCACCTTAAAGAAAGGATATTTTGTGCAAATATAAATATTAGCACTGCCAGGGCGACGTTGGAACTTTCATTAATTCAAAAGAGAATGGAGAAGAATATAATTACGTTCGTTTCCATTTAATATAAAATAAAGTTTAAAAACAGAGTAATAAAACGTGTTTCATTTATTCTTTCATTTTCGCTAATATATGCGGAGTAACCCTTGAAAGTCGACTTGAACAGATAAGATCTGCTTATTTGCTGAGAGATTGTTTATACTTTAATTCAGAAAATGGCAATTTCTCAGTTTACAATCAGAACAGATGTGACACAAGAAAATAATGTCACGAAAACTAAAATAGTTCCCAAGACGAATAGTGGAAAGTAGAAATGGAAACTGAAGAGCACAGCATTCAATAAATAATGCCCTTGCAAAAAAAAAAGATGTACATAGAACGGTTCTCGGTTCTCTCGTGAAATAAGAATGGTGTTGATGGCGTTACGAGCCAATGCACTAACGCCTTTTTTCTTGAGCTTCGGTACAAAAACTTCGATAATATTTGAAGAAATAACGGATCGTAATAAAGCAAAAAAATCGGTAAAGGCATTTACACAGAACTTCCCACTTTGTTCATACAGGATGATCACTCTAAAAAATTATTAATTGAGAAATAACATGAGAATAATAATCGCAATGTAGTTAGCCTTATTATTACACAGAAAACCCGATAACATGTTTGAAAAAAAGACTTTTTTTGTTTAATTTCCAAAAATTTTTATTGTTGAAATAGGTTTAGAATGTATTGAAACGTGGAAATTTCAAATTTGAAGAAAAAACATTTTCTCTATTGCAATGGTAAAAATTAAAAAAAAATCTTTTAAAATTTTCAAAACAAATCTTTCTATTGAAATATGTTTAGAATGTCATGAAATTTTAAAAGTGAGCAAAACATTTTTTTTTCGGTCATGCATTTTATAAAATACAATTTTTTTTAATTTTCAAAAAAAAATATTTTTTGAAACATTATGTTTAAAATGTCACGAAAGAAATTCTAAATTTGGAGATAAAAAAATGTCTCCATCATCTATTCTATCGTACTAGTGGTAAAAAATTAAAAAAAAATATTTTCTAAAATTTTCAAAAGAAATCTTTCTTTTGAAATATGTTTAGACTGTCATGAAACGAGGAAATTTTAATTTTGAGCAAAAAGAAATTTTTTTCGGTCATGAATTTAAAAAAAAACTCAAAATTTTTCTTTAATTTTCAATTTTTTTTTAAATATCTTTAGAATCTCACAAAACGTGGAAATTTGAGCATCCATTTTATATAAAAATTTCAAAATTTAGTTTTTTAATTTAAATTTTTATTAATGGGTCTAGAATGTCTCGAAACGTAGAAAATTTTAAATTTGAGCGAAAAAGAGTTGATGCACCAACAGACCTACAGACAGACAGACCGACAGACAGACAGACAGACAGACAGGCAGGCAGGCAGACAGACAGGCAGACAGACTGACGAAATTTAAAAATCTATATTTTCGTAATCTACACGATCTGAAACGCGAAAACCCAAAGAAATCTCGGAGGGTACACCGAGAGTACGTACACCGAATTTCAAGGTTCTGTACTCTTACCAGCTCGCTTTACTTATTTTCCCTTATTACCTCCCATTTAACCCCCAACCCTTCATCAGAATAAACCCAAACTAAATCTAGTTGATGATTTCATTATAATATACCGGGTGAGTCACGAATTGCGCTCGCCCCGATATTTCCTAAAATATTTGGAATAGAAAATTGAAATTTGGAGGCCTTATTACACGACCGGGAATGCCCACAACTTTCGATTTTTAAATGGAATACCCTCTATATTTTTACATTTTTGGAATCTAGAGGAAATTTTGAATACAACACATTCATTTTGGTCACTATTTGATAAACATCTAAAATTTTATTAAAAAATCTATTTCTGAACCCAGAGTGCTGTGGTGCCCAAAATATATTTTAGTTTGTGTGCTACGTTACTATAAAAATAAAAAGAGCAATATGATTGCATTACTTAATTCTTTAGCGGCGTTAAAAATTTTTAAATGTGATTTTTACCCACTAACTCAGTTTTTTTAAATGGGAATTTAATCGTTCACCAACATTTTTAAATACCTCATTTTCATACGAATCTAATGATACCAAAATTTTGAAAATCCGCCCAGAAATATTTGAGATTTCAGCCAAAATACAATGCAACCAAGCTTTTAAAAACATGCGGCTAATAGATAATAGATTAGTGGGCTTTGGAAACTAAAATGGCACATTTCTGTGTAAATATGGTAACCTAATAACATTGGAAAAATCATAGTAGCCATTGAATGTAATAAAACAATATCAGCTGTCAGACAGACTCGTGTAGTTATAGGCAATCTTGAGCTATCAAACATTTAATAATTGTGAGCGCAAAGAACGTTACAATTAAGTTTAGCATAGGTATGTGGAGGTAAACACAATTACATCCACAAGGACATTTGCAATAGAATGCGACATCAGTTCGGTTTTCAGAGTTTTATTTAAATGAACATAAATATCGGGCCTATAAATAAATAAAAATCAATGCCGTTTGAACAATTAAACTTAAACTAGGTAACAGTAGGTATCTTTAAAATAATTAATATAATTAATTCATAAATTGACATTTATATATATTGTTCAAAATGTCCACCATTTTTTTCTATACACAATTCGGCTCTGCGTACAGTTGCTTGAATGGCTCTACGCAATTCGGCCGGCGTTATTTCATTAAGAGCCCGTACAACTTTATTTTGCAGCTCTTCACGGGTATTTGAAGAAGTTTTATAAACTTTATTTTTGAGAGTGTTAAGTCAGGTGATCTAGGAGGCCATCTGATATGACCTTGATTTGCGATAAGGCGTTCAACATGCAAGTTGTTTAAATATTCCATCACTCTTCTGGAATTATGTGGGGAAGCACCATCTTGTTGGAAAAACAAATTTTGTAAATAGGCAAGAGGAAGTAAGTCAAGAAATTCTGCTGTCTGGTTTTATAAAAAGAATCAATATCGTTCGCCAGTAACTGTTCCATCAAAAAATATGGGTCCAATTATTCGACCTCCAAGTACTCCAAGCCAACAGTTAAACCCAAATCTTTCCTGAATATTCCCCGCCCTACCAACCTCGGATTTTCTTGAGCCCAGTACCTAGTATTATTTCTGTTAAACATACCTTGGTTCGTAAATCTACTTTCATCTGAAAATAAAATATGAAAAGGAAAACCTGGGTTTTGTTGTACTGCATTTAAGAACCAGTTGCAATATACTAGCCTATTGTCGTTATCATCTCCCTAAAGATGTTGGTGTATTTAGTATTTATAAGACCGAAACTTATGTTTCTTTAAAATTCTGCAAACCGAAGAATGACTAATGTCGCATTCCATTGACAATTCCCTTGTTGATGTTGTTGGGTGTACCATCACAAATCCTAATACATCAATTTCTTTGTCCTCACTTACAATAAATGTTTGATGGTCATCTTGTTGATTGGGTTCGTTTCTTAATTCTTGTTCCACTCTGGCAAACAAGTGTCTGCTTGGATGACGTCTGTTGGGATATCGTTGCTGATGCAGTTCTGCAGCTGCAGTTGAATTTTTCAGACGCTCTCCATATATCAGTAACATATCGACCTTTTCATTTCGACTAAAATTATTCATTTTCTTTAATTTTTACTCAAAGAGATTTCCGGAACGCATTATTTTGTATCTGTCTGACAGCTGATATTGTTTTATTACATTCAATGGCTACAATGATTTTTTCAATGTTATTAGGTTACCAGATTTACACAGAAATGTGCCATTTTAGTTTCCAAAGCCCACTAATCTATTATCTATTAGCCGCATGTTTCTAAAAGCTTGGTTGCATTGTATTTTGGCTGAAATCTCAAATATTTCTGAGCGGATTTTCAAAATTTTGGTATCATTAGATTCGTATGAAAATGAGGTATTTAAAAATGTTGGTGAACGATTAAATTCCCATTTAAAAAAACCGAGTTAGTGGGTAAAAATCACATTTAAAAATTAAACGCCTCTAAAGAATTAAGTAATGCAATCATATTGCTCTTTTTATTTTTATAGTAACGTAGCACACAAACTAAAATATATTTTGGGCACCACAGCACTCTGGATTCAGAAATAGATTTTTAATAAAATTTTTAATGTTTATCAAAAAGTGACCAAAACGGATGTATTATATTCAAAATTTCCTCTAGATTCCAAAAATGTAAAAATATATAGGGTGTTCCATTTAAGAATCGAAAGTTGTGGGCATTTCCGGTCAAACCGGATGTGCACCAAACTTGATTTTTTATTGAAAAGATGGCATTTTAGTCGTGTAATAAGGCCTCCAAATTTCAATTTTTTATTCCAAATATTTTAGGAAATATCGGGGCGAGCGCAATTCGTGACTCACCCGGTATGCGTGTACCAAATTTCAAGTAAATATCTCAATTTTATTTTATCATCCCCTTTAATAATGGAATGGGGGGTGGTGGGGGGATGAAAAATATTATTAAAAATTTTGAGGCCTTGGCTTGTAGTACACACATCAAATTTCAAGTTTCTGTACTCTTACCAGCTGTCTTTACAGGTTTCCCCCTTTTTACCCCCCAACCCTTCACCGGATAACTTCAAAAAACAATCCAGTTCCAGATCTCATTATAATATATACGTGTACAAAATTTCAAGTCAATATCTTAAACCGGTCCGGAGAAAACGTGCGGACAAAAAAAAAGTTACAGACAGACAGAAATTTTTTCGCTCAACTTTAAAATCTCGACGTTTCACGACATTTCTAAGAAAAAAATTCGAAATATTTATAAATTTTTTAACTTGACACTGATTTTCATTGGAGAAATTCAAAATTTATTTAGTTAAAATACGTTTTTAGATGAAAATTATAAAGAATTGGGAACGAAAATCCCGTTAGAGGGTTTGATAGAGAATTTCATTGCGAACATTTAAAAAAATGAGTATCTTAAAGTCATTAATTTTACGATCAATAAGTAGATTTGGGTGGAACACTACAGTTTTGCCCCACCGTCCCACCGCCCAGCTGCAAGTAATACTCTTTTACTTTGTTATTACAGCCTGGAAATTGTGAAAAATAAAGTAGTATTACATATTTTCGCCGTTACTTTTGCTTGTTAAGCAGCAAGTTGGAGAATTGAGATTAATAGTCTATTAGAGAAATTTAATATCCATGCGCCTATTCAAGAACGTTCAATAAACGTAAAGAGATGAGTAAGAGTTGAGAAGTTTCACCATGGAAATAAGCTAGAAAGGAAGCGTTTACATAACGAGAATATAACACATTGTCAAGCCAATATGGCTGGTTTAAATGGATAATACAATCAAGACTAGTCGACATGTATGCCAGCCGGCGTTTGAATATTCATAACGCGATATTGTAAGTATAATCCAACGGTGGAGGTTTTCGCTAGGTAAAAACGTACCACAATTCCATATAATTTCGCAAAAATAACAGAAAAACACCGAACGATCTTTGCATATCGAGGCATGACATGAATAAATATTAAATATGAAAAGCTGAAATTTTCAGCTTATTGTAGGTGTATATTAAATTTATCTTTTAATCTCATTCGATGACTGTTACGTAACAAAGCAAATCCAACCCCTAGTAGTGGCTAAATATTCGTCAAACAGTTCATTTACATTTGAAATATTTATAATTCGGCTTGTTATAATAACGGGCGTATAAAAGAATGACGCCAAGTAGGCCATGCAAATGAAAACGTAGAGGTTAGATTGATGTGTTAGTTAAGCCGCCAGTATCAATGTCACCGTTACTGTCAGATTACCACAGTCAAATTAATGTAATAATTAGAAAATAATGTAATTCATACAAGGGTAAATTTTGATTATCTATTCTTTAGCAGTGCATGAATAATTTAAATGAAATACTAAACTTCTCCATAATTCTTCGCCCCGTCCGCCATTTTGGAAAAATGACGGCCACTTTTATTAAATAATTAATAACTAACTTCGTTAGACTGCGTCTAATAAAGAAATCTTGAAACAGTGATGTAATTGGGAAGTAGATTTTTAAAAACATTTTTTATTCTATACATGTAAATGAGTCGACAAAATTAGCAATATCGGACTACGCCTTCGCGAGAAAAGCGCATAAAAATGCATTTTTGATGCATTTCGAGTGCACCGCTACACTATTTTTTAATTGTTTCCGGCTCCATTGGTCGTAGAAAAATAAAAATAAAAACTAAAATACTTGTAAATGAATAGGCTATCGAGCTATTGGGGTATAGTTACATTAAAAGTACATTCTAAGCTCAAAAAATACGTGATTAAATTTAAAAAATATATATATATATCATTTTTACGGCCACAATAGAACATTTTCGAACAAAATTAAAACTCTTGTCATTTAACGACAATTTGTCACGAAAATCTTCAATTGTTGCCGTGAAAATCAATTCCTTTTTGAAATTTAATCACATATTTACATTATAAATATACATATTTTCAATTAGAAACCATCGGTATACGAGGATGTCATCTAAGTTGCATTAACTCCTATATGGAAAATCCGAAATTAGTAGTAACATGTAATGAGTGTCTATCGAATATCCAAGATGTAACCCGGGGGGGTTCCCAAGGCTCAATATTAGGCCCTCTGTTATTTCTGAAATATATTAACGACCTGCCAAATTACATTCAACATGGTGTGTTACCACGATGTATGGAGATGATACCACTGCTTCGGTATCAGCTGTCACATAGGAGGAACTGTATCATAAAATTTATGTTACACTTGACGATGTACACGCACGGTGCCAGAGAAATAGGCTAATTTTGAATGATGAAAAAAATGATTTTATAAATTTTAATTTTAGACGAGCATTAACGTCTAGTGATAACATAACTTTTACTGAATAAATAAAATTTCTTGGCAGCTACATAGACAGCAGATTAACATGAGAATTGCATATAGATCACATTTGTAAATTGCTAAATGAAGCGTACTTTGCTGTATTACAGCTACGCCAATATTCTGGACTATGATGACGGTCTCGGATGATTAGGGGTCGAGCTTGAGCTCTTTGCCCCAATCATTGCTGTAGACCTGGACCGGCCTCGTAAAGGGTGGGCCCGTTTTTTACGATTACCCACCCTACAAATGCAGACGGTGTAGGCGAAGTTAGCAGACCTCCCCTGATCCTGGCTGTTGGACCCTGCCAGCTGCGTCGTCTCTTCTGGCGCTCTTCTGTCTTTAGTTTCTTTCTTCGCTGGCATGTCGGTTTTACAGCTAAAAGATACAATGTACTTAATTAGTTGTGACGTCACAAGTTAGGCAACCTCTATATACTAGTGTCATGACACACGGGTTGCCTGCCAAGCACACTGGAACTTTAGCCTTAATGCATATGTTTATAAGGCGACATTTTCGAGGATAGAAACATAGCATAGAACTTTATTTTATTTCTCCTCTGGAAGAAATATTTAAGGACTTCGAATACCTATTTTACATTCAAAAAATATGTTAAAATGTATATATCTATGTATGAATTATAAAAACTTTATTTTAATTTTTGTTTACAGTTTTTGTAATACTTGTGTATGTTTACCGATACCTTGTCCATGTAATATGATCTGAAACTGAAATCTCTTAAATATTTCTTACACGGGAGAAATAAAATAAAATTGTATGCTATGTTTCTATCCCCGAAAATGTCGCCTTGCATGCATGCATTAAGGGTCAAATTTCAGTATACTTGGCAGGCAACCCGTGTGTCATGACACTAGTATATAGGGGTTGCATAATTATGTGACGTCACACTAATTGAGTCCATTACCCGGACGGGTCTCTTCAGCATATACTATGGTTTAGCTTATTCACATCTGTCATTGAATATATTAACCTGGGGACGCTCAACTCATATACAACGAGTTCAATATAAATAATAGAGCTATCTGTAAGGCATTGTTTAAAAAAAATATACAATATATTTACAGTCCCTAGCATCTATATTTACAAATGTCTGGTATTTACAAAACTTAACTGGTGTACATTCTCCACCTCTGGAGATAATCATATGTATAATACAAGACATAAAGATCTGCTGGTAATCCCAGTGCATAAAACAGCGACATTTCAAAATTCACTACACTATAATTGTATTATTTTATTTAAAACTATGAGACAATTAAACTTATCTTCATTTAAAAAAGAAATAAAAAAACTTTTAATAACAAATGCCTTTTATAGTGTTGATGAATTCTTAAATAGATAAAAATTTTGTTTTTTTTTATTTTCCCGTCTATTTTCCTATATCTTTACATTAAAACAGATTTTATATGAGATTTGTTTTCTTTATACGTATTATACATATTATACATTCTTTTGTTATTGTACACTTTTTTGTATTTATGAGTTTTATATTTGTATGTGTTTTATGTGCCTTATTTTAACTTTATTACTATAACGAAACATAAATTAATTATGTTTCTAATTTGAATGAATTGGCTTTAGTAAATATTGTTTTATTGACGTGCCAAATGTACATAATACTTGTATCAAAAATTGGTTAAATAAATTCTATTCTATTTCCAAAGTTGGAACTACTAAAGCACTATAAATTAATAAAAATAACTTAAAATCTAATGACTGTGTCTCCAGGCTAGCAAGATGAAGATTTAATAATAATCTTTGTGCCCAGGCAGACAAGTCCTTTATTGTTTATTTTAATAAGCAGCCTGTGTCATTCAGATGATCTGGAGGCGTCTACAGGGTGAACTGCTAACAGTATAAATATTTTTAAAATTAATAGCCTAATTTTAGGTATTTATTTAAGATCAAACATCCAAGATGGGTCCAAGTTGTTACCAGTATTAAGAAGAAAAAAAAACGAAGAAATATGAAAAGGGATTAAGAAAGGTAAATAAAAATTATCAAATATAATTTCACCGTTACGCGCCGGTTGATAAGTTAACTTTATTACATAATATCGATATTTGTGTGTTTCTGTAGTTGAGTGAAAGAGCGTAGGTCCTCATACCCTGAGGATTAGCGAACTCTGCGTATTGATAGGTGTATTATTAAATGATTGCATTTTGTAAATATGTACTATTTCAATATCTATCAGTAAAAGCAATTATTATTATTATTATTATTATTATTATTATTATTATTATTATTGTTATTTAAGTCAGTTAAGAATACGTTTTATTACATTATTCATTCAGTTTATCTTTATGTGTAAAAGAATTTAATAATAAAATGTAAATGCACGTTGTTTTTTAAACACAGATTACTCCAGAACGGTTTGGTTTACCGAAATGCAATAAGAATACTTAAAAAAAAAATTAAAAAATTATGAGGAGAATACTGGCAATCGCCCCCTAAAACTACACCTTAAACAGAAGAGAGGTTTTGACTGATATCATGTAAACTAGTGTCCAGGTGCCCTATGACTAAGTTTAAATTATGAATTTGAAATTTTAAGCGAGTCGAAAGGTATTACAGAAAAACTGAAATTTATTGTCCCCATTTTAAGGGGTATATCTCCTTTATTATTCAACTTCGAAAACCATTATTCTTCGATCTACTATCAGCCTCAGAAATATCGGGAGACAATTCTGGATCACCCTAGTACATAAGAGTTTACAAACAGGCGTTGTATTGGGTGTTCCAGCCCATAGGGACCTCTTGTAACTTTTGAACCCACCAATGGATCATTTTCAGGTGTAGTGATATAAAATAAAATTTCCAATTATGTGATATATAAAACCAAAATGGTTGACTTCCGGTTTAGATGCAATTTACATAAAAATAAAAGTTTTAAATAGGACAACCTATATACTCTCTAAAAAAATGTATATAGACTAAGTTTTTTCAAGCTTCTGAAAATTTGAATATGTCCATAAGTTGTTTGACTAACTCATTTCTATCTAGGTATGTATATACATAGCCACTTTGCGTTCGCGATATATAATTTGGCAGGTGGTAAACATGCAAGAACAGTTTATTTCATGTCACCTATTATTGTTATCCTGCTTAAAGCACGAGGGAGAAGGTACGACGCAAAAATAAACAACCTTTAGAAATTCACATAAAAAATTAAAGTAAAAAAATATAAATAACAATTTGACATTCAAAACATATAAACTGACATCGATACATTCACGCATCGACAGTTATAAAAAAGTAATTTGTTTATCATTTTGATTTATTTGCACCTCTACCGAAAAAACGTTTTCAATAAAAAAGCTATCACTGTTTATTTTATAGCCTACCTGAATTCCATTTTATTGTGATTCCGTTCCCATTTCAACAGTACGTTACATCGTTGGCACCTATCTAATATTAGTTTTTATATTTATTGTGAAAACATTGCAATTGTCCAACACAGTACGTATGTTTTCCAATTAAAAATACTGACAAGCAAGATGTTTTTTATACTTGCTGTAATTATTTAGGAAGTTGAAAATAAGGTCTTATACTGGCTTTTTACCACTGATTATCGCAAAAAGCAGTCCCGAAAGATATTGACGACTTATTTGATTTTTTGTTCACGAAGATAACAATTTCTGCACGCATATTGCACAAATTAAAATACTCGACGTGCATTTCGCCAACCATGTTGGCCATCAAGAGGCAATGCCAATTTCAGCAGTTATAAAAATAGAAGAACTTGACAGCGCCATGCCATGCCTCGACTTGTTGAGCCAATATCGTTTCTATGTAGTTTTTAAGATGGAGCAATTACTAAGATCAGTGCAGAAGGGGTTAAAAGCGCCAAATGAAGAGATATCTCCCTAATAATGAAATGTTACCCAAGAATATTCTTCAACAATCCTGTAGTATAACATCACCCAAATTGCAAGAAACCTCTTATTGTTACCATAATTCTAGAAAAATTGTATTTAGCTGTTTTTTACAAACTGGGTGATGTTACTTAACTTAAAATACCTGTAAATTATACATAAATAAATACTACAGGGTTGCTAAAGAACATCTTTGGCTAAAATTTGATTATTAGGGAGATATCTCTTCATTTGGCCCTTTTACCAACATCCCCACTGATCTTAGGAATTGCTCCCTCTTAGGAGGGGTAAAATGTTTGAGACAAGTTAGTTATTAATTCACGTTTCATAACAGAACTGGCTAAGTTGGAGCAAACCAGATTTCTACCATAACTGAACACTTTTTTTGAGCATTTAACTTACCGCACTACTGTCAAAATTATTGTGCACTTACCTGAAACAAACAAGACAAAAATTAATAATAATTTAACCAAAAACACAGTATAATATTATTTACTATATACCGTACATTAACCAACACGTTTAGATTTTGTAATCAACATGTTGGCATTTTGTTGATAGATATTAAGGAACGAAAAACAATTTATAAAAACTGTCTTATTAAATAATCAATATCCTGAGAGTTTTGTTGAACATTGGTAGTAGAGAGAATATACTATCACAACCTGAGGTATTTAGGTCAATGGCAGTAATTCCATATATAAATGGTCTATCGGATAAATTACGAAAAATTGGGAATAGGTTTTCCGTACGAACGGTATTTCAAACGGACTCCACGCTAAGATCGGTTTTATTAAAAACCAAACCTCTAAATATTGTTCAAGATTCAAAAAATTGTGTTTATAGTGTTCCGTGTGAGTGCGGAAAACATTACGTAGGTGAATCATCTAGACCTTTCAACGTAAGGCTTGGTGAACATAGAAATTACGCTAGAAGGGGAGAATTGGAAAAATCCAAAATTTGTGAATACGCGTGGGATAATAATCACAAGATTAAATGGGACTCGGCGAAGATTTTGGAAAAGGAGAGCAACTGAACAAAAAGAAAAAAGAAAAAAAAGAATCCGCGATTATTTTATTAAACGAGGATAGATGTGTTTCGAATTATTCAATAGATTTTTGTACTAGTTGGTTGCCCATCCTTAGAGACGAGGTAATTAAAAATAAGATAAATATAATTTAATGTCTCACGTGACTATGGAAATACATAAACAAAGAACTGTCATGGTTGACGGCCAAAAAAGTTTTGAGAACGGAAGTAGATTCTCTTCCGAAACGTTAACGACCTACAGCTTTCATTTAATGTCTCACGTGACTATGGAAATACATAAACAAAGAACTGTCATGGTTGACGGCCAAAAAAGTTTTGAAAACGGAAGTAGATTCTCTTCCGAAACGTTAACGACCTACAGCTTTCATTTTCAGTTTTTAGTTTATTACATTGTTCCAGTTTATATATTTTTAGGTGTGAGACTTTTTGAAAAAGTCAAGTATTCAAGAACCAACCTCTGTCTGATCCAGTTGGCGCAGAGGTTTTTTCATTAAAATTTTTAAATACCTTTCAGTGGCAAAATACCCAATAAAAAGTAAGAAAAATAAAAGTAAGGAAATAAAAAGATTTACAAGGTGTCTCTAAAAGGTATGTAAAAACACTACCAAATAATCCTGAGACTAAAATAAGACAATTGAACTAGTCCTTTACCTTTAGTCAGAGGCGTCCGATTTTAGGATGGTAGAAGGGGGTTGATTTTTGAAAATCGACCCCCCTTTTCTATTCTGGAATCAGACGCATGCGGCTAAAATCAAATGTGGTTACGTCTGAAAACTCATTTTATATACTCACCACCAAAATTTCGGATATCATTGAGCGAGATATGAGGGTGGCTTCTTGAAAAGTGGGACACACTGTGTAAGTTTTTTTTAATTAAAAGATTGCTTTTGGTGATGTGGGTTAATATAAATTTGGAACGCGAATATCTCAATTTTATTTTATCAACCCTTTTAATTATGGAGTGGGGGTGGTGAGAGGAGTTGAAAAATATTATAAAAAAATCTGAGGTCTTGGCTTCTAGTACATATACCAAATTTCAAGTTTCTGTACTTTCATCGCTTTACTTATTTCCCCCTATTTAACCCCCAACCCTTCAACGGAATCATCTCAAAATTATCTAATTGCAGATGTTATTATATTACATACAGAGTGACCCATTTAAAAGCGAGGCACCTTTCTAAAATTTGTATTTGTAGACCGATTTAAATGATTTTTCTTTTGAAATATTGCCAATAATGAATAACTGATGGTTATACATTTTTAAATTTAACTGATAACGATCTAATGGAGCATTGCAAACAAAAACAATTTTAATAAAATTTGAGGCTTTGGCTTTTACCACATACGTTAAAAATGAAGTTTCTAGCTTGCTCTAGTTATTTTCCTCTATTGACAACCCTTCCCACCTCCCACCCCTTCAACGGAATCATCTCAATTAGATGTAATTACAATACATACATGTACTAACTTTCAAGTGAATATCTCAATTTTATGTTATCAATCCCTTTAATAATGGGGTGGAGGTGGTGAGGGTGGGGGATTGAAAAATATTAGAAAGAAATCTTGGGCCTTGGTTTCTAGTATATACACCAAATCCAAAATTTCTGTACTTATACCAGTTTGCTTTACTTATTTTCCCCTATTCACCCCTATTAAACCCCAACCCTTCATCGGAATCATCAAAATATAATCTAGTTCCAGATGTCATTATAACATATACGTATACTAAATTTCAGGTGAATATCTCCATTTTATTTTATCAACTTCTTTAATAATGGAGTGGGGGGTGGTGGGGGGATGGAAAATATTATAAAAAATTTTGACTCCTTGGCTTCTAGTACATACACCGAATTTCAAGTTTCTGTACTCTTACAAGCTTGCTTTACTTATTTCCCCCTATTTACCCCTATTTAACCCCCAACCCTTCACCGGATTTCCTCAAAAAACAATCCAGTTCCAGATCTCGTTATAATATATACGTGTACAAAATTTCAGGTCAATATATTAAACCGTTCCGGAGAAAGCGTGCGGACAAAAAAAAAAAGTTACAGACAGACAGACCGACAGACAGACAGAAAATTTTTTTTCGCTCAAATTTAAAATCTCGACGTTTCATGACATTCTAAACCTATTTCACGAATAAAAATTTTTGAAAATTTTTTTGCGATTACTATACTTCCAATCCACTACGTGGATGTGGAAGTAATATGTTACATTTGTCTACTTCCGCATGAAGCTACTTTACTAATTGTTATTATGACTAAAAAGTAACATGCCCAAATAGAAAATATTGTTTTATAATTCACAATTATATTTAATATGTTACTGGTACATTCCTCATGAATTGTTGACGTAGAAACAAAAAAAGCATTTCGTCGGACGCCCACAATGCATCTTTACCTAAACATCAAATGTGCAACATTCTAACAAATGATCTGTCAAAGCAGAGACACACGTCAAACAGGCGTGAAATATGCGAGTCAGAAATGAAGACGAAAAGTAAATAAGAGGTTTTGTTTAAAGTAAACCGTGCTGAGATGTAGAATGAAACTAGGGAATTTGTATTTGTTAGTAGTCGGCGCTGGGTGCTGTGAAATATCGTCGTAACGCCGCGCTGCCGACTCAATAGGAACTGCTCTCGCCCTGAACACGCATACAGAATATATTACGTACCCCGACTTGTAAATACCGGAAAAACTGAAAAACCCTCACAACTCATATACAGTGTATCCCTGCCGTCTGACGTCTCTGTAGTTGTTTACGAGCCAGCGCTATCTAAATAAAGCTGTAAGTGGAGGCTGCTAAATTATTTTTGCACGTTTCACTATGAGTCCTCTTTCACTCTACCAAACTATATATTCTCATTGCGGCTCATGCAGATATATTGTACGTGATTTAGTTTGGGACATATTAAAATATTTTTATTCGGTTTCGAAGACTCTCACGTATAATTTGAGGAACTTTATCTCCAGCTCTTCCCTCGAGATAATCCAAGTAAAAATAAAAGTTTTTACTGTGTTACTTGCTTTGTTGTTTGAGTGGGATTTCACAAATTTAAATATTTAAATGCAGTGTGGAATTATTTTTTTTTATGTAACAGAAATTATAATGACACCAGGTCAGGAAGAACTGTCATCGTCTTAAAGTCCACACTTCAAAATACAGTTTTCCTAGCTACATATGCATATAATCTCTGAAATTTTAATTAATTTATATATATTTTAATAGAAAAATATCTAATTTGTAAAAGAAAAAAGTTTTCCGGCATGACTAACAATCTTTTGGTTATAGTGGAGTCGATCTGGGTTTAAAAGTGACATTTTTTTGAATTTTTTCTTTTGTGATATTATAAAGTCGGACCTCCCGAAACTTGTGGTGACACGTGTGGGCGACTCACGGGTGGTAGAGGGGAGGAAATTTACATGTAAAGATACAGGAAATCAGTTTTTCGGACATAACGTCCTTAGTTTGATTCGGATCGAAAAATTCTATGGGGTAAAAATAACGGGATCACAAATGCGTGTAAACTGAATTTCGAGTCGTCGAAATCGGTCCAGCGGTTTTCGAGATATGGCAATTTGAAGGTGCGATTTTGTATACAGATTTTTCTCTGCGGCGTTAACGTACCGAGAGCTGTGTTCGCGTTCTTTGCGAGAAAGAAAGCGACTTAATATGAAAAAATTTTTGATCGTGAAAAACTGTTGAAAACTCGGAAAATATGGACGTCACAAAAAAATTACAAGACACCAAAATTTTAAAGAATATAATATCCTACACGTCTGAATTTTTTCAGATATTCAAATTACATGGTTTACAGATTTACATTTTCCGATAAAGGTCTCTTTTATTTATTTATTTTTATTTATTTATTTCATCAGCCCTCGTTTACAAAGATACATTGCATGAGTATTGTCAATATAAATTAAAGTTACAGTATATGTGTATAAAAGACATTGTAATACATTATAGTATATGAATTAGTATTTGATAAATAACACAAAGATAGTAATACACTAACTAAATAATTTTATCATAATGAGACACTGTAAGAAAAAACAATAAAATACAGGATAAAAAAGTATATAAGAAAATGTATAACCTAAGTATTTTGTACAGCGACTTTGAATTCGTCCAGTGTATATATTGTATTGATTATAAGAATCTTTTTAAGACTGTTTCTAAATTGTTTAGTCGAAGTTGCATTTTTTATATCCTCAGGAAGCATATTGTAATAGTGAATGCCAGCGTATTTTAGCGATCTTTCGAAAAAAATGTGCGAGTGTTTTGGTATCTATTAACTTTTTCTTTCTCTAGTATAGTATTTGTGATTATCTTCCTGTTTTTTATAGGCGTGTCTGTTTTTATAGACGAAAGTTAGTAACTTCAGAAGATATATGGAGGTGACCGTTAATATTTTATTTTGTTTGAATGCATCTCTACAGGTTTGTCTGTAGGGTATGTTAAATATCATTCTCATTATTCTCTTTTGTTGTATAAGAATTCTACTACATGATGACGATTGTTCCTAAGCAATAATATTATAGCTAATAGTAGGGTAGACTAGGGCATAATATACGGTTGTCAATAGCTTTTTGTGTAGACTATTTTTTAATGTTAATATAGCAAAGTATGATTTATTTAGTTTTTCGCATATTTTGTCTGTTTTCTGTCCAGTCAAGATGCTTATCTATAACAACTCCTAGAAAAGTCGTACTGTTTGTGAAGTCTAGGGTTTCCCCGTTAATATTTAAGAAATAATTATCTGGAGGTCTTAGTTTAGTATGAAACTGCATACATGCAGTTTTCCCGTAGTTAATGATGAGTCTATTTTCTCTGCAACGATTGTTGAAGTTCTGTATTGCATTATTAGCTTTTTCTTCAAGCTTTTGGGCGTTTGAATCCGATATAACTAACGTTGAGTCATCTGCATACATGAATAGTCTACCCTCTTTAATGTGAGAAGGCAGATCGTTTACATATAAGAGAAAGATTAATGGACCTAGTACTCCCCCTTGAGGGGTGCCAATGTCAATTTCAAATTCCTTAGAGATGATATTTTCCACTTTAACCATAAATTTCCTGTTTGTTAAATATGACAAAATCCATTTACTTACCGGTTCGCGTATGCCCAGTGCCTTTGTTTTTTGTTCTACGAATTTCGGTTCCACCGTGTCAAATGCGCGGCTTAGGTCGAAGAAAATACATATTACTTGTTCATTTTTATCAAGGTTTTCATTTACGTATTGAATAAGGTCGATGGTAGCTGTTTCCGTTGAGTGTTCCTCTCTGAAACCATGTTGATGTTCACTTAATATATTGTTTGTGTTTAAGAAGTTCATAATTCTTACTGCAATAGCTTTCTCCATGATTTTAGAGAAAACACTCAACAACGCTATGGGTCTGTAATTTTCTTCATTAAATGGGTCACCTTTTTTAAAAATGGGCACTAGACATGCGATTTTTAGTGGACATGGAAACTCTCCTGATAACACAGAACAGTTTATGATATCCGCTAAAGGTTGCGATAGTTCTAGGCTACATTTTTTTATAAGAGCAACTGGAATGTTATCATAGCCTGTTGATTTTTTATTAGGTAATGCTCGGATAATCTCTTGAATTTCTTGTGCGGTAACCGGTTCGAAAAACATTGACTTTCCATTGCTATTTTTCCCAGTTGTACAAGAGTCTGATATATTATTTTGGAAGTGTGACGTTAACATATTTGGTACAACTGTTGAGAAATACACGCCGAATTTATCTGCTATTTCTGCTGATTCGTAAATCTCTTTCTCGTTATTTTTTAAAATGATTGGTTTTTTTTCATTGGTGTTTCGTCCTAGACTATTGTTTACTATTGACCACAATGTTTTTGTTTTGTTTGCCGAGTTCTCGATTATGTTATTGTAGTAATTTTGTTTTTCATTTTTTATCAGTTGGTTGAGGTGATTTTTTTCTGGCGTATAATTTAACCGTATCATTTCATCGTCATAATTATCCCTCAGCCATTTGAGATTTTTTAGGTTTTTCAATTTAGCGTATAATTCAGCAGGGAAATGTATTTTTTTGCTCTTTTCAGTTTTATAGGGCCGAGTATTTTCTTTTTCGGATTTTTCCGGATTTTTCCGGAAAAAAGTGGAAAGAGCACACTTTAGGAACAAGTCATAAAGGAGAAAAAGTCTTGTATTTTAATAATACATTCATCACAATTTTTCTCGTTCCTTTTTATTCTCCTTCCCTCCTTTTTGGAAAAATTCGAATCGCTATATCTCGAATAACACGCATTTTTTCGAGAATTTTATAAGAGTAAAATATAATTTTTCGTCAAATTATCTAAACATACATTTTGTTTTTTAATTCACCTCAATTTTCTTATTTAACAAATTAGCAACAAATTCATTGTTTATAACAATATCGGTGCAATAGCGGTAATTTTTTTTTAGATTAATTTAGACATTAAAACGAACAGAATCCATACAGTTTCGTGAAAATCTATTCATTCGGTAAACTTTTTCAAGTTTAGGTCGATTTTCTTTAATTTTACTACGCCAGGACACATTGCTGCAAGTGCTGGTAAACAACAAACTCTCCATAGAGCGGGCTAATCCTGCGGGTGTTCCGCGAGGATCGTACCTCGAACCAACAATATTCATTTTGTTCGTCTCCGACTTCCCATCTTTTCCGAATACGAAACAAGCCACTGCAAATTAAAACAAAACAAACTGTGCAGTATCTGGAGGTTCATTTAGACCCTCAACTGACTTAAAATAAGCACGTAATTAGGACGACAGGCAAATGTACACTCTCTGCCTCGTGTATACTAAACAGAAACAATAAAAAGTTAATCTAGACTGCCTTACATGTGACGCTGATGTGGCGCAGCACGTCGGCGACCATAATGAGAAACTTTCAATCCTAGGAGGTAAATATCTCTGCTTCATTTCCAACTCGAGCAGATACACCTCCATCAGAAACTTGTACTCTCATTGTAATGACATTGTCTCACTAGCGGACAACATTCAAATCATATCTTAAAGTTTTGTCAACGAAAACTTGGTAATAGTTCTCTAATAAGCAGCATCACACAAAAAAGAGAACGTCTTCTCGTATCAAGCACAAATTACTTTACCGGGAGCTGCCCCTATTTCGACAGACACCAAAATTTTTACCAAATTATCAAATATTTATTTCATTCCTTTTTCACTATTTCTGTCCATATTCTTCCTCGTTTCAGTTTTGTCTTTTTATGTTTGTCACATTTTTGCTTCAAAATTACTCTAATAAATTCAAGACATTTATTAAAAATATTTAAAATAATCATAGTGTTTAGAGCTAAAACTGGAAATCTTAGGATCAATTCGGCGCCACCACATAGTATTCCATTGTCTGCAGCAAAAAAAAATTTAGTATATTTTTTCTGTCTCAGCAGGAAGTGCCTGACTATCATTTTCTTTTCATGTTCTTACTTTAACCGCTAAGTACCCTCGACATTCCTCATAAACCACGCCCCAATAAATTTACTGCGCAGAGAGCAGGGCCTCAGTTTAATTAATTTTAACTCTAGCTCTCGCTACTCTCCAGCCTTAGGGTGGAGCGAAAAAAAATTTTTTTTGTATTTTTACCTCTAATAGGGAAAAAAGTTGTTACTATAGCTCAGTTATTACCCTGATTTTTTTAAAGAATTCCGATAATATTTTCTGCCCTCTACGCAACTTTAAAATAGATGTTCTATTACTCTTTATGTAATTCCTGTCTTGGTCGTTTTATCAGTACCTTCTTATTCCCTTCTCTTCCCACCACTCCTAATTTTCTGCTGACTTACCAACGTCCCTTCTCGTGTTCCTACCATACTCACTCATTTCCATTAAAGCAAATTATATTCTCCGGAAGTATTGCCTCTTGCCACCAGAACACCCTGTATATAAATTCGTAAATATCAAGTTTTTTTGTTCTCCCTGTCAGTGCGTAATAATAAAAAAGTAAGTACCTTGACGAAAAACGTTGCAGCTACAAGGTAAATAACCTATTTAGTGTGAGAAATGAACGGGTTAGAGATTAAAGTGGTCTTATTTTCGCTAAGTAGTTCAGTTGGATGGAGCGTAAATGGCCATTGTAATTTAACGACGTAATAGAATCGTAGTGCAATTCCTGCTGAATTAAAAACAAGTTCGCATAAAAAGTTAATACGATACATCTGGAGTAAAGTGGACACTGTTAACGCGACCTAATGCACTGAAAATAAATGAAGTTGTTGGGCCTGTAGTTCGCTAGCATCTTTTGTCCTGTCTGGGGCTCATAATTCTTTTAAATTTACTCGCAGAAATGCCGTCAGAAGTTCATTAAGTCTTGGAAAAAACAATGTCCGCCTACTTTTCACGGAAGTTTTAAGTTATTATTACTTTTTAATTAAAACTTAAATGTACATTACTTAATTACACTTCTATGCAGAACTTGGATTTAAAAGTTTTATTCAACGCTTGACGGTATTAATGAATTTTATTACCTTTTCGTGTAAGCAAACAATGTCAGTAGCTGATTTAAATTAGCACAGTAAGAAAATGGTGGATTAGTGCGAGTTAAATACGATTTTTGTGTACTTAATGAAAAAGAACATTTTCCCCATCGAAAACATTGAAGAAAAGTGCTACTGTTCTAGTTTTCCACTTGGCAACACTTCTGTTCGGAGAAACAATCTCCTACATAACATCGACCAAATTTTAATTATTACACTTAGGCTATTGAATATGTCTTTTAGTAAGGAACAATCGTGTTCAAGAGTCTTTATTGTTTAACATGTTAGTTTGACACCTGAGGACAATAAAATCACAAAGTGCTACTAAATTCAGTGGTGCGTTTTTGAGAGCCATCCGAAGAAGTCCATTTTTTAGTTTTTTGAAAATAACTCAAAAGAATGCAAATTAGGAGATTTTTACAAGAATACTTTTTTGTAGAAAATTAAATTTCCCATCCAAATGCCGTGTTAAAAAATATTTTTTCCTATTTTTATTATTAAAAATAATTAAAAATTGACAAAAATTCACATCTTTTTTTATTTTCAGTAATTCGTCCATAACTCTTTTTTTATGGCATCCTAGATATATATAAATGTTCAGAGAAAAAAAGTTATTGAAAAGAAAAAGAAGTTGCTTCTTTATTCTTCTCGCTCTCTATTTTGTCCCGGAATGCAAGTAAAAGATGATTTGAATCCTCTATCAAAGCCAGACAAATTTTGCCAACGAAAATAATTTAAAAAAAATTACATTGACTCGACGCAGGCTTCGATTCTTGATAAAAAATTTAACAAAGTTAGAGAAGTATATTTTTAACAGATAGTGGATTACATTTTCATGAAATCTATCATTCTATTTCTTGAAAATGTTTAGCCTTTGAAACGTGAATATTTTGGAGCTCATCAGAAAGACACAAAGCCACTCATAAAGACGTTTCATGCAAAACTAAGACAATTTCTATGCATAAGTACGAAATAATTATATTTGACATTGACTGGTAGAAACAACAGATCTTCACCTATCTATTAGCTAACTAGTATTGGAGCCTAAGTACTATATGCATGTGTAAAAGTGAATTATTATTTGTTTGCTTATAATTGTATTGAAACATATTCTTATAGGATTTTGCAAACAGCAGAAAAAAATAACTATCTGGTTATACTAGCAAATTAAAATCCTAAAATGAATTTGTCTAATTTCTTATTTGAAAATTTTCGTTCTAACACTAGCATCCACACAGTCCCCTACGGCCATGCAGATTAAACTAGTATCTACAGAACCCCTACGACCATGAAGATTTAGTTAGAAACAAAGGCCTAAACTGAATTTATTTATTACCTTCTTAAAAAATGTTCATTCTTTAAAAAAAAATGTTACAACTAAAACGAAACCGGTATGAACAGCAAAACTTAACGCAACTTTAATGAAATGAAAGGATTCATCAGGAGCTTTAGTCTAATAAATTATGACATAATCCTTGTCAAAACCTCCGATTTTGTTACATGCTTCGTTAGCAACAATACCACGCTTTGGGGTGCCATTAGCGATGAATGGAAGCAAATGTGGTATGATGGGGTTGAGGCCAGTTAGGTATTTGTCTTGGTACAAGCGTGGCTTCTCCTCCATTATAAAAACAATAAAATATCCGATAATACAGTTTGGCAATAAAAATGATGAAGTATGGACAATCAGTGAATACAGAGTGTCCCATATTAAATGCGCATGTCCACATAATTGAAAAGATTATCTAAAAATGCATGTTGCTCTGGAGCCATAACGACTATTTTGGACACATGGGTTTACTGACAGAAATTGGTTGTTTTGGTGTCCTCTATAATCCTTCTAAAACTGTCGTAACTTCTAGGAACACTCTGTATAATGAAAAGTTTGAGTTATTATTTACTCAGAGAATGTCATATACTCATTGAACCGCGTTTACGAACCGGATAACACATTTTCGAGAAAAGGTAAGGAATCCTAATAATAGAAAAACCTAAAATGCAAACTGCATGAAAACATGACAGAAATAATTGAATAATTACAAATATCAACTTTCCCTAATAATAAATAACTGCTAAGTGTAAGAAAGGTAAGCTCTTGACAAAAAGCATCTATCACAATTATCATGTTATTGTGGTGGTGAGCTGTGCCCGTCAATGTCCGATCTGAGCGTATCAAATCAATCGTGCGTCTGTCCCGTTTGCAGTACTGTAAGCAGATGTAATTTAAATATCTTAAACTCAATGTTAAATCGTAAATTAATAATTAATGTTGTTTAAAAATTTACATGATTAAAAGATATTGGCGAGCAGGTTTGATCACACTGTCTACTGTGCACTGGGTTAGATCCACGACTCCTACATTGACCATGTGGGTAATGGATATTGTTGGCCCTTTTTCAAATGTATGACCCCTTTCCTGATAGTCTGGGCGTTGGATTTAGGGGTTGTCAAATATATAATTTAGAGTCCATGATATTTAGATATTTAAAAATCTAGATGGTATCCATGCAGTCCCAAACACATGATCACATTTGAGATTAAGGGTTACTCACCGTCGACGTACTTTCTATTATTAAAAATGTCTATAGATACTACCCGAATTATGATGCCCTTCTATTTTTACTTTTTGTAAATATGCACAATTTTGCAGAATACGGAAGAAATGTATGGTTCCCCAATTCCCCATACTGATACTTCCATCTGCAGTTAGTAAACATAAAAAACTATTGTGTACATAAAATAACGCCTGATACTATTACATCGTGTCAAACAGTGTGGGAAGGTAATAAAAACATGAGTCCATAGCAGTAACATCAGCCACTTTTATGTCTATGAGTTAACAATATAGAACTATAATAGTATCTGAGTATTCTCAACTTTGGTAATAAATTATAGTGTGCTGTACGTTCCAGCACGAATTTCGCATCTGATAAAGGATTTTGTAATTCAGGATTTAGTCAGATAACTAACTTTTTATTAGTTTCATGCTATACAGCACAGTATATCGACTTGATATTGTATTTTTCGATAAAGGTATATAACATACATGCTGTACTGCAACGGATTATTTAATAAAACTTTTAGCTGTTGATGCAATTCAAGAATATGTTAGTTCGGTTCGTTAGTCTTGTAGGTACATGAAAGGGACTAAAACGATATTTTTAGCATCATTATTGAGATATTATGCTGTGTGGAAGTATAGTCGTAAAAAAAATCCAAAATTTGTTTTTGTTGAAATAGGTTTAGAATGTTATGAGACGTCAAGATATTAAATTTGAGCGAGATGAATTTTAGGTTTGTCGTTCTGTCGGTATGTAACTTTCATGTGCGTACTATTACTCCGGAAGGGGTTTAAGATATTGGCTTAAAATTTGGTACACATATGTATTACAATGAGATCTGGAACCAGATTACATTTTGACCTTATTCCATTGAAAAGTGGGTGGAGGTAAATAAGTAAAGCAAGCTAGTAAGAGTCCAGAAACTGAAAATATTTATAAAATATAAAATTCACTTACTCTTAGATGTACTACTAATTTTGTGAGTTTTCTTGAAATACTCCCTAGATTTTCTGCCTAATGTAAAGAAATTAAACTTGAAACCGATCTATCTGATATCGTGCAATATGATCTAAATAGATTAATACATTTATTTGTGTATTTTTGGACCTATATCAACCGATCAGGTAATCCTTGGCAGGCTTTACGTATTACTTCGTACTTTCCTCTCATGGCGACAAAGTGGGGCCTAGGGAAGTTTTACATCCCCGTATCTAATAGAAATGTAGAAGATAAAAATAAAAAAGTGGCGTTTCCTGTCACCGTAAACGATTTATGGAGGTGCGTTCGATAAAAAAGGTAAATGGCTTCTAACACAACAAGAAAACTGATTTGTTATTGCGAGCATGTATTCCGTTTTTAGTGAAGCTGTCCATTTTCCAAATACCTAGTCAAAAAGCCGTACGTGCCCAGCCTGATAATTCCAACTCAAATATTTATAGTACACAACTTCAACGAGCCCAATAAGTAGCTGACAGGAAATCTGGAATTTATTGCAACTGCAAATACATTTTAGATTATCTCCAAAAGTGTACTTTAAATGTAATTCATTCTGTCTGGGATAAACCATAAATTTAAATTGAACACAGATAGGTTTTTAGTATGATTAACTTTGCTCGGCTGGTGCCTATAAATTTCAGGGCCGGCTCATGCTAAATAAAATGGGAATACAGATACACCTAAACCTATAGGGGGAAGAATATTATATGGGCCATAAGCAGTGCCAGCAGATGACAGTATCGCGACTATGTAGCAGAACTGGTTCAAGACGATAGCGTATACGTATATTAAAGTTAAAAACTCTTATAGGGGACCTGAGAATGTTGAAAGATAATGAATTAAATTAGAAATTTAAAAAACCCACACAAAGTATTAACTGATTAACTGAAAAATAAAATATGGACATATATGGAATTTTATCTTCAATAAATCAGTTCAATATAACGGTCTCTAATTCCATGTACCAACTTTTACTATTTAGAACAGAATAGACATTTATTCATGCTGTAGATACGTAAATAATGTTTGCATACGTCAGTGATAATAACTAATGAATTTAAAAGCAATTAAAATATAGTGGCATAAAACCCCAATGTAAAATAAGCCGTGATCATAAAAACTAGTATCTCAAGTATATATAAAATTCTTTAAAAACACAAAAACAGGTAATGCGAAAATACCAAAATATAGCGCTGAATGTAATAATCTAATTAGACAGACGATAAATTAGAGTCAACATAATCAAAAAAATATTCATCATATAAATAATGGGCATTTTATAATTTTTTTTTATAGCTAAAATGCGTTTACGCCCATTTCAAGAATTTTTTTAACAACCCTCCCGAAAGTGGTAGGATTGTTTTGATTTTGATTCTTTGTAAAATTTAAATAATTAATTAATAACTTTTTTATTTACAGATCGATTTCGTTCAAAAACAACACTACTTTACTATCCAAATTTCAATACCATAAGAATTTTCTTTCTTAAGTTATCGTGCTTAAAAAAGGACATGACGTCCGTTTACTTAAATCGTATTATTATACTTTTCGCAAATACAAAACGAAGAGAATTTGATCGACACATTTCTAAAACCGGTAATATCGCTCGTAGAGAAAAAAAATTTCATATTACTCTGTTGGTAATTGAACTCTCAAAATGTCCGTCCGTCTATCCGTTCGTCTGTATGTCTGTCCGTCCGTCATGTATCTTGTAAGCACGATAAGTTAAGAAAGAAAAGTCGGATTGTAAGTTATTAATTATTAAAAAAAATCTATTATTGTATATTTTGTAATTAAACAAATAATGTCTAAAACTAACGTTCTTTGCAAAAAAACTGCGAAGAGTTTCCTATAAAATGTGCAACAATTATATAAAAAGTGCAGTAAATGGGTGAGGAGTATAATGGTTAGGTTGTTTAATCTCGATTTTAAGATCGCTGTAAAAATTAACACGTAACAAAGTCCCTACCTCAGTATCGATATTAGATAATAATTTCCTATAACCGTTTCTTAAGCTAGTTTCGATTAAAAAAAATGATTTTGTTCACCCTTTTTAGTAATCCACTTTCATGTAAACCTACCAAAGTAATGCAATTATGGAAACCTTATTGGATTCACAACTTTGAAAATTTAACTTTTTATATGAGATTCAGTATCAGCTACTCTGAAAATAGTTGACCATTTAACTCCAACCGGGACCTCTGCCGTAACTTAAAATATTCTCTAACAAAAAGTTCTTCTTTCCAATTTTGGTTATAGGACATATGGACATAGCTTGATTGAAAAAATATGGAAGCACCGCCGAGAGATACTCTACAGTTTGCAAAAGATTTCGTGGAAAATGCTTAAGCCATCCCAGAGAAATCCATGCATAAACATAAAAAATTATATAAAAGAAGTATTTTTAAGAAAACTTTTATTTCAAAAAACTGTACTATAAACAGTGATCGGAATTTGGGTTTAATTCCAGTGGCGCGCATATGTGAAATTTTACATCAAAATATTAAATGTATGTTTGTTCTCTTTTACAAAATTAAATGCAATATATGAACCTACCTTATAAGTTTATGATGTATTTTGGCATAATAAATGTATGTACACATATTTCACACATACATTGTTATAAATCGGAACAGCTCTTTCAAGTTTGAAATTTTGTACTTTTACTGAGTGTTCATAGTTTCAAAGTATACAGTATTTATTTTTTCTAAATTCGCATATGAGAGACGATTTCTTCTGACAGTAAACATCCACTGTAAGGTCGAAAATGATCTTATACATTCCACAGAAGTGAGGGAAGCGTATCTAATAAAGATATCCATAAGCACCTGATCAACGAAAGCATCTTGTTCTGTTACATTTTTCTTTGCTAATGGCAAATACGACGGCCAAGTCTGGATTCCTTTGTAAAACAGCAACCCACTTTTTATATAACCTCACCAGTTGCACCCGGAATTCATTAATTGTTTTTTGAGCAGTATCTACTTTGTTAACTGTTTCTTCTATGGACAAATTTGGACATTGTACGTTTTCTATAATTCTTGTCATTATTTCCCTCGAATATAAATTTGAAATCATTTTTAATATTTGTAATATTCATTACATTCTTTGCATGCCGTAGTTCCGTCATTTCAGGTGTCTACAACTTTTTTAGTGAGTTGAAGTTAATATGGTAGTAACAATCCGCGCTTATCCATGTTCCCCAACGTGTGATCGCTGGTTTTGGAGGAAGCGGCAAATTTGGACATTTTTCTTGGAAATGCTTTATCCAACTAGGAGCTTTTAGAAAAATTTTCTTTATATTAGCAATAAGTTTTTCAACATTTGTGAAACAATTTCGTACTTTTTCGAATACGCGGCGTAACGCATGCGCTAAACAAGTAACATGTAACACTTGAGGGTAGGTATTTCTTTTTATTTTTTTTCCCACCAGCACTTAACATATACGGAATTGAATCACTAGTAAATATAACAACTTTCTTTAAATTTTGTTCAGCCAAGTCTTGCCAAAGCCTTTTTAAAGTGTTTTCAAAAAAATTAAACACTGACTCACCATTAACTGTTTATAAAACCTTGGAAGCTACTAAATGGCACTTGCCAGGACCGTCAACATGTTATTTTGTAACTAATAAATTGGCAACATTATTTCTAAAAAGTCTGCCGTTTTGTCTATTGTAACCCAAACCAGTCATTTTGGAGATCACTCCGAATATTTTAAAGTTTTTCTTCATATAGATCGCTGAGAATTTTTTTACGAAGCGGGATTTCACTTGGAACATGTTGCCCCATCCAATATTTGTTTAGAAAATGTGTAAAATGACCGTTATTTAGTACACTCCGTGGAAGATTTAAATATATTAACAAAAGAGCCAAATCGAAATAGAACTCGCGCGTCCTTTAAAACTCTCATTTCTTTTTTGTTTTACAGTCGTGTAGCTATTTACATATTTTAAAACAACATTTTTATGTGTACATATTATTGTGACATCACAAATATTACAAATTATTTTTTCGCCATCAAAATGTAGTTCTTTATAAAGCTTAACCCATTTCTCGACAGTACTTTTCCTCGCACTAAAACACGACATATTAACAATACGTCATTCCTTTAGTAAACACAATTATAAATTAGGTCCTGTGAAACGTCCATTCAATTTAAAGGCGAGTAATAAGTAAGTAATGATTGGCGTGTCGGCCACGTGTTGCAGGTGTATTACATGAAAAACAGATCAAAAGTTATTTATTTTTCAGTGAACTAGACATCTGTGCTTATTTGAATAAATCTTTGTAACGACGCACCTGAAAATTCCCATCACTGACTATAAACTAAAAATTTTGTTTTTAAATTTATACACCTGGAAATCTAAAGCTTTGGGGACGGTCATATAGCACTATTGTATAGTTATTTTGCTCAACTGACCGCCCCCAAAACTTTTGGTTTCCAGGTGTATGAATTTAAAAAAAATATTTTTTACTTTTTAGTAGTTTTTTAAAACTTTTTCTTGAAAAGGTTCTTTTACTTTCCTCGCATACCGAAGGGAAGTATTGTATTCGAGAAAAAATCACCCTCCGAGATTTTTTCGGATTTACACATTTCAGATCCCGTAGATTACGAAAATATAGGTTTTTCAATTCCGTCAGTCTGTCTGTCTGTTGGTGCATTATCTAAAAAAACTAGTTGACGGATAACAGTCAAATTTGGTAGGTAGCTGACACTACCACCAGTGAAGAAATGGTGGAACTTTCACTGGACCGTCTAAAGGAAACAAATAATGAAAAAAATTTTTTTTGTTCAAATTTAAAATTTCCACGTTTCATGACATTCTAAATGTACAAAAAAAAAAAATCAAACCTTTTTGAAAATTTTCTAGAAAAACAACATTATTTTTAATTTAATATTTCCACGTTTCATGACATTCTAAATTTATTTCATAAAAAAAGATTTCAAAAAGAAAGAAAAATTTTTAAAATATATTTTAAAATAAAATATATTTTTGCTAATAGAACATATGATGGAAAAAATTTTTTGCCCAAGTTTAAAATTCTAAACTTATTTCCGAAAAAATAATTTCAAAAGCCGACATTTCTTAAATTTCTTTTTACTGCTATGCCAAGAATAAATGGAGGAAATTTTTCTTTTTGCTCAAATTTAAAATTTCCACGTTTCATGACATTCTAAATCTATTTCACAAAAAAAAAAAAAATTTAAACTTTTTGAATTTTTTTTAAAGAATTTTTTTTTAAATATTTTAAAATATATTTTTACTAAGATACGATGGAAAAATTTGTTTGCTCTAATTTAAAATTTCCATGTTTTATGACATTCTAAACTTATTTCAGAAAAAAAAAATTCAAAACTTTTTAAAATATTTTTTTACCAGTAGAAAGGGAAATTTTTCTTCGCTCAAATTTAAATTCTCCATGTTTCATGATATTCTAAACCCATTTCATAAAAAAAATAGTTTTTAGTGAAAATCCCATGACGATTGTATCGTGGGTAGGACCTATGAATTTTTTCGATTTCTGGTGTTGGTATTTTAATTATTACAAGGTGTTGGAAGGTTGTAGGACAATTTCCTAAATTCCTCCAAATACGCTACAGAATAATACATCATCGGTAAAGAAATCATATAATATAAAATCTGAGTAATAACAGAGTGGCTTTATCTTTTAAAAATTTCTCAAAGTTGAATTGGAACCCTATAGGATTCATTTTGCTCTTTCCCTTGGCCCACTATCTACTATGCAGAAACAGGCGAATTGGATGAAATTTATTTAATATTGAATTGTTGTTGTCGGTTGACCACTCTGTATATTTTTTTGACCAAAATTTATCAGGTTTTCTTTGTAATAATACCTTCCGATTACTATTCTTTTGTGTGGTTTTGTAATTAATAAATTTTTAGAGTGACCGCCCTGTATAAATAAAGAGGGAAGTTCTGTGTAAATTCCTTTACCGATTTTTTATACAACTTTTTCTACTTTTTAGTTTACTTATTCTATCGACAGACAAAACCCTTTCATTTGATACCCATGTCAAGGGGGTTGTGAAGAAAGAGGTAATCTGCCATATTGGATTTATAATGACGTTACATAGTTTATCGTATTTTACTGGTCAAACCCTTTTATTTGATACCCATATCAGGGGGGTTGTAAAGAAAAAGACAATCCGCCATCTTCGGACGTCCGCCATATTGGATTTAGAACGATAACAGATACACTATATCGCATTGTCATCGAACTCATACATGTGTGCCAACTTTCAAAGCGACTAGTCGAATTTGAATGCAAGATTTGACCTAAACATACCAACATTGCAAGTTAAATAAAAGCTTAAAAAAAAAACAAAAATCGGCAGCTACTCGAAGCGGCTGGAACCTCCACACCCAAACACTTGAAATTAAATGAGACAAAGCCGTACAGTTGTTGAAACTAGAGTCGAGTCGGTCGGGCGCTACAAATGATCCTGTATGCGCACGCGTCATCATTACCCACATAGGTGGTATCCGAGAAGGGCAAGAAGTATCACGATGCAACCAACGGCTTCTCGCATAGACTGTGCCATGCGAAAAGCGATCTTATGCCTCATATTTGCTCTGTGTTTTCACGGAAACCAAATCGATAGGGTGCAAGTGTGATATATCGTTGAAATCGGAATTTTAACTGCTTTTCAATGGTTCGATTACAAATTGTAAGTTATTATAAAACACAACTTGTTGTGCCAAAACGGCGCTAAACGTAATCCGATCTCAACCAAAACCGTTTTAGATTTCCTAGAGCACGAAAGAAACCCTCATGCAAAGTTTCATCCAAATCCGCTTAGTAATCTCGTCGTGTCAACACATATACACACACAGACGTTTTTCAAAAATCACTTTCTTTGGTTTCTGGGACCTCAAAACGTAAAGATTTAATGTTTTCTCAATTTTCGATTTTGGACCAATTTTAGTAACCTCCCACAATTTTGTGTGGATCGAATTGAGAGCTTTCTCGTTTTATTAATTTCTTTAATCGGTTAAAGACGGACTACAGAAGAACGTATCACAACGGCAATGGTCGAGACTTACGGGAGGTAAATTATGAGACAAGGATCATTACGGCTAAACTGGTGCGCCATAACAAGACTTTGTTATGGCCTGAAATAATTTATCATGGCAAAAACCTAGTTTTATTATTCATAACCGAGGTGTAATCAGCCAGAAAGATAGAGCAATCCATAACATAGATTATAGTAATTTTTAGTAGCGAAAGGTTGGTTGTAACCATTAAACTAGTTTCTGGTTGTAATACAAATTGAAACTCGCTCGGCATTTCCGTTTCCCCAAGATATTCAGAGAGATTTGTTTGTCTTTGCCATACGATAAAAATTTCTCTATATTTGTAATTTAAATTTAAAATAATCTTTGTAAAGCGGATAACAGGAATGGTAAAGGAGGACTTAATTTATTAAAATAATTGCGCAATTTTATAAGAGGATTTCAGGAGTTCAAGCGACTGTTTCAAAACATCTTAAAGGTATTTTTCAGAATGAGTTTGGGACTTTACGAGGTATTATGCAATTGCGGAAAATTAATTAAGCGATAAATATGGGAAACATTTTCATAGAGACCTTTATGTATTATGGAATTATGAGAACACTACATTGTTGATACTATTAACTCATAATATAATAGGTATTTGGTATTTCAATGAAGTAGAGGATTTTTAAAAACAATCTAGGAACACGTTGGGTACGCACAATAGAGTTCCGTAGCCATTTCAGAATTGAAATATGCACATCTAATTTGTCAAGGAAACTGCCGTTCCCTCCACCTTAACAATATTCTATTCGTTCTACAGGGTGACCCAGAATTAAACAGCCAAACTTCCACGATCGATTTTTCAGGCAATTTCATGACAATTATTACAAAACTGTGAAATTTTGAAAATGCACAAAAATTTTTCAAAATGCAAAGCTCACACCTACGAACAACAGACTGAACAGCTGCATGGAAATCTGCTCAGGTGTGATTTCCTGAGATCATTTACATGATATAGGACATGTCAAATATATACGATAAAAATATGCACAATATATAACAAATAGAAACATAATATACAAACAGACTATATATAAAAAAAAATAAATCTACCAACATTTCAAAGAGTGTATGGTCAAAATTAATACTAGTCAGGTTTATTTTTAAAAAATCAATGAATTCATTTATGTTATAAAAGGCGTTTTCAATCAATATTTTTTTTATCCTCTTTCTAAATGTTGTAACAGGTAAGTCTTTTAAGTATTGCGGAAGAGTATTAAATAATTTAATTGCAGTGTGATTTGTTGGTTGTTGTGATCTGACTAATCGATGGTAAGAAATGCTGAAATCATTCTTGGTTCTGGTGTTATATGTGTGATATAATGAATTTTTTAAGTAGTGTTTACTCTCTTTCATATATATTAAACACTGATAAATAAATATGCAGGTCGATGTTAAAATTTTTAAATTCTTATATAAAAGTTTACAATGTTCTCTGTATTTTGCTGAGGCTAGTATTCTAACCGCTCTTTTTTGAATTTTGAAAATGCGTTCGGCGTCTGATGCATTTCCCCATAAAACGATACCGTATGTAAGCAAGCCATAAAATTTTCAATAATAGAATGCTATTGCTGTGTCAAAATTTGTCAACTGTACTAATTTTCTTATCTGAAATAAAGTTGTATTTAGTTTTTTTGACAGTTGTTCAATGTGTGTATTCCAATTTAATTTTGAGTCAATATGGATACCAAGCAACTTGACTGAATTGTATTCGGCATTTCCTGAGAACATAATGTATTGGATTTTTTCATTGTTCATTTTCAACTGATTTGCGTTAAACCAATCATATGCTTGACATAGTGTTGTAATGTTTTTCCTTCTAATTCAACTTTCGTTTTAGCAATGTTTAAAAATGTGGTATCATCAGCAAATAGAACGATCTTATCTGATGTTATATTTGGTGCAAAATCATTAATAAAAGCCGGGAAAAAATCGGACCTCAAATAGAGCCTTGTGGAACACCTGTCTCAATCAGTACCTTTTTTTGAGTGTTGCCCAAAACGTATAGCAACTGTTTGATATCTATTACTTAAATAAGATCTGATTAAATTAGGAGCAACCCCCCTTATTCCATAAAATCAATTAAAGTGGCACCTGTCATATTATTGTTATCTATTGCTGTTAAGACTGATTCTACAATTTTCATGATTGCCTTTGTTGCTGACCTGTTTTTTCTATAACCGCACTGTTCATCAGCAAATATATTATTAATTTCCAAATATTTCTTTAAGCTGGATTTTAAAATTGAAAATATTTCTGACAATATCGGTAATATAGATATTGGTCTATGATTATTATCTTCCAAATCTCCATTTTTATGTACGGGCGTTATATTAGCTGAGAATGTCTGGAAATAGTTCTTGTTCGATGCACTTATTTATTATATATATATATTAATATGGGAATTATATTTTTCCCAATGGTTTTGAACACTTTAGTATTAAAACCATAGATATCACGGCTATTTTTTGTTTTTTAAGTTGTTTAACACATTTTCAACTACCATTGTATTTGTGAGCTCTATAAAAAATCACTTTTGTGGTGAGACATGGCTTTTCTTAAGAAGTTGTTCAAAGTCAATGCTATTATTATTTGGCAGTGTCTGAATTGAATCTTTTGCCATATTAAAAAAATATATATATTGAAATTATCAGCTGAAAGTGTCTTGCTACGGTTTGGTTTTGCATTTTAATGTAACTGCTTATTTATTAATTGCCAGGTTGCTTTATTTTTATTACTAGATATTTGTATAAAATTCGCATTTGCTGATTTTTTTGCTTGCTGTATAGCCTTTTTATAGTCTTTTTTTAATGATGTATATAAAGTACTCGCTTCCGGTAAAAGACTGTTATTTTTTATTATTGCTGCTGCATCTACTTTCTCTTTCTGTAAATCACTGAGGTTCAATTTTGGTCACTTTCTTTTCTTTGACATATTTTTTGAATTTATTGAGAAGTGTTTCAAAGAAAACATTAAATAGTTCATTTGCATCATTATATTGACAAAGGAAGCTCCAATCAAATTCTCCTAAATCAGCTCTGAAATGTATTAACCTTGCCTCTGAAATTATCCTTATTCTTTCGTTTTGTAGACCTGCAGTTTCAAAAATCCCTCTCCTGAAGGGCAGTTTCGTCGTTGACGGGCTCCACGTAAACCTTGTCCTTCATCATATCCCATACAAAAAAGTCCATAGGGGCCATGTCCGGAGAGCGCGCAGACCAAGGGCTAGGGTAGTCTCGACCGCGACCGGCAAATAGTCGTGTACCCATCGGTGGGCTGGACATCCATCTAATTGGAATTGTCTGATTACTCTACCATTTAAAGACATGACATCTAAGACTGGTTGAAAATCATTTTTCAAAAAATGAAGAGAAGCTGGACCATGTAAGCGTGGAGGCAAAAAAATTGAACCGATGAGTGCGTCGCACAGTGGGGCAAAAACCTACATTTGTGGATAAAAATCGCCTGTCAACTCAAATTTTGAACATATTTAATATATTTTTTTTTCAATTGCTCGTGAGGAATGTAACTGTTAACGTCCGACTGCTACAATTTTGAAATAAATAAAACATAATCTAAAAAATCAAAAATCAAATGAAGCTATTATCACAAAAATGTTATGCAAGGGAATCTCAAGGTAGAAAATAGAGAAAAACACTTTTGCGAACAACAATTAGGCAATTCAATGACCTGTCAAATTCTTTTGGCAATATGGCGTGGAGGGCATACAAGTAGTTTAATCTTATTAAGCGGAAACGTAACCAAGGCAACACAAAAACAAACTCTTAACGAATGAAAACGAATGTTTGCCTTCAACGATATGTTGAAAGTCACGTAGCTTGGATTGCCTAATACATTCGAATATGTGTTACATAACCTAAAAAAAATTAATAAAACAATTTCATTGGCTAACATCGCCTGTCAGCTTTATATTTCACCGAATTTCTTCTTTTTAATGTTCAGGATTAATGCATTTGCCCTGTCTCTCTTAGGCGCTGAAAAATATTGAGATGCATTTTTCACTCTTTTTCCCTTTTTGATATATAATAGAAAGGGTTTTTAAGCTTTTTTTACAGGAAGTCCTCGTTATAATTTTATTGAAAGTACTAGTTCAAGGTACTGTCGGAAATAAATCAGATTTTTAGAACTCAGTGGGAAAATTAAAGGAAAGGAAGAACAATATAAATGACTTTGAAACCAAATACTTTGAAAACTATACTTTGAAATGAAAATCTGTCTAGGAAACCTCAACTCCAATTTCAGAGACCTGTTTAATGTCACCCCACTTGATGGAGTGCGTGAAAGAAAATGTCAACCCCGATTTACATACAGGTGTTTCATCACACGCATCCATTCGAAAGTTACGGTGTTTATTTAGTTCGTTTTTTGTACAACTCTTTATTTTATTATTTTCCATGCGATTCTAGACTTGCTTGCAGAATTTTTAAGAATATTGTCAAAATACATCATTTTTGTACTACTTATGACTATTATACACTTTGTTATAGAATTTACATTGATCTTCATAGGTACGATTTTGTCCATGCATTTTAAATGACCTTTTAAGGCATACATGACGTTATTGTTTTTTTACATACACGTTAATTAGAGAAAAAAACAGTTTTTTCTTTTATGAACCATTAGTCCTAATTTGACAATCACAACTACTTTTACTTCCCTCGCATACCAAAGGGAAATATTGTATTCGAGAAAAAATCGAAAAAATCATTCGAGATTTCTTCGAATTTCTACGTTTCAGACCATGTAGATTACGAAAATAAAAGTTTTTCAATTCTATCAGCCTGTCTTGGTGCATTAACTAAAAGACTACTTGACAGAGAACAGTCAGAGGTAGGTAGTTCACGCTAATGCCAGTGAAGAAATGGTTGTTAGACTTTCACTGGAAAATATACAAGCCTTCCATATTTGCCACCTCTTATTTATTATTTAATTTTTGCTATCGGATGGCCACTCGATATATTTCTTTGACCAAAGTTAGCAGGTTTTCTTTGTACTAAGAGTGATAACTACATTTCGATTATAATTCTCATATGTCGTTTCTTAATTAATAATTTTTACTTCACTCGTTTTAATTGTTTTTACGACGAAAATATTTTAGATATTATTCACGTCTTTGAATTCCTTTGAAGAGGTATTGCAGAAAAGCTGTATTGCATAAATAGTGGTAAGAATGTCAGAATATAAGCCTCTTGTGCCCGTTGTCAACAGCGGAATTTTAATTTAAAACCGTTGCACGTTATTACCAATACATTCCACAGGGTTTTCTAGTTCTGATACAATTATTTTCAGGAGGCACACAATGCCCGCAGTGGTTGTTAAGGAAGTAGTTAAGTCGTAAAAAGCATGTTTTTGTGCTGTTTTATAAGAAAATTATTAATTAATACGATGAACATAAATTACTTTTAGAATGCCAAGAAAATGTGATATAGTTTGTAAAAAGTGGTCACTCAAAGGAAATAAATGGTACCAAAGTTTTGCATATGAGGCAGCTGCGTCAGATGCCGTGAAGCCGTGGGACGTGTTGTACAGCAACGGGAGGCCAATTAGAATATTGACACACATGGAGCAAGAACCTAACCTGCCTTAATACCTGGAGTAAAGGAAACATCAACTCTCAAATAGACCATATCCTAGTGGATAGAAAAATAAGGGACAGGGTCAAAAACATTAAGGCAAAACAAGCAACAAACGTCAAAACAGATGACAAAATATTATATGGAACACTAGTAATAAAGAAACAAGAAGCAAAAAAAAGATACAACGAAACATCAAATGACACATGGAACATCTCACTGCTACAGAACGAAGAAATAAAAAAGAAATACCAGGAGGAGATAGAAAAACAGTTAACAGGAAAAGAACTAAATTGGTCAACAATGGGTTTAAAAATGAAAATAGCGGCAAGGAAAACGTTGAAAAGGAACAAATCCCCTATGAGCCCAACAAGAAAAGACATGAAAAGAAATTACGAAAAACTAAAGAAAATAAAGGCCACGGGAAAACAATATACACCAAACATAGACAAAAAGATAATAGAAGCGGGGAAAGAAAAAAGAGACGCAGAGAGGAGGCACGAACAGAAAAAATGCAGGGAATTCTTCGAAAACATAGAATCCACTCCAGCAGGACAGAGATTAAACCAAACTTTTAGACACCTTAAAACATACAGGAGAAACAACAATACGAAGCCAAGAAAATACATACCACTGCAGCATTGGGTCAGGAAACTAGAAGGAAACGCGGAGAGAAGTCAAATAGAACCAATACAAGAAATGGACCACTGGCCACTGGGAAAGCCACCGTCAAAAGACGAACTACTAGAAATAATGGCCAGAGCTAAAAGAAACACGGCCCCAGGAATAGATAAAATAAATAACGAACTAGTATACTATGGACCGGACAACATAAAACAGCTAACCCTAGAAATCATCACCAACGCATGGACGGAAACCACACCCCTGCCTGAGGAGTGGAACACAACCATACAGATACCGCTCCCTAAAACCAAATCACCACAAAACGTGGACGATTACATAAGAATAACACTCTGCAGTGTAGGGTACAAATACTACGCACAATTCCTCCTCAGAGAAATGGAAAAATATATCGGCGAATTAATAGATTATCAAACGGCATTTATCAAGGGTAGATCAACAGACGACCATATGTACACCACCAGACGGATCCTGGAAGAAAAGTGGAAAGAAGGAACAAAACTATATATAGTCTCAATTGACCTCCAAAAGGCATTTGATACCATAAGGCATGAGGCTATAGTCAACACTGCTCAACAAGGGAGTACCGCACTACTTAATAAACAGAATAATAAAAGCATGCCTACACGAAAACACTGCAATACAATGGTTTGGACAGACGACGGAATCAAAAATGAAGAATATAGGAGTCAAACAAGGATGTCCCCTA
This sequence comes from Stenurella melanura, assembly GCA_963583905.1. Lineage (NCBI taxonomy): Eukaryota > Metazoa > Arthropoda > Insecta > Coleoptera > Cerambycidae > Stenurella > Stenurella melanura. The sequence continues at coordinate 189,476,023 of OY757310.1, forward strand.
CCCCCCCGACTATTCACCACAGTCCTGGACCAAGTGATAGAAAGCACAATAAAGGAGAATCAGAATTTCAATGGAAACGATGGAACGATAAAGCCCTCCATCGTACTTGCATACGCCGACGATATACTCATCATCACCGAGGAAGAACAAGACATCGTTAAATTTCTAAGAAACATGACACCACATCTGGATTCCTCTGGAATGAAAATAAACTTCAAGAAGAGCCTAATAATGGTCCGAGACCCATTGACAAAAACAAGTCCAACAAGTGGGGAAGAATACAAAATAGGAGACTACACCCTGAGAACCACGAATAGAATGAAATACCTAGGAACATACCTAACGAATCAACTAAAAAGGAGGGAAACAGTAAGGGAAAGAATCAAAACAGCCTACAAAGTCACAAGAGCTCTACTACCCTTCATTGAGGACAACAAACCACCATGGTGCCTAACCAAAAAGATATATAAAGGCCAACAGAAGAAGCCTGAGAAGAGCTGAAAGGGACATTATCCAACTGCTAGCAAAAACAGGAAAACCACAAAAATGACAGAAAACGTCAGCATTACTAGAGGGAAGAACAATAATCAAAAGAATAGAATCATACGCAATGAAATACTGGGGACACGTCCAAAGACGGGAAAGCGCTGCGAATGAACAGCAACAAACTGAAAATAGGGAGGCCATGCTACACATGGATAACAACAATCGGGAGGATTATGAATAAGCTAGGAAAGGATTATACACACTGGGAAAAGCTGGCACAACAAAAAATGGAATACAATAAAGAAATATCAAGGATATACACACTGCCAGACTCAGAAACAGAAAACTCAGAAGTAGAATAGGAGAGAAGATGATCACAGACAGAAACTAAGAAGAAGCATATCACAAAAACCTGAAAGTAAAAAGAAGCACGAAAACCTAAAAGAAGCATCTCACAAACGCCTACACTTTTCATCCGATGAAGACAGAAGGAAAACAAGAAGAAACATCTCACAAACACCTACACGCTCCATCCTATACTCCTACCCCATGCGTCATGCGGCTCTCGCTGCTGATAACAAGCATGTCCAATGTCCAATCCAGCGTATGCAGCTGGTCCGGCGGTATAAAAAAGCACCGGAGGTTTGTTCCGGCACACGGTGGGATGATCTCCATGCACCGGAATTGGCAGTAATGCCCACCTTACGCTGGCAAATCAATCAATCAATCAATCAATTACGAAACGTATCAAAACGTTGTGATTAATTAATTTCTACCACGCTTTAATATGTCTTTTGCTCAGGGTATTTTAAAATTAAACGTAAATTCATTATAATCTGGAAACCCTTAGTTTTAATTGTTTCATAGACAATCTGAGGCGTAAAGACGTCACATTTTTTGAAACCGCCTTAAGTTATGGGAATTTGTAAACACTATGTTAACTGTTTACTAATCGTTATGGTGTTTGTTTGCAAACATATTACTAATATGAGCAATGCGGAACGTTAATAAACAAACGAGTCCTACGAATTAACGTTACGCATAATCCTGCTTAATCGTAATATATAGGATAGTAGTTAAATATCTACAATAGTCCCGTTATAAATGAGAATCGCTATAATCACTAGTATAAATAAATGTTTTTGGCGTGCTCACTTGATCCTCGAAGGAAAATTGCAAACACGAGCTGAACATAGCACATCAGAACAATAACAATTAGGAACAATTGCGCAAGGCAATCCATTTAGCTTCCTAGAATATTACGATTATATTAAGTTTTGTTGCAAAGGTTTGCTGGTAACTTATGATATTGTTTTCTGCTTTTTTCCCTTGAGATTAACGGGAGCTTTTATTGAAGTTATGTTTTTGTAAAGAGTAGAAAGTTGATTTAACCCTAGAATGGTATCAATATCTTGTGGTACTGTATTGGTATCGATACATACATTTTACGTACATATTGTTTTCATAAGTTTTAAGTAGAAATTGTGTTAAAGTAATTAATAAAACTCAATTAATATTTTGCTTAAAGGTTTATTTTGCGAAGTAAACGTATAACATACATGCTAAAGTAAAATAAATATAAATAAATAAAAAGTAAGAAAATCTGAATATGCCACAAATAAACAATTACAGACAATATACATGCTAACTTAGAAAGACCTACTTAGTAATCAATAAAACAATTTTTTGAAACACATTTTACTTCCCTCGCATACCGAAGGGAAGTATTGCATTCGAGAAAAAATCACCCTCCGAGATTTTTTCGGATTCTGACGTTTCAGATCACGTAGATTACGATAATATAGGTTTTTCAATTCCGTCAGTCTGTCTGTTGGTGTATTAACTGAAAAACTACTTGACGGAGAGCAGTCAAATTTGGTAGGTAGTTGACTATACTGTCAGCGAAGAAATGGTTAAACTTTCACTTTAAAATATACAGGGTGGACCGTCTAAACGGAATAAATAGTGAAAACATTTTTTTTTGCTCAAATTTAAAATTTCCACGTTTCATGACACACTAAACCTATTTCTGAAAAAAAAAATTTTGAAAATTTTTTTCACCATTTTGAAAAATTTACTACTAAAAAAATTGTTTTTCTCTTTCTTCAAATTTTAAATTTCCACGTTTCATGGCATTCTAAACCTATTTAAAAGAATTTTTTTTTGAAAATTTTTTACCAACATTTTTGAAAAATTTTTTACCACTAAAATAGATGGAATTTTTTTTCTCCAAATTTAAAATTTCCACGTTTCACAGCGTTCTAAATCTATTAAAAAAAATAATTAATTTTTTTAATTTTAGAAAAAATTTTACCACTAAAACAGATGTAAAAATTTGTTTCTTTGTACAGATTTAAAATTTCCACGTTTCCATGGCATTCTAAAATGATTGAAACAAATTCAAAAATATTTTTGACAAATTTTAAAAAAATTTTGAAAACGTGTTTAAGTAATCTATTTATCACTACTATAGAATAGACGAAATTTTTTTTTTTGCTCAAATTTAAAATTTCCACGTTTCATGACATTCCAAACCTATGTCGGAAAAAAAAATTTGCAACATCTTTTCACCATTTTGGAAAACAATTTAACACTAGAATAGATGGAAAAATTTTTCTCTAACACCATTTCAGAAATTACAAATTCCACAACTAAAAATTGTGTTGGAACAAGTATAATTCCAACACAGTGTTATGGTATAATACCGCACGGCTTTCGGCGAATCAGAAGCTCTTAGTGGTGCGGTTGCTATGGTTACGTCGAACAAAATGTAGCTTCGCATTTGACGTTTTGAACAGTTTTAAAGTTTTTTTGAATAATCTCTAAAATCTTGTTAGAGAAAGTATAGTCTACAACACGTTTGGAATGGCAAATTCCACACTCGCGAACAAACTTTTCGCTCGTGTGGAATATGGGGCATTCCATAACTTGTTATAGAATATACTATTTTTGCTCAATTTAAAATTTTCACGTTTCATGACATTCTAAATCTATTCCAGAAAAAAAATTGAAAATTTTTTTCGACATTTTTGAAAAATTTAAAAAAAAAAATTTTAACCACCACTATACTTCCACTCCATTGCATGAATGTGGGATTTAAAATGTGACAGATGGCAATAATATTTGGCATATGCACCTATTATACTTTTATTGAATAATGGCATCCCAAGAAATAATTCAGTCATGGTGGATATTTGTAAAGGTATTTGTGCAAGCCTTCCATATTTGGCACCTGTTATTTAGCATTGAAGTTTTGCTGTTGGATGAGAAGTCTGTATATTTTTTTGACCAAAAGTTATCAGATTCTTTTTGTAATAATAGCAATAACTATATTCCGATTATTATTCTCAATGTCATTTCGTAATTAATAATTTTTTAGAGTGACCGCCATGCACAAATAACGAGGGAAGTTCTGTGTAAATACCTTCACCGATTTTTTTTCTGATGGGCGCCGCATATGGGTTTCTCACATTTTAAGCAGTATGTTGTGGTCATTTGTTTTTGTAGGCTTTGACTAATACTGATACTCTGAAAATTCTTTATCAATCCTTCGTCAGATCGAAACTTGAGTACGCATCGCTAATTTGGAGTTCCAGTTATGATGTTCACAAGAATAACTTGGAGGCAGTTCAACGTAGATTTCTTAAATTACTGTGGTTCAAATCCGACGGTACCTATCCAGTGATTGGTTTTCCGCACAGTAACTTGCTTGAAAGATATTCTATGACTACTCTTGAGGATCGGCTCTCATCTGAGACTGTACTAAATAGGCTACGGAACATGAACCATGGTCTAAACACCCGAGAGTGGGTTATCCTACATCGGGAAGAATCAGGTCCGGGGCAGACTTGGACATTTTCAATAGATGAAATGTCTAAGGCTACACTGGAGGGGCTGGATTACAGGCCCTTCTTTGGATACGGGCAGGTGCAATTCCGCCTGAAATCCAGAGGGGGGAATGTATCCGCCCCGCAACTGAAGCCGGCGGCTAAACAACCCTCTAAAGGGAGCAAGCCAGTCTTGCCCCCTAAAGAGGGAAAGTCCCAAAAACCCGGGAAGGGATAATCCTTCCCAAACAAACCTTCTCTGAAGAAGCGGGGTGTCATACCACCTTCTAAGGAGAAGGACAACAAATCGCCCCTCCTCAAACACCCCCCCACCCACACTCCCAAAAAACAGTAACACTAAGTCCCCTCCTTCCTCCCTTCCGTCAGCTTTCCGTACTTCTTCCCTTCCCATCCTAATACCCATCCTAACCTGATGACTACCCACATCAGGTGCATCCAAGCGAACATACAACATGCCAAGGCTGCCACATACGTCCTTGGCAAACGATTCAAGGAAGAGCAATTTGATGTTGCTTTTATCCAGGAACCTTGGACAACCAACACAGGCCGAATAAACGGACTAGGCAATACTTCTGGTAAGGTAATATCCATTGGCTCCGGTGAAAGACCCAGAGCCTGTATCCTAATCAGGAACAACATAGAATACTCTGTACTTTCAGGTTACTGCACCCAGGATGTTGCAGCCATTCATTTAACGCTACCGGTGAAAGAGGGCAGGGTGGACATAATAGCCTGCTCTGCTTACTTCCCGGGAGACAGGGATGCAGGACAACCTCCTCCATCTGCAGTCAGGTCGTTAATCACCTACAGCAAGAGGAACAACATTCACCTGGTCATTGGATGTGACGCAAACTCCCATCATACAACATGGGGGAGCACAGACATCAACCAAAGAGGTGAGTCACTTTTTGATTATTTATTAGGTGAAGGACTAATTGTAAATAACATTGGAACGGAACCAACCTTTGTCACTAGAAATAGGAAAGAGGTACTAGATTTGACAATCAGCTCAACTTTTATGAGCAATAAGATATCCAACTGGAGGGTATCCTCTGAACCGTCATGTTCAGATCATAGACACATCCAATTCAACATAGAAGTTGGACCAAGACCGGTGGTGAGTTATCGGGATCCCAGATGTACAGACTGGAGAGGATACAAACAGTCCCTCGAGTCGCACCTGGGATCAGCTCTCATCACAATCAGGAATCGTGATGAAATAGAAATTGCAGCAGAACAGATTCGGAATGCTGCTATTTCAGCCTATCACGAAAATTCTCCACTAAAATCCAAAAAGGACAACAGAGGGGCACCATGGTGGAACAAAAAACTAGATAAAATGAGAAAAGAAGTTCGACGCCTCTTCAATCGAGCTAAAGACTCGGGCAACTGGGAGCTATATAGATCTACACTAACAGATTATAATAAAGAAATCAGGAAAGCAAAAAGGGAATCTTGGAGGAAGTTCTGCGAGGGTATTACCGATTTACCTGGCAGCACTAGAATCCACAAGATCATTTCCAGAGAACCGGCTCGAGCATTTGGTATGGTAAAACGACCGGATGGCTCGTTTGCCGAATCTGGAAAAGAAACCCTAGAAATTCTTGCATTGAATCACTTCCCAGGTAGTTCGATTCTGATGGACAACCAACTGCCGCCGCCATCGGGAGGGCGACAAAAACGTCCCCACAAAAACGATTGGCAGGTGGCAAAAAAGGTCGTCACAGCCTCAGCGATAGAATGGGCTATTGGATCGTTCCAACCATTCAAATCGCCTGGTGAGGATGGCATATTTCCAGCGCTACTACAAAATGGACTGGAGGTACTGCTACCTTTCCTCATCAGATTATACAGAGCTAGTCTGGTATGGAATTATATTCCATCCAGTTGGGCGGCGGTTAAAGTGGTTTATATACCAAAAATGGGTCGGACAGAATCTGACCCAAAATCGCTTAGGCCCATTAGCCTGACATCATTTCTGCTGAAAGGTCTGGAGAAGGTACTGGATGGACACATCAGAGGAAACATCCTGAGTATACGTCCTCTCAGTGTCCACCAATATGCCTATCAACCAGACAAATCAACAGAACTAGCACTAAACAACCTGGTTGGGAAAATCACCCAATCTCTACAGGCAAAGGAGATTGCTGTGGCAGCATTTCTCGACATCGAAGGACCATTCAACAATGCACTGCCCGACTCCTTATATACAGCAGCAGCTGCCAGAGGAATCGAGCCAACCATAACTGACTGGATTCGGGCTATGCTGGAAAACAGAATCATTACGACATCTCTAAGGGGGGAAGCGGTGAGCTTTAGGGCCGCAAGAGGGTGCCCACAGGGCGGGGTTCTCTCCCCGCTCTTGTGGTCACTTCTTGTGGACGATCTGCTTGCCATTATCTCCCTGTGGGAAGTCGAGATTCAGGCATATGCTGACGACCTAGTCATTCTGGTTAGAGGAAAATCTGAAGTGGTACTTTCTGATACCCTTCAAGAGGTACTAGATGCCATTTATATCTGGTGTGAGAGGGAGCAGATGTCTGTCAACCCCCACAAAATGGTAATTATACCCTTCACCAGGAAAAGGAAGCTGGACAACCTGGAACCACCTTCCATATCAGGTGAAATCATCCCATTTGCGGAAGAAGTGAAGTATCTAGGTGTAACCCTAGATAAGTCACTCAGCTGGAATTCCCACTTGGAAAAGGTAATCCACAAAGCGAGACTGTCCCTGTGGACATGTCGAAGAATTTGCGGAAAATCCTGGGGCATTGGTCCCCAACAAATATATTGGATATACGTTACGGTCATTAGACCAATGATAGCGTATGCGTCAATAGTTTGGTGGTCGAAAGGGCTGCAACAAACGACCAAAGCCAAACTCTCTGGATTGCAGAGACAAGCATGCTTGGCAATAACTGGTGCAATAAGCACCACACCGTCAGCTGCTCTGGAAGTCCTCCTGGAACTACCTCCTCTCCATATCTACCTGGAGAGAGAGGCCAGGTGGGCAACATACAGAATCCATCAAGCGGTAACTAATATGCCGCAGGCTAGCATCATGGAGCACAACAGGCTGTTGGACGACTTAAACTGTCACAGCATCCTGGGAATGCCTTCAGATGTGATGCCTACCTTGATCAACCATGAACTGCCCTTTAAAGTCCTGTTTCCTGGAAGAGACGAATGGGATCGGAACAAAACCGACCTACAAAGGGCAGACAGCTGTTGGTTCACAGACGGCTCCAAAACCCCTGAGGGAACTGGAGCTGGTGTATATAGTCGCAAACCAAAGGTAAAGATAATTTCAAGCCTTGGTGATAATGCGACTATTTTTCAGGCAGAAATTCATGCCATTGAGCTGTGTGTACGGAGGCTCGAACAGATGCAGCCGAGACACAAATCAATAAAAATATTTTCAGACAGCCAAGCGGCTCTTAAAGCCCTTGGATCCTACCGTTGTAATTCTAAAGCGGTATGGAATTGCCAGGAAGCTCTTGCCCGATTGGGCAGAGACAACAAACTGACTCTGATCTGGATACCTGGCCACTCTGGCATGGAGGGCAACGAAGTTGCTGATTCCCTGGCCAGAGAAGGCGCGGCAACCAAATTTATAGGTCCAGAACCGGCACTTGGCATATCTGCTAACTCTGCCAAGGCTGCCATCCTGACCTGGGCTGAATTGAAAACAATTCAACACTGGCAGGAACTACCAGGTTTAGTTCACTCAAAGGAGTTTATCACATACCCCTTGAAGTCAAGAACTAAAAAACTATTAGAGTTAAATAGGTTACACCTAAGAACTCTAATTGGCCTATACACTGGGCACTGCAGACTAAATCATCACCTACATAGAATTGGACTGGTGGAAAACACCGAATGCCGTCTATGTCTGGAGGATGATGAAACGGCAGAACACGTTTTGTGTACCTGTCCTGCAGCAGAAAGAATCAGGTTCTCACTTTTTGGCAAAGGGCAACTGGCGCCAGAGGACCTGGACAGTTTCTCACCCAACAAGATTATCGGCTTTATAAAAAAGCTGAATCTGTTGGGTGAACTATAACTAGGAGTGAGCCACAATAGACCTGATGGTCGCAGTGGAGGGTCTGACAAGAGCCCACTCACATGTCAACCTAACCTAACCTAACCTAACCTAACTCTTGAGGATAGGCGTACGTACTTTTCTCAAGTATTTTTGTTTAAATTACTACACAATGATTTTGACGCACCCGAAATAATTAGTAAGCTTAATTTTCACGTTCCCAGATTAACCTCTCGTAATCACCAAGTGTTCTATTTACCTACGCCGCGTACCAACGTGCTAAATAATTCACCTTTATATACGATTTGCAGTACTTCTAACAAATTATGTAACGACTTCGATATTTTTAATTGCAGCCTTAGTGACATAAAACAAAATGTTCTAAATTAAATAACCAGTGAGTGTCTTTGTTTTTCTTAATTTGCTTTGAATCACATATGTGTATATATGTATATATAGTTTTTATATTTAAACATTTCCCATGTTATTTTTTTCTCTTTCTTGGTATCATTAGTTATTCATAGTTCGTACATTTAAGTAATTTTTTTCTTCATTTTACTTTCTTTCTATGTTGTTGTATATTATATTATGTAATTAATGCTTTGTATGCCTTTATTCCTGTTCTGTAATTGGGTATCTTACCTGTTGAACAGTGTATGCAATAAATAAATAAATAAATAAATAAAATAAATTTCTTTCAAACTTGTTTCAGAAAATGTCGCTGTTTCGGTTTTGTACTTTTGACTTACCAACCTAATCTTTTGATTACTGTATTCCACTAATTAATTTGCAATGTCGTCTGATAAAAATATTTAAAAAGCACGTACGGGATCAAATATATTCCATAAAATAGGTAAAGGTTCATGCTTTAGGTGTATTATGTTTTTAGACGAAGTTTTGCTTTTGTTATTGGAAGTTGGTTTGGAACACCATTTGTAACAGTTTTTTCCAATCAAATCGCCTTTTGCTGAACTCACTTACTTCCACATCCACGTAGTGGACTAGAGGTATAGTAATTAAAAAAAACACGCATTTTTTACGTTTAGAATGTCACGAAACGTCGAGATTTTAAATTTGAGCGAAAAAAAATTTCAGTCTGTCGGTCCGTAACTTTTTTCTTCTCCGCACGATATCTCTGGAACGGTTTAAGATAATGACTTGTTATTTTATACACGTATGTACTATAACAAGGTCTGGAACTGAATTATTTTTTGAACTTATCCAATGAAGGATTGGGGGCAAATAGGAGAAAATAAGTAAAGCAAGCTGGTAAGAGTAAACAATTTTGGGATTTGATTTTTATGCTACAAGTCAATGCCTCAGATTTTTTTATAATATTTCCATTCCTCCGCCCCACCCCACTCCAATATTAAAGGGGTTGATAAAACAAAATTGAGATATTCACTTGGAATTTGGTGTATACCGGGCGCCACAAGTATATTTTTTAACTTATTCATTTGAAATTTGGGGTGCATAAACTACCTGTAAAAATAGATTTTTGGACATGAAAAATGGTATGAGACCATTTCCACTAATTAAAAAATTATAGGGGTGAGCCACTACGTTGTGTAGATTTTTTATTTTTAAACAAATTGAATAAAATATAAATACAAATAGCATAGATTTGAAATGGATATCAATGAATTCAGAAAAAAATCTATAATTTATTGACCACATTTGAAAAAAAAGTTTTCGATAAAAAAGTGATTTATTCAACTTTGGAGGCTTCGTAAATGGTTATTAATGAAATTAAATGAAAAATTATATTTTTCCCTTGGACTTCACATGCTGTAGAACAAATTTTGGTATTCCAAAGCACTCTAGACGAATATCTTAAAATGCTTTAAAGAACTGAATATCGACTCAAAAATTCGCGAAATTCTCATGGTATACTCAAAATATTGTCTTGAATCCAAATATGTAAAAATATACAGGGTGTTCCATTTAAAATTCGAAAGTTGTGGTCATTTTCGGATAAACCGGAAATTGTCTCATACCATTTTTCATGTCCAAAAATCCATTTTTACAGGTAGTTTATGCACCCCAAATTTCAAATGAATAAGTTAAAAAATAAAGGAAATATAAGGGCGAGCCACTTACTTGTGGCACCCGGTATACTAAAAGCCAATGTCTCAGATTTTTTTATATTTTTCAACTCCACCACCTCCCCCTCCACTATTAAAAGGATTAATAAGATAAAATTAAAATATTCACTTGAAATTTGGTACACGTATATACTATAACGATATCTGGAACTAGATTACATTTTTCTATGACATCGGTCTCAAGTATTATTAAAATTCTATGACCAATTATTTCCACATACTAGAGTGCAAATATAGTCAAGATTTTTTCCTTTAAAGAGACTTGGATGGAAGTTTATTTATAAGTAATTAAAATACACGAGTGCATTCATGTCAAGTATAAAAAAATAACTATTCCATTTTTCCGTCCAGAGTGACATTCTAGCAGCCCTTAAACCTAAATTGATGACGATAATTTATTCATGCCGCACGTAGAAAACGATACCACTGAAAATTATCAGTGTGTAAACGTGTGTCACATTTCAAATGTATTTAAGGGCTTTCATTGAGCTAATTCGTTCTGTACCTCTCAAATAAATTACACACACATGTTTTATATCACCCGAACATACGTGCAATAATTCGTACGTTGAGGCCGGGCTAAATTTAAACGTCCGAAATGGCAGGAGGCAAAAGAGAAAGATAAATGAAACAGAGTAAATTACGACTGTCTTGTAACCGGAAATTAGTCCGCACGACAAAAGTCAAACCACCAGATCGATTTTGTCACTGCGGACCGAAGAAAAGTAGATGGATTCGGAGATAAAGCAATAGGAACGGTGCATAATTAAACCAATTATACTCGATTTATTTAAATTCTGATCGAGGGTTTACTTCCAAATCGCCAATTTTGTTAAATGCTTTAACAGTTTGTTAATTATAGCTAACGTTACATTCAGCTCGTTTTGCTCGAACTTCCAACTTTCAGAGCGTTTCCGAGCTGAAAAATGAGTTTTGTTTGATGGGTAGTGAAAGGATGGAAATAATATTGACAATTTAGCTTGATATAATGCAACACTATAATATTAAATACGTTGCTGCTTTACTCCAGTGAAATATTTTACATTTTATTATAAAAAGAAAAAAATGTGGTCAGTTCATAACAAGGTAAGGTACCAGTGTACAGGGTGCCGTAAAAGATACACAGATAGGTACTTAGGACTTTAACGATCTTAGACCAATGTGTATCCTTTCTGTTTTATCTAAACTCTTAGAATATATTATCAAAGATCAAATTGTTGACCATTTGGAAATGAATAAAATACTCCCCGAAGAGCAATCAGGGGTTTAGAACAGGTCACAGTTGTGCGGCTGCTCTCTTAAACGTTACGGACAACAGGGTTATTGACGATGGTATGTGTACAGTGTTGGTCTTGTTACATTACTCAAAGGCATTTGACACCTTACATCATGACACCTTGCTAGTCATTTTAAAATTTATTGGATTGGGAGACTCTGCTGTTACTTTAATAAAAAATTATTTACAAAACAGAAAGTAAAGAGTAGTTCTTAACAATGTACTTTCTCATTCTCAATGTTCCTTCCATTCTAGGTTACTGGAGCGCGCAAATGTATGCAGACGATACACAAGTATATTTTTCATTTGACCCAAAAACCCTACTCAACAGTTGCCAAATAATAAATAGTGATTTAGAAAAGCTGTACACAATTTCACTTGAACACTCTTTACATCTTAATCTCAGAAAATGTGCTGCAATATTTTTTGGTAGACGGACAGACAGAATCAAACTAAAGCAATGTGCAAATAAAAATTAATAATACTGCTATACCGTTAAAAGATGAGGTAAATATTTGGGGTTTAACAGTTGACACCGAATTAAGATTTCAGAAGCATGTATCTCTCTGCATTAGAAAAGCTATATCTAAATTAAAACTTTTATATAATTCTCGACATATACTTAACTTCAATTTAAAAAAAAAACATTGTATGACTCGTTAGTTCTTTCTATATTTAATTATTGTGACACCGTCTATGGACCATGTCTGTCAGCTCCCACTTCTCAAAGAATACAAAAAATACGAAACTGTTGCTTAAGACTTATTTTTGGTATCAGAAAGCGAGACCCAATTAGTCATAAATTGAATGAATCCAAGTGGTTAAATATGAAAAATAGACGCCTTCTTCACCGTGGCACCTTGTATCATAAAATTATACATTCTTGCACAACCTCATACCTCTACAGAAAAATTAGGTTCCGAACTTACGTTCATAATCTAAACATAATTTAAGGGCTGTCTTACTCCGCCTCGTCACCTAACTGCAATGTTTGAAAGATCTTTGTCTTTCAACATTGCTAAATTTTACAACTCCCTTCCTCTGCCTCTGAAATCCCAGTTTGTTGTTAGCTTCCCAAAACATTACAAACGTCTTTTCCTTGGTTGATGTGTTGTAGCATAATATGCATTCATTTTGATAGGTTTTCTTTATAAAGAAGAATAGATAAGGCTATAGTCATCCAAATACATATTGTGTGTACTTACGTTTTCTTTAAGATTACTCCATCTACTACTTACTTGGTTAAGTGTAAAAACAGCTGTAAGCATTGTGCTGTACAGCTGAACTTCGCCATTTCGATTTATAATATATTTTGTAGTTATATTATTTGCATTTGTAATTTTATTGAATAAAGTGTATTATTACTATTAATGTCAATATACACAAAAGTGTTTACACGCTTTAAAAAGTTCGCTGAGATAAACTAATAATAATAAATATTGTAAAATGTGCAATACTAATGATTACGATTAAAATTAATAATTAAAAATCAAGTTTAGCGAGGACAGATATAAAATATATTATAAAATTAATAAACCGCTGCCTAAGTAATCACTACTTCCACATCCAGATTTTTCATCCAAGTCACTTTAAAGGAAATATCTTGATTAGATTGCACTCTAGTATGTGGAAATTATTGGTCACATACTAGAGTGCAATCTAATCAAGATGTTTCGTTTAAAGTGACTCGGATAAAAAATCTGGATGTGAAGTAGTGATTATTAAAATAACATATGGGGCAGATGTCATAGAAAAGTTTGAGGCGTTGGTTTCCACCATATACGTTAAAAATGAAGTTTCTAGTTTACCCTACTTGTTTCCTTTATCCACAAACTACCACCTCCCACCCCTTCAATGGGATCCTCTCAATCAGATGTCATTACAAGACATACGTGTACTAACTTTCAAGTGAATATCTCAATTTTATGTTATCAATCCCATTAATAATGGAGCGGAGGTGGTGGGGTTCGAAAAATATTAGAAAGAAACCTGAGGCCTTGGTTTCTAGTACATACACGAAATCTCCAATTTCTGTACTCTTGCTAGCTTGCTTTGCTTATTTTCCCCTATTTACTCCTATTTAACCCCCAACCCTTCAACCGAATCATCTCAAAATATAGTCTAGTTCCAGATGTCGTTATAATACATACGTCTACCAAATTTCAAGCGGATATCTCAATTTGATTTTATCTACCCCTTTAACAATGGAGTAGAGGTGGTGGGGGGTTGACAAATATTATAAATAATCTGAGACCTTGGCTTCTAGTACATTCAAGTCTCTATACCCTTACCATATTTACCCCCCAACCCTTCACCGGATATCTTCTTTTCATCTTCTTCACACGTATTTTTTATGTTTATGATTTGTTTTGAATGCCCTAAATTTTCTTTGATTTGTAAATTTGGTGAAGCTCAAACACGAGCGAAAAGTTTGTAGTTCGAGCCTAAGGCGAGTACTACGGTTCGCTAGTGTGGGATATGCCATTCCAAACGTGTTGTAGACTATACTTTCTCTAACAAGATTTTAGAAATTATGCAAAAAACAGTGTAAAACGTCAAATGCGAAGCTAGACGTAACCATAGCAACCTCACCACTAACTGTGGCTTAACGGCTTCTGATTTGTCGAAAGCCATGCGGTATTATACCACGACAGTGTGTTGGAATGATACTTGTTCCAACACAATTTTTAGTTGTGGAATTTGTAGTTTCCGAAATAGTGTTAGAGAAATGTCGTTTTCATCATATCTCATTTATTCTTATTTTTTAGGACACAGAGGTTTAAAATTATTTCTTTCTGGGGCACAGCCTAAATTTATACACACGCAAATGAATTAAAAATTTTCCAAATCTTAACCACGAGGTGAGTTATAGGAGCTGAAAACATTGTTTTCAAAGGTTATAGTTTTCCATATAATAGTCCAGTCGGTAAAGTAATAAATAAACAAGATGCTCGCAGTAAATGTTATCTGAGAGAGATTTTCCTCCAGTAACTGTTAGCGAGAGGACTAAACATTACAAAACCACAAAATCAGTTCTGGGGGTACCGCGCAACCATCCAAAAAATCACCCCTTTGGTGAAAAAAGCCTTATTTTACTGATAACTCGTTAACCGTTGAAGATATAAAAAAATTGCTCATCATAAAAAAGAAAACTTGAGTGCCTAAAAAAAAATTCTCCTATAATTTTCTTGTACATGTCAAGGTTTTCGAGAAAATCGATCTTGACAAAAATTGCAAAATTTGTATTCTTTATGCGCGCGAATTTTCGTTTATTTGAAATTTTGTTCTAGGATGAAAAATCAAAATGTGTTTTAAAGGGGATATAAAATACTCTCTGGTGTTGCCGTTTTTGATGGCTATTGATATTTTATAGTATATAAAAATAACAATATAAAATAGTTATCACTTGATTTTTTGTACATTTAACTATTCACAGGCCCATAAAAAATAACTGACTTTAATATAAGTTATAAATGCATTATACTTTAGTTCAAGGTAGTACTTCAATACAGAAAAAGTTAAGAATAAAAATATTCACATTTACAAATTTACCAGCATGTTGAAGTTGGCCAATGATATTTTTCTATGAAATTTTTTTACTATTAAATGATTAGAAACAATAATTATATGCTATACACTGGATTGAGTATGTGGTAGGTTCCTTGTGAAACATCTTTAGAATAATTATTTTTAGAAAAGGGAAAAACAATGCTTTTAGATGTTTCAAATAAAAACTGTATTTTTATACACTCTACATATGTTTCGGCTTGCTAGGCCTTTCTCAAGAGCATTACAGATGAATCTGTAATGCTCTTGAGAAAGGCCTAGCAAGCCGAAACATATGTAGAGTGTATAAAAATACAGTTTTTATTTGAAACATCTAAAAGCATTGTTTTTCCCTTTTCTAAAAATAATTATTATATGCTATATAAATTCGAAAAAAAAATTTTGAGCTAAATTTTAAAGATGGTTGGGTCTTTTTTAAATTTTTAGGAAACAATAAAAAATTGGCCAAAATTTGGCTAACTTCAACATGCTGATAAATTTGTAAATGTGAATATATATATTTCTAACTTTTTCTGCATTGAAGTACTACCTTGAACTAAAAGATAATGCATTTATAATTTATATTAAAGTCAGTTATTTTTTATAGGCCTGTGAATAGTTAAAAGCTAAAAAAATCAAGAGGTAACTATATTATATTGTTATTTTTATATACTAATAGATATCAATTGCCATCAAAAATGGAAAAACAAGAGAGTATTGTATACCCCCTTTAAAACCCACTTTGATTTTTCTTCCTAGCCTGTTTGGTTTTTGAGCAATTCAACTTTTTCTATAGGCCGCGTGCAAAAAATTTCAAATAAACAAAAATTCGTACGCATTAAAAATATTTTCGATATCGATTTTCTCGAAAATCATGGCATATATAAGAAAATTACAACAGGACTTATTTTAGGAAATTAGTCCATCTTTCTTTTTATGATGAGCAATTTTTTTATGTTTTCAACGGTAGTTATCAGTAAAATAAGGCTTCTTTCACCGAAGGGGTGGTTTTTGGGGGGTTGAGCGGCACAGTGGGAAATTTAGCACATCATTTGACGCACGGTTGGTGACCGATTTAAATAATTTTTTCTTTTAAATACTCGTGAATGATTCTAGTTTACCCTCCGATTGCTACAATTTAAATATCTATTCTTCTGATGAACGTATCTGACCCAATATCGGAACATCAGCGCGCTGATATTATCATATATATAATGTAATTAATATAATAGCTATTATTTGAATTAAAAGCGCAGGTAAGGTAAAAAAGTAACCAAATTTCAATTTAAGAGCTAAAAAAGCATATGAAGTTGGAAGTATTAATTGTAAACACAAATACATCTATTATATTTTATATTAACGTCTTCCTTGAGTAAATCTTCTTTTTTATATTTGTTAGATTTTTAAAGTTAATTTTATTCATACATACTATTAATTAAACAACCTAGAGTAATAAATTATATATTGAAAAGATCCTGAAAACCTGTATGTTCTGACATTGTGTGAGATACATTCATCAGAAGAATATATATTAAAATTGTAGCAATTGGAGGGTAAACTAGAATCATTCACGAGTATTTTAAAAAAAATTATTCAAATCGCTCAAGAACTGTGCGTCAAATGGACTTTTGTCTCAAAATAGTACTAAATTTCCCACTGTGCGCGGCACCCCCAGAATTGATTTTTGTGGTTTTATGCTGTATAATCCCTCCACTAACAATTACTGAAGGAAAATCCCAGGTAACATTTTTTGTTATGGAAACCTTTATAATTATTGGACTGTAAAGATTCTGAAAAGATTTTAAGTTATTCTTGAGATCAATTGCGATTTTAGTTATTACTATGAGTAGGTAACTACGTTTTCGGTAATTTTTATGAACACCCTGAATATGCAATGAATTAAAATTACAACACACGTCACGAAAGGGTGAATATTTAGGTATGTCGCTGTAGGGTATTTAAGTAGAATAAAGTTGACGTATGAGTTTGAAAAGTTGGTAATGCGGGACTCAAACCGAAACGGGAGGACAGTCAACCGTACAAAGTAATAATTTCTACAAAAGTACACATTTGTGAGTGTTATTTGTGACTCGTGTTCCAGATACATGAAATTTTAAGTACAGCTGGTTGCGTGGAGTGCCTGTAGGCAGATGACTCTAAACAAAAATTCGTATTTCAAAATATATACATTTTTACAATTGCCCGTGGATATTCCATGTTATTTTATGCGGCGGATTATTCTCATGTCATATTCTAATTTTAACCTCGTTGTAATAATCAAAAAATAAATGAATAACTGGAAAATTTTTACCTAAATATTGAAATATTTAAACCATTTGCCGCAGGTGCCGAAAACGCGACGAAGTGAATTAATTCCTGTTGTGGACTGAACATTTCAAAAATAAAACTATACCTATTAGTAGGGAAATTTATAAAATTATAAACTACAAATTTAACGAGTAAAATACCAATCGCAATATTGTTGACGAAACCATTTAAAAGTAAGTTTATCTATTGTTTTTTTTTTGTGTTTTATGCATTTGGTCTGAAAATTCAAATCTCGAATCTCTGCAACGGTTGGATGTAACCGAATAAAATTTGCCAGCAACATTCTTCAACTAGGACTTAGATTGGAAAATCCAGGGCCGGCGTCGGAAAAAAATTGCCCTTTTTGTTTTCGTCAAAAGAATTCATTTTTCTATCGAATTTGTGGAAAACTGTTAGCGAATTCGGAAAGTTCAGAAAAAATGCTATTAGAATTGCTATTCAAATGTGACGGCATACCTAAACCATTTCGGAAAAAAATCACAAAACAATTTAGCGCATCACGACTACACCTTGAGCATTATTTATGGAACAGTTTGATAAAGTATACACAAATGCTTCATATCTATATCCATTCAATGACTTCACATAACACATAGCAAAAAGCATACTTAGCAAGAAAAATACAGGATCGTACTTGCGAAATTTTTTACCAGTTCCGAACTATGGTATCTAACGATGTCAGAAAGATCTGGCCAGCTAATTATTTATTTGGTATCCTACCCATAACAAAGGCAAACTATTGGAAATCGTATGAACATAATATGTTTCATTGGTGTGATGCAGTAAGTGCTTTAAAGTACATATTTCCTTGAAGGTTTTTGCCTTAAGTTTTACAGAATTTATAAAGAAGCATTATTTTTCTAATTCTCTTTGTAGAGCGATGGTGAAGAAAGGACCTCATTTAAAAAGGGAAATTTCCAGGGCCGGACTGATGGACTGGCTGAGGTACCTCGTGGTTATGCTAGGTTCGCTTTTTGTCAAAAACGTGGAGGGCAGATTTATTCCGAGTCTGGCCCTGGACTTTCCAAAATCAAACAGGGCATTCTGATAAGATCCAGCTGAGGAATATTACTGGAAAATTCTCTCTTTGAATTTTCAAATCAAATGCATAAAACACTCTGTATCTTCTCTTGTAACAGGGCGGACTTTTTTCCATTCTCTTCTAAATTGTATCCATAATATTTGATAAAAAAGTCCGCTGTAGTAATTACTGAACAAAATAGGTGTAAAATTACTATTTTTCGCGAATAAATTTTAAAATTTCACTTTTAAGAAAAAACTGCTTGCGCCAATCGAAACAGGAGGAAATTTTACGTAAATGATGTTTAAGAAAATTTTCGGAACGATCACCCTTGGAGATGTGAATTTCTTAATTAAGGTTCAATATATGGCTCCATAGTACATGCGTATGAGCCAAAAATGAGGCTGTGCTCCATACAAAAATGACTATAATCTTTTATTTGTAAAAGCAAAAGCGAAAAAATGAAGTGCTTATTGAAGAAAAATACTTAACTTACTCGTTCCATGTATTTAAATGATCAAAAACATATGTAAACAATTATTATTAACTAATAATTAGCATACCATCACTTATTTCAGTAAATCTTCTGTTAATTGTTGAAAAAAATTATTTTTAAATTGAAATTGTGGACTGGTTTCCTGAAATGGTCATTGATGTATGTATTGAAAAAAAAATTGAAAAATTTATTTTTTTCAATATGCAACTTTTATTTCACGAATATCGGAAAAACCAGCATGTTATATTTTCCATGCCTAATTTCAATCAATAATAACAATAAGTGTAAAATACTTATTGACATTTAACAATGGGTCAATTTATAGCTGAAAACCCATACTTTATGATAGAATAATTTATTTGCTCAAAAAATAAAAAATTTAATGATTTATTTATGAAATACTAAGAAAAAAATTATTATTCCTTGAAAATATTGAATTTTTCAGTGTAATTGACCGTCTGTTATTAAACAATACTTTTTTTTATCAATGTTCTAAATACATAGAGGTTGTAGCTGATATCTATGTCTTTGAATATGTGCTTTTTTAGATTTTTTAAATAATTTGTTAACCATTGTATATAACATTTTGCAAAAGGTCCGGATTTATTTGAAAACCATGTAAAACAGAGCATAATTTACGTTAAAACACATACAAATAATTGTCACTGAGGATATCTCTTAATGAAGAAGTATTCCGCTTTGCTCGTTTCCTCATTTCCTTAACCTCGTAACAGGTGTTTTCAATCATTACCTCATGTTCTCAGAGGTACATAGGAAGCCGAGAGGAATCGAATAGCGCAAACCGTAGGTCGATTTCAAGATAGAGCCGTGGGAAGAAAAAAAGTCCGATTTCAGCGACCTCAAAGACCCTTTACTAGCATTCTTCCGGTTTCATTCTTTTAAATTTTGCAAGCAATATCAATAATATGACATTTGTTTCATCATACCGCCATTTTGGATGCGCCATTTTGAATTTTAAACATCATGTTTATAATCAGCGATCTCAAAAACCCACTTCCGGCTTCACTTTTTTTAATTTACCTAACACTCAATACACTTTATCATTTAGTTTTGCAATAATGTTTATAATTGCAACAATAACAAAGCATTTTTTAATGGGTAGACTTTTATATACCGGGTGAGTCATGAATTGCGCTCGCCCCGATATTTCCTTAAATATTTGGAATAGAAAATTGAAATTTGGAGGCCTTATTACATGACTAAAATTCCATCTTTTCAATAAAAAATCAAGTTTGGTGCACATCCGGTTTCACCGGAAATGCCCACAACTTTTGAATTTTAAATGGAACACCCTATATATTTTTATATTTTTGGAATCTAGAGGAAATTTTGAATACAATACATCCATTTTGGTCACTTTTTGATAAACATTAAAAATTTTATTAAAAAAATCTATTTCTGAATCCAGAGTGCTGTGGTGCCCAAAATATATTTTAGTTTGTGTGCTACGTTACTATAAAAATAAAAAGAGCAATATGATTGCATTACTTAATTCTCTAGAGGCGTTTAAAATTTTTAAATGTGATTTTTACCCACTAACTCGGTTTTTTTAAATGGGAATTTAATCGTTCACCAACATTTTTAAATACCTCATTTTCATACGAATCTAATGATACCAAAATTTTGAAAATCCGCTCAGAAATATTTGAGATTTCAGCCAAAATACAATGCAACCAAGCTTTTAGAAACATGCGGCTAATAATAGATTAGAGTGGGCTTTGGAAACTAAAATGGCACATTTCTGTGTAAATCTGGTAACCTAATAACATTGGAAAAATCATAGTAGCAATTGAATGTAATAAAACAATATCAGCAAACATTTAATAATTGTGAGCGCAAAGAACGTTACAATTAAGTTTAGTATAGGTATGTGGAGGTAAACACAATTACATCCACAAGAACATTTGCAATAGAATGCGACATCAGTTCGGTTTTCAGAGTTTTATTTAAATGAACATAAATATCGGGCCTGTAAATAAATAAAAATCAATTCCGTTTGAACAATTAAACTAAAACTAGGTAACAGTAGGTATCTTTAAAATAATTAATATAATTAAACCATAAATTGACATTTATAGATATTGTTCAAAATGTCCTAGAGCATTTATAACAATCTTAAAAAAGTTGTTTTCTGTCTTATTTACGTTAAGAAAAAAATTATTATTTATTTAATAGACGCCCAGAATACGAAAAATGGTACGCAAGAATGGTGTTAAACTCAGTGAGTTGTGAAATAATCGATTATGTTTGAAAAAAAAAGTTTCATTCTACTCTTACTCTATTCTAGATGCAGAATGATGATAAATCTATCTGATAATCCGTTTTGCAAGTAGGTACATAATTCTGCTTTCTGGTAAGTCGATGTTTACACCAACTAAATGTCAACAATATAATCCTGAGACTAATTAATTATATTCCGCAGCATATAATGCATAATAATTTTATCTTCTAGATGCATATACCAGCGCAATTATATGACGATTATATGTAAATGATGACGACAGAACATCGTGCTTCAGGAATAATTTATTAGATGCCACTACTAGATGCCCAACAATTAGCGTTTCCATTAACCTATTGTCAAATAAAGATAAAATAGGCTGTAAACAGGCTATTATTTAGGGTTAAAAATATACAAAGATACTCACTACGCGGTGTTAGCAATACATTCTTTTGTAGGAGTTGAACCAGAAGAGTCATAAATAAGTCGGCCGTGTAGGTATGCGGGAAGGGGTTCCTGAAAATATGCTAGTGCGTATTGTAAACAATCAGATTTAGATCGCGAATTTTTCGAATTTCTGAAATGTATTGACCGATGTAATAATATACAAATGGTCCTCAATTGGCAATATAAAGAAAAAAAAAAGAGTAATGAAACATTACGTAGTCTGTGGCTTTATGTCTCTTCAATAGTCGACCCAATTTTGTGCGGTTTTGTAGGGGTAAATATGGAAAAATGAGTAAATCAAGCTGGTAGGAGTACAGAAACTGAAGATTTGGTGCATATATTAGAAGCCAAGGTCTCAGATTTCTTTATAATATTTTTCAACCCTCTCACGACCTCCACCCAATTATAAAAAGGGTTGGTAACATAATATTGAGATATTCACTTGAATTTTGGCACACGTATATATTGTAATGATATCTGACTGAGATGATTCCAAGTCCAGAAACTTCATTTTTGACGTATATGCTATAAACCAGAGCCTCAAATTTTTGTATTACATCTGCCTCAAATATTATCAAAATTCTATGACCAACTATTTCCACATATTAGAGTGCAAATATAGTCAAGATGTTTTCCTTTAAAGATACTTGAATGGTTAATCTGGATGTGAAAGTAGTGAGTTTTAAAATTCTTTATTACACAAGCCTTAGATTCAGTATTTTTTTTATTTTCAGAGACTTTTATCAAACTAATAACTTAGACAAGAAATATTCCTTATTAGCAAATATGAGACATTAAATGTTCAAAGCAATTTTTCTGAATCAACATAAACTTAATTAAAAAGTTAAATTTTTTCGATTGATTTCAATACTTAAATTTTATTTCGCAATTGTATACATCCCTGCTATTCAATAAAAACGCCCTGGGAAATACTTTGAGTCATTTATTCTTAAAGGAACGCATTTTCCTTTTCATCTGTCCTATAGATTTAACAACCATCTAATAACTCAGTTTAATCTGCTGTCTGCCCTATAATAAAAGAAAAATTACTTTTAATCAAGAACTGTTATTTAAAACATCTGAACTGGAACATGTGGAAGATGCTTGAGAAATTACGACGACTTTTTGAAAGCTGTTCGGCTTTTGTTCATGCATGAATATTATATCAGTAACGTGGCACAACGGTCTTAAAGGTAAAAGGTTATAGGAAAATATGAAATAAAAAATTGAAACAGTTTGAACTGCTTATTAAAGAAAGGTCACTAAAAATTATGATATAGAGGTTCACCTAGTCGTTCGGTGGTACGGATTTTGTTCATCTCCTCTTCTTGAAAAAATAATGTAACTCTTCTCTGGCCGGATCGACAATTCTGAGAATGGGCTTGTTCGGAATTTTTTTTTAATTTTATAGATCGAAAGTGCAAGTATAAATTAATGGATCTGCAAAGAATCAGAATCTTATTCGCACATTTAGTATCTTAAAAACAATTACAAACCTCCACCTCGCGAAAATGGGGCGTGGCCAGGCGCTACATCACTATACGCATAGACTCGGCAATCTCAGTCGACTCGATGCTTCTTACTTGTTATAATTATAAGTGTTTTCGAAATATTGTTTATTTTGCTTACTACTTGACAGTAGGGGAGTATAATTTGGTGAAATGTCAAAAAATTACAATTTTCTCTCGCTCCTACCGGGACGAATTTCCGATTTTGACCCTGCAATTTACGATTAGAATTCATCGCCGACCTTCTCCTTTCCGTAGACACATAGAATGAACTTCCACTCGACGTATTTATTTAGTTACCGGCGTTTAAAAATTCCACGTTTTTCGACTTTTCAGGTTAAATTTGAAAGGTCCCAGAAAGCCATTTTTCTTACGTCACTTGCGTATAGTGATGTCACAAATGAGCGCTTGGTTTTTGCAACTATTACTAATTTCAACTCCTTATATCTCAAGAACGGAAAAAGTGAATAATACGAAATTTTAAGTGTATAATGAGAATATCGAGTCCTATATGAAAAAGTATAGAAACCATATAAAAACAATATCATGGAACAAGCCCATTTTCATGAAAAGCCGAATTTCCAAAATTTAATCTCAACTTTTTCACTGAGCTGCCCGCACCCGCCCCCTACAGAGATGTAAACATTTGCGGTTTTTTTTAAGTAATATACTAAATGAACTGTGTGCCGAGAATTATTTTGATGTAGGGACTATTTCTAAAAGCGTCTCACCAAAGGTTCAAGCCCCTTCCAAGACTTCGTGTGTAATTCAGTATTCATATATTTCTTGTTAAATTGAAACTTAACCACATTGTTTGATTTCAAATTGTTCTCGTTAGTGTATTTCAGATGTAAGGAATTTATGTCTTCATAAACTTTTGCTTCTTTGGTATTTTCCCGGCAAGTTTAATAATCCCTCGTCTGCAGCCAAATAAAGCTTTATGATATTACGCCTTCGTTTAGATAATTATCGTTGCTAATTTTAACGATCTTGTTTACATAATAGGGTGTCCGTTTGGTTCATGAGCTAGTTAATTATTGACGTTAAGTTAGCTAACTCGTCTCTATGGTATGCATAGGGTGTTACAGCTTAAATTACTATTGTCATTACCGCACTTACTTTCATTCGGTTTAAGCTATTTAAGCACCGGACAGATTAGACACATTAGAATGCTGGTGGTAACTGACACATTATATATTATACTAGTTTTCCGAATTTTTTATGAATTAATATGGAAACTGTTAAAATTAATCCGAAATGACAGTAATTCTAACTGCAACTCAGTCACATTCTGAACATTATTGTTATTAAAAAATTGTTTATTAAAAATTCGATTAATCTGGTTTAAAAACCAGCGCACGCAGGAGATGTTTCATCATTAAATATTAAACAAAAAATAAAAGGTCATCTGGACCAGACGATGTACCCGACTTTTTAATTAAAAAAGTCTTAAAATTACTGATGACACCATTTACTTATTTGTTAAACATGTCTTTTAAATCGGGGACGTTTCCGGAATCTTTAAAAGTTGGTAAGTAGTAGCAATTTTTAAGAAAGAGTAACAATCCTATTAGTTTCTCTAAATTACTTGAGTATTGTTATTTTGACCGTTTGTTAAAGTTTTTAACTAAATTTAAAGTATTGTCCGAGATACAACATAGTCTTCGTTGTGGAAAATCCACTATAACGGCTATAACAACATTTTATAATCATATAATTCAATATATTTTATATATATTTTTTTATTTCAGCAGGGCATTTGAGTGTGTAATCATGCAAAATTGTTGACTGTACACTATATGACTATGGAATTAGGGCACGGCCACTAAACTTGATTAATTAATTTTTAACCAATCGTCAACAGTATGTGAGTATATAACGTGTTAGTGAAAATGTGATATACAGAGCCAATTCTTAACGTTCGTCTTTAAGTATGGGAGTTCCACATCGCTCAATTTTGGGCCCTGTGTCATTCATATTATATATTAATGAGCTCGATTGGATTTTATGTAATAGTTTCTTTTCATTGTATGCTGATGATCTTTTTGTGATTATTTCAGATTCTGTACATAATGTGTTAGAAAGTTAATGTAATAATATTGTAGAAAAGGTGCCTACATCAGTTTTACTTCAATGCAGATAAAACTCACGTAACTCAGTTTCATAATATACAGAAAAAATGCGAGTCTATTTCTGTTTAGGTCAATGATAACCCAGTGAAATTAGACTTTTCTGATCTAACAAAACACATCCTTTATTTTTTTATTTTAAATCGATTTATTCTGGTGTTTGGTTATTGGGCAAAGTTTTAACTGTAAAAAATCTCATAATCTTATTCGTTATTAACAAAAACTCGCTGAAACCAAATTTTAATAGCAAGTGTACTTGGTGTTCACGTAATAGAAAAATAAAACATCCCTTGCGCGTTCGTTGTACATAAAAAACGAAAGAGATCATTTTCGTGCGGAATTTCATTATCTTTCATTTTCAGACTAACCTCAGTTGGCCTCCGAGCCATACAAAGCGCGATAATCCAAAAAAAAACAAACGTTTTTTGTGAACTTGAATTTTGAATAATTTTTTATGCCATAGTGTTCTCGTTCTCGATTTTTAATATTTTCATGAAAACAGCAAAATAAATCGATGAAAAGAAAAAAATTAAGGATATATTTTGTTAGATCAGAAGCCAAATTTGTGTCTAAAGTGACTGGAGTATGAGTCGATTATAACGAGTACCCATGAGAGTATTAAATTTTTCGGTTTACATATCGATGAGTGTTTGACTTGGAAATCACATTGCAAATATCTAATACCCAAGCCAGTGTCAATTTCATTTTTATTTAATAATTTAAAACCGTGCTTACCAGGGAGCAATTAGTTCATTTATACTATGCCCAAGTGGAGATAAGATTAAGGTGTGGTGTCTGTCTCTGGGGGAACTCCAGTCCATCGCAAAATATTTTCATTACCCAATAACGAATAATGCGTACTATATCTCATGTTTCTAGTATCCATTCTTGCGAAGAGATCTTTAGAGAGTAAAATATTTTAACTTAACTTTGCCATGCGTGTACATTTTCAAAATGTGTGTTTATGTTTATCGAAACAAGAATATGTTCACAGCGAATAAAAATAATCATAACTAAATACGCGTAGCAAAGAAGTTTCGAATACCATATGCAAGACTTAATTTAACTTACAATTCCTTAAATTACATGGGACCAAAATCGTTTAATAACTTTCCCTCTGAATGTAAAACAGCTAGACACTAACTGGATTTTAAAACTAAGCTAAAATTGTTTTTGCTGTCAAAATGTTTTTACATTATGCGATTTTTTATCTAGTATTTAAGGTATATGTTGTAATTTAACTATTCCTATACATATTCAACTGTAATATTGTTATTATGGAAAATAAATTATTATTATTATATTTTATAAAATAGCTCCTCTTAATAATGTTATGTCGAAGTAAAAATATTACCCCACCCTTCCCAATGAGCATCCGGCCCATACTTATCCTGCTACACGCTTTATTTCAACAGAATTTATGTTATTTCTCAGGCTTTTTAATTCAAAATATGTTTTACAGCAATTCCTTATTTTTATTACAAAATTAAAATAACAGCGCCTTTTCTGAATTCTGTACGTTCCGCATGTTACTAAAAAAAAACTATTATAAGTGCAGCTCGGTAAGAAAATAAATTACGTATGCCTTCTATGTATTCCTAAAATGCAGCTCGGTAGCCAAAATGTCTAGGTCTAAACAGATTGCACTGCCACTGTTTCACGATCTGGTTTATTATGGTCAGGTGGAAGGTAGTGATCCACGCGACAAGGACCAATTGCCTGGTCCGTTGATAGAGGACCCTCGAAAGTTGTCTCGCCTCTGGTCATCTCTCACGGTTTCATGGGTCACTGTTCGGCAGCAGCGGTTTATGCGGCCGCAGGCGCCCAGTTTGCACCCGTTTATTGTTTGTGCTCGCCATTTTTATTTGTCGCTCTGAGGGTTTAATTATTCCGAACTGGCGTTTCTGATATATAACATGCAACTACTCTGAAAGACGCTTTAACGAATTGCATGCCCCATGCTAACAATACCAGATGCAGTTCCAGATATTCAGATAAAAAGTTAGTTAACATGCCTTGGGTTGTTGTACTTATATATACTATAATTGTAGGTGTTGACTTTACGTTTTCTGGAAATCTTGCGTGAGATTTGATATACATTTCACAACATATTCAGTAAGTGGTTGTGACGTTAATCAACATTTAAAGATCGGCAGCTTTAATACGTCCACTGCCAACATGATACAAAAGTCGATTCCGAAACCCAACGGACGATTATTACAAAATTCTATTGATTTAGTAGTTGAATTTTAAAAGTATTTTTAAACGCGAGGGTAAACCCGTTTCACAGCGTTACAAAATCAGTAATACTTGGAGTGAGTGCAGTATTGATGATTTTGTGTCCGGAATATTACAGTGATGATAGTTTGTGATTTTGTTATTAAAAATTAATTCATGTTTGATATTTTGTGTAGGTAATGTGTTCTTTCAAATTGTTTTGAATATGTTTTATTCTTAGTTGTACACACCAAATTTTATTTGTAAGTATCATACTTATATACATAGAAACTGTGTTGACAAAGTTTAATTATGTGTTATTTCTTTTATTTGTATTCTGCTATTTGTAAAAAATTTCAACTTATCTTATGTCATATAATGTGATCAAATGAATTAATAAAAGTTATTATTACTATTATTATTATTATTATTATAATTTTTTCGGTTTCACCGTTGCCGGACAGGGCTTCCGTGCTTTCCGACCGATACCACACGGTAGCCGCGCCGGCGATAATAACAGCCACTCCCCACGACCTGGGGGGTTAGTGACTGTACATTCCAGATTCGTGTGCCCTAAGTAGGCGAAGGGACCCCAAGATGACCGCTTTCTGCATTTGGCCTGCTAGCCATTCGGCTGATTTCCGACAGGCTGGTATGGTCTTCAGTTCCGAGAGCAGTGTAGGCTTCATACCTCCGAGTACACCGATTATTAGAACGACCGTCTTGACCGAGTAGCCTGGGTACAGCACTTGGAGCTCGTACCGGAGATCACGGTATTTGGTCCGTTTTTCCTCCTCTTTCAAAGCGATGTTTGGCTCAGCAGGCGCCGAGAACTCGATCACAAACATCACCTTGTTTTGATGGTCGAGGAGGACTATGTCAGGCTTGTTGGCCTGAATTAGCCTGACTGTCGGAAACGAGTAGTTCCAATAAATTCGGCACCTCTCGTTTTCGACAACGGACTCAATATCTCCGGGGACGTAAGGCAGCACTGGTGTTTGGTCTATCCCGTACGAGTGCCGTAGATGATACTACAGCACCCGTAACGCCGCGTTATGGCGTTGGATGTAGGCCGAAATCGCATATATCGGACATGCAGAAAGTAAATGCATAAGCGACTCCGGCGCCTGATGGCAGGTCCTACAGTTTATATCAGGTACCTCTACACCCATTACGCGGCTTCGGTAGACCAACGTGTTAATTACACCATCTTGGCAGGCCACAATGAATCCCTCGGTCTCCGACTTTAGCCCGGCTGACCTTAAAAAGGCAAATGTCAGCCTGGTCGATAAACCCAGTGTTTCTACGTTCTTATAGTATACACCGTGCATGGGTTTATCGACGTGCTGCCTAAACAGAAGTTCCTGCTCGGCAGCTTTTATTTGGGCCTTCAGACGAGTTGGCTGTAGTTCAATGACTGACTCTGGATCAGCACCGCGCCGGCCACCTCGCCTATCGTCGAATACGAGAGCAAGTTCATCTGCGGCTCTTTTTGCTGCCTTAAACAATCCTGCACCCACCCCTGCGTTTTCGTGATCTCTCATTAATTGCAGGAGCGGGTCTGAGCTCCTTAGGACATTACATGCCATGCTCAGTGCCACTCTGCCATGCATACACTCCAACCCCAAGAGCCCTCTGCCCCCCCGATTTCGTGGGAGGTACACACGAGGGACGGACGATCTAGGATGAATGCTCCTATGGATATTCATCATCTTGCGGGTACCTCTGTCCATTTGGCGCAGCTCATCTACAGTCCATTTGACTACTCCAAAGGAGTAGAGCAGAACAGGACCGGCAAGCATATTAGTGGCAGATACCTTGTTTTTTCCCGAAAGTTCGGATGACCAAATCTTTCGGAGTAGGCTTCTGTACTTGCCACGGAGAGATTCTTTCACTTGTTGCACATCCTGGATGTGATGTTGCTCCACACCCAGGTATGTGTAGGTCTCTCCGGCATCCAGATGTCTCAGGATGCTTCCGTCTGCGAGTTGCGCGTCTTCAGCAAAGTCCCCGCATCGTCCTCCCTTGAGTTGAACGACCGCGCACTTGTCCAACCCGAACTACATACCAATGGCCCGCGTGTACTGCTCGACCACCTATTATTATTATTATTATTATTATTATAAATTAAATCTCCACTAATAGTGGGTACACAAACAAGTATCGACCGCAGCAAGATACTTCTGATTATAGTGTTGAATTTAGGAATGAGCGGACGATTGAGGTAGTCGACAGGATTATTATTATTATTATTATTATTGTTATTATGTTATCTCTGTTGTTCTCAGCTCTTTCTATGCTGACAATTTTTCATGAGGTACGGGCTAAGCCAAGCACCCTCATGTTTGATTCAAGAACTTGCGGACTATTCTTGTTGTTCCTAGAATCACAGCTTTTTGTAAGTTTATATAAGTACCCTTGTGTAAATTTAATTTTTTGATGTTTTCGTGTAAACTCATATTATTATTAATATTATTATTATTATTATTATTTCTTTTCCATATTCAGCGTTTTAGTTGGATTCAATCAAAATGCTGGGTTTTCCAATTCATTTTGATTCATTACTAATCCTCAAGAAATTTTCTGACTGTACGACATGTATAGTACATCTATAATGTACGCTGATTTATTCACCCTGTCATGAAGCATCATATCCGGTTTGTTATTATGAATGGCTTGACCTGTCATTATCGATCGGTCGTAATAAAACTTGTAAGTTTCATTCTCTATAATGGATTCGGGGACATGATTGTAATATGGCATTTTCTGTTGTTTAAGAAGTTCTATTTTATGTGCTAGACCTTGCTGAACTATATTAGCTACCTGATTGTGGCGATGAGTGTAATCATTTGGTGCGAGCAGTGTGCATCCTCCAGTTATGTGTTGAATGGTTTCTGGTGGCATTTTCTGCATTTATTATCTGTTATTAATGTAT
This sequence comes from Stenurella melanura, assembly GCA_963583905.1. Classification (NCBI taxonomy): domain Eukaryota; kingdom Metazoa; phylum Arthropoda; class Insecta; order Coleoptera; family Cerambycidae; genus Stenurella; species Stenurella melanura. The sequence continues at coordinate 189,506,649 of OY757310.1, forward strand.
TTCTTAATATGTATTTTTTGTAGTTTCGAGTATTGATATCCTGATCCTGTATCGCCATCATGAAACCAACAGTTTCCGGGAAGAGCTCTCGAATCGTAACCCAGGCGTTCGATGCTACTTTATAGACTTCAGGCCTCTCCAGGTTTTGAGCATGTCTTCGGTGTAGTCGTTTATTTTCTATTTATTGATGATAGATGGTGTCTGAAATTTGTTGGTTTCTATTAATTCTGTGTTTCTTAAATTAAGTGGCGTGTAGTTATTGTCAGCTTCTCAGATGGTACTATGTTGAACAAAATTAACTTTTCATCCTAGGAAATACTTTTTCAGGGATAAATTTTGATTTTCGTGCAGTTTGAGAACATTGAGTGCAACAAACAGTACGTGGGTGAGTCATCCAGGCCTTTTAGTGTAAGATTGGGCGAACATCAAAATTATATCAGAAAAAATGAAATTCAGAGGTCCAAGATCTGCGCTTGGGAGAACGGACATAGAATAAACTGGTACTCGGCAAAAATTTTAACAAAAGAGGCAGATAGCAAAAAAAGAAAAATTAAAGAATCCGCGATAATATTATTGAATGAGGATAAATGCGTGTCGAATTGTTCCGTAGATGTCTGCACCACTTGGTTGCCAATGTTAAAATAAGAACTTCACAAAGTTAATATTGTATAAAAAGTAAAAAAAACTGTTAACTATATCAACAGTTCTATGTGAATAGTAAGTATCTATGGATATTGAATATAACAAACATTCTTAGAGCTGTGTATTTATCATACACAGCTAAAAAGATTTTTTTTAAAAAGCCTTGAAAAAGGAAACAGATTAGATTTCCGAAACGTCGACGAAATATTTAATTTCAAGTTTTTATACTTATTTGTCTTGTTTATTAAAAAAAGCAACCTCTAACTGATCCTTTGACGTAAAAGTCACAGGCGTAGAGGTTATTTACCAGTAACATACTGGTTAATTGTGATATTTTGTAGATTCTCCGAGCATCGCTTAAAAATTAAAAATACATGTGGCAGGAAGTCCCAAAGAATTGAAGAAAAAAAAATACTATCCCATTATCATTATTATTATTATTATTATTATTATTATAACTAATGGGAGTTATCATAATCAACCACTAAATCATTTACACTATTTCCCTTTAAGACTTTTCTCCAATCCATATGGCGACGCTGGATATGAACCTACAATTCCTAAAACTAAAATTACGATATTACCCACGTACCATTTTGCCACATGCCAAACATGTCTCCAGAATACCGCCGTACGAAGATAAGAAGTAAAGCGGGAATAGAATTATGTGCCATGGCCTGTATATAACAAAGTTAACTAAAATATATTAAGACTTTACCCGTTTAACGAATTAAGGAACTCCTCCAGAAGCAACTTATACACACTTCTGACGCCTATGGTCAAAGCTTAGTCGCTTGTTCGCCTAATCTGTATTCTATCTATTCACCACGGCTTGCGTGACTTCATTGAATTAACAGATTAGAGTCCTTTCATTGAAAACTGCTACTTTAAACATAAATCGTTTCTTAACTACCATGTACTTAAGCTTGTCTTTTTTATTTTTAACTATAATGTGTACCTTCGTGTTTTACAATTTTTACACTCGTGCAATAATGATGAATATTAAATATTTTTAATCTTATCCGATCGGACCTTTACGAGCTGTTGTAAACGCCATTCGGCATGCATTAATTAATGCGCACTCTGAAGCAGTTTTTATTATTTAATATTACTATAAAGTCGGTTACAATGCCAACTAATTATAAAATGCATAAATTACAGGGGACATGTTTTTAAAATAGCAACAAGATGTAATGATTTAAATGAATAAATAAAAACGTTTCAAAGGCTAAAGCATTTCCAAGAAACAGAATGAGAGATTTCATGAAAATGTTATTCATTTGAAAGAAAAATGTTCCAAAAGACGAGGTATGTAAATAAATTCATTTTAACAGAATCTTCATGGCGGTAGGGGGTTATGTGGATACTGGTTTACTCTACATAGCCGTAGGGGAGGGACTATGTGGAAACTAGTGTTAGAATGAGAATTGTCCAATAAGAAAGACAAATTCATTTTAGGATTTTAATTGTTAGTATAACCAGAACTCAGGTTATCGAAAGAATGCAAAGATTGTAATCAATAATTTTACAAACAGTTTTTCTTCAACTTCTCACAAATAGTTTTTTCTGCTGTTTGCAAAATCCTATAAAGAATATGTTCCATTACAATTATAAGCAAACAAACAAAAACTCCCTTTTAGATATGACAGAGTTCAGATTTTTTTTTACAAATTATATTAATAATAATAATAATTTATTTTACATAATGGCAACATTACAATTGTATAGAAATAGTCAAGTTACAACATATACCTTAAAAACTAGGGAAAAAACCGCATACAATTTTAACTTTGTTTTAAAATTCAGTAGGTTTCTAGCTATTTTACATTCGTAGGGTACATTAGATTAGATTAGGAAGAAGGAGCTGGCCAATTGGCCTTGACCACCGCGACCCCCATGGATCTATTGTGGTGCTCCTGTTTGTTTTCCTTAGAGCTCCTTATCCAGCTTTGTCCTTTGTATCAGACTCCATAGCCTTGATAGGGGCTCCTTAGTGTAGCTATCAGCTCTTGGTTTTTCATCACCAAGTAGTTGGAATCGCAGTCTAGCAAGGCCTTCACAATGGTACAATACATGGACTGAGGTTTCCTCTGCCTCTTGGCAGAATCTGCATGTTGCGTCCTCTGCCAAACCCATTAGACTGAGATGTCTATTAAGTCGACAGTGACCGGTTAGAAGACCACTATTATTCTAATGGCCTTTCTATTTTGGCCTATTAGATCCTCTGTAAATTTGGCTGATCGTTCTTTAATGAACTCTTTAGCCTGTCTCTGTCGTGAGAAATTTTTCCACCATTCCAGAGATTTAATTTAGATCCATTTGTTAATGGATGCTCGTATGCATGGCTTGGCCACACCGCAAAAGGGTTCGGGTCTTATAAGTGCGTTACCTGCGCCTTCTCTGGCCAGTTCATCGGCCTTTTCATTTCCCTTGTGTCCCTTATGTCCTGGTACCCACGCCACGGTCACTTTGTTTTGACTTCCTAGGTCTGTAAGGGCATTTATGCAGTCCCATACAAGTCTCGATTCGACTTGCATGGAACCGATTGCTTTTAGAGCAGCTTGACTGTCGGAAAAAATGGCAATCGACTGATTAACAGTTCCTTGCCTGGTAATTTCCTTTGCGCACCATTGTATTGCGGCCACTTCAGCCTGGAATACTGTGGCGTATTTTCCTAGACTTATTGGGATTTTCGTTCTTGGCCTTATCGCATAAATCCCAGCTCCGACTCCCTGTTCTGTCTTAGAGCCATCTGTATACCAGATTGTTTGCGTCGGTATTGGAGGACCGTTTGTCCAGTCTTCCCTGTCTGGTATTTTAATTTTGAAATTTTTATAGTAGGGTAAGTTATTAAACAGTTTTGGTTCTATATAATTTGAGGAATTGTAAGTAAAATTAAGTCTTGCATGTGGTATTCGAGACTCTTCCTCCCTACGCATATTTACGTTATGAATATTTTTATTCGCAGTAAACATATTTTTGTTTTGATAAACATAAACACACATTTCGAAAATGTCTAAGTATGGTAAAGTTAAAATGTTATATTCTCTAAAGATCTCTTTGCAAGAATGGGTACTAGAAACGCAAGCTTTACAACGCATTATCCATTTTCGAGCAATGAAAATATTCTGTGATAGAGTGGGGTTCCTCCAGAAATTGACACCATTAGATATTCACGATGTGACCTCCAAGTCAAAAATTCATCGATATGTAAACCTAAAAATTTTATACTCTCATAGGCACTCGTTACAATCGACTCATTAACCTGAGAAGAAATAGACTTGCATTTTTTCTGTCTATTATAAAACTGAGTTCTATCTGCACTTTTTCACACATTATGCATAGGATCTGAAAGAAAGATCACCAGCATGCATTTAAAAGAAGTTACTACATAAAATTCAATGAGATCATTAATTTATAATATGAATAACCCAGGGTCCAATGCTGAGCCCTGTGGAACTCCAAACTTGACGAACGTTTAGAATTGGCTCTGTATATCATATTTTCGCTAAAATGTTGTATACTCATTTACTGTTGACGATTGGTTAAAAAATGAAATGAAATCATTAATCACTGACTTAAGGTGATCGAAATACGTGCCAAAAGTGAAAAAACCTATAAATACGAACTGTGTTTTTCTTATCCTTTATTTCCAGACTACTTCATTTTGATTGTACTGATGATGGTGCAAAAATCCGGAACGTTACAAAAATTTCATTTTATTTTAGGTATTAAAAAATTTTAATAATTATATCAAATAAATTATTACTCAACGTAAATTTGAAATAAAATTGTATATTATTGTAATAATTCGGATACTTCCTAAAACAAATACTACAGACTAAAAGATAGTTTATCGCATTCTCCGGGTTTATTACGAGAGTTGGTGAAGATTTCCCCCTTGTACATGTATATATAAGAAAACATTAAGAAAGCTTCCTTCTTTACGAGGCGCTAGGGGATTGTCGACTTTGCGTTATTGCGATGAAAAGTCTTTTTTATTGCCCTCAAACTTAGTCCCTTTGCTTCGGTGTGTCGCCAATTTACACACTTTAGATCAGCAGAGGGAGCAACAAGGAATTAATGTTTACTGTGAAATTACGCGCACATAACCTTGAAACCCAACTTACATTTGGCGTAGCTTTCAGGGCAGTTATTCAACTAACTACCAAATTTCATCTTCATAAACAAAGTTATTGATGTGATTATAAAATTAGTCATATATCTGGTAAATTTTGCTTCTATATTAAGAAAATTTCTATTTGGAAACTTGTGCCTATTTATAAAAAAAATTATTATCCTGCAGTAGTACTGCAGGGTAATCATTCCCAATTCTTGAATTGGACAGCTAGCGCCGCGTCAGGTCTAGACAGACAGACAGACGTTTATTTGGCTACTTTACATATACAAATACATTTGTAGCAGGTCATTACATTGTTATTACCTATAAATAATATACACAAGTAAATAAAGATGAATTGTACAATGTGAAACAAATTAATAAATAGACATAAGTAAAAACAAGGATACCATAATAAATGAAAACCGCCTTGAGGCGTACTACGTAAATTACACAGCATGTTACATAACAGTCAGTTGTATAAAATCTTCAGTTGCATACAAATAAAACATCAAGATATGGTTTCCAATGACAGTTTTAAATTTGTTAAAATTTTCTTTTATATTTTTGAGTAGTTTATTATATAAGTTCAAGTTTAATGAGCTTTTAATTGATTTTGTTAAGCGATATTTAGGAGGTTTTAACGGATTGGCCGACCTTGTGTTATGGTTATGTAGCTCAGATGGAGTTACATACAAATTCTTGTTTTTATGAATCTCTAAAAGAGAGTAGTAAATATATAGACAAGGTATGGGCATTATACCATATTTTTTTAATAAATAGTGGTTGGCTGTGTTCTCTGAAACCTGCTCTTGCTATGATACTTATAGACTCTTTCTGTTGTCGAAATATTTCTGCTTTTGCTGCTCGAGTTCCCCCAGAGTATTACCCCACAGCTTATGTGGGAGTGGATTAGTGAATAGTATACCGAGAGCAAAGTGGGTAGTTATAGAACTGTTCGTAATCTTCGTAGAAGAAATAAATAGCTTGATAGATTAGCCAAGTTGCTGTATCCCATTGCTCCAACTTAAAGTATCATCAATAACTATACCGAGTAATTTGACACTATCTCCCTTAGTTACGTCATATCTAGTAGAAAAAATTAGCCTTTGTGTTGTGTCACGATTTAGTTTGAGTACATTAGCATTATACCAAAGTTCCGCTCGACTTTCAGTTTCATCAATGATATTTTGTAGACTGTTAATATTTTTGGCATAATCTGTAATAGGTGCTGGAGCCTAATTTTTGGACCAGAACCACTTTGTAGTTTATCTAAGGTACACATGATGGAGGGCATTCTACAATGGTGAAAGAAACAGAAAATAAAAATAAGGAACACTTCAGGCCAAAGTGCATATCTTATTCAAAAAATAATGTCACGAGGCTTCTGGAACTTGAGGAGTCTGACTTGAGGCTGATGACAGGCTTCTAACAGACTACAGCCTCTTGAGATATCATCTTAAGGATACGGATAGAGATACAAATGACAAATGCAGATATTGCCATACTGCAGAACATATATCTACTTTGCCAAGATGTTAATAAAATTTTTTATTTCTTAACTTTTCGTGATTGTTTTTCAAAATGATAAACTAAAAAGTGAATGAGCCCAACAACATGCTATTCTTCTAGGAATGAAGATATAATTTGTCGTATTTTATTCAAAGTTTTATTATGTTTTTATAAAATATGTATAAGTTATTTCTCTTTGTGAGAAAATAATGCTTTGAATAACTTCTACGATGTCAACGTTAAAACGTTAAATTTAATTACCCTAAATATTCCAGAACAACGACGGTTTTACCTGTTTGGAATCGTTTAGAATAAATTAATTCACATTTATCATGTCTGGCAAAGTTTGTTACAAGGATATTAGTATATTTTAGTAATAATTTGACATATATGCGCCATAAATTTGCCCCAAACGGTTCCATATATTTCCATTATTATTATTACTGTTTTAGTAAGTCAGAGGGTAGAAACTTAAGCCTAACAATAATTATTATAATGCCTTGGTAGATACCGGGTATTTGAAATATCATATTCATTGTGGTTCTCGGTTGAGAAGTCTTGGTTAGATTAATAATATGCGACTTTATTGTGACTTATGCTGCAAATTACTTCCAGATTCACGTTGTGGAGTGGAGGTAGAGTAATCGTAAAAAAAAATTCTATTTTTTTTTTCTGTTGAAATAGGCTTAGAGTTTCATAAAAAGCCGAGATTTTAAATTTGAGCGAAAAAAAAAGTTCTGTCTATCTGTCTGTCTTGTAACTTAGCACGTTTTCAAGGGAACGGTTAAAGATATTGTTTTGAAAGGACCCCACAAGTTTATGGAAAATGGTAATCAAAAGTTCTCATGGGCGCAAAGTCGGAAAATGAACAGTTTTCCAGATGTCGGGGGTGTAACGTTGATTTTTCCGGGGTCTTGTCGATAACAGTGTATCGCTGTATTTTTGATAAAATGTCTTTCAGAATATATACCGGGGAGTTGTAATGTTCGCTGATTCCAATTCCGATATCAAAACTGACATTGACAGTTGGCAAGTGCCAATTGTTAAAAATTTCCATTCATTAAAATATTTGTGCAGATCAAAATTTCCTCTAATAATAGAATAGTATATTTCATTAGGAGTCCAGAAAATAGGCTTCTCTCGTAGTATAAGCGGTACGCATAAAAATCTGACGAATAATGCAGAAAGCAAGTCCTTTGGCATGTATGCTTTGTATATTTATAGAAGTAATTTGACCCGCAGCACTTTGACCCCTGACCTCATAGACAAAAATGGCAGCCATTTTCAAAAATTCGGGTAAAACGTTTAAAAACAAAAGAAAAATATATCCAAAGACTGTTATCAAACTGTAGGTGAACGCTATAAGGTTAGCAAATGTAACAAAAATAGTCATAGTGCAAGAATAATAGAATTTGTTTAAAAACTCGGCGGCTATTTTAAACTTTAACATTTTTTTTTAAATAATGCAATATGTTATGTGAGCTATCGTTTAAGTATAATTTGAGGTCGCTGATTCCAATGGTGATGTCAAAAAAATAAAATTCTAAAGGAATTATAACAAAAATACAATTCTGAAGTTAGAAAGATGGCTTTTATTAACAAAATACAAAATAAAATCATAACAGTTTTCTCGTCATCGCTAATGGAATCATATGGCTTGTAATAAAAAAAAAAGAAATTAACAAGAAAATATTTTAATAAATGTAGAAGGCCCTATACCTTTTGCTGCTACATTTCCCTTTGCATTTCTTGCACTTAAGGGTGCAGGGGAAATTATTTTTTCTGCATAGGCAGCGCATGGTATTACAATCGCTTGAACAACCGCATTTTTCTAGCTCTCTACAACCTTGCCAGATTCCTGTCAATTTGGACCAGATGGGCTTCCATCCATTTTTTATAATTTTCCATCCCCATTCACTTGACTCTGGTGAACTTTCCAAAACATCAGATCTGTCCTAGATTTGACCTACTTGATATATACTGCGTAGGTTCAACTGAGCCACAGCTCAAGCCGAACTGGAGCTCAGGTATATTACCGTTCTGTAAAGCGTAATTCATCCGGGTTCAGTAGTGCTAGGTTCTGTTACTTTCAAATGTCAGTTGGTAGGGTCGGCGTTTGCACACTGTAGATTTTGAAGAATTTGTGATGTGACATTAACACAAACTAGTGGGTAGTTTGTGGACATTAGACATTCGGCATCCATGATAGTTACCTGTGATTCATATTCAAGAGTTTTACAATACAATCGTGAACCTTAGTTTTTTTTTTTGAGAGAATATGGATGATAGAAAAAGATCTGCAAACTTTACTGCCAAAGAGGAGTCTATATTAATCTCCTCGGTAAGAAAATATAGAAATATCGTCGAATTCAAGCTTTCTGATTCCCAAGCAAATTTCCAGAGAGGAGAGACTTGGCGAAAGATAGAAAGTGAATTTAATAGTATTTCTGGAGAGAATTCCCGTAATGATAGTTCTAAAATTCTAAAAAAACGATAATATTAAAAAGAGAACGAAAAAGAAGTTCCCTGATGAAAAATTGTATGTGCGAGGTACTGGTGGTGGTCTTTATCGAGAAACCAAAGTTATGATACTGGATGAGGAAGTCAAAGAAATTCGTGGCTCGAGCAAAATTGATGGAGACATTTCACAGTTTGATGGAGATACAAATAAGTTGATACAAATATACTTTGAACATATCTGTTTAAAAATGGTTAGTCTACAATAATAAGTTTCTTTTGCAAATCATTTTCAACATTTTATTCCAGGAATAATGAAGCAATCCGATGGACAGAATCAAGCTCTTAAGTCTGTTTCAAGCCAAGAAGATTTGAACGAAATAATTATTGAAAAAGCTGTATCTCTGGACGTTTTAGAAGACCACAGTAAGTTGTTCGCACTACTTATATAAGTCCATATTCTCCAAATAACTCGAATGAGTTATTTCCTTTTCAGTATAAGCCTGCACTTCAAGCCCATCGCAGCTCCATACTGAAATTCTGCCCGAAAACAGGAAAGAAATTCAGCCACAGATAGAAATTACAGTAGAAATTAGCAAAAGTAAATAATAAGTACCTACGTCACAGATTTTCTTTTTTTTACTTTTGTATTGTCTCAAAGTCAAAATCAATCAGGAAATTGGTGAAAGTACAGTCCTGCCATGATAAGGGCAAGTAAGTCTAAAGCCCTTAAGTAGAATACTCGATGCAAGTCTGAAGCTGGAATTAGCAGAGTTTCCTAGTGGGCAGATGCAAAATCTGCTGTAGAGGCAGCAAAGGCACGTTTTATGGATGAAGAACAATGCCAAAAACTCAAATTTATGAGAGAAAAGCATGAATTGGAGATGATGAATATGAAGAGGAAAGCAGATGTGGAAATAGAGCTTATGAGACAATATCATCGAGCAAAATTGAAAATATTAGAAATTCAAAAGGCGACGTTACTTAACAAAACGTTATAAATTATCTACAAATTCACCTCTTATAATTGTAGAGGGCCGTGTTCTAGAAAATTACCTTTATTTTATATTTTTTTATTATGTCAATTATTTATTTGTATTTACACATTTTATACGATATTAAGTAAAAGCTAAGTTTTCTTAAAATAAAAAATTAATTTTTAAAATATTTCTATATTTTTTACACTCACGAACAAACATACTCGTCACCATATAATGTACAATGGGTGTTAGGAGCGTTTATAACCTAAAAGACTGTTACATAACATTTTTCACAGAAGTCCATTAAAATAGTTTATTAACTGTAATGTGACTGTATCATTGCCAATCACCCTGTTATCCCCCATATTCTACACCACCACTTCATTGACAATGTTAATAGCTTCTTGCTGTTGGTCATCAACTGGTGGTATTTCCTCATGCCGCAAACATGCTATATTGTGCAGTATAGCAGTGGCTGCAACAATGGCTTCTACTTTCGATCTTCAGTCGAATCCCCAAGGAAATAACAGGAAATCGCATTTTCCAAACACCGATGCACCTTTCAACTGGATTTCTTGTTCTTACTTGGGGCTCGTTAAAAAGGTGCTTTTCAGGAGGGAATAATATTTATTCGTTCGGTAGGGGGTAGACCTGGGCTACCAATATGCTCAAATGCTTCTATTATATCATCATATCATCACCCCAATTATAGCGCAATTTTTACGTCGTAATAAAAGTTACTTTTTTACAAATTGGCCGCCATTTTGGATTTACATGTCCGGAAATCGAAGTGCTGCGGGTAAATTTAATACAATGACTGTGTACAAATCACATACAAATTTTCTTGCTTTCTGCATTAACCGTCAGATTTTGCCGATTTTCTCGATGTACCGCTTAAACTATCGTGCGCGCGTGACAAATTCTCGTGTGAGATGCAGCCGAACACGGGAAGTAATGCAAGCACGGGAAAAGCATTTATTTTTCACCTGCATATTATTTGCTTATTATACCTTTTATACCAAAAAGACGCTCATAATGACCACGGGCATAATGAGCGGGCGTTATGGCTATAACGAACTTTATATGAGAAGCAAAGAAAGAGTGAACGTTTCATATTCCTTATCGTATAATGTAACATGCGGAATGCTCAATAGCATCCTTCGTTACACTGTTAATATTTATTAGAAAAATTATAAGTTATCGGAAATATTATTTCCACAAACTTTAGTACTAATAGAGTGCCCTTACTACTTAGACTATGATGAACATACGTCATCTGTCAGCAGTTAAAGTTCGCGAATACTAGATAGCGCAGCAGGAATGAGATTTCAACTAAATAACGCCGGGTGAAACTCTTTCTCGTTGAACCATTGCACTAATTAGACGTACTTATAATTTTGTTTGACCTGTAATGGGGATGTTAGAATTTGAAAAACCTCGTGATGATCACATGAGGTAAGGTTTTAATTATTACACCGGTAAATGCCATCTAATATTTGAAATATTGTTTTAGGTTTTTCTTGTATTCTTATAAATTAAGAATTAATTTCTTAATAACAAAACTTATTCACGTCTAATGATTTTAACGTAGAAGTATTTCAACGTTATATTATTTGCTTTAAGCAAGATTTGAGATTATCTACATTCAATTAGCGATACCTACTACGTTTTCCACTAAGCGAACAATATTCATATGAAGTCAACTTTTCTATACTACATTTTGAATTGGGATATACGAAAACATTCCGAGCGATGAGATTTTCTTCATTTTGTCTTGGCGACAAATCTTGTACGGACGTTTTTACGATTCATAACCTCAAAATGGAATTAAAGCAGCCACATGTGAAACAACTTTTAATCCATAATCATCGGAGAACAGGATCACATTTAGGAATTTCTTAATCAGGATAACCAAATAAAAGAAAACGTACTTTTGATTACTACATGTAAAAGGATTATTTTCACATGATTGTAGTTTTGGGTCATAAAAGCCAAGTGTCTAAATTTAAAATATGAGATTCAAGCTATAATTTTTTTGTTATATTATATTTTAAATACGCTGTTATAATTAATCCGTTGTCGTACATTGATTCATAGTTACTTATATCTTAAATTCATTGTCGTACATATTTCATCGTGGTATTAATTTCGTGGTTAATTTTATCGTGATTCCTTACTGTAAATATTTTATCGTTGTATTGTAATGCATTTCTGTTGGTAACATAGAAAGTCGTGGTTCATTTTGATAGTAACGAGAGTGTTTAAGGTTCATGAACTTTGAGATAATGTTACGAGACATATTTGTTGTAATATAGTATTTTGTCTCTCGTAAAGGATCTCAAGTATATCTAATTTGTGTAATATATGATTTTAGTATTGAGGTGAAAGTTACGAGACGTATCTTTTGTAATATATTTTTTGGTTCTCGTACACGCCTCAGATTTGCCTTGCCGTTGTGCACATTGTAATATAGAGTATCTTATAATATAGTAAATTTTTGTAATATAGTTTCTTTTGTATATATTTCTGTCTAATATTCGGCTATACAGTATCGTTGATGCTGTGATAGTTCATTTGTTGTAATATAATATTTTTGTAATATAGTACTATTGTATATATGTAACTTTTTTTTTGTTTATCTTTATCTTTAATTTTCTTTGATTACCCTAAGTAATCAATGGCGCCCAAGCCTTGAACTCCACGCTCTTTTGCTCTCCGTATCTTTACTGTGCTAGCCAGGTTACACCAGTGACGCTAACCACGTCGCTCGTAGGTGGGCCCACACTTGAACACTTGGGCAATATTTAAACATCGAGTAAAACCTTCCATAAATAGCCACAATAATGGTTTGGGTTGACCGGTATTACATTCTCTGTGGCTTCTCCTGCATTGTTTCGGATATTTTGTGGCATTTCCATATTAAAATATCAACAACTGTCAGATACAGTTAATAAACGTCAAAGTATCAACAAATGTCATAGATTACTAAAAAAATATATTTAAGAAATGAAGTAAATTATAATCTATATAACGCCCTTGGTGCATAAATAACTATTACGGGTGTGTAATGAACGGTATTTTTCATTATACCTCTCTGAAAACAAGAAATAAGGCAAACATCTTTAGAAATTTTGCTTTTAATGAACGAACAAAAGCAATTTTTACTAAATGAAATATTTATGTTACAATTTGTGTTATTGTAAATATGCAATTCTTTAACAGACACTTCATTTTGTAGAATTGTAATTGATGAAGTCGAAGGTATTACATTAGAATTTATTTCTTGTTTTTCCCCAATTAAAATGTTTTCTGGTGATGACGTTGTGTTTCCTATTTTTGAATGACTAAACAATTTACGAGAAATTTCAATCTTTCTGCTTACCGATTCTTCGATGTAGCCTTCAGCCACAGTCGAGGAATGCCAACCCCCATGTCTTTTTAGAGTAAGCAAATCCCCCCCGCCTTCGACCAACACATACGCTGAAGATCGTCTTAAGCCGTGTCCAGTATATTATTCAGGATTTCTTAGGTTCAAATATTCAGCAATCTGTTTTGTTGAACCACTTATAGTATGACAACCTACATGTTGAGCATAAGCAATAAATATTCTTCTACTATCTATATTTGTAGGCCTTAGATTAATATATTTACGATAGAAACTGCATGGATCAAAGGGACATCCTTCCTTTGCAATTATGAAATTTTTTGGTTTGTGACTTTTGCCATCTCGAAGAAATATCACCAAAAAACGGCCATTATCTTCCACGTCATTCAAAGATAAACGAATCAAGTCATCTCTTCGGCATGCACCGTAAATACCAAATATTAAAATTACTTTAGTTAATAACCACTTCTCCATCTGGTGCTTCAAGTATGAATTTGGCGACTTGGTTTGCAGTTAATACTTTGGACTTTCTCGGTATGTAACCAACACTTTGTTGTTTGAGAAATGCAGTACTTTTCGGCAAATTACTAATATTCACATTTTCTTTTACTGCTATACAACTTTTTAACATTCAAAATCGACAAAATCGACTTAAAGTTTTCATTGATTTGGCTTTTTCGGACAAATATGCGAGAAGTACGAAGGCGTAGAAGGGCCACTAACAATTTTCATAAATTTCAACCGAAATTCAGTTTGATTGTTGCAATTTTAAATAAGCGATTGTAGCCCCGCCCCGACTTACAATTGTAACTGCAACCTACAATTGTAATTTCGATCTACAATTGTAATTTCGACCTACAATTGTAACTTCGACCTACAATTGTAACTTCGACTTACAATTGTAACTTCGACCTACAATTGTAACTTTGACCTACAATTGTAACTTCGATCTACAATTGTAACTTCGATCTACAATTGTAACTTCGACCTACAATTGTAACTTCGATCTACAATTGTAAATTCGATTTACAATTTATTATCCCGATGATAGATAATAAATGCGCCAAAATCAGTTTTGTTCGTAGTTCTCTCATAGCCAATATTATGTGAAGTGTATAGAAGGTGCACAAAGAAAAGGTGAGTGTTTATTTTTCCTCTTCTCTGTGGTTTAACTAATTTAGTATTTTTTATTAGGTATGGATTTCGTCGATACATTAATAAAGCAATGTTTCGAAATGGGACTTCAGCAAAAAAATATTATCATTTCTCCGAGGCAAGCATAACCTGTTTATAAGTCCGAGAACTTTAAAACGGCACTTATGACGACTCGCTCTTGTAAGAAGGAAATTTAGTCCGTTCGAACACGTTTATGCTTTTATTATGTCCAAGCGATCAATACTTCTGCACAATTGCATGGTTACAGGTGGATGCATTTAAAGTGTATTCAGCACGGACTTGTTAGTCAAAATTTAGTGCGACAAATGCTTTTTGAGGTAGATCGTAAGGGCGTAGAGTGTCGGAGAAGAAGAAGATTAAGACGTCGTCAATACAGTAGTAGGGGACCAAATTATCTTTGGCATGTTGATTCCTACAACAAATTGAAAAGATATGGGTTTTGCATCTTCCCGGCACGCGTTCACCATTATATACGAGCCGCCACTGAAGAGAGCCCATGTTAATAGGTATTAAAAACTTACCTGTATTATTTCCATAAAACAAAATTGGATCAAAGCTTAATCCAAGTAGCTGCCGGTGAATAAACCTTCATCTAGAATGGATTCAAATAAACTGATCCAGTACTGGGCATTTTCCTTTCGTAATATCGACCACCATGACTCTATACACGCTGATTCGCAGTACTTCTTCCTTTTATATGCGAGAGTCTGCTACTTACGGTTCCAAAGGTATCCCGAAAAACAGTTTGCAGAACTTCTAGGATTACATTTTCTGTGCCACAATCACTTCTTAGGGTAAGTGGACATTCGTCCAAGTTACAAACAGCCGTCAGGTAATAGCTTGCAATAACTTTTGGATCATTAGACGTTGTGCTTGCTCGCAACCAGATTATATGTCTCGAAAATCCATCAATACAACCGTTTATGCAAAACCCATATCTTTTCAATTTGTCGTAGGAATCGACATGCCAAAGATAATTTGGTCCCCTACTACTGTATTGACGACGTCTTAATCTTCTTCTTCTCCGACACTCTACGCCCTTACGATCTACCTCAAAAAGCATTTATCGCACTACATTTTGACTAACAACAAGTCCGTGCTGAATACACTTTAAATGCTTCCACCTGTAACCATGCAATTGTGCAGAAGTATTGATCTTGGACATAATAAGAGCATAAACGTGTTCGAACGGACTAAATTTCCTTCTTACAAGAGCGAGTCGGCATAAGTGCCGTTTTAAAGTTCTCGGACTTATAAACAGGTTATGCTTGCCTCGGAGAAATGATAATATTTCTTTTTGCTGAAGTCCCATTTCGAAATATTGCTTTATTAATGTATCGACGAAATCCATACCTAATAAAAATACTAAATTAGTTAAACCACAGAGAAGAGGAAAAATAAACACTCACCTTTCCTTTGTGCACTTTCTATACACTTCACATAATATTGGCTATGAGAGAACTACGAACAAAACTGATTTTGGCGCATTTATTCTCTATCATCGGGATAATAAATTGTAAATTGAATTTACAATTGTAGATCGAAGTTACAATTGTAGGTCGAAGTTACAATTGTAGGTCGAAGTTACAATTGTAGATCGAAGTTACAATTGTAGGTCGAAGTTACAATTGTAAGTCGAAATTACAATTGTAGGTCAAAGTTACAATTGTAGGTCGAAATTACAATTGTAGGTTGGAAGTTATAATTGTAGGTCGGGGCTACAATCGCTTATTTAAAATTGCAACAATCAAAGTGAATTTTTGTTGAAACTTATGAAAATTGTTAGTGGCCCTTCTACGCCTTCGTAGAGAAGAGCATCACTTACTGTATTAACTTCTTTTCGCTGGCTCCACTTGCAAAATAGACGGTGTTCAGTTTCATATCTCTCACGAGACTTCCTGGGCAGTAACTCTGCACTTACTTTTGTCGCTTCAAGTAATATTTCTTCTTCTGGAGAAATTATTTTAAAAATATTTTGAATAAAAATTTGAAAACCCGTCACAATACAAGCGTAGTTTAGTGTTGCTAAGGAAACTAAACAATCATTGTTTCCGGCTACTAAGGAACATTCAGTATCATATATTTTATTACGACTGGCAAGTAGGCAGCTAATATCATTAGCGCACGGGAAAATTTTTCCTGTGTGGGCGCACAGGAAAATCCCATTTTCCGTGAGCTAAATAGGTAAGTAAATATAGTGTTTTCAGAGAGGTATAATGAAAATAAATATTTTTAAAAAATATTTAAACTGTCCCAAAACGTCGAATCATTTTAATTTTAATTTTTCTTGTTTATTATTTTAATTTTTTTATTTTTATCTTCGTAGTCGATGTTACATAGAATTTCAATTTTTAAATATTGTTAAAGAAAGAAATGGTCAAAATGACTACTGTATGGATTAGATGAGTAAAATATGCTGGGGGGTAAAATATTAGATGTACTTAACCTTTTTCCAATACCCAAAAGGATTAAAATGCACTTGGTCGGTGGTCTGTATGAACAAGTCCGTACAAATACGAAGTGAAATACTAATTTGATTGTACTAAAATGACTACTTTACTTTTAAGCAATGTTTCCAGGAAAAACAAATTTCTCAATTTTTCTCTTATTGTTTGTCGAAGAGTATTGGATACTATTGATGCAATGCCCTTATTACGGTGCTGACAATCTTACATAGTTTACTAGTTAATTTAGTTGCTTGATAGAGCGTCCTATAAGCTAATTTGAAGGCAAGTAATTCGATAAAGCCGTTCATTGCAAAGCTAATTTCCGTAATACCTATTGTAAACCGGCAGATAAACAGGTCTGCTAAACCTTTCCTTTAGGCAATTTAATCTCTACAAAAGAGACTTAGGACAATATATACAACCCGAATAAATTAAACTTTTTGTTTTAAGATTTTATCGCAACTAACAACGACCCTTTTTAATCTGGTTTCTGCACCTTCTATTTAGTGAGATGATTTATTTAAATTTATCTAAATTTAGATAAATGCAACACATGCCCGCACCGTATCGCTATCGTCTTTTTCTGTTTATTTTAATATGAAGGATTTTGTACAAACTTTTATCTAATCGGAAAGTTTTAATTGATGTTTTAATAATTGCCGGTATTTTAATTGGGAATTTAACTACTTCCTGAAATTACCCAAATAAAACAAAATAAGTTTCCTGCAGACCTTCGGTTATGTTAATAAAAACTAGTTCTTCCGGAACTGTTGGGCAAATTTCTGCGTTTGACTTGTGCTAAAAGTACTAGTTAAATACGTCCAGCGAACTACGCTTTAAATTAAAATTGCAAGACTTTTTGTAAAACCAAAACTTGTGAATAATCAGTGAACGATTTGGAAACATCAGAATATAAATTATATTAAATATAGGTCTGCAGAGGCACCTTCACAAGTTGTTACAGTGTCGTATATTTATTTATTTTACAAAGCACTACCCAACAGGGCATTCAAATTATAAGGCTCGAGGAAATAAGTACTTACAAATATATAATGAAGAAATGTAGTAACACAAGAATGTAAAAAAACAGATGAAACAAAACAAAACTCTTATTTATGTAATTAATCTTTTTATCGCAGCTACATTGCAGTGGAAGATACCAAACTGACGTTAAAAATTACTGTAGTTCTCATGTATTTTGTATAGTGATGAATAATGAGATTTGTCCAGAACTTGGTCTAGGTGCTCGAAAATTTAATAAAGTTCAGATAGCACCACAACCTGATATATATTACTCTGAAAAGACATATTTGGTGTGCTACCTATACTTAGCAAAGTCTCCAGACTTGAAGACGAGGATCTGTGTCAAAGTACAGTCTGCTGT
Source organism: Stenurella melanura (assembly GCA_963583905.1). Classification (NCBI taxonomy): domain Eukaryota; kingdom Metazoa; phylum Arthropoda; class Insecta; order Coleoptera; family Cerambycidae; genus Stenurella; species Stenurella melanura. The sequence goes on from OY757310.1 coordinate 189,524,752, forward strand.
AAACCAATAGCATAATAGACATCATCTTCCTCAAGATTTAAAGTTCTTAAGAGACGCCTCTGAATTTTCTTCATGTCTTGTACGTGTGAGACCAAATAAGTAAGTGACATTTCAATTTAAAGTGACCAAAATATTGAAATATAGTAGTTTCAGTTTACTAATGCCTTTAAAATCAGAAGATTATTATACTATAAAACCCAATGTTCGAAAATGATCATTGGTGATGGCGTTTAAATAACAATTAAAGATTTTTTTTTATTTCACTTAATGTTGGCTTATTTCAACTACTAAAGCCAATCACCGACGCCAGCACACGGGTTACCGCCAAACTGGAAATTTTGCAGAATCTCTTCTCTATCGAGGAGTAGGAATGTTTCACTTGCCTAAAATTTGATAGACAAGGGTCCAACCGTTTTACAACTCAGCTGGATAGTATATCCACTATGCAAACCCCGCCTAAAATCGCATATCTTCTACGTACGCGCTCATACTAAGATTCATCTACGCTAGCTCCTACACTTAAAGGATAGTTGGCTCTCAAATGTTACATTCAGGTCACGGAATGTTGACGGACATGTAAATGTAGATGAACCTAGTATCGTTTGGTCTGAAGGACACGACAAGGATTGTATATAATCTAGGCCGGAGCCGTATCGCCACTACGATACTGATCAACTCTACTCACAAGGGGGATTCAAGATACCCTTCAGATTCCCCAAGACGAGAATAGAAAAAATTATACTTACAAAATTATACCTACAGTCTGCTCTCTCCGTCGAACTCTTATGTAGGGCAATGCACTTTTAATGAATATAGCTTATAATTAGCACTTTCTCAGAAACACTTCTTAATAATTAAGACCGTCGATGGATTCTATGAGTATTCGGACAAGTACACAGACTTGGCGGGATCAAAGGTGAACCGCGGAAAATAATTTTCCGACTCACGCCACAGAATCGCCCGTCGCGTCGATCACAAATCTTATAATTAGTGGATCAATAAGAAATCGAATTCAAAATATATTCTCATTTATTTATAATTCATAAAATGTAAAAAATATAAATCATATCATTCAATACTTAGCTAATGTGTATAAGGCAAACATCAACGAGCACCACCACTCGGCAAGCCGTTACCTCCCGTAGGAGTGTAACTTATCCAGCGTCGAGAGAACTATGACAATCGACTGTACAAAAAGATTCAGACTCCCAATTAGTAACATTTGTAAAATGTATGCGAAACTTTTTGAAAATTATTCACTTTGAATTTGGCACTAATATTATCGAAATTATTATCAAGATGCTTAAAGAAGCTATCTATGTGTCCGATGGTTTTCCTGCTTTTATAAACGTACTAACAGCATCGAACACAAACATACTCTTTTTCCGTCGACTCGCCTTCGAGCGATTAGTATGGCGTTGTCCACCTGAGCCGGAACAAAAAGTATTTTGTGTTCGTCGGAAAGGATTTTGGTTTTTATTGGAAAAACCGCCCCACTGATTTTTTTCTAAATTTTGACGTTTATAATAGCTACTCGCTACATCCTGACTGAGGATTGCGATTTGTGAAACACCAATTTCGGTGTACTTTCGAAAAACCAAATTTGTGGTACTTTCGAAAAATTCATCTCGAGGAGCGGTTTTTGGCTTTTATTGCGTCTTGTTATGGTATTTTTGTAAAAATAATTTTTTGAGATTTTCAAAAATTAATTCATTGTAGGTACTTCCGAAAAATTTGTTGTGCGGAGCAGTTTTCCGTCTTATGTGATTTTATTCGTTGCACTTTCGAAAAACCAATTTCGTGGTACTTTCGAAAAGTTCGTCGGGCGGAGCGGTTCTCCGCTCCGTGCAACTTGAAATTTTGGAGTACTTTTGAAAATTCGAACGACGGAGCCCAAAGGCGGTTGACCGTCGTCCTCGAGATGAAAAATTTTTCTGAGTCAATATTTTGGTCATTTTTTGTAAAATAAGATAGATAGATTTCGCTTTAATATTAGGCCAAAGGTGTTTAGAAGTCTTTTTAATGGTTTTAATATTATTTTTTCATGGGATTTTTGTCTGATTTTACTTTTATAGTAACTTGGATATTTTTTCAAATGGATCGTTTTACTTGGTTCAATAACATAAACACCATCCAACAGCTACCTCACTGCTAGCAAGCCCACTGCTACCATCTCAGTAACGCATTAAAAATGCCACTTCATAAAATAAAGAAAATAGAAGCAATCGAAATTTGCGCACAGATTTTTTGGCAACAATTCAAAAAATTTGATTTCACCGGTATATAGTCCTACAAAAATTAAACATTCCCAAGTAACAATTGTAGCCTTAAAATAATCTATAAGTTATCCAAAAAACTTATTTCCAAGACTACTTATAAACGTTTGAAAATACTCTATAAAGCTGATTTAAAACCTTTATAAGAATACAGGTAAGTGGGCCATCTAGAGAAGGGCCCAACATGCATCTTTTCAAGTTTTAATGAATTATCTAAAGCTTTATTCAGAGAGTATCTGAAGAGTATTACATTAAAAAACCATACTTGATTTAGAATAGGCACTATATCAAAACTTAAGACACACACATATGCTCTGAGCGGACTTTTGTATCTAATCAAGTAAAAATAAATGCAAGTAAATCTACTCTACATGCACTATGGGCCGTTATAGTTATATATAAGTTATAAAATGGACAATTTGCAACTACTAAGAACAGTTCAGAAATGCAGTTAAAGATGGGCTACTTGTAAAGAATTGATGGGGACTACTTATAGTGGGCTAACATTTTCAACGAGGCTAAGTTTATTGTAAAACATGTAAGATAGTTCTTAAAAATTCGCGCGCTCCCTAAAATCACAATTGTTTAAAACATATAAATAATTATTTTTTTGTTTGACTTAAAAAGTAAAGAGAGCTTTAGCATCTGCCCATAATATGGTTTACTATAATTTACATATAGTAGTAGTTTTTATAAAATATTTCTATTACATACAAATTACATTTATTTGTTCAATCTGGTACATTCCCAATATGGCCGACCGTTATATTCCTCGACGGCTGAAAATAAAATGGCGGCTATATATATAAACTCTATAAGCTGTGAATAATTCTATTTCAAACATGTTTTGTCTTAAAATGCCTATTACATTATCAATTGCTCTTTAAGTATGTCTATTTATTCTTTCTAAGTATATTTTAAGCGTCATTGGTCTTAATATACTTTTTTAAACTTATAGGCTCATCTTAAAACCAATTTTAAATCAATTGAGCACATAACATAACCACTTTAAAACCTATAGAATTTATGGTGCTTGGATAATTTAACTTAAATAGTCAGTTTGCCGAGGCACTATTTGGTATATGTCCACCAAATGTCACAAAATGCCGACGAATGTGTATATATCTTATCACAGTTTTAAACCTACCTATTTTAAAACATTATAATCTGGGCAAAACCAAATCCTTTTATGTTTAAGACTGATTTATTACAGACGTTTGTTCTTTCATTAAAACTCTAGCAAGCAGTTGGTTTTATGAAGGTTCGACTTGAAACTTAATCTCTATAAAACTTGATCCTCCTAACTTGAACTTTATCGCCATAAAGTTTTAATGAAGGCTTGGAAAATACCTTGATAAATCAATCATAAGCCAACAAACACTAAAAGATAATTTAGTTTTAATGTAAGTTCTTGAAGGCCTTTTTATCTTTAAGGCAAAACTATCTTTAAGTGCATTTGGCATTTAATAAATCTGACAAAATCGAAATAAATCTTAAAAGCATTTAAACTGTTACTTGGGTTATCATTTTCAATGTCATAAACTGTTGATTTCTATACAAGTGCAATTCAACACAAAATCAATTTTAATTGATTGCAACACTAATTAGGTTAAAATAAGACTTAATTGAGGTTGCGTAATATCTCCTTTATCCACCGATCTCTAAGGTCAAATGGCGTCATTACATTAGTAGATTGAAACTGTATCTGCATAATAATTTACTAATTACTGGGAAAATGTGGACACAGCAATGTTTGCGCAGATATTAAGTATAATAATGCTTCGGTATTCGTCAGAAAATCTAACCGCATACGCCCACAACGCATTTATCAGGTGAAAACGAAAGTGTATTAATTAAGGCAGAGATCAGTATCAGTGTTCGCCAAAATATAAGGATGCTAATAACATTTTGTATAAGCGTTATAAAGTGTTCATATTTTTTATCAATTTATAGAAAACAGGCATTTTAAAACCAATTTGAAAATAATAGTAAAGCAGACGATTTCTTTAACTGAAGGATTACTATTCTAATACATTTTACTGAATTTTATTGAAATATTGCGTGAAAGCAGGAGTTAAATATAGGGATTAATAGGGTAAATCGTTTGGTTTAAAATTGTATTACGCACTCATATGTGCATTTGAGAGTCTCCCAAACAATTCTAGAGTAAAAAAACCTTAAAATAACATTTGGTTTAGAAAATATGTAATTTTGAAGAAAAGATTTGTTATTAATGGGGTTGGCCAGCGTATTTATACTTCTAGTCGGAATAAAAAATGTATTAACTATTATTTCGCATTTATATAGGACACGTTGACGTATTTGCTCCTCTTAGATTAAAAGTTACCTTTGGTCGGTCATACTGGCAAAATCTGTTTTTCAAAATGTCCGGAAATGACCGGAAATTGAAAACACCGCGGCCAATAATGCATTAGGAAGTATTTTTGCAATATTTGATTCACGAAAAAACATATTTTGGTACTTAATGCAAGAAATACCTTCGGTCGGACCACATGGAATTTCAAACGTCATTTGCCAGAAAACGTCGCGACGCCGAAAAAAATGCATTTGAAAAACTTGTACGCCCCTTCTCTACAGCGTTTTGACAGGACTAAAGTATTAAATAGCAAGCGTTCGTTTCCCGGCGCCAAGCATCTACAGACTAATAGGGTATGGAAATGAAAGACACGAACAAGTGTAAACACTAAATATGCCGATGTGGCATACACGGAAGTGTTACTTTTTACTTCCATGTAAACGTAGTGGATTTGACGTATAGTAATCGTAAAAAAATGTCCAAAAATCGTTTTCGTTGAAACAGAATGTCATCAAATGTCGACATTTCAAATTTGTGAGAGAAAATTTTTTCTATCTGTCTGTCTGCAACTTTTTTTTGTCCTCACGTTTTTTCCGGATTAAGATATTGACTTGAAATTCTAAACATTTGTGTATTATAACGATATCTAGAACTGGATTGTTTTGTGAATATATCCGGTGAAGGGTTGGGGGGTAAGTAGGGGTAAATTAGAGAAAATGAATAAACCAAGCTGGTAAGAGTACAGAAACTTGAGATTCGGCGCCAAGGCCTCAAATTTTTGTATAATATTTTACATCCCCTCACCACCTCTACTACATTATTAAAGGCGTCGATAAAATAAAATTGAGATAGAAATAGGGGAAAATAAGTAAAGCAAGCTATAGTAGAGTGCAAATTAATTTCTATCTTTCCCCCCGTTGGCACTTTTAGAGTAAAATATATGACCTTACCAGATATGTTACTTATGCCCTGTAGATTATGAATCCACTTGTCGTCAAAAAATCGTCACGAATATAAGGGCACAAATCAAAATTTTCTAACTAACCACACCACGCGATAGAGTCAATCATGAAGCGTATTTTATCCAAAAATCATTAAATTCTCTGTAGAATTTCTATTTTTAAAATAAATAAAGAAATGAACTTTTACATAGGCTTATATGGCAGTAAAAATCAAAAATCCTCATTTTCTCTGTTCGACTACGGCTGAAAATTAATTAATTTTCGTCTACTTTTCCATTCCCACGACGATATCTCCCAAACTATTATATTTATCAAAAAAATATATTCTTTATAAAATATTTGCCATATATTCCAGATTACAATGGTTTTTAAATCAGATTTTTTGAGAATTTAATAACCATGATATTTAATAATGTTTAGCGTGATATCAATTTTCGAAGCTTATCAGCGGCATGCGTTCGTTAAAGATTCTCGCTCTCCCACTCTTTAAAACTGTTTCAACACACCCCACTTCGCACCCGCTCTGGCCAACCGTTAGATAGATTGGCGCATAGTAGCTCTCGTGGTTCAAAATATTTTAAAATTTATATCTTGAAAATGATTATTACTACGAAATAAATGTAAGTATATTTGTAGAATATTAATTCAGTGTTATATGGACTTACATAAAAATTATGGCCTACCTAAAATTATTGTGTAATAGATTAACACATTATAAAAAACTCCCTATAGTTCACTGTTTGCAAGATACTTTCAGCTGGTATGTATTTTAAATTTTCTACCATATAGGTAACTGAAGAAGAAATGAAAATGGAAAGTACTACTGATAGCGCAAGTTCGGAAAGTGAGATTGAGACAAAAATAATATTTAAAGAAAAATAGATTCGTAAAATATTATGCTTAAATTGTATGAAACCGAGCCCTGTAAACAAAGGTTTTGATAAATCGTTTGCAATATTTATTGATTGTTTAAAACTCCGTGAAAAAATAAGTAACCAAAGAGAAGATGATATATATTCTAGAACTATGCGATTTCGAAAAACAGATCATTTTGGCTATTTGGCACCAAAATTGCTGTTCTAGTTTTACTGGCAAAAGAAATATGGAATATTGAAGGAGAAAAATGGAGAAAGAGAAAAAAATTAAAAACAGTTCAGATGGATGGAGTGCATGTCCATAACTTCTTCAGGTGTGTCCTTGCGGAAAATGATTTTTTTTTCAATAAAATAGCTTTCTCAAGTAATGACCAGGAACACAGAAAGAAAAATAAGACTATTAGCCCACCAAAATCCCATAATTTTCTAAAGAATTTGTGCTAACGATTTAAATGCTATAGAAACTAAATATCATGTTTAATATTTCTAAAGTCACAATAGAAAATGCAAAGTTTCATGCCTCGTTTTCTGAATTAATATATTTTTCGTTTCTCTTTGTAGATTTAACAATTTTGACTCCTTTGCCGGTAAATGTATTTATAAGTAGTCTACTGATCTCTATTTTAGACATATATCTATCCATTCTAGATACTTCTCATCATAAATTGTCGAGATACCATACCCTTTTTGCTTTAAAAACCGTTTCTCAAGAATTTTACATATTTTAGTAGAACTCCCTCCGTTTCGTTGTCTGTCCGTTTTCCACTTTTATTTTTATTCTTAGATAGAGCTCTGCATTTTATATAGCGACTTTAGAAACATGAAATATGATATTCAATTTCCATAGGTATTAAATCGTTAGCACAAATTTTTTCGAAAATTATGGGATTTTTGTGGGCTAGTAGTCTTACTTTTCTTTCTGGTTCCGTGGTCATTACTTGAGAAAACTTTATTGTTGTACTTCTGACAAAAGTACATTTCTCTATTTAAAAAAATTATTTTACGAAAATACACATAGGAAAAAGTTGATGGACAGGCATTGGATCCATCTGAACTCTTTTCAATTTCTTTCTCTATTTATCTTCTTAAATATTCTATATTTCTTTGGCTAGTAAAACTAGAATAGCAATTTCGGTGCCAAACCAGTCAAAATTGTTTGTTTTTTTAAATGACATAATGGTAGGATATAGATCATCTTCTCCTTGGTTACTTATTTTTTCATAGATTTTTAAACAATCAGTAAATGTTGCAAACGATTTCTCAAAACCTTTGATTACAGGGCCCGGTTTCATACAAATTAAGCTAATATGTTACAAATCTGTTTTACATTCAATTATATTTTTCTCAATCTCACTTTCAGAACTTGTGCTATCAGTAGTACTATTCATTTTAATTTCTTCTAAAAAGCATGTACATCAGTTACCTATATGGTAGAAAATTTAAAATACATACCAGCTGAAAGTATCTTGCAAACAGTGAACTATAGGGAGTTTTTTATAATGTGTTAATCTATTACACAATAATTTTAGGCAGGCCATAATTTTTATGTAAGTCCATGTAACACTGAATTAATATTCTACAAATATACTTACATTTATTTCGTAGTAATAATCATTTTCAAGATATAAATTTCAAAATATTATGAATCACGAGAGCTACTATGCGCCAATCTATCCAACGGTAGGCCAGAGCGGGTGCGAAGTGGGGTGTGTTGAAACAGTTTTAAAGAGTGGGAGAGCGAGAATTTGCAACGAACGCATGCCGCTGATAAGCTTCGAAAATTGATATCACGCTACACATTATTAAATATTTTGAATATTAAATTCTCAAAAAATCTGATTTAAAAACCATTGTAATCTGGAATATATGGCAAATATTTTATAAAGAATATATTTTTTTGATAAATATAATAGTTTGGGAGATATCGTCGTGGGAATGGAAAAGTAGACGAAAAATAATTAATTTTCAGCAGTAGTCGAACAGAGAAAATGAGGATTTTTGATTTTTACTGCCATATAAGCCTATGCAAAAGTTCGTTTCCTTATTTATTTTAAAAATAGAAATTCTACAGAGAATTTAATGATTTTTGGATAAAATACGCTTCATGATTGACTCTATCGCGTGGTGTAGTTAATTAGAAAATTTTGATTTGCGCCCTTATATCCATGACGATTCTTTGACGACAAGTGGATTCGTAATCCACAGGGCATAAGTAACATATCTGACAAGGTCATACATATTTTACTCTAAAAGTGCCAACGGGATCGAAAACTAAGCGACTTTTGTCAACGCGAGCACTCTACTACTAGTAAGAGTACAGAAACTTAGGATTTCATGAAAATTATTCAAAATTCCTTGACTGACACAAATATATTACAATTTCTCTCTATCAGCGATATTCATGGTTTTATAAATGTACTGACAACACGCACTCTACTTTTAGTTTTCGTATTTACGATATGTATAATGAAATCGAGAAAATACTAGGAACTTTTGCTTTTGGAGCCAAAAAATTAGTACTTTTTCAACTTACAACGTATTCATTTAAGTAATTAAAACGTACACTGCTCTTAATTAACCATTTCTTGCATTATTTGATTTCAAATTCGTAATGGTCATAATTGGATAGCCGTTCACTTGTGGACCTAAGTTCATATGGACTCTTAGCATCCAATATATTGCAATCCAAACAGTATTTTTTGCTTAGTTGCACTGATGAGATTCAATAGCTTCGAAACGTCGATGGTCGTAAAAATATTTGTTACAATTTACAACTTCATTTGCGCAGAAAAGGAACGTAATTTTTCAACCCCTCTGCACCTCCACTCCATTATTTATTAAAGAGACTGATAAAATTAAATTGAGATATTCACATGAAATTTGGTAAACGTATGTATTATAACGACATCTGGAACTAGATTTTATTTTGAGATACTTCGTTGAAGGGGTGGGGGGCAAGTAGAGGTAAATAGAGGAAAATGAGTGAGGCAAGCTGTTAAGAGTACAGAAACTTGAGATTTGGCGTATGTACTACCAGGACCTCAGATTTCTTTATCATATTTTTCAAATCCCCACCAACTAAACTCCATTATTAAAGTGGTTGATAAAATAAAATTGAGATATTCACCTGAAATTTGATATAGGTATGTATTGTAATGACATTTTTCAGATGATTCCGTGAAAGGGGCGGGAGGTGAGGGTGTAAACTGGGAAAAATGAGTAGAGCAAGCTAATACGACTCCAGAAACCTCATTCTTAGGGTATATGCCATGAACCAAAGCCTCAAATATTTTTTTGACATCTGCTTCAAGTATTAGTATTCTATGACCAAATATTTCCATATACAAGAGTGCAACTATAGTCAAGATATTTTCCTTTAAAGAGACTTCGATGGAAAATTTGGATGTAGAAATAGTTTTCCAGTCAGCGGATTATGTATAACATCATTAAATATAGTTTTGTTCTTGTTACTACATTTTGAAAAAATATATATAGTATCGGTTTTGCATTTTATCGGTGGACCATCAAAACCAGAAAAAATACGTCAGATCGAAAGTCATATCTATCGACTCGAGAGCGAATTTAGAAAATTCCGTCAGTCGGTCTGTCTGTCTGTCAGGCCGAGCCCCCCCTAATCCGTTCTCGGATTTCGATGAAACTTGGGTGGTTAATAGGAGGACTTTAGAAAACCTTAACGCCGTCAGCTCGGCTTCGTTCGAAAACCAGAAGTACCCGTTATAGACATTTCGAGTTTTTCGGGAAAAATTGAATAACTCGGTAACGAGAAGTAGTATAGAGATATTTAAAAAAGAAATGGTGCCACTCCCAATGCTTTACAAATAAGTATACCAGAGACTATGTCGAAAAACAAATGAAAATTTAATTTTTTTTGCAAAAAACTGGTTTTCTCGAAATCGGGCTAGGAAACATGATAACTGTCCAGGATATTGATCGATTTCGATGAGATCTAGTGGGATCAAGGGTACACGATCACAAATGAAGCCTATTGTTGGTGGCCCGAATCCGTTGACCGCAAGTATTTTTTCCAGAGCCGAGTATGACTTTACAAAAAAATTAATAACTCTCGAACCGAAGGTCCGATTTTGATTTTCAAAAACGCCAAAATTGATAAATTCTCCGTGCGATATAGGTGCAAAAAAATAATGTAATGTTATATTTAAAATATCATCATTCATTTCCTTATTTGGTTAAGTAATGGTGTTACATTTTTGGGGTGGCGCGAAGTAGGCTTTAAGTTTCAATTATTGTAGCTAAAATAATGTCAATCGATTTCAATTCAATTGTTTTTATTCCCCATATTGTTTGGCAGAGTTAATAATCATTTCTTCTTCAAAAAATATTAAACAAATTAGGTAGCGTCATATTCTTCTTTACTTTTGTTCATTGCTTCCACGGCAATAGATTCTTTCAAATTATAGAAAATATGAAGGGTTTAGTTAAGTGCATAAATTCTATAATATGTATATTCGGAACATTTAATTATCTAATATGCATGCCCTCTTGCAGCCAATACATCTTAATCCAGAAAAATATGAAAATAAGATGAGAGAATACATTTAATAAAAGAAAAATTTGATCATATTTGTAGGTAATCGTACTATATTAAAGTTTCTTGTCGTTATTTATAAAAAAATTCAAAGAGCAACATAATAATATATTCTACCGTCAAGTGTATAAGTTTATTATGTACCTAGAATAGGTAGTATCTATTTATTTAAAAAAATATATAGGATTTTTCATCGGTCATAAATATTTTTTTATTTTTTAATTAATCAAATATCAATCGAATAAGTTTAGTTAGAAAAAAATATTTCAATTCCTGCATTGTACCCATGTCAAAAGAAACATACGAATGCAGAACAAAACAGGTTTTAGTATGAAACAGATTTTAATATCGTGCTTTCTCGAAAAAGTATCTATTTTAGTTATACAGGGAACTATCTATAGATGTCCAAAACAAAAAAAATGAAGATCACACCGGAAAAAATTCTATCTCTATAAATATTTGACCGATTTTCATTTACTAAATAAAAATAAAACCGATGTTCTTTCTGAGTATCAAAACGTAGTTACTTTAGTTAATACAAAAAAAAAATACAGAGAAAAATAAAAAATGTCAAAAGGTACTAAGTCATCTTACGACCCTCTGCTGAAAATGTATTGAATCATCCCAACAGGGATAGAAAGCATATCAAAACGCAATTTTTTTAGCTTGTTTCATTTAATAATTTAAATATAATAAACAACCAAAATCACCAGTATACCTGTAAAGTGAGCAAGCCATTTTAATTTTCCCCAAATATTTATATGTAGACGTACATTATTTTCAATTTTTTACCATTATTAGATATTGACATTTACTCAGTTTACGTATAAATTACTACCGTGTCATTTTAAAACTAAACAAAATGTAAAGTAATTTTTTATTTTTTAGAAATTCTGGCACAACACCTCACATCGGACTTTTGGAGGTTTGATATGCCGCTGGGACAATAGGTATGTAAATGTAAAATATAAGTGTTATTAGGGAATAAATAAAAACAACTGTACTATTTTAGTTTGGTCTCATGTATAAACAAAACAAAAAATGCAAATTTGTAATTAAATTTGTATTCTCGCAGTGCAATGTTCCAACCCAAATTAAATCAGAAATTAAAAATGAACCAGGGCAGAGTATTAGTGAAATCAGCAATCGTTCACGGGTCAGGTTATCTAAATAAAAGCCCAGTGAACCAAATGACTGTTTCAAATCTCTATACATGCTAATCCTGTAAAATTCTAGGACAATGGTTTTATTTGCGCTTTGTCCTGCACGCTGGTACGGAATTAGCACCGGCTATTATCCCCCAGAGCTCAAATCCACTCAATCATTTACGAAAAATTGTATCAACCTTAAAAACTAAACAATATATAGCTTTCGCGAGGCTATCGCAAATACACTCGAACAATGGGTGATGATGAGGAAACTTTTTTATGCCTTTAACATTTAAATGGCAGGTACTTTTTACAACATTGGTAAACACTAGTAAATAATTTAACATCATTTTGGCGATTTTCAACAAGACAGACGTCCTACACAAAAGGGTAATAAAGATGATCAGTCCGTTAAAAGTCTAAATTGTGTACCGAAAGCTTTGATTATTATAAATTTGTAAATTGTCATTAAATTTTATTGACATTGACGTATTCAGCTTATCTGGAGATTTTTAGATTTGCTCTTTCAAGAATAAATATTTTCAGACGATGCCAACTTTGACATGTGTCTTGACTATAAGTGATGATCTGTGAACGGATGTCAGTGAAATTCGTTTAAAATTAAGAGTGAAATGAGACAAAAAAAATATTGTTTACAAATATGGTGCAGCTGGTCGTGCCTTACTTTGTGTGAAATATTACAAGACTACAGGATTGGTTAATCTTAGACTTGGAAAGAAGTGATTCCGATCCTATCAGTTAATAAAAAAGTCATTATTTAGTAAAACTGAAGAAAAATAATGTCTAGTCCGCTAACATCATATAAATCAGGGGACATAATTTACCCTTTCGAATAAAACACTAGTTACGATGTCAAGTGTTGACCATTCTTCGACAGGCTAACCACATAATTTTTCCTTCATACCATTACAAAATCTGTCAAAAACACTTCCAATTGCGAATTCCTTTCTATCTTCTTCGTTGTTTCTCTTTGTCGCTTTTTGTTTGCTTCTAAATTTGTCTCTATTTAATCACATTTTTTATAAATATCGTAATTTTTGAAACCGTAATATTCTTAATAATACATTGTACGGTCTTGCATTTTTATTTAAATTATTTTAATTTTTCTTTTCTATGTTTAATGTTAATTAGTATTTGTTATATCTTGTGACTAGGAGATATTCTGTTGGGCTCGTGTGGATACATAAATAAAGAATTAAAATAATTAACGTCAGAAGTAGCCACACGAAAAGAAATCAGTATTTGGTTTAAACAAATTATTTAATACATCAGTAATCTTAAAAAGATATCTGCGTCTCCACAAGGAGACCTGTAAACACTTTAAAATATTCGGGTGGTATACCGGGTGACACAGGAGACATGTAACACCCTGTAGCATGTTTATTTAAAAAGATATTATTTTGAAATTTGGTACACTTATATAATACGTGATTGTCCTTTTTTAAGTACAAAAAATTTTTGTCCACCACTTCCGGTTTCACCGGAAGTGACATCTACTCTGTTATTTTAAATGGCACCCTGTATATTTTTTTTACCTATCTGATTCGTCCCTAGATTCTCTTTTCAGCCATGTATCGGAACATGGCATTTGTTTTTAAAATGACAGTTAATATCAATTTTAGTTTGTTAAGTCTAGATGGCCCTGATATGAACCTTGGCATGCAACTTTGTGCCTCATATTTTTTGGGAATAACCAGTAGCTGAACAGACTAAGAAGATCTAACTTATTTAAAAAAAAATATCTTCAAACAACCCACGATATCTTAAAAACCATGATAGAAACCCCATTTTTTTACTTCACCTAGTTAAAAAATACTTATTTATCTTTTATTTTTGTCCAATACAATTGCTGTGCCTATCATATTTTGCTTTCTTCATTAAAATTAGTATCGAATGTTATTGCATAGTAATGAATATTGTACTGCAACAAAAATATTTACTAAGCAGGCGGTGGAAATAAAAGAAGGTAAAACGACGCGTCATTTTGATTTGACAATTAAGAATTGTTTACTTGGCAGCAATTTAAGTATTTTTCATTAAATTATACCTAAGTTATTACGTTCTTAACTCTATTTTTCCATGTATTCACGAAATGAAAAAGTAGATATGCTACTAATCTATGGCGAATGTAAAAAAAATAGCAGGCAGGCTGCTGACTTATATGAAGAAAGATTTCCCGAAAGAATTCATCCACCAAACAACTATTTTGTAAGAGTTGAACGCCAATTCAGAAGTGAACCAGAAGTACCGGAAAATAATTTCATTATTGATGAAGTGTCGAAAATCAATGTACTTGCAATTGTCGAGGTAGATCCCACGATTTCAATAAGATAGATTGAGGACCAAACCGGTGTAAATCGGAATCAGCTCGACGCATTTTGAAAAAACATAAATTTAAATGATAAAAGTACCAAATACACCAGCATTTATACGAAAATGATTTTCAAAGAAGATTGAACTATTGCAATTGGTTTCTGAACAGACACAATTTGGATAATAATTTTCATGGACAAATTTTATTTTCCGACGAGTCCAGGTTCACAAATTTGGGATTATTTAATCGGAACAACTCCCGTTATTGGACACAAGAAAATCCCAGAAAAATGAGAGAAAGTGCATATCAAGAGCGTTTTAGTTTTAATGTATGGTTAGGAGTAATTGGCAGAAGAATTATTGGGCCAATAATTTTTGATGCTCCATTAAATGGAGAAAGATATTTGGGATTTTTGCAAAACCAGATACAAGATTTTTTGGAAGAACTGCCACCTAATGTTAACCCAATAATTTTTCAACAGGATGGGGCTCCACCACATAACAGCAGAGTTGTGGTGAATTATTTAAATGAAAGGTTTGGAGAAAGCTGGATGGGAACAAATGGGCCCGTTCGATGGCCTGCAAGGTCACCAGACCTTACGCCGCTTGATTTTTTTGTATGGGGCCACCTCAAGGAAAACGTTTATGGGTCTCCACCAACAAACAGAGAAGACATGGAAATGAGAGTCAGAAGATCAATCGATGGGATTACTGAATTACAGTTAGATAACGTGTTTAGGGCTACCGTCACTAAGACACGATTGTGCAGAGATAATAACGGACAACATTTTGAACATCTGTAGTAAAAAAATGTTTTTGTATGTAGTACTTCAGTAAATATTTTATTTTAATTTCATTCATTCGTTGTAAAAATGTATTATATAGTGTAATGGTTTTTCATCAATTTTGTTCAAATGTGTTTTACTGATGTTTCTTATTTATTAAAAAAATCGTTTTACCTACCTTTATTTTGTTTCCACCGCCTGCTTAGTAAATATTTTTGTTGCAGTACAATATTCATTACGATGCAATAACATTCGATACTAATATTAGTGAAGAAAGCAAAATATGATAGGCACAGCAATTGTACTGGACAAAAATAAAAGATAAATAAGTATTTTTTAACTAGGTGAAGTAAAAAAATGGGGTTTCTATCTTGGTTTTTAAGATATCGTAGGTTGTTTAAAGATATATATTTTTTTAAATAAGTTAGATCTTATTAGTCTGTTCAGCTACTGGTTATTCCCAAAAAAATATAAGGCACAAAGTTGCATGCCAGAGGTCTTTCGATATCACGGCACACTACGCATCAATATCTGCCAAGGTTCATATCAGGGCCACCTAGACTTAACAAACTAAAATTGATATTAACTGTCATTTTAAAAATAAATGCCACGTTCCGATACATGGTTGAAAAGAGAATCTAGGGACGAATCAGATAGGTAAAAAAAATATAAAAGGTGCCATTTAAAATAACAGAGTAGATGTCACTTCCGGTGAAACGGGAAGTGGTGGACATAAATTTATTGTACCTAAAAAAGGACAATCACGCATTATATAAGTGTACCAAATTTCAAAATAATATCTTTTTAAATAAACATACTACGGGGTGTTACATGTCTCCTATGTCACCCGGTATATTAAACAAAAATGGCGCAAATTTCCAATGTTGTTTAAGACAATGACATTGAAGAATGATTTATTTTACGTCAATATCATATTATTTCCTCTAATCGTTCTATATTTGGTGTGATAACCCTAACACCTAATTCCTAGCGTGTTTAAATCCAGTTTTGGAAAGATTATTCTTCTCAACACGTTGCCTTAATTTCATGTTTAAAGGAAACATTGTTGAGTGTATTTCTTTTATTATCTTGCATAGCTTAGTTGCTTCGGAATAAATAAACCAAAACATGTAAATGTCAACTTTCACCATTTAGTACATTTTCGAACCAAACATTAGAAATCATCGTAAAGTTTTCTACATAGTAAATTATGTTCTAGAAATCTTTAATGTTCGTAATAGTAAAAACATGTCACGAGACACTTCAAAATGATGTAACGAAAGATATATAATATGTTATAAATTGAGCATTAACTCAGTGTTTTATAGTACCACAAGAACCATAAAAACTGGTTCCGTAATTCATCTCTAATATATGTTCTAATATGTTAGATGATAATGATACCGAAGATACTTATAACTTTTTGCTTTTGTATTTGGTCTGCCACGGCAATGAGAGCAAACGAACGCACTAACGAGTTTATTATTTTAATGGTGGTTTTTACAACCAACCTCGTAATTATCTTTTTAGGTTGCGCACTAAAAAAGTTGAGTTATGTTTATTGGCTGGATTGTCAATGAATTCCTTGATATCATAACTCTGATGTGTTGAGAGGAATACCAAGTAAGATGTCGTTGTTAATTGGTAGTTAGGGTGGATAATAAAGCATCAATGTAATGTTGTAATGCTTTACTTATTATTAGAGATCGAGATGCTGCCATAAATTCCAGAGACAATTTCTCGTACAAATAATATAATGTAAACATATGTGAAACAATTCCCAGATAATACGAAGGTGATGAAATTGAAACAGTATATTATGCGACAAGCACAAAAAGATGCTCATTTTGAACGGCAATCAAAGTTTAAAATTCATGCGAGTGCAGTATGAGCAATTTTCTGCGAATTGCGACTCTACTTTTTCTATGACATCTTAATTACTTCCACATCCACGTATGGTACTTCAAATCAAATCAAATCAAATCAAATCAAATAAGTTTTTATTGTGCAATAACGATAATACACACAAAAGGAAGACGATTAGGATTACCTATCTACCATCGTCTCCCTAAATTTAATAAACAAATTTAATCAACAAACTTAAATTATAAAACCAAGAAACATAGCAATAGCAGTATATACATACAAATCACAGTATACATACATAACAGTCAGTAAGAGAATAGTACACTAACCTCGTAAGTGGATATTATATAATAAACAACATACAAAAATAAATGACAACTACAACTACAGTACTTATTAGTAAAATTTACACCGATTTATTGTATTAATTAATTGGTCTTATTTTCATTTTAAATTGATTAAATGATAGGTTAAGGTTCATCAATACTTTATTTAACAAAGTAGGCGCTATATATGAAAAACTTCCTTCAAACTTTCTTGAGGTATGTAGGGGTATCGTGAATGTATTCATCCTTATATTTACTGCATGTGCATCAGATCGCTGTGATATTTGTTTGAATAAATAATTAGGAATACGGGATTTGAGCAACTTATATAAAAATATTGTAGTTACAAACTCTACTCTTTGCTGAATATTTAATTCATTCATTCACTTAGTAATTATAAAAAAAACACAAATTTTTTTATTGTTCAAATAGGTCTAGAATATTGTCTAAATGTTATTTGTGGCATTATCTTAATTTTCTTATTCTTCAGTTCTTTGGGACTTCCTGCCACATGTATTTTTTCTTTTTAAACGGTGCTCGGGGAATCTACGAAATATCACAATTAACCAGTATGTTACTGGTAAATAACCTCTACGCCTGTGACTTTTACGTCAAAGGATCAGTTAGAGGTTGTTTTTTTTACATAAATAACACAAATAAGTATAAAAACTTGAAATTGAATATTTCGCCGACGTTTCGGAAATCTAATCTGTTTCCTTTTTCAAGGCTTTTTTTGAAAAATCTTTTTTGCTGTGTATGATAAATACACAGTTCTAAGAATGTTTGTTATATTCAATATCCATAGATACTTACTATTTACATAGAACTGTTGATATAGTACAGTTTTTTAGTTTTTATGTACAATGCTAAGTTTGTAAAGTTCCTCTTTTAGCATTGGCAACCAAGTTGTACAGACATCTACGGAACAATTCGACACGCATCTATCCTCATTCAATAATATCACCGCGGATTCCTTAATTTTTCTTTTTTTGCTATCTGCCTCTTTTGTTAAAATTTTTGCCGAGTCCCAGTTTATTCTATGTCCGTTCTCCCAAGCGCGTTCGCAGATGTTGGACCTCTGAATTTCATTTTAAGATTGGGCGAACATCAAAATTATATCAGAAAAAATGAAATTCAGAGGTCCAAGATCTGAGAACACGCTTGGGAGAACGGACATAGAATAAACTGGGACTCGGCAAAAATTTTAACAAAAGCGGCCGATAGCAAAAAAAGAAAAATTAAAGAATCCGCGATAATATTATTGAATGAGGATAGATGCGTGTCGAATTGTTCGGTAGATGTCCGTACAACTTGGTTGCCAATGTTAAAAGAAGAACTTCACAAACTTAACATTGTATAAAAACTAAAAAACTGTTAATTATATCAACAGTTCTATGTAAATAGTAAGTATCTATGGATATTGAATATAACAAACATTCTTAGAGCTGTGTATTTGTCATACACAGCAAAAAAGATTTTTCAAAAAAAGCCTTGAAAAGGAAACTGACTCAAGTTTTCATACTCATTTGTGTTATTTATTTAGAAAAAGCAACCTCTAACTGATCCTTTGACATAAAAGTCACAGACGTAGAGGTTATTTACCAGTAACATACTGGTTAATTGTAATATTTTGTAGATTTCTCAAGCACCGCTTAAAAAGAAAAAATATATGTGGCAGGAAGTACCAAAGAATAGAAGAAAAAAAAAAAGGTCTAGAATGTCACAAAACGTCGAGATTTTAAATTTGAGTGGAAAAATATTTCTGTCTGTCGGTCTGTCGGTTTGTTTGTAGGTCTGACCAATTATTTTCACATGCTAGAGTGCAAATATAGTCAAGATGCTTTCCTTTAAAGAGACTTGGATGGAAAATCTGGATGTGGAATTAGTGATTCCTTAGGCACCTGTTTTCTATTGTAAATGTATAGAAAACAACTACGAAATTGTCCGTTACCTAAAAAAATGTCGAGAGAAACAATCTGATGGTATTTATCGCTAAATGTTCAAATTTTACAGTTCTTAAGGCCAAGAATAATAAATATTTTCCTATGGGATGTCTTTTTCTAGGGAATGGCCACCTTATAGGTCAATCGCCTGAAAAACCGCGAAGTAATTTTATAATTTTTAAGCGTTAGTCCCGTAGGAACAAATGCGAGATAATTTCAGAATCAGAAATAACTATCATCAGAAGAAATTTTAAAAAAGTACTCCAATATGAGATTCGAAGCGGGAAGTCTACTTGAAATCAGAAATGGAAGCGGCTGCTTAACAGGATGGGCTTCCGCGGATTATCGATTTAAATTTCAAGTAATTTCGTCGTAGAAGTCGAAATATCAAATAATTATACATTTATAACTAAATTCATACGACTGGAAGACTGAAAGTGGTACCTACCATTTCCTTGTCCAATGTACAATAACAATTTACTAAAGCGTATTTGGTTATATCCTCATATTTTGGTACAAAGAATGTATCCTTGAATTATAGGCAATTATAACGGTCCACCCTGTATATCCATGAACATATTTAAGCGGTGGCACATTAGCCAGAGACAATCCTGGTTTTGACTTCATTTATCGCGACTACCCGCCTCTGCTTATTATGCAAACAGAACGTATAGAATTTAAATTATTTACAGGTAAAATGATAATAAAATTTGAACCTTTGAAGACTGTTCATTATGCTGCAAGTACTTTGTTCTTAAGAATTTCAGCAACTGAAATATCCGCAGACCTTTTGGTCGAACGTTGTTTGCTAGTTCATGTGGAAGAGCCCCGGCATCTACAATCAAATTTAAAATGTTGTTTAATGTCTTGACACGCTTCATCGCAACATATTTTCTGTTTTCATCCACTCTGTTGGGTTCAAGTAATAATATTAATTTAACAAAGACCTTCGAAGTATACTGGGGAATAATTCTGTTAAGTGGTGCGAAAGGGATGGCCATTTCTTTAAAATCTGCGCATTATCCTAATCTTAATCCCTCCTAAATGTGACAGTTTAGATCTGGGCACACTTACTCCCGGCAAAATTCAGCTTACACAAGAATGCACTTATTCTACTAACTTCTTTAATTAACTTGCTTTTGACACATAAATGGAAATTACAGTTTACTTGGAAATAATAGTGACTCTTGGAACTTTATCTATAAAGAGCTTCCCAGAACTTTATACATGCTTATGACAACTTTGATTAGTTTTCTAAAACAATTTTCGAGGAATTTAGCGCTTTGCACATTGTTATCGTGTTTTTCGCAATTAACCAGGGCGGCAAGAGCAAAGATGTGGGCTGCGACTCCCCTTATTTAACTCCCGCAACTAAACACGATGTTTCGTTCGTTTCGTTTATGGGGTATTATGATTCAATTTATGCAGAAGGAGAGTTAAGATACCTATTTGATTTAATCAAGTAGATATATTATAACCGGACAGATTTCTTTTAATAATCATTTGAAGAATAATTTGGATCATATCTAAAATAGCACAGTTATATATTTATTATTGAAATTGAATCATACAGAGTGATCGCCAAGGTCATGTAAACTATCATGTTTTATATAAAAGTGATTGTATAGAACATGCCACCATATTATTATAATTTTTGAGCAAAATATGTAACGCTCACGTTTTGAAACACACTACAATTTAATTTGTTAATCTCAATTACGTGTGGCAAAGCGATAAAGCGCGCGACTATTCTAATCACTATTTAAATTAAAATTATAAGATACCGGTCTGAGCATTATACACATTTAAAATTTATCGGCTAGTCATGACAAATGCTTGACCAATAGCGTGGTAGCTTGTACGACCAAGTTTAGCCAACAGTAAGGGAGATATTCATACGCCAACTCGAGGAGGACGCTAAAAAGATGGCGTACAGGCGGTTTAGTTGTTCTGTGCGATAGTGTAACATTGCCCATAGTTACAACAAGGCAATGTTTTCGTCGAATCAACTGTAAGTACAACAGACTTTTATATTATGTATGCCTCTCGTGATGCCAATGTTGATGTTTGAAGCCGATTGCGGAAATGCAGAATTATTGATGGCTTAAATACCTCATTCCACGTTTGGCCAGTAATATTCTTGATTGTATCCAATGTTCGATAAGACTTCTCGTACTCCGTGAGAAGGTTATAGTGCGAGAATAACTTCGTTTTGCTGGCGTAGCTATACCGCCCCATTATTTTGACATCTCCGAAAGTTTTTGTAAAGTTTACTCACACCCCGATGTCAATTGCTCTACTTTTGTTTGTGTATTTTTTTAGTAAATCATTAAAGTAAGTTAAATTCAATGATTCGTTTTATTTCCACAAAAGAAATTATAACGTTTCAAACATTACTAAGGTATTTGATCATGATTGCAGAAATAAAAGATTTACAAGACATCGCAATTGTAATATAAAATGTCTCTCAAATTTCAACAATCTTTAGTTAGATTGGGTGATATGTCAATTTTAATTTAATATTTGTCATTTTTAACAAGACCCTTAGGAAATAAGGAAAGTTGCACTCTATGTATACGCAATTTATCTATGTATATAACCAATGTTGTGTAATATTGTTACATCTCTTGCTGTCCACATTTATCTAGAATCGTTGTCGAATTTGTTACATATAGACGAATATACCAGGATAGAGTTGTCTTGTTTTACGTTCATTCATTTAACAAGAATGGATGCAGTGGGGCAAGAAAAATCCTAAAAATGTATTTGGAGGGAATCTTTTTTCCATTTTACTGGAATTTAAAGTACCTACTGATAGTGTGATTGTAAATTTTTGACTTCGAGCGAGGTCTGAAAAGTATTCGTTTAAACAACTGAAGTAGCAAAATATCGCTTTCTCTTGAATTTTTTCAAATATCTCCAGTCATATTAGTCATATTGGAAAATAAAAAAATCGGTGAAGGTGTTTACAATAAACTTCCCTCTTTGTTTATACAGGGTGGCCACTCTAAAAAACTATGGATTAAGAAACGACATAGGAGAATAATAGTCGGAATGTAGTTATCACTATTATTATAAAGAAAATCTGATAACTTTTGGTTAAAAAAATATAGAGTGATCATTTGACAAAAAAAAAGTAAATAGAATGTGCTAAATATAGAAGATTTGAGTAAATACCATACAAATTTTCCACCATAGTTTTAATTATTTCTTAAAATGGAAATATAATTTTTTCATTATTCGTTCTCTTTAGGTGTTCACCCTGTATATTTTCCAGTGAAAATCCATCCATTTCTTCGCCGGCAGTCAATTACCCACCAAATTTTACTCTTCTCCTTCAGACAGTTTTTTAGATAAAGCGCCAGCAGACAGTCATGAGACAGACAGACTGACGGAATGGAAATACCTTAATTTTCGTAACCTAAATTCAAATCCGAAGAAATCTTGGAGGGTGATTTTTTCACGAATACAATACTTCCCTTCAGTAGAGATCAAAATGGATCGGGTTTGGAGGTAGACGTGTATTTGGTGGCTCCACCAAATTTCGAATAAAGTCGGTTAAAACTGTGAGAAATCACTGCGAAATTATGTTGAATTAAAGCGCGGATAGTTTTACACTGATTGATATAAATTAGTATGAGTATGGATATTTCATATAGTTGATATTTGATTAAATTATATTAGTCGAACATGGCACCACAAAAGCATATATAAACACTTTGAAAAAGGCACAGAACATCTGACAAGATAAGATAAACTGTGTGCATCATAAAACCTTTACTGAATGACGACAAGCTGATTTGTAGGAAGGATGAAAACGAGTACAAGTAGTGTGGGAATACTGCAGAAGAAAGAGGGAACCTGCCGACATAACCACAAAGGGATCGAAAAGGATAAGCCTAGTCTATTAGTTGAATTAGTTTATTAGTTTGTCTATTAAACAACAGGAAGGTTTCGACTGGCAACTGTCATGTGGTCCATATATTGGGCTCATTTACGAATACAAGAATATTTCTGAGGTCAGAGTGGCTGGAATATGCGGGACATACAGGATATACATGTGCTTTTACTTTTGTAAATTCTATTCTTCTATCTTTCTATTTTGCATTTTAGTGACAGATCGGTATACAGGATGTATACGGTAAATAGTTGGTGTCTGCTGGACATACAGGGCGTTTCAAATGTCCTAGATCCCTTTTTTGCCTTTGCACATTTTATTTTTGTGTTTTACATTACCTTGACGGATCTATATATACAGGGTGTCTTCAAGTGTTCTCTAGGGATTCTTCCTAGAACTTCTACTGTAGATGGCTGTTTACCTTTGGTACGGTTAATAAATAAAATCTTCTTGCGGCGAGTTGATTTATGTTATGGCAAGCGCACGAGATGGACGCACTGACGCAGGAAAAATTGCGGATTTCTGGTGAAACATATAAAACCATATCTGGCCGCAAGCGGGCAGGAGTAAGTACACACTGCCAGACTCGGAAACAGAAGACTCAGAAGAAGAATGAAAAGAAGCATGGAAACTTAAAAGAAGCATCCCACAAATGCCTACACTCCTCGTCCGATGATGATAGATGGAAAGTTAAAAGAAGCATGGAAACAAAAAGAAGCATCTCACAAACACCTACACTCCCCATCCTATATTCCTACCTAGTGCGTCATGCAGCTCTCGCTGCTGACAACAAGCATGTCCAATGTCCAAATCCAGCGTATACAGTCGGTCCGGCGGTATATAAAACATTCAGACATCGGCAGCAATGCCCACCTTACGCTGTTAAATCAATCAATCAGTACAATACTTCCCTTCGTTAAGCGAGGGAAGTAAAATGGATATCATTCGCAATACAATTTTGAAGTAATCTGAGTAGACAAGACCGGTATTGAATAATATGTACAGGGTGGACAATTAAGAATGGAGGCCGGGCATATTTCAGAAACCAAGCATCGCACAAGTTTAGGGAAAAAATTACCTTGAGTAAAGTGACCCTGAAAGATGGCTGGAGAATATGTTCGAGTTTCTAAAATGGCCGCTAGGGGCGTAACAGCCATCACCGAATAGGAAATTAATTTGTTCTCTGTATTTTGCTCAATTGAATGGCATTGAAAATATATGCATCGGAATCCTAAGATAATTCCGAATCCTTTCAGTTTTCCATTTTCTTGTATCTTCAAGAATAAAGTGGTGGAGAGATGCCAAAAATACATTTTTTTAAATATCGATTACTCCGATTAGCCTTAACGGAATTTAACAAACTTGGTCTCATCACAAAGTACTTTTCTTAATCTATCGAGGACGCTTTACGCTGTTTTCATTTGATTATTACCGTCGCCGCTAGAGGACGTTATTTGACATGTCATCAAATATCTGACTTTTTCTAAAATAATTTAAATGGAATGGTATGTTTATTTTTACACGGTAAAAAAGAGAATTAAAGGCTTCAGATGTCAGTGAAAACCGCAACTCGATAACTTTTTCCTACTACCACCCTGTACTTCAATATTGTTTTTTAAAACCATATTTAATGTTGCTTTGATGAAATTCCATCCACTTAGAAAACAATTTGGAAAAGTATGCTCTTCATGGATGTTAGGAATTCAAGAAAATTTCAAGCCAATATTGTCATTTAAACAATCCAAAAAACATAATGGTTTAAATATGTTTCGATCTCGTAAAAGTATACCATCCAATTGTATATAAAAATGTTTTATTAAAATTAGGTTTTCAAGGTACTTTTCATTAACCTTAATGACAATTTTTTTTATTTGTTATAATTATTTTCTCCATCTATTTTTTTTTCATTTGTTTAAATGTTTGTATTTGTGCGGATTCCAATTAACGTAAAAGAACATTTATATGTTTTAATTGCTGCCGCTTTATATAGTTTGTAATTATGTTAGAACTCTTTGATTTTGAAAAAAATGTTGAAATTCCATTTTTAAGACGCAAAGTTATTTGAAAATATAATCGTTTAGAGCAGTTTCACAATCGAACGTTCAAACGCGAAATTAGGTTTATATAATTAACATGTCCTACACAAAATTTCAAAAATAAGCAAAAGTCACTGTCCAAGCGACAATCCATTGTTGAATAAGGAAAATTAAAATGGGTTTTCCCTTGATATTGGTCATAGAGAAAAAATCGAGTGTGCTGCTAAACGCCAGTTTTTTTCAATAATATACCTAAACCTATCATTGAGAAAAATATCTAGGTGAGTCTAAATCCATTTAAATATTTTCTAGTGTTTACATATTAAATACTCGATCATTTTCCCTGAAGACCATATTTGCCAGTGTGTTGCATATGGATAAAACTTTGTCGTCAAAGGGAGGATATCGCTGATGAAACCACACGTAGCATTAACATAATACAGGATTATCATAATGTACAAAGTAAAGCTTGTACCATATACATTTCTGTACATTAAACTTATTTGATTATTTGAAATGGTATTGAATCTTTAGGCAATGCTGACGGTGCGGCGCGGCGTTCCAAAATCACATTGTAACGTCTGAACTATGACGGTACATCTCACATTAGTTCAAAAGTAACTAGACTTAACATTGTACTCTTCGCCGGTTTATTTAACTTTTTATACAATATTTGTTGCACATTCTATGGAATACTCTTTGCAGTTGTTGTAAATAATGTTAGTGTAGTTAATTTAATTTTTCGTTCTAAAGGATTACATTTTCATGAAATCTATCATTCTGTTTCTTGGAAATGCTTGCCTTTGAAACGTTTTTCGCCCTTATTCTGGAACTCATCAGAAATGCTAAGCATTTGCAAGAAACAAAATGATAGATTTCGTGAGAATGTAGTCCATTAGAATGAAAAATTTTTAAGACAAGGTAGGTAAATAAATTCATTTAGGCCTTTGTTCTCATTTTTACCTGAATCCATGACTGTAGGGGGTTATGTAGATACTAGTTTAATCTGCGTTGCCAAAGGGGACTGTATGGATGCTAGTGTTAAAATGAGAATTGTCAAATAAGAAATTAAACAAATTCATTTTAAGATTTTAATTTGCTAGCATAACCAGAATTCAGGTTATCGAAAGAATGCTTTTCTTTTAGTTCTCACAGACAGTTATTTTTTTCTGTTGTTTGCAAAATTCTAGAAAGAATGTGTTCAATAACAATTATAAGCAAACAAATAATAATTCACCTTTAAATATATGGATATGTGTGTAATATAGGTTGCTATAAACTAATTTATAAAATAAGAACATATTTACTGCGATGGAAAATATTCATTACGTAAAAACGCGTGCAAGGAAGATTTTCGAATATCATATTATGCATGACTCTATATAATTTATATTTTCCTTAAATACATGGACAGAAAACTGTTTAATAATTTACTCAAATATGGTAAAATAGTTGAAACTTTACTCTAGTTGAAAAGTAAATTAAAATTGTTTCTGCTTTTAAAATGTTTTTATTTTGTATCTGTTAGTTGTAGTATACGTTGTAATGTAATTTGACTATTTCTATACAATTGTGCTGTTGTTATTATGGAAATAGTAGTTTGTGCAATAAGAGTGGATATGATAGCCATATCGCACGAGAAAGAAGATTGAGCACGACGCCGACGAACTGTGATTGGTCGATTTCATATCCATCCTAGATAGGATATGAAATATATCCGTTCAGTTAACCTACTTATCCATTCTGCAGACTGTACAGAAAACAGTAAATATACATAAGGCAGTAGAAGAACAAATTATTTTAAAAAAGAACCGTTAGTATTATTATGGCGACCTAGTAACATAGTTACGTTCATAGCCACCACTATCTTAAAAAAAAGTTCGTGAAGTTAAAAATTACTACATGCTTGACACATTCATAGTATGTCAAACGCTGCCGAACAGCATTTTCGCGTATTTAGAATAAACCATTTTCCTGTTTAAATCCCCAGCACAGCACAGCTTTCAAATTATCATGAACAGACCCCCATTGTTGTTGCGCCATTGTCCGTGTTTTACGCAATGTTATTAAAATATGTGTACTAAAATGCAGTTGGCCGCTTTTTATTAATAAATTTTCGCGGCCATTAAATTTTTTGTGTGTCGATCCATCCGTGGAGTGCAGTGTATTCAGACCGATCGCCATAACAAAAAAAACAATTGGAAGGCACTTTAAAGGCTCGTACTATAAATTACACAAATGGCGCAAAACTATTAACTAAAACGCTTCATAAGCCAATATTACACATACGAAACGGGCATTTTAATAAAACCGGATTTATTTCAATCACGATTATTAGTGACAGACAATATAATTTACGACGTACGTTTATGTAAATCGGAGATAATTGCATATAAATGAAGCAGGGCCCGCTATGAATATAAAGCCCCTTTTTAAATATAAACTAAACCATATATCAACTGATATTAAAACACCAACACCTCATTTTTTAAGCAAGTCAACTGACAAGTTTTAAGTCATAAATTATACAGAAATAATGGAATTTAATATCTTGTTTTGACAGAGAAATATGTCGAGACTATGGATCAAATTTTCTTTGTTTCATGATTTTTATATTCCCAATAAATTTAAATAATAACCAACACAGAATGCTGGGATAACACATATCGTTCTTCGCCACGGTTGATGTCATTGTTATTGTTATCCCTAGGGAAATTCTACTTTCCTAGTTTTTCATCGAGGTTGAGTATACTCGATATGACAAGGTACGTTAGTCGC
Organism: Stenurella melanura; assembly: GCA_963583905.1. Lineage (NCBI taxonomy): Eukaryota > Metazoa > Arthropoda > Insecta > Coleoptera > Cerambycidae > Stenurella > Stenurella melanura. The sequence continues at coordinate 189,552,863 of OY757310.1, forward strand.
AACTAGTACTTAGAAGGGTACTTCCAGTGAATTACTGTTACCTCACATCATCTTCCAGTGGTACGATATACCCAGAACCTAAGCAATATTAGGCGAGGATGTGTAATTGACCATACTTAGGAGGGGATGTAAAACAGTCAGTCCATCGTCTCTTAAACGTTTGGCAAGTAAAACAGTCCATACACTCCTTAGAGGTAGAGGTTCGGCAAAATCTCCAGGTTGGGGATAGCTCCGCCTCCTGGCATCGGTGATTGGCCTTAGTCACTTATTATGAGTACCACAAACGTTTCCTACATCTAGTGCATCACTCTTGGCTGCAGTGTCATCATGTGGTCTATGTGTAACTCCCACGTTAACCTACTCTCTATGTAGGTGCCAAAAAATGTTGATTCTGTAGAAATTACATTATTAGCAGAGGCTGATGCCCTTCTATAATTATAATTTATAATGCATAAAAATGATTTTTTCATCAATAAAAGTGGGGTTTATTTCCCCAGTATACACCGTAGAAACACCAAGTTGAATACAATTTGGTAAATCGTTAACGTATATTAAAAACAATAGGAGGTCTAATTTTGAGCCTTGGGGTACATCCAGCATTACAACATGGATATCCGATAGAAATTCTTTACACTTTACTACTAATTTTCTAGATAATGCAACTTAAAAGACATCCTCGTATGCCAATAGTTTCTTTGGATAGTATAGTTAAATCCACAGAATCTAAAGCTCTCAATACATCTAAATACGGCGACACAATTAATTTGCCACTACGTGGATGTGGAAGTAATTGTAGAAATGGTAGAGCTTTTACCGATTGCATCGGAAATCTCTTTATGTTCTGACTTCATATATGTACTATTCCTACATATATTCATTTTTATATTTGAAAATATGATAATCCAATAGCCAGAGCTTTATTGAGCTTCATGAATTAGTTCAAAAGTTACGCGTCTGAGACCGCGCACGCTTCGCGAGCCGTACTTATGTGTCGTCACGTTCCATTCTCATGCGTTAAACAAAATCATCTGGAGCCCACATTTTTGATAGTACAAAAAAATTTCATATACGTTTTTGATGTGAAATTTCCCCCTCTATCGCCTAGTGCTATTCGTTTTTTAATACATTTTTTTATTTTTCGAATTATTGGCCAAAAACCGAATTTCGGCCAATACTTCCGATTTTTTTTAGGGGTCGCCGGCACATTACAGCTGTAAACTTTCTTTTATCGTATTCTACACCGACAAAACTACTTATTCTGAAAAAATCAGCAGTATAACATTTATTGACGTCTTAGAACCCCTGACGACTGGGCTAATAGTTACTATATGTTTAAGCACCTTGGACTTTCCACATACTCAGAAATAGATTGATTTGATAGACAAAAGTTTAATATTGAAGTGTCTATACAGGGTGTTAATTACACCCTTTCATGTCATTAAAAAAACTGGTGGTAGGGAACGACAAGACAAACAAAAAAAACCTTATATAACATGGGGTCTAGCTCATAGTTTTGGAGAAAAAAAATAAACAAAAATTTCGCAAATTTTCAATAAAATCTTTTGAGAACTGCTGGAATATTGAGGTAGGTTTAGATCGTCGTGCGTGTCTTTGCCTATGATACTCAATATTTGTGTAGATAGCTATAAAATGTCGGCGGTCTTTAGCGATGCGGTAAATAAGATGAAAGACGTCGACGTTTTCTGAGTGTTTAGTAGACCTGATCTGAAGAAAACTATACTCTGACTCTCCCTTGTGCAATATTTTAGTTACTGTGAGTGTTTCGGGTCGCCGTGTATTTATAGTGAAGATTTATTTTATTGACTTTACCGTTCAAGTCGTTAAATTCTTGATTACCTACAGACAAAACTTACTTCGTTCGTTCTTTTTGTTTTCCGTTTTGGATTTTGGACTAAGTTTTCCTTTTATTTTTCTTTATTGACAACGTTAGTTGATAGTTTATTGTTTAGTGTTGAAAGGAGTACGTATGTCCTTAATTCGACGTACCGAACTGTGTATTGATGCAGATGCAGAGATTTCGAATAGATTACTTAGGTGGTAAGCTCTTAACCCAAGACACTCATTTATGTTACAAACGTTAATAAATCACATTTAAATATTCTAAATTATAAACATTAATCCAATATTTTGTTCCAAATTAAAAGACACACATGTAAAGAAATGCTCTGTTTAAACTTCTATGGCCATTATTTGCTTGCAGCTGTGCAGGAAAAAATAACGAATTATTTACCTCTTTATAATTGCCTCAGTTCGGTTGAGGCGGTTTATCAAAGGCGGTCGATGATCCAAGGCCTTTGCACTTTTTTATAACAATTTAAAAGTTGTATAATTGGGAACTACAAGTCCATTGACCAAGAAAAGCAGTGGTTCTCAATTATTTTCTACATTAATATTAAAAAAAAATAAAAATTTAAAATGTTGACCTAGGTCAGTTTTTTTAAAGTGCCTCTAGAGGGAAAAGTCATAAAGGTTTTTTTTAATGACATGAAACTGATTACACCCTGTATAACAACATTTTTCTAATAGTTTCCTTAATATGTAAGCATTTCTACTATAATATTTTAAACCTGATTAGGCTTTTTTTGAGGCAAGTCGACCGTAATTTCCGGAAAATAATAAACCAGATACCATTGTTAACCAGTGAATGTTGACTTCACCCCATGTATTAAACTGTAATAATTCAAATAATACCTTTTTATGAAAGTGACTGATACAAAGGGCTTCTGTCGAGCTGATAAATTAGCGAAAATTCCTTACGCGTCAAAAGTATACAATAACCACATGCAAAGGGCTGATCTCAACCCGCATATTGGCTTCTGCTCTACTCTGCTATATGCATTAACGACATCGATTTTATGAAAAATTGTTCCCCGGATTCCAATATTGAGGCACTTTTATTCTGCTTTGTCATTACATTCCACAATACGGTTTAAGATATCTCCGAAAATGCTAATTTGAATAAAGGAATAAATTTTTGTAGACGGGATTAACGGAGGGTCGCCCTAACAAGCAATGAAAAAAAAATATTCCGACCTCCTTTTTTAAATATAATTAGAGACCTCGGATCACAGACATATTAAACAATACACATCAGATTACTTTAAGCTAAATTAATTTTACTTATTGGTTTAAGTTAATTATATTTTATAAATCAGTAATAGTCAGAGGTTGGAAGGCAGCTATAAATGACGTCAAAAACAGGGTTGGCTCTACGTGATGTACCACCGTAAAAATATGTTCATGCATATTAACTTGTGGTTATACTGGCGAGCCTGGTAATATCCACAGTCAATACGAGGAGGGCCCAATGTATTGATGAATGTAACAACACGTATACAGGGTTATTCCCGGAAAGCGGTTATAAGACGTATCTTGGAATCTGTTGAGTTTAGATATTTGAAAATTGGTATAAGGGGGTTTCGGATATGGCGGATCCCTATTTTAACCTAACTGTTAATATAAACTATAAAGATTCAAATGGTTTAAGAAATGTTACCTCTGACTATTCACGTTTAACAATGGGAGTTCCACAGGGTTCAGTTTTGGGCCCCGTGTTGTTTTTGTTATACGTAAACAAATTGGATTCTGTTTCATCTAGTACTCATTTTACGATGTATGCCGATCTTTAATCATTTCAAACAAGGCAGATGAAATTTTAGAACTCAATTGTAACAATTTATTTAATAACCCAAGTGAATGGTTCTTTAAAAATTCATTATATTTTAATGCTGATAAAACCCAGGTTTTAAGATTTCATACTAATCAAAAAATGCCATGAAAATTAAGACCTTTGTTTTAGTATATTCACCAAATTCTAAGTATTTGGACTGTCACTAACTTTTTTACTTATTTACCCCTTCTAAACGTTTAAACGGGATGAACTAAAAATATATTTTAGTTTAAATATTTTGTAAAATTTTGCACTTACGAATTTATGATAAAACGGATACCGGGAGTCTATTTGGTAACCATTGAAGTATTTGCAAAACAATGTTGAGCTATCGAACTGAAGAATTCGTATAGTTATGCAACATTGAATACGGAACTCAAAATTTGCAAAAATTCCTCAGTTTTTGCTATGTAAACATAGTATTTATTATTCAAGCATAATGGAACCAATTTACTTTCAAAATATATGTATTCTCGAATTGGAAAAGTTCAAATCGGATGATTAGAACGGAAGTTATAAAGAAAAACGCTTATAAATAATTATGAATTTTGCGCGGCGGGTGAATTACATCAAGAGTATTTTTCCCGTAATATAGCTAATTTTATAGAATTTTTACAAGAAAAATCGACGTGCTAAGAGCAACAGCACATTTAATTTATTTTTTGGCCTAAAGTCACTGGTCTGTACTGAATTAATTTCATTTGGTTGTTTCACACTATATAGCATTTAAATAGGAACAGTACTTTACAGGTATTCATACAAACACACGGTTAAATCTTTCGTGTGGAAATCAAAGGATAAAATTATCCAAAACTACCCAATTTTGCAGACGTTTTTGAAAACGACAAAACATAAATAAATGTTTAAATTAATAAAACAACCCAAGCAAAGTGAGTCTAAGTAACGTTTTAATCAAGATTTTAAAAGACCTCTAAACGTGTGAATACCTAAGTGAACGTAACGTCATTCATTACTAATGAATGTTTTCTTTCATACCTTGATAATTATGATGTACATACAAAATAACTCGATCACTGCGCGAGCTGGTGAATTACAACCGAATAAAAATTAACAAAAACCGCATTTCAGTTGACAGTACTTCTGATGGAAAGCGTACAACGGGGATACATTTTAATTATGTTTACATCATTACAAATCCGTCCGCATAACCAACACTAATTGGGGTTTATAGTCGATGCTCTCCCAGCAATGTTATGTGAATGTCATCGGGACCTGTCTTGAAAGAGGCGGCTGTTGATGAGTGGCACTAGAAAAACTCGTGCGTTGTGACATCCCTTTGTGATAAATCCTCTCGTTATTTACGAGGGTTTCATACTAGTGAGCTACCAGACAGGGAAAAATGGATGACACTGATACTTCGGGAGACTTGTTTTATTAAATCTATTGCTCATTAATATAGTCTAGTCAACGAAGGCCTAATTTCAGTGAATGAAAGCAAGAGTAAGTATATACTCCGCAGATTTGTTCAACTTTTTGTATAATTTATTTATTTATTTATTTCTCAAACAGATAAATCTAATTACACGAGAAATACAAATTATCATACATTAAAATCTTTTTCTTTTTTTAACTGTGAAGCTTAACTGTACACAGAATAATAATATTGTAATCTCATATTTCACAACTTAAATTATTAAATTTTGGGGAGAAGGAGCTATGGATTAAGCTAAAAATTAATTAATAATAAAACAATTTAACACTTGGTAAAATTTATTGGAGGGCAGAGCAAAATCTAACTCAGACAACATAAAGACATTATTTGTGATTTTTAAAATGGCGATGAGAGGCGATGAGGTGTTGTAGTAAGTGGGGATATGTAAATGAATTGTACTACTCTAGTTATTGTCTAAATGTTGTTTGTGGCATTATCTTAATTTTTTTCTTCTTCAATTCTTTAGGACTTGCCGCCACATGTACTTTTTCTTTTTAAGCTGTGCTCGGGGAATCTACAAAATATCACAATTAACCAGTATGTTACTGGTAAATAACGTCTACGCCTGTGAATTTTAAGTCAAAGAATCAGTTAGAGGTTGATTTTTTTAAATAAATAACACAAATAAGTATAAAAACTTGAAATTAAATATTTCGCCGACGTTTCGGAAATTTGATCTGTTTCCTTTTTCAAGGCTTTTTTGAAAAATCTTTTTTGCTGTGTATGATAAATACACAGCTCTAAGAATGTTTGTTATATTCAATATCTATAGATACTTACTATTTACATAAAACTGTTGATACGGTTCACAGTTTTTCTTTTCGTTTTTCTACAATTTGAACTTTGTGAAGTTCTTCTTTTAACATTGGCAACCAAGTTGTACAGATATCTACGGAACAATTCGACACGCATCTATTCTCATTCAATAATATTATCGCGAATTCTAATATCAAGTCTATCACTGAAACACTAAACAGTGAGAAGCGGTTTATCAAAGAAGTTGTTAAAAATAACCAATACCCTGGGGGTTTTGTCGATAAAACCTTCATAAATATTGAAAATAACAATCAGGTACGACAAAAACCTGAAAAACGTTACACAGCGTTAATTCCTTATGTATGCGGATTATTCGAAAAGTTGCGCCGCATCGATGATAGATTTGATATTAGGACGGTATTTCAAACAAACAACACTTTAAGATCTATTTTGACAAAGACAAAACCGAAGAACCACGAGCAAAATTAAAAAACTTGCATTTATAGTATTCCGTGTGAGTGCAACAAACAATACGTGGGTGAGTCATCCAGACCTTTTAGTGTAAGATTGGGCGAACATCAAAATTATATAAAAAAAAATGAAATTCAGAGGGCCAAGATCTGCGAACACGCTTGGGAGAATGGACACAGAATAAACTGGGACTCGGCAAAAATTTTAACAAAAGAGGCAGATAGTAAAAAAAGAAAAATGAAAGAATCCGCGATAATATTATTGAATGAAGATAGATGCGTGTCGAATTGTTCCGTAGATGTCTGTACAACTTGGTTGCCGATGTTAAAAGAAGAACTTCACAAAATTAACATTGTATAAAAACTAAAAACACTGTTAACTATATCAACAGTTCTATGTAAATAGTAAGTATCTATGGACATTGAATATAACAAACATTCTTAGAGCTGTGTATTTATCATACACAGCAAAAGAGATTTTTCAAAAAGAGCCTTGAAAAAGGAAACAGAATAGATTTCCGAAACGTCGGCGAAATATTTAATTTCAAGTTTTTGTACTAGTTTGTGTTGTTTATTTAAAAAAAAGCAACCTTTAACTGATCCTTTGACGTAAAAGTCACAGGCGTAGAGGTTATTTACCAGTAACATACTGGATAATTGTGATATTTTGTAGATTCCCCGAGCACCGCTTAAAAAGAAAACATACATGTGGCAGGAAGTCCCAAAGAATTGAAGAAGAAAAATTTTTAATCTATTTATTACTATTATAGAATAGTTGAATTTTTTTTTTGTTCAAATTTAAAATTTCCACGCTTCATGACATTCCAAACCTATATCGGAAAAAAATTTGCAACATTTTTTTACCATTTACGAACACTGGAATAGATGAATTTTTTTTTTAATTTAAAATTTTCATGTTTGATCACATTCTAAACCTACTTCAGAAAAAAAAATTGAAAATTGAAAATTTTTGAAAAAATTTTTACCACTAAAATACCTAGATGGAATTTTTTTTTATTTGCTCAAATTTAAAATTTTCACGTTTCATGGCATTCTTTAAAAAAATATATCAATTTTAAATTTGCAAACTTTTTTTTATCACTACTATAAAATAGAAGGAAACTTTCCTTTATGCTCAAATTTAAAATTTCTAGGTTTCATGACATTCTAAACCTATTTCAGAAGAAAAAAATTTGAAAATTTTCTTACCAACATTTTTGAAAAATTAAAAAAAAAATTAAATTTTTAACCACCACTGTACTTCCACTCCATTACGTGAATGTGGAATTGAAAATGTGACACATGGCAATAATATTTGGCATATGCACCTATTATACTTTTATTGAAAAATGTACAGGGTGGTCATCCCAAGAAATAATTCGGTCATAGTGGACATTTGTAAAGGTATTTGCGCGAGCCTTCCATATTTGGCACGTGTTATTTGGTATTGAACTTTTGCTGTTGAATGAGCACTCTATATTTTTTTGATCAAAAGTTATCAGATTTTCTTTGTAATAATAGTGATAAATATATTCCGATTATTATTCTCAATGTCATTTCGTAATTAATAATTTTTAGAGTGCCCGCCATGTACAAATAACGAGGGAAGTTCTGTGTAAATATCTTTACCGATTTCTTTTTTCGAAATAATTTTTAATCTTCAAAAAAAATATATTTTTTTAATAAGTTTAGAATGTCATGAAACGTGAAAAATTTAAATTTGAACAAAAAGAAATTTTCCATTATATTTTTTTCAAAATAGAATTAGAATGTCATGAAACTTGGAAATTTTAAATTTGAGCAAAAACAAAATTTTTCCATTATTTGTTTCCTTTAGACGGTGCACCCTGTATACGGTCCAATGAAAGTCTAACCATTTCTTTGGTGGCAGTACCGTCAGCTACCTACCAGATTTGGTTATCATCTGTCAAGTAGTTTTTTAGTTAATGCACCAACAGACAACAGACAGATAGACAAACTGACGGAATTGAAAAACCTATATTTTCGTAATCTACATGATCTGAACGTGAAAATCCGAAAAAATCTGGGAGGGTGATTTTTTCTCGACTATAAATAATACTTCCCTTCGGTATGCGAGGGAAGTAAAAATATCGAGTTTAATCCGAATTAAAATTTCCTACAAAATTAAAAATTGCAACTTATATACTGTATGTCACATTATAATCCTATAATAATTTATATACTTAGAACTTCGAATACAAAAAGCGCAAGCACTTTAATCCAATTTGATAGCATCTCTCTTCCACTTTCATCAATTTGCTGCTCCCTGACAGAACTTAAAAATACCACTATGTAATTATTGAAAATGCTTTGAAACAAAAAGTAAGTAAAAACGTACGGAATGTGTTGTGTAGAGGATTGCTCCTCCGAACTAGGACAGAAACTTTGGCTGAGTAGTGGTCTTATCTTTAAACAAGTAGAAAAGTTTGAAAGTAAACATACCTTGCAGCTTTTATCTCAGAAACGACATTGTTTAGATTTACTATATGAGTTATATCTTACGGCAAATATTATTGCGTACTGTTACTTTTATGGCAACATTTTGATAACAAAATGGAAAAGTTTTATCCCGATGGCTATTTATTCCGTTAGAGCAAATCCATCATAACATGGACAATATCGACACATAAGTTGTAGGATTTGTCTGCTAAGCAGAGTGTAGAAATCCTGTTACAGAAGATTTTTCATGACGTAAAACTGTTTTGAATAAATGATAGTACCTAGGAGGTCCAAAGGTTTTATGAATTTTTTTGTGAGGTCTGTAAAAGAGTTTCTTATACAAAGTTTATTATTAAAATACAGCATTTGCTTCGAATCACTAATAAAATTTTTTATTTAATGTCCGATTTGGATAATTTTTTTTAAATACAGATCTTTGAAAAGCGCATCTTTGCGTTATATTAAATTTTACATAACATAATAGCGTGGCCAACTATGATTTTTTATCGGATCAGAAAATGGTGAAATCTTATTAGCGTTTTCTTAGTTTCAAATATGAAGGCGCCACTGGATTCGGCAACTCCCCAAATGTGTTTGTACCAAATTTCGTTAAAAAAGTCGTATTTTTTTATTATTCCTGAGAGAAATAAAAATTCAGAAATTGTCGAAGAAATTTAACTCTTGCATGGTGTGTATTTATGAAAAGAGTGCCTTGACTGAAATGTGTCAAATGAATGATTCATTGTTAAAAAACAGTTATGCTCAATCTATAAATTTTTATTTATCAAACTATTTTTATGCTTTCACCCTATATGACTAACAGACAAATAATTAAAAAGAAATCAATTTTGTCATTCTTGTCGGATAGAATTCAACAAACACTACTTAATAATAATATTTCACAACCACTAACGGTAGTTTCAGGTGTACCGCAAGGAAGTATAATTGGACCGTTATTGTTTACAATTTTTACATCGAATTTTCACACATCATTGCAACACTGCAATTACCATTTATATGCTGATGATACACAGCTTTATTGTTCATTTCATGTTGAAGATCTACAGGAATATAGGAATTTAATTAACAGCGATATAAAGAATTTGGTGTCAGTTTCTACTGATCATCTACTTAAAATTAACCCTAGTAAATCATCTGCTATAATATTTTGCAATGACAATGCTCGTGAATTTGTGTCGAGAGAAATTAATATACAGATCGGAAATGATACAATTGCCTTCAATAACAGCTCTAAAAGTCTTGGTCTCATTATTGATTATAAATTGAGATTTAAACAGCATATTACGAGTAAATTAAGATCAGCATACGCTGCACTAAAAATGATATATTCCCAGAGACGATTTTTAAGCATGGAAGTAAAAAAAATGTTTTGTGATTCTCTAGTTTTGTCCAATTTTAATCATTGCGACGTGGTTTATGGCCCCTGTATTGACAGCATCGAGACCCGGCGCATACAAAAAGTACAAAATGCTTGTCTTCGCTTAATTTTTGGAATTCAACGCCGTCAAAGAATATCTCGTAAATTGAAAACTGCAGGATGGCTGAATATGTACAATCGCCGCAAACTTCACATGGCTTGTTTTTTTCATAAAATTTTAAAGTTTAGATCGCCACCTTATCTCCTCAACAAGCTCTCTTTTAGAAATGATATTCATAACATTAATATTAGACGAAGAAATATTCTCACCATACCACAACACCGTAAGGAAATATTCAAAAGGTCATTCTCTTATAACATTGCTGCTTCTATAAATAATCTACCCTTTAATGGACTCACTCTTTCGTGTGTAAGTTTTAAAAAAACATTTAAAAAATATTTAATGCGAAATCAGTAACAATAAAATCTTACCTTTTCCCGTAATTTCTCTGTTTTTAAACTTTGTTCCCTCTTTAATTTTCTTTGTTTCATTTTTTTTTCTAATTTCTTTTCTTTCTCTTCCTCTCATTTCCTACTCTCCTCCCTCCTTCAGCTCTAGTTTGCCTCTTTTTCATTCTACTTTGATGCGTTTTTTTTTCTTAATTTTTTTTTATGATTGTTTCGATATGAGTAGTATATTTATTTAATTTATCTACCTCTGACATTATTTATAGGCAATAGTGGAAGAACAGTTTACTGGCTTGTCAGTAAACTGAACTACTCGCCTTTTATTTACCTGTTGTGTAAAGATGTATAATTTATATTGTTAAATTTATCAAATTGGGTAAATAATAAATGCTTTATTATTATTATTATTATTATTATTAAATGTCAAAAAGTTTTACCTAAAAATATTACAAAATAAATAAATAAATAAATATAACACTTAAATGTAGGGGATCTCTACTAAACCGCCTTCAATTTTTATACATTTATCTATCCTCTCACGATTATTGCGAACGATATTTGTAAGTTTTTCTTTCGAGATTTCTTGACAATGTAGTGTAATTCTATCACATAGTTCCTGCCTATTTTGTGGTCGAGATTTATAAACTTTGCTTTTAAGAGTACCCCACAAATAAAAATCAAGGGGTGTTAAATCTGGTGGTCTGGGCGGCCAGGCTATCAATTAACTACTACCTCCAATTCACCTACCGAGAAAATTTTCGTTGAGCCACGTCCTGACAACTACTGCATGGTGTGAAGTACATCCATCTAGTTGAAATATAACGGTTGTTTTCCCTGCAGGTTTTGAGACTCGTTCCAAAACTGGTTCCTCAAAAACTCCAGAAAATTTAAAGTATCTAAATTTTCATTGAAAAATTGGGACCAATTAAGCGCTCGTTCAAAATACCACACCAGACATTTATTTTTTGTGGATATTGATTTCTGCAATTGATTACCAAATTGGGATTTTTTTTTGTCCAAAAACTACAGTTCTGTGAGGAAACCACACCGTTTGTGGTGAATGTGGCCTCATCTTTTTTTTAATCTGGATCACTCAAATACTCTCTTTGAGTCCACAAGCAATACCCAAAACCTTCCTTCGTCACCCACTGGCAAAGTATGCAAAAATTTAGGTTTCATGGTTTTCGGTTATGATTCTTAAGGCACCTTCAAATTGTATTTCGAGACTAAAGTTATAGCAGTATTCTTCAAGCTTGAACAAGGGATTTAGTCAAATATGCCAAAATAGCGAGATCATTAAGCTGCCTCTGTTGGCTAGATCCTCTAGAATTTGTTTCTGAAACACTACCGGTATCATTAAAAGTGCTGTCGTTAAGCGGCGACCGTCGATGTGGATTACTTCTATCTTTGATTTTATAGTCGTTTAAAATCAAAGCTTCCATTAATTTCTCGGGCAGCCTCTCTTGACGATCTCACATTATCACCAACAGTTTTACTAATCTCTGTTTTTTTCTTGAAAAGTTAACCTTTGCGCGGGCATAATTATGATAATAAGCAGGAATATAAATAAACAATATCTACTTATCAACAATGAATCATTCATTTGACAGTTGACAGTTTTTCACTCAAGGCACTCTTTTCATAAGTACACAATCCCATGCAACTGTTTTTCTTCGGCAATCTCTGAATTTTTATTTCTCTCAGAAAAAATCCGACTTTTGTAACAAAGTTTAGTACAAATACATTTGGGAGGGTTTGGCCAAAAATATTTGGATTTGTTTCAACAGCAAATTGTCCCTAGGATTCAGAAACTGGTAGGTGCTAGGTTTAATGAAATTTGCTTCCAACAAGATGGTTGCCCTCCCCATAATAGAGTTATAGTTCGGCAGTATTTGGAGGAAACATTGCCGAATAGACTTATTTTTGGGCATGGTAATATTTAATGGCCAGCTAGGTCACCAGCTCTTGCGCCTTGTGACTTTTTCTTGTGGGGCTACTTAGAATAAAAAAATTATGGAAAATAGGCCCAACAATTTGCAGGAACTTCAATTAAATATTGAAAACGCCTGCTTAACTGTTGCCCCTGTTATGTTGGATAATGTTCGCCAAGGATTTTATAATCGTTTGGGATATTGCTCAACTCAGCAGGGAAGTCTATTTGAGCATTTATTACATTAAACTTGTTAGGTGTAAGTAATAAATGTTTTCCTTAACTTCATACATTTTTAAAAACTTTTAGAATATTGTTATTTTGTTTTACCCATTTTTAAGAATTATTTTTGTGTTGAGAATTACTTTTTTAGTTTCCAAATTATAAAATGTTTCCATAATAGTACCAACATTTATAATGTGTTTAAAACCAATCGTTTTTGCAATTTATTAGATTTCGCGAAGGGATGTGCATCCCACTTTACCTTTCCTGCATTACTAAACTCCTACGCTACTTGTCTCCTAGATGGGCAGCGGCAGTGACAACCTTTCGGTCGATGTTTCGATGTCCTTGTCGTGCTCAATAGAGAATAAGCCTTCAAGGTATTACTGCATCAGTGTTGCCAGATTATTTCATTTATCATGCAAACAATTTATATTTTTTAAAACGCAACTCTTAGTTAAGTTTTGGTGAGATAAAAAAGCAAATGAACTAAACATAGTGATTGCATTGCTTAATATAAATCATAAAAATATGAATTTAATTTTATTTTAATCAATTAGATTCTATCATTCTACAAAACTTGGCGTCATTATGCATGAATAAAGTAGATCTGCCAACACTGGATACCTCATTGGATATTTACGATAGTGAGATTAGGTAAGTGTAAATTGCGTTCAACTTTCCTATGATCGAAGAACTTCTGCGTCTATTGTATATTCTTTCCACAGTCTGCCTTTAAGCGTATTCCCATTCGATAAAAAACATTTCTTTAATAATGGAGAAAATATTCTCATGAAGGCAAAAGTACAATCTACGATGGTTTCATTTGATAATGCTTTTTTGCCAATGTGTCGACTTGTTTTTAATATTGCACTATCTTTTTACCCATAGCAGAATCCTGTAAATTTCTAATCATGTAGATAGGTAGATAAAACGGCACTACTGAGTAAATTCCTCGTTACTTCTATGCAAGCTGATATGGCATTAATCGATAAAGAAATAAAGAAAATTATAGTAGTTCGTAAAATGATGAAGGGCATTAATACAGAAATACGATGGAAAGAGATACACTATTTCTCCCTAATGACATCAACCATGTAAACAGTCTACGCGTCCTTTTGAATTAGGCTACGCTTCGCTCGTTGCAATAGGCATTTGTTTGCTATTCCTCTGGTCACAATCTTAAGCGCTGGTGTTAAAAGAAAGTCAGAGGACTGGACGGCCGTAATCCCTACCCATAAACTGCGCAAAATAGAGCAAACAACACATGTTTTGTCCTGAAATGCTGAATTGTTGGAACGTCCCAGTCGTACTTAACTAGCTTAATTTGTATAGCGACTTTAATGAATTTCAAACAATATATTAACGTAAGAGGCAATTATAATAAGATCAACGACATGCTTTGTTGTACAGGGGTTTTGTAAATAATCACAGGACACGTGACTACAAAATATAGACAAAACACGAATTTCGTAACTAGGCCGCAATATCATGATTTTGAGCTTAATAAAAAAATTTGCGTTTGTTAAAAAACATTAATTACACTCTTCACCAATTTGTTGAACATCAGATATAATTGTTGTAAATTCTATACAATACTTTTTAAAATAATGTTAATTTTATAGTGCCAACTCAATTAGTAAAACACTCGTCAGCATAAAATAAATTTATAGAAAAATTGTGGCACAACTATAAGTAACATAATGACATTGTGGCATATGCAGAATTTGAGCGGCTAATGGCTAAAATTAAGATTGATATCGGTACTCTTCACAAATTACGTTCGTAACACTAAAAATAATATTGTGCAGGAACCACAGAAAGTTTGGACTCATACTAATAGTAAAAAGTTATGTTTTTAAATGATCAACATTTTGATAATCCTTTTGACATTATAAACTCATTTGCCGATTTTTTTAGTGAGTCTTTTCTGTCACCTACAGACAATGGGCCTTTCCCGCATGACTGAATTTTACCTCTTCACTATAATCAAGCCATATAATAAACTGCAATATAATTTTATTTTAATTTAGTTTCTTCCAATTTTTTACGTTCTACCAAATATTTACATTACAAAATCAGTTTTATTTCAGGTAATTTGAAACGTAAGTTTTAAGGCGCCATGCGTGACGTCACACTGATTAGACCAATAAAAGTCGTATTCTTAATGAGGATCCTCTATTGCCAGATGTATGTCTTTTTACATGAACATCGTATTTCCGTTATCAATTGTCTACTTTGAATAGCGCATTTTTTCGTTACAA
The DNA here is from genome assembly GCA_963583905.1 of Stenurella melanura. NCBI lineage: Eukaryota > Metazoa > Arthropoda > Insecta > Coleoptera > Cerambycidae > Stenurella > Stenurella melanura. Next base: position 189,567,955 of record OY757310.1, read on the forward strand.
CGTATTCTTCGTTTCTCTGACACTAAATAAAAGCAAAAATTGTATCAACTTTTAACTGTATGAGTTTCTAAAATCTATATATCAGATTTATATTCTCTATTTTTGTTCATTTGATTGACATATGGTATAATGCCAGTTTCATTTGGCAACGCTGTACTGAAATGTTCAAACTTTATTCGATAACCTCACTTTCTATTGTTTACGTTCGATACGAAAATTAATTTTGCTCTCTTCTAATTATAAAATGCCGCTTAAAAAGGTTTGTTTTGTACCAGTGTGTCCAAATAATAGTGAAAATAGTACGAAGTTATTTTTGTGAGTTCCAACAAATTTGGAAATTCGAAAATTATGGTGGAAAGTTGCAAAAGTTCCAGGTATTGTTTATACTGCTCCTGGATTTTTCTGTTGCGAGGATCATTTTAACGTATGTATATATTGTTCTTTCATTTAGTGAACCTTTTACAAATCTGTCTTCACATTTACTCATATTTTTAAATGAAATTAATACTATAACACCAAACAAGAAGTAAACACGCTGGGCTGCACTCTCGTGATTTATGACAGATACTTCAGGTCTTGGCACTGTCAATGGGCGTCATAAACGCACGTTCTCAATTAAGCGTTACCACTTTGCAATATGAGATTCTATTGGTAGTTCCTCATAAATGTACTTCAGGCACCAATAGAATTGCAGGTTGTGGAAAGCAAGGCAGAGAAGTGAGGTTCTTTTTGAATGCACCTTCATAGCTAGATAATTCTGACGGCCGTTTAATCTCATCCTGATTGGTGCAGTTTATGATGACGTCACATTGGCGCCCGAAAGCTATCGTTTCAAACTGCTGTTCATTTACGGAACATTTGTATTTTTTTTGTGGTATTTTATGCGCTCAGAAAAAAAATTAAAATTCATTTTTAGTAATATTTTGATAGGCTCTTTCCAATAACACAATAAAAAAAAATTGAGGGAAAAGCCCATTTCGAGTCGATAGACGACCAAGTAGCAAACACCTCAACTATCGCTATTAAATTCTTCAGTGAACATGAAGTATTTAACGTTCTAAAATAAGTAAAACCTAAATGAACAGATGGATCGGATGCTATCCCATCCTTTCTGATTAAAAATTGTACCACTGTTTTGTCATATCCATTTTCCATGCTTTTTAACTATGTATTCTTAGTGGTCAGCTTTCAGACATGAGAATATTCAAAAGTATGCCCAGTCTTTGAGAAAGGCGATAAAAACAATATTGCCAATTTCAGGCCTATAGCGATAATATTCAATTTTTGCAAGGTTTTTGAAATTTTATTACCAGACACCATATATCCCAACATTAAAAGTCAGCTATCAATTTACCAGAACGGTTTTGTTAAATGACGCTCTACCACCTCTGATCTAATATGCATAACTCAATCTATCTCTAAGGCGATTGATCAACGCTTGCAAATGGACGTAATATACACAGATTTTTGTAAGGCGTTCGACATCTTTGACCACGCTATATTGCTTCGAAAAATGTCTTAGTTGGGTTTCTCCCAACCTCTGCTCGTATTTTTTTAAATCCTATCTCTTAAGTAGAAAACAATATGTCCCTTATAGAGGGTTTCGACCTGTCGAGTACCTGGCAACATTTGGTGTTTCGCAATTCTCAATATGTTTCTTTTCCCTTGGTTTTCCTGACTTGCCATATATACAAATACTGTATCTTTGTAAATGGTGAATAAAATTATTATTATTATTATTAAATAACGAAGGTTTTACCAAAGGTTTGTTGTACTTGTATTTTTTTTTTTCAAATGTTTTCTCAACCGCTTCTTAAGTCACCGAAGCAACTCCTTGAAAATTTAGGATGATTTTGTATTAGATAAAGAGAGACTCATAAATATGTTAAATGAAAATACTATTGTGAGGAATACATTTTTTTAATTTCTACGATGAACTCGAGTTGGATTAAGCTCCCTAATTTAAAAAAATTGTTTGTATCAAGAAAATAGGATATTGATAAACTTTGACATACTTTGAAAGATTTAGTTTGTAAAACCTGAGTCTCCCTGGTGCCGCTGCCATAAAACTTTTATTAGTCGTCTATTGACTAAGAAGGGGGCATTTAATTCCGCACAACTACCCATTTATCGACAAAACAGTGCAAGAGCCAAACAAAATCTGAGGTTAAACAGATAGACGACTATAAAGCTGATTTGATACCGTAACTCATAACATCAAGTTGGGCTGATATTGGAAAGTTTAAACGAGACCATATTAAAAATGGTAACATTCTTGTCGGAAGTTTCACCATTTTGTACTAAACTTAAGAAGTTAATTTGCCAAAGTAATTCATATTTTCTATCGGCCTTTATTGGTCTTCAACGTTGGGTTATTAGGCACTTTTTAATTCCGCAGATTGCCTCGAAGTGTTATGAGGTGGAGCCCAGATGCGAAATTTTATTCGCTTCACTTTCCGACCTATTACAGTAACGACGCAACGTGGAGAAATTACATGTAGTCGAAAATATCACTTTTCTTATTATATCTATTGGATTTAATCAAATAGATATATTACAACAGAAATTTTTAATAATCATTAGAAAAAAAATGTTGCACAGAAATTCGTTTTATAATAAGCTGAACTTAATTATAGAGGGTGAGGCAATAGTGCGTCGGATCTCGATATCTCAAGTTCTACGATAGCTAGAAATTTCTTAAAAAATTGCAAGTAAACTAGATTAGAAAAAATTATAATAAATGTTCCACATGTTGCCCATTTTGATTGACACACATCTCTATTCGCTTTTGAAATGAGGTTCCCACTGTTCCCAAAAATTGCCGGTGTGATAGATCTAAAGGCAGTTATTATTCTTTCCTTATCTTGTACTGTTGTTGGTGTGTCTCTATAAACAATTTCCTTCACGTATCCCACAAAAAGAAATTCATTTTTGGAAGATCTGGGGATCTAGCAGGCCATTTAGTGGGTCCATTTCTTCCAATCCATTGATATGGGTAGGTATTATTTAAGCGGTCTGCATTTAAATAATGTGGTGGAGCACCATCTTGCTGAAACCACATTCTGTTTCGAATTCCTTCAGGGAGACTTACCAATAATTGTGGCAGATAGTTTTCCAAAAAATGAAGATAAATAGCTCCAGTCAATGTACCATCATAGAAATGTGACCTTATTACAATAATTCCTCCTCCAACGACCATTTGTGTTGGTTATCAATTTGCATAAAAAAGTGAGGATTTTCCGAAGCATAATAAAGGAAATTGTGCCCATTAACAAATCCATTTTGATGAAAAGTTGCCTCATCAGTGAATAAAACATTATTGAAGAAGTTAACATCATCTTGCATTTCACCTCTGGCCCAATTACTCAGATAATTCCTGGTGCATTTGAATATGATATGCATGCAACTTATTTGTTTTTAAGATTCGATCCACAGACCGTCTATTTATTCCTGCTAATGAGCTCACTTCTCTTTGACTAACATGGGGATTCTCATCCGTTGCCAGCACCAGAGAAAACTCATTTTCTTCTCAGCAATATTTATCGAACGATATATACAATTGTCTAATAGCTATTGTGTGTATTTCGTATTAGGAAGTCACGTATTCTTCAGCCCTATTTAACATGGAGTAAATATTGCCACTACATATAAACTAGTTGTTAGAAGTTATACCTAGGTCTCACATGATTTCAACTCTAGCCCAGTTTGACATTTATTTTTTAATTACATAGAATCTAATCTCTGATACTAGTACTGGTTATAGAATATTCATTCATACTAAATTACAGTTTATTTTGTCCATTGGTATACTTTATCTGTCATTTTAACCATGGATCAGTTCATATTGCTTTCAACTTTAATGTAGATTTTTAATTCTTACTTTATTTTGCAAATAATAAATTACACATAAAAAAATTACAAATATTTAGAAGATTCAATTATTTCATTCTAGATATTTACAAATATGAGAAATGACAGTGGTTCAAGGTTAGAACCCTGAGGGGTCCGAGGTCCCTCAGGGTTCTAAACTTGAACCACTGTCAATTCTCATATTTGTAAGTATCTAGAATGAAATAATTGAATCTTCTAAATATTTGTTATTTATTTATGTACTATTTATTATTAGCAAGCAATAAAAGACATACCTATTTTGTAGATATCAAGTGAAAAGTTCGATCAAGTTTTCATGAAAACCAAATTCATTTTTAAGTTTACAAAGAAGGAAATTGTTGACATCGAATTAAATGCTTATTAAACGTTAGTATAGATTACATCCATCTGGTTGCAAACTTGTATTACTTGCGATATATACTGATGTTATAAATGATATAATGTTACATATTAGTTTAACTTTCACATATTTAACATTTCCAGATGTAGAAAACGTGTATTTTGGTATAATTATTCCGGTTTTTCTCCCTTTCCCATACCAACTAAATTTTTAGCAGACAAATCTGTATAAATTCTGTAATTTTCTCATGTCAGCGTCACTGCCCTATTTAGTTTTTTAAATACAAGTACAATTTTTCTTACTATTTTGTAGTCTGGTGCGTGAAGATGCGATGTATTTTCAGTCACGAAACGGGTAGCATATTTAAAAAAGAATTACTGTGAGAAATAGACAAGATATAGATTTTTTCATTGCCATTTTTTAACATTTTTTGCTTCCTATGTTGTAGTTGTACAATTTTTAAGACGCAGTAAATAGACGCATACATAACGCCTATATACTCAACGAGTTTCGGAGAAGTAAATTCATTTTGAAGATGTACCTAGTACCCCCAAAGACAGATGAATCCAACCACCAATACGATTTTGTATTTATACTAATTATTTGCTAATCACAGTAGATGTGGAGCTGTCCTGAAAAAAAGTCAGTGTTGAATATATTGAGTATCTACTAAATAATCGTAATTTCAAACGCATCCTGAAAAAAATCCATAATTTTTATGTTTGTATTCCTATTTCTTAGCTACGGAATGAATTAAATGAAATAATAAGCATCGTTAACTGAAAACATATTTCCTGCATAGGAAACAATGTAAAAGAATTCAATTTAATAACGGTATAAAATATAACGATGCACAATACACATACAATAAATGCATTAAAGTATAAAACTCGAAATGACAATAATGAGTTATTAGTTATTACTCTTCTTTTTCTTAGTTAGACAGGATACAAACTCATTATACGCCGATAGCAAACGACGTTTGTTGACTAGAATATAAAAAGTAGAAGTTCTCGAGTCACTGTTATTGATTACGACAAATTGTACAAACCCGAAGCATTGAAGAAATATCGCAAAATGGAAACATTGCTAAATATAGTGGTAAATAACATAGTAGTATTTTACTCATTTCTATGACCATAAAGTACATTTGTTGTGAAAATTTCGAGAACACAATCTTGCACATTCGGCGAGCGGTTCACCCCTAAAAAGACGCTTAGAAATGTGAGTTACCATGCTGTTTTTATGGGGGTGAACCGCTTGCCTACATGCATTAAGAATTTGAATTAGTTTTAATTTCTGCTGCGTATTTCAGAAAAATAAAAAGAAACGTGTTTTTATTTTAACATTGGAAATGTTTATGTTCGTACATGGGGGTCGAGTTACCAGTTTTCCTTCAAGGTCAAAAGACAGCGGTCTCGCGAGTGAGACTGTCGTATATGCAACGGCTGATATATGCAAATGTAATATGGGTTGCATATATCACAGGGGTTCAAGTTACCACTTTTAATTTAAGGTCGAAATACAGCGGTGTCGCAATGGAGAGTGGATCGTAGCTGTTTCCGGACGAGGCGAAGCCGAGTCCCGAAAAGGCTTATGTTTTATGTATGGTGTTATCATTTCCAATGTCCCGATGGTTGCAAGAATTGCGAAATCTGTGATTTTGTTCTTTAACTATTTAAATTGATATTATATACAGGGTGATTCTTAACGCATTCGCATAAACTTGGTGAACGTTAGCTTATGATGAACAATGACTAGTAGGTAATAAAAAAAATTGTAGTAAAAGTTTTTTAGTTGTATAGATAATTCCGTGACATTTAAAAGACAAATTTTGACAGTTGCGCATTTTAATTTTTTGCACTTGTCATAAAAACTGAGCTATAAGTAATTCAAAATAATACACATATTTGCTATTAGTAGTTACTTGTTAGCAGTTGTTGTGGTTCGTATTCGAGATTTATTTTCACGAATAAATGAAAAATCTTCAATGAAGAATATAGATACGATACTGATATACGCTGAAGTAAAACAAAATTCAGCTGCGGCTGCCAGCCTTTATGTATGTATTGATGTTTGTTCGGGTTTCATTATTATTTTGGGATTGTTAATTTAAAATGCTAAATTTTTATTATTATTTTAACTTTACTCAATTTAAATAGTGCGTCTTAACTCAATGCCAATGCATCTGGAAATTGATGTTTTTGCTTAAATCAAAAAACACGCTGTGAGATATCAGATAACCGTACTTCAAAAAATTGTTGTGTCTTTGCATCGCCTGGATCTTATATAATCCCGCAACTGAATAGTTCAAGAAGGAATCTGGCTCAACGGATTTGGAGAGGTGAAAAGTGCATTAAATTTACTGAATTATCTCCGCATACAAAAAAAAATAACCAAACTTTTTTTTCAATAGTAATTATTCATCATAAGCTATCGTTCCTTAAGTTAATGCGTATCGTTTAAGAATCACCCTGTATAATATACACCTTATTGTTAAGCTAATACGAAATAACTAACGTTGAGGTACTATTTTGACTCCCAACATGTAATTTAATTCGATGCTCCAGGATGTACGTTTGATTTTGTCGCACAAAAGCCACAATTTAAAAATGAAACAAAAAATTAGGCGATAATTTTCATTGGCCAGGCAACAGGATGGGGTCATGGCCAGTTCGGTTAACATGGTATATATGTGTAACGGCATTAACTTAGTCATTATAAATCTTTCAAACAAAGGCCTGCGTTTGCAAACGAGAGATATAGTAAAGCTCTAAAAACAAGCGTAACGGTGCCAACTTGTGAACATTTTTTTTTAATCTATCAGGCTTACAGAGCTCGCAAAAACACAACGAGTTTAATATTTTATGATTTAAAAAGAGATTAGAACTTCTGGCTTACAAATTTTGAATAAATTCGGGTTTTAATAATCGCTTTTGTAGCAGTGAGGGATCGTTAATTGCATGAATGCTTCTACGAAAAAAAGGTGTTGATCGGGTTAACTGACGTATCTAGTTTTACATTTAATAGCAATATTAGTGCTAAAAATAAAACTAATAGTAACTGGTCGCGTCATTTTGGCACTTTACTTCTAAATAATAATGTACAGGGTCAATTGACTTTTTGTTGCAAATAGTTGAAAGGCGTTAATAAAAAACAGTACCTAATATTCTTTTGGCGCAAATGTTTGGTTTCATTTTTTGTCTAATAACTGGCCAATATTAATGGCAAATTTAATTAAAGTACTTAATTGAAAAATTTATTACCATGCACAATATGCTATAGAATTGAACGAAAATGGTTACTCGGGGGTTTTTGGGGTCGCTGACCACGAATCCCAATTTGGGAAATTCAAAATGGCGGACCGGAAATCGGGCCATTTTTCAGAAAAAATGAGAATGGATATCTTGGCTTTGAAAATCTGTACTCGGGGGGTTTTCGAGGGTGCTGATTACGAATCCGGGGTCTAATTTGGTAAATTCAAAATGGCGGACCGGAGGTAGAGTCAATTTATCGGGAAAACCTTGTATTTTTTTCATTATTGAGCTGAAAATGAATACTCGGGGGTTTTTGAGGTCGCTGATTACCAATCAGAGCTCCAATTTACGAAATTCAAAATGGCGGACCGGAGTAACAGTCCATTTCTCCGGAGAACTCATATTCTTTTTTTTGGCTGAAAGTGGGAACTCGAGGGTTTTTGTTATTGTTGCTGATAACGAATCTGATGTACAATTAGGGAGAATTCAATATAGTAGCATATTTTTCAGGAAATACTAGTACTTTTCATACTTTCAGCTCAAAGAAGTAAAAAATATGTGGGTTTTCGGAAAAATTGACTCTACTTCCGGTACGCCATTTTGAATTTCGAAAACGAGTTTCTCCTAATAAATTGACTCTACTTCTGGTCCGCCATATTGAATATACCAAATTAGACCTCGGATTCGTAATCAGCGATCTCGAAAACCTCCGAGTAGAGATTTTCAAGGTCGAGATATCCATTCTCATTTCTTCTTGAAAATTGTCCGATTTCCGGTCCGCCATTTTGAATTTCCCAAATTGGACTGGACTTCAGATTCATGATCAGCGACCCCAAAAACCTTCGCGTAGCCATTTTCGTCTGATTCTATATTGTGTGTGTATGATAACAAATTTTTCAATTAATTTAATTAAATTGGCCGTTAATATTGGCCAATTGATGAAAAAAAAAAAATGAAATCAAACATTTCCACCAAAAGATAAAATATACTGTCTTTTTTAAATGCCTTTTTGAACTCTTTGCAAGCAAAATGAAGTCAATTAACCCTGTACTTTTTTTAGAGGTTTTCAAATATTTTATGTTAAAATGACACGACTAAACGCTTCTCTAAATGATTTGATTTTGGATTAATTATAATAGGGGAAAATTTTGGTAGCTGTAGTCATGTGTAGGCTGAAACAAATTTTGTGGAAAATGTCTTCCATGCGTAAAATACTACACACAAATAAACTGATGTAGTCACAATTTAGTTACCAGTTCTATTATGATAATTTTATACTCTACTTTTCCTACAAAATTTTAATTGAAATCGATATAAGACCTAATTCTACGTAATATCCGCTCGAAGGTGAAAGAGGCACTGTACACTGCAGCATCGATATCCTGCACATCTTCGTATTTCTATGTTTTATTGAAGATTTTAATAAAATCTTGCTCTAAAATTAAAATAAAGTATCGTTTATGCAAAACAAGAGAGTTTATATGCGCCTCTGGCAATCACCCCGAAGCATCTACATGACCTTACTTCAATAATGAATATTCTATCATGCTTCTACCACCACAAAGCAGTGACGTGGTGTTTCAATGTTTAGAAACTACTTATATCTAGGACTCGAAAATCCCCAGATACCAATATTCATACGAATCAGACCATAGATACAAAGCTCATTCGCCATGTTGACGCCGCTATTTTCAATTAATTGTTACATTTGTACTAGATAATTGTTAACTTGCAACCTCGATAACTCTCATAATATACCGATTTCCAGTCGACTTAGATGATAATAATAAAAACCTATCCTCCATATTGACGCCGCCGTTTTGATCACATATTATTGTAATCTGCGCCTACAAGAATCTCCATATGCTAATTTTTAATAGAATCGGATATTAAATGACAATAGACTCTCCGCCATATTTGAAACGCCATCTTGGATTTTTCCATAAAAAAAAACTCGAATAGAGGAGTAGCAGCTGACGTCACAACATGGCCGCCAAAGTTGCCTGGGTGGTAATAACCTAGTTTTGCATTTGTGTGCTTTCTGATTAATTCGAGCTTTTAAAGAATTTGTAGTGCTTTTTTAAACGTTTTTTTCGTGTCACATCAATTTTGGGTGTTTTTCGTCTATTATACATTTCGCGATTTATTGATCTGACTTTAATTTAGTGTTTTATTTGTGTTTTTCAACCGGCGTGTTATCTTGCGTACCTGTCAAAAGTTATTAATTTTCGATATGGTAAGTGAATTTCAGTGAATTTATTATAATTTTATTTATATTCTACATTTTAGGAGTCCCCTCATTACATTTCTAAACCGAAATGGATTAATGGAGCCAACCTATATGATTTAAAAGTGAGAGATTGAAACTGTATCGTTGGATGATTTTTCAAAAATATAATATAGCATTGAATTAATGAACCATTGTGACCCTTCTTGTAAATAAAATTTATATCTAAACTATAAGACTATTATTATTCGTACTTACCCTTATAATTATGTATAATATGTATAATTTGAAACATTCAATGATGGTAGACGATGCTGTTAAAAGTGTTTTTTTCACTGGTATTTTATTTGTGTACATTATTAATATTTTGAACCTCTGTAATTATAATTGTAAGAATCAGAACAGATACCAAACTAGATATATAGCTATATAGTAGTAGAAGTATTCGGAGCGTATTATGTTGCATTTTTGCTCGCAATTTAAATTAAATGGAAACTGAAATGATCTCACAGTCCTATCTTTTTATTAGATTTACTATTACTCCTGCATTTCATAATACAAACCTCTGATTGTTGTTATTAATGTGATAAACACTTAAACTCGTTACAAACTTTTGAGCCTAACAAAAGTAAGATATAAATCAATAAAAAGTTGAAGGGAAATATTTTAAATCGTCAAAAAGCGTAGATTTTACAATAGGTTTATAAAACAATTAATATATGATTGATATATTGGCATAAATCAATGAGTATTTTGATAACTTAACCTACCTAGTGTAATAATACTACCTAACCTATGTCACTGCCTAGCTGTAACTGAGCGTATATTAATTAAACATTTACTAAAATATGTCTTGATATTATATATGTACAAAAAATGTAAAAAAATCCAATATAGCCTTTATTTTCACTAATTTATGGGTTCACAGAGATGTCAACGTTCTTGACACCAAACTTTACACTGGTAAAAACAACACTAATAAAGTATATATAAAATTTTCTCTCACAATAGATTTAAAAAATATATATTTATAAACATCACTACATCTATCTGATGTTAAGAAATCCTCCACTTTAGTTTATATTGAACGAAAATTGACCCCAACTCAAATGTCAAATTTCTGAATTACCACCCAGGCAACTGACAGCTGGCAATACTGTGACGTCACTGCTAGTGCTCTATTGTGCTGCCTTGTGAACCATACATACATACCAAATTTCAAGTCAATACGACATCTGAAAGTGGGAAAAACGTGAATTAGATTCCCTTACAATGTTACAGGTCAAGCTATTAAAAAAAAACTGATATCTCGTTAATTAATCTATAACAATATTTCCTTACCATAATTACATTTTGAATAAAAACACTATTTAGTTAATTACAATTATAACTGCTTTGTTTGAGGAAATGTTTGTTATTAATTAAAATTGTTGTGTAATTTACAGCAGACCCAGATCGCACCAAAGCAAACAATGTAAATTTAACTGAGGGGTTCATAAAAAACGCTGAACGTTGCTGATTATTCATGTAACCTTGCTTTTGTCAGAAAATTAACGGATTTAAAAATATATATAAAAAAGTTACATTTAATCTCATGCTGTAAAAAGTTCGTCTAAATTGTGAAATTTAGAGCAGACCCGTGGAAAAATTAATAATTGAACGAGACCGCCTATTTCTGCTAATACAACCCTATATGAAGAAAAACATTTTTATGAAAAGGACACTTATATTCGCTTTACATTTTGTCAGTGCACATGCATCTTTAACTGAACTTTAGTTTTAGCCTTCTCCAGACGACGCCAACATGGATGACGAAAGCTGCGTCGAGTGAATGGTATTCGAGTGTAGTGTTAAGTGTTCAAGTTTCTGGAAATACTTCAAGGTTTTCTAGTTATTGCAAATAATTATGATCTTGGCAATTAGGAGCTTTCCTATAAATAGTATACAATATCTTTTAAGTGTTTAAGTTTAATGTTTCTTTTTCTCTTCACTCACGTCTTCGCAGGTATTTGGTTACCCATTTATTATTTTAGCCAATCATTACCTGCTGTATGATATGTCTAACAGCATCGCGTCGACTGTGGTGGATGCCTGTTAAGCTCATGGCCTCCTTCTCTTCGCATCTGACCATATCATTCTCTCTGAATCAGTCATCGTTTCATATTGTCCTTTCTTGGGCTGATGTGGCCAAAAAAATCTGTTAGAATACAAGAGGGACGTCGTTCTTGGTGAATTGAGTTGTTGATGTGACGGACAATCTAAGAAAGTTCTTCCAAAAGTATGTAGACCCACGTTTCTAAAGCATCAATCTGATGTCTGTTTGTCTGTCTAATACACCAGATCTCAGAAGGATGAAGAAAAATAAAAGCAACTAAGGCAATAGCAGGCATGATCGTTATGCCGATCTTGCAGATGGTATCTCACAAGGTACTGTGCTAGGGCCAGCCCTATTTTCAACGTATGTTAATGAACCTCCTTAATTTAAAATACCGAGAAAATTACTATCTAAGTAAAAACATTATTAGTGTTCTCCAAAATTCAACAGCGGTTGAACGAAAAATTACGCTAAATCTAGATAAAATTAAATTTGAGTTTCATTATTTACAACAAATTTACATTCCATATTCAAACAATTTTACTCATATCTCATTGTATTTCAAATTACTTATTGCCACTGTATTCAAGTAGTGAATTATGCACAGCATGAAACAGGTTTAGATCAGAATTTGAAAACGATTGAACATTTAAAAATCGTTATATTAACATAAATAAGATTTTTGGAGCTGCGAAATGTTTTACCTGCATCGGAATTAAAACAGTGTATTTATCTATACCAAATTAGATATAAGTAGAAGATGTGAGGTGGCACATATTATTAAAATTTAGAAAAACAGTACTCCTCAAAATAACAATTTAAAGGAAGTCCTTAGCCTAGACCCCATCTAGGTACAATTGGCACTTATATTTTCCTATAAACACAATTTATTAGGTTACTACAGTCCAAAGTTGATGTACAAGTGAGTAATAATATTAAATTATTTATAAAAATCCTAAATAAGTATTGATAATCCACTGATTCCATTCGGTATCGTTTATGACCAACGTGAAGGCAGCCGCCAGAGATAGCCGCTGATTTTCCCGAAAGTACCCGAACGCACATGGACGTTCGTCAATATGGGTATTGCCGACTCCTCGCGATCACACGACACGTGGAATATTGATATCGAGTGGCGGTGAAAAGGATAGTAGACTTAGTATAGATAGTTCCTTTTGAACACAATAATCAGTGTCGAATAATTGTATGAATAATTTGGGATTTCCAAAGAACAGGACGTCAATTTCAAATATTTGCGGAAAATAGTAGACACAACTATAAAATTGATAACAAATTCAATATCTGAAACAGTAAAAAAAATTAGAGATTTTTCAAAAACTGGACATATATTCGCCTTCGAAATTTTATAGTCGACAGTACATACAACTATTAAGAGTATGCCTCACAAAAATAAACACGCCTTACTGTCGTTCAGACTGAAGAAAAATTTAAAACTACAATAAAATGTATTCAATATCTGAAAGTCAAATAGCAAATCAAGATATTACCACTTTCAAAATTTTGCGACTGATGGTACACATAACTTACTAATAATAGTATGCCTAAAAGAAATCAACTCGCTCTACAGTCTTACATATTGAGAAAAAAAAAAAGAAAAATTCAATATCTGAAACAGCCAAATATGAAACTAAGATTTTTCAAAAACTGTACATAATATCGCTTCCAAAATTGTGCAGCCGATAATACACAACACTATTAAAGTACGCCTTCATATTGAAAAAAAATATATATATAAAATATATTCAATATCTGGAATAATAATAAGTAAAAACTTAAATTTTTCAAAAACTGGACTCATTATCACTTTCAAAATTTTACAGTAATAGTACATACAACTATTAATAGTATGCCTTAATAAAATCATCGCACTGCCGTCTTTTATATTAAAAAAAATCAATAAAATAAATGAAACAGTCAAAAATGAAACCAACATTACTCAAAAACTGTACATATTATCGCTTTCAAAATTTTACAGCCGATAGTACACACAACTATTAAGAGTATGCCTTGAAAAAATCAACTTGCACTGCCGTCCTTCATATTGAACAAAAATTAATATTCTACAAGATAAATTCAATATCTCAAACAGTGAAAAAAAGAAACTAAAATTATTCAAAAACCGGACATATTATCACTTTCAAAATTTTAGAGCCGATAGTACACACAACTAGTAAGAGTATGCCTTAAAAAAATCAACTCGCACTGCCGTCCTTCATACTGAAAAAAATTAATATTCTACAAGATAAATTCAATATCTCAAACAGTGAAAAAAGGAAACTAAAATTATTCAAAAACCGGACATATTATCACTTTCAAAATTTTACAGCCGATAGAACACACAACTAGTAAGAGTGTGACATAAAAAAATCAACTAGCATTTTTACAGCCGATAATACACACAACTATTAAGAGTATGCCTTGAAAAAATCAACTTGCACTGCCGTCCTTCATATTGAAAAAAATTGATATTCTGCAAGATAAATTCAATATCTCAAACAGTGAAAAAAAGAAACTAAAATTATTCAAAAACCGGACATATTATCACTTTCAAAATTTTAGAGCCGATAGTACACACAACTAGTAAGAGTATGCCTTAAAAAAATCAACTCGCACTGCCGTCCTTCATACTGAAAAAAATTAATATTCTACAAGATAAATTCAATATCTGAAACAGAAAAAAAGGGAAACTAAAGTTATTAAAAAACTGGACATATTATCACTTTCAAAATTTTACAGCCGATAGTACACACAACTATTAAGAGTATGCCTTCAAAAAATCAACTTGCACTGCGGTCCTTCATATTGAAAAAAATTAATATTCTACAAGTTAAATTCAATATCTCAAATAGTGAAAAAAAAGAAACTAAAATTATTCAAAAACCGGACACATTATCACTTTCCAAATTTTACAGCCGATAGTACACACAACTATTAAGAGTATGCCTTGAAAAAATCAACTTGCACTGCCGTTCTTCATATTGAACAAAAATTAATATTCTACAAGATAAATTCAATATCTCAAACAGTGAAAAAAAGAAACTAAAATTATTCAAAAACCGGACATATTATCACTTTCAAAATTTTACAGCCGATAGAACACACAACTAGTAAGAGTGTGACATAAAAAAATCAACTCGCACTGACGTCCTTCATATTGAAAAAAAAAAATTCTACAAGATAAATTCAATATCTGAAGCAGTAAAAAAAGACACTAAAATTATTCAAAAACTGGACATATTATCACTTTCAAAATTTTACAGCCGATAGTACACACAACTAATAAGAGTATGACATAAAAAAATCAACTCGCACTGCCGTTCTTCATATTGAAAAAAAATAATATTCAACAAGATAAGTTCAATATCTGAAACAGAAAATAAGGGAAACTAAAATTATTTAAAAAACTGGACATATTATCACATTCAAAATTTTACAGCCGATAATACACACAACTATTAAGAGTATGCCTTGAAAAAATCAACTTGCACTGCCGTCCTTCATATTGAAAAAAATTGATATTCTGCAAGATAAATTCAATATCTCAAACAGTGAAAAAAAGAAACTAAAATTATTCAAAAACCGGACATATTATCACTTTCAAAATTTTACAGCCGATAGTACACACGACTAGTAAGAGTATGCCTTTAAAAAATCAACTCGCACTGCCGTCCTTCATACTGAAAAAAATTAATATTCTACAAGATAAATTCAATATCTGAACCAGAAAAAAAGGGAAACTAAAGTTATTAAAAAACTGGACATATTATCACTTTCAAAATTTTACAGCCGATAGTACACACAACTATTAAGAGTATGCCTTCAAAAAATCAACTTGCACTGCCGTCCTTCATATTGAAAAAAAACAATATTCTACAAGATAAATTCAATATCTCAAACAGTGAAAAAAAGAAACTAAAATTATTCAAAAACCGGACATATTATTACTTTCAAAATTTTACAGCCGATAGTACACAAACTAGTAAGAGTATGCCTTGAAAAAATCAACACGCACTGCCGTCCTTCATATTGAAAAAAATTAATATTCTACAAGATAAATTCAATATCTGAGACACAAAAAAAGGGAAACTAAAATTATTCAAAAACTGGACAATTTATCTTGTAGAATATTAATTTTTTTCAATATGAAGGACGGCAGTGCAAGTTGATTTTTTCAAGGCATACTCTTAATAGTTGTGTGTACTATCGGCTGTAAAATTTTGATTGTGATAGTATGTCCAGTTTTTGAATAATTTTAGTTTCCTTTTTTTACTGTTTGAGATATTGAATGTATCTTGTAGAATATTAATTTTTTTCAATATGAATGACGGCAGTGCGACTTGATTTTTTTACGTTACACTCTTAATAGGATTGTGTACTGACAGCTGTAAAATTTTGAAAACGATAATATGCACAGTTTTTGAGTAATGTTGGTTTCATTTTTGACTGTTTCATTTATTTTATTGATTCTTTTTAATATAAAAGTCGGCAGTGCTACTTGATTTTATTAAGGCATACTATTAATAGTGGTATGTACTATTAGCTGTAAAATTTTGAAAGTGATAATGAGTCCAGTTTTTGAAAAATTTTAGTTTTTACTTGTTATTATTTCAGATATTGAATGTATTTTATATATTTTTTTCAATATGAAGGCGTACTTTAATAGTGTTGTGTATTATCGGCTGCAAAATTTTGGAAGCGATATTATGTACAGTTTTTGAAAAATCTTAGTTTCATTTTTGGCTGTTTCAGATATTGAATTTTTCTTTTTTTTTCAATATGTAAGACTGTAGAGCGAGTTGATTTCTTTTAGGCATACTATTATTAGTAAGTTATGTGTACCATCAGTCGCAAAATTTTGAAAGTGTATCTTGATTTGCTATTTGACTTTCAGATATTTAATACATTTTATTGTAATTTTAAATTTTTCTTCAGTCTGAACGACGGTAAGACGTGTTTATGTTTTTGAGGCATACTCTTAATAGTTGTATGTACTGTCGACAATAAAATTTCGAAGGCGAATATATGTCCAGTTTTTGAAAAATCTCTATTTTTTTTACTGTTTCAGATATTGAATTTGTTATCAATTTTATAGTTGTGTCTACTATTTTCCGCAAATATTTGAAATTGATGTCCTGTTCTTTGGAAATCCCAAAATATTCATACAATTATTCGACACTGACTATTGTGTTCAAAAGGAACTATTTATACCAAGTCTACTATCCTTTTCACCGCCACTCGATATCAATATTCCACGTGGCGTGTGATCGCGAGGAGTCGGCAATACCCATATTGACGAACGTCCATGTGCGTTCGGGTACTTTCGGGAAAATCAGCGGCTATCTCTGGCGGCTGCCTTCACGTTGGTTCGTTTATGTGGGTAAATATTTTATAATAATTGCTATTACTGAGTTTTATATACACATTTCAATAAACACGATGTAAAAAATAAATGAGTACCTAAATAATATTAATTTTGTAATAAATTAATAATGATTTAATATACGCATTTATCTAAAAACATACATAAACAAAGATGTATACAAAACAATGTATTGGATTGATATTGAGTTCTAAATTAGCATGAATATAGCGAGCAATTCCCGTGGGTATGGATGTGTATGCGTGCGATAACAGTCTATACTTCGCGAGTCGCTATTCTCAATGCATCGCACACACGGAAAAGTCTCCTATTTAGCTGGACAAAAATAAAATTTGGAATTGTTACCAATTGACGGAAGATGCATTTATAAACGTTCATAGATAGATAGGCAATATTTGCGTATAAATAAAATGAACCCGAACGCTGCCGAAGTTAGCCTATTACTCGTCACAAAACGCGTGTAATCAGTCGTGAGAAATTGTGTATTAAATAACAATATGTTTCTTTGTGTTTACAATCCGATTTGCGGAGACGTTTACAGATGGAGTGTATAGCCACAGGTAAGGGCGTTTATATCAACATAGTTTTACAAACCTTTCCTTAAATATATTAACGGTTACTAAACATTTTGATTGTAATCTCACTTTCTGAAATAAAATCTATTGTTGACAGGTAGCCATTCCGAAGAAGTTACTTTTGAACTATTCTTAATATTAAAAGATGTACTTTTTTAGACTTTACGACGAGCTTAAAAGTTATATTAAAATAGAATCTGAGGAAATAAATATATTACTAGCAAAAAATACTCGTAATTATTTCAAACTCTTACTAAAGACTTATCATAGATAACTACAGAAACACATATCTTTCTAAACAAAATACTTTGCTGGCTATATGCCACGAACAACATTGCATTATAATAAAGAAATATGCACATTACGTACAGGTAACTGTCACAATAATGCCATTTTTAATTTTAAATTATCCTGTTCAACAAAACCAAAAAACAACTAAAGACAAAGAACACTTACCAAAAAACTTTAGAAATTTTCACATACACGTGTTTCAGTATCCTACACCAAGGATACACTCTTCAGTGCTACTTCCTTCAAAGTTTAAAATGAACTGAATAGTTATTTATCAGGCAAAAATTATTTATGCAATAATTATTCATGGTTCTAACGAACAGGATAATCCAATTTCGGAAAATTACCAACAGAGGTATAATCATGATATATAATAAAATGCAAATGCAAATTCCCTACAATGCAAGAAAGAGTACTTTATGTAAAAAAATAAACAAATTGTCTTTTTTTAACTTACAGCTCCTTATACGGCCACCAGTCTAGATGCCGGCACTCCGGGACACATCACAAAAATTCTATACTTTTCGACTGATCGATAGTCCGCTTACACGCAACATTAAACAAATCAGAATGCATAATGGCCCATTCCAAATCAAACACCCCTTACCATACCAGGCGTTGCCTATCTTTCGGCAACCTCTCTAGCCAAACCTCTTTTAACCAAAACTTCTTTCCATCATACACTTTTCACCACCAATTTTATTCTGTGCCCATCCTCTTTGTCACTCTAATTGTTTGTCACCTGTTTGTATTTTTGTAATTTTTTACTGTTATGTCCCTTTTGTTGGAAAATTCCCTTTTGGCCGAAAATCTTTATAAAAATCAAACTACTATAAAACTCAGTTTTCCTTTCTACCAACTACAACTTCTCAACGGCGAGCAGACTGTTGGGGCACAAATTGCCTCGAACGGGTCTTTTACCGTTGAGTTTTTTCCCGTCTCAGCAACCAAAAATCAGTGTTTTCCCCTATCTATCAGTGTTTTTAAATTTAATCTTAAACGCATAAAATTTTAATGATGTTTTTAAGCCGCCACAGGGGCAGGAGATATGTCTAATTTTAACCGATTGCGATCCGCCCAACTTTACTAACACCATGGCGCTGCGCGACTTGGTTGTGCGGTTGGCTCCAGATCTCGAGTCGGGGAGGCAATGATGTATTTAAAACTGTTAACTAAATGTGTAAAGAAGAAGATGCCGGTACTCTATCGGCGAAGTTAAGCAACGTCGGTCGGGTCTGGCACATAGATGGGTGACCCAAGCTCTCGTTGGAAACCCCAGTCCATATGCTGAGCTGTAAAGGTCTGACTGGACTGAGGCGGCTTGGCGAGAGAACGACAAGGGCTGATAACGGTACCGGGGCCCCTTATCAACAGACTCGAAGTCTAGGAAGGACCATGTTTGGATAAGGTTCTAGGTCGGAGTAGGCAAGGCTAATCGCCAGCTCCTTCAAAGTAAAATCTAAAAAGAAATCTAAACCATTCAAATCTGTCGAAATCAAAACAACATTCTCTAACTGACTTGGCAACTTTGTGAAGCTTATGTGCCAAATACGTCAGATGTTTTATATTAAAATAAGTCTGTTTCGAATGCCACTTAGCTGCTTCCATAAGAAAATGCATGAGATGTAACCAGCAAAACTGTTTTCTTATTTGCTCCGTGACTTTCGCTGGTATTGTCTGAGAATTACAAAATCTGCGACTTTTGAGGCAATCATATGTGCTCGAATTGCAACTTTTTTCTCCATACCACCGAGCGATACATAAACTACCTTCTCACCCCCTAATATTACTCTTCTCTGCACTAACCCATACGTATTTGTCTTGAAGTTTTTAGAAAATGTTTCCTTTAATATCCTCATATAACGCTGCAATACAGTCTATTCTTATTCCTCAGGAACGCTAACGTCTTCATATTTTCTACGCAGGAAGCTTTTTGAGAATTTCCCAAACTGCGGATTGTTTCATTCATTCCACGGGAATATTACACCCAGCCATATTTACTAAATCTTCGTTCAATCCTTTTTATTTTTCAAAATGTTTACATTACCACAAAACAGTTTCGATGATGTTCCGCTTTCTTTCAAGGCGAGAACCTGTTGAAAACTTTCACAATAAAGTTGTCCACCATCGAATTTCAGTCCGGAGATGGCCCTTATCCATTGGTTTGCGGCGCGTTGATAAGGAACCCAGAGAAACATTTGATGAACAAAATCGAAACAATATTCGCGTCAACTGCAATTTACCTACTCGACCGCTGTCGCAATACTGAACGGCAAACACAGTCTTTGCGCTTTGAAAGAAGTGACGATAGTAGCCATAAGTAGCTCTGACTCGTACGATGCAATTCAACACACGAAATACACTTCTAGAATTACAATTTCGGATATGTACTCTGATAATAATTAACAATTTCCTGAACGCTTAATTTTGAAATCGAATCTCTCATTGCTGAAATTATAAATAACTTCATAATACAGTGAAACGATGATATAGAGAAAATATTTCCAAGTTGAATAACCCGTTTGTAAACACGGTTCTTTAAATTGCCAAATACTATTAAAACCATCTCGAGCATTTGCATATGTTGATTTTATCAACCATAGCAAACTCACTTACTTCCTACTGTGTTACTGTAAATGGTTATGGCCATATAATGTCAGTTTGTTTAACTCCATAGGCACACATTCACACTACAACAAAAGCCTAGGTGACATTTACGTCGCTATCAGCATTTGTAGTATCGCGGCTACAAAGACATTGTTCCTCCGTGATCACAAAAGGGGATTCTCGTTACCTATACGTTCTATCGTACATGCACCACTATATAAATCTTGTGTTAACAATGCCGGCTCGGTACGAAATAACTAATTCTATGGCTTTTCCGCTCGTCTTGCTATTAGCTTATGAATTTATGGGATCAAGTGACCAAATTCCACTCCGTGCTGGACTATCACATCATCCACCATACTTTATACGAGATGTAAGTGCAACATATTCTCGTACGTAAATCTGGGTTTTCGTTATCATAGTCGTTTTAATAGAAATACCATTTAGGACCGACTATTAACAGAATTTCTTTGGGAAATGAGCAAATTAACTTTAAGCCAAAATTTAAAATTGGAGACCAGGCTTAGTTAACTTCTGGAGTTGTATTAAAAAAATATCTTTCAATATTTTCTCGTAACAAAACTATACCGGGTGACCACGAAATATGGATCCATTCCACCATTTTCTTGGTATATGAGGAAGTTATATGATCATTGGTTTAGTGAGTACTACTAAGGCGGCGCACAATAACCGTCCATGGGATATTAAGCGAGTAGAATTACCAAAGTACTGTTAGAGACAAATAACTAGGTAGCTTGAAATAGATAAGAACGATTCTGTTTGCGCTCCTTTGCGAAGATCCGTAAAAGCACTTTCTTGAGGAACGTCTACTCGGAAACACAGGCAAACAATTGTGATTAGAGCCCCAAAATTGGAACATCAAGAAAATTTTTCTTGCAATTGTTTGTGACTGTATTTTTTTTGTTTGTGATGCCGCGCTTTCTAGGCCAAAAAGGTGCAACAATAATACAGCCCAGCATCATAAAGTTGGAATATCGGAAAAAAATTAATTTGCGACCGTTTGAGATTACATTGTTCTCGTTTACGACGCTAGGTCTACGGCAAAAAGTGCAAAAACAATGCTACAATAATGCACAATGCATATATATTACAAAAATAAAGTATTCGTGTGTTTAATCCAATACCTTAGTAGGATTTTGCTCCAGAATTGTAGTAAGACATAGTTTATATATAACATGAAATTTGACACGCATCTAGATCTCTGTCAACCGCAACTAAACGGCTATATGACTCTTCAGCAAGAAAAGGAAGCTGTATAATTTTTTAGGTTAAACTATTCCGTTTGTGGAAGAAGTGAAATACATAAGTGTTACACTAGATAAGTTATTTAACTGGAACTTTCATTTGGAAAAAGTAGACTGTCCTTGTGGACACGTGGGAGAATCTGTTGAAAATTATGATGCATTGGTCCCCAACAAATATCCTATATATGTTACGGTCACAAGACCAATGGCAGCGTATGCTTCAATATTTTGGTGGTCGAAGAGGCTGCGACACACAATTAAAGCCAAATGCTCTGAACTATAGAGACAAGCATGTCCGGCAATAACTGGTGCAATAAGTACTATACCATCAACTGCTCTGGAAATCCTCTTGATTTACCCCCTCTCCATATTTACCTAGATAGGGAGCGGGAAGTGGACAACATACAGGTGTAACAAATGCAAAAAAGGTTAAAGAAACTAAAATTATTTGCCATAAAATAACGCGATTTTATAGAAATTAGAACGCCACTTCAAGAAGGCCTAAAAAAATCGTAAAGACGTCGGCTCAAGGCAGTATTATTATTATATTGCAATATGCTATAAGTTAAGTAAAATACATAAAATTAATTTGGGAAGGATACGAAAATTATTTTATTAGATTTGGGAATCAATTAAGCCTACCAACAGAGAATATGCCAATAAGTAATTTTGAAAACTTAACGGTCCTCGTGGCAGCTTAAATGTTTGAATTATATGATAAATAATATTTTTAGTTTTTTTCCAAGGGTTACATCAAATATATTTAAATCATAAAATATGAAAAATTCTTTAAATATTTTCTCCTAAAATTTGTAAATTAAATACAGATTGTCCCACTTAAAGGACTGAAATGTTGAAGAGATTACAATTATTCACTATTGGCAAATGCCAACATTTGGACTCACATATCTCGAAAACGGTTAGTTTTATGGTATTTTTCTTTAGAACATAATCTGCTTAGAAATGGATTTTCTTTCACATAAACCCCATTTCAAAGTTTCTCCTATCGAAATATTTCTTTAGAGCACAGCGCCATCTATATACTGATATATTAAAAAAGAAATTATATTAAAAAATGAAGCTCTCTTTATGCTCTACAAATTGGCTTTTACAGAATTAAAATATCTCTATTCGGCCTGGGAGTTTTTATTGGGACACCCTGTATAGTTTAATTTTAATCTGATCTACACGTAATTGTTTACGAGACACTCAGTATAGACACTATAGACAAAAAGGAATTCTTTGAATTCAAGAAACTTTCCACACGTCTCTGTTAGTTTCAAACTCAACATGAAAAACCGTACATGTCCTCAGAATGTTAAACAGCTTTATTATTTTAGTAGTCATGTTCTCTTTACGTCTGGTATTATCCCGGAGTAGCATATTTAAATATTCCTCTGTTATAAATTCTCTCTCGCCGCGGAAACAGTAAAATCAGAGGAATAAATACCACATATATATCAGCAATGGCATCTAAATGGAAACGTCACTGCATTATTCAAATGAACGTACGTGAGATTTTTGTACGTATGTAAAATTTCTAGCAGAATAGTAATACTGCAACTATAAAGATATTTGCTGTGAATCTCGATACACTAGGTAGCTCCCTCGCAACACCGGGATATAAACAGGTCCTTCCGGGATTCTCTCCTGGATTCCTAAGGAGGTTACAGTCTACACAATATACATGTCATTCTGTAATTGCGCCAGCGCCTTGCACAGTGGTCCTAAGGGACTTGTTAGATTACTAACTATCCAGCCAGTCATCGAGCCTTCTACAAGGAGCTAGCCTTGTTTCGCTTCAACTGTTGCGTGAAAGCAGTGTTGAATGACAAGGAGCAAACAGCATGGACCGTTGGAAGAATAGTTGCGGATGAAAATTTTAATATTCATTTATTTGACAATTCGATTTAAATTTAAATCAAATCTTAAACTTCTGGGACCTTCATGTTACTCAAATTTCTATTTAAATTATAATGAATTATTGAATTATGCATTCAGGAAGTTTTATTGAGAAATCAGACGCTGCATCCTTTTTCAGAATTAGTTTAATGTAAACTGACCTGACGATGTTAAATAGAGTTTTAACAATGTTATTTTAGCATACAATTCTCCGGTACATAAAAAGATATACTGCGGCTTTCAAATAAACAGAGGTTTGAGAACTTAAAAAGCAACATAGAATTGCACTCGCGCACAGGCGCAGGGAGATATTTTTTGGAGCAGTTACCAGCGCAAAACGAAGCATTGAAGTATTGATGAAATTAATGCTTAAATTCTTGAAATGTTTCTTCATGAGGGACGAGCACGGACTATGTACGTTTCTCGATATGAAAGGTTAAGCAACATTAGGTATGGTTAGTACACGGTTGTATATCAACGTATATGTAGAAGCTATGCAATTCTAGGAGAGAATGGTGCACTGGATAATCCATCCTTCACAGGAGATGTAAATCAGCCAATGCCTTGTCTATAAAATGTTAGGTAAATAAAAAAATCTCATTTTTCTTACAAGAGTTTCGGGTTACAGGTTAGGGGTGTCTTGTCTCCTGTCGTCGGTGATATGCTTCAGTTGCGGAAATAGACCGACGTTCAATGAATTGATTTAAAAAATGCTTCTTCCTCATAGACTTCTAATTACAAAAAAAAATGCATTAACCGATAACAATTTCCATGCGTTGCAAGTCAATCGTCAGTAAGCTCTTATCCATCATACAAACTTTAGATGACCTACTGGATACTGGCATACAGACAGATGTATTTTGTACAGATTTTTCAAGGCTTCTGACAGAGTGATTCACAATATCCTACTGCAATAAATTTTCTCCATTGCTCTATAAATTCTTTTAGTCCTTTCTTGCCGACAATTTGTGTAATGTGGTTATCGATCTATTGAGATAACCTTTACTCCTGGAGTTCCACAGGGGTCCAATTTAGGTCCATTATTGTTTATCATATTTATGTAAAATATTGGATAACATTTAAATGTGGCTTATATGCTTTATATCTACTCCACTATTAACAATACAGTGGAGTACTGACTATGATAGTTTACAAGAAAATTTCCTTAAGGTATGTCAATGGCGTAAAAACAATACAACAACCTTAATGTTCCAGAATGTCACTGTCACTGTCTCGATAATATGGCTTCTCTCTATAATTCTCATGCGAAAAAATTTAAAGTAAGCTTGCTGAAGATAAGATGGTGTACACCCGTTATCGGTTCTCCTAATGTAAGAATGGAAAACAAATTATCCATCTCAAGTAATTGTCTTATATAAATAATAGAATATACTGTAGAGATATTCTTCAGCGTTTCAATATCAAGATATCCTGGCTTTCTTTTATAGTACATTCGTTAACTGCTAGTCAATTATGCGATAAGTATCATAAATTCAAGATTAAATTGACATTACACCGTAAGTATAGCGTATATAAAAAGAAACTGTATCAATTTTGTTTTTATATTTATCCATTCTTTTTTATTTTTGAGTATCTCATGTACATGTATGTACTCTATAAATTTTATATTATATTCCCTCTTGTCCTCGCCCTGTAAGTGGTTTAACACTTGCCGCAAGGCCGTATAATAAAATAAATAAGTAAATAAATATTAGTAATAATAAATATAAATAATAAATTACCCAACTCACGTTCCATTCCGTTGTTATGTGCATTTGCTACAGGCGATGGTGTATTTCAAGTTGTCTTTCCTACAAGGACAACATGAGCATGTAATGTTCTTTCTTACAATCTCCTGATGTATATAATACATATCCTGGAGCGATGCCGACGCCGACGCCGTCTGTAGTATAGATAGGTAAAGTAATGTTTACGTTTTGACTGAAAAACTGATTCGTCTGCTACAAAATGTACGTAACTAGATTTAGGTTAGTTTTAAAGCTGTAAACTATGCTTTTTCAGCTTTACTGATACAAAGTATTTATTCATATGTTAGATTTCATATTGGAACATTATTTTAAAATTAAATTTATCCTCGTTTAATATACTTAATTCGGTTTTAAGAACTGTTACTTTTCGTAACTCATTTCGGTTTGCAACTTGTTTTGTACAGAATTATTTTTTAGAATTGTTATGGTGACAGTTTTCGATAGCTTATTAGTCCATGTATCAATTTTCAGCGTAAAATTGGTACTGTTGGTTTCATAGTTATTTTGTACCGATTCCAAGCTTTATTTCTAATTTTGGTCACTATTTTCAATAGTGTGCCATGGACACAGAAAAAATTGCATTTCAGTTAATAAAGTGGCACTTGAAGACGGTTCGCATTTTAGCAGGGAAATAAATAATTCCTGATGAACGTTAAACGTAACAAGAAAAAATTGAAGTAATAAAACTATTTGGAGACAACATTAGAATTTATAGTGAGGTTGTCGTAAACTTACAATGCCCCTCCTTTTTGCGTCGTGGGTTCATAATGACTAAATTATACTTAAGATTCCAACATAAAAAAACCATCTATTTTTATTCATATAGAGCAGATATTTTGTAATAATGTTACAGTGTCCTCCTGTCTGTGTTTTTTAGCTTAGGCAAAGGAATCAGAAAGGAAGTTTAAAAAAAATCCAACTAGGGTATTTCAGTGGCATTTTTTCCCTCTAAAACTCCCTATTTCCTTGGCTATTTACTCACAAGTATATTAGATACAGGGTTTAATTAGTTTCATGTCATAAAAAAACTGGTGGTAGGGATCGACAAGACAAACGAAAAAAACCTTATATAACATGGGGTCTAAAGCTCATAGTTTTGGAGAAAAAAAAAATAAATAAAAATTTCGCAAATTTTCAATAAAAATTTTTGAGAACTGCTGGAATATTGAGGTAGGTTTAGATCTAGATCTGATCTGAAGAAAACTATACTCTAACTATCCCTTGTGCAATATTTTAGTTACTGTCGATGTTTCGTTATGTACACACATCCAACCCGCCGTTCGTTGTTTTTGTTATTTTTGAATTTCGCGTCATTGTGTATTTATAATTAAGATTTATTTTATTGACTTACCGTTCAAGTTGTCAAATTCTAGATTACGTACAGACACAACTTACTTGTTCGTTCTTTTTGTATTCCTTTTTGGCTTTTGTACCAAGTTTTTATTTCATTTTTCTTTATTGACAACGTTATTTGATAGTTCAGTGTTTAGTGTTGAACGAAGTGCGTATGTACTTAATTCGACGTACCGAACTGTGTATTGATACAGATGCAGAGATTTTGAATCATTTAGGTAGGTAGTAAGCTTTTAACACAGGACACTCATTTATGTTACAAATGTTAATAAACCACATTTAAATTTTCTAAATTATAAACAATCCAATATTTTGTTCCAAATTAAAAAACACACATGCAAAGAAATGCTCTCTATGGCCATTATTTGCTTGCAATTGTGCGCGAAGAGAGAACGAATTATTTACCTCTTTATACTTGCCTCAGTTCAGTTGAGGCGGTACATCAAAGGCGGTCGATGATCCTTTGACCAGTTTTTTAATGACATGAAACTGATTACACCCTGTATAATATTTACTTACTTACTAAATCAATTCGTTGTAAATTTTGGAATATCCAACAACCCATTTATTACGAGTAGATGAAAACAAAATACAGTCGTTTACTTACTTGGCAGAACAGCTAATAAATGAACATTTAGAAGTAAAAACACTAGCTTCTACGCTTGAGGAAAGAGCAATATCGTCTTTAGACTTAGGGGCAACTATCTGTTTCCAGATTCATCTCAACAAGATTTGACTACTACCTCTGAATTTTTTTACTACAAGAACATTAAAATAGATACCAAATACGAATATGCAGATAAAATGTCAAATCTTTGACATTTAGATGACATATTAGCCACCATATTAAAAAAAATAATGAAAAACATTACAGACATCATGTTTTAGTATACAACACATATTTAAAAGTGGGTTTTATTAAAAAATGCGGCGTTTAAGTGGATCAGTCTATGCCTAAAATCAGTTTCTCGACCCTCATTTCTTGACGTCATTACCGGCAGTGGGGAGTTCGAAATTTTTGGGGTCTGGGGTGTTTTTGATCTTTGATATATGTAGAAGCTATATCCCAAAGGTCACTTTGTCGCCAGCACTGAAATATTTTTATGCTATCCGACCGCACTATCGTAAAAATAGGTTAAATAAGTGAATAAACAAAATTGAAAATAAAGTGCAGCTTATTTTGACAGGGTAAGCGTCGTCGGCGAATTATAATCAGGATTCTGCTTCTAGTATTAGTACATGAAATTGAGCATAAAAGACTGTCGAGTATTGCACTGAATTTAAAATAGTAAATAAAGAATAATGACCACAATAAACGAAGCAATTAACACTCGATTGCTATGTTTATGTACAAATAATCCTAGAATTCGTCGAATGGTATTGGTTCAGGTTTTGATGGCGTATGATTATTATGGCCGTAAAACTGCCATTCAATAAGCCAATTATAGAGTCATTTATTAGCTACATCGTGCTTGATTTTACAAATCGTAATATTATAATCTGATGGTGATGATATACACGTAAAACCGTGGATAAGATGCAGGAATTATTGTGCAGCGAGCGAGATGAATATCAATCGGTAGTAAAATAATATTTTTTGCCTGATAGTTACAATCGGTGTTTTATATTACTAGGTAGTAGAACGCACTCTTCTTTTGTGTTGAGTCCAGGATTTGCAGCTAGGCGAAGCCTAGGCTGAATACCGGGCGAAACACAAAAAAGGCGTTCTTCTCCGTGTACTATATTATATTCTATTTTTCTCTCAAGTGTATTAAAATGCGAAACATTACTTATTTACTATAAATGTACAGTTATTCAAACTAGTGTTGTATGTTGAAACTTGTGGTTGCTGATTCATTATCTATAATTATAATTTTGTTGTTAGTTTGTTCCTAGTGGTTTGTTGTGATGTGTTCTTCTTTTGAAGCAAGTTCATTACATTTTCTACAGCAGAATTAGCAATTTTCAATAATTCTGGTAGTATACACTGTAATTCTTCGCACATAGAGCACTCAACAGGGGGGTTTCACCTCTAACTTGGATGCTAGTGACTAGATTTTGATGAAACCTAGTGCAATGTATTTGTAATGACGTTAATAAAAACATTAGAGTGATCGGAAGGGGTAGAAAACACCCTTTTATCTCGGATTCCGTAACTTGCAGAATTAGGTTAAACATAAAAAAAATATGTTTACCTTTCTGTAAAGCGCGTTTTCACCGAGTTTTTCCGGAAAAACATGAAAAACTACTCCTTTCTTTAAAATTGTATAACTTAATGTGCATTCTAGGATTTATCGGTCAGTGTTCTATTTTCTGACGTTTTGGTCACTACTACAGTAGTTACAAAACGCAAAAATGGTGTATGCTTTTTATAACGTGAGATATGTATCACTTACATTAATTTTTATTGCTAAATTCTTCTAAATTAATATGGTATTTTATTTAGGTTTATTAAATTGAATGTTTTGATCTAACTAAAGACTGAACTAATGTACTACTTGTTTACTATCGATAGGGTTTAACTTATGTCTTTCTAGATTTTAAGTTATTGTTAATGAAAGGCTGCAGTGCAATATTGTTTAACCGCATTATTTTTTAGACTTACTGTAAATAAATCAATCTAAAAATTAAGTAACGGTTAAAATTAAGAACATGGAATAAAAGAAAATTAGAGAGAAAAAACAGACTTTTAACATCTTAATATTAGTATAAGGAAGAATAAAGACGAATAGAATAATAATTATTATATTTACGGCAGTTTCTGCTCTGTCTTCATATAGATCACTAATGTGCTCTCGGTCCTCCTCGCTCTCATTAATCTTTGCGGATTCATCTAATAATAATATTCATATAACGTATTCTTGAAATTCACCAAAAAATTCCTTCACCTCGCCCAGCCGCCGCTAAACGGGCTGACTAATATTTAAAGAGCTTTATTCAACAATAAATTCCCTATAATATCTATCTCGCCAACTATTTAAAGTAAACGCATATGAATTATATTTTTTAGGGGGATTAATATAGACTATCCCTTAAATTATTTTTTATCGACTTTTTCAATATAAAGTATAGAGAGGCTGCTCTTTTGTGTTAGTTGAGATTTTGTTATAAATTCTAATGTCACTACTTACAAGTCGTTAAAGCGTTATATTTAGACCATTCTGAAGGCTACCATTCCTTATTATAATTATGTATGTATCTACAACAGTAAAAGTTGATTGGGCCATATTTGTTAAACTTGGTGGTCGCTAGAGACGTGTATATTGTCATAGTTAATATAAACTGGGTTTTATTATAATTTCAGAATAAAATGTTTATGATAAAGCATTCAAAAATTAAACTACTCAAAATTAAAAGATATTGGCTACCGGCACGGTAGTTCAGCAAGCTAAAGCATCTTAATGGTGAGCACGCCTAGTCACACTATCTATCGTGTCCGATCTCCAGCTCCAACACATGCAATGTCGGTGGGTAATGGGTGTTGCCTGAAATTTTCCAAATGTGTAACCCCCTTATGGACAGAATAGGCTTTGGTTTCGGGTGTTGTCTACTATGTGCAGTGTATTTATGTTTTAATGTACTAAATATCAGAGGCACCACTTAAAACTGAATTATACAATATTCAGGTAAAATGTTAATTAAATAGGTATTTGCCGTCTACCACTGCTCGACTGCAACTTCTCCTGATTTATACCTGTTTTGTCTTGCGACATCACTCGTTCATGTCATTTTACCATTATAACATAAATACAACACAGAGTTTTTTGGAATATAACAATACAAATTTAATTCATACCCTATCCAGCAGTAAAATATAATCGTTTTATGTTGCGTAAAGATACAGTTACATAATATAAGGAGGGAGTGAATCGTGACCGTACAGATAGTAATAAAAGGGCTGAACAGTATTTCCCCACAATTTTATGACCTTGGATATTATTTTTAATAATAATAAAACGTAATAAAAGGAAGCAAGTGGATCGAACGGTAGATATAATAATTTGCTGGGTTCTGTTAAGTCTTGACAAGTTTATTACTATCAATTTTTGACCAAGTTGTACTTTCTGTTAGTTTTAACTAAAATCTATACTAATTATAACTCACATTTCACCGCATTTACTACTACCAGTTACGGTAAATGTAATAACTCAGGTGTAAGCTTCTGATCGTATGTTTTCAATTTTTTACTGAATTTTCGTTATGTATAAATATCGTCAATATAATACAGATTTCCTGTACAAACCTTTTTAGATAGAAATATATATTCATTTCCAAATTTTCCATACACACTTAGTCCATAGAGTGTTGAAAAGATTGATAAACTGGGAATCAGAGAATGGACTGAAATGGTTGGACGTTGTTTTATTAATATTTTTTAATATCTGGTTAAAAAGTTATTGAAGCAATATGTACCCTTGTACACAAATTCGTGGTTTCTTAACGCAAGCAAAACTAGGAACTTACGATTTTAATCTCCGACACAAGAGTGTTATTAGCTTGATGTGGATGTTTATATATTTGTGTGTCTTGCCTGTGGCTTCATATGTTTTCATTGGCTGATTCCATATTTTTAATTTGAAAGAGTATTTTGTGGAGAAGTCTTCTAGAAAGATTTGATCTCAGTAGATCTTCGGGTTAACAGTCGCCAGCGTTTTGTTTGCTCGGTCGATGTAACTATGGGCTTTTCTGAATCATCTTGAAACAGTCTGTCATTTTGTACACGTTCTATATAGACTTTAAGTCGCTTATTTGCTATATATTTCGACATTCTTGTACAAATCTCCTGGTACCATGCTAATCTCCGATATAAATCAAATAATAGCTCATTTGTCACTGTGCGACGTCCGAACGCTAAGTAGCGACCGAAGATACATTTTTTGATCCGTCTACTATCTAATGGTATAAACTATTCCCGTTGACCTTATACTTTCGGAGCTACAGATATTTCAAGTGTATCATTTTTCGCATTTCCTATGCACCTTTAAACTAAAGACAATTAGATTTATATATATTTTGTTGTTTCTGCAATTTATTGCAATCCGATAAATCGATGTTATAATAAATTGATAAATCGTCAGTATAAGAGAACTGGATAGCGGAGATCAGTGACGGTAACTAAGCAGTAAAGAGCCTAATTTCGACCTCTAATTGGCATACAAAATCTGTTAGATCTCTGAAGTTGATATTGTAGAAACTGAATACCACTGAAGACAAGATTTAAAGGAGAGCATTAATTTAAGGTAAAAATTCAAAGATACTAATTTTGTTAAGAAGACACCATATAATTACACTATGTTTATTACCATGGACACAAGTCTGCCGAATCAGGAGTCCCTCAAGGGTCAGTCCTTGGTCCACTTTTATTCAATATCTTTATCAATGACATAGTTATAAACTTACAGTGCCCACATCTACTCTATGCCGACGACCTAAAAATTTACTACAGCGTTAGCTGCAATGATAATATAGAATTGCTCAAGTCAGATTTGGAAAATATTGATAACTGGTGCAATAAAAATAAACTATTTCTAAATGTTGAAAAATGTAATATTGTCACCTACTCACGTGGGCATAATATTTTGATTAATGAGTATTAAATAAACGATAGTGTCATACAAAGAGTTGATAGATTCAAGGATCTAGGTGTTACTATTGATGGCAAGATGACTTTTATTTATCACATAAATAACATCGCAGCTTTTAAATCATTGGGATTCATAATAAGAAACTCCAAAGGTTTCAAGAATGTTGAAACTATGAAGCTTCTATTTTATATTTGTTATTGTTATTTTTATATTTGTCAGAGGTAAACTAGAGTATGCTGACGTAATCTGGAGTCCCTACACATCGTTCCTATTAATATACTGGAGAATATTCAAAGAAAGTTTTTGAAATACTTACGCTACACCGAAGACAAGACTTATCCACTTGTTGGATTTAGTAATGATATTTTGTTAAATAGATTCTCACTTAACTCACTTCAAACTCGCCGAAAATTACACGGAATTCTAAGTCGAGTTCCTTCTAAATTAACTCGACTCCACCAAACATTTCATATCAAAGCTTCACGCACCAATCTATTAATGCATTCACCTATTAATGTCATATGCAGGAATTATAATCATGTACAGAATAATATTGATACTTTCATTGTAGAATTAAGGATTTAAAGAGTATATATGAACATAATTTGTAATAGGTACTTCTGTTATTGTAGAACTAGGGATTTTATTGTACAATTGAAGATTTAAAGTGTATATATGGACATAATTTGTAATACCTACTTCTGTTATAGCACAATATTTATTGTTAGTATTCCGACTCTGTAATTGGGACATTCGTCCTGTTGAGTCGTGTAAATAAATAAATAAATAATGATATCTGATATGGTCTTCACCATAGCCTATATTCTAATTTAAGCATGTGTTCTGCAAAATAAGTTTGTTGTTCTAGAATGTTGAAAGAAAAAAAGCCAATGATTATTGTATTTGTTAAACTGAAGTGTGATATCGAGGACGACTTCAAATAACTATTCATAATTGTAATATGGTGACAAATGTGTGCAAGTTCCTGGTACACGAAGAGAATAGACATAAACTGTTTGAAATTGTAATCAAAAACATTACTAAAACTTTAAATTGGATTTAGTGAGTAATCTTATGATTACGTTTTATACATTTTATCTCTAACAGAAGCAGCATTGTTTTTGTTATAACTTTCTATTCTAATTACTTATATTTCTTTAAAATTTTTGAAACCATATTTGGAATATTTGTAAAAAATACCTGTATAAAGTAGTTTTAATATTTTAGATCGTTATCAGTAGCAAACAATAGTTTGTCGATATCCTTTTTTCAAGGTAGTCCTTAATGTGATAATTATTTCTTTATACACATTTTTACGAGTTTCTTGCATGTGAAATAATAAACAACAGAACAATACGTTAATCAAGTGTATAGTTCCAAGCGACATTGTGTGAACATTATTTTATGTGTTCATGCGAACAAGGGCAGACGCATTTTGCTCCAGTCAAATAGGAATAAATTTCGACCTGAAAAATTAATAAAATTTCGTGAAATTATTTTTCATTTTGTACTGACAGAAAAAATCCTATCAAAGAGTACTTCAAGTCCTTTAATTTCTATTATTTGTATTTTTTACACCTTTCTGATTATAATAATAATAATAATAATTGTTTATTAGCTACTAAGTATTTGTACAGAGAACAGAATATTACACAACAAATTCAATTAAGAAGCAAATAAACTAAGGTAACCCGCAAAGCCAGGGCTGTCCGCGGTTGAATTACCAATAATTTTTTACATTACTGAAATATTGTAAAATACATTTATATTTAAATACATGTACTTATAATATTACTATACTTCTATACAAGCAGTACATTACATATACGTACGATATACTGTTACACAATAGGTAATATAATGAAATAGGTAACTATGTAATTTTTCCTACAGCTAAACATATTAACAGTCCATAACGTTAAAAAATAATTAGACATGTATATATTATAAAATAGATGACCTACGACTATAAAATGCGATTTCTAACTGAAAAAATAGTAGCGTCTCGGTAGCGTATATTCAGGGTCCCATTTCTATTAATTTATGTAATTCGGTTCTATTAAAGTTCAATACAAATTTTTTTAGTTTTTTTTTAAAGCCGAATAGAGAGCGACATGCTTTTAATTCATTCGGTAATATATTATATAGTCTCGGACCAAGATAAGTGGCATGGCGTTGGCCTATTGACTTAGAGGAGAACGGCGTTCTATAAGATGTGAGTTTATGTCGAGTGTGATAGTTATGATCTATTTCTACTAAATTGTCCTTATTATTGTGTTGTAAATTGATTATTGCTGTAAAATACAATTGATGCAAATCAAAAATTTTGGATTCTTTATAAATATCATCTGAGGGGTACTTGGTTTACCAAAGATTATTTTTAGGAATCTTTTTTGAATGACATTTAGTTTCTTTAAATATTCGTTGACGACTCCTCCCCATCCTATAATACCATAGCGGAGTCGAGATTCAATCAAGGCATATTAATGGTTTTTAAATTTTCCACGTCTAATATATTTTTCAGGTATTTAAATCTATATAGTAGACCTCTCAGTGTTTGGGTAACATTTTGTATATGATGATTCCATCTAAGATGCTGGTCCATAGTAACATCTAAATATTTTATTGTGTCCGTTTGCGATATTTGTGTTTTCATCGATATTTATGGACGTGTATAATGGTATATTCCTATTGTAGCATGTAAATGGTAGGTATTTTGTTTTTTGAAAGTTAATTGTAAGTAATTTATGGTCTATCCAATTTTTTATATTTTTTACATCACTTTCAGAGGTGTCTTTTAAGTCCCGCCAATTTTTGCCTTGGTATATTATTGCCGTATCATCCGCGAAACTAATGATTGTGCCTTTGGATTCTAGTGTGAATAGACTGTTTATGTATATAATGAATAATAAGGGGCCCAATACCGTTCCTTGTGGCACTCCATAAGTTATTGTACATTCGCTACTCATTGTTTCTGACATATTTGAGATTTAAATATTATATCTCCACTGATAAATGTTCGAGCGCCATTTTCAACTATCATATTTTTAGAACTATTAATCCTACCGAAATGAACAAAAAATAAAATATTTGCAATTTCATAATCTTATTTTTTGCACCATCCCACTTTTTCCATAACTGTAAAATTTTTCAGTTATTTACGGAAAACAGTAACAAGGTACCGATTTTTTAAAGCGAAACTCGTAATATTCAAATCGTTAGAACTTAACGTAAAATATAAATTTTCATGAAAAATTGTAGACTACCTTTTTCTGTTACAATGTGATTCTATATTAGATACGGTGGTTACTATTTTATCTTTTTGCCCACTCTATAGGGGGTGGGAACCACTCCCAAGTAAAATGCGTCGATTTTTAAAGGGTAAACTGTTTTGTACTCAATATTAGAAATTCAATGTAAAAAAAAAATCATAATTAGTTCGGTATAACTGGGTTTCGAGATGTTTTGCTTTCTGTAATGAAGTGCACTTAACGATGTTTCATTATCTTTTATCAAGTTACATAGCTTCATCAATTCTCCCCCACTAATTTTCCCTATTTGACTGGAACATTTCCATCTACGTGCAAAAACATAAACTTACGGTTGATGTCGAGGGTAACTGAACTGGAAATCGGGGCTGCTTGATTGTTGTTGGATGCTTGGCAAGTAAATACGGTGTGAAGATGCTTCCTTTCGAGTTTCTCCAGGTGGAGAACATTTCTAACCCGGCGTTCCGACAAGTACTCATAAGAGTCGTCGAGAAGAGCATTTTCTTGCCACCAAGTCACTCTTGGAGGAGGCCGGCCTGCAAAGAGAATAAAACATTTAACATATAGCGTGGTAGTGGCAGAATTTTTAACATGAGTGCCCATTCTAGAGCCTCATTGCGGTTTTTTAAAGCGCCTCTTCGAACACGGTTTAATGACCATTTATAATTCGGCGATGTTAAGTAGAAAACTTGTTAGAATATTCTAGTTAGTCTTTTTGCTATTTGTTTAAGTGCTAACTCAACATTTTGTTCCTTATTTTAATCTAGTTAATTTAATTTTGAATTTAATTAAATAATTAATTTGTTTCAATCTTGTTGCTTTTTTTAGCTAAAGGTCTCTCATGCCATGTTTTTATAAAGAAAGTAATGTAATATTTAAATCTGTGTGTTTATAATTCAAAAAAGAAATTCTGGGATAACAATGACATGAAAAGGTCATAAAAGAAATCTGCCCTTCTCCCCCCCTCGAAAAACATAGATTGATATTGTACACGTTAATTATTCACAATTTGACACTGAAAAATGGAAGGGGAAAGGATAAAATCGCGAAACCGAATATTCGATTTTCTTTCTTGTCATGCCTAACCCACCTCTGTTTGAGACAAATATGTTTATATCGCATATCAAATGCCTTTTATAAAGAAAATGTTCCGTATTTAATATAGTTCAGGAGCTGGGAGGTTTTTCGGAACGTCATCGTTTTCTGCTCTATGACAAAAAGTCAATTTCTGACGAGCTACCTCCTGTAAAATACCTCACAATCAGGGTGATTAAAATCAGAGTAATTCTGTTATCGCTAGAAAGTTCATTTTTTAGTGTATGTACACTTCATATTTCTAAAGTAACTAAAATAAGATCGCTAAGAAGTTACGAAGCACAACCAAAAATGTCATAAAAAATGTTCGTTACAAGCTCTTTTTGGGATTGAAAATGTTTGTTTAAAGATTTTGAACACAGAACACTATTCCTAGAGAGAAATTTAGATTTTTATAGCATATTTTATCTTAGAACTACAAAATTATTGTAACAACTTCTATCTCTTTTATACGGCGTAAATAAAAGGCTACGTTAATAACAAGATCACTTTCTCAGAATGTTATGATTGTAAACAAAAGTACTACGCATCCTAAAATCTACAGGAATTTAAAATTTTTCGTATTGTATTAATACTAAAACGTCATTCTAATATGTCATAACTTGTCACAAATCTTGCCATTACAAGATATTATGCATCCCAAGGCCAGATTCTCGCCAGAATAATTTCCACAAGAATATAAAAAGGAATCACTACTTCCACATCCAGATTTTTTCATCCAAGTCACTTTAAAGGAAACATCTTGTCTATATTTGCACTCTAGTATGTGGAAATTACTAGTCATAGAATTTTAATATCGCATGTACATCCTTTGATTTGTGACTGTGTGGCTGACACACATGTCATGCTTGTTATTGGTTAGGTTAGTATTTTAGTTATTAATTTTTATTTATTAAATTGTAGCTGGCTGTATGGCTATAAGCCTTTATGCCAAGGAAAAAAAAAGAATTTTAATAATATTTGGGGCAGATGTCACAGAAAAGTTTGAGGAGTTGGTTTCTACCATACATGTTAAAAATGAAGTTTCTAGTTTTCTCTACTTATTTTCCACTATTCACAACCTACCACCTCCCACCCCTTCAATGGAGTCATCTGAGGAGTTAACTTCTAGTACATACACCGAATTTCAAATTTCTGTACTCTTATAAGCTTGCTTTACTTATTTTCCCCTATTTACCCCTATTTAACCCCCAACCTTTTCGCAATCCAGTTTCAGATCTCGTTATAATATATACGTGTACAAAATTTCAAGTCAATATAAAACGTGCGGACAAAAAAAAAAGTTACAGACAGGCAGAAATTTTTTTTTCGCACAAATTTAAGATCTCGACGTTTCATGACATTATAAACCTATTTCACGAATAAAAATTTTTGAAAAATTTTTTGCGATTACTATACTTCCAATCCACTACGTGGATGTGGAAGTAAAAAATAAAAAATATATTATTTTATGAAGTTATCCTTATCTCGGAAGAAACAAATCATTGTTAAAAGTTATGTCTACTTTAATATAAGTTCCCTGAACTACAACCATGCTTCCCAGAATGAATTGTCCGTTAACAAATTTTCAGCACCGAAAAATATACTGTATCCTATCCACTTCAGCAAAATATATGCGGCTTCAATCTTCCATCGTATGTTAGAGTTCAGATATTTTGAAAAATTAACAAAAAATTAATAAACAGACAAGAAAAGGAAATCCTGAACGGATTGAAGTGGATGTTTCTTAGTTAACAGGATTTGTAATAACGTAACAAAAAAACGAAATTTGGTTTTGGGATATATAATTGCTTGTTTCCTGTCTATCTTTCACCCGATCCCAGGGGTATCAAGCAAACGGCCAGCTCGCTACCCTTACCCTAGCCCGTGTCAGCCTCGGACGCTAAAAAAGGGTCTTTGGCCAAACACAATCCTTGAGCTACACAGTTCACACTTCCTTTCGACGAAATCGGAGCACATGATGCCAATTGGCACACTGGGCTCCCGACTAGTCAACACCCCCCAAAACCTCTCCAAAGTACGAGAGGGCTCTGCAACAGCCGTGCCCTCTCATTACAGACGAAATACGCTCCCGGGAGCCGACATGCCAGCGAAGAACGAAGACCAAGACAGAAGAGCGCCAGAAGAAACGACCCAGCTGGCAGTGTCCAACAGCCAGGACTAAGGCAGGCTTAACCCTTACGAGTCCGGCCCAGGTCTACAGCGATGATTGGGGCAAAGATCTCAAGCTCGACCCCTAATCACCCGAGACCATCATCTTTAGTCAAGAATATTGGCGCGCTGTCTATCTCACTATATTATTGCTTAGGGTCAATAATGTGAACATTTTTTGTAACGGTTACAGTTATAATATAATAAATTTTTGCTATATATTTTTTTATTAATATTGGTATAAGGGCAGACAGTCTCTTCAACCAAAATGTTATTGCTGTGTAACGCCATTATTAGTAATAAACAAGGGTCGGAATTTTTCAGCGTTAGCAGAGTCGGACTTGACCTGATATTTAATTTTTCAAGAAATATTATATCATAACAATGTTGTGTTTTGACAATTGTGAATTTGTAATTGTAATTTCTCTTTGTATGTTATTCCCATTTATAACATTAACATACTAACTTTCATATTTCTATAAAGTTTTTTTTATTGAGTACAGAAATTTTTAATAACAAATAACAAACAGTTGAAACTGAGAAAATGTATTGGAAAAGTATTTACTCTGGATGTTAAATATATTTTTATTACATTGCTTCGATTCACGCCACAACCACTTAAGCGTGTCTTTTACTGAGGTAACAATTGGATAACTATGAGTGGTTTCACAGCTTCTCCTTTCTCTAAACCCCATAAAAGGGTATTATTATTTGCATCCTTCGTTTCGTCGATACTCAGACGTATGTATTTATTTTGAAGATCTTCTCGAACTTTCTCCAGCCTCTTGTCATATTCTTCTTTAAGATAGCATTTCCGAAGATATCATTTATCAGAAAGCTTGAAACTCGTGTATTTTTCTAAAATTTGTCTAAAATGCGGACGGTTAAGCTGGTACCATGTCATAAAATTCATTAAATCGAACTTATATTCATCCGCATACTTTAATATTCGAACATGTATCATTGAATTGACGTAACCAAAGTTACACTTTCTCTTAAAATCAACCGTTGTTTTACTAGCATCACAGTGCACGCTGACGCCATCAAAATTCAAAACTACTCAGAAACCGAGGAAAATTAGTAGAAAAATAGTTTCGCTAACGAATAACGCGGAATACTAAAGTCCAGCCTGCTCGCGGCAAACTGCTAAAATTTATCCCACGATTAATAAAGATCGATGGCGTCATTGAAACTACTACTAAGCAGTAAACACACGACCACAGCATAAATATTGTTTTGGTATTTTGCTACATGTTCTTTAATCGCTTGTTTTCAATGTTAACCGTGTTTCTGTCATTTAATAATTAGTAGTTTATTTTTCAAGTATATATATTCACTTACACTTCATCTCTTCAAGTTGGTTTCGTAATTTGGTTAACAAGTATTTTTTATTTACATTATTCTCAACTGAAAATTACTTTATGTTTTATGCGATATTGTTCTTCAATGTATTTTTAATATAATTCATTGTACTTTTTAATGCTCCTAAGTGTGACCCTGTCTTGGTCTTAATTTTAAACGATGCTTGTTAAATTCAACCTTTAAAAAGTATACAAATACCACTGATAGTTAAATAACTTAACAATATTTCCGTAAAATTGTATATATTCTTCTTTTTCGACTCGATCCGTACAAAACATCGATCATTTTGATAAACGCCGTACCTTATAATCAGCCCGATTACAAAAAACAGGGATTACAATTTTGCATGTCTCGAGGATCACGATATATTATTAGCGGGTATCACATGAGGCTTAAATTATGCCTCCTTAAACCCGACCGATAAAACAGTAATTAAATTTGTCAGTTCGTAACTCCGTTATCCTAATAAAGGTGAGGTGAATAGCAAGGAAATGATAGTGTGGAGGATTATTAAATGTTAATAATCCCTTTCGAAATAGGGCGGCTTAATGCTGTGAACAGATTGATTCGAGTTTATTAGAAGTGAATGAAACGGTGAGCCCAGAAGGAGCCGTAAGGCCGTCGTCGGTTTAGAAGATGGCCATTTGTGGAGAAACTAAAAGGGGATTAGCACATTATCTTACCTCCGGTGGCAACACATGTTATATTGATGGAGGAGCCCTCATTGTATGGACCGAGTATGTAGTCTGGTATGTGGACTCCGTTATCGTCTAGAACGCTCAGCTTTTCGGGTGGAACTGGAAAACAGAGAAATTATTAAATTTGCTTGCATTGATTTAGCATTTTTGCGGCCAAAATGATTGTCAAACTTCTATCTAGGCAAATTGTCATGCAGATATTATTTTTGAATTATTAAAACGACGATGTCAGTTCTGTGGGCCAGTGCACAAAGAATAATATTACTGACAGAAGATGTAAATACACTGTAGGAATTTAAGAATTGATTTTAATTATTATGCTGTAATAGATTCCATAAAGGCAATAAACACTACAATCGATGAGCGTTTCGCCAAACAAGTCGGCATTATCTGGAGATGAACCAATCAGCGTGTCGGTGCCTGCGAAAAATATTATGTAAAGGATCTCTTCCTAGAAAAATAATGCAAAAGTGTGCAAAAAGTTTTTTTTTACCTCCTCCAATATTGTATCAAGAATTAAAAACGTCCGCAATTTTTCATATCTCTTTTATTCTATGGACCTGAAAATAGGGAAATCTTCGGGGATGTACTTTATTAAAGTTAAGATCCACAAGGACAAGGACTTAGTCCAAGTTTAGCACTCTTTGCCGATGACACCACCATCTTATGGCACAATAAAAATTTGAAGATATTACATTATTATTTTGATATTTCTTTAGTAAAAAAAATGAGGTGAAGTAACTATTTTTACATTTAGTAAGTATTTTACAAAAT
Organism: Stenurella melanura; assembly: GCA_963583905.1. Classification (NCBI taxonomy): domain Eukaryota; kingdom Metazoa; phylum Arthropoda; class Insecta; order Coleoptera; family Cerambycidae; genus Stenurella; species Stenurella melanura. The sequence continues at coordinate 189,609,862 of OY757310.1, forward strand.
TGATGTAATAACCTTAGAATACAACTCATACAAAGCTTCTTAATATGCTTATTGACCACAGTGAATTTATAAAGTGCACAAAAGAATATCTGGAAAAATTAATTTCGCGTATTTTGAAATTGAACTCTAACTTACAAGGCGGTCGGTCCATGTTAGAGTTTTGACATCACCAAATATTGTTGTAAATGGAAAATACTATTTTAGCTAAAGTAGATTGAGTTAATATCCCAAACATTCCACGTTCAACCCATTTTGCGCAATTCTGGTTCTGTAGTAGTTTCAACAATTAAATATTTTTGTTACTATAAAGTATTGCACAAATTTGCTTCAGATGAAATCATTATTTTAATGAAAAAGTCCGGAACTTAGAACTAGCTCATATTCGAGGTTTTACATCATCGAGTATTATTTTCAATCTCAGCATTATAGCTTAATCGTTCACTCTCAGAAGGCTTTCCAAGGAAAAAATGCAACTCATAGAGAATTTAGGTACAGACACTGCTAAAAAAAAGATTAAGGCCTGTAACTGTAATACGTCAATGGAGAGACTTCAAAACTGGCAGCGATACAACTAGACGATCGACAAGGTGCGGCAGTAGCACTGCAAACTTGGATAGACGTTGACAAGAGAGAAAGTTAAGACCTTGGTTTATCAATTGAACCTTCTAAGTTGAAGGCGTTTGGAAGCTGTAATACACCATGTGATGTGTAGCTGAAACTGGAAGAGATGTATCAGGCAAAAGGACCAGCCAGAAAAGCTACTTTGCAGAAGTAGTTTATTCTGCAGCGTATGCAAGATACAGAAGACGTCTGTGAGCACATGAGAAAAATGTTCAATGCCGTAGACAAACTAGACAGTACAGGAGTAAAAGAACTACAAGTTATGCTTCTATATAATCTACGAAAAATCTCTTCATGGGCTATAAGAATCTGGAAACCAATAGCACAAGAGAGATGAAAAGCAAAAATTTATGGAACAGAACCCGATTACTGCAGACCTCTGGATATACACAATAATAATCGTTATCTACATGCATGCCAAAATTTATCCAGATTTGTTATATTTAAGAAAAGTTTGGGGTCAGAGTTTGAGCTAACTGATTTGGGAAAAATAAATTTATGCTTACAGAATTTCAACAAACTCAAGAGCTTAAGCCGTGTCTCATAAGGCACACATCTTGGAGAAATTTAGAATGAAATAATTGCAGTCTTCCATTCGAACTCAGTATCAGTATCGATAGAGTCTAGAATCAAATTGACAAAACAGTAAATTGGAAAATGGCACGAACAACGTACCACTTAGAAGATTAGTTGGAGCACTAATGGATATGACAGTAGCAACTCAATCAGATATAGGTAAAAACAGTAAGTTATCAAGTCAACTTAATTCATATTGCGGGAACGAGTACTGGAAGGCATCAAAACGTATTCTGTAGAATATAAAAGGAATTTCTAACCTATGAACCATTCACAGGAAGAGAAACCGAAACGATTTGCAGACTAGGAAAACTATGTAGCAGAATAGTATTTTCATAAAGGATGTGTTTACACAATTCAGTTGGGAACGTTTCTGTCAGCAAACGAAGCAGTATATGGAATTAAGAGAAGCTGTGATGGAGTAATTCGACTTCCAACATACTGGGCAGTTGGTGAGTGTCCGTTATTAATTTTAACATAAAAGTATCTACGTTCATTTATGTCGTGGTTAGAACCAATATGTAGACAGTTGCTAGTATTTAGTTGAATAGCATTATAATAAATCCACAACTTTATTTTATTTATATCAGAGTTGTTCTCAGAATCTGAGTTTAGTTCATAATTAAGTGAAACCGTGTAACTGAGCGAACTATCATCAGCAACCATATAAATTACAATATTCAATACGTTGTAAGTCGAATATTGAAGTGAAGAATAGTAAAGGACCCCAGATAGACCCCTGGAGTACACCAGAATTCATTCGTCTAGAGACATATTAATACTCCTGTAATTTGACCAGTACACAATGACTTCTGTTGCACAATATACAAATTAACTTTTAATGTAAAAGCTTTTTTTAAAAAGCGGTTTATGATTTTTTTTTACTTTGATAGATTCAAAGATAATATTTGAATTTCAATTAAATATAACCGAAGACAATATTGATTTAGTACTGAGTTTAGGTTTGAATTAAGCATGCAAGTTGCAGTAAATATTTTAAAGTTTAATATTGAAACATATATGTACACTAATACATTTTGATGTTCGGAATGCCAGGCAAAGATATCGCCTATGCTTATGCACAAGCAAGATAATTCTAGTAGCAACCGACCCGCTTCCGAAAGATGAAACATTTCAAAATAATAAGCCCGTGTTCTTAAAGGATTCACTGAAGGAAATCTACTAACATCTGCATTATCAAAGGAAACACGAATATGAAATATATGCAGAGATAAGTACATGAAATATTTATACGAATTACAGAAAAAGCTAGATGTAAAAATGACGCTCGTCACCGGATTATTCAAGTTTTTATGTAATTGTTAGAGACTCAGCAGGATACTCTCACAATTTCTTGAAGGTCAGGTATACTTGCTCTATTTTCAATTTGTATCACCACCCGATCATGTGGTTGGCGAAATCCTTGTCAGTACACTACGCAGTATTATTGTCTTTATTAAATTTTATCAGACAACAATCCTCCTCACGGACTTTTTAGATACAAAGCTACCTTTGCTCGTTTTCAATATTTGTATCTTTTTATGTATTAGCCGGAATGCCGGAGTAGTTGGCTGTATGGCTAATGACCGAACGCCAAAAAAGAATTGGCCGATATATATCATACCATTAGTGAAGAATACACAGAATGGAAGCCCTAAAGAAATAATTAATGAAAAAAAATGTGATGGAGGGCAATAGTGTTTGGAATGTACTTAAGACAAGGAAGAAATGTGCTATCTTTTCAGTGACAGTGCGAGGGTGGTTATCCTAAAAAAATAGTACAACTGAAAAAATATCACTTGGAATGTGATTGAGCAGGAAAAAACTTTAGTGAAAAATGATATACAAAGATGTAGCCGAACGGGAACAAATAATTATATAATATATAAGATGTACCAAACTAATTTACACGAATTATATTACTCGTTGGCAGCATAGCTCGAAAAAAAAAGTGAATGGATAAAATTTAAAGTACGGGTTTTATATTAAATATTTGTGTCCATATCCTTTTCCAACCATTTCTTTTACAATCACTTTTGATTGTGCAATGATCCCAAAAAATGACAATTTATTGACTTCCATATTAATGAGTGAAAGAGAAAGTGATTGATATAATAACTTCTCAAATTCTCATATTTCAAATATCAGTATGTAAGCCAAAGGGCTAGGATGATTAAAATTTTATGTATCGAAATTGATTTTAAAAGGATCGTGTTTAAAGGCCTATTTAAATATTACTTTTTTTTTGTGAAGTTGTCCAGTTCTTGGCGCATTATATTGGACCATAATACATTATTAATTTCGCTACACAGAAACGACGAAAATTTTATAAGGATTATCATAGTTCACTTAGGGAGAGTTTTTTCCGACTTCGGGCTCTAATATTCTTTAAAACACTTATGAAAGTTTATAGGCGATCAATATGTTCCCTCCTTGGTGGAAGGAAACTGCACGATAAGTGGGATTTAAGGAGGATTTAGTATGTTCGTATAATATAACTCGCTCAGCATTCCATACCTTAAATATGCCAGTAAATTATAGGAGAGCAGGTAAAGTGCATAACTTAATATGAAATTATTTTAAGGCGTTGATTATTTTTAATTACAGTCTTAGATTATGGACGATATTAAAATAGATAGGTAGGTTGTTATAATCGGTCATATTGGCAACAAAAATTTTTAAGGGAACGTTACGTTTTAGTGTAGATCTATATTTTTACAAAAAAATGCAAGGGCCTAATTTATGCGTTCCCCACCATAGAGTATTCGATACAGGCACATAAGTTTCGAATACATTTCGGAGTTTTTTTTTCCTGGAATCAGTTCAGGAGACACTAGCGATTATGAAAATCCATGTTACCAGACGGCAATCTGGTCTGACGTTGTTTACAACAATTTTGTTCATAACAAAAGGAAATATTATATTTTTTTCAATGAAACAATTTTTTAAGAAGTTATCACATTAATGTTGATATGAAGCAGGCACACGAGGTGTTTAAATAATTTTGATTTTAATGTAGTATTAGATATTATAGTTCTTGTTTGTTTTTTTTTTTATTATACTTTTGTCATGACAAAACATATTTATTGTTTTTTATATATTTATGTGATACTTTTATATTTATACATGTTTTCTTCTTTTTTATAGTTACCCTTTTACAGTAACTTAATTTCATATTTAATTTAATTTTTGTTTTTCTGACTTGCTACAAATGTACTCTTGTGCATGTAATGTAGTTAAATAAATTATCTATCTATCTATCTATCTATTATATTTACTTAACACAAAAATATTCTCTGAAAGATTAAATACTGTCTGCTACGAATAATTGTAATGAACAATGCCACAGGGTAAGGTTTGATTTTCGAATTACTAGAGGTTAGTTTTCAATGAGTTATATTAACTTTGAGAATAAGCTCAATGCAAAATTTATATATAAAATTAAAAAGCACAGGTTGAACAGTTCACCCAAGTTGTTATATGCTCAGATTCGCAATCAGTTTTAGAAAAATTATATAATTTTCCTGGTCTTAACTGTTTTGTCCCAACTCATTCATAGTAAAAATCATGGAACAATTATCTATTGCTTCCCTAGGGAATATAAACTTCCACTTTATTTGGGTAAAAACTCATGCTAATATACCTGGAAATAATAAAGTTGATACAATCGCAAGGAACACTAATATCGGTACTGCTGAAATGGACTTTACTACAGTCATCGCCGATTTTTATCATGTTGTCAAAAAATACCTCCGACATAAATGGAATCAATATTGGCAAACATATGGTGTACAAACTACTACCTATTATTACAACATTCACTCTAATATTCCTACGTCACAATGGTATCATAATTGTCACCTTAGTAGAAAAACCATATCTACCATAAGTAGAATTAAACTTATCATGGTAAATTTCCCGCTCAGCTATATAAAATTGTATGTGAAGATCCACATTGCCCCTGTGGCGCAATCGGTGATATTAATCAAATTATATTTAACTGTCCATTAATAGAACCTAAATTAAAACACTTTCTTAAATTTCTGCATGATAATGATTTTATTTCGCCCATATGGTTACCACATTTTTTTTGTCTAAAAAATCCTGATTTAAGGGAAAAAACTAGTCGCCAACATTGACATTTAGGTATCTTATCCAAAACTCTTGTTTCATTCCTTTTGTTTATTAAGTCCTTCCAACCGTGGCCCACCTGTGTTTGTCTTATTAAATGCCCTGAAAGGCTCCTGGGCGAGAAGTGAGTCGTCCTTGTTTGAATTTCTTACAAACCTTCCTTTCTTATAAATAAGTAGCGCAAGAGAATTTTTTTTTATCTTATTTTATTTATTTTTTTTAACTTACAAAATTTGCTGCGGCTGTTATTTTAAGCAATTTTCTATTTTTATTAAATTTATAATACATAATTAGGTCTCGGTAACGGGTACCTTGGTATTTCTACATTTAGGTATACAGTCTAATATTTTATATCCTCTAATTCGGTTTATTTTTGTCTCATCGTAGGCAGTTATATGTTCGGGGCCAAAACACTTTGTTTGTAAGGCCAATAATATGAGGGAAAAAAGCACAAGTAGTGATATTTGAGAAAAATATTTCACAAATGAAATATGATATGTCAGTGTCTATATATTATAATCACAGTGACAGATATGCATACAGAAGAATCAGTGACAATACATCACCATACATGGTTAATGAGTAAAATAAACGCTTAAATCAATTACCCACCAAATTCAGAAACGGTGCACTTTCTAATATAACAATAAATAGAAGATAAACCAAGTTAGACAGAATAATTAGCACACTTGGCAGATAGCCTAAACTTATGGATTCGTATTTTAAACACATTTCTTGAAATTTTAATATTTGTCTTCCAAGGATATTTCCCAGACGTCGTTTATTTTTTACTTGTATCGATACAATTAGCAACTTCTAAAGAGTTTCTTCTGTGCGACAAATAGATGGATTGAAATGAGAAATGGGATGTAACTAAGCGAGTTTCAGCAATTCTCGTAAATCAGAATTAATGCCGAGATAAATTTCAGCAAGCACTTTGAATCATTTACGTTGACAGGGACGGCATTAAAGTACAGGCATTTTTGGACGGCTAATCTCTTCATTTTTAGCAGACGTATAGCTTCTCAAAAGCAATTGAAATCTGTAATTTCATGAAATTCTATTGCTGTAATAGTTATTTATGGCACAAATGAGTAATGGTATACTTTTATCGCGAGCAGAATGACTAGCACAGTGTGTAATGTATACGTACAAATACTTAGCATGATTTTTTTGACGGAAAACGTCTTATACCGCGGGTGCGGGTCCAGTATGACGGGAATCTAGGCGAGAGTCAATGTCACGATTCTGTGTATAGTAAACAAATTCCAATAACTTTAAAAGTATAACTCATATCCAAATAACCGAAACATGGTATAAAAGAGAAAAGATATAAGAATGTTACGCAATATTTGTCTTTAGCGCGTGACGTCACACGTCACCACAACGGCAAATTGTAGTGGGATATTACCGGTTTGCCACGCAGAAATATTACTATAGTATAGGAATGCGAGCGCATAGTACGTATTGTGAGGTGTCATTTAACAGGGCTCGGCAAGTGCTTTAAAATAAAAGACTAATAGTGATAGTAGTGAAAGCAATTGCAGAAATATAGTAATAAAGTGGTGAACTTGGACTAGCTTTTCCTTAAATTTTAAACATATCGAAATGCTTTCAAAAAAGAGAGTAAACAAGTATCGTAAACGACACAAAGTGAAAGAAGAATAAACGGGGAATCCAAAAAGTGTAACGAAAAACATTTTTCTTCGTTGAAGCACCCGTGCTACATAAATTTAAATTACCCGCGGTAAACGTCGACGTGAAGTCAACAAGTGCGCATACGCGGTAGAAACATCACTGAGGCCATTTTCAATATTCGTGCTACTTCACTTTCGCTTTCTATGCTGGTGAGTTAAGATCGTTTACTTATTCTTTAACGGATTTTCAAGTTTATTTCTTTAATCCGCTAGTATTTTGAATATATTTCATTATTACATGATGCCATATTATTGAGTTAACGTTGCTGTATAGTTATTTTTCTACTTCCATCTATAAAATGGCGTTTATCGTATACGTTTCCATGACGCTAAATAATTCTTTAAACACGCTTTCGACAAACCGTGACTTCGTGCATTTTAGTCACAGGCTGAACTTAGCAACGAGATATTAGTCACGGCTGAGGTTAATTCTAGATATTTTAATGGCAAAAATCAAGTTAGTTTTCCGTAATTCTTATCATCAATCTGTCAAAATAAATCGACGCGTTGTGACAAGAGACAAGTAATTTTGTTTTACTGTTACCATGTTATTGATATGTTAATAAATGAAATATTAAAATAACTTCCAAATTTTTTATTTAGATATTTGTTGTCGTAGAAAAAGTATAGTATGCAACACGTTTTATAAACTTGTTAGTCACTCATTTTATTAAACACTCGCTCCGCTACGCGTCGCTCGCAATTAATAAAACTCGTGACTAAAATGACGTTTATAAAACTTGTTACATAATATACTATTTTGGGAATTATTAAAGGATATTCCGTGCAATCATTAATTTTTATTGACGCACGTGTTTGTGCGATTTCCGTGTCCATTGGACGCATGTATCTTTGTTCTCATTAATTATCGTGGCAATTTTGTATTTTGTGGTCGTTTGAGACACAATACCGTGATGTTTTGTGATTATTCAGATTATTGTGGACGAGAATTAAACTCGGAAATTATTCAAGGGATAAATTAGAATGTTTGTTTCTTATTAATGTGTAGACAATCTCATCTCATCAGTTAACCTCGTGTTAGTACAAGAGGTTGAGATAATTTTTTATTAGTTTATTTTTTGGGAAATTAAGCCCATAATTTTTTTTTGCTATATTTGTTACAGTGTTAGTTTTTTCCGATGGTAATTCAGATATTTTCTCTCTAATTCAGTTGTGCTAAATTTTATTACCATTCAAATTTTTGGTCATAACCAGTGTCAGCCATTTTGTGAACGGCTAAAATTTCATGACTTATTCATTTCATTTATTATATTAATCAGTAGCTTATTCATATATTTTCAGAAGTAAAATTCTATCAATACTCAGGTTTTTTGTTAAATTGCTAATAGTTTGGTTTTGCAGTGACCTTCGTCACCATAGTTTTTTGTAGTTTTCTTGTATTTCTCTTTTCTCACAATTTTAAATTTTTGTCTATTATCAACTGGTTCCTTGCATTGCCCCTTTTTCATGTAAAATTCTGGACCAAACCAACATTGAAGCAAGGCACAAGGCATAGATTGAATATTTGGAGTTATCCTCAAAGTATTCGATATCATTCCGACGCGTCTCCTGGAAATCAGCGTTGTCAGGACCTGAATATTACATCCTCCTTCCCGGGTACCCGCGGCCATCTTCAAGGGCTGACCTCGTCGGGATTCCACGTCTTCGTTAAGCTAAGTAGCCCAAATTTATGTGTAAAATTCAACTTTTGGTCAGAAGAAAAACTGTAAACCAGTTGATCGTTTTTTATTGTAATTTTTATTGCTAATCTTCAGATTAATATATTATTTGTTTCATTTATGATTTTGATTGTTTTCTCCCCCTGATAAAGTTTGCAAAAGTGTTATGTACTGAATACGCTGGCGTCCAAATTCTTTGTAGTTTATTAAAGTTTTATTAATTTGACAATCAAATATTTGTTCAAAAAAATATAGATAACTCTTCTCGTCACAGAGTGACCCTCGACCAGCCCTGAGCTAACCGGTTGCTACTCTTTCATAGCTTCCTCAGCACCCAGCGGAGAAGTTGTGGTTGCAAAACACGGTTTAAAAGAGCAAAGATGTAAGAATGTAACGCAACAAATGAGCGCGAGACGTCTTACGTCGCCACAACATGTCCGCCAAATTATAGTGGGATATTACTGGTCCGCCGCGCGAAAAAGTTAGTAAAAGTCAATAACGCTTCAATTATTCGCCATCTCCTTCATAACACCTATTGATGTTAAATCTTATTTACCTATATTTACCTAAATAGTAATCAAATCAAAAACATTGACAACACTATATGATTGCTAAGCGCAGGAATAGCCTCCCTAGTAGCACCAATATTGCACCAACGTAAAATCCATATAGGACCAATATATGAGTATTGGTCCCATATAGCGCCAATATATAAATAGGTTCGATATTGGTCCAATATTTTGTGCTACTAGGGCTAGAACTAAATAACGCAAGGCCGAAAAAGACATTAAATGTTCTTTTGAGCTGTCCACGCGGACAACGGCTGCATTTATTGTAAGAACTAATATCCGGACAATACCTATAAAAACTTAGATGATTCTTTTTATTATAACTTTTACTACTTGCGTCTTTTGTACCTCTAGGTACTGTATTAAATACCAATGTCAATATATCTGTTTTAAGTGATGGTAAATGGCGTACAGTATTTGCTTATATAGGCAAATATTTGGTCACATTAACAATTTTTCTGTAGAGAAGCAGTTTCAAAACGAATCTGCGAACTTATAAAAAGGAAACAATCAACTGGCCTTAGAAATATGTTGATTGAATGTGTTAATGTTGGTTATATTCTAGGCTACCGCAGGACCTTTTTGCTTTCACTGTTCTTGAGACCTTCAGATGACGCAATTTCTTTGTTGCTATAAATATACACAGGACCTTGTATCTTCACTATTTGAAAGAAGTTTCTTTATCAACAAATGAAGAGCAAAAATATTAAATTTTGTTTTGTTTATTCGAAATAAAAATATGGATGAATATGTTTGGGTTTAAACATTCTTTATAGGATTTTGCAAACAGCAGAAAAATTAACTATCTATAAAAGAAAAACTTTGTGTAGAAATATTAATGAAATATTTGCATTCTTTCGATAACCTGAATTCTGGTTATGCTAGCAAATTAAAATCCTAAAATGAATTTGTCTAATTTCTTATTTGACAATTCTCATTCCAACACTAGCATCCACACAGTCCCCTACGGCCATGCAGATTAAACTAGTATCCACATAACCCCCTACGATTATGAAGATTCAGTTAAAAATGAGAACAAAGACCTAAAATGAATTTATTTATCTACCTTGTCTTAAAAAAATTTTCATTCCAATGGATTACATTTTCATGCATAGAGTATATAGGCTCCAATACTAGTTAGCTAATAGATAGGTGAGGTTGTTTTTATCAGTCAATGTCAAATATAATCATTTCACACTTATTCATAGAAATTGTCTTGGTTTTGCATGAAACATCTTTATGAATGGCTTTATGTCTTTCTGATGAGCTCCAGAATAAGGGCAAAAAACGTTTCAAAGGCTAAGCATTTCCAGGAAACAGAATGATAGATTTCATGAAAATGTAATCCATTGGAATGAAAATTTTTTTAAGACAAGGTAGATAAATAAATTCATTTTAGGTCTTTGTTCTCATTTTTAACTGAATCTTCATAATATGTGGATACTAGTTTAATCTGCATGGCCGTAGGGGACTGTGTGGATGCTAGTGTTGGAATGAGAATTGTCAAATAAGAAATTAGACAAATTCATTTTAGGATTTTAATTTGCTAGCATAACCAGGATTCAGGTTATCGAAAGAATGCAAATATTTCATTAATATTTCTACACAAAGTTTTTCTTTTATAGATAGTTAATTTTTCTGCTGTTTGCAAAATCCTATAAAGAATGTTTAAATACAATTATAAGCAAACAAATAATAATTCATTTTTAAACATGTTTGGGTTATTTAGCCTCTGCGTCCAGTTTCTGTAATAAATAAATTAATAAAAGAAAAACTACATTTTACTGTTTAAATCAATAGGATCATTGTAAAAAACGTGTGACAATAAAGTCGATTATTGAGAAAAAAATTATCTTAAAAAAAGGAAAGGGTGCACTATAAAGCCGATTTAAAATCGTTAGATTCGGCCCTGCAGGGAAATTTAGCAATGCCATGGCATGAAACGACGTCAACCCAAACTGCCTTTATGAAGATACGTATTATCCAATTTTGGTAATTTATAATAAGGTTGATTGACAAAATAAATCTGCAAGGGTAAAATTAATTCAATTATAAACACAATAGACCTCCAAGCCTTTTCAACTTGGGTTTGTAATTATTAATAAATGTCAGGTTTGGATTTTGTCTCGATTAAGAATAGCATCCTTTCCATTTCACGTAAGAAAGACTTGTTGCATTTTTAAAAACGTTTATCAAAGTCAAAGGCGATTTGGTGCAAAATCAATTATCGGAAGGCAAATAATTGGGAACGCGGCTTTAGTGGCTGCGTATTATTTGAGTTGGTATAAATAGTCGAAAAGAACTGGCAATTTTTTCCTTCTTATCTCACCTAAAGAAGGAAAGTACGAAATACGTTCTTCGCGTACTAAATTTTATTTTATACACAGGGTATTGATAAAATATGGAGCAAATTTTCAGAAAATTAAAAATATTACTGCAAATAATTTTCTTACATACTTTAGTCATCGGCGATTTGTGACATCACTCTCATCACATAGTTCTAATGTATTGGCAACTAAATGTAAAATTTAGCAAAGAATATGCCGGTTTAAAAAAATATATAATGACTTGTGAATACTAATTTTAAAACTAGGAGGGCGCTGGAACGTTCGAAGTGACCCTGCCTCTAAAGCAGCTTCAACAAACATTAAAACACTTGAACGTGCGTTTCGCCAATTATGACACCATCACCAGGAGATGACTAAAACTAAAGTACAACTGAAAATGTGCCTATATTTATACTAAAATAATGCCATGATTGAATTCAATCAATTATCTCAACACTACCTAAAATCTGTCACGGTTCAACGAACCGTAACCTAACAACCCGTAAAGAGGACTATTTGGGATATGCCCTTCACTGTTCATATATTATATTTATTATATTTGTTAAATATAACAAACATTCTTAGATCTGTGTATTTATCATACACAGCAAACAAATTTTTTCAAAAAAAACCTTGAAGAAGGAAACAGATTAGATCTTCGAAACGTCGGCGAAATATTAAACTTCAAGTTTTTATACTTATTGTGTTATTTGTTTAAAAAAAGCAACCTCTAACTGATCCTTTGACGTAAAAGTCACAGGCGTAGAGAATATTTTCCAGTAAAATACTAATTAATTGTGATATTTTGTAGATTCCCCGAGCTCCGGTTTAAAGGAAAAAATACATATGGCAGGAAGTCCCAAAGAATTACAGAAAATTAAGATAATGCCACAAATAACATTTAGACAATAAAAAACGTCTAAAACTAATAATATTTACAAAAAAAAACTGCGAAGAGTATCCCATAGAATGTGCAACAATTATACTAGTTTATTTTACTGAGTATATAAATCGCAATAATATCACTTCTAATTTCAAACTAATAACAAGAGCTAAATCTAGCGGTGTGAATTATTATTGATAATGCAAATTTAATAAAATCTTCATTACAATATGCAAACGAGCAGTAACTTGTTATATGAAACCCCGAGGGCTAGACCAGGCCGTTAGCCAAAAGCCAAATTCTACATATGTCATCATATATATTCATGGTGGCCTAGTTCACATTCCTTTATAGTGCACAGAATTTATGGACAACAATTAAACCGAAAGCGAATGAATTTTCGGTTCTAGTTATGTCCACCAGACCAGTGCCGCTGCAAAGCTGCCTGGATGGGAGAATTCACTTAAATTATATTTCTGAAATTATCAAAGCATGTTAAGGTGGGTCCGAAGCACTCCTGTTAATATTTCAACTTATTATACTTTTCGCAGATACAAACCGAAGAGTATATTGTATTCGATCGGCACGTTTCTAAAACTGGTAATATTGCTCGTAGGGAAAAAAATTTCGATATGACAGTGATAACTGTCTTAGTGATCGAATTCTGAACAAATTGCAAGTCTGTAAGTCCGTCTGTCTGTCTGTCCATCACGTTTCTTGTAGACACGATAACTTAAGAACGAAAAGTCAGATTGTGATGAAATTTTGACAGTAAGTTAGTTTTTGCTAGAGGAAGAACCCTATTGCACAAAATCTATCAATAAATAAAAAAGTTATTAATTTTTTTCCTTCTTCAATTCTTTGGGACTTATGTTTTCTTTTTAAGCGGTTCTAGGGGAATCTACAAAATATCACAATTAACCAGTATGTTACTGGTAAATAACCTCTACGCCTGTGACTTTTACGTCAAAGGATCAGTTAAAGGTTGCTTTTTTTAATTAAACAACACAAATAAGTATAAAAACTTGAAATTAAATATTTCGCCGACGTTTCGGAAATCTATTCTGTTTCCTTTTTCAAGGCTTTTTTTGAAAAATCTTTTTTGTTGTATGTGATAAATACACAGCAAAAAAATTTAGGAGGAAATTTACACTATTATACCATTTTATGTCTATTTCTGTTAAATGTTTTAATGCAAATACGGACATAACGGAAAATACAAACATTGAAAAGAAGTCTCATATGCTAGTATATGTATACTATTTGAATTTCATCTAATTGAGGAAGCAAATGCAGGGCTGTAGAGCATTATTTGTAGCACCACTGATATCTGATACCGTAATAAATGCAAGAAGTGTGAATTCACATCGTCCGGTCGTTAACCAACTAACTTTGTCCGGTAAATTCGGGTTTCCGGTGGAGATTACATCTGTTTCTGACCTCACGCTTAATCATTCACAAACATTTTCTTTTGACAATTACGTAATAATATATTTCATTGAAACGCGGCACGTGATGGAAGTCTTAACAGATTTGACGTCCATTATTTTGAGTATTTAGCAGAAAAGTGTGAAAAAATTATTAATTTATTAAATGATAATACTAAAGAAAAGCGATGTTTTTTTTTGTAATTTTTATCTGAAGCTTTACAAACGGCATTCATTTCAGAAAGTATTATTATATTAATTAAAATCTAAAATTGTCTTTATGATATATCAAAATATTCGTGCTATATAAACACCTTAAAGAGTGGTTGATAATAATAGATTCGTATCGTTAATCTTCCACTGAAAATGTTTTTGAAAAATAGTGGGCTACGATATATTGTTTCCAGTATTGTATATTGTTACGGATTTCCACCTTTTTGGGAACACCCTGTATGAATCCGTGGGTTCTAAATAATTTCAACAAGAGATAAACACTACTAACACTTTATTTAACTATTTACTGACTACAATACTTCAAATTCACTTTATTTACTATTTATCTAACCTCACTTTTCACTTTTCTACTTGTTCACTTTTATAAACTGCTTTTTTTTATAAAACTTCCTCTTCCGCGCTTGTAATCGCGCCTTATATACTCCGAAATTAGCTCTAGATCAATCCAGAATCTTCTTCAACCATAATCTAGAAAAGTCCTTGGCTCTTTCTAGAGCCTTTCCAGTCACCATCAGAGGCATAGGCGTGCCATCTCCTTTTCCAAGGGGGTGTAATTCATAACAATATTTTTTCTACATGTCATGGTATGTATAGTAGTCGCTGTTCTTTGGATAATTTGTCGAATTTTGTTCCATTGTAGGCAAATTGAAACGTATTTAAAGTACATTTAAACTTGCAATAAAACGACGAAAACATCCACTTCAAAAGGTCTTGAACATGAAAAAGTATGAAGCCCAACACCACGAAGGGTAAGTTGATCATTTAGCATGGTGTTAATGCTAAAATTAAATATTACGCGGCAGATTTAAAGTGGATTAAACTAAAATCAAAATTATTTCAAAACAAGTAAAAGTCGATATAAAATCATCCTAACGTGATATACCATGCGTCTTTAGACTTATTTACTTCTTAAATCTTGTACCTAAGTATATGCAACGGCTTCCAATATAATTTAGAAAACAAACACTTAATACTTAGCAAATACTTTGTGACGTATGGAGGTAGACATCTGTGAATATATTGTAGGCTTCTGTTCCACTATTATTTTGGATTTATTAGGTTATGTTTCACTGTTATCAAATTTGTAGCAGATGTCTATTGAAAATGCATTTATCGTGAACATTAGTAAAAAGAAATTTGGTAAAATATAAAGCTGTCAGGCGATGTTAGACAATAAAATTGATTTATTCGTGTGTATTGTTGTTCGCAAAAGTATTTTTCTTTATTTGCTACCTTGTCATTTCATTATAGAACATTTTTGCGATAATAGATTCGTTGATCTTGATAATTTTTTTTATAAAAATTGCCTATCTTTTATTTATTTCAAAATTGTAGAAGTTGGGCGTTGAACCTACATTCCTCAAGATCATTTAAAAAAACATGTATTTAGGCTGGCAGGCGATGTTTGTCCACAAATATAGCTTTTGCCCCCTTGTGCCATCTACCGCTGCTGAAACTCAAACTCAGGGAAGATAACAGCGACTAGGCAATTTCTTAACTTGAAAAATAAAGAGAAAATGGGGATACATCTCTTCTCTTGGGGACTCGGTATATAAGGAATAGGCTATTTCTTGTGTTTTCATATTAAAAATCACATACTGATTGTACAAAAGCCACGTGATAAATGATTAAAATAGCACTTTTTAATAAAAGGAAAGCCTTTGAAAAACATACTCATTTTGTTTTGGGCACACCTCGTACAGCATTGATGCGCCGAGAGATAATTATTTGTACAAGTACCTTTTGCCAGTGTATTCAATAAACAAATATTGCTTTGATGCCGAATGTTTAATAATGTCAAATATGAAATTCCAATAATTATCGATATTAAGTATATTCGCAATCACACTGAAAGCTTGGCTAATGAATTAAATGAGCGGAAATTGTTGAATATATTAATTAAAATAATTCATGTTACAGTAAGTACTATTCAAACAATCAGTTTAAAAAAATAATTATTTATGGCCAACAAATGTGGAATATAATAAATTCACATCATTTACAGTGATTAATAATATTAATTTTGAGGCAGAATCAGGAAAACGAACCTTCAGTACTGAAATCATGGAGACAGCCACAATAACGATGACATGATTAGTTGAAGTTGTTCAAATTCTGACAATATTTTGGTATAAATATAGGCTTATTTTTAGTAATCAATTAGATTTAATCATCTCCCGATGATGCCAAGGTGATTGGAGAAATGAACGTCGAGTGTCAGTATTCGAGTGCTATACTTAAGTGTGACTACTTCAGGTGCGGTTAAGTTAGTTCAGGATATTCAAAATATGGGAGAGAGGAGTCTGTCCTGATAGACCAGGGCCGTGTGATATTTAAGTCCATAAAACCCAACCTCTGTGCAGAGACAAGTGGTAATAATGAACACTTTGAGGGGGGTCCGATTTCCAGATTTATATTCAAAATTTTTACAGTTTTCGGCGAATATCTTTTTTCGGTGCACAGGATTTTTGGACACCTCAATTACATTCTTTTGCTTAATAATAATAATAATAATAATATTTACTTATTTATTTACGAAAAGAATGAAAATAACAATACAATATATTTATAGTAAATAAAAAAAATGAAGCAAAACCCACAAAAATAATCCTTGCGAGTGGGTGTTATTACTAGAGATGTACTGACTAGGGTTCTTGCCGACTAGTCAGTAGCCGACTAATCGGCTTTTCGGAAAGCCGACTAGTCGACCCAGCCGACTATTTTTAATTGCATGCAAAATACGCGGCCAATTTCTTCGCGTGTCGACTTCGATAAACTTCGCGTGCCATCGCTCGTCGCCTGTCGCAGGCCGCTGGCCGACGCGACGGACCTATCAACAATCACGTACACATATTTTTTGTTTTGTTGTTTACTTCACTTCACTTAGAACATTGCACAATACAAGTGTATATTGGAACATTGTTTGGTTTGCCGGTTGTTTTAAGGTTAGTTTTTGTGTGTATTGGATTGAATTTTAGCTGCAGAACTATTAGATATAGATATGTCGAAAACAATTAAAAAAACGTCACGTGTTTGGTTATTCTTTGATGAAACTGAAGGAGACAATGGCAATAAAGTGAAGTGTAATCAATGCCAATCGTTAATTTCTGGCGGTGGCCGCGGAAAAGCAGCTAATACTTCAAATATGAACAATCATATAAAATTGTGATATGTGATAACTGTAATACATTACATACTTACTAATATATACTAGAACAATGTTTTTTTTATTTTGTTTCAATATTTTCTATACTGTATCTGATCCTTCTTATTTTGTTCAGATTAAAATAATATTTAAAATGAATAATAGTATAAGTTCCTATGTTCCTGAGTTGGTTTCTAAGTTCAGTTCTTGTTTTTGCCTTTGCTAAAATAAAAACGTTTGTTACCAGTAACAAGATTATGTTTACTGTTTATTTTGTATCATGTAGTATATACTATGTAGTGAAATATAGTGTTTTTTTTTAATTCTGTTCCAACATTTTATACATGCGTTGTTTTACTTTATTAAAATATTATTAGAAACGCCCTCTTAATTCAGCAAGGTATGTTTTATTTTTTTCGCCGACTAGTCGCCTAATAGTCAACGACTAGTCACCGACTAGTCGCCGACTACAAAATTGGCCGAATAGTCGGCTTTCCCGACTAGTCGGCCACTAGTCGGTGCATCTCTAGTTTATTACTTATAAATTCTTTTGTTAAGTATATTGTGGTATTGTGTACATAACGTTTCATTTAGCACATCGTATTAAGTGTAGTGTGTATATGATAAACTGTAATAAATTGATATGTATCTATGTGTATATAACTCAAATTTTAGATTCATACAAATACATTTAGCTAATATCTTACGTAATCATAACAATATATAGAGTATATAACCTAAATTATAAAATTTCAGAATAATCATCTTGTAAATAAATGGAATATATAATCCAATTATATTATTGTATAAGTGCAATCCAATTAATTACAATTATGTATTTGCTAGTTATTTTTTAGTTCTCTTTTATGTTATAGTACGAAACTTTTGTATCTATCAAACTGAAAATTTTTTTGCTAGTTTTTCGTATCCCCCCACCCTCAAAAACGGAGAGGGAGTAGGTTTCATACCTGCAGAAAAAATTAGCCAAGCAAAATTAGCCGGCAAAATCCCAACTCATTCACTCCACTATTTGTAGAGTGTTATTTATTTATGTACATATTTTCCTTATTAGTACCTACCTACAGCAAAATTGTTGCTTTGTTACAAATAAATATCATTATTCTACAAATACTTACAACGATAATATAAATAATGACTTAGGTAACCGTTTTTTATATTGTAATACATATTTTCAATTTGTCAAAGTTGGTAGGTACAGATGTAGATAAAAATTATGTAAAATGAATTAATTGAAGCCTAGCTTGAGCTAAAAATAACACGCGAGTATTTATTTTATCTAAACTTGTTTTCTGGGTTTGGATATAAGTGAACATATACATTTTTTTACTTTTTTTTTTACAAAGAGCTTCTAATTCGAAGAGACGCACATAAAAGTGGATAAGACTAAGTATACAATATAATACATCAGATCAGATTAAAATTAAAAAAGTCCAAAAACTTTGACTTCTATTTCTTAATCTACACAGTCCGAAACGTTAAAATGCGGAGAAATTAAAAGATTACAATACTTCCCTTCGGTAACTGACAAAAGAGAAAATTGCCGATGACATCATATAAAAAAAAAGTGGTAATTGTTGAAAATCAAAGTACTTCCTCGAACAGAATGAAAATCTAAAAATTTTTAATCAGGGTTATTATTAGTTCCATTTATATTTCGACACATTTGTCCAGTACTGTATTGTACATATTATAAATATTCACGATTAACTTACAATTTTGACACGATAAATCTATAACCGTGGAAGTAAGTAAATTCGGCAGGCAAATTACAAATTAGAAAAATTATTCACTTTCCATTTACTAAGATGTGTGAAAAACAATATAAATATCGATTTTAATTACAAATGCAATGAAAAAATTGACCTATTTTCTGATCAATAATTATGCTTTCAT
Organism: Stenurella melanura; assembly: GCA_963583905.1. Classification (NCBI taxonomy): domain Eukaryota; kingdom Metazoa; phylum Arthropoda; class Insecta; order Coleoptera; family Cerambycidae; genus Stenurella; species Stenurella melanura. The sequence continues at coordinate 189,629,065 of OY757310.1, forward strand.
TGTATGAAGTCGATCTCTACAATGTTATGCTAACATTTAATAATTATTTATTGGAATGATTATTAATTAATCCACACAATCAAATAAAACGGTTCGCTATTCATGTTTTATAGAATGTGCCTAATATTGTGTATTTATCAAGTTCATATTGTTTAGTTAACTACCAGAGCAATATTCGATGCAATTAATAGAGTGTATTAAATGAACATCGAAATAACTATACTTATTTAATACTAACAACCACCAATTGTTAGTTATATTATTTATTCTGTTCAAACTGGTCAAACCATTGTATTTTATTTAAGTTGGGAACACATCAACAACATTTGATACTAATCTTTCTTATATATTATAGGGTAATAAAAATTGTATTTTGTTATATAGGGTTGGTTGTTTGTGCTACAAAGTCTAGGCGTGCCAAATTCACAAGATGACCGCTAATAAGATGGCAAGATGGCAAGATCGACAATTTGCCAACTGAGAAAAATTTGGGGTGACAGATAAACTACGAGAGGTATAGATGGCGCATTGATTATTTCAACACTACCTGGACAGCTCATGGCATCAACAGGTCCTTCGTCAAACAGAGTTGGTAGGAAAAAGTTTTGATGAGGCCATGCGTCTTACACAAGAAGTTGTGAACAGGAAGAAGCAGAAGGTATCTATTAAATTTGTTTTTCTTTAGCGGAAACTGCCAAAATTCATGACAAATTGACAAACTTTTTTGAGAAACCTAGAATCTTTAGATTTATTCATCATTAAAATCAATTATCAGTTGCTGTTGCTTGATGTAATAAAAGATAATTATACTTTTTAAACTGTTTGCAATATCATTTTGCACTTTTTCTATGTTTGCCCGCTTGGAAACCAACGCTTATACTTGGCCGCATCTAAATTATCTCCTGAAATTTGCATCAATCATGAAAAATAATGACTCAAAAGTAGAACTAGTGTTATTTTGCAAAAAGAAAAAAAAAAGAAAATTGTGCACAATTTCTTTCTTCGAATATGCATATTGTTGGTAAGACCTTTTTGAGTATAAGGTGTTTTTGAATCACATGAATCACATACATTCAAATCGATAAATGTTCACATTCTGTTTACATACATAAAAATATTAATTTATTTAAATATCCAAAAATAGTCAAGAACATAAATTTTGAATACCGAATGTAATTATCATGTATGTGTGGCTGTTTTCGTTGAGCTGATCCTAAAACTACCTTATACTTACTGCGCAGATGCCAAGCGGAAACAACAAAGTAACAGCAATATCAATGTGGAATATTTTTAATAACTGTCTAAATACACATTGAATGGTTCTCGTATGTTGCAAGTGATATACGTTGTGTTTTTACATTTTCTCCACCTTTAATTGATCAGTAGGCTGGAAATTAATTTTAAATAATAAAGATTACCTAAATATTTTATACTGACTACGTAAACTATAAGCCAATATAATTATTAAATAAGTCTACATACAGACTGTCTATTTTACGAGGGCCACACCAAATATCTCGCTTAATATCTATTGTAGAAGAATAAAGTTTTAGAAACAGTTATCCCATTTTTTGTGAGCTATATTTCAGTAAAAAGAAATTTGAAATCCATAGCCTACTTTATGAGATATATTACAAAAACCTGAAAAATAGGAAAATCACAAACGGTTATTGCTTCCTTATTTGAGGAGATACCAAAAAAGTTAAAGGAATGAAAGTTGACGGTGAAGACAATAAGAATAATAACGTGTAACAAAAAAATTGAAAAATGCAGTTGGCTTTGACATACGCTATTGTGCAAAAATGAAAAATACATATTTCAAAGTAGGCCATGACGCCATTAATTCCGTTATTTTTTTCTCATTCCAACGATATAAAACATGTCACAGAAATTTTAACCGATAGTGTCAATATATAATATTTTACGAATACCACAATTCATATAATTGAATCGGAACAATCAGCTGTGCCATAATAGTAAAAATTCACTTTATAATAATTATAATTCCGTAATTATTTATTACAATTTAATACAAACCAATAAATATCTCATAAATAAAAATACAAGTACAAAACGAACATCCAAAGAAAAAAAACGAAAAACTATGTATAACAGTACTACCTACTACTATATTGAAGAGAAATTGTGTGTATTTATTTTTATAACTACAAATGCTCAAATTGTGCACCATGCATTCTGACACATAAACGTGCTCTACGAGACACGTCACGCATTACATTTTGGAGCATTTCAGGAGTAATTGCCTCACATGCGTTTCGAATTCTGGTTTTGATGTCCTCAATATTTTCAGGGGCAGTTTGAAATACCAGACGAATACCCAGATGAAAAAATCCAAGGGAGTAATATCTGGTGATCGAGCTGGCCATAGAATGGGTCCATAGGTGCCTATCCAGCTATCTGGCATAACTTGATTTAAATAATTTGTACATATTACAGCAGTGTGAGGTGGAGCCCCATCTTGTTGAAAATATGAATAATTTAATCTTTCTGCCACTGTTAATTTATAAAGAAAATCTTGAAATTCGTTTTGCAGGAAATTAAGGTACCTACGAGCGGTTAATTTGCCATCATAAAAATAAGGTCCAATTACTTTAGTCCCTAAAAGACCCAACCAAACATTCGTAGAAAATCTTTCTTGGAAAGCAGTCTCTCTGCACCAATGTGTATTTTCTCGTGTCCACTTATAATGCATATTTCTATTGAAAAATCCATTATTAGAAAAATTTGATTCGTCCGACCAAAGAATTTTGCTACATATCAGAGCGTCATTCCTTTTCTTATTTAATAACCATCTACAAAATCTTACTCTCCTTGGCTTATCTCCCTCATTTAAATGTTGAACTTTCCTCATTTTGTAACATCGAAATCCGTTTTTTTTCAATATTTTTCTTGCACTGTCTTTTTTTATGCGACAGTTTCTCTGAATTTGTCTCAAAGAGGTTTCCTCATTTTGGTTAACATAATTCATTACTCTATTCACTTTTCTTACATTATCCGCAACATGCGCTCGCCTTACTACTTTTTTTGAAAATGAACCGTGCGTTTTTAGATTTTGAACTAACTTCCTAAACATAGTTCGATTTGGCTGCGGAGCATCTGGAAATCTAACTCCGTAAACCGTGACTGCCATCTCAGCGTCAAGATTGCACTGACAATAAATGCTAATCATATCGAATTTGTTATTATTGGTGTACACCATAATTACTGATATAAAATTTGTCTTAGAACTCGACAACGCAACATACAACATACAACAGTTACAATCTGTCAAATTTATTAATAACTGTATACATTGTTTTTCACTAATTATGGCACAGCTGATTGTTACGATTCAATTATATGAATTGTGGTATTCGTAAAATATTAAATATTGACACTATCGGTTAAAATTTCTGTGACATGTTTTATATCGTTGGAATGAGAAAAAAATAACGGAATTAATGGCGTCATGGCCTACTTTGAGATATGTATTTTTCATTTTTGCACAATAGCGTATGTCAAAGCCAACTGAATTTTTCGTTTTTTTTGTTACACGTTATTATTCTTATTGTCTTTGCCGTCAACTTTCATTCCTTTAACTTTTTTCGTATTTCCTCAAATAAGGAAGCTATAACCGTTTGTGGTTTTCCTATTTCTCAGGTTTTTGTAATATATGTCATAAAGTAGGCTATGGATTTCAAATTTCTTTTTACTGAAATATAGCTCACAAAAAATGGGATAACTGTTTCTAAAACTTTATTCTTCTACAATAGATATTAAGCGAGATATTTGGTGTGGCCCTCGTAAAATAGACAGTCTGTATATGGTGTGTCCTAATGTGATATGAATATCAATTATTTAAACTTTAATTTCATTAAACATGAGAACACTCATAGTTCTATTTACAGTTTACCGCGTATTGTAGACACTGTATCAGGTACCATAGATTATTTGTTTTCACCCCGTTCCACCATAGCAAACAGTATGAAACTTTAGACACGTTGAATTTCAATCAGCAACACATATTTCATTAGTACATGAAAGCTGTGCCAGCAAGGATACTAAACTTTAAACAGCTGCAAATTTTTTTTTGTTTCTCTTGAGGTTGGAATAGTTGCACAGAGTTCCTGATTTTTTTAATAAGTCACTTAATAACATATAATATGCGCACCAAATTTCAAGCCAATTGATCAATTAAAAGTGTAGGAAACAAGGAATTTCTCAGTAGCTTATCCCGCTACCCCTACGCACCTTGATTGGCTACTTATTAATTAAAACATTACAACTTCCAATTAGCAATTGTAAGTCCATATCTACAACCTACACCCGTGGAAGGGCTTCTAACTCATATCCGTGTTAAGAGAATAGAACTTACTAATTATCGTCAAGTTGACTTTGACGTTGCGAGTCGGACTTTGTTTAAAATCCACTCTGCAGTGGTAAATACCGGCATCGCTGTCTCGGACGCTATCCAGAGTGAGTTTCGCCGGTTTATCCTGATACCGGAAATAGCCTCGTCCTCCGAGCACGTGGTCGTCTGACCAGTGCTTGCCTTGCTCCAGCAGCTTATCCCTCGAGTCGAACCTGCAACAATCAAACGGATTATGTTTGTATTTGACTTGACCCATAGAAGTTGTTTGCTTTGTATGCAGTGCATGGCATTGTTATCGGTTAGGGAAATTGCATCACAGGTTTTGAAGGAGTAGACGTGTATTTGAGGAGGAAATGGTGTGTGAATTTACTGCTTGTTTCAAATAAATGCAAAAATTCGTTTGATTCTTTGTATTGTCAATTTATATTAGCAATTTATTTAAATGTATACGGTGTTAACCAATGAGATTAATAATAATAATAATAATAATAATATAAATAATAAAGTGCCTTTATTGAAAATATACATATGGCGAAGTCCAGCCCCGAGGCTGCTCAAATGCTCAACCATAAAAATTAACAAAATAAATATTTACAAAAAAATTGATAATAAATGGGAATAAAATTAAACTAAACACAATTTGAAATAGGGAGAATAGAATGTGCCTAACATTAGGTTAAAAAATGTTTCATTTCTGATTCCTTGTTCAATGATCCTGAAAAACTCTTTTGTCATGAAAGGGTCTAGCCGGTTTAGCATAGGAAAATTGCACTAACGTCTATTGTTATTCTTTAACCTTTCAATTGTTGCTTTTTGCCTGAAGTATTCCTACAATTAATTTCAGGCTTCTGTTTGTGTATGCATCTATGACAGATATTCGAATTAGTCCAACGCCAAAAAAATAGATATGTTAGTTCTATGCTATGCATTTTATTCATATTTTTAGATTAATTTTCAGAGGTGTAAAACATACACTTTTTTTTTCCGAGGGTGGTTTTTATAATAACCACTGGAGATACACCAACCAAATACATTACGTATAATCGTCTGAAAGTCAATTTATATATAAAAAACACAGAAGTATGAAATACATAAAACATAAACTTATTCCGGACTCGGCTTCGCCTCGTCCGGAAACAGCCACGATCCGTCCCAAAAAACATGATTTTAGGTACTTGTTATAAAAATAACTTAGAAAGCGGGGGGATACCCCCCCGCACCCACCACCTTTTCTTTGTCTGCGACAATATGATAATTATTAACAATTAGATATCAGAATAAAAATCTACTAACCTAACCTAAAGAAATCACACGAAAGAATGAATTTATTTTAAGCAGAATAAAAACCTACTAACCCAACTTTAAGAAATAAAAGAATTTGTGAAAAAATACATCAATCGTCAAAATATTAAAGAAAAAAAAATCAGCAGGGATAGAAGTTTGAATCCGGAAGCTTTCGCACCGTAAGCGAGAACATTACCTATGCGCCAACCGTAAGGCTGACGATGAACATTAGGACACGAAATAAATAGTGAGATAAATGATATCACGCTTCTCTATTCGTCCACCGCAGCAGCACTAATGCGTCCCGGCTCGATGCTACAAGATTCGCTCTCTCCGTACCGCCTTTTGTTGAACAGGTGGTACAATATCGATCGGCGCTGACTTCCCACATAGTAACAGGCTCTCGCTCAGTATTACATCATCTGATCTTGATACTGTCATGTCGACGGCCTTGGAAAAAACTCGTAACTTTTGTCCTATACGCTATAAGCGAACATAAATATTTCCAATGTTAAAATTTTCAAATAAAAAAATTGTCTAACAGGAATTATTGTGTTTGCAACTACCTTCTCGGTAACACAAAAAAACGAAACTAAACATCATCAGAACCCCAAAAACTGAGCCATCGAGTCGGTCAAATTGTTGACATCAGATTCAATATCAGTCACTCCGAAGATACCTAGTTAACATCAACTGGCGTCTCCGACATAATCTCGCATATTGCCGAATAAAACATACTTCTTGTTAATTTTTGCTCTACCGATATCAGAGATAGCTTAATGAAACTAATATCTCACCACCGCCGAGCCATACTCTACAGTTTGCAAAATCAGAGGAATCGCATAAGCCATTACAGAGAAATCATTGAACAAACATAAAAAAAATTCACAGATTTCGCAATCCTTGCAATCATCGGGACATTGGAAATGATAACACCATACACAAAACATAAACTTTTTCAACTTTTTCCGGACTCGGCTTCGCCTCGTCTGGAATTAGCACGATCCACTACACCGTTGTATTTCCACCTTAAATAAAAACTGGTAACTTGACCCCCTGTGATATATGCAACCGATATTACATTTGCGTATATCAGCCGTTGCATACGATAGTCTCAGTCGACCGCGACACCGCTGTCTTTTGACCTTGAACAAAAACTGGTAACTCTACCCCATATACAAAAACAAACCTTTCCAATGTTAAAATACACATACATACTGGTTGAATTGAAAATCTACTTTGAATAATATTTTCTGAAGTTGGTTAACAGCTTAAAAAACTGTATTTACACAGTAACTCTAAAAAACCTATTATTAATTAAGAAAATTATTAATTTAGAAAAGACATAGGAGAATCATAATCGGAATGTAATTATCACTACTGCTACAAAGAAAACCTAATTACTTTCGGTTAAAAAAATAGTAATAGTAAAAATATTTGCTAATAAAGATGCTCATGGTATAAACGTCAAAAACCTAATTCTATTAAATACATTGCATTCAGTTAAATCAATGTAATAGAAACTTTATTTCATATAATTTTTAAAATTCCAAAGTTATTCCAATATCCAAACAAAAGAATATTAATTTTCTATCAATGATTCAAAACATTTTCTGGAAAACGTTTCCAGTTTGTGCAAAAACTAGAAAATAAATAATATATTGAAAATATCTACTATATTAGCTATAAATACCATCACTGATTTGATAAATGGGAGTTTCGAGAAAAACGAAATTTTGTACCAAAAATCTAGTTTTTACAATTTTTCTATTTTCGGCCAGAAGCTATTATCATCGTATCTTCAACGCAGGCTTTTGATAACTATCGCAATATGAAATCCAAGATTTATTAATGCAAAAGATAGTCTCCCTCAGGACTCCGTATTGAGCCTTACTTTTTTATTAATTTTATTAATGACTTGAGAGCGAGCATAAATATGTCTATACTCGTACTTTGATACGAAAATGCAGCAATGTCAAACGCGACTAGTGCTTAGATGGGCGAATTCAGTCTAGGGAAATATATCGTTCTCGCTCCATCTTTTAACGGATTGTATATCAGCGCACACGTAGAAAGTATGTAACTTTAGGCGGAGGTTACATAGCGGATACACCATCCTTTGGAGAGGATGTAAAGCAGTCGATCCCTTGTGTATTAAATGTTGGGCAAGTAAAAAATCCCTACTCTTCGATAGGGAAGAAGTTTGGCATTTCCAGGTTGGGGGTAGCTCGTCTCCTGGCGTCGGTGATAGGCCTCAGTAGCGGAAATAGGCCGACGTTAAATAAGTGAGAAAAAAAATTATTAATGACTTTCTACATAACATCTTAGCAAAATGGTTTTGTTTGATAGATATTAAGAGATATTAAAGCTTTGCTGTCTACTCTGTGCGCGATACTCAATCAACAATTCAAGGAACATATTCTTCATAGGATTTTGCAAACAGCAATTGATTTACAATCTTTTTCGGGATTTTCTATTAATAATATACTGTTGCAGATATGTTTTAAAATAGAAAATAAAATTTAAAGTTTTTAGGTTATAATTTAATGAAAAATCATCACAATGTAAACACCAAATCTACCGAGCACTACCGCCAACATAAAAATCTCTAAAATTGAATTCTCATTACATATGTCATCATTTACCGCCTTGTTATTTTGAAAACCAATTTTTTCTTGCATGTGATTATTAGGACTTTCTTTAATATGATATATGAAGGAAACGACCCTATTATAAGCAAACAAAAAATAATTCACTTTTAAACATGTATAGAGTATACTTATGGGCTCCATTACTAGTTGGGTAATACATAGGTGAAAATCTGTATCAAGCTTGATTAACTCAGAATTGTGTTTGAAAATTAAGTATAGGGTATTTTTTTGAAGAACTTATTATTAACACAAAAATTATATATTTTCTGAATTACTACTAATCTTTACAGAAGTAAGTAAGTCTTTATATAAAATACTTTATATACTTAATAAAAATATATATATATTTAAAGTGAAAAACACCACTCTCAAGCTAGATTAATGTTTACATTAAAATAGTTTGATGATATAAAATTATAGATAAAGATATATTTACATAAAGTTATTTACAAAAAATTTCATTTTACCCCATTTGTATGACGATTATCACGTTAAAGTTGGTACTTTGCCCCTGAAAACTTTTTGATGCTTCAATAAATACTCTAAATGATAGTTAAAACTAAGAAAATATGATTAGTTAGGTAATTTAAGTTTTAATGGATTGTATTCTTTATAAAAGTTTGCTCATTTTTGTCATTTTTAACTATAATAGAAAATTATGAAAACTCTGTATAATATCAAATATCTCAAAGGAACTATAAGTATACCAGTTTACTTTATATATCAATATACGAACTAGGACGGTTGAGTGAAACAGAAATTAAATCAGGGCAAATAAACGAAACAAAAGAAAGAACCAATAAGCGCTGAAAACCAAGATATAAGAGATCCGGAAATTGCTTGCCAGAAATATAACCGTGACTGTTCAGTGAATCGGAATAATAAAATATGCTCCGTATCCAGGTATCTTATGCAGAGGTTTGATAATCCTTTATCGCCACCGTAAATAGTCCATAATATCTTATATACTGCAGATATTAGTATCAATCATAATATTTTATGAGGGTGTTACTGGAAAATACGTGTGCCACGAATATATTACAATGCTCCTATTTGCATCTCTTGGATCCGACCAACACCGACGAGAGCCGAAGTTAGTGGGACAAATCGCATACATACATATTTTTAATTAAGACATAACAAAATTAGCACGAGTCTGTATACTTCATATAGTTGATCTTTGATTAAATTATGTTGGTTGAATAAAGTAACACAAAATAGTATACAGACTGTCTATTTTACGAGGGCCACACCAAATATCTCGCTTAATATCTATTGTAGAAGAATAAAGTTTTAGAAACAGTTATCCCATTTTTTGTGAGCCATATTTCAGTAAAAAGAAATTTGAAATCCATAACCTACTTTATGAGATATATTACAAAAACCTGAAAAATAGGAAAACCACAAACGGTTATAGCTTCCTTATTTGAGGAAATGCGAAAAAAGTTAAAGGGACGAAAGTTGACGACAAAGACAATAAGAATAATAACGTGTAACAAAAAAATCGAAAAATGCAGTTGGCTTTGACATACGCTATTGTGCAAAAATGAAAAATACATATCTCAAAGTAGGCCATGACGCCAATAATTCCGTTATTTTTTTCTCATTCCAACGATATAAAACATGTCATAGAAATTTTAACCGATAGTGTCAATATTTAATATTTTACGAATACCACAATTCATATAATTGAATCGTAACAATCAGCTGTGCCATAATAGTAAAAATTCACTTTATAATAATTATAATTCCGTAATTATTTATTACAATTTAATACAAACCAATAAATATCTCATAAATAAAAATACAAGTACAAAACGAACATCCAAAGAAAAAAACGAAAAACTATGTATAACAGTACTACCTACTACTATATTGAAAAGAAATTGTGTGTATTTATTTTTCTAATGCTCAAATTGTGCACCATGCATTCTGACACATAAACGTGCTCTACGAGACACGTCACGCATTACATTTTGGAGCATTTCAGGAGTAATTGCCTCACATGCGTTTCGAATTCTGGTTTTGATGTCCTCAATATTTTCAGGGGCAGTTTGAAATACCTTGTCTTTAATGTAACCCCAGACGAAAAAATCCAAGGGAGTAATATCTGGTGATCGAGCTGGCCATAGAATGGGTCCATAGGTGCCTATCCAGCTATCTAGCATAACTTGATTTAAATAATTTGTACATATTACAGCAGTGTGAGGTGGAGCCCCATCTTGTTGAAAATATGAATAATTTATTCTTTCTGCCACTGTTAATTCATAAAGAAAATCTTGAAATTCGTTTTGCAGGAAATTAAGGTATCTACGAGCGGTTAATTTGCCATCATAAAAATAAGGTCCAATTACTTTAGTTCCTAAAAGACCCAACCAAACATTCGTAGAAAATCTTTCTTGGAAAGCAGTCTCTCTGCACCAATGTGTATTTTCCCGTGTCCACTTATAATGCATATTTCTATTGAAAAATCCATTATTAGAAAAATTTGATTCGTCCGACCAAAGAATTTTGATACATATCAGCGCGTCATTCGTTTTCTTATTTAATAACCATCTACAAAATCTTACTCTCCTTGGCTTATCTCCCTCATTTAAATGTTGAACTTTCCTTATTTTGTAGCATCGAAATCCATTTTTTTTTCAATATTTTTCTTGCACTGTCTTTTTTTATGCGACAGTTTCTCTGAATTTGTCTCAAAGAGGTTTCCTCATTTTGGTTAACATAATTCATTACTCTATTCACTTTTCTCACATTATCCGCAACATGCGCTCGCCTTACTACTTTTTTTGAAAATGAACCGTGCGTTTTTAGATTTTGAACTAACTTCCTAACCATAGTTCGATTTGGCTGCGGAGCATCTGAAAATCTATCTCCGTAAACCGTGACTGCCATCTCAGCGTCAAAATTGCACTGACAATAAATGCTAATCATATCGAATTTATTATTATTGGTGCACACCATAATTAGTGATATAAAATTTGTCTTAGAACTCGACAACGCAACATACAACAGTGACAATCTGTCAAATTTATTAATAACTGTATACATTGTTTTTCACTAATTATGGCACAGCTGATTGTTACGATTCAATTATATGAATTGTGGTATTCGTAAAATATTAAATATTGACACTATCGGTTAAAATTTCTGTGACATGTTTTATATCGTTGGAATGAGAAAAAAATAACGGAATTAATGGCGTCATGGCCTACTTTGAGATATGTATTTTTCATTTTTGCACAATAGCGTATGTCAAAGCCAACTGCATTTTTCGATTTTTTTGTTACACGTTATTATTCTTATTGTCTTTGCCGTTCCTTTAACTTTTTTGGTATCTCCTCAAATAAGGAAGCTATAACCGTTTGTGGTTTTCCTATTTTTCAGGTTTTTGTAATATATCTCATAAAGTAGGCTATGGTTTTCAAATTTCTTTTTACTGAAATATAGCTCACAAAAAATGGGATAACTGTTTCTAAAACTTTATTCTTCTACAATAGATATTAAGCGAGATATTTGGTGTGGCCCTCGTAAAATAGACAGTCTGTAAATAAACAACCCGAGAAAGTGTACTGCTTGACCGTAAAATCTATACCTGGATTCCGGTACCTTCTTGAAGTGGGTGATATAAAATAAGCAACAGTCGGCCAAATGTGAATGAAACAGGTAAGTCTTTGTTTACTTTATTTTAATTTAGTGTAGCTCATTAATGAAGTCTGCTTCCTTATCTACATTGAATAATTAGATATTAAAATTGAAGAGATATTTATTTATTGCTTTATTAATCCTTGTCACAGGACAGTTTATTACACAACAGAGAGAAAAATTTGGGTAATGAAATAGAAAATACCCGGAATTGGAAGCCGGCAGCTGAAAATAATTACTGTAAATTGAAACCGATTGTTAAAAAAAACGATATACCTACAGGGTGAGCAAACTATCCCTTCGAACGTTGTTTTCTCATAACGCGCAAAAACATTGTTACCGCGAGATAGGGCCCTTCCCAGCTACTGCACTGTAAATGGACATTTACCTGTGGAACGGTTAATAAATAAAAACAACAAAAAAATAAAAGAAATAAAAAATAATAATAAATGCTGCCAGATTCAGAAACAGAAGAAACAGAAAACTTAGAAGAAGAAAAGTAAGGAGCTGACGATAGATGGAAACTAAAAAGAAGCATGGAAACTGAAAAAAAGTATCTCACAAACACCTACACTTCCCATTCTGTATTCCCACCCCATGCGTCATGCGGCTCTCGCTGCTGACAACAAGCAGGTCCAATGTCCAACCCGGCGTATGCAGCCGGTCCGGCGGTATATAAAACATCCGAGATTTGGTTCCGGCACGCGGATTGGCCGACCGTTGGGTGTGTTCGACGGATGACCAAGCTGCGTGTTGGAACGAATCTCCATGGATGACCGGAATCGGCAGCAATGCCCACCTTACGCTGGCAAATCAATCAATCATTCAATTACAAAAATTCTATTCATTTAGCTTGATCTTCTCTAAACACAGATGTTGAGTGATAAATAAGAGTAAACCAGGGAATAGTAATCATCAATAATTCCATCCTCACTTAGAGTGTCTTTTACTTAGTTACAATATGACAAAATACGCTTCGTTTAGTTTATTACTTACATGATTGCCGTGAGGTTCCCAGGATAGTGAGTGGTCTATATAGGTACCTAAGAATTTTGAGCAGTTGCTTATCGCTAATGAACTTAATGATATTTATTTTCTTGGACTGAAATTCAAAAATATCATTAACTTATTGCGATTGCACTAATCGTTCATTTCATCAACAATTAATAGTACTAATAGCCTTAAGTAAATCATCACCATTTGCAGCAGCGCACATAACAGTGAGACCTTCTGTTATATGGCAAGGAAGATCATTTATAAATATAGCAAATAATAGGGTCCCAAGATTGACCCTTGGGGGACAGCTCGAACTACATCATGTACATCAGTTACCGCCTCATTACATATCACTATAAATTTTCTGTTGCCCATGTAAGCAATCAACCAATTTAGTAATTTCCCGCGTATATCAATATTTTCTAACTTTCTAACAAGTATATTCTTGTTTACTGAGTCAAAAACCCTAGAAGGGGCGTCGCTATACACGTATCTTCGTTAATGTGTAATTAATGTTATTGACTCTGGCCGCAATCGATAGAGATTTATCGATTTATAAGTGTAACTAAGCAAACTCTTAGTTAAATCTGTATATCTATCGAGAAAATTCAATTAAAAAATTAGGCGGTGGTGGGGGTAGATTTTCAAGTAAAGATATACGGGTGCTCGTCTACTTCTGTGAGCGTGGAGGATGTTAGAGTGAACTTGGCGGGGGATGCTACCGTGTCTCTTATATTTGGGACATGTGAAACATTTTCCAGTAGAAAGATATTCAAGGGTTAACCTGTCTGCCTTTGACGCAGAGGCTTTCATATTCAAATATGCTACATACAAGATGTCACATAATAACATGCAAAAAATTTAACTACTAATTCCTTATGAAGGTGGGTTCTTCAAATAAAATTTTTTAAGATAAGCCTTTCCTAAAACATATTTTTTATAGGATTTTGCAAACAGCGGAAAGAAAAACTATCTATGAGAACTAGAAGAAAAACTATAGGTATGTAAAAATATTAATGAAATCTTTGCATTCTTTCGATAACCTGACTTCTTGTTATGCTAGTAACTCTGAAATTCTTATTTGACATTCTCATTATAACACTGGCATCTAACATAGTCCCCTACGGCCAAGCAGATTAAACTAGTATCTACATGACCCCCTATGGTATATAAATTCAGTTAAAATGAGAACAAAGGCCTGAATTTAATTTATTTACCTACCTTGTCTTTAATTTTTTTTCATTCTAATGGATTACATTTTCATAAAATCTCCCATTCAGTTTCTTGGAAATTCTTAGCCTTTGAAATGTTTTTCGCCCATATTCTGAGCCCCTCAGAAAAGCACAAAGTCACTCATAAAGATGTTCCATGCAAAACCACGGTAATATCCATGAATAAGTATTAGAGGAGCGAATTCGAGACTCTATCGTGCCGTTTTTTTTTTCTGGCGTAGAACCAGGTCAAACATGATAGGTTTTGTTAAACATGACACTGGGCATATGAAATCGCATTTCACGACATTTTTTCGTGGTCTGGACCTTTTTAAATTAAAAAAAGGGAAAATATTGTAATTTAAATAAAATGTGTTTTTTTTTTGTTTCCACCGTCATATCTTCAAAACTAATGTTGCTATCGACGTTGTTTTTTTTTCAATTAAAGTACACACAATAGCGCTTTTAACTGTACTAATGGTTTTTACACAGTTCGCATTTTCATTTCCTTAAAAATTAGGAAAACTAGATATTTGAATTTTACGTATTACAATTTTCACCAATCGACAAACTTTTTTATTTTTGAAAATTTTTATACACATACAGTGAAGCAAATGTAGCCCAAACATTAGAAAAGTTTTTGATATAATTATTTTTTTCCCAGTGTGAATCGTTTGGCAACAGCAGCGATTTTTTTTTAAAGCGCGCTAAATTTGTCATATGAATTATTGCGGCTCACAATCTAGGTACGTACACCGCGTATGGAAGGTAGGATAAGATGCGTCTAACTAATATACTATTCAAATGTATTGACCCCTCACCTTAACCGCGAATATCTCAAAAACGGAGGAACGGTAAAAATTGAAAAAATTATGTGTCTATTGTAAATCATTCACTGAAATTTAAATAATATACATTGGACAATTTTGAAGTGCTGCTAAGTTATATTGAAAAATGTCCTACTTTTTAAGGAAATTTTGCCAATACCAGTTTTAAATCCATTATATATTTGAAATTATGCCTACTATATAAATAATATTTTAGATGCCGATAAGGCATGGTATTTTTTGTACGAGGAAATTTTTTCATAATTTTTTATTCTAAAATTTTGCAGTTGTTCTAAAAAACGTGACATCATGTTTATTCGGTTATTTATCAAGGTATTTACAAAATTTTTGATAAAATAGTTAATTATATAAAATGTACGCATTTTCAGAAAAAAGAATTGGTATACCTATATCAAATATTAATTTAGTTATCAAGTGCAATAGATAATATTATTGCCCGCGTTCTGCAATATTATCTATTGCACTTGATAACTAAATTAATATTTGATATATACCAATTCTTTTTTCCGAAAATCCTTACATTTTATATGATTAACTATTTTATTAAAAATCTTTTAAATACCTTGATAAATAGCCGAATAAACATGAGGTCACGTTTTTGACAATAACTGTCAAATTTTAGAAAAAAAATTATGAAAGTATTTATTCGTAAAAAAAATGCCGTGCTTTATCGGTATCTAAAATATTATTCATATAGTAGGCATATTTTTCAAGATATAATTAATTTAAAACTGGTATGGTCAAAATTTCCTTTGAAAGTAAGGCATTTTTCAATATAACTTAGCAGATCTCAAAACCGTCCAATGTACATTATTCAAACTTCAGTGAATACTTTACAATAGACACATAATGAACACATATTGTTTTCAAATTTTCTCTGGTCCGCCATTTTTGAGATATTCACGGTTAAAATGAGGGGTCAATACATTTCAATCGTATATTAGTAGTTTGCGGGATTTAGAGTATACGTATAAATACTTTTAAATAAATGCGATGCTGTAGAATATTCGCAATTTAGTTTTCTAAAATAATGGAGTGCATTATTTGCAAGAAAATTGCGCGGGATGACAAAAATCTGTGGCACCAAGGATACCTAGGAACCTAGGATACAAGGTTTGTTGTCACTAATATCTAGTGCTGAAAAAAGACGACATCGCGGAAATATTGTGTCAGAAAAGACAATATTTTAAATGACGAAATTTAATTAAAATATCATATAGACTGTCGTATACTAATAGGTAGACAAGTTTTGAAAACATGAACATTTTTTGCAATCATACAGTGCCGCCGCGCCGCGCCGATTTGCAACAGATGCTGCACAGTACTTAATCGAATGCGAAATATTAATAAATATTAATAATAGATGGAGGATTTAAATTAACAGAAAAAGTAGATTCACTACATAAACGTCATTCAGAAATGACCAAAAATCTATTTAGCAAACAGGAAGATACCAGGATGGTTTTGCATGCAATGTACGAAACTAAATTTAGCAAAGAAATATTGGTAAAGTCAGTTGACATAGATGTATTAATTTTACTTACTCTCCTTTTTTCAGACTCTGATTTAAATGGAACTAATTTATTTATGCAACTTGGACACGGCACTAGCAGACAATTTTTGTCAATATAGAATGTAGTGCAAAGTTAATGAACAGTTTGTTCTTGTCTTCATTGTTTTACTGGTTGCGACACCACTAATGGTTTTTTAAAAATATTTAAAAAATCTGCGTTTGATGTTCTTAAAGAATATTGTTTTTCAAAAATTATCGGAACTGCCATTGCTGTCTAAAGACGAAGCTTTAAGAATCTTTACAAAATTGATTCTAGTACTGCACAAAAATAAAAATAAACAAATTCAGATATTAAGCGACCTAAGGATCAAATTAGCAACAACAACAAACGTAGCTTCCTTCAACTGAAGGCACCTTTTACCACCCCTTCTTAAGGTAAACATATATATTTAAATAATAGATTTCCTATCTAATACAGTCAGTTAACTATTGCAAGTTTATGTATCAACTTAGAATACCGTAAAGAAGCAATATGCCAACTACACTTATAAATGCATATGGGTCAGGACGGAATTTAAGTGACGATGTTTGGACAATATTTTCATTAAGTATTTATTGTTCAGATAAAAATTGTGAAAATCGAAAATATGATTGTGTTAAAGGGCTAAAATGTTGTAACGAGTGTAGATGTCGTACTTGAAATACTGTTATTTAAAGGTTTCGATGAATGTACAGACAAACTAGAATACTTTTAAAACAACGCCTACGTAACTAAATACTCATATGTCAATATAAAAATAGTTGGAAAAAAATAAAGTTGTTTTATTCCTGCGTCTTGGTTTAATTCAATCAAAAATGTTTAATAACCTACGTATTAGGTAGATACTTACTTTATAACAATGATTTATAGGTATTTACCTGCTTTTAAATTTTTTTTACCTTAAAACAACAAAAGGTAGGTTTATACCTTAGGTTCGTACCTATATTGGAGCTGTTAATAAAAGCCCGATTAGTACACATGAACCCAACAAGCGTAGTCCGCAGGCGGTAAGCAGTATAACGAGAGCCGGGCGAGCAAGAATATGTTTTAGCCCGTTTTAAAAAAATCGCTGACTACATACTATAACCTGCACATCAAAAATTATGATTCTAAAAACTTTTTTCATATATTGGCTTCAATTTGTTCACAGCATGTATATACATATTTTCATAAATAAAAATTTTTCTCGATTGCTGAAAAATACATTCACGAAAATAACAACTTTAAGTTTGCTATTATTTTAACAATTAAAAAATATATATTTTATAATCACATTGTACATAGTTAGAAGCGTTATTGTGTCTACTTCAGTTTAAAAAAAAAATCAGGTCCATAGCACAATTATTTTTAAAGATATAACGGTGGGGACGTTAAAAAACATGTTTCATGGAAAAATCGTTTTTTTACAGTTTTTTCGAAATAAAAAAGTTCCTGACCACCAGAAAATGTCGTGAAAAGTGGTTTCATGTACACGATCACCTAATTAAAGAATCGCACTAAGTCTGGTTTGGTTCTACGCCAGTTTTTTTTTTCTCGGAAACTAAGCGATTTTGCTTCCCAATTTTACTCGTCTATATGAAATATTTATATTTGACATTGACTGATAGAAAACAACAGATCTTCACCTTCAAACTCTAAGCATTTCCAAGAAACTGAATGGCATCTCGGTCAAATTATAATTTGACACCAGCCTACTTAGTGTTTTGACTAATATAAAAGTGCTCGTAGCTTTTGGTTGATCACTTAGGCAGATGAAATTTAGCTTTTTCTCTCAAGAACGGTCGATTCTACGAAATTTCTCAAGAGGTAAAACATGTTTAGATGTTTTGAAAAAGAAAATAGTAGGCAGAAAGATATTAACGAAATTATAATATAGGGTAGTTAATATCACCCATTTATATACGTACTAGGTGGATGAAATGATTTTGTTAGATGCCTTTTCATTACATTCGTAACTGAGATGTGCCAAATTTCCTCTTTTTGTGATTACATTATTTTCAGAGACAAATTAAAAACGGTTTTTTTGCACGCCCCCTTAATGGGCTGTAGCAGGACAGGAAAGGCTTATTTTGAAAAATTTCATATGAAGAACCCTCCTTCATTTTCGATAAGGAATTGGTAGTTAAATTTGTTGCGTGTTATTACGAGACACCCTGTAGAAATAATTATAAATAGTGTTTTACTAGAAAATACATTCCAACTGAATTTTTCTGTTTAATGAACAAATTAAATGTCTGGGTTGCTACGTAGACTATCTGGGTTGCGCAAGGCGAAAGTACATGTAAAAATTAAATGCCATGCTATAAGATAAATGAAAGATTGTCTCAAGGAATCCGGTCTGCTGTATATTTATTATGCAATGGCATGTTCCCATATTTCGCTAAATATTATTAGCTGAGGCCGTGCTCTAGAATTCAGTAAAGTATTTATACTACAAAACAGACTTTTCGGGCTCATTTTTAATATGGACTGCAGAAGATACTGCAGACGAGCTTTTATAATAAATTTTAATCTTAGAGCACCTTATGTTTTATTTCGTCAAGTTGTTAAGAGAAAAAGTGTTATTTCACAGAAATTCCATAATTTATATCTACTGTATAAAACAAACCAAACGAAACTTATAAACTAAATTTGATGTTGTTCTTCAGTCACAACTAACGTCGGAAATGGTACACATAACCTACAAGTAACATTCCTAGGAGAATTTTCGAATTCCCATCATAAACCATTAGAAGTTTTTTTCTATGATACCGAGAGACATATTTCCTACGATATTTTTCAAGATACAAGTAACAAATTTGTGAGAAAATGACGTAAATTTCTTAAGAAAATCAGTTCCTACGATTTCAATATTTAGGTCCCAGATATAAATAAATAAAATTCATCTATCTTGTAATGGAGCCTATTTACTCTATCAATGTTTTAAGTAAATTATTTCTTGTTAGCTGATGGCTATAATACAAAATATTTTGTATAACATTTCGCAAAAATTGTCAAACATTACACATCAACCGTATAATTTGATTGTCTCATACACTAACAATAATATGACGATGTTTTTATAGAGGCCTGGTATGTATTTAAATATGGAGCTCGTTTTACTGTATTTAGTTCAAATTATGGTCCTTTAAAATCCCCCTTTAAAGAATTAATTAACCCATTGCGTGCTCTCGATAGTCCGTAAACCTTAAATTTCCTCACCGCTGACTACACCGTACGAATTTATAACACTTTATGGAGGGGTTTTAGTAAACCTTAAGAAGGCCCTGTTATATAATACAAGATAATTATCTTATCCTGGAATGATTTTATATCGCAAATACATGTTACGCCAGGGTTAATTAAAAGACCTAAACTCGATTCATATTATACAGCGACTAATGAATAAATTAGGGTTTTTAAGTAACTAAATCAATTTTTATGATTTCGAGAGGGATACAAGTGCACTTATATTTCTTGTTGAAACTACGAAAACATTTTGTTCTATTCTTCCACTTTCCACTATTTATCACATATAAAAATTATAACAGGCGAGCGGCAACCCTATGGAATCCTACCTGACCACATTATATTCGCCAACACCCCTTAAAAACCGCTGCCTAAGGAATCACTACTTCCACATCCAGATTATTCGTCCAAGTCACTTTAAAGGAAACATCTTGACCATATTTGCACTCTAGTATGTGGAAATTATTGGTCATAGAATTTTAATAATATTTGGGGTAGATGTCATAGAAAAGTTTGAGGAGTTGGTTTCTACCATATACGTTAAAAATGAAGTTTCTAGTTTACCGTACTTATTTTCCACTATTTACAACCTACCACCTCAATGGAGTCATCTCAATCAGATGTCACTACAATACATACGTGTACTAACTTTCAAGTGAATATCTCAATTTGATGTTATCAATCCCATTAATAATGAAGCGGAGGTGGTAGAGTTTGAAAAATATTAGAAAGAAATCTGAGGCCTTGGTTTCTAGTATATACACCGAATTCCAAATTTCTGTAGTCATACCAGCTTGCTTTACTTATTTTCCCCTATTTGCCCCTATTTAACCCCCAACCCTTCAACGGCATCATCTCAAATTATGATCTAGTTTCAGACGTCGTTATAATACATACGTGTACTAAATTTCAAATGAATATCTCAATTTTATTTTATCAACCCTTTTCATATTGGAGTAGGGCTGGTTGGGTTAAAAAATATTATAAGAAAATCTGACGCTGTGGCTTCTAGTACATACACCAAATTTCAGGTTTCTGTAGTCTTACCAACGTTTTACTTATATTCCTCTATTTACCCCAAATTAACCCCCAACCCTTCAACGGAATCATCTCAAAATATAAACTAATTCCAGACGTCGTTATAATACATACGTGTACGAAATTTCAAATGAATATCTCAACTTTATTTTGTCAACCCCATTATTGGGGTAGGGGTGGTGGGGGGGTTGAAAAATATTATGAAAAAATCTGAGGCCTTAACTTCTTGTACATACACCGAATTTCAAGTTTCTGTACTCATACCAGCTTGCTTTACTTATTTCCCACTATTGACCCCTAAATAACCCCCAACCCTTCAACGGAATCATCTCAAAGTATAATCTAGTTCCAGATGTCGTTATAATTCATACGCGTACCAAATTTCAAATGAATATCTCGATTCTATTTTATCAACCCTTTTAATAATGAAGTAGGGGTGGTGGGGGTTGAAAAATATTATAAATAATCTGAGACCTTGGCTTCTAGTACATACACCGAATTTCAAGTTTCTGTAGTCTTACCAGCTTGCTTTATTTATTTTCCCCTATTTACCCCTATTTAACCCCCAACCCTTCAACGGAATTATCTCAAAATATAATCTAGTTCCAGATGTCGTTATAATACATACGTGTAGAAAATTTCAAATGAATATCTCAATTTTATTTTATCAACCCTTTTCAAATTGGAGTAGGGGTGGTGGGGGTTGAAAAATATTATTAAAAATCTGACGCTTTGGCTTCTAGTACATACACCGAATTTCAAGTTTCTGTACTCTTACCAACTTGTTTTACTTATATTCCTCTATTTACCCCAAATTAACCCCCAACCCTTCAACGGAATCGTCCCAAAATATAATCTAATTCTAGACATCGTTATAATACATACGTGTACGAAATTTCAAATGAATATCTCAACTTTATTTTATCAACCCGTTTAATGGGGTAGGGGTGGTGGGGGGTTGAAAAATATTATAAAAAAATCTGAGGCCTTAACTTCTAGTACATACACCGAATTTCAAGTTTCTGTACTCTTACAAGCTTGCTTTACTTATTTCCCCCTATTTAACCCCCAACCCTTCACCGGATTTCCTCAAAAAACAATCCAGTTCCAGATCTCGTTATAATATATACGTGTACAAAATTTCAGGTCAATATCTTAAACCGTTCCGGAGAAAGCGTGCGGACAAAAAAAGTTACAGACAGACCGACAGACCGACAGACAGACCGACAGACCGACAGACAGACCGACAGACAGACAGACATTTTTTTTCGCTCAAATTTAAAATCTCGACGTTTCGTGACATTCTAAACCTATTTCACGAATAAAAATTTTTGAAAATTTTTTTGCGATTACTATACTTCCAATCCACTACGTGGATGTGGAAGTAATTAATGAAATTAATGTCATGTGACTAGTAGTAAACAGTGTACTAGCTGAAAAAGTAGTCTGAGCAGCTTATTACCCCTTGAGCATGGCGTTCCGCAAGGTAGGACTCTACGTCCTTTATTGTTTCTCATATGTATGAATGACCTTCCAAAAGCTTTGTAATTCTTTTGCTTTATTTGCAGTTTATATAACTTTAGCAAAACAGATAGAGATAGATTTTATTAAAAAAAGAAGAGTAGAGACCACAGCTACAATCACTGATAAAGTTAACTGGTTCAGTGCCAATAAATTATGCTTAAATATAAACAAAACAAAGAACTTTTTAAGCATCACACTACTTGATAATGGCTTAACCTGGCATGATCGCAATACAATATAACAATATTGTAAAGATCTAAGTAAGCTTTTGCAATAACTTTTGTTTTCTTGGCTTACTTACGTCTTTACTACTTTACTAAAGATTATTTATTAGAAAAATGGTAGGTTACAAATTAGTACAAATTAGAATTTTTGCCTTATTAAATAAAATAATTATTTTGTAAACTAGTAACATTATTCTGAACAAAAAATGAGGAATACTTTTTTTTTTCATTTTAGAATCCGTTTTACATATAAAAATTAATTTTAGCAAAAAAATTTTTTTTTTGACGGCTGGCTCCTGTCTTAAATACCTTTGAACCCACTACGTAATATTCTAAAAGTGGGTTTCTATGGGTGCTGCTAAGAATACCTTAGTAGTCTTTTTCCATCGCTAATATTCTTTGTTTGAAAATCGACCCCCTTTTTCCATCCTAGAATTGGATACCTCCGACTAAAATGAAATGTGGCTTTTAGTTAAAAAGTACAGGTGGTCATACTGCAGAAACGATACTTAACGAATAAAAAAAAGTTAAGTAGAGACGGAAGGTTATTATAAATATTTTTACAGATAAAAAAAGCAGTGTCATAAACAAAATAAGAGCATTGTAATATATTCGTGGCACACGTACTTTTCAGTAACACTCTCATAAAATATTGTGATTTATACTAATATCTGCAGTATATAAGATATTATTGACTATTCACGGTGGACAGGCCTCCGCCCCCCAGAATGGGGCGCTCGTAGGACTCCGTCGGGCCCCATTGTGCCTCCATAATGGAGCATAACCTCACTTCTATGAAATCTCCGAATTGATCACTAGGCGCCTTCTAGTGTTCTCTAGACTATCGCACTCTTTTAGGGCTTCCATCCGACATTCAGCCCGAAAATCTTTAATTCTTAAGTACCTGTAGCCATCTAGTGCCGTGAATCCAGACTTTAACATCATATTGCGGTACGGAAAGAAATTAAGATATTAGGTTTATATTTATTGAAAGTTTTTTTGTATTTAAGGAAAAAAAGATTTCATTATTTTCTTCGAGAGCCAATATATCTGGACGATACAAGTTGAGAACCCTGTATACTAACTTTATTTCTGAACCTCCATTTTATAAAAAAATATTGAATTTTTACAAAATTTTTCAAGATATTGAGAAATACCATTTATTTTTAAAGAAGCGTTCCCCATAGTGATGTAAACGTTTTTTTAAAATATACTTTAAAAATACCGTATGTCGAGTTTCATTCAATTTTCTTTCAGTTCCCTCGCATGCCGAGGGGAAGTATTGTATTCGAGAAAAAATCACCCTCTGAGATCATCAGATCATCAGATTACGAAAATATAGGTTTTTCTATTCCGTCAGTCTGTTTGTCTGCGTGTCCGTCGGTCTGTTGGTGCATTAACTAAAAAACTACTTGACGGAGAACAGTCAAATTTGGTAGGTAGCTAACGCAACTGCCACCAAAAAAATGGTTAGACTTTCACTGGGAAATATACAGGGTGGACCATCTAAAGGGAATAGATAATGGACAAAATTTTTTTCGCTCAATTTTAAAATTTCCACGTTTCGTGACATTCTAAACCTATTTCAGAAAAAAAAATTGTTTGCAGAAATTCAAAATTTCCACGCTTCATGTCATTCTAAACATATTTTTTTTTTTACCACTACCTACTACAGAATATATGGAAAAAAATAATGTCCACGTTTCATGACATTCTAAACCTATGTAAAAAAAATTGTTTGGAAATTTAAAAAAAAATAGAATTTTTTCTATAAAATGGATGATGGTAAAAATTTTTTTTCCCTCAAATTCAACATTTCCACATTTCATGACATTCTAAACATATTTAAAAAAAATTGTTTTGAAAATAAAAAAAACATTTTTATTTTTTTTACCACTACAATAGAATAGATAAAGGAAAAATAGTTTTTCTTTCATTTTAAAATCTCCACATTTCATTACATTCTAAACCTATTTCAACAAAAAATATTTTGAAAATAAAAAAAAATTAGTAATTTTTTTCCCCACCATTATTTATAGAGTAGATGATGGAAAAAAAGGTTTTCTCTGTAATAATAGGACTAACCACATTGCGATTATTATTGTCATGTTATTTGTTAATTAATAATTTCTTAGAGTGACCGTCCTGTATGAACAAAGAGAAGTTGTATAACTTTACCGATTTTTTTCCGAACTTCGAACCTCTTATAGCCTTTGACAACACGAATATAAAAGTCCTGGTCTATTACAATTATTGAATCTAAAATACGACTTTCGCAAAGAAAAGAGGTTTTCATCCCCTTACACAAAGTCTATTAGTCAGCAAATGACTGCCTGAATCTCATTCCACCATTTATTTTCCAAAGTTCCATAAATCAATTCACAAATTGTCCCATTTCGCTACGAGCCTAGACAAATTTACTAGCTAGTTAATGTCAACTGATTAATTCTAATCTAAAAAACAATTTAACCGCATTTATTTCGGCGGTCCTAATTATTTATTACGTCATAAATTTGCCGCGAGACCGATTTATTTAAACCTGAAATTCGGAAAACGAAAACAGCTGGCTGCATGAGGGAGTAATCAATTCGCCCGGTCAGTGACAATACAGATATGCTTGTCTATTTAAGTCATCGTCAATAGAAACAAAGCGGTTTTTATAGGGGTGTAGTCCAGTCAACGGAGCGCTAAAATGACTAAAATTTCTAACTCAAGTGCTAGTGAATGGATTTTGATGAAACCTTGTGCAATATGTTTATAATGACGTTAATAAAAAAGTTGAAGAAATGAAGTCATGATTTGAGTAGGAAATAATTGGCAGGGGTAGAAAAGACCCCTTCCTTAACTTGTAGAATTAGGTCAATAATAATAATAATAATAATAATAACCTAGCTTCTACAACGCAAGAAAAAATAAGAAAATATGCAGACCTTAAAAGAGAAATAAAAAGAGTATGGAAAGCCGATGAAGTGTATATTGTGCCAATTGTTATATCAACGACAGGGGTTATACCAAAAGAACTGCAACAAAATTTAGAGAAGATTGGACTTAGATCAAACATATATCTTACACTACAAAAAGCTACAATATTAAATACATGTCGTATAGTCAGAAAATTTCTTGAGGATTAGTAATGAATCAAAATGAATTGGAATAGCCCTGCATTTTGATTGAATCCAGCCAAAACGCTGAGAATGAGATTTAAAATAACAATAATAATAATATTAATAATAATAATAATGGCGATTCAAGATAAAGTGATCAGGACAAGAAACTATGAAAAGCACATTTTGAAGTCAATAAGTGTCGTAAATGCTCACAGCCAGGGAAACCATCGAACACATCATAGGATCGTGCCCTGTTTTGTCAGACACCGACTACCTCTCGCGACATAATCAGATAGCCAAAATTATTCATTCCCGTCTAGCCTTGAAGTATGGACTAATCAATGCACCAATACCATACTACAAATATTCACCAGACGCTGTGCTCGAATCTAGACAGTACCTACTCTACTGGGATCGCCCGATTATCACAGATAAGACAGTGGATTTTAACCGACCAGATATACTGCTTATCAACAAAACAGAAAAATATGCGAAGATTATTGACATCGGCGTCCCACTCACACACAACATAACGAAAACTGAGCAAGAGAAGTGCAGAAAATATGTTAATTTGGCTGTCGAAATTAAGCGCTTATGGGGGTTAAGTGACGTGCGAATTGTGCCTTTGGTAATATCTGGAGAAGGAGTTTGTTCACATAATCTTTCACCATACTTAGTGCAATTAGAAATACCGGAGGCTCTTCGTTACCTTATGCAGAAGGCCGCCATTTTGCAGACATGTCACCTGGTCCGCAAGTTCCTCTCAATATAGACAGGATGAAGTGAATTCTTCCTCTGTCTATATCTTTCGCCCGACAAAGTCGAGATTGTTTAAAATAATAATAATAATAATAATAATAATAATAGCAACCGAGCAACAGACCAGATATAATTCTCTCTAAGAAAGCCACCAAAATAACATATCTAATTGATGTAGCAATCCCAAATTCTAATAACATCCAAAACACAATTGCAGATAAAATTAATAAATATTTAGAGTTGGTAATAGAAATAAAAAGAATTTGGAAACAAGAAAAAATAATTGAGGTACCACTAGTCATGTCCGCAACTGGAGTAACGCCGCTACTTTTTAAAGACTCGCTGAAGCAAATTGATTTACCAGAAGGGCTACAAAACATCATACAGAAATCTGTGATTCTGAACACATGTAACACTGTCAGAAAACATCTTGCCCAATAATATTTTCTTGTTGAAAGGCCGAAAATATTATAGTGACCGTCAGTACGAGAGAAAGGATAAAATAATAATAATAATAGTACCCATTGTACTGTCAACCACCGGCGTCATCCCTATGAGTTTACACGAAAACATCAAAAAATTAAATTTACACAAGGGTACTTATATAAACTTACAAAAAGCTGTGATTCTAGGAACAACAAGAATAGTCCGCAAGTTCTTGAATCAAACATGAGGGTGCTTGGCTTAGCCCGTACCTCATGAAAAATTGCCAGCATAGAAAGAGCTGAGAACAACAGAAATAACAAAATAATAATAATAATAATACACTTGGGCTATTCCCTGAAGATGCGCAGCTGGCAGACGGAAGCATCCTAAGACATCTGGATGCCGGAGAGACCTACACGTACTTGGGTGTGCAACAACATCACATCCAGGACGTAAAACAAATTAAGGACACTCTCCGCGGCAAGTACAGACACCGACGTCGAAAGATTTGGTCTTCCGAACTTTCGGGAAAGAACAAGGTGTCTGCGACTAATATACTTGCCGTTCCGATTCTGCTCTACTCCTTTGGAGTAGTCAAGTGGACAGTAGACGAGCTGCGTCAATTGGATAGGGATACCCGCAAGATGATGCATATTCACAGAAGCATTCATCCTAGATGCAGAGGACTCTTGAGCCTGGAGTGCATGCATCGCAGAGTAGCGCTTAGTATGGCATGTAACATCTTGAGGAGCTCAGATCCACTCCTGCGGTTAGTGAGAGATCATGAAACCGTAGGAGTGGGCGGATTTTTATTTAAGGCAGCACGCAGGGCCGCAGATGATCTGGGTCTCGTTTTCGACTTCAGGCGAAGAGGCAGGCGAGGTGCTGATGCACAGTCAGTAACTGAGCTTCCGCCAAATCGCCTGACAACCCAAATCAAAGCTGCCGAGCAGAGAAATCTGTTCAGGCAGCACGTCGATAGACCCATGTATGGAGTGTTCTACAACAACATAGAGACACTGGGTTTATCGACAAAGCTGACCTTCTCATTCCTGAGGTCAGCAGGGCTAAAGTCGGAGACCGAGGGATTCATTGTGGCCTGCCAAGATGGTGTCATTAACACCTTGGTCTACCGCAGTCGTGTTATGGGTGTAGAGGTCCCCGACCTAAATTGTAGGACCTGCCATCAGGCGCCGGAGTCGCTCATGCATTTACTATCTGCATGTCCGATTTACGCGACTTCGGCCTACATCCACAGACATAACGCGGCTTTACGAGTGCTGTATTACCATCTTCGGCACTCGTACGAGGTAGACCAAACACCAGTGCTGCCTTATGTTCCCGGAGAGATCGAGTCCGTTGTCGAGAACGAGAAGTGCCGAATTTATTGGAACTACTCGTTCCCGACCGTCAGGCTGATTCAAGCCAACAAGCCTGACATAGTCCTCCTCGACCACCAGACCAAGGTGATGTATATCATCGAGTTCTCGGCACCTGCCGAGACAAACATCACCTTGAAGGAGGAGGAGAAACGGACCAAATACCGAGATCTCCGGTATGAGCTCCGAGCGCTATACCCAGACTACTCGGTCAAGATGGTCGTCCTGATAATCGGCGTTCTCGGTGGGATGAGGCCTACGCTGCTCTCAGCATTGAAGACCATACCGGCCTGCCAAAAATCAGCCGAATGGTTGGCAGGCCAAATGCAGAAGGCAGTCGTCTTAGGGTCCCTGCGTCTACTTAGGGCACACGATTCTGGAATCTACAACCACTAACCCTGCGGGATGTGGGGAGTGGTTGTAGATAATTCGCTGGCGCTTCCCCTGTGAGAATATCGGAGACACGGGAGAACTATCCAGCATCGCTAACGCGAAAAAAAAAACACTTTATTCAGTAAAATTGCAAATGCAAATAATATAAATACAAAATATAATATAGTTCGAAATGGCGAAGTTCAGCTGTACAGCACAATGCTTACAACTGTTTTTACACTTAACCAAGTAAGTAGTAGATGGAGTAATCTTAAAGAAAACGTAAGTACACACAATAAGTATTTGGAAGACTATATCTATTCTGCTTTATAAAGAATACCTATCAAAATGAATGCATATTATGCTACAACACATCAACCAAGCAAAAGACGTTTGTAATGTTTAGGGAAGCTAACAACAGACCGGGATTTCAGAGGCAGAGGAAGGGAGTTGTAAAATTTAGCAATGTTGAAAGAAAAAGATCTTTCAAACATTGCAGTTAGGTGACGAGGCGGAGTAAGATAACCTTTAAATCTTATATTTAGATTATGAACGTCAGTTCGGAACCTAATTTTTCTGTAGAGGTATGAGGGTCTGCAAGAATGTATAATTTTATGATACATGGTGCCACGGTGAAGAAGGCGTCTATTTTTCATATTTAACCACTTGGATTCATTCAATTTATGACTAATTGGGTCTCGCTTTCTGATATCAAAAATAAATCTTAAGCAACAGTTTTGTATTTTTTGTATTCTTTGAGAAGTGGCAGCTGACAGACATGTCCTTAGACGGTGTCACAATAATTAAATATAGAAAGAACTAAAGAGTCACACAATGTTTTTTTTAAATTGAAGTTAAGTATATGTCGAGAATTATATAAAAGTTTTAATTTAGATATAGCTTTTCTAATGCAGAGAGATATATGCTTCTGAAATCTTAATTCGGTGTCAACTGTTAAACCCAAAATTTTTACCTCATCTTTTAACGGTATAGCAGTATTACTAATTTTTATTTGCACATTGCGTGTTAGTTTGATCCTGTCTATCCGTCTACCAAAAAACATTGCAGCACATTTTCTGGGATTAAGATGTAAAGAGTGTTCAAGTGAAATTGTGTACAGCTTTTCTAAATCATTATTTATTATTTGGCAATTGTTGAGTAGGGGTTTTGGGTCAAATGAAAAAATATACTTGTGTATCGTCTGCATACATTTGCGCGCTACAGTAATCTAGAGTGGAGGGAAACATGGACGTGTAAATAGTGAAAAGAACTGGTCCCAATGAAGAACATTGCGGCACTCCACAAAGAATATCAAGTAAATGAGAAAGTACATTGTTAAGAACTACTCTTTGCTTCCTGTTTTGTAAATATTTTTTTATTAAAGTAACAGCAGAGTCCCCGAATCCGATAAATTTTAAAATGACTAGCAAGGTGTCATGATGTAAGGTGTCAAATGCCTTTGAGTAATCTAACAAGACCAACACTGTACACATACCATCGTCAATAGCCCTTAATATATTGTCCGTAACGTTTAAGAGAGCAGCCGTACAACTGTGACCTGTTCTAAACCCCGATTGCTCTTCGGGGAGTATTTCCAAATGGTCAACAATTTGATCTTTGATAATATATTCTAAGAGTTTAGATAAAACGGAAAGGATACTTATTGGTCTAAGATCGTTAAGGTCCTGAGGGGATTTTGTTTTAGGAATCGGGATGATATGAGCAATTTTCCAATCACTGGGAAAAACTGAATTTATAATTTAATGTATGACAAATGTATTTTAAAATATATGGACAACAAATTATGAAATTAACATGAATACCATCTGCTCCAATTGCTCGAGATTTTATTGAAAATAAATATTTACTAACTTCAATTTCAGAAACTCTTTTGAATGTAAGAATCGAGGTTACAGATGTCTTTACGTTATTGTAGTAGTGTAAATTGTTGTTAATATTATCGTTCCGTGGCACAGAGTTTATAAAGTGTTGATTAATTAAATTAGGGTCAGATAAATTAACGGGTATATTTTAATGTTTTTGTTTGCTATACACATTTAATTCTTTGATTTTTTTTCCAAACTACCTTATATGAAAATAAAATGAAAGAAAAAAAAAACAAGTTTATCTTTTTTGGCCTAAAATGAGATGTTTTTACTCTTGTGATTTTTTTTCGAGAAATGTTTATTTTTCGAGATATGGCCATTCGAAAACTCGTAAAAGTGGGGGAAGGGAAATGTAAAAGTTGTGTGTAAAAATCTGACAAAATTCAAGTGAATGTATCATCGAAATGCAAGACTTTTTTTATTTGCAAATTATTTGTAAAGTGCGTTTACACCGAGTTCTTCTGGAAAAACATGAATAACTACCCCTTTCTTTGAAATTGTGGCACTTTAAAAACATGAAATTTAAAATTTTGAAAGAATTTAGATTTGTCCCTTAGAATTATTTAGTAACTTGCTAATTTTCCGAGTTACAGGCAGTTTTTCACGATAAATATTGTTTACATATTTTCAATTTAAAAATTATATTGAACTTTTAAAAATAGTATAACTGTATTAGGTCTCATATTTTCTTATAATAATATGCAGGGTGTCCCAGAATTGAGTTCACGGACGAGAACCTGTGATTCCTGAGTTCATATTGGGCCCATGTAATCCAACTTACCTTAGTCCAAAAATGCATTCCTTAGGAAGTACAGCCTTTTAACGTCAGGCAGAAAAAAATGTTTCCAATAATTTCAGTCATATCGAAGATAAAATTCCCGAATTTTCATGGGAACTATATCTCTATAAGTACTTTATGTAAACTTAACCGAATATCTTTTGTTTCTCAATAGAGGCACTCCCTTTTATTAATCCCATTGCAAGAAAGATAAGTCCTTCATATAAAATGAATTTGGACATTTAGATATGCTGATAATGATACTTACGAGTATATGGGGGATCTCTTGTTCTCTCCGTCTTTGAACCAGATGACTATGTGCATATGATCACCCGGAACATGGGGCTCAATGTTGCAAGGTAGCTTTGCCACTCCCCCCTGCACTGCTTCTATGTCATATTCCATAGACACTGAAAAAGAAATATATAAAATTAATGACCATAAAATAAAGTTTTCGTTTGTCTAGTTTGTATCCAAACGTAAAATTAAATAATATCAACAATTTAACAGTCGATTTTGTAAATAAATAATCAACAAATTCTGCGTTCGGGGTTATGAACATTTTCATACTGTAAATAATTGCAGACGTAAAGTAATCAACTGTTACTTCCTTCAAAGCGCAGTAGGGAAATTAGTGTTTGAATATTTTAGGTTGGCAGGAATTGTTTATACTGTTTATTAGTTTGCAAACTACCGCCCTTTTAATATTCTACGAATAAAAAGGTACCGAAATAAATCTATGTTGAACTACATATGTAATCCCATCCTCGACTTTTATAAACTTGACTTTTTGTAGATAGAGTCCCATGCATTCTTTCGGTGGTGGCAAGATTCAAAATGCCAGTTATATTTGTAAATGACCAATAACTCAGGAATCAAACAAGTAACACATTTTGTATAATCAAAAAATCGCATTTTTCAAACTTAAATCTTAAATGTAAACCTTCCAAGATTATTGTAACATTTTAAAATTATTTGAGCATTATATAATAACAATATTAATTTATTGTCCATAAGATCATACAAACAATGATACGAGACTAGTCAAAAAACCAATAGTAGCAGAAAACATTACAGTATTTAAGTTACAAAGAGTTGACAGTGTAGAATATAAAATATATATAGTACAAAGGATAGAATAATTACATAAAAAAATATACAAGCAGAGGCACAAATATGGATATTTAAAATACTTGATAAAATATTTGGACTATCTACAATCTAGCATATAAAGGGTGTCCCGGATTTAAAGTGACATAGACCGATGAGAGATAGAGCACAATTTTCTGAGTTCAAAACACCCCCACACTTACCCTTGAAAGTGAATGGTTTTCGAGATACAGGGTATTTTATGATTCTTGACTGAAACTAAAATTCACCATATATTTGGAATGGGTGGACGTATTTGGATTAAAGTTGGTACACATATAGTGCACTCCTAGTCCAATTAATAGCATAATTTAGATTGTAAAAATTCCAGGACAGGACTCAATTTTTATTATTTTGCATTTAGGGTTAATTACATCACCCTGTATATCAGTTTTTTGTAAATGGCGGATAACTATTGAAACGTCCATGGATTATTGTGCGAAACACTGTCATAATATTCGATGGCACGTTTATGGTTACTTCCTAGAATTTTCGAAAATAATGGTGAATGATATTTAAATTCTACAAAATACGCAAACAAGCAGTGAACGTCGCTGTTTTATTTATTTTACTTAAACACTTGTTTAATAATTATTCAATGTATTATTGTTACTTAAATTTGATTCTAATTGCACTTAAAATTTGTACGGCCATATGCAATATTCCATAGAAAAACAGTTTGCTTAAAAATAAAAGTAGGCGTGTGTCAATTCTGAAATTTATAGTTTAATACATAGTAATGTAAGTCACCTTTAGAAATTAAGTGTAAGTATTCAAAGAAGTCGTTTGAGTCATTAAAATAAGGTTTTATATTAACAAA
Organism: Stenurella melanura; assembly: GCA_963583905.1. NCBI lineage: Eukaryota > Metazoa > Arthropoda > Insecta > Coleoptera > Cerambycidae > Stenurella > Stenurella melanura. The sequence goes on from OY757310.1 coordinate 189,662,315, forward strand.
TCTACTATAATAATATTAAGATGCTATTCCAATTTACAAATGAAGAATATGCAGATATGATTTATGTGTATGGTTTTTGCGACGGAAACGGAAGAGCTGCAGAGAGAGAACATGAAAGACGTTTTAGAAATCGTCGTACACCAAATCGTACAACATTTTCAGAGGTGTATCAATTTAGTAAGGAACATGGGCAATTTCCCTCACAGGCAAAACATGAACATGTTCTCAGAGATTTTCAACAGCGAGAGGAAGTATTACAGATTGTTCATATGAATCCAACTGTAAGCGTCAGGAAAATCAGTCATCAATTAGAAATTCCCAAAACAAGAGTATGGCGAACTTTAAAAAAAGAAAATTTATATCCTTTCCATGTTCAAGTAGTTCAACGACTTGAAGACGGTGACAGCGTTCCGCGTTTAACATTTTATAGGTGGATAGTTGCGCACAGACGACCAGTTTCTAGAATGTTCACGGACGAAGCTCAAATCACGCGTGATGGAATAAACAACACCAGAAATCAACATCTTTGGGCAACTGAAAATCCACATGCTACGCTTCAGAAAAACTCCCAACACAGATTCAATATAAATGTCTGGTGTGGAATATACAATAGTCATCTAATAGGGCCACACATTTTTGAAGGAAGACTAACGGGTGAAGTTTATTTAAATTTCTTAATAGATGTATTACCAAATTTATTAGAAAACACCAACGTCAGAGGTATGTGGTTTCAACACGAGGTGCCGGACCCCATTTTCCTGTACCGGTAAGGGAGCATCTTAATCAACCTTACACCAACAGATGGATTGATAGAGGGGGTGCAGTTAACTGGCCACCGAGATCTCCTGATCTCACTTCCATGGATTATTTTTTATGGAGCCACCTAAAGTCACAGGTGTCCAGTGAAAATATTAATACCCGTGAACAATTACAACAAAAAAATTTTAGTGTATGGGACAATTTTAGACACAATCCGGCTATGATCAATAGATCAGTGAAAACGCTTTTTAAACGTTCACAAAAATGTATTGACGCTGGGGGTGTTCTTTTCGAAAATTTATTATAGTTTTAATTAATTTTACCAGTGTATAAAATAATTAGTGTCTTTTTGAAATTTGTGCTGTAAATTATGATTAAGCAAACTGTTTTTCTTAATTTTTTTCTTTTTTCTGTTTTTCGTTTTTCTTTTTAAGTAACAATAATACATTAAATCATTATTAAACAAGTGTTGGTTGTTTGCGTATTTTGTGGAATTTAAATATCATTCACCATTATTTTCGAAAATTTGCTAGGAAGTAACCATAAACGTGCCATCGAATATTATGACAGCGCTTTGCACAATAATCCATAGACATTTCAATAGTTATCCGCCATTTACAAAAAACTGATATACAGGGTGATGTAATTGACCCTAAATGCAAAATAATAAAAATTGAGTCCTGTCCTGGAATTTTTACAAACTAAATTATGCTATTAATTGGACTAGGAGTGCACTATATGTGTACCAACTTTAATCCAAATACGTCCACCCATTCCAAATATATGGTGAATTTTAGTTTCAGTCCAGAATCATAAAATACCCTGTATCTCGAAAACCATTCACTTTCAAGGGTAAGTGTGGGGGTGTTTTGAACTCAGAAAAGTGTGCTCTATCTCTCATCGGTCTATGTCACTTTAAATCTGGGACACCCTGTATATATTATCTAAAAATCTTTAATATAAGTATGCTTAAGACTCAAAAATGAGACTTTCATAATCATAAAACTCCTGTAGAATAAATATACAGAGTAATAGTATTTCATGCGTTCTATTTTTCACGTTGCATTTTGTCAAATTCAAACCTCAAAAACTTTTTTTATTTCAAATGGAACACCCTGTACTTTTTTACATCAAATTATGTAAAATTAAATTCTCTTTTTTTCAGTATAGGCATTGTTGGGATTAAAGTTACATCGTTTTGGAATAGTGGCGAATTTCTTAAATGTTGAAGAATTTTCAGTAAAAATTGCCATCAACTTAGCCATAATTAGAAACGATCATTAATGTCAGTCATTCTCTTTATATCAAAAAATGCCAGCACGTTTAATTTACACCCAGAAGGACTTTTCAGATTTGTTTATTATTTATGGAGAATGTAATAAAGTAATATCAAGAATACGTAACACATTTGCTACTCGATACCCACAAGAACACAAACCATCACCATACAGTGTAAAACGCATATTGGATAATTTTGGAATATTTGGCTGTGTCAAGGCAGGAATTCCAAGGATGGTACTAAACTACAGACTGCCGTACAGAGATTTCCCATTGTCTTCATAAATCTGCCACGCGACACGTTATTCGCGTATGGCAATCATACATTTTTTTGACCGACCAGAAAATACACCATTTCTGAGGAAATTGTCGGACAGGAAGTAATGTTTCTCGGGCTAGGCCGGAAAGTGGGCATCGGGACTCGGCAAAAGCTTTACCGATACCTGCTATTCTCTGTTCCGATCCATGAAAGTAAATAATGCTGCCAATTTTTCTCCTGCGGCTCACCCTGGAATTTGCTTGGGTTGACCTGCAAAACAACTCTTCCAGTCTTGTAACGTAAATTACTATTAACGGACAAACGGCATTTGGTACAATCTCTTTGCAAATTAAAAAAAATATCTTGGTCCATTTCAGGGACATTTGGAAAATATTTTTTATTCCAGAGGCATTTAATTCTCTGTATTTCTAAAATTAAACACTTTATCATATTTGTAGGGACTTCCTATTCTTGAGAGGTTGACCTAGAAATTCGTGACACCCTGTATTTGGTAAATTATTTTCTTGATATTTAATTTCAGAGTATTTTTTTATGGCTATAAAAAGAATCTGCTTTTCTACTGCTGCAAAAAATAACCACAGATCTATGTTCTTTCCACATTACTTTAAAGTCTTTTGTGGTTTAAATTTTCTCATAAAATATTATAGTCTCTACGGACATGGACATTTGCTTATTTCATTTCGGTTGTATTTATAACCGAAACTAAAATAAGCGGTAAGCGCGTAACAGCTTCAGTGGCTAGGTATTAAATTATATTATAGAAACTTATGCAAATCGTGCACCCTGAGAACTGCTGACTACGGACCTTTTGTCAATTTCAACTACGAAGTGTTCATTTCCAAAAAGATTAACTTAATGTTGAACTGACGACACATATCACGGAATATTAATATATCGTCTATGTAACATATGCACTGACGTGGTATGGTTAAGGGAAACTAGCAGGGGACTGGAATACATTTTAAATATCGTACAGGAGAGAAGAATATGTTTTTTTGCTTTATTCTATTGATTTGCTTATTTACTCTTTTACGTACAACCATCGTCTCATAGAACTAGTATTGAACCATACAAGTACTGGAAAACATTTCACTAGGAAAGAAAAGTTTTTATAGAATAGAATAGAATAAAAATTGATTGTGTTACAAAGTTACACAAAAGGTAAGAAGGTTTCAACATAGTTTATTTTCAACCCTCCCCTCACATAATAAAAGATTTTTATTTTGTGGGTGGAGAAGATTGTGAAACGAGAGTAAGCGAGTGGAGCAACTCCACGAACAAAATAAAACAAAATTTTTAACACGTGTATTATACAATGTTTTTTTTACAAACACCATTAAAAGAACAATAAAGTTTCTTTAAAAAGATTTCAAATCCTTTTAATGGTTACTTCATAATGGGCTTGTTCCATGATATTCTTTTTATATGGCTTTTATACTTTTTCATATAGTACTCGATATTCTCATTATGCACTTAAAATTTTGTATTATTAACTTTTTCCGTTCTCGAGATATAAGTTGAAATCAGTAATAGTTGCAAAAACCTAGCGTTCATGTGTGACGTCACTATACGCAAGTGACGTAAGAAAAGTGGCTTTCTGAGACCTCTCAAATTTAACCTGAAAGCTCAAAAAACATGGAATTTTCAAACGCTGGTAACTAAATAAATACGTCGAGTAGAAGTTCGATCAATGTCTCTACAGAAAGGAGAAGGTCGGCGATAAATCTTAATCGTAAATTGCAGGGTCAACATCGAAAATTCGTCCCGACAGGAGCGAAAGAAAATTGTAATTTTTTGATATTTCACCAAATTCTACTCCCCTACTGTCAAGAAGTAAACAAAACAAAAATACTTCGAAAACACTTATAATTATAACAACTAAGGAGCATCAAGTCTACTGAAATCGCCGAGTCTATGCGTATAGTGACGTAGCGCCTGGCCACGCCCCATTTTCGCCAGGTGGAGATTTGTAGTAGTTTTTAAGATACTAAATGGGCGAATAAGATTCTGATTGTTTGCAGATACATTATTTTATACTTGCACTTTCGGTTTATGAAATAAAAAAAATGCCGAACAAGCCCATTCTAGTAGTTTGTAGGATTTATGAAATAAATAAATCAAGTTTGCCCGTTGTTTGACACATGCTTGTCAAATGTGAAAAACTATTGCAATATGATGAGTTCCAATACAATTTCTTCTTGTGAAGTAGCTTCCTCACAAGGGATAAATATTACCAATTGCTCCAATTATACAATTAATATAAATATTTCTAAATAACTTGTAATTTTTTGTTAATAAATATATAATAGTATATTATTCAACGAGCATATAATGATGGCTATTATTCACGATGGTGAAGTTTAAGACACGAGCCGCAGGCGAGTGTCGTAAATAACCAGAGTGAATAATAGCCATTATATGCGAGTAGAATACTATACTTTGTCCACGACTAATAAATAAGTATTTAATATTTATTTAAGTCACCATATATAGTTTTTCGATTTTTCGGGTAACAAGTTTAATGAGGCGATTTTTGCAGCTTCCTTTATCTCTGATGGTGTCAAAGAAATCTCGTCTTCACTGTCAGTATCAATTTATTTAATTATATTACTCTTCTTGAGTCCCTAATATGTAAAATTATTGTAAATAACGTTGGCGTTGAAATCGCACAAATTTTGACGTTTCAAATTAATTACAGAATACGCTTTGACACATTGGCATGGCTTACTAATAAAATAATACAGTTTGTAGACACGTAGCTAAATGGTTTCAAAAACAATGGGGATTGCCGCGTGTTGCTAATAGATAATGCTTTGAAAAAACTTACTAATGTAGCTTGTGACTGTTCATTAAAGTACCTCTTCTGCATGTACCATTTGAGTGCTTCCTAGAAAACTTAGAAAGACAACACTTGTTTTTTGGTTGCTGCAATTTTGACATTTTAAATTTTAAGTAAAAAGTCACTAATGTCATTTCTTATAAACAATTGACTGTCCTCATTATTCACTGCAATCAGTGAATAATGAAATTATTATTCACTGCAGGGAATAATGGATAGCATTATCCTTGAGAAAACACATACATAATGAGTACATTATTTAATAGTCGTGGACAAAAGTCATTATGACAAACGACTTGTCATTTTACTTTTTGCACTAGTGTTAAAAGTAAATCATGTGATCATTTTTAACGCCAGTTTATATAAGATTATATTTTCAATTCAAGTATGCCGTGTTAAAAATATTGTTTTTAATGGTGTTTGAGAAAAAAGCTATTATGACGATAAATGCTTTTTCTAACTATTGTCAAATAATAAGTAATTAATTTTAATATAGATAATATTAATATCTAACAAGTACATATAAGGCAAACATCAAAGAGTACCACCACTCGGCAAGCCGTTACCTCCCGTAGCAGTGTAACTCATCCAGCGTCGAGAGAACTATGACTGTACAAAAAGAGTCAGACTCCCAATTAGTAATGATTTTAAAATGTATGCGGAACTTTTTGAAAGTTGTTCACTTTTAATTTTGCACTGAAATTATCGAAATGCTTAAAGAAGCTATCTATACGAGTTCCATGGTTTTCCTGCTTTTATAAACGTACCAACGGCATCGAACCCAAATATACTTTTTTTTCGTCGACTCGCCTTCGAGCGACTACTATGGCGATGTCCGCCTGAGCCGGGACAAAAAGTATTTTGTATTCATCCGAATCACCCCCCCCCCCGACTTTGAATTTTTTGACTAATTGGTACGTTCTAGTGGATTGGATAAGAATTATGTTCTCCCCTTTTGAGGATAACTAAATGAGGATTTTGGTTTTTAATTGGAAAAACCGTCCCTTTGAATTTTTCTTCAATTTTGACGTTTAAAACAGCTACTCGCTACATCCTGACTAAGGATTTCGCCCTGTGAACCACTAAATTCGTGGAATTTTCGTAAAACCAAATTCGTGGTACTTTCGAAAAATTCATCTCGAGGAGCGGTTTTCCGCTTCGTGGAAGTCTCTTTATTGTAATTTCGAAAAACTAAATTTTTGGTATTTTCAAAAATTTTCAAATTAAATTCACTGTACTTTCGAAAAATTTGTTGGTCGGAGCAGCTTTCCGCCATGTGTGATTTTATTCGTGGTACTTCCGAAAAACCAGATTCGTGGTACTTTCGAAAAATCAAATTCGTTGTACTTTCGAAAAATTAGTTGGACGGAGCAGTTTTCTGCCCTGTGCGACTTTATTCGTGGCACTTTCGAAAAACCAAATTCGTGGTACTTTCGAAAAGTTTGTAGGGCGGAGCGATTTTCCGTTCCATGTAACTTACAATTTTTTCGAGCCAATTGTTTGAGTACTTTTGAAAATTCGAACGACGGAGCTCAAAGACGATTGACCGTCGTCCTCGAGATGAAAAATTTTTTGGTCATTTTTAGCGAAATAATTTTTTCGCAGATTTCGATTTAAGATGATGCCAAGGGTAGTAATGTCTTTTTAATGTTTCAAAGATGATTTTTTCATGGGATTTTTATCTGAATTTACTTTTATAGTAAATTGGATATTTTTCAAAGGAATCGTTTGACTGGGTTCAATAACAAGATCACTGTATTTCCTTGGACAGTCACCATTCTAGCAATTAGCGTTAAATACTAGTATAACGAAGACATATCTACGCGGGCTGAAGTTTTAGAATAAGCCTTAAAACCAGAGGACATTTACAAACTATACATCCAGATATATTTAAGAGAAACTGCGAAAGACACTATTTTGCATATTATTTTATTTAAACAAAAATCCTTCCGAGACTCGGATTTAACTCCTTTTGCATTATTTGCAGCAAGTTCCAGTGAAAAATTGTTATATTAAGACAACAGGCTAGAAATTCTAGATTTACTCCATAATTTACTTTTTCTCAAACATTTCTTGGACGTACAGTATAATTTGTGTCTCCATTAATAAAAATCTGGTAGTTCAAAGTGGAAGAATTACACACGTTTCATGCAAAACGTATGTAGTCGAGAGAGTTGGAAATGCCAGTTGAATTGAAATTACATATGGAAATGTTCTAATCTCAATCAGAATAATACCTGCTCTGTCTTTGCTGATGTAGAGAAGGTTCGTGGCTAGAAAATATAATGAATATCTAAATTATTGAATTATGTAAGAGAATCGCAGCAGCAGTATAATAAGTACATTGAAAAATGATCAACAATGAAAGCTAGGATTTTCTTCATTATGTGGTAAAAGCGCTAAAAACTACACGAATAATAGATTGTGTAACAAGTAAAGAAAAGTATTATATAATGAATGTAAAAGTTTAATTTAAAAGTAAATTTACACGACCTTCATTTTCATTTCGCGTACTTAACGAGAAAGAAAAGAATTCGACAATAAATTTAAAATTTGCTATAAAATTGAATCAAAGAAGCTTTGTAAGATTTGTGTTACTATCATGTTAACGGTACATCGCAGCGACGAGTAAATAAACCATGTTTTATTTTGTCAAATGTATCTAAACGAAAAGTTTTGTATTGTTTCAAGGGTAGTTTTAGGAGCAACCTAAAATTTATTCTCACAAAGTTAAAAGAAAAATAGAAATGTTACGAATTACGTTGTCAGTGGAGAATAGAAAAGAAAATGCATAGAATGAACCGACAAAAATTATAATAATAATAATAATAATAAACACCACAGGTAATACAACCCCCTTTATCCCTGAAAGCTCTGAAAGAGCCTTGTGCGGGAGAGGGCTACACATTTAGAGACAAGGGACACACATCCAATATCCGAGTATACTAGGATTAATTTCTTTCGGAAAAAATCCCAGTGCCACGACCGGGAATCGAACCCAGAACTCCTGGCTGAGAGTCAAGCGCGCTTGCCACTCATCCAAACAGTCATCCAAACAGTTATATTAGCTTACTCTTTGAGAAGTCTTACTTATTATTTATAATATTTTCAAATACTGATCTACGAGTATATTGTATTATAGCAGTGGAGATGTAAATTATGCCAATAGCTATAGGCTTGTGCCACTGCTGGCAAATCTTTTAAAGGCAGTAGAAAAATGCTTTGCAGAGCAAATAACAAATATTTTGAGAACAGTATCTTCTAAAATAAGTAATTTGGTTTTAGAAAATAACAAATGCCACCTATGCGATCCTCGATCAAATTTTAGAGGCGAACACATATGCAATATATTTTGCGGCCTATGTAAAGCATTTGAATGTATCTTAGAGGTTCTGATGAAAAAGTTAAAGAGGTATAAGTTTTACTACAACAGTACTGCATTATTCCGATTTCATTTAACCAATAGATATCAAACCATTAAAATAAATAATGAATATTCTAATAAAACAAAAATAATATACGGCGTACCCCAAGGTTCAGTATTTGGCCCCTTCTGTCTGTAGTATACGTAAACGATTTTTAAAATTCCAATGAACACTGTGCGGACATACTTCTTGCAGACGAAGCCACTGTTTCGGTTCAAAATAAGAATATTGAACAACTTGACGTAAGAGGTAGAGTTAGATGACAAACTGACCTGGCGAGTAGACAAAGACAATCAATCAAGTTAGCAAAAAAAAATATTTATCTTGAGAAACCTTGCAAGGGAAGTAGATGCAGAGGTTTTGAAAATGTACACTTTGCTTTATATCAGCCTTTAGATTCCTACGCTGTTCTAGTATGGGGAAAAGCGTCAAATTGAATTAGAATTTATGCCTTACAAAAATGAGCATTACCCATAATATAATAATAATAATAATAATAATAATAATAATAATAATAATATTTATTTTCCTTATAGACAAATGCATTTGTATAGGAATAGTCACATTACTTAAACTAACTTATGCTACTTATGGACATTTTCATAAAATTCTCCTAATGTATAAAAACACTTATCTGTCAAGTATTGATTCAGCCTCATTTTAAAAGATCTTAAATGTTTAGCTTCTTTTATCTTAGAGGGTAATTTGTTATATATATATATGGACCCATGTAATCGGGTGAATCCATTGTCAATTTATACTTGCAAAAGGAAATATATAAATTATCAACTTGTCGAGTCCCAATGTTGTGGACATCTTTAGTCAACATAAATTTTGTTTTATTTTTAAAGACATATACACACAATTCATAAATAAGTACACTTACAAGAGTTAAAATTTTAAAATCTCTAAACAATCCTCTACATGATTCTGTATTGGAAACATTAGCAATACACCTTAAAATTCGTTTTTGAACGATAAAAACCTCCGATGATAAGGTGGAGCTACCCCAAACACATATGCCATATCTTAGTCTAGATCCTACCTGTGCGTGGTATATATTTATTAATTGTTCTTGTGTCAGAATTGATTTCATATTTCTGAACAAATAGCAAACTGTATTTAATTTTGATATCAAGTTACCACAGTGAGCCTTCCAGTTTAGGCACTCATCCATTGTGATTCCTAAAAACTTATTTTGCTGTTCACATTTTAATGTGACATTATTTATTTTAATATTTAATTTGCGGCATTCCTTTTGCCTGTGGTGAAATCTTATAAGCGTTGTTTTCTCTTGGTTCATAAAAAGTGAATTATTATTGTACCAATTACACACTGTCTCTAACACATTGTTACATTCATATGTCAGTAAATCGTCCGATGTATCGGAGATCAGCAGAGATTTATCGTCCGCATACAGTACTGAAAATGCGTTTGATGTCCAGTTCTCAAGGTCGTTTGTGTATAATATATACAGTATTGGACCCAATACAGAACCTTGAGGGACACCCGCATTCACAGTTACGTACTTGGAGTTGACTTTACAGGTGGTTTTGGAATCGGTGTGAGTTAAACTTACAAATTGTTTACGATCTTTTAGAAAAGAGGATAACCAGTCAAGTGCAACTCCTCGTATGCCGTATAAATATAATTTGGCCAATAGGTTGTCCTGATCGACACAGTCGAATGCCCTACTTAGATCGCAAAAGATTCCAACTGGGCATTCTCCTTCCTCTATATGTTCTATTAATTTTTTATAGTAAGAGTACACAGCAGTACTAGTTGATTTATTGGCACGAAACCCGTGCTGATTTTCCGAAATTATATTGTGTTTCTCAACAAATTTTGAGAGCCGCGCAAGATATGAATATTCAAAAATTTTTGAAAACCAAGGAGGAATCGTGACTGGTCGATAATTCTCCATATCTTGTGGATCATATTTTTTATGAATAGGTATAACTTTACCTATTTTTAGGGTTTTCGGGAAACTTCCTGTAGTAAAGGATAGATTTACCAGATATGTAATTGGCTCTATAATGATACCGATGACTTTTTTAATTAAGAACATGGGAACCTCATCAGGACCTGAGGAATACTTGTTTTTTAATCTATTTTTTAATATAGACAGCAGTTCTTCAACATCAAAAGGTTCCAGGAAGATAGAACTTTGATTTATGCTGATATTATGATTGTTATTAATGTTGACATTCTTAGTTGTTTTATTCTGGGAGATCTTTAGAGGTGCATTTATAAAAAAATTATTTAAAGCGGAAGCCACTGCGTCGGGATTTTTACGTAAACCCCCCCCCTCCAGTACTTGTATGTTATCTTTTTTATTGATTTTATTTGACATTTCAGAAATTACTTTCCATGCAGCTTTTGACTGATTTGTAGAATTAATTATTTTATTTTGGAAGAAACATTTTTTTGTCTTCTCAACAAGTATTGTGTGTTTTCTTTATATCTGGCTTATATTATAAAGATGGCTGTGGAGAATAGTTTCATAAACTAAATGTACTTCAATTATTATAAACATATATGGATGAATTATTTTTTACGCTGGAAAGAGTTTGTATGCTCACTCTTTGAGCAGAAAATACGGCTCTAATTATGATACACAAAGATATGTTAACAGCACCTTATGTAAGATTAACAAAAGGGTGAAAAAAGAAGTTTTAGCACCCACATATAATAAATTGTTAGTAAATATAATCAGCCTACCATATCTGGCATTAAAGAAAATATAAGAGCCATCTTGCTCTAAATAAACCTTTTATTAAACAGTTTTCTAAAAACAATCTTGATTGACATTGATAAAGCGATCCGTTTTTGAGAAAAAGTAATTTTACTGATAAAGACAAAGACTGACATTCCGTCAACACATAACGTCATACCACAACCAAAATACACACATAACTACAATAACTACAATAAATGTTCGATGTGAGCACCCTGTACAAGACTACATTCTCGTAAGCGAGATAACTTGGATCGCTGAATCTGAAATAGCTTTCCAGGGTTGTTCCGAATGGCTTCACATTGGGTAATGATGCTTTGTAACATCTCTTCCCTTGTTTATACCGGTGTTTTATACACTAAATTTTAAGATGACCCCAAAAGAAAAAATCTAATGGATTTAGATCAGGAGAACAAGGAGGCCACAGTACTGGACCTCCTCGGCCAATCCATCGGTGGGGAAATTTTTGATCTAAATATTCCTAGACTGTGATGCTGCAATGAGGAGGAGCTCCATCATACATGTACGTCATGATTCTTATAGTTGCTAATGGCACATCTTCCAATAAACCATCTAGATTTTCTTGTAGAAACGTTAAGTAACTTTCCTCATTTAACCGATTTGCCGAAACAAATGGACCTATTAATTAAGTTTCCAATTAATCCTGCCCGGACGTTAATTTGGAATTGTCGTTGGTGATGAGTTTGAACAATTGCATGAGGATGTTCATCGTTCCAACTATGTAGATTGTGAGAATTTATTACACCATCCCTGCGAAATTCTGCTTCATCCGTGAACGAAACACTACCTTTCTGTTGTTTTTGTGGGAACCAATTAGCATATTGAACTCGAGCAGGGTAGTCGTCCGCATGCATTTTCTGGATGTGGAAAAGATGGAGAAGCTGTTCTTTCAAAATTCTGTGAACCACCGACTTCGAAGAGTTATATTGCGCTGAGCTTCCTAACGCTTATTGATGAGACTTCAGCAACAGCATCTAATGCAGCTTCTTCTAGTACAACTGTACGAACAGTTCTAAGACCACCTTTACCACCTCGTTTCGGTTCCACGCTCCCTAAAAATTAATAGGATTATTTTTTTTAATAGTTATTTATTCTTAAATTTTTATTATTTTGTTCTTTTATTGCTTAGATGGATATCTACCGATTTCTGGTACTCGACGGTTTACCCGTTCAAAAGTTTTCTATTTGGAATAACTTTATTAGGAAAGTGTTCCCCATAAAGCCGTCTGGCTTCTGAACCATTACAGGCGACAAGTCCGTACATAAGCTGCATATTGGCATATTCACCAGATGACAAATTTGCCATGTCAATAAACTACTATCACAGATAGAACTTACAACTTACTTATTACTTGCTACTCAAATTTGACGTTTGAATTTATTCAATTGTTTTCTCACAGGTATTGTGGTAGTTTATATTACTAGTACTCCTTAGTCCCGTATCACTAAAATCATTTTTTCTCAAAAACGGATCGCTTTATCGATGTCAAACAAGAATATTTTTTTTAGAAAATTGTTACCTTTATATTAAAAAATTATTTTGTCAATATTTAGGGGTAAAAAGCATTAGGATTGTTCCACCCATGGCTTCATAGACAAGATACGAAGAGCGCCGAATTTCTGGAATACGCAGTTAATATGTGCACAATTTTACTAAACTGGATAGAGCGGACTGGAAGTAATAGGCATAAAACCTTCTTGAATATGTAACCTTTAAAGGGTAATATCTCCGCAGGGGGACGCCCTAAGAAAAAAATCATAGGTACTTTTAGTGTTATTTTGACCCAAACTATACGTTCCCGAAGTATTGCCCCATAGAGCCGGGACACCCTGTATACAGGGTGTTTCAGTTAAAAGTCCCCAGGCCATTATCTCTAAAATTAATAAAGATATTTTATTTTTGTAAATGGCAGATGATTGATACCAAAGAAAGGTTTAAATAACGGCGATTAGAATTTTTCCTCAACAGCACACAGAGATGGCGCAGCGATGCAAAACTATTTTTTGATGGCTGGAACCTTGAAACGTAAGTCAATGTGATTAAACAATAATTTGTGAATAATTTTGATGGTATAGAGAATTTACAAAAAACAAGCCGTTTTGGAGTTACATGAGTTTCTTTCATTAATGCCAGTACACGTGAATTTTGATAAATCCCTATAATTTATTTATTATTTATTATAGAATATTGGCTACCAAACACTTTTTTTCAAGATAAGGAGAGTGATATAATACACTATCATAAAATTATGTTTACCACTTCCGGCCAAACCGGAACTAACACGATGAACCAATATCCATATGTTCCTACATATTACATTTTTTTTTTCTAATAACGCTTCTAATAAAACGGCTACCAAAACTTAAAGTAAGTAAGACAACAAAGAAAATACACACTAATTTAGAATGGTAATGAAAAATCTACTTAAGAGATATTAGTAGGCTTTGATTTAATTTTAAGTTTAACAGTTATTAAACAAAGTTTGTAGTTGGTGCATTTCAATCATAGTTTCAAACAGAAATAGCGTACTTAGAAACAATTCAAAGCAAATTAATCCAAATAAGGCAATAAAAATAAATAAATTTAAAAAATGGTTAGATACACCAATGAAGATAAGTTAAATATGATTTTAATATACGGTGAATGCAAAAGAAATTCCCGACAAGCAAAACGATTGTTTTGTTTACGATTTCCAAATAGACCTACACCCGATAAAAAAACATTTATCATGCTGTTTAAAAATTTAAGAAACTGGGGTAGTTTTAAGAAAACTATTCGTAACAGAAATAGGCCAGTTAGAAACGATGAAAATACAGCCTTGGTGTTAAATAGTGTTGTCAACAATCCTCAATGTTCTCTCCGGAAATTGGCATCGGAAACTAATCTGTCGATATCTTCGTGCCATAGAATATTAAAATCAAATAAATACCATCCATACAAATTAAAACTGATCCATCATTTAAGGCCTGGTGATGATGAACGAAGATTACATTTTCTAGCTGAATTTTCAGTTCTTTCTGAAGAATGCCCAAATTTTTTAAAAAATGTGCTCTGGAGCGATGAAAGCCGTTTTCACAACAACGGAGTTGTGAGTAAGCATAACTGCCGATACTGGTCACAAAATAATCCTAGATGGATGAGAATGACCCGAAATCAGGTAACTTTTGGAGTTAACGTGTGGTGTGGAATATTAAATTCATATATTATTGGACCATATCTATTCCATGAGACTTTAAATGGAAGAAAATATGAGATATTCTTGAGAAATGTATTGCCAGGATTATTAGAGACTATCCCTCATAATCAGGAGAATATTTGGTTTCACCAAGATGGTGCACCACCCCATAACTCAGTACTAGTCAAAGATTGTCTTAATGAAATGTACCCTCAGAGATGGAATGGTACTAATGGAGTAGTCAGATGGCCAGCACGATCACCTGACTTGACTCCATTAGATTTTTACCTTTGGAGGTATTTAAAAAGTGTAGTGTACATTGAACCCATTGAGGATATGGCCGATTTGTATAATAAAATATATGCAAGTGTTGCTGCTATAAATAGACATACGTTACAAAAAGTTTGCAATGAAGAGTTACTGAAACGGTACAATATGTGTATTCATGAAGAAGGGAGAAATTTTGAACATTTAATATAATAAGTACCTACTAATTAGAAAGAAATTAGTTTAATTTCATTTTTAATAATATTTCGATAGTTTTTAAATGTTTGTTTATAAAACTTTTGTTTACGTTCTTTACTGAAATGTTAATATAAATTTAGCCCGTTCTAAATTAGTGTGTATTTTCTTTGTTGTCTTACTTACTTTAAGTTTTGGGAGCCGTTTTATTAGAAGCGTTATTAGAAAAAAAAAATGTAATATGTAGGAACATATGGATATTGGTTCATCATGTTAGTTCCGGTTTGGCCGGAAGTGGTAAACATAATTTTATGATAGTGTATTATATCACTTTCCTTATCTTGAAAAAAAGTGTTTGGTAACCAATATTCTATAATAAATAATAAATAAATTATAGGGATTTATCAAAATTCACGTGTAGTGGCATTAATGAAAGAAACTCATGTAACTCCAAAACGGCTTGTTTTTGTAAATTCTCTATACCATCAAAATTATTCACAAATTATTGTTTAATCGCATGACTTATGTTTCAAGGTTCCAGCCATCAAAAAATAGTTTTGCATCGCAGCGCCATCTGTGTGCTGTTGAGGAAAAATTCTAATCACCGTTATTTAAACCTTTCTTTGGTATCAATCATCTGCCATTTACAAAAATAAAATATCTTTATTAGTTTTAGAGATAATGGCCTGGGGACTTTTAAGTGAAACACCCTGTATACAGTTAAAACAACACATTCGATCAGCTGATCACAAAGTGGCAGCCATATGTATTTCAGTATTCCCTGGTCTAGTAACATAAGAAACTAGTTTTAATAATGTACGTAGAATAGAAATTAATTTTGATAATTTTAGTGACTCCTCTGTGCGACGTCAGCTTCATTCTTTCTCGATCGCATTGTATAATTTCAATAAGTAAATGACGGCTTTTCCTATAGCACCAATGATTTGATTTGTTTAGTCAGTTTATTCTATGCTGAAAAGTGTCTTACAACTAAACAAAAATGTAGATACCTATTTCAGTATATAAAATATGGCTAACATACGTAAAATGTCTAAATGGTAAGTAAATATGTAGTAAACAAATTGAAAGAGAAAATGATTTTACTTTTATAATATAATTTCCGGATTCTCAGTGTCCGGCGTCGCTGCTATCGTCGATATCATTTTATTTATTTTATTTCGCACTGGAAAAAAGTACCCATATAGGATAAATTCCACTTCAAAGTGAAGTGATAAAGTTTACTTTATAATGCAAAGTATTCTAGCTCAGTGGCAAAATGTAGGTAGAAATAGAAATGTTTCTAAAGTTTATTACTTATTTTCTAAGTGCTCTCTGGCGCTGCATGCACAAAGAAAGATAAAACGAATTTTACACGACCCAATTTATAAGAAAGTAGGTATATATTATGCGCTTTTAATTCAGCCACAAGTGCTAAACTGTGCTTAGGAATTCATATTTACTGCCAAAGTGCGAAAACACTAAGTTTTATTAGTAAAAATGAAATAAAACCTAATCCTAAACCTAATTCATATTCGACGAGAGACATTTTTTATTTCTTTTAGTTTCTGTCGAGGAAAATTAAAATAATTTCATCAATGCATATTGGCGTCCACAAAATTATTATAGGATATTTAAAAGAATTAAAATAATATCTGTTAAATGATTCTTGCTGTGTGTAAGAACTGTTTGGAGAAAATACAGGATTACATGTAGGAACATGACGAAAAAAGAAAGCTTATAAATTCACCAAAAGTTTATACTAGTTCCTAGTTTGGATGAATAAGTTTACATTGGGGACACTGAAAGACACATAAACACAAGGTTTAAAGAACACATCAGTCATACAGTAAAAGGAAAACGTCATTAGATCTGTAGTTGTCGATTATTCAAAGAAAACCTGTCATGGATGAGATTATATGAGACTAAAAGATTAGTGCGCACAAGAAACTAGCGGTTGAGAAAATACATGAAAACGCACACCCAAACAATCAAATAGTTTCAATGGTGACTAACTACCGATGATATGGAGATAAATACTCCCATGATTAACCACGAGGAGTCGCCGCAACGAAGACATCCTGACGATGCATAAAAGTAGATGATCTCCGGCTTCTTTATCTAACGTCATTAAAAATAGTGTTGTTTTTGCATTATGCACTATAACCACTTTAAATAAGTAACATGGCTAGCACAGTATAGTTTTATTAGTTGACCTAAGATTCTTTCTAAATTGGTAGCTACAAATTAAATAAATATCTTGGTAAATATTAAAACTTGTCATATACATATGAAGCTTTCACATTTCAACTCCTTTGTTGCCTGCACTTTACTGGAAAAACAAAAATAACTAAAAGCACACAACACAGATACTAAACAAAATACAAAATTGAATAGCATTAGGAAATCAGTTAAAAGGATTTTTCTATTGAAGTTTGTTCTGACAGCAGAATATATTCTCTATTATAATAAATACAAAAGTGTATGGCAGGTCTTTGCTTTGCATAGGTAAATTTAGACTAGTTTTCATTTATATTTGACAGTGCATAAGGGCAATATTTCGTTTCCTCATTTTTCTGTCAGATATAATAATGGTCTCATATGTCACGAAATATTACTCAACACTATTATTAAAGTATTTGAGAGAATTTCAGTGCTTGGCGAATATTTAAAATTTGGTATGCATTTAAAACCAATAAGAGCTCTAAAAAGATCAAATCCACCACCCTAATTGATGGGGGTGGGTGTAAGAATATGCAAAAGTAATCACATTATAAGCTGATAATGGCCATCTACCGACGAGTTTTGAGTTTTCACTTTATTAATATAAAAAATATATCAAACTGGGTGATTAGGGGTTTCCTTTACTATTGAAACCAATAAAAACTCTAAAAGATCAAATCCCCACTTTAATTGGTGGGGATGGGTGTAAGAGTATTCAGAAGTAATTACATTATAATCTGACAATAGCCATTTAACGAAGAGTTTTGGCTTAAAAAAAACAACAATGCCTATATTAGATATTGTAACTTACACCGTTCTTATGGATGGTGAATGGTGAGGGAAACGAAAACGAGGGTGAATTTTGACTTTTTGCTTCTTTTTCTACGTACCTAAAGAAACTGAGCATTTTGAAAGAATTTCCTGTACTAAATAATAACATTCTGTTGCAAGTTCTAATATCAATTTCAATGCCACCTCCAAGTAAGGCTTGTTTTTTACTGTCTTCCTGATGTTTTTAGCCAATTCGGATCACAGATTCGTATTCAGTCCCCCAAACTTTGTAAAAAAGATGGTTTCCACACTTTACTACGGATGGGCCAAAAAAGCCCTTTTTTAACATTGTTCTTTGTAAAGGTATTATGCAAACCTTCCAACCTTTTATTTATTATTTATTTTCCTGTCGGATCACCACTGTGTATATATTTTTAACCAAAATCATGTTTTCTGGACAAAACCTCATTTAATTATTACCAGTAAGCTGAGACGTATTGTGCCGATCAGGGTATTTATTATTGTTCAGTAGTATGTCAAACCAATTTTTTAGAGCCACAAGATCAATGACCAGCATATTGTATAATGGTTCATTTCAGCAATTGCATATATTTAAGCAATTACAAACCGAAATTCTCTTTTTACAAGAATTTCAAACGTACAATGTTATATTATGAAACCATTCCAACGAACAAATATGAAAAGAAATTAAAAAATTTATTACGTAAAATGAAACCAAGCTATGTCCTTATACAGACATTTAGGTACTTGTGTATTATCTTAGATCTCAAATTTCTACTCGAGTACAAACAAAGACGACAATGGGAAACGTGGTGTAGGGATTCCATCACCTGCAGAATCTATGGAAGGAACAGAAAAGTATAGTATTTATATTGTCTATTTAAAGATTCAGTTTAAAGCGTTGCTACGAGGAATCTTTACAGAGCATGATGTGATTGAATAGCAGCCGAGACCGTGCTTGAAAATTACAAACGATATCCGTATACGAAATAGAAGCCCCTTATAAGCTCTTGGTTCATTCTTAATATTGCCGTTAGCATATCCATAGGTTAAATGATATTTATTTACTTCTATTGCATCATTTATGGAGTTGTTCATTAAACTAACATTAATTATTATAAATAAATAATTTACATCAGGCCATCAGTTACTATAAAATATTTACAATAATTAAAAAATGATTCTAAACATTGTCGGTTGACGATCATGACATCGCATTATCAACCATTCCTTTTCGATCTATTTCTATGAATTTCAAACTGATTTTAGATAAACTATACGAAGATATTTTAATATAGCTATCAATACTGTAATTATTAATAACATTAAAAAAACGTAATGTGTGTTGGATTTAAAATAACATCACGCCATTTGTTGTGATTTAATAGGAGCCCGGCGCAAGGCATTGTCAAATAGACCGTTGCGTTGTTAGCTTTATAGAACCTGGGATTTTCTTATGCAAGATGTGTAAAAAATTTGAGGAACCTGATAATTCCAGAAATTTTCTTTAATTGTCTCTTGATGTTCTGATGTGTTACCTGCATACAGTGAGCACGTACAGGTTGGAATAAATTCATTAAAATAGTTACAAAACAAGTGACAAAAATTCGCTCAGATCCGTAGATTTTTAAATACAGTTCTCAATCTGTTTATTTAAAAAAAGTGCTGCAAATATTTTTTAAAAGTTATGACGTCATCGCCATTTTTTAAAATGGCAACCCCCATTTTTTAAAATGTCATTTGAAAGAGCACATTTTTCTGCGTACACTACGTTAAATTCTAGGGAGTATTGCATGTGGAAATTATCGAGAAAAAAACATTTAACATTAATAGAACACATTCATTAGTTATCGTCGAACCTTTTTACAACTTACAATTTTTTTGTGTTTACGCTTTTTTTCATTTACTTAGCAACGCGGATCTGGCTCTAACACATTAGTTGGTTACGCGCCTTGTAATATTATACTTAGAAAAATATATGTTTTAAATTCTTTATGGTAACACTAAGAAGTTTTTTTAGCTAGTTTTTTTAACGCCGTGTGGGTCGAGCGCGACCCGCATAGAGACAATAGTATGATACTAAGTAAGACAATAGTCACTTACGTCGCAGAACGCTATAGTTATTTATCAGTGATAATTTAATTATAATTGTCCTTTCTTAAATTAATTTAATAATTGTTACGTTAATTGTGTGTGTCGGAGATTTGTTCCTTCTCCGTTTGGCCCCCCTTTGTCCCGCCTATTGCCTGGGCTGACATCGACGACGGAGAATCCATCAAACCTACTGTATAAGTTTGCGGCACATTCTTTTTTTTAATATGCCTAAATACAGTTCACTAAATTATATTAGCCTCACCACGCTGAAAGGGGTAGGTCCATTCATTAGTATTTACTTGTGATATCGTATTGAAAGTGCTGATAATGCAACGTTTAAGTGAGACAGAACGAATTGAAATTTTGATAATGATTGGCTATGGAGACAAGTCCCGAACACAAACTATGATTTGTGAATTATTTAATGGTTAATACCCTAATCGACCTATTACACAATCAACTCTTAGCAAAATAGAAGAGAAGTTCCGAGATTGTGGTCATGTAAGAGATAATTTCACAAAAGGTCGTCCTACAATTTCAGAAAATAAACAGTTAGATGTTTTACTGACAATGTAGGAGAATCCTCACAAACCAAGTCGCGAAGTAGCAGCAGAACAGTCAATTAGTCAGTCGACTGTTTTAAAATATTTTAAGAAGAATAAATGGAACCTATATAAAGTGAATTTAGTTCAAGAGCTTAAAGAAGATGATTTCGACCGCAGAGTACATTTTTGCGAAACCATGATGGAACGATGTAATATCAATCCACATTTCTTAAGTCGAGTACTTTTCTCTGACGAGGCCACCTTCTGTTTAAATGGCACTGTGAATAGGCAATATTGTCGATATTGGTCACGTGAAAATCCACACTGGATGGTGGAGGCCCATACTCAGTTTCCACAGAAAGTTAACGTGTGGGCTGGAATTGTTGGGACTACAATATTGGGTCTATTTTTTATTTAAGGTTCATTAGATGGCGAAAAATATTTGGAGCTGCTCCAACAAAACATAATTCCAGAACTTGTCGCACTGTATCCAAATGGTGAAAACCCTAATGTACCGGAAAACTCCATATGATTTCAACAGGATGGCGCACCGCCACATTATTCGGTAATAATGCGTAATTATTTAAACGAAATTTTCCCACGCAGATGGATTGGTAGACGCGGATCAATAGAATGGCCAGCTAGATCTCCGGACCTAACCCCATTGGATTATTTTTATGGGGTTACCTTAAATCCAAATTTTATTTTAATAGACCGAACAATATTAAGGACTTAAAAGACAGAATTACAAAATTCGAAGAATTGGACCCGAGGCAATTATTAACGTTTTGCGAGAAGTTCAGTTTCGACTTGGACATTGTCAAGAAGCAAATGGCGCGCAATTTGAACATTAATCTAATTATTTTTTGCTGTATTCTTAAATTCTTGTATTTTTGTTTTATTACATTGTTATAAGTAGTTAAGATTTTTTTCTCGATAATTTCGTCATGCAACACTCTCTAGAATTTAACGTACTGTATACAGGAAAATGTCCTCTTTCAAATGACATTTTAAAAAATGGGGGTTGCCATAAAAAATGGCGATGGCGTCATAACTTAAAAAAAAATATTTGCAGCGCTTTTTTTTAAATAAACAGATTGAGAAATGTATTTAAAAATCGATAGGTCTGAGCGAATTTTTGTCACTTGTTTTGTAACTATTTTAATGAATTTATTCCAACCTTTACGCGCTCACTGTATAATTGACTTTTATATTTATTTTACACAAAAATTACTTTTTATATACATCATGCATTTACCTTGCGGTGGTCCACATAAGCTCAAACCATGCGGATTTGGTTTTTCTGATTTAATAAACGGAATTCGTGAATCTTATAAATATCCGGTTATTACAATCCGGAGTCAAGCAGACTAGTACAAAATGCAATGTTTGACTTTGAGCGCCACATTTTAATGAAATTGGTTTAGGCAATATTCTGTTTGAAATTTTAAAGTATTTTATGGTTACAAAGGCACGTCTCAAAATGAATATTAACGAGAAATTACGATAGCTCGGGTACTTTTAATGATTCTGTCACACAAGTCAGGCGCAGAGATTTTTATTGAAATATTTTAATCTCAGTGGAAGCCAAAAGACACGTTGTACTAATAATTAATAAAATACAAAAAAAAACAATTTTTACTCAGAATCAATTGTTGAGTAATATTATATGAGACCTCACAACACTGAGTTTTATTCACTTTTTAGCAACTACCAATTACTTTAGATTTACCGCTCGTTTTATTACATTTATTATCGTATTCTTAAAAAAATACGAAGTTAATTGAAGCCGTGCGAGGTCTCAACATTTTTCAAATGCCATTTTCAATATAACTCGCAATATTGACAATGACATTTTGTACAATAAGCGACGTTTCAAATTTTTTTTAAACATCTTCAGGGCAAGGCAGAAAATTACGCGAAACGGCCATTTATAACTATTGGTGCATTAAAAAAGAACAAACAAAAGGATGAGATATGCATAGTTTTGTAACAGCCAAATGATGATTTCATACCTTCTGGGGTATCACCAGGAGTATATCCAAAGCCTATTGTGTTTTTTTATTTCCCTCGCATACCGAAGGGAAGTATCGTATTCGAGAAAAAAATCACCCTCCGAGATTTTTCCGGATTTTCACCTTTCAGATCATGTAGATTACGAATGTATGGGGTTTTCAATTCCGTCAGTCTGTCTGTTGGTGTATTAACTGAAAAACTACTTGACGGAGAGCAGTCAGTCAGTCTGTCTGTCTGTCTGTCTGTCTGTTGGTGCATTAACTAAAATCTACTTGTCGGAGAATAGTCAAATTTGGTAGGTAGCTGACGCTATTGTCAGCGAAGAAATGGTTAAACTTTCACTGGAAAATATACAGGGTGGACCGTGTGAAGGGAGTAAATAATGAAAAAATTTGTTTTGCTCAAAAAAATTCTAAACCTATTAAAAAAAATGTTATTTCTAGAATTTTTTTTAAATAGATGGAAAAAAATGTTTGCTCAAATTTAAAATTTCTTCGTTTCGTGGCATTCTAAACCTACAAATAAAAAAATATATTTAATTTTTTTTTGAAAAAATCAAACTTTCTTTTACCACTAGAATTGATGGGGAAAAAATGTTTTCGTTCTAATTTAAAATTTCCACGTTTCATTAGCCTATTCCAAAAACAATTAAAAATTAAAAAAAAAAATGCAAATTTCTGCCCACTACAAAATACAAAACAGATGACGGAAAAAAATTGTTTTTGTTCAAATTTAAAATTTCCATGTTTCATGACATTCTAAACCTATTTCAAGAAAATAATTTTACCACTATAATAGAACAGATGATGAAAATTTTTTTTACCACTAGAATATATAAAGAAAATTTTTGTTTGCTCAAATTTAAAATTTTCACTTTTCATAACATTCTAAACCTATTAAAAAAAAATGAAATTTTCTATCCGCTGCTACACTTCCACTCAACTGCGTGAATGTGAAACTGAAAATGTGACAGATGGCAATAATATTTGGCAGATGTACCTACGAGTGCACGTATCATAGTTTTATTGAAAAATGTACAGGGTGGTCATCCCAAGAAATAATTCAACCATGGTGGGTATTTGTGGAGGTATTTGCGCAAGCCTTCCATATTTGGCACCTGTTATTTAGTATTGAATTTTTGCTGTTGGATGACCACTCTATATATTTCTTCGACCAAAAGTTATCAGGTTCTTTTTGTAATAATAGTGATAACTATATTCCGAGTATTATTCTCAATGTCATTTCGTAATTATTAATTTTTTAGAGTGACTGCCATGCACAAATAAAGAAGGGAGTTCTGTCTACCGATTTTTTTATAAACAATTTAGTTTCTTGAACAACGTTTTTTTAGATAAAAAGGTGAATATCTCCGGTTCTAGAGGTCCGATCGGAGCAAACAAAAAACCAAAATCTATGTAGTTAATATTTCAGCAAATCTTGGTTTTCGGTCATTTGAGTATGTACCTAAGATACAAAATTGAATAAACTCGCAAAAATGCGGCTTTTTTTTATTTTAACGTCCAGGGACGTTGAGAGTTCCGAATGGCTTCAAACTTTCAAAAAATACACCTTTTGTTGAAAATAAGACACACTGAAATTTTGGGGCTCAAATATTGAACCCTATGAGCACAAATTAATTTGTCGTCTAAAATTTGAATTGCCCACCAATTTATGCCATTGAGTCCAAAATGGATAACTGATGAATTCGTTGACTACAAGTCATTTTTTTGCATTTATTTATAAACCAAATAACAACATATGGATTTTGAGTACAGTTTTGGAAAATTTTTATCAGAAAGGAAACAGAATTGCGATAACTTTAATTAAGTTCCATTTTGGACTTAATGGCATAAAATGGCAGGAAATTCAAATTTTAGATAATAAATTTATTTGCGTTCACAGGGTTAATAATTGGGCACCAAAATTTAAGCTGCTTTGTTTTCAACAAAAAGTATGTTTTCTGAACGTTTGAAGCCGATCGGAACTCTTAACGTCCCTGGGCGTTAAAATGAAAAATTTCGCAATCCTTGCAATCATCGGAATATTGGAAATGATAACACCATGCATAAAACATAAACTTTTTTAACTCTTTCAAATTTCTCCGGACTCGGCCTCGCTTCGTCCACGATCCTCTATATCGCTGTATTTCCACCTTAAATGAACACTGGTAACTTGACCTCCTATGATATATGCAACCCATATTACACTTGCGTATATCAGCCATTGCATACGATAGTCTCAGTCGACCGCGACACCGCTGTCTTTTGATCTTGAACAAAAACTGGTAACTCTACCCTATACACGAAAACATAAACATGACCAATGTTAAAAATGCTTCTTAGCCAGTTTATTTTTCAATGCAATTTTGTATATTATGTAAGTCACTTGAAAAGATTTTTCAAATTTTGGATATGTAGAATGGCTCTCTAGAACAGTTCAAATTATTACAATAAAAATGGAGGTCTATAACACAGCCTTATTGGATTTTATGTGCAAGAAATCTATTTCTTCGGAATATTTTTTACAATACAAAATTCTCTATTTTTGCACTTGCACTTTGTTACTAGTGTACATAGTTTACGAATTACAGCCCGCCATATTGGTTTTTATGTGAAATAACTTACTGAAACTCAATTTTCCCCAAATCCGAATGTCGTATTGAGTTTGCATGGTTCACATAAAAATACACTATGGCATTTTTTATAGAAAAATCCAAGATGGCGGACAGTTTACTGTCATTTAATATTCGATTTCGGTGTCAAAATTAATAAACAAAATCGAATGAAATTTTACGAAATGCTACTCGTTAAAAGAATTGAAGAAGGTAATGAATCATAATACTCTCCTCACAGCTTACTATGGACATTTGTACAGTCTAATGTCATATGGAACTATATTTTGGGGTAGTTCTCATATAAAAATTTCATAGTTCAAAAAAGGCACTACGAATCTTGTCCGATTTAAAAGCCAACACTTTAAAGCACTCAAATTATTAACAGCTCTATATCTTTGTTTTATTTTCAAGCATATGAACGAGTATAGAGAGAATGTCAGAGGTCACAGCTATGATACAAGACACAAAGATACTCTCTCATACCCAATTCATAATACAACAATTCTAGATAGTTGTTTGCATTATATTGAGGCAGGTGAATGCCCTGTTGGAATATTTTTTGATTTCAGCAGGGCATTTGACTGTGTCAGTCATGCAAAATTGTTAACTGTACTATATGACTATGGGATTAGAGGACAACCACTAAACTGGATTAATTCATTTTTAACCAATCGTCGACAGTATGTGAGTATACAACATGTTAGTGAAAATATGGTATGCAGAGCCAATTCTGAATGTTCGTTTTTAAGTATGGGAGTTCCACAGGGATCAATATTGGGCCCAGTGTTATTCATATTATATATTAATGAGCTCGATTGGATTTTATGCAATAATTTCTTTTCAATGTGTGCCGATGATCTTTCTACGATTATTTCAGATCCTATGCATAATATGTTAGAAAGTAAATGTAATAATGTTGTAGAAAAGGTATCTACGCTTTTCAGTCAACATCAGTTGTACTTCAATGCAGATAAAAACTCAGTTAACTATGTTTCATAATAGACAGAAAAAGTGCGAATCTATTTCATTTCAGGTCAATGAGTCGATTATAACGAGTACCCATGAGAGTATAAAATTTTTGGGTTTACATATCGACGAGTGCCTGACTTGGAAATCACATTGTGAACATCTAATTTCCAAGCTAGCATCATTTTCATTTTTATTTAACAATATTAAAACCGTGCTTACCAGGGAGCAATTAGTTAATTTATAGTATGCCCAAGTGGAGTCTGTTTCTGGGGGTACTCCACCCTATCACAGAATGTTTTCATTGCTCAAAAACGGATAATGCGTTGTATAGCTCGTGTTTCTAGTACCCACTCTTGCAAAGAGATCTTTAGAGAATATAATATATTAACTTTACCATGCTTATACATTTTCGAAATGTGTGTTTATGCTTATCGAAACAAGAATATGTTTACTGCGAATAAAAATATTCATAATGCAAATACGCGTAACAAGGAAGAGTTTCGAATACCTTATGCGAGACTTAATTTAACCTATAATTCTCCAAATTACCTGGCACCAAAATTGTTTAATAACTTAGCCTCAGAATGTAAAGTAGCTAGAAACTTACTGAATTTTAAAACAAGGTTAAAATTTTTTTGCTGTCTAAATGTTTTTACACTGTATGCGATTTTTTACCTAGTTTTTAAGGTATATGTTATACTTGACTATTCCTATACAATTGTAATGTTGTCTTTATGGAAAATAAATTATTATTATTATTATTATTATAACTTTTCACCCACCCGACTGGAAAAACTACATCTATAAATATTTTCAAAAATAGACCAAAAAATCTCTTAATACTTGCAGAATTTTACACCTTAAAGGAAGTGAATGAGACAACACTTACTTAAAAATCAAAAAATGCATTATTTTTACTAAGTTAAACTATTACCATTATTATTTGAATTCTTGGACATTTTTGGACATGTAGCAAACATACATTGTAAACTTGTTGTCACCGTTACGCGATAAAAATTCTATTCTATTCTAATTAGGTAATAAAGTTCAAATAACCCATCGACACTGAAATCTATTATTTCATAACTTTTAATGTTTTTAAAAGCGATTTCATTTTTATTAAACAATTTTGTCCATAAGTTTAAACAGTGGGCAAAATGTTAATTGGGGACATCAATACAAAATTAATCTACATCGCAGTCCGCAAGGCCCGATTGCGATTATTACAAATGATTAAAATGTGCGTATTTTGAAGTATAATCATTTCTCGCCTACATACTTTGTATAGCATTCAATATTTCCGAGCATTACAAAGAAACATCACTCTAATCGATAATCCAAGTTTAGCAATAATAACACAGTGACAGCGAAGTCTGTAGTAATCCAGACTTAGATTAATCACTTCAGAGGATGGTTAATTTGCATTTCTAGTCGATGCATTGAAAGCTCTCTTGCCCATCTTGTCACGCTTTTGACGCCTTTTTTATGCCTCGTCTGGTAATAAATTATTTTTTGTAAACAAGTAACAAATTAATGATGATATACAGTCGGAATGACGCAGGATGGAGTTTAAATTGAAACATTATTAGGTGGACTGAAATATTACATTACATTAGGATCTAAGTACTTTTTTACATTAAAAAAAACTGGATCCAATAACATCCAGCGCCACACTTAGCATGAGGCTATTCTAGATAGAATGCTAACGTTACTAATTCATCATTCGCTGTCAAGTATAGGACAAATGAATAGAGGTAGCAGTAGGGCGTTGCCGAGACTGTGAATAGCTATTTCAATGATACTTTGGTCGAATATGGCAAGATTCACTTTTAGGTGGCGTGATTCACATTAATTATGGCCAATATTTATTTATTTTTATTGTTCAATAAGTATTCGTAATCGGCAATGTCCTATTACAACTTTCAATCGTTTTATAAGTCTTTTAAAAAATACTTTATACCATTTTAAGGTAATAATTCATATTATATGGCCTAATGTATGTAAACTTTGTTTGAACTTCGATATCTTACAATATTATCATTATTCAAGCACTTTAGCAATATCTTCTATAAAATTATAATAAATGTTTAAATAAATAGTGACAGTTCCCACGCCTCGAGCGATCAAACCAAGTGACGAATTTGGATAAATTTCAATAGGAAGTATTCGGCTGTCAATTTAGATTTTCCAAACTTGAAATTACTGTGTTTACAAGAAACATAATGTATTACACCAATTTGAATAAATCAAATAGATATAATATATAACGTTCAGTAAATTGGGGATTATAATTTAATTAATTGAAATTAATGGCTTCCCAGGTAACTGATTATAAATTGTTATTTACACACAGTGTATGCATTTGGGGCACAAGTTGCTCTATAATAACTTTGCACCACACTATGTTTGGTTATGTTGTCTTCCTTACTAGAGACTAGTAGTTCTGAGAGCATGACAACAACGCTCCAAAGCTGTAACGTTAAAATTTCCTAAGTAGAAATAAAACGAATCATTTAAATTTAACTACTTTAATAGTTTACTGAAAAATACACAAAGGTAGAGCAATTGACTTCAGGGAGTAGGTAAACTTCAAAAACTTTCGTCAGAATAATAATATAAAAAAATCATTAAAAGTCCATCTAACACAACAAAATACAAAGCGAAATCGTACACAATAGAAATCCGTATACAATAAATAATTAAACTAAACTAAAGACGATCTGGCCAGAGTGGTAAAACAAAGAATTCTTACGTTAACATAAAAATGCTCAATTAAATTACATGAAAACCCACAAAAGGAAACACTACAGACTGTACGTAAAATTAATAACAAAAATGGCCCGACAATTAGTAATTTCGACATAAACTGGTTCGGTAGTTGAACACTATGTTTTTATGCCCAAAACACACGGGAGATGTCTATAAAGGGGGCGATATAGTTATGCAAACATAACGGTCACATGAAATTATTCACGCACTTTAGTCTTCTAATGGGGTAAGAGAAATCATTATCGGATGGTAACACTGGATACAATAGACAATATTACTGGCCAATCGTGGAATGAAGTAATGAAGCCATCAATAATTCTCGTTGCAAGCGGCTTCAAACAGCAACATTGACATCACGAGAGACGTACATAATAAAAAAGTCTACTTACAGTTTATTCGACGAACACATTGCCTTGCTATAGCTATGGGCAATGGCACACAATAAACACATACAGATAACATCATAACTAATTTACTGACTCTATTAGCAGTTATTAATCACTGTGTACAAATATTTACAAATGTATGGCGGCTCTAATTTTTCAGCCAACACAGCCAAAGCTCGAATTAATTACCACGTTTAATTAATTCGGGGTGTATCGGCCCGAGACCAAAACTCGACGCCCATCTTAAACAAAAAAATCTACGTGTTATAAACAAACAAGACCCCTGCACGTCCCATCTCCGCAACGCGTTAAAGGTCAAACGGTCTTTATACCTGTTAACAAGATAAAGTTTTACGATCGCACCCAAAACAATTTTATCAATACATAAATATTAAACATATTTTTATTTAATTTAATGTACTGAGTGCTAATTTAAAACATGACCGTTACAAAGCACAGCGTTAGGCTAATAAAAAGGAATACCGACAAATATCTGTGCATATTCTTAAAAGTAATGGTCATGAGTATTCTGCATTGTTGATTTTACATTACGTAGTACACTTACTAGAAACTAATGAATTATAAGGCAAAAAAACGTCAGTGCGTTAAATAAATCAGGTGGTCCGGAACATTTATTATTGTGTAATACAGAAAATAATAATAAATACATATGACGATCGTTCGTTGGCTTTATAATAACAAAATGAGATTCAATTTCATTTAATGGCCTGATAGAATGCACATAATCTGCCAAGGAATCTGGTTGCCGTCTCTTTGTTGGAAGCATTAGTTCTGTCGTTTTTATTGCTTGTGGCCTTTAATCTACTTTATCGTATTTCACGCAATCGCGCCCTACGTTGGGCGCCAATTCTATAACGTGTTTCCTTATATATAATTTAAAAAGGTTCAAGTTTTATTTGGTTCATTCTGTAAGGAATTTGCTATATTATGATTTACAATTAAAGAAACAGTGACAGAAGTGACAGTTACTTCAACTTAGAAAAAGCTAACTATTCTCAATATCTAGCACTGTCTCTTTGGGGAGCGAGGGTATGAAATGGTATTTGCTACAATAAAAAATATCGTCTTGCTGGCTGGAGAAGAGAGACCACCAAGTTACATATAATCGAAAAATTCAGTTCATACAATATTTTCCCTTTTCTTGGAAATAATTGAGATGCAAATATCACACTTTAAGTTGAGGGACTGCCTATGGGTAGTAGGGTGGCTTAAATTTATACCACCAATTTTTTCTCTCACCTCCAGATTTGTTCAAAATCCTAAAAATATTCTTCAGATTTGGGCAATATCGGTTAATATTAAAACATTAGACATTAGGCCATTTAACAGGCCATACATTTCACGCGTATTTCTGATGCGAAAAATATATCTTTTCCTAAATTTGCAACAGAATCAAGAAAATCTAGTGAAGTAAAAATCGTACTCACACCGCTTTTCAGAATTGATTTTTTTTAATCACCTATTTAACGTCGGCCTATTTCCGCTACTAAGGCCAATCACATACGCCAGGAGACGAGCTACCCCCAACTTAGAAAGTTTGCCGAACCTCTTCTCTATCGAAGAGTAGGGACCTTTTACTTGCCTAACATTTAATAGACAAGGGACCGACTGCTTTACATCCCCTTCGAAGGATGGTATATCCGCTATGTAACCCTCGCCTAAAGTTACATACCTTCTACGTATGCGCTGATATACAAGCCGTTAGAAGATGGAGCGAGAAAGCTGTTTCCCTGGAGAGGCTTACCCATCCAAGTACTAACCGCGCCCGACGTTGCTACATGTTCACCTGTTCTGAAAACCAGTATCAGAAGATGTATTAAAACTTTCAGAATTTAGACCGACTAAATCTTGATTTTTAAATCACTGTATGTACATCGTTAGAACCGACTTTATCTGTTATAAGTCTCAATTAATGATACCAAAGGTTAATAAAAAAGTGATGATTGATCATGTACTCCACGGAAACGAAATGTAATTATTTTACTGTGCAGTCGTATTCGTACGTAACATTATCAAAATAGCGTTGCGATGGCCAACAAAGTGTTCCGACCGAACAAATTTCCCCGAACAAAACGGTCATCGCTCGAGGCATATTAATAATAAAAAAAGGTAAAACAATGCTACTTCATTGTGTCCGAACCATTGTCGGAGTATTCCGTATCACATAAATGTACGCCAATTTAATGTTGCGCCCACTGCTGCCGTTTATCCATTCAAATGTCAAACACGATCATAGGTGTAATATATTATGTTTTTCGCACAATTGCGCCCGTAACTACCACTTACATTGAATTTCGATTGTACTATTGGGAAATACAGAAACTTTGCTTCCAGGCTGCAAATTAAACTACAAACTTGATTTTTAAAGTAATCTGATGTGCAGTGAATGAGTTAATTTTCAGGTTCTTATATTTACTGAAGATGATGTTGACATTGTGTTTTAACATAAACACCCAAATCATTTCTTTTTACTATTTGCAGAGCATAACAATTAAAACAATATAGAGCAAAAATCTATGAATATACAGGCACAAAAAAGTGGTCTGTTTCTAGGACTCTATTAAAAAGTATGTCTTCAAATATATATGATCAATTATTACACCTCATTAATAAATCAATATTAGAAAGTTACTTTCCGCCGTAATTCATGTATTTAAACAAGGAAATGAAAATCATATAGAAGACTATCGTCAAATAACCTTAGTATGTTTCATATAACAGAATTATGGCGTAGTCAGAAAAGTATGCTTTCTGACTGATTAGCAGTATGGTTTCCGGCCGGGAAAATCAATAGAAAATACAACCGCAAAATTATCTGAGTTTGTTTACTGTTTAACGGTAGGTATGTTGTGTCGATACTATTTTACTTTTCTAGGGCTTTTGACTTAGTACACACGAAAACACTTGTTAGAAAATTAGAAAATATTGGTATACGAGGGAAATTACTAAATTGGTTGATTGCTTACATGAGCAACAGAAAATTTATAGTGATAGTGAAATATAATGAGGCGGTATCTGGTGTCTATCTGGTATCTAAGTTAATGATAAATGAAAAAAAAAAAAAACGGTATATATGAATTTCAGTCCAAGAAAACAAATATCGGTAAATTCGTTACCGATAAAGAACTGCTCAAAATTCTTAGGTACTTATATAGACCACTCACTATCCTGGGAACCCCACGGCAATAATGTAAGCAATAAATTAAACAAAGCATACTTTGCCATATTGTAAGTAAAAGACACTCTAAGTGAGAAGGGAATTATTGATGTTTACTATTCCCTGGCTTACTTTCATTTATCACTCTACATCTGTGTTTGGCGAAGATCAAGCTAAATGAATAGAATTTTTGTAATAACAATAAAATACAAAAAGGAACTGTATGACTGACGTTTAACCTTAATTATAGAGAAAGCTGTAAGGGCATTTTTACTGCAAAGGAAACTCCAACTGCATCGTCTATTTTCATATTTAAATGTTTAATATGCATTAAGGCTAGCCTGTAGGAGTTTAAAGCACTCAGCGATCATCATGTATACAAAGCGAGACACGGTTCTTATCAATTTCACAACATAGAACAGCCAAATTTAAAGAGTCTCTCCATTATAGTTTTATACTATTGTATAATAATCTCTCTGAGGAAGTCAAAAATCCTCCTCTACCAAAATATAAGATTGAAGTAAAGAAACTACTTATAGAAAGGGCATTCTATAACATCCAAGAGTTTTTGAATTGACTAATAACAGTAACGTGCGATGGTCATCTTACGTTTCATTTTTAAATATGTATTAGAAATATTAATAATTAGCGAAAATTTTATCCTGAGCGCTTGGACCATTACCTATTTACAATATGACCATGAGCAGAATTTCAGTACCTGACATTTACGCCTCGAATATAGATGGAGCATAGCGTAAATATATAAATCGTTAAGTAGATTATATGAAATATCTATAATATCAAATAATACGCTAATTAGCCACATGTGAATGTAGAGTTAGCTGAACAAAATATAAATCTTTAATTTAATATTCTCTTATCAAAGTAGAACTACTTTAGGGGCGGGGCATGACCACCAACGGCGTAAATGGCGGAAGATTTTAACGACGCCGTGTTAAATTCTTCCTCTTTTGTTTTGAGCCCTCGAGGGAGGCAGATGTAGTTAAAATTTGTGTCATCTATAAGGGGGATATGAGGTAAGGCTACGAATAATTTTATCATTAAATACTAGCACACATTTAAACTATTGTAAGTTTTTCTGTATAATAAGAATTTTCCTGTAAACAAGTTTTTCTATAAAGAAAATTTTTTTTATAAAACAATTTTCTAAACAAATTTTATCTTCGTCCAATATTCAATACGTCTTAGGATGCAAACTTTAAGTCACTTTCGTTACGTTAAATAAATTTTAACGTCAGATTTCTGTACAAACATGTTCTTTTACGATTTCTTAACCTCGATGGTTAGATCGGTAGAATACTGAATGGTACCCAAAGTTACGGCGTGCGAAGAATTCCAACTAAACAAAGTGGAAACCCGTGATCCTAGAATCGTAAACGTTTAAATCTGTTAATATCGTGGGATGGGAGAATATTTGGCAGAAATTTCCTTCATGGGGATATAAAAACGAAAGATAAGTACTTGTTCTTCGTTATACAAAAGGGATTATTTTCACCTACCGTAGTTTTGGTTCATATAGGTCAATCTGTTATCTTTTGATAGGTAAGAATTTTATTATTACGTTGTAATGTAGTAAATCATTGTCTCTCGTCTCTCGTAGAAGTCTCGTAAAAGTCTCAAGTTTACCTAGAAGAAGTAATGGTAAAGCCGCGGGGCATTGATAGATACCTTTATTGTATGCGGTCGGTTAAATCGTTGAGACTAGTGCAATACCTAAACGAATATTTTCCTAATCTGTATGTAATGTCCTTTTTCTTGATTACACTAGTTAATCTGGCGCCCAAGCCTTAAACACGCTACCCCTTCACTCTCCGTATCTTTACTGTGCTGGTCAGATAAAACCAGTGACCTTAACCACGTCGCTCGTAGGATGGCCCACTTGTGACTAAAGCTTGGGCATAATATTTTAAACACTTTCTTATCGCCACAATATTCAGTATAATTTTTATTATTGTTATTATTTATATACACGCTTTTTCTCTCTTTATTTTATGACTTGCCACATATACAGACTGTATTATTGAGGATGGGAAATAAATATTATTATTGTCATTATTACTAGGTACTTTTGAGATAGGAATCCGCCCTTCCAAAAATTTTGAAGTATTATCCAAATCCCCTGTATAGCTATCATAAAGACAAACAGGTACAGACAGTCGGCATCGCGAGAGATTAATTATTTTAACCAGCATAAATGTAGAAAGAAGGATTGCCTTGGAGATGCAGACCACTCATCATGATAAAAAAAATAAAGTCTGAATAACGTGCGTGTGGATGACAAGGGTAATGAACACTAGTAATTACGCCTGAGGGTTCTATTTACAGTAAACTCCTGCGACAACATAAAAAAGTAATAATGTAAGTATTAAGGGTGTTGAAATAATAGAGTTGTCTGCACCGCAATATTCCATCACACTCCAAGCGTATTTTCGACCCTACAACTCAAACATCACCACTAGCTTTCTGACGCTTCTTGAGCACACACTGAGACGAGATCCAAAGCATACTCCAAATTGTTTTCTGTCGCTAATTTCAATTTAGTTACGTTTTCATGAAAAACTGTCAGAGGGCTCGTATGCCGGGTTGACACATCCGCAAATTAGATTTCAATTTACAATTCTGTTAAGAGTTTTTATAACAAGACGAAAAGATCAGTTAGGGAAACTTTCGTTACTGAATTTTCCAGAGTTACTTTTAAATATAACAAAACCTCGTCGCTGTATTTAAGCATTAATTTAACTTTCATTATTAATAAATGTCTTTTCGGCCTTTCTACAAGGAAAATGGCAAATGTTATTCCTTTTTCGAACACCAAGTACTTATTTTACAATTGTATTTGACTTATTTAAATTTGCAAAAAATAGTCCGAGAGCAGTATCAATGAATTTTAATAAAATATTTCTTAACCCTAATATGTTGATTTGAATTTACATATTTGTTCGTATGTATGTGTGTCTGTTTTTTTTTCATGAGGACTACTTTCATAAATGGTAAAAGGTTTGGATGTAGCAGCAGAGGTCGAGGGTTTTCATCATTTCACTATGGATCCAGACGCTTTTATTCTGAATACAGTTAAGCTAACCTATATGTCTGCGGTGCACAAATATTTCTGTTGTCACGTTTGTACTCAGATCCAGAGTCAGCCAGACATACATGGCGTGAAGCGCCGTGGCAATTAAAGGACTGGATGTACGGCGTCAATAAAACTTAAAATAATTAATAACTAAACTAATTCCTATCTCTAAAATAGAGGATTTACAACAGCCGATGGCAAAGTTGAACATGTAAAAGTGTATGTTTAAAATAATATGTAGAGAATGTTTAGAAGGGCAAGTGTGTTTGCCTCTCAACCAAGCAGTCATACACCAGCCACGACAAAAAGTGAATCTTTAAATTTTCCAAATATATTTAAAACA
Organism: Stenurella melanura; assembly: GCA_963583905.1. Classification (NCBI taxonomy): domain Eukaryota; kingdom Metazoa; phylum Arthropoda; class Insecta; order Coleoptera; family Cerambycidae; genus Stenurella; species Stenurella melanura. The sequence continues at coordinate 189,698,312 of OY757310.1, forward strand.
CAAACAGCTTTTATGAAAAAAGAAATCATGTTTGTTTAATTATGAAAGGACGTTGAACTTCTGCAATTTTTCAACGTTATCATTTATCACCACTTAGCTTATTATTCCAGGAAACAGTATATTACTCGGCTGAATAAATTAAATGAAATGACATAAATGAAAAACAATGGTTTATAAACATGAATATCACGAATCCCATTCAAATGGCTTAAAATTACTTGGTATTTCAATCTAGTGCAAACATAAAGTTCCTTGACAAAATGCAATTTATGAACGTCGGGAGTAAAATATTAACAAGGATTATGTGTTACGAGGCTAGCTTTAAACCTCAAATCCAATGAGATTGTTTTGACACTTTTAATATAAAAATGTGCAGCGTAATAAAAGTACACTTTGAGGTAGAACAAAGGGAAAGGTACGACGTCGGTCCTTTGAATTAAAACAATGAACATAATAATACTGACTTTTATTCCTTTACCTCTAAATTAAATTTAAAAATAAAGGTTGTTACGATATTTCACAGCCTTCGGTTACGGATGTCGCTATTGCTGACAGCCCCGACGTAAATTATGAAAATTATGGTCATGTAAAAATTATATACCTAATATTCAAAAAGCTTTTTATACACAAAGCGAAATGCTTATTGTGCGGGAAATATATCTGTAATGATAGTCAGATAAGAAAATAGATAAAAATTACTAAAATTAATATAGCGGATATCCCGGAGTATTGGGCAATACTTCAGGAGCGATCTTCCTATGTACCAAATTGCGTATAAATCTGCTAAAATTTTACGATTAAGATAGCCATATTGGGTTTGTCTTTATAAATTATCAACTTCTGACATTAGATCAGCTAACCTAAAAATAACTTACTACCAACCTTAACACATTTTCGACATTCAAATTTTATTCAGTTTCTGACAGTTCAGTCCCTTGTGCAATAGCCGTGCAGGTGGGGCTGCATCTTGAAAAAACAGTGAACTATGGTGAACATTCCATTAAATAGGTTTTATGTACAAACAATTGTAGGTCTCTCGTCCACTACGTGGATGTGGAAGTAAAAATAAAAAATACACCAGAGGCTCGCAAAAAATGTTATCTGAGATTTTCCTTTCGTAATTTCTAGTGCGAGAATTAAACATCACAAAACCACAAAAATCAGTTCTGGGGGTGCCGCGCAACCCCCCCAAAAAAACCACCCCTTCGGTGAAAAAAATCCCCATTCTACTGATAACTCGTTAACCATTGAAGATATAAGAAAATTGCTCATTATAAAAAAGAAAGCTTGACTAATCGACTAAACAAAAGTCCTCTTGTAATTTTCTTGTATATACCATGGTTTTCGAGAAAATCGATATTGACAAAAATTGCAAAATTTGTATTTTTAATACGCGCGAATATTCGTTTATTTGAAATTTTTTGAGCGCGACCTATAGAAAAAATTGAATTGCTCGAAAACCAAACAAGCTAGGAAGAAAAATCAACATGGGTTTTTAAGGGGATATAAAATACTCTCTTGTGTTGCTGTCATTTTTGAGAAAATATTCACATTTACAAAAGCAGCATGTTAAAGTTAGCAAAAAAAAAAAAATCTGCATATTCAATTCAATTTTTTGATCATATTTTTTTAATACCTACGATTTTTTAACTGTCAAATGATTAGAAACAATAGTTACATGATATATAAAAAGTCAAGAAAAAAATTTTTGAGCTAAATTTTCAAGATTTTTTATTTTTAGGAAACAATAAAAAAATGGCCAAAATAACTTCAACATGTTGGTAAATTTGTAAATATGAATATTTTAATTCCTAACTATTTCTGCATTGAAGTACTATCTTGAACTTAAAGATAATGCATTTATAACTTATATTAAAGTCAGTTATTTTTTATGGACCTGTGAATAGTTAAAAGCGCAAAAAATCAAGAGGTAGCTATATTATATTGTTATTTTTATATACTAATAGATATCAATAGCCATCAAAAATGGAAACACAAAAGAATATTTTACATCCCTTTAAAACCCATTTTAATTTTTCTTCTTAGCATGTTTGGTTTTCGAGCAATTCAATTTTTTCTATAGATCGCGCGCAAGAAATTCGAAATATACGAAAATTCGTGGGCATTAAAAATACAAATATTGCAATATTTTTCAATATCGATTTTCTCGAAAACCGTGGCATATAGAAGAAAATTACAAGAGGACGTTCTTTTAGGCAATAGTCAAGCTTTCTTTTTCTTGGTGAGCAATTTCTTATATCTACAACGTTTAATGAGTTATCAGTAAAATAAGTCTTTTTTCACCGAAGGGGTGGTTTTTTGGGGGGTTGCGCGGTACCCCCAGAACTGATTTTTGTGGTTTTGTGATGTATAATCCCCCACTAACAGTTAGTTATTGGAGGAAAATCTCAGATAACATTTTTGTTATGGAAATATTTATAATTATTGGACTAAAAGATTAATTTCTGATTCTGGTTTAAACTTAAAGTTTTAGCTAAAATATGAGATTTAAGTCCTGGAGAGGACTAGAACTTTCGGTGTGACGTTACTCTTCAAAAACACTTGACACCACTTGGCGGCGGTTTCGCCAACCACGTTAGTAACATCAGGAGATGATTAAAACTTCATCATGTTGGCATCTTCTCCCGACGATGCCAACGTTGTTGACGAAATGACTGCCGTGCGTTGGCATTAAATATTTTGTTGGACTCTACATTAGAGGCATGATATTTGAAATTATATTTAGCCCACATCTACACAATTTAAAAAAAAATCATGTATTATAGTTGTTGTTGGTTTCAAAGCATGTAAGAAGTTTTTATGACAAACAACCCTCAGGAGATGCAACGCAGGAAGGACCGCATGCCAGCGTAAAAGATTTAGTGGTAAATACATTGTCCAAACACAACCTGTAAACTTTTTAACGATTATTGCGAAGCTCTGTGAGGTCTCGATGGCCATAAGCCGGGGCCATAATTTGCAGAAACACGCAGTTGCGCAATTCAAAGAGGACTCTTAAAGCTTTGAAATTACCTCGTGCCTGTCTAATTTACTTTTAGCCGCACAAAAAGAAACATTTATTAAAGCTAAAACGTCTATAAAGGTTGAGTAGCGCCTGTTCCTTATTTTGCCCACCGACCGCGGCTTAATGAGGCGCTAAGAACAACCGAGCCGGGTAGGGAGTGACCCGAGAATGTAAAATGCATCGTTTGACCTCGGCGGAGATCATAAATTGGAAAAGGTCGTATAGAGACCACTCCAGGAACTGTCTAGGCAGCCTGCCAGCCAGAGAAAGCCCTGCCAGAGATATCTACGGCCATTTCGATTTTGAAATTAGGGGAATGTATTGTAAGTACTCTAACTGCAAATGTGCAAGTTTAACAGCCGTTGAAACTTCGACAGCGGTATCTACATGCTGGAAAAGCTACGATATATCCCAGTGGCGTCACCGGAATAAAATCAATAATCGTGTTATTGTGTGGAATGTGGCGAGCAGGCCCGTTAAACGCCAGGCACCTGTAGATGAAAAGTCGTTGACTATTTATTTACATTGTAATTTATATTTTCACTAAGTCTGAAAATTGTTTATGAAACTCTATTTGAAACAATTTTCTCCTTGGATTACATTCTCAGCAGTAATACAATTATATTAGGAGAAGATTTTATGACTCTGACGACACTACGAAGATGGACGAGACGTTTACAGTCAAATTGCACGATTCTGAAACTGAACCTCCTCTCGATCATTAAAATACTAGTTAAGTTTTATAATATATTAAACAGTTTTCGTGTACGAGCGTTAACTATCACAGAAAAGCATGAGCGTGTTTTACTAGTTGAAATAAATTTTCTCAAATCCCGGCATACAACTATTTCATATGAGAAATAATTAATGCGCGCACGTTAAACACTTCGTGTGGCAAATAAGGCTCATTTTATTTTCTCACTGTACTTTTGTTCGTTGTTAAGCTTCACGGTACAAATTCATATTAATAATTATACTCCAGGATTTCATTTAAACATGGTAAAGACCAACTGAAAAGCTGCCTTAAGGACTGGGCCTGAATTGCGAAACTGTAGTAGTGTGGTGTCGCAGACACAGAGGCAATAAGTGCACTCAGACGTGCCGTTAGTACGTAGAGTCTGAGGGTTGTGATGCAGGTTAGGAATACTGCTGTTTTTAGTCCGGCAGTTAATGCCGCAAATTCGTTATGATATGTTTTGCTTTATTCTATGGTTGTCTACAACTGTATTGATATCTAATATGTTTTTCCATTGTCATATTAGTTGAAAATTAATCCAGCAGTGCGAAAAATGTTACTTGTGCAAAAAGTGAATTTAATACTATTTTCTGTTCAAGAGACGCTTTACGCAGTTTCGTATAAAAGTTGTAGTGTTGTATACAGGGTGTCCCGAATTGCATAGACCAACCTTCACTAAGTAATACAACTTGTCAAAATAAGAAAAAAAGTTCCTATAAACATGGGTCGGGAAGTGTTTGGTTTCCGAGATACAGGGTATTCAAGTAATTCTCCTGAAAATGTTTTTTATGAATATTTTCGAAACGTCTAAAGATCAACAAATGATCATTTACATAGGAATTTACTTTTTATGCTTTTTTAAAAAAATGACAACTATGTACCAAAATCATTCAGGAGCTGGTGATACTGGGGGGGCCTATGTATAATTTAGCCCCAACTTTATTGTGTGACACTTTTAAATTAATTTATAAGCAAAACTTTAAAATTTGAAGTTTTCTACACAAAAAAGTCTCTTGCGTTTTTTCTCTAAAATTATCAGTTTTTGAGTAAATCTTATCTGAACTTTACTCGGTAATAGTTTTTTATGAATAATTTTAGCAGAACAAAAAAACAATAACAGTAAAACAAAATTTGATTACATTATATTTTATTAGACAACAATGAATTAGATTAAAGTAAGGTAAATTACAAATGACAAGAGTCGTTCAAAGTGCATTCCGCCAGCTTCAACACATTTCTGACATCTGCGCCGTACAGTGTGTAGCTTTACGAATGAAATCAAGATTAGCCCGCAAATTTTCACATTCTTCGAGAATTCTTTCTATTAACTCTTCTCTCGTGTTTACAGGGATTGCGTAGACTTTGTCCTTTAAATAGCCCCAGATAAAAAATCAACTGGAGTTAAATCCGGTGAACGGGGTGGCCAGGCTCTTGCACCTAATCGACTGATCTACCGTTCAGGATAATTATTGTTTACCTACAAACGGTTCTCAATAGCAAAATGTGCAGGAGCTTCGTCCATTTGAAACCAGCATTCATTTCTTAAATTATGAGGAATATCCTCGAGATATTGAAAAAAATGGTTATTTAAAAAATTATTAAATAATGGTCCAATTAAACGGGGGTGGAAGGATGTAGGGTCCACAAAAAGTCCCGTTTAGAACACTACATCATATATTAACGCTAAGCTCCTGTTGAAATGCTCGAGGGCGAATTATATGAGGATTCTGATGAGCCCAGATTCTTAGATTATTAAAATTAACTGATCCATTATGGTCAAAGGTAGCTTCATCAGTACAAAAAATTTTACTTCCGAAATCGGGATCTTGTTCCATGACGCTTATAAACCAATTACAATAATTGATACGCCGTTCGGGATCACCTGGTTGAAGGTTTTGGACTGGCTGCATTCAAAAAACTTTCCTGTGTTCTTTTTTCAGAATCCGAAAAACTTTGTTTTTGGAAATATGCACAGCTTGTGCACACAGCTGTTGGACCGCTCTTCTGATACTTAATTTATTATTATTGTTAAATTTGGCCAAAATCATGTTTTTAAATCACCCATTTCGCTGTTCTTCATTTCTTGGACCTTTTTTAAGTCCAACATTTCTAAATTCTGGGTGGGTTCGAATGAAAACATCTTTAGATGGTTTCCTTTTATTAAGAAATCTTCTGCGTACCGCGGCATTCGCGTTTCCATTACAATATTCATAAATAAAATGAATATCCGTGTACATTACTAAACATGACCATTTTTTACTTTTCAATAGAACACTTTTTCCAAAAGGAAATAATAAAACTACAGAACAATGAAATACAGAAAACCAAAAAACAACAATGTCATTATTGTCATTCTGGCATTGCATGCTAGATTATTTTTCATTTGTTACAAATATTACAATCACGGCACACTCCTGCATACCGGGAAAGCTGGTAATAATGGTTACTAATTGATAAAGTTCAGATAAGATTTACTCAAAAACTGACAATTTTAGAGAAAAAACACAAGAGACTTTTTTTGTAGAAAACATCAAATTTTTAAGTTCTGCTCATAGATTAATTTAAAAGTGTCACACAATAAAGTTGGGGCTTAATTATACCTAGGCCCCCCAGTTTCACCCCTTCGTAAATAGTTGTTACTTTTTCTTAAACAGCATAAAAAGTTAAATGTGTAAATTATCAATTGTTTATCTTTAGACGTTTCGAAGATATTCATAAAAAAACATTTTCAGGAGAATTACTTGAACACCCTGTATCTCGGAAAGTAATCACTTCCCGACCCATATTTATAGGAACTTTTTTCTAATTTTGAAAAGTTGTATTATTTAGTGAAGTTTAGCCTATGCAATTCGGGACACCCTGTATATGTATTGTTTAAATACAATTAAAAAACCAATTGCTTGCATAGGTCACGTGATATAACAATGACGGTTGTTTTTTAATGGAAAACCCTGTATATTTTTACATATTCTTTTAGATTCTTCTTTCCTGATTGTAATATATCAGGGTTGAAAGGTCTAGATAGGTCTACTTCTTGACATGTCGGACAAACCTGCATATACAGGGTGTCCCAGAAATGAGTTTCCGGACGGGAACCTGTGATTCCTGAGTTCATATTGGGCCCATATAACCCAATTTACCTTAGTCGAAAAATGCATCCCTGAGGCAGTACATTCTCTTAAAGTGAGACAGAGAAAACATTTTTTTTTCCAGCAAAATCCGTTATATTGAAGATAAAATTTTCAAATTTTGGTGGAAGCTGTGTCTCTATAAATAGTCTATGCGAACTTGACAACAATCAAATATCTTTTGTTTCTCATTTTTTTAAAATATTAATCAATATTTAAGTGGCCATATTTTTTTAATCACCCTGTAAAATTACGTAATACTTGAATATATTTGCAGAGCATTGATGGGGCTGCAAAAAGGTACTCTTTCAATTTTTTGTAATATTTATCAAAATACAAGGAATTATCGTTTTTTTCTCCTTTTGTAATTAACATTTATTTATAATTCTAGAATAAAATGTTGTAATAACAGAAAATTAAAGTTTATTCTGAAAAGTACGTTAATAACAAATGCTCCACATAACGTCCACTTGTTTCAGTACACAAATTATTACATTCAAAATTTTGTGTAATATCATAGAAAAATCAAGAATTATCATTTCTTCTCTGTAGGTCATAGGTGATTGTGAAACAGGAAACATGTCGCGTTTGAGAAACAAAAGATATTTAGTTGTTATCAAGCTTACATAGGGTACTTATAGAAATACAGGTCCCATGAAAGCTTGAACATTTTATCATCAATATAACGGAAATTATTGGAAACAAAAATTTCTGTCTCACTTTAAGAGCATGTACTTCCTCAGGGATGCATTTTTGGACTAAGGTAAGTTGGGTTGTACGGGCCCAATATGAACTCAGGAAGTACAGGATCCCGTCCGGGAACGCAATTCAGGGACACCCTGTATAGGTATTTTATGGTTATCGAAGGAAGCGCAATAATTACTCTTACGCAGTAGGCTGTGAGTGATGATACTATAATGACAATGTTACTGTTTATCATTGCTTATTATTACTGAATCAAAATGGGTTACACAGAAGCAGAAAAGTTTGATACATTATAAGAATAAAAATAAAATCCTGGGTTGAACAATGTATTATAAAGAAAATTCTTCAACAGCGTCAGCATTAGGTTCATCAACTATAAAAATTGTTCAAAATGGCCACCATTGTTTAAACTACAAGGCTCATACTTTTCTAAAATTATTTAAACAATTAGTAATAGAGCTATTATTATCTCTGTTTAATTCGTAAATTGTCTCCCTAATTTTATTTTTAATTATTTCAACATTCTGATTAAAATCATAATTCACTTGCCTCCAAAGGTATTAAATCGGAGCTGTTTGGTGGCCATGGAATTGGTCCACCATTACCAATCCAAAGGTAAAATTGACCATTGAAATGCTCCCTAACTTACAAAACCCTGTGTGGGGGCTCTCCGTCCTTATGAGAAAAGTGTTCCTCTAAAAGCTCTGCTACCTCTGGCATAATTGGTCACAACTTTATCTCTAAAAATTCTATTTCTACCGGATATTTTAATTTCAACTACTTTGTCGTTGATTTTTTTCTCCAGCGAGCGTCTATTTTTCCTATTGAAAACCTCTGCTGTAGAAAATGACGATTCATCTGTCCATAACACATATTTAAGAAAATTAGGGTTTGCAGCCACTCTTTGGAGCATTTACTGACAAAATTCTAACCGTCTTCGCTTGTGATCTTTAAGCTCCTGTACCGGTAATAATTTATATGGTCTATAGTTATTCTTTTTAAAGTCATCTGCATTCCCCTCCAAGCCAAAAAGCTGTCCTTACAACTTCCATGTCATAAAAATTACACTATCTATAACTGGGGTCAGTCGGGTTGGCCGACCCCAGTAAAATTTTAGAGGAATGGTATATATTAGTAGATTGCACTAACCTTGCAACATGTTGCACCACCAAACATAAAGCTTGCACCACACTTGGGGGAAAGTTATGAACGGTTTAATGTGGGGGGGGCTAACTTGACGATTTCCCCCCCCAAATCATAGGAGAAAAAAGTAAATGTAACAGTAGCTTGCACTTGCCTTGCAACACCTTGCACCAACAAACATAGGGCTTGCACCAGTTTAGGAAAGACATTATTAATGTTTAAAAGTGGGGGGGGGCTAACTCGATATTCCCCCTCCCAGTCATAGAAGAAAAAAATGAAACTAATCATAAGCTTGCACTCATCTTGCACTACCTTGCTCCACCAAATACAAAGCTTGCACTGATTTTGTAGAGCGACTATTCAATGATTAACCCTGGCCGCACCAATAGAATCGTTAATGTATTAAATTTTTTTTCGAAGGTCATTCTTTAAAAAAAGCATGAAGCGGTTGTCAATTTTCAAACTGACTGACTAGAGGGCTTGATCGGCAAGATTTTTTTACAAAAGGTAAGTAGTTAATAGAGGCGAAGCGGTTTTAAGAGAGAAGGTGAACAACAAAGATCGTTGATTAGCATAATTTTTCTCTTTATTATGTTTGCTAAACTACAAATTAACAGATAAAAACAAAAAAGTTATAACCTTTAGTAACATTACACTCTAATGATGGGTTACCATACCTAGCTATAGAAATAATAAAGAAAATCTGTTCTCATGAATAACTTCTAACGAAAAGTTATTGTAATAAAATAAAAACCATTCTAAAAATCAATGTAAAAAATATAACCCTACAATAAAAATAAATAGGCAAATTAATAGTAACAATAGTAAGTAAACATTATACAGTGGCTATAGGTAAAAATAATAATAATAATATAGAGAAGTACATAAATGTAAATGTAAAAATATTGACAAAACAAATAATACATAGATGTAAAAAACTTAAGGGAAACGACGACTATGATTGCATATTTGAAAACATCTAGTGTAAATTATGTCAAATGAGCGTATAAAACCTACATTGTATATAATATTACTTGGATTCTGACCGTTTTAGAAGAGGAACACGGTTGACTTTTCGTCATCCTATCATCGTACTCCTCCCACTTATTATTGTGCCTTAAACAAAAAGCTATGAAATGACCCAAGGAGTCCTCAGGGCCTATATAACCGATAACTCCTCTTAGGATGTAATTCGTATTTTTAATTTGTACCCGCAGTGGAATTGCTCCAAGCTGTACTGAAAAGTCCAATGTTAGTGTTTTGGTATTGACAGGTATAAGAAAAAAATGAGTGAGACTAATATCACAGCTGACATAAAGCGAACCCGGACAATGTTTACTCCTACACATTTTTCTGTAAAATTTCCTTGTGATAAATGCAGATATCGACTGTTCGATTAAGTTCATATCGTTTATTTCTATCTCCAAACAAGTTAGAAATTTTGCTTCAAAGTAATTACAATTGGTACATTCATACCTTTGTACCGCACAATTGAAGGTTACTTTATTTAATATTCTAGTTATTTGTGTAGCCACATCTAAGTGAAAAATACCTTCTGGAGATTCAGTTGTGTTAAACACATCGTTTAGTAGTACTGCTCTAAGACGGTAGGTTTTTTTAGAAATGCCACCCTTTTTCATATTTATAACTACATCTGCTACTTTAAAAATGTTTGTATTTAAATTTATCAAATTTTTAAATGTGAAACTATCGCAATAGGCACTGGCTAATATTTGCACCATCGAATCGAATCCGCAGGTATTGGATAATGTAACCGATTTTGTTTTTGATATTTTAATAGGTTTTAGATCTGCCAAATGTCCATTTCTAAGAATTCCAATAGGCATAACTCTTCTTCTGGTGTCATAATTTGCTTCAATTATTTCACTTGATGGTTCGAGGTACGAGGTCCTTGGTCTTTTCTTTGATGGTAAATTATTTTCACTGCCTAAACCTTTCCAATTTTCAAATGACAGCTGCTCACGCGCTGTTGAATTTGTACAAGTAACACACAAAGCAGCGTCTGTGTCCCATTGGGATGCACACAAACGGTGGAAATGAATTGGTTTTGAACAGATACTACAAAATCCATTTTCTTCAATATTCAACTGGCAAGATGGACAACCTATATCGGATACATGTTTATCTAAAACAAATGTACATATGAATTTGGTTAATACTGATATAATTTAATATCATGACAAATTTCATAAATTATATCGTCTACGGTCGCTGCATTCAAGAATTTGAACCTTATTTATTTAACATTGAAAACTACAATGGTCACAATCAACCGTTGCTTAAGCAGTGGAGTTTATGAACAATTTCATAACTAAGTAAATATGTGTCACGTTTTTGTCACTTACATGGTTGACTTTCTCTGTGGTAATCTATAGGGAACGTACACGTCTCGGACGTCATTTTGCCTTCCTTGAAATTAAATTGTAAAGTTTATTTAAATTTTTATTTGTTTGCACAATTTCAAGACAAAATACAACTTACTTTTTCTGTGTCCTTTGAAGCTTCATCAAATTTGTTAAAACCATTTTCCGCTAATTTTGCGGCTCCATCTATTGACAATATATGAATTTGTAGAAAACTGTCTACTCTCACTGGTAAAGAGACATTTTGGAATATTCGATTTTTAATGTTATTGAAACTACTCTCAACTGATGCCGAACTTCCCGCGATTGTCGCCAAGGGAAAATATTGTTTCATTACAGCAGTCCACAAAGGAATTGTCTTTGACAAATTTAAGAAGTCCGATACAAACATTGGCAAGCACTGTTGATTACCACGATCACCAATCTCAACGCCATTATTAACAATTAATCTGCAACTGTTAGCAATGTCCTCAACCCATTTTTTAAATAAATCGGGAGTGGTATCAGCGACATTCAGCAGGTCTGGAGTCTGACAATTCAGTGTCGTTTGTGATGAATCAAGATCTTCTATGGTGCCCGTTCCTGCTCTTCTCTTTAACCACTCCTTATACATTTCACATTGTATTGGTTCCCCAGAGATATTGCTCCTGCCTTCGGTGTCACTATAGGCTACTGTAAAAAGCGCCTTTAGGAGGCTTTCAAGATCTCTAATATTAGTGGACTGGATTATCTGCCCAAATACCTTTAAGTAAAATTGCCGTGTCAGTCGATGCTGCTTTTTTAGACTTGGAAAGTCGCTAACAATTTTAATAACATGCGCTACATCACACCTAATATAACAGTCTTCTCGAAATGGTTCTTCCAAAAATAGGGTTTCATAACAATGTGTCACGTAGTCATTCAAACTTTTAAATTGCGTAAACGCCATAACAGAAGCATACAGTAATGCTAATGACATATCTGTTACTACTTCCTTTGGTTTTTTTGCACCGCTCTTCATCCAGTTAGCCAACCAATTGTATATACTGATAGCATTTTGACTTTCAGACAGCATATTTGAAACTGAATACTGGCAATCTTGTTGGGAAGTTTTAGCTCTTACGGTAATTTCATATAAAAATATATGACGTGATTTTTCACCCGTCACTCTTTTTATTTTCTTTACCACACACCCGGTTGCATCTATTTTTATGCTAGAATATTCTCTGTTACAGTACCTATTATATACGTGTATTTGTGTATTAGTCCAATAATGCACGAAAAATGGATCTATACCGATGTGTTTTATAGCCCCTTTCATAGTCGGATTGACTTTTAATATACAAGTAGCCAATACTGGATCTTCATGAAACCTACTTCTTTTAACTTCCTCGTATTTGGCGTCACGTAATGTACGCGCACTTGGCAAATTTGCAGGTTCTGGATCTCCAGACAGCATTGTACGTGCTGCTTGCACTTTGCGATATTGACTTGGGGCTATATTTGACTCAATCAGTTGTTTAGCTATTTTACGCCGAATAGCTCCACTCAATGGTCTCTTTACAATGTTAGTATGTGCCACCTTAAAGTTTCCAGAAGCTGTAAAATTTATATATGCGTTAGAATACTTAGATGGTAGATCCTCCATCGTGCCTATCAGGGTAGATTTACATTTCTTACAGTTACCATAAAATGTACCTTTATATCTTAAACTCTCAGGATTTATTTTAGCTCTTTTGAACATATATGCGCATCGACAGTCTGACTGTGTCAAGGTCTCCCTTATCTTCTCATAAAGAATATGAGTCCATAGTTTTTGACCAAATACTTGATAAGTTCGTGTTTTCTTTTTCCTACTGCTTACTTTGGTTTCGTACTTGTCATTTCTTTTGTAATTCTCAAAATGGGGGTTCATCGCCATAAAGTCTTGATGTGTCAATATAACTCGAAATTTGAATTCATTTTTATTCACTTTACTACTAGTTTCAGTACTTTCCTCACTATCCGTATCAGTATTCTTACTTTCATTACTCGAATCAGTAGAAGGTGATGCGTCCTTCTCGATTTCAATGGCATCTGTATCTTTACTTTTTTCGTCTATATTATCATCGACATCGTAAAGAATATTATGGACGTTGAAATAATTTTTTACTGCTGCTGTATAAAGTGCCAATGGAGTGGCAATGCCATCTATTTTTTCAGTCATTTGAATCCACCATACATTATCCTTTTTGCTAACTATATTTCCCGATTTTAATAAATGTTCCTTGAACGTAAAGAAAGCATTTCTAATAACTGAAACATCCTTATCCGATTTAGGTCGTCCCATATTTTAGATCTAAAAAAATTCGAATTAATCATAATACAGTGCATAAGTGCTTGAGTAAATAAAGACACCACACAAAATGTGCCTTCTATATACAATAATAAAAAATCGCTGCAAATATTTTCTTGAATTCGTAAACGTATTTACACTGAACTTCTCTCGTCTCTATTGCCCCTTAGTACATAGATATAACATGACCCCTGACGCCTACGCATAACTCACATCATCTGAAAAAGGCCATCACTATTTATTCTAAGTAAAAAAAGCTATGTACATGCATCTACCTTTTTCACCATTTATTCGATCTGATCTTACTACGCAGCTATAGCACGACCATTACGCATCATCATCCTTTCCTACTTTCCTGTTACATTTACTTTTTTCTCCTATGATTGGGGGGGGGAAATCGTCAAGTTAGCCCCCCCCCACATTAAACCGTTCATAACTTTCCCCCAAGTGTGGTGCAAGCTTTATATTTGGTGGTGCAACATGGTGCAAGGTTAGTGCAATCTACTAATATATACCATTCCTCTAAAATTTTACTGGGGTCGGCCAACCCGACTGACCCCTATAACTGGTGCAACAAATATCCAATATGTCAATAATTCAATTATTTTAAAACATAATTAAACAGCTAATTTCAGTATAAAAAGTCTACATTTAACGAATGCAATAAAATAGTAATTAACTTTTAAATACAAATTACTGGCATTTCATTTGTCATTCCTGGAAAATTAAATTGTCCTATGTAACTATTTCAATAAATGGAATAATTTAAATTGCGCTGTATCAGTGCAGTTTTAAAAGTATTCGTGATCATGATCACTTTGATGTGTATCTCACGGACGGATTTGTATCTATATTAATTTTCTGTTTGACATGCCAGACAAAGCGATTGCATGTCCAGATAGGGTAATTGCTGGTATCCACAAGTTAATACAATAACTCGTTTGTTGGCAGAGGAAAATAGGTAGGTTATTGGAATGACACGAGATAATAGTCTAATTGAATTTTATTAGCAAATAAAGTTAATTCTAATGCTGCTAGAGTTTTATATAAGTATCCTATCTACTTCAGGTTGTCAAGAACGATAGAAGCCCGCTTGTGACTGATATTTTGTTGAAAATATGCAAAAAATGCTTCTCTCTCCATCACATCACAATGTACTAGTGTCATGTCTTAGTAAATTAAGCAAATTTGTATCAACAGTGTTTCGGAATTATTATCCCTTATCAGTACAACCAGGCTTAAGATATCTGGAATGGAATGGAACTAAAATATAAACTTGTAGGTGAATCACGAATTGTATAGATTAGCGGCAGAATGACTAACTAGCGCTTCAGTGAAGCATTTTCGAATTACTTCCTGTGGCTTTTATAATTACGTGTTTGCGTCGATTTGTTTTTTCCCGATTTTACAAAAATTCAATAATTGTTTGTTGCCGCGAATGTCATATACAGTAAGTACAAACAATTCCGTAGTGAGTAAATGTAATGTTCGAGTGAATATTATTTTTTTGTTGTGTTAAAACATTTTTTTGCGTAGGTGAGATGACATTTCATTTTTGGTAATATATTGCATATGTGACTAAACAATTAATTATTAATACTCAATGAAAATTTACCGTTGTTTAGAGTTTAACATTGACTTTTCTGTCGGGCCCCTCTTTGAGTAACAAGATGGAAAAATTGATTTCGCGAAACTAGGGCTTAATGGATGGTCCGATTTTGCATTCTCTATAAAATGTGCAAATCTTTGAGCACTTATTCGGATGCCATAAGGATCCCCCTGAGCTATAAAATTAATTAACAAAATTAGTATTTTCTCAGAATATTTTGAATTGTTAACTACACACATATCTTCTATTTCATACTTTGATCCACTTTTCCCTCGCTCCAGTTTATACAGACTTGTTAAAGGAGATTTTCATTTCGGAAAAATTGCCCCATCGATGATTTTTGTTGAAACGTGTTCAGAAAGGTGTGGAGAACAAAATATCAAAATGCCACCGCGGGAAATTATGCACCATTTCCAGCATGAACGGACGGCCGACGTAGCGCGAGTTGGAGCGTTAATTAACAAATTACTGCACATATTACATATGTTTCTTTCATAAAATTTTGTGTTCTTTCCAATGGTTTTGTTAGTTCTTTCATGCAAATTTAATGCAAAAAGTTATTCATGAAGTATCGTATTGCACCTAAATTGTTTAATAAAGAATTTTCCACACAATTTCTCGCGGTGGCATTTTGCTTTTTTGTTCTCCACATGTTTGTGAACACAATCCAAGAAAAATCATCGATTGGGGAATTTTGCCGAAGTTTGGGTCCTTTTTGTCTAATTTGACTCCCCTATGTGGGAAATGAATAAAACTTTATATTTTTAGTATTATTCGATCTATTTCCACAGTTAACCACGCAACAAACATCTCCGCATGATTTTTCCATGATATTAGCCGGAGATTATGTTACACAATAACAAACAGTAAACTGCTGATTTTCACAATGTCAATTGTAGCTGCGGCGTTCCCAACACTTCCCACTTTGGTGGCATTGAAGTAAACCCAAAGATTTGCGAGGTTTTAAAAAGCATATAATAAAATATTTATTAAAAACAAGGATTCTCCTATTCACGTACGTGTAAACGACACAGGAATTAACTTTCTACTTGGCCACTGCGAGCGCTAGCTGCCACGTACAGATAAGCTCCGCCTTTTATAGAACATAAAAGTTAGTGTCATTTGTTTGTAATAGACTTTTCGTATATATTCATATAAAACAATCTTCAGAACTTTAACTGGCAACCTGGTATCTCGGACACTCGGCACCATCTTTTCCCGACCGATGTTTATACAAGTTTCTTTTTTTAACTTGAAAAGCTCTACCACAAGTTTGGCCTGTGAAATTCGGGACACCCTGTATATTAGTTAAACTTAAATATTCTTTCATATTTACACTAATGAGGTGTTTATGGGTCACTGATTACAATGACAACTAAATCCGACAAAGTACCCCAGGTTGCAGTGATGAAAAAAGACGTGATTTTATTTAATCCCGTATGCGATCTTACAGTACGTCTTAAAAACTGAGCCTTCGGGCTTGTTAGGAGACTGAACATTCCACTGTTTATTACTTTTAGCGCATCGCTCCAGTTTGATTTCTTAGTTTTGTTTTGTTAGACTTAACAATCATGTATGTGCCTCAAAAATATTTTAATTTGCAGCGCCCTCAGCAAGACTTGGACTTATAAAAACGTAAATCTAGTGTGCATATTTAGAGCTGCAGCTTCTTATTATAAGTATTTGATCATTACTTATGGAAAAACAAGGCTTACGCGCTTTGTGCTCACGTCGCACGCGAGGTCTCTCCAATTAGTCCCGTTCATTATTGTCTACTAAATCTACTTCTCTCAGGATAATAGTATGTTAGTTAATCATAAAGGTGATTTGTCTTCTGCGCATAATACTATGAAGTAGTATATTCTACAACAAGTTCTGGATAGCCCATATTCCACACGAGCGAAAAGTTTGTTCGCGAGTGTGGGATATGCCATTCTAAACGTGTTGTAGACTATACTTACGTAACCATAGCAACCGAACCCCTAAGTGTGACTTAACGGCTTCTGATTTGTTGAAAGCCGTGCGGTATTATACCATAACAGTCAACTATTACGATGATATAGACCCTGCTCGAATCTATCGGAAAAATTTCAAAGGATTCAAAATGTCTATGCTAGATTTTTTATGAACAGCTCAGTTTACGATCATGTTATAACTCATACTCGAGAAAACGGCAAAAATTAAATGGGGGACGATTCCTACATTCTTTTTTCACTATTAAACAATGTAATAGTTTCTAAAAAACCTATAAGTATATCTATTTGACCAAGTTCTTATGAGAAGTACTATACATAGTCGAAATTTGAAATATATAAATGACTACTTATACGACACATCCAAAATTATGAAATGTATCGCCCATCCCTTACATATTTATCTATTAGATATACATCCATTAGAGATTTACATGAGCGTTGCAGTGACAACACCACTAGTGATCTACATCAAAGTTTCATCTCAGAAATTTGATAAATTCAAGCTTGGTGATAGTTCTCTTACAAACAACATCACACAAATCAGAGAGCATAATACACCATTCCGCATTAAAGGCAGATTAGAGGTGTTTTAAAATCTCATGAGCTGTGACCTTCTTATGCGCACAGACATAATCCCTCCAGTCGACTCAGTTACACTTCTTAAAATTATTATATTTATTGTTTACAATTTATCCCGAGCTCTTGTTTATATATACAACAATTCAGCCGCCAGTGTCTTCAAAAAAATGCTTATAACGCAGAATGAACTTTAGCTTTTGCGCATTTCGCGGCTCATAAGATTCTGAAACAACTCTACTATACCAAGCGCTGCCCATCTTCTGACAACAACTGCAACCAAAATTCTCTTTCATCCACTATAATTGCAATCTCACACAATTTCCTCGTTTCTTGTTGTAATTATTTTTGTCGTTTGTCTTTTTGTTGTACCTTATTAAATTTTTTAAATCATATAACGTTGATAACAATAAATTTAAATTTTGGTGGTTGAGATATACCTATAAAGTGAGTCTTTAGATGTAACCACAATTGATTTTAGTCAGATGCGTCTGATCCTAGGATGGAAAAAGGGGGCCGATTTTCAACGAAAAAACTTCCCTCTTTATTTGTGCATGGCGGTCACTCAAAAAAATTAATAATTACGAAGTGACATTGAAAATAATAATCGGAATATAGTTATCACTATTATTACAAAGAAAACCTGATAAGTTTTGGTAAAAAAAATATACAGCGTTCATCCAAAAGCAAAAGTCCAATACTAAATAACAGGTGCCAAATAAGGAAGGCTTGCGCAAATACCTTTATAAATGTCCACCATGGCTGAATTATTTCTTGGGATGACCACCCTGTACATTTATCAATAAAAGTATAATAGGTGCATATGCCAAATATTATTGCCATCTGTCACATTTTCAATTCCGCATTCACGTAGTGGAGTGGAAGTATAGTGGTGGTTAAAAAATTTCATTTTTTTTTTAATTTTTCAAAAATATTGGTAAAAAAATTTTCATTATTTTTTCTTCTGAAATATGTTTAGAATGTCATGAAACGTGGAAATTTTAAATTTGTGCAAAAAGAAATTTTTTCCATCTATTCTAGTGGTAAATGTTTTTCCAAGATGGTAAAAAAATGTTGCAATTTTTTTTTCCGAAATAGGTTTGGAATGTCATGAAACGTGGAAATTTCAATTTTGAGCAAAAACAAATTTTTCATCTATTCTATTGTAGTGATAAATAGATTAAAACTTTTTTCAAAAAAAAATTTAAATTTTTCAAAAATATCTTTAAATTTGTTTTTGTTGAAATAGGTTTAGAATGCCATGGAAACGTGGAAATTTTAAAATTGAATACAGAAAAAAATGTTTTCATCTATTTTAGTGGTAAATTTTTTTCAAAAATTGTAAAAAAATTTCTAAAATATATTTTTTTAAAATAGGTTTAGAACGCTATGAAACGTGAAAATTTTAAATTTGAAAAAATAAAAAAAAAATCCATCTATTTTAGTGGTAAAAAATTTCTCAAAAATGTTGGTAAAAAAAAAAAATTCAAAAAAATTTTTTTTGAAATAGGTTCAGAATGCCATGAAACGTGAAAATTTTAAATTTGAACAAAGCATTTTTTTTTCATCTTAGTGGTAAAACATTTTTCAAAAATGGTGAAAAAAACTTCAAATTTTTTTTTCTGAAATAGGTTTAGCGTGTCATGAAACGTGGAAATTTTAAATTTGAGGAAAAACTTTTTTTTTTTATTATTTATTCCCTTTAGACGGTCCACCCTGTATATTTTCCAGCGAAATTTTAACCATTTCTTCGCTGTAAGTAGCGGCGTCAACTACCTACCAAATTTGACTGCTCTCCGTCAAGTAGTTTTTTAGTTAATGCACCAACAGACAGACAGACTGACGGAATTGAAAACCTATATTTTCGTAATCTACGTGTTCTGAAACGTCAAAATCCGAAACAATCTCGGAAGGTGATTTTTTCTCGAATACAATACTTCCCTTCGGTATGCGAGGGAAGTAAAAAAGTATTAGAGATTATTTTAGAAAAAAACTAAAGATATTCATAATCAACCCTTTGCACAAGATTACATCGTAGTGGGTGCAAAGATTTTTGAAATAGGGGCCGTCAAGAAAAATAATTTCAACTAAAAAGTTGGAAAGATTGTTTTTTTTTTTTGGCGGTCCCTATCTCAACTTTTTAATCTGTACGTCTTATATGACTGGCTTAACATAAAATTCATGCCATACCTTCAAAAAATGTTAAAGGCCCATTTACTGTGGTTTTGTTAGGATGACTGATAAAACAGGAAGAGTGTATTTTGCAAGAGCCACGAAATAATGATAAAGATCATGAAAAAAAATTGAGCAAATTAGGTTTTTTAGCTTCCATCATGTACTAAACTATGCCAAGTTTCAGACATTTTTGTTCATTTTTATAAAAGTTGGAAATAGTCAAGTGAAATATGCAAAAAAATTATGTATTTCCCATTTAACATTTCAATCGCTTGGTGGCACGGTTAAGGTAGCCATTTCCTAGAAAGAGACATCCGAGAGGGAAATATTTATAATTTTTGACCATAACTTTTTTTACTAGTACGTGTCCCACATCGTCGAAATAACGGCCACCATAGTCAGTATATACTGTACGTTTAACTATTCGTGGCAAATTTATTTATATTTGTACTGTAAAGAATATTATTATTGTTATTTTATAGCAATTTCATAAAATCTCTATACTCCTCAGGTGCTGTACTATATTATAAATTTCATTTTCCATCGCACATAATTCTGCTCTTGGTCATAGGCGCAATTAAGAAAGGATGATGCCTCGGGGTTCGAAATAATTCAGATGGCCCTCTGTGCCGACTAAGTCTTATCTTCTCTTCAAAGACGTGACTAATGTAGGTATAGAAACCAACTTTCTAAATGAGCCCATTATATTATCACCACGAATTAATAAACCCACTTTTCAAATATATGAATGTACAGGATATTTTTAAAATACATCCAAATATTCAGAATAGCGGGTTTCACTAAGATCCGGTTTGAAATCCTGGCAGGAGGGAGGGGCTCCCAGTAGTGTCGTCCAGGTAAAAATATATTATTATAATTTCGGAATGATGTCACTCATTAGTTTAATTAGTATGCTCAGAACGAAATCAATAGCATATATAAAGGAATAGTAGGTACTGAATGTCTGAAAATAGTATGCTAATTATCCAAAACAATATTTTTCAGTTAATGGTGCATTAAAGTTATTAAGTTATTTAAGTAATTGATCCTGCATGTTCTATTTTATCCATCATGTCACTTAGTATATTTGCACTTTTATCTCATTATCCTTTCTGAAACGAACTGAATATTACATGAACATGGAGCAGAATTAAAATACTTGCACGAATTAGTTTAAAATTCGTTTTTACGGCAAATATAGCAGAACACGACATTGTGAAATTCTTCGCAGGCACTTCCTCGTTAACTTCTTATCTATTCGCAATGTCTTTTGCACATTTGCCAATCCTAGCGAGAAGAATAACAATAAGAGAGCAGATAGATGCATGGGCCGTTTTAATATGCACGTCAAGTTTCGTCCGCGTTTGGAATCGCTGAGAGCCCTGAAAGTAGCGGCAAAGACAGGGGACGACGGGTGGTTCCGGTTTTCAGATTAAAAACATTTGTGTCTGTATTATCGTCTCAAGAGCTCCGTAACTTCGCTAATTGTTTCTTTTAACTAGTATGAACAATGTGACGCTCGAAAACTTGTTAGAAACAGTTAAGCAAATACTCATGGCATTGATAGTTAGGAAGAATTGTTTATATTATCTTTGCATAGGAAATAGTCCATTTAAAGCTAAAAGATAGAAGGTTTGCTATTCAGAGAATTAGTGGAGATATATCTTTCTCGGACCTATGGTGTAAAACTTGACATTTCTTTATATACTATCGTTGATATACATAGAAAACACATTCAAATGTCGGAAATAAATTCTATCGGTTAAGGGAGGCATCGTCTCATCCGAACTGTTAAAATAATCATCATTTATGGAAGCCTCGTCATCCCTCGATGAATCTTGACGATTGTTTATTTCAGGTTGATCCAAGTCGCTGGGTAGAAGTTCAAATTCTGAATCATGCAATGCATACTCAAACTCAGAATTATGTGTTCAATAATGCTGGTTGTCCTCTATATCTTGCTAGCTGCAGTTTCAGGCTTCGTGACTTTCATCGGTACACAGACTAGGTATAAGTACCACAAACTAGCTAAATCGGTTCTCTCATGCAAATTGAACAATTGTATGCACACAATTTGCAAGAAGCGCCATCTATGGCAATTTATTGCAACCAACAAATGTCAAAAACGAAATAGTCAAAATGCGTAATACTTAGACATACTTATAGCCAAGAAAAATAATTTTTGAAGAATAACCTTCAGTAATTATAAATGTATAAACATTTTTATAAAGAAAATGCACAAGAAGAGTGTTGTAACCTTCGCCTACAAACACAAAAATACTACACAGTTTACTGACGAAGTTTCGGGAGATAAAAAAAAATGTAGAAATTATTTTCAACTATGAAGAGTATACTGTAGAATGGGTAGGAGTTATATAGACAATTCAATAATTTGCCAAAGAATATGTTTCCATTAGTTTTATTTTTAATATCACAAACCGTGGGCGGACACCCGTGATCTTGGCTTAAAAAT
Source organism: Stenurella melanura (assembly GCA_963583905.1). Lineage (NCBI taxonomy): Eukaryota > Metazoa > Arthropoda > Insecta > Coleoptera > Cerambycidae > Stenurella > Stenurella melanura. The sequence goes on from OY757310.1 coordinate 189,720,556, forward strand.
AGAGGACGAGTCAAAAGTGCCCGTAGCTCGGATCTTGGCAATTCCCTAATAGCCCAGTCCCCAGGCGGTTATTAGCTTAATATGAAATAATTCTTGTGTGAAATTTTGCACAGAAGTGGGTCTTTGCTGGTAGAAAAGCATTAAAGAAAGTTCTGTAAGGAGCCATAGAACATAAATGGCGTCAAACCTTTTTTTAAAATCGCAAAATATTTTTAAATATGTAGAAGGGAAGCCTGAAGCGACTCGGAGAAGCACCTCAAAGTTTCAATTCTATACAGATTTTCATCGGAAGTTTTGGAGATGCTCATTGTATGTCTCGACCGCTACAAAAATTGTCACTGTAATCAATTGAAAGAATTGATATTTACAATTTATGTTACTGCATTTCCTATAGAATGTTGTGCTCTTTCATTTTCACCTTTACAACAGTTTTTATATTTTTCATATTTTAAAATTTATTTCCAAAGAAAACGTTTTTGAAGTTTGACACCACATTGCTTTATATTCCGTCTACGGCGACCCTGAGAACTTTTTAAAATAGTTTTCAGTTAATAATACTAAAAAAAATCAAAATTTCTCAAAAGAATTATTTATTCCTCAAACATTGGAAAAGCGTCACATTTCTTAACTCAATTCATGATATTAAAGTTTGACATTTTAGACGGTTGTGCGTTGCCATTAGTAGAGGAGGTAACATTACTTTTTCTGACGCTAGATGACAGTACAACATATCCATAGCAACGTGTATTTTGTTTAATACGCCAGCCATGCGATATTAAGACAATCCATTTTTAGTGGTGAAATTCGAGATTTTTATCTTTACTTTTGTATAGCTAATCAACGTTTGAAGAAAAACAGCATGTTTCATTGGGAGTAAAAGCCACTTCACACCTCTCCTCAACAATTTTAAGTCTCATCAAAATGGCGACTCAAAATAATCGTGGTATCTTTTAAGTACATCAAAAATGCAAAAATGCAAAAATGCAACTTTACAGAAAATCCCAGCTGCTGCTTTTCTCAAGATATCAATAAAAAACCTGTGTTTGCCAATTATGTGCATATACTCATATATTTATCGATAATATTTGTGTTTAAATATGTACTTACACTTCGTATACGTATGTCTAGACATGTATACAGGGTGTAATTAGTTTCATGTCATTAAAAAACTGGTGGTAGGGAACGACAAGACAAACAAAAAAACCTTATATAACATGGGGTCTAAAGCCCATAGTTTTGGGGAAAAAAAATAAACAAAAATTTCGCAAATTTTCAATAAAATCTTTTGAGAACTGATGGAATATTGAAGTAGGTTTAGATCGTCGTGCGTGTCTTTGCCTGTGATACTCAATATTTGTGTAGATCCCTATAAAATGTCCGCGGTCTTTAGCGATGCGGTAAAGATGAAAGACGTCGACGTTTTCTGAGTGTTTAGTAGATCTGATCTGAAGAAAACTATACTCTGACTCTCCCTTGTGCCACATTGTTGTTATTGTGGGTGTTTCGTTATGTACACACGTCCAACCAGCCGTTCGTTGTTTTTGTTATTTCTGAATTTCGGGTCACTGTGTATTTATAGTTAAGATTTATTTTATTGACTTAACGTTCAAGTCGTTAAATTCTTGATTACTTACAGACACAGCTCACTTGTTCGTTCTTTTTGTAATCCATTTTGGATTTAGGACCAAGTTTTTCTTTTATTTTTCCTTATTTACAACGTTACTTGAAAGTTTAGTGTTTAGAGTTAAACGGAGTGCTTGATTCGACGTACCGAACTATGTATTGATGCAGATGCAGAGATTTCGAATAATTTAGGTAGGTGAAAAGCTTTTAACCAAGGACACTCACTCATTTATGTTACAAATGTTAATAAATCACATTTAAATTTTCTAAATTATAAACATTAATCCAATATTTTGTTCCAAATTAAAGAATACACATGTAAAGAAATGCACTGTTTAAACTTCTATGGCCATTATTTGCTTGCAGTTGTGCAGGAAAAGATAACGAATTATTTGCCTCTTTATAATTGCCTCAGTTCGGTTAAGGCGGTCCATCGAAGGCGGTCGATGACCGCAGACCGCCGCGTGTCGGCGAGGATTTTGCACTTTTTTATGACAATTTAAAAGTTGTATAATTGGGAACTATAAGTCCATTGACCAAGAAAAGCAGTAGTTCTCAATTATTTTCTACCTTAATGTTAAAAATGTTGACCTAAGTCGGTATTTTTCAAAGTGCCTCTAGTGGGAAAAGTCATAAAAGTTTTTTGTTTGTCTAGTCGGTCCCCATTAGCAGTTTTTTTAATGACATGAAACTGATTACACCCTGTATATACATGTAGTGATATATGTATATTAGGTTATTTCCACAAAACTCTCCTTCCCAGGACGTGATTCGTAATTTTGCTTTCAACAATGTTAATAACAACTTTGATTTTCAGATTGAAATTGCGGTAATCTGCATATGATGATAACGAGAATCGATGTAAAATTTTTCGCAGATTAACTTTCCGTTTTTATGGAGTTTCTCGAAATTTGCCGTATTGTAGAGCTCTGAAATGGGCATACTCGTCACAAGAGTATCACTTTTACTCCTAATAAAGCTATATAGTAATATTACCCAGCTTTTGCAGCTATTTTTCCCTGGGATCTGGACTATAATTGATATGCAGGACATATGTATCATCAAAGTCAACTTTAGGACAGAATTATATTTGTTTTTAAAACAATTTAGAAATCAGTCGCCGGCTATTACTAAAGAAAATAATTTTTGTGGTCATTTTGTACTCCACTATTTCTACATCTGAAAAACTGTTACGATCCTTGAAATAAGTCAGCATCAAAGAAGCCTGACAATAAATAAAAACGTAACAAAAGGACTACGGGGATGTATTTTATTCAGCCTATCCCCACGCACGTCTGCCGTAAAATACTCTTTAAGTGTCGTAGATATTTTATCTTTTGCTCATTCATCCGATACGTGCGATTACAGAAGTCAATAAGTCTGGTGGGCCATTTTTAAATGGTTCCGGTTTCCAATTTATAAGAATCTTCGCGTTGTAACTACTTGGAATGGAAATTTACAGTAAATTAATTTTCAAAACAATTTCGTGCTTCTCGATGTACTGAAATTAATTTTATGAGTGTCTGACTTGCATATGGTGTCCGAATGCGATAAATAACTGTTCTGCTCATAATTCAATTGTCACAACTTCATCTGAGCAGTTATGTATTTCAAATTGTTTAGCGAGTTGAATGGAACGAACGATGTATCTGATTTTCGTTTGGAGAATAAAAGACATGAATCACATTCATTTGGTGTGATTCTAACAATTGCTTCCTCGTTTATATGCATTTACCTCTGATTTAACAACTGGCTTTTAGAAAAGAGACCGTTAAATCAGTGATTTTCTGCAACAAGAGAGACATTTTAATTAACACACTTCTCAAAAAGAAAAAATAATGGTCGTCAATTTACGAAATACATAAAAAAATTCGTTAAAATCTATTTTTATTAAATGTCAGAAATTATACTTCTTAGAGCTGAGGAAATCTTTCAAAAACATGGTGGTAGAGAGTGCAAAGGGTAGTTTAAAAATATTTTGAAATATACAGGGTGATCCATTTAGGTGTAACTCGAGGGTCAAACCGCGAGAGAAATCTGATATAGAAAAAATCCAAGAAAATCAAGAAGTTAGTTCTCATAGATAGTTATTTTCTCTGCCGTTTGCAAAATTCTATAAAGAATATGTTTCAATACAATTATTAGCAAACAAATAATAATTCACTTTTAAAAGGATATCTGATAAACTAAATTTTTGGAGTGGTTAATCTCTTGACGTTAGGTCAAACATTTTTTTTGTAACGGAACGCTCAGTATATTGTAAAAAGAAATTAGATACCTTATTAATATTGTCAAATAATATTCCAAATTATAGAGATATATACAGTGCAATAAAAAAAGATTATGAAAATCTATTAGAACAAGCAAGAAAAAACAGTTACGATGAGAAAATAAAAAAATCAGATAATAAAATTAAAACTATGTGGAGCATTCATAATGAAATTGTTGGTAAAAATACGAGGAATAATGTCGAATTAAAGGGGAACCCAGCAAACGTAGCGAATGATTACAATAGTTTTCTCATAAAAGTAATACCTGAGTTACTGAAAGGCGTTAATAATGTACCATTTAATTGTAACATCCAATTAAATAATCAATCAATATTTGTCAAACCCGTATCAGAGAACGAAATAATTATTTTAACTAATAGATTAAAAAATAAACATACAAGTGGTGATGATAATATTCCTACAAATATTATTAAATGTTGCATACAGCTTATAAGCCAACCAATATGTTATATAATGAATAATTCATTTAAATATGGTATCTTTCCCGATCAGCTAAAACTCGCATTAATTAAACCCCTCTATGAAAAGGGCGACCCAGAAATGTTTGAAAATCATAGGCCGATCAGTGTATTGCCATCTTTCTCTAAACTCATTGAGATGGCAATATGCGATCGTCTTATGAACTTCATGATATCATGTGGATTATTAACCAACAATCAACATGGGTACATTAAAGGACGGTCTATAGAAACAGCAATTTTTCAGTTTACTGAAAATATTTTAAAAGCGTTTGAAGCAAGTCATCTGTCATTAGGAATATTTCTTGACCTATCAAAAGCATATGATTGCTTAAATCATACATACCTTCTTGAAAAATTATAAAAATATAGAATACGGGGAACAGCAATAAAATGGTTCAAATCGGACACAAAAGACAATCATTATTAACAATGGAAAAGAAATAAAATCTGTCATTAAAGAAAAAAATATAGGCATTCCACATGGCAGTATCACAGGACCGATTTTATTTATCATTTACATGAACGATCTAGGTAATCTCATATTTAATGAAAAAAATAGTTCGATTACAAATTATGCGGATGATACGAATTTATTAGTTACAGGAGAAAATTATCCTGAGATAATAAACTTAAGTAATACCTTAATGCTGAAAGCAAAAGAATGGTTCACAAAAAAATGGATTTTTATTAAATTTTGAAAAAACGAACATTATCCTATTCAGAACACTACAAACAAAAATAGAAACACCTAAAACTGTAAATATTTTAATTGACATATTAAACATTCAAGAAAACGCAAAATTTTTATAAGTGTATATTAATGAGCATTTACACTGGTCAACACATATAAAATATTTAGGCAAAAAACTGAATGCTATTTGTTACAGTATTCGGATTATCTGTAAATATTTAAAACAGAAATCATTACGAATTATATACTTTGCGAATTTTGAATCTAACGCGTGATTTGGAATCATCTTCTGGGGAAGTAATAATATCCAAGAAATATTCCTAATACAAAAGAGACTTGTAAGATTAATGCACAGCTTAGCTTTTAATGAGACCTGTAGGGGGTTTAAAAAAAACAGAATTTTAACTATTATTGGAGTATATGTGTATGATGAATGTTTAATGTTTGTTTTTAAAAATAAAGATAATTTCACAACTTATAATATTTCTCATGCCTATGAAACACGGTGTACTGATATAAACTACCCAGTACATCGGCTAACAATAACGGAAAAGAATCCACATTATATGTGTATAAGGCTATTTAACAAATTACCAGAGAAAAAAATTGAAAGAATAAATAAATTTAAAAAAGAAATTAAAAATATGTTGATAAATTTAGAGCCCTATAATTTGGAAGATTATTTTGAAAGCAAAGTTATGGTTAGCGAACTTTTGTTTTGACGATATTTCATTTTTGATATGTACCTTTGATTGGAACGTGTAATATCCTCTCTGAAATAAATACGTATTATTATTATTATTATTATTATATTGTTACATAATTTGAATTCCTATTTCAAAGCCGATTTAAACAATATGCCATTGGACTAGGGTGGATAAAGAAGCGAACTACTGCAAATTAGAAGAGTTCCCAAGGCTCGGTTCTAGGGTCCATACTTTTTGTTGTCCACACTAATGATCTGCCATAAAGCATAAATAATTTGAACACTACAGCTGTTATGTATGCAGACGACACCATGCCATGTTACTAAAGGTTAACCTTTTGAAATCGCTTTCTACAATATGGTATCATGGATCTATCTGTCATAGGTGCTAAAGTATCTGGGGTGGCACAATTCGAAATGTATTTAAAAAATTATAATCAATTCTATTTTCGACAAAACCTCTTCAGATTTACCAAATTCTAGGAAATTGATTACACCCTCAACTTTATTGCATATCTTTTTAACGCAGAACCCACCCCTTTTGTTTAATAACAATGTACCTCGATTTAATTAACTGATTTCATTATACCAATTTTTAGTAGAATCGGATATTATGACAATAAACTGTCCGTCATCTTGGAAACGCCATCTTGAATTTTTCTATAAAAAATGATACATAGAAAATTTCAAGTCAACACGACATCTGAAAGTGAAAGAGAATTGAAATGCAAGATTTTTTTTTAATACAAAATTACAAATTTACTGGTCACGCTAATAGAAGTTTGCTAAAAGCAAGCGACGTTTAACTTAGTGAATATTTTTACGTTTAACCCACTCTATAAGTAGCCAAACAATGAATTACAATTAATTACTTATGATACGAATATTTTGTATAAAAAAGTGATATAAATGAATTTACACATTACTTTCAGAAAGTTAATTCTAATTGGCAATCGCGTAGCATTTGCTTCATTTGGCAACGAAACACATAATTAGGTTTTATGGGATTTAAAGAGTGACTATTTTCTCAGTGAATCGAGTCGGTTCGTACATAATTTGCGTGAAACCCAACGCATCAAAGAAAGCTGATAAAAAGGTTTTTCATTTGCATTAAATAACATGGACGTCGCCTAGAGCTATGGCATAAGCACATGCGTATTACGTGGTTGTATAGATATTAGTAAATGACAATTCAATTGTATTTAACTGTTTTATTCTTTCTGAATGAATATTGAAATTATAATGTTATTTCGAATAGTCTACGTATGATCCCGAAGATTTTAGATGAGGAGGCAAAACGTGTGAAATTTTTTAAACAGTTTGAGATTGTCGTATAAGGAATCTTATTCATTAAGACATGGGAGTTTTAATTCCTAACTTTGAAATGAATTAAATGCTAGTTTATTTAAAATTTATGGTACTTATATGATCTGCATTCCATTAAATTTGACGGAGTGTGTATATAAGATAATTATTAATTTAAAATGTTATTTTTATCTATGCATCTACTACAACGTAAACATATAAAAAATACTTTAAAGAAGATCGAAAAATTTCATCTGTCAGTTTCGAACCGTTCCGTTGACACGTGCCTTCATGTTTAGCAGTTAATGCGCATGTTACAGTAACTAATGCAAACAAATTTAGTATGCTTTAAACTTTCAAGAAAACTGCGTGTATTGCTGTTCGATAAAGTATTAAAGTACTAGACTTAAATCGCTTAGATATGCTCGGTACTCACTTGGATAGCAAACTGACATGGGATTTACATATTGATCATGTCTGTAGTCAGTTGAATAAAGCCTATTTCGCTATTTTGCAATTAAAAAGTACATTAGATGAATCTGGCCTTATGAACACTTACTATGCATTAGCATATACCCATATATCCTACAACACAATGTGTTGGGGAAGTGCAAAAAATAGAGACCGAGTCTTTATGTGCCAAAAGAGAATCATAAGATTAATATATAATATGGGTTATAACGAGAGCTGCAGAATAGTATATAAAAACAAAAAAATTCTAACGGCACCATGTATCTTTATCTTTAAATGTCTCTGCTATATTAAAAAAAACATGGACCTTTTTGCCAAAAGAAATCAGTATCATCTATATGATACAAGGCATGGTGATTTGTTGAGCATACCAAATCACTCGACAACAACTTTTAAACGATCTCCACATTATATCTGTATGATATTGTATAATAACTTACCACATGAAATTAGAATAATCACAAGATATAATTGTTACAAAAAAGCAGTAAAAACCTTGTTAATACATGGTGGATATTACAGTATTAATGAATTTTTGACCAGATAGATAAGTAATTAGTGTTGTGTTTTTTTTTATTTATTTGTATTATGTCATTCTATACAGATATCTAGTCATGCACTGTGTTATCTAAATTTTATTTATTTATTTATTTTTTCTTTTATCAAAGTAATTGTGTTGTGTTTTTTACTTACGTGTTATATACATTATTTCATTTATATTTATATTGTAGTAATTATTCTTTAATTTTTATTATTCTACAAAATTGACTTACCATATTTACATTTTTGTATCTTAGTGGTGAATAAAGTATTATTATTATTATTATTATTATTATTATTATTATTATTATTATACTGTATCTGTCGGATTTTTTGTAACGTACTCTTAGTACTATTTAGTATTAATCAACTTTTGGTAATCCTAACGTGGTTGGAAAAATGTACGTTGACTGTGTAGTGTTGAAGGTTTTTGTATTCATGGAAACTACTTACTTAAAGGGAACTGCAGTACGTATTATAAATTACGGCTATTAGTAGTGGAGAGCGACTGCAACTCTGTTAAATTACTTAACATTTGTGCGAGACCTGAATCAAAAAATTTCGTTAATCATTATGACCATTTGACAATGTTTGCGGTATAGGGGCGGACCATCAAAGCATGATGTACGGGTAACAGCAGAGAGCACACCCGGGCCCCAGGCCGCTCGTTGATTTACACCGCTGGATTTGGCATGGTGCCAGCGATATTTCGCACCCGCTAAAAGCTGTGGGCTTCAGCAGTCATACGAACTTATATTCAGTGCCGAGACATGTTCATGTCGATATCTTAACTGGCATATATACCAGGCCAAGGACTCTCAAATGCTCGCCGGATTTTCAAGATAAATGTGAAATCTTATGTGCATTTTATTTATATTTCCAGTGTCTATTTGTTTAAAGCGTAAGAAATATTGTTATGTTTGTATCTCGTATAAATGTGTTCTCTACCATTAGATGCAATATCTGTAAACGCGTATTAGATATTTATCGTTTGCCACAAATAATATTTTTAAACAAGTAGGTGTGTAGCAAAATACAGTCATATTGAGATACTAAGCGTATATGATATAAATTGAATTAAACAAATTTAAATGAAACAAAGCCAGTTCATAAATAATAAAGTGTACATTAAAGCTAGAAAGTAAATGGCAATGAGTAGTTGCAATTGGGCGTGGCTAACTGCGAATACTGATCTCATTAGCACCTTGCTCGAATACGGTTCAATATAATTTTAGAAGGTGCTAGTGAGATCAAGTACACAATTAGAACTTTTAATCCCGGAATTTCGGGTTCCACATTTGTTATAAGAGTAGTAGTCCAGTCAGTAAAGACAGAAAAAGGGAAAAACCTCTGACTCCGTTTAGGAAAGATCGATTTTCATGAAATAAACGGCATTCGATTCGTAATTGATAGTATTGTAAACTATACATGGCCCGATGGTCTATTTTTGATTTTAAGCAACAAACTAGCAACGAATCAGCAACAAAAACGAATAAATGAGACAAAAATGTTGAATTCCACTTAGAAATGGCTTTTATAAAATATAATCTAATTCTAGACATCGTTATAATACATACGTGTACGAAATTTCAAATGAATATCTCAACTTTATTTTATCTACCCCTTTAATGGGGTAGGGGTGGTGGGGGGTTGAAAAATATTATAAAAAAATCTGAGGCCTTAACTTCTAGTACATACACCGAATTTCAAGTTTCTGTACTCTTACAAGCTTGCTTTACTTATTTCCCCCTATTTACCCCTATTTAACCCCCAACCCTTCACCGGATTTCCTCAAAAAACAATCCAGTTCCAGATCTCGTTATAATATATACGTGTACAAAATTTCAGGTCAATATCTTAAACCGTTCCGGAGAAAGCGTGCGGACAAAAAAAAGTTACAGACAGACAGACCGACAGACAGACCGACAGACACAGAAAATTTTTTTCGCTCAAATTTAAAATCTCGACGTTTCATGACATTCTAAACCTATTTCACGAATAAAAATTTTTGAACATTTTTTTGCGATTACTATACTTCCAATCCACTACGTGGATGTGGAAGTAATAATTATTACAATAATAGCACTATGCAGAAACAAATAATTTGCATTTGTAATTGCTTCAAAACTGTAGAGAACAAACCAATTACATGGTCCGAACATTTCACCGAAAGAACGCGATTGGTTTTTTAACGATAACTTCCTTAATTTTTACTTCCACATCCACGTAGTGGATTGGAAGTATAGTAATCGTAAAAAAATGTTCAAATTTTGTTTCTTATAATATGTTTAGAATGTCATGAAACGTCGAGATTTTAAATTTGAGCGAAAAAAAATTTCTGTCTGTCTGTCTGTAGGCCTGTCTGTCCCTGTCGGTCTGTCTGTAACTTTTTTTTGTCTGCACGCTTTCTCCGGAACGGTTTAATATATTGACTTGAAACTTTGTATACGCATATATTATAACGAGATCTGGAACTGGATTGATTTTGAAGATATCCGGTGAAGGGTTGGGGGGTAAATAGGGGTAAATATGGGGAAATATGTAAAGCAAGCTGGTAAGAGTACAGAAACTTGAAATTTGATGTATGTACCACAAGCCAAGGCCTCAGATTTTTTTGTAATACATTTCAACCCCCACCACCCCCACTTCATTATTAAAGGGGTTGATAAAATAAAATTGAGATATTCATTTGAAATTTGGTACACGTATGTATTATAGCGGCATCTGGAACTGGATTATATTTTGAGATGATTCCGTTGAAGGGTTGGGGATTAAATAGGGGTAAATAGAGGAATATAAGTAAAACAAGTTGGTAAGAGTACAGAAACTTGAAATTTGGTGTATATACTAGAAGCCAAGGTCTCAGATTATTTATAATATGTTTCAACCCCCACAAACCCTAATGCATTATTAAAGGGGTTGATAACATAAAATTGAAATATTCACTTGAAATTTGGTATTATAATATAATATTACATTATAAAAAACTATAATTCTATGAGCTAAATATTATAAAAACTAAATTTTACATAAATTATACGTAAAGAATATGAATAATTTTCTTGTACAATTTTATGAACACAAATTGAAAATATTTCACATCGTTATTAATTTTAACTACAAGTGAAATTTTCTTAAGTGGCACAGTACGCCGACATTTTATTAATTCGTCCATGACTCCTTCCTACATTCGACCATTCTTGGTCACTGTGCAGAGGCTTAAACCTCAATCAGTGAACGGATTATGTTGCGTATTATTTTTTTGTCGTAATCTCGAAGCTTTGAAAAGTATTATTCGAAACTAGTCGGCTGAAGAGACTTTATTTTACTTCTCTGTTTCTCAAACAATTCCACTTTAATAGAGTGGAGTTTCCGCTCAGTATTGATTAATGGATATTAGATTTCTAGGCCGCCAATATCTGCTGTGAAACCAAATGTAATCGCTCATCGGTATTGATAACATTTTATGCGTTATAACTCATTACAAGTACATGCCATACAAAAACTCTTCGTTGTGGAGTAATAGAGCTAAGAATCTAAGTGAAAAAGTGTTTGGAGAAGCGTATTCTTTTCTTGAAGTATCAAGTACACATTTAAAGAATTATGACTATAAATCTATTGAAATCGGAAAATGAAATATCTAGAGTGGTTTTTAGGGAATGCTTATTAAGCAGAGTTCAAAATTACGTCCCGCTTCTTGTAAGCACGATAACTTAAGAACCCAAAGTTCGATAATACTGAAATTCTGACAGTAAATTAGTGTTAGCTGGAGAAAGAAGTGTGGTATTTCTTAACAAAATCGATCAGTACATAAGACACTTATTAATCATCTAAATCTTAAAGAACTCCTCTTCATTTTTGTGTGTTGCAACTAAATGGAAATCTTGTGAAAAGTCTCTTTATTTATACATTTTACTAATATATATTTCATAATCCAATCATCGAAATATGACTTAGTTAGACACATATTATAGATATTACCGCCTATGAAAGTAACGAATGATGGGTCTTGACTTCTGAGTCCTCAGCAATGGTTCAGTGGATGGTACCTTCTAGTAAATATGTGCAGCAAACTGAACAAATCTCTTCAAAACCAAATTAAGACAATCATTAACATATATATGGAATATCTTCTCTAGCACACGATATCTCAGACTTCAACGAACACAAAACAATATACTACGCCTCCTCTTCACGTCTATCCACCATACAGAGTGTAATTAGTTTCATGCCATTAAAAAAACTGGTGGTAGGGAACGACAAGACAAACAAAAAAACCTTGTATAACATGGGGTCTAAAGCTCATAGTTTTGGAGAAAAAAAAACACAAAAATTTCGCAAATTTTCAATAATATTTTTTGAGAACTGCTGGAATATTGAGGTAGGTTTAGATCCAGATCTGATCTGAAGAAAACTATACTCTAACTCTCCCTTGTGCAATATTTTAGTTACTGTCCGTGTTTCGTTATGTACACACGTCCAACCCGCCGTTCGTTGTTTTTGTTATTTTTGAATTTCACGTCATTGTGTATTTATAGTTAAGATTTATTTTATTGGCTTACCGTTCAAGTTATCAAATTCTTGATTACGTACGGACACAACTTACTTGTTTGTTCTTTTTGTATTCCTTTTTGGCTTTTGTACCAAGTTTTTATTTTATTTTTCTTTATTGACAACGTTAGTTGATAGTTTAGTGTTTAGTGTTGAACGAAGTGCGTATGTACTTAATTCGACGTACCGAACTGTGTATTGATACAGATGCAGAGATTTTGAATCATTTAGGTAGGTAGTAAGCTTTTAACCCAGGACACTCATTTATGCTACAAATGTTAATAAACCACATTTAAATTTTCTAAATTACAAACAATCCAATATTTTGTTCCTAATTAAAAAACACGCATGTAAAGAAATGCTCTGTTTAAACCTCCATGGCCATTATTTGATTGCAATTGTGCACGAAGAGAGAACGAATTATTTACCTCTTTATACTTGCCTCAGTTCAGTTGAGACGGTACATCAAAGGCGGTCGATGATCCTTTGACACCGCATGTGCCGGCCAGCACTTTTTTATGACAATTTAAAAGTTGTATAATTGGGAAGTACAAGTCCATCGACCAAGAAAAGCAGTGGTTCTCAATAGTTGTCTACCATAATATTAAATATGTTAACCTAGATCAGTGCCCCTAGAGGGAAAAGTCATAAAGGTTTTTTGTTTGTCTAGTCGGTCCCCATTACCAGTTTTTTTAATGACATGAAACTGATTACACCCTGTATAACAGATTTACATGGGTGCAAATGATACAGAAACTTTTACTGAGCTATAAAGATTTCTCATCCAAAATATAGGTCTTTTGAAATCGACACGTGACACTACAACTACAGATATAGACATAGACTTATACATGAACGATTAACACTAGTATTTAATTAGATGCTGACGTAGCCGTTGTAGACGTTAGTCTACAGTGTCGTTATTATCGTCCTATCCATAAACCCTTGTTACCTCATGAAGATAAAACCAAATCTAAAATACGATTTGAATTTTGTATAGCATATCAGAGTTAAATTTTAAAAGAGTAGGGTTATATATCGTGTGTGTAGCGGCGGGCTAGGTATGTACATTCATACAGTACGAGAGATATGACAACCCAGCAACAACAAACTCGCTTGATGCGACACCCAGCCACAGAAGTATTCCAGCTGCAGTTATTCATTGCCAACTGGCACACGCGATGTTAAAATACTTACTCCCTATATCTAGCCCGTCATTACACGCACGGTAGATTTACTTTATGTTTTGAAGTTTGAAGAATAGTAAATCTGAATCTATCCACAAGCCACAGTTTTCTCTATGCAGCTAAGATAGGTTATTGACGACTTCAAAAGGTGGATTTAACAGTCCACTCTTATATTTAAGTTCAAACAGCATTACATATGATTTGTTGGTATTTGGCCCAAGGATGTGAGCTGTTCGTATGTAGACTAAAGTATCTAAATCATTACGTATTCTGTCCGTAGTCAATAGAATTTCGCCCGAAGTAAAGAAAAAATAAGCTTTCATGTCACCTTCATAATTAGGTACAGTACAATTCTCAATGATTTTACAAACAAAAATAAATATCGGGATCACCAATGGCCCCAGTATGCATCCCTGCGGCCACCTAAATAATTATTTCGAAACTCTGACGTTTTGTTACCATTTAACAAAAGTTTTGTAATTAACTTCTAATTAAAGGAACAAATTCGATTGAAAAAGTACTATTTAATTTAATATAAAAAATATCGGAATTCATAGTGTCGAACACTACGTTGCAATCATTTACGGATTTACTTGATTTATTTTAAATCCCGTCCTTAAAAATTTGACATGCCATGTTCAATTTTTAAGGTCAAAAAATATATTCACCAGAATTTTCGAAAACACTGGTTACGTAATGATTTTTGTCCGTAATCCACATCTTTGGCTTCTTTAAATAGATATTCCCATTCAATGTACGTCATAATTTTGCAGGTATTTATCATTCAAATAAAAGCTATTCATACAATTTTGTATGCAAAAATACTCAAGGTAATTAGTTCACGGTTGGTTTCATTAGTTAAGAATATACCGAAGGAAATTCATTGTTTTATCGCTATTGTTTTGTCTATATTGTGTTATAATTTTAGCTGTGTTTTGTTAATGTTCATGAAGATAAATATGAATGAATAAATCATGGTAGGAAGTGTGTATAACAAGCTATTGGGAAATTAAATTATTCGACATAAAATAGAGAGAAGCGGCGTAGTTAAAGAATATGTCGGACATTATTTATTAATATATAATTTAAAAAAATTAAACAGGTAAATAATTTTCTTATAAAGAACTGAATAAAGTCAAAATTGGTTCTCTTTTAATATCGAATCCAACCGTATATCACTAAAGTTTCCGTTGATAGACAATTTTCAAATAAAAAAATTTTCTACCGCGTAGATTTCGAGTAAATCGAGATTTTTATTGCCAAAATGCTGCTTTTACAATAAAGACCGCAAATTACTCGAAATCTACGCGGCAGAAAATTTTTTAAATTGAAAACTCAGCACACAAAATTACTTAAGGAATGATAGGTTTAGTTCTTGGAGCAGAACATTTTCTTATTTTGTAGACCAGTGTTATCAACTTTTACATGTTGGTGAAATTTGACAGCTCATCGACACCTGTCATTAAGTCGAAATTTATTTTTGACTTCAGATTCGTGGTCAGCGACCCAAAAAACAAATAAAAAATAATTTATAAAAATGTTTCAAAAAATCTCCTATATAAGAGTTTATGGGGGTTATATGGGGTGTAGAGAAAAATTGACGGGGCAGAAAAATTTTTTTTTGCCAAATTTGGTTTCAGCGCACCAAAATACTTACTAATGATGGGTTTGATTGCAAAGTCAGGATACTTTTTTTTAGACCTGTGTATTCATCAAAATTATATACGTGATCTATACCTTTATTCAAATTAGACGGAAATTTAGCTGCTTTTCCAAAAATTTGTTCATAGGCTGTGTACTTGGTTTCACTATGAAACTGTTAGAGTTGTAAGCAAAACACCAGTATGGCACCCACGAGCTCCAACCGTTGGTATGCTTTGTCTCCTAAGTTTTTATATAAATTTTCCAGAGAACATAGAGTCTTATGATGATACACTGTGAAATGCAGCTTCGTAATTTTCTAAAGTTCACATGTCTCTTTAAAAACTGTAGATAAAAAGTAGAAAAATTGAAGAAAACCTTAGTTAGATAGTTGTTTTCTATTGAAAACCGATAGATCTAGAAATGGTCTTGGGGCCGTATTGTCAAATTGCGATGACAGATCTGTTGCATTTGGTAGTCGATCTCTTAATAAAGCTAAGAAAAATTACAGCGTCAGAGAATTAGAACGGCCAGTACACTAAGCAGTGAAGCAGTGAAACATTTCAGGCCCTATTTATACGGAAGAAAGTTTGTAATATTAACTGATTAAAGGAAGAACCCGATTGTCTTTCAACGAAATCGATCGGTAAATACAAAAGTTATTAATTATTTATATTAATAAAAACAACAATTTTTGTTTTATAATTGAAAACAGAGGGGTAAACCGCTAAAAAAAATTGTACACCACAATTCCTTTCAGTTTAAAAATTCCCCCAGTTCCTCATAAATTCTTGCAATTTCTCTATAAATTCCCGCAATTCTTTGAAATTTCCTCAATTCCTTGAAATTCCTGCAATTCCTTGTAAATTCGTGCAATTCACTGTAAATTAGAAGCTTACAATTACCGCCAAAAAAATTGGGAACGTGTACGTAATAGAACACTACATAACTTGTCATAGTTTGGTACTGCAAATATCATGTTCAGAAAAGTTTGTCGAACAACACAACTTCACGACCGACGAGAAACTTTTTAAGCAAATTCTCACACCAATTAAACAAATTACACTCTGTTTAGAATAAGTATGGGGTTGTACCCCCACAAAGAACTTTTTATCCTACTGAAGCACTATTGTGATACATTAAAGTAATATCGTCACATATTCCGAAACAAACAAATTCTGAGAAATTATTTAGCGGTGTTTTTAGCTTCGTACAGACAGTTCGAGTGAATATAAATCTTAGTATGAGACTGCATATATTTGACAAGACTTCCTTGTAGATATGTTTTAGGGTAAGCCATTAAAATTAAGGATTGACAGTTCTAATTCCAGTAGAATTGAACAGTGCAAATTCTAGTGCCAATAATTAATTTAGAAAATTATTTAAAAAATAAAAGTGGTATATTTAATTATATAGGTACATATATACATACATGTATATTAAAATAAAAAACAAAATTGTGTTTTAATAAAATAATAAAAGATAGCATAATTGCAAAATGAAACACTGTTTTTGTTATAAAAAGGAATAACTTCTTTAGATTGATATTGTTGCGTATTTCCACCACTTAGGAAACACCCTGTATAAATCCGTGGGTTCTAAATAATTTTAACAAGTGGTAAACCACTAACACTTTATTTAATAATTTACTGATTACACAAATAATTCTAAACTTTTACAAATGTTGATAACCTCACTTTCGCTATTAAATTTCACTTTAGCAAAACTTCTCCTTCAGCGCCGGTAATCGCGCCTTATATACTTTGAAATTGCCTTTAGATCCATCCAGAAACAATCAAGAATCTTCTCTACAGTCTAGAAAACTCTATCTCTTTCTACAAGTTTCCACTCACTATTAGGGATAGGCGTATCAATCTCCACTTTCAAGGGGGTGTAATTCATAACAACATTTAGAGGAATGTTTAGAAAATACCAACGAATGACTTTTTTTGCATTTCTTGGATTCATATTTCTTCTCAATATTCATCTTATCGATTCTCTTTAGTTGGAATGGTCCACTACCTATCAATGTAATAGGGCCATGAAAAATAAATAGTTTTTCCACCCAAGAAATATCTTCTTTTTTAGGCTATAAATAGTCACCTAACTGTTCAGATAAAAATTTTATTTTAAATTTGTTATATAATATACCATATTTCTTCATAATAGACAGCATAGTACTCTTCCAGAATAACATTAAATTCTTCTCTCGTGTCCTGGTCCATGTCAGACTCGATATCAGATGTAGGGGAGAAGCTTTCTGTATCCATTGAGTCATCAAATTTCATTTCAGCCTCTAATCTTTCTTCATCCTCGTTACTTCCTTCCCAGATTTCTTCTGAGTTTTCCTCTGTTTCTGTTTCAACAGGTTTACTCCTTGTTGTATTTTTCTCCATATTTTTTTACGTTTAAGTTTAGAAAGAGGTTTATTATCAGATTTAGGTTGAAAAACCTTCTCAGACGATCAGTACTTACTTTCCCTTGTGACTGATCCAACAGCCAGCAGAAGGATCACTTTTCAACAATCCGAAATTCATCTTTAGAAACTTCGATTTTAACATATGGACACTTCTCCGAAAATTATTTTTCGTGATCTTTTATTTTGTGGCAAAAATCTTTTAAATGCAACCCGTTTTTGGCATGTCTTTGTGTGCTAGTACTTGCATTTTCGTATAGTAGGTCATGATCCTCCTGATTATGAATTCCGACTATAAATGACTTATCTGTATGCATTTTATTATTTCACCCGCAGGCGCAAACCGTTGCAATACCCCTTAATTCCTCGTAATACCCACACAATTCTTAGCAATTCCTCGGCAATTCCCGAAATTCCTCGCAATTCCCGAAATTCCTCGCATTTCCTTGGCAATTTCCGAAATTTCTCTACAATTCCCGCAATTCCTGAGGTTTGTACACCAAAATCCCAGCGGTTTACCCCTCGTTGAAAACTAACAATTTAAAAAAGAAACGAGCAGAGTATCCCAAAGAATTTGCAACAATTATATAAAAAGGTAAGTGAATTAGCGTAGAGTATAATATTTACTCCTGTTTTTTACTACTTCGTTTTATATTAACGAGTGTTTACCCAATTAAATAAAAAAATTAAAAATGTGTATTTCCAAAAAACTGAGAAGAGTATCCTATAGAAAGTGCAACAATTATATGAAAAATGCAATAAATTGGTGAAGAGTATAATCTTTACTCTAGTTTTATATATATTTAAATGATTTTACAGTAAATCATTATTGCACGTAAGTACCCTATTGCCAATGGCTCATGCCTGAATATGACTATTTTCAATTGGAATGGTATTATAAAAGAGCACCAAACTACTAACTCTCCGTCTATGTTTTGTTTTCAGTGTAATACGTTGTTTTGCATATGTTCTAGCAAGTTAAACTAATTGGCGTCCTAGTTAAAGCTCACGTTTAATGCTCTCAAGAGAGATCAATCAATTTTATAAATGGAAACCGGGAATACACCCGAAGTGATAAAGCGGAGACATTTATAACGAGGTCCTAATTGAAATATCTGTACACAATAAAGAGGTTATGTACAGTTTGACCGTTGACAAGGGTTTGGTATACACTAAAGCCGGGCTAGTATTACTATATACGAGAGACATTATTTGTTCCGTGTTCTACGGCTCCTTTACTGTCGTGTGGTCTTTGAAGGATGTCCCAGTGGAATTTCAAATTGACGAACCATATTTAATTTCAATGTACACCTACAGAGCTAAATCTAGGACTTAAAGAGACAGCTAAGCTTGCACTCGAGATAAGTTGAGCTTCATAGAATATAAACCTACCGAGATATTTCTCTTGTAAAACCATTTCACCTAAACTGAATATTTAGTTTCATGGCAATGTTATCAGTAGGAAATTTCAAAGAACTATATTCTTATCATAATTGAATACAATATGAATTGTAAACCCGACATCTACACTTCTTAGTTCAATATCCAAGCGTGAACCTCTCTCTCTCATTACTATTACCAATAATTTTTTTGTCCTGAAATGTTGCTTCATGATTTTCTATTTTTCCATCTAAAGTATAAAATCACCCCGAAACAACATGGTGTCATGAAGGGAAGATCTACAGCTACTAATTTATTCTGTATAACACAATATATAGTAGCATCATTTTGGCCTATCATAAAATATGCTGTGTTTCTTTAAATCTTACCTTGAAGGTAGAAAACAATTTGTACAATGTTGCGGTCAACAATCTACTGAGATATCTGTAACTTCTCGGGTACCACAAGGATCCATACTAGGACCATTATTATTTAATATATATATTAACGATATTACAAATGATATGGAAGCAAATTGTTTACGCGGATGAAATGAAAATATATACTATCATAAAGTCTCCTGATGACTGTAATAAGCATTAAATAAAGCTAGCATTAAATAAAGTTAACACCTGGTGTACATCGAACAATCTACCTCTAAATCCCTCTAAATGTAACGTTGTCCTTTTCTCTGAAACACGATGTCTTAAAATATGACCATGTCATTGAGGACGTCTCTCTCTGCACATACTCAACACTGCCCGCGATCTTGGCTAAGTACCATACAATTATTATATTATACTCTCGTCAGACCTCGAGTTGAATATGCCTTCATCATCTGGTGTCCCCACTACAATGTAGATGTGTAAAACACATAGAGAGTCCAGAGGAATGTGTTAACAATCTTACCTACAAGGGAGGTAATTTATATCCAACAGTCGGATTTCCACATAAAGATCTACTTTCAAGACACTTATTTGCATCTCTTGAAAATCGCCGCATTATTACCCAAATAGTCTTCATGCATAAATTAATAAGAAGTGACATTAACAGTGAGTATATTCTTAGCCAGTTAAACCGCTGCATTTCTCACAAATATTTACGGCAACCTCTCACCTTCAATCTCCCAACACCTTGTATTAATGTTATGAAATTTTCACCGCTTCACTAAATATGCAGCAATTATAACTCAGTTCAAAACAAGATTAATTTGTTCAACGGCAGTGTAGCCTCAACAAAAAACCTGATAGTCCAATGATTATAAAGATTTCCATAACAAAAAATGTTATCTGAGATTTTCCTTCAGTAACTGTTAGTGAAGAGATTATACATCACAGAACCACAAAAATCAGTTCTGGAGGTACTGCGCAACCCCCCCAAAAAATCCCCCCTTCGGTGAAAAAAGCCTTATTTTATTGATAACTTGTTGACCGTTGAAGATATAAAAAAATTGCTCATTATAAAAAAAAGCCTGACTAAGTGCCTAAAAAAAGTCTTCTTGTAATTTTCTTGTATATGCCATAATTTTCGAGAAAATCGATATTGACAAAAATTGCAAAATTTTTATTTTTAATGCGCACGAATTTTGGTTTCATTGAAATTTTTTGCGACCGGCCTATAGACAAAATTGAATTGCTCGAAAACCAAACATACTAGGAAGAAAAATCAAAATTGGTTTTTAAAGGGGATATAAAATACTATTTTGTGTTTCCATTTTTGATGGCTATTGATATTTATTAGTATATAAACATAACAATATAATATAGTTGCCTCTTGATTTGTTGCACTTTTAACTATTCACAGGCCCATAAAAAATAACTGACTTTAATATAAGTTATAAATGCATTATCTTTTAGTTCAAGGTAGTACTTCAATGCAGAAGAAGTTAGGAATAAAAATATCCACATTTACAAATTTATCAGCATGTTGAAGCTAGCCAAATTTTGGCCAATTTTTTATTGTTTCCTAAAAATAAAAAAAAGACTCAAACATCTTGAAAATTTAGCCCAACATTTTTTTTTTGAGTTTATATATCATATAACTGTTGCTTCTAATCATATAATAGTTAAAAAAATGTATTAAAAAATATCATCAAAAAATTGAATATGCAGCCTTTTTTGGATTTTTTTTTGGCTAACTTTAACATGCTGCTAAATTTGTAAATGTGAATATTTTTATTCCTAACTTTTCTGTATTGAAGTACTACCTTGTACCTTTAGTACAAGGTAATACAAGAGATAATGCATTTATAACTTATGTTGTAGTCAGTTATTTTTTATGGGCCTATGAATAGTTAGATGCACAAAAAATCAAGACATAACTATATTAATTGTTATTTTTATAGACTAATAGATATCAATAGCCATCAAAAATGGCAACACAAGAGAGTATTTTATATCCCCTTTAAAATCAATTTTGATTTTTCTTCCTAGCTTGTTTGGTTTTCGAGCAATTCAATTTTTTCTATAGGCCGAGCGTAAAAAACTGATTTTTGTGGTTTTGCAATATTTAATACTTGCACTGTTATGGAAAGAAAATCTCAGATAACATGTTATTGCGAGCTTCTGGTGTATTTTTTACTTTACCGTCTGGACTAATAATGTTTGTGTCGATGATTACAGCTCCTGACTTTTTGGTACTTTTTCCTAAGTGTACATTCATACTATATATAGAATTCATAGCAGTCATGTATTCATGTATTCTTATTCATATACTTATTGTATTCATAGCGCATTCATATTCATTGCAATATTATCATAATTTATAATATTGTAGATCGGTATTGACCCCATTCAGTAATTGGTATTATACTGTGGAATGTTAAATAAACAAAATAAATAAGTAAATTAATTAACATCAAACTAGCTGAAATGGTAAATACGCGGAATAATTCTTAGTATAGTATTTCTATTGTTAATTTAAAAATTCAGTCAAAAGCGTTGGACTTTAAGAAAAAGTTTCCAGGGACAAGAGTTGTTTATATTCTTACAAGGAACACAGAATATTTTCAGAATTTTTTGAGCAATTTTTTTTCCTCAAAATAACTGTTTTTTTCGTCCAAAAAATTTTGGAATAATTCTGACGTGGTCCTTGTGAAAAAATGAACAACTCTTATCCCTAAAATTTTTTTCCTAAAGTCCATCGTTTCACGGCAAAACATGTTTGGAACACCGAAAACTCAATTTTTCGAAGCTCATTACCAGCGAAAGATGAGTGCTGAGAAAAAAAAATGTTGGAACAAAAGACGTGGACAATTTAATTTTCTACCAAAAAAGTGGAAGAAATATTTTTGTGAGACTTACGATTCTCAAGATATCGCGAAAGAACTGTTTACACCCCCTTTTTCAAGATGGCGGCAAAATGGGCGGGGGATTTCAACCCCGAAAATCGAGTTTTATACTCACACCGACCCCCTCTACACATCAAAAAAAAAAGAAAAGTTGTCCTGTCGAAAATGCAAGGTCAATGTAACATTTCAATGAACTATAACCATAAACTCAATTTTACTTGACCTGCACTAGTCTGCAATTCCTTATAAAACGGGCATCATAGAAATATGAAGGAAGGGTTAAGTAAGGTAAAATTCTGAGAAATATTTAGTTTATTTATTTATTTGTTTATTTATTGCATACACTGTTCAACAGGTAAGATACCCAATTACAGAACAGGAACAAAGCATTAATTACATAATATACAACAACATAGAAAGAAAGTAAAATGAAGAAAAAATTTACTTAAATGTACGAACTATGAATAACTAATGATAAGAAGAGGGAGAAAAAAATAACATGGGAAATGTTTAAATATAAAAACTATATATACATATATACACATATGTGATTCAAAGTAAATTAAGAAAAACAAAGACACTCACTGGTTATTTAATTTAGAACATATTGTTTTATGTCACTGAGGCTGCAATTAAAAATATCGAAGTCGCTACATAATTTGTTAGAAGTACTGCAAATCGTATATAAAGGTGAATTATTTAGTACGTTGGTACGCGGCGTAGGTAAATAGAAAACTTGGTGATTACGAGAAGTTAATCTGGGAACGTGAAAATTAAGTTTACTAATTATTTCGGGTGCGTCAAAATCATTGTGTAGTAATTTAAACAAAAATACTTGAGAAAAGTACGTACGCCCATCCTCAAGAGTAGTCATAGAATATCTTTCAAGCAAGTTACTTTGCGGAAAACCAATGACTGGATAGGTACCGTCGGATTTGAATCACAGTAATTTAAGAAATCTACGTTGAACTGCGTCCAAGTTATTCTTGTGAATATCATAACTGGAACTCCAAATTAGCGATGCGTATTCAAGTTTCGATCTGACGAAGGATTGATAAAGAATTTTCAGAGTATCAGTATTAGTGAACTCTCGACTAGTACGAACGATGAATCCAAGGGCTTTGGAGGCTTCAGACACAATGGTATCGATATGATCAGTGAAGGATAATTTACTATCAAAAGTTACGCCGAGGTCGCGAAATGTTATAGGTCTTTGAAGTATGACATTATCTAACCTGTAATCAAAAATAAAAGGTGATGTTTTTAAAGAAAAGGACATTACGTTACATTTACTAGGATTCATGAATAATTTATTTACAATACACCAGATGTTTATTTTGTCAAGAGAAGTTTGAAGTTGAAAACAGTCATCGATTTCATCAATTACTGTGAAAATTTTTAGATCGTCGCGCGTCGGCATATAAAAGGTGAGGCAAATTAATTTCGTTCACTATGTCGTTAACAAATATGTTAAAAAACAAGGGCCCCAGAATAGATCCCTGGGGAACTCCAAATGTGGCAGCAAATCCGATCGATTTGAACCCATTTAATGCAACGTACTGACTCCTATTCATTAAATAAGATTTAAACCAAAGGAGCAAAGAATATGAGAAGCCGATTTTTTCTAATTTATTAAATAACAACTGGTGATCAAGTCTATCAAACGCTTTGGAGAAATCGGTATATATGACATCTACCTGCCCACGTTCATCTAAGGATTCAGAAATATATTGAGTTACACAGAATAAATTTGTTGTTGTTGAACGCCCTTTCATAAATTCATGTTGATTAATAGAGATTTTGGTGTTAATTGAATGATATATTCTATCATGAAGTAATATTTCTAAGACTTTACAGAAGTTACAAATTACAGAGATTGGTCTAAAGTTCTCAATATCTTGTTTGTTTCCCTTTTTGAAGATGGGACATACTTTGGAATATTTCCATAGGTCAGGAAATATGCAGTTTTTTAAGATTAAGTTAAAAATTAGAGTTAGAGGATATGCAAAGGTGATAGCGCAATCCCTTAATAAAAAAGCTGGAATGGAATCAGGACCGCTCGTCATTTTGGGTTTAATTCGTTTTAGAGCCCGAATAACCTCATCTTCACTGAAAGAGTTTATGCTAACAATAGGGTTATTGTTAGGTATATCGGTCTCAATGTGATGTTCCTCGATATCTAATGAGAACTCATTATAAGATTGACCGAAATAATTGGCAAATGCATTTAGTATATCAGAGTGATTGTTTAGCGAAGATCCCTTAAAGAACATCTCTTCAGATACACTGGCCGACACTTTTCTGCCCTTTTTAGGGTAGTTAGGTAGTTTATGGTAATTATTAATAAGATATGATAATAATTATTGTATTGGAATGGGTTGGAAATTTGGATTATGTCCGCCTAAATTAATAAAATTGACCACTGTGCGACGGTAACATTTTGTTTCATACTTTTTAGCATCTAACCGTTTTTAAAGGGTTCAATTTCTCTTAAAATATTTTGCCTAGACTCAATATTCCCACGTTTCATACGTGAAAGTAAAAAATAATTTTCAAGCATTCTTTTTATTAAACAGTATCTGAATAATCCCTGACGAGGCTTAATTCACCAGCACCACGGAAACAGGAGCGACTTTACATATTTATGTGTTTAAAAATGCGACCGCGACCACGTTCAACTCACGTCAGGTGTTTGACAATAAATCTGCGATGAACTCAAGAACGTAAAATAATTCAATTATGTGCCGACTGTAGGTAATGCGATTCCTCAGATGTTACGTAGGGGTAATTTATTCCGGTACTGGAAGTTTAGATTACGCTTGATTCTAGGCTCTTGTTAAAGTGCAGTGTTTTGGCACACGTGTTTCCGCCACTAGCTATCCGAGACTGTAATATGGACTTAAACCTATTGACCCTCCACTTCAAGTTCCCGGTCACGTGTTTGCTTACTAACTTACTCTTGTTACTCCGCAATTTAAACGGCGTAACTTATACCGAAGATAAGATACCGTTTACCGACTGATCAATTTCTAACTAATTTACGTGCGGCAAGTTTGAAGCTCTGTAAGTTTGTCGAGTTACACGGGTTTCTTAGGTTCTCTTAAATGAAATTGCTGTAAATAAAATCACTTTCGGCAAAACAGTAAAGTGTTAGATTAAAAAAGATGATATCTCCAATGAAATGATTATAACAAAAAATCATTCATTAAAGTTTGTTTCACGAAGAGGACCTGACAGTAACAGGAATTGCTTCAATACAAGTTGTTTTGGACATTTAACCTTAAAATATCAATAGGTGAGTCAAAAAATGTCCTTTATCAGTAAAATCAGTTTTATTCGAAAACGGGTTGCTTCATTGTTGTCAAACAATAATATTATTTTTTAAGGAAATTTTCAAGGAATTTAGAAATGCCAGTGTAAGTTTTAAAGATTTTCTTTTTGTTCTCAGGGCTCGTCTGTTAATAAAACTCCGAGGGCACTGCAGCCTCCTGGGCTTATCGTGCTCTCCCTGTCGTGTTTCACTCCGCCCACTCCAGTACCCCTGTACCCCTAATCAGGTGATACAGGTCCATGGTCGGGCGGGTACTGATGAATTCCGGGTCCGTTCGTGCTTGCCCGTAGATACCATATCTTCTGCGAGCCAGTGCCTCGCAGCTGAATATGATGTGATCGACCGTTTCCGGCACCTTGCTGCATAGTCTGCAGTCTAGGTTGCCGTCAAATTTGCCGATTGTATTTAGATACTTCTTTACTGGAAAATGTCCAGTCAGAAGTCCTATTATTAGTCTTAACTGCGTCCTGTTCATTGTGAACAGTTCTTCAGTTTGTTTTGCACATGGGCCTTTAATGAGTGTTTTCCCATGTCGATTTCCTGGAGTTCCTCCAGTGATTTTTGTGTTTGCTCTTGACCCAGTCTCTAATCGCCCTTCTGGCTGAGCTTTTGGAAATACCCAGCGCGGGTTGTGGGCCGTAGAATGTATTAGCTGCACCTTGTCTAGCAAGTTCATCGGCTTATTCAGTGCCGTCAATTTTGGAGTGTCCTGGCACCCAGAGTAATCTGACTCTGTTCTGCTCACCCAGAATTTTCAGCTCTTCATGGCAGCCCCATACCAGTCGGGGTGACACTCTGTTGGAGGCTAGTGCCCCAAGTGCCGCCCGACTGTCTGACGCAATGGAGATCTGCTGGTTGACATATTGTCGATTTGAATTCTCGCGTACACATTCAAGTATAGCCAGAATCTCTGATTGGAATACAGTCGCATGTTGCCAAAGGGAAAGACTTATACTTGCCCTGGATCTTTCACCATGTATTTCAGCTCCAGCTCCTGTGCTCGTCCTAGACCCGTCAGTATACCAGGTTAGGCCCTTACGTACTAGGAGGAGCTTCTTTTAACCAGTCCTTCCTATCTCCAATGGTGATCTTCAAAGATTAATTTCTATCAGAATTTAGGGGTAAAGAGCATTAGGCGTGGTCCACTCTTGGCTTGCTAGATAAGATTAGAAAGGCTCCGTAATTCTAAATTGAGTAAATAACCTAAAAAATTGAATTTCTTAGGCCATTTTCGCGATATACTAAAAAATGATGAGTGAGATAAACGGATTCGTGTTTAGTGCGTCGAAATATATATGGACTGAGCTTAGCTATAAAAAAATGATGTCACTTTTCAAAACATCTGCTTGAAATTATCGCAATTTGTGGTAAATAATGAAACATTTTTGAAAAAATCTATCTGTCTGACAATTTTTGTTAATTAATTTAGCCGACTTAATTTTTTATAATCATTACACTATTAGTGCACTACAT
This sequence comes from Stenurella melanura, assembly GCA_963583905.1. Lineage (NCBI taxonomy): Eukaryota > Metazoa > Arthropoda > Insecta > Coleoptera > Cerambycidae > Stenurella > Stenurella melanura. The sequence continues at coordinate 189,747,912 of OY757310.1, forward strand.
AGCACTTCCTTCATTTTTGTTTCAAAATGAAGTTTAAGATCTCTCGTATCTGTTAAAAGTTGTCTGGCTAACATATATATAAATTTGCCTGTCATTGAAAAAATGTCGTTCACCACGTCAGATTTAATTTTTAAGTGCCGTGACGTTTTCTTTTTTTAATGTAAGCCTTTACAATGGCCACGTCAAAACACCACCTTAATTTTTTTTTGTAATTAAGTTTAATCTCTTTTATACATAAAAATTGGTCTGTCAGCGAAAAAATTAAGTCTAATATGGTGAAAAACATTTTCTCAATGACAGTCAAATTTTTGTGCATAGAGGAGATCTTAAACTTCAACTGTTGTTTTTTTTTCTAAGAAGGTGTTATGAGTTGTTAGTGATTCATACTGAAGCATTGATACTGCGCATTCGAAGTTAAATCTGACAAATTAATTAACAAAAATTGTCAGCCAGACAAGTTGTAATATATAAGAGAGATCTTAAAATTGATTTTTGCTTTAAAATGACAAAAATCAAGTCTGACAAATTAATTGACAAGAACTGTCAGACAGGCAAATTTTTTCAAAAATGGTTTATTGTGTACTATAAATTGCGAAAATTTCAAGCGGGTGCCTTGACAACTAAAATCATTTTTTTTAGCTAAATTCAAAGATTCATAAAAAATATCAATTAACACATTTTTACTGGTCTGGCGGGGGTAACATGATTTTTCCATGTTTTGCAACCATTTTCACCTTTTAAATTTGAGGTGTTCGATGGGGTACCTTCTTTATCATGGCAGCTTGGTATAATAGGGGTTACCCAATGGAGTCCCAGAAACAGACCACTTTCTTTGCACAAGCACACACACCAAAAAGTGGTCAGTTTCTGTGACTACATTCAGTTTCTCCTATGTATTTGGATGTGCTGAAAACGAATCCGGTGTCCATTTAGCTGCATCACCACCATTTTTTTTTAGAGAATCGCGATATTAACCTAAAAAACCTTAATTCTTTAGGACATTATCGCGATTTACTAAAAACTGATGGAGCTAAATAGACATCTGCCCAAGTAACAATTTAAACGCTTTTTAGATTTATTTAGGTTTTATTAGTGTTTTATAATGGCTACCTCATAAAACACATTTGGGCCAGATTTATTAAATGCCAAATCTTAAAGATGGTTTTGTCTTAATGAAAATTTTAAAGAGGCCCTCAAGAATGTGTATTAAAACTAAATTATCTTTTAGTCTTTATTGTCTTATCATTGACTTATTAAGGTATTTGTCAAGCCTTCAATAAAACTTTATAGCTGTTAAGTCCAAGTTAGAAGGTTCAAGTTATATAGACATTAAGCAAATGTTGTGGTTTTATTATTGCTTTATGAAATTAATTTGAGGTGGTTATTAATGCTGGGCTATAAATCTAATATGCTTTGATATCATTAAGGTTCAGGTCGAACCTTTATAAAACCATCTGCTTGCTAGAGTTTTAATGAAGCCAACAAACATCTGTAAGAAGTCAGGCTTAAACATAAAAGGATTTGGTTTACCCTTACCCAGACTAGTCATACCAAGACACTTGGTAAAGACCAGAAAAGGCTAGCATTTAGTGGACATTTACCAAATAGCGTCTCGGCAAACTGACGTTTCAGTTTATAGTATCTGAGGACCATCAATTCTATAGATTTTAAAGTGGTTGTATTATGTGCTCAAATGGTTTAAAATTGGTTTTAAGGTAAGCCTACAAGTTTTAAAAATATATTAAGACCAACGACTCTTAAAATATACTTTTACAAGAATAAGTCGACATACTTCAAGAGCAATTGGTAATGTAACAAGCATTCTAAGACAAAACATGTCTGAATTAGAATTATTCACAGCTTATTTTATTTCCAGCCGTCAAGGAATATAATGGTCAGCCATATTGGGGATGTTCCCTTGAAATTTGTGTTTTTAGGGAGCGTACGATTTTTTAAGAACTATCTAAGTAATACACAATAACCTTAGGCTCATTGAAAATTTTAGCCCACTATAAGTTGCCCCATCAATTCATTACAAGTAGTCCATCTTTAACTGTTTTTCTGAACTGTTCTTAGTAGTCGCCAATTGTCCATTTTATAACTTACACATAACTATAGCGGCCCATAGTGCACGTAGAATGGATTTATTTGTATTTATTTTTACTTCATTAAATACAAAAAGTCCGCTCAAAGCATTTGTGTGTGTCTTTTAAGTTTTGATATAGTGCCTATCCTAAACCAAGTATGGTTTTATAATACTCTTCGGACACTCTCTGAATAAGGCTTTAGATAATTCATTAAAATTAGAAAATTCTAATAGTAGTTTTAAAAAGAGGTTTGTAGACCCTTCTCTATATCTGTCCCTTACTCTTATAATGGTTTTAAGTCAGCTTCATAGGCTCCTTCGCTCCTTCCCAACTGTTTACATTTATAACCAGTTTTGGAAATAAGTTCTTAGGATAACTTGTAGATTATTTCATAACTACAATTATTGTTACTTAGGTGATTATGCTCAGCGCGTCGAAATACATAGGATTTACCCAATGGAGCCCCAGAAATAGATCACTTTTATGTGTGCCTGTGTATTATTTAATTGATTGGTTTTTTCCAATAATTATATTCATTGTGATTTGGAAATAAACATAAATTCCGTACATGCTCTATTTCTCACGTTTAACTACAACTTCGTTTAGAAAGGTCACTTTCATTTTGATTAAATAAAAATGGCCCCCTAGATCGAAACTGATTGAAACAACTTACCCGAGGAAATTTGTTATACTCGGGTGAAGACTTACCTGGAACTGAGAAAAAATATGTCAAGCAGAAAACCAGATCAGAAAAAAAAATTGCATGCACAATTTATCACGGATAATGGCAGAGAAAATTTAATGAAATATTTGCATAAAAGTCTAGAGGTCCATCACATCAGTGACATAATTCAGTCACATAATTTATTTTTTATTTATTTAACTTATGCCCATTTCCGCAACTATGGCGAATTACAAGGCATTGGTTGACTTACGTTCCCTCTAAAGTATGATATATTCGCCACGCAATACTCGCCTAAAACTGCACAGTTTCTGCATATACGCGAGCACACAAGCCTACTGGTGAGGCCAGATTATCGCGAAGGTCATCCATTTAAATACTAATCGTGACTACTGTTGCTTGATTCTCCATAAACATGAGTAGAGTAGTTAAGATTCAAGGCTGTGCTACGTTCTCTTCTATTTTATGCAGGGTTGAGATGATTTAAATCAGTTGATTAAGATGACGATTAAAATAATGATGAATCAATCTGAGTTTTTAAAAATAAAATCATGATTAATTAAAAAAAATGAAGCTAAAATTTAGACACTTAATGTATTTAGTATTTATTCATAAAAAAAAACCTAGGCGTGTGTTTATGGTCATATTTATTATTTTTTATAATAATTGAAAAGGAATATATTAATAAAAACTAGCCAAAATTAGATTTATCAAAAAAATAAAAAAAATCGTGATTTTATTTTTAAAATTATCGATTTTTGATTTTTTAGAAACAAATCATGATTTTTATCAACCCTGATTTTACGGCTTACATTGTGTCGACCTATGAATGACATTCAAAGCACTTGACTTTCTTGATTGCAAAGCGAATCCCTTAATAATGTAAAAATGTGAACCAAGTCTCATAAAATTGGCCGAAAGTGTTTTCAAGTAATAAGTAAAATCCATCACTTGGCTGCCGTCCTCAGAACGCCGTAGACCCCTAAAGAAGAATTTCTGACTACACGTGTATAGGACTTTATCTTGCTATTTTGCGCATAAAATTAACTTTGAAAACTAGAATTATTTCCTGAACACCCTGTATATTAGTTCACTTCCATTTTAAGGTAATTCCTCGATAATTTATGCATAAAGAGAACAGAAAATTTAAAAAATACTAAATATCAATTTTCAGAACTTAATTATAGGCAAAGAGAAATGTGAAAGCTATTTTTCGTGAAAATCCATTTTGCTACGTAATTTCTAAAGTACATTTTACCACAATTTAATTTCGCCGACATTGATGTATTAAAAATCTTCCTACTCAAGGGTGTATATTTCGAATATTTAGTATTTTACTCCGTAGAAATATGTAAATGCTGGAAAGTGGAATAATGTATTTAGAGTATCTGAAATATGGAAGTATTTTAGCAAGACATGCAAAAAAATTGCAAATGAAACCAACATTAGATGGATTCGTTAAAGCTGTTATTCAAATTAATTAAAATTCAAACTACAGTTATGTCAAATTTTAATGTACAAATACGAAAAATAATTCAATATAAACTCGACTTTTACAAATGTCTTCATCATCTTCTTAATATGATAAATATGTCGGATGATGTCTAATTAAACCAGTGACATAACTTTCAACAATGCACTCTGGCTCTTCTCTAGATCTTCCGACGATTCATTACTTTAATTTTTTCCATAAAAGTTTAGGTGAAGTAATTCCTACTTTGACCTTTCATGATCGCATCAATACATTGTGCCACTTTTTTTCTCTTATTGGCATCAGAAGTTCTTTTTCATTGTCATCATCATTCAATTAAGTACTTTTATACTTGTCACTTTCTTAACAAAAGAAATATGTAGTATGCGTTGATAAACAGACTTTTCAATTGAGCTTACCATCGGTTAGTGTAACTTACCTCACAGACGGCATTACTAACTGGTTTAGTAACCAAAAAGAATCATCTACTGCACTTGACACCTATAAAACGAGATGAAGACAAAATTTTAGTAAAGTACAAATAAGTACTTCTAAAATTACTAAGACAGTATAATAAACCGCTAGCTGTCATGATGATACAATTACTATTGTATCCCAAACACAGCTTTTGATACAATCTCAATAACGCTAGCTGACGATATCTCTACCATAGGAAATGCCAGAAGTCAATGAGAGATCAAATTATCAATTTAACAGAATTTTGGAGGAATACTAGCCAAGATTGCTGTTTATGGCCAACAACGTCTAGATGATCAATCAATAGTAAATATTACCAAAATCATATACGATTTACATTAACCCCAGATCTACAAACTCTCGGAATCCAATTTTTTTTCTTGTTCACAACGACCTGACAGACATTTTGTGACTCATCTAAATTAATGGTATTACGCGCGCAGAATTCTTCGTTGTGCATGGTACAGAAGACTTCAAGCTGCAGAAACAAGAAATAAATATTATGTCGTTTATTTATTAGCTCTATTTTTCTTCTATTTGTAGCCCAAGAGCCGGGACATCGCGAATTTTAAAAATTCTAGTAAAAATCGACTGTAGAAAACCATGCGTACAGAATGAGCCCGGTATGACGAGGTTTCTCTAGCCGGAAGTATTTTTAATTATTTTAATTATTAATTAAAAACAATAATGTTTTACCGTTATCGTGGAAATTGATTTCAATTAGAGCATTTGTTAATTCAACGCCCTATAGGGGTTGAATCGAGGGGTAGGGGTGATTGGGGTCATACCCCTCTAGAATTACCACCTTAAGTTATAGGGAGGGCCAATTCACCAAAATACAGTTTTGAATTGATGTCGGCGCCAGGAAAGACACTTTTAGGGTGGTTTTGGGGCGATTTCAGGGAGTAGCTGGGGCCAAACAGTTTTTTAACAACCCCGGAATCGAAATCAGCACCCTCGAAAACGGGGGTAGGGGGAACTAAATTGCCCAGTAGCAGATACTTGCGTGTTAATCCAACAACTGACCTACTTTATAGGCGCACCCAGTATGACATATTTCCGGCAATCTTTGGGCTGCCATACCATGATATTCTGAAAGAGCGCACAAAAATGAACATTTAAAAAAAAAGCTTCTACGCCATAACGGTAAAAACTTTGTTACGCATCACCTCCTTCAAATAGGTATGACAGACATTTTCGACCGAGTAAAAGTCGTCAACGCACCAAATATTTGAATCATTTTTTCTTTCGCTTGGCTCGCTCTTTTCTTAGGGTTTGAAAGTTCGGTTTGAAAATACTTTCCGGTATTGCTGCATAAGTTAAACACTGATTTCTAATTTTAGAATAATAACTTTTATTCTATCTTCATGGAATAGATTTTAAAATTTTTAAAACGTGTACCTAGATCCCTATTACCACATATACTTTTAAAATTTTTAGAATTTCACACGTGAGCTGCCAATTAGATTTTTATAATTACTGTGAAATGTCAATTAAATATTTATATTGGCGTTGGGGAAAATTAAAATAGCACAAATGTTCTTTATTTCTGAATTTGATGAAGTTTAAAATGTCTTGCTTTGTTTTATTCACACTGTATACGATACTGCTTCTCCTACGCTACTTCCTTTTGTAACATAAGCTTTTAGTTTTATTGTAAACAATTTTGTTGTGTAATTCTCTTTTTAAATTTTCTCCTATTATTTTGTCAATTCCTTTGTTGTTCTTGACTTGTTCTTTGATATTCATGTAAATTTAATTGTTGTGATACATCTCTTTCCACTTTCAGGTTATGTTTTTTTTTATTACGCTTTCCTTTCGAAGCCAAATTTTGTTTGGTATATTTTACATGCTACACTAACTCAGTGAAAATTTTTAACTATTAATTTAATTATTTCAAATTTTTTCAGTGTTTAATTTGATGTGGACCTGCCTCATTACAACAATGAAATTGTCTCTCTCGAAGTTTCCTTCGACACTGGCTGTCATTGTCCAACCTGTAAATTCGGTTTGAGCATTTTCAAGCAGATTGATCTGTCCGATTTGTTTGCTATAGCATGTGATCGACCCATGTAATTATATTAATGTGTCTTTAATGACAGAGTTCGATCAGTGAACGGCATACGACAAATAAACTTGACTCAATTAGAGCTAAACAAATAAACTTGAATGAGCCATAAATTCCGCATGCAATCGAAACAAATGCAGCCAATTCCATGATGTCACAGAGATTTAAACAAGTATTCTGTCAACGTCAACATAGTCGACCCCAGGAGCATTCGAGGTTACTTGCCGGGGCAAACTCACTTATTCTAATCCCGGAGAAAAGGCATAAGCGTGTAGCATGCCGTAGATTATCCTAATTCTGAAAAATGCACCACTTGAGAGCGTGTATAACTTCTCAGGGGCGTAGAGAACTACTTTGTGCTGATACTGAACTTTTAGATTTATGGATTTTTTCTATTAGTCCTCATTCACATATAATTTCACACGGAAACTAAATACTTCACACATGAACTGGAAAATTATATAGAAATTAATTCTGCGGGTTTCACAGAAAAATTATAGTGTAGTCAACCTAAGCATAAGAGGTGCATTAGGAATAATCTTACTGGACCTATATTATTATTGCATATCCCACTGGATAGGTGTACCTTTTCTCGATTATAATTTTTTGAAAGGGGAAGGTTCTATAAAAAACACTAACAGCATCTCTGTAAATATTTAAACTATTACTATCTTCTAAAATTGCTGTTCAAAATTGTCATGCGTTTCTGTCAGTTAATCTGTACGTACTGTCGTGAGCAAAAAGAAAAATAGGACAAGTCTTATAGCGTATTTTTTCTGAAATCTAGTTGTGTACATCTAACTTTAATTTTTGTGACATTGTCAGTTATTGTCTATAATTTTTATTTGTGGCATATTCAGATTTTCTTACTTATTGTTGGGTATTTTGCCACTGAAAAATATTTAAAATTTTTTAATAAAAACCCTCTCCGCCAAACGGATTAGACAGAGATTGGTTCTTGAATACTTGGACTGTTTCAAAAAGTCTCACACCGGTTTCTCCGAGTCTTATATTAAAAATGGCAAACATTGTTTTGGAAAAGTTGTCAGAAAATCATTTTAAGGATAATCATCTAATGGTCAGTTTTTATGTAGTAAGCCTATTTACAAATGTCCCTGTAGATAAAACATTAATAATAATTAAAAACAAATTGCAACAACATGGGAATTTGGCGAATAGAACTAAAAATTAGATAACACATACCAAACCAGTGTGTATAGAAAACAAACACACACAAACAGATACTTAAATTTCAATTCAAATCAACATATTAGTGTTAGGAAAGATGTTGTTAAGTGCTTGTATGACAGAGCCAAAATTATTTCTTCAAATGATGTAATATTACGGAACGAAAAGCAATTTATAAAAACTGTCTTATTAAATAATCAATATCCTGAGAGTTTTGTTGATAGTCAGTTATTGAACATTGGTAATACAGAGAATATACTATCACAACCTGAGGTATTTAGGTCAATGGCAGTAATTCCATATATACATGGTTTATCGGATAAATTACGAAAAATTGGGAATAGGTTCTCCGTACGAACGGTTTTTGAAACGGGCTCCACGCGGTTTTATCAGAAACCAAACCTGTAAATATTGTTCAAAATTCAAAAAATCGTATTTATAGTGTTCCGTGTGAGTGGCGAAAACATTACGTAGGTGAATCATCTAGACCTTTCAGCGTAAGGCTTGGTGAACATAGAAATTACGCTAGAAGGAGAGAATTTGAAAAATCCAACGTGTGGGATAATAGTCAGATGATTAAATGGGACTCGGTGAAGATATTAGAAAAAGAGAGTAACGGAACAAAAAGAAAACTTAAAGAATCAGCGATTATTTAATTAAACGAGGATAGATGCGTTTCAAATTATTCAATAGATTGTTGTACTAGTTGGATGCCCATCCTTAGAAACGAAGTAAGTAAAAATAAGATAAATATAATTTAATGTCTCACGTGATTATGGAAAAACATAAACAAAGAACTGTCATGGTTGACGACCAAAAAAGTTTGAGAATGGAAGTAGATTTTCTTCCGAAACGTTAACTGCCTATAGCTTTCATTTTCATTTTTTAGTTTATAACATTGTTCTCGTTTATACATTTCTAGGTGTGAGACTTTTTGAAACAGTCAAGTATTCAAGAACCAACCTCTGTCTGATACGTAGAGGTTTTTTATAAAATTTTCTTAAATATTTTTCAGTGGCAAAATACCCAATAAAAAATAAGAAAAAACATTGTCAGTTAGTTTTTAAACTTCATTGCAAATGTGCCAAAACTAATATGCCACATAGAAGCGATTTAGTTAAAGCTGGAGTTATTGCTAAAGCAGAAGATGGATGGTCAATGAGGCAACTTGCACTGCGTTATAATATTAACAAAAATTCTGTGTTTAACATTTAAAAAAAGTTGAGAATAAACGGTACGATTAGTAGAAATTCCAGATCAGGGCGACGAAGGATATCAACTCAACAGCAAAATTTGCTAAATAAATTAGTAGAAAATCTATTTCACTCAGTAATTCCGGCTGCTGAAGAAACGAATGGGGACTATTCGTAAGAAGTATCCAAAAACGAAATGTGAGACCACGAATTGCCTAAGAATTACTGAAAGTAGTAAATAATGCATGGGAAAATATTATTACTAACGATTATTGTATAAGTTTATTTAATTCCATGCCAAACAGACTTGTAGAAGTTATAAACAGAAATTGGTGCAATAACAATATATTAATAGTTAGTTTCTTGTTAAGTTGAATATCCTTTGTTGCCCTGATCCAGGATTTCTACTAATCGTACCGTTTATTTTCCACTTTTTAAAATTTTAAAACAGAATTTTTGTTAACGGTATAACGCAGTGCAATGTGTCTCATTGACAATCCATCTTCTACTTTAGCAATAACTACAGCATTACAATAAAAAATGTAATGAAAGTGCTAACTGTTTTATTTCGGCTACTCATTACATATTCAAATAGAGACAGATTTACATTAGAAAAAAATAGTTGTCCTATTTTTTTTTGGTCACGACAGTGCGTAGATATGCACGGAAATACTCTTGTTACAGTTCTTAACGGATTTACTTTAATTTTTTTAATCGTTTTGTCTCATGTAGAAAAAAGAACCACTGCCTAAGGAATTACTACTTCCACATCCAGATTTCTAATCCAAGTCTATTTATAGGAAAACATCGCCTCTATATTTGCACTCTAGTATGTGGAAATAATTGGTCATAGAATTTTAATAAAAGGGCCTTGTAGAATGCCAGCCAAGCCTCCAGAACTTCCGGGCGCTGTCAAATACTAAGGCAATTTCCGGGCGTTTCCGAATCAATATTAGGACGGTGCCGAATCTATATAGAAACGCTGCCGAATACCAAGGCAACTTCGGGGCCCTGCCAAATCCAAAGGCAATTTCCGGGCGCTGCCGAATCTGTATTCAGGCACCTCCGAATATAATGCAAATTCTCCGGGCGCCGCCTAACACACTATTAAACACCCTCCAGGATCCATTTTGACCGCAAGATTTAACCCAAACATAAACCAACATACAAAGCAAGTTCAATAGATGCTTTTAAAAATAAAGTTTCTGGACTTTCATAAGCTTGCTTTACTTATTTTACCCCCCAGATTTAATTAGAACACATACTTGTATCAAATTTCAAGTGAGTGCCTCAACTTTATTTTACCAACTGCTTTAATAATAATGAAGTGGAGGTGGTGGAGGGTTGAAAAGTATTATAAAGAAATCTGAGGCCTTGGCTTTTAGTATACTCCCCAAAACTCAAGTTTCTGTACTCTTACCAGCTTACTTTACTTATTTTCCCCTATTTACCGCTACTTACCTCCCACCCTTTCAACGGAATCATTTTAACATATAATATAGTTCCAAATGTCGTTATAATACATACATAATAATACATACGTGTACCAAATTTCAAGTGAATATCTCAATTTTATTTTATTTGGTAAACAGTCTAATGATGGAGAGGGGGTGGGTTGAAAATATTATAAAAAAATCTTAGGCCTTGGCTTCTAGTATACAGGGTGTCCCAATAAAAACTCCCAAGCCGGATACATTCTAAGCGAATAGAGATATTTTAGTTCTGTAAAAGCCAACTTGTAGAGCATAAACAGAGCTTCATTTTTAAATATAATTGTTTATTCAATATATCAGTATATAGATGGCGTTGTGATCTAAAGAAATGTTTCGATGGGAGAAACTTTGAAATGGGATTTATGTTAAAGAAAATGCATTTCTAAGCAGATCATGTTCTAAAAAAAATACCATAAAACTAACCGTTTTCGAGATATTTGAGTCCAAATGTTGGCATTTGCCAATATTGAATAATTGTAATCTCTTCAACATTTCAGTCCTTTAAGTGGGACAATCTGTATTTAATTTACAAATTTTAGAAGAAAATATTTAAAGAATTTTTCATATCTTATGAATTAAACATATTTGAAGTACTTAACCCTTGGAAAAATAAACTAAAAATATTATTTATCACGTAATTCAAACATTTACACAATAAAAAAACAATTACGAACATAAAACAATTTTTACAAACTAATGAAATTAAAATAACTATTTTAATACATGTTATTGCCATTTTCATTAACACACATCGTAAACCTATTAATTAGTTCAGATCTACAAACTTTTAATAATGTATGGCGATTAATGGCGGCAACACTAGCATAAATTTTATTATAAAGATCTGTCTTCTATTGGTTCTTTGTACACTTCACGTTTTAAAAATCCCCATAAATAAAAGAATAATGGAGTGATGTCAGGAGATCGAGCGGGCCATCTAAGTACTCCATCGGTACCAATCCATCTTCCTGGGTATGTTCGATTTAAATATTTAACAACGTTGTGATGATTATTTGGGCCTGCTCCATCCTGATGAAACCACATATTACCCAACTGAGCGGGCAAATTCCTTAATAGTACTTGTAAATAATTTTGCAGAAATTGTAAATATCTTTCACCTGATAAATTATCATGGTAGAAGTATGGGCCAACAAAGTAACCATTAACGATACCACACCAAACATTTACTCCAAATCGATTCTGGGATCTGGTATGTCTCATCCACCTAGGATTCTCTTGAGACCAGTAACGACAATTATGTGTTGTGACTACTCCATTGTTGTGAAATCGACTTTCATCGCTCCACGTAATTGAATCTAAAAGATATGGATGTTCTTCTAAGAGAATTGAAAATTGCGCCAAAAAATCTAATCTCCGCTCATTGTCCGCCGGAATCAAATGATGAACTAAATGAACTTTATATGGAAAAAATTTTGTTTGTTTTAAGAATTCTGTGGCAGGTGGAACGTGCAATATTTGTTTCTTCCGTCAACTTGCGTACTGACATGTTTGGGTTATTTTCTACTTGATGTAATACCAATGCAATATTTTCATCAGTTGCGGTTTTTTTTCTTCTTGTTGTTTTTGGTTTCTTAAAACCTCCATAATGTTTCAAATTAGAACACAAACTTATAAAAGTTTTCCGATCTGGTAAAGGTCTGTCAGGAAAACGTATTTCATATAATTTCACAGCTCTTGAAGCATTTTTACGACATTCCCCATAAATTAAAATCATGTTTAATTTATCTTCATTTGTATGAGAAACCATATTTAATAATAAATATTCACAAAGAAAACAATAATTAATTACAATAATACAGTTCTATTGACACACCAATAAACAAAATGTGATTGAAATTGAGAAATGTCAAAACTATTATTCCAAAGGTAAATTTAACTCTATTTAATTTATAAGGTATAAGGGTTATTATACTCACTAGATATCAAATATTTTTAATTATAATCTAACCTAATAACAAAGCAATTATATGAAAAACTCTTTAAATAGTTTCTTCTATTTGTAAATTAATACAGATTGTCCCACTTAAAGGACTGAAATGTTGATGAGATTACAATTATTCAATATTGGCAAATGCCAACATTTGCACTCAAATATCTCGAAAACGGTTAGTTTTATGGTATTTTTTTTTAGAACATAATCTGCTTAGAAATGCATTTTCTTTCACATAAACCCCATTTCAATGTTTCCCCATCGAAATATTTCTTTAGAGCACAGCGTCATCTATATACTGATATATTAAAAAAAACAATTATATCCAAAAATGAAGCTCTCTTTATGCTCTACAAATTGGCTTTTACAGAATTAAAATATCTCTATTCGTTTAGAATATATCCGGCCTGGGAGTTTTCATTGGGACACCCTGTATACATCGAATTCTAAGTTACTGTACTCTTACCAGCTTGCTTTACTTGTTTTTCATTATTTATCCCAATTTAACCCCCAACCCTTCACCGGAGTTAGCGTAAAATGTAATCTAGTTTCAGATCTCCTCATGGGACATATATGTACCAAATTCCAAGTCAATATCTTAAACCATTGCTGAGAAAATGTGCGCAAGTTACAGAGCGACAGATAGGCCGACGGCAAGACAGATTTTTTCACTCTAATTTAAAATCTCGTCATTATATGACATTTTAAGCTCGTTTCAACAAAAAAAATATTTGAATTATTTTTTACGATTACTATAGTTCCTTCCACCACACTACGTGGATATGGAAGTATTTTTTTTACGATTACTATACTTCCACTCCACTTCGTTGATGTGGAAGGAAATAACTAAACATTGTTCCAAAATTGTTGATAATATATTTTCTGATATTGTTTGTCATTGAAATACTATAGAAATGTGTACAAGAAATAACTTTACAAATGACGTAAGCCATTATTATAAAAATTCACTTTAACGAACACATTGTTCGGTGAGGGCTGGTGTAGCTGAGGGTATGAATTATAACACGCTTGCTTTAATACAGTGTTAATAAAGACGAAAATGCGAAATAATTATAATCACACTGAAGGGTAACGATAGGCCGTCTCTAATTAGCAGATACTGTGATTAATTATTATTAGTCTTGTCCCTGATTGGTTGATTGAACCAGACCAGCTACGGTAATTACAGGTCATTCATGTCGGTCAACATGGCAGACGCAAATCTGCGTTTTACGACTTGTGGGCCGGATGACAGGACCGTAATAGAGCTATTATCCATGACTCCGGAACGAGAAGTACCATTTTCGGTTGAGCCCTCAGTATACATAATTCAATTTAATCAGTAAACGACTACATATATTAATCCTTTTAACATTAAATATTTACAAGCGAATAATTAATTAATTTATACAAATATAAAAGCACAGTTTATGTATGTTCGGGGAATATTTATTCATTCTATATAATTAATACCAATATTTCATTATGTGTTTTATGTGAGGCAATGCTAATCGATATGTTAAATCTGGTATTACAGTTTAAACAAGTATAAATAAAACTTGCAATCGGACACAGTCAATAGCAAATATTTAACAAATAATTTACATGGAAAGAAATAAAATAAACCACAATTCTTTACAAATTACGTACGGCAACTGTTTTGTTTTTGGTCATAATCAATATACTTTAAGAGGGATGTACGTTTTCAATTTGAATACCTGGGTTAAAACGTCTCCTTTTATAAAATATGAACTTTGCAACTGACGGAGCAGACGCCACAGTGGGCCATTTGCAACTTCTAGCTGGACAAAATTCTACAAATTTCTAAATTAGCCTAAGGTGGCCATTCCCTAGAGAGAGAGACATCCGATAGGGAAAGTTTTATTATTTTTGCCCATAACTTTTTTTTCTTAATACGTACATTTAAAAAAACTATAAAAGTACCTAAGTAGAACTATAACAAGACTATTACTATGAATTTTCACTCAATAATTTCAGTGGTTTGCAAAATAGCTAGATTTAAAACTACTAAATAGGAAGATTAACATAATTTTTAAATTTAAATCTAGCTATTTTGCAAACCACTGAAATCATTGAGTGAAAATTCGTAGTAATAGACTTGTTATGGTTCTACTTAGGTACTCTTATAGTTTTTTTAAATATACGTAGTAAGGAAAAAAAGTTATGGCCAAAAATAATAAATATTTTCCTATCGGATGTCTCTTTCTAGGGAATGGCCACCTTAAAATAGTTCTTAGAAGATCGGAGTAATAGTGAAAAAATTCTAGGCATTAAGGGGGTGGTATTTGATGGTTGAAAAATAAATTTGCTTCTAAAGCGCCGAAACTCTGTGACTATGATAATATATCTGTGAATATATCAAAAATAGTTAAACAATTATTAATAGTAGAGGGGTTGGTTTTGAGGGGGTTGATAGACAAATTTTATTTTGAAATTCTAAAACTTTTTGTCCGTAAATTTGCTAAAAATAGTTAAAAAATCTAAGCAATAAGGGGTTGGATTTGAGAGGATTGAAAAATAAATATACTTTAAGACTACGTAAGAAAGCTTCAACAATTTTGTTGTCGTCGAAGCTTTTTAATTGTAGTTGTTCTTTTAGGAGAAGCTGGAGACAATTCCTTGACAATATTAGCAGCATCTTCTTTCACCTGAAGGACAAACACACACATCAGCTGCATCCTTCCATTCGTCATACGAACTTGAGTCTAACAAATGTTAAACTTTCCTTCTCTTAGTTTTCTCGCTAGATTCCTTAAAACTTTTTACTGGGCGACCAGAACTTGTACCACTCGATATCGATGGCTGAACTTCATAAGTAACTGCTACGAATTCGATGTCATCACCACTTAACCAGTCGTCGTCTTTTCTTAAAATATGTTCCAATTTTCGTGATGAGTCTTCCCATCGTTCCAAAATTTTTGAAACCACTGAATTATATTAGCATTCATACTTCTTCTGCTGTTTTCACTGAAATCAGTAATTTTGAATTTGTTAATTACTAAATTTAAAAGTTGTTCATGACGAGTATTTTTATTAAAACCTCGCCACATATTGAAAAACTCTCTTCGCGATAATGTATGTCGTGATTCTGAAAAAAAATAAAAATATATGTTATCGCAAAATATCGAGAACAATGCAAAATATAGTTAAAAACTAGATACCTTAGCCTGTAACATAAGCCTAAAAACAGTACGGAAGCTCTTGGAAGTGATAAAGTTTCAGCACGCAGAACTTTCAGAACTTTGTCATTTTGCTGAAAAAATTCATCCTATTTTAAGGCCTATAGTTTAACTTTATATGAAAGATTTACAAACGGTAATATCCATAACACAAATTCGCACTAGAATATTATATCACAAAATAACTTTGAACACATGCACCTCTCGCTACGGTTGCAAACGAAATGATAACAGGTACGAAAAAGGGCACTTTGACTACCTGCAGTTTCGTAAGTACTTATAGCAGGTAGATAATTCCTCGAACATAATTTAGTTAATGTGTTCTTAATAAGGCTATCTGGTTTTTTGCATGATATTTTGATCTGAATTTTGTCCACCTAGAATGGCCATACGGTCCACAGTGAGACGTTCTTCATATTCATTTAATTCCATGCTAAAGTATCTAAGATAAGCGGTAGCGTTGGCATATTTTAAATGCAAGCAAATAAATGTTTATTGCATTTGCAACTAACATATAGTGGGCATTCAAAATACTAATTCCTAATGATAAAATAATGAAAATATTGGTATAAAACTTCGCTACAACTTCTCTCTTTTACAATAATATACTAATGAGGTAAATAAGGCATTAGGTTCGATTAAATTAACTGTACTTAAAATTCATTTATGATCATAAACTCTGCTCTTAGCAATCTTCTTAGATTGCCCCACATAAATTTTGCAGCAGCCGTCACGAGTCAGCTTGTTTTCTTTGTTAATTTCTATTCTAAAAATGAATATACAGTTGAATTCAAAACCAATTACAAGTGTTATATTCCATATTAATGGTAAATTTGATGAGCAATTTTATTACAGTAAAATTGTTATTATAATGCATTAGGAATCTTATCCTTTCCATATAATAACAATTTAATGAAATTTTATTAGAAAATGACAGTTATTCTATAACGGGTCCACCTCTTCGATGGTTTGCGTCATATTTGACAGATCGCAAATTGAACGAAGAAATTAACATGCTTGGTAGAAAGAAATGCTTAAATTACGAAATAACAAATTGTGGTGTCCCACAAGGATCAATATTGGGCCCTATTCTGCTCTTAATATATAAAGCCATCTGGTCTGAATTGTACTTCTTATTGTTTGCCTACAAGTATAATTGTTAACAATAAAAGTTTTCCATCACTTATTATACAGACTGAACAGAAATTAAATGAAGTAGTAGACTGGTCTCATGCAAATAAATTACTGTTAAACATAGACAAAACGGATAATATATCATTTCAAAAATCATATATTACTATTTCCGACGTAAATCTCAATACCACATTTGGTATAATCAGTTCTACAAAAAATATTAGGTTTTGGGGGTGTACAATGACAAATACTTGAAATGGGATTTTCACATAGACGAACTAAGTAAAAAAAATTTGCAAAGCAATTTTTGCACTAGCAAGCTTAAAATCGATCATGAAGCGTTTATTATGCTTATTTTCATAGTCTGGATCAATACATGGTATATAATTCAGGGGATCATCTACGCTGATTCTATACTTGTAACACAGAAACGAGCCATACGAATAATTTGTCGACTGCATCCAAAAGAATTATGTAGTCCATCTTTTTCAAAATTAAAAATATTTACTATTCCAAATCTCTACAAATATAAAGTGAGTTTGTTGATATTTAAGAATAGGAATTTCATGAAAACTGCCATATGATATACATAATTACGAAACAAGAAAAAATAAGGAGCTTCTGTTATCAAACTGCAAACATAATTAACTTTGCGCTCCCCTCCCTCCCTTCTAATCATCCGATCGCAATATGGCCATACCAGGCTCAAATCAAACAGAAAAAAAATTCATAGAAAATAACAATTAACAAATGTTTAGTAGTCTGGCGCGCGTAACATGAATTTTACATGCTTTGCAACCATTTTATTTTCACCTTTTAAATTTCAGGTGTTCGACGGGGTACTTTTTTGTCATGAGATCTCGGTTTATAACATGTATTGTATTAAAAAGTGCATCTGTGGAACATATCCGACTATACGTTGTCATCGCACAAATTTAATTACGACCCAGTTTCACGCACGGTCGCTTAATTAAACAATGAGAAGTTGACTAAGGGACGGACAATAGTCCCTGTGATTGGCCAATGTTTGTTTTTTACATTTTTTAAACGACTTCTGAGGATTACGGTTAATTATTCAATTAGGATTTGGATTAGTGAGAATCGTTTTCAACCCCAGATATTTTCAGTAGCCTGCCACGCTTGCTACACATAATCTGCCTTCATCCTGTAAAATATCGACTAAATACATGCCGAATATTACCTTTAGTAGATAAGTTAACAACAAATTCTGGACTTTTATCCTCTTACTATTCATTGGTAGTGTAGAATTACCGCTATGGTGTAATAAATCCTAACAAATCACTAATAAATGGCGGATTTAAACTGATACGTGTACCTACTGTTCACAAAAAATATTTATTTTGTATATGAAACACATAATCTCGATAGTTAATCATGTAAAGAATATGACTCTCAATCGGTCATTTAATAAACACAAACAAGCTCGTTGAGAAGGGGGGGTATGTTTTCCCCCGGACACGGTAGTTTCTGAGGGGACCTGGTGGTTTTGAAGGGGCCCGGGTTCTATCTGAAGTTGGAGATTTATTTGCATTAGATAAATGAGAGATGTATACTTTTAATTTATTAGTGTGATGTAAATAATAACGAATTCTGAATGAATTTTATTGTTTATAATGTGCGACGTTTGGATGTGTCACATATGTGGTACGTGGAGTTTTGCTCCTTGATATAATAATATACAAGCTCAATAATCACACCTTACCAGTCCTCGGCTAGCTTTCATCAATCACAGTGTGAGTTCCCAGTACATACAGACGTTCTGGTTGCCTAACTAACTGTCTAGGTACCTAAGTGAACAATAGATTAATAAATTGTTAAATTAATTTATAGTACGAGAAAGAAAACCCAATGAGTGGAGCTTATAACAAATATGTTTATTTATTTAACATTTACATACCCTGCGAGATACCAAGTCAATAATAAAAGAAATGCTTAAAATTTATAAGTATCAATTAATTTTCTTTTCGTTAGCAATATCAAAAAAAAAAGTGATGAGTGACAAATGATGTAATCTAAATAAAATTTATTAACACGTGAAGTTCAATAATAATAATACCAAATGCAATTGCACGCAGTTTACATACTTTTCAAAACAGTGGTTATGGGTACAGAAAATTTAATATTATAACAAATAATAAATACCTAGATCTGGACTATATATTCTTTTCTAGATAGCCAGTTCTTGACTTTAATATAAACAAGGTAGGTATTTAAATCGTCAACTTATGAAATAATTACAATACATACACATATATATATATATATATACAAACAAAATTTATACAAGTTATGACTTACGGTTGAATTTTGAAATACCCCAAAAGAAAATGTGAGAACGTTGAACTTCTCCCAGGAGTGGAAAGGTATGAGCGTTGAACGGTCCTCTTGTATTCTAGGGTAATCGATAGACTCTGCCAAATTTCAACTCAACTATAACCAGTTACAACCATCTAAAGTCATGAAAAGAATCCAACAAAAGAAACAAAACCATCCATCAGTATAAGCTCCAAAATTTTTCAACCAATTATTCTATACTAATTACATCTAGTACTACTAAAGCTTCTTAATAAAAATCTAACGATAAAAAGCCCTTTCAGGGCTTAACAAAATGTCGACCATGTGCTCGACCTAACACGTGCTCTGTAGCCATATATCCAGCAATCATGCTGATCAGATTTATCACAAATCATTATTATTATTGGTAAATACGGAAATCCTACCATAACAAATATTTCAACAATAACCAAAATGTGGATAAAGATTACTCTCACCAAATTTACCAAGCTACGATGCAACGTCTATTCGCCTTAAAGGTCACGTCAAGAAGGAAGTACTAGAGAACCTCTGACCCCTTACAGGACAGGTGCCTAGCGCAGTCGTACTACGCAGACGAAAAAACAACAAAAAGAATAGAATTTTCATGATACCATTCGACATGGAACAGAAGACCATCGAAAGTAATCACAAAAAAATGATTTATTTTAAACATAATATACATCCGTAATTTGGATAGTATTTGAGAAGTTCTGTTACAGACGTCCCTTTCAATTTAGACAACCCCGACATAGATCAACCTGTTGATCGGAGATATAATAAGAAGTGATATAATATTACGACAATTTAACTATAAAAATTATCCTCTTATTATTGTTTCAAAATGAATTTAATTGAAGAAATACTAACTTATTAAAGCAAAATATATTAAGTTAAAACATTCAATGGAGCTACTCCGAACAGTACTGTTCAGTGAGCGAGTATTCGGTTAACTGAATCGAACCCTGCCAGTGCCAGTCAGCTGATTACCGGTAGCTGTCAATTCCTATAACCTACTATGTTCGTTCTATTTATTATTATAAACAATTATTGAGGATGAAATTTAACAAGCAAATAACATAAAGGTACAGAAGGTAAGTGATACATTTGAACTAGTTGTTTTCACAGACTGAACTACTTAAGTTATGGTTATGTTATAGGTTTGTTTATCGTTCCTATTTATTCCAGATACCACACTATGTATGAGAACTCTAGCAAATTACAAGGAATAATAATGTACCACACAACACTCTGATTGATTAAGGTATTGTACTTATTTATATATTTTACTCGAGACATTCTAATTAAAATTAATGTTTATTTCTAGACACAAGTTAGCTGGACGACAGTCGAGAAATGTGACAATTTTATTAAACAAATTTAAGAATCAAAAGGATTACTAAAGTATTGAAATGTGAATGGAAATACAATTAATATATGAAATTATTAACACAAGACCTATTATTTATTTATTACTAGATGATATCCTTTAAATAATGAACTACCTAAAGTTAACGTATAGATTTAGTGATTAAATTTTCATAGTTAAACATCTAACAATGCTGTATTTACACATACTCCTCTAGTCAAAATGACCGGTTATGATACAACGTCTACTTGACAAAAGCAACCGTAACAAATGTCTCCTTCCGCTCTTTAAATTTTTTGCCGTGATAAATATTTAATCGTAAGTAATATCACCCATCCCGTTCTTCAAAATTTCATTCTAGATAAATATTCAATCGTAAGGAATACTCTCCCCTGCTATTCGAAATCTTTATAGGAGATAAATAGTTTATTATTACGAATGCCACCCCCCACTCTTCGAAATTTATATTGAAGATTGAAGGGAGTCGTACGTTACTACCCCCCGAGTCCCGATTTTCTCTCGAAGGCCCTGAACACAAACAATCGTTAAGTGATGGATAAGGAACAATTTCAAAAGGGGACCAGGCCACAAATTTTATTCATTTGATAACAGTTTTATAAAAATATATTACTAATATTTTAAAGTTAAATAGGATGTGTGCACTTTTTTTAACTCGAAAAATATAAAATACCCGTGGTATATAATACAAGGTGTAATTAGTTTCATGTCTTAAAAAAACTGGTGGTAGGGAACGACAAAGCAAACAAAAAAACCTTATATAACATGGGGTCTAAAGCTCATAGTTTTGGAGAACAAAAATAAACAAAAATTTCCAAAATAATTAATAACCTAGTTTGAGAACTGTTGGCATATTGGGGTAGGTTTTATTGCCTCGCGTCCTGTCGCACGAGATACTCTGACATTCCTGCAAATAAGTATGCCGACAAAGCAGTTAAAAGCGACCGACAGAGGACATCGTCATGTTTTTTGCTTCTTCGCGGCCAATTATCCTATTAGGCGTGCTATACTCTAACTTGTAATATTCTCAAGTAATAATTTCAGTTTTGTCCTTACTGGGTAAAGAACGTACGCATGACGCGATCTACCCGTTCCTTGGTTTTGTCTGTTGCTTTTCTTTTTGAATTTTGTGCCACTTATGTTAAGATTTATTTTATTGACGTATCGTTCAAGTCGTTAGTACTTGATTATGTAAGACACAGATACTTAACAGGACATACGCAACACTAAACAAAATGTATCCTCTTATAAATAGGCGGAGTAAACTGTCTATTGACAATAAACTAACTCTTTACAAAGTTATGTTCCGGCCAATACTAACGTATGCATGTTCCGCCTGGAACAATATCTCCGCCACACAATGTAAGAGGATACAGACTACACAGAACAAACTTATTAGACTACTTACAGACGCTGATCGCTACACGCCGATAGCTGAATTACACAGGGCCACGAATCTTTCTATGATTCGAGATTATATTGACGAACTCTCGCAAGAGTTCTTTGCCAACAAATCACAGCTATCGGCTTTGACATCTGACCTCACAAACGTACGAATACGTGACGAACCTACAAATACTCACAGACTAATACACCAGAGACTACCAATATTTTTTCAAAGAAGGTGACCTTAACTATAACCCGACAAGACACGTTACACGACAAAACAATAAACCCCCCCTCCTTAAATTCCACACCCCACCAACCACCCCTGCCCCCTACCCGTCGATACCCTCTAATTTTTATTTTCATAAATAAATAATTACATATAACCTTCAATTTTATACTTTGACAATATTTTTTAAAGCAGGTTTTTAGTTTATTCATTTTTTCCTGCATTAGCAAATTGAACTGTTTTCGTTCCAGCAAGAGACTCCTGAACTAAAGAGCTTTAAGCTCGATTTAAGCCAAGGCAATACGATACCTATAAATGATATAAATTTAATAAGAAATATCACTTTAAATCAACAACAACCGACTGGGTCACGTTTTATATTATATGTTTTGTATATATTTAGAACATGACTGATGCAAATGTACTTAGTACTTACTCGATATGTTTATTAGCATACACCTTAGAATTTAAGCTCTACAGAATGTAATGGTTTAATTAATAAATGATATTTAAATGGAAATGGAATGGTTATGTAAGACACTACTTCTCGTTCGTGCTTTTTGTGTTACTTTTTGGATTTCGGACCAAGTTTTTCTTTTTGTTTTTTTTTATTTATAACGTTAATTCACAGTTTAGTGTGGTATTTTAACACAGATTTTGGACATTATGGGAGATTACACTTATCCAGAGCTCGCGGATATAGATTCGGTACATGGAGAAAGTGGTGGAAATGCAGCTGGTGCGGAAGAGCTTTAGAACAATTTCAACGACGTATTTTAATGTGCATAGAAACCATAAAAAATGATCCCAATTTACCAAATATGTTGAACGGAGTAAGTATGTTATTAGTTCGACGTACCGAAATGTGTATACGTGGAGATGGAGGTCATTTCGAACAACTTTTGTAAAAAATTCAAAAGAATTGTTCAGTTATTGGGTGTTACCTATTGGGCATTAAAGGTATGATTATTATTATTAGTATTCGTTGTCTCGTTTTTATCTGTTTATTATTGTTTACATTGATTTTCACAGAGACCAAAGACTTGATTTTTAGTTTTCGATACCAGATTGGGAAAAACTATGCGCTCAATTCGTTAAAAAATCAGATTTTTTTCCTAACTTAAAATACACAACTATTTTCTGTTATCGTATCTCGGACGTCTAACTGTTCGTTTTCCAATTTCATAAAACAATTACTAATTTTTTAAGCTTTTAACACAATGTTACAAAGGTTAATAAACCACTTTTAAATTTTATAAATTCTTATAAACGACAATAAAAGCTACAATAGCTTTGTTCCAAATTAAAAAACACATGTAAACAAATCCTATTTAAACCCCTGCGGCTATGCTATGCTTGCGTTGTGCCGAAAGAGAAGGAATTATTTACATTTTCATAATTAGTGGTATAAAAAGTTCGATACAAATAATCCCATCAAAGTGACGCACTTCTACCGACGGGAACACAAGTCGGGTATTACAGTTTTTTATTATTTCTAATATTCGGAACTATAACATCCATTGACCATGAAAAGCAGTGGTTCTCAAATCTTTCCTACCTTAACATTAAAAATGTAAACCCAGGTGAGTTTTTTCAAAGTGCCCCTAGAGAAAAAGGTCGCATAGGTTTTCTGTTTGTCTAGTCGGTCCCTATTACCAGTTTTTTTTAATGACATGAAACTAATTACACCCTGTATAGAAACATTTTTTAAACAAACATTTTAAATAGCACGCTGTATATTAACATTGTGTGATGTATACAATGATCAAAGTTCTTTAGAAACGGCCAGCCTCAAATAAGAAATTCCCATGTCCATGTAACTATTCAATAAATCGGACAAATAAAGTGAATGAAAGGAGTTAAGAGGTATTCCTAGAAGCAAAAGTGAGTCAACTTTTCATGTTGCCGCTTTCAAAGCAGACACAGCCGTGTGAAGTGGCGATGTAATGGGTATCAACTTGTCTAATATATGCCAGAACATGTACTCCATAAAGAAACCATGCATACGACTATTCTATTAGCCAAGCTCTCGTTTTCGCTTATCTCAAAAGTGTTATCGTGTATGCTTGCAGGATATAGCAGGCATTATTATAATTGCTGGATGTATTTTAAGCTTGTGAGTGTTTTTGGGTTGATAATTTTTATGGTGGGATAGATTATATTATAAAGCGAATGCATTACTCTTATCAGCACTTGAGTTTCTTACAATGATTTAAGCGTGAGGTTCTAAATAACCACTTTCTTATCACAAGAGATTTTTTCTTAAAAAATCGAGGGTTTCACGGTTAATAAGAGGAACATTGGTGTGCACCTAAGTTGTTTGGTATATACAGATCTTAAAACATTTTTAAAAATATGACATATTAAGTTTCGCGTTTATTTGTGTTCGTGCTACGACATACTCTCCGAACAATTAATATGAATAAATTTGATTAGCATATTTTGTATGGGGCCCATTCGTACATTTTTCACCGAAGTAGGATTTTAATTTGGTACTTTCTTATTTCTAAAACACCGGTAAATTTTAATATATTTTTTAATTGCCGCCCAGAAAATATAAACCAATAATTATTTTCATTTACAAAACAATAATAAAAAAATCGGTAAAGGTATTTACACAGAACTTCCCTCTTTATTTGTGCATGGCGGTCACTCCAAAAAATTATTAATTACGAAATAACATTGAGAATAATAATCGGAATATAGTTATCACACAAAGAAAACCTGATGACTTTTGGTCAAAAAAATATAGAGAGTGCTCATCCAACAGCAAAAATTCAATACTAAATAACAGGTGCCAAATATGGAAGGCTTGCGCAAATACCTTTACAAATGTCCACATGGTTGCATTATTTCTTGGGATGACCACCCTGTACATTTTTCAATAAAAGTATAATAGGTTCATATGCCAAATATTATTGCCATCTAGTGGTTAAAAAAATTATTATTTTTTTTATTTTTCAAAAATGTTGGTAAAAACATTTTCAAAATTTCTTTCTTCTGAAATAGGCTTAGAATGTCATGAAACGTGGAAATTTTAAATTTAAGCAAAAAGGAATGTTTTCTTGTATTCTATAGTAGTGGTAAAAGAACATTACAAATTTAAAAATAAATTGTTTTTTTTTTTAATAGATTTAGAATGCCATGAAATGTGAAAATTTTAAATTTGAGCAACAAAAAATGTTTTCCATCTCTTCTAGTAGTAAAATTTTTCTAAAATGGCAAAAAAAATGTTCAAACATTTTTTTTTCTGAAATAGGTTTAGAATTGAATTATTTTTTATTTGTTGGCTTATAGTAATTTGCTGTTTGCAAAATCCTCTAAAGAATACGTTTCAGGTTTAGAATGTCATGAAACGTGGAAATTTTAAATTTGAGCAAAAAAATTTTTTTCATCCATTTTATGGTAGCGGTAAAAAAGATCACAAATTAAAAAAAAAAATGTTATTTTGAATTAGGTTTAGAATGCCATGAAACGTGAAAACTATAAATTTGAGGGAAAATTTTTTTTTTCATCTATTCTAGTGGTACAAAATTTTTTCAGAATGGTAAAAATATGTTCCAAATTTTTTTCTTCCGAAATAGGTTTGGAATGGCATGAAACGTGGAAATTCTAAATTTGAGCAAAAAAAAAATTCCATCTATTTTAGTGGTAAACATTTTTCAAAAATTAAAAAAAATTTTTTTTTCTGAAATTGGTTTAGAATGTCATGAAACGTGGGAATTTTAGATTTGAGCAAAAGCAATTTTTCATGTATTCTATAGTATTGGTAAAAAGTACCAATTTTTTTCAAAAATATTTAGTTTTTTTTTTATAGGTTCAGATTGTCACGAAACGTGGACATTTTTAATTTGACCAAAGAAGTTTTTTTCCATCTATTCTAGTGGTAAACATTTTTCAAATATGTTGGTAAAAAAAATTTTCAATTTTTTTTTATTCTGAAATAGGTTTAGAATGTCATGAAACGTGGAAATTTCAAATTTGAGCATAAAAACATTTTTTCATCTATTCAATAGTACATAGTGGTAAAATATTACAAATTTTTTCAAACAAATTTTCAAATATATTTTTTTTTAAATAGGTTTAGAATGCCATGTCAAGTAGTTTTTTTAGTTAATGCACAAACAGGCAGACAGACAGACGGACTGGCGGAATTGGAAAAACCTATATTTTCGTAATCTACATGATCTGAAACGTGAAAATCCTGAAAAATCTCGGAGGGTGATTTTTTCTCGAATACAATACTTCCCTTCGATATGCGAGGGAAGTAAAAATGTAATGATCTATATAGTGATAAGAAAATATGTGGCTATTTAAAAACATTCTTCATTGATAAAAACACAAAGACTAAAAAAGCACTAACTGGCACTAAAGCATCAAGGCAAGTAGCAAAGAAAAGAGAAATTAAAGAGAAAAGAAAGAGGTCCATTTTGTGTTTCGTCGGACTTTTCTATGACCAATTCAGCGGACGAATCCTAACGAATCCTAACATGATGTTAATTCGTTAATGAAATAAATCTAGAAAACTACTACACCATCTATTATGATATAAATTGGTACTTAGGTCGGGTAATAGAGAAGTGTGATGAAAACTCAAAGTAAAATAAGTCAGAACTTCACAAACCATACAGGAAGAATGTATATTTTATGGCTCTGTCAAGTTGATCGGCTCTGAACCATTAGAACCGAAACGAAATGATCTGCTTAACATAAGGCAAAAACATAAATGTTTTAAGCGAAAAGAACATCCGAGATTACCTTTGTACCTTAATTTTACTTTATTTTAACAATATAAGAGAAAATGATCTGTTTCATGAATATTGGTTATTTTTGTGCTCGTTTTTATATTTCTTTATTTTGTAATATTCATTTCCATATAATGGGTATGGTTTTTGTTATTTTTGTGTTGTTAAATAGCTAAAAGTATATTATTAAAACTCCAATATTTTCTATTCGTAATCATCGGGATAAACATGAATAAACTTTTGTAAAACAGTATTTTTTTTTTAAGTACTTAGTTCTATAATTATTAATTACAATACATCGGTACAAAATTAAGGGAGTAATGGGTTAAAGATGAGGCTATAATTAGTGACAATTTATGGGCACTGGGGGTAATTTTGGGGGTATTACTGGGAAATTTACGAGGCATTAGTAGGCATTACTAAGCAATTGAGGAATTAGGGTATACATTTGGATGGAAGTTTACCTCTCGTTTTTTATTTAAAGTCCTGCTGATTTTTTCTTTGATAATTCTCACAATCAGCATAACTGTCATGGGAGAAATTTTGTATATACGTTAAATGAAAATGTACAGAGTGATCCCTCTAAAAATAATTAAGTAAGAAACGGTGGAGGAAAATCATTGGAATATAGTTATTATTATTACCGGGAAGAAAAGCTGAAACACTTGTAGTGAAAATAATATACAGGATGTTCATCTAACAGAAAAAATAAATAATAAATAAATGGTGCCAAATAGACAAGTCTTGTGTAAATATCTTTATAGACTTTCACCACACTTTCTTAATTAATTACTTTTTACAACAACCGCGTCGAACATTTTTATTAAAAGCACAGCATGCTTCTTCGCTGATAGTTGTATTGATTACATAAAGAAATATCATCGTCATCTGTCACATTATTTTAGTTAGTTATTTTTTAAGAGTCCACCCTGTTTCTTCCTTACAACTTGCCTTATATTATTGTCATACGTAACATTTTACTTCCCTCGCATACCGAAGGGAAGTATTGTATTCGAGAAAAAATCACCCTCCGAGATTTTTTCGGATTCTGACATTTCAGAACACGTAGATTTCTAAAATATAGGTTTTTCAATTCCGTTAGTCAGTCTGTTTGTCTGTCTGTTGGTGCATTAATTAAAAAAACTACTTGGAAGAGAGCAGTCAAATTTGGTAGGTAGTTCACCCTACTGTCAGCGAAGAAATGGTTAAACTTTCATTGGAAAATATACAGGGTGGGTCTAAACGGAACAAATAGTGAAAAAATTTTTTTTTTGCTCAAATTGAAAATTTCCACGTTTCATGACACGCTAAACCTCTATTTCAGAAAAAAAACATTTTTGAAATTTTTTTTTCCATTAAAATAAGGAAAATAAAAAATTTTCTTTGTTCAAATTTAAAATTTCCACGTTTCATGGTATTCTATCTATGTCAAAAAGAAATTTTTTTTGAAAATTTTTTTTAGCGACATTTTTAAAAAAATGTTTATCACAAATAGATGGAAAATGTTTTTCTTTCTTCAAATTTAAAATTTGCACGTTTCATAGCGTTCTAAATCTATTTAAAAAAAAAATTAGAAAATTTATCATTTTTGACAAAATTTTACCATTAAAATAGATGGAATTTTTTTTCTTTGTTCAGATTTAAAATTTCCACGTTTCCATGGCATTCTAAAACTATTCATCCAATTTTAAAATGTTTTTGAAAAATTTAGAAAAAATTGTGAAAACATTTTTAATCTATTGTCTAAATGTTGACTGATCCTTTGACGTAAACGTCACGGGCGTAGAGGTTTTTTACCAGTAACATACTGGTTAATTGTGATATATTTTTTAGATTCCCCTAGCACCGCTTAAAAAGAAAACGTAGGTACATGTGGCAGGAAATCCCAAAGAATTGAAGAAGGAAAAAGAAAAAAAACTATTTATCACTACTATATAATAGACGAAAAACATTTTTTTGCTCAAATTTAAAATTTCCATGTTTCATGACATTCCAATCCTATTTCGGAAAAAAAAATTGCAAAATTTTTTTACCATTTTGGAAAAAAATTTAACACTAGAATGAATGAAAAAAATTTTTTTTTGCTCAAATTTAAAATTTTCACGTTTCATGACATTCTAAACCTATTTCAGAAAAAAAAAAATTGAAAATTTTTTTCACCAACATTTCTGAAAAATTTCTTACCACTAAAATAGATGGAAAATTTTTTCTATTTGCTCAAATTTAAAATTTTTACGTTTCATGGCATTCTAAACCTATTTCAAAAGAAAAAAATTTTGGAAAATTAAAAAAACAAAATGAAATGTAATAACCACCACTATACTTCCACTCCATTACCTTAATGTGGGATTGAAAATGTGACAGATGCCAATAATATCTGGCACATGCACTTATTATACTTTTATTGAAAAATGTACAGGGGGGTCATCCCAAGAAATAATTCAGTCATGGTGGACATTTGTAAAGGTATTTGCGCAAACCTTCCATATTTGTCACCTGTTATTTATTATTGAACTTTTGCTGTTGGATGAGCACACTATATATTTTTATGACCAAAAGTTATCAGGTTTTCTTTGTAATAATAGCAATAACTATATTCCGATTATTATTATCAATGTAATTTCGTAATTAATATTTTTTTAGAGTGACCGCCATGCACAAATAACGAGGGAAGTTCTGTGTAAATACCTTTACCGATTTTTTTTATTAATTATTATTCTTTAGTGTGTATATTTTTCAGTTCAGTTCGAGCAACGAGGAACTACATTAGACAGCTTTCAGCAAGAACCTGAAAATAACAGATGAAATTCTGCCGAAATGTGGTTTAGATAATAGTGGCTCCGGCAGGGAAAACACCCGGAAGTACAACACCACTTTCTTCACTAAATGTATATACCATTATTTTGTTGCCAGCATCGTCAACTATCTAGCAAATATTTTTACACAATTATTATGGTTAAGTGAGGGGAGTTCGAAGTGGGTGAGTTCGATGTGGGTGAGTTCGAAGTGGGTGAGTTCGTTGACAGACGCATGTTTGGTGGCTCCCACAAAATCTCGAAAAAGTCTGTTGAAGTGGTAACAAATCGTACGAAGTTGTGCTAAATTGAAGCGTGAATAATTCCACACTGCTTGATATAAATTGACGCGAGTTTGGCTATTTCACATAGCTGACATTTGATTAAATTGTATTAGTTGAGCATAGCATCACAAAAGCGTATATAAACAACCCGAGAAAGTGCAGTGCCTGGTCGTAAAATCTATACCTACCTGGGTCTCCCTTCTTCAAGTGGATAATATAATCAGTAACATGTATTTATCATAGACAGCCAGCTGTGGATGAAACAGATAAGTTTTTTTTAGCTGGTACTTTAGCCTATTAATGTAGTTTATTTCTTTATTTAAATTGAAAAAATCAAAATAAAAATTGAACAGCTATTAAACATAGGTAATGAAATAGAAAAATACCCGGAACTGGAAAACGGGAACTAAAATTAAAACAGATTGCTTAAAACACAAACCAATATAAATGTAAAATATACTATGGGGCCTCTTTCTGATAACCCGCCGACAGAAAGCTCTTTTTACCGCGAGACAAAACCCTTCCCTGCACTTCCACCGTAAATGGATATTTACCGGTGGAACGGCTAATATAAATAAAAGCTCATTGCGGCGAGCTAAAACACAGATTTCTGGGAAGCACGAATCTAGATCCAAATTACATTCGATATTCGGTTCTGTTTTCCCCAATTCTACAAGTACTGTGAATTATAATGCTGTGTAAATAAAGGTGTTAGTGTGTACCTTGGAAAAGCATGCTTCCGAATAGACTCAGCCGCAGTGACCCAATAATAAGGTTGGAAATGTTTATTAAAGATTTTCTGGATTTTTTAAATTGAGAAATATGATTTTATTTTCTTTTACAACGTACAAGGGAATTCATACAAATGCAGCAGTATATGAGATCTTATTTTTAGAAAAGCATATTTAAGCATCCTTGTTTGGAATATCACAATAAAAATAAATGATGATACTGTGCTGTTATAAAAGAAACTAGGAATTTGCCGAATGCAAATAACACCAGTACTCTTTTATTAGAATTATGACTATTACCATTATTTCTGTACGCTATTATTACGGTTAGTGAACAAGCATGAACCCAGAATACGAAATTTCTTAATAACGTAGACGCTATACAGAACAGAAATAAGTGTCGTTTGTGCAGTACAAATATTTGCAACGATTGTTAACATTGTTATGGTCTACGGAAAAGCTCTTTACAATAATTTTTAACAAAATTACTGAAGAAATAGAATTATTACACTTATTCCATTCTTTAAATAAGATATAAACACAGACTTTCCTACTAGAGTGTAGCAAGAATGCTTCCAAGCGCAACATTCATTTATTATTGGCCTGATGAAAAGTAATACTAGGCAAACAAGCTAACCAGTATACTCTTCGCTGATTTATTGCACTTTTTATATAATTGTTGCACATTCTACAGAATATTCTTCGCAGCTTTTTTTGTATATGACATTAGTTTTAGACATTTTCTGTTTAATTACAAAACATTATTATTTTTTAATTCTAATAATTAATAACTTTCTTATTTATTGATCGATTTTGTTCAAAAACAATAGGGTTCCTCCTCTAGCTGACACTAATTTATTGTCCAAATTTTAATACAATCAGGCTGTTCGTTTTTAAGTTATCGTGCTTACCACACGTGACGAACGAACAGACGGACGGACGTACGGAAAAGTTGTTAGGAATTCCATCACCAACACAGCGATATGAATTTTTCTTTCTCTACGAGCAATATTGCCAATTTTAGAAATGTGTCGATCGAAGCAATATACTCTTCGTTTTGTATTTGCGAAGAGTGTAATAATCTGTACACTTTGTTAGAGACAATCAACGTGCATAAGTATAATATAATAGAGCAGTTATTTTACGAAATAAAAGGTAAAAAAATATTAGGAGCAAGGAACCTGGTATAGTTGTAGTAGTAGTAGGAAAAATAATTTGTAATTAAAAAATAATACACCAGGAGTTCAAAGTGTGTCGAGTTCGGTGAAAGAGGCATGTTTCGTGGCTCCTACGGGATATCGAGATAAATCCGGATAAAGCGGCAACAAAACGCCGAAATTGTACTGAATTGAAGCGTGAACAATTCTGCATTGACTGATATAAATTAGCGCGAGTATGGCTATTTCATATAATTGATATTTGATTAAATTATGTTGGTTGAATAAAGCAACACAAAACAGTGTATAGAAACAACGCGAGAAAAGTGTACTGCTTGAGTGCTTGACTGTAAAATATATACCTGGATTCGTTCCTTCTTGAAGTGGGTGATATAAAATAAGCAACAACCAGCCAGATGTGTGGATGAAACAGATAAGTTTTTTTTATTTAGTATTAGCATTGGTTTATTTGGAAAAGATATTTAACTTTGTAGCAAATAAATATCAGTACATCATATTGTGTGGTGATTTAAATATAGACAAAATGACCATTTCAACCTATAGCAAAAAATTGCAAGACCTAATTTGCTCATTCCAACTTAAGTGTCTTGTTAACGAACCCACTAGAATAGCAATTAATTCAAGGAATGTGGTATCATCTACTGCCATTGACTACTTGGTAAGTAATATAGAAAATAATAAATTAGAGGTATTGAATCTTGGTGTGTCCGATCACTTTGCCTTACTTTTTAAATGGGAAACACCAACCTTGAGAAAAACGTGTGCTTCAGTGGTACACCAACGTCAAAGGCGAATAATAAATAAAAATACAATAAATGAATTTATTATGCTATTTAATAGGGAGTCAACAAATGTTAATACACATGATAACATAATTATAGATGTAGATGAAACGTTTGAACGTTTCTGGAGTAATTTTGATTGGTGCTTTAAATTATCTCACCCTATAAAAACCACAAAAAATATACATTCACCTAAAAATAACTTATTTAAACTTTCAGATGAACTAAAAAGTGAATCTCGTCAACTCAGAGAATTAAATTGGTATAGAAAAACGACTAATAATAATACCGTGCACGAAAACTATAAACATCTTAAGAAACAGCTAAGTAAAAAAATTGACTCGGAGAAAAAACTGTATTATAACTCAGTAATAAATAATGCTGGAAACAAAACAAAAAAGCTATGGGAGCTCGTGAATCTGAAACTAAATCGAAAAAATGTTAATATGAATAAAATAAACATTAGAATTAATGATCGCCTTATTACAGATACCGGCGATATAGTAAATCACTTTGGTAAATATTTCGCTAGTTCGGTTGCCGAACAAGTTAGTGTAATGTTTTCGGAAAGCGGTGATGAATGTACGTTACCAATCAGAAACAATTCCACTATGTTCTTTAGACCCTTTATTGTTGACGATGTCCAAAAAATAATTGCCCAGTTAAATAATAAACCATCTGTTGGATTTGACGAAGTACCCACACGCCTAGTTAAAGAATGTAACAAAGAATTAAGCCCTTATGTAACAGATATAATAAACAAGTCAATCATTAGTGGTAAATTTCCAAACAAGCTGAAAGTAGCAAAAACCACACCTATATTTAAAAAGAATGACCCCGAATTAATCGAAAATTATAGAGCCATTGTTACGCTAAGTCCGTTTTCAAAAATTATTGAAAATGCCGTTTATATTCGCCTGAAAGAATTTTTATTAAAACATAACTTAATAAGTAAATGTCAACACGGATTTAGAAGTGGTTACTCAACCGAGACCGCAACCACTGAATTGACACAACATATACTTAGTAGTATTGACAAAGGGGAAACTGTAGTTGGTGTGTTTTTTGACCTGTCGCGAGCATTTGACACCCTAAATTCGGTATATCTGGCTAAGAAACTAGATCATTTAGGTATAAGGGGCAATATAAATGACTGGATAATATCCTACACCACAAATCGTCAGCTTGCAGTTAAGATAGAAAATTCTATGTCTAAACTATATGATGTTCAACTAGGCACTCCCCAAGGCAGTGTCCTTGGACCTCTACTATTCATACTGTTTATAAATGACTTGCCAAATTATATACATGGTGGAAGAGTGTTTATGTATGCAGATGATACCACTATTCTAGTTTCGGGAAAAAGTAAAGAGGAAATAACCCACAAAGTTGAACAGGTAACACAAGAGTTTACAAAGTGGTGTACAGCAAACCACCTAATAAACAACTCAAGCAAAACAGTATATATTGAATTCACTGGTTTATACAAAACATCCTTAGAATTACGTATTAATTGTGACAATAGCTCAGGCGAAGCTAAAATTAGTAAATCCACCAAGTTCCTGGGCATTTTCATAGATAGCACCCTGAGTTGGAATGAGCAAGTTGCTCACATATGCTCAAAACTAAATAAATCGTTCTTCGCTCTAAGAACATTAAAAAATACTTTGAGCGAAGGGTCCTTGCTAAATTTTTATTACGCTTGTGTATACTCCACTTTATCATATAACATAATCTCCTGGGGACAGACAACCGAATACTCAAGGGTATTTACTATACAGAAGCGTATAATACGTCTAATATTTGGAGTGAAGCTAAGAGAATCCTGTAGAAATATTTTTATTAATAAAAGAATACTAACTCTTGCATGCATATCTTCATAATAAAATAAGATACAGAACAGATATTCATAATATAAATATAAGACGTAAGGATGCATTAACTATTCCTCAGCATAAATCCTCGCTGTTCCGAAGATCCTTTGTATATAATATAGCCGCACAGTTAAACGAGTTACCAAAAGAATGTAAGTCTCTGTCAGTGAAACGGTTTCGTACCTTTGTTCTCAATCTGTTACATAAAAAACAAGAGCCGCACTAATAGTGTTTGTGTGTTCATATCTGTTCATTTTTGTTCTAGTAACATATAGTGTTAAGTATCCCCAATTATGTCATAGCCCAAATTCTGTTAGAAGCATATATCGTTTAGTTATACACTACTTTTTCTCTCTACTTAAAATTTATTTTCGTAATGTAAGTACCTGAGGCCAAAGTGGAAGAGCAGTTAATTTCAACTGAACTTGCGCCTTTTAAACTTATATATTGCATAAAATAAATATATACACATATGTACATTACCTGGGAAAACATTGTACTATGCATTTATATTTTGTTTAATAAAATTGTTTATTATTATTATTATTATTATTATTATTTACATATTAAAACTATTAATATATATTCATGAAAACATTAACAATTATAAAAAACACACAAATATTCACATGTACTCTACACGAAATAAGAACAATATATATATTGATAAATTTGACCACACATATTATAAAAAATCCCCATATTATGCCGGCCATAAGTTTTATAACTTGCTTCCTCCAGAAATAAAGAATAGCAAATCGGCTCGTATATTTAAAAGTAATATAAAAAATCTATTATTAGAGAAATGCTTTTATAGTCTAAAAGAATTCGAAGAATATTGTATCGCAGCTAGACAGTCCCAACCAGTTTATGTGCCTACATAAATATGTATTAGTGTATTTTTATTTACACATACTTATGTCTTATGTTTATGTTTTATATTGTAAAATGTTATTGTGTATATGTAATTTTAACTAGACTTACCTTTTTTTCCTATATGTTTTTAGTAGAATAGTTTTTACATATTTTATTTATATTTTTATACACTACTTTTTTTACTCATCTTTCTGTACCTGCATGACAAAGCTAATTCATAAATGTACTTTATGGCATAAAGCGAATAAAGAATTTGAATTTGAATTTGTCTTTATTAAATTTTAAACAAGAATTGGAGATCAAAATTTAAAAGATATTAAACATAATACAGAGGTAATAAACATAATATATAGGCGATGAAATGGAAAAACTGCCCAAAATTGAAACCGACTGTTTCAAGGAAATGACATACAGGATGAGCAAACTATCCCTTCGGACCTCTTTTCTCATAACGCGCAAAAAAAATATTGTTACCGCGAGATAGGGCCCTTCCCAGCAACTCCACCGTAGATGGATATTTACTTGTGGAGCGGTTAATAAATAAAAAATAAAAGGAAAAAAAGGGAAAAAAATACAAAAATAAAATAAAAAATAAAAGTTGCCAGATTCAGAGACACAAGAAGCAGAAAGCTTAGAAGAAAAGTAAGGAGATAACGATAGATGAAAACTTAAAAGATGCATGGAAACTGAAAAGAAGCATCTCGCAAACAACTGCACCACACCCCAGCCGATGATGACAAATGGAAACATAATACAAGCATCGAAACCTAAGAGAAGCATCTTTCAAACACCTACACTTCCCATCCTATAGAACAAAAGTAGTACTCTAGGTGTTAGATCATTCCTGGGGAGCCACCGCCAAGAACAGAAGATGGGCCACGTAGCACCCTACCCTAACTTACTTCCCGAAAAATCAAAACCCAATTGATTTTTTTACTGTTCCCTTTAATATTTGCGCGATTCAGCATTTCCGCTCTGATTACAATGTTAGCCTCTGTGAACCTTACTTTTCGCTGACTATGACTTTCGCAATTCCTAAGTGAAACATGCTCGACAATAAAATACGCTAAACAATCTAATGTAACAAATCATATCCGTTCCTAACAAATGAAGTACCGGGTATTTAAAATAAATCTCATGTACTGCGTGACACGTCTCCCCACCCAGGAAAACTGGACTCCAGCTTTAATCAGTTGGATATACAATTTCCAAAAATAAGAATAAAAAATTAAAAGGTATAATAAAACAGCAAATAAAGTATTACAGTATTTCCAGTACAAATGAACAAAAATAATAATATGGAGTAAATTAAAGAAAAAAATAAATATCATGTCAAGTTTGACATTATTAAATATCAATACATCGACAACAAAAGAATTAAATTCTCTATTTAACCTTAGTACTGCAAGCTCCATTACTCCCAAAACTATTATCAATGACCAGCGAGTCAAAAAAAATTAATATCAGTATTTAAGAAAAATTAAAGTATCATTGAATTAATGAATTAATACGAGTTTTAAATAAAATAAACAAAAAAATAAGAAATGGTAAGTTAGGTGTACGATCGGGACCAGTTAAATTCGAGGGCTCGATTTAAGTAGTTGGCCGAAACGTATACTTGAGATAAATCTCTACTCGACAGGGCCAGTAGAGAATATTGGGGTGAAGATTTGGAGATTAGTACCGGTCGGACGCAGCCTCATGTCCTAATTAGCCTTGGAACCAGGTACTAAAATTAGTCCCGCAAGGGTTAGTTGTAACTGATTTTATTAGAAAATTTAAATCTATTTGTCTGTCTGTCCGTCCGTCACGTTTCTTGTAAGCACGATAACTTAAGAACGAAAAGTCCGATTGTATTGAAATTTGGCGAGTAAGTTAGTGTTAGCTAGAGGACGAACGCTATTGTTTTTAAACAAAATCGATCAATACATAAAAAAGTTATAAACTTTTTTAAATTAAAAGAAATTTTTACATAATTTTTTATGTTTTGTAATTAAACTAAAAATGTCTAAAACTAACATTATTTACAAAAAGACTGCGAAGAGTATCCTATAGAAGAGTGCAACAATTATATAAAAAGTGCAGTAAATCGGCGAAGAATATAACGGTTAGCTTGTTTAAATAATAAATATAATGTATTATTTAATAGATAAAACATCATTACTCTTATGTAAGGTATGCCATGTACATGATAAGAAATAACCGGAAATACGCCATTTCCAATTAAGATTTCTAACTTTTGTGATAATAGTTACGCGAATCACCCCTAACTAGAACGTCATGCCCAGGGAACAGATAAACAGAGCCGTACTTTAAATATATGTCAATGTCGTGAAAGACGCACAATGCGTCCACCAATGCATAAGATACGTCATTAAGTTTTTACAGAAAACACGACTTTTATATCTCTAGTATTATTTTGTTCATTCCAATACGCAAAAATTTGAAGTACGGCCCTGTATTACTCGTCAGCAGTAATAGCGTCGACTTTGATATTTTGGCTGGTTTTTATGGCCTCTTTTATGCACTAAACAAATGGAGGCAACTGTACATTTGACAGTTTATTGACAGATATCCTTATAATATGAAACTTACATGAATCGATTCATACATTTATTTAACTTCACCATGACTAGGAATAATACGAATCAATAATCTAATTCATTTGTGCTATGCATTAAATTAACTTTTGTCATTCCTTCAGTACGCCTTAGCAAATAAAAATATTAGCTAAACCACTTGGCTCGGTCCCGACCCTTCAAACATTATTATATCATTTTCTCAATTCTCATAATCATTTCTCGTCGCATAGGCCCTTATTTTCAACTCCTGTTTATTTAATTTAAAATTAAGCTCATTTCACTTGTCCGTGCTTTCAGATATTAACACGCGATATAAGCGTTTATATAAAAATATTATTTTAATCAAGATCTGTCGGATTTTCCTGATGTGTGGATTACTTTCTGTCTTTCAATTTTGTCTCTCGTTGAATCGTAGAAAAGCGAGAACCGTGTGTTGACGGAGAAGCAAAATAATCTTTTCTAGGTGTAATTTTCTCCTGCCGTCCGTTTATTCGTTTATAAAATACAACGCTGTGATGTTACATGCATGAATTTCTTATTAAAATTTCTTGTTTCGAAATTATGTCAATATTTTCTCGCAACAATGTAAACTAATTTTCTCGAATTTAGAAGGAAGTAAAGCAATATTCTGGACGAAATTAAAGAAAATTAAAGTGACAAAATGTTCCAGATCTCGGTAATCCCACGCTGCTCGAAAAAATTGTTTACATTGTTCGGGGTGGGATTACTTTGAGAATGCTAGTATGAATACAACTACTATATAAGCTGCTATTTTTTCATAACGTAGCAATCACGGACGGACTGCGGAAGAGGAAAGTGCGTTCGATGGAGTGGCGGCTCGTCAGGGGAGGCAGGGGAGGCTGAGCCTCCCCTTGGAAGAACCACCATATCTTCAAAAGTAATATCTTAAGAAATTTCTATTAGGTATATCTCAATTTTCAATATTTTTTATTGTTTATAATTCATTAATTAATTTTCAGTGTATATATAAAATTTTTGCATTTCCTTTCCACAAACATACCTATAACGTTACAGTCCGGATAGTCTTTGTATGCATATTTTCCGGTCGGCCGGTCTTTTATTGAATAAACACTGCGGTTCGCTGGAGGCTAATACGAACTAGCTTCCAACTTTAACGCATATACTTATAACATGAATGACCTTGAATTTCTTTGCGCTGTGTAAAATAGCGACACTTGGAATAGCCAAGTATGAGGCTAGCCTCAGATCTCATAGCGCATGTGCATGTTCAGATCATTCGCAAAGAAAACGAACTGTCAGTTGCGGTTAGCCGGTTTAAGATCAACTTGACGTAAAAATACATAAAACATTTGATAGGTGGGCTAGAAATGAGTGCTCTAGATGAAAATATTCCCAACAACATTTCTTGTTGTCCAGACGTGGTGGATTATTTGTTATTAAATGGATTTACTACTCTTACTTATGACGAAAAGGTAAGAATTAAAAGAAATGCCAGGCCTACACCAGCAATGCCTTCGTTAGTTTTTAAAAGTGGTAAACAACACAGAGGGTTTTGTGATAACAATTATAAAAAAGTCGAGTGGTTAACGGCATCAACAGTTAGAAACAAATTATATTGTTGGAGATGTTTATTATTTACTAATGATCAATCCTCAATTTGGGGCAGGGCCGGGTTTAATAATTTGCAAAATTTGTCGCGACGTTTAGAAAGGCACGAAAAATCCCAGGAGCACATTTCATCTTGCATTAAATTCGAAATGTTTGGTAAACAAAATATTGTAAATTTCTTGGATTCTGCACATAAGAGAGAAATAGAAAATTTTAATGAAAAGGTCCGTGAGAATAGGGAAATATTAAAGAGGTTAATAGATGCCATTATATAGTTATCTTCGCAAGAAAATTCATTCCGAGGACATGACGAAAAACGAGAATCGTGCAATAAAGGAAATTTCAAAGAGCTGGTAGATTTTCAGCACTTAAACGCATAAAAACATTTTTACTAGAAACAAAATGAGTCAAGACCGCCTCTCAAATGTATCGCTTATTTCAATAGAATAACGTTTTTTGTCAGAATTTAAGAAACGCGATTCATTTTATGATGAAGTAATCAACCAATTTGCTAGTTCCGAAAATCGCAGGTTACCACTCATTTATAAAAATATTTAGGCTTTAAAGCAGAGATTAATATAGCTAGTTGTTATTTTAGAAAAAATATTTATTTGTGTTATTTATTTTTTAGGAAATATTTTTTAATTCTCCATAATATAGAGTTCCACAGTTATATATTTTTTATATAACTTCTTTCTCAAAACTATTTTAATTTTTATTAAACGTTATAATTTTACACTCCTGGCAGTGATAATGAATACATTTTTTTGTTTGTAGAAAAAAACACTTTAATTTTTTTACCAAAACTATTTTTATTTTTCTTAAAAATTATATAATTTAATTACAAGTGGGATAGTAGGGTTCCTTTGGATACCGATTTTCATGAGAATGATTTTTTCATCTCATCATATTTTCTATTTCCTTTTCATTCTATTCTTTTATTAGTTCTATTCTCTCAAGTCGTGAATCGGTATCCTGGCGAACAACCCACGGCAAAAAAATGTAACGCGTCGTTGTACTACCTCAGGGGTGGTGGGGAAATGTACAAATTGTAGTCATATTGCACATCAGTTGTCTTTCAGAATATCAAGCCTCCTCTGCAGACAATATCACGAGCCGCCACTGGTTCGATGGTGCACTTTCAGTAAGAACAATTGTTAAGAATTAGATATTTACTTTGATATTCTAGTAAAAAATTCGTCTGTTGTTAGAGGTGAGAGGGGGTCAACGAGTAAGTGACAAAGAACACGAAAGAGGGAAGTGAGTGTTCACAAAAAGTGAACAGTATTGTAAAAAAATCATTGGAAAATTGCTATATTTAGTAATTGAACTTCGTTCTCTCATATCATTCTTCAAAAGAGTTTGTTTTTATCCTTAAATGTAAAAGAGGAGGAGAATTTGCAAATGAATGTTCATGTAAAGTGATTTCAAAGTGTTACAGTGTTGCAAATTTTAAAAATATAAATTATATGGATACATCTAAATTTTAAAACTGATATTGATATTTAATTCATTTAAATAAGCAAATAGGTTAACATATAGCATATACATTATTTCCGCGTTTACTATAATACTAATAAACAAAGACGTTTTTAAATTTCTTTGAAACGTTATAAACGCATTCCTCTTATTACATTTTAAGAGGCAGCAAACAATATCTCTAATGTATATAATTTTACTAAAGTAACACCTCA
Source organism: Stenurella melanura (assembly GCA_963583905.1). Taxonomy (NCBI): domain Eukaryota; kingdom Metazoa; phylum Arthropoda; class Insecta; order Coleoptera; family Cerambycidae; genus Stenurella; species Stenurella melanura. Next base: position 189,789,323 of record OY757310.1, read on the forward strand.
AAGAGTATAATTTTCCTTTCTCTGTAAATTATATAGCGAGCTGCTGTGTCTTAAATAATATATCTCGAAATAAAGGAGTCTTACACGTTATTTTCCACTTACATAAAGTAAGGAGAACATTTTCTCTGAGATTTACAGCACGTTTTATGGTTCCAACCTGTCACTTCTTTTGTTTGTATTTTAATCGATGTTTTACTTTATGTGATGTGTTCATTTTTATAGGATTCTTGTATCTAAAACAATATAACAAAGAAGTGTATAGTTCATGAGTTTTTATATCTGTATTTGTTGTTGTGATAAAATTAAGTTCAAATAATTGTTAGTCACATCATATTTGGAAACGAATAGGCCACACTAAAGTCAATATTCGTTAAAGAATTAATTTTTGTTGATAATTCCAACACTTTATCAAAAACTAAATGATTCATTTGTCAACGAAGATGACGAAAATTTTGTAAAAGCTGCAAATGATCATTGTCTCGTCATTAATCCCACTAAATCTAATATTATAATTCTTGGTCCCAAGAACCAGCGAAGTAATAAAGGAGGGGTACTATATCCAATATTGTGGAATCTTCTGCTGAACGGACTACTGGCCGAATTGAACGAAACGTGTTTCCATGCACAAGCGTATGCAGACGATTTGGCTACCATGATAGGAGGCCTATTTGAAATGACTATTACAGAGCTCATTTAATGTGCTATTAACATAGTTCAGGAATGGTGTAACAGAAATGGGCTCTCTGTCAATTCCGGCAAAACAGAGCTAATGCTGTTCACAAAAAGGAGAAAAATAAGAGATTTCCAGCTTCCTTCTTTTATGGGCGCACGTTTGCGTCTTTTCCGTACAATAAGGTAACTTGGGGTAACCATGGATTCCAAGTTGTCAACGTGAAAGCTCAAATGAGGAAAGCGTGCGCTTCCCTATGGATGTGCAAACCATCTTAATTCCAAAATGGGGAATACGTCCGAAGAACACTCTTTGAACATATACCCTCATGGTAAAACCCCTTACAACATATGCGACAAAGGTATGGTAGCATTCACAGGAGCGCTCCACAATTAAAGCTCACCTATGTCACTAGCGTGCCTTGGAATTACAGGAGCCTTCAGGACCACTCCAACGATAACAATAGAGGCCATTCTTGGGCTGACTCCCTTGCATATCGAGGTGGAACTGGAAGCCAGGAAAGCAGCAAATAGGCTGTTCAAAATTGGAATGTGGAACGGCACGGGCTGGGGGTGGGGGCATACAAAGGCACGGGATCTGCCAGTAAGTAACCAGGTCATCGCTCAATCAGAATATGACCGATGATCTCCCAGTCTATAGGTTCACTATTCTATAGTTGTGTTTCCCAATCGAGAGGACTGGGAGCGCGATAACGATCATCTTCCGAGTCCCGATGGTCTCGAATGGTTCACAGACGGATCTAAGAGTAAACCAAGGGCTCGTATATCGGTGCGCCTTGGAAAGTATTCCAATGTATTCTAAGCAGAAGTATACGCCATATTGGTGTGTGCAAGCGAAAATCTCAGAAGAGGTTTCGTCGACAAACATTTTTACTTAATAACAGGACACAGTCCTCTGGATGAACATCTTCATAAAATAGGATTAAAAAACAACCCTATTTGTCGGATGTGTGGAGTGGAGGATGAAGCCACCACTCATATTCTATGCAGTTGCACACCTCTAGGTGCGTCAAGGTATAGGCATCTCCAAAGGCGGAGGAACTGCGAGATCAACCCGGGAACAAACTGCTACCATTTGTGGAGAGCACTGGTCCCCTCTAGGGAATCCCACACGTCGCGAAAGCACAATGGGCCGGCAGGCCTGAGTGCTTCGGACCTTATAGGTTTGCTCGCGTTTGTAATAATAATAAAATATATATAAACTTTATTAGCAGAGCCCTTAAAAAAAACAAATACAGCATACGTACAATAAACTTACAAACATTCTATAATGAACATAATATTTATTTAAAGTTATTCTTTATGTACTCTATACAAAGCCTCTTAAAAATATGCTCATTCTTACATTCTTTTAGTTCACCTAGTAAGTCATTAAACCAAATTAGTCCTCTTCCCAATATAGTATTGGATTTTACGTGTTCAATTTTTATATAAAAATCATTATTTACCGTAATGAAAAACTTACAAATATTAAAATTGGTAATGATTCTTTGGTAAAAGTAGACGAGGCAAAAAGTTTAGGAGTCATATTAGATTGTGATTTAGGATTTGAGGCCTATGTAAATAAAATGTTACAAGAAGGTTACTCAGTATTAAAATTAATATATGGCAATCGCGATTATCCCCCACATAAAACCAAACTTTTCCTCTGTGAAACTTTTGTGTTATCTATTTTAAATTATGCAGCTTGTCTATGTGGTCCTTTTATAAATACCCCATATGCATGGAACATTCAGAAAATTCTCATTTATGGAATTTAACGAAATCAGAGAATTTCTCACAAACTCAAGGAGATAAAATGGCTTAACATGTACAACAGAAGATAAAAAATTCATTCGAACTGATGTGCATACATTGAATATTACATTTAAAGCAGCACCGTACTGAACTGTTTAAGAAATGATTTAGTTAAGAAATTAGTTAAATGTACAATTTTTTGAATAATCAGCTAAAAAAGACTAGCATTACTAGGTTCAAAAAGATATATTTTCTCGCAGCACCCTAACTTGCTTTGACTAGTTTATTATACACTGAATTATAATTATTCAGAAACTTCATACTCATTTATATATTAATATGCAAGTGTTTTCTTTAACACCAGGCGCATCAATTAGCTAGAAACTCGCACTGAAAGTGGAATCAAACCGCGCAACATCGAATACATTGTTGTGGTAACGAACAATACTCCCAATAACATGTCTAAAATTTATAGCAAGCGTTATAATTACGTCCGGATTCTTCACATCCATGGGGTACTAATTAACAAACCTCATATGCTCTCTTCTAATGAGAAATCCTATTAATTAAAAACTTGTCAATCGCTTCCAGTTCATTGGAGTCGTTTTTAATTATATCCCAGCAGCCAGCGTCGAATAACCCCACTGCTCGTGTAATTATAATTTGTAATTGACTTTCGATGTAATTGTATTAGAGCCCGATTTTTATTCAATTTAAATGACCTTTTTTTCGCTTAATTGCCTAATGCGCAAAGAGAACGTTTTGCTAAAAATTCAATATGTGCCATTTGGCTCCGGCACAATGGGACGTGCCGCTGGATATTTAATTGTTGCGAAGTATTCTGCTGGACAGTTAAAGTGGCTAAAAAAAGAGTATTTTACGAGGATTCATGATTATCGCAGTCGGTGGATTTTCAGGACAGGCGACCGCAACTTGTAGAGCGGCTTTTCAGCTTAAATACAGGACCAACAGTCTTATAAACGCAATTTATAATTACCATTCTATGTCTGAAAAAGAATATAAATCAGGTGTTCCTGCATCGAAAAAAAAAACAACTATATTTTAAATTATTTCACTCATTAGCGTGGAATTTTAAAATTTTCCACGATTTTTTGTGTCAACAATAAGTAATAGAATAAGTATTAAAAACACTTGGTATTACTGTTCCAGAATTTTTATTCAGACTTCTCTGACATCCCAACCAGCAAATTTGTTTTATCATTTAAATGTTCTACGATTATTTTGTTTTATTGTCATTTTATTAATGCTTCTAAATGCCGATTGATTATATTAGAGTTCCAGAAAATACTATTTTGTTGTCTGCAACTGAACTGTTTTATAAATTTATCATTAAAACGTTTCTACAGCAAAATTATAAAATATCTTATAATGGAGTTAAGAAATTATTTTATAAATGTTTTTGTGACTAAGTTATAAAATATTTCGGCTTATAGAACTAAATCGTTTTATAACGATTTTTTAGTAACGTTCTGCAGTATTTTTAGCACCGTTATCAATATACATTCGAATTGTTTTATAGTTATTTCTTATCATCTTATAAAACAGATATATTAAAGATACATTTGTGACAATTTTGCTTTTAAGAAGAAATGTTGTTCCAGAGCATGTTATATAATTATTATTATAATAGCACTGTATTTGCTGTAATATGGAAACAGCAACAAAGTCATTACAAAACAAAACTGTTTACTTGAGTATAAAAATGTGGTGGCTAACAATACAATAAAACATATTTGAGAAAATTGATTTCCTGTGTTAGCTGTGTATTCATATTTAGTCATAATTAAAGTCTGCATTTTAATGAAAATGTATCATATTTATAGTATTCATGCAAGTTTATACAAAAATTATTCTCCCAAAATTTTGGTTACCAACATTGACAAGAGCGGTGCAGATCTTGACAGGTCATATAACGGCGAAACTAACAACACCAGATTTAGGTCAATGGAGAAACTTAGAAAGTGGTTGTAAAAATATTAGGTACATGTATTAACAGCATAGTGGTTTTGACAATAAGACACAGTTTATACTGCTATAAAATGAAACGACGCATTTCACTCACTACACTGTTAAGGTCATAATGCCAAAGTACTGTTGCTTCCACTAGTAAAAGTAAGTACATATTTTTGGCAATAAGTAAACCATAAATAAACAGCTCTATAAATAAGGAGATTTACTGCTACTAATTTCTAGGTTATATTTATGAAAATTGAACTAATTCTGTATCCATGGTTGCATTTACAACTCAATCCTAACAGATTTATCATAAGAGCTACAAAAGTATCATGAAAGTGAGTGATCTATTTTATAAAATTCACGAAAAAGTTACACTAAGGTGCATTATTTTCTAGATGTTTTATTGCAATCGTCTAATAATTTGAATATCGTAAAATGCTTGCTACTAACACAAAAGTATTTTATTGAGGGAGGCCATCTTGAAAGGCCAGGGTTCGTGAAGGTAAAAATGCTAAGATATGAAACTTTGAAATATAAAATGTTTATTAGAATTTATGGAGTCAGATATGTGCTCATTATAAAGTTATGGCTACTAAAACAAATTAGTGTAAGTTACATTGCAAAAAAACTCAAATTCATAAAACCGATATTTTTAAAATTTCAAAAATTATTAGAAATCATCAATAAATGTGAGGCCCGTTAAAAATATATTAAAAATATGGCCATAGTTCACAGTAAAATTTTCTCCGCATCAATAATTGCAGTCTCTGTCAGCCAGAACAAGTCTCTTAAATAATTTATTATAGGTTATTAGGTACCTAGTATTAAATCACAATGCCATATGCTTTTAGTGTCAAAAATACTTCTTTAGCTTTTAGGATACATTCTAGAAATAATTTTACTTTATTATTGTGCATAAGCAACATTTTTTTTAAATAATGACTATTTAACAGCTCTTATAAAACAGTTGTTTACTTGTTTTATAGCAGCAATTTAACAAACAGTGAAGTGTGTTTTATAGCACAATTAAATGAAGCTTTAATAAACCTGCTATATAGTGATGGTACTAAAATTTCATAAGGCTTCTGGAAATGTTTATACAATTATTTTGTAATGGTTCCAATAGGCGTTACAAAATATCAACAGCGACTGAAATATTTTATAAGATGGTGCCAATTTTGCATTTATAGCTGCTGTGAAAATGTTATGAAAATGTTTCTGAGAGTAACGTTGTTTTATAAAATTTGTGTTAGGAACATTCCTACAACTTTTATAAAATATCAAATTGCTAGTTGGGATATGTTTCGGTCTTTCGACCATTATCAAAGAGTTATAACAACTAACCTAAAAGTGACCGTTACAAGATATTTATAGGATTTGAGAGGCATAAATAACCTAATTAACATTTTATTACTTATTTCTAATAGAGCTACTACTAGGAAGTTAATTTAAATTTTTAATTAGTATTTCTGAGTATGTTTAATATTAGTATAGTGTCTATTATGGGGGTATTATGAAATTTAGTTTGTGTATTAGTAATGTTTTTCTGTTCTCTACTGAGTTATTTGAAGAAACCTCTTCTTTTAAGTTTATTTTTGAATTTTGTAATTATTGCTCAATAAAACGAAATCGGTTGCAATTAGCCATAGTGAAGTACTTACAAAAAATGTTCGTTTTTCATCTCTACATTACATCGTTGAAAAATATACAGGGTGTTCCATTTGAAAAATTGAGAAAATTGAATTTAAAAAGTTCTTAATTGAAAAATAATTTTTGGCCACCCAGTACAGTTTTAGGAAATCAAAGTGATTCAAAAACATTAATTAAATGTCTCGTAACTGGTATTCATATAAGCTTTTCTTAAAACCCATAATCGTGACTGTGGTGATTTTATTAATATCCATCTGCAGATTGTATTATTTCAACAAAAAAAATCATTATATCCAAGTGGTTGGGAGATATTCAATGCTAATATAGAAATGAATAGAGCCTAGAAAGAGACTTCAAAAAATGTATTGATATACATAGCATTCCATTATTTAAAAAAAGGCACTTGGTCCTGTAATTTTGTCTTGGTTCGTCCTATATATTCGAAAATAATTCCCAGTTATAGACTTTTTTATCTAGTTTACTTGCAATTAATCGTCACAATATATTTTATATAACCCCGCTTTTTATGAGTCTTCAGTTTTTTCTTTTTTGTTAATCAACAAGCGACCTAAGTTGTTTGTATTCGAGGAAATGGTATTAATGCCAAGTTTACTTAAGCTATTACAAATTGTTGTTGCTAATATGTTTTACAAAATTAATTATGTCACTTTTTATTTTCTTTGGGTGCGTTATAAAAATGTTTTTTCAACAGCTTTCTTTGTTTGTTCTTAATTAGCTTGTCTATGAAAGATGTATGATATCCATTGTTTTTGCTGTTATTTTAAGGGTTGTAACTTCTCTTTCAAAACTGACGAATTAAATCAATTGAAACAGAAAGATCTACTATCATTAATTAGTATCTCGATCCACCAAAATTATTTTAAATTCGATAGATAATAAATTCTACACGCAAGTAAATGATTTACCAATGAGTAGTCCATTAAGCCCATTGTTAGCGGAAATATTTATGGCCAATTTCGAGACTAACCTTTTTGATCGAAAAGATAATAATCTTTTAAAATATATACCTTTTGGGTAAGATACGTGGATGATGTGTTTTGCATATGGACTGGTACGGATAGGCAATTATCACAGTTTATTCATTTTATTAATTCTATAAGCAATAAAATTCAGTGTACGGTAGAAATCGAGAAAGAACGTTTTTTAAACTTTTTAGATATTTATGAAACATATTCTTTATAGGATTTTGCAAACAGCGGAAACAAAAACTATCTATGACAACTAAAAGAAAAACTATATGTAAAAATATTAATGAAATCTTTGAATTCTTTCGATAACCTGACTTCTGGTTATGCTAGCAAGTTAAAACTCTGAAATAAATTTGTCCAATTTCTTATTTGATATTCTCATTATAACACCAGCATCCAATATAGTCCCCTACGGTATGTAAATTCAGTTAAAAATGAGAAGAAAGGCCTGAAATTAATTAATTTACCTACCTTGTCTTTAATTTCTTTTCATTCTAATGGATTACATTTTCATAAAATCTCTCATTCAGTGTCTTGGAAATGCTTAGCCTTTGAAACGTTTTTCCCTCATATTCTGAGCTCATCAGAAAAGCACAAAGTCACTCATAACGATGTTCCATGCAAAACCAAAGCACGAATAAGTATGAACTATTTATATTCGGCATTGACTGATAAAAAACAATAGATCTTTTTATCAGGCAATGTCAAATATAAATATTTCATACTTATTCATGGATATTGCCTTGGTTTTGCATAGATCATCGTAATGAGTAGCTTTGTGCTCTTCTGATGAGCTCAGAATAAGGGCGAAAAACGTTTCAAAGGCTAAGCATTTCCAAGAAACTGAATGAGAGGTTTTATGAAAATGTAATCTATTAGAATGAAAAAATTTTAAAGACAAGGCAGGTAAATAAATTAATTTCAGGCCTTTGTTCTCATTTTTAACTGAATTTACATACCGTAGGGGGTCATGTAGATACTAGCATAATTTGCTTAGCCGTAGGGGACTATGTTGGATGCTAGTGTTATAATGAGAATGTCAAATAAGAAATTGAACAAGTTTATTTCAGAATTTTAACTTGCTAGCATAACCAGAAGTCAGGTTATCGAAATAATGCAAAGATTTCATTAATGTTTTTACATATAGTTTTTCTTTTCGCTGTTTGCAAAATCCTATAAAGAATATGTTTCATTACTATAAGCAAGTAAAAAATAAATAATTCACTTTTAGACATTTCGTTGACACGAAATCGATATTTATAGAAAATCCACTTTTACTGACACACTCATATATGCAAATAGTAATCAATCCTGGAAGATAAAAATGTCAGCTTTTCATAGTTATGTCCATAGATTGTTATCATTAAAGTTAAATAATGTCAATTTTGAAAAAGAAGTTACAACCCTTAAAATCATAGCAAAAAACAATGGATACCACACATCTTTCATTGACAAGCAAATTAAGAACAAACAAAGAAATCTGTTGAAAAAACATTTTTACAACGCACCCAAAGAAAATAAAAAGTGGCATAGTATTAATTTTGTAAAACATATTAGCAACTCAATGTGTAATAGGTTAAGTAAACTTGGCATCAATACCATTTCCTCGAATACAAGCAACTTAGGTCGCTTGTTGATTAACAACAAATAAAAAACTGAAGACAAAAGGCGGGAGTATATGAAATAAATTGTGACGATTATGATGCACTATATATAGGTCAGAGTGGTCGAAGCTTAGACGTACGGGTAAATGAACACAAAAAGTCTATTTTAGAGAATAAAAAATCAACTGGTTTCGCAGAACATTGTATAGATAAAAACCATTTTTTCAGCGGTATTAGTATTAAACTTTTGCACAATGTCAATAAGGGAAATAGGTTAGACATGCTTGAAATTTTGGAAATCAAGAAGGCCTTAAATAAACAGAAAAACGTGTTAATGCACAAACTAAATTTCATAATACCCATATAATAGACACCATACTAAAATTAAACATACCCAGAAATAGTAATTAAAAATTTAAATTAAATTCCTAGTAGCAGCTATTTTAGAAATAAGTAAAAAAATGTTAATAACGTTATCTATACCTCTCAAATCCTATAAATATCTTGTAATGGTCACTTTTAGGTTAGTTGTTATAACTCTTTGATAATGGTCGAAAGGCCGAAACACATGTCACAAAAACATGAATAAAAATTGTTTAACAGATTATTGGAAATAAAAAACGTACACTTATTACGATAAATCAAGCCGTTTTCGAGCAATTTATGTTTAAAAAACACAGTGCATTTACAACATTTTGTTAATAAATTCTTTTACTCATAAAGATTGCTTCATCGTATTTTGTTAAACCATAATGAATAATTATGATGAAGTGGGCTTCCACTTGTCAATTTTATAATATTTCAAAGTTTTAGATACAATTTAGATCCATAAAAATAGTCTTGAGTAGTTTACATTTTCCATGCAGTCTATAAAGGTTTGGAATGACAATATAAATATTTTTGATATAAGAGCCATTCTGTGTCTTTCCCGGATATCGCACCCACTTGAACAGATTGCTTTTGTGTGGAATCGAATGAAGCGAACCTACGAATTAAGGCACCGAATGGAATATGCTGAAATACATGTTTCAGAGTTATTGGTTGTCGGAATTATTAATGTTCAGTAATACAGATTGAAAATAGACTTTTAAATTTATTCGTCTGTTACGACTGAGTCCCTCTGATTTACATTCAGGATGAGATTCAAAGACAAATGGGGGCTTCTCCAACTTCCTGAGATACGGCGCAGAGGGTTTTTAGTGACTTATCTAAGCAGATGAACTAAAATAAGAACGTGATGGTGCAAATGGAAATATGCTGTTTTGGTATATAAGGATGATTATCCACGAGCATTGTGAGTTATGTTTTTCGAAGAGATTTAAAAAATTTTTGAGAAGGAGATTCTTAATATGAAATGTTTTTCAAACTGTAGAGTATGGCTCGACAGTGATCTCGTTACAGTTTTATCCAGCCATGTCTAGTAAAATGAAAGAAAAAACCGGAGAAATCTTTTTTATTGAAAATTTGGTGAATGCGCTAGTAGTACAGTCAAATTAGCATTTCACCTCGTATTTGGACGAACTTGTTCGTAAAGATCCGATCCATTTTAACCCTTTTGGGTCTTGGAAAAAGTCTATATCTAACATTTTGCCGTTCGGCATTGTTTAACCCATTTAATTCATAAATTAGCCATTTTGACCATTTATTTATTTAACAATTTTTAAAAATTGCAATTTCGTGTAATATTTTAGGACCTTTCGCTATACTTATAAATGAGACAATGAAATCTGCAAATTTTCCTGCAGTGATACCTGACAAGGACGGTGACATAAATACATTGAACAACTTTAGGCCAATATCTCTATTGCTAATTTTAGCAAAGGTTCTTGAAAAGATTCCAAAAAACCAAACATGTAAATTTTTTGAACAGCACCACATATTTCTCATCAATCAATATGGTTTTAGAATAAATAAATCTACCAGTAACGCAATCAGTCATTTGGTTGATCTGATTGTGGAAGGGTTTGGAAGTTGGGGTTATGTGGGCTCAATCTTTTGTGATATTCAAGAGGCCTTCGACTGGGTGTCCCATGATATTTTATTAGATAAAACAAAATTTATTTACGGTTTCAATCCCGTTAGCTTAAAGTTAATGAAATCCTATTTAAATAATAGACTACAATTTACATATATAAACTATTCGTCTTCAGAGAGGTGAGGTGGTTCGTGGAGTTCCCCAAGGATCAGTAATAGGGCTTACACTGTTTCTACCATAAATCAATGATAGCAGGGGAGCTTTCACAGGTATTGATCTTACACTTCTCGCAGATGACATCAATTTAACAAATAGTGATAACACTTTGACAAACTTGGTGATTAACTTAGAGGACACACAGTGAAAGACCAGTGATTGGTTTGTTAAAATGGAGCTCAGTTTAAATGCAAACAAAACTAAACAAGTTATTTTTTTCTAATAGGGAAGTATCTGACTTTAACAAACTCCTGAATGTCGAATTTGGGCATCGCATGTTGATCACATTTCCAACAATCTTGCAAAAAACATTTACTTTGGTTTACAACATAAAGCTCTTCGCGTAATAACTTCCAGGTTTTATAGAGACGATGTATGTAAGCAACATATTTTTGGGATATCAACTAAGGAGTTGTTTGCAGAACATCAACCTCTAAGTATATGTGAAAGAACAATGTTGAAAATGTCCAAATCTTTACCCCTCTGATGAAAGTGAATCGATGGTATAAAATAGTTGTTTGGTATCTAAGTAATAGAAAACAATCGTTATTTAGTCGAAAAAGTCAGGAACGTTTTTATATACAAACTGATACAAGCAAGGTATAAAAATAATACAACGAATGCCGATTGTATGTTAGGGGACCATTTGGTAAACTCGTTACCATGATAGACGGATATTCGCTGGTGAAGTAATTTGTGCGTATGTCGCGTACTCTAACTTGTGCAATGCCCGTTGTCATTGCCGATAGCTGAATTTTGTTTGTGAGAAACTGCTGCGCAGTTTTATTTATGAAAACAGCTCCTTGTACGGTCGCACAAGAGTCTAGATTACACCGAAAGTCCGGAGGTTTGAGCATGCGCATTACCTTGTAAATGTGCAATAAATTTTGCAAGTCGAGAAATTGAAATATTTCGTGTTATTTTGTGAAAAAGGGTGGGGGGGAACCCCGCACCCCTCTTTTCTTTTCCTGCGACGCTAATACTGCCAAGGGCGCTAATAATAATTATTAACAATTACATTAAAAACGTACTAACCTTACCTAACCTAGAGACATCACACGAGAGAATGACATTATTTTAATAAAAATAAAAACCTGCTAACCTAACCTATAGAAATCATAGAAAACAATTTGTGAAAAAATATACTAATCGTTACAAAATTAGAGAAAAAAAATTCAGCGGGCGTAGGTGTTTAAACTCTGGACTTTTTGCATCGTAAGTGAGAACATTACCTATGCGCCAAACACTCGGCTGACGATGAACATGAGAGCAAGGAATAAATCAAACAAATGATATCAGGTTTTGCGCATGGTCGAGGCCCGGGACTTTCGGTGTATCTAGACGCTTTTGTACGGTCGCAAGGCTAGGTTCCGGCATTCTATCGGCGAAGTTAAGCAACGTCGGTCGGGTCCGGTGCATGGATGAGTAACCCAAGTTCTCGTTGGAGACCACAGTTCATATGCTGAGCTGTGAAGGCCTGACTGGACTCAGGCGACCTGGCGAGAGAACGACAAAGACTGATAACTGTACCAAGGGGCTCCTTATCAACAGACTCGAAGTCTATTAAGGACCATGTCTGGATAAGAAGCCCTAAGGAAGGTGCACAAAAAGGAATATCTACAATAGACCTTTTGGGTCGCAGTAGGCAAAGCCAATTGCAAGCCCCTTCAGTCTAAAATCTAAAAAAAATCTCTTCATCTATGAAATTGCAAATATATGGAAGAGGGGATCGAACCCAGTACATGTTAGGCAGTCTGACGAAGTGCGCTCGCCACTAAGACGCTTAGCCGACTGAGCTACAGTGCCGGTTATAAGCCTCTATTTTGCAAGAACATTTCGTCTAAGGATTTCTTTTCATAACCCTTCAAACGCCGGCTTAAAAATAATTCGCATTTTCGTGATTTTCCGTTATAACATTTAAAGTAGGCCATAGATTACAATAACTCAATCTAATAACTAATCATTCTGTGGCTCGTAAAAATCGGCACAATTTTTACACAAACAATCTTTTTTTGCACGATTGATATTAAGCGAGATATTATCGATGGCCCTGATGAAATGGACAGCCTGTATATAAAAATATTCCCGACTGTTTTCAGCCAAATAAGAGTTTTCTTCTGTTACTTGGGAACTTAAACAATTATTTATACTATCGATTTACTCTTATTCTGAGGGCAAATATTCGGCCATCTTTAACAATATTCTTTTACGTTTTCAGGTATAAGTAATCATTTCGTAGATATATTTCCATTTTTCAGCTTAGAGTACGAACCCTAAAAATATAATATATAAGTGAAGATATAGTACAGGCAATGCAGGCAAAGTTTTGTAAAAACCTCGCAAAAATTAATAAAAGGATCATCTCCGGGATTTAAGTAGGTAATAACCTGTAGAATGAAATAATGCATTCTTTGCACTTCCATGTTCTGGAAAAATTCAAAAAAATTTGGAAAAACTTTTTGATTTTCGGTTTCTTTGCTCTAGCGGCTAAAATAATGAAAATACAGGAAAAAGTTTTCAACCAAATTTGTAGCTCGTCTCTTTCTCTACAAAAAAGGTCTTTACAAATTATTGTCTTACTTAAGTCGTTTAGGAGATAAATCCAGTATTCCACTTATAGTTTTTAGCCGCTCCGAAATGCGCGGAAAATGAGAATTCACTGGGAGTCTCGTATGACCGGACACATTTATCGATAATTACTATTCAGAGCCGCTAAAAAAATCGAAACAACATGAAATGTAGAGAAAAGTCTCAGCTTTAATGTGGAACTAATCACAAAATTCATAAAAATTTTTACCATTGAGAAAAAAGTATTAGAAGATGGCTTAGTAAATTTTATGCAGTTGATTTATTCATATCTTTGACTTTTATGCATCCTGCCTATTTCTCTCGTAACAATGGGTGCTTTTTCACTGCATGGATTCGAATCCACGCACTTTAACCTATATTTCGTGAAAATTTCATTGAAGAATGTTAAGTTGTATATGTTTTACTATATAATTGTGCATTTTCTGAACGTGTATGAATAATGTAGACAAATTCAAAAAGTACTACACGCATTTAAAAAACTCTAAAGTCATTCGAAAGAATATGTTTTATTGCACTTATAATCCAAAAATTAAGACTGTGCTATTATTATTAATTAAGATATAGCGAATTGAACTCCAAAACTTGGAGGTGATTGATCGATAAGAAATATACCTTCTACTTTGATCAAATGAAGTATCGTTTGAACGACTCCCAGCAAAGATATGAATAAATATGTGGATCAACTGTACAAAGTTTACTAAGCCATCTTTTGACACTTTTTCTCTATGATAATTTTTTTAATGAATTTTGTGATTAGTTCCACATTAAAGCTGAGACTTTTGTCTACATTTTGTATTATCTTCATTTTTTTAGGGGCTCTGAATAGTAAGAAGTATCGATCGATAAGCCCCGTCATACGAAACTCCCGGAGAATTCTCATTTTTCGCGCATTTCGAAACGGCTTAAAACTATAAGTGGAAAACTCAATTTATCTTCTAAACGGCCCAAGTAAGACAAAAATTTGTAAAGACCTTTTTTGTAGAGAAAGGGACGAGCTACCACTTCTGTTGGGAACTTTTTTCTCTATTTTCATTATTTTGGCCGCTAGAGCAAAAAAACCCAAAATTAAAAAGTTTTTCCATTTTTTTTTTAATTTTCCCGGAATTTGAAAGTGCAAAGAATACATCATCTCCAGGTTGTTACTCCAGGTTATTACCTACTTAAACCCCAGAGATGATCCTTTTATTAATTTTTGTTACCCTAAATGGCTAATATGCCTGTACTAATAGCTTTAAGGTAAAATACTTTAAATATACAAAATGAAAAATATTATATATAGTATAATCAAATGTTACCTTGCACTAAAGAGACAACTGACATATCTACGATATTGTTTTAAGGATATTCAGAACGTGCTTTTAACCGGAATTTGTTGATTACGACGATTAAAAATAAAATTTATTCAACCTATAATAATATTCCCTGGTATTCGTCCTCTACAGTAAAATATCTTCAATTAGGTAAGCTTCCGCACAAAGCAGTCATTATAGCATTACCAGAATACCAGAGAGATTCAATTATTTGCGTAATTATTAGTTCCACTTTTAATAAATCCTTTACAGGAATTTCAGTCCTAATTAGCTGAATACTACTAGACTGTCTACCAAATTAGTCATCTAAATATTAACTGCAAAACAACTTTATTATTACGTTCCCTTTTAGACGAGCGTTCCTAAAATTCCAGTGAAAAATCTGCGAGTATTCCAGAAAGCGGATAAATTACAAAGAATTTGGAACGCAATGGAATGTTTACCTAAAGCAAAGGATGAGATATTTGATTTTCAGAAAATAATTAAGAAAAAATGTTAAATTATCTAACACCTCCCTACGGCGGGGCATCTCCATAATTAATGACTACTCCAGAGCCATCACGAACTTTCAACTCGAAGGAATTTCAAATTGTTATACTTCAAAAAACATGTAAAGGTATTTACCTAAAGCTTCCCTCGTTTATTTACTATTTCTATTGGCTGACCACCCTGTATATTTCTCACTTACAGTATGTATATTAGTTTTTTCCTGGGAATTAGTGTTACCTATATTCTAATATTTGCTTTCCGCTATCTTTTCCTAATTAAATCATTTTCTTGGGTGAGCACTTTCACTAAAATTACGGCAGGCTTTTTCCTTGATAATTCGCAAGGTAGAAATTTACCATATTTTTATTAAAACATATACAAGGTTGTCATTTTGATCAAAATAATTAACTAGAGAATGTGATGAAGGACAATCAGTAATATTGACACGCAGTTGGCACAACTGTCAACGGAAAGACCTGTGCTTTTAGCAAAACTATAGAGTCGAAAAACTTCATTTTTGGAATAAAAATTATTTTATAAGACATGACGGAGAGACGTAATATTTGAAAAATGTCTCTGCACTCTTACCTTGTTTTACTAATTTTCCCCTATTTACCTCTCTACTTACCCCCACACCTTCAACGGAATCATCTCAAAATATAATCTAGTTCCATATGTCGTTATAATACATACGTGTACCAAATTTCAAGTGAATATCTTAATTTAATTTTCTCATCCCCTTTAATAATGGAGTGGGGGTGGTGAAGGGGTTGAAAAATGCGAAACAAAATCTGAGGCCTTAGCTTCTAGTATATACAACAAAACCCAAAAGTACAGAAAGTGTACAATTCAGGCCAATATCTTGAACCGTTCCAGAGAAAAGGAGCGAAACATTTTTTTTCGCTCAAATATAAAATCTCGACGTTTTGTGACATTTTAAACCTATCTTAACAAGAAAAATTTTCAACATTTTTTTTACGATTACTATACTTCCACTCCACTACGTGGATGTGGAAGTAAAATTGATGAATTGAGTGAATGCCGAGTAATCTCCATAAGAACACTACAGGGTACTATGCTGGGCCCTGTCCTCTTTCTTGTACACATTAACGAAGTTGGAAATTGACAGATGCTAGCATCATTTCATATGCTGATGATATAATTGACAGAGGCCTATCTCTGTCATACCTTCCTTGGGTAAAATATATGAAGTAATATTAAAAGATCAATTAGTCGCCTACTTTGAGACTTATAACCTGTTTAATCCAAATTAATTTGGATTTAGAGAGAACTTATCTACCACAATAGCAATAGACAAATTAGCAACCTTAATTAATACAGGATTCGAAGAAAAACAATTCTCCTGCTCAAAGTTTTTAGATCTCACTAAAGCTTCTAACTGTGTATCACATCATAGTATTATGCTTATAACATCATACCTTAGCAATAGAATGCAATATGTTATCTACAACATTATTAAGTCAAGCAGACTTATGGTAAATACTGGTGTCCCACAAGGCTCAGTTTTGGGCCCTGTACTCTTTTTAATCTATACCAATGATTTATCTCTTCCGATAGACAGTTAAACGTTGAGCATACTATTTTCTGATGATGCGAATCTTACTAAAAGCAACAATAACCTGGATGTTTTATTAGAAGCAATGTTGGAGAATGAATCCAAGATACAAAATTGGTTTACCTCGAACCAATTAAATCTAAACACTTCTAAGACCGAGTCTATGGTGTTTGGACTCAGAAATATGAACCAGATAGAAAACCAAAATCCAATCAAATTTCTTGGGGTTTACATAGACCACAAACTAACATGGGCGAACCACACGGATTACATCTGCAAAGAAATTTTCAAAAATATACATCTACTTCGCAATCTAGCTCGTCGGGTGTCAACAGAAACTCTGACCATAGCCTATCACAGCCTCATACATTCTGTGATAACTTATGCTATCCTTGTCTGGGAACATGCTGGCCCCACGCAAACTTTATAGGACTTAAAATTTTAACTGTCCCATGTACATATATATTGCAATGCTTACTATATACAAAAAATAACTTAAACACACACCCAACACGTGACGAAATACACTCATACGAAACACGTCATCGTAATGACTTAATTACTACCTAAAGATTAACAAAAACTAGGGATGGCACTGCATACTGGGGCATCAAGTTCTACAATGCTCTACCCCAAGAAATTAAACTCCTCACGTATACTCATTACAAATATAGAATTAAGCAATTTCTGTTACATTAATGCCTTCTATACCTTTCAGGAATTCCTAAATAGCAATCTAATACCAATATATAAGAAAAAGAAAAAAAAAGGATGAAAATGTTCTTCTTTTAATCATTGTATTGTATTTTATCTGTTTGTAAATATAAATATGCTATATGTTTTTCTCATGTCATAAATCTATTTTTATATCTAATTTTATATCATAAATCTACTTTTATATTGTATCTTTTTTAAATATTTTAAAATGTACGTACATGTAACTATTAAATTTTGTGTATTCTTTGACCTGTGTAAATACTGATGTATACTTGACACCAATAAACTATCTTATCTTATTATTTACAGGTGTCAACTGGTCGGATGTATACAGGCAGGTAGAGGTTGGACTCAGCATTCTGAGTCTTAATAGGACGAAAAATAGCTTCGTAGCATTATCCACCTCAGCTGCTGATCAACCTGATATATATTTTAAAAATTCATCAAAACAAGCTAACTATTATACTCTTCGTCGATTAACTACACTTGTTATACAACCTGTGCCCGATTTTCAAGATGAGACTTGATCCATTCTCCTGCCAATCCTCTTACACCATATGATTTTAATTTTTTGCTTAGGAGATCAAGATCCACAAGGTCGAAAGCTTTGCTCAAATCACAAAATAACCCCACAACCCTTAACTTTTGGTTAATAGCGCTCAATACATCCTCTGCTGTTTTGGTAGATCCTCCCGTGCGAAAACCATGTTGATTTTCTAGGATTATTTCGTACTTACTTAAAAAGGAAATTAATCGTTTTGCAACGATTTTTTCGAATATCTTGGAAATTATCGGAAGAATAGAAATGGATCTATAATTTCGACAATCTTCTTTATTGCTTTTTTTGAAAATGGGACATACTTTTGCTACTTTTAAGGAATCTGGAAATATTCCTGTAGTAAAGCTTAAATTCATAATGTGACGAGAATTTGAATCATATATTAGTTTGTTTTACTGCTAATAATGTCATTTGTTTGGTGCAATTACGTATAAATGACATTTCATTGGCTTCTATGTCAATGAGTGAAATAACTGAATTTTTTCTTTTCATCGTGAACCCACCCACTGTATATGTTAATCATCTCAGTTAAGTTAATTTGAATCGCCTATATACAATCTTCAGAAAGGACACCGAATAATATTCATGTGATATGATGAAATATCCGAGGGAAACGTTTATAATAAGAGAGCAAAAGACCTCAAAAACACTCGAATCCTCTATTAAACTTTTAAAATTTTATGACCCCTGAAATTTTCGCCTTTGTAATTGATTCCCATGGCCGAGAAGCAGATAAAATATGAAATCTTTCTTTTTCATTCAATTCGTGCTTAAAAAATCCATTACCTTAATTGCAGGGAGTTTTATGTGGGGTTTCGTGAAAGAAAATATATGTTTTCCTTAAATTAAAGCTACTTAAGGATACTTGTCTTTTTGGGGAAATATATGAGAGCCATTTGCATCAACTGATCGGTCGCAGCGACGATCTATTTCGAACAGCACTTTTAACAAAAGAATCTCGGTATGCCGTTCATTCGACCTTTTTATTATGGTCCGATAACAATGTAGATACCATATCTGAAATGTCAAAGGACTCTTTTCATTAAGTTACTTCTTTACCTTAAAGGTGAAGGATCACAGGATTATGAGAACACCGATCCCTTTTTTATCGACTATTGATTACTGTAAAATAGTAGGAGCCTATTCTAGACGTTCAGATACAGAAAGGCAGAGATAAACTCAGTCAACGGTGAAAGCAATTATAGTCGTATATCGCGTATAAGAACTCCAAAAATATCAACTCTCTACACGAATCTCGACTATTCTGCTTTAGATAGAATATAGTCTTAAATAGTGGAAATAATTTATGTTATTGTACGTTTGCCATTTTATTCATTAACGTCCTTATCCACCCACATACATGAACAGAAAGTAGAATTTCAATTCACTTTTATGCGGTACCAGTGAAATTAAGTACACTACCAATATATTTTTTTTGTTCAAATATGGATTTGCATTCGCCCGACAGTACTTAGGTACTTACTCGTTTTGTGTTTATTAAAAATGTACGAATAGTTTGCTATTGACATATCAATTAGTCAACGAAAAATTCGTTCCAACCTGAGAGACACATGTATGTTACATGATATCATATACATCTTCATATTTACTTCCACATTCACGTAGTGGATTGGAAATAGGTTTAGAATGTCATGAAACATCGAAATTTTAAATTTGAGCGAAAAAATGTTTCTGTCTGTCTTTTTTGTCCGCACGTTTTCTCCGGAATGGTTTAAGATATTGACTTGAAATATTGTACACGTATATAACGAGATCTGGAACTGGATTGTTCTTTGAACATATCCGGTGAGGGTTTGGGGGGTAAATAGGGGGAAATTAGTAAAGCAAGCTGGTAAGAGTACAAAAACTTGAAATTTGGTGTATGTACTAGAAGCTAAGGCCTAAAAATTATTTATAATATTTCCCATCCCCCCACTCAATTATTAAAGGGGTTGATAAAAGAAAATTGAGATATTCACTTGAAATTTGGTACACGTATATATTATAATGACATCAGGAACTATAGAGTATTTCTAAATAGGGGAAAACAAGTAAAGCAAGCTGGTAAGAGCACAGACACTTGAAATTCGGTGTATGTACTAGAAGCCAAGGCCTCAGAATTTTTATATTTTTCAACCCCCCATCATCCCTACTCCATTATTAAAGGGGTTGATTAAATAAAATTGAGATGTTCACTTGAAATTTGGTACAAGTATGTACTATAACGACATATGGAACTAGATTATATTTTGAGATGACTCCGATGAAGGGTTGGGGGCTAAATAGGGGTAAATAGAGGAAGATGAGTAAAGCAAGCTGGTAAGAGTTCAGAAACTTGAAATTTGGTGTATGTACTGAGAGCCACGCCCTCAACATTTTTATAACATTTTCCATCCCCCCACCAAACCCACTCCATTATTAAAGGGGTTGTTAAAATAAAATTGATATATTCACTTGAAATTTGTTACACGTATGTATTTTTTGTTGTACGGGTGAAGGGGGGGTGTGTAATTGGGAAAAATCAGTAGAGCAAGCTAGCAAGACTCCAGAAACATAATTTTTGGCGTATGAGCTAAAAACCAATGCCTTCATTTTTAACATTGAAAATGTTTAACAAATTGAAGATGTAACGGTAATACGGGGGTCCAGTAGCGATTTGTGTAACACTTGAAAATTTTGCTGTTTTTTTTTTTGGAAATGAAAGCGTTCGGAGTTGTTACATCGCATACTTTTTGAAACATCCAAATTTAATTTTGAATTTGACTAATTTTGATACCTAGAATCATATTTTTGCAATATTACGTCTCAACGCCGACCGACGACGCCTATGGTCGTTTTTGTAAAACTTGTGTATTTAATAAATTTTTATACCTATATTCATATTCTTGCATTTTTACGTCTCGACGCTGACCGACGCCTACCGTCGTATTTGTAAAACTTCTGAATCTGATAAATTTTAATACCTAGTTTCATATTCTTCCATTTTTTCCTCTTGACGCCGACCGACGCCTAGCCTCGATTTTGTAAAACTTGTGTATTTGACCTATTTTGATATCTAAATTTACATAATTATATATTTTTACGTCTCGACGCCGACCAACGCACCAGCGTCGTTTTTGTATAGCTTGTGTATTTGATAAACTTTGATATCTAAATTTATGTTCTTGCATTTTTACATCTCGACGCCTAGCGTCGTTTTTGTAAAACTTCTGAATTTTATAAAATTTTGATACCTAGAATCACATTTTTTCATTTTTCGTCTCGACGCCGGCCAATGCCTAGTCTCGATTTTGTAAAACTTGCGTATTTGATCAATTTTGATACTTCAATTTACGTTCTTGCAATTTTTGCGTTTCGACGCAGGCAGATGCCTAGCGTCGATTTTGTAAAACTTGAGTGTTTGATAAATTTTCATACCTAGTTCACATTGCCGATCCACGTTTTGCGTCGTTTCTGTGAAACTTGCGTATTTTATCAATTTTAATATCTAAATTCATGTTCTTGCATTTTTACGTCTAGACGCTGACCGACGCCTTGCGTCGTTTTTGTGAAATTTGTGTATTTGATACATTTCGATACCTAGATTCATATTCCTGTATTTTTACGTCTCGACGCCAACCGACGCCCAGCGTCAATTTTGTAAAATTTGTGTATTTGATAAAATTTGATACCCAGATTCATGTTCTCGAATTTTTACGAAACACAATTTTTGTGGAATATTAATGTAAAGCCTATTACAATTACTCCGAGTTGTGTAACTTTTTAAATTTTTATCAGCAACTTAATAAAAGTTTGAAAATTTCTAAAATTTTTATTTATTTCTCTATCCCCTGTATATTTTGCAGATTTTGTGAATATAATGTCAGGCTTGAAAGTTAGTCAAGTTGATTTTGAATGTCTTAACGAAACTTGCTAAATTGGAACTTCTGTAAATTTTTTTATGACACCTGCCCTAAATATTATTAAAATTTTATGACCAATTATTTCCGCATACTAAAATGCAAAAATAGTCAAGAAGTTTACCTTTAAAAAGACTTGGAAGAAAAATCTTGATGTGGAAGTAGTGATTCCTTAGGCAGCGGTTTTTTGTGTACTAACCTGTATGACGAATATGTCCCAATTCCAAACAGATAATATTTATACACCTAATGGATAGCAAAGGGTGCAAATTAACAAATCCAAATTAGACTTGGGAAATATTAGAATAGGAGTACCACAACACCCCTATAATAAACCAATTGTTAAGAAATATCCTTTGATTTATATAATCAGCTTAGGTCCACTCCAAACATTCAAATAATTAAATATGTTAAATTAAACCTTAAATAGCTTAAGTCATAAATAGATTAAGACATAAATACTTTTAGGTATAAATTGAATATGCACGTCGGAAACTTTAGTATTCACTATGTAATACTCTTGATAAAGGCCTAATAAGCCGAAACATATGTAGAGTATTTATAATATATTGATTGATTCATCTAAAAGCAGTGTTTAATTTATTAACAATTATTAGGAGTACCACAAGGTTGCATTTTAGGTCCGATATTATTTATGTCGTTTACTAATGTCTTGGAATAATATCGTAAGAAACTTTATTCTTTACAAGTTTCATATCCTAATAATACTAATTCCTCAGTTGCATAAACTAATATTGAAAATGCCGAATTCAAAATAAAGCATAGCTTTGAACAATAATATTTTGGCGTATTTACTTAATAGAATAATTTTGCTTAGAGATGAGATAAATCAATACGCAACACATATTAAATTTTTGGGAATAATCATTTATAGTTAGGTAATTTGGAAAGAGCACATAAATGATGTCTGTGATAAACTTAATAAAATGTGTTACGTATTATGGTCAACGAGTAAACACTAATAGGTAAATCATTCACCAACTTTACTTTATATGTTTTTACAGCATTTTAAAATATGTTCATTGGCTGTCTTGACAGTGCTTCTGATGATACCGAGACATTCACGGTCTCGTTCTCAGTCGCGTCACCGAAACCAAGAACGAGAGCGAGAGTTCATATCCGAGACCGATAGTGAGACTGAGACTGTGCCCCTAGAGTCTCCTTAATCTGGTCTCGGTGCAGATTCTTTTAAATATTTTTCCTTCGTTAAAATAATATACTCCAATTCAATAGTTAGATAGCGTTGCACTAGTAAGACGTGCATGCGCAGACAATGAATTTTGGACATTTCATGTTAACAGCACCGAGATCCTAGTCTCGGGTACGAGACAAAAGGTTTCAAGCCATCTAAAATTTTCTTATGCTCATTTCAACTCTTCAGGATGACACCCACACCATTTGATATAAAATAAATTAATAATATTAAAAAAGCTGACAGCTACTCTAATTTTTTTAATCTATTTGACACATAGAGAGCAGAAACAACATTCCATTCTTCATAACCACGCCATAACCCATTGCAGTTTTAAGAATTATTATTTATTTCAGCATTTGCTATAGTATCTGATTCTTTTCAGACGACTGATATGTTTTGTTTCAATGTAATATTATTAATTTACCAGCCTTATTGGCACGCAAAAATAGCAACTAGAAGTTAAAACAATTTCATTTTTTTTAGATTTAGAATGTCATGAAACATGGAAATTTTAAATTTGAGCAAAAAACATTTTCATTATTTATTCCCTTTAGAGGGCCGACCCTGTATATTTTCCAGTGAAAGCCTAATCATTTCTTCGCTGGCACTAGTGTCAACTATCTACCAAATTTGACTGCCCTCTGCAAAGTATGTACTTAAAGCACCAACAGGCAGACAACAAACCGACCGACAGACAGACGGACAGAATGACGGAATTGAAAAACCTATATTTTCGTAATCTACATAACCTGAAACGTGAAAATCTGAAGAAATCTCGGAGGGTGATTTTTTCTCGAATACAATACTTCTCTTCGGTATGCGAGAGAGGTAAAAATACAGATAATGTTTATAGTCCGTCTTACCTACTAGTCCAATAATTATAAAGATTTCCATAACAAAAAATGTTATCTAAAATTTTCCTTCAGTAACTGTTAGTGGAGGGATTATATATCACAAAATCACAAAAATCAGTTCTGGGGGTACCGCGCAACCCCCCTAAAAAAATCATCCCTTCGGTGAAAAAAGTCTTATTTTACTGATAACTCGTTAATCGTTGGACATATAAAAAAATTGCTCATCATAAAAAAGAAAGCTTGAGTAATTGCCTAAAAAAAAAAGTACTTTTGTAACTTTCTTGCATATGCCATGGTTTTCGAGAAATTCGATATTGAAAATAATTGCAAAATTTGTATTTTTAATGCGCAGGAATTTTGGTTTATTTGAACCATTTTGGGCGCGGCCTGTAGAAAAAAATCAAAATGGGTTTTAAAGGAGATGTAAAATACGCTTTTGTATTTCCATTTTTGATGGCTATTGACATCTATTAGTATATGAAAATATCAATATAATATAGTTACCTCTTGATTTTTTGCACTTTTATCTGACTATAAGTTATAAATGCATTATTTTTTAGTTTAAGGTAGTACTTCAAAGCAGAAAAAAATTCGCGAGCATTAAAAATACAAATTTTGCAATTTTGGTCAATATTGATTTTCTCGAAAACCATGGCATATACAAGAAAATTAGACAATTAGTCAAGCTTTCTTTTTTATGATCAGCAATTTTTTCATATCTTCAACGGTTAACGAGTTATCAACAAAAAAAGGCTTTTCTCACCGAAAGGGTGGTTTTTTTGGGGGGTTGCGCGGCACCCCCAGAACTGATATTTGTGGTTTTGTGATCTTTAATCCTCGCAATAGCAGTTACGGAAGGAAAATCTCGGATACCGTTTTTGCGAACTTCTGGTGTATTTTTTACTTTACCGACTGGGCTATACCATTAAAATGTATTTACAAAGTTTATGGCATCTTCAATGTAGAAATCAATAGAAGTAATTACGTTTCCAACATATTTTGGGCCGCCTTCAGCTCTATTTCTAGAATTATTTGCTCCGTCAACGTCAATCTAGTGGGAATAAATTAAAAGAATAAGTCTAAAATTTGAATTAGAAATAACTACTTTGTCGATACATCTGTATATAATCACTAAATTAGATTCAGTACAATGCTGTACGAAATTTATTCCTGAATCGGCCGAGGCTATAAGAATCTTACAGGTATATCCCATTATTAGATTTACCTGGAAACAGGAACTAAGTGCGGAAGGGGATATAGACGATATGCAAAGAAAGCCGGGTGATCAAATCAAGTTGTTCCTCTGCCTCCACGGTTTCTTTAAAAATCCTAAAATGGTGAAAAAGGAAAGATCAAATTGACAAAAATTTAACTTTACTTTGTGGAATTTTATTGAAACTAAGTGGTACATGTAAAATGAGCACATTGAATATCTTATAAAAAAATCTCTGACTTGAATATGTTATATTTCTGCATCAGTGAGTAATTTCAGTTTCACTCGAGTTGCTCCAATTCAAGATTCTTATGTCAAATTTAGTGAATGTTCAACGGATTAAAAGAATATCTTACGTAGAAAATGTCGTTAAAAATACCACCTTTTTATAAGATATTTGCATATTGTTAATCTTCGTTAAATTGACCAATATATTAAAAAAATATAATTTTAACAAATGCTGTGATTATTTATTTATTTTGTATACAACTCAGCAGTTGAAGACTCAATTACAGTATTGGAGTTTTCCCTAAAACTAATTTTACTAATATGTCGACAGATCTACATAATGTGTCATCGATTTTATTAAAGAAATATATCAGTATATTGATTTTCTTTAAGCCCATAACGTATTTAATTACCATATTAATTAGTGAATATGTTTTTCGTGACATTTTTAAAACCGCGAAAATAATTTCTCTTCAAAAGCCCGAATTGAAGTGAATAATTAAAGGCTTATTTCCTCATTAACCACTTTATCGAAAATTGTGGAAAAAGTTACAAATATTCCTCGACATACTCTGGCACTGTCGCTTTGGTTTTCAAGAAAAGCATTTGTTAATAATGAATTTCTGTTTAATGAGTTATTTATGTAGGCAAAATAAATGGCTGGGTTAGTTCTTACCTTTTGCAAAGTCGTTGAAACGCTTCGTAATAGGCCAAATAAACCAGATACTCTGTGCGACGTACCCCACGGTTCACACCTTGGGCCCTTATTCATATTTCTCAAAAATGATGAAACAAATATCGATCAAAATAATTTAGCATTGTTAGCTGATTATGCTTCTTTTGTTTGTTCAGGTCCATCTCAAATTAATGCTATTTTATTTACACAAAATATCTTAAAGGAGTGGCTTAATAAAAGCAAACTATTTCTGAATATTTCTAGGACAGTCAATCTAGCCCTGAATAGTTGTTGGAAATGATAAGTATAATAAACGGTTACTTACATTTTGATGGTGCTTTAGGAAAAATATTAACCATACATAAAATGTCTCAATAGTCAATATTATTATGTAAATAGATGAAAGAATTTTAACTATAATTTATATGGATTTCTAAACTCTGCAGGCCACACTTAGAAAGCAAATGTATGCGAGGATAATCGATAGTATCAGAATCGAAAAGTTCTTTTTTGGTACATATATTAATCTAACAATAATTGCTTATTTTATTAACATTGTGACACATATTTGTAATAGGTGACTTCAAGTGTACATTTTTTGTTCTGGAGTTATTGCAAGAGAGTATGCTTTGTTGCCTGGATCCTAGTTTCGGTACCAGGAAAATGA
This sequence comes from Stenurella melanura, assembly GCA_963583905.1. Classification (NCBI taxonomy): domain Eukaryota; kingdom Metazoa; phylum Arthropoda; class Insecta; order Coleoptera; family Cerambycidae; genus Stenurella; species Stenurella melanura. Next base: position 189,816,154 of record OY757310.1, read on the forward strand.
TTCATAGTCATCCTTAATAACTATACTATTAAATATTTTGAGATCATCAGGAAAAAGTAGTGTACTGCTTAGTGGTAAATTCGAAGGAGTCCTCTGTGATCGAATGCAGATGGCCCTGAGAATAATCGAAAGATGGTGCAGAGAACACTCTCTGTCGGTCAACCCTAGGAAGACAGAGCTGGTCCTCTTCACAAGGAAAAGGAAATTGGGGCCAATGACGGCCCCCGTTCTCCTAAATACCACACTAAATTTCGCATCAGAAGTAAAATACCTTGGAGTAACTTTTGATGCCAAACTAACATGGAATCTTCATTTAGACAGAAGACTAAAGAAGGCTTACATCTCTTTTGAGCAGTGCCGCAGAACCATAGGGAAAACCTGGGGAATGAAACCCAAAGTGGCTATGTGGATTTACACTGCTATAATAAGACCAATGATAGCCTATGGAGCCATCGTCTGGTGGCCTAAGAGTCAGCAGACTGTAGCGAAACGTAAGCTCAGCCAGGTACAACGAGTAGCCTGTTTAAACACAATTGGAGCTATGAGAACAACACCAACAAGAGCAATGGAAGTGATGCTGTGCCTGCCACCACTAGACATATATCTAGAAGAGGTGGCCCTAACTACTATGGCACGTCTCAAATCCGTTGGCATACAGCCAAACATAGGATGTGGAGTGGCAAGATGCCGGCTGTGGAATGAGGCAATTAAACAAATGCCACTTCTGCAGGTACGTGCAGATGGTATTTCTCCACAGTTCATCTTTGATAGACCCTATGAAATACACACCAACAGTAGCAATGAGGCCGTCAGTGAAGGAACAGTTAACATCTTCACAGACGGATCGAAAAAGAAAGAAGGAACAGGTTGTGTGGTATACTCCAGGAACCTGCAAATTCAAATTAAATGGGCTATGGACAAACAAGCCAGTATAATACAAACAGAACTGGCGGGAATAACCATAGCCGCAAAAGAAATTTCACGTAGACAAATAACGGGAAAAACAATAAGAATCTACACTGATAGTAGACAATCACTACTGGCCCTACAGAGACACAAAATAACAACAGGGTCAGTATGGGAATGCCATCAGGCACTCGTGGGCGCCTCCAGCATGAACAGTGTCATTCTATGCTGGGTCAAAGGGCATGCACAGTGCAGAGGCAACAGGGAAGCTGACAGTCTGGCTAAGAAGGCAGCCAGTCTAAGTATACTTGGACCTGGCCCTTCCAACATACTGCCGACCTCAGCAATAATGCTAATGATTAAAGAAGACACCCACAGAAAATTTAAAAAACTGTGGGATGAAACTCATAGTTGTCAGTTGGCCAGGGATCTGCTTAGATACCCTGACAAGGATACAACGATGATCTACCTGGGAATGTCCAGGAAGAACCTGCGCTTCGCGACAGGAATTCTTACTGGTCATTGCCAGCTGAGGAAGCACCTTTATAACATGAAGTTAAATGACACACCCCTATGCAGAGGTTGTGAACAAGAAGACGAGACTGTCCAACACGTACTCTGTGAGTGCCCGGCAGTGTCCTCAAGCAGAGAATCCATTTTGGGAGAACGTTGGCCTACACTGGCCGACTTGAGGGATATTCCCCTAGGCAGCATCACCACCTTCTTCACAAGATTAGGATGGTTGGAGGCCTAGGTGGAATCCTGTATCCCTCGGGAGGACGTACAAGGGGCCCAATGGGGCCTAGGTGCTGCGGTCACCTAAATGTGACTGCCCTCCCACAAACTCCAAACTCCAACTCCAAGTAGTGTATTGCAGTGTTAATTTGACAGCACAAATCGTTCATAAAAAGTAAAAATAATAAAGGTCCAAAATTGGAGCCATGTGGAATACCAGAAGTGGTTAGTGGCTTAAATAAATTAATGTAGTAGAGAACTGAAGTCACTGCGCATTAAATGGCGAAAATGTAAATAACCTGAGGCATTCTCTAAAAAAAGAATATCAGGCGAGCAGTATCGAGATATAAGTCAGGGAAAATCTGAAGGTCCAAGGTGTCAACACTGCTTTGGAATCGGAAGAGTATAACAGGCTGGCGCGGATAATTCAGATTCCCTGTGGAGGGAATAAGAATTCTTTTTTGTAAAGAACTAGCTACATGCTGAATAATAGCAAGATCAGTAAAAGTGATTATGTGCAAATTTAAACCTAAAACGTGGCAAACTAACAACACCACGCCAGTACTGCGAAATGCTGTTCGAAAGTGACCACGCTGAGGCAGAAAATGATTGGTAGCAGGATTATGAACATAATCCCTCAAAATTAAAATTAGATTAAACTAAAATCTTGGATAAAAGCTGAGGTTGACAATACCAAGGCCGAGATGCTCAAACTAGATGAGAGTCCGTCACAGAATGTATTAAATATACGGGAGAAGAGAAAAGGGTGCCCTGCAAAACGCTGGGCTGTCACCAAGGAGGTAATGGGGAGGAACTTTGATGATTCGGTGCGCATAACAGACAACCGCGATAGATGGCATGTTGTCGTCAGACGTGCTCTGCAGCAAATGAGGGCCTGCTAAGATATCACAAAACGTATAATATAACGCTGCGAGTAAAAAATAGTCCGGATAGCTTCTGTAAACATGGGACCGACAAGTGAGCTCTCACAATATAATGGCTTTATGTAGCTACACGCGGACTTAGTCTCCTTCTTATAACGGTTACGAATTGAAGCAGTTTTTTCTATTAGTCTTTATTTCGTCAAACAAAATATTTATCGATCAAATTTTTTATAGAAGCAATTTATAAAATTGGAAGCGCACCCACCGGATCGTTTATCATATTACATGGAATTCAATGTGGCTTATCTGCCCAGGGAAATTCTAATGAATAATATATTAATATATTACATTATTTTATGTGTATTATTTCATGGCCTCCACACAATTTAATGCTGCCTATCTCCGAAACAATTTTCCTTAATACACAATGCGTCAAGAGCTGCGTAAAATATGACTTATTTTTGCATAATGACGTTCAAGTCTGACATATGAAGAAAGATAGAAAAGCTCATGGGGAATGTTATTGAAATCATCTCCGATTCTCCTTTAGAGTATATAACGGGGCCGCCCGATGGGATCATCTCGAATGTCTCGATATCAATTTTTAGCTTAAACATATTATCCTTTCTTACGACGGATTGCATAACTTTTGCGGTTACAGATTTTTAAAGCGGGAAGTTTTAAGCTTAATTTGTACCACATATTTTAAACTTACTCACCATTAACCGTTCCGTTTTTATTTCGCGAGGTTAGCCTATTTTCCGCGTGTTTCTATACTGGTATTACTGTTGTTATTATAAAATGTATCATATCCTTTATTAGTATGAAATTCATTATTGAATGTTGATAAAAATACAATTTAATATTTTTGTTTAATTTTAAACTTATATTCTACATTTCAACTTTTACCATTAAAACGAACAGAATCAACAAACTTTCGTGAAAATCCATCCATTCGGTAAACTTTTTAGTCAGAAATACTAATTCGCCTACACTATCGAAGTTAATTAATTTAAATTTAAAATTGTATTAATCAATTTTTGCAATGCAATGCAAGTATATTCCATTATTTTTTCCTCCTTGTCACATTCCATTGACCATAGCTCAAAGAAACATTTCTGTGGTAACTAAAAGTAAAATCATGATTAAAGTAGCAAACGGTAGCAGCTTTTTTCTTCATAAAATGATACAGCAATAATAAGTAATTATAGTTCCTCAAACCACAAAACTGAAATCAAAATGAATAATACTATACAGCTGCAAGAATTTGTAGTTATTCAGAAAATTGCAATTCCCTACTTTTACATCTCTCTACTTAGAGCAATTAATTTTAAATACAAGTTAATTTTCAACACATCTTAATATTATTTTGTAACCTTTTTAATAACTAAATATTAAAATGTGTTATACCGGTGCAAACGACAGCCAGTTTTTTGTTGGAGAGCATAAGGCCGTGGGTAAGGAGTGTGTGGACACTCAAAGGGCGCCACCTGCTGTATAGTGCGTAATATGATTTAAATAATTTTTCCAGCTAGGAGCAATATTAAGTTACTAGCAACCATGCGATAGAATTCTCAAAATATAACTAATATCAAAACTTACACTTTACTCTATGAAACTTCAAAATTTAAACAAATATCAGGTGTACCAGTGTAAATAATAAAAATATGTAGACACCAAACATTTATTACGACACAAGTGAGATGTACAACAATAAATACAAATTGTTTCACTATTACTCCTTAAACATAATCTATACGCAATAGAGATTCAAAATATGTGCATGATCCCATTTAAAATTGTTTCAGTGATTTGACTTTTTTTTAATAAAAAATGCAACTATGGCTTAAGTGATACCAACAATGAGTTTTAGATTTACAACAGCGAGTTAAAGATCTACAATGGATTAAAATTACAGGTCATTACTAAAATATTATGTAATAAACAAGATTCTGCGAGCCAACTTTCGCAATGCTCGCTGCGTATTCTAGAGTGTTAATGAATGATCTAAGATAAGAATGTTCTATCAAAAATATTTTACATGTGGTACAGTAGAAGATAAATTAGCATTACATGGTACCATATGTTGCTTTACAGTAAAAAACTTAAGATATCCCATCATGCTAGGTAAACTTAGAATTTAACTTGTAGTTGCAAAATTGTGGTGTAATTTACTCTATTTCAACAAAAAAATCACTGAACGAAACTATAATAATTTCTTTAAAATTATGTAACTGAAATGAAACAATAAAACCTGATCAGAGTCTTGGCATTTTCTGTGACGACTGCAGCGTGACCTGTCACCACTTCCTAGACGTTCTCGATGTTGCTACGATTACGACTCCGTGCTGCATCAAGATTTCTACCTGAATCTCCTGGAGACTGCTGCGAACAACTCTCCAACCAAAACTTCTTTAAATGTTAGCAGGACCCACATAGAACCAAATATCTGAGTAATAGACTTTCTCCTATTACTTCTCCAAATACTGGGGCCCTTCAAATAACCAAAATGACTGCACCAACCAGCTTGACCCATACATTAACTACTCTGCTTAATAGCCTAATCCATGTATATGCCTATCCAAACATAAGCCTCTCCAAAACACTCTGTAATAATTACAATAGACAAGAACTAAATAAAACTCCAAACTAAGTAAAATAAAAGCTCACCTCATATAGAGAGTATTACATAACCTCAAGAAACACGTGGAGATAAAATTACGGTAACCAACAGAATTCCTTCCTGGAATTTACAAAATGCTTTCGGCAGGACGGTAAAGAAACACTGAATACATCAAATCAAATCCCTTTTCAGTGTAAGCGATGTAAAACCTAAATTCTTCAACACACAATCGAGACCGCAGCTGTTCACTCCCGTGGCTGTCGAAAAACGAGCTACCAGCCGGAAATCTCTTTAACAGCTCTCAGTGTTGCCAACTTGAGCATCTAGAGAACACTTTCTCTAGCCAATGAAAATGCGACAACAAAGGACTTTGCAATCAAAAGACTGAATTACACTATTATGTAATATCTCAACTGCAAGAATATACGACTAACACCATCATTCAAGTTATTCTTAAAGAAAACAAGTTTACTTTCTGGACGTTAAGATTTGTACAGATATACTACACGCCATGTCCTTTAAAGTACGGGTGGTTGCCTACCTCTCTGCTCGAATAAGTGAACTAGTTAGAGTCAACTTACCGCCAATCTATTGAAATTAATCATGTAGCCTTTTCAAATGCTACAATTTCAAGGACAACCTAAAATTACAAAGTAACCCATTTTGCATCAAAAACAGAAAAAAGATATTTGAAATAATTTCGTCCTCCTAGAAATATAATATTGTCCGCTGTACCTCTTCAAAAACCATCTTACATTTATGTCACTACATTTGCTTTACATTTTTTCGTAGATTCACAAATCTTATTAAAAAAGTTACGTAATTTTAAAATAATGTTTAATTTTCAACCCCCTTAAAAACTATGCTCTTGCTCCTTACAATTTTTTTACTATTTTGGTGTATTCATGAGCACATTATTAAAGTATCTACAAAGTTTCAGAATTTTAAAACTAAATAGGTTTTCAAAACCATTAGTGTCTAAATTGTTTGCTATATTTTTCCGCTTTTCCAAGGAATGCCTTCCATTCATTTGCAAATTTGTAGAATTTTGTCCGCCTAAAACTTGAAACATGACCACTGTGCGACGATATTTTCTTTTTAATAAAAGCTATTTTAATAGTTATTTAAGATACAAGTGGAAAAAGCCATTCTTTATTTCGCGAATGGCTAGATTAAAAATACGAGCAAAGCCAGTGTTTTTAGTCATGAGTGCAATAAAAAGGCTTTTTACAAGTGTGTCTTACAACGTTTTATCTTAGATCGTGCCAATTATTGTAAAAAATTGGCAATTTTTCATGAATATTTGTAAAACTGTATCAACCTTTTTTGTGAATGTCACTTTGACGGTTAGTATTATTCGAGTTGTAGTTGAAGTCGCCATTCTAATTATGTTACTGCATGGTCGTTAATGAAAATCTGTGATTATTGGCATAATCTTACGTTGAAGAATCAATTAAAAACAAAATTGAGATATCGCTTCAAATTTTGCAAAAAGAACTATCTGAGGAAGGAAGCTCAAACGATTCCATTGACGCTAATGATATACTGCATACTACATCGAGGAGTCACGAGTTGTCTAGAATTCATATTGAAAATTGTGCTAATTGCAAAGTAGAAGTAAATATTGTTAAAATTAATAATGAATAAAATACTGTTGTCCTTACTGATAAATTTTTTAGAAAGCGTGCAATAAAAATTTCTATTGCACAGTTTCTTATTATAAAAGGGCACTTTTTACACTGGAAATGATGTAAAAAACTGTTACTTTTTACACGAGCTTAGATAAAATCATTTAAAAGCATTTTTAAAATTATTTATTTTATTATTACACTAGTTCTAACATTGCCACAGGACTATAATTTCCGACCGAGAATTTATTTTTACACATTTCTTTTGAAAATTTCGTTGAAACGCGAACAAAATTCTACATGATTGCGAATTATTTGTTCGAAGCATTCATTTAAAATATATCTACCAAATAAAATGCATAAAATCATATTGAAATAGCAAATTTTTGTTATCGGCCGAAAAAGCTAATATAACAGCGAATGATTCATTTGATGAACTTGTTAAATAATGCTTATTAAATAAAATACGTGAGTTTCATTCGAATTAAAATGTTTTGCAGCATGTTGAATTTAAGCTAATAAAATAAATAGCTGTAAATTAATTAAACGTAAACTTCTGTATATTAGTTGAACTGTTTTATTGTTCAGTTCGCGTTCCTCTCGAGTCAAGGGGGTAAATGGGAGGGTAACTATGAAACACGTGGGTCGTGGATATTAGAGTGAAAGTGGAACAAGCAGATATTTAATTCGCAATGTAGTAGACAAAAAACACTGACAACGCTATGGTTTATTTAGAATTTATGTAATAGTTGGAGCGGTACATAAATCTGTATATTCATAATCCAACAGAAATGATCAAATTGTCTTACATGCCAAAAGTTGGAAAATATGACATTTCAACTTCATTCGACAATTGAATTGAAATGTGACGTTTTAGGTTGGATAGTGGCCACTTTCTTACCATCATCATCATCATCATCATCATCATCAAACAGTTTATTAAAATTTAAAAATACAACATTGCCTCCTCGGATCGTGATCTGGGACCAACCAGACAACCACGTCGCATAGAGCCGTGGTGTGCGTAGGGTTGGACGGATCACGACCAGCTCGGCTTAATAAAATGGATGCACAAGTTAAAACTCCTGCCGCCAATGGCGGCTTAAAATTAACATTAAAATTACACTATGTCTGCGCAGCAGGCTTAAAATACTTAACATGAACACAATAAAAACTAGAACACAAAACACTGATTAAACTTTGGTTGCTGGTACGGGAAAAAGTTCATCGAAAAAACCCGTTCGAAGCAATTTGGGGTCCTAACGCCGCCGTCGTTAGGAAGGTAGGGAAGACGAAAAGTTAGTATTTTTAACAGTTACAATTTTTTAGGAATTTTATCGGTCTAAAATGAATTTGGAACAAAATAGGACAAAAAGATAAAAAAGACAAAAACTATAAAACAAAATGACAAACAGAGAGGTGAAAGAAAATGATAGGGATTGATAGGTGGGGTAAGGCGAAGTATAGGGTGAGAGCAAGTTATAGTTAGAAACAGTGTGGCTAGGCAAGATAGGCAACGCCTGATATGGTAGGGGGTGTTTGATCTGGAAGGGAGCATTATGCATTCTGATTTGGGTTATGTTGCGTGTTAACGGGCTATCGCCAATTGAAAGGAGTAGAATTTTTGGGAGATTTCCCGGACGTAGTCTGCTAGTGGCGTTATGACGTTCTTATCAGTACATTTTAAAAACGAAGTGACGTCACTGTGACATATGTCCTTTGACATAAAGACATAAAATGCTATATAAAAATTTAGTAACCGATTTATTAGCTCTTTGTTCATTAAGGAGGATGATTGTGAATGCAACAGTATACAGGGTGTCCCAGATTTAAACGGACATACTCTAGTGGAAGGCAGAGAACACTTAGATCATTTCAAACCATCCCTATGCTTGTCGTTGAATGTGAACCGTTTTAGAGATACGGGGTATTTTATGGTTTTTTACCAGAACTTCATTCAGCCATATTTTTGAAATTACTGCACATATTTAGATAAAATAATCTAGAGGTGTAAGATCAGGATACCTCGGTGGCCAGTTTACCGGACCTCCGCGACCAATCCATCTGTTGGTGTAAAGCTGGTTCAGATGATCCCGGACCGGTACAGAAAAATGGAGTCCAGCACCATAGTGCTGGAACCACAAACTCCTAGTATTGATGAGTTCTAATAAATCTGGCAAGATATCTCTAAGAAACTTTAAATAAACTTCACCAGCCAACAAAAAGTTAAGCGGGGAACGTCGTCGCCGTTTTCTAGACGCTGAACTGTTTCAACATGAAATGGATACAAATTTTCCTTCTTTAATGTTCACCATACTCTTGTCTTAGGTACTACTAACTCATTACTTATTTTAGTAACACTTATGGATCGATTATTTCCCACAACTTGTAATATTTGCTCTTCTTGTGGAAAAGCTGTGGAAACATGTTCATGCTTTGTCATTGACGGAAATTGTCCATGTTCCCTACTAAATTGGTATACCTCTGAAAAAGTTTTATGATCTGGTACACGGCGATTTGAAAAACACCTTCGATACCCTCTTTTTGCAGCTCTTTCATTTCCGTCGCAAAAACCATACACAAAAATAATATCCGCAAAATTTTCATTACTAAACTGAAACGGCATCTTAAAATTTTTAGTTTTAATAACTGGTTTTTTATCACTTATTCTAATAATTACAAAGAGCGAACAACAATTCTTATTTGTAAAATTACACATTTGACATGTGCCTACTTGGGATTTTTAATGCAACAATGTCATGTGTTAATCGCATCGTTTTATTACTTATTTTTTTATTCGTGAAATAAATGAAACGTGCTTTATTTTAGTCGGAAAAATACTGAATGATAAAACAAAAATAATTGACAACCTCTTCTACGGAGTATTTAGCTAAAATTAATAAAATAATGATGTTAGCAACCGGATTGTGCTATTTGTAGAATGTCAAGTTTGGTCTTTCAATACTTTTGATAATTTATTGAAGAATAACCATAAACGTGCCATCAAACATTATGACACAATTTTATAAACTGGTCCATAGGCTTTTTAAAAGTTTACTAACATTTACCAAAAATAATATACAGTGTGATGTTTACGCCCCTAAGAGCCATATTAAAAAAATGAAGGTCGGTCTTGGAGTTTTTCCAAAATCACTTAAGCTATTCATTAACCTAAAAAAGTAAAACATGTGTACCAAATTTTATCTAAATATGTGCAGTCATTTCAAAAATATGGCGGACTAAAGTTCTGGTTTGGTCAAAAACCATAAAACACCCCGTATCTCAAAAACGGTTCACATTCAACGGTAAGTATAGGGGTGTTTTGAACTCAGCTGAGTGTGCTCTACCTTCTATTAGAGTATGTCCGATTAAATCTGGGACACCCCGTATAAACCTTGGTGAAAAGTTTCGCTTCTGTCTCGAAAATTAATTGACCTCGCCGCTTCGCGCCTCGGTCAATATCAAAAGTGGCGTTCCCCAGGGATCGGCCTGGGGACCGTTGTTGTTCATATTATTTATAAACGATATAGATCACTTTCTTCGTCCTGATAAGTGTGTCCTTTTTGCAGACGATACAACTCTAATTGCCTCCGACGCAAATTATTTGAGCTTACTGAGTAGTCTAGGTCAAATTGAAACAAAGGCTAATCAATGGTTCAATACAAACAAACTTAAACTTAACAGTGATAAATCACAAAAACTTGTTATATCATCAAACCATAGAATCAGTAAGGGTGAGAGTGTAAAGCTACTGGGCGTTGTATTAGATGATAGATTGAGTTGGTTGCGAAATGTTGAATTTTTGTTGAAGTCACTTTCGAGTACAATTTACTTATTACGCCAGTTGAGGCTAATTATAGGAAGCAACACATTGCTCCCAGTATATTTTGCCCTTTTTCATTCCCGAGTTACTTATGGTGCGATTTTATGGGGAAATTCAATGCACGCCATAAAAATTTTTCGGCTTCAAAAGAAAGCTGTCAGAGTGCTGGCTGGAATTAATGATAATAGAGTACATTGTAAGCCACTGTTTGTGAAGTTTTATTTATATATAATTCTTTAATTGAAATACACATAAATATCAGTACTTTCAACACGCACTCTGACATTCATAACTACAATACTATATCCGTAAATCTATTGAGAACTCCCCGTTTTAGACTGAAAAAATCTGAGAATAACCCTTTAAATTTAAACATGTACAATGTCTTGCCAAATAGTATAAAATCATTAAATACAAACTCTTTTAAAAAGGCCCTGAAAGCAATTTTAATTAAACAATGCTACTATTCTGTAGATGACTTTATGACAAACTCAGTTCAGACTGAAATAAATTAATGACAGATAATTAATACATTAATGTTGATATGAAGCAGGCACACGAGGTGCTTAAATAATTTTGATTTTAATGTAGTATTAGATATTATAGTTTTTGTTTGTTTTTTTTATTATACTTTGTCATGACAAAACATATTTATTGTTTTTTATATATTTATGTGATCCTTCTATATTTAGGCTTATGTGATACTTTATATTTACATGTTTTCTTCTTTTTTTATAGTTACCCTTTTACAGTAACTTAATTTCATATTTAATTTAATTTTTGTTTTTCTGACTTGCTACAAATGTACTCTTGTGTATGTAAAGTAGTTACATAAATTATCTATCTATCTATCTATCTATCTATCTATCTATCTATCTATCTATCTATCTATCTATCTATCTATCTTTTGGCAACAATGAAACTCTTTCCACGTCTGTATGTATTCTGCACTTTATGAAAATAAATTAGTACTTGTATAATTGTAGTTGGAACCTAAGGGAACATTTTAATAAGGAGAGGCATACCAAATTTCCCTTATGCAATATGATAGCTTTTTAGTGATTTACATTATTTACATATGACACAAAATTTTTAATGTTAGTATTTTTAGCTCTCATTATTCATCTATTTTGCAGTATATTAGTGTTGAAAATCACAAAATCTAAATAATATTTGACTAACCTAGAAGAGAAAAACTACCAGTCTAATAGGTTCTAATGGAAGCTACATCAGGCAGAAAAATCCCCATATTATCCTTTCCTCGTCGCAATTGAGGTCAAGAACCCTTCGATAAAGACAAACAAGTGAGCTGGAATCATCCTTACTGACACTTTTTAAATTGAAAGATTGTATTTTATAGATCTGCATTTAAGACACTGACATCACTAAAAAACGACAGATTACAGCAATTTTTAATAAACTTTACGCATCATTTTTCATCTCGGTTATTCTAAGGAAACAAAACTCGGATGAAGGGGGATGAAAACAGCAGGATGGCGGCCGTTACACCCGAATAGCAGCCACGAAGACGAATGACGTAAAGTGTAAGCATTCCGGCGTCGCTGTTAATGTTCTCATGTCATCGCACACACAGTGGCGCTGTAAAAGAAACACAATGCCTTATAGTGGTCTTTTATTCACTAGGATAAACAACTTAAACATGTTAGTCCATCTATACATTATAGACCACGGACTCGAGACAACATTTTTTAAATGATCTTATCATCTAGTAGACGTTATCAATTTTAGACGTGTACTGGGTTTGATTCTCAGCCTAGGTACTGGTGGCGAGTAATGGATGTTGTCTCTGCCTCGGCACCAAACGATTAAATACATAACAAAAGCCAATGGCATATCCGAGGCTGACACTCTTAGCTCTACATTAAAGAATTATGATTATTAGGACGTAAAGAACACTAATCATAACGTCTTCTGCTGGCATACCGTCGTTGCATTGTCAATTCATAGTGCTCTAACATAGCAAAAACGAAGCTCAACTATGTCACATGATCGTATCTTCGTCTGGGTCAAATTATTCAATTTGTAATCTATTACAAATTGAATAATTTGACCCAGACGTGATATATTGAGCCTCATAAGCATTCTTTTCCCCTAATTTTTGGCCTTGGAAGAGATCAAATACAGGGTATAATTAGTTTCAGGTCATTAAAAAAACTGGTGGTAGGGAACGACAAGACAAACAAAAAAAACCTTATATAACATTATAACATGGGGTCTAAAGCTCATAGCTTTGGAGAAAAAAAAAAAAAAACAAAAATGTCCAAAATGCTTAATAACATAGTTTGAGAACTGCTGGCATATTGGGGTCGGTTTCATTGCCTCGCATCTTGTCGCATATGATAGTCTGACATTCCTGCAAATAAGTATGCCGACAAAGCAGTTAAAAGCTATCGACAGAGGACACCGTCATGTTTTTTGCTTCGTCGCGGCCAAATTATCTTATTGCGCGTGCTATACTCTCCCTTGTAATATTTTCAAGTAATATTTCAGTTTGTGTCCTTACTTGGTAAACGACGTACCACACGACGCGACCTACCCGTTCCTTGGTTTTGTCTGTTGCGTTTGTTCTCTTTGAATTTTGTGCCACTTATGTTAAGATTTATTTTATTGACGTATCGTTCAAGTCGTTAGTACTTGGTTACGTAAGACACTACTTCCCGTTGGTGCATTTTGTGTTACTTTTTGGATTTTGTATCAAGTTCTTCTTTTTGTTTCCTTTATTGATAACAGTTTAGTGTGGTGTTTTGAAACGCAGATTTTGGACATTGTGGGAGATCACACTTATCCAGAGCTCGCGGATATGCACTTGGTGTATGGAGAAAGTGGTGGAAATGAAGCTGATGCGGAAGAGATTTAGAACAGTTGCAACAATGTTAATAAATCACTTTTAAATTTTATAAATTCTTATAAACGACCATAAAAGCTACAATAACTTTGTTCCAAATTAAAAAACATATGTAAACAAACCCCATTTAAACCCCTGCGGCCATGCTATGCTTGCGTTGTGCCGAAGGAGAAGAAATTACTTACATTTTCATAATTAGTGGTATAAAAATTTCGGTACAAGTAATCCCATCAAAGTGCCGCATTTCTTCCGGCGGGAACACAAGTCGGATATTACAGTTTTTTATTATTTCTAATATTCGGAACTACAACATCCATTGACCCTGAAAAACAGCGGTTCTCAAATGTTTCCTGCCTTAATACTAAACTGTCAATATGTGTCTGTTTATCCATTATTTATGCCTATACTTCAGCTTTCTGTACTATCTTACACCTTTTCTCCACTGACTCAAGAGCATTATTTTTAATTTTTAATGTATAGCCAGAGTTAAGCGGTAGAACGTACTTGTTGTGAACATCCCTTTGAGATTCCCTAAAGGGTATAGCGAGATAAGTCTGGTCAAATTGCACTCGATAGAAAACTCTATTAATAAATTATAGCAACATGTAAGGTGAGGCTCTGGTATAAGTAAATGGTATCTAATTTTCATTGGCTATTTTCGAGTTATTTTATGACAGACAATTGAGGTGTAAAATGATATGTACAGAATGTATTTCTTTCCTAAAGTTTAATTGCATACTCTGTACGTAAAAAAACACCCTTAATACAATGCCGCAGTCAGAGAAGTCTAGTTAAGGCTAAGCCCTGGTAAAAAAATAAACAAAGGAAAAGTTCAGGTGATCATTTTTAAACGCAAACTGCTCATGGCATGGCGAGAAAATGCATGAGCTCTGCCTAATATATAATTTTGAGTACGCCCTGCCTTAAAACCCCGGTTTTGTATTTCGTTTTATTTGTGCCTACAATTTTTAAAATTAATTTCTAGCTAATATCTGCACATACTTCGTTCTGAGCTTATATTGAAACATCACCAACGTTGGATTAATTAAAGCATAAAAATAAACCTATAAAAAGTATCTACGACTGTTCCCTCGTATGTTGCGCTCATGCCCTCCGTCATTTGTGTACACAGCACGCCATTTCTCTAAGCAAATACCAATATAGACTTGTATCGCTGGCTTTTATTTTCGTTGCCTTTCCGATCACTGATCACAGATTATTGCCACCGAAATGTATTTTAGATATCTCCAGTTAATCATTCTTGTTCGGCGCCCTGGGGTCCAAATGAGCAGTTTGTGTTTACTGTGGTACAACTTTTTCACGGTCTTGTCGATCCTTTTCATCAAAATATTCGCATTGACGTGATATGATGGTCTTAAAGATGATGTTATGTAACAAATAAAATTGTGATTGGAAAAATATTACTATACTTATATCTAGTTAATAATATTTCACATTATGAAAGTATCTAGATACATATTCTCGCTTACTGAAGGGAAGTATTGTAATTGTGAAAAAAATACTCTCCGAAATTTTTTGTATTGTCACGAGTCCGTCAGTCTGTCTATTTATCTGTCGGTTTATTGTTTGTCTGCTGGTCCTACATCTACAATACTATTTGACGAAAGAATATAAAATTTGGTATGCAGTCGACACTAGTACCGACACAGATTTGAGATATACTTCTATTGAAGTATGCATAGGCTGGATTGAAACATATTCTTTATAGGATTTTGCAAACAGCAGAAAAAATAACTATCTATAACTAAAAGAAAAACATTGTGTAAAAATATTAATGAAATCTTTGCATTCTTTCGATAACCTGAATTCTGGTTATGCTAGCAAATTAAAATCCTAAAATAAATTTGTCTAATTTCTTATTTGGCAATTCTCATTCTAACACTAGCATCTACACAGTCCCCTACGGCCATGCAGATTAAACCAATATTTACATAACCTCCTACGATCCTGAAGATTCAGTTAAAAATGAGAACAAAAGCCTAAAATGAATTTATATATCTACCTTGACTTAATTTTTTTTTCATTCTAATGAACTATATTTTTTTCCGGTGAAAATTATACAGGGTGGGTACTTTTAAACACATAATTAACGAATGATATATGACGGAAAACGATAATGCTTCTCATGTACTTAACACAAATGTCTCAGTAGAGACCTGCTATACATTTAACGGAAAAGAGGGTGATCATCCTAAGAAATAATTAAACTAGGGTAGAAATTTATAAAGGCATTGGTCGAATTAATCCAATTTCATACCTAATTTTGCCTTTTATAACCTCAATATGATTCCCAACCAGCAAATTAGTTTTATAATTTAAATGTTCCGCGATTATTTTGTTTTACTGTTATTTTATTAATGCTTCTAACTGCTAATTGATTATACTAGATTTTTTAAAAATACTATGTTCTTGTCTGCAACTGAACTACTTTATAAATTTATCATTAAGACGTTTCTACAGCAAAATAATAAAATATCTTATAATGCTGTTAAGAAATTACTTTATAAATGTTTCCATGACTAAGTTATAAAACATTTCAACTTATATAACTAAATTGCTTTATAACTATGTTATAGTAATGTTACCAGTAGGTACTTTTAGTACCGTTATAAATGTACCTTGGAATTATTTTATAGTTATTTCTTATCATCTTACAAAACACTTACATTAAAGATCTATTTGTGACAATTTTGTTTTTAAGAATAAATCTTTGTTCCAGAGTATATTCTAAAACATTTATAAAACATCAAATTACTAGTTGAGTTGGGTATATTCAAATACCCTAGATTCGAAGTTACCCCACAAAACATAACTTAGAGGCGCTAAATCAGGAGATCTAGCTGGCCACTGTATGGACCCTGCCTAAAATGCAGTTAATTTGCTTTGTTTTACGTTGCATGTTTTCGCAAGCTAAAAAAAGTCGTTATAATTTAAAGACTACCAGTTTATATGAAAAATTGCATGCAAGCTATTTTTCTCTAGATATGTTTCTGTTTTAGCATCAATAGTAATTGATTATTCCAATTTCATACCTAATTTTGCCCTTTATATCCTCAATATGATTTCCAACCAGCAAATTAGTTTTCTAATTTAAATGTTCCACGATGATTTTGTTATATTGTTATTTTATTAATGCTTCTAACTGCTAATTGATTATATCAGATTCTCAGAAAATACTATGTTCCTGTCTGCAACTGAACTATTGTATAAATTTATCATTAAGGCGTTTCTACAGCAAAATTATAAAATATCTTATAATGCTGTTAAGAAATT
The DNA here is from genome assembly GCA_963583905.1 of Stenurella melanura. Classification (NCBI taxonomy): domain Eukaryota; kingdom Metazoa; phylum Arthropoda; class Insecta; order Coleoptera; family Cerambycidae; genus Stenurella; species Stenurella melanura. The sequence continues at coordinate 189,832,913 of OY757310.1, forward strand.
AGTTTATAAATGTTTCCATGACTAAGTTATAAAACATTTCAACTTATAAAACTAAATTGCTTTATAACGATGTTTTAGTAATGTTTACCAGTATTCGTAGCACCGTTATAAATATACATTGGAATTATTTTATAGTTATTTCCTATCATCTTACAAAACACTTATATTAAAGGTCTATTTGTGACATTTTTGTTTTTAAGAATAAATTGTTGTTCCAGAGTATATTCTAAAACATTTAATAAACATCGAATTACTAGTGGAGTTGGGTATATTCAAATAGAACCTGGATTCAAAGTTACCCCACGAAACATAACTTAGAGGCGCTAAATCAGGAGCTCTAGCTGGCCACTGTATGGACCCTGCCTAAAATGCAGTTATTTTGCTTGGTTTTGCGTTAGATGTGTTCGCAAGCTAAAATCGCAATTCCCAAGTCGTTATAATTTAAAGACTACCAGTTTATATGAAAAACAGCATGCAAGCTATTTTTCTCTAGATATGATTCTCTTTTAGTATCAATGGTAATTTTTTTCTATCTACCACCTACAAATCAGCAATTGCCGCATATTATCAAACGTCGGCTCAGTGACGCAGTTTTAACGTATTAGGCATGCGACCACGGAGTGTTGGGCTCGAATCCTGGTCAGAGTATGAATGGTTAGTGGCGTTTTCATATGTTGCTGAGGCTGTGGCGGTGGGCTAGACCGCTGCTGAGCGGCACCATATGTCTAGTAGTGGCGTGTGTGAGTCGGACGAATGGCAAATATTTTGAGCCGGAATGAAATTACCTCCCCCCCCCCCGTTTTCGAGGATGCTGAACACAATGGCGGTGTCAGAATTTATCTTTCGGGTTGCACAATCCCTCAAACAGGCCAAAGACCACCCCCTAGAGGGGTTAAACGCGATTTAATAGGTTTCCCTTCAGAAAATAGTACTTTCCTCCCGTTTTCAAGGATACTGAGCACGGTGGTGGTGTTCGTAATTGCGTCCGATCCCTACCAACCCCTCTACCGGCCAATACTGGCCCCCGAAAGGGGTGAACTTTTTTTTTTTTCGGAATATATGTTTCCCTCCCCTCCCCGTTTTCGAGGTTGCTGTTTACAGGAAGAATAATCTTATTTCTTTTCTTGGTTGTAATGTCCTTTGTTTCCCGTTCATCTGAAAAAATATCATCAAATACCGCCCGTAGGCCTGTTGAATAATTGTTACATACTTTAATTTTTACATATAAATAATTGTGAACATTTATTACGATGCACGAAATCAAATTGCTACAGTGTCTTTTCTTAAATTACAATAATAATTGATACCTAAATATAACGTTATACTACTTAAAGCTAAAGTCCGTTTACAATAAAATATATTTTTCGTTTATACCTTATCTCGACTAATTTAACTTACGCCTCTCACAAATAGAATTACAAGGTTGATACTCTTCAAAATGAACATCGCAATCTTCCAAATCACAGACCGCGTCAGCAGTTTCTGTATCAGATTCACTCATGTGAATTTCCGGTACAAGATTTATCAATATTTCCTCATTATCATTTTCATTCTCGTTACATCCGGATTCAGGAATTCATCAATTACTGTTGTATTTGTACAATTTTCACCCCGGCAATTTTTACAAAAGGCACTACATGTTAAACCTAGTTTTACGCAGGTGCATCTTGTCGAACATCCAGTCTTACACGAGCAATTATATTCTTGTATAAAAGATTCAGGGACCAACGGTTTTTCAGAAAATTTTGGTTCCAGGCAATTATTGCGATTTCGCCACCCCCATTCTACAGGATTGAACTTTCTTGACAACTAGCACTGACATTGATAATATACTCGCAATGCGTGCTGCCTAATTGCGTCTTCCGTCGGTGGAACCTTGCAAACATCAATATTCTTAGCTTTTGCGCACATATACTGATATCGAATTGCATCAAAATCATCGACGGGTGGATTTTTAAAAAAATATATCTGGCTTACCAATTTCATTGCTACATCACCAAGTTGCTTTGGTGAGGCATTGGGACTCAGAAACACTTCGCATTCACGTCTCAAGTTGCAGTAAATCTTCAAAATTGTCAAAAAAAATTTTTCCCTTGAAATATTTTAAAAAAAAAATCGCCTTTTTCGGGGGCGAGTATTAGCCGGTGCAGGGGTTGGTACGGGTCGGACGCGATTACGAACACCACCACCGTGCTCAGCATCCTTGAAAACGGGGGGGAATATATATTTGCCGCTGATAATCCGAAAAAAAAAATTCACCCCTTTCGGGGGGCGAGTATTGGCCGGTGGAGGGGTTGGTAGGGGTCGGACGCGATGGGGAATACCACTACCGTGCTCAGCATCCTTGAAAACGGGGGGAATATATATTTGCCGCTGATAATCCGAGAAAAAAATTCACCCCTTTCGGGGGCGAGTATTGGCCGGTGGAGGGGTTGGTAGGGGTCGAACGCAATTACGAACACCACCACCGTGCTCAGCATCCTTAAAAACGGGAGCAAAGTACTAATTTCTGAAGGGAAACCTATTAAATCGCGTTTAACCCCTCTAGGGGGTGGTTTTTCGCCTGTTTGAGGGGTTGCGCAACCCCAAAGAGAAATTCTGACACCGCCATCGCGTTCAGCATCCTCGAAAACGGCGGGGGAAGGTAATTTAATTCCGGCTCAAAATATTTACCATTTTCGCGTTTTTTCCGACTCACACACGCCACTATAGTTGCTGTTATCTCTCCTGAGTGCGAGTTTCAGCTGCAGTAGATGGCAATATCTAAAACTTCTAGTTTCCTTATTATAAATGGAACATGAAAACACATTATCTGTAAACGTAAATTGACAGAGTATTAAATGTATGATCAAACCTTGTATAATCCAACTGTGTTAATTAACTACCATATCATATTTCTCCTTCACTTTCATCACTTGCCGACACTAAATTTAAATTCATAGATAGAATTTAAAAACATTACTTTATCTGGTGCAGCACAATAGTGTGACAACAGCACGAAGAATGCTTAATGGCGTAACTCATCAACAGCGCAATACACTTACTAAGGGTTACATTAAAATCGAAGGGGTAGTTTTTTACGTACATCTTAGGCATTTCAACACGAAATTAGCCTTAGCAATTTATTTCTGCCAACAAAGCCCCAGGAAGACAAAGCCCTAGCTACAAAGGGGCAGTGATGATGATTGTAAGACGCCGATCAATATTCTTAGTCCCTTATAAATACTGATGTGCTTTTGACTGCTTATAAATAAGTAACTTTGATATTCTAAATAATTCATAAGCGCCAAAGTGGTATACATTATAATACCATGGGATCTAGATTATTGATGTACTAGACGAATCTTTTTGTAATATCAAAATGTATGTTTTCATAAAGAAGTTATTTATTTTATTTATTAATTTATTTCATTACTTATTTTTTATTTCATGAAATATCCAGCAACCCAATTACAGGATGAGTACAAAACATAAATAAATAGTTAATACAATATAAAATAAAAAGTTATACACATAACCCATAAACACAAATACAGGGTGTAATTAGTTTTACGCGATTAAAAAAAACTGGTGATAGGGAACGAAAAGACAAACAAAAAAAACTTGTATAACATGGGGTCCAAAGCTCATAGTTTTGGAGAAAAAAAATAAACAAAAACTGACAAAATAATTAATAAAATAGTTTGAGAACTGCTGGCATACTCCAGCAAATAAGTATGGTGCGTTTAACAGATCATCAAAAAGCATGCCGACGAAGCAGTTAAAAGCGACCGACAGAGGACACCGCCATATTTTTTGCTTCTTCGCGGCCAAATTATCTTATTGGGAGTGCTATACTCTCCCTTGTAATATTCTCAAGTAATAATTTCAGTTTGTGTCCTTACTTGGTAAATAACGCACATACGGCGCGCGACCTAGCCGTTCCTTGGCTTTGTGCCACTTATGTTAAGATTTATTTTATTGACTTATCGTTCAAGTCGTTAGTACTTGGTTACATAAGACACTACTTCTCGTTCGTGCTTCTTGTGTTACTTTTTGGATTTTGGACCAAGTTTTTCTTTTTGTTTTCTTTATTGTTAACGTTAACTCACAGTTTAGTGTGGCGTTTTAAAACGCAGATTTTGGATATTATGGGAGATTACACTTATCCAGAGCTCGCGGATATGCACTTGGTGTATGGAGAAAGTGGTGGAAATGCAGCTGGTGCGGAAGAGCTTTATCGTTTAAGGTTCCCCAATCGACGTCATCCTTGTGCTCGTACATTTGTTGATATTGACCAGCGTCTTCGAGAAACAGGTCGTCTCGATGGACATGGAGGAGAACGAGGTCCACAACGTGAAGAAAGGGTAATTGACGCAGAGGTTCAAATTTTGGAACTTGTAGAAGAGGATCCAACTTTAAGCACCCGCGATATCGCGAACCGTGTGGAAGTATCCCATTTTGTGGTATGGAGGACATTGAGAGATATGAACTTACATCCCTATCACTATCAACATGTCCAAGCACTAGAACCTCAAGATTTTGCAGAGCGAATGCAATTTTGTAGGTGGATTTTAAGAAAACACGCGGTAAATGAGGATTTTTTAAACGTTCTATGTTTCTCCGATGAGTCGTGTTTTACCAGAAATGGAGTGTTTAATTTTAAAAATATGCACTATTGGGCAGACGAAAATCCACGTGTAATAAGAAGGGCGCATTTTCAACGACGGTTCAGCGTTAATTTGTGGGCAGGAATTTGCGGTAATGAAATAATTGGACCTATACAATTACCCGCTCGATTAAATGGTGATGTATACTTAAATTTTTTGCAACAAACATTGCCAAATTTGCTGGAAGATGTACCCTTGGCTAAGCGCAAAAGAATGTGGTATTTGCACGATGGCGCGCCAGCCCATTTTAGTTTGGCTGTTCGAAATTTCTTGAGCAGAAAGTTTCCTCAACGATGGATTGGACGTGGCGGACCAGTACCATGGTCTGCTAGATCGCCCGACTTAAATCCGATGAAATTTTATTTTTGGGGCATTTTAAATCTCTGGTTTACCGTGATCCAATTGACACTTTAGAACAATTGCAACAACGTATTTTAATGTGCATAGAAACCATAAATAATAATCCTAATTTACCAAATGTATTGAACGGAGTGCGTATGTCCTTAGTTCGACATGCCGAAATGTGTATACGTGGAGATGGAGGTCATTTCGAACAATTTTTGTGAAAAATTCAAAAGAATTGTTCAGTTATTGGGTGTTAACTATTGGGCATTAAAGGTATGATTATTATTATTATTATTTCGACTATTGACACTCCTCAGTTAGCAACTGGGATATTTCACCTATCCCGCGATCCTGCATGTCGCATAGGGATGAGGCTCGGACGGATGTTGGGTCCTTCGCTAACTGGCTTTAACGGTATCTCTGAAGGAGAAATTCATCTCATCCCAGAGAACCTAGGAACTTCCTGACAATGTGGCAAGTTTGCAGTACTGCGGCCTTTTGTATGGTATATATTAACATTTCAGGAATCTCTAATTTTTTCAAATTCTTAAGTAGATTTGTAGACATAACTCCGGTGGCAGAAATTACTATGGGTACGATCCGAACTTCACTTACTCCCCAAATGTGTTTAAGTTCAATGGCCAGGTTTTCATATTTATTTACCTTTTCTACTTCTGTTTTTATTATGCTGCGCGTTAGTGGGCATCCTATATCTACTATAACAGCCTTCTTATTTTCTTTATCTGTCAATACAATATGTGGCCTGTTATAGTCGATAGTGCGATCCGTTATCATTGGCCTATCCCAATAGAGTATATTACTTGCAGATTCTAATACTGGGTCAGGGTTATATTTGTAGTAAGGTGGAGGAGATTATTATTATTATTATTATTCGCTGTATTATCTGTTTATTAATGTTTACATTGATTTTCATAGAGACCAAAGACTCGATTTTAAGTTTTCGATACCTGATTGGGAAAAATTATGCGCTCAATCAAAAATCAGATTTTTTCCTAACTTAAAATACACAACTATTTTCTGTTATCGTATCTCGGACGTCTAACTGTTCATTTTCCAATTTCATAAAATAATTACTAATTTTTTAAGCTTTTAACACAATGTTACAAATGTTAATAAACCACTTTTAAATTTTATAAATTCTTATAAACGACAATAAAAGCTACAATAACTTTGTACCAAATTAAAAAACACATGTAAACAAATACTATTTAAACCTCTGCGGCCATGCTATGCTTGCGTTGTGCCGAAAGAGAAGGTATTATTTACACTTTCATATAGTGGTATAAAAAGTTCGGTACAAATAATCCCATGAAAGTGCCGCACTTCTACCGGCGGGAACACAAGTCGAGTTTTACAGTTTTTTATTATTTCTAATATTCGGAACTATTGATCCATTGACCCTGAAAAACAGTGGTTCCCAAAAAGTTTCCTACCTTAACATTAAAAATGTAAACCCAGGCCAGTTTTTTCAAAGTGTCCCTAAGGAAAAAGTCATACAGGTTTTTTGTTTGTCTAGTCGGTCCCTATTACCAGTTTTTTTTTAATGACATGAACTAATTACACCCTGTATAAAAGTATTTGGTCAAAGAAATCGCGGGTCTAAGTGGGAATAACAAAACCGCTGCCTAAGGAATCACTACGTCCACATCCTAATTTGAACGGAATCATCTCAAAATGTAATACAGTTTCAGATGTTGTTATAATATATACGGGTACAGAATTTCAAGTCAATATCTTAATCCGTTCCAGAGAAAACGTGCGGACAAAAAAAAGTTACAGACCGACAGACAGACCGACAAACAAACAGACCGACAGACAGAACATTTTTTCGCTCAAATTTAAAATCTTGACGTTTCATGACAGGTGTTCTAAACCAATTTCAAGAAAAAGAAAATTTGATTTTTTTTTACGATTACTATACTTCCAATCCACTACGTGGATGTGGAAGTAATTTAACAAATAACTTGGAATAAATATTTTCCAGTTGATACTGAATAAAATAATAAGATTTTCTTCTAATTTCAGTCTTTCATTCGAAATTTTTTGAAGGTCCAAATGACTTGAGACTATTGCATACCCTAAAAAGAAGAAGATTGCATACCCTTGTTTATACAAAACTTATTAGAAAGAAATTAGTGTTTGAATGCGATATTATTCATTTTCAATATGTTTTCGTTCAGCCTACCCTGTATTATCAAAGGCCACTGAGTTATGTAACAGAATCAATCTTGTTTACACAGGATACAAAAGCTTCCATTTATTGTCGTAATTTAAAACTTGTAGCCATTACCATGGGAGATGGCTGCACTTACTTTCCACTGCCGGATAAACAGAAATCCGATATATTTGAAGAAGCCGAACGAATTATGAGTTAACTTTAGTACTGAGCCCTAAAATATATGGTGGACCCTTTTCCCACTCTGACTAATTTGAGTTAGGAGTTGGAGGAGTCCCAAAGCTGTAGTTTATACTGAACCAAACATTCAATAAAACATACCGGTTTTCACGCAATATTGACTCAGTTTAAAGCTAAGTTCGTATTTATTGGGAAATACAGAAACTTCTTAATATCGGTGACGGCAAATTATGAAATACAATTTCATAAAAATAAACAAATAACAAAATCAAACGTATTTTTAATCAATGTCGATACTAGATAATAGTTTCAATGAACAGTTCAACAACGATGCGATGGTGGAATTTCATTTCATAATTTCGAACTGTTTTACTTCCCTCGCATACCGAAGGGAAGTATTGTATTCGAGAAAAAATCACCCTCCTAGAACTTTTCGGATTTTGACGTTTCAGATCACGTAGATTCCGAAAATATAGGTTTTTCAATTCTGTCAGTCAGTCTGTCTGTCTGTCTGTTGGTGCATTAACTAAAAAACTACTTGACGGAGAGCAGTCAAATTTGGTAGGTAGTTGACGCTACTGTCAGCGAAGAAATGGTAAAACTTTCACTGGAATAAATAGTACAGGAATAAATAATAAAAAAAAAATTTTTTGCTCAAATTTAAAACTCCCACGTTTCATGACACTCTAAACCTATTTCAGAAAAAAAAAATTGAAAATTTTTTTTACCAACATTTTTTGGAATTTTATTTTCTTTGTTCAAATTTAAAATTTCCACGTTTCATGGCATTCTAAATCTATTTAAAAAACTTTTTTTTTTTATTTATTTTACCATTTTTGAAAAAAATTTTACCACTAAAATAGATGTAATTTTTTTTTCTGTGTTCAAATTTAAAATGCCCACGTTTCGTAGCGTTCTAAACCTATTAAAAAAAAAAAAATTGAATTTTTTTTTACCTTTTGAACAAATTTTACTTACCACTAAAATAGGTGGACATTTTTTTTCCTTGTCCAAATTTTAAATTTCCAGGTTTCCATGGCATTCTAAACCTATTTCAACAAAATCAAATTTAAAAACTTTTTTTGAAAAAATTATTTTTATCACTACTATAGAATAGACGACAAATTTTTTTTTGCTCAAATTTAAAATTTTCATGTTTCATTACATTCTAAACCTACTGCAGAAAAAAAAACTTGAAAATTTTTTTCGCCAACATTTTTGGAACATTTTTGACCACTGAAATAGATGGAAAAAATTTTTTCTTTGCTCAAATTTAAAATTTTCGCGTTTCATGGCATTCTTAACCCATTTAAAAAAAATAATAATAAATTTGTAATCTTTTTTACCAGTACTATAGAATAGAAGGAAACTTTCCTTTTTGCTCAAATTTAAACTTTCCACGTTTCATGACTAAACCTATTTCGGAAGAAGAAAAAATTGAAAGTTTTTTTACCAACATTTTTGAAAAATAAAAAAAAATGATATGTTTTAACCACCACTATACTTCCACTCCATTACGTTAATGTGGAATTGAAAATGTGACAGATGGCAATAATATCTGGCATATGGACCTATTATACTTTTATTGAAAAATGTACAGGGTGGCCATCCCAAGAAATAATTCAGTCATAGTGGACATTTGTAAAGGTATTTGCGCAAGCCTTCCATATTTGGCACTTTGTTACGAATTTTGTCTTTAAAATTCGAACAACAGGATAATTAATCTAAAATGCAAGTTGCGTCAATTTTCTATCACCCTGTATATGGTAAACTGCATATTCGGTACATAAGCAGTAAATGCAGTTTAGACAATTAATAACTATTTATATTTTTTATTAGTTACTACTTTTCCTACGGGTTTTTATTGAGAACTCTTTTTTTTAAAACAAAAAGTATTATCGGTTTGATAGCGATCGCCGAGTCGAGCTACGATTAGTATTCTGCGGCGAGAAGTAAAGAATAGAAACTAGTGAAGGAATAAAAATCAAAATTTACGTTTCAAACGGCTTTATCACTAGAATCTAAATAGGGACGATATAATTAGGTGGATATTGGTAGATGGGTGAATATATCGTCCGTAAACATTAAAATTTGTGGATCTTTTCTTGAGAGGAATTTTTGTGGAAGTCTTAAAACGTCTCTTTTGTGCATAGGGCCTATCGCACGGGAGGTGAGTTTTCCTTTAATTCCTTATCTTACTTAAAATTTGCTTCATATGAAAGTTTTCGCGATAATATTTGGTTGTAATGCATTTTAGGCGTTTTTTTGTTGTTGTCTGGTCGAGGGTGATGGACAGGGGTACCTGTGTTTAAAGGATAAGGTATATGAAAATACCTCAATTGGGCTGTAAGGAGGAATAATACGGCAGAAATTTGGTAGCAGTTGCCGCCCCAGAATAGGATCCCAGCGTAAACCTCACGCCTCCGCTTCACTACGATAAGTACCACCTAGTGGAATTTTTTTAATACTATTTGCTGAAGATATCTCCCATTTATTAGATATTTTTTTATTCATGATATTAATAGGCCTACAAAGCGAGCCCTATGCTATATTTGTTTTAGATACCCACGTTTGGTATTAGACTAATTATTTTTTTAAATAGCTACCTAGTTAATTTTTGTAGTGTGTCAATCTGGGCATAAAGGCATTGTATAACCGATCTTTTTTTTTTAATTCATGGGGAGTTACCTTTATCCCGGATTGTCCTCTCGAGAGACAGGGGAGTTCTAGGTTTTTTTGTTGTTTGTTACGTAACCTAGATAAGTATATGGACATATCTGTGTATATACTTTCGAGATTTACTTAGAGCGTATGATTTTATTCGGTAGCTGTTAGTTATTATATGTTTTTGGTGTGCAATAAAGATACTGTATTTTAATTTTGATTTGGGTTGTTGATTTATTAAAGCCTACTTAATATTTTGTTGTTGTTTAGCCAGATCTAAGTTTAGTAATTTCAGTCAGTAGGTAAGGTAGGTGATGTAAGGAAATTACTTGGCGCCCAGATAATAGTTTTTTTCTGAACTAACTTAAGAAATAATAACGTAATACCCACTCCCGACTCCACTGAGTCTCTAGTCGGACATACCTATTGTTACCAACGCTAAATAGCACGTAACAATTAATTTGACGCCCATAACGTTGGGGCTATTTTTTTTAAATACCACTTTTTTTGATAATAAGGTATATACTTAAACTTTTTATAGTGAAGTAAATCGTTCTAAAATCACAACCAAATTAAAATTACCATACTGAGAATTTGCGAAATATAATTTACTTTATTAAATAGTTTATAAAATAGTAATAAATAGTTTATAAGTGAACTTGGTAAAATATGGGGTATTGTTTTAGATGTTCTTTTTCCGATATACTGATAAGTATTTGATAAAGCAGGTATTTCTTGTGTGATATTTATATTATTTGATAGACCTATTAATTACTCTGAATTTAACAAGAAAATATTTCATGGTTCAATATACTTATACTTTAAAATGTTTTTGTAACTTGAACACTATTTGGTACTTATTAATGAATGCATACGTGAGGCTGCCCTTACTGAGTTGATAATTATTAACTTTCATTTAAATTTACGGTAGTAAAACGTACAGTAAATAACTGATATTTTTTTGATCATTTTTAGTCTTATTTGTTTTTGCCAGTTATTTTCGGGTTTTTATTGTCACTTTATAATGGATAGTAATAGATTAAGTCGAGATGAATTACTTTATGAACTAGAAGTTAGGGGCTACTCTGATATACAGTCATTAACAGTGGCGGCGATGCGGAAAAAGTTGCGAGAGGAATTGCAAACCGAAAATTTTGGTGAAGTCACTACTAAGGAAAATTTTCAACCGGATATTGCTTTTGAAATTAATATATGTAATACAAAAATCGTTGAATTAGAGGCGTACATCAATAGCAAAGTAGTGAAACAAAATAGTAATGAAGGCCGGTATATAGAAACCAAATTACAACATTTATATAGTAGGTTAACCAGATTAAAACCAGGAGAAAACGAAGCCGCTAGAGAATTAAATAATTCCATAAAAAATTTATTTGATCAATTAGGGGAAATAGAGCGAAACTTAGATGATAAACTGTTAGCTTCAGAGGCGACCAACGTTCCTGTATTGTCGGTTGGGTCAGACTTAAATGAACCCCAGTATTTACAATCAACTTCGGTTCAGGTTCATAATAAACTTTTTGTACCGGTTTATAAATGGAATATTCATTTTAGTGGAGACTCGAATGATAAGGAGGCTTTAAGTGTTAATGCTTTTATTGAACGTGTTGAGGAGTATCGTGAGGCTCGTGGCGTATCTGAGGATGAACTTATAAAATCTTTATGCGATTTGCTCCGGGGTAGCGCTAGGTTATGGTATAGTTCTATTAAATCAAAAGTTAAAACTTGGCCTCAGTTTGTTAAACTTTTGAAGGAAGAATATTTAGATGCCGATTATGACTATGAACTTCAAAATGCTATTCGGAAACATTATCAACGTCGTGATGGTACCGAACGTGTAGGCTCTTATTTCGCATGCATGTTAAATCTTTTTAACAGATTGAGAAATCCTCTATCAGAAGCTGAAAAATTGTGTATATTACGTAGAACTATTGATCCATATTATATTCATAGACTTGGTCTTGAAGAAATTCATAGTGTGGACAATTTGTTAACCACTTGTAAAAAGTTAGAAGCGTCTCGCAATTTAGCTAATCAATCAAATAGGTTACCTGATGACAGAATACCTATACTTGAACCTGATTTAGCCTTTCCAAGGTCTTCTTCGTCTTATAGAGAACGTTTGTTAACTTCAAATGATCATATACGTCGTCATCGTAATATCCATGTAGTAAACAGTATTATTTGCTGGAATTGTAAAGAATCGGGGCACAGTTTTACTGATTGTCAAAAGCCTCGGGAAGCAAAATTTTGTTTTCGATGTGGTAAAGAAAATTTTACCAAATATACTTGTCCTTGTTTTCGGGGAAACGCGCTAAGTGGTCGTCAGCACACCGGTCGACGGTCCACTTCAGAAAGCCGGTGAATGAATCGTGGCAATCATGGCTTGATTTTGTAGCAGTTGAATACAGGATTAATAAAATTAACGCTTTATTTTCTTCATATAAAAATGATCCTAGGCCCTATTTAAGTGTTACCATTTTAGATGTACATTTTTTCGGTTTACTTGATTCTGGCGCATCTCAAACGATTATTGGCAAGCCAGGTTGGGAAAAACTGCAATGTTTAAATGTTAGGTTAGAAAAAAATAAGTCTTTAGTCACAGTAGCAAATGGCGGAAGGTGTGATGTTTTAGGATTAGTTAGTTTACCTATTAAATTAGAAGGTAGGATTAAAGTTATTAAAGCTTTAGTTGTTTTAGATATAGATATAGATGTAATTTTTGGTATTGATTTTTGGAAAGATATGAACATTATTTCGGACTTTTCTCATAATTCGTGGCATTTTGGAAATTCAAAGAATGAGGTAGATTTATCAACTTGTAATAAAATAATTAGTTTGCTTACGGTTACGGCAGAGGAACGCTCTCAACTTGATCAACTAGTTTCTGATTTTTTCAATAAAATGGGTACAGATTTAGGTTGCGCAAAAGGTGTGGCGCATATAATTGATACTGGTGATAGTCGTCCAATTAAACAGAGGTACTATCCAGTTTCGCCATATATTCAGGAAAAAATTAATAATGAGGTAGATAAATTACTACGGTTAGGTGTTATTGAGCCCTCGAAATCGGCCTGGTCTAGTCCTATTGTTATGGTCAAAAAGCCTAACAATGAATATAGATTTTGTATCGATTTTCGTAAAGTAAATCAAGTCACTAAGAAAGATGCATATCCTCTTCCTTATATAAATAGTATTTTGGATAGGTTGAGGGACGCAAAAGTTTTAAGCTCAATAGATCTAAAAAGTGCTTATCACCAAATTTTATTAGATCCATCTAGTAAAGATAAGACTGCTTTCACTGTTCCAAACCGGGGTCTTTTTCAATTCAATCGTATGCCTTTCGGCTTACATAATGCGCCGGCAACATTACAACGTTTTGTTGACACTGTGTTAGGTGCGGACTTGGAAGGTTCCGTATTCGTCTATATGGACGATATCATAATTACTACAAAAGATTTTGCTACACATTTAGACATTCTTCGAAAAGTTTTTGATCGTCTGTTGTCTGCCGGTCTAACGGTAAATAAAGAAAAATGCGAATTTGTCAAATCCGAACTTAAATTTTTGGGTTATGTAGTAGATGAGCATGGACTTCGTACCGATCCTTCGAAGGTGGACAGTATGCTTAACTATGCCACTCCCAAATGTGCTAAAGATGTACGACGCTTTATTGGTCTTGTATCTTGGTACAGGCGTTTCGTACCTAATTTTGCTTCTTTAGTATCTCCTTTAAGTAAGTTAACTAGAAAGCATGAAAAATTCTTATGGGGTGTGGAACAGGAATCAGCGTTCCTACAATTGAAACAATGTTTAGTATCATCGCCTATATTGTCCTGTCCTGATTTCACTCGACAATTTACAATACAGTGTGATGCATCTCAAGTAGCATTAGGTTGTGTCTTAACACAAAATTTTGAGGATGGTGAACATGTGATAGCCTACGCTAGTAGAGCATTAACTACCCAAGAAAAGAAGTACTCAGTTACAGAATTAGAATGTCTTTCAGTATTATGGGGTATAGAGAGATTTAGATGTTATATAGAAGGTGTGAAATTTAAGGTCATTACGGACCATTACTCTTTGTTGTGGTTGCACAAACTTCAAAATCCCTCTGGTCGTTTGGCTCGTTGGTCATTGAGAATGCAAAGTTATGACTTTGATATAGTCCATCGAAAGGGAAAATCCAATGTTGTTCCCGACGCACTTTCTAGGGCGGTCAGTTACATCGAGGTTACTTCGGACCAATATGATCCTTGGTATCGCAATCTTCTGAGTAGAATCCAGTCAGCCCCTCATAAATATCCAGGGTGGTGTATTCGTGAAGGTCAGGTCTATAAATTAGTAGGTTCGTCTTCGTCGTCTAGGACTGATGAGAATTGGAAGTTGGTGATTCCAAAACCGCTGCGTAAGGCTGTGTTTTTAGAGAATCATGATGCTCCACATTCGGGTCATCTAGGGTATTTTAAAACTAAGAAGAGAATCGCTTCTCTATATTATTGGCCTAAAATGAATTCCGATGTAGCTCGATATATTCAACAGTGTGATATGTGCAAGTCCCAAAAGCCAGAACAAAAATTACCTTATGGAATTATGCATAAGAGAAATATTTCTCGTCCATGGGAGGTAATCTGCACCGATCTCATGGGTCCTTTTCCTTTAAGTAGAAAACAGAATAGATATATTCTGGTGGTGGCGGATCTTTTCACAAAGTATGCCCTAATGTTTCCTATAAAGTCAGCTACGAGTCAGAGAATTGTGGATCATTTAGAAAAAGATGTGTTTATGATTTATGGCGTTCCAGAACGTATTATTTGTGACAACGGTCGTCAATATGTCAGTAATAATTTTCGTAAAATGGTTACCTCGTATGACTGTAAAATTATGTTCAATGCCTACTATCACGCTCAAGCAAACCCAACGGAAAGAGTAAATCGAGTAATTAAATCAATGATCCGTTCTTATGTTAATAATGATCATCGTACTTGGGACGAAAATTTACATAAATTTGGTTTTGCTATTCGAACCGCGGTGCACGAAGTTACGGGATTCACTTCAACATTTCTTAACTTTGGTCGAGAGATATATCTATCGGGTAAATTACATAATAAGTTTGGTGAGGTTAAGGAAAATCAAGAGATGGACTTTGACAGTAGAGAAAATTGGGCTTCTCATGTCAGAGAACTTAAAGATATTTGTGATAAGGTAAAGATTCGTTTAGATAAAGCATATGGCCAAAGCGCGAGTCGCTATAATTTAAGGAGAAGAACACCTATATCATTAATAACAGGTCAAGTCGTTTGGAAACGAAATTATGTTCTGTCCGACGCAGCTAATTATTTTTCCTCGAAATTAGCGCCAAAATATATAAAATGTAAAGTCAAGGAAAAGATATCGCCAAACGTGTATGAGTTAACCGATTTTTATTCAGGGAAATCTTTGGGTAGTTGGCATGTTCAAGACATCAAAGTTGATTAAGAAAAAAAAAATGACATTTTTTTTATCGAAGTGAAGGGGGAGTGTTACGAATTTTGTCTTTAAAATTCGAACAACAGGATAATTAATCTAAAATGCAAGTTGCGTCAATTTTCTATCACCCTGTATATGGTAAACTGCATATTCGGTACATAAGCAGTAAATGCAGTTTAGACAATTAATAACTATTTATATTTTTTATTAGTTACTACTTTTCCTACGGGTTTTTATTGAGAACTCTTTTTTTTAAAACAAAAAGTATTATCGGTTTGATAGCGATCGCCGAGTCGAGCTACGATTAGTATTCTGCGGCGAGAAGTAAAGAATAGAAACTAGTGAAGGAATAAAAATCAAAATTTACGTTTCAAACGGCTTTATCACTAGAATCTAAATAGGGACGATATAATTAGGTGGATATTGGTAGATGGGTGAATATATCGTCCGTAAACATTAAAATTTGTGGATCTTTTCTTGAGAGGAATTTTTGTGGAAGTCTTAAAACGTCTCTTTTGTGCATAGGGCCTATCGCACGGGAGGTGAGTTTTCCTTTAATTCCTTATCTTACTTAAAATTTGCTTCATATGAAAGTTTTCGCGATAATATTTGGTTGTAATGCATTTTAGGCGTTTTTTTGTTGTTGTCTGGTCGAGGGTGATGGACAGGGGTACCTGTGTTTAAAGGATAAGGTATATGAAAATACCTCAATTGGGCTGTAAGGAGGAATAATACGGCAGAAATTTGGTAGCAGTTGCCGCCCCAGAATAGGATCCCAGCGTAAACCTCACGCCTCCGCTTCACTACGATAAGTACCACCTAGTGGAATTTTTTTAATACTATTTGCTGAAGATATCTCCCATTTATTAGATATTTTTTTATTCATGATATTAATAGGCCTACAAAGCGAGCCCTATGCTATATTTGTTTTAGATACCCACGTTTGGTATTAGACTAATTATTTTTTTAAATAGCTACCTAGTTAATTTTTGTAGTGTGTCAATCTGGGCATAAAGGCATTGTATAACCGATCTTTTTTTTTTAATTCATGGGGAGTTACCTTTATCCCGGATTGTCCTCTCGAGAGACAGGGGAGTTCTAGGTTTTTTTGTTGTTTGTTACGTAACCTAGATAAGTATATGGACATATCTGTGTATATACTTTCGAGATTTACTTAGAGCGTATGATTTTATTCGGTAGCTGTTAGTTATTATATGTTTTTGGTGTGCAATAAAGATACTGTATTTTAATTTTGATTTGGGTTGTTGATTTATTAAAGCCTACTTAATATTTTGTTGTTGTTTAGCCAGATCTAAGTTTAGTAATTTCAGTCAGTAGGTAAGGTAGGTGATGTAAGGAAATTACTTGGCGCCCAGATAATAGTTTTTTTCTGAACTAACTTAAGAAATAATAACGTAATACCCACTCCCGACTCCACTGAGTCTCTAGTCGGACATACCTATTGTTACCAACGCTAAATAGCACGTAACAACTTGTTATTTAGTATTGAACTTTTGCTGTTGGATGAGCACTCTGTATATTTGTTTAATCAAAACTTATCAGGTTTTCTTTGTAATAATAGTGATAACTATATTCCGATTTTTATTTTCAATGTAATTTCGTAATTATTAATTTTTTAGAGTCACCGCCATGCACAAATAAAGAGGGAAGTTCTGTGTAAATACTTTTATGGATTTTTTTTAAAGCAGTTAAATTATTTTCAAAAGTTTACATATTGTTTTTTGATAACCTAGTTGTAGAACTTTCACCGAAATTTTACGTTGCTAAAGTGAAGCAATATGTTACATGTATCTTTCACCCTGTATGGATCATGACCTATATGTGAATCACTATAACAGTTGGCAATTAATCTTGCGGATTCCAGAATACATATAAGTGCCCTTAATTCATTGCAAACGTGATGAGTCATGAAATATACCAAATTAAGATGGGCAGATTTTGATTTATAACTACACACTCGTTATTAATTGTGTTCCATTAAATACATATATAAAGCAAACGTGGAAAATGGACAGATTGTACGATAGGTTTACAGTAAATTTACCTCTGACATACACGTGTTAATTCATGAGGCTTTAACACGTTGAAATTTAGAACGAATCACAACATTGCAATTTTTGTCTTGTAACATTCAGTGTTCATATCAGGGAAAACTAATCTGCTTTTAACGGATATTAACCAGGTGTTTAAGTAGCTTAATTTCAGCAGTAAATTATGTAATTTTTAGCATGCATAACATTCAAGGTGAAAACCTAGATTTATATATACATATCAGATCATAAAGCACAAATATTTAGTTTGATAATTCCTAAACATTGCCGAGCAATAATTACCAATCACAAATATTGTTATAAACTAATCTTTTTGGACTAAAACTTGTCCATCCTTAAACAGTTGCTTTCAACTATCGATCTTGGCGATTTATATCAAATTAAAGAGGCTGTGGTAAAACTTCTGGACAAATATACTGTACTGTCTCGATAAACATTCCCAATAACGAGACTTAAATTTACACGTAAAGATCGGGAGAAAACTGAGTAGACTCCAGGTTATTTTAGAGAATCAAAATTTACATACATAGAAAATACGTGAATGTAAATCTGGAAAAGAAATCAATACATGCTAAAATTAAAACAAAACTTCTAACCAGTAAAATAATAGAACCAGCTAACAAATCTCACACACATCACAACACTCTCAGATCAACCTATGTGTGACTCAGGGTGGAGGATGGTGGTGGTGGTATTAACCTCATAACCCCATTACCATTCATATTATGGATCAATGATCCTAATAGTATATCCCCTAAGGATCTTCAAAAGTAAAGTAATCTACAGTTTAGACCAAACTAACGTATTAATAATAAAAACCATAATCAATAAATAAGAAACAAAAAATGTCTGTTAAACATTCATTTTGCTTTGGCATAATCGTAAATTAAATAATTAATAAACAATATACTGGGGAAACTATACGTAAATATAAAAAAAGAAAAATTCTTTAATACTTTCACTATAAATCCCTTGCAGCCTTGTCGACAAACTCTTATACAAAACAGAACTTTCACCTTACAATGTCCTTTTAAATTATATTTTTTCCCTCTGTAGGTAAGAGCATTAATTTAAAATGTGTCCACTAAAAAGAAGCATATATAACAAGTTTTCCCTTTCATCTCTAGTGTTAAAAAATGCCCCCAACTTTATGAAATATAATTGTTTATTACTGCTGTAAGTTTCTGCGCCATTTTAAGAGTTTTAATCTTTCGACATTAACATACAAGGCGTTTGTTCTCACGGAGTTTATAAATGGGCTACAGACCGTTAATGTGCTCTATTTTGTCTGGGAATTTAACAAGGAATTAAAGAGACAGATTTTCTAAGCTTAACCTAACTAAGCAGCCTCCTCTCAACAAGATTTTCTTTAACTTAATTGCTGCAATTTCGTTGTAGGATTTGTTCTTTTATTACTGGACTCTTAATATTTTTTTATCGAAGCTGTTTAAAAATACCATGCTAGCAGATGAGGAAGCTGTCTTAATCTTAACACAAGAAGTAAAGGTAAAATCCGGCAATCTTGATAATTGCAAACTAGGAGTCCAGAAAATGTAATATATAGAAAGTAAAATATACGTGTTTATGAAATCATAAAAAGTGGATTAGTTGATTACATTTTTGACGAAGTGAATGAAAATTGATGGTGGCCAAATATTTTCACTGTTCTTGAATCTAATGAAAACCATGGTATGTTTTCCGTACTGCTCAAAACTGAAAATCTATATAGAAAAATACAGAAAAATAAAGCATAAGAAGCGATGTATTAGTTTGTTTTCGAAAATATTTATAGAATTAATAGTTTTGGAAATATGACAGTACAAATGTAGGGCTTGAAGTTTCAGTGGAAAAGAAATATACCTAAATCTCATATGTCTTGAAAACTTTTGATAAATTGAAGCTCTTAAAATTACAGCATGTTGGTAATACTATATATTAATAAAAACCGGTACTGATTTTTTGAATTTTTGTTCTACAGCTAATGACAGCAGGTAAATCATAAATTTTTAATTGAAAAAAATTACAATACACTCATTGTTTTGCACATAACACCGTTATTCTTGCAGCTGTACGGATAGAATAAAAATCATATCAAAGAGTACTTCAAGCACTTTAACTTCTATTACATGAATTTTTAACACGACACTGATTTTTTCTGACATGTTTGAAATTTAAACATTATATTTCGACTGACCAACGTTCCAGAGTCATTTTTAAACTATCACATTCCTACAACTATACACCGTACAGAAATAAACATTAAATTAAATATTTGTAATTTCATAATATTATTTTTCGTACCATACCACTTTTTCCATTAATGTTTTTCTAAGTGGGTGGCGTTAACAGGTGGACGCGTTATTTAGTAGCTCCACAAAATCTCGAATATAACCGGGGAAGACAGTGAGAAATCGCGCGAAATGGTGCTAAATTAAACCGTGGATAAGTCTACATCGATTTATATCAATAATTAGCATGAGTATGGATATTTCATAAAATTATATTAGTTGAACATACAGCGTCACAGAAGCGTATAAAAACTAGGTACTTGAGAATGGGACATCTGGCGTCATAAAATGTGTATATCATAAAATCTCTAGTGAGAGCTGAGTTTTAGGAAGGATGAAAACGGGTGCAAGTAGTGTGGGAATCAAAGACTTTAATAAATAGAGAAGAGAAGCCGTCGATTTGCAGGGAGTCGCGGTTTGGTTGCCTTGGAGACGGTAGGCTCTTCGTCCTTTTCGCACACCTCGTACCCTCTCTCTCCACTCTGTTTTACAAAGCAACACAGCCTTACCCGGCGCGCTTTGATTTCAAACAAATAGCGTCAATTTTGAATCTTTGTTTTAAATAGTGTTCTGCTTTATATAGAATAGAATAGAATAGAATAGAATATCTTTATTTTCCAACTAGACTGAGACATCAGTATGGGCATCGTCATACACATTATAAATTGCTAAGTTACATTGAGAATTAAACAAAATTACAATTAAAATTACAATAAAAAAAAAATTACAATAAAAAAATAGGCAGATAGTTGCAGAAGCATTATTACTTATCTATATTTAATATAAAATCAGTCAATAATTATAAAAAGATATTTTGTTATTGGGTAAAAGTTACATAAATTCTATGATTTAAAATTCCTAGAAAAATATATGTTAAAAGAAATATATATCATAGGTACCTACTGGAGTAAAATTTAAAAAAAGAAAAAACACTTTAAAAGATATAAATATACATATAAAAAGAAATATGTTTCAGATTTATAAAAGTCATCTATAGAAAAAAATTACGTTGTCTTTATGTAGTCGTTTATGGAATAAAATGCATGAGTTTGTAGATAGTTTTTTAACGAATGTTTAAATTTGTACAATGTATTTGAATTTCTTATGCGATCGGGAAGTTTATTATAAATGTATATACCGGAATAATAAAGGCCTTTCTCAAATCTTGTTGTTTTATGTTTAGTTGGCTGCAATTGTGTTGCATGTCTTGTTTCATAGGTGTGGTTTTGTGAATTATGCTGATATAATTTTATATTGCGAACAAAAATTGCAACTTTGTAAATATACAGACAGGGTAAGGTCATTATTTTTAGGGATTTAAATAGGTCTCTACATGTCTGTCTGTTACTGGATTTAGTGATAATTCTAATTGCCTTTTTTTGAATCCTAAATACTTCTATTGCTCTACTACTATTTCCCCAGAATTCAATTCCATAAGACATAGCGGAATTAAATGATCCATAATATATGTTAACCATTTGCTCTGTACTACAGTATTTAATCATTATTCTCAAAGAAAAACAAATTTTTGATAATTTTTTGCACATACATTCTATCTGTTCATGCCAATTAAAGCAATTATCTATATAAATTCCTAGAAATTTTGTACTATTTTTTGATGTTATTTCTGTGTTTATTATGTTTATCTTAAAGGCATCACTTATAGTGGAATAGTGCAATATCTCGGTTTTTTCCGAATTTAACTTAAGGCCATTTTCATTTAACCACGTCACTATATTATTTACAGTTTGTTCCGTCTTTGTTTGTAGAGTGACTTTATTTTTGTTTCCGAGAATGGCAGTGGTGTCATCGGCATACAATATAATTTTTGAGTGTTCTATGTGTAATGGCAAGTCGTTAACATATATTAAGAATAGTAAGGGTCCCAGTATTGACCCTTGTGGTACGGATATCGGGGGTAGATTTTCCCAAGTTGATCTTTGTTGATGATTTTGGTAATTTATTTCAACTAGCTGCTTTCTATTTAACAAATAGGATTTAATGAGCTCTAATGGAGTACCCCGCACCCCGTACCTATCTAATTTTACAAAGAGCAAATCATGTTTCACCATGTCAAAAGCTTTCGACAGGTCAAACATGATGCTTACCACATTGTTCCCATTTTCGAGATTTTCCAAAATTTCATTTGTTAATTGAAAAATTGCCGTGGTAGTGTTCTTGTTTTTTGTGAATCCGTGTTGTTCTGATCTAAGTGTATTATGTGATTTAAGAACATTTACTATTTGATCGTGTATAATTTTTTCAATGATTTTGGAAAATACTGGGAGGATGGCTATAGGTCTATAATTATTCATGTCTTGTCGACTTCTCTTCTTATACAGTGGCGTAACTTTTGATAATTTTAGGTCATCTGGAAAAATTCCAGTAATCAATATCTGGTTTATTAAATATGTTAGAGGGGTTAAAATTGGACTCGAGCATTGTTTAACAAAATAGGAACTAATATCATGAATATCCTTGCAATTTGAGCTTTTCAAGTTCCTTATGATACGTAACACATCATTTTCACAAATAGGATTCAAGAACAGAGATGATCGTTGCTGCAAAATTGTATGGTTGTGTCCGCGCGTTTTTATTTTTGTTTCGTGAGAATTACCTACGTTTATAAAAAAATCATTAAAGCTGTTTACTATTTCACATGAATTTGTTATAATTTTGTCACCTATTTTTAATTCATTTATTTGATTGGATGTATTTTCTTTTGTATTCTGTCTTACTACTTTCCAAGTTGCTTTTAACGCATTATCTGAATTCACTATTTGTTTTTGAAAGTGGAGTTTCTTGGCCTCCTTTATTACTGTGTTATATATTTTTTTATATATTTTATAGTAATCAATTATATTTTCATCGTTTGGATTTGCACGTTTTTGTATGTGCAGTTGTTTTAGACGTTGGCTGGAGATTCTTATACCATTAGTAATCCATTGATTCCTACCATTTTTCCCATTTTTTACTATTTTAATAGGAAAATGTTTGTTATAGTATAATAGAAATATTGATAAAAACTCTTGATATATTTTATTTGGATTTTCATGTTTATAAACAGTTTCCCATGTCTCTGACATAATGTCAGTATTAAAATTTGTGATAGATTCGGTGTTCACTAATCTAATTTTTTTGCTCTGATTATTATTGATTACTGGAAATTTAGCTCTAACATGCATTTCAATAGCTCTATGATCAGATATATTTAGGTCTTGTGTATTTGCATTAAAATCAGATTTAGAGATATTGGTTAGTATATAATCTATAATAGTGGAACTTTTATCTGTTACCCTTGTAGGATTATTTGTAGCCATTGCTAGATCATATGACCTTATCATATACTCTAATCTGCGTTTATTCAATGAATCTTTAGAAAAATCAATGTTGAAATCACCGGTAATGATGAGTTTATATTTCATCGAGTCAATTTTTCCTAACGTACTTTCAAGTCTATTAAAAAATATATCTATATTACTCTCAGGCGATCTATATATTGACATAATTAAAATATTTTTTTCATTTTGCTCTATCTCTATAGCTGCTAGTTCATAGTCTTTGTCTGAGCTGATGCTACTTAAATCAATTCTACTTTTAACTTTTTGCATAATATTATTTTGCACATATATAGCTGCGCCGCCATGCTTAAAGTTACTTCTGGAGAAACAGTTTACACAAGAGTAGTTATTTAAAATTATAATTTCGTCTTTTTCCATCCAATGCTCAACTAAACACAAAACATTTATTTTAAGATTACTTGCCTCTAATTCTAGTCTTTCTGTTTTATTTCTCAAACATTGTATATTTAAATGCAGAATTTTGAGTTCAAATTTATTTGAAATTTGACTACATGGTGTTTCTTTCTCGGTTATTCTAAAAAAGAGTTATTATTTATATGTTCATTTCTATTCTTCGCCGAAAAAAGAAATTTATTAACGAAACTTCCATTAGGCCAAAATGTCGGATCCATACATTTTTCTTCCAACTCTATGGGCACACCAACCTTGAAAGAGTTGTAAGTATGTACACTCCCTCGCGGCTTCAACCATTGAACTACATAATCTGCTTCCTCTGCATCATTTAAACATTTTTTTAGATCTTCTTCTCCCATATCTGTACCTACACGTGACACGAAAAACCAAATTTTTCTTGGGACAACATTTAATGTCACATTTGATCTTGTTCCAAATATTGGTGTAAATCTTTTATTTTGGATGCCACTGTATGTTGAGGTTTGTTTATTTGTTTGTTTTTTTGTGTGTCCTTGCTGTGATATGTCTGATGTTGGTTGGGGATTTCTTATCTCTGACTCAGTGGTTGTTTTTACATGTTTCTTATCTTGGCTACTAGTTTTTGGTTCGTGGGCTGATTTTTGTGTTGTTTGTCTAGCTTGATATAATTACACGTGTTTTCTCAAATTTTTCTATTTATAACGTTTAATTTGTGTATTAATAAAAATAATTTGTATATATTTTTTATGGCAATGGTTTATACTTGTAAAGTTTGTAGAAAATCTAAGTCACCCATAAGTCCCAGAAGTATGTTTGGGTAAGTAATTTAATATTTCCATCAACAAACTTTTTTTGTTTTTGTACTTAGCAATAATATAATCTCCCTATTATCGCAATCTACCACTGAACATTTTTGCACATTTTTCCTTTTCTTACAACTCAGTATTCTCTTTTATACCTTTTTCACTAAAAGCATATATGTACCTCAACGTAAAATGCCGGTATACACCTATATTGTCATCTGTCATTGCATTGCAATCGTCACCACCTCTCATGTACTGTGCGACAAAGAGAGAACGAACTGTGTGAGAAGGATGAGAAGCCTACAGCCTCCCGCTGCTTATACATTACGCTTATGGAGCTTGTCTCCTCTATTTGTTAAACTCTTTGGTGGGAATGCTATAGAAGCTTTCAATATAAACACAAAGGGGACAAACAGATAAGTCTAGTCTAGTCTATTAATTGTGTTTCTTTTTATTCGTTTTTAGTTTATTACACAATAGATAGTCGCGTCATTTTGGCATTTTACCTTAAAAAAAAAAAAGGAACAGGGTCAACTGAGTTCATTTTTATTGCAGAGTTCAGAAAGGCATTTAGAAAAAACAGCACCTTTTATTTTTTGGCGGAAATGTTTGGTGTCATTTTTGGGCCCATAATTGGCCCATATTAATGGCCAATTCAATTAGATTAATTGAAAAATTTGTTATCAAACACAATATGCGATGGAATTAGACGAAAATGCTTACCCGGACGTTTTTGGGGTTTGCTGATCACCAATCTGAAGTCCAATTTGTAAACTTCAAAATGGCGGACCGGAAATACGAAATGAAAATGAATATTTTGGCTTTGAAAATTTGTGCTCGGGGGTTTTCGAGGTTGCTGATTACGAATCCGAGCTCCGATTTGGTGAATTCAAGATGGCGGACCGGAAGTAGAGTCAATTTATCATGATAAACTTGTATCTTTTTCATTTTTGGGCTGAAAATGAGTACCCGGGGGTTTCTGAGGTCGTTGATCACGAATCATTATGAAATTCAAAATGGCGGACAGGGATAACAGTCTATTTCTCCGAAAAACTCGTATTCTTTTCTTTATTGGGCTGAAAGTGGAAACGCGGGGGTTCTCGTTATCACTGATAACGAATCTGATGTCCAATTAGGGAGAATTCAAAACGGCGGACCAGAAGTAGTGTAGTTTTCAGGAAATACTCGTATTTCTCATACTTTCAGCCCAAAAAAGTAAAATATACGAGGTTTTCCGGAGAGATTGACCGTTCTTTCGGTCTGCTATTTTGAATTTGGTAAATTGGACCTCTGACTCGTAATCGGCGACCTCAAAACCCCCCGAATACTCATTTTCAGCCCAAAAATGAAAAAGATACGAGTTTTCCTGATAAATTGAGTCTATTTCCGGTCCGCCATTTTGAATTTACCAAATCAGACCTCGAATTCGTAATCAGCGACCTCGAAAACTCCCGAGCACAAATTTCCAAGGCCAAAATATTCATTCTCATTTCGTATTTCCGGTCCGCCATTTTGAAGTTCCCAAATTGGACTTCCGATTGGTGATCGGTGACCCCAAAATTCCCGAGTAACCATTTTCTTCTAATTTTATGGTATATTGTGTATGATAACAAAATTTTCAATTAACTTACTTAAACTGGTCATTAATATTGGCAAATTGTCGGAAAAAAAATAAAACCAAACAGTTCCGCCAAAAAATAAAAGGTGCCGTTTTTTCTAAATGCCTACCTGAACTCCTTGTAACAAAAATGAAGTCAATTAACCCTGTCCCTTTTTTTAGAGGTTTCCAGATTTTTCATGCTAAAATGACGCGACTAACAGAAAAAAAGTTAAAAGTAAAATTGAAAAGGTATTGTGTGGGTAACGAAACAGAAAATACCCAGAATTGGAAAGCGGCAGTTGAAAGTAATTACTATAGAAACAAACTAATATACAGGGTAAACAAATATTCTCTTGGGCCTCTTTCTCACAACCCGCCATAAAAAGTTTTTTTACCGCGAGATAGGGTATTTTCACCGTAAGTGGATATTTACTTGTGGAACGGTTAAAAAAAAAAAGGCTCCCTGCGGCGAACGAATGTATGAATGTCTTGACAGACAAACGAAGTGAACGCAAGCGGGCAGAAGGAAGTACACACTGCTAGATTCAGAAACAGAAGACTTGAAGGAAGAATAAATAAGGAGATGAAGATAGATGGATACTTAAAAGAAGCATGGAAACTAAAAAGAAGCATCTTGCAAACACTTACAATTTCCATCCTATTTTCCTACTACATGCGTCATGTGGCTCTCGCTGCTGACAACAAGCATGTCCCGTGTCCAACACATCGTATGCAGCCGGTCCGGCGGTGTATGAAACATCCCAGGTCTGGTTCCGGCACGCAGTTTGGCCGTCCGTTGGGCGACCTCCATGGATGCCCGGAATCGGCAGCAATGCTCACCTTACGGCTTACGCTGGCAAATCCATCAATCAATCAATACCACTTTTTCCATTAATTGATTGATTGATTTTGATTGATTTGCCAGCGTAAGGTGGGCATTGCTGCCAATTCCGGGCATCCATGGAGGTTAGTTCCAACACGCAGCTTGGTCGTCAGTCAAACACGCCCAACGGACGTCCAAACCGCGTGCCGGAACCTAGTCTCGGATGTTTTATATACCGCCGAACCGGCTGCATACGCCGGGTTGGACATTGGACATGCTTGTTGTCAGCAGCGAGGGCCGCATGACGCGGGTGGTAATATAGGATGGGAAGTGTAGGTGTTTGAGAGATGCTTCTTTTAAATTTCCATGCTTCTTTTAAGTTTCCATCTATCGTCATCTCCTTATTTTTCTTCTTCTAAGATTTCTGTTTCGTGTGTCTCTGAATCTGACAGCTTTTATTTTTTGTTTTATTTTTGTATTTTTTCCGTTTTTTCCCTTTCTTTTTTTATTTATTAACCGCTCCACAAGTAAATATCCATCTACGGTGGAGTTGCTGGAAGGACCCTATCTCGCGGTGACAATGTTTTTTTTGCGCGTTATGAAAAAAGAGTTCTGAAGGGATAGTTTGGGTAGTTTTTCTATTTCATGACCTGTATATTATATTTAATATTTTTTCAATTTTATCTCCAATTCTCGTTTAAAATTTAATAAAGACATAAATAAATTGCTAATGCTACATAAACAATAACTTATCTGTTTCATTCACAAATCTGGCTGGTTGTTGCTTATTTCATATCACCCACTTCAAGAGGGGACGAATCCAGGTATATATTTTACAGTCAAGCACTCAAGCAGTACACTTTTCTCGCGTTGTTTATATACACTATTTTGTGTTGCTTCATGTAACCAACATAATTTAATCAAATATCAACTATATGAAATACCCATACTTGCGCTAATTTATATCAATTAATGCAGAATTGTTCACGCTTCAATTCGGTACAATTTCGGCGTTTTGTTGCCGCTTTATCCGGATTTATCTCGATATGCCGTAAGAGGCCACGAAACATGCGTCTTTCACCGAACTCGACACACTTTGAACTCAATACCACTTTTTCCATTAATGTAACAAAAACAGTCTCAAGATACCAACTCTTTAAAGCTAAAATCATAATCTTCAAAACGTTAAAACCTGGAAAATATAAATGTTCATGAAAAATTGTACATTACCTTTTTCTCCTACAATATGATTCTATATAGACTCAGTGGTTACCATTTTACTTTTTGTCCAGCCCTCTAGAGGGGGTGGGGAACCACCCCCCCAAATAAAAAGTGTCGATTTATAGAGGGTAAACTTTTTTGTACTCATTCAGTATTAGACACTCAATGTAAAATAATCGTAAAAATCCATTCAGTATAATTGGGATCCGAGATTTTCTACTGTTTGTGTCTAATTGGACTCGATTAATTACATAAAATTTTAAAACCAATTTCTTTCAGGTTTGACTTATTTTCCTACAATTTTAAGTTATTGTCTATTTTTAGCGCGGGAAATATTTTATCCGAACGAGGCCTCTTAAAACATAAGCTCAAAGTTATATAACGCCGAGGAACCCTAAATTGTTTTAAAGATATTGCGGAGGAGTTCAACCCCCTTTAGAAACCTAATTATTAAATTCCGAAGCGTGCCTTCCGTGAGTTCTATTTTTCCTCAAACACTTCGTCGGTGTAACTGACATTTTGCCAATCTTAATTATGATCTAGGGGAATTTACGTCCGTTCTCGGTATGAGCACCCGAAGCTCAAACAGATCCTAACGGCTTAGGGCTTGATTTCTAGATAGTCGCAGGACATGGGCCTTGCCACGCGTAGGCACGTCTACACTTTGAACTGTCACAGACGCGTGCCGGATAAAATTCCTCTTGACTTATTACGGAAACTTTGAGATTTCTTACAGTGATCGGAACCTTTGATATTGCTGCTTTCGTGCCACAAATCACGTGCAAATACTCAGAGTTCCATTAGAGCCCGTTCCAACTTTAAGACGTCCTGTCCGGCCTCGTCGGCGAAACTAAAATATAGAAAGGTTTAATTTTAAAATA
Organism: Stenurella melanura; assembly: GCA_963583905.1. Lineage (NCBI taxonomy): Eukaryota > Metazoa > Arthropoda > Insecta > Coleoptera > Cerambycidae > Stenurella > Stenurella melanura. The sequence goes on from OY757310.1 coordinate 189,861,857, forward strand.
GTTAAGGAGCGGAATTAAATTTAGGTCTAAATGAAATAAATAAAGTGCATTGCAGTTTCCTCCATTTTAAAACATTTCAACAGAATTTGCAATTTTCACGTTTTTAATTGTTTATAATTTTTTATTTGTGGCATATTGAACTTCTCTTACTTTTGGGTATTTTGCCATTGAAAACATATCTAAAAATGTAATAAAGGATAACACAGCGCCACATGGATGAACAAGGTTGGTTCTTGAATAACTTGACTGTTATAGTTGGCTACACATATTTAACGCATATAAAGAAAGCCATAAAACCGCTCATAAATCTCTGTCTCGTTAGCATGAGGCATATCCCACAGAGCCGTACTTAAAATATTTCTGCACAATAACAGTAGAAATTGAGAAATAAGTAAATAGTTACTTGATAAAGTGATAAATTTAAATATTTTAGACTGCTTTGCTTATGTCAAGATAGGAATAATATTTAATATATTTGTGAAGCATTGACAAATTCGATATTTAATGACACACTGACAATATTAAGTTCGACTTTGTCGTGGGTAGGGTTTACACACCTGCTGTAAATCGCTACATCGTAAAATATTTTCTGTGTATAGTTTATCTAAAGTTACTTTGAAAATCATAAAAGAAGACCAACAAAAGAATTATTATTAGGTGTTTTCACTATATGTAAATTAGATTTTTCGATATTATTAAAATGAAGTACTTAATGTATTAAAGCATTTCCTTGTATTTAAAAAGCAATCCGTCGTCTATTAAAATAATATTTCAACAAATAAATAACATAAAATTAGAATATTTGAACAGCTACGCAACACACGCCATTATTGGTGGTGACACTAGTGACGTCATCGATTACATCAAACAGTAATATCGCATGTACGTAGTATATAAACATAGCATTTTGAAGATTTTTTTTGTACGTTATTACCTGTGATTTAATTCGAAATGGCTAATACAGGATTTGTAAGAGCTCCTTCAGGAAATTTAACGGCAGTGGATGTGTTCATGATCGCGCAATTTGTGAAGAAAGATGAACGTTTCAACATAGCAGAAGTTAGGGGCTCTAAAGCTGCAACATAAGTATTAAACTGTTTTATTCTCTTTGTATTTATCTATTATTACTTTACCGTAGTCTATTCATTCCTATATTTTAATTAATGTATATAGTTGCTCGATATATTTAGAAGTTTGATATTATATAAACATAACCTATAAACGTTGCTCATAAACTTGTAATGTAAACAGGGTTAGGTAGCTAGTTATTCATTATTTTAGACTAATACTCATGCATGGTAATGAAGTTTTAAACTTACTCTGCTTACTAAACTTACTTTGAAATGATCCTCATGGTCATAGCGGAAAAATACTGATGCTATTGTAGGTGGATCACGTCTAACGGTTTTAAGTCACTTTATTTTGCGTTGTATTTGTTTCGGTATTGTCACGAAAACCTTTCAGGTGCGTTCTTGCATGTATTTTTCCATCCTGGCACAGAACTCGACTTATTTTCCATTAGAAAACGTTAAGATTTTGCAAAATAACGTGTATTTATAATGTTTGGTTACCAACAATGTAACCTCTGACTTCATCAGTGCGGGATACAGCGACGTACGGTTTTTCGCGGTAAAATATAAATTCAAATTTAAAAGGACCTATTTTAAGGAATACATTGATTGCTTGGAAAAATGCAATTTTTTTAACCATAATTATTATCCTCACAATCAAAGAGATTTTAAAATTTATGAAAACCCGAATTGATAATACGAGCGATGTCATGAACGTCGACCTACAATTTTTAGAATCACTGTGACGTTAAATTCATCCGGCATGTGGTGAAGCGTCACTCTGACACTCGAGCTTTGGCAGTCGATTGATGGTAAGGATGGAATGCGGAAAACTCGGGCGCCAGTTATGGTGGAGCAACCAATTACCCTCAAAGCCGGTTTAGCAGGGCTTGAGTAGCTACAATGAAGAAACGCTAATGCCCAGCGGGTTTAGGGATAGTGAGGCTACGGTAACCGAACCTAAGGTGAGAAAGGCGAGGACGGACGGTTAATGAGACGGTAAACGGTTTGTGAGTGGTGCTGGCGGCCAAAAGCGGTAGGAAACGCAGGGCAGTGTCACTGCTGGTTTCGGAGTCGACTGCTGCCTATGGACGGACGGCGTGTACTGTACTGACTTGCAGAAACTGTAATAGAAGCAGCATTGTTACAGTGGAGAACAGGGAAGGCGCACCGATTTCGGACTTATGGGAAAATATAAGAGGTCTCACCTACAAGTTTATCTATTTACTATTCCTCGCACACGTCTATCCTCGCGGTCGGTCGGACACCAACTAAATTCTCAAACAAGCAGTGCATTGTTTGACAGAAGGCAGACTGGTTCTGCGATGATGCATGTTTGCTAGCTGTGGTTGGAGTATGAACTACTCCCGGTGAGTCTCCAGCACAGACTAAATAAGTAATTGAAATAAATGTTCGTGGCAAACTACATTGCGCACGCCACTACACTACAAATCTTTTCAGAGATCACCTAGCCTCTACATTACAGTACAGTATAATATAAATATATAACATACTTAATATTAACAGATGGTGGTTTGGGGTGCAATTTTAATAACGAAAAATGCTTCGTTACATCACATTATAATTATTGTAGACATTGTTTTACTACTTTAATCATAATACATGATTAATTTCTAATAAATGTTAGTTTAATGAACAACTTCATAAACGATTCAATAAAAGTAAATAGATAGATAGATAGATAGATTCTTTATTAATTCCAAAGCCAATTACAGAAACTGGATAGAATAAGTCAAAAATTGTAAATTACACAAACATACAAAGTAATGTATAAGAAATATAAACAGCACAGTATAAACCAGTTGGTCGAAATAAATAAATAAATGATAATATGATATTACAATGTATATGATGTATACAACTAAACGAGTTAAAATTACATACAAAAGTATTCATCCAGTCTATAAAAACATTTATCAGTCAAATATGTTTTTAACCGTTTCTTAAATTCAAAAAAGGTACTACTTTCTTTGATATCAAGAGGTAAATTATTGTAAGCCTTAAACCCAAGACTATTAGGGAAATTAGATGTTACATTTAATCTTCGAAATGGTATATGAAAAGAATTTTTTTGCCTAGTATTAATAGCGTGCACATTTTTGTTATACAAAAATCTATCCTTATTTTTGAATATATACAAACAAAGCTCATATATTATAAAAAGAGACGGCACTGATAAAATTTTATATTCCTTAAATATACTCTTACACGAGTGAGTATTTAATATACCAGTCATGCATCTTATAACCCTCTTTTAAGCTATAAAAACATTATGTGATGACGTAGAGGCGCCCCAGAAGCATATTCCATAACGAAGTCTTGAATCGACTTGAGCGTAATATAATTTTAGCAACTGATCAATATTTAATACATTTCTTATACTTCTGAACTGAAGGACTATGGAATTTAATTTGGATATAACACCTTCACAATGAATCTTCCAATTTAGACATTCATCCACGTGTATTCCTAAAAATTTTACATGCTCATCTTTACATGACAATATCTGAGTGTCTATTTGCAATTCCAGATTGTCACATGTTTTTTGTCTGTTGTGAAATCTCAGTACCTGAGTTTTATTAGTATTAAAATGAAGACTGTTGTGGCTAAACCATTCATTTAATTTATGTAATATTGTGTTACATTTGATTTTTAACGATTCTTCATTTTTGTCAGATATAATAATAGATGTATCGTCAGCGTAAATGGTGAAGCTAGCGGAAGTTGTCAAGGCATCAAGATCGTTCATATAAAGCAGGAATAACACCGGGCCCAAGATTGAGCCCTGTGGTACTCCTGTCCTAATATCGACATACTCTGAATTAACATAATCAACAGTGCTAGCTTCGTTATCAATAAGTGACACATATTGTTTACGATTAAGATAACTCTTAATCCATTTCATTGATATGCCTCTTACACCATACATGATGAGTAGTATTTCGTGATCGATGCAGTCGAATTCCCTGCTAAGGTCACAAAAGATCCCAACGGGGCACTCGCCCGCCTCGATATATTTTATTACTTCTCCATAAAACGAGTGAACAGCAGTTATGGTAGACTTCCCTGATAAAAATCCATGTTGATTATTTGAAACTATATCATAGCTATTTAGAAAAGACAATAATCTGTTCAAGAAACAATATTCAATAATTTTTGAGAAACCTGTAGGGATGGTTATTGGTCTATAATTTTCCAGTGTTTGAGTATCATTTTTTTTATGAATAGGAATCACTTTTCCAACTTTTAAACATTCAGGAAACGTTCCAGTTGAAAATGATAGATTTACCAAATAAACTAAAGGCAACGCTAAAACATTTAGTATTCGTTTTATTAAGAATACAGGTACATCATCATACCCTGAGGAGTGTTTATTTTTAAGTTTTTTCATCAACAACTCGCACATTTCCATTTCAGTATACGGTTTTAGTACTATTGTGTTTAGTTGTGGCAAAATATTTTGTGTAATTGTATTCTCATTATTATTTTGTGGAATTTGGTTTAATACATCTGTGGGAGAATTTTTAAAATACATGTTAAGTTTGTTGGCAACCTCCATTTGGTGTTCTATAACGTCACCATTATTTTTTATTGAAATATTCTTTAGATGTTTTGTTTTATTAGAGAGTTCGGAAATTATTCTCCAGGCTGACCTTGCCGGATCGTTAGAATTATTTATTTTATTTTGATAATATAATTTCTTAGTAGTTTTGATTAAAATATTATGTTTAATTTTTTCTGTTTTATAGACTGATTTCAATTCAGGGTATGTATTTGTTAAAACGAATAGATCTTTCAATTTTTGGCTTGATACCTTAACCTCATCACTAACCCACCTTTTATCTTGTTTATTATTTATATAATACTTACGGTTCGGAAAATACACATTAAAATGGAATAAAAAATTATCGAGAAAAAAATCAAATGCACCATTTAAGTCCTTGATACGATAAAGCTCAGGCCAGTCTTCATTTTGAACAGAATTTCTAAAATTGCAAATTGCATTTTCATTAAATGATCTTTTTATATAGCATTTATTACCAGTCTGCAAATAAATATCATCTAACCTACGGCTATGCTACCGGCAATATTAAGGATCGCTTATAAGGGACTTGTAATGGTGAGCAAGGCAAATAATCGACTACTTTTGTTTCATATTCAACTACGCGATCTTGGGTGTTATTCTATCACAAACAGGCTTTGTAATGACATCCTGGCAGCAACGCTTTAGACTGAATTTTTAAATTGACAATAGAAATGCTGTAAGTAGTATTTATAATAAAACTTGGCGAAAAAAACATAATATTCAGTTTCCGAAACGCTGGCAAAATATATTTTTATATTTGTACTCTTAATTATATTACTTGTAAAAAACACTTTGTAACTGTACCTCTGACATAAAAGTCACGTCCATAGCTGTCTTCTTTTTCAATAATACATTAGATATGATTTTCCAGATCCCCCCAAAAAAGTGAAAATGAGTACTTTTGCTGTTTCGGCAGTACGACTATACACTCTCATAATGATAGCTTGAAAATGAAGCATTTTCACAAAGTTTTTCTGTGATTTATTTACTCGAAGACATTTTTTACTGCATAAATTAATAAAATCGGCGAAGATCTATTATACTGAGAAAAAGTGCAGGACCCGTTGCCATCGAGAATGTGAACTTCACAGATGCTTCGCTATGCTTGAAAGCTCGTGTAAATATTAATTTCATTAACTACTTATACACAGTTCTCACGACGACCATATTCTAGAAATATTAACAAAGTAATTAAAATCATCAACTCAGTCCAGTAGACGATCATTTTTCTTTCCAACTTTTGTTTCAGATGAGAACATAATTTCGTTACAATCGCCTGAACTGTCATAGTTAATAAATTACATCAGGACAACAAAGTAGCCAACACAGAGTTACAAAAAGGCATTATAACGTCTAACATAACAACGTGCAATTCATCACAATCTATCAACACTCTGGCAGAGTTATTTATTAAATAATTTCAATTAAAACCATTCTGTTTTATAAGCAGCTTTAAGCAATGAACATTTAATGAGGCAGAACAAGGGAGAGGATAATAGCCGTAATACCTCTGGCTTAGCTACCATCTGGCCATGTGATGTCTCAGTCCTTACTTGTAAACTAATTCTCATCTTAGAAACTGCAGTCAGCCTTACGTTTGATTATAACCTTTTCGACCGAAATGGGATAATAAAAGTCAGTCAGTGGAAAGCAGCCTATCTGATGCAGGAAAAAATAAATTAATCATAAACTTCGATTACTAATCCTAAAATGTTGACAGGGATACGTAGAAAAAAGTACACGGAAAATACATAGACACGTTATTTAAATAGTTGTGATACATACTGGTATATTTATATAGAAATATGAAGAATTGAGCCTCACGTACTTCAGAAAAATAAAATTAATGTAATAAATGTATAAACATTATTTTAGACGTCAGTTTGACAATAGATAGAAAAATGTTGTGCGGAAAATAATGCTATTTTACACACAGCGCCACATACGATGCAGTAGGGGTCAACATTCAATCATAAGACTTTTTTCGATGACTCCTTTTATATAAACAAACATTTACAGATTATGCACCTTTCGCAGGCGTATTTCATAGGCGTATTTCTGACAAAATGGGTAGTCTTATAATTGAAACATGTCGGAGACTATACCCCTGTAGGCGCCTATAAGCACATAATTCATTGAAGTAAAGAGAGCGTTGTCAGCAAGTGCCGATTGCGCTGAGGAATGTAAATACTAAACATCTCCATATATGGCCATGTGAAATAAATGTCGCCTGGAGTACCCTGGGAGAAACCCTCTCCCCGGCGAGCAGAACAAAACCCCTTGAGAGTTCCGTGGTGACTATTCTAAGTATAAATTTTGTGGATAGAGCGCGAGATCGAGGGACTAGTGGTTGCGGAGTGCTAGCTTCTCAAGAAAGTACTATGTGGTATTGTTTGCATTTTCCACAATAAAACATTATTTGATATTATATACCTATTAGATAAATCATAGCATACTTCGTTATTTAGGTGATTATATTGTGTTTACCCATATGTGGCCTAAATCTAGTAGATAGGCCCTAAAACGCCCCTCGCCCCTGTCATATTCGACAAACATTTTAATTGCAATGTCGGAAATATTATCTTACTTTCTTCCCTGAGGTGTTAACGGCCACCTCATCAGTACTGCCCGCAAGTTTGTCTCTGAAACTAATATTGAGATATTTTATCAGCAGATTTAATTGCGGATTGTTGGCTACACAACAATGTTTTATATTTCACGCTTTATTTTGATGAATTTACAGAACAAAACAATTTGAGGATCGTTGGGCTATATAACATACAAAGTTTCATATCTTTATAATCACTTTACTTAGATGGATTCAAGAAGATAGTCAAAATAATAATATTTATGACCTATCTGGAGAAACAAGTTTATTTCGCTTTAAGCGTTGCATTCTTGGACGTCCGAAAGTAATATTAGGGTATCAGAATGTTTCCAATTAGGTTTAAGGCGATGATCTCCAGGTGTACAATGTGTCATCTAACAATCTTATCATCATCCTAAGTAAATACTGCTTTTACTGTTTAACTAGATCTGGCAATAAATCAAATAGACATACTTCCTTTTGACATAATCCAGGCGTTTTAGACATTTGCTGCCAAAGTGTCCTACGAAGAAGAAATTTTTTATTGTGCTTATTTGGACGACTTGAATAACACTTGGTAGTTACGCCACGATAAAGCTTTTGTAGATTTGGCAAACGTTAAATATCGTCGTATCTCCAAAACGGTTAGGCGTACGAACAAATGTATAGCACCCTTAAGATAGAGAATTTACAGATATACAACTTTTATAATTTATAGGTGTTGTTCCCGTTTGGGCCATAGACACTAAGTTAATCGCGAATCTGCGGTTTACGTGACCTTCCGATGCGGTTTTCACCTCCAAGTGTAACGTGGCGTAACTACCAAGTGTTATTCAAGACGTCCAAATAAACACAACAAAAATATTTTTTTTCTCAGGGTACGATTTTAGCACAGAGGTCAATATTACAGCTAAAACGCCTGGAGTAACATCTTCCAAATTGTTTTAAAATTGACAAAAAAATAGTTTGGCAAATTTTATTTCCAACTTTTCATTAAAATTCGATTTTGAATATTTGAAAAATTCAACTTATGCCATATACATGTTCGCGGATACGTGACGAAGGGAGAGTAAATGATATAAACTTCAACATTTCACCAAAACTCATTACATTCGCTTATCCACAAATGAAGTGAGAGCAAATATCTGTACCGCACCACTATTGACAGCGGTTTCCAAGTCTGTTAGAAAATCAAATTACGTTTGAAATTATAACAATTTTTATGCCAGCGTCTCCATCTGGAGACTTGAATAAGACTATGAGTAAGTTACAGTTACCAACGCAGATTAATAACGTCTCTGTATTAACTAGGAACCATCTATGATGGATCGAGATTATTTATATTAATAACTAGTTTGATATTAATCAAGATTCTAGAGGCCGCTGTTGACAACTTAATAGATCTGTCAGTCAAATCACAACTCTCGTATGGACTGTATCTCTGTATCTACTCTAGAATATTTAAATTATAATAAGTATCTACTTACAGCAGGTGCTAGAAATGGATCCATCGACTTACCTAAAACAGAAAACAGGTGTTATTTTAGAATAAACAGATAGTACAATAAAAAAATGCTGCCTACTAAGCGACTAGGTATATTATACAATGCGACACACCAAAGATGATACTCCTGTATTTAATTTATTTTTAGAAGTAGAGACTTGAATTTTCGTACAGAGGTAGAACTTCAGGAGCTGGATTTTTTAGAGTACTAAATTCAAATATCAGGTATAACCCCAGCGTACTGCGACATCGGGAATAGGACAGATTTTCAATATTTTGCGTTGCCTTGAAGATATAAAAAAGTCACTGGAGAAACTAATTCAGAATCTTATTCTAACCTTGGAGTTTCGAGAAAAAATTCGATTTTTTAAATTCAAATGTTTTCAATTTCTTTCTCCTAAACTGAAAAGTGTAAGTGGAATTTTCGTATACCAACGTAATCAACTTAGTAGAAATTGCTCTTTTATTTACTTGGCTTGCTAGTGAAAACATAAAAAAAAATTGAAATTTCAAAATTCGAATTCTTTCTCGAAACTCGGTCTCCAAGGTTCAAATAAGATTCTGGACAACTTTTTCTAGTAACTTTTTTTTTATATCTCCAACGGAACGCAAAATGTTGAGAATCTGTCATATTCAAGACGTCGCAGTAGGTTGGGTTTACACCTAACATTTGAGTTGCGTACCCTGAACCCTGAATTTGGTGTGTACAGCGGCACCGAACGCGACTTAACACCTTCCAAGGGAATCGTTGGCGCTGGGTGGCGTTCGCTAGCAAGGCGGAACATTAAAGGATGATTTAATTTGGTTTGGACGGCATTTGTCACCGTTTAGTCAATCAGAAGCCTTCGGTGTTAATAGCCGCATTTTCATAGATTTCTAGATTTGATTTTATATATTTAAATGAGCAAAATATGGACAAGCAATGTATCAAATATTTCTGGTGTTGTCCTACATACCTTTTGAAAATGTTCAGCACCTTCATTTTGAAGATCGTCTAATAAATGAATGCCGATGTATAGAGGTCTACTGAAGGACGCTATCAACCACCAGTGCAGAGGTCGTCTTTTCATTCTTTTGTTTATTAACGCATGCATAATTATGAATTATTGAAAGGAATTCAGAGCGAACAGCAACCAAGGACTTCCAACTCGACTGTAAAATTGGTGCGGACGGTAGCTCTACGTATGTGCCCCGAATTGCTTCCCACTCCACAGGCTAACGCCACATATTCGTTCCCGTTGGTTTGCGTTGGAACTTGGTCTGTACACGGCTTAAGAAATGCAGTTTCTTGAATTCTACCTCTGTATCAAGATTCAAAACTCTACTTCTAAACAGAAGTTAAACACAGGGGTATCTTCATTTAAAGTGTGTCACACTGTATAACCACTCATGCAAAAAATTGATTCAATCAAAGAACATTTCTTCCCTGTTTCAATACACTTCGCATTTTAAAATTTTGTTTTCAATAGTCAGCAAACCTTGTTTGTTAAGAATATAAATAGTTATATGCTCATTAAGTTAATAGTTAGGGGAGCTGGTAGCAATTTCGGTATATGATTTCATTGTCGTTGGTAGTATATGTAATGTAGCTTACAATTATGTGAATTAGAAAAAAAATAGAGCTGACCTTATATGGCGCGATTTGTCTTGAAAATGAAGTTCGAAATTGAAAAAGCAAAACTGTTTTAAATTATATTATGGTATCTGCTATTGAAATATTGTATTAGGGGCGGGAGGAAATTTTATAAAAAAAATCTGAAGTCTTAGCTTCTAATATACCGGGTGTAACAGGATCATGGTCCCTTTCCTTTTTTAGTTTTGAAGACAATTGATTGAAATTTAGGATATACTACATACATAATAAGTGGCATACAATTGATTTTTTTTTTCACTTCCGAGTGACACTAACTTTCGATTTTTAAATGGAACACCATATATATTATTGCATTTTTGAATTCTGCATAATTTTCTGAATCCAACGATGCTAAATAAGTGACATTTCAAACAACAATTTTCTTTAAAAATTGTTTAAAATTCTTGTTAATTGTGTTCAAAATTCTGGAAATTTATACAAGAGAAGAAAAAGTGGAAATATTTATGGGCAAATAAGAAAAATGCAATTGCAACTATAGACCTTTAAGGCCGACGATATCCTGATAGACAATGTCCAGCGTAAAATTATTTTAAACGTGTTGAAAACCAATTTCGAAGAGAGCCCAACAATGATCCCGAAGAAAACTTCATTATTGACGAAGGAACGAAAATTAATGTTTTGGCTCGAATAGAAGTTGATAAGACTATTTCTTTAAGGCAAGTTGGGTTTGAATTGAACATCAGTCACCAAACATAAAGCCGACTTTTACACAAATACCAGTATAAATCTTTTAAATACCAATTGCACCAGCATTTGTACGAAAGTGATTACCAACATAGGATGGAATATTGCAATTGGATTTTAATAATAACGTGCAGCCAAATCAAGATTTTTTGGGACAGATTTTATTTTCGGACGAGTCAAGGTTTACAAATTTGGGATTATTTAACCGACAAAATACAACATATTGGTCACTAGAAAATCAAAATTTATTGCGGGATGGTAACTTTTAAGTGCGGTTCGGTTTCAATGTTTGGCTTGAAATAATCGGTAGTAGAATCATTGGTCCAATAATATTTGAAGGATCTCAGACTGGCGCCAGATACTTGAGATTCCTGAAAAATGATATTGAGGACATTTTAGATGAGTTACCTTTAGATTTAGGACAGGGAATGTATTTACAACAAGATGGCGCTCCTGTTCATAATTCAAGGATATAGTACATGATTACCTTCAACGGAGATTAGGAAAAAACGTAATTTCGACGAATGGTCCTGTGAGGTGGCCTCCAAGGCCACCTGATTTAACGCCCCTTGATTTCTTTGTTTGGGGTCATTTAAAAAATATTGTCTATGCAACCGCCGTTACAACCCGTGAAGACCTAGAGCTACGAGTAAGACAAGCAATTAATAGCATAACGGGGCAGCAACTGGCGAACGTTCTTCGAGGAACAGCTATGCGAGTTCAGAAGTGCATTGACGTCAATGGACATCATTTTGAACAATTGTAATTGTTGTAATGTTTTGTGTTAATTTTTTGTACTCCACAACCACCTTATATGTAATAAGGTAAGTAGAATAAAATTGTATTTTCTTATTTTCTTTAAGTCGCAATTTTGTTTGAATTTATCGCACATTTTAACACGATATATGAATAAATTCCTTACTATTAGTATTAATAAATGGTACGGCACCGATCTGGTTCCATTTGAAAAAATTGAGTTTTGCCCAAAAAACAATTGGGTGAATTTTATTTGCTCATAAATCACGTAATTTAGTGTTTTTAACGGGATTTCGATTTTTGTAGAATTACACGGGTCATTTAGAATAAATCGGAACCGTCATGGCACACTTAAATGAAAAACTAAAAATTATATAATAAAAAGAATTATGTTTGAAATGTCACTTATTTGGCATCGTTGGATTCAGAAAATTATGCAGAATTCAAAAATGCAATAATATATAGGGTGTTCTATTTAAAAACCGAAAGTTAGTGCCACTTCCGGCGAAACCGGAAGTGAAAAAAATCAATTGTATGTCACAGTGTCGCTTATTATGTATGTAGTATATCCTAAATTTCAATCCATTATCTTCAAAACCAAAGGAGAAAAGGGGGGTGTAACAGGATCATGTTATACACCAAGTCCCAACATTGTGTACTCTCACTAGCTTGCTTTGTTTATTTTCCCCTATTTCCTCCCCAACCCTCCACCGAATGAGTTCAAAAAACGATCCAGTTCCGGATCCTATTATAATACTTACGTGTACAACATTTCAAGTCAACATCTTAAACCGTTCCAGAGAAAGCGTGCACACAAAAAAATTGCAGAGACCGACAGAAAGATAGATAAACAGAAAAAAAATTTTTTCGCTCAAATTTAAAATCTCGCGTCTCATGACATTCTAATCCTATTTCAAAAAAAAAAAATTATTTTTTTTTTTATGATACTATACTTTCACTCCAGTACGTGGATGTGGAAGTAATTGACATTGTATAATAATTTAGGCGTGTATAAACCTCCTCTGTTGTCTACTCTGAGAGTACGCAAGAACGAAAGACAGCGGTTCGAGAAATACAGGAAGTACCCCAGGAGCTGCGGTATCGGTCAAATCTCTGGTCCGTTGCCGGTTGGTCCTTCTCCCAGCCAGCGGTGAGCCATTAGGCCGACCAAACTCTATCACTATCAGAGATTGATTTTCAGGAGCAAGTTCTTGATATTGAGCGGTTCCCTCAGCTGACATCAACTTAATTATCTCCCGGCCTTAAAACCTTCGAAGAGAGAACTTTCAACTTGTCTAATTGCACTTGATATAGCTTCTTGATAGCTTCCTGATATTTTCACGACTCCCAACGCCGTACTTATAGACATAAAGAAGACATGCCAGCGATTTACTTTCCATTTGTTAAGGAAGTCTGAAATCATTTAAATGATTTAATTACCTCGAATAATGTCTCCTATTTTCCGCTTGTTAAATTGTACTATAATTAAAAATACAGGGCGTAAAATAATAACAATTTTGAAATATACAGATATAGTTTTATACCATTCAAAATGACGTATTAAAAACTTGGGGGTTAAATTTTGAAGTTATGGTAGATAGCGTAAAGAGGTGCAACATAATATTTTTTTGCAATTCGATACTGAAATGTCAATTACTTCCACATCCACGCAGCGAAGTGGGAGATAGTAATCGTAAAAAAAATTTCAAAAATTTTTCTTGTTGAAACAGATTTAAAATGTCACGAAACGTCAAGATTTTAAATTTAAGAGAAAAAAATATGTCTGTCTGTCGGTATGTAACTTTTTTATGCGCACTTTTTCTCTGGAAGGGTTTAAGATATTGACTTGAAATTTTGTACACCTATGTATTATTGCGAGATCTAGAACTTTACGGTGAAGGGTTGGGGATAAATAGGGGTAAATGGGGGAAAGAAGTAAAGCAAGCTGGTAAGAGTACAGAAACTTGGAATTTGTTGTATACAGGGTGTTCCAATAAAAACTCCCAGGACGGATATATACTAACCGAATAGAGATATTTTAATTCTGTAAAAGCCAATTTGTAGAGCATAAAGAGAGCCTCATTTTTGAATATAATTGTTTTTTTTTAATATATCAGTATATATATGGCGCTGTGCTCTAAAGAAATATTTCGATGGGAGAAACTTTGAAATGGGGCTTATGTGAAAGAAAATGCATTTCTAAGTAGATTATGTTCTAAAAAAAAATACCATAAAACTAACCGTTTTCGAGATATTTGAGTCCAAATGTTGGCACTTGCCAATATTGAATAATTGTAATCTCTTCAACATTTCAGTCCTTTAAGTGGGACAGTCTGTATCGAATTTACAAATTTTAGAAAAAAACATTGAAAGAATTTTTCATATCTTATGAATTAAATATATTTGAAGTAACCCTTGGAAAAAAACTAAATATATTATTTATCACATAATTCAAACATTTCAGCAATAAAAAAAAACAATTACGAACATAAAACAATTTTTACGAACTAATAATAGGTGTTCAAAATTACTGCAATTTTCATTAACACACTTCGTAAACCTAGTAATTAATTCAGATCTATAAACTTTTAATAATGTATGCCGATTAATGGCGGCAACACTATTTTATCATAAAGATCTGCCATGTCTTCTATTGGTTCCTTGTACACTTCACTTTTTAAAAATCCCCATAAATAAAAGTTTAATGGAGTAATGTCAGGAGATCGAGCGGGCCATCTAAGCACTCCATTGGTACCAATCCATCTTCCTGGGTATGTTTGATTTAAATAATTAACAACGTTGTGATGATTATGTTGGCCTACTCCATCCTGATGAAACCACATATTATCCAACTTAGCGAGCAAATTCTTTAATAGTAAATCATTTTGCAAGGATTGTAAATATTTTTCACCTGTTAAATTCTCATGGTAGAGATATGGGCCAACAATGTAACCATTAACGATACCACACCAAACGTTTACTCCAAAACGATTCTGGGATCTGGTATATCTCATCCACCTAGGATTCCCTTGGGACCAGTAACGACAATTATGTGTTGTGATTACTCCATTGTTGTGGAGTCGACTTTCATCACTCCACATAATTGTATCTAAAAGATTTGGATTTTCTTCTAAGAGAATTGAAAACTGCGCCAAAAAATCTAATGTCCGCTCATTGTTCCCTGGAATCAAATGATGAACTAAATGAACTTTATATGGAAAAAATTTGTTTGTTTTAAGAATTTTGTGGCAGGTGGAACGTGTAATATTTGGTTCTTCGTCAACTTGCGTACTGACATGTTTGGGTTATTTTCTACTTAATGTAATACCAATGCAATATTTTCATCAGTTGCAGTTATTTTTCTTCTTGTTGTTTTTGGTTTCTTAAAACTTTCATAATTTTTCAAATTAGAAGATAAACTTACAAAAGTTTTCAGATCTGGTAAAGGTCTGTCAGGAAAACGTATTTCATATAAACTTACAGCTCTTGAAGAATTTTTACGACATTCCCCATAAATTAAAATCATGTTTAATTTATCTTCATTTGCATGAGAAACCATATTTAATAATAAATATTCAACAAGAAAACAATAATTAGGTACAATAATACACTTCTATTGAAACATCAATAAACAAAATGTGATTGAAATTGAGAAATGTCAAACCTATTATTTCAAAGGTAACTTTAATTGCATTTAATTTATAAGGTATAAGGGTTATTTTATACTCACTAGATATCAAATATTTTTATTTATAATCTAACCTAATAACAAAGCAATTATATGAAAAATTCATTAAATATTTTCTTCTAAAATTTGTAATTTAAATACAGATTGTCTCACTTAAAGGAATGAAATGTTGAAGAGATTACAATTATTCAATTGGCAAACGACAACATTTGGACTCAAATATCTCGAAAACGGTTAATTTTATGGTATTTTTGTTTAGAACATAATCTGCTTAGAAATACATTTTTTCTCATGACTGATGGTTTTCCATGTCTCCGAATCAATACACTTCTGTTTGTATTTACTGAAATCACACAAACAAGAGGAACGATGTTAACTCTATCATAATTTAGGATTCTCTTTATTTCGTTCCAGAATATCACTACAATGTACGTAGAAATGTTACCCACCCAACTGTTACCGAAACAAAATTGTAAACAGAAATTCTTTTCTTTGTGAAAAAATATGTAGCGAGGGCAGGAATTTTGTTTGAAACAATTGAAGGTAAATTGTACACAAAACAAAACAGGCCAATTGACGTCCAATCAATGTTTCATGAAATTCCGAGGAATTTTCTCGTGTAAAACAATTCAATCGATTGTAAATAACCTAATCTTGGACTTCACGCTGCCTCTGATGCTCCGGTGCATTGCCTCCTATTATAAATGGTTCTTCATCCACTTCAGTAGTCTACTATACACAGACACTAGGTACATTTTTGAAGAGGGTTTGAAACTTTAGTGTGCTGCTTCTGAAATTATTTCCACAATACCAAACAAGTTGAGGATTACATTTGGATGCTGACGGATATCGCGAATTTCGCCAATTTCGTTAGCATCATCAGGAGATGATTAAAATTAAATACATTTTTTTGTAATAATTGCTAAAATTTTTGTAACTATTGCAATTTCTTTCGAATGCATCCAGCTGTCTATTATGTATTACATTTCTAATCAATTTTAATTTTTTATATGTAAAAAGAATCTATGAAAAAATAAGTAATAAGTAGGTATCTAAAATAAATCATTTTCTGATTTATTAAAAATACATTTTTAATTTTTGATAGAAGAATATAAGGACATACAGTATTGTATCCTTACATTTGAATGCTGGCGCACCCCGCGAATTTCGCTAATTTCGTTAGCATGATCAGATGATTAAAATTAAAGAAAAATTAACATTGTGCTAACATGTATACTTAAGCCTTATTTTACTGATAACCCGTTAACCGCTGAAGATATAAAAAAATTGCTCATTATAAAAAAGAAAGCTGGACCAATTTCCTAAAAAAAAGTCCTCTAGTAATTTTCTTGTATATGCCACGATTTTCGAGAAAATCGGTATTGAAAAAAATTGCAACATTTGTCTTTTTAATGAGTACGAATTTTCCTTTATTTGAAATTTTTTGCGCGCGGCCTATAGAAAATGTTGAATTGCTCGAAAACCAAACAAGCTGGGTTTTAAAGGGGATATAAAAAACTCTCTTGTGCTTCCATTTTTGATGGCTAATGACATCTATTAGTATATAAAAATAACAGTATAATATAATTACCTTTTGATTTTTTGCGCTTTTAACTATTCATAGGCCCATAAAAAATAACTGGCTTAATATAAGTTATAAATGAATTATCTTTTAGTTTAAGGTAGTACGTCGATGCAGAAAAAGTTAGGAATAAAAATATTCACATTTACAAATTTACCAGCATGTTGAAATTAGCCCCAAATTTTGGCTAATTTTTTATTGTGTCCTAAAAATTAAAAAAAGACCCAAACATCTTGAAAATTTAGCTCAATTTTTTTATTTTTATTGAATTTATATATCATATAACTATTGTTTCTAATCATTTAATAGTTAGAAAATGGCATACAAAATATCACAAAAAATTGAATATGCAGTCTATTTGGATTTTTTTTGCTAACTTCAACATGCTGGTAAATTTGTAAATGTGAATATTTTTATTCCAACTTTTCTGCATTGAAGTGCT
Organism: Stenurella melanura; assembly: GCA_963583905.1. Taxonomy (NCBI): domain Eukaryota; kingdom Metazoa; phylum Arthropoda; class Insecta; order Coleoptera; family Cerambycidae; genus Stenurella; species Stenurella melanura. Next base: position 189,879,431 of record OY757310.1, read on the forward strand.
ACCTTGAACTAAAAGATAATGCATTTATAAATTATATTAAAGTCAGTTATTTTTTATGGGCCTGTGAATAGTTAGATGTACAAAAAATCAAGAGATGATAACTACATTATATTGTTATTTCTATATACTAATAAATATCAATAGCCATCAAAAATGGCAACACACGAGAGTATTTTATATCTCTTTTAAAATCCATTTTGATTTTTCTTCCTAGCTTGTTTTGTTTTCGAGTAATTCCATTTTTCTATTCCCCCGCGAGCAAGAAATTTCAAATAAACGAAAATTTGTGCTCATTAAAAATACAAATTTTTGCAATTTTTGTCAATATCGATTTTCTCGAAAACCATGGCATATACAAGAAAATTACAAGAGGACCTTTCTTTGGACAATCAGTCAAGCTTTCTTTTTATAATGAGCAATTTATTTATATTTTCAACAGTTAACGAGTTATCAGTAAAATAAGACCCTTGTCGCCGAAGGGGTGGTTTTTTGGGGTGGTTGCGCGGCACCCCCAGAACTGATTGTTGTGGTTTTGTGATGTTTAATCCTCCCACTAATAGTTACTGAAGGAAAATCTCAGATAACATTTTTTGCGAGCTTCTGGTGTATTTTTTACTTTACTTCTTATTAAGGATACATTTTCAATTTTGATAAAAAAATGTAAGGACATTAGTGTATCCTTACATTATTTAATCTACTAAGTAAAATGGAAAATATTCGCATACATCGAAAAAATTATTTATTCGTAATTTATAAATTTGTTGAAGTATTAAAACGTTTTATTGACATTAATATACTTAGAAAATATTCAGTGATTTTTTGGAGGAGTTCAAAGAATTTCATTTATTATTATACTCCTAAAGAACTGCCCTCTTAGAACTGCTTATATAAAAATAGGATAGTGATGGGACACTAGTAAAAATACTAATCGTCCACAAACATATCATAATTAATTCAATCGGGAAAAGGCACTCGGCAGACGAAGACCTCTACTTCCTGGGTCCCGTGGCGAAAAGTTCGAATACGAGCACCGGTATTCGGCAATTCATGGGCGCTTCTGCAACTAGCGGAGATATTTGCCGCGTTGTAAATCGTGAACTATTAATCCTACAATAAAAAAACTATGTACGCTCTCTAATATTGATAAGAGCTTCTCTGAAGAAAATATTTAAAAAAATCTTTAACACCCTGCAATTTAAAAACTATTGATTTTCCGAAAAAAAAAGGGAAATTTAGTTCTGAACGAAAAAGCTTAATAATTTTATCGTAGGATTAACACGGTTTTCGAGATAATAGCGAAAAACTGTTATTCAATAAGGAGGCTAACGCTGATATCGTACAAGGCCAACTTCTTGGTTTTACACTTAGGAACCAACCCCCCCCCCCCCCAACTAATACCACATTCTTTTGTTAAAAATGTATTAATTTGACTGGAGTAGAATATAGGTATGTATTGATCCAAGCATATTCAAAAAAGATATTCTAAGATGGAGGTAAACGAAAGCATCATCATGTGCTAAGAAGACTTACTTCAATCTGAACCAATAGCGACTAGTATATTATGTTGAATTTATTCATGGTGCTTTCTAAATTAGCTCTGTTACCAATAAAACAAAATTTGTTTTAATGCAGAGTTAAACTCTTGAATGAATTGTAAACTCAATTAAAGTATTCCAAAGCTATTACTAATTTTTATGGAAACCCAATCCACGTTTCAATAATTGCACTTCATTATCGTATTGAAGCACCGGATATTTTTCCAGCATATATGCATTAACAAGTAAATAGTACTCCATAGTTTCCTGGAAATAAATATTACGCTATAATTGCCTTTCAGCATCTCCACTTGTTTTCACCGAATGGTAATTTATTATTTATTTTATATAGACCGTTCCCTTTGTTCTGTTGTATAAATCCTTCTATTCATCGAGAAAGATGACCACATAGATATATCTGAGCATCATATATTCCTCTGGTGTTTTTTCCTTCACTCCCTTTTGTTGACATTCGTGAAAGATCATTTATATAAAGTTTTTATGGGTTTATAAACAGCATCCAAATTAAAAATAAATTATAACGATGACAAATGGTTTTTCATCAGATCAAACAGTGACGCTGTAAATTCCTTTTTATTGCATCCTAGATTTTTTGATTTGATACGACACTAGGATTGCGGAATTGCACAGCAAGATGTTGTCGAGTGAAAAATATGACGTGGAACTAAATAATTTAAAACGAAACAGTTTTATTATCAACAGAATCATTTTAAAGACGGAGAAACACAGCTACATTATTAAATAGCTATAAAGTTTGATTAGTATGTTTACTTATTTATTCATTTTATTTATTTTTGTTACATATGACGTGAGGCTGTCGGATATGCCATTCAGCAAACGGAAGTCAACTACAACTAGCAACTACAACACGCTACGATTTTCGTCACTATTAGGTAATTATAATTTTGCACACGACTTGTTAAACCCTGTATAGTGTACATGTGTAAATGCTCTCACTAGTAGCTGTTAAGAGCAAAGAACAGTTATAAATTCCCCCTTTTAGTCTGTCGAACATCGAGTTTGTTTAACATCCTTTAGTTAAGTACAAGTATATTAAGTATTGATTTATTTATAATTTACAACCTGGACTGTATATCCTGTCGTCTGGAAACGAAGCCGTTTCAGTCGGGAAGCCGTTTATAGTTAGATTTAAGGAATTTTGAAAGTGTCCTTGAAAAATTGGTCAATCAGTTAAAAGCATAATTTAAAGCAGTATAACAATATTTATCTCTGATATTGTATAGGTTATATTTATTTCCCTTGTAACATATAGTTTTAAATAATTTTAGATGTGGTTCTCAGTTCGCTCTCGAAATGCTGTTTTTGTATCTACGTATGTATAGATTGTACACATAAGATTTGTTCCAAGACGTTTCATCGGCCGATGAACAAACCTATAGGGTTCGATATGTGAAACCAGTTGTCAGTTGACAAGTATAGACACCGCCACCTATTGTTAAGAGTAGGAACATCAGATAGCCACTTTTTAATATTAACGATTTAGAATCGTAAACATCTTTTTAGAGTTGAAGTTTACTTTTTAATTAGAAATTCTCAACGATTAAAAATTTTAAAAATATAGTTTACGTTAAAAATGTATTTTAGTTCGGGATAATTTTATCATCACTTCAATTTATGGGGGAGTTAAGAAGGAGAACCTTTGGATAATTGTGGAAAAGATATGTTAGAATATTGTATCAGTAAAAAGCAGATAAATCATCGGTCGAGTATAGAAACAACGGCAGGCACTCCAGACCTACAGGACAACTGGATTGATCTCCAGGCTGTCGTGTGGTACTTGTTCGGATCAGGTTATGTAGTTTCATTGATGAGACGTATCTGTTAGAGGTAAGGCCGTTATTGATTTACCATAGATTGATTAAATATATTGAAACATATTCTTTATAGGATTTTGCAAACAGCAGAAAAAATAACTCTTTATAACTAAAAGAAAAACTTGTGTAAAAATATTAATGAAATCTTTGCATTCTTTCGATAACCTGAATTCTGGCTATGCTAGCAAATTAAAATCCTAAAATGAATTTGTCTAATTCCTTATTGGACAATTATCATTTTAATACTAGCATCCACACAGTCCCCTATGGCTATGCAGATTAAACTAGTATCTACATTCTACATAACCCCCTACGATCACGAAGATTCAGTTAAAAATGAGAACAAAGGCCTAAAATGAATTTATTGATCTACCTTGTCTTAAAAAAATTTTTCATTCTAATGAATTACATTTTCGTGAAATCTACCATTCTGTTTCTTGGAAATGCTTAGCCTTTGAAACGTTTTTCGCCCTTATTCTGGAGCTCATCAGAAAGACATAAAGCCGCTCATAAAGATGTGTTATGCAAGACCAAGAGAATTTCTATGAATAAGTGTGAAATAATTATATTTGACATTGACTGATAAAAACAACCTCGCCCATCTATTAGTTAACTAGTATTGGAGCCTACATACTCTATTCATGTTTAAAAATGAATTATTATTTGTTTGCTTATAATTGTATTGAAACATATTCTTTATAGAATTTTGCAAACAGCAGAAAAAAATAACTATCTATATCATTAATATTAGAGATGCACCGACTAGTGGCCGACTAGTCGGGAAAGCCGACTATTCGGCCAATTTTGTAGTTGGCGACTAGTCGGTGACTATTAGGCGACTAGTCGGCGAAAAGAATAAAACATACCTTGCTGAATTAAGAGGGCGTTTTTAATAATATTTTAATAAAGTAAAACAACGCATGTATAAAATGTTGGAACAAAATTTAAAAAAAAACACTATATTTCACTACATAGTATATACTACATGATACAAAATAAACAGTAAACATAATCTTGTTACTGGTAACAAACGTTTTTATTTTAGCAAAGGCAAAAACAAGAATTGAACTTAGAAACCAACTCAGGAACATAGGAACTTATTACACTGAACTGAACTTGTGGTAGGTACCTTGTGAAACATCTTGAAAATAATTGTTAATAAATTAAACACTGCTTTTAGATGAATCAATCAATATATTATAAATACTCTACATATGTTTCGGCTTATTAGGCCTTTATCAAGAGTATTCACTATGTAATACTCTTGATAAAGGCCTAATAAGCCGAAACATATGTAGAGTATTTATAATATATTGATTGATTCATCTAAAAGCAGTGTTTAATTTATTAACAATTATAGGAACTTATACTATTATTCATTTTAAATATTATTTTAATCTGAACAAAATAAGAAGGATCAGATACAATATAGAAAATATTGAAACAAAATTAAAAAAAACATTGGTCTAGTATATATTAGTAAGTATGTAATGTATTACAGTTATCACATATCACAATTTTATATGATTGTTCATATTTGAAGTATTAGCTGCTTGTGCAATGTTCTAAGTGAAGTGAAGTAAGCAACAAAACAAAAATATGTGTACGTGATTGTTGATAGGTCCATCGCGTCGGCCAGCGGCCTGCGACAGGCGACGAGCGATGGCACGCGAAGTTTATCGAAGTCGACACGCGAAGAAATTGGCCGCGTATTTTGCAGGCAATTAAAAATAGTCGGCTGGGTCGACTAGTCGGCTTTCCGAAAAGCCGATTAGTCGGCTACTGACTAGTCGGCAAGAACCCTAGTCGGTACATCTCTAATTAATATATTTACACAAAGTTATTCTTTTAGTTATAGATAGTTATTTTTTCTGCTGTTTGCAAAATCCAATAAAGAATATGTTTCAATAAAATTATAAGCAAACAAATAATAATAATTCATTTTTAAACATGATTAAATATATGTACTCGAAAGAGATAATTGGCTAACAAGTTTGTCAAAAATAAACACTTTGATTTACACCGAGTTTTAAATATTTATTATTTTTTTCCTTTTACTTCTATTTTCATACATTACCCTTAAGGGTCTCTCTCGTAGTCTGCGGAGGATGTGGGTTGCAGCATTCTTACGGGTGGCGCTCTAGATCACTTAGATCACTTTTAGTCATCTTCCGGAACCACGAGACAAATCATACTGAGTAGCGGTTTGGCGAGGTCGGCGGGTCGGCAAGTGCTGACTGGACCTTTTGCCTTTTCACCACGTAATGCGTTTATATACATGTGGAGGTAAAACATTCAAATCACTGACGATCTGCCTTTGAATGTTTATTTATTTAAAAAAATTTTGGTATATGTGATGAACTTGGTTTCTTTTGGCCCTTCCGCCAGCCTGTAAGTCCGAAGCACGAACTCGAAACGTGCCACCCAGACCGCCACTGATCATACTTGCAGGATATTGTGAGAATTATTAGCCCAAACTTTGGCTCACTCCAAAGACCGACACCACCCTCGCATTCCACGCAAGATCAGCTAGCCGTTAGCGCCAACACGCCTCCTGTTTTGGCATTAACTCCGGGTTAACGTTAGTACAACGAAGTGATGTTACAAACATTACACGAATGACAAAACATCTGTCAAAACCTTGTGAATAAGAAGTAGATACCACCATGCAACGATATGACTACGATTCTTTAATCTTCCTTTTTTGTTATATGCGTTTATGTTGAAACTTCCCTGTTTATTCTATATGTCCGTCCTCTGAAGCGTGTTTCCAATAGATGTCGGTAAGGCTCTAATTTGCATGTCGCTGACTTATCGTAGTTCACCGTGTTAATTATATTAGGCGCTGATGAGAGCTAGCTAGCTCAAATCAGCACAGGCGTGCATGATTAGGCACTGGCATTCATTGTGTACAAAATTTCTGGCAACTCTAATAGTAATAATAATTATTTAGAACGCACAATTGCACATAGTCTGCTTTGCAGTTTTAATATACGACGAAAAATTTTCTGTCCCTAACTTAATTTGTTCCATATTACGTGTAATGATCTCTTGGACTAATAAAGAAATTTAGTTCAATTTGAAAGTAAATTTACTGGAACAGATCAGAAGTCTTATTTCGAGCACAAGACAACGAAGTCAAGCCGTTATTATTGCCAACAACTTAACTGGATTCAATCTTGCATGTTTACATGAAACATGCAATATTGAATCCGTTTAAGTTTCCTATTTCTGCACTCTATTAATCTGTCACGTTTTCGTTCATATATTTGTGCATTTGTTAGAAAATCTAGCCTCAAAGGTACCTTGATAATTTACATAATATTTTTTATCCTGTTTTATCCACTTTGATAAGCCTACTATCAGCCCTCATTTAATCCAATTTATTTAGCTTTATACAGCTTTAGTTTGCCCTTCTTAAACCAATTTATTCGATTACCGTTGAGGTCAAACGTAACACTTAATGAACGCATTTATACGTCTTCCCGATATGGTAGAACATTAATCCCCTAGGATCAAATTTTATTTACGTCTCCAGATACACGAATAATAAAATACAAATCCAATTCTCCGACATAATACATATCACATAGAGTTTCGGTGTCTCACAATCAATGAATAACGGCTCGGAAAATATGGTTTCTCGAACTTGTTGCTAATCGATAGGACGAAATTTATTTTGCAATAAATCACTCTTCCGTCTACGTGGTCAAGTGCCAGATACCCTGGAGGACGATTCGTTCAATGCAATATTGGCTCTCTGTTTCTGTAGCATTTCCATAAGTGTCATTTCGAATTTCCCATTATCTTCCGGAAATTCGCGTCGAAACAATGGAAATGGGCCGACAGCTGAATACAAGGTATTTCACAGTACTGTATCAAATAATATAATACGCTGGTCCCCGATACGGTAAAAGTTTCGTGCTCTATAGGGTGAACAAAAGAACAGGAATTACTATAAATGGCTTTTTTCTAATATTTCTCGTTTTTCGTATTAGTGGAATACTTTAGCATATTTCCCTCAATGAATCAATAAAAAACATTTTAGCCCATAAGTAACGGACAAATTCAGTTAAATCCAAAACACGTCAATTTTTAAATCTAAAATGAATTTTTTTGAGCATAACTTTATACTGAAACATATTCTTTATAGGATTTTGCAAACAGTGGAAAGAAAAGCTATCTTATGAGAACTAAAGGAAAAACTATATATAAAAATAACTTTATACCTCGCACATCAACCCCTTTGGAGTGGCAGATACAAGTTTTTAAATGGAACGAGGTCGCGTGGTACTCATTTGAAAGGATTTTAATTCTCTATTCATTTTAGACTTTCTCTAATATTTTATATTGAATAATATTATATTCTTTATGTTACTAAGTAAACAAAAGAACATGAAACAGTTTGAATCAAATGTTCAAACTGGGCGCTCGTTGATGAAATTTTTCTAAAACATTTTGTATCGTTACCGGGGTGATTTGGTTACTTTCTTGCCATATTCTGTTTTTAAATCATCGACGTTGTTTGGTCTGTTGAAGTAGACTTTCGATTTTACGTAACCCCATAAAAAATAGCCAAGCGGGGTCAAATCGGAAGAACGGACAGGCCACTTAATTTCACCGAGTCTACCGATCCACCTATTGGGAAAACTTAATTCAGATAGGCTCTTACTTCCAATGCAAAATGTGGTGTAGTTCCGTTCTGCTGATACCAAATATTTCTATCAATTTCATTAGAGTTATCATCATCTGGGAAAACTATTCTTAAGTATTCTAAATTCAAGTAACGCCAACCAGTTAATGTGCTAATAAAAAAAATATGGTCCGAGAATTTGAGAATAAAGTTCCAGTCCAAACGTTCACCTCCTCAAGATATTGAGTATTGGCGTACATCATCCAATGTGGATTTTCTGTACTCCAGCATCTACAGTTCTGTTTGTTGACTGTTCCATTTAAGGCGGCAATTGCCCCATCAGAAAGGATAATGTTTTTTGTAAATAACGGATCATCTTGTCATCTATTGCCATGATTTCGAAAAATTTCAATCAGCGATCAGGGTCATCACCGTTAAGTTCTTGAACCAAATGAATTTTATATGGGCAGTATTTTCCATTTTCTAAAAGATGAAATATGGACGTTTTACTAACATCATTATTCGTCGAATGCAACAAAAAGTAAAAAATGACGGAACACAGTTAGGTATAATAAATAGATTTTAATGATTTTTTTTTTCATCGAGTTTCTAATACCGAGTGAGTAAAAAAAGTCCACCTCTTCAAAATAGACGCTTTTTACTTGGGAGGTGGTTCCCACCCCCTTTAGAGGTGTTGGCAAAAAAGCAAAATAATAACCACCGAATTTGATATAGAAAGGTAGTGTATATATTTTTTCATGAAAATTTATGTTTTCCACGTTATAGTGGATTGAAGATTACGATTTTAGCTTTAAAAAATCGGTACCTTGAGACTGTTTTTCGTAAATAACTCAAAAGTCTTACATTTATGGAAAAAGTGGAATGGTACAAAAAATAAGATAAGCAGTTACAAGTATTTCACTTTTTGTTTAATTCTGTACGATGACAGTTTAAAAATGGCGCTCGAACGTTTATCAGTCGAGATATAATCAAATCGTTATAATTTGGAAAATATAAGGGAGGGTCGATTTGGGCGGTTTTGCCCCAAATTATTTTTGGATGAAAAAATCAGAAAACATTTTGTTTTCAATGTCTACTAACAATAATAAGTCGATTTTACTCTAAACGAACGATCTCCCACCCCCCTAGCCCCCCCTCAATCCTGAATATGCCATCATTTGCTAACGGCGTTCTTAGGGCGATATATCGCTTTCAAACTTATATTTACTTGATAAAATACCACACTACCGCACTAACTCCCTTATAGTTTTTACCTCCGCCCCCTCTAGGGGGGCGAAGAGGGTGGTTTTACTATTTATTCGTTTGCGGGAAATACATCACATTTTGTTCTGCTCGCAATATCAAATGCATTTCGCTCACGATGATCCATTCCCAAATCAACCCCCCCCCCCCCAAGCCCATAAAAAGCTTCTACCTGATCATAAGAAATAAAAAGATCTCCCGAGAGAGCGGATACAGTTAAAAGGGAGTTAGTATGATAGTGTAGTATTTTATCAAGCAAATATAAGCTTGAAAGCGATATATCTCCCCAAGAACGGTGTTAGCAAGTTATGGGATATTCAGGATAGAGGGGGGGCAGGGCAGGGGGGCTAGGAGGGATCGTCCGCTTAGGGTAAATCGATTTATTATTGTTAGTAGACATTAACAAAAATGTTTTCTGATTTTTTCATCCAAAAATAATTTGGGGCAAAAACCGCCCCTCCTCCTTTTCATGAAAAATTGTAAACCATCTTTTTCTCTTACAATATGAATCTATATATCAGATTAGGTGGTTACTATTTTATTATTTTGCCCACCCCTCTAGAGATGGTGATTAATGGCGAAAGAATTATAGTTTACGAATCATTATTTCCGATTAATAAAAGAAATAGCACAGTTCCATTTAAAAAAAATCCATAGGACACCTACGTAAATGAAAATGAAATTCCGTTTCTTTGAAAAAAAAAAAACTAAAAATACTGGTACCTATCAGTAATTCAAACAACTATTTTCTGCTTTACATACACGTCTACAACCTTACTAATAATTTCCATAGCCTACTTAGTAATTTTCTTACATCGCATTCATCTGACGCGGACATTTTGAAAATATTAAAAAATTGTTCGTATCTCACTTATTTTTTGGCTTTTTTTACATATGAAAAAACTATTGCACTTAGAAATTTATGCTTAATGAGAAATCATCAAAAAAATATAGTCATTCCATTTAAGAAAAAAAAGTTGATGTCACTTCCGGTTCAACCAGAAGTGATATTCTCATTCCTGTTAGTCTAAAAGTAGCCTATTATTGTCTAATTTATTTATACCAAAAACCAAATTTTTAAATACAAAAACAACCAAAATATTGGGGCCGTACACCTACATTTTTCATAAGCTTTTATTTAAGATCTTTGGCGTTCATTTATTTTATTTCGGCTCAAAGTTATGACGTACAGGCTAAATTATAAGGAACTTTGCGGGGTATGTTGTTCTTGGCGCTCAGTTTAAAACGAAAATTAACATATTCGTGAAGCGTAGCTGGTAACATTCCGAACTAGAGCCACTGTAACTAAGACAACGTAATTTAAACAAAGTTATTAATAGCAGGTAAAATTAATTATATGGATTTAATTGTCTAGTGTCACTACACTGTAATAAAAGAGTAAACGTCTTAAACAATTTGTCGCACAGACAAATTTCCACTTCTTCTAATGGCGAGGCGAAAATGAAACAGGAGAGAGACTTTGATTAATGAATAAAATAAAGAAATCACTCATAGCCTTTTATTTGGGGTCTGAGCCTTTAAACTAAAATCAATTTAGCGATTATACGCAATTCGCCTATTCACACTGTCACTATGATTCGCCTGATTAAGCCATCTAACTTGTGGTGATCGATCAGCATTTAGCAAGTCATTCAGGTTTTATTGCTGGTGAATAGATTGAGTTTTTGTCAGTTGCAGTTGCACGTGCAACTATTATTAAAGCGGGAATATTGCCGAAATTTAATTTTGAAATACGAGTACAGAAATGGAACATATGTTTATAAAAGTCAGAAAATAGCTGCGACAAATTAATATGTAGAGTGGCAGATTCCACTTGACAGACAACAATACCGGGTGTAACATGATCTTGGTGTACCCCCCTTTTCTCCTTTAGTTCTGAAGATAAATGATTGAAATTCAGCATATATTACATACATTATAAGCAGCACGTCTTGATATACAATAGATTTTTTTTTCACTTACAGTTTCGCCGGAAGTGATACTATCGATTTTTAAATGGAACACCCTGTATATTATTGCATCTTTCAATTTTGCGTAATTTTGTGAATCCAACGATGCCAAATAAGTGACAATTTTTTTTTATAATATAATTTTTAGTTTTCCATTTAAGTGTGCCATGACGGTTCCGATTTATTCTAATTGACCTGTTAAATACACTAGATTACGTCATTTATGAGCAAATATAATTTACCAAAACTGTTTTTGGGGCAAAACTAAAAAAATAAAAATAAAAAAATAAATAATAAATAAAAGTAAGAAAATCTGAATATGCCACAAATAAACAATTACAGACAAAACTCAATGTTTTCAAATGGAACCATATCGGTACCGTGGTACCATTTGAGGAGCATCCATGCAAAATCAGACATGTCCATAATTAAGTTGAAATGAGTTAGTGATGAATTTTTAAGTATTTTCTTGATTAAAATCCATTGCCGCAGTCAGAATCGTGCAAAACCTGATATATTATATGCTAAAATCATAGTAAAAACATGAAGTCCAAGCAAAACAGTACATGTCCAAACACTACAAAGTGAACAAAAAGTTCGTTCAAAATGGTACATGTCCAATTGTCCAGTGATAATTCTTATGGGAGTAATGATACATGTGCCATCAAAAGCAGACTTGTCCAAATATGAAATTTATCTGTAATGTCGCTTTCCAGTTTCTGTATGGTTCTGGATCGTCTCGATAAAGGGCAATAATAGTAACTAAATGTTTATAAAAACATTTGTGCTACTAAAAATTAATAGTTACCCGTGTCTCCAAGCGTCAATATAACCTTCAAATTCTAGTGTTTTATTGTGAGCGATCTTTTGTGTTCTGTGCAATTGATGTAAATAAAACAAATTTAATTAATAAATAAGCTATGGATGTGTCCGTGGGATCAATAAACGTGGGTTCGAGAAAAAAAAAGCGGAGGGATGCATTTTCATTTTAATTTACAGTGCTATGTTTCAAGTTGTCTTCTGTAAGTTTGTTTTCTCATTCTTTTTGCGAATTTACTGAAACTTTTTTATAAAGACTGTTAAATATTGCAGTTGTATTAAATAAAACAAAAAAAAAAAACAAGTCCATTAATTAGTCTGTGCATAACATGGCATGTCCATTGATCAGTCCGAGCAAAACACGACATGTCCACGCCCTCCGAACAAAACAAGACATGTCCAACCAAAAAATGGCGTTATTTTGGTTGTTTACAAAAAATATCATTATATTCAAATGACTTTCGCGTTCAGTACAAGCTGAGAATATATTGCAATAGAAATTCCCAGCCTTGAACATGCAGAATCTTAATACAAGAAAATTTGCGATTATCTCGAAATGACTTTTACTGGACATGTCCGGTTTTGCATGGATGCTCCTCATTTATTAGTACTATTAATAAGGAATTTATCCATATGTCGTATTAAAATGTGCGATAAATACAAACAAAATTACAGCTAAAAGAAAATGAGAAAATACAATTTTAATCTAATTACCCTGTTACACATAAGGTGGTTTTGGCATAGAAAAATTAACACAAAACATTACAACAGTTGTTCAAAATGCTATCCATTAACGTCAATGCACTTCGAAACTCGCATAGCTGTTTCTCGAAGAACGTTCGCCAATTGCTGGGCCGTTATGTTATTAATTGCTCGTCTTACTCGTAGCTCTAGGTCTTCACGGGCTGTAACAGCGGTTGCATAGACAATATTTTATAAATGACCCCAAACAAAGAAATCGAGGGGCGTTAAATCAGGTAACCTTGGAGGCCATCTCACAGGACCATTCGTCGAAATGGGCTTGTTCGGCATTTTTTTTTATTTCATAAATCGAAAGTGCAAGTATGAATTAGTGGATATGCAAAAAATCAGAATCTTATTCGCACGTTTAGTATCTTAAAAACTACTACAAATCTCCATCTCGCAAAAATGGGGTGTGGCCAGTCGCTACGTCACTATACGCATAGACTCGGCGATCTCAATAGACTTGATGCTCCTTACTTGTTATAATTATAAGTGTTTTCGAAGTATTGTTTGTTTCGCTTACTACTTGTCAGTAGGGGAGTACAATTTGGTGAAATGTCAAAAAAATTACAATTTTCTCTCACTCCTGCCGGGACGAATTTTCGATTTTAACCCTGCAATTTACTATTAGAATTCATTGCCGACCTTCTCCTTTCCGTAGACACATAGAACGAACTTCTACTCGACGTATTTATTTAGTTACCAGCGTTTAAAAATTCCATGTTTTTCAACTTTTCAGGTTAAATTTGAAAGGTCCTAGAAAGCCATTTTTCTTACGCCACTTGCGTATAGTGACGCCATAAATGAGCGCTCGGTTTTTGCAACTATTACTAATTTCAACTCCTTATATCTCGAGAACGGAAAAAGTTAAAAATACGAAATTTTAAGTGTATAATGAGAATATCGAGTACTATATGAAAAAGTATAAAAACCATATAAAAAGAATATCATGGAACAAGCCCATTACTTGTTCTCCGAATCTCCGTTGAAGGTAATTATTATCCTTGAACTATAGGAAGGTGCGCCATCCTGTCCTAAATCTAAAGGTAACTCATCTAAAATGTCTTCAATCTCACTTTCCAGAAATCTGAAGTATCTGGCACCAGTCAGAGGTCCTTTAAATGTTATTGGACCAATAATTCTACTACCAATTATTCCAAGCCAAACATTGAAACCGAACTGCACTTGAAAGTTACCCTCCCGTAATAAATTTCGATTTTCTTGTGACCAATATTTTGTATTTTGTCCATTAAATAATCCCAAATTTGTAAACCTTGACTCGTCCGAAAATAAAATCAGTCCCAAAAAATCATTATTTGACTGCACGTTATTATACCAAATCCAATTGCAATATTCCATCCTACGTTCGTAATCACTTTCCTACAAATGCTGGTGCAATTGGTGTTTAAAAGATTTACAGTGGTATTTGTGCAAAATTCGGCCTACTGTTTGGTGACTGATGTTTAATTCAAACCCAACTTGCCTTAAAGAAACAGTCTTATAAACGTCTATTCAAGCCAAAACATTCATTTCCGTTCCTTCGTGAATAATGAAGTTTTCTTCGGAATCATCGGTTTTCAGCACGTTTAAAATAAATTTTCGCCGGACATCGTCTATCAGGATATCGTCGGCCATAAAGGTCCATAGCTGCAATTGCATATTTTTTATTTTCCCCATAAATAATTAACATGTCCACTTTTTCGTCTCTTGTATAAATTTGCGCCATTTTGAACACAATTAATAAGAATTTTTAACAAAATTTAAGACAATAAAAACACCGTTAAACCACATATAAATCCCATATGCGACACTGAAAAGGACAGAGATATTTTGTGCAACACTAGCAGAGATACATCCAGGTTACAGAGCCGAGACTAATACGCATAAACAGTTTAGCTGCAATAAAAGATTGAATTTTCGTAAGACGTACAAATTTCACTATTCTTTTAAAATAAGCATTATAAATGATACAAACAGGTAATGTAAGGAATTATGCAATGTAGGTAAATGTGTTGTATGATGCAGATATTATAATTATACGATTAAAATCCTCTATTACCTACTTCAGTCAGGTACTAAAATTCCGATTCGAATTATCCGAATCATCCCGAGCGTATTTAATCTTGACGTGTCAAATCCACAGTAAAAATCCGAGGTCATCGGCGGCATTTCTGCTAGATCAAAGGAGTGTCGCATATGGGATTTATATGTGGTTAAACCAACAAATGTTTGACAAGCTAAATATTTCATTGTTTTCAAGGCCACCTTAGTTACCTCTTAACATTTAATAGAACAAAACTGTATTTCCTTATTTTCTTTTAGCTGTAATTTTTTTGTATCTACTTAATAGTACCACGGTACCGATATGGTTTCATTTGAAAAAATTCAGTTTTGTCCAAAAAACAATTTTGGTGAATTTTATTTGCTCATAAATCACGTAATTTAGTGTTTTTAATGGGATTTCGATTTTTGTAGCATTACACGGGTCAGGTCATTTAGAAAAAATCGGAACCGTCATGGCACACTTAAATGGAAAACTAAAAATTATATTAGGTATAAAAAAAAACTAATGTTTGAAATGTCACTTATTTGGCATCGTTGGATTCAGAAAATTATGCAGAATTGAAAAATGCAATAATATATAGGTGTTCGATTTAAAAATCGAAAGTTAGTGTCACTTCCGACGAAACTGGAAGTGAAAAAAAATTATTGTATGTCAAAAAGTGCCGATTATTATGTATGTAGTATATCCTAAATTTCAATCAATTATATTCAAAACTAAAGAAAAAAAGGGGGTATACCATGATCCTGTTACACCCGGTATATTAATAATTTTTTTGACAACGCTGTGCTGATGAGAACATAGCCCAGAAGGGGTAGCTAATTTTGTCTATAAATCTCAAACATGTTAGGAGGCAGAAGATTTATTTCTTCATGAGTTCTCTGAAGTGTAGTTAATAAGATCATCTAAAGTTTGCCCGATTTCCAGACCGGCAACTTTAAAAAAAATTTTAAACTTTTTTTTTTCGAGTTGATGTATGGGAAAATAAAAAATATTTTCAGAAAAAGTACACATTTCTAAGTAAAAATGCTCTACATTTTTTTTTTATTCAAGTCGCAGGTTTTCCGTAAAAAATTATTGAAGTAGAAGTAGTGTAGCAAGCGAGATGCGAATCTGTGTCGTCTTATATTCGCAAAATATTACCCCAGGTACGAAATATATTAAAAAATTGCACTATTAAACAATATTTGTTGGAGGAAATAATAAAAAATAATTATTATAAATGATATTTAATAATAGCCGCAGTAAAACCGGAGTCGAGCGAAGCTGATGCTACCGCGCCGGTACCTGAATACAGTGCTTTGTATTATATACAGGTAGACACATGTGCCGTTTCACTATATTCTGTGTATACGTGATACTCTAGTCTAATTATTCTCTAAGTATCAGAATATACAGTAGACGCAAATGTTCTTCGATCATAGGATTTACCAGGCGAATTTATAACTTCCAACGAATGGTATATTATAAATGCATACGCATGCGTAACAAGTAATCGACCCGCCGCAATCTCACATCACATCAAACTCGTACTCAAGGTAGTACTATTTGGGAACTGAAAGAGTGACCTTGTCGTTAAACTAATTGTTAAAAATGTTTGAAACTGCCGAGAAAGTTCAGATGGTTAAGTGGTACTATCAAGGAAAGTCAAGGCGTCAAATTAAAAACGCATTTAACGGTGCATTTCCCGGCCGACCTTCACCTGCATTATCCACAATTCATAATATTATTCACAATTTTGAAATACATGGTTGTGTTGATTATAAACAACATAAATAATCGATTCCTCCCAATGAAGCCCGAGATGAAAGAGATATTATGATTTGTGCGCTGGCAACCAACAACCCGGTACTTACTACTTCGCAAATTGCTGCTGAAGTAGGTCGGTTAGGTCGGTTTTAAAAAAAATGGGTACAAATCATACAAGGTTCGGAAAACTCATGAAATTTTTGAGACGGACAATATCAGAAGAATGGAATTTTGTGAGCAATTAATGGAAAAGGCGAATGCGGATGAACATTTTCTTAAAAACATTGTTTTTACCGATGAATCAACTTTTTCATTAATTGGTAAACATAATTCTACTCGGACACGATATTGGTCACGAGGGTGAACATATTATTGGACCATTTTATACCGATGGCACCTTAAACGGCCAAAAATATTTGGATTTGCTTCAACAGCAAATTGTCCCTAGGATTCAGGAACTAGTAGGTGCTAGGTTTAATGAAATTTGGTTCCAACAAGATGGTTGCCCTCCCCATAATAGAGTTATCGTTCGGCAGTATTTGGAGGAAACATTTCCTAATAGACTTATTTCTGGGCAAGGTAATATCTTATGACCAGCTAGGTCACCATATCTTGCTCCTTGTGTCTTTTTCTTGTGGGGCTACTTAAAATCAAAAATTTATGGTTTTCAGGAAAATAGGCCCAACAATTTGCAGGAACTTCAATTAAATATTGAAAACGGCTGCTTAACTGTTACCCCTGTTATGTTGGGTAATGTTCGTCAAGGATTTTATAATCGTTTGGGATATTGCTCAGCTCAGCAGGGAAGTCTATTTGAGCATTTATTACATTAAACTTGTTAGGTGTAAGTAATAAATGTTTTCCTTAACTCCATACATTTTTAAAAACTTTTAGAATATTGTTATTTTGTTTTACCCATTTTTAAGAATTATTTTTGTGTTGAGAATTACTTTTTTAGTTTCCAAATTATAAAATTTTTCCATAATAGTATCAACATTTATAATGTTTATAAAACCAATTATTTTTGCAATTTATTAGATTTCGCGAAGGGACGTGCATCCCACGTTACCTTTTATGCATTACTATACTCCTACACCGCCTGTCTCCTAGATAGGCAGCGGCAGTGACAACCCTCTCGGTCGATGTTTCGATGTCCTTATCGTGGTCAATAGAGAACAAGCCTTCAAGGTATTACTGCATTAGTGTTGCCAGATTATTTCATTTAATATGCAAACAATGTATATTTTTTAAAACCTAACTCTTAGTTACGTTTTGGTAAGATAAAAAAGCAAATGAGCTAAACATAGTGATTTCATTGTTTAATATAAATTATAAAAATATGAATTTTATTTTATTTTAATCAATTAGATTCTATCATTCTAGAAAACTTGGCGTCATTATGTATGAATAAAGTAGATCTGCCAACACTGGATACCTCATTGGATATTTACGATAGTGAGATTAGGTAAGTGTAAATTGCGCTCAACTTTCCTATGATCGAAGAACTTCTGCGTCTACTGTATATTATATTTTTTAGTGAACTACATTATCGAGATTGAAAATGTCGCTATTTTTGCTTATCACGTGATGCACTGAAGATTTAGAAACAACACATGTAGAATTATATTATTTTTTTCTTGACACTTTAAAAAGCTGGTGTCTTCCACTTGATAACTGAATTTGTTTTATGTGTCTAAGTAATTTTGTCTCTGAGTTCTGATAACATGTATATACATTTGTCAAACAAATTCTGAAATTACGAAATTATAACAATTTCAAAAGTAGTGTTTATTTAAACCACATTAACTTAAGCAATTGTAAGTTAATGAGGTTCAAACTGACACATTTTTCGAAAGTTTCCCGTAGATCAAAAAAAAGTTCGAACATTTTCTACGGATTATCATATCTATACAAAAATGAGGTCATTTTCGAAATATGATATACAGCGTGTTCCATTTTGCTTGAAACCACCCATATAAAAAGTTTATTTAATATCCGATTTAGATATATATTTTTTCACATACAGATCTCTAAAAAGCGTATCTTTGTGTTACATTAAATTTTACAAAACATAATAGCGTGGCCTACTATGATTTTTGTTCGGGTCAGATAATGGTGAAATCTTATTAGCCGTTACTTTATTTGAACTCTGAGTGCGCCACTACGGCAATTTCTGAATTTTTATTTCTCAGGAAAAATCCAAAAATACAACTTTTTTAACGAAATTTGGTACAAACACATCTGGAAGGTGGCCGAATAACCTTCCAGACGTGTTTGTACCAAATTTCGTTGAAAAAGTCGTTTTTGGATTTCTCCTGAGAGAAATAAAAATTCAGAAATTGCTGCAGAAATTTAACTGTTGCATGGGTTTGCGTATTTATAAAAAGAGTGTATTGATTGAAATAACTGTCAAATGAATAATTCATTGTTGATGAGCAGATATTGCTTACTTATACTCATGCTCATTATCATAATTATGCTCGCACAGGTTAACTTTTCAAGAAAAAATAGAGATCTATCTTCCATCTATCTTCTTTGCATATACCAAGTCCTTACTTTTATTTTTCATTCTGGGTCCATATTTTGCCACAATAGTATTGGGGGCGTCCTGCTCTTCACGGGTTGCTTTACAAATCCGTTGCACCGTCCGCATACAAATACCTAATGCATTAGAAGTACGCTAAAGGAAAATTTACTTTATAAACATCTGCCACATTCAATTTTGCGATTCACCTCATTAGTGGAATAAAACTAAAATTTCTAGGGAATTGTCCTACTATAGCAATTTTTTTGCTGAAACTTGTTGAAAACATTTCAAGAAGTGTAGCAAAAAGTTTCGGATTAAATAATCCTTGTGGCGGAAAGCTTTTGTTTATTAAACAAAAGAATGTTCAGAATCCTGTTTCTTCGCAGTTTTTCTTAAATATCTCTGGTTGTATAACCCGTATCGCAAAAAAGAAAGAGACACAAATTATTCAAAATGAAATTGCGAAGAGAACTTTCGAAACTTTTTGGTCAATATGCCAAGTCGTACAATATGACATTTTACGGAGGCCACTTTGAAACAATTGATATTAATGATACATATTCTTTATAGGATTTTGCAAACAGCGGAAAGAAAAACTATCTATGAGAACTAAAAGGAAAACAATATGTAAAAATATTAATGAAATCTTTGCATTCTTTCGATAGACTTCTGGTTATGCTAACAAGTAAAAATTCTTATTTGCCATTCTCATTATAACACTAGCATCCCACATAGTCTCCTACGGCAAGGCAGGTTAAACTAGTATCTACATGATCCCCTACGATATGTAAATTCAGTTAAAAATGAGAATAAAGGCCTGAAATTAATTTATTTACCTACCTTGTCTTTAAAAATTTTTCATTCTAATGAATTACATTTTCATAAAATCTCATTCAGTTTCTTGGAAATGCTCAGCCTTTGAAACGTTTTTCGTCCTTATTGTGGACTCATCAGAACATCGTTATGAGTGGCTTTGGGCTTTTCTGATGAGTCCACAATAAGGACGAAAAACGTTTCAAGGGCTAAGCATTTCCAAGAAACTGAATGAAATTTTATGAAACTGTAATTCATGAGAATGAAAAATTTTTAAAGGCAAGGTAGGTAAATAAATTAATTTCAGGCCTTTATTCTCATTTTTAACTGAATTTACATATCGTAGGGG
This sequence comes from Stenurella melanura, assembly GCA_963583905.1. Lineage (NCBI taxonomy): Eukaryota > Metazoa > Arthropoda > Insecta > Coleoptera > Cerambycidae > Stenurella > Stenurella melanura. The sequence goes on from OY757310.1 coordinate 189,899,751, forward strand.
ATCATGTAGATACTAGTTTAACCTGCCTAGCCGTAAGGGACTATGTGGGATGCTAGTGTTATAATGAGAATGGCAAATAAGAATTTTTACTTGTTAGCATAACCAGAAGTCAGGTTATCGAAAGAATGCAAAGATTTCATTAATATTTTTACATATTCTAATGAAAGTTTAGAACAGTATACCCTTTGTGGTGTTAAACCATCAAGCCAAGTTTCAAGTTAAAATGTTTATAATAACTCCTAAAAAACAATTGTAAAGTCGAAAATCGAATTGTCGATTGTTTGTGGGCGTCAAGTCGGATTTCAAAAGTTCGTATTTCAGACTATATGTAGTTATTTCTATGTTCTTTGTGCATAAACAAAAATATATTTTAAATTTTTTAAGACGATTTTTTAAGTTTCAGACAAATCTAGTTCTCTTAGAAATTCATTTTGAATAATTTGTCTCTTTTTTTTACTACACTTCTTCAAATGTTTTCAACAAGTTCCAGCAAAAAATTGCTATAGTATGTCTTACTAGGCAAATCAGACCCTTAGATTTACTCCACTACATGAACTGCTTGCAAAGGTAAAAGGGGACATCCGTTGCATTTTTTCTAATTGAAGTACTCTACTAATTCAAGCAGTTCATTCATCTCTAAAACGCATCGATACTCCTGGAACTTCTGTCGTAGCCCCATCAAACGCGACTTTCTGTTATTTACATTGTCATGCGCTAATATTGAAGCTGATAGAAAAATGTCTTTGATAAGTTCAAAAATTGATGTCGTGAACGACAAGATTCGTGATTCCAACTATAGTTATAAAGTTAATTTGTCTCTGTGGAGTGGGAAACATTCGTCTGGTTAGAGGCGAGCATAGAAGTTAAATTAATTTCAATTTATTCGACGTCCTTTTGAAGAAATCATAAAGAGCTCGGCCGATATGTTTCGAAGGTTGAATTATTTACAATAATGAAATCAACGATTGATTTTCCAGATGAGTGCGTTTTTTACTTCAAGCTTCTAAGTTAGGCATTTTACAAATAAATTTAATTTAAGGCTCTTTATTTTCTAGCATTACTAGATATTTAGGTGGTCAGAAAATATACACACGACTATTTCAATAGCTTTTCACTACTGATAAATTACACAGGAAATGGCAAAATTCACTTTACATCATTTTTACCGTGGAATCATTTTTTGTAATGTCGAGTGATACAGCTTTTCGGCCAATAAAATCGTATATACATCATTCATCATAATTCAACATCTACATCAGATAATATATTTTGCCATTTTCGAAAATAAATGTTATTATCATGAGGTATTAATACAGTACGGAAGAACAGCGATAAAAGTGACTTGACGCACCGCAGTTGCCTCCACTTGGTGAAGATGTAGGCATCTGTAGGTACCATTTCCTCCCAATGACAGATCACATGATCTCGCTCATATCGAGAGAGAGCCAAAAAACAAAAGGCCGCTTAAATGTGAAAAAATTCTGAAAAAATTCATGCACATTTTTTGGGCAAAAATAAGTATCTTTCTCTCTAAGTGTTTTTTACCAAACTTCTTCCTTCTCTCGGAAAAAAATAGCAAAAAAGAGAGAAAAGCTCCAAGAGCCAGAAGTTGCGTATTTTTGTCCAAAGAACACGCCCTAGCCAAAAAATAATTTCGGCCAAGAATTTCACTAGAATTAATTTTTATTCTTTAGAAAAATCCCGAAAAATTCAGGCACATTCTTTAGACAAAAGTAAATAACCTTTACCTCCTGGAGTTTCTCGCTAAAACGCTTCCTTCTTTCAAAAAAAAATTAAGGAGTGGAATTCCAAATTTTTAGGTATGTTTTCCGGGAGAATCTTGGCAGATACTTTTCCAAAAAATGAAGATAAACAGCTCCAGTCAATGTACCATCAAAAAGAAATGTGGCCCTATTACGTGTTCTCCAATAATTCCTCCCCAAACGTTTATAGACCATCACTGTTGGTTATCAACTTGCATAAAAAAGTGAGGATTTTCGGAAGAATAATAATGGAAATTAACAAATCCAATTTTAAGAAAAGTTATCTCATCAGTGAATTGAAGAAGTTGACATCATCTTGCATTTTACCTGTGGCCCAATTACAAAATTGTAGGCGCTTTTGAAAATCGTCATCAGATAATTCCTGGTGCATTTGAATATGATATGCATGCAACTTATTTGTTTTTAAGATTTGACCTACAGACCGTCCTTATTCTTATTAATGAGCTCACTTCTCTTTGACTAATATGGGGATTCTCAACAGTTGCCAGCACTACGGAAAACTCATTTTCTTCGTTCACAACACGTTTTATTCTTTCACTTTTTTTATATTCGACATTTCCAGTTTCAAAAAATCTATCGAGAAGGTTTTAGAAGCTGCTAACATCAGAAATCCTTCTTTCAGGATAACGTTGGTGATAAATTCTATTGGTAAGTAAATAATTTTTGTCTAACTCGTCCAAAACAAAAGTCATGTCTACAAGTTCCGCTTTATTAAAATTCATATTGTAAAATTACAAATATTTTAAATTCAATAAAAAGTGTAACTAACGATCTATAAGGCCGCAGTCAGACTGATCCACTGCTAACCACCCACAGCCACCGACCAATTTTCCAACATAGGGCAAAGCATGTGTTGGAATATTTTGGTGGTTAGTGGCTGCACGCATGCGTGTATCGAGTCAAGTTATGTCAGCAGACATTAAATTTAGGCTTAGGGCATCATCTTTATTCTGTGAACTGCATTGACAGATTAGTTCGTAGTGCATGTGCATCTTGTTTTAGACGTTTCTGTGGCCATCTGCCCGAGGCAGTCAAGATTTTTTTGAGGTTATGTACAAAACTCAAAACAGTTGACGATGGTGGCTGTAGTATGACCAATAATGTGTTTTTTGGTGGTTGGTCGATGGTAGTCGGTGATAGTAGGTGGCCGTTGGTGGTTTCAGTCTGACTGCGGCCTAAGTGTCATAAATGCTCCATTGTACACAAAAATGTATACCAAACTAAGGTTTTATTGCTTGTCGAATAACGAAAACGGCAAAAAATTGTACAAAAAGACATTACAGTAAAGGACCTGTTAAATACTATTTACTCATTTCAATGAATTGGAAGAAATGGTCCCACTAAATGACCTCATTTCAAAATCGCATAAAGACGTGTGTCAATCAAAATGGGCAACACGTCGAACGCCTATTATAAATTTTGCTATTGAATTATTTGAGGGAATCTCTTTATCTAAGTTTATTCTTAAATTTGACACTTATTTATTTATAAAACGAAAATCGTTGTAATTAGTCATAGGGAGTACTTATAAAAAATGTTTTTCTTTTCTACATTGAAAAACATACATTTGAAAAAATTGAGAAAATTCAATTTAAAAAGTTCTTAATTGGAGAATAATTTTTGGCCACTTTGTACAGTTTTAGGAAATGAAAATGATTCAAAAACATTAATTAGATGTCTTGTAACTGGTATTCACAAAAGTTTTTCTTAAAATCCATAATTGTGACTGTGGTGATTTTTTTAATATCCATCTGCTGATTGCATTATTTCAACAAAAAAATTCATTACATCCAAGTAATTGGGAGATATTCTGCTAATATAGGAATGAATAGAGTCTAGAAATACGCTTCAGCAAATGTACTGATATACACAGCATTCCATTTAAAAAAAGGCACATGGTCCAGTAATTTCGTCTTAGCTCGCCTTGTATGTTTGAAAATAATTTCCAGCTATAGACTTTTTTATCTAGTTTACTTTTTTTTTTAATTTCTAGCTATCGTAGATTCTCAAAGCTCCGAATAATATTAAAGAAAATTGTTTATTTTTCAATTTTACATTTGAATACTACGTTTCAACTCTATACTAAAACTTTAATTTTTTTCAATTTGGCACTATAGACGATATAGAACAAAATACGATTCAATCATTGAAATTAGAAGGCTGCCCATGTAAAACATTTAAACTACCATAAGAACGTTCAGAACGAATCGTGGGCTGCTTGGAATATCGAACAAAGTGTAAACGTTTATTCACGTACAAATGGCCATACTTCCAAAAAGAAACGGACCATAATGTAAAACCGCCTGAGGAATAACAAGTGCCGAGAGATGAATAACCGCTCAATTAAAATCTCAACTGGATACAAGTTATAAACCACCCCGAATTACCCCTCTTTACGAAGTTTGCGTAAATAAAGCATTTTAATGAGGGTGTTTTTATTCGGAAAACGTTTAAATAAATAAACAGTATTAACTTTATTAACTGAACTTTAAGATTCCCTATTACATGATGTTAAATGTTTAAAATGTTATCAAATAAATTAGGAGTAAATAGGTCACTTTTATATTGAATCAAATAATGGTGTGTTTTTCTGCATTAAAAAAACAGTCAGTTTTACTAATTTCTTGAAGACTATAAATCTGGAATACCTGCTGTTCTGGTCATTATGGATGACGCGGGGAGGAGGAATTAAACTGATTAACCAAAAATGTGTAGAAGATGCATTCATGCGTTGATAATTAAGAGTAATAGTTGTTTAAATAACGTTTTGTTCGAACATGCGACAATTCATTTTTACGTGCCACTAAGATAAGTACAAAGCCAGTATCTGTTTTACGGTGAAAATTTAAATAAGTATTCGCAGTCGATTGACCGATTTCAACGTTTATTCATTTCATACTAATATTTATTTTTGAAATCAAACGGTTATGTTACTTAATCTGTGTAAAGTTCCTTCGAACCTGAAAGATACACTATAGATTGCACTTTCTATATTCTGCACATCTTCGTATTTTTGTACACTTAATTAAAAACAATAACAACATTTTATTCTAAAATTATAATAAAACATAGTTTATATAAAATATGACAGTTCCCACGCCATTAGTGTTCACCCTATGTAAGGGATGTAGCTCGAGATCAATAGAGAGTATTCTACCAATATACCCCGGGAAAACATTTCATACTTCCACAATATCGAGGAAAAAATAGAATTACTAAACAGTTATACTTTAGATCCTTACAGCCAGTTTTTCAATGTCGAGTTAACTCTTGTACTGGGGTTAACTCTGGATTAAGCGCACTGTTGCGTATTTCAAATGCGAGTTAACTTGAAACCTCGAGTTAAATCGAGGTTAAGATAACTCTAGACGAGGTATGAGTTAATTACAAATTTCGGCTTAAAACTAACCTAAAATTATTTTATGGTGTAAATAAATTATGATATTTTTCAAACACATCATGGATTATGATTTTAATGTAAATGCTTACAGCAGTGATGAGAAAGCTAGAAGACCCAAGGTAATCAGACATAGGCCAAACGACATGGAAGAATGGGATCGACACGATTTTTTTTGCGCGATTTCATTTGCATCCAAGAACTGTAGATAATATATTAAAAGAAGTGCAAGATATTATTTCGTATTCTACGAATATGTATTTGTTATCTTGTTGTATAAATATTAACATGCAATGTTTATTTTACATGAGGGAACTGGTTCCCTCTCACCCTATGCTATGTTGTGGAGAATTGTTGTAGCCGCAACTGTCTGTATGGTATCCAATCCATTTTAATGCGCAGCCTTAGTGCTAATGCTCCTCTCCACTGTGTTTCTCGTTCTGATGTGGGACTAATTAAATAAATTCTCAGTATTATTTCTGATCCACACAAGAGGCGTCATAAGGTAGGGTTTCACAGGATGGCCACTATTGCCATTGCGGATCAACAGACCATCATTAAAGTGACCTCGTTAAAAGAAATTGTATAAACAAAAATATAAATATTACATTTTACAAATAATATCACAGAAAGTTAGGTTAATGTAACATTTTTAACAGCACAGAACTATAGAAGACATTAGAATACTTGTGTAAAATTCCGAAAATATGGTTAAAATTCATACTTCTCATGTCAACATAACAAAATATTTCACTCAACTCGAGTTAACTAACTCAAATGAGAAATAGTAATGAAAAACAGTTGTAACGTTAACTCGAATTTAGCCTCGAGTTAAGGTGCGAGTAAGAGTTATCTAACTCGAACTTTAACTCAACATTGAAAAACTGGCTGTTAGAGTTATTCGATAAACACATGCCGTATACTATATCACTGATATTCAAACACTGCTCCATAGTTTACACATAACCCAAAGCAAATATTTTTTAGAAATCTAACAGACGACAATTTATTTACGTTTAGATTACCGGCGATGGAACAGGTTAAGTATGTTATATACAGGGCGATTCGTGGGGAGAGGGTCGTACTTTACCAAAAGATAGAAAACATTGAGATGATCTTAAATCCCCAAACAGTAATGGTTAAAGCGGCCCCGTATTCGAAATACGGGGGTGTTTTATATTTCTTGGAAGAATATTATTTTCGCCATATATCTGTAATGCGTAAGCGGAATCCAATGAAATTTTGTATTTTGATTACAGTAGTCATTCACCATCTAATGCGTGGGATATTAATAAAATATCAGGGCCGGACCCAGAATAAAAATATTTTTAAGTTATTCCTAGAAAATAACACTCTGTATACTGTTTATAAAATATTTGACATTAAAATATTAATTTACACCTAGAAAGATACAACATACCATAAAAAAATCTTTTGGCACCATTTCATTGTTTAAATAAAAAAATTAAATTGTTGAGGGTTCAAATTTTTTTTTCTCTAAGTGAGAAATTGAGAGAGAAAAGTCGCTCTAGGGATTAACTAAATTTTTTTTTGTTCCCTATCTGCACTACCAAAAGTTAGATCTCCAAACTCTGGTTTCAGCAATATTTAATTCATTGCAAGAGTAATTAATTGTTACAATCATCTGGTCTTGCCATTACATTTGTTTTAAAGGTTATGGCTACGTACTTTTTAATAATCAAGTAGGTACCTGTCAAAAAGCAGTCATATTGTAATTAAGAAGTGTCATATCACCACTGTTACTTTTACTGGTTACAATATTGTCTTGTAATAATTCTAAATCATGCCGTTTACATACACGAGTAGAGAATACGCAAATATGGTTTTTGTCTATGGATATTGCAATGGCAATGCAAAAGCTGCTGAAAGGGAATACAGACGCCGGTTTGGAAATCAGCGTGTACCAGATTATAAAACATTTTATAGAGTGTTTAGACATCTTTCTGAAACTGGAACTGTTCCCTCAATCATGAACATCCTGTTAGGCAGACCCGGCAAGAAAAAGATTTGATTTTAAATATGGTTGACCAGAACCCAAAAATCAGCACAAGAAGAATTGGTGAACAATTAAATATTCCTCAAACCAGAGTTTGGAGAACTATTAAAGGCGAACAAATGCATCCTTATCATATCCAAATTGTCCAACGATTGGTGCCAGGTGATGAGGTATTTTGGTTAACTTTTTGCCGCTGGGTTTTATCCCATAGACGAACTATGTTGTATTGTTTACCGATGAATCTCAATTTATCTGTGATGGTATAAATAATACTCGAAATTTTCATATTTGGGGTCATGAGAATCCCCGTGCAATAACCCAAAAGAATTTCCAACATAAATTTTCTGTAAATGTGCGGTGTGGGATGTTTAATAATAATCTCATAGGTTCTCATATTTTTGAAGGTCGCTTAAATGGTGACAATTATTTAGATTTTTTTACAACATGCCCTGCCAAATTTATTAAATAATGTAAACACAAGAGGAATATGGTTTCAACATGATGGCGCTACGCCGCATTTTTCGGTACGAGTCAGAAACTATCTGAATGAACAATATCCAAATAGGTGGATTGGTCGGCGTGGTCCCGTTGCATAGCCTCCGAGATCACCAGATCTGACACCCCTTGACTATTTTTTGTGGGGCTATTTAAAAACTGAAGTATATAAAGAAGAGACAAATACCAGAGAGCAGCTGATTGCAAGAATTGAGCATTTTTGCAATGAAATTAAAAACAATTTAGAGATTGTTAGAAAAAGCGCAAATGAAATGACAAATCGATCTAGAAAATGTATTGAATTTGGCGGTGGTCACTTTGAAAATAGACTGTGATTCAAAATAATTTAATTGGATTTAGTAAGTTTGACTGATTTCTTATGTTCTAGTTGAATTGTTAATTTTTATTATTTATTATTTTGTTAAATTTATTAATTACACATTCATTACAAAATATTTTTTTATTTCACCAGGTATATGTGGTGAATTTTTATTCTCCTTATTTGCACTACCTTTTGCTAGTGCAGATAGGGAACAAAAAAAAAATGTAGTAAATGGATTAGGATTCGACTTCGCCTCGTCCGGAAACAGCTACGATCCACTCTCGATTGCGACACGGCTGTATTTCGACCTTAAATGAAAACTGGTAACTTGACCCCCTCTGATATATGTAACCCATATTACATTTGCATATATCAGCCGTTGCATATACGACAGTCTCACTCGACCGCGACACCGCTGTCTGTTGACCTTGAACGAAAACTGTTAACTCGACCCCCATATACGAACATAAACATTTCCAATGTTAAAAGTTATGGGCAAAAATAATAAACATTTCCCAATTGGATGTCTCTTTCTAGGGAATGGCAGTAATTCCATATATGCATGGTTTATCGGATAAATTACGAAAAATTGGGAACAGGTTTTCCATACGAACGGCTTCTCAAACGGGCTCGACGCTAAGATCGGTTTTAACAAAAACCAAACCTCTAAGTATTGTTCAAAATTCTAAAAATTGTATTTATAGTGTTCCGAGCGAGTGCGGAAAACATTACGTAGGTGAATCATCTAGACCTTTCAACGTAAAGCTTGGTGAACAAAAAAATTACGTTAGAGGGAAAGAATTTGAAAAATCCAAAATTTGTGAACACGCGAGAAACAACAGCCAGTACAATAAACAACGCCAAGAAAATCCTTTTAGAAAAAGAAACTATATATGCTAAAAGTTGACTTTAAGCATAAAGTATTCTTTACTTAAAGGAATCTTTTGGCGTAATTTTAAGTGAAGGATACTTGATGCTTAAAGTCAACTTTTAGCATAAAGCATCCTTTTCTAAAAGGACCCTTTTGGCGCTGTTTATGGTTCTGGCTGTAATATTCATAGGATTCAATGGGACTCGGCGAAGATTTCGGAAAAAGAGAGCAACGTAACTAAAAGAATCTACGATTATTTTACTAAAAGAGGATAGATGTATTTCAAGTCATTCAATAGATTTTTGTACTAGTTGGTTGCCCATCCTTAGAGAAGAAGTAAGTAAAAATAAGATAAACATAGTTTAATTTCTCACGTGAATCTGAATATGGGAATACAACGGACTATCATGGCTGACGGCCAAAAAGCTTTGAGAACGGAAGTAGATATTCTTCTGAAACGTTAACTGTTTAGCTTTAATTTTCAATTGTTTAGTTTATAACATTGTTCTCGTTTATATATTTTTAGGTGTGATATTTTGTAATAATCAGAACCAACCTCTGTCTGATCCGTTTGGTGCAGAGGTTTTATCACTAAATTTTTTTTATATTTTCCAGTGGCAAAATACCCAACAAAGAGTAAGAAAATCTGAATATGCCACAAACAAACAATTATAGACATTAACTGGAATTCATTCTGAAAATTTTACATCTGTCTGGACGCATTTCGAAATACCTTGTATATACATTCGTTTATCTTTCTCAAATGAACCCACTTTACTGCAGAATTGTACTTCAAGATATTTAGCTGCACTTAAATATGTCTTTGAGTAGCTTGATGTAATTTCACAGGGATCATGCATGAGGCAACTATGGCAGCGAGAAAAGGCTCATTTATAAAATTATAAGCTTAATTCAGACAAAGGAAGCTGAAGATAGGTCTCCGTAAAAAGGAACAAAGAGTATCGAATTGACATAAAAAGGGCACATTTGCGAATTTCCGGCAAATCTCCGCGGATAAAGTGAATAATTAAGTAAAGGGTTAAATATTCATACGTAATGGCAAAACCGCCGCTGCTTTTCCGAACTGGATTCCTCGGTGATAGATCCAGTGTGCTGAAAACTTCTCACGTCACATCGCCTTTTTATATAAAGCATCGGGCTTCAGTATTTATTCATTTTGCTCGCATAAAGGAATTGCTTTATGAAATTCTGTCATTTTCAACATTTTGCGCAAATGCATTTTCATCGTATATCACATTAATATTTCATACATAGATAACTCACACAGGATTTTATTCAGGGGGACCGTAAAATCTGATTTTAGTAAAAGTTAATCGTGATATGAAATAATATGATTTATAAAGGATTAATCTCATATATTTTCAGTGTGGCATTTATTATTATTATTATTATTATTATTATTATTTTTATTATTTAAACTGAATCACCGTTCTATAAAATTAATAACTACAACCCTAATAAGCTATCCCATTCAATTAAATGGAACCTATTTGGATGAAAAATAGAATGTTGAAGTCAGTTTGAAGAGAAATTGTTAACCAGGTCGAAGTGTTGTGAGGTCTAACCAGGGCGTCCGTCGAGACAAAATCGAGGCCCGGGGGGTAATAACATACGACTCCCACCAATATTCAATATAAAATTGGCAATAATAATAATAAACTATTTATCTCTATAAAAATTTCGAATAGGTGGGGAAGTATTCCTTAGGATTGAACATTTATCTCGATCGAAATTTTGAAGAGCGGGGGTTATAATATTTCTTAAAGTTAAATATTTATAAATATTTATCGCAGCGGGCATTTTGAAGAGCGGGGAACATGATATTTCTTATCATTTAAAAGTGTACCTCTCTCTCATTTTACCTAATACAAATACAAAAAAACTTTAACTTCAGGTAGAGCCCAGGCCCCCTGAAAAACCACCAGGCCAAGGGGGAACACCCCCGGCCCCCTCTCGACGGGTCTGGGTCTAACGAATCTCATGAAACTAATTTTAAGACAGACGACGGCGTAATTTTAAAAGCATCTCTCAACCAACTGTGAATAAAAATAGGTAGGCAAGAATTTGCTTAAGATAGTTGATTGAAACTCTTGTTACACTTTTAAAGGAAATATATATCAGACGGAAGATGTGTGAGTAGACTTTCAATTAATTTGCAAAAATGGCAGATATAATGCATACAAATACAGAATTTTTATTTCCAACTCAGTAAATTATTATTATTAGTGCTACAGCTTACACCTGTAGCCTTCAATCTTTCCTATTATCTTTCTCTTGGCCAGATTTTTCTTCGAGAATACTGAGTCAAAGTACAGGAGAAGAGAGAAGAGCGGAGAAGTTCTCAAAGGAATATCTGAGAGGAACAAAATAAAACTGGTGATGGGCAATAAACTGAAACTTAATAAAATATGTTACCACTTGAAAACGAAAAAATATCAATATCAACTTCGGACATCCTAGGACATTTCAGTATATAGCCTGTACATTCCAAAATAACCCTTTATGCTATACATTAACTCCTACCTAATAGAGACATTATATGGGTGTCCATTTGTAATATTTAGGATATCCCAAAATATTCTAGGATGACCTGGTACATTTTCAGTTATAAGCGTCGATATTTTCTTCAGAACGTTCATCGTATTACTTCCATCTGATAACAAGTTTTGGCATCTTACATCTTTTTGACAGCCTTGTATTGTGTGGGATAGTACTGCCACCATCGCAAAACATTTGTAGATTTGCATGAAAGATGCATGGGGATATCAAGATTCTTTGACATCTACAGCTCTCACAGCTTTTCTATATTAATGCTTCCAAAGTAAAATGAAAACTTAGTTCCCAATTAGTTAATACATGTTCCTTCTAATCTAGACTTTCATGTTTGTACATCATTCTTTTCCATTTGGCCATTAGCCATATAGCTAACTGCTAACCCGAAAATCATTTATTTCAGCTAAACTATGGCGACAGTAGAAACGAGCATTAAAGATGAGCAAAGAAGAAAACACAGGGACACACGCTTCTCGTTCTGGAGTCTATCAGAACATTTAATTTTTGGCAGCAAGCAAGTTTTGAAGGACCAATAAAAATAAAAGTACAACAGAAGAAAAACTATGGAGGATACGAAGCTAACCTATTCAAACATTAAAAAAAAAGATTCAGGTGACCTTCAATATTACACATACAGTGTGTGTAGTGGCGGGTTAGGTATGTACATTCATGTAGTACGATAGATATGACAACACAGCAATAGCAAACTCGCCCGACGTGACGGTACGCGGCCACTGTAGTATCCCAGCTGTAGTTATTCATTGCCTACTGGCCCCGGCGATGTTGGAATTCTTACTCCCTATACCCTAGCCCGTCACTTAACGCACGGTATCACAATAATTGTCTAAAGCTACACAATTATTTTATACAGATATGCTGGAGAACAGGCGAATTATTGTTGTTGTTATAAATTTACTTTGATGCCAAAACTTAGATAAGGGATTAGGATTAATAAGTATCATTTAGAACTGTAGTGGCAGAACTCCCTACACAACTCTAACAAACTTTTTCTAAATTTGGATTTTAAAATATTGAAAAAGTCATATAGTGTAACGGTCGTTTTGGAAGAACACTCAGTACCTTAAATTATATAAAAGCATGTTTAAAATTTGTGTATCTATAAAGTTGTTTTTGTACGGTCGAAAAATTTTAACTTCTCGTCGGGTATAAAAACCGTTTGACCTTTAACGCTATTGCGGAGATGGGACGGCAGGGGGTCTTGTTTGTTTCGAACAGGTACATTTTGGTTGGTTTTAGGCAGTCGAGGGTTGGCTTCGAGCCGATATAGGTACCACGGGAGGGGTGAATTTGACCTCTACGAAATAATTAAGTGGTAATGAGTCTAGCAACGGCTGTAATGAGACACGGTCAAGAAAGTAAATTTAAAGTCCTTTTATGGTGACGATTACGTGTTTGAGTATTGCAACTTGGTTTTATGTTAAATTGTGCATCAGAGTAATGTGTAAATCACAAAGTGCAAATATTTAATAGTCAATGAAATGACAGAATGAATATGTATTAAATAGCAGCAAATTGCGTGATTAATCTGAATTCGTTGCTTTGATGCCATCCATGATAATTGGTGCTTTTAAGTACCTTGTTTGTAGTTTGCACGTTTATTCTTTTTGAGTGCCATACGCCTATTGACCTTCATGTGTCCAGGAATGAAACTGCAAGTTTTTTATTTTATGTACTAGTTGTGGTAGCTCAAGGCTACGCGCGTGGAGAAACAATATTTTTTGTGCCGTTAAGGAACTGGTTTCGTGATTGATTTTTCCTTCCCGAGTGAGATCGGTAGACAATTTGACTGCATTCATGTTAGCCATAGACATTGGCCACATTGACGTGATTTGTTAACAACTTCGATGCCCCAAGAGGCATACATAGTGGCTTAATTAGTATGTGCTCGCTAGCAATATTTAAGGTTGTCCAGAAACAATAGAGAAACCGTTACGCGCCGAAAGCTTTTTGTATGTCTCCTCAACTTGGGTATTCGGTTGTGAAAACTTTTGATGGTTAAAATTTAGAGTGCCATGTTGATTTATGTAATTAGTTTAACTGGTTTAATCCTTGTTAAAATGCTAGTTGTTGTACAGTTCCTAGTAATTTTAGTGAGTAAGTTATATAAGTTTTCTGAGAACGGTCATTGAGCTCAGGACGGGTGATACAAAATATTGTATGGATTTATCTCTGTAATACATTTTTGCCTAGAGTATTTTGTTTGTTTTTTGTAACTCTGAATGTGTTGAATAGATTATTTGCTTTAGTAGTTGTTTAATTTCATTAAGCTAGCACTCATTTAAACTGGGATAGCTCGGTGTTTCCTTATTTTGCCGGGCCAATTTATAGTTTAAAGTGAGCAAAAATTGTGTATTATTTGATTTCCAGTAACTATAAATAAGGTGGCGTCCGACTATCGTTCTTTGTTGAGCCTTGTAGAGCTGTGTATTTTTTTTTGTAATTTCCTGTTATTAAAAATTTGCCATGGTAAGTGACAACCAATATTAAGCCAAGCTATCAAGGATAATCTGCTCCTGAAGGGGGCAACAAACGTTTAGTTCTAATTGAATACACATTTATTTATTAATAGTGTTCTTATATCTATTTATTCTATTATCCGTAGAGGTCATATTTTTAAAGTCATTCTTATCACCTTACCCTGCAACTGATAAACAAACGTATGCGAGCAAAATGGAAAAGTTTTACTAGTCTGAATTTTTCTATAACACAACACCAGCAGATACAGAAACGATAACCTTTAAATGTTTTATTTGCCTAAAAAATAAATCGAGTGCTTCTGCACTACTAAAACGAAACTGGTTACCAAAGGGATTACAAAGATCGGAAATATAATTACGAAAGTTTCTCGTTAACACTGGTCGTATAGGAGGTATAGAAATCAATAAAAATAAGCGTAAAAGGATGTGGAAAGTAAGTTTTAATTAAGATTTTTGGACGCCACTGGAAGCAATGGATGGATCTAACGAGGTCTCGTTAGTAGCAAAACGTGCTTTTGCTATAACACTTCTACCAATAACATCGACTCTTAAAACGTTCTCTATTTATCTGTTTTTCTTGCAGTGTTTGCAGGTGGAATTTATTTTAAAATGGATGAAAAACAACGCGGGTAATTATTTTCTACAATGATTGTCTAGACTTTGGAGAGTTAATTAAATTTATGCAGAGTTTTCATTCTTGATAGATATTTATTATCTCAAGCTTTGTATTGAGGATCTGCATATCTCTGTTTTATTATTTCTCCAGTCATAGGTGCACTTCTTTTATTAAAAGATTAAATAACTTTTTGCTCAAACTGCGAAACAACAGAATATAATAGAATTCATCCAGTAGGAGCAATACAAAATGTGCTAGAGGATATGTCAAGATTATTAGTACCAAAGCGTCTAATATGCTACAGATATAAACACGTGTACACAAAAACATGTACACATAAAGTAAATATCTCTATCTTGCTTGTACAAAAAAGTATTCATATATAAAGTAAAATGATGAATCAAACAAAGAAATTATATACACATGAAATGTGTATACATAAAAACATGAAATTAAAATTAAAATGTTAATACAAATCCTACATATACTGCTTATATATTAAAATATTATTATTGTACAAAAATAATAAAATAAACACATCTAACAATCATAATAATAAAATCCAGTTGGTGCGAGCCCCTTCCTCTTTGCGATTTTATTTCCATGGGATGTGAAAACGCCCTTAATTTCGCCGGTCCGGTCCCGTCTCGGAGGGATCGGGACGGAATTCCGAGCACTATAGGCTATACCAGGTTTCGGTTTTTTCCGGGTTTTTCCGTTATTAACAGGCGAAAGTCATCTATCTCTCTCGCCTCTTATTTATAACATTGGAAATGTTTGTTTTCGTATATGGTGTAGAGTTACCAGTTTTTGTTCAAGGTCAAAAGACAGCGGTGTCGCGGTCGACTGAGAGTATCGTATGCAACGGCTGATATACGCCAATGTAATATGGGTTGCATATATCCCAGGGGGTCAAGTTACAAGTTTTCATTTAAGGTGGAAATACAGCGGTGTCGCGAAACTCAGACAGAAATATGCGGGTCTATTATCAGGTCAATGAGTCGATTATAACGAGTAACCATGACAGTATTAAATTTTTAGGTTTACATATCGATGAGGTGGAAATCACATTCTGAATATCTAATTTCCAAGCTAGCGTCAATTTCATTTTTATTTAACAATAATAAAACCGCGTTCAACAGGGAGCAATTTTAATTAATTTATACTATGCCCAAGTGGAGTTTTGATTAAGGTATGGTGTTTGTTTCTGGAGGAACTCCTCTCCATCACAGAATATTTTCATTACTCAAACACGGATAATGCATTGTACAGCTCATGTTTCTAGTACTCATCCTTGCAAAGAGATCTTTAGAGAATAATATTTTAACTTTGATACATTAATTCATTTTTTAAATGTGCGTTTATGTTTATCGAAACAAGGATATGTTTACTGCGAATAAAAATATTCATAACGTAAATATAAAGTTTCGAATACTATATGCAAGACTTAATTTATCTTACAATTTCCCATTTATATGGGACCAAAATTGTTTAGTAACTTAGAGTAGTATTTTTATGAGAAGATGCTTGCAAAAAATGATGCGCAGAAACGAGTTTGTGTACATTCATTGATCTAAGCCAATGAGATCGATTTGCGTCATATTTGACCTCGAATCCAGTGGCACCGTCAACCTGCAGTCACAAGGTCTGTGCTGCAGTGTACTTGTTGTGTTCACCGTTTCTGATTGAATTAAATGAAATAACCTTATTTTCAGTAAAAAATGTCTTCATCGTAAACACCAGAGTGTGACGAGGTTTTAATCTACTGCATTACACAGCTCCTCGGCCTCGAAAATTTGATTACAATTATTATACATCCTTCTACCCCAGATGATGCTGTCACTGGTAAAAATATTCGCGCACGTTGGCTCCGCCCCAAGCATCTTCTCATAATAATACTACTCTATCCTCTGAATGTTGTAGCATTTGAAAAAGCTACATGAATAACTTCACACGTATTTGCAGTAAATTAATTCACTTATTGGAGTAGAGAGGTATGCAACCACTCTTACTCTAAAAGGCATAGCGTGTAACATGTCTGCAAAGTCTTAACATTCAGAAAGTAAACATGTTTTCTTTAAGTATGATTTGGGTTAGTGGTGTTAATGTATATTCTTGTAGTTGAGATATTACATAATTGTTAAATACAGTCTTTTGATTATTGTGTTCTTTGGTGGTGCCTTATCATTGGCTAGACAAAATGTTCTAAGAGTGCGCAAGTCGACAATACTGAGAAAATTTTTGGCAGATTTCCGGTGATCGCTTAACAGAGATAAGACAGGCGGACGGCGGCGGTGGTCCTGATTTTTGTAGAAGTTTGGGGTTCTACATCATTATCACAGTTGTGGATTTGTATAGATGCCCTCATAAATTCCTCACCGCCCCACCAGAAACGAATTCTTTTGGTTGCCGTAATTTTGACGCCGTGTGTTTTGCGAGGTTATGTAATACTCTATGTGAGCTTTTGCTTTATTTAGTGTGGTGTTTTATTAAGTTCTTATTTATTGTAATTATTACAGAGTGTTTGGATGGGTCTATGTTTGGTCAGGCATATGTTTGGAACTGGCCATTTGGAAATTAGTTATATTTGGGAGAGGCATATATTTGGGTTAGGCCAGAGACAATCTGGGTCAGGCAATTCTGCAGTTTATGTAAGAGCCCAGCTGTTTGGTGCAGTAATTTTGGTTATATGGAGCCTAGTATTTAGAGGACTAGTAACAGGAGGAAGTCTATTACTCAGAAGTTTAGTTATGTATGGGTCTTGTTGACATTTAGAGAAGTTTTGGCTTGGAGAGTTTTTCGCAGCAGTCTCAAAGAGATTTAATGCAGACAGTATGATGTCCGGCATACATTTATGGTTGTAGTCGTAACCAACGTCGAGTATGTCTATGAAGTGGTGAGAGATCACGCTGCAGTAGTCACGGCGAATGCCAAGGCTCTGATAAGGTTTTCTGTTTCATTTTGGGTGTATATTTTTGAAAAAATTATTACAGATTTATTCAGTGATTTTTTTTTGGTCCATGTATTAAGGTAAATATTTCTATCATTTTTGCAATCATAGTTTAACGCTAAGTTTATATGTGGATTATTGAAATGTTTTAAGATCTTATTGTGAAGACCATGCGAGGTTAGTATGACTTGGCCATTTTGTACATGAAATATTTTAAGGAAACATACCTATTTTAGAACATTATTAACATCTGAGTTGCACAGTGAATATTGTAATTTATTAGCAGATGAATTTTTGTGCATTTAGGTCACACTTTAGTAATAAATAAATAAACTCGTAGTGATGTCTTTTTAATTCACTGTTGAAAACTATAACTCGTGCATAATATATGATTCATGGTTGCGAGAGAACCTCTTAAAGGCATTATTAAATCACTTGAATGGTTTTGTTAGAACACATATATGGAATTTTCTTCATTGGGTAAAGATCAAGTTAAGTAACTTTATATATTTATTTATTTTTTGTTGTACATCTCACTTGTGTCGTAATAAATGTTTAATGTCTACATGCTCTTGTCATTTGCACTAGTGCACCTGATATTTGCTAAGATTTTGAAATTTCATAGTAAAGTGTAAATTTTAACATTATCGATAAATTTTAAGAATTCCATCGTATGATTGCTAGTAAATTAATTTTGTTCCTGGTTGGCAAAATTATTTATATCAGTACATTTAGTATCCAGCAGGTGGCGCCCTTTGAATGTCCACACTCTCAATCCACGGCCCTATGCTCTCCTACAGAAAATTAGCTGCCGTTCGCACAGGTGAGGCACTTTTTAATATTTATATATTAAAATTGCTACAATGTAAAAAAGCTAGAGACTTACTGAATTTTAAAACTAAGTTAAAATTGGTTTTGCTGTCAAAATGTTTTTACACTGTAAGCGATCCTTTACCTAGTAGGTATTTAAGGTACATGTTGTAATCTGACTATTCCTATGCAATTGTAGTATTGCCATTATGGAAAATAAATTATTAATCATTATTATTATTATCATCCGCATTGTCCAGTGTTTGGCTCTAATACATTAGCATGATTACAAGAAACGTCATTTCTATATAATTTAAGCTGACACTTTCCTGTATGTATATTTGTTCCCTCTGACCTGGCAGCGAAAAGAAAATTTAATATCAAAAGTCAAATACAATAAATTAATTAAATTAAACTCCCCGTCATAATCTGGATGCTCGCTTAAGGCCCTTTAAAAATATATTCCGAGGACGAGTATAAATATGGGAGTGAATTGTTTGCGAACATGAAAAATACTCACCGACACTTTTATCAAGACCCTAGAATGCTTTCGGAATTGCGCGTTTGTAGCGCTTTCACCTCGCAAAAGAATACAGCAGTACGTATACTTATTGGATATGGAAAGTGCTAAGCAGTCTCTGCATTATTTAGCACTCTACGCGTCAGGGAATTTATGAAATAATGCCACGTAAAAGGGAGGATGCGTGGTCTTTACACGTTTTTAGTAATTTTATTGAGAAATATGTTTTAAATTTTAAAACACAATTTCATGAGTTCCACGCAGGTTGCCGCATTTGCCTGTGTGATAAAATTTCTGGAATACAACGGAGGAGATATCTACTCTAAAAGCCGTTTTCCTCTTTACACGCTCTATCAGCTTGGGATTGGGGGGTCTATACTGTGAAACGTCAGTCTGATACACACTCGCATAAAACTACCAAGACAAATACTGCGTGACCCTGTGGTGACTTATTGCGATTTTATTTTCATAGTCAGTTACGAGTTCATTTACATCTTTTGGAAGAATACTTCTTCGGCCAGTGGGTCAAAAAATATGATCAAAATTTCAAAGTCCAGTAAGCCACCTTAACATGTAAATTCTTCTCCCGTTTTTGGTTGTGTGGCTGCCTGTACTACTGACGTTTAAAAGTGAATTATTTACTATTTGTTTGCTTATAGCAATGAAACATATTCTTTATAGGATTTTGCAAACAGCGGAAAAAAACTGTCTATGAGAGCTAAAAGAAAAACTATATGTAAAAATATAATATCCATGGTTGCTTCACTTGTTTACGTGTCTCGCTTTGTGTTTCTGTTGAAGCTCATATGATGTTCTCATTCATGGTATCTCACAAGGTATTTGTATCTTCGTCATGTAGTGGGTTGACTTCATTTATGTATTTAATTTTATTCTGTCAATCAGGACCATCGATTATGATAGGCAGATGTTTTTGTATTTTGCTTCAACACGTTTTCAGCTTCAGCGAGAAGGTGTACATGGGTAGCTGATAGACCAAATCCCAGTCCGCACCAGGTAGCTTTTACAAAATATTATTGATAATTTCCAAGGAGCCCAGCCCCTATAATATTCCAATTAACCTGGTTTCGGAATCTATCGCCAAGTGGCAACCAAGTGTAATATTGCCCATTGTTGCTCAAATGTGGGAAGTATTTTTTTAGGATTTCGAAGATGAGCAAAAAGAATTTTAAACTTGATTTTTTTTTTAAAGCAACCCTATTATTGTGGGCTCTAGGCGAGAGACAGCCCTTTTTTAGGTTCATGTAAATTCATTAAAGATTCAAATTTTCGCACCATCACAAGACGTCCATGTCCTTCTTTCTGTACTTTTTAAATATGACGAAAAACAATTATTTTTCGTGTTCTTCCGCACCAGAACCCTGTATCTATATTACATTAATCTATCAAACCTCTAATGGATAAACAATAACAAACTGATATGTTTCGATCTTAGCTTTGTCTTCTCTTTTATATCGTACAATAACAGAATAAACAGAGAAATGGAAACACTATTTGGGTCTATATCGCAAAAGCTCTCAACCCACAATATTTTTCAAGTGAGGAAAACATATTAGAGCACGAAATCAATAACTACAATAAAAACAGCTTATTTTATGATATTTACTTTGGACAGCGTTTTCGTCGGAGGTTAGTTGATAGAGACGAATTTTACAGGGTGTGAGTAGTGTATTTCATACGTGATTTATGATAATACTTTTGGATTAAACGAGATAATTAACGTGAAATAATAACAACATAAATATGAATTTTCTGAGGATGCCAATTTCAATCAATGGAACTAGCCATTGGCATTAAACTAAAGTCGAGTGTGTCTAAAACAAAAGGTATGATTGTAGAAAAAAAGAAATTTAGATATAAAATAGAACAAGTCTAAAATTTCGACTTTGTGGAGAAGTAACTGAAGTTATCAGGGAAATTAAATATCTAGGAGTCATCATATTGATTGATTGATCGATTGATTTTCCAGCGTATGGTGGGCATTGCTGCCAATTCCGGGCATCCATGGAGATTCGTTCCAACACGCAGCTTGGTCCTCCGTCGAACACGCCCAACGGATGGCCAAACCGCGTACCGAAACCAAATCTCGGATGTTTTGTATACAACCAGACTAGCTGCATACTCCGGGTTGGATATTGGACGTACTTATTGTCAGCAGCGAGAGCCGCATGACGCATGGGGTGGGAGTATAGGTAGGTGTTTGAGAGATGCTTTTTTTAAGTTTCCATGCTTCTATTAAGTTTCCATTTGTCATCATCGGCTGGGGTGTGATGCAGTTGTTTGCGAGATGCTTCTTTTCAGTTTCCATGCTTCTTTTAAGTTTCCATCTACCGTCATCTCCTTATTTTTCTTCCAAGTTTTCTGCTTCTTGTGTCTCTGAATCAGGCAGCTTTTATTTTTGTATTTTTTTCCCTTTTCTCCCTTTTTTTAAAATTTTATTTATTAACCGCTCCACAAGTAAATATCCATCTTACTGAGAAGGGCCCTATCTCGCGGTAACAGTTTTTTTTTCTTTTTTTGCGCGTTATGAGAAAAAAGGTCCGAAGGATAGGTTGCTCACCCTGATTAATATATTTTTAATTTTGATCTCCCATTCTTGTTTAAAATCTAATAGAGACATAAATAAGCCAATGCTAATGCTACATAAACAAAAACTTATCTGTTTCATTCACACATCTGGCTTATTTTATATCACCCACTTCAAGAAAGGACGAATCCAGGTATATATTTTACGAATCAAAAATCTCCTGCCTTAACCGGTAATTAAATAAACAAATTCCCCATATAAAACTAATAACTCTGCAGCGAAAACAAAAAGTTTATAGTAAATAAATTATTTCTTAAACAAAAGTACCCGTTCCACATGAAGAATTCATTAATTCGCGTATATGTGAAACAATGGATTTCCGAATCACAACATTCTTCCTATCTGTAAAGGATTAATAAATATATCTTAGAAATAAATAGAAATAACACTTATCTTTCATCCTTTGCTTATGTTACTGCTTCCACTCGTTAGAAGCCAGTCCGTTGCATTTATTCACTTCATACTAGCCACTTTGGGGAGGGTGGTCGGTCGTCTTAGGTACATGCACTTGTGGATAATTTACGAGTTTATGACCTGGTCCCATTCAACGTGTTTATTTTCTTTTTATCCGAGTCATGTTGCCAGATGTCTGTACCCTTTGTCGAGCTGCCCATATACGCCTTTAGTGATGTCATAGTTAAATATCAAATATCAGCTAAGTATATGAATTAGCCAAATTTATGTTAATATATATCAACTAATGTAGGATTTTCCACTCGTTAATTCAACACATTTTTGCGCGTTTCACACCGTGTTTACTCTAGTTTTTCGGGATTTCATTGGATCCACTTAAAAACGCGTCTGCCTTCGTCGACGACCGAACTGAACTTTCAAATATCTAGGAGTCATTATAGATGAAAAACTTAAATTCAATAATCAATGTCAATTATGTGTCTAAAAAGATAGCTAAGAAGATCGATGTCCTAAAAATAGTTAGTTGGTATTTATCCATACATAATAGAAAATTGGTGTACAACATTATTATATTAGCACACTTTAACAAACCAAGGTGACATGTATCGCTTACAGAAGTAGCAGAATAGGGCTATGAGAGTAATACTAAGATGTAGTATTTATTACACTAGAGTAAATGACATGTTAAAACCGTTAGGATGGATTAATGTATTTAAATATGTGGAGTTCAATGTACTGGTTTTTATATATAAAATTAAATTGCATATATTACCTCCTTATCTGCCAGAAAATGAACAAACTTTTGAAGATTTTCACAACTATAACACCAGAGGTAGAATTAATTTTGTTTTGCAACGAGTAAACACAACTTCTGCGCAAATTTCAATTTTCTTCACAGGTTTACATACATACAACAGCCTTAGTAGGGAAGCTAAGCAGAATCGTGGCATAGTTTCTTTCAAAAGAATAGTTAGGGATATATTAATATTTATACATGTAATTATTCATTTATTACTCTAGGTAGTAAGTTAATAGTGGAATCGCTTATAACAATATTAGATGAATACTGAACATTTTCTTACTTTTTACTGGGTATTTTGCCATTGAAAAATATTTAAAAATTTTAAAGAAAAAACCTCTGCGCCAAACGGATCAGACAGAGGTTGGTTGTTGAATACTTGACTGTTTCAAAAAGTCTCACACCTAAAAATATATAAACTAGAATATTATAAACTAAAAACTGAAAATGAAAGCTATAAGTAGTTAACGTTTCGGAAGAGAATCTACTTCCGTTCTCAAAACTTTTTTGGCCGTCAGTAATTTGTTTACGTATTTCCATACATGTTATACATACATATTATATTAATCTTCTTTGTTCTCTCCTATCATTCTGAGCATGTATAAAAGTGTTAAATAAACGGATATCATTATTATTATTTTTTACTGCTCCTTATAGGGTAAAGCGCTCAACGATGGTCGGACAAGACTATGTCAAGACCACCACTGTTATTGTCGCATGATATGTACAGCATCTAGAACTACCGACTTTTGCATTATTATTATTATTATTATAACTTTTTTAAAATTAGAATCGTAAGAAAATGTACTCTAGATAGAGAAACAAAGGGATAAATTCCAGTTTTTTGCCCCACCCCGGAACTTGAGTTGTTATAGTTCATAGAGCGACAAAAACCTCGTCTAATCCGATGTGCCATCATAGGAAATTAACTTTGCCGCCACTAGACAAAAAGACGTATAAAAAAACTTTTTCAACTCACCCTATATGACGAGGTCCAAGCTCTCAGCTTTTACTGCAGTGACTTTCCGCACAGAGCTTTTTGTTTTGAAACGCAACGCTAACGTAATAAAGAGCTGCAAGGACCGTCGTGATGAAATTTGTACAGTAAAGCAGCTTTGTAAAGGTCGCCTCTTAGGCAAGACCTTCAGCGCGTCCCGTGACATTGATTGAATGTGCTGTATTTGAAAATGATAGCAATAGCAAGAAATGAGGACACTTCTTGGAATTGTGATGCTGTATTATTATACCTATACTATATATTTAATAAAATGGGCATTTTATGATACAATAATTTATAATTATCGTAAAAACATATTTTACAGAAATTCTTTTCATAAGATGTTAAACTATATGGAATAAAATATTTTTGTATGTATGTCTGTAGAACGTTTCTTGTAAATACCATAACTTGTGTTAGATTTAAAATTTTGGTTTCATGTTTGGTAATATGTCAAAATAATCTCTATAAATTGGTCATATCCATCCTATAGGGTGACCGCCAGATGTGTGTAAATTATCACGCTCAATGTAAATTAAATTCGGTTGTTGTGAAAGGGCATTTATTGGGGTAACCAAATTGATTCCGTCTGTGCTAAACCTAACAGTGCTTATTTTGCTTTAGCTACTTTATAAGTCTCTTGATGAGAAATCTCTTATGTATTTCTATTATGCCACGGTGTATTCTTCAATCTCCTATAATATTGCATCATGGGGACACGCTACGGATGTGCTACGGGTGTTTATCCTACAAGAAGGAATAATTCGTCTCATATTTGGTTTATCCTACAATGAGACATGTCGGAATACATTTAAAAGTAAAAAAATTCTAACTCTTACGGGAATATACATTTTTAAATTATTACAGCATACTTATAAAAATATAGATAATTTCTTAAAAAATAGTAATCTTCATCCCTATCCAACGCGCAAAAAGGACAACATTCATATTGATAGCTTTAAGGACATTTTTAAAAATGAATTATTATTTGTTTGCTTATAACTGTATTGAAACATATTCTTTATAGGATTTTGCAAACAGCAGAAAAAATAACTATCTATAACTAAAAGAAAAACTTTGTGTAAAAATATTAATGAAATCTTTGCATTCTTTCGATAACCTGAATTCTGGTTATGCTAGCAAATTAAAATCCTAAAATGAATTTGTCTAATTTCTTATTTGACAATTCTCATTCTAACACTAGCATCCACACAGTCCCCTACGGACATGCAGATTAAACTAGTATATACATAACCCCCTACGATTATGCAGATTCAGTTAAAAATGAGAACAAAGGCCTAAAATGAATTTATTTTTCTACCTTGTCTTAAAAAAATTTTGATTCTAATGGATTACATTTTCATGAAATCTATCATTCTGTTTCTTGGAAATGTTTAGCCTTTGAAACGTTTTTCGCCCTTATTCTGGAGCTCATCAGAAAGACATAAAGCCACTCATAATGATTTAAGGACATATTTTATAAGAAATATCCGGATTACGCGGGACCCAAATACTTCGGCATGTTATCTGAAAAAGTTAGAAATTTATGCTCTTTGTTTAGATTTAAAAACCGGCTAAAATCTTTATTGTTAGAAAACTGTTTCTGCAATTTAGATGAATTTGAATTGTATTTTACTCAAAGTAATATGTTAGAATTTATAAACCTTGCCTAACTATATTTTAGGTATGATCTATTCTAGTTTCTCGTTTGTTCAACAATTTTGAATTTCTCCTAAACGTGCCCCATTGTATGTTACCTAATTGGATGTACATTACCATATTTTTTCATAGCACATTGGATTTTTATTGACATGAAAAGATTCTATTTATTGTGTAAATGTTTCTACGTCTTCTTTTTACAAAATAACTCAGGCGCTGGCCTTCCTTGACGTACCTTATCCATTTTTTTGTATTTGGCAAACAAGGGTTTAATAAAGATTACTATTATTACTATTAACCCCGACATATAACTATCTATGTATAAAATATATGTATGTATCAAAATCTAAGGAACCGAAAGATGGAAATTGTGTGTAGCTCTGAAGACAATACAATATACTATTTTTTTTTTCCTTCTTCAATTCTTTGGGACTCAATATTATAATACATTCAAGATGGCCGCCCCAAGATGGCAGATTATCATTTTCCTTACGACCCCCTTGATATGGGTATCAAAGAAAAAGGCTTGACAAGCAGACAACAAATATGTGATCAAAGCATAAAACTTCAAAATGGCGGCGTCAACATGGCGGATAAATTTTGTAATTTATGGTCTGATTTGTATGAATATCGATATCTGGGGATTTTCGAGATTACAGATTATAAACACTTAGTCGAAATTCAAGAATTCGAGCTGGCGGCTTCGCGATGGCGAATAGATTTGGTCAATTACAGGGAAGGAATGTTGTTGCACATACACACTTTTCTAATTGGAACAAAATTGAAAAGAAGAAAATAAATTAATAAACAATTTTAAAATATTAAAAACACACTTTGAACACAAACTGAAACTGTTAAAAAAATGTAGTGTAAAGAATAAAATAATGTTAATAATAACAATAATTATATTAATAAACGTTAAATCGTGGGAAGACTGTTGAGAAAAATTTTCTGTTTTTCCAGCGTCCCACGATTCCGATTAGGCAGATGAAAATAAGAAGATATGCAAGAAACAGTATGTCCTCAGGTTCAAACAAATATTACGTAGATTAGGTGATATCCTAAGTAACAATTTAAATGCTTTTTAGATTAATTTAAGTTTTATCATTGTTTTATAATAGCCGCCTCATCAACCACTGATTTAGGCCAGATTTATTAAATGCCTAACGCACTTAAAGATAGTTTTGACTTAAAGAAAGTTTTAAAAAGGCCTTCACGAACTTACATTCAAACTAAATTATCGTTTAGTCTTTATTGGTTTATGATTGGCTTATCAAGGTATTTGTTGAGTCTTCAATAAAACTTTATAGCTGTTAAGTTCAAATTCGGAGGATCAAGTTTTTAGAGATTAAGCAAATGTTGTGGTTTTATCATCGCTTTACGAAATTAATTTGAGGAGCTTGATAATGCTGGGCTATAACCTTTGCTATAACATTGAAAAACTAAATGGGAACCCCCATTTTTTATTGAAGAAACGGATTGTACAGCTGAAACTACGTAAGGTCCGTCTGGAACATTTTTTTGGATTCGCTACAGATGGCGCTGTAATCGCAAAAAAAAACTTAAAGGCGTAAGTTTGAAATAATCGGTTTGCACCAGAAAAAAAACCAGGGTTTAATATTTTAAAACTTATCCAATGACACCAAAGTTGACCCTCCCCCACCCCCCTATGCAGGGTAGGGGGCA
The DNA here is from genome assembly GCA_963583905.1 of Stenurella melanura. Classification (NCBI taxonomy): domain Eukaryota; kingdom Metazoa; phylum Arthropoda; class Insecta; order Coleoptera; family Cerambycidae; genus Stenurella; species Stenurella melanura. The sequence continues at coordinate 189,926,765 of OY757310.1, forward strand.
AAATACCTATCTAAAGGTCAGCGCCACCTGCAGCGAAACCAAAAAATGTTCCAGACGAACCTTACGAAATTTCAGCTGTACAATAGATTTTTTCAATAAAAAATAGGGGTTCCCATTTCATTTTTCAAAGTTGCCCCCCTCCCCCCCTGCAGAGGGGGGTGAGGGGGGTCAAATTTGGTGTCATTGGCTAGTATTTTTTAAAATATTGAAAAAGTGTTTTTTGTTTTCCGAAAAGATTAGCAGGTTGCGATATATTTGACAGTTCCGGGACTTTTGTGACACCCTGTATATGCTTTACCCTGTACATGTTTTAATACTTAAAATGGATAATATAGTTTTCTCACGTCACATAATTTATCAACTCTAAATGTCTTATTTTTGTGATTTAAATACATTTAAATACGTTGTAATCAATAAATTGAATCCAATTATTGAACGTAAATAATACTAAATAATTAATAATCAGATTACAAGTTTTAGCCAGGGAAACAAAGATTATTCTAACCAAATTAATTATGAAATGGCAATAAATACAGAATCATATATTTGAATATTTAAAATAAATTCATGTATAATAATAATAAATAAGCGCATGGCTACACAGTTAATGCGTTTTCAACGTTTTTAAAATAACTGGTTAAAACGAAAATGGCTGTATAAATAATTAATGCAGTTAATTATATATTTATTATCGTATATTTTACGTTTATTATTCACACCTCAATGGGAGGAAGGCATTGAAAACAGTCTACAAAATATGTTTTCAAAATATTGACGGATCATGATACGCTAGGCACTGTTAGAGGTCATTTTATGATTGATATCGGTGTGTATCTATATAATTATACTCTTTCGATATCGTAAAATCAGAACCACATTCAGTTGTGGGGTATTCTTTGTTGTATTTCACTGGGTAAGTAAGAGCCCTGAACGCATATAATATCTCTTGAAAAAAACTCAACTTGCTTTTTAAAAAAGGGGACAGTTCCAGCAAAATATTCAGGAAATTTGGTAAGGACATAAAATTGGATTTCAATAATTTTTGCAATGTTTATAACTAAAAAGTTGACAGAAAGAAAATTAGTAAATCTACATTTACACACGAAAGACACAAAGATAAATAAATCGCTATGCAATTTTTACCGTAAAATTTTAGTAGAAAAGACCTCTATTTGCATTTGTTTAATAAGTTTCTAATGATCTTTGATCAGATATTTGCTCCGCCAGATACCAACACAGATGCAATATGTTCAACTGAACTCTCTCCGCACTGGCAGGAGCCGATTTGAGATACGATAATCTCTGACGCGCTGCAAATACTAGCTTGTGCTCAAGTTCAGCGCAACCAAATTTAGTAGGAACCCTCTTTCTTGGTACACTTTTAATATTATACAACTGGTTCTAGCAGAAGATAAATCTTTAATATTACTGGTTGTATTAGTTGTTCGGGGCATTTTTCGACATTTCTCTATACTTAGCGGAGAATTGTGATTTACATGGTCAAAATATTTTTATTATATTATAAATATTATGTACTGAACTAATGAGAAAGCGAAAGCGGTGTTTTACAAAGTATTTTCAGATTATATACCTAATTATCCTTGTCGACACCTTAGGGAAATGAAGGTAGAAGGTCGAAGTTGTTTCAGCCTCAACTGTTTCCCTTAAATTATTTATATTAACTATTACCTATCATTGGCACCTTGTAACGGCAATACGGTTTTATATTAATTAACAACATTCGCTTGTGGTAGATGACATTAATGTCAAAGAATATTATATATATTATATAAGATATATAAGAATATTATTATATTAGAGAACTAGGGACCTTAATTCATTCATTGAGGAATGTAAATTTCACAAAGACAAAATACACAATTCGAATTGAAATGGGGTCGCATTGTAGTAATTAGGTACATTGGACTTTACTGTATATCATGTATAAGTACTTATCAAGTCTGGTAGTAAACTTCGGTAACCAATTTTTTTTTATTTGTAAACTGCGAAATTTTGCGACATTCTCCTGTATTTTTTTATTAAATGAAACATATTTTTCATTTTGAATAAATATTTGTTTCGAAGAGAAAAAATGTTATGATATTTAATTTTTCAGAGTAATAAGCAAAGTGTAAAGTAAAAACATGGAAACAAGTTTCATTTTATAAAGTACTGAGGTAAATGTCAAACAATGAAAAAACAAATACAAACAAAAATTTGTAACTTTTTTTGGTAGAAGGTTGCTTCTAGAATATTTCTTTTTATTCAGACATATAAGTAACACCAAGTATTTTGATTCTTTGTTATATAAATCTTTTGTATGTACAGTCCGACGTTTCAACTAAATATCGATTTTAACAAATCAGACTCTATAATACATTAGTCGCTAAAATATTTTTTGCAATAGGGAAGTAAATGATTTCCTGGAGTAAGTAATTAGGATGTCCTGAAAGTTACATTAAATCACCTTTTGCCGGTTGGGTGCACACAGAAGTAACATTACGACAAATGGAGCAGATAGGAAAGAATATGAGAATTAAACAACATTTGTCAATCTGCTTGGTTACCTAGCTTAACAGAAGAATTTAGTAACATAAAATATACAGTATCTATGCAAACTATTGGTGTTGCTAGATTTCGGTAAAATTGTACGCTAAACTTAAATATTATGTAACTGAAATATTTTCAGTATCGCTTATCAGTTCATATTTAAATGGCATCACAAAAGATTTGTATTGACACATTATTTTCCCAGTATAAGGATATGATGCGGTGCCCCTCAGGGATCCATCTTAGCCCCTCTATTATTCATAACGCACACTGCCGACATTATTTTTTAGTTGTCTTATTTATACTAACGTCCTGGCGGAGTTTAGCTAATGCTATTCCACCACTCAACCAGGACACATACACATAAACATAAACACAACAATCATTCCCTGCGATATTGCCATCTACCGCAGATGAGAATGGAACTCAGGAGAGATAACAGCGACATGTTTTGCCACCCAAGAGCAGCCTAGCCCACTACTAGCATCTCGGTAACACACCAAAAGCACCACTAAATATCCATGCCCTGGCCAGGATTCGAACCCGGGACTCCGAAGTCGCAAGCCAAACACCTTAGCATTGCGCCGATTTTGTATCCGGTAAGTTTTTATAAGGTACACTGGCATACGCTGATGACATGTCATTATGAATGTATACGGAGCTTGGAAATATTAATCAGTTCTCATAATAATAATACTAATGTTTATTTGCATATATATAAAATAATTACAATACATTCGCATGAAACAAAAATAATGATGCACAGTAAACACAAACACACGTAGTTGTCGTTAGAATACTAGATTCATTAAATATTAGATGGATAAGTAGCTTTTTAACGAAGCATGATTTTCAAACATGTTTCTGTAGTGATTCAAGTTTTTTCATATGGCAGTTTGAAACCCTTCCTCAACTAGTAATACTATCGATTAAATGAGAAGCCAGTGATTGATAGATTCGTGCCAGGTGTTTTATGTCTAGAAAGTTTTGTAAGTCTTTAAATTTGTTGAGCATAAATAATGATTTTTGTTTGATATATCGCACATGCGTATCCCATCGTAGTATTTGATCTATATACACACATAAGTGCACTTCTATTTTAGGTTATATGGTATTGCGTGAATAGTTGCTTACAACGGACAAATTTAAGAATAATGGTGCTGATCTTTGTTAGAAATAAAAAGGGAAGTAGTGCATTTTGTTGAAATTTGTTGTTAGTAGCTTAGAATAAAACAAAACTTTTAACATACCAAAGTCATGTTATACTTTTGCTTTTACATCGTTCAGAAAAAGATGGTGTCAGCGTAACTAATAACTTTACCTTCACTTTGAATAGTGAAGAGTACATTAAGATATATTTGTTATCAACAGCAGACCAAGTACTGTGCCTTGTGGTACGCCGTACTTTATGATGTTTGAATTATTTATCCTGTCGTACTATTTTCGATCTACCAAACAGCTGCTGAATACTTTTAGAATTGGTCCTATGACACCAACATCTTCCAAGAAATGTAGCAATAAATTATTACCTATAGAGATAAAATAAGCATATCTCTAATTATAGATAAGTAATAATAACAAGTTGTTTAATGCATATTAGAAGCCATATTGAGTTTTACAGTAATGCTCAACTTCTCTTCCAAATAGCGATATTATATTAGTTCTTTCCCTGTGCGTTCCGACAGAAAAGATAACTCGAACTGGTAACATGTGTTTTATTTCTTAATTGTATGTTTGAGTTTCAGTAATTGGAAAGCAGGAGTTTGCAAGCAGAATTCCACTAAGCACTGCGAGCCTTTGTTGAGAAAACGCATGTTCTTGACAAACTATTTAACTTTCTACAACAAAGTCTCAATCATTTCGGGCCGAAAGACTCGGCTCTTCTTAATGAAAAAGCTTGAGAAGCAATATTGCCAGTGTTCGTACGTCGTCGTGATGAAATACCTTTCTTTCGACTCTGTTTATTTGATATTCCACATATCTCTATAATATTTATATATTATATAATGCTCTAGTTCTGTCTATCACAGAATACGCTTCGACCAGCGTACAATAAATGCATGTCTGAGTTAGAAAAAAATCAGAAAGATTTTGTCAATATTTTGAATGATAAATTTAACATGTAGATACTAATGTATCTCTCCTTTCAGAAAATATCTTATTATTATTTATAACATGCAATTCATATAAACGAGAATTCATAGGCATCAGATTATTGAGTTTTTTCGCCAATTAGAGTGGTCCAGAAACAGAAAAAATGAACAGCTAAAATTCAAATTTATATGAAGTTTGTACGTCACTATGCCAGTCTGCCTTCATTAATTGTGAACTTGATTTGCAATTTTTACCAAGAGATCTTTAAGGTAAGTACTTTATTTTACTGTAACACAAAGCACGGAATTTAACTTTGAAACAGCTGCTTCTATTCCAATTGTTGAGACGATTTTATGTCACATTTTAAATTTTATCAGACACTACTAAAATTGTTTATAGTTTATGAACCATTCTCCCATGATTCGCCACTTTTAAAATTATATAATTTTACAATACAATAGCATACAGTGCACTTTTTGTACAGTAATTATACTTATAAACAAATATGTGAATATTAACAGCATCTATTTTGTGATTACCCCCGTCACCCCAACTATCCTTCTTTCATTTTTATTAGAAATTTTGCCTCTCATTGGTTAACTTAATGTTTTTTTCAATACCTGCCTACAAACATTTAACGTTTCACCAGAAGGACTCAGTCAACTCCAAACATTACTTTGTCAATTTTTAAGGGACAGAAGATGAACATAAAATAAGTCGAATCATTGTTATTTCTAGAATTGAACATGATTTAGTTTTTTTCATTTTCTAATTCGATTTTTAACTGTCATATTAAAATTTTTTCAAATATAAATTGAAGTCTAATATGGGACAATCGCAGAGATTCACTACACATTTCATAGAAATTGTTTAAGATATTTCATAGCAATTATTGAACAAAAAAAAAATAGGCTAATCAATACTTCGTACGTTTTATGTCACTTAATGCATTTCGGACTAGTTTTATAATGTATCAACCAAAATAAACAGTTTATCTGCCACTTGCCTACCAGCAACAGGTATTTGTACAAAAAAGTTTCATGCATGTATATGAGCTCTTATTGAAACTATGAATTATCCTATACAAATGTTTAATTATGAAGTATTTCTACAACGAGGTAGTAATATCGTGTTACTATATTAACTGCCTATAACTAAATGGAAGTTTTACGTTCAGATTATACGTTAATCAGCATAAATTACATCTAATTATACATTTAAGCTTCCCTTAAGCTATACTCAATCGATTATTTCATGTAGTACACCGATTGAGCATTAGGTTAAATGTACATTTTATGGAAATAATGCACGGACCCACTGCTTATTTAATTATTTGTAATTGCTACAAAACTATACGGTATTTACGTGAAATTAATGTCTTTATTCAAGGTTTCGGCCGATAGGTGTAATCAATTGCTTCTTAAATAAATCTAGCGTCTCTTTACATGAAAAAAAAAATGGGAGGCTTTTTGTCCAGAAAGTAAAGTGAATTACCCTAAAAATTAAAGCAGAATATACAACCACCATAAGAGCAATGTAAATTTTTCAGGTCAAGAATTTTAAAATAATTGAATAGTATTTTGTTCCTCTTGCAGGACTTTTTTTTAATAAACGTTTCTTAATTATTATCAGCAGGTTTTGTATATTCCAATATTTAGTAAAGATTTAACGTTCTTTTGCAACTCTGTTCAACCTGACATGTCTCGATCAGTTTAATTTAAATCTTACAAGCAAATTTTGAACCACTTCCGATTGATACATTGTCTTGAAATTTTGCAAACACATGTACAGGGTGGGCAACTAAGAATGGAGGCCGGCCATATCTCAGAAACCAATCATTGCACAAGTTCAGGGGAACATTTACTGCAAGTAAAGTGGCCCTGAAAGATCGCGGGAAATATTTTCGAGTTTCTAAAATGGCCGGTAGGAGGCGTAACAGCCATGACCGAACAGAAAATTAGGCTTCTCATTATTTTGCTCAATTAAGTGCATTGAAATATATGCATCGTAATCCAGAGATAATTTCTTTTCTTTTTTAATTTTCCATTTTTTCTGTAGCTTCAAGAATAAAGTGGTGGGCAGATGCCAAAAAAACATGTTTTTAAATGTCGATTACTCCGATTAGCCTTAACGGAATTTTACAAATTTGGTCTCATTACAAAGTGATTTTCTTAGTATATCGAAGGGGCTTTACGCTGTTTTCATTTGATTATTACCGTCGCCGCTAGAGGGCGTTATTTGACACGTCAACAAATATCTCACTTTTTCTAAAAAAATTTAAATGGAATGGTATATTTATTTTTGCACGGTAAAATAGAGAATTAAACGCTTCAGATGTCAGCGAAAACCGCAACTCTATAACTGTTTTCTAACAGTAGATATTAGCAAACAAAGTTGAAATTATGAATTATTGTCCGATCTTGCCGATGGAGTTTTCAAAAGTTGCTGTTGAAAACAAGTAAGCTGTGAAAATGACACAATGAAGAAACACCACATATCAACCATATTCAGTAAAATAAACATTACATAATATAAAAAATAACAATTATAACAAATCAAATAGTAACAAGCTAACCATTTGACATTAATTCTTGACTATATTAGGAGTATTTCCTAATGTTATAAGTTATATATATTATTCTCATCTATTTATCTGTTTAATTTGTTCTAATTTACATGTGAATACACCACGGTGCAATCAATTTTGACTAATAAAATTATTACTATTATTATTATTATTTAATAATAATAATAATAATTTTATTATTATTATTATTATTATACACTTCGCCGATTTACTGCACTGTTTATATAATTGTTGCACATTCTAGAAGATACTCATCGCAGCTTTTTTGTAAATAATATTAGGTTTAGATATTTTTTATATAAGTAATTACAAAATACACATTTTTTTAAATTTAAATAATTAATACATTTTTTATTTATTGATCGATATTGTTCAAAACAATAGAGTTCTTCCTCTAGCTAACACTAACTTACTGGCCAAATATCAATACAATCGGACTTTTCGTTCTTAAGTTATAGTGCTTACAAGAAACCTGACTGACGGACTGAGAGAGGCACGGACAGACAGACGGACAGACATTTTGAAAGTTGTTTAAAATTTGATCACCAACACATGAAAATCTTTTCTCTACTAGCAATATTACGCGGTTTAAGAAATGTGCCGATCGAATGCAATATACTCTTCGTTTTGTATTTGCAAAGAGTATAATAACAATCAACAATGTAACAAATCAAACGTCCAAAAAAGTAAACGCAAGAACACATTACAACACATTATATCCGTATTATCGTCATGGTGTGGTATTCTAAGTGGGCAAATAATTGGGCCTTTTATTTTCAATTAAACTCTTAAAGGAGAACGAATTGCTTCTTTTAGAAGACAAACCTCTACCAATTCGTCGCAATATGTTTTCAACATAATGGGTGTCCAGTGCATTTCTCTTTGAACGTTCGGGATTTCTTAGACCAGACATAGCCTGACAGGTGGTTAGGACGTGGAAGTCTATTTCATTGGCCAGCCAGGTCCCCAGACTTGACTTGCCTAGATTTTTATTAGTGGGGGCAAATCATTGATACTTTATGAATATTCAGTCATTTTCATTGGGTACAGTTATTCAAATCACGTAATATTAATTTTCCCCAATTTTATTACATAACATTTTAATGAAATCTTGTTTTTAAAGAAGAATTTTTATAGTTTTATTTTATTTAGGCATATTTTTTATTGGACTAGTGACTGGTATATGAAATGACGTGAAGTGGGTAATAGTAGTAATACTACCCACACTGGAATGGATTTGGAAAGTGTAAATTAGCCCAAGAAAATACACTAGAGATCGACAGAATGAGACGAATCGCCACGGAAAAGATAAGCAGTTATTATTTTCGAAATTTTTACTTATACGTTCAATATAGGATCTACATAAACATCGCACAACAGGAAGGTTTCAACTGGCTAATCAATCAATCAATCAAGTTTCGTTATAATAATAACATTTTTTTAAAGTATTTGTTAGTGTGACGGTATTAATAGTTATTATTTTAAACGTTAATTGTGTTATAACCAAAGGGCAAAAATGTGTTGGTGTCCAATTTTATGTCTAATCTTATTCCATTGTATTAGGTCTTTTGGATAATGAACTATTATATTATTTTTAATATATTCCGTTTTTATTTTATTCGACGTAGTACCGTTAATCCAACTTTGCTTATTTTTTTATGCCCTTCCAGTACTAGAAATATTGGTAACTTTTTTACTGGTACACCTATACCAAAATTGTATTGAGAACATGTATCAATGTAGTTGTATGTCAAATGTAATGAAGAATTGAACAAAACTCTTGTATCGTTTATGTTTACTATTTTGATTTCTAGTGCAGGCGATTTCAAAATGAAATCGTTTTTATCAAGTAAGTAATTATTGTGTATAAGTTTAACATTAATTATAATTGATAACTCAAAGAGACAAAGCGGCCCCTAATTACGTTATAACGTTGCCCGTAAAATTTTACGCAAGCAGTTCTTAACTGAAACAAGCTTATTATACGCTCTACAAACAACTAGCAACAAACATAAAGATATTTGAATTTTATTTAGTTTAAGAAAATGTTCGAGCTATATTTTGCAAATTCTAATTTAGTTCTTTTCTTATTTAAAGTTTAGATAATGGTATTGTTCGACAACCGCCTCGGGCAGCCGAGAAGCTACTTGGATTTTCCTAGAGCAAAAAGTAAGTTCGTTGTCGATTTATTAGTAACTTTAAATGAAAATATGCGGCACTAACTTCTTTACACAAATGTAAAAAGGATGGTAGCAAACAGAAAATAATTAATTCAATATAAGATCGGGGTGGAAGAGACGTGGCAAAATGTATTTTTCGAATATATTCTAGAAAAGTTTTTAGATACAAGCCTCATAATATGGTACACTATTTGGTCTATTTATAGACTAGGAATTTTGATACCGTCGTTACTTATCTAGTAGCTATAGTTAGTGCAATAACTAAACTAAAAAGAAAACACGCTAGTATTTGAGGGGACCGAAAGTTGGTTAAAAGTCAATTTTCATTCAATTCGGACACTCCATTTTAATAAAACGATTGTGTTATGTGTGCAAATGGTTTAAAATTGGATTTAAGATAAGCCTACATGTTTTGAAAATTATATTAAGACCAATGAGACTTAAAATATGCTTTTACAAAACTTAAAGAGCAGTTGGTAATGCGTTTAAAAAGTCTGTTTTTTTTTTCATACTGTTATTATTATTATTATAATTATTATTAGAATTATTTCACCGCGCTTTAATTATTCCTTAGTCAGGGTATATGTTACAGACTGACATTATCCAAAAAGAACGTAGAAACTCCCAGCGTATAATTATGTATTTAGAAAATGAACTTTTTTCAACTCAGATGCCACTATTGTGTTATTCAAAGTGATCAAATATACAACACAATAAGAAGTAAGTAATGTAATTTTAAGATAATCATTTAAATTTTATAATTTCGTTTTTTATTAGTATATATAAAAAAATGTAAAAATATACACTTGACATCGCCTCTGGGCTCAGTGACGAATCCCCACAAAAAACCTTTCATAATAACTTTTGAGACAAACAAAGGTATACTTGTTCGGATAAAGGGTTTTGCTCACAAAGAAAGAAACTCGGGAGAGACATATAAAAAAGAAATAAACCCTTATTAAACAGCTTTGATCTTAAACAGATTTTATTATTTAATATAAAGGAAAGCATAACTGAGAGTATAAGTTATATTTCATTATAAAATGAGGACTTTTATTTATGGTTCAAAGTCGAGCTTTCATTAAATAAAATAAGAGGTAATATTTTACTGTTTTGGTTTTAACAAACTTGCTCCCATGCTTGCTGTATAACTTGTAAGGCCGTAACAAAGATCTGAACAATAACTGTATCCATAACATTATATGTAAAATTTAGAAAATTATATAAAACCTACAAGCGAAGAGTCAAGAGTTTGAAATGCAGAAAAAGAATAATTTTCATTAACAGGTTTAAAAACAAATTAAAAGGAGGGGATTCTTAATTCGATTCTCTCCTTCCGTTCGTTCATTCGTCAGCCCTCCCAGTATCTTATTATTATACCTGTTAAGGTGAAATTTGGTACACAAACGTAAACTAATGAAACAAAAACAGAAATGAAGAGATTTGTGAAACGAAAAATTGTAGACCCCCGTCCCACACTGTTAACAGTGAACCAAATAAATCTACAGCGATAAAACTTTATACAGATTTTTATATCGATAAAACTGCCAGCTTGCGTTGTTGGTAAAGAACCGATCTAGAACTAATACTGTCTGATTGGTGCAATAATTATAAAAAATGGCATTTGACTACCTATTTGATTAACGAGTGACATAATCGACCACAAAATAACGGTATAGTCAATTGCTTTAATGGGAAAATAAATAATTATTTTAACTCCCATCCATACGTGATCTTTTGGAATTATGTACTCTATGCCAACTTCTTACTTTACTATTAATATCATAAGTTCTTTCGCTCGTGAAGAAAGTACTTTTTTCCATAAAAAAAATAATGTTTTTTCAGAGAATCTAAACAAACAAATTTTTAAAGGAACAATGTTTTTATGTATTAGAAACAGTTGTTATAGTATACATGATCTCAATTGGGACAGCATAAAAACGAAAACTCGGAGTAAAGTCGGCATCTCCTTTATGGGAAATAGGCGGCGGCGGCAGAAAGGTAAAAATGCTTTAAATACTAAATAATTATGTTTTAATTGTTAAAGAAAGGGATTTCTATAATACCTTTATTCAATAGAAGTGGTTAATGAAAAAATATGTATCACATTTGATAAGTCACATACATGATATATTAAGGCTGCTTCTATTGTCTAGTGACCTTCCTCTCGTTCTATCTTCTAGCGCAAAGTTATGTAATCTTAGGCGGGAGTTGCATAGATTGTATATAATCTTTCCGAAGGGGTGTAAAGCTGCGACTGCCTTGTTTGTTAAATGTTAGGCCATGATACTATGAACTTTGCAGTATCATGATGTTAGGCAGGTAAAAGATAGAAATCTTTTACCTTTACTATCCTGTAAAGGAAAGACTCGGCAAAATTTTAAAGGGGGAACTCGTTTCCTGGCATCGGTAATCGGTCTCAGTAGCGGAAATAGGGCGACGTTAAATAAACAAATTTCAAAAAAGTTTTGTCTATGAACTTTAAATAAACAATATTTCATTCGTCACTATCCGAGGTTTCAGAACTTGAATCGGTATTTACATTAATATTAATTGGATTGATAGGTGGTAATATAGAATATTCATTTTTCTTTTTTATCACATAAGATACACACTTCCTTTATATATCGCTTTTGCCTATTACGTCTACTATATTATCTTTATATTCTTTAAGACAGGCTCACTTAAATGTGGGGTTTGATTATATTGACGTAGTCTAGTTTTTACATCAGCCCACATCGTTTCAATGGGGTTCAAAACACAATAATATGGAGGCAGGCGTAAAATATTATGTCGTATTCCTTTTTAAAATTTTGGTTTCCAATCACTTCTAATAAAGTCTCTTTTGTGTTCTTTTCTGGTATTTTCAAGTCTTTACCTTTCTTAAATTCAATGATATCGCCTTTTCTTGTGTTGGTATTCGGAATTTTTATGTGTTGCCGCGAATGGTATGACGCATTGTCCATAACAATTGCAGAATTGCAGATATTTGGTAACTGTTCCTTTGCCAACTTCTCAAATAATTCGGCTGTCATATCCTCGTGGTAGTCGGCACAGGATTGCTTGATATTTTTAGCAGACAACAACAACGCATTTGGAATAAAACCGTGTTTACTTCCAGCATGTAGAATTATAATTATTTTTCCCCTAGAACATGGAGCACTTAAATTACACTTTTTGGTGTTATCTACCCAACCGTATTGAACCACATCATGGATGTCAAACCATTTCTCGTCAAGATAAATTATGTCTCTATTTGCATCTCTGTATCCTTTTATCTTACGCAGGTACTCGTATCGATGATTAACGATGCGTGCCGATTCCATAACTACCATTCGTTCGTCCAATTTTCTGTCCCTAAAACCGCAATCGAGCAAAACGTTTCGCAAAGTATGTAATGATTTGTAGTTATAACTTGGATAGTTGCGTAACTTATCCCTAATCATTTCTAATGTAGGCACCTTCTATTAATTGTAGAAGCCTACCACAAATCGACGAATGACATCTTTGGACGCGTTATCAACTTTTTTAAGTTTTTGTCCAACTCTTTTCCGGTTAATAGCATGATCAACTACATCCCCGCCTCTAATTACCCTATAAATTTGGCTAAATTTGGTTAATTCATAAATCCTCTTCACAATTTGATTATATGACGAATCAATATTTTCGCCTTTTAAACATAAGTATTCAAAATAACCCTTTGAGTTTGAACGTGTAAGTCTTTTTATTTTCAAATTCCGCTTGTATAGGCTCTGTATCAAAATCGTCCGTTTCGTTGTCATTACTATCGAAAGGCCTCCAAACTGTCATTTTAAACGATTAATTGCAAAAAATCACTCAAACACAGTAATAAGACTAATAATTTGTTCAAATATACACTAGAATTAAGTAATTTATAACGCTGCCTGACTTTACTGCACTGCCTCGTACAGATCATACGATACAAATAGTTCATACGTATTTTTTGCAAAAACTCTGAACAAGGTTGGTGTTGACAAATCAAATTCCCACCTATATTTCTATGTGACAGGCGGATCAGGTCCACGTGGACTGTAGACGAGGAGTGGTGAATATAAATCTGTAAAATTCTGTGCTCTCTCATTCAATGTGAAGCGATATATTGACAATATCCCATAGGATCCTCTAGTTCCGTGCTGTTCCAATTGAGTTAGTAAATACTACACCATTTTCAACTTTGCTGAAATGAAAAGAACGTATTGTATATATTTATAATAATAATAATCTTTATTCCCATAAGATTCCGAGGAACATTGGATGTGGATTTCTATCACTAATAACAGAAATGTCATCAAACAATGACATCTGAATAATAGTATATTATTCAACGAGCACTTAGTGATGGCTATTATTCACAAAGGTGAAGTTTAAATAATCACTAGAGTGAATAGTAGCCATTATAATGCGAGTAGAATAGTATACTTTGCCCACGACTCTAAAATATTTAATACTTATTTAATCCATTTCCCTTCCATTTCTCCAATTTAAGAAAGATTTTCATACGCCATCATACATAATTTTCTCGATGTTTCGGGCAACAAGCTTAATGAGGCGATTTCTGCGTCCCTTACCTTTGGCGGTGCCAAATAAATCTCGTTGTCACTGTCAGTATCGATATATTTAAATACATTACTATTTTAGAGAAATAAGTAACTGACGTAAGCTGACGTTTAAATCGCACAAATTTTGACGTTTCAAATCAATTATAAAATTACGCTTTGACATTTTATCATGGCTTACTAATAAAATAATACAGTTTGTAGGCACGTAGGTAAATGGTTTCAAAAACAATGTTGGAGATTGCAGCGCGTTGATAATGATGCTTTGAAAAACACTTACTAATATAGTTTTTGCTCATAAAGTACCTCTTCGGCATGTACCATTTGAGTGCTTCCTTACTTGTATTTTGGTTGCTGCAATTTTGACATTTAAAATTTTTAGTTACTAACGTGATTTCTTATAAACAACTAACTGTCCTCACTATTCACTAGTGAATAATGAAATCATTCAGTGCAGTAAATAATTGAATTGAAGGGAATAATATTCATGGCCAAATTAATTATTTGAAAATGCCAGGCATTAAATATTTAATTTTCTTAATTTAGTCCAGAACTGCAAAAAAACCTTGCGTGCAATACGTTGCAATAACGAATTTTTTCACTCTACTACATTTACGACACGTTAAAAAAACATGTACATTTTGCAAGTAAATAACTATTACTACTGTACAGGTTTTTTAACGGACATGAATCAAAATCAAATAATACATGGGAATACATTTTCAAAATGGCGCCATGCGACGACAGCCAATCTTAACCGTCATCAAGCATAAGGATAGTAACTAAGCAGAATAAGGAATCACATGGATGAATACCAAGGCAACTTCATCTAAGCCTCCATTACATTCACCTTAAATAACCGAAATCTCTTACCTAAACAAGATGAGAGTGAAATTAGTGTCACTCACATCTAAGTAGGCTATTGAGAAGTTTAGTGTATAACGTTGGAACGCAGGGGTGTATACGGGTGGCTCGTAAACGTGTGCAGCCATGATTGCATTAATTAGCGCCGATGGATTAAAGTGGAACGTGTACGTACTAGAAATCATCACATGTACCTCTAATTATCCATGATAACAAGTCAGCTTTAGAGACTTCCAGTGTATTCCTAGCGACAGTCAGTCTTACTAGTCATATGCTATGCTTGGAATTTAATTATATTAAAATTTGCGGAATGATGAATTGCTTTTGACAGTCATTTTGTCATTAATTTATTAATTGCATTGAACCATCACTACTACTTAATGAAAGTCAACTAACTTGGATTTTGAGCGAAACTCATTAGCTGGAATTTAGATTCGTGTAACTGTGGTTCGACAAAATCAGTTCAACCCTTACTAACGGCAAAGATTAGATTTAATAAAGATATACTACTCAATAATATGATCTTTCTATCCGAGGGTTTGATTATTATAGCTCTTTATAGCCTAGTAAGATTAGCCATTTTTGAAAAAGAGTGGAAAAAGCTCAGGTGAAAGGTTTAGAAATGGTCATAAATGGGGACAACACCCCAAAATTTATAGCAAAACTATTTGAGACACCTCCAAAGTAGGGGTAAAGGACAATACAAAAACTGATTGAAATAGAATTTAAAAAACCGCTGCCTAAGGAATCACTACTTCCACATCCAGATTAGTCCAAGTCACTTTAAAGGAAACATCTTGACTGTATTTGCACTCTAGTATGTGGAAATTATTGGTCATAGAATTTTAATAATATTTGGGGTAGATGTCATAGAAAAGTTTGAGGAGTTGGTTTCTACCATATACGTTAAAAATGAAGTTTCTAGTTTACCGTACTTATTTTCCACTATTTACAACCTACCACCTCAATGGAGTCATCTCAATCAGATGTCACTACAATACATACGTGTACTAACTTTCAAGTGAATATCTCAATTTGATGTTATCAATTCCATTAATAATGAAGCGGAGGTGGTAGAGTTTGAAAAATATTAGAAAGAAATCTGAGGCCTTGGTTTCTAGTATATACACCGAATCCCAAATTTCTGTAGTCTTACCAGCTTGCTTTACTGATTTTCCCCTATTTGCCCCTATTTAACCCCCAACCCTTCAACGGCATCATCTCAAATTATGATCTAGTTTCAGACGTCGTTATAATACATACGTGTACCAAATTTCAAATGAATATCTCAATTTTATTTTATCAACCCTTTTCATATTGGAGTAGGGGTGGTTGGGTTGAAAAATATTATAAGAAAATCTGACGCTGTGGCTTCTAGTACATACACCGAATTTCAAGTTTCTGTTGTCTTACCAACTTTTTACTTATATTCCTCTATTTACCCCAAATTAACCCCCAACCCTTCAACGAAATCATCTCAAAATATAAACTAATTCCAGACGTCGTTATAATACATACGTGTACGAAATTTCAAATGAATACCTGAACTTTATTTTGTCAACCCCATTAATGGGGTAGGGGTGGTGGGGTGGGGGATTGAAAAATATTATAAAAAAATCTGAGGCCTTAACTTCTTGTACATACACCGAATTTCAAGTTTCTGTACTCATACCAGCTTGCTTTACATATTTCCCCCTATTGACCCCTAAATAACCCCCAACCCTTCAACGGAATCATCTCAAAGTATAATCTAATTCCAGATGTCGTTATAATTCATACGTGTACCAAATTTCAAATGAATATCTCGATTTTATTTTATCAACCCTTTTAATAATGAAATAGGGGTGGTGGGGGTTGAAAAATATTATAAATAATCTGAGACCTTGGCTTCTAGTACATACACCGAATTTCAAGTTTCTGTACTCTTACAAGCTTGCTTTACTTATTTCCCCCTATTTACCCCTATTTAACCCCCAACCCTTCACCGGATTTCCTCAAAAAACAATCCAGTTCCAGATCTCGTTATAATATATACGTGTACAAAATTTCAGGTCAATATCTTAAACCGTTCCGGAGAAAGCGTGCGGACAAAAAAAAGTTACAGACAGACCGACAGACAGACAGACAGAAAATTTTTTTTCGCTCAAATTTAAAATCTCGACGTTTCATGACATTCTAAACCTATTTCACGAATAAAAATTTTTGAAAATTTTTTTGCGATTACTATACTTCCAATCCACTACGTGGATGTGGAAGTAAAACTACATTCCTTACCATGTTTCAATAATCTTTTAGAAATTATTATAAACGCGAGCAGACCTATAGACCGAAGGCTGGCTAAGAGCCAGGGAAAGGAGTTGTTGTTTCTTCTCCCGCCAAGTGGTCTGCTTCCTCGTTGTCCTCCACACCTCTGTGCCCGGGCAACATTATGAGTTTGACAGAGTTGTGTCCACACAATTCTGTCAAAATATTCCCACAGCTTAAGACCAGCCTTGATATCACCCTGTTTGACGCAAGAGCCCCCAAGGCTGCCTGGCTGTCGCTGGATATGTACATGTGTTTGTTGACGAAACCTCTTCTGAGATTCTCGCTTGTACACACGAATATGGCGTATTCTTCTGCTTGGAATACACCGGGATACTTTCCAAGTAGCACCAATATACGAGCCCTTGGCTTGCATCCAAGTATGCCAGCACCACTTCTCTCCCGAGTCACAGATCTGTCTGTGTACCATTCGAGACCTCCAGGACTCACAAGACGATATTTATCGCGCTCCCAGTCCTTTCAATAATTTCATTTTCACGTGAGTTTTTCGTGACAAGTACTAAAAACAAAGGATTCTTCAAAAAATAAATAAAGCTTATACAAGTACTAGCAATTTCATTATTGGATACATTTCCACGATCAAAATTGCTACAAAGTGTTAAGTTAAATTAAGTGTTAAATTTTGGCCTAAAGCGAAACAAGACATATCCTCCTGAATTGCATCGGTCTTTTGACTTAAAATTTCCCTATAACTTGATCAATTTTGATTGAAGAAGTAATAACCAAAAATAACATTGCTGGTACTTGTTGAAACCCTTTATAGCAATTGTTTCCAACGGACACTTAGAACTTATTGGTCCCTATGCAACAAATGAGTCTGCCACTGAAAAATATTTAAAAATTTTAATGACAAAACCTCTGCACCAAACGGATCAGACAGAGGTTGGTTCTTGAGTACTTGACTGTCAATCAAAAAGTCTCACACCTAAAAATATATAAACTAGAACAATGTTATGAACTAAAAACTGAAAATCAAAGCTATAGGTAGTTAACGTTTCGGAAGAGAATCTACTTCCGTTCTCAAAACTTTTTTGGCCGTCAATCATGACAGTTCTTTGTTTATGTATTTCCATATTCACGTGAGACATTAAATTATATTTATCTTATTTTTACTTACTTCGTCTCTAAGGATGGGCAACCAACTAGTACAAAAATCTATTGAATAATTAGAAACGCGGAAAACATTACGTAGGTGAATCATCTAGACCTTTCAACGTAAGGCTTGGTGAACATAGAAATTACGCTAGAAGGGAAGAATTTGAAAAATCCAAAATTTGTGAACACGCGTGGGATAATAATCATAGAATTAAATGGGACTCGGCGAAGATTTTGGAAAAAGAGAGCAACGGAACTAAAAGAAAACTTAAAGAATCCGCGATTATTTTATTAAACGAGGATAGATGCGTTTCTAATTATTCAATAGATTTTTGTACTAGTTGGTTGCCCATCCTTAGAGACGAAGTAAGTAAAAATAAGATAAATATAATTTAATGTCTCACGTGACTATGGAAATACATAAACAAAGAACTGTCATGGTTGACGGCCAAAAAAGTTTTGAGAACGGAAGTAGATTCTCTTCCGAAACGTTAACTACCTATAGCTTTGATTTTCAGTTTTTAGTTCATAACATTGTTCTAGTTTATATATTTTTAGGTGTGAGACTTTTTGATTGACAGTCAAGTACTCAAGAACCAACCTCTGTCTGATCCGTTTGGCGCAGAGGTTTTTTCATTAAAATTTTTAAATATTTTTCAGTGGCAAAATACCCAATAAAAAGTAAGAAAATCTGAACATGCCACAAATAAACAATTACAGACAATAAATGAGTCTGATGAAAAAATAATGGACCGACTATTCCGAATTGCTACAGCTCTGAACTCTTTTTCACGAGGGTGATGTTTTCTAAGTAGATAGAGGGTTCAGATATGTTAGAGACTTTCTCCAAGATATGAAATTTGACGTCCAAGAGTGCAAATTTAAATAGATACGAAAACAGTAGTTAACATATATTCTGACAAGATATAGCCTAGCCAGTCAATCTTCCATTTACTGACTGATTCCAGTGTCACGTGTACTTTAATGAATGCCTTTTCGAGCATTCTGGAATCAGACATCTGAGATAGATGTAAAATTATGAACGCCATAGTACGTAGTCTAAATGAGCCCAATCGACTGGCTGAGCTGGTCTCGATCATGCAATAAAATCGCAGGCCAGCAACGTTTGAAACTATTAGTGGAAAATATAGTCCTGGTTTCCTACTTCTGAGTTTGGATTATTTGCAAGGAATAATTCTGGAATCCTATTAGTTAAAGTAAGCAGTTTTCTATTATACTGAACATGATTAACAAGACGGAAAACATCAAATATATAAGTCGGCACAGGCGTCGGAGTTCTTATGTTTGCCCGGAATGACATTTCAGCTGAGGAACTTTTATTAGCAAGCGGATAAATGCGATCCCGGTATCATAACTCAACAAAATATTATGTACTTATAACATTCTTATTGAACATGAAAATAATGGTATCAAGGCTATCCTTGATACTGTCAATGTCTAATTGGTATAGGTACGAACCGTTGTTGTAATGACGACCCTTTGGTTTTTTGGATATGGAAGATATTTATCCGAGATTCCAACAACAGTTTCCTATTTGACAGGGATGTGTCTTAGAATATGGATGATGTCGAATAGGAAGATAAAAATAAAATAAAATATTGAGCAGCCTTAATTATGACGCATGAATTTAATATATAAATAGGTAAGACTATAGGTACATACCTAGTCTTAGAATTGATATATTTTTCTAACCGTAAGCGTAAGGTGTTACGGTATATACAATTTATTTTGCTTCGCCATGGGCCACTTATTTCAAGGTCCTTTTGTAAAAACATTGTCTGTAATGTGCGATTATCCAAGGACATTTCTATAATTTTCGAGGAAGCAGTCAAAGTAAAAAAAAATAATGAATGGAATGAAATGTTCTGACGAATCTACACAGACTCTGCTTGGAAAGATCACAGTTCGCGATAATGGTGACATTGTAGTTAGTGGAAAACAGAAGGACGTAGGAAAAATGTTACTTGAGTATTTCTCTTTATTATGATAATTCTTCTTCTAGCGGGGCGACCAAAGGTCGCCGCACTCAGGCCTTGTGGCCCATTGTGCGACTGCTAACCAATTTATTGAAAGCCACCATACAGGCCGGATTCTAGTGCAAAGGGAAAAATCCTCCCTATAGGGGAATTTCTTATTTCCTCCAGCACTGGAAAGCCAATGCCGAGGTGTTTGTGCCTCAGGTTCATCAACCTAGGGCAGGAAGTCAGGACGTGGATGGAAGTTTCTTCCTCGTCCTCGCAAAACCTGCAGTCGGGGTGGTCCACCACCCCCATGGTGTGTAGGTGTTTTCTGAAAGAGCCGTGTTCGGTCAAAAGACCTGTCACGACTCTGACTTTGTTTCCTGCTTAGTCGCAGTTTGTTTTGTTCTCTCCGGCAAGGGGCCCTGAGATGAGGTGCTTCACTTGCCGGAGTCCTGGGTGGGAAGCCCAGTAGTCAATGAACTGGGAGCGGGACCAGTCTTCTATAAACCTCCTGGCGTTGGATCTAGGGTAACCTAGGACCGGCTCCGGACCCAGTAGAGGCTTCTGAGAGCCCCCTCTGGCCAGAGCGTCTGCTCGCTCGTTACCCTCAATGTTGCTGTGTCCAGGCACCCAGAGAAGCCTGACCCAGTTAGATGAGCCAAGTTCGCAGAGAGCCTGTTTACAGTTTTGAACCAATTTTGATTTGGTTCTTGTCGATGCAAGGGCCTTGAGGGGCATGATAATTCAATAGTTTTGATATATTCTTTTCACAAATAAATATTCCTTTTGCGACTTGTTGACTCTTAGTTACTATCGTTATAGATTTATTTCATCATAGGATCTGTAATCTATGAATTTATTAGTACTAAGTATAGAACTGATTGAGGAAGCCGTTACTCTGTGGTAATCCATGACAATAACGAAATTGAGTAAAACAGGTCGAAACTGCAGTCACGTTTTTGTGCAAATATAGTGGTAAAAAACATAGTAGTGTTTTACTCAAGTATAGAACTCTCATTCAAGGAGACAATGTTGGGTTATTTTAGATCCAAGAACATTGTTTCACGAAGACGGAAGGGTTAAAGATGTTGTTCAAAGCATTATAGATCTAGGACGAAATTTACCCGGAAGTGATTAGAAGTCCTGAGGCATTTATGAACTATTAGTCTTAGAAACTGTCACGCAATATTGAAACTACGTCACTTTTTTCAATTCGTTAATTTTTCACTTTTCCTTTATCTTTAAATTTTGAAAAAAATGTGTGTTACACAAAACATATTTTAATAAACAAGGCGTATAGTAGGTATATCACTGTTATAAAAACATTTGTATGATTTAACTTTCCGCTAAAGTATATGAGAATTTTTAGTAAGCACTTCTACAAACACAAGGCTTGTAAGTAACTGTCATGGCTTATGGGACTATTATCCTGTTTACATTTTTTGATATGTTGATGGTCTACGTTTTACTGCAAAAACACTCTACTTGCCCTAAACAAACTTTGTTAGCGGAAAAAGTGTATCCTCCTGCCTCTTATGTGGGACTTACGTGGGACTGACAGATATGAATAAACATCATTACGATCTGTCCACTTTAAGAGACCGGTCAGCGTTTTAGTACATTTAGTTCCGCGTATTTTAACAAAAAAGGTGCGTTATTAGGAAAATACTTTGAACTTCCGGGAGTTTAATGAAAACATTTGCAATGTACTAAAAATTTCTAAGGTAAAGCATCTAACAAATTCAGAGGTATGTAGGAAGGCGAGAGAAATCGAATAGAGTGAACCGCAGCTCTGTATCTCGTTTCGTCTTCGAGATATAGCCTCGGGAAGCGGTAAAAAATTCGATTTTCACCTTCTGGTTATTTCGAGCGGCCATATCTCGAAAACCAAGGCACGCATCGACCTCAGATTAGCGCCAAACGATTTTTTATATCTTTCTACGTACCACTGAATTTTTTCAGATTTTTGCTAACTTCCGTTTGGCAGAAATGGTCCTCGAAATCCTCTTACCTCTCACTTTGGCGGCCGAAATCTCACTTAAACACCGCCGGAAGAATATCGCGCCCCACATCATCGGATTGGAAACTTAATTGGCAATCGATCTAGTACCAAAAAAGAAGGGGTCTTCTTAGTTTCCATCTTTAATCGCTGGATGGGAAGTGCATGGGTTTGCGAAATGCTTCTTTTTAGTTTCCATGCTTCTTTTAAGTTTCCATCTACATCATCTCCTTATTTATTCCTCTTCTAAGTGTTCTGTTTCTTTTTTTTCTAGCAGCGTTCAACGCCTCCCGATCGCTTGCGTTCATAGGTATACGGTTTCATGTTTCCCAGAATTCTGCGTTTTAGCTCGCCGCAATGAGCTTTTATTTATATTAACCGTTCCATAGATAAATATTCATTTACGGTGGAAATGCAGGGAAGGGCTCTATCTCGCGGTAAAAAGAACCTTTTTCAGCGAGTTATGAGAAAGAGTCCCGAGAGAATATTTTGAACAACCTCTATATTGGTTTGTTTTTGAAGCAATCAGTTTTAGTTTCAGTTTTCCAATTCCGGGTATTTTTCTATTTCATTCCCCATGTTTAATGCCTTTTCAATTTTAATTTTTTCAATTTAAATAAAGAAATGGACTACATTAATGAACCAAACTAAAAAAAACAAAACGTATCTGTTTTATCCACAGCTGGCTGTCTGTTGCTTGTTATATCACCCACTTGAAGAAGGGACCGAGATCCAGGTATATATTTTACGGTCAGGCACTACACTTTCTCGGGTTGTTTATATACACGCTTTCGTGTTGCTATGTTCAACCAACATAATTTAATAAAATATCAACTATAAAAACGTATCAAAAAAACTTAATTTTCAGTTTCAATTTTGATTTTTTTAAAAATCTGCCTTTGCAGCCAGAAGTCTGTCTGACAAAATATAATGCGATTGGACAAAAATAAAAGGCTGACAGAGGTTTTAATGGTACATTTTTTCCCTAGATTTTCCGTTATAACACTTAAAGTAGGGCATGGACTTCAAACATTTTTAAGCCATTCTGTAGCTCGTAAAAATCGACACAATTATTGTATAAATATTATTTTTTGAAAGATCGACATTACGCGTGATATTCTCGAGGGATCTGGCTAGTTTGAAAATAAAAATGTACCCGACTATTTTCGGCTAAATAAGTTTTTTTTTTCGGCTACTTAGGTACCAAAACAACCCGTTTATACCATGGATTAACTTTTATTAAAGGGGAAAAAATTCGGTCATTTTTCCTTTCAGCACGAGTTCAAAGAATTTCGGAAACAAAGATCCAAATGCATTGGACTAATTTTCAATATGACGTAACTGTAAATAGACATGCTCCAGAGCACGTTTGGAACGAATAACCTCTGAGTTAATTGTTATATTCTATAAAAGCACGTACCATCTTTAGGAATCTATTATGCGCCAATTCAATTTGGCTTTGTTTTACGTCTGAACATACATTCGCAGTATTTGCCAACCTTGCTTATCTCTAGATTTACTAACCCGGGAATAATGGAATGAACGTTTTTACTTTAATCCACAGCATACAATATGTGTAGTAGCTTTGTAAACTAACTGAAAACTATTTGAACGCAAAAATTCTGGCCAAACGTTTGCGTTATTTATTGGAAATTATCTGAGCGCAAGATATGTCGGCTGAGTGAAACCAGGAAAGTTATGAATAGATAGACCAGGCAATTTAACAGTTACAGATCAGAGTAATTTTAGGAACAATGAAACTTAAACCATTCATTACATTATATTGCATACACAAAGTATAATATAAGTACGTGCTAATTAAAAAAAAGTATTTACACAGAACTTCCCTCTTTATTTATATAGGGCGGTCACTCTAACGAATTATGAATTAAGAAACGACGTATAAGAATTATAAACAGAATGCAGTTAGCCCTATATCACAGAAAACCTGATAACTTTTTTCCATCATCTATTCTATGGTGGTGGGGGATAGGTTTAGAATGTAATGAAACGTGGAAATTTTAAATTTGAGGAAACAAATTTTTTTCCATCCATTTTATAAAAAAATTTGACTCAAAAAAATATTCTTTTTTTTTAAATATGTTTAGAATATCACGAAACGTGGATATTTTAAATTTGAACAAACAAAACATTTTTACCATCATTCATTTTATACAATATATTCAAAATTTCTAAATTTATTTTAAATTAAAAAAAAAATTGTTTTTAAATAGGTTTAGAATTTCACGAAACATGAAAATTTTAAATTTGAGCGAAAAAAATTGTTTCCATTCTCTATTTTTAGACGGTCAACCCTGTACATTTTCCAGTGAAAGTCTAACCATTTCTTCAGTGGCAGTGGTGTCAGCTACCTACCAAATTTGACTGTACTCCGTCAAGTAGTTTTTCAGTTAATGCACTAACAGACAGACAGACAGACAGACAAACAGAGATTGACGAAATTGAAAAACCTATATTTACATAATCTGTATGTAGTCCAGTGTACGAAGGTAAAAATATGGTATTACCTTCGAATCCTATCAACAAGCATGGATTTTCATGAAATTTTGGAACTAAGCTTTACTTACCCTCCACTTCATTCCCTACCCTATGCCGATTTGCGCAAATTATTCTTAGGGGTGAAAACTACCCCTTATTGCAAAAACTTAATAAAATAATGAATTGAAGTATTTAATAAGTTAAAAAACGTTAATGGGGTTTGAATCAAGATTCTTTGATGTTTTAAGATCCTAATTTTTAATTGTCAACCCTTATTTTATTTATTTACCCCTTATAAACTACCCCCTATTATAATAAAATTGAAAAAAAAACAATTTATTGACTTTGTCATAATTCATACATTTTTCATCCCAACTTTTCAACCCTTAAAAATCATCCCTTATTATTAAAAAATTGAAAAAATAATTTATCGGCATATTTATATAATATAATACATCATTTATCTTGGTATCTTATTCTCGTGTTCAACTTGAATAATTATCTACCTATCACGAAATTTTAAAAAAAGTGCGTTTGGTTTTTTAATAACTGGCTTAATTATAACGCTAGAAAGCTCATCCAAAAACCATTTTGTGGGAAATCTTATAACTTACGAGCTCATGAAGGTTTCATAGCCCTTTATTTTAAAAAAGGCAACGTTTAAGGGGCTGCAAAACGGCACCAGTCACACGCTAATGCAAACCTTGAAATGCCATATCTCGGTTAATGTGTAAGCTACGACAATAAAAAAAAAAAAATCAGTAAAAAAAATCCTAACTGTTGGTACCCCAGCAATTTTTCCGTATCTTGGATAGATTTTTAGTTATTTTGAAAAAAATACGATTTTTTAAAAATTTTCAAACATGCTTAAGTTCCAATTTTTCTTTTTCCTTCTTCAATTCTTTGGGACTTCCTGCCACATGTACGTTTCTCAAAGAATTGAAGAAGGAAAAAGAAAATTAAGATAATGCCACAAATAACATTTAGACAATATGCTTATTCCGTTTTAAACTTAATTTTTTTCAAAATTAAGCATTCTAAACCGGTCAAACTTCTGGATCACATTACTAGTGCTTAAATAAAGTGAACTGTAAATGGATTACGTTTAATTTCAATTTGGGTAGTAATGCCAAGGGTAGCATTGTTGTTTTTTCTACGGAAAAGTAGGAATCGACCTTATTTTCGTCATAACTCCCTTAGTTTTTATCCTAGAGTTCTGCAACATCTCATTTTAAAGGTTTTTTAAGTACTTTGAAGAAGGTATTGTGCATTTTCCCCATAAAATTGACCCTTTTCCTGTTATTCAATTTTGAATATTATTAATTTTTCGTTCGATATATAATAATAATCCATAACTCGGTTTGTATTGGGTTTGTTTTTGAGTTATTCGTGAAAAACCGTTTGAAAACATGATTATTTTTAAGAAAAGTTAAAATTTTCAATCGCGAATAATTTAAAAGTGTTGATTTTTCGAAAAAATTCTATAGAACATTTTTTGCATAGAATATATTCCGCTATCGATTTCTGATTATTTTCAATATTAAAATTCCCACATCTAATTTAATATTGTATATATATACTTTTTCGTTAGAGGACGCAGTTTTCGAGTTATCCACTGGTCAGGACTCTTAGTATGTTGATCAGGGCATTCCTCCCGACAACTTTAAAAGAATTGACCTCTACACGAATCATTCCCCCTATTTTTCCTTCGCTGACTGGACTCCTAGTTTGCTTCACATAGGACCGATGCGTTGCTTGTGTGACATTCCGTATGATTAAAATAATACATAAGTACTTCAAACTACAAAGTTTACGGATGTCATGTATCCTAGAGCTGTATAGCATTATGGCGTTATTTATATTCACTAAAAATTCATGCCTTTTTAACTCCGCAGTAATTTATGACAAAAATAAAACTAGCGAATACAAATTTATGCGATAACATTAACAGTGTAGTAAATGTAAGTTGAAATTGAATTGAATTCAAAGACATTTTTATTTGACAGAAAATATCTTTTTGATGGAGCGCCAGTAAAAATGTCTGGGACAATTAAATTTCTTTTTAGCAGTAGCTGGCAACTTTAACTACTGTATTAGACTTCCTGAAATACTTTACTTTCTTGTCACTGTAACGCAGTACAGGAACTCATGCAATAAATGATCATTATGATTTCCAGGTTACTACACATTTCTTTTTTTTGCTTTATATTTATTGACAGGAGTAGGGTGGAAGGGGGAAAAATGAAGGAAGGACGGTGGGATGTGAAGGTAGGAAAGGAGAAAGTGGTGTAGAGTCGGGAGAGGAAGTAACTGAGGCACAATATTAGAGACAGAATAAGAGAGATATGCCTCTATTCTCTATTCGCAGGTTTTGGAGATTAACAAATTAAATTAAGTGTTTAAAATGGTTCATTGAAAAAATTCTGTTTTCTCAAGAAGACTGGAAAAATTCCTTAAGGTTCAAATTTCTCGAAACTGGTTGGTCCTACGGCGTTACAACGAGATAACCTTTTTGTATATTTATAGTCAAGGAATCATATTTCGATAAGACGATCACGGAAAATTCACATTAAAAAATTTGGGAGGAAAAGTTAGTCCCTCCCCCCATTTCCAATTTTGTGCACCCCTGATTGAATTTATGCTTGGTAGATAACATCAGATAATAACCTTTACTGATATCGAATCACGTGCAAAAACTGCAACTCAAAGGGTTCTTGAGATATTTAATAAAATGTCAATTTTAATCCCTTAGGAGGAAGTTCCGGACCCATGTTTATATGAACTTCTTTCAAATTTTTTTATGTAGAATCACTCCTAGAAATTAATGACCGTATATCTAAAACCCCCTGCATATCAGGTGATTTTTTTAACTTGAAACTTTAAAATATCTCGAGTAATAAGCACTCCACGAAAAAATGTTTTAAAAAAAAGTTAATGGGCGCGGCACATATCACTTTAACTTTGGGTGAAAGTGTTAAGGTGATTCAAGGTCAAATTCGTTTTTTTTTGTGGGAACCTCTATTTTTTATTGCAAATTGGAATTGTCTGACTAAAAATAGACTACTTTTGTTCGAAACATTTTTTCTGAAATTATCATTTTTTTTTAGTTATCCGGCGAGGAAAAATCAAAATCTTAAAACTTTTACTCGAAAGAGAAGAAGTCTGGACAAGAATTGCAAGAGGCAAAAAGAGTTTGAAAATATTCTAAAATGTCTTCGGAATTGTCCAAAGCATTTTCTGATGCACTTGAAAACTCCACGCAAAGGGTATCTGACAAAACGAATTTGCAATAAAAAATAACGAATTTGACCTTGAACGACCTTAACCCTTTCATCAAAAGTCAAAGTAACATATACCGCCGAACTACCCCCATCCAATTCTACTGCTTTTGTTTGAAACCTTTTTTAGAGTGCTTGTTACTCGAGATATTTGAAAGTTTCAGGTTAAAAAAAATCAACCGGTATTTACTTTTTTGAACTATAATATTCTACAAATGAAATATTCACAGAACAGGAGGGCACCAGAATTATAACAAGCTAACCATTATACTCTTCGCCGATATACTGCACTTTTTATTTAATTGTTGCACATTCTATAGGATACTCTTCCCAGTTTTTTTTGTAAATAATATTAGTTTTAGACACTTTTAGTTTAATTAAAATATTTAAAAAAATATTTTTTTAATTAAAACATTAATAAATTTTTTATTTATTATTCGATATTGTTAAAAAATAATAGGGTTCTTCATCTACTTAACACTAACTTACTGTCCAAATTTCAATACAATCGGACTTTTCATTCTTAAGTTATCATGCTTACAATAAATGTGACGGACGGACAGACAGACGGACATTTCAGTTGTTCAGAATTCGATAATCAACACAGTGATGTGAAAATTTTTTCTCTACGAGCAATATTTCCGGTTTTAGAAATGTGTCAATTGAATGCAATATACTCTTTGTCTTGTATTTGCGAAGAGTATAATAATAATAACAGCACTCCGAGAAAGTCGTGAAACATAGTATTTTAGACAAATATATATAATAAAATCATTACAGAAAGAAAATCAAAATAATTTATTACAAGTGTCTTAATATTAGTAAGGCCACAGAAAAATATACATATATAACTGACTTCTGAAGATTGCACATTATATCTGGGTGAATATTAAAGTATATTCGTGAGCACTGTAGTATGACAGCGTAGAAAGGACATGCTCTAAAATAAGTTGTAATTGCCAGTTTAAATGAAATAATTATACACAAAGTTGCATTTTAAAGTGACAGTTTTCAGCTAATGTTTTTGGCCCATTTCTGTGTATATTATACCTCGACAGAACTGTAAGCACTGAGTCAATAATTAAATGATTTTAAAAGATTAAAAAACATGCATTTAAGCGCAAACTGAAACTGTTAAAAAATTCACTAAAAACAAGGAAATAATGTTAATAATAACAATAATTATCTTAATAAACGTAAAAGCGTGGGGCGATGGCAAAACAGAAAATTTTACTCGTCAGACGCCCCATGCTTTAACGTTGTTTTTATTAACATCACATTCTTCTTCTTGGTGCATTATTTAACAATTTCAGTTTTTAATTAAAAGAGTGTTTATTGATATTTTAAAATTATTTATTTATTTTCTTCTTTTTAATTTTGTTCTAATTAGAACACTGTGTTTGTTCAAATTCCTTCCCTACAGTTAACCAAACCTATTCGTCATCATGAAGCCGTCATTTCGAATTCCTGATTTTCGACTAAATATTTATAATCTGCGACATAAAAATCCCCAGATATCGATTTTCATATGCATCAGACCATAAAGTATAAACTTCATCCACCACGTTGACGCCACCATTTTGAATTGTTAAATTTGTACCAGATCATTGTAATTTTTAACAGCGGTAACCCAGAGATTCCGATTTTCAGTCGAATCCGACGATAATTAATAACACCTTTCCGCCATGTTGAATTTTTAAGTTTCGATCACATTTGTTTTCTACTTATCAAGCCATTTCCTTTGATACCCATATCAACGGGGTTGTAAAGAAAATGATGATCCGCCATCTTGGGGCGGCAGCCATTTTGAACATACTATAATATTGAGTATACTATATTGTATTGTCATTAGAGCTACACACAATTGCCAGGTTTCATGATGATACAACAATTAGAAGTAGGTGATATTTAGCTCATTAGATTCTATGACTTACATATATTATACACAGTTACAAGTCGACCAAGTAAAAGCATGTTAACAAGTACTGTATCCGCCACGAGCGTCAGTGGTAAATTATTACAGCGCATAACCTTGCTGTTCTCCGATAGATCAACTAAGTTCCCCTGTAGTCCCCACCGCTCGCCAATACTTATGACGGATACAGTAAATATAGTAATTTATAGGACCAGCATACTTGCGTTTCAAAAGTTGCCAGTTTTCCAACGCTCAGTGCTTTTTCGTCGACTAAGTCAAACCAATAAAGATTGGTGAATCGAATTTTCATCGATACGTAATACTTAACGATGAAGAGTCGACGGAGGAGTCAGTATCGGACAAATTAAGTAGCTGTTCTGCATACAGGTGCCCAACGATTAATAGGTAAAGCGATTGGTAGATGCCAATACCTAACAGCACCCCAATGTTAACTGGGTTATGTATAATCGCAAGTTCTTACAATTTAGTATAATTATCAGTTTAAACTAGCAATTATACATAATGATAACTTTAAAGTGGCAATTATACATAATAGTAAGTTCAAACTTGCAGTTATGTATAATTCTCAGATTAAACTTACAAAATGATGATTGCAAAGTTTAAAGCAAAACATTTTTTCTAATCATTTTTTAAGCATTCCGAAATTCGACTATGGGCACCCTTATGCAAAAAAGCATTCCGTTACAAGGTAAAATTGTTCAGCACATATTTTTGACCTCACATAACGATGGTATTTTCTATAAGCACACTATTATGAAAAACTCTGTAGAATAATTGAGCTACGTTTTAACACACGCTGAACAAAGGTTGAAAAAATGAAAAACAAACTACAACGACCCAGCCAGACGTTATGAGGGAGAACTGTTTACTAACACTTAGTTTCTCACATAATCATTTAATAATGAGACACACATACGGCTACGACTAAGTGTCATGCTAAAAGACACTTTACAAACAATACAGACAGGGGAAAATGTGAACAAAAAACAGAATATCTAGTAATAAAGTTGGATGCCCAGATACGGGTTACAAAGGAGACGAGGATATCAAACGAGTTGAACAATTTAAGCATCTAGGAGTCAACTTTACTAAAAACAGATTAAACTGCTCCGATGTTAGAGATAGGAGTAAAAGCAGAAAATAGAAGAAAGCTTAAATGCAGTTTGTAGTGTGATAAGCATATACAGTATCTCAAGGAAAGTCTACTATACATCTTGGAATTGAATTTAATCTGAGTTTTTGAACTCTATAGTAAAAATGAGGAGAAATCTAAAGATATTTTGGTGCCAACCAACACTAGTCACAACAAGCATTCCGAATTTTAAAAAGTCAGCATACATTTCCGAATATCGTGTCTATTGTTATGAAAGCAACACACATAGCTATGAATGCTAATTTTACATATAAATTAGCATAGTAATTATAAGTACATAGATTTGATTGATTAGCCAACTTTCACTCCGTCGAAATTTGATTAATTATCATCGGAGAGAACTGCATAGTGAAACAAAGAAATAAGCACAGAGGAGCAAGGTATCGCCGATGAGGCCCCGGGCAACAGGGCGACATGAGAGATACCTGTGTCGCGTATTTTACTCAGAAATAAGTAATACAGCCCTAAAGGTCCTTTTCTATTCGACAATAGTATTTTTTTATAAACAACTATAAATAATCCCAAAATTTCTGGTGTAAAATGTGTCCGCTGAAGTCTGGATGCTAATAATTAACTTGTAACTGCTCTCGGTGTTTCCACTAAAAACAGTAGATTTCAATGTGTTAGGTCCAAAACATTTTAATTTTGTTAGTCAGGTATTAGGGAATGCATTTTGTTAATATTAAAAACACAGATAGCAAGAACTGTAACTTGACCTTTTAATTGTGTACTGTTCTCCATCTTTATTTATGCGTTTGAGACATGGACTGCTAGGAAGGCTAACAGATGAAGAGCGTATTAATTATTTCAAAATACGGGTCTAGTGCTACGAATTTCATCGCGCCAACATGTCGATTTTCCAAGAAATATATTTCACAAAGCGACCCTCCAGGAATGCATTTTCCCATTTGTGTGCAATTATGGCAGTACAGAACCGTTGATAGCTCAAAGAAAACCAGAAGCTGCCATCCAAAATATTAGGTTTCACCAAAAGCTAATGGAAAAGACGGCGAGGCCATGCGCTCAACAGGAACTGCGGCCGGTGACGTGTTGCTTCGAAACGTACCATACAGCAAAGGGAAGTAGTAAAATATTAAACAGAGAAGAAAATTTCTGCCAACTCGATTGGAATAAATCGAAGAAACAACTTCGACTATGTGCTTTGTACAATAATCAGTTGTCTTCTAAGGTAGTGCAATCCTGATAACATTCCTTCATTTATTCCCACAATTTGAAATAGAGAAAAAGAATGTGCCTATATTAGGTAGGCTTAAAAATGTTTTATTTCTGATTATTTGTTCACTGATCTTGAGGATATCTTTTGTAACGAAATTTAAAGGAGTTTGCTGAAACTTGCTTAATACTAACAGGAATGGAGTTATACAACGTTGATGCAAAGTACGTAAAGCATTTTTGAAAAAAAGATGTAATATGTTAAACTAACTGTGTATCTTAGATTTTGCTGGTGAATGAGGACCAGGGAATCAAAAATCTTTTAGGTATGAGGGATTGGCTGATTCTACCAATTTATGAGTACAATTTGCAAGGTGTAATTTGCGTCTTGTGGTCATATTTAACAATCCAATTGTTTTTAACATTTGCGATATATGATCTTTTTTTGTCAAATATAAATCTAATACAAGTATTTTGCACCTTTTGAATTCTGCAAGCATATGTTTGATTGAGACAGGGACCACATAATCATATCGAGAGAGTTAAAAAAATATAAGACTAGCGATTCTCTTAAAGGTGTTCTTAATATTATATTTAAACTATGATGACAAGAATATAATTTTTTTTAATGCGCAATAAGACATTTTCATAAGGTTATTAATTAACAGCGGATTTAGCTGCATTAGTTTTTAGGCAATGTCGGCAAGGATAATTTACAAGACTTTTAATATCTTGGTTCATGTGCTCAATGGACTGCATAATCGTTGATGAATCAAAGATTTTTAAGACACTAAAAATTCAGCAGTATATAGAATAAATAACGACGGTCCCAAAATTGACCCTTGCGGTACACCAGATTCAAGCATCTTTGAATCAAAGAAAGAGGTATTATTGACTACAACCTTTTGTTTGCGATTAATAAAGTAAGATTTTCTTAAAACATTGTTAGAAAAGTTGTAAATTATACATAAAATCATGAAATACCATATTATGTATACACATATATTAGAAAATATTGTACCTATTTAAGAGACATTCTGTATAAAAGTTACCAGTGGTAATGATTTGTTTTTTATATTTTCTACATCTCTATATCTCTTGTCGTTTTTATGTTACTTATAAGTCCGCAATGCACAGTATAAAAAATTTACTGCATCATAAACAATTTGACACATAACGATTAATAAAAAGTTTTTATTGTTATCGCTTTCCCCGAGCCTACAGTCACTGGCTGTTACGGTTTCATTAAATATAGCGGAAGGCGTGGGATAAATCAGGGAGAAAACCATCACCGAGTATTACGAGCGGGGACCAAATTTTGTGCCGCAAAAATTGCCGTATTGAAAAGGTTACTTAGGACTCCTAACAAGTCAAGACACAACATAATGATCAAGACGGCAAAGCGCGAAAGAAAACGTATCTTGGAAAAGCAACCAACGCCCGCATATGCCATTATGGTTGGGTACACCATGTGTAAACTAGTTTTACGCACAATTCCCCAGAAATTGGTATAAGAAACAGCCGTAGCGTGCTAACTCGATTTCTCACGCTGGGACACACTACGCCACGTATACCTACTTAGGGTGACGCAGAACACATTTACAATGGAAAATTATTATTTCACTGTAATTGGTGTTGTTTATGTCCCTAGAGGGTTGCTTGGTTAGGCATTAACGCGGAATTATTAATCAATAACATATACGGGTAAAAAGCTATCCCTTTCTACTGGAAAATAATTTGAACAGAAGTGAAATAACTCCGGAGGACTAGAATATAGGTGCATCATTTATAAAAATTATAGATAGTGTGTTTCACTTAAAATGTTAACACCCCAACAACTTTTTTATTTTTCATTGAATTTCAATTTTTTTCTATTTTTATGAAGGCTTTAGCTCTCTACTAAAGGTTTAAACAACGTTTTAGCCTAAGTAAAAATGTAGTCTATTCTGATCAAAAATAATCTAAAAAAAATTAAAAAACATATTAGGGATTTTCTTTTAAAGCTAATTCAGAAAAGTTGTTCAAAATCACCTTAAAATCCCAATTCCCAAGTTTGGTTGGAAAAAACAGTACAAACCAAAAAATCAGCAGTCAAATTTATTTCATTATCAATATTCTCGGTTCTAAGAAGTAAATTAGATAATATAACAGAAAAAAATACATTCTGGTTATATTAATAAAGATTTTTTCTACTAAATCACCATTTAACAAAACACACTGTTCTATTCCTTTTCTATTGTTATTTACTGCTCTCCGTAATTCAGCTATAAAAATAATATTAAAAAAAAAGCTTAAACTTACAAAACGTTCCAGATCGTGTAGATTACGAAAATATACGTTTTTCAATTCCGTCAGTCTGTCGGTATGTCTGTCTGTCTGTCTGTTGGTGCATTAACTAAAAAACTACTTCACGGACAACAGTCAAATTTGGTAGGTAGCTGACGCCACTGCCACCGAAGAAATGGTTAGACTTTCACTGGAAAATATACAGGGTAGACAGTCTAAAGGGAATAGATAATGGAAACATATTTTTTTCGCTCAAATTTAAAATTAAAAAAAAATCGAAAATTTTAGAAAATAATTTTGAAATTTTGAAAATTTTGAAAATTATTTATAAAATGGGCGATGGGAAATTTTTTTTCTGCTCAAAATTAAAATTTCCACGTTTCGCGACATTCTAAACCTATTAAAAAAAAACACTGTTTTTTTGAAAATTTTTAATACAAAAAAAATTTTGAAATTTTGAACATTTTGAAATTTTTTTATAAAATGGGTGATGGAAAAAAATGTTTCTTGCTCAAATTTAAAATTTCCACGTTTCATGACATTCTAAACTTATTTAAAAAAGCAATTTGTTTTGAAAATTAAAAAAAATACATAAATGTTTTTATTTTTTTACCGCTTCAACAGAATAGATGACGGTAAAAAATATTTTTCTTCAATTTTAAAACTTCCACGTGTCTTTATATTCTAAACCTATTTAAACAAAACAATGTTTTGAAAATTAAAACAAAAAAATCGGTAAAGGTATTTACACAGAACTTCCCTCGTTCATGGCAGTCTCTCTAAAAAAATAATAATTACGAAATGACATTGAGAATAATAATCGGAGTAGAGTTATTGCTATTATTACAAAGAAAACTTGATAAGTTTTGGTTAAAAAAATATACAGATTGCTCATCCAACAGCAAAAGTTCAATACTAAATAGCAGGTGCCACATATGGCAGGCTTGCGCAAATACCTTTACAAATGTCCACCATGACTGAATTATTTCTTGGGATGACCACCCTGTACATTTTTCAATAAAAGTATAATAGGTGCATATGCCAGATGTTATTGCCATCTGTCACATTTTCACTCCAACATTCACGTAATGGAGTGGAAGTATAGTCGTGGTTAAAAAATTTCATTTTTTTTAAATTTTTCAAAAGATGGTAAAATAATTTTCAAATATTTTTCTTCTGAAATAGGTTTAAAATGTCAAAGGTAGAAATTTTAAATTAGAGCAAAAAGGAAAGTTTCCTTCTGTTCTATAGTAGTGCTAAAAAAAGTTGTATTTTTAAAATAGGTTTAGAATGCTATGAAACGTGAAAATTTTAAATTTGAGCAAATAAAAAAAAATTCGATCTATTTTAGTGGTAAAAACTTTTTGAAAATTGTTGGTGAAAAAAATTTTCAAAATTTTTTTTCTGAAATACCTAGGTTTAGAATGTCATTTAAATTTGAGCATTCTGGTGTTAAATTTTTGTCCAAACTGGTAACAAAATGTTGCAAATTTTTTTTTCCGAAATTGGTTTGGAATATCATGAAACGTGGAAATTTTAAATTTGAGCAAAAAAAATTTTTTCGTCTGTTCTATAGTAGTGATACATAAATGGATTAAAAATGTTTTCAAATTTTTTAAAAAATTCTTCAAAAACATTTTTAAATTTGTTTGAATAGTTTTAGAATGTCATGGAAACGTGGATAGTTAAAATCTGAACAAAGAAAGAAAAATTCTATCTTAGTGATAAAATTTCAAAAAACTTTTTTTTTTAATCAGGCTTAGAATGCCATGAAACGTGAAAATTTTAAATTTGAAGAAAGAAAAAAAAAATCATTTTTGTAGTAAAAATTTTTTCAAAAATATTGGTGAAAAAAATGTTCAATTTTTTTTTCCCTGAACTAGGTTAAGCGTGTCATGAAACGTAGAAATTTTAAATTTGAGCAAAAACAAATTTTTTTCATCTTGGTAAAAATTTTTTCAAAAATGTGAAAAAAATTTTCAAAAATTTTTTTTTCCTGAAACAGGTTTAGCGCGTCATGAAACGTGGAAATTTTAAATTTGAGCAAAAAAAAATTTTTTTCACTATTTATTCCGTTTAGACGGTCCACCCTGTATATTTTTCAGTGAAAATTCTACCAGTTCTTCGCTGACAGTAGGGTTAACTACCTACCAAATTTGACTGCTCTCCGTCAAGTAGTTTTTTAGTAAATACACCAACAGACAGACAGACAGACATACAGACAGACCGACAGACAGACAGACAGACTGACCGAATTGAAAAACCTATATTTTCGGAATCTACGTGTTCTGAAACGTCAGAATCCGAAAAAATCTCGAAGGGTGATTTTTTCTCGAATACAATACTTCCCTTCGGTATGCGAGGGAAGTAAAAATTGATTTTTTTCCCCAATACTATATAGTAGATGATGGAAAAAAGTTATCTGGTTTTCTCTGTAATAATAGGGCTAACTACATGGCGATAAGAATTCTCATATGTCATCTCTTAATTAATGATTTTTTAAAGTGACTATCTTGTATGAATAAAGAGGGAATTTCTGTGTAAATACTTTTACCGATTTCTTTTTTAGGCTATTATTATACTTTTCGCAAATACAAAACGAAGAGTATATTGCATTCGATCGGCACATTTCCAAAACCAGTAATATTGCTCGTAAAAAAAATCATAACACTGTGTTGGTGATCAAATTCAGAACAACTTTCAAAATGTCTGTCCGTCTGTCTGACTATCCGTCCGTCACGCTTCTTGTAAGCACGATAATTTAATAAAGAAAAGTCCATTTTTTTGTAATTTGGACAGAAAGTTAGTGTTAGCTAGAGGAAGAACTCTATTTTTTTTTAACAAAATTTATCAATAAATTTTTGATTACTGTAATAAATTGAATGTTGTTTTACTACCTACTTTATATTAATTGATAAAGCATAATGTAAATTATTTATTTATAATACATTATTTATTGATAATAAATAATGTTAGTTTAGTGAACAACCCCACAAATAAAAATAAATAAATACCATTTAACCCACGGCTATGCTACCGACAATATTAAAAATGAACCAAGAGCACGTAACGGACTTGTATTTGCAAAGTAATTGAAGCTGTCTGAAAAGGCTTTAAAGCCCCAAGTAATTGTGAAAAGTAATTGAAATGTCTAATATCAAATACGTTCTCTTAAAAGCAATTAAAGCACAGTGTTTGAAAGCCAAAAAGTTCTTCAAGCACTATTTGGAAGTACTTAATCACAGAGTTGTATCCAGCTCTACGTATCGCATACAATCATGATCAGCAAAAAACTGAGTATAACATAGGTTTGCAGAAAAGTTTCCCTTACAATTCAAGATTCATTTAGTAACAATTTCACTCACTTCGATCTAGGAATTCCTGAATTGTGTGTGAATTGTGGGAGTGGCCACATACATACATTACTATTAATAGCGTATACTTAAGAATTATTACCTCTCAACGATATACTTAATTATCCATGCATCAGTCTTATGTGGCTGTTTGAACTTGATATATCGGAAGCCATTAGAAAGTTGAAAGATACAACCACCTCGGAATCACTACCAGATTCCTAGTCTCGTGATAATCACCTACTCTGATGTATTGTTCTACTGTTATTTTTATTTACACTTTCGCTAAAAACATCAATATCTGCTGAATACTAGAAACTGACAAGAGTGTGTCCCTTACATAAGAGTTGTGACATAACTGATAACATTATAATATATTGCAAATGTCTTCGAAGCGTCCGTGTACAACGTATATTACGTTGCTATGATTGTATAATTTTTTTTTTATAAATTAAACAATACTGGTTTCATATAATATTACATACTTGTTAAATTTTTTGAGTCCTATTTATAAGACAGATTATATCTCCAGTATAACGGTCTTATATCTACCCAAGGCAATCTATAACTTTCCTCAGGGGCCAGCCTTAGGCCCACTTTTAATATTAGTATTTATCAGTGATTTATGTGACCCACTGAAGTGCAACAAACTGCGCATGATTCTTAATTATATTTTTCTGTTGTATGACATCATTTTTGCACTAAAAGTATATCAGATTTCCTCCTTAACAACAGTGACACACATTCGAAATAGTATTTTTTTCGTTGTTTCTTAGTTATTTTTCTACCTGACCACCCTCTATATTTTTTAGTAAACAACAACCCCGTGTATATTTCATTAAAAGTAGGTTCATTGTATTGCCAACGATGAAATCGGATATACTATTAGTGAAGAATATGCAGGACGTCCTCCATCACATTATTTTAATTAATTATCTCTTTAGTGCGTCTATCCTATACGCCTATTGTTCACTAATAAGACATTCCATTTCAACGTTGGCAATAGCGTCAAACTACCTACCATTACAGATACAGTGCCGAAAGATAAACACTAGATCGACAGACAGACTTTGGCGTATGTGAAAACTATATAAGCGTGTAAACACAATTTTATAGTTATTTCCTAATTTCTTCGATCGATGTGCGATTCAACACCCCGAATTTAGTCGTTACGTATATTGATGAAAATACACAAATACGGATTGTGTGTAAATAAATGATTAATGAATATGTCATTTGTTTATCTTTCATTCGTAACCACGTAAAACAAAGAACATTATTTTAACAATATGTTTACACTAATAGACATGAATACTTTATCTGAATAAACACAATTGTAGGTAATGGCATGTAGGTAATGTTATAAATTTTGTTACGTTGAGTTGATATAAGGATTTACCTTTTAAGTTAATACATTTCTTTATACACAGGATGATCGGAAAATCATGGGTTGTATTTTAGTAGCAGAATTCAGCAAATAATGACACGTAATTCTAAAATCACACATATTTGTACCGATTCAAATTGTACTCATAACATACATGAATAAGAAAGAAATTAGGCCGAAACTGGAAAATTACATACTAGAACTAAACATTCTCGCAGTTGGTATTCCGTAAGGATCAGTACCTGGTTCGCTTTTATTTTGTAGATCAACGTTTATCAGACTTCACTAGAAAAGTTAAGGTTACTAGATTTGCTGGTCATATAACCATTACAGCTTCTGGTACAAATTCTGAGCAATTATCGGAAAATATGAAAGTAGGACTTATAGTACAGGAAAATTAGCCATTTAGGGTAACAGAAATTAATAAAAGGATCATCGCTGGGATTTAAGTAGATAATAACCTGGACAATGAGATGATGCATTCTTTGCACTTCCAAGTTCCGGGAAAAGTTAAAAAAAATTTGGAAAAACTCTTTTATTTTCGTTTTTTTGCTCTAGCGGCCAAAATAATGGAAATAGAGAAAAAAGTTCCCAACAAAAGTTGTAGCTCGTCTCTTTCTCTACAGAAAAGGTATTTACCGATTTTTGTCTTACTTAAGACGTTTAAAAGATAAATCGAGTTTTCCATTTATAGTTTTAAGCCGCTTCGACATGCGCGAAAAATGAGAATTTTCCGGGAGTTTCGTACGACCGGGCTCGTCGATCAATAATTCTTACTATTCAGAGCCCCTAAAAAAATGAAAATAACATAAAATGTAGCGAAAAGTCTCAGCCTTAATGTGGAACTAATCACAAAATTCATAAAAAAATTTAACATAGAGAAAAAGTGTCAGAAGATGGCTTAGTAAACTTTGTACAGTTGATCCACAGAGTCGCTAGAACGATAATTCTTTTTGCTTATATATTCTTATATAATGATATACTAATCCAAATAACATTTTATTGCAATTACTTTTGTTGGAAAAATATGCCTTGGGATCAAAGTAGGGGGTATCGATCAATCACCTCCAATTTTTGGATTATAAGTACAATAAAACATATTCCCTCGAATGACTTTAGAGCTTTTTAAATGCGTGCAGTACTTTTTGAATTTGTCTACATTATTCATACACATTCAGAAAATGCACAATTATACAGTAAAACATATACAACTTATTTGTTTCTTAACATTCTTCAATGAAATTTTCACTAACTATAGACTAAAGTGCCTGGAATCGAGTGCATGCAGTGAAAAGCACCCATTGTTACGGGAGAAATAGGCAGGATGCATAAAACTCAAAGATATGAATCAATCAACTGTATAAAGTATACTGAGGCATTTTCCAACACTTTTTCTCTATGATAAAAAATTGTATGAATTTTGTGATTAGTTCCACATTAAAGCTGATACTTTTCTCTACATTTTATGTTGTTTTCGTTTTTGTAGCGGCTCTGAATAGTAAGAATTATAGATCGATGTGTCCGGACGTACGAAACTACCAGAGAATTCTCATTTTCCGCGCGTTTCGGAGCGGCTCAAGACTATAAGTGAAAAACTGTATTTATCTCCCAAAGGGCTTAAGACAAAAATTTTTAAAGACCTTTTTTGTAGAGAAAGAGACGAGCTACGAATTTTGTAGAAAACTTCTTTCTGCATTTTCATTATTTTAGCCGCAAAAAAAAAACGGAAATCACAAAGTTTTTCCAATTTTTTTAAATTTTCCTGGAACTTGGAAGTGCAATTAATGCATCATTCCATTCTACAGGTTATTACCTTTCCCGGAGATGATCCTTTTATTAATTTTTGCGAGGTTTTTACAAAATTTTGCCTTCATTGCCTGTACTATTAGATACTTATCGTCAGTTAATTTTTCATGTTGACACAAAAACAGTTTATTTAAATTATTAGAAATGACAGCTCATTTTGACATCATAACTTAGTTGTCACAGATCTCTGAATTTTTAGACATTTAGGCTTGATAAAATATTGTCTTCGACTAAAGAGCACGTTCATACATTTGTTCAAAACTGAGAGGTGTTCATGGAGTAGTTAGAACGTAGTCGATGGTTCTGGAATCACGTAGCTCTTCTTACGTACAGTGAAAGACTCACTGTGTGAGATTTAACAATAGTAATCTATAAAGCAGCCATACTGTTTTATATGGAGTGCTTCAATGTTCGGATTTAAGTCCACTACTATTTATTCTTTTTACGACGTGTGGAAAATCTGACGTCATTTGCTCCCTAAATTTGTCTCCAAGATACGTTTAATATGCGAATCTGGCAATTTAAAAGCAGACTAAAATTTCTGATCAATAATGACCAGCAATGTCAAAGTCGCATAATGGGTGAAATGTAAAAAAATATTATTTTATATAAGAAATACTAACACATGAAGAGTAAAGATAAAATAAATTTCATAAGAAAGGAACATTCTAAAATTACTAAATCATATGTATAGCAGTTAATATTGTTCACACAATTCGTGTTCCTTTATATTACATTTATATCAGCTATTAGCGAAAGCACACTTACAGATATATTAAATTACCATAGGAGTAAATGACGTCACATAGCTGACAATATGAGATTACGTTCTTGGTTAATTTTGAAGTCTATAGAGACTGTGAAACGTTCTAGTTTTTTGCACTTCGCTCTGAAATCAAAAGATCTTTTAGAAAATATAGTCTCGCAGGAAATATGATTAATTAGTCAAATCCGGGAAAGTAGCAAATGCTTGAATAAATAAAACATAATCGACCCTAGTCAATTTTAAATACAAACAATAAAAGGAAGTCTATGTCGATATTAGAAAACGTGAGTATATATAAATATGACATTGACTTCGTATAAACTTTGCAAAATAAAGCAATTGCTAAACATATAAAAGGAATAATCAAAACAAACTTGGTACTTTCGGTTCCTAGAGTTTCGACGTTGTAGTGAATTATTTCGGACTTGTTTGCCGTCGGTCAGTTTTTAGTTTGTGTAGCCGAAGTGACACATCACCTTTCTATAAGCACCAATGGTAACGCCCTTTTCAAAGAGTTATAATTATTGTTATGTTCTGTGTCCCTAAATCATTTTATGGCCCAGTGGCAGAAATAAATGTTTTATTATTTTTAATCTGTCTTTGTTAATTCCCGACAACCCAACCTCTCTTAAAACCAAGCGGCCCATAGGTGGTCGTGACAATATAATAAAAAAATATGCTAAATGAACCCATTCATTAAATGATAAATTCCTGGCTCTACCTCAGACGCAGATGAAATTGATAATTTTGATAAACTAAAGTTGAGGGGGCTTGAGGCGAAAAGATGAAACAAGAAATTGAAACAGTTTTGAACATGTCTTGAACTTCTACAATGAACATTAATTGACGAGTTTATTATCAAAATTGTGTGTAATTCAGAATTGTTCTGGGTGGGCAGTAATGAAACGCTGTATTTTAAAAAACTCACATAACGATTCATTGAATTTACATCGCAATAACACGGTTCTGGGCATTCAAGGTGTAACTAAAGATTCAAATATCGATCCACGTCAACCGGAGAATCGAAAGATTATTTACTAGGGCAATCGTCCACAGGAAATTTATTTTCCTATACGCTATAGGCGCGGAACAGCGATTCGTGAATAATGGCTATTGCTAACAAAAACTGAATTTAATATACTTAGGATTTTCTCCTTAGTTAATATAATAAACAAATTTTGGATCGTATTATCGGTCTTTTGGAAGAAGCTAATATTTTATTATCAATTTTGTGAGTGAATTTTTGATTCTGTTGTTTTTCTTCTGTTATATCCTTTAATTTACAGTGGTCCTCTAAATTTGTGCGTTACTGAAAAAATAAATATCCTGACAGACCCTAGGACGAGAAGCGTGGGACCCTTTGCTCATCTTCAATATATCTTTTTTCTGTGTCGCCGTACTTCAGCTGGAGTAATGAATCTTAGGTTAGTGGTGGGCTGTATGGGTAATGCCCAAATGCAAAAAAAAAACAAAGAGAACATACATCAAATGTATTGAAACCTCATTTCATCTCAGAAACGGAGGAGCTGGAAAAAAATTATATTTATTGTATCCACTAGAATTTGGACAACTTGCAGTTTTGGGCATTTGCTAAGCTATATTAAAAAACGTTCTACTCTTTAAGCACATTTTGAACATATCAGATTTACACCCATTATATCTCGATAAAACATAACTTTTTTGGTAAACATGTACTCACTTGCTTAATTCATAAGGAATTTAAAGACAAATAGATAAAATGATGGAGTGCATAAATTATAAACATTTACAGAAAGAATTTTGGATAAAACAAACTGAATTACAAAAGCACAATAATATTAAAAAGTTTTGAATTTTTTTTTCTGAAATAGATTTAGAATGTCATGAAACGTGGAAATATTAAATTTAAGCAAAAAGAAAAATCGTTTTTCTACTGGCAAAAAAATTTTCAAGTTTTGAAAAAAATTTTTTCTGAAATAAATTTAGAATGTCACGAAACATGGAAATTTTAATTTTGAGCAAAAAAAATTTGTTTTCATTATTTATTCCCTTTAGACGCTCCACCCTGTATATTTTCCAGTGAAAGTTCAACCATTTCTTCGCCGACAGTAGCGTCACCTACCTACCAAATTAGACTATTATCCGTCAAGTAGTTTTTTAGATAATACACCAGCAGACAGACAGACAGACAGACAGACAGAGAGACTGACGGAATTGAAAAACTTATATTTTCGTAATCTAC
Source organism: Stenurella melanura (assembly GCA_963583905.1). Taxonomy (NCBI): domain Eukaryota; kingdom Metazoa; phylum Arthropoda; class Insecta; order Coleoptera; family Cerambycidae; genus Stenurella; species Stenurella melanura. The sequence continues at coordinate 189,970,876 of OY757310.1, forward strand.
GTGATTCGAAGCATGTTAATCCGAAAAAATATCGGAGGATGATTTTTTCTCGAATTAAATACTCCCCTTCGGTATGCGAAGGAAGTAAAAAGAGATCGATTACAGGTAGCGAGGTTGCTCTGAAAGTATGTCCAAGAGTGCGTGTGTCCGTACTTACTCAGAAACTTTTATTCAAATATATTGGCACTGGGATACATGGCAAAAGTAGAAAAATGGTTATTAAAAGCCCAGTAATCACTTGTAATGCACAAAACTTGCCTTATAAAATTAGCATATGTTGAACACTCTCAACATACGGTAATTTATATTGATCCACAAATTCGTCGTACCAGCCTTCATTTATTTGTCGAAAAATATCTTTTTATAAATAATTCATTGTTATTTCTCCACAAAACCTGACATATTCTATTAAATACTAGCTGATAATAAACGATTGTGTAAACAAACATTTTTTATAGCAATTCTATTTATTTATTCATGCCTTTGCTGATTGTTTTGTATTGCGATTTAAAGAAAAATTGCAAAAAGAAACAGTAACTAGAGTTAACATGATATTCTTCGGTGATTTATTGAACTTATTGTATAACTGTTACACATTCTATGGGATACTAACTATAATGTTAATTGAAACATTTTGTGTTCAATTACAATATTCAAAAACAGTAGGGCTATTATTCCTCTGTCTAAAACCAATATACTGTCCAAATTTGAATGCAATTGGAATTTTCTTTCTTAAGCTATCAGGTTTACAAAAATCGTAACGGACAGATAGGCAATTTTTTGCTCTAAGAGCGATATAATAAGTATTAGAAATGTGTCGATCAAATTAAATATACATACTCTTCGTTTTGTATGCGCGAAGAGTAAAATAATCCGTTATCATTACTACTGTCGATGTTTCCACCACTTAGGAAACTAATCTTTAAAATCCGTGGGTCAAATATTATAACAAGAGATAAACACTTACGGTGTTTATTGCATAACTTACTAAAAATTCCACAATACTTTTATTAATTAAAATACACATTTACTGTCTGAAATAATCTTTAACAATGTTTACTGCGTGATATTTTCACTCTACTGGTCATTTTTATCACTTCGGATTTAATCTAACCTCAATTTATTAAAAACTTCTTTTCCGCGTGTTTACTTTGGCTTATATACCCTACAAAAGGCATTCAGAAGCATTTCAGCACATGTCTAGTAAAGTCTTGAACCATCTACAAGTTTTTAGTCTAATCTACAAGTCATCTTACACTAAGTGCCTCAGAGTGCATAAGTAGTACATTACAAATGTGCACTTTCCTATCACCATTGCCAGCTAATACCGGCTTCTACTCGTGAGCTATCAGCCTCCACCACCTAGGGGGCGTAACGATTAACGCTATATTGCCAAATAAAAATGCGTATGAAGCCTTATTAACTCCCGACATGCCTAGCGAGTATCAGCAGTCCCTTTGACGTCACTATACTTCCTGTGAGTGCACCATTTCTGTTTTTATTTACTGAAGATTCACACAGTTTTTCCCTTAGTTTATAATTAATTATATGTATATTGGCATAAGGAAGGTACAACGTATGTTTCTCGAAGAAATTTGTTAACATGTGTTATAAATCTGGGTTGTTGTGACGAGGATTTCCTTAAAAATGGGTACAATTTTGTGACATGATTGAATAATCTTCGTCGGGCTTAATTTATATCTTTAAAAACGCAGTAAATGGTTTACAATAAATAGTAATAATAATAATAATAAAACGTCTTTACTATTTTTGATCTAAAAACACAATTAATTATTGATTTTATAAAACAAACGATGGAATATAAATGGCGAAATTAAGAAATCATGATCGCTTTTCTTACACTGCAATAAATATTGAACACATAATTTCGTCAACAGGTAAAACAGAATACACAAAAATAAAGGTGCATTTCGTTTTTTATTATTATCATAAAATAACAGTTGAGATTTTGTCAAGTCTGAATCACTTTTGGCCGTATTCAGCTATACACGTCTTACGCACGGCATATCGATACCATTGTCATCGTCCTACAAGATCATGGGCTTTGTTACATGAAACTGTGGGGATTTCAGTAATATACAGACGGTGAAAACGTTATTTAATGCTTTTGTGGGATCCAAGAGCGTGAGTTCGCCCTCATTTCTATGGACTACAAAATATAATGTACACATTGCGAGTGCTGGAACACATCAGACAGTTTACAGCGAGTAGACGTTTTAAGGCGAAATTTGCCTTTGAATTGGTCACAGATTATTCCGAATGATTTTCGAGTTATTAACGCTCTAGTGGTCTTTTTTTTGTTCGACGTTAAGAATTTCAATTAAAGTTTACACACAGGGTAATTTTGAAGTTCGTTAGATATTTTAAGGAGTTACAATTGAATTATAGTAACGAGGGTTCATATAGTTAGACCTGAAACGTCGCAGTGTACGAAATAAGCGGTGTTAAAGTTCTTTTAATTTTCACATTTTCGACTGTTGATTCCGAAAACTAAGGAATTTCATTTCCAGTAGATAAGCTATAGGCGTACGGGACCAAAATCCCATTTTAATACTTATGGAACTTAATTTTTGACTAATTTTGCCCCCATCACTTTGTAGCATTTGAAAAGGCTGCATGATTAATTTCAATAGATTGGTGGTAAGTTGACTCTAACTAGTTCACTCATTTGAGCAGAGAGGTAGGCAACCACCCATACTTTAAAGGACATAGCGTGTAATATATCTGTAAAAATCTTGACATCCAGAAAATAAACGTGTTTTGTTTAAGAATAACTTGAATGATGGTGTTAGTCATATATTCTTGTAGTTGAGATATTACATGATTGTGTAATTCAGTCTTTTGATTACAAAGTTCTTTGTTGGCGCATTTTCACTGGCTAGAAAAAGTGTCCTCTAGATGCTCAAGTTGGAAACACTGAGAACTGTGTGTCTTACATCGCTTACACTGAAAAGGGATTTGATTTGATGTACCCAGTGTTTCTTTACCGCCTTGCTGTGAACGTTTGTAAATTTCCAGGAAGAAATTCTGTTGGTTGCCGTAATTTTGTCGCCACGTGGTTCGTGAGGTTATGCAATACTCTCTATATGAGGTGAGCTTTTATTTTACTTAGTTTGGAGTTTTAGTTGGTTCTCATTTATTGTAATTATTACAGAGTGTTTTGGAGGGACTGGACATTTGGAAATTAGTTATATTTTGGAGAGGCTTATATTTGGGATAAACGGTGCTACCATTTTTGGTTATGTAAGGGGGCGTAGTATTTAGAGGAGTAATAGGAGGAAGTCTACTACTCAGATATTTGGTTGTATGTGGGTCCTGCTGACATTTAGAGAAGTTTTGATTGGAGAGTTGTTCGCAGCAGTCTCCAGGAGATTCAGGTAGAAATTTTGGAGCGATACGGAGCTGAAGTCACAGCTAACGCCGAGAACGTCTAGGAAGTGGTGACAATTCACGCTGCAGTCACAGAAAATGCCAGGGCTCTAAGAAACAGGTTTTATTATATTGTCTGTAATTGTTTATTTGTGGCATATTCAGATTTTCTTACTTTTTATTGGGTATTTTGCCACTGAAAAATATTTAAAAATTTTAATGAAAAAACCTCTGCGCCAAACGGATCAGACAGAGGTTGGTTCTTGAGTACTTGACTGTTTCAAAAAGTCTCACATCTAAAAATATATAAACTAGAACAATGTTATAAACTAAAAACTAAAAATCAAAGCTATAGGTAGTTAACGTTTCGGAAGAGAATCTACTAGTTGGTTGCCCATCCTTAGAGACGAAGTAAGTAAAAATAAGATAAATATAATTTAATGTCTCACGTGACTATGGAAATACATAAACAAAGAACTGTCATGGTTGACGGCCAAAAAAGTTTTGAGAACGGAAGTAGATTCTCTTCCGAAACGTTAACTACCTATAGCTTTGATTTTGAGTTTTTAGTTTATAACATTGTTCTAGTTTATATATTTTTAGGTGTGAGACTTTTTGAAACAGTCAAGTACTTAAGAACCAACCTCTGTCTGATCCGTTTGGCGCAGAAGTTTTTTCATTAAAATTTTTAAATATTTTTCAGTGGCAAAATACCCAATAAAAAGTAAGAAAATCAGGTTTTATTGTTTCATTTCGATTACCCATTTTTAAAGAAATAGTCACAGTTTTGTTCAGTGATTTTTTTGTTCAAATATTAGAGTAAATTACACAACGATTTTGCAACTACAAATTAAACTCTAAGTTTACACCCAGTATGATGAAATATCTTAAGATATTTACTGTAAGGCAACATATGGTACCATGTAATGCTAATTCATCTTCTACTGTGCCACATGTGGGATGTTTTTGATAGAACATACTTATTTTAGATCATTCTTTAACATTCTAGAATACGCAGCGAGCATTGCAAAAGTTGGCTCACCGAATCTGGTTCATTACATAATATTTTAGTGATGAGCTGTAATTTTAATCCATTGTGAATTTTTAACTTGCTGTTGTAAATCTAAAACTCATTGTTGGTATCACATAAGTCGTAGTTGCATTCCTATGAAAAACTCAAATCACTGAAACAATTTTAAATGGGGTCATATGCATATTCTGAATTTCTTTTGCGTATACAGATTATGTTTAGAGGATATCTGTGGAACTATTTGTTTTTATTGTTGTACATCTCACGTGTGTTATAATAAATGTCGAGTGTCTACATGTTATTATTTGCACTGGTACACCTGATATTTGTTTAAATTTTGAAACTTCATAGAAGTAAAGTGTAAGTTTGGATGTTATAGACATATTTTGAGAATTCCATCGCATGATTGCTAGTAACTTGATTTTGTTCCTGGCTGGCAAAATTATTCAAATCATATTACGTAATATACAGCAGATGTGTCCACACACTCCTAACCCACTGCCTTATGCTCTCCAACAAAAAATCAGCTGCCGTTCGCACCGGTATAACACATTTTAATATTTAGGTATTAAAATGTTACAACTTTTAGGCCTCGCATTCGGGAAGGTTCTATTGGTCAAGGGGCAAGATCATATTGGTCGAGGGGTTCCGTACACATTCGTCTAATGGTTGATGGGTCCGGGGCTCTTTCTATTGGCTGAGGGGTCGAGGCTCGATGGCCGATGGCATATCAGATGGAGGCCTAGAATATCATGATGGTTGGCCGCGACCGTTAGGCTCTTACGCCTCGACCAAAAGGACCTTCCCGAGGACGGGGCCTAAAAGTGATGGGGGGTAAAAGTAGTCAAAAATGACTAGACTGTAGCTTATCTACTAATTCTATCAATCTGTCTGTCGGTCGATCTGGTATCTGTCTATCTGTCTACAAAACTAACTGAGAGAGAAGAATAGTATTTGGTAAATAGATGATCCAATTACCATCCAGGAAATGTGATATACTTTTATTGAATAAGGTAGACATCTACAAATAATTAATGAAAAAATGTGACGGAGGACATTTCATGTGCAGTTAACACAACTGTCGAGAAAATTATGCTTTAAATTATAGAGTGGTCACTCAGAAAAGAAACTATTGAGAAACTGCAGTGAACGTAATATATGTAATGTAACTGATACCATTATCGACATGGAGACTTGATACACTTTTAGTGAAAAGTATACAGGGTGGTAATTCTAAAAAAATAATTCCTGAAGATATGACGGAAGAAAATAATATTTGGAATGTAGATATCAATAGGAAGAAAACCTGATATACATTTATTTCAAAATATAGGGTAGTTATTTAACACAAAAGTAAATAATAATTAAGAGATGTTAAATAAGCTGGGAAATTTTGTATACATAATTTTGTAGATATTTAGAAAAACATTCGTTTCTTCCCCAAATCTCGAACAGATTCTACCATTTGTACTAGAATTTAGTCCACAAATATTGTAACTATAAACATGTAATTGAATTGCCTACTGTTTCAGTTATTGTTTGACATGTATCGAAAAATCCACCAAATGAATCTATGTTTTACTATAGAAGTATGTCCAAAGAGAGGTCTTCGGACTTATTTCCCGCTAAAAACCGTAAATGCGTACTAAGATACACTAGGGGAAAGACACAACTTTGTATCCGTAAGAGACATAAGCTAAATATCGGTTATTTTCCTCCATTTTATAAACAACATTAGTTCTGTAGTTACCAGGGTTGACAGAGAGGCCATATGTTATATAAAGAACTAGAAACGTGGGTCAGGAGACGTTTGCTACGAATTCCTTGGACAGTCGATAAGCTGGATTTTCCAAAGAATATATCTCAAAGTGAGGTGTGGTACGGTGCCAGTTTCAGTGGCGAGACCTTGATCGACGAAGTTAAGACTCACTTGGATGGGTGAGCGTATCTCATTTCGCCGTCCTGGTTAAGTGGAAGAGTAGCATTAGTTAAACTTCGCCAGAATGTAAAAATAAATAAGGCAATTAAATTTTTTTTAAAGCGACTCTCAGGCATCGTATTTTCTAATTACTTCGCCACATCAACCTAAAAGAGGACAATATAGAACGTTTGATTGTCCAGACAAAGCCTGATGGCGAGAAATGAAGAAGACCACCAAAACGTCGGGTTGATGCCACCAAAGAGCAGATAGGAAAGAGCTTTGGTGAGGCCGTGCGTCTAACAGGCAGCCGCGATAGACATCATAAGGGTGTCATACACGTTATACGGCAACGGGAGGCCAACTAGTACATTACATGAATAACAGATTTTCAAGACGCTATGAAGAAGAAGAAGAAGCAACAATTTTGTGTATTTAACTTTCTTTCACCCTGAGCCTTCTGATGCCATTCGCCACATAATTACTTTTTCTAGTTAGCAAAATCAACAGTTGTTTAAAGAATTTCCATTTGTCTATCATATAAAAGATTTTATAACAGTTTGGGGTCCAACACTGATCTCTGAGGAACACCGCTATATAAATATATTGCTATGAAAATGTATTTTGACACACTCGACATATTTCAATGGGTAATGTGGTACGTTTATTATTGCCATTAATTTACAACGTTACCAAAGGCGAGAATACACGAGTTGTATAATCTGCTGATTAGGACTGAACACCACGAATGTATGTTAAATTTGAACTTTAATAAACACCGAAATATATTTAGAACTACTTAAGCATAAAAACTTATTATTAAAATTTTGGATAATAAATGATAATGATTAAGTGAGAGATAATTAAATGATGTTTGATACTTTGTATTGTCACATATTAATAACTACCTAATTAGGTAGATTAGTGACTTTAATTGGCGCAAAGAATGTTCCGTGACGTGAATTATAATTTAGAAAGAAATAGGTAAAGCACAGAATAATCTAAAGCAATTAATGTAAAATATAAACGGCGATATTTGCGAACAACTCGATTTTCTCATTTTTGCACCAACGAAGCAGGATCTGGATAAAATTCAAGATAGTTGAGCTGAACATATCCTTAGCCGTATATCCCTGCAACCTTGTCAAAGGTTAAGATTTATTTCACTCATATTTAATTATAGAGTGTATTATATTTTACGAGTTTTTGAAGGCTCGCTCCATTAAAACATTTTAAGCTAATTAGTGTTTAAAATTATGTACTTGAAAATTAAATTAAAATTAATCACCAGCTTATTAAAAAATAATTTAAAATCACAAGACTGTAAAGTAATTAAACAAGAAAATTGTATTTCAAATTTAATGTACAGTGATTCTTAGACATTCCTTGTGATTTATTACAATATTAAACTAGTCGCTGCTCGACTGTGAATTATTCTTTGATTAACAATTTACTTAGACGTAAAACAACTGAAGAGTTATGTTTTAGTATAGAAGTAAGAGAATTCTAACATCCCTATCTTTGTAAAAAATGTTTAGAAAAATAAGACTAGAAGATCAACGATAAAAGTTCAATTACTATTAAGACATAGACCGTATATTCGGTATCATCTTCCCCTATAAAAAATTATAATACTCTATTGCCAGAATTAATAGTAAACTTACCGCAAATTAGTCAAAAACTGAATACGTACCTGTAAAAAAGAAAAAAACAATATTAATAACATACCTAAATAATAATAATAAATGGACTTCATTTCATAAAATAATTATTACATAAATTATAATTTATTTATAAGGGCGAAGTTCAGAAAATGATCCTATTTTCTAGCACTTAACCCTAAAAAGAGTTCAAATTAATGTTTAGGCTAAGAATTAAAATTACAAAAAATGCCTACATACAAAATTAGAAATTTAGTATAGTCCCTACATCCCATCATTTAATATTTTTAATTAGAATGAATTAAATTTTCCTTTACTGATTGCACAATACAATTTTTCGAATTTCGTACTTAAATTTCTCAATTTTTGCAACACACGTTATGTTAGCAGGTATTTTATTACACAATTTATACATTGGTAGGTATACGAAAAGGATTGTCCAAAAAAAGCAGATTTATGAAAAGGTGGAGTGATTAAATATTTTCTCCGTATATTAATATTATTAACATCTGTACAAAATAATATATTATATGAGCGATTATGATCCATTATTCACAAAAATGATGTTTGAGCCCATGAGCCGTAGGCGAGTGGCGCAAATCTTCTGAGTGAATAACGGTCATAATCGCGAATGTAATACTCATGCTCTTGCTACTCCTATTAAACAAACAAATTCGACTGAAATTTGATAGCATTAATCGGTACCTAGTTGTAATAAGTGGAAAACGTAAACAGACAGTAGTGATACACTTAGTTGTCACTGTCAGCGAATTGATTGTCAGCTGTAGCAAGAACTGATCAGAGTCGATTTAAAATATCACTGGATAAGTGAAACAGTGATTATTGAATTTGTATTTGTGATTGGCCGGATATGCAGTGAACTATGAATCGATAATTCATTAGAGTAAATTATAGGTGTGATTTTTCACCAACAAATGCTAATAATTGTCATATAATTAAATAGGTGTAGAAAAAAGAATTTCTTTATATAAATAAGGCAGTGATTTAGTAGAGTGTGTCATATTTGCCGTATTTAGCCAATTTAATTCTTTAATTTTATCGCAAGTTAGACGAATACAAGAGTTTTGAATTCTTTGAATTATACTTAATGTGGAAATATCCAAACAAGGGCCATACACATCAGAATAATTAAAATGTGCTGGCACTAAGCTATTGCATAGCAGTGCACTGTATTTTTATCCAACAGACCTTTACTAGTATAGATGTTCCTTAAATTACTAAAAGATTTCATAATCCCTCTCTTTATATGGTCTTTAAATTTTAGATCCGAGTCGATAGCAAGTCCCAAGTTTTTGCCTCATTTACACAAGATATATTATAATTTTAAACCCTCAAGGTACCTATTTCGCTGAGTTGTCCTAAGCAACATTATCTTTGATTTACTAGCAGAAGCCGTTATTAATTTAGCAATATCATTATTGATTATATTGTTAGCGCCACAATGCACTCTGGATTAAAGGAACAATACAATTGTGTATCATCAGCGTAACAGTGTACCTCGCAAAATTTAAGTACTCTGTGCAGTTGATTTGTATAAACAGAAAATAGTAAAGGTCCCAAAATTGACCCCTATGGTACTTCTGGATCCAAGTTACTCTCAAGAGATAAATTATTATTGAATTTTACAATTTGCCTCCTATGTTGTAAGTAGTAACTGCACTGCCTTATTTTCAAAACCATAAAAGGCAATATACTTAGTAAAATTTCTTGGTTTATACAGTCAAAAGCTTTGGAATAGTCTAATATTAATATAAAGACCGTTAATTTATTTTCATCTGTTGTGCTCAAAATATCGTCAATAATATGAGTTAGATCGGAAACCAGGTTGAAAATGTGGCAAAAGTTCATAAATCTCTAAATGTTCTTTAATTTGATCCGAAACCACCCTCTCAAGTAACATGGATAAATGACACAAAATACTAATTAAATAATAATAATAAAAAATCTACTATCAAAGAAGTAAAAAATGATTCCGGAACAACATCCAACAAAGCTGAAATGGCAAATTTATTTAATAATTATTTTGTAAATGTAGGAAAAAATCTCGCAGAAAAAATTATAATACCTGATGATGTTCCCACCAGAACATCGACACAATTTTCCCTTTTCTTACGACCTACATATAAAAATGAAATTGAAAGTATAATAAAAGAACTAAAGAACAATAAAACACCAGGTATTGATGGGCTAAAAGCGGAAGTTATAAAAGAAATTGCAGAGTATATTTCACCTCAACTAACATTTCTTATAAATAAAATATTAGAAACCGGAATATGTCCTTCTGCATTCAAGACTACAATTGTAAAACCATTATTAAAAAGCGGCGATAAAACCGAATTGTCGAACTACAGGCCGATCTCAATAATAACAAATTTTACGAAAATATTTGAAAAATTAATGAAACTCAGAATCAATGAATATCTAAAAAAACACAAAATAATTTCGGACAGACAATTCGGTTTTCAGGAACAAAAATCCACTCAAGATGCCATTTCATTTATTACCTCAAAAATTTATAAAGCATTAGATTCAGGCAGACCAACTCTGGGTGTATTTCTAGATCTAGCAAAGGCATTCGACACTGTGAGTCATACACAGCTGTTAGATGCATTGGAGGATATTGGTTTTCGGGGAATTACCCTAAATCTCATGAAGAGTTATTTATTAGAGCGTAAACAACTCGTTGAAATAGATAAAACAATGAGTAGCGAATGTACAATAACTTATGGAGTGCCACAAGGGACGGTCTTGGGCCCCTTATTATTCATTATATACATAAACAGTCTATTCACACTAGAATCCAAAGGCACAATCATTAGTTTCGCGGATGATACGGCAATAATATACCAAGGCGAAAATTGGCAGGACTTAAAAGATACCTCTGAATGTGATCTAAAAATTATAAAAAATTGGATGGACCATAAATTACTTACAATTAACTTTCAAAAAACAAAATACCTACCTTTTACGTGCTACAATAGGAATATACCATTATACACGTCCTTAAATATCGATGAAAACACACAAATATCGCAAACGGACACAATAAAATATTTAGGTGTTACTATGGACCAGCATCTTAGATGGAATCATCATATACAAAATGTTACCCAAACACTGAGAGGTCTACTATATAGATTTAAATATCTGAAAAACATATTAGACGTGGAAAATCTAAAAACCATTTATTATGCCTTGATTGAATCTCGACTCCGCTATGGTATTATAGGATGGGGAGGAGTCGTCAACGAATATTTAAAGAAACTAAATGTTATTCAAAAAAGATTCCTAAAAATAATCTTTGGTAAACCAAGTACTTACCCCTCAGATGATATTTATAAAGAATCCAAAATTTTTGATTTGCGTCAATTGTATTTTATAGCAATAATCAATTTACAACACAATAATAAGGACAATTTAGTAGAAATAGATCATAACTATCACACTCGACATAAACTTACATCTTATAGAACGCCGTTCTCCTCTAAGTCAATAGGCCAACGTCATGCCGCTTATCTTGGTCCGAGACTATATAATATATTACCGAATGAATTAAAAGCATGTCGCTCCCTATTCGGCTTTAAAAAAAAACTTAAAAAATTTGTATTGAACTTTAATAGAACCGAATTACAGAAATTAATAGAAATGAGACCCTGAATATACGCTACCGAGACGCTACTATTTTTTCAGTTAGAAATCGCATTTTATAGTCGTAGGTCATCTATTTTATAATATATACATGTCAAATTATTTTTTAACGTTATGGAATGTTAATATGTTTAGCTGTAGGAAAAATTACATAGTTACCTATTTCATTATATACCTATTATATTACCTATTTAATTATATGTGTAAGAGTATATCGTACGTATATGCAATGTACTGCTTGTATAAAAGTATAGTTATATTATAAGTACATGTATTTAAATATAAATGTATTTTACAGTATTTTACAGTATTTTACAATATTTCAGTAATGTAAAAAATTATTGGTAATTCAACCGCGGACAGCCCTGGCTTTGCGGTTTACCTTAGTTTATTTGCTTGTTGATTGAATTTGTTGTGTACTATTCTGTTCTCTGTACAAATACTTAGTAGCTAATAAACAATTATTATTATTATTATTATTATTACTAATTGGTCTTAAATCCTTATATTCTGTAGGGGAGTTAATAAGGAGGTAATTTTCCATTTATCTGGATATGTACTGGTTAATAAACAGCAGTTTATCAGATGTATAATAAAAGGAACAATTAAAGGGCAGCATTGTTAAATTTGTGTTAAATGGGTGTTGATACTGATATTGTCGCAAATATTTGAATATGTATAAGCTATAAACCGAACACTAAGTTATCAAAATGTGTATCATGTCAAAGGTAACAAGATTCGCAAAGTGTACAGGCAGTGGATGTAATATTAGATTTCCGTTGCCTGTACAATCCATCACGTATCTATTGGAGTTTTTCTATAAGGCATTGCACCAGCCAGGAATTACACATTGTTGAGTCAGGAAGGACGTGGATAGATATTGATGAAAAAAAGCAGAATGGAATTGTTGGCAAAGCTCAACAAGGAGACGTCTCGTCGGTACAGCTCTGGAAGGAGAGCGCAGACGGCCAAAGTTATGTTTCACTCGAAAGGATAAGTACCAAAGAAGAGGACAGTTCCTCAAAGGCGAAGCAATAAGGTACTAATAATGTCAATTTATTTTGTTTGGCTGTAAAAGGTCTGCGAGACCCGTGGTCCCTGTTGATGGCTGTCGGGGACCCCACTAAAAGTGCTTATTTTTACCACACCCATCCGCTGTCTTTCTTCAAGGAGGTGGACTTCGTGGACCTAAATATCGCACAGCTCTTGGTAAACAGGAAATAAATTGAAAGATGAGGTAACCATGAATGGTAAAATCCCTGGATTTACGCCGCTTGGTTTTGTTGCGAAGTTCACGAAGCTATTCGTGTGAAGATATTCGTGTGAGCTAAGCTACCAGAATAAAGACAAAATTTTCCGACGATTTAGACGCCACTGTAAATTACTAACGCCTAAGGTCTTCTATGTTGCAAACATGGACATATCAGGCTACTTTCTCCATTTCTTATTTGCAATTGAAATAATTGTGAGGCATGTTGCTTCATACATCCTCATCGTTGTCATCTTTGAACGAACTAAATACAACTTTTGTTTTCTACAGTGTTGTTCCGAGTGTTATTTCCTACTAATGATGTCAATTTCTTTTGTTTGTTTGTAAAAGGTCTGCGAGACCCGTCGTCCCTATTGCTGGCTGTCGGGGACCCCCCAAAAGTGCTCATTTTTACCATATTCATCCGCTGTCTTTTTTCAAGGAAGCAGACTTCATGGACTTGAATATCGCACAGCTCTTGGTCTACAGGAAATGAATTGAAAGATGAGGTAACCACGAATTGTAAAATCCCTGGATTTACGCCGCTTGGTTTTGTTGCGAAGTCCACGAAGCTGCCAGAAGATATTCGTGTGAGCTAGTCTACCAGAATGAAGACAAGATTTTCCGACGATTTAGACACCACGCTAACTTACTACGCCTAAGGTCTTCTATGTTGCAAACATGGACATACCCGGCAACTTTTCTTCATTTCTTATTTGCAATTGAATTAATCGTGAGGCATGTTGCTTCATGCATCCTCATCGTCGTCATCTTTGAACGAACTAAATATAACTTTTGTTTTCTACAGTGTTATTCGGAGTGTTATTTGCTAGCAATATTTGTTAACCAAATCTTTCGTTAATCCCAGTATTTCCAGCAATGTTTTAGGCTACAACAAAGTCAAAGACTGTATACTGACTGAACCAAAATGTGAAGAAAATAATAATAATAATAATTAATATCTTTATTTACCATACAAATAAAACATGCACGGTAAATAAGTACCATTTCACCCAGATGGTGCTCTTCCAATGGCCCCGACAAAAAGAGGAAATAATTTACAACTTAAACTAAGTACAATGAGAGTAAGAAAGAGAACAAATGAATAAAAGTATGAAAGTGTGCTACGACGTCACGCTACCGGTGCAGGAGAGGGGGATCAATCAGAACAATTTAAGGTAGAACTGGTTTTTAAGATGGATGGTGCATGCAGGGAAGTTTCCGCTGATTTAGGTGGCAATATTCTGAGCGGCAAGCAGCATACTTTTACAATTAAATGTTTTTGCAGATAACTTTTTAATGTTTGAATCCAGCCTGTTCCACATATGGATTGCATTATATGTGAATGACTTTTGGTAAGCGGAGAATTTGTGTTTCGGTATTTTCAAATCTTGCATGTGCCCTGTATTTTGTTCATCGTTCCGGACTAAGAACTTGTTTCGTAGATAGTGGGGCTCACCAGTCATAATTTTATAAATCCGCATTATACACTGCACTCACTGTTTTCTACGGAATCGTGTCTCAGATACTCTATCATACTGGAATGTTTATTTAGTATGTGTTTTGCTTTTTTGACCACGATAACGGAATTAGATAGAGTGCGGTATGCAGCAGCGAGTCCTGGGTTTGAAAGCCCTCTCGATCAGACAGAAATAGTAGGATATTTTTATATATTTGCATTTTCCTCAAGTATACCGCCATTCTCTTAAGTTTTGGTTATTAGATTCGGGGGTGCATAGCTGTATTTTAAGCTCACTTTTACATACAAATCCTAAATATAAAATTCAGAGTTATTACGAAGCTTTCCAGCAAAATTCGTTAATTAATGATGTTGGCCAGATTCTCACGTACAATCAATATTTTAATGCATTGATAAATATTCCTCGTTAAAATACGTATGGTGTATGCAACTAAAAATAGGAGCGCTGTTTTTATCCACATAATAATAAAAAGTGCAAAACTAGTACCTATACAATGAACACGTGCAGATATTTTAGTTAGTACAAAACAACTGAACTAGTCAACTTAAAATCTGCTTAAGGCTAATTATTGTCGATGTAATTTATACAGTTCTACCAAATTATCCGCACAAAGGGAAAGATATAAATGATATAATACGGGAGCCATCGTGATAGAATTTGCTTTTTCCACAATCTCTAGCATTAAATGCCAAATAAATCTATTATGTTCTGCCATCATTATATAATCGCGTCCTTTAACATGGAAGTGTGAACAAAAGGAAGTATTCCTTTTCTAATGACATGCCTAATATTAAAATGTTATAATATTATAGTTATAGTTATTTATTTTGTGTGTGACAATATAATATTGTTTACACTCGTCAAATACAAGGATAATACATAAGTCACTTAAATAGGTAAAAAAGATATAAAATATAAAAACAATGACCTAAGAATATTAATAAACAAGTATCACAATTACAAACTGCAATACAATGACAATCAGAACAAAAAAAGATCAACAATAGACAATTACATTCAAGAACAATTAATTAAAATACATGAAAAATTCATCAATCTCATAGAAGACATTTTCCCTCAGAAAACTTTTCACCTTCTTGGCAAATGCAATTTCACTAAGTATCCTCCAGCCATTTGGCAGTAGGTTGTAGAATTTTACGGCTAAATATCTGAATGAATTTATGTTTCTAGTCAGATGGAAAAAAGGAACTTCAACAGATTCATTTCTTGTTTTGTGGCAATTTTGAGTTTGGTAATGAGACAGATGGTTTCTAGCAAAGAGAATACACTCCAATATATACTGATTAGTGCAAGTGAGGATACGTAGCCTTTTAAAAAAGGTCTACAACTTTCACTATATTTTGAATTCGTTATAACTCTGATAGCTCTCTTCCGTAATGGGCGTTTTCACTACATTCTTAAATCTTAAAACAAAGATGTTTATTTGAAAGTTAACTGATAAATATTCACCTTGTTCAACTCCGTTTCAAATATAAATCTCACACTGTTAAATAAAAAATTAAACATTTATTATGCCAATTTGAACACTCTTTTGACCTTGGGCTGAGTGACGTCACACGGCGCGGAATATGTTGGCAGCATTTGCCAGAACTACTAATAGCCACTAACATCACACCACAGCTGGCAAATGTTTACGTTTATAAATTTTGTGGTTATGTTCTGTGTGTTCATCTACGAATTGTGTTTTGTTTTGTTTCTATACATTATTGGAAGAAAATGGAGCCAGGATTTTCTAAAGGAAGTGCAGAAAATATGCCGAAAGTTGACTTTACCATGGTGGACGAGTTTTACATGTCGAACTTGGATTATTTATCAGCAGAAGTGAGGAATATTAAAACAAAACGGTAGGTCATAAGTAATAACTTATTTTCGTGTAATCTGTTTATAAATATAATGGAACTACAGTTATTTACCATACAATTGTTACAATATTTTTTCCTGTTTCAACTACACTGATGTCTAATAATTTTTCAGGTCAACAAGAGAATCGTATGGTGACAATGCAGTTGCTTATGTCCAAGTACAGCGTAATGGGCCAGTTTGTGTAGTAAAAGGTAGAATTACACCAGAACACCGTGTACACAAGAAAAATAATAGTGTAATAATGAAAGTCGATGAACAGGAAGAAAAAGTACTGGAATGCAAGTGCCTTGACTGTTCAGCTTCCGCAGGTGTGTTTTTGTTTTAGTTTCCAATAGTAACATTTTAATTTTTATTTATTTGTCAGGTGGATGTAAACATGCTGTAGCGTTTTTGATGTGGGTTCACCGCCGTAGTGAAGAACCATCGGTAACTTCACAGGATTGCTACTGGCGGAAGTCTGCCTTGTCCGAAGCAGTGAAGGAGACAAAAATAATGGACCTTCAAGCACTGGCTGGGAAGAAAATTCCTGATTTGAGGCCCAAGACTGGAATTTTTCTTGGAAAAGTAAAAACACTTAACGCAAGCGGAGGTATTTTTAGTTTTGTGAAGGCACCAGAGTTTTTGAA
Organism: Stenurella melanura; assembly: GCA_963583905.1. Lineage (NCBI taxonomy): Eukaryota > Metazoa > Arthropoda > Insecta > Coleoptera > Cerambycidae > Stenurella > Stenurella melanura. Next base: position 189,987,784 of record OY757310.1, read on the forward strand.
TACTTCAATGTATCAGCTCGCTTTAAACTTTAAAAATAACCATTTAGTAACTGCGGATGACTTTATAGAGTTCATGAAGCGTACTATGACAGATGTTGATTGTCAGAGGGCAGAATTACTTACCAGGGGCCAGTCCAAATCAGCAGTTTGGTATGAACTGAGATTTGGTAGGATCACTGCGTCTCGATTATTTGAGGCTTCCAGATGCCAAACGACTGATGGTGCATTAATGGAAAAAATTTTGGGTGCAACAAGACCAATCGTTACAGAACCGATGAAACGAGGACTGTTACTGGAGGACAAAGTTTTAAAAAAAGTAGAACAAACAAGGAAGTTAAAAATCCAGAAGTGCGGGCTATTATTGGATAAGGACTTCCCGCTGTTTGGTGCTTCACCTGATGGACTCACAGTTGAACTTTGCATCGAAGTAAAGTGTCCAAATTCAGAAAAAACTATGAAAAATTACATAAATGACGGTATAGTGAACGAAAAATACTTAGCACAAATGCAACTGCAAATGCTATTCAGTAAAAGGACAAGGGGTTTGTTTTGTGTTGCGGCACCTAATTTTGAACAAAGCAAGGACTTACAAATTAAAGAAGTTGCATTTGATGAAAATTTTTGTTTTAATTTGATGGAAGCGGCCCAATTATTTTGGAAAGCTGCAATATGGCCTAAGTTATAACATTGTAGCAGTATATGTATATGTAGTATAAAGTTCTGTATTTTTAGGTTTTTGTTATTGAACAAAATATTTTGTAAGCATTGCATCTTTTTCTTAATTAATAGTTCAAAAAGTTTATAAGGTTTGAAATTAAATAAGTTTATATAATTTTTTGGTTTGGTATGAATATTATGTTCCAAAATGTTATTAAAAGATTTTAAAAGTAAATATTATATTGATTAATTCTTAGTAACTGAACAAATTGATTTTAAGAATAGTGGCAACCCATTGATTAATAGTAATTTAATCAGACTTTATTAAATATATTTTAGTAGTTACACCACCAAAGAGTAGAAAATACATATTTATGTTTGAACATATTGATTTTCTTTTAATAATAATTTATAACTTATATCGTGATTACAAAAATAGTTCATGAAAGCAAATATTGTTTATATTAAAACTATAGCACATTATTTTATCAATGGACCTTGTACATTAATAATTCCACAAGCTATTAACACCATGTGGTTTACGAGGTATAACAAATTTGTGTTCACTCTAGCGTGAATGTCCAGTGATGCAAATTCTCTTAACCTTCTTATGACACGTTCAATGTGTATACGCAAAGATGCAATCCTCTTACTTTCTTTAATTTTTTCCTTTGATAAAATTTGCCCTTCTTCAACACTCGGTGGCCTAACTAATAAGCAGTTTTTTTTCGTTAACATGAAGTCAATTTGTTTGAATCCTCTATCGGCCATAACTGCACATTCATTTGGCAATTCATTTAAAAAATTACTTTGTGTAACTATCTCCTTATCTGAAGCTCTTCCACCAAAAGCCCCTGAGATGAAGGTGATCATGCCATTTGGGGTTGAAGATATTAAAAATTTCAACGTATTGCATTTCTTGTAATCAGACCAGGTCATTGCTTGATGAATAGGATTTAAAGGTTTTTCTATTTCTATTTCCAAACAATCAATAATTGATACAACATTTTTGTATCGTACTCTAAATGGAATTGGTAATAATCTTTTTATTTCTGTAGAGCTTGGCCAAAAAATTAGTTCTTGTAAAGCTCCTGCAATGACTGGTACTGATCTGGTAAATATATTGTGAATATAAGTAACGCTCATCTCAAAGTCATCAGCAAGCCGAGCATATACATCATCTGTTCTGATTTTCTTCAACGTAATTAAAACGTCAACGTGATGAATTTTCTCCACTTCAACAATAAACTTAACAACCTGGTAAACATTTTCCGGCAATCCTAAATAGAACCTGGTCTTCTTTTCACACAAATATTCTGTTGAATTTCTTCTTCCCATGGATGGTACCTTAAAATGTTCTTCGATACTAGATGTCGATTCAGAACTCTTGGTGTTGTCTGAGGAAGAGACAGACGACTCAGACTTCACTGGAGATCGAGGTGGAGGTATAACTTCCACAGGAATTTTAATTTTTGTTTTAGGAAGTTTCACTGGTGAACTTGCTTTGTCAGTTTGTCTAATACGAGTATTGACACCAATACTCCGAAAACGTTTTTTTTCTTTAGCTGGCATGCTGACTTGCAAAGCAACACTACTTTTTTTGTGCATGTTTTGCTTCTCTAACAGGTATGTCGACTTGTACAGCAACACTTAATTTTTGTGGGGTAACATCAAAATATCCCGACGGAGAATAAGCAACAATCGTATGCTTTTCTTTTGTAGGAGTAAGTTGAGTCTGCTGTTGTCTAGAAGTGGATGGTATGTCATCATGTACACTAAATAACTGTTTTTTTGCACTTTTAATAGACGATAAATTTATTAAGGTTTCACTCTTTCTTTTTCTTGCTGATGGCGTCAATTGTGATGACTGGTCTGGAGATTGAAATTGTTCAACCTTTGCTTCCAAGTTGCGATGGGGCACAGCATCTTTTTTAAGAATAAGTTTGGAACCAATGGATTTATAGTAAAACCAGTTTTCCGAATCTTCTTTTAACTGTAAAATTTAAATAATTTAGCATCAATTTATAAATACAACTGCTGTTCTTACATCAAAATGATCTTCACAACAGCAAATGTTCCTGGTTTTGGTCAACTTCTTCTCAACTTTGGCTCTTTCAAACCATGATTTTCGTCGGCTTTCATCTCGTGGAACATAAATGAATATTTTGCTTGGACAATTTATGTTGTTATTTGTACATGTTGGTACAAAGCACTCTTTAAACATTTTCCAAACACAAAACACTCAACTAAAGAGAAATGACTGTCAAATGTCAAAATTAATATCAATGTCAACTGTAAAAAAGCAGGGAGCCAACTTTGCAATATACCGATGTGTCATGTTGAAGGTCATAGACCCTATGACGTCACTAAGGAGGGTATGTGACGTCACGTAAAAGCGCGCGCTTTATTTCGGCATTTTTGATAATTTTTTTTCGATAGAAATCGTGCTCAAAAAAAATAATAAAAAAATACGGTGACGTTTTTTTATAAAACACTATCACATAAAGCAATAAAAAAAAATCAGTGAAAAGGCCCATTTTAAAATTTTGACAGCATGTGCAGAGCTACCCCACAGGAAAATTCCATAGCACATTATGCTATGAAAGAGTCCATGATACGCAATCAAGATAATGCTTCCATCGATTAGATTTATAAGTTTTTTCAGCAAATATATTCTACTTGGCAATTTTTTGGACATACAATTTATGTGGCTTTCCCATGTCAGTTTGCTATCTAAAGTGATACCTAGGCAGTTAATTAGATTATTGTTGTTAATATAGATTCGTGTGTTTAGATAAAATATTAAATTTTGGGTTTTTTGAGTGTTTAGACTTAGTTTTACATTGGAGAAGTATCGCTTGGCTTGTTGTTGTGCATCCGCTGACATATTATTGAGAGTATCTATGTTATTATGGGCTGAAAGTAGAGTACTATCATCTGCATATGCAATAATTTTACTAGAGATGTGATCTGATATGTCGTTGATATAAATAATAAATAACGTTGGCCCTAATATTGACCCTTGAGGAACACCAAACTTGAGAGACTTTAAAGATGACATTTCACCATTACTGCAAACACATTGACGTATGTCTAACATATAGCTTTTAATGAAATAATGTGCAGATCCTCTTATGCCAAGACTCTCTAATTTTATTAATAATATGTCAGGAGACACACAATCAAAAGCTTTAGACAAATCTAAGAAAGAAGCAGCTACCATATGTCCATCTTCAAGTGCATCTGTTATAAATACAATCATATCAGTTAATGCTTTAATAGTAGAGGTGCTTTTTCGGTAACCATATTGATTGGGATTTAATAAGTTCTTATTTTCCAAATACAGCATTAGCCTCATGTTAAAAGCCAATTCTAGCAATTTAGACAGAACTGGAATGATTGATATTGGTCTATAATTATTGACTTGATCCTCATTACTTTTCTTAAAGATAGGCACTACTTTAGATTTTTTTAGACAGTCGGGAAATATTCCTTTTTTAAAACAGAAATTAATGAAATAAGTTATGAAAGGTAAGAGCTCATCTTTGGCCATTTTAACGGTATCACTGTTTAGACCATAATAATCTCTGGATTTAGATGTACTTAATTTGTCTATTATATAACCAACTTCATATTCCGTTACTGGTTCTAAGAAGAATGATAAAGGTACACTATTGTTTCTAGATAGACTTATATAATTAAAATTACTGCAGTTAAAATTTTTCAGAATTTCATTGGCTATGTTAACAAAATAATTGTTGAAGTCATCGGCACTGATTTCACGAGATAGTTGACTATGATTAGATGTTTGTTTGATAATTGACCATGCTGTTTTTTGTTTATTTTTGGAACTGGCTATAAGTTCAGTATTGTGCTTAATAGTTTCATGTTTAAGAGCTCGTTTGTAATCTTTTTTAAGTTTATTGTAATCAACTTTGAGACTGCTATCAAATTTACTTAAGTATATCATTATAAGCTTAACTTTCATAACTTTTATGTTTTGACTGTAATTAATATTATGTCTTTTCTTTTCATATTGTTTGATAGAAAAAGAAGTGTCATAGCAATTTTTTATGTTATTTAATAAAATTTCGTTCATTTGATCAGGATCAAGGGTCTGGTAAAAATGTGACCAATCACAGTTAGTTAATGATAGTTTATAAAGTCCTATTGTATAATTGTTTATTGACCTATATGTTATCTGCTCTTTGGATCTATAGATATTTTTTGGCTCTGAGTAAGAAAAACACAAACAGTTGTGATCAGATAAGTGAGGATTAAATATTCTGATTTTACTAATATTTTGCTGTATATTCGAGAACACATTATCAATTTTGGTTGCAGTTCTATCAGTGACTCTTGTGAAATTATTACCGTACTCTTGCATGCCAAAGGATAAGAACAAATCTGTTATCAGTTGAGAATTGATAGTTTTAATTGAGAAGTCAACATTAAAATCAGCAAAAAATGTAATACATTTTTCAATGGAAACGTTATTCAAAAATGCAGTTAATTTATTATTAAAAACATTTAGGTCTTCTTTGCAAGAGCGATAGCAACAGCAAATAACTGACTTGGTTTTGCGTAATTCAATTGCACGTAATTCAATATTTAACTCATCGCAATAATTACTATCGAAATTATATGGTTTATAATCTAAACCTACTTTGACGAAAATTGCTACTCCACTATGGATATGGATAGACCTTTCATAGTATGCAGCCAATACATAAGTATTTAAAGCAACTAATTTTATTTGATCATCACATGTCCAGATTTCACTAAGACATAGAACATCATATTCATTTTCTGAAAGAAAAGCATCAAGTTGTAATAATTTGTTGGATATGCATTGAATGTTTATATAAAAAATCAATAGAGTATTTAGTCTAAAATCTTCTGTGAGATATGTATGTCTGGCTTCTGGAGAATATACACCCAATAATTTTTCTTGTAGAAATGAGTCTGTTGTGCGCTGCGCCGATAAGTTTTCATTAGCCAGAAGTGAGGAAACCATCTTTCGTATGTTAGAAACACATTGGTTATTGACTACTAGGTAGTGAATTGAATTATTAAGCATTTGTAATAAAAAGCAGGTTGATGTTAACTGTGACGTTAAACATAGGTATATCAAATCGTTCCTAATAAGTTTTGGAAGTTTATTGACAGAAAACAACTAGTGATAATTTACCGACAGCTATGGACCAGGACAGTGATACCATACGTACCATAAGTAAGAAGAAGGTTTCGATGGGCTTGATGACTCTATTTTAATTAATAAATTGCTAAGCTTTGGCTTTTCTTATTTACTACTGTTAACTTCTTCGAACATACCTATCAAATCTTTCATAATTTGAAGGTTTTAACCGATTTCAGTCTATTCACTATTATGCTTTGTCTAGTGTTCCGCAAGGATCTATTTCTGTACCGTTGTTATTTATAATATTTATTAATAATATTACCACAGTATTAGATATTAATCTAATGTTCTTTCTAACTGTGAAGTAATGGAAAAAGTATGTTTAGTAATGTTTAATCATCGGTTTGTAAATACTACTTAGGATGCATTTCGCGTACCTATGTGTTCTTTTATAGAAAACTTGCCTTTGCTAATCGCATGGAATGTTTTCGACCAATTTTAGTAACCTCCCACAATTTTATTGTGGGGAGGTTAAAAAATTAAAAGAAAATTATAAAAAAAAAAATTGTTGACAATGACCTGAAAAATTTAAAATTTCCACGTTTCATGGCATTCTAAATCATACAAAAAAACATTAAAACAATTTTTACCACTACTCTAGACAAATGGAAAAATGTTTTTTACTCAAATTTAAAATGTCCACGTTTCATGACATTCTAAGCTTATTTCGGAAAAAAAAAATGTTGAAAAATTTTTTACCAACATTTTTTACGACCAGAATAGATGAAAAAAAATTTTTTTGCTCGAATTTAAAATGTCCACGTTTCATGGCATTCTTTTTTACCACTGCTATAGAATTGATGGAAAAATTTTGTTTCGCTCGAATATCCCAAAAACTTTTGAAAATAAATAAAAATTAAGAATTGCAAATTTTTGCTCACTACAAATTACAAAATAGATGAAGAAAAAATTTTGTTTTTGATCAGATTTAAAATGTTCACGTTTTATAACATTCTAAACCTATTTAAAAAAAATGAAATTTTTTAACCGCTACTTATTACCACTCCACTACGTGAATGTGGAATTGAAAATGTGACAGATGGCAACAATATTTGGCATATGCACCTATTCTACTTTTATTGAATAATGTACAGAGTGGTCATCCCAAGAAATAATTCAACCATGGTGGACATTTGTAAAGGTATTTACGCAAGCCTACCATATTTGGTACCTGTTATTTAGTATTGAATTTTTGCTGTCGGATGACCACTCTATATTTTTTTCACCAAAAGTTATCAGGTTTTCTCTGTAATAATAGTGATAACTAGATTCCAATTATTATTCTCAATGTCATTTCGTAATTATAATTTTCTAGAGTGACCGCCATGAACAAATCAAGAGGAAAGTTCTGTGTGAACACCTTTACCGACTTTTTTCAATGTTGCTCTTTGAAACGTTATGTGGATGTATGTATGTTCAAATCTGGTAACTTCCCGATATCCAATCATGCTGAAATTTTGCACATAACTTAGTTCTGAAGACAATATAATATAGTATATTCAACATTATCGCAGATCCAATATGGCGCCCACCACAAAATGGCGGATTACCTTTTTCTTGACGACCCCCTCGACATGGGTATCAAATGAAAGGGTATATAAAGTAGAATACAATAAGCTGTGTGACGTCATTTTAAATCCAATATGGCGGCCGGCACAAAATGGCGGATTTCCTATTTTTTTACAACCCCCTCAGCATGGGTATCAAATGAAAGGGTATGACAAACAGTAAGCTATGTGATGTTACTCTAAATCCAATATGGCGGCCGACACAAAATGGAGGGTATCAAGTGAAAGAGTTTGACAAGAGTAAACGAAATAATGGCCTTTGAATAAAAAAAATGAGGCAGACAGGAAACTAATAAGTCAAAATTAAATAAATAAATAAATAAAAAAATTTAACACAATGGTTTTCTTTTAAAACTGGATTGCACCAAGAAGTAGAAAATAATTTGATTTCACTGATTAAATTACAAAATAAGGATGAAAAAGAAAACCATTGGGCGCTCATAAAGTATTGCTGTCACTGTTATATTACAACATACTATTCATAACGTTTTATCACAATGCTGATTGTTGATATAGGTAACGAAATATATTGTGATATTCATTTTTTTCATTGTTTCTAAATAATTGCCAATATAAGTTAAGCAATGAATGGACAAACGTTTCAATTAACGTTTTAAAACAGAGATTGGAATTTTTTAGGTTATATAATTTTGTCCGACGCAATATTCCTGTATTCATTTGAATTTGAGGAATTTAAGCGAATACAATTGCAACGGCAATAACTCCGCTACAGAAGCATCTTGTATTTATGTAGTGTTTAATTAAGCCGCAAACAATTTCGCTTGTAATTACGTCTCAGTTATCCAAACTAAGAGCAGTTAAATTTTCGCTTCTATAGAAACCACAGATCTAATACAGTCTCAGCACAATTAAATACAAATCTACTTAATACCTGAAAAAATTTGCCACAAATGATTTTTTACTGAGATTCGAATTTTGAAATTAATGGTGTCCACTGTGATGGATTAAAAATTTTAAAAATGTATGTAGTGGAGTAAAACTATAATTTCTAGGGAACTGTTTTATTATAGCAGTTTTTTTTTGCTGGAACTTGTTGAAAACATTTCAAGAGGTGGAAAGTTTTTGTTTAAACAAAAGAATGTTCAGAATTCTATTTTTCGCAGTTTTTCTTAAATATCTCTGGTTCTATTACCTTTATCGCAATAAAGAAAGAGACACAAAGTATTCATAATGATATTGCGAAGAAAATTAGATTTGTTCGAAGTTTTTGGTCAATATACCAAGTCTCAAAACGTAAAGACATTTTAGGGAGACCATTCTGAAACAATTGATGATAACTTGAACAATAAAATGCACATATTCTAACGAAACTTTAGAAGAATATAAACCTTGTGGAGTTAAATCATCAAACAAGGTTTCAAGTCAAAATATAAGTATATAAAAATTATAAATAAAACAAATATGTTTAAAGCAAAACTTTTATTTAGAAAAATGTATTAAAAAGTAAAAAATATTTTTTTAAATCATACATCTGGAAACTGAAAGATTTGGGAGCGATCATATAACAGTATTGTCTAGTTACTTTGCTCACTTGACCACCCTCAAAGCATTTAACTTCCAAAACGTATGAATTTGAAAGTTATTTTTTACTTTTACTACATTTTTTTTAAATAAAATCTTTGCTTTAAAATTTTTTTTTTATTTACAATTTCATTTTTTACCTTTTAGTCTACTTATTTTAGCGACAGATAAAAACCCTTACAATTGATACCCATGTCAAGGGGGTTGTAAAGAAAGATGTAATCCGCCATATTGGATTTATAAGGACGTCACATGGTTTATCGTATTTTACTTGTCAAACCCTTTCATTTGATCAAGGGGGTTGTGAAGTAAAAGAGAATCCGCCGATTTGACCTAATCAAACTAACATACCAACATTGCAAGATAAATGAAAGCTTTTAAAAAACGAACTATTTAAAAACAAGCGAAGAAACTACATTTTTATATGCTTTTTGTCCAATTTGTTGGGATGATTCATTACATTTTCAGCAGAGGGTCGCAAGATGACTCAGTGCTTTGACATGTTTTATTTTTCTTTTCTTTGCATTGACTGAACTAAAAGCTAACTACATTTTGAAACACGGAAAGGGCATCGGTTCCATTTTTATTTAGTAAATGAAAATAAGGAAATGAATGATGATATTTTAAATATAACATTACATTCTTTTTTTGCACCTCTATCGCACGGAGAATTTATCAAATTCTAATATTTTTTTAAATGATTCTATGGAATGCATTTTCGTAAATAACTCGTTTATTTCAAGTTTTTCGAAAAAACTCTATTTCAGATTTTTTGTCCAAAAACGTTCGTGCCTTACACTGGTTATAAAGATCGATCGACGGAATAATTAATTTTCGATTTTTATTAGGAAACTGGAATTTGTAGAATTTATTAAAAAAAATCAAGTTTTCCAGGATTTGTACATTCGCATTTGTTTTCTCAAATTTCTCACAAACGTCAACTAATAGAGCTAATCAAGCCCTACAATTGCCCTTTTTGAAAATCAAAATCAGACCTTCGGTTCGGGAGTTATTAATTTCTTTGAAAAATCATACTCGGCCCTGGAAAACATACATCAACGGATTCGGGCCGCCAGCAATAGGATTCATTTGTGGCCGGGTACCTTTGATCCCACCAAGTCTCATCGAAATCGATCAATATTCTGGACAGTTATCGTGCTTCCTAACCCGATTTCGAGAAAACCAGTTTTTTGCAAAAAAAATAAATTTTCATTTATTTTTCGACATAGCCTCTGGTATACTTATTTGTAGAGCTTTGCCAGCGGCACCATTTCTTTTTTGAAATGCCTCGATCCGACTACCCGTTATCGAGTTATTCAATTTCTCCCAAAAAACTCGAAACGTCTATATCGGGTACGTCCGGTTTCCGAACGGAGCCGAGCTTCCGGCGTTAAGGTTTTCTAAAGACCTCCTATTAATCACCCAAGTTTCATCGCAATCCGAAAACGGATTAGGGGGGCTGGGCGTGACAGACAGGCCGACAGACAGACAGACAGACAGACAGACGGACGGACGGACGGACGGACAGACAGACAGACAGACCGACGGACGGAATTTTCTAAATTCGCTCTAGAATCGATAGATATGACTTTCACATCGATCCGACGTTTTTTTCGGGTTTCGATGGTCCACCGGAAAAATGCTAAACCTATTCTACATTTTTTTTCAAAATGTAGTAACAAGTGAAAAAAAACTACGTTTTGATATGCTTTTAATCCAATCTGTTGGGATGATTCATAACATTTTCAGCAGAGGGTCGCAAGATGACTCAGTGCTTTGACATGTTTAATTTTTCTTTTTGCATTGACTAAAGTAAAAGCTAACTACATTTTGAAACACGGAAAGGGCATCGGTTCTATTTTTATATAGTAAATGAAAATAAGGAAATGAATATTTTAAATATAACATTACATTATTTTTTTGCACCTCTATCGCACGGAGAATTTATCAATTTCTAATATTTTTTTAAATTATTCTATGGAATGCATTTTCGTAAATAACTCGTTTATTTTAAGTTTTTCTAAAAAACTCTATTTCAGATTTTTCCAAAAAGGTCCGTGCCTTATACTGGTTATAGAGTTCGATCGACGGAACAGTAAATTTTCGATTTTTATTAGGAAACTGTTCGGAATTTGTAGAATTTATCAAAAAAATCAAGTTTTCCAGGATTTGTAGATTCGCTTTTGTTTTGTCAAATTTCTCACAAACGTCAAGTAATAAACCTAATCGAGCCCTACAATTGCCATTTTTGAAAATCAGAATCGGACCTTGGGTTCGGGAGTTCTTTGAGAAATCATACTAGGCCCTGGAAAACATACTTGCGGTCAACGGATTCGGGCCGCCAGTAATAGGCTTCATTTGTGGCCGGATACCTTTGATCCCGCCAAGTCTCATCGAAATCGATCAATATTCTGGACAGTTATCGTGCTTCCTAACCCGATTTCGAGAAAACCAGTTTTTTGCAAAAAATCAATTTTCATTTATTTTTCGACATAGCCTCTGGTACACTTATTTGTAGAGCTTTGCCAGCGGCACCATTTCTTTTTTGAAATGTCTCGATCCGACTACCCGTTATCGAGTTATTCAATTTCTCCCGAAAAATTCGAAACGTGTATATCGGGTACTTCCGGTTTCCGAACGGAGCCGAGCTTCCGGCGTTAAGGTTTTCTAAAGACCTCCTATTAACCACCCAAGTTTCATCGCAGTCCGAAAACGGATTAGGGGTGCTGGGCGCGACAGACAGACCGACAGACAGACAGACGGACCGACAGACAGGCAGACAGACCGATTGACCGACGGACGGAATTTTCTAAATTCGCTCTAGAATCGATAGATATGACTTTCATATCGATCCGACGTTTTTTTCGGGTTTCGATGGTCCACCGGAAAAATGCTAAACCTATACTACATTTTTTTTCAAAATGTAGTAACAAGCAATTTTATCTACACCAATTGGGACCCTAGATATGAAATTTTTTTGCATTATGGCCATTTACAAACAAGCTAAGAAATATAATGCGATATAAATGTGCTTTGAAGCACTACAAATTTTCATTTAAGAAAGGATTTTTTTCTTAAAAACCGTTATATTTATTGATGATTAGAATACAAAAAAAATGGATTATCTCATAAACAATCCATTTGTTTATAACAATTATTTAAACAATAGGAGCAAAAAATTATAAAACATAATTTTTATGTAGCTTTCAATAATAAGAGAACGAACTATTCGGAGTATTTTTTTCATTACTTTATTTAAGTTTTCCATTTTTTAATGCCTTCGATTGTTAATAACAAAGTGGAAAATCAAAATTTTTGAATTTTTCCAAGGGGGATCTTTTCTAAAGCCTTTCAAGAATAGCTCCAAGAAGTGAAAAAAATCTAAGGTTCTTAGTTTGACAATTATCATGTTTTTTATGTTAATTTAAAACTTGTAAAAATAACTTAATTAACAAAAGCATTTCTAATAAAAAAATTACGGGAAAAATTATTTTCCAATGGATTTTCGTTTATTCAAGTATCCAAAAGATATGTGAATTTTTTTACTTCTTAATATTCATATTTACTGGGTTTAAATAATTTTTATTGTTAAAGTGTCCCAATCGGTCGGCGCGCGCGGATGTCACATCACCCGCTTTTAGCCCTATTTTTACCTCTAAATTAAAATTATAAATATTGATGGTGGAGTTCCGAGATGTTGGACTTTTTTTTACGAAATTTCCTGCTCTTTAATGATCTTTTTTTCTATTTCGGATATCTTTAATAATTTCCGAGGTATTTGCAAAAAACCAAACCCCCTCTTTTTTTTACTAAATTGTTTATAACTTTTGTAATTTTTATCGGCTCAACTTCAAATTCCCTACACAGTTTCTAGATATCATTCCGAATCCAATCAATTTTCGGTACAGGCTACAAAGTATTCACCAAAATAACACTTGTTGACTAGACTAAGAGTGTAAGGTACCTAGATGGTAAAATTTCATTTAATAAATTTTTAATGATTGTATTTTAAAGACGGTTACATCTTTGATTGTCTTTATGAACAGTTTGTGTTCTGATTCCGATAAACTAATTGATTTATTGATTTATCTTGGTAAGTTTATCCTCGCTTGCTTCGATCGGCAACTACAGTAACTTTGTAATAGAACCCCTAGCGCACGTAATGTGTCTGAAAATTATAGTACCAACGGAGGGCAATAACAACATTTTCCGTCGAATTAGTGATAGTTAAACCCTTGCACTACACCGTTGTTGTACGGTGATGGGAGGCAATGTACGGAATCACAATATTCAGGAAGTTCGAGGGATACGTTTAAATGTTTTATGTGTGCTCACTGGTATACGGAGGCAGTAATAATGTGTTATCAGTAACCATTTTGTCAAGTTGCTTTTGTGCTGCTCTGCTCCGGTCTATGGGGATATACTCGTGGATAATAGAAGATTTCTAAAAGTGGATTGGACCCTCCGAAAGGACTTTCACTTTGGTAAAATATTCCATCAGGATCTGGCCAGGATATTACAAATAATTTAGATCCGGAGATAAACACGGATTTAATTTTATACATCCTCTCTCTCTTTCCCTCTTTCGGACACAAAAGATATGATGAGAATTGTCGTTTGGCATATTATTGCACCACCGGCTTCTTGGATACTACACAGCACAATTTCAGGTTTACTGCAGCACATGAAATTCTCATAATGCAGGAATTTCTTTTAACTCGGCTTTGTATCTTAGGTGGCGTAGCGTATTTAATAAAAACAAATTATTCTCGCATATTTTTCATCACTCTTTTATACAAGGTGGTCCAATATGGTCTCCCGTTATTTCGGTTGCTGGTAGAATATGCAAAAATAATGGTAGTCTTTTATATAACTATATTTCCGAAAATGAAACATAAGGGAGGCGTACCTTTTAAATGGGGAATAATTAATTTCAGTTTTTCTGCAATTCCCTTAATAGACAATGAAGGCAAAATTTTGTAAAAACACGAAAACTAATAAAACGATCATCTCCAGGATTTAAGTAAGCAATACCCTGTATAGAACGAAATTATGTATTCTTTGTACTTCCAAGTTCCGGAAAAATTCAAAAAAATTTGGAAGAACTTTTTGATTTTCGGTTTTTTTGCTCTAGCGGCTAAAATAATAAAAATAGAGAAAAAAAGCTTTTAACAGAAGCTGTAGCTCATCTCTTTCTCTTACTTAATTTTGTCTTACTTAAGCCGTTTAGGAGATAAATCCAGTTTTCCACTTATAGTTTTGAGCCGCTCCGAAATGCGCGGAAAATGAGAATTCTCTGTGAGTTTCGTACGTCCGGACACATCGATCGATAATTCTTACTATTCAGAGCAGCTAAAACAATGAAAACAACATAAAATGTAGATAAAAGTCTTAGCTTTAATGTGGAATAAATCACAAAATTCTTTAAAAAAAATTTCATAGAGAAAAAAGTGTCAGAAAATAGCTTAGTAAAGTTTCTACTTATTCATATCTTTGAGTTTTATGCATCCTGCCGATTTCTCCCGTAACAATGGGTACCTTTTCACTTTATGGATTCAATTCCACTCACTTTAACCCATATTTTTTTTAAATTTTATTGAAGAATGTTAAGAAACAAATAAGTTGAATATGCTTTACTGTATAATTGTGCACTTTCTGAACGTGTATAAATAATGTAGACAAATTTAAAAAATCCTGTACGCATTTAAAAAACTCTAAAGTCATTCGAAAGAACATGTTTTATTGTACTTATAATCCAAAAATTAGGACTGTGCTATTATTATTAATAAAGATATAGCGAATTGAACTCCAAAATTTAGAGGAGATTGATCGATGAGAAATATACCCTCTATTTTGATCGCAAGGCATATTTTTCCAAAAAAAGCAATTGCAATAAAATGTTAAGTGGATTAATATATCATTATATAAGAATATAAAAGCAAAATGAATTATCATTCTAACGACTCCCGGCAATGATATGAATAAATATGTAGATCAACTATGCAAAGTTTACTTTTTTCTATATTTTATGTTATTTTCATTTCTTTAGGGGCTCTGAATAGTAAGAATTATCGATCGTACAAAACTCCCGGAGAATTCTCATTTTTCGCGCATTTCGAAGCGGCTTAAACTGTAAATGGAAAATTCGATTTATCTTCTAACCGACTTAAGTAAGATAGAAATCTGACATTTTTTGTAGAGAAAGAGACGAGCTACAACTTTTGTTGGGAAATTTTTTCTCTATTTTCATTATTTTGGCCGCTAGAGCAAAAAAAAACGAAAATCAAACAGTTTTTCCAATTTTGTTTGAATTTTCCCGGAATTTGGAAATGCAAAGAATGCATCATCTCATTATCTAGGCTATGTTTCATTACAAGTATAAGCAAACAAAAAATAATTCACTTTTAAACATGTGCAATGTGTTTGTAATATTGTCTAAATGTTTGTGGCATTATCTTATTTTTTTTTCCTTCTTCGATTCTTTGGGGAAAAAAAGTGTTTGTAATGGCATTAATAAAATAAGTTGAAAAAAATACTAGAGTAGAAAATGATCGGAAGAGGTAGGAAGCACCCCTTTTATCACTTGCAGAATTAAGTCAAAAATTAAAAAGACAATATTCCTACCATATTTGGGCCAAAATAAGATGTTTTTACTCCGATGAATTTTCTCGAGAAATGCTTATTTTTCGAGATATGGCCATTCAAAAATTTCTAAAAGTGGGGGAAGGGAAATGTTAAAGTTGAAAAGAAAATCTGAAAAATTTAGGTGAATGTGTCATCGAAATACAAGACATTTTTTTCATTTGCAACTTTTCTGTAAAGTGTGTTTTCACCGAGTTTTTCCTGAAAAATATGAAAAACTACCACTCTCTTTGAAATTGTAGCGCTTTAAAAACGTGTAATTTAAAAATTTGAAAAAATTCAAACGTATGCATTGAGGCCTTCTAAACAGTTTTTGTCTCTTGGAATTTTTTTGTAACTTGGTCATTTTCCCAGTTATAGGCAGTTTTTCGCGATAAATAATGTACTACATTTTATGCACATTTTCAATTTAAAAATTATATTCGACCTTTAAGTTGATGACTATATTAGGTTTCCTATTTTTTTATAACAATATATATAAATAACGCTCATTTTTTGAATTTTCATGTACATTTTAGATGAAAATTTGTAGTACACTACTCATCGTGAAAAACTGCCTGTAACTCGAAAAATTATCAAGGTACAAATAAACTCCAAGAGACAAAACATGTTTAGAAGGCCTTAATGCGTACTTCTGAATTTTTTCAAATTTGTAAATTACATATTTTTAAAGCGATACAATTTCAAAAAAGAGGGGTAGTTTTCATGTTTTTCCGGAAAAATTCGTTGAAAGCGCACTTTACAAAAAAGTTGCAAATAAAAAAGTCTTGTATTTCGATGACACATTCACCTGATATTTTTTCAATTTTTACATTTCCCTTCCCCCACTTTTAGGAATTCTCGAATGGCCACATCTTGAAAAATAAGCATTTATCGAAAAAAATCACTAGAATAAAAACATCTTATTTGGGACACAAACCGTAAACATATTGCTTTTTTTAGTTTTTGAGTTAATTCTACAAGTGATACAAGGGGTGTTTTCTACCCCTTCTGATCATTTTCTACTATAATCTTTCTTTCAACTTTTTGATTAACGTCATTATAAACACATTGCATACGCTTTCATCAAGATTCATTCACTAGCACTCAAGTTAGGGGTGAAATCCCTCGTTGACCGGACTATATTGTACACCTTACTGTACACTGTTCATTAACAGTGCAATAGTGCAAGTCTTTATTTCCGAATTACTAGTGCCATTACTTTTTTATGACACCGTAAGCTTAAAATTTACTCGAGTTATATTAACTTTGGGCTTTGCAGACAAAATTTAAAGTTACAAGTGATATTTGCGGAAAATATTTCATAGAATAAAATATGACATGTCAGCGTCGACATATTATTCTTACAGCAACAAACATGTCTAGAGAAGAATTATAGAAGTAATACTAGACTGTGTGTGTGTGTGTGTTTATGTCTCAATGGCACTGGATATACAGGGTGTTTCACTTAAAAGTCCCCAGGCCATTATCTCTAAAACTAATAAAGATATTTTATTTTTGTAAATGGCAGATGATTTATACCAAAGAAAGGTTTAAATAACGGTGATTAGAATTTTTCCTCAACAGCACACAGAGATGGCGCTGCAATGCAAAACTATTTTTTGATGGCTGGAACCTTGAAACATAAGTCATGTGATTAAACAATGATTTGTGAATAATTTTGATGGTATAGAGAATTTACAAAAAACAAGCCGTTTTGGAGTTACATGAGTTTCTTTCATTAATGCCAGTACACGTGAATTTTGATAAATCTCTATAATTTATTTATTATTTATTATAGAATATTGGTTACCAAACACTTTTTTTCAAGATAAGGAAAGTGATATAATACACTATCATAAAATTATGTTTACCACTTCCGGCCAAACCGGAACTAACATGATGAACCAATATCCATATGTTCCTACATATTACATTTTTTTTCTAATAACGCTTCTAATAAAACGGCTCCCAAAACTTAAAGTAAGTAAGACAACAAAGAAAATACACACTAATTTAGAATGGGCTAAATTTATATTAACAATTCAGTAAAGAACGTAAACAAAAGTTTTATAAACAGACATTTAAAAACTATCGAAATATTATTAAAAATGAAATTAAACTAATTTCTTTCTTATTAGTAGGTACTTATTATATTAAATGTTCAAAATTTCTCCCTTCTTCATGAATACACATATTGTACCGTTTCAGTAACTCTTCATTGCAAACTTTTTGTAACGTATGTCTATTTATAGCAGCAACACTTGCATATATATTATTATACAAATCGGCCATATTCTCAATGGGTTCAATGTACACTACACTTTTTAAATACCCCCAAAGGTAAAAATCTAATGCAGTCAAGTCAGGTGATCGTGCTGGCCATCTGACTACTCCATTAGTACCAATCCATCTCTGAGGGTACATTTCATTAAGACAATCTTTGACTAGTACTGAGTTATGGGGTGCATCATCTTGGTGAAACCAAATATTCTCCTGGTTATGAGGGATAGTCTCTAATAATCCTGGCAATACATTTCTCAAAAATATCTCATATTTTCTTCCATTTAAAGTCCCATGGAATAGATATGGTCCAATAATATATGAATTTAATATTCCACACCACACGTTAACTCCAAAAGTTACCTGATTTCGGGTCATTCTCATCCATCTAGGATTATTTTGTGACCAGTATCGGCAGTTATGCTTACTCACAACTCCGTTGTTGTGAAAACGGCTTTCATCGCTCCAGAGTACATTTTTTAAAAAATTTGGGCATTCTTCAGAAAGAACTGAAAATTTAGCTAGAAAATGTAATCTTCGTTCATAATCACCAGGCCTTAAATGATGGATCAATTTTAATTTGTATGGATGGTATTTATTTGATTTTAATATTCTACGGCACGAAGATATCGACAGATTAGTTTCCGATGCCAATTTCCGGAGAGAACATTGAGGATTGTTGACAACACTATTTAACACCAAGGCTGTATTTTCATCGTTTCTAACTGGCCTATTTCTGTTACGAATAGTTTTCTTAAAACTACCCCAGTTTCTTAAATTTTTAAACAGCATGATAAATGTTTTTTTATCGGGTGTAGGTCTATTTGGAAATCGTAAACAAAACAATCGTTTTGCTTGTCGGGAATTTCTTTTGCATTCACCGTATATTAAAATCATATTTAACTTATCTTTATTGGTGTAGCTAACCATTTTTTAAATTTATTTTTTTTTTATTGCCTTTTTTGGATTAATTTGCTTTGAATTGTTTCTAAGTACACTATTTCTGTTTGAAACTATGATTGAAATGCACCAACTACAAACTTTGTTTAATAACTGTCAAACTTAAAATTAAATCAAAGCCTACTAATATCTCTTAAGTAGATTTTTCATTACCATTCTAAATTAGTGTGTATTTTCTTTGTTGTCTTACTTACTTTAAGTTTTGGGAGCCGTTTTATTAGAAGCGTTATTAGAAAAAAAAAAAAAGTAATATGTAGGAACATATGGATATTGGTTCATTATGTTAGTTCCGGTTTGGCCGGAAGTGGTAAACATAATTTTATGATAGTGTATTATATCACTTTCCTTATCTTGAAAAAAAGTGTTTGGTAACCAATATTCTATAATAAATAATAAATAAATTATAGGGATTTATCAAAATTCACGTGTACTGGCATTAATGAAAGAAACTCATGTAACTCCAAAACGGCTTGTTTTTTGTAAATTCTCTATACCAACAAAATTATTCACAAATTATTGCGTAATCACACGACTTATGTTTCAAGGTTCCAGCCATCAAAAAATAGTTTTGCATCGCAGCGCCATCTCTGTGTGCTGTTGAGGAAAAATTCTAATCACCGTTATTTAAACCTTTCTTTGGTCTCAATCATCTGCCATTTACAAAAATAAAATATCTTTATTAATTTTAGAGATAATGGCCTGGGGACTTTTAACTGAAACACCCTGTATACAACTAGCCAGTCAATGTAATACTAGACTAATTATGATATTTGCTACTAATAGTGACTTTTATTGGCTTCAATGTCAATGAGTGAACTAATCGAATTAATCTCTTTCAACATGAGCTCACTATAACAGAAATAAAAACCTTCGAATAACACAATGAAAAATGTCAATAGAATATGTTCATATAATAACAACCATCTAGCGCGCAGTCACCTAATTAAAAAATGCCAACGACTTTAATAGTATTATTTCGCGATTACATTTTCACTCCATCTAAACAATGTGAAACCTACAAAATGGCACACAAATAACAAAACCAAACCTCATGCACTCGTAAGGCATTTGTGCTGCTGAAGTAGTACGCGTATTGTTTTTTCATTGCGTCCCTTCACCTTAAAACCCCCATATGAAATATCAAGTATCGCTGCATGGGTTAATCAAATCCGACGTACCCCTATGTAATTCTGAAATAAAAGAATCACCGGCGAACAAAAGAAACACCTTTTACGAGAGTTAGCAATTGTCAAGTGGATTTCTATAGGTCTTTATATGTGGTTCAAACGTTTTAACGCTATACAAAGACCTCTGACATCGGTGGTAAATGTGTGTGCCCGTTATGAAGTTAACCGCACAATCCTGTAAATTTTATAAATATACTCAGGATCATTGGAATGAATCACCTACAAGAGTGTTAAAATATGTAAACTGTAATTTGAAATATATTTATAAAGGGAGATTCCAAGTTGCTGTCGAGACTTTTAGGAGCTAATTCGACATGACGAAATAGGAAAAAAGTTTATCAAAAATTGAATAATAGTTATTTTGTGATAATAAATCATTGTAATATATTAGAACACCTTTTTACTTTATTTTTTATCACTGAACTTATTGTAACCAAAACGTTACCGCAGTTTCGGCACTTAACGTGCCATTTTGAAACGTTCACAAGTGAATGCTAGAGTACAAGGTTGTGTTACGGTATTATATTTAAAAGCCATTTACTTACCTAAGAACATAATTATTTAATATAATTTTAAATGAGATTATGAAAAACTACTTACAATATTAGTATAGATGATAGAATTCGTGGATAAGAGGATTATGAAAATTTGGTTACATTAAATTTAATGATAATAAACAAAGTGAAAAAGTGTTTTAATATAGGTACCATAAAAAAGTTTATATCAACATACGTACGAAAACATTTTCTCACGTAGCTACCGTCCTTCGAAGACCAGGTAAAAACCGCTGCCTAAGGAATCACTACTTCCACATCCAGATTATTCGTCCAAGTCACTTTAAAGGAAACATCTTGACTATATTTGCACTCTAGTATGTGGAAATTATTGGTCATAGAATTTTAATAATATTTGGGGTAGCTGTCACAGAAAAGTTTGAGGAGTTGGTTTCTACCATATACGTTAAAAATGAAGTTTCTAGTTTACCGTACTTATTTTCCACTATTTACAACCTACCACCTCAATGGAGTAATCTCAATCAGATGTCACTACAATACATACGTGTACTAACTTTCAAGTGAATATCTCAATTTGATGTTATCAATCCCATTAATAATGAAGCGGAGGTGGTAGAGTTTGAAAAATATTAGAAAGAAATTTGAGGCCTTGGTTTCTAGTATATACACCGAATCCCAAATTTCTGTAGTCTTACCAGCTTGCTTTACTTATTTTCCCCTATTTGCCCCTATTTAACCCCCAACCCTTCAACGGCATCATCTCAAATTATGATCTAGTTTCAGACGTCGTTATAATACATACGTGTACCAAATTTCAAATGAATATCTCAATTTTATTTTATCAACCCTTTTCATATTGGAGTAGGGGTGGTTGGGTTGAAAAATATTATAAGAAAATCTGACGCTGTGGCTTCTAGTACATACACCGAATTTCAAGTTTCTGTAGTCTTACCAACGTTTTACATACATTCCTCTATTTACCCCAAATTAACCCCCAACCCTTCAACGGAATCATCTCAAAATATAAACTAATTCCAGACGTCGTTATAATACATACGTGTACGAAATTTCAAATGAATATCTCAACATTATTTTGTCAACCCCATTAATGGGGTAGGGGTGGTGGGGGGGTTGAAAAATATTATAAAAAAATCTGATGCCTTAACTTCTTGTACATACACCGAATTTCAAGTTTCTGCACTCATACCAGCTTGCTTTACTTTCCCCCTATTGACCCCTAAATAACCCCCAACCCTTCAACGGAATCATCTCAAAGTATAATCTAGTTCCAGATGTCGTTATAATTCATACGTGTACCAAATTTCAAATGAATATCTCGTTTTTATTTTATCAACCCTTTTAATAATGAAAAATATTATAAATAATCTGAGACCTTGGCTTCTAGTACATACACCGAATTTCAAGTTTCTGTAGTCTTACCAGCTTGCTTTACTTATTTTCCCCTATTTACCCCTATTTAACCCCCAGATGTCGTTATAATACATACGTGTAGAAAATTTCAAATGAATATCTCAATTTTATTTTATCAACCCTTTTCAAATTGGAGTAGGGGTGGTGGGGGTTGAAAAATATTATTAAAAAATCTGACGCTTTGGCTTCTAGTACATACACCGAATTTCAAGTTTCTGTACTCTTACCAACTTGTTTTACTTATATTTCTCTATTTACCCCAAATTAACCCCCAACCCTTCAACGGAATCATCCCAAAATATAATCTAATTCTAGACATCGTTATAATACATACGTGTATGAAATTTCAAATGAATATCTCAACTTTATTTTATCAACCCCATTAATGGGGTAGGGATGGTGGGGGGTTGAAAAATATTATTAAAAAATCTGACGCTTTGGCTTCTAGTACATACACCGAATTTCAAGTTTCTGTACTCTTACAAGCTTGCTTTACTTATTTTCCCTTATTTACCCCTATTTAACCCCCAACCCTTCACCGGATTTCCTCAAAAAACAATCCAGTTCCAGAACTCGTTATAATATATACGTGTACAAAATTTCAGGTCAATATCTTAAACCGTTCCGGAGAGAGCGTGCGGACAAAAAAAGTTACAGACAGACCGACAGACAGAAATTTTTTTTCGCTCAAATTTAAAATCTCGACGTTTCATGACATTCTAAACCTATTTCACGAATAAAAATTTTTGAAATTTTTTTTGCGATTACTATACTTCCAATCCACTACGTGGATGTGGAAGTAAAAGTAGCCTTAATTTATTATTTATTCAATATTTCCTCTAATGCGACAAAAACATTGGTTTTACATGTTAGGTCTGGTAGACACCCTGCTCTTTACAATGTAACCTATAAAATGGTCCATACGGTACCCCAAGCATATCTCTGAAAATCCCTTTTGATGGGATACATGTTTTCGAAGCATTAGTTTAAGTTATGCTAGAGGCAACAACTGAACAAACGGAAGCATAATTAAAACTGCTTAGACTTTCAAGATTAACACTACTTAACGGTAGAATCCTATTTTGTGTTGCTATTTATATTTTATAATACAAGTTATTTAGTTATTCCACTAGGAATACGTCATTTGTTGTATATAGAACAGTAGATGTGTCATCAGCAAATAGAATTAATAAAGTGGTATTGAATGCTTTCAAAATATCGTTTACAAAATTAAAAACAACAATCAGTTTAATGTATCGCTCTAAGGCGGATCTGTCCTAAGATAGAAACTATAAGAAACTAATATTTTCGAAATTGTTGAACTGACAGATTTTAAGATCTTGTTTTTTTACACTTTTTTTATTATTTATTTAGAATTTTAACTTTTGCATGATTCTGTAGTGGCTAGACACGAAAACATCTCCGTACGATTACTCTGTATAGTGAATTCAAGATGGCGATGGTTAATAGATCTGAAACTGTAATTTGGCTCCATCATGGTGATTGTAGTATTAGGTTATTAGTAAGTTATCTATTGTATTTCGATTAGATACTTGTTTAGGTATTTTACAGTGGCGGATACAAAATGGAGGAATTTATGTATTTTTAATCCACAATAGTGCCTAAAATGCTAATCTTTCAACGTTATGTCAAATATTCTTGACGTAGCACACAGTGCTTTTGTGCCAAAAGGCTATAATCTCAGCATCCCGTATCTGTACTGCCTATTTTTCGAAATATTTGCAAAACACGTATTCTCTATTCCACTAAAAAAATTTCCTTCGATTTTCAGACAACAGTAAACAAAATGAAATATCTGTACAGAGTAAAAAACAAACAAATACATAGTCACACCTCAATCAACTTTGGTATTATAAGATATTTAACATCTCTTTAATAATAAAATCTGTTAGCAGTTAACATGTTCCTGGATATAATTAATTTATGAGGATATTGTATAAAAGGCACTAAATATATTAAAACTGACATAATTTTTTTAAAAGTTAGTTACATTAATTAACTAATGAACTTAAAATAAAAAAAAATTGAACGCCAATTAACGTTTATTTCTTTACACGAGATTAATTTACGAAGGATTTCAACCATTTATATTCAACGGTACCGACTGAATAATGCAAATGTTGTACATTTTATGCCTTAATCCGGATTGTTAACATTCTTGGTTTTTCCTCTTGTTAATGTGGTTATGATATTATAACCAGAAATATCCAAGCACATAAATATATTACATTCTACAAACTCCTCAAAGTAAAGCTATGTGAATGCGGAACTTATAAGACTAATTATTATAAATTCCTGGAAATTTGGTGTTTTAACCGGAAATATATGAATAATTTGGCCGAGGAAGTTTAAAATAAACACTCACACATAACCTGGACTAACTTTACCAAATACGAGTAGGCCTATATAAACAGTATAGTGGTTATTGTGTATCACAAGCATTTTGTTTTCAACAAATAATTTCCTCTCTCAACATAGCTAATTCCCTATTCACTAATTTGCATCATAACATACTTTCAATTCATTATTAACCACTCACTTACTTGACCAAAATTTTCTGAAAAAGTTAACGATTATCTTAGGTTTAAACAATATTTGGGTATACAGCCTTGGCGAAAAAATTATTACAGCGTTTGTGTAAGTTTCCGAACACGGTTTTAGTTTGTGGTGGTTCCTCAGCAACAGATAAGTAGTCTAAAAATGTCGTCATTTCACAACAAAATATGTAAAACTTACACATTTCTAAAGCACTAACGATGTCATCTATTAGAACTGAAAATAACGAACACAGGAAACGAATTATATTTTTTGTGCAGCTGTACGTGAAGTGAGTATTTCGTGTTTCTCAAAACAGCCCGATAAACTCAATTTTACGGCCGTTTTTCTGCAGTTACTAAGGGTAAAGTAACTGCCGAAAAGCACTTTCATAATTGACATTTCTAAAATATGACAACCAAAAATTGTTATTTTTTATTAAACAGAATTAGCAAAAGTGTACAAGACCAAAATTGTATAGCAAAGTTGTCTCCTCATCTGCTTTTGCAAATTCAACGGTATGAGTTCATTTCCTCTCCACCTTTGAGGTCGTCGAGCTGTTGGAAGGGTTTTTAAAATAAATTCCCCACTAGACCTAATCCACTTAAACTGTTGATATTATTTAAAATCAACATCTGCAGTGTCACTATCTTTTTTTTTTCAATTCTTTGGCTTTGAACTAGGACCATTCAGCCAAGACTAATTATTATTGTAGCTAACCTAACACAAAGTCAAAATACCAGACAGTACTTGAGACAACAAGGAAGAATAAACTGGGACACACACTTCACGCCATGGTGCCGTCAAAGGCGACTTTTTTTTACAACAACATAGTCAACGGAAGACAGGTTAACCCACAAAGCACGTGTAACATGAGGAAACTACAGCTAAACTAAATAAAATATACTAACTAAATTTTACGCTTAGTAAGTTTTAAAAATTCATGGAATATCGTTCTTAACTGATCATTCCTGGCGATGAGGTAAGAAGAGATATGTTGCATTGTGGAAATGGAATATTATTATTTATTTTTGCATTAATAAATTGATTGCACATACGTTGTGGTAGCACTGAAAAATTCAGTAGTTTATATCATACAGGTATCCATTGCAATCAGAAAAAGACATCCCTGATAATTTCATGTTATATAGGTGATAGTTGACAGCTCTATGTCCAAACATACATCTCACATATTTAATATTAACATTTCTCTTTGGATGACTTCTATAGGCCAAAGGGAAACTAGGTAGCTTGTTATTGATTTTGCAATATGTATAGTCGTTGCTGTTACATACTTTGGTCTACTCTTCTTCCCATAGTTTTTCCATATCTTCTTTTAGCACTGGAATTACATCAGAATGAGGTAAACTATTGATTAAATCCCCATCAATGCTTCGCCAGTTTGTCTACTGCAATATTGTCTCTTTTATCAAAGCGTCCCATATAAATATAATATTTTTAATAAGATGTTTTAACTTGGCTGGCTTCTCGGTAATTTCTACTATAATTGAATTTGAGCATACATGTGGTGGCGGTCAAAACTGAGATCACGTATATTTCTGCCCACGGCAATTTATGCACATGATCATACAACGCAACCCCGCTTTTGCACAACCACATCGCTTACTGCAGCCTTCCTTGCAGTTGTAGTTTATCAATAATATAATGAAGCTGGGGCTGATACCTCTGTAGTGTAGGCAGGAAACAGAATATTGTAACTGTTCTTTGGTCCCCTCATTGTAGTTGTAAAAATTATCTACGCCATGTCTGAACCTAAAGGTAATTAAGATGGAAGTATTGGTATGCTGCAGCTGATTAAAGAGAGATTAGTTTCGATGCTATTTACTTTACCAACGAAATTGTAGAAAGAGGCAAATTTCCTCACTTAGGCTGCTTTCTGATTATCAACTATTATGAAGTGCAAGAATGGACTTTCAATTTCTCTGAAACTGAATCAGTGTGGTAAGAAACTTCACCGGCATTGTCCATATCTTTTCTTGTATTAAAAAGTCTTACTGACAGCAGCTTTTCTTTCCAAAGAAAGTTGATGTTGTATCATAGTCACTTACAGCATGGATAAATAATATCGATTCTTTCTAGCTGTAAAGTGTACTTAACAACTATAGGCCTTGTGACTGTACAGATGTTTGTTGACATCACCTTCAACAAGATGTTCATATTCAACATGGCAAGGCACTATAAACTTTAACCATCAAGAGGTTTCAAAACCAAAAATTGGGGAGATATACAAAAGGCTTTCTGAGCGTAACGGTTTTTCTATTGTTCCTGGGCAGACTTAAATGTTGCTGGCGATTACACACTAAATAGGCCACTAATTATGCCTATTGGGGCATCCAAATTGTCAAAAAATCAAGTCAATGCGGCCAGTGTCCGCGACTAACATGAAAGCGGTCAACTTGTCTACCGATCTCACTCGGGAAATAAAAAATCAATCACGAAACAAGTTCTTTAACGGCACTAAAATACATTGTTTTTCCTCGCGCGTAGTTTGAGCTACCACAACATAGTACATAAAATAAAAAAACTTACAGTTTCATTCCGGGACACATGAAGGTCAATTGACGGATATCACTCCGAAAACTGAACGTACAAACTCAGACAAGTTACTTATAATCACAAATTATCGTTGATTGCATCAAAGCAAATAATTCAGATTAATCACGTAATTTGCTGCTATTTACTACAGATCCATTCTGTCATTTAAATGACTCGTAAATATATGCACTTTGTGATTTACACATTACTCTGATGCACAATTTAATATAAAACGTAGCTGCAATACTAGAACACCAGTCATCACCATAAAAAGACTTCAAATTTGCATATTCAAACGACAGCTCGACCGTGTCTCAACACAGCCCAGTTCGAATTATCTTACTACACCAAATTAATTCCTGCGCCTTGAAAACTCATTTACATCTGAAAATTGGCTATTTTGCACATATAATTTCCAAAGCTCAAGGGATCACAGTTTATTTCCCTACTATTCTCAACATCAATGGACTAAGTTATAAATACTATTCTGAAGTAACGGTAAAATGGAACACCCAGTATATTTTCCTCCTGAGCGAGAAGGAAATGTTGGAAGAATTAAAAAACGGGTGCAGTTTTCGAATTCTCTAATCTCGATTTCAATTTTCGATAAATAAATTCTATCCATTATTATTACCTACGTATATGCCACCCAGCGATCATAAATAAATTCGCAATAAAAATAAATACTCGTCTGGGGCGCAAAGTTTTACTAGAATTAGTTTTAAAAAGTTGCAACTCTAAAATAACAACACTGTTAAATAAGTTTCCAGCTTAAATTGCAGTTTAAGCGGCAAAATGAAATAAAAAAATCATGGGTTTCTTCCTCCACCCGTTCTATCTTTTAATGGCGATTAAAAAACGTAGATAATGTCTACAAAGTTCTAAATTGCTTGCAGAGCGTTATTTAATTTGATATTTTAACCTATCTGAGTGTTTCTTTTACCATATATAAGAAGCTTTAACAAACTTTTGGCTGTGCCAGTTCTTACGTATCGCACTTAAGTGCAATTGAGATTCAAAATTATGGAAATAGTTTGGCCAGTTATTTTTCCAGCAGACTGGCAATATTTAATTAGATATGATGATGCTTGAAATGACATTTTTAAATTTAATGGTATTTCTTAAATAAATAGGGCAATGATAATTTTATATTGTCGCAAAAATCATAAGATCTGCTGACTTCATAGTTGTTGAGATTTTTAAGAACAATATAGAAACATTTTCTTGGAGGGGACTGCAACTTTCGGTGTGACTCTGCCTTTGAAGTAGTTTCCCTAAACACCAAACGGTTCAACACTACACTCGAATACTAACAGTCGACTCGCGTTTCGACAACAACGCTGGCATCATCGGGAACTAAAGTACAACTAAATGTAAGGACATTTTTAGTTGTACTGTAGTTTTACTCATTTCTCGGTGATGCTAATGCAAGTGCCTGTGGAAACGGAAAAATTTGAGAGGCAGAAACTATTTCTTTCAAGAAATATAATAAAGTCATAAAACTATAATTAAATTTATCTTTCCTAGAATTATAATTTCTTAATACAATAATGAGCTTATGCTAATATACTATCTACTCTACACAATTTTACTTAAATATTTGAACATAGTTAATTATTTTATTTAAAACGATATGGCCAGTAAAGATCTATTGATCGCTGGTTACATTTTTATTAGTTTTTACAGCCTTCATTATCCATAAATAAGTATGAAATATTTATATTTGTCATTGACTGACAAAAAACAACAGATCTTCACCTATCTATTAGCTAACTAGTATTGGAGCTTATATACTCTATGCATGTTTAAAAGTGAATTATTTATTATTTGTTTGCTTATAGTAATAAAACATATTCTTTATAGGATTTTGCAAATAGCGGAATTACATTTTCATAAAATCTCATTCAGTTTCTTGGAAATGCTTAGCCTTTGAAACGTTTTTCGTCCTAATTCTGGACTCATCAGAAAGGCCCAGAGCCTTATAACGATGTTCCATGCAAAACCAAGGCAAAGATTTCATTAATATTTTTACATATAGTTTTTCTTTTAGTTTTCATAGTTTTTCTTTCCGCTGTTTGCAAAATCCTATAAAGAATATGTTTTATTACTATAAGCAAACATATAATAAATAATTCATTTTTAGACATCTGTCTGTCCGTCTCTATATCCTTCGATCACGTTTCTTAAGAACTAAAGGTCCCATTGTATTGAAAATTGGACAATAAGTTAGTATTAGCTAGAGAAAGAACCCTATGTTTGAACAACATCGGTCAATAAATAAAAAAGATATAAATTTAAAAAAAAGTTTTATAATATAACTAAAAATGTCTAAAACTAATATTATTTACAAAAAAATTGCGAAGAGTATCCTA
Organism: Stenurella melanura; assembly: GCA_963583905.1. NCBI lineage: Eukaryota > Metazoa > Arthropoda > Insecta > Coleoptera > Cerambycidae > Stenurella > Stenurella melanura. The sequence continues at coordinate 190,017,232 of OY757310.1, forward strand.
TAGAATGTGCAATAATTATATAAAAAGTACAGTAAATCGAAGAGTATATTGGTTCATTAGCTTGTTATTAATAAACATTATAAATACGAGGCGCCTCAAGATTAATCCTTGTAGAATTCCTGTAATTTGCGGTTATCAGCTGGATTTAAAACGGCAATATTGTATAAATGTTAAGTGCAGCATTCTTTTAATGTCTACATTTTGGGGGCTGTTATTTCCAAAATATAACGAGACTCAGTTCCACCAGTATCCATATTTATTTATAACTCTAAATATTTCCGTAAAAGACATCTTCAGACAATTCCCCGTATCGCCTTCTCCAGAGGTGGGACAACTACTCATATGCCCTATCCGAATTCCACACTAATTACTAACATACCCTTTTGGACCACCTTCAAAAAGTTTTATAGTTCGCGGTCTCCGGTGCAAAGGAATAAAGTTAAAAAAAGATCGTCCATAACAATCTGCAAATCATTATCATCATTATAATAAGTAATGGCTCGTAGAGAGACCAGTCGTTTTGGAAAATAATAATGGCTACACGCGCTCGCCGATACTTTTTATTTGTTTATAATGAATGACTGACAGTTCATTACAGAGAGGTCGTTAAATTTTTTTCGAGCCTTTTCACAAACGTACGTTATTATGAAAGATTCGAGTGGGCTTTCGAATCAATGCGATGCTTATAAAATAATTTACAGAATACTTCTTTGTGAGCATTCTCGTTTATATTTCGCTGTATCGACATGTTTTGTCATGTGTGACAAATTGCATGACATGTAAAGGTAAACTCTTAAATATTACAATACGTCGTCACGCAAACATTACCCACAATACTAATAAATTTACTAGAAATGTTCAATTTACTGAAAGGGTGTATGTTGTTTACAATACATGACTCGTCCATTTTGTCTCCAAATATTAGTAAATTTCAAGTATTTTCTCTAATTTCCTTTTTTTATCAAACTTACATCTTTACATAATTACGATTACAGGGTGGATAAATAATACATTCCTAAATTATCTTTAAAAAAATAAAATCGAATATGGTCGATACTTTCAAAAATAGACATTTCTTAAGAACAGTTAGCATTTGTGTTTTAAATGGGGCCTTATTACTTCCATATCCACATAATGGAATGGAAGTATATTAATCGTAAACAAAATCAATGATGTTTTTGTTGCAATAGGTGCAGATGTGCAGAATGTCACGAAACACCCAGATCTTCAATTTGAGTGAAAACATTTTTTTCTGTCTGCCGATCTGTAACTTTTTTTTTGTGGGCCCGTTTTCTCTGGAACGGTTTAAGACATTGACTTGAAATGTTTTACAAATTTTGTATTATAACGAGATCTGGAAGTCGATTGTATCTGGAACTTATACGGTGAAGGGCTAGGGGGTAAACAGGGGAAAATCAGTTAAACAAACTGGTAAGAGTACAGAAACTTGGGATTTGGTGTATACAGGGTGTCCAAATAAAAACGCACAGGCCGGATATATTCTAAACGAATAGAGATATTTTAATTCTATAAAAGCCAATTTGTAGAGCATAAAGAGAGCTCCATTTTAAATAGAATTGTTTTTTTAATATATCAGTATATAGATGGCGCTGTACTCTAAATAAATATTTAGATGGGAGAAACTTTGAAATAGGGTTTATTTGAAAGAAAATGCATTTCTAAGCAGATTATATTCTAAAAAAATACCATAAAACTAACCGTTTTCGAGAGAGTCCAAATGTTGGCATTTGCCAATATTGAATAATTGTAATCTCTTCAACATTTCAGACCTTTAAGTGGGACAATCTGTATTTAATTTACAAATTTTAGAAGAAAATATTTAAAGAATTTTTCATATCTTATGAATTAAATATATTCGAAGTAACTCTTGGAAAAAAAAAACTAAAAATATTACTTATCATATAATTCAAACATTTAAGCAATAAAAAAACAATTACGAACATAAAACAATTTTTACGAACTAATGAAATTAAAATAACTGTAATAATAATAATAATAATAGGTGTTCAAAATTATTGCCATTTTCATTAACACACATCGTAAACCTATTAATTAGTTCAGATCTACAAACTTATAATAATGTATGCCGATTAATGGTGACAACACTAGCATAAATTTTATTATACAGATCTGCCATGTCCCCCATTGATTCTTTGTACACTCCACTTTTTAAAAATCCCCATAAATAAAAGGCTAATGGAGTAATGTCAGGAGATCGAGCGGGTCATCTAAGTACTCCAATGGTACCAATCCATATTTCCGGGTATGTTTGATTTAAATGATTAACAACGTTGTGATGATTATGTGGGCCTGCCCCATCTTGATGAAACCACATGTTATCCAACTGAGCGGACAAATTCCTTAACAGTACTTGTAAATCATTTTGCAAAAATTGTAAATATCTTTCACCTGTTAACGATACCACACCAAACATTTACTCCAAAACAATTCTGGGATCTGGTATGTCTCATCCACCTAGGATTCTCTTACAATTCTATTGACATACCAATAAACAAAATGTGATTGAAATTGAGAAATGTCAAAACTATTATTCCAAGGGTAACTTTAATTGTATTTAATTTATAAGGTATAAGAATTATTATACTCACTAGATATCAAGTATTTTTAATTAAAATCTAACCTAATAACAAAGCAATTATATGAAAAATTCTTTAAATATTTTCTTCTAAAATTTGTAAATTAAATACAGTTTGTCCCACTTAAAGGATTGCAACGTTGAAGAGATTTTAATTATATTGGCAAATGCCAACATTTGGACTCAAATATCTCGAAAACGGTTAGTTTTATGGTATTTTTTTTGCTGCTCAGAAATGCATTTTCTCTCACATAAACCCCATTTCAAAGTTTCTCCCATCGAAATATTTCTTGAAAGCACAGCGTCATCTATATACTGATATATTAAAAAACAATTATATTAAAAAATGAAGCTCTCTTTATGCTCTACAAATTGGCTGTTACAGAATTAAGATATCTCTATTCGTTTAGAATATATCCGGCATGGGAGTTTTTATTGGAACGTCCTGTATACTAGAAGCGAAGGCCTTAAATTTTTAAAATAATTTTTAACACCATCGTACTCACTCCATTATTAAAAGGGTTGATAAAATAAAATTAAGGTTTTCACTTGAAACATGATACACATATGTATTATAACGACACTTGACACTAGATTATATTTTTAGATGATTTCGTTGAAGGAGCGGGGGAGTAAGTAGAGGTAAATAGGGAAAAATAAGTAAAGCAAGCTTGCTTTACAGAAACTTGGGACTTGGTGTATATACTAGAAGCCAAGGCCTCAGATTTCTTTCTAATATTTTTCATAGGGGAAAATAAGCAGAGCAGCTAGAAACTTCATTTTTAACCCTGACATCTGCCCCAAATATTATTAAAATTATATGACCAATAATTTACACATACTAGAGTGCAAATATAGTCAAGATGTTTCCATTATAGTGACTCGGATGAAAAATCTGGATGTGGAAGTAGTAATTCCTTAGGTAGAGGTTTTTAAATAACCAATCAGTTTTCTATATTTAGAAATATCAATATTTTTACAAAGTTGTCTTCAGCATTGAACACTTTCCACATTGAAGAAGCTGCACACTTTTCTGTACGGCTAAGAAAATAAGCCAGCATTTCTTCTTCATTTTCACGAGTAACACCTCTACGTTTTGCCAATCCTATATTCGCTGAATTCCTTGTCATGAAAAGCTTGGGATTTCTTAGGCAGTAAGTTTAAACAAATTTAATTTGCGTGTTTTCTAATTTCTTCCGAGACATACCAATTTTCATCCATTTTTCACAACTAATGATTATTTTTTATCTTTATTTGTTGTTTATGTGTATAAACTAATAATAAATAACAATCAACACCACAGCACCATTCCATGACCTTCCCAATTACAATATTTGCAATTATAAAAATTAATTTGTCAAATAAACGTATAATTTAAAAAAATATTTTTCAAATAAAATTTCATTAAACAAAAGTGTTGGATAAAATTTTATATTGCACACGTGTGTAATTGCATATTAGTCGCTTAAGAAAATTAACTACTTGACCTAACGGTCTCGTGGCTAACTTCTCCTTGCGTGACCAATGTGTATAATTACATACTAGTACAATAAATAACTAGTAATTACCATGAAGAATAAATATAACATGATTCATAAGCATAGGGTCACGCTAATACATATTTATAAAACCAAAAGTATAAAAAATGGACGACTGTGAGTAACAACATTTATTATTATTATTATTGTTAGTTGAACGCTTATCCTTGATTTTGATCTAGCGTTCCTCACAGGTTCGGCGCGGCGCGCGGACCGAGAGATCTGTCGCATGTTGCTTCATTTATGCTTAAACGATCCCATATGCACGCGTCGATAAGTATTCTCAATCCTAAAAACTTTAAATCGGTACGTTCAAATTAGAAACAAACGGCAGAAATAATATGGTTAGTATGTGTAAAGCAGCGTAATATGAAACACATATGCATGTGGAAATTTTAGCTCGACATTTAAACGCAATTGCAACCTGCAATCTATATAGCAAAATATAAACTTGAACAAAATAGTTATCTCTCGTGGGTTTTTCAAGCCAGCATGGCACGTAGAAATGTAGCGGCACACCCTCAGGGACAACCGATAATGTAATAGAGAAGATAAAGTACGAACAGAGAATGAAAGTTGATAAGCAAACCGTTAGTCCTCGTATGAAATATGTATAAAAAATATTTTTAGCAAGATTATACTAGTCATTTACATATAAATGTAAATTTACGTAGGGCATCGTATACAAGTTCAGAGATTCGATTAAAAAATAATTCCAATGAGATTTTTAATAATTTCTTTAATCAAACCTCCTCAGATTTTATTTTAATGTTTGTATTGAAATTTATTTCCTCTGTAGTTGAGGATACCCACTATGATTGGATACATTAAAGTAGTGACATTTTTCGTATAACATGTATTATATCTCAATAGTTTTATGTCACGGACATGTTCCTAAAAGGATGCCAGTTCCAAATAAATAAATAAAAAACATATAACAATGATTTTCTTTTAAAACTGAATTGCACTAAAGAGTAGAAACTAATTTTTATTCAGTGATTAAATTCCAAAAGATGATAAAAAAAAAACAATGGGATGCTCATAAAATACAATATATTACCTTTATCCACAATCAGCATTGTGATAAAACGTTATGAATAGTATGTCATAATATAACAGCAACAACAGTACTTTATAAGCGCCCAATAGTTTTCTTTTTCATCATCGTTTTATAATTTAATCACTGAATAAACATTATTTTCTACTTTTTAGTGTAGTTGACTTTAAAAGAAGAACATTGTTTTAAAAATGTCTTTTCATTTTATTTATTTTTTGCTTTTTAGTTTCCTGTCTGCCTCATTTCTTTTGTTCAAATGCCATCATTTCGTTTGTTCTTGTCAAACTTTTTCATTTGATATCCATTTCAAGAAAGTTGTAAAGAAATAGGTAATCCGCTATTTTGTGTTGGCCGCCATATTAGATTTAAAATAATGTCACACAACTTATTGTATTCTACTTGTCCTACCTTTTCATTTGATGCCCATGTCGAGGGGGTTGTCAAGCAAAAGGTAATCCGCCATTTTGTGGTGGCCGCCATATAGGATGTACCATAATATTGAATATACTATATTTAGAACCAAAGTTGTGTGCAAAATTGCAGCATGATTGGATATCAGGAAGTGGTAAAAAATTTGACCACCGGATTTGAACGTGCATACATACCCACAACATTCCGAGCTAACGAAAACCATTGAAAAACTGTGAGAAAAATAAACTTTATATAAGAAGTACGGTATCTATAAAATGAAGCTAGTAGTTCGTGGCTCAATGAAAGCCTCTGCCTAAGGAATCACTACTTCCACATCCACATTTGCCATCCAAGTCTCTTTAAAGAAAACATCCTGACTATATTTGCACTCTGGTATGAGAAAATAATTGGCCATAAAATTTTAAAAATATATTTGAGGCAGATGTCATAAAAAAAATTGATTCGTAGGCTTCTAGCATATACGTCACACAGCTTACTGTATTCCACTTTAAATATCCTTTCATTTGATGCCCATGTCGAGGGGGTTGTCAAGAAAAAGGCAATCCGCCATTTTGTGGTGGTCGCCATATAGGATCTACCATAATATTGAATAAACTGTAATGTATTGTCTTCAGAACCAAAGTTGTGCGCAAAATTTCAGCACGATTGGATATCGGGAAGTGGTACAAAAAATGGTTCACCAGATTTAAACCTACATTTCGAGCTAACGAAAACCACTGAAAAACTGTGAGAAAGATAAAGTTTATATAAGAAGTACAGTACCTATAAAATGAAACTAATAGTTCGTAGATCAATGAAAACAGCTGCCTAAGGATTCACTACTTCTACATCCAGATTTCCCATCCAAGTCTCTTTAAAGGAAAACATCTTGACTATATTTGCACTCTAGTATGTGGAAATAATTTTCCATAGAATTTAAAAAATATGTTTGAGGCAAATGTCATTAAAAAAATTGATACATTGGCTTCTGGCATACACGTCAAAAATGAAGTTTCTGGACTCTTATTAGCTTGCTACTTATTTCCCCTATTTACTTCCCACCCCTTCAACGGAATAATCTCAATCAGATGTCATTACAATACATACGTGTACAAATTTCAAGTTAATATCTCATTTTTTTGTATCAACTCCTTTAAAAAAGTAGTGAAGGTGGTGGAGAGTTGGAAAATCAACCCCTTTAATAGTGGAGTGGGGGTGGTTGGGGGGTGTGAAAAATATACAAAAATCTGAGGCCTTGGCTTTTAGTATATACACTTACTCTCAAGTTACTGTTCTCTTACCAGCTTGCTTTACTTATTTTCTCTTATTTACCCCTATTGACCCCTATTTATCCCCAATCCCCTCTCCGAATGAGCGCAAAATATAATCTATTTCCAGATCTCGTCATGGTACATACATGTACCAGATTTCAAGTCAATATCTCTAATCATTCCTGAGAATACTTGCGCACAAAAAAAGTTACAGACTGACCGACAGACAGACCGATAGACAGTTCGACAGAAATTTATTTTAACTCAAATTTAAAATCTCGACATTTTATGGCATTCTAAGCCTATTTTAATAAAAAAAATATTCTGATTTTTTGACGGTTACTATACTTCCACTCCACTACTTGTATGTGGAAGTAAAAGAACAGATAATATAAAACCGCTGCCTAAGGAATCACTACTTCCACATCCAGATTTCCCATCTAAGTTTCTTTAAATAAAAACATGTTGCAGTCTAGTAAGTAGAAATAATTGCTCATAGAGTTTTAACGATATATATATTTGAAGACGTCGTCGGTCCTGGGGTGGTCATGAGAATGGGTGATATCTAAAAAAAATTTTGAGAAATTTTGTTCTTATACACACCAAAACATAATTTTATTTTGATAACCTCTCTAATATTGAAGTGAGGATGTTGAGGTGTTGACAGATTTCATAAAGAAAATTGGGACCTTGACTTCTAGTATATACACCAATTCCCAAGTTTTTTTATATGGTGTGTATTTTGTCTGAAACGAACAAGAGTCACACCTGTACGTTGCGTTGTCACTTTCGATGATCCCCATGCTTCACTAAATGTTTCCTGAAGTCACCTTTAAGGATCCTTATGTTCCTGTAAATGATCCTCGAGCCGATGCCCACATTCTGTCTGAAATGAACAAGAGTCACTTCTCTGGACTCTTACTAGCTTGCTTTACTTATTTACCCATACTTACCCCCAACCCTTTAACTAAATTATGTATGATTTATATAGGATTATTCATTCACGTCTTTTCTACAGCTGAGGAGCTTGCGACCGTCAATTTGATGTAAGTTTTAAACTTCAACTCCCTGAGGTCTACGTAAGGCAACTATAAATACTATCTTTCCTAAAGGTTTCGTCGTTAAGGAACGAACTCCACTCTCTACTCTCGGACTATAATAAGTATAACAAAATCACGCAAATTAATGAAGAAATGTCTCCTATTTGAAACGGCTACATTGGAAATGAATTTAACAATCTAAATATAGATCTAAATGCATTGAAAACGCTGCACGTGCTAATCACGTTTGCCTTCTACAAGATATTTGGAAGGAACTAATTGAAAAATGCACTCTCGAAAATTGCACGATATGCCTAGTTTTCCTCTGGAGGAAAAGTTTAATCTGATCGAGTGGAAAGAACGCCAATGGTTTGCCGCAGAATCAATTAAAATTAAACATGCATGACATAATTTTAAAACAATGAGTTAAAGTCAATGCACTGAGTACCACGAGAGTTTGTGTTTTATGATACTAGGCCACGTTAAATTACTGTAGTTTCTGTTTAACTAATTTCCAGCGCAAGGGTTGTATCCGTGCTTTAGCTTATTTAGAACGTAAATCTGTACGCTAGAGCCAGACTGTATGAAATTCATTTTTTAACCCTGAGTGATAGGATGGGTGTTATCCATTTAACGCGTATGTTTGTCTTTGTGTCGGTGTCTTTATAACCCACGGCGCGCTGACTGTTTTTGACGCAATTTTTGTAATGATTATTTCATTAACATGGTAGTCAATAAAAGGTCCTCTTTCCATCAATCGGATATCATTGTTAGTAGTAAAATAACTAGATCAGTTTTTGAAAGCACGAGCATCGAGTTTTCTCGCTATAAAACGCGCTGTAGTCATTGCAATATACTGATTTATTTTATGAAATATTTTCCGCAAATTCCTCTAGTGCTTTTAAATTTTATTTTTCTCGAGCTTATTGCCCAAAGTTGGTGGTGTATTCATGTAAACTGTAATGATATATAGTATAAACAATAATATACATACTAGGTGATTCTTTTAACCTGAAACTTTCAAATATCTCGAGTAATAAATAATGTACGAAAAAAACGTTTCAAACAAATGTTGTAGAATTGGATGGGGGCAGATCGGCGGTATTATATGTCACTTCCGCGTAGGGTGGAAGAGTTAAGGTCATTCAAGGTCAAATTCTGTTTTTAAATGGGAACCTCTATTTTTTTATTGCGAATTCGGATTGACTACTTTTGTTTGAAACATTTCTTCTGAAATTGTCATTTTTTTTAGTTATCCGGCGAGTAAAAATAAAACTTTTAAAATTTTGCGATTTTTGCTTCCCTCGCATACCGAAGGGAAGTATTGTATTCGAGAAAAAATCACCCTCCGAATTTTTTTCGGATTTTGACGCTTCAGATCACGTAGATTACGAAAATATAGGTTTTTCAAATCCGTCAGTCTATCTGTCTGTTTGTCTGTCTGTTGGTGCATTTACTAAAAAACTACTTCACGGAGAGCAGTCCAATTTGGTAGGTAGTTGACCCTACTGACTGCGAAGAAATTTTTCTACCACTAAAATAGATGAAAATTTTTTTTTCTTTGTTCAAATTTAAAATTTCCACGTTTCATGGCATTCTAAACCTATTTCAAAAAAAAAATAATATTTTTTTTATCAATTTAAAAAAAAAATTTACCACTAAAATGAATTTTTTTCTTTCAAATTTAAAATTTCCACGTTTCCATGGCATTCTAAACCTATTCAATCAAATTTAATTTTTTTTTGAAATGTTTAAAAAAAATGTTATCACTACTTACTACAGAATAGCTCAAATTTAATATTTTCACGTTTCATGACTTTCTAAACCTATTTCGGAAAATAAAATTTGCAACCTCTTTTCTACCACCTTGGAAAAAAAATTTAGGACTAGAATAGTTACAAAAAATGTTTTTTGCTCAAATTTAAAATTTTCACGTTTCATGACATTGTAAACCTATTTCAGAAAAAGCAAGTTTGAAAAAATTTTTTTACCAACATTTTTGAAAAATTTTTACCACTAAAATAGATGTAAAAATATTTTTTCTTTGCTCAAATTTAAAATTTTCACGCTTCATCGCGTTCTAACCTATTTCAAAGAAAAAAATTTTTTCCGCTACTATAGAATAGAAGAAAACTTTCCTTTGTGCTCAAATTTAAAATTTCCACGTTTCATGACATTCTAAATCTATTTTAGAACAACAATTTGAAAATTTTTTTACCGACATTTTTAAAAATTTTCAAAAAAGTGAAATTTTTTAACCACCACTATACTTCCACTCCACTACGTGAATGTGGAATTGAAAATGTAACAGATGGCTGTAATATTTTGCCTATGCAGCTATTATACTTTTATTGAAAAATATACACGGTGGTCATTCCAAGAAATAATTCAACCATGGTGGACATTTGTAAAGGTATTTGCGCAAGCCTTCCATATTTGGCACCTGTTATTTAGTATTGAATTTTTGCTGTTGGATGAGAACTCGGTATATTTTTTTGACCAAAAGTTATCAAGTTTTCTTTGTAATAATAGTGATAACTATATTCCGATTATTATTCTCATTGTCATTTCGTAATTAATAATTTTTTAGAGTGACCGCCATGCACAAATAACGAGGGAAGTTCTGTGTAAATACCTTTACCGATTTTTTTACTCGAAAAAGAAATTCGGACAAAAATTGCAACAGGTAAAAAGAGTTTGGAATCATCCCAGGAATATCCTCAATTTTTTTCGGAATCGTCCAATGCCCTTTTTGATGCACTTGAAAACTCCATTTCTCTTTTCTGCAAAGGCCATTGGACAATTCCAAAAAAAAAAATGAGAATATTTCCGAAAGTGTCAGGTTAAGAAAATCAGCCAATATAAGCTTTGCCTATCTGTAATATCTGTATAAAATAGTTCTCTATTTTAGACATAGGTAAAGGTTGTAATATAGCTCATATAGAGACAACGCAAACACAATCTTCAAAGGTTTAAGAACGTGGTTATTACTATCACTAAGATTAAACCATAATACCTACTAAGCATGCAAATCAACTATTACATGTGTTGATAAGTGTCATAAAGGTACATAGGTCACAATCACTCTAGAAAGTTATAGGCTAAAAATATACTTACAGTAATCCATCATGAAGTAACAACACGTTAATAATTCATAATATCAAAACCATGCACCTCTGTACATTACAATTCGTGGCACTTATTCTACCTTTCAGAGAGTATATAGGCAGACTTAACTGAATAATTTAAATTAATTTAAAATTGGATATTTTTTTAATTGCATTATCTTAGTCCATTAGATTAGTCAACTACAATACTTACTCAATCACCTGATGCCAATCTTTTCTTTTATTATTGGAGCGTCATAAAGACCAGGTTTATAGCCCATTGATAACAATGACCTTTCTTATGATGAATCGACAACAGAAAATAAGTTTTATGTACCCCCAGAGAAGTGGCCCCTCTATTCTTGAAATTAAAATTGTTTCGATTGCACTTGTTTGCTTATTGTCTGCTACCCGTTAATTTCTTTCGTTTGATTATTACTGCTCAGAAAAAATCCACAGTAGCAATTGAAATTAATACAATCTATTTCTTCGTTTAAAATTTTAAATCTGTAATGCTTAATTTATTTGCTCGGCTATTGCCTCTGTTTGCTTGGCAATACTTACAACGAAAAATAAATTATACGATTAACAAAGAAAATACCTTAATTTTGAAAATTAGAGAGACAACTTTATACACGTGTTTGGCCCAAAATGATGGCATCATCTGGTACACATAACTAAATCAAATCCAACAATGTTTTCTACAGGAACACTGATCTTCTAATCAATAATGTACTTATTCTGAAATAGACCCTTCAAGACTATTCCTACTACTGCAATTCATGCTATGAAATCCATCTAGCTCTCTATTATTTGCTATATTTCCAATTAATTAAGTTTTAGCATCTACTATATGACTGTTATCAAAGGCATACTGTTCAATGTACTAGATGTTTCAGTTCTTTCATGTTTGAGCACCATTGCCCCATATGCTCCTTAAATCTAGATATAATTCGACGTATACAAAATCAGAAGTGTATCCTGATTTTGTAATTTTTGAACATTTCGTACAATTTGTAGTCCTGCTGGTTGTCTAAACATTGTAATTTACCGACAGATACAAAACTCTCGTATCTAATTCTTCAAAATTCTTCTTAGACCACAAGTAAACCAAGATTTATCGGTCGAGTAGCATTTTGTTGGTACACCGTGTGTGTGCAACAAACTCAATGTTATATTGGGCGACAACTTATGAAAAAAATCCTCTTATTATTAATGAAAAGTTAACATTTTCTTATTTTCTCTTACTCCTACAATTGCACTGATAGCTGTAAGAAAATTTCCCGTTTTATGGATTACGATATATTAAAGTAAATATAGGCTTCCTATCACTGTTTTCCTGCTCGTCGTTTATTTTCAATTCGATGGAATTTAATCCATTTTGCGGCAAAGAAAACATAGAGATGAAATGTCTGTTCGGAAGTGACAAGCCCAGAGTAGGTGTTATCTATTAAATTCAGCCGTGTACGTGATCTTCGGCCACGTGTCTATGAACACGACAGCCGCAGCGCTATTTACTCACGCAGCTTTACGCGATACTGTCAAAACCGCCGCACTCATGCGGGCTTCGGTGTTTACAAATGAATAGTTGTGTTTGGCCCCCGTGAAATTACACCGCCACATTACGGGGCATAGTGAACTATCGGCCGTTTGAACTATCCATCAACAAAAAATTCATATACTTTGCATCTTATACAAGTATGATAGGCAGGCAGAAGGCAGAATTGGTAGTTTTCTAATTGAAAGTTAGTAAACATAAACAATAAACAATCTGTATCGGCAGATTTGAAAAAATCAAAGTGTGGTTTGACTAAAGTTTTTTAAAAGTGAATTATTATTTGTTTGCTTTTAATTATATTGAAACATATTCTTTACAGGATTATAAAATAAATAATAGTAATAATAGTATAAAGGATATAAAATAAACAATAGTAACAGATATTGTACAGATGATCTGTTTCGTGAATCAGAAATATTGGACTCAAGACAACTTTACGCTAAAAAATACTAATATATCTTTATAAGAAAAAAACTTATTCGCAAAAAATAGACCCTATTGTCTAAATGTTATTTGTGGCATTATGTTAATTTTTTTCCTTCTTCAATTCTTTGGGACTTCCTGCCACATGTATGTTTTCTTTTTAAGCGGTGCTCGGGAATCTACAAAATATTACAATTAACCAGTATGTTACTGGTAAATAACCTCTACGCCTGCGACTTTTACGTCAAAGGATCAGTTAAAGGTTGCTATTTTTAAATAAACAACACAAACAAGTATAAAAACTTGAAATTGAATATTTCGCCGACGTTTCGGAAATCTATTCCGTTTCCTTTTTCAAGACTTTTAAAAAAAAATCTTTATTGCTGTGTATGATAAATACACAGCTCTAAGAATGTTTGTTATATTCAATATCCATAGATACTTACTATTTACATAGAACTGTTGATATAGTTAACAGTTCTTTTACTTTTTATACAATGTTAAGTTTGTGAAGTTCTTCTTTTAACATTGGCAACCAAGTTGTACAGACATCTACGGCACAATTCGACACGCATCTATTCTCATTCAATAATATTATCGCGGATTCTTTAATTTTTCTTTTTGCTATCTGCCTCTTTTGTTAAAATTTTTGCCGATTCCCAGTTTATTCTGTGTCCATTCTCCCAAGCGTGTTCGCAGATCTCGGACCTCTGAATTTCATTTTTTCTTATATAATTTTTATGTTCGCCCAATCTTACATTAAAAGGTCTGGATGACTCATCCACGTATTGTTTGTTACACTCACACGGAATACTATAAATGCAGTTTTTTGAATTTTGCTCGTGGTCCTTCGGTTTCGTCTTTGTCAGAATAGATCTTAAAGTGTTGTTTGTTTGAAATACCGTCCTAATATCAAATCTATCACCAATGCGACGCAACTTTTCGAATAATCCGCATACATAAGGAATTAATGCTGTGTAACGTTTTTCAGGTTTTTGTCGTACCTGATTGTTATTTTCAATATTTATGAAGGTTTTATCGACAAAACCACCACGGTATTGGTTATTTATAAGAAATTCCTTTATAAACCGCTTCTCATTGTTTATTATTTCATCATTAGAAGAAATGATTTTGGCCCTATCATACAAACATTTTACAACACCCCTCTTAACGTGCATCGACTGATTTGAGCCGAAATTTAAATATCTGTTGGTATGTGTTGGTTTTCTATAAACACTTGTTTCAATTGTACCATTTACTCTTTTAATTAAAACATCTAAAATGGTAATTCATTTCTAGTTTCCTTTTCTAAAGTGAATTTAATAGAAGGTTCTTTATTATTTAAATGTTCCAAACTATCTAGTAACTCAATACCATGAGGCCAGATTGCAAAGATATCATCTACGTATCTCCACCAGATAACCGGTTTGTATGCACAATTTTGAACATGTCTTGTCTCAAAATCCTCCATAAATATATTGCTTAAAATCGGTGACAATGGAGAACCCATTGCCATACCGGAATCCTGCTGATAGAAATCATTTTCCAATTGAAAACAAATTGTTTTTATACACATAGTTAAAAGTTCCATTATGGTATTTACGCGCAATTTAGTTCTAGCTTCCAAATTATTTTCATTTAACAATTTGTCTTTGATTATTTTTAAAGTTTTGTCTACTGGGACGTTAGTGAACAGACTAACTACGTGAAAACTGAACAGACTAACTACGTCAAAACTAACCATCAGATGTGTATTTTGAATATTGTTTTCATAAACTTTTTCTATAAAATGTTTACTGTTTTTTATATACGAATCCGTATTTCCAGATAATGGATTAACAATTTTAAGCAAGAATTGTTCAGTAGATGTCTGTACAATTTGTTTGTCAATGTTAAAAGAAGAACTTCACAAACTTAACATTGTATAATAACTAAAAAAACTGTTAACTATATCAACAGTTCTAAGTAAATAGTAAGTATCTTAGGATATTGAATATAACAAACATTCTTAGAGCTGTGTAATTATCATCAGAAAAAAAGATTTTTCAAAAAAAGCCTTGAAAAAGGAAACAAAATAGATTTCCGAAACGTCGGCGAAATATATAATTTCAAGTTCTTATACTTATTTGTGTTGTTTATTTAAAAAATGCAACCTTTAACTGATCCTTTGACGCAAAAGTCACATGTGTAGAGATTATTTACCAGTAACATATTGATTAATTGTAATATTTTGTAGATTCCTCGAGCACCGCTTAAAAAGAAAACATGCATGTGGCAGGAAGTCCCAAAGAATTGAAGAAGGAAAAAATCAATAGACCCTATTTCTGGTACTCGACAAAGAGAAAGTAAGCTTGCCAAAGAGGTGCAGCAAAAAAAGACATAGGTACAAGACACTCTGTCTACTTGGGTCAGATGTTGTATAATTCTTTACCCACGAACATTAGGTGGAGTAACACTGCATATTTTTAAAATAAATGTTAATTGGAGGGAAAATGAGAGATGTTACTTAAGATCACTAATAGATTTAATAATCGCTATTTCAACTTCTGTTATATACATTCATGGGTGACTGCTTGATTTATTATTTTCAAACGTTGCTAATTGGTGTTACTTGGGGCTAAATGAAGAAAAAAATTATTAATCGATGGGTCTGACCTATGGGTTTGAAATTTTTGTGTGCGCCTGTGTAAGTGTGTAAACAATCTAAAGATGGCATCTTCTTTGTAGTAAAATTTTCCCTTTTCAAAAAGCTACTATGAAATTGATACCTTGCAGAATTGCACACTCAGCGAGGTGTGAAAATATACCCTACTGAAGCATACTTAATTACCGTGTTCAAATAATCTGGAGTGCAAGCTGGGACCAACAAAAACCTTACTTTTTAATTAACGTAAGTGTAGATAAAATCAGTTGTAATCAACAAGAAGAATGGCCTTGCAGCATAGGGGACATATGTATTACTCTTAACATTTAATTAATGATAATTCCACTGGCTTACCTTTACTCACTGACTATAATAACACCCCTGTAAATAGCATAACGCCTTTGACAAGAAAAAAGACTTTAGCTTGACTTGACGTGTAAGTAATGAGTTGTATTCCTTGCGGTAATGAAGACTACATTACTACCTTGTAGTTAGTGAATAAATTGCTTACTTGTTTAAATATGTATAATTATTTATTTTTACTGCGGGCATATTGCAGGAACAGGATGGATCACTATAATTATGACACCATTAGTTGCAAATAATTTTCAATTAAACCATGAATCAACTTTTTTAAAGTTAATTTGTATGTATATACATTATACTTCGTTGTTTTTAGTCTAATTGATGTAGTTGATATGTTTCAACGAAAAATTGTTAAACGTACGAGAACAAGTAGTACTAAAATTCAATTTAGAACGAGCAAAATTAAAATATACTGTAGATTAAATGGGTTTATACAAAAAATTCAAACTTCAAAAGTTAAACCATAAATCTCCCCATTTAGAAGGGTACTCACAATATTGTAGATATACTTACTAAAGTTTTAGTTGGTGACAAGAACATCAGTAAAATAGAATCTGACTCATTCCTGATCAGTACCGAACCCATATTAAAACTTGAAATAGTTTTAAATTGCATATCAATAATTAAACATAGATCAAAAACAGAACAAAACGTACAATACATCTACTATTAAAATCGTCAACACTGTCTCCATAGAATATAATATAGTACTCTCACTTACGATAATGGGTTTGTTGCTTAGCACTATTGACAAGCTATCAGGAGTTTGCGCACAATGATATTGAGCGGCCTAAAATCATTGTGCGCGAACTCTTGATGGTTGAAAACCAGTGCTAAGTTCTTGTAGAGTCAAACCTATTATATCTGTTCGTTATTCTTACACAGTGTGTGTTGAATAGAAACGTAAATATTCTGCATACATTTACAGAATTCAATATAAAATGCTGTAATTTAAAACTTTTTATAACAGCTCATTCACCCTATCTATTTATTTCTTCATTTATTTAGTGTCCACCCATTCCTGCTACTAAGTTCAATCACCGAGGACAGGAGATGAGCTACCTCCAACCAAAATGCCAAATCTCTTCTCTATCGAGGACTGGGAATTTCTTACTTGACCAAATTTTAATACACAAGAAACCGACTGCTTCACATCCCATCTGAGCACAATTAATTGCAAATTTTGCAGCCCACTTTAGTACAATTTACCAACACCAGTTAAATGAGCATTTTGCTGAAAATTGTCTAGTCGTACTTCCACCTATATCGATGTCAATGCCATAATGTAGAAGAGATGGTTACTAGTAACTGATGCCTATGAAAATTTCCCTCCATCTTGATCTGTTATCTATTTATTTATTTAACAATACACTACCAAACAGAGCATTCCCACTACAGGGTAGGAAATAGTAAGTATTTACAAAATATATAACGTATAAGAGAATACAAAGTAGACAAATAAAAACAAAGATAAAACAAGACAAAAAATTTTAAATTATGCAGTTAATCTTTTTATCGCAGCTACATTGCAGATATCAAACTGATCTTGTAGATTATTATAATTCTCACACATTTTGTATAGCGGCGAAAATTTCTGGACGTTAGTTCGGGGAGTCTGCAAATAGAACAATGAGTTATGCCTAGAACCAGGTCTAGGAGTTCGAAAATTTAGTAAGTAGATAGCGCTGCAATCAGTTATATTATGTATTATTTTAAAAAGAAAATTTTGCTGTGAAATAGTTCTACGAGCCTCCAGACTCGAGAGCGAGAATCTATTTAACAGTTCAGTGTGAGGAAAACCAATAGCAGGATAGACACCATCTTTCTTATGACTCAAAGTCTTTAAAAAACGCCTCTGAATTCTCTCTATGCTCTGTATATGTGTGTTATAATGGGGCGACCAAATAATTGACGAATATTCCAATTTGGATAGAACAAACGATTGATATAGTAGTTTCAGTGTGTTAATGTCGTTAAAATCGCGAGAACATCGTATTATGAATCCCAGCGTTCTGAAACTTTCATTAGTGATGGTATTTATATGGCAATTAAATGATAGTTTGGTGTCAAATGTTACACCTAGGTCGTGGAATATTGATGGACGTGTAAGCACGGAATCTTCTATACGGTAATTAAATTCTACATATTGGTGTTTATTAGTAAAAGTTAGGACGTTACACTTTCTTATACTCAACTGTAATTTGTTTAAGTCACACCATTCATTAATTTTGTCAAGGGCACTTTGTAATACCACACTCACATCATTTAATTTATTGTATAACTTCATATCATCTGCGTATAAAAAAAAATTGACACCCAATTCCTCTGCAATGTCATTAATGAAAATGTTGAAGAATAATGGGCCCAAAACAGAGCCTTGAGGTGCACCGGAGGTAGATACAAATTCCGCAGATCGTTGTCCACGGTATTGAACATGGTGATGTCTATTTTCAAGATATGATTTGAAAAATAACAACAAATTTCTTGAGAAGCCAAATTTTTGAAATTTATAACATAAAATACTGTGATCTAGTCTGTCAAATGCTTTAGTAAAATCTGTGTAAATTACGTCAAAATGTGAGTTAGTGGCGATAGCATTAGATATATATATTGAGTTGTCCACGGTATTCAACATGGTGATGTCTATTTTCAAGATATGATTTGAAAAATAACAACAAATTTCTTGAGAAGCCAAATTTTTGAAATTTATAACATAAAATACTGTGATCTAGTCTGTCAAATGCTTTAGTAAAGTCTGTGTAAATTACGTCAACCTGTGAGTTAGTGTCGATAGCATTAGATATAATATTGAGTTATACAAAAGAGATTAGTTGATGTAGATCGTCCCTTGAAGAAACTATGCTGGTGTTCAGTAATGCGATTTTTTGCATAAGAAATGCAACAGAATTTCAAGCGCTTTTGAGAAATTGTTGATAATCCTTATATATTTTTATATACAGGAATTATTTTAGAACATTTTAGTGTATCAGGAAAGATATTAGATTTAATGGCTAAATTAAATAAAAATGTAAGAGGAGTTGTGAGCACGCTAGCACAATTATGTAGTATGAAGGCTGGAATTTTGTCAGGGTCCATTGTGTATTTAGGCTTTATTTTTTTCAAGGAATTTAAAACTTCTTGTTCTGTAAACCGTTCGATTGTTAAAAAGTCTGTTTCTGAGTCAACAGAAAGGTCATCGATTGACGGATTAGAGGTAATATATGAACTACAAAAGTATTCAGCGAAACCATTACCTACTTGGAGATAATGGAACAAAACCGTCTAAGAACGGCTTTTATTCAAATTGATATATTTACTAAACTACTGAAGGTAGAGAATTAAAACTAAATGAAGATGTTAAGGTACATTCTAGAATTGATTTCAGTATAGTTTCCGAAGACTAAGCTGCAATACAAATATTAAAATGCTTATACAAATTTTAATGATCAATTTGTACTAGGTATTGAATGACCTCTTTGAAAGAGATAATGAATATTCGTGCGCGTGCCATCTATTCACGTACTACGTTTTATTAAAATTGAAGTAGGGCAATATGCCGATAAAAAATTAAATGTAAATGCATGTGATGTATAGTTGTTGAATAGGTTCCGGGCATCCGCACGATCTTTAACTTGCCATTTGCTTTGTTTGTTATTTTTTTTACGGAAACGAAGTCTAAAAGGTGTAAGTGTGATGCATCGCTGAAATTACAAATTGTAAGTAATTATTAAATAAACAACTTGTTGTGCCAAGACGGCACTAAATGTAATCCGATCTCTACCAAAACCATTTCAAATCTTCTGGAGTACTAAAGAAACCACCATGCAAAGTACCATCCAAATCCATTTAGTAGTTTCACCGCTTTCGTGCTAACACACATACACACACACAGACATTTTTCAAAAACCACTTTTTGGATTCCTGGGACGTCAAAACGTAAAGATTTGATGTTGTCTCAATTTTCGATATTGGTCCAATTTTAGTAACCTCTCACAATTTGGGGGTGAGGTTAATACACAAATCTACGACTCGAACCGGTCATAAGTTTTGCCAGTACTACTGAAAAAATCATGAAGTAAGAATCAGTATCATGAAGGCCCCTTAATAAGATGGATAAGGTTACACTGTTATACTCCAAAATTTGTTTCTACCTGCTAATTTCACTAGAGCTATTACTTCCACATGGGATTGGATTGGAAGTATAGTAATCGCAAAAAAATTTTCAAACATTTTTATTCGTGAAATAGGTTTAGAATGTCATGAAACGTCGAGATTTTAAATTTGAGCGAAAAAAAAAATCTGTCTGTCGGTCTGTCTGTCTGTTTGTCTGTCTGTAACTTTTTTTGTCCGCACGTTTTCTCCGGAACGGTTTAAGATATTGAATTTTGTACACGTATATATTATAACGAGATCTGGAACTGGATTGTTTTTTGAGGATATCCGGTGAAGGGTTGGGGGTTAAATAGGGGTAAATATGGGAAAATAAGTAAAGCAAGCTTGTAAGAGTACAGAAACTTGAAATTCGGTGTATGTACTAGAAGTTAAAGACTCAGATTTTTTCAAAATATTTTTCAACCCCCCAACACCCCTACCCCATTAATGGGGTTGATAAAATAAAGTTGAGATATTCATTTGAAATTTCATACACGTATGTATTATAACGACGTCTGGAATTAGATTATATTTTGAGATGATTCCGTTGAAGGGTTGGGGGTTAATTTGGGGTAAATAGGGGAATATAAGTAAAACAAGTTGGCAAGCCTACAGAAACATGAAATTCGGTCTATGTACTGGAAGCCAAAGCGTCAGATTTTTTTACAATATTTTTCAACCCCCACCACCCCTATTTCATTATTAAAAGGGTTGATAAAATAAAATTGAGATATTCATTTAAAATTTGGTACACGTATGGATTAAAACGACATCTGGAACTAGATTGTATTTTGAGATGATTCCGTTGAAGGGTTTGAGGGTTATTTAGGGGTAAATAGGGGGAAATAAGAAAAAAAAGCTGGTATGAGTACAGAAACTTGAAATTCGGTGTATGTACTAGAAGCCAAGGCCTCAGATTTTTTAATAATATATTTCAGCCCCCCACCACCCCTACTCCAATATGAAAAGGGTTGATAAATTAAAATTGAGATATTCATTTGAAATTTAGTACGCATATGTATTATAACGACATCTGGAACTAAATTATATTTTGAGATGATTTCGTTGAAGGGTTGGGGGTTAAATAGGGGTAAATAGGGGAAAATAAGTAAAGCACGCTCGTAAGATTACAGAAACTATAAGGACATCTGGAACTAGATTATATTTTGAGATGATTCCATTGAAGGGTTGGGGGTTAAATAGGGGTATATAGGGGAAAATAAGTAAAGCAAGCTGGTAAAAGTACAGAAATTTGGAATTTGGTGTATATACTGGTAGCGAAGGTCTCAGGTTTTTTATTAGTATTTTCCATCTCCCCACCACCCCCACTCCCTTATTAAAAGAGTTTATAAAATTAAATTTAAATTTTCACTTGAAATTTGGTACATTTATGTATTATAGCTATATCTGAAACTAGATTATATTTTGACATGATTGCGTTGAAGGAGTGGGGGTAAGTAGAGGTAAATAGGGAAAAATAAGTAAAGCAAGCTGGTAAGAGTACTGCAACTTGAAATTAGGTGTATGTCCTAGATGCCAAGGCCTCAGATTTTTTGATACTATTTTTCAACATTTCCACTACCCTTACTACATTATTAAAGGGTTTGATAAAATAAAATTGAGATAGTCACTTGTAATTTGGTAGACGTATGTATTATAACGACATCTGGAAGTAGATTATATTTTGGCATGATTCCGTAGAAGGGTTGGGGTTAATAGGAGTAGGGAAAAATAAGTAAATCAAGCTGGTAAGAATACAGAAATTTGGGATTCGGTGTATATACTAGAAACCAAGGCCTCAGATTTCTTTCTAATATTTTTCAAATTCCACCACCTCCGCTTCATTATTAATGGGATTGATAACATCAAATTGAGATATTCACTTGAAAGTTAGTACACGTATGTATTGTAGTGACATCCGATTGAGATGACTCCATTGAAGGGGTGGGAGGTGGTAGATTGCGAATAGTGGAAAATAAGTAGGGTAAACTAGAAACTTCATTTTTAACGAATATGGTAGAAACCAACACCTCAAACTTTTCTATGACATCTGCCCCAAATATTATTAAAATTCTATGACCAATAATTTCCACATACTAGAGTGCAAATATAGTTAAGCTATTTCCTTTAAAGTGATTTGAATGAAGAATCTGGATGTAGAAGTAGTGATTCCTTAGGCAGCGGTTTTTTCTCTATAACAGAAACTTGTGAGTTTAACATGGAAGCGAGCTTGCAATTTACAAATTGATTCAAGCATCAGCAAGCCAAAAGTATTCCGTATAGCAAGTTAATAACAAAATGCTGCGGTACATTAACGGTATTCGCGCAGTTTCTTAGTTCAAAGACGAAGTAGATGACTTGAGCCAGCCCCCATACGAACTCAAGTTAATTACAATGTAATTTAGCAAGTTAATTGCTATATTTCAACCGCTTATAATATCTGCTGGTTCGATATATAACAGAGTGTTAACGCCAGATGCTTTAACATAACTTTTCTCTAATATTTAGTTGGGAAACACCTAGTCGCGAACACGAATTCGCGACCTTTTATGTTGACGTTTATACTCAATCCCGATTTCATTGTGGTGCAGAATGTGAACATGTAAATCGACTTACGCTAAATTATTGGTATTCGTGAATTCTGAACGTATGGAATAAAACCGGGTATCGATTCCACTAGATTTTAAAATTAGTTGCTTGAATACAAAGCTTGAATACATCCAGCGTTGACTATTAACAGTATCTATTTTTGTAGTCTTATATGTCTACTAACAAATAGAGTAGAGGGAAATAGGTTTTACTTGTGCTAAAAATTTACAAAAGTGTGCAGCAATTAACAGTTTAAAAATAAATTATATCTTGTTTGCTTATAATTGTAATGAAACATATTTATAGGATTCGACAAACAGCAGAAAAAACTATCCATGAGAACTGAAAAGAAAAACTATTTGTAAAAATATGAATTTCAAATCTTTCCACCTGAGCACAAAAAATTGCAAAATGGAAAAGCGAGGGAAGAGATAGCAGAGAATGATGTAGAAGATAATTTAGAAGAGAGAAAAAGAAGATATGTAGTTGAAAAAGAAGAGGAGAAAGTATAAAGACCAAGAAGAGAAAAATTAACTCCAATTAAAGTTAAAAGATTATATATTGAAATAAAGAAAAGAAGATGTAGTGTAGTATTATTTATATATACAGATTCGGAAAATGCAGTTTAGGGTATAGGAATAACGATGTAATTGACCACGCCCCGCTAGTTCCATAAATCGTGAAAGCAGAGACACACAATGAATTGAATTTAGCACGGCATGAACTAAGGATGGATGCGGACGTAGGTAATAATTTCTATACGAAACGAGAAAATATCTCTTCGTCAAAAGCGAAGAAGTTATTTGTCACATTTTTGACAAATAACTTCTTCTATTGAAAGCATTTCTGCAGTTTCCTTTTTAGCCGTAAATGTTATGGGAATAAAATAACAATTCTTACTAAAACTGAAATGAAAATTAAAATAAAATAAAATAACTTTGAAACTAAAATCAACTAATAATTATCAAAAAATAAATTATTCTTATTAAATTACAAAAATTGGACCTTAAAATAAAATTAAATAACCCTCAGAAACTGAAATCAACTAATAATTATCAAACAGTAAATTAATGAAGTAAGGATTCAAACAAACCACCTTCTTGTGCCAAACAATAGCCAAACCATAGCCAAACCGATGATACAATGAACCTCTCATATCATTGAGTTGATTTGGAAGAATGCTTGCACAAAGTTGGATAAGTTGTTCCCGTAATTCAACTAAATTATTGGCTCATTCAAACGCATGTTTGTACGCGGTTTCCTTTAAAAAGCCCCGCAGAAAGAAATCATGGGGTGCTAGATTAGGTGACCTGGGGAGCCATTTTATCATTCCCCTCGTAGCTATTAAACGATTGGGAAATGTTCTTTCCAGAAAATTCATAACAGTAAAGGTATTGTGACTTGGGCAGCCGTCTTGTTGAAGACAAATGTCGTCAAAGTTGACAGGAAGATTTTGAACCGAAGGAATTATTTGGTTTTGTAAAGGCTCTAAATATGTATTGCCATTTAAATTGCCGTCGATTAGCAGTGGACCTATAATATGATTGTCTAAAATTAACGTCCAAACGTTCAACTTTTCAGGATACTGAGTAAGCACAGAAACACTCAAATGTTTTTATTTTTTCGAGACCAATATCGTACTACGGATGGATTGTGTTTCCTATGTAGTGAAAAGGATGATTCATTTGTAAACAACATATTCTTTAAGAAGTTTTCATTCTCATTCACTTTATTTATCATGATTTCACAAAATTCCATCCGTTTGAAATTGTCCTCGGGAAATATTTCTTGCGTTGTTTGAACTTTAAAACAACTGTACCCATTTCTTTTCAAAATATTACAGTTCTTTCCTTCATGTCAACTTCATCAGCAATTTGTCTGCTAGAACAAGGTTCACTAGTTTCAACAAGTGC
The DNA here is from genome assembly GCA_963583905.1 of Stenurella melanura. Lineage (NCBI taxonomy): Eukaryota > Metazoa > Arthropoda > Insecta > Coleoptera > Cerambycidae > Stenurella > Stenurella melanura. Next base: position 190,041,918 of record OY757310.1, read on the forward strand.
ACAGACATTAGTTTCGCGAATTTCACGTTCTTCGCTCATTTGTTGATGTCGGGGTTCGGGTTGCAGCATTTTTTACAATAATTCACTACACACCCGAAGTTCTCAAATTTTTTAATAATGTATGAAATTATGCTAGCTGAGGGGATTGGTCTGTCTTGATATGCCACAGTAAATACATTTATTGTGTCATCAGTGGAATGACTCCCGAAGTACCACTTCACAATTTACACTTTGTCTGCAGTTGTATAACGAAATTGAGATTAATTTATTTTATTCCCACACGTCGTGGTTTATCTGCGCAGAAACAAGTTTACGTACCTAAAACTAAATTTGCTGAATCTGTATATTTAAAATGTTAGGAGGTATCGTTTATGCAAAAATATAACAGAGTGAAAAAACCGCTATCTGATGAGTTCATCAGTATTGAACCTCTCTAGTAGCTTGTCATGCGGAAATCCTATTGGTGGATAGGTTTCGTCCTCCTTAAATGCCATAAATTTTAAAAATCGTCTATGAATTAGGATTCTATATGACAGATCCCTACTTAAGTTTCGAACGCACAAAAGACGTAAACAGCATTTTTAATGTATCGATGTTGTTGAGCTCACCGGAATTTCTAATGATAAAGCCCAGGACTCTGATGATACAATGATATTGATGTGCTGTGTAAAGGTCAGCCTACTATCAAAAGTTATGCCCAGATCTTTAAATACCTCTGGTCTAGTAAATTGTACCTGATTTATATTGTATTCCCACAGCACAGGATTCAATTTTCTAGTATAGGTGACAGCGTTACATTTAGCAACGTTGAGAAGTAGGAGGTTTGAGGTGCACCAATCGCTTATTAGATCCAAGTCAGCTTGTAGTAGCAAACAGTCAGATTCATCCTTAATAGCGAGATACAGTAGCGAGGTCATTCGGATATAGTAGACAATGGTAATTCAGGCCAAGTACGATGTCATTTATAAACAAAATAAAGAATAGGGGGGACAGTACTGACCCTTGTGGTACCCCGGAAGTACAAACCACTCTTTCAGATTTATGCCCATATTGAACATACGGATTTATACATTTTAAGTAGGATGAGCAGAATAGAATTAAATCTCAGTTAAAGCCGAAATCAAATTGCTTACTTAGTAAAATACCGTGGTCAAGTCTTGAGGAGTCGGTATAAGTGACATCTACCTGTCCATTGCTATCCAACACCTCCGAAACAAACTGTGTAATACAGGCCAAACTGCTGATTGTTAACCGGCCTGCCACAAACCCGTGTTGATTAGGGTAGACTTGTACGTTGATATGTGTTATTTTATCAACCCCTTCAATATTGGAGTGGGGATGGTGGGGGGTGTTCAAGAATTTTATAAAAAATCTGAGGCCTTGACTTCTAGCATACAGACCAAATCCCAAGTTTCTGTACTGTTACCAGATTTCTTTACTTATTTCGCCCTATTTACCCCCAACCTTTCACTGGATATGTTCAAAAAACAATCCAGTTCCAGATCTCGTTATAGTATACATGTGTACAAAATTTCAAGTCAATAACTGTTCCACAGAAAACTTGCGGACAAGAAGAGTTGGACAGAAAAATTGTTTCGCTCAAATTTAAAATCTCGACGTTTCATGACATTCTAAACCTACTTCAAGAAAAAAAATTGAAAATTTGTTTACGATTACTATACTTCCAATCCACTAAGTACATGGATGTGGAAGTAATGAGTTTCTCATCAAAATTTTCCTGCGAGTGTTTTATCTATTCTTTTTCAATGGGTCTATTAGGTATGGATCTTTTGCGCAAAAATGAAACGTAAAAGAGGCAACCCAACAAACAAAAAGTTGTTAATTATCTCCGTTATGTAAAAAACTTTATATAAATTCGTACATTTACTTCGGTAAGTTTCACATTTAAAAGCGATTTTTAATTTAAAAAACCGCTGCCTAAGGAATCACTACTTCCACATCCAGATTATTCGTCCAAGTCACTTTAAAGGAAACATCTTGACTATATTTGCACTCTAGTATGTGGAAATTATTGGTCATAAAATTTTAATAATATTTGGGGTAGATGTCATAGAAAAGTTTGAGGAGTTGGTTTCTACCATATACGTTAAAAATGAAGTTTCTAGTTTACCGTACTTATTTTCCACTATTTACAACCTACCACCTCAATGGAGTCATCTCAATCAGATGTCACTACAATACATACGTGTACTAACTTTCAAGTGAATATCTCAATTTGATGTTATCAATCCCATTAATAATGAAGCGGAGGTGGTAGAGTTTGAAAAATATTAGAAAGAAATCTGAGGCCTTGGTTTCTAGTATATACACCGAATCCCAAATTTCTGTAGTCTTACCAGCTTGCTTTACTTATTTTCCCCTATTTGCCCCTATTTAACCCCCAACCCTTCAACGACATCATCTCAAATTATGATCTAGTTTCAGACGTCGTTATAATACATACGTGTACCAAATTTCAAATGAATATCTCAATTTTATTTTATCAACCCTTTTCATATTGGAGTAGGGGTGGTTGGGTTGAAAAATATTATAAGAAAATCTGACGCTGTGGCTTCTAGTACATACACCGAATTTCAAGTTTCTGTAGTCTTACCAACGTTTTACTTATATTCCTCTATTTACCCCAAATTAACCCCCAACCCTTCAACGGAATCATCTCAAAGTATAATCTAGTTCCAGATGTCGTTATAATTCATACGTGTACCAAATTTCAAATGAATATCTCGATTTTATTTTATCAACCCTTTTAATAATGAAGTAGGGGTGGTGGGGGTTGAAAAATATTATAAATAATCTCAGACCTTGGCTTCTAGTACATACACCGAATTTCAAGTTTCTGTAGTCTTACCAGCTTGCTTTATTTATTTTCCCCTATTTACCCCTATTTAACCCCCAACCCTTCAACGGAATTATCTCAAAATATAATCTAGTTCCAGATGTCGTTATAATACATACGTGTAGAAAATTTCAAATGAATATCTCAATTTTATTTTATCAACCCTTTTCAAATTGGAGTAGGGGTGGTGGGGGTTGAAAAATATTATTAAAAAATCTGACGCTTTGGCTTCTAGTACATACACCGAATTTCAAGTTTCTGTACTCTTACCAACCTGTTTTACATATATTCCTCTATTTACCCCAAATTAACCCCCAACCCTTCAACGGAATCATCCCAAAATATAATCTAATTCTAGACATCGTTATAATACATACGTGTACGAAATTTCAAATGAATATCTCAACTTTATTTTATCAACCCCTTTAATGGGGTAAGGGTGGTGGGGGGTTGAAAAATATTATAAAAAAATCTGAGGCCTTAACTTCTAGTACATACACCGAATTTCAAGTTTCTGTACTCTTACAAGCTTGCTTTACTTATTTCCCCCTATTTACCCCTATTTAACCCCCAACCCTTCACCAGATTTCCTCAAAAAACAATCCAGTTCCAGATCTCCTTATAATATATACGTGTACAAAATTTCAGTTAATATCTTAAACCGGAGAAAGCGTGCGGACAAAAAAAAAGTTACAGACAGACAGACAGACAGACCAACAGACAGATCGACAGACAGACCGACAGACAGACAGAAAATTTTTTTTTCGCTCAAATTTAAAATCTTGACGTTTCATGACATTCTAAACCTATTTCACGAATAAAAATTTTTGAAAATTTTTTTGCGATTACTATACTTCCAATCCACTACGTGGATGTGGAAGTAATTACATACATATATAATAACTTCGTTGAACTGGACATAGCAAGACGATTAAATAAAACAGTTAATGCAAAAGCTTTCCTTAAATAAAAAGATCTGAGACAGGCTTTAGCTTTTGCATACTCTGAAACACCACAAACAGAAATAAAAAATTAAGCTAACTAATTTAAAATCTAACTAGTATTGGAGCCTACATACTCTATGCATGTTTAAAAGTGAATCATTTATTATTTACTTGCTTATAGTAATGAAACATATTCTTTATAGGATTTTGCAAACAGCGGAAAGAAAAACGATGTTCCATGCAAAACCGTGGGAAATATTGCCTAGGTTTTGCATGGAACATCGTTATGAGTGGCTTTAGGCTTTTCTGATGACTCCACAATAAGGACGAAAAACGTTTCAAAGGCTAAGCATTTCCAAGAAACTGAATGAGAGATTTTATGGAAATGTAATCCATTAGAATGAAAAAAAAATTAAAGGTAGGTAAATAAATTAATTTCAGGCCTTTCTTCTCATTTTTAACTGAATTTACATACCGTAGGGGGTCATGTATATACTAGCTTAATCTGCTTAGCCGTAGGGGACTATGTTGGATGCTAGCGTTATAATGAAAATGTCAAATAAGAAATTGGACAAATTTATTTCAGAATTTTAACTTGCTAACATAACCAGAAGTCAGGTTATCGAAAGAACATAAAGATTTCATTAATATTTTTACATATAGTTTTTCTTTTAGTACTCAAAGATAGTTTTTCTTTCCGCTGTTTGCAAAATCCTATAAAGAATACGTTTAATTTAAAATCTATTTCACATAGAATCCTGCCCGGGTTGATAAGTTCCCAAACGCGCGCAAGCTCTATTTAATAAAGTTTAAAGTTGCTCTTTTAATGCATTCCCTAAATCCAATAAAATCTAAATTTTATTAGCCCGTAATAAAAGCTTTGACATAATAGTTAACCGAATTTCGGAGTGTCATGTGCTTGCTTTATAATGAAATTAGAAAATAGTTAAAAGTGTAACTGGGGCGACAGGCGTTAATAAAGTACGGACGTGGAATGTTATTAAACAGTTCAATTCGGGTTGCTTTGTGTCCCTCCAGATGCATTTTCACACTTCAGATACGTTTCAGACAAAGCTGTAATTGCCAGCTTTGATGTGCACATAGACCCACTTTGACGCAAATCAGATCAAGAAAGAAAATTGAAAGACTGTCTGTTTTCTCAGTGCCCCCCGTAACCTATTTAAGGGGGCACTGAGCGTGAGCGTCTGTTAATTTATTTTACATAATTTTCCATTAAAATGTGTGGAAGCGTTCGTGTTCACGGTACTTTGATTTGTAACAAGGAACAGCATAGCATTTATTAGTAACTTCTTTTCTAAACACTGTCGGAGAAAGCACAAGTATACTGTCTTCAGTAGACAACGCTTATTCGATGGGCTATAAGTCTGGGAATATTGAGGTAGAAGTGGTAATTATAACAGTGTTTCTATTAACATGTCAGTCTCATGAGATGCATAAAAAAATGTTGTTCGCTAAAGTGTCAATAACAACCTCGGAACTGAAATTTCACCACTATCCGCAATGAGCAATGGGCGTATCCCATGATTTTCTATTTCACCAAAATATTTTCAATTTTTTTTTAGTCTCTCAAAAGGTTTTGACACAAAAATGACCCCTTTTATTATACTCTTCGCAAATACAAAACGAAGAGTAGATTATATTCGATCGGCCCATTTCTAACACATCACCAGTTTTAGAAATGGGCCGATCGCTAGTAGAGAAAAAAATTCATATCAATGTGTTGGTGATCGAATTCTGAACAACTTTGAAAATGTCCTTCCGTCTGTCTGTCAATACGTACATCCGTCTGTCTGTATGTCCGATTGTAGTCCCTAATGCTCATCAATAGCAATAAATTTGCACACAAATGAGAAGATTACGGACCAAGTTTTTGCGGCTTTCATTCATCTCGCATTTAGACAAAGCCGTCAGCTAACATTATTTTTAATTTATTTGGAACTTAAAATATACTCTTAAGGCTGATTAAAAAACAAGGCATCCTACTGTAACGAGGTGAATTTTCCGTTGCCACAAATGCAAATCAAATTAATAATATACTTTGTTATTTGCCCCGTTTACCTTTGAATATAAATGTATTGTAAATTATAATTATAGGTTCCTTCTAATTTAGCTAGTTTAAACCGCGATATAGGATTCTATTTTATATAGAAAATGAGATAAACCTGGCCGTGAGAGGGCTGTCCGTAATATTAACAATAATTGCAAAAATTGACAATGAAGGCGTTGGTAAGTCAGCCGGCGTAAATCAGTTTTATTACAGCAGATTTGAATACCACTTCTCTCAGATTCGTCAGATAGCCAATTCGACTATTATTCCGCTTCTTCAACGCTGTAAGTACATATCGAATTATCATCGCTGCTATGGTTTCTTGTCGTGGTTTTTTATATTAACACCGATAAGACTAATTCATTGAAATGCGTGTTTTAAAGAAATAATTTGAAATCTTTTCCGCTTTAAATGTATCAGAAAATAATCAACTTCCGACTTAGCCAAAAAAAAAATCTTAATTTAAAGTTAGATATTATCAAAGTAGGTGTGTTCGAGTTAGGACCTGTTAAATTCTCCCGATTGTATCCAAATAGCTATGTTCCAAAGAATTTCCAGAGGGAAAAAGAACATAGATGATATATCGAGAGAAAAACAGAATACGTTTATTGTAATTGAGACCATTTTTTATGGTACTGTGTTAAAATAATATCTGTTGTTCTTCCAAGCGTGTAGAAGTTATAATTACCGTGTATTTTATTGTAACTATTTCGTATTTAAACGAATTAAAATAAAATAAGTCATCACAAAATAATTTTAGTGAAATTTGTTATAGTACTGTTGTTCTACTGAGTGAGTAGAAATTTTAGTTGCCGTTCATTTCGTTTTCAATATTTTGTACTGATACGAATTGAAACAAAATTCATTACTTTGAAATAACTTTTTTTTAGAAATTTATTATAGTCCGGGAATTGAGAACAAAATCTAGGCTACAGTAAATAAATTAACTAACTTTATATTCTGATACATAGAAATTTTCCGCATCAAATCCGAGAAGATACCACGTGGCCTAACCGAAACTCATTTAATAAAGGTACCCTGCTGTGAGGTTTGTGGCGCTTGGCAAACAGTGTTGATGTAATTTCAACATTTCCGAACCGAACCGAAATACCACGGTTCTGATTATTGCCGTCTGTCCGTCTAGGCCGCCGTATTCTGATACCAAATCCGACAACCATTTTATTTTCCGACCGGAATGTAACCAAGGTTATACACCGCACCGAATCCTAACACCATTTTATTTATTTGGTATCAGTTTTATTTAGTTTTGCCAAGTTCGTCTACACTCTGACCGTTCATTTAGGCATGATTATTGTTGAAGATAACTGCTTGCGTTTGCCTGGTACTTGCACGCTGCCCGTACATACCTTATTTGTGTTTCTTCCGCTTACTGTTTTTTTTCTCACCACTTTTATTATTCCTTTTACTGCTTTCACCGTTTGCTTTCGAATTAATATGAGTAACTATTAGCTAACTAACTTCTCACCGCCTGGTTCCCCGTACGTCACAAAACGGCGCCCGAACAGGGACTTAATTAGATCAAATTAAACTAAAATGGCATATCTTGAGTTTTTATTTTACGTATAAAGAACTCCGAATTTTGGTACCTAACCGTTTTTTTTATTGTTTTGTGAATTTTATTAAATGTTAATAAACTTTGTTATTTACCGATATCTGCCTTTTACTGTTGAATGCGAGTAAAAGTCTAATCTGCCGTTCAGGCCCTGCACATACCGTGTCTCCGCTCTACAGTCCTACTGCAACAGGCTGCGTTAGGAGGCTAATGTGTGACCTTCGCCCCACGTAAAAATTGCAAAGGTGGCGCTCGAGATAACCGAATATAACCGAAACTAAGCTCAGCGCTAAAGTAACGCTTCCACTTGTCTATGCGCTAGGCAACTGGAAGAAAGCACGTCACACTACATTTTTCAACAATTTTTTGAGAATGATTTTTCAGATTTAACTTAACAGTAACGTAGGCACTGTATACATAATCTCGTATTTTTAACCTCCCTTTAACTTTTCTAATTGGCCTAAATAATATTATACTCTTAGCCGAGCTTTATATTCTTACCCTCTGTATTTTTGTAGTTATTTATCAATATTTAATACTTTGTCACTTACTTCCTCAATGTTTTGCCTTTTGTGTTTTCATGCATTCTGACAAAAATACATTATTATTGCTATTATCATTATTTTTATTTTCTCAGTGTGTCCACTCTGTATATTTTTCAGTAAAAGTATAACCGGCAATAGCATCGAGTGCCTGCTAAATATTATGTTTTTCCTCAAATAGTTTTTACACGCAATGCTAATGTTATCGAACCCTGTAAAATGATTCATTTTAAATATATAACACTATTAAGGATATTAAATTTAGACCAAAATTCCCATGAAAAAATCGACTCTGAAACATTATCACTTTACAAAAGACCGATAACCACCTTTGGAGCAAAAAAAATATTTCACTTAAAATGTCCAAAAAAAACAACTATATTTTTCAGCTCGAGGACGACGGTCAATCGCCTTTGGGCTCCGATGTTCTAAAAATAAATATTTTTCGAAAGTACCAAAAAATTGACAGAAAAAAATTCAAGATGCACAGGGCGGAAAACCGCTCCGTCCGACAAATTTTCGAAACTACCACGAATTTATTTTTTCGAAAGTACCACGAATTTGGTTTTTCGAAAGTACCACCCACGAATTTGGTTTTTCGAAAGTACCACGAAGAGAATTGCACAGGGCGGAATTCTCAGTCAGGATGTACCTAGTAGCTATTTTAAATGTCAAATTTAAGAAAAAATCAATGGGACGGTTTTTCCAATAAAAACCAAAATCCACCTTTAATTATTCTGCAAGTGGTGGAGAATATTCCATGTAAAAGCCTCAAGAATGTCCATCAAAAATAACCAAAAAAATCGAAGTCGGAGATTCGATTCCGACGGACCCAAAATATCCTTAAACCAGACCCAGGCGGGAATCGCCATAGTAGTCGCTCGAATGTGAGTCGACGGAAAAAAAGGTATATTTTCGTTCAATTCCGTTAGCACGTTTCTTCAAGCTGGAAAACCATTGAATTCCTATAGATAGCTTCTTGAAGCATCCTGACAAAAATTACAAGCAATGCGAAAATTTCAGTGCACAATTAAAAGTGAATAATTTTCAAAAAGTTCGACATACGTCTCATAATTAACTGGGAGTCTGAATATTTTTGTACAGTCGATTGTTATAGTTCTTTCGACGCTAGATGAGTTTCGATCCTATGGGACGTAACATCTTGACAAGTGGTAGTTCTATCTGATGTTTGACTTACATACCCTAGTTAAACATTGAGTATTTATATTTTATATATTTTATGAAATAATTTCAATAAATGAAAATATATTTTAAATTCGATTTCTTATTGCTCCACTAATTATAAGATTGACGCGACCAATGTGAGCCGGATAACTATTTACTATAGGCCACCTTTGATCCCGTCAAGTTTGTGTAGCGATCCGAGTACTCATAGAATCTATCGACGGTCCTAATTAAGAAGTGTCTCTGAGAAAGCGCTAAGATATATTTAGTACTCGACATCAGATTACGACGAAGAGAGCAGACTGTAGCAATCACAGTAAGTATAATTTTATTTATTTCCGATTTGGGGAGTCTCTTAATATAAAATTCGTGTCGTGTCCATCAGACACGCGATACTAAGATCATTTACACTAACACGCGACAGACAACATAAGACATATTGGCAAACAGATGGATAGACGAACATGCGGACAGACAGACAGATGAACGAGCGAACAGACAGAATGCAATTATCTAAATTGTCGTGTATTTATGTATTTCACTAATAGACAGCAGATACGGCCTAATTAATGGAATCGTCGGTTTTGACAGGATATATTAAGAGCCCTGTTTCACCTGTGCGCTTACTAACGACATAATTGCTGGGTTATCGTACTAATAAATAATTCCACAGTAGCTAGTAGCTTCGACTAGGGTTAGAAATAAAATTTTCATTCAAAATCCATTCGTTGCGACACAAACAATAACGAAGCAAAAAGAGCACAGCGTATGCAAAGCTTTACGATTTCAGTATTCTGGCGGCTTTCAGGAATGCAATAGAAATTACTGCAGAGAATGTGGCAAAATTTGGGTTTTACATAAATCAGTCTGGAGTGTGTCCTATACGAAGTTAGTTGCACAATTAACGAGGTAGCTATTGTTTTAAAATTAAGTTTCTTTGGGATATTAGGTAACTTTACAGAGTAATAGTTTGGAGATTTAAACGAGCTTAAGAGGTTATTAAATAAATCAGAATTTTATGGCTTTAAGGGTGTAGTTCATGAATTGATATCATCGTATTTATCAGACAGATATCAATGTGTGTGTTACGATTATAAACTTAGCAACATATTAGCAGTGGAACACGACGTTCCGCAGGGTGGTGTACTAGGACCGCTGTTATTTTTAATTTATATAACCGATTTACCTAATGCTCTTTTAGCATTAACAGTCCTTTTTGCAGACGGCACTACTTTCGTGGAACATTTGGGAGACACCGGTACCAATGTTGTTGATTTGCAAAGCAACATTTTAACCAAGTCCTTGGACTGGTTTAGTGATAACAAATTATGTTTAAGTACCAAGAAAACGCATACATGACTTTTTTCCACTAAGAATAACCCTCGGACTATAAAATTTTTAGGACTAACATTAGATGATAGATTAAGTTGGCATCCACATATTAATGAAGTAACAACAAAATTATCCAAAAAAGTATATGCCATCAAACAAATAAAGTTAATCTAGACGCAGCACAATCTGGAATCGATTGGATGACGTTTAGCGGTGCCCCCACCACTTTCAAAATTTGTCTCCGACTGCCAGAAACAAAGTCGATTCAATTATTTCTCCGGCGATTGTCGTTAAGTGAGTGTGCGTTTAAGCTGCCGATATTCACTCGAAAATGGTTTTACAACCGCATAATTGTATCTCGGTTACTTTTGTTGTTATTTAGTGAATTTTGATATTCGAGTCTTTTTGTGAAATCTGTCAAAAACTAGAAAAGATATTGACTGCCCTGTATTTGGGGCTCCTACCAGTGTTTAGGAAAAATACGTTACCTCCATATGCGGATGTGATGAAGAACTATGCATATATACGTCAAACCTTAATTAATTCATTTCAAAATAAAGCAGAACCGACCTTAAGTAACATTGCAGAGATTTTGATTGCAGAGCTGAAACTTGTTTGGTCTAAGGCGTCTATTCTCGTGATGACAGATCAACAAATTTCACATATGATAAGACAATATCACGAAAAATTGAGAAACCTTAAGAAACCTCTAAAATCCCGATTGAATGATGCTCTTAGACAAAAAGTGAACAAATCTAGAGAAATTGCAGAAACAAAACTTTTCGATATTTTGTCCTGCAAGTGCGCGAATTTTTCATTGTGTAAGTGTAAAAACAATGTGGCAATTAGAGAAAGAGAATTTCTGGTAGACCAGAGAACTAAGAGAAAAATGTTTATTGGCACAATTGATCCAGTAGCTACGCGAAACATTCAGCGATCCTTACATCGGAGAGTCTTGGAAACAAGATCGCTACCTTCAACTTCTACTTCCAATGTGCTGGTTATAGAACTGTCAGTTGGTGAAGAGACAGATGATATTGATGGCAGTTCTAATGCAAAGCAGGAGGCTAGCCAAAAATTACAACGCCAACGAAACAAATGCGTATTAATTTACCAAATCTCGCACAAGCGTGCGATCGCACAGGTGTTTCTGATGGATCCGCTATTATTGCGTCTGCTGTATTAAAAGATATTGGACTGGTAACCAAAGAAGAAACTACTAGACTAGAAGAACTAGAAATAATTGATAGAATTAAGATAAGAAGAGAGAGAAAAAGACGAAACATTTTAAGAACCAAACAAGACAAGGAGTTTTTACAAGCCATTTATTTCGATGGACGAAAAGATAATACCCTCGTTCAGCATTCAATTGGTAATAAAAATCACAGAAGTACAATTAGCGAAGAACATATTGTGATTGTTTCAGAACCCGGATCTAAATATTTTGGACATATCACTGTTCCATGTGGCACAGCAGAGGCAATTTCCGAAAATTTGATACAGTTTCTGCAGCAACATATGGATTTAACGAACTTGTGGCTATTGGATGTGATGGGACCGCTGTCAATACGGGAATTCATGATGGTGTAAATAGAAATCTAGAAATGCATATTGGAAGGCCACTACAGTGGTTCATTTGTATGTTTCATGTAAATGAATTACCTTTGCGTTATTTAATAAAACATTTAGATGGGGAAAGTACTGGCCCTTCTGGGTGTCGTGGCGAAATCGGAAAAGCATTACAATCTTGCGAATCTATACCAGTCACAGAGTTTCAAAAGATTACCACAGAACTTCCCGAAATTGACTTACAAATGTTAAGCACAGACCAAAAATATTAACATGTCTTTGTCTATATCGAAGGGTAACATATCGGAGGATTTGGCCATGCAGCCACCTCCACGTGATGAGTTCTGGGTTGTTTTATATTAAAACAAGCGAAGAGCTGCATAAATCATAAGTTTTAATAGTTTCACTTATTTAGAAAAAGTCATAAATTTAAAGAGCCTGGGGCACCGGAAAACGTAATCGTATAAGGCTCAGTTTTCTCACAGTACATTGATCCTAAATGTAGCCACTTTTCCACATCAGTTTTTGTAAATTACTTTTCGTTCCTTAATATTACATCATTTGAAGAAATAATGTTGGCTCTGTCATACAAGCACTTAACAACACCTTTCTTAATACTAATATGTTGATTTGAATTGAAATTTAATTATCTGTTTGTGTGTGTATTACATCCTAGTTATTTATACAGTTATATCGTTTTCTATTATTCATATTTACATTTATATTTGTTGTTTTTACTTACTTTATTATCTATTTATGTTGACGTGTCAAAATACTACGGTGTATTTTTAAATGACCAAGATTATCATTATTATTATTATATTTATAAATGTAGCCTCACTGATGAGCTGACTTATGTCAGGAGTTTTTTTGTCGCGATTCATGTTTGACAGAGTTAATTAACTCACACAAAGTGGATACTTATGAACACTTATGCGAATTTTTTGGTTTGTCGTGTGGTATATTTAAACTTATACCTAAATGGTCCGACAATCTAGGGTTAGTATTATTAATTTTGTAAAAATATTAGGAACGCGTTTTTAGACCTCTAGAATTACGCGTGAGGGTCATGGTCAAGCAAAAATCCATCCAAAAAGTATGGATTTATTGCCCACGTTCTGTTATAATGTGTAAATTAGAGGATTTACTGAAGTGTTCTATTCCCAAACCCATTAAAAAACAAACCAACTTAAACTCTATTACATCGCGATTCCTATAAGAATAACGACATGTACGCTCCTGATTTGATATGTAAAACCACCCGACTCGGTGCGATTGCGATTGTCTGACTGTTTATGATTAACTTTACATGCACAATTTTCAAATGAGCAACCGGAAACTACACAATTTATAAAACGATTTTTTTCACAAATTTAAATGCACAGAACTAAGTTCTCCACATTTATAGCACCGCATATATATTCATTAGCTTAACCCGGCGAAGAAAAGTACGATTCTATTACAGCCGAAGTAGCCGATGTATCTCAGTGCGGTTTCGCGTTTGCAACACTACATAAATTCTTTAATTGGGTAAATTGGACTGGATAATTGAAGTCGGCCCTTTGCTGAATGTATCGACATAAGAGGGAATTGCGGCGAAACGTAGCTTTGACCATTTTCTCATGGGTCGCTAGTTATTCACAGACTCTGGAATACGGCAGAGCATATAGAGACACTACTAAACGTGAGATTTCACCTGAGATGCACTACTCAATGCTATTTAATCATTAATTGTTTATCGTACGGCAGAAAATAAGACAGTAATTCTTACAAACACCAAAATATTGAACACTACGCTTAAAAAGGATTTTCGCCAACTAAGCAAACATCATCTGGAGAATTTTTATTTTCACATCCAAATGATAATTTGATGGACGAGTGTTGCTTTCGAATTTAGTGTTGAGTGTGTTTGTTGTTTGTGAAAAATTTCCTGCTGCGTAAAAGGTTCCAACATTCCTTTAGGGATATAAAACAGTTTAATCGTTTTTTAACAGCCGGTAGAAACCTTTGCGTCAAATGTGTCAGATCAGAAAGATATTGATTCTTGAGTAGTTCCGTTTACTACAAAATGTCATTCACCCAAAAAAATACATAAACTAACAAAATTAATACATGCCGCAAAACAAAGTTTGTCATCTTTCTTTTTATGTACAAATTTTGGCGAATATTATGCCAGTAAATAGGCATCGGGTAACATGACAGATTCTAAACCGTCCAATACAATGCATCCAACCGAATATACAGGGTTTATTGATTAATTGATTGATTGATTTGCCAGCGTAAGGTGGGCATTGCTGCTGATTTCGGGCATCCATGGAGGTTCGTTCCAACGCGCAGCTTGGTCGTCCGTCGAACACGCGCAACGGACGGCCAAACCGCGTGCTGAAACCAAATCTCGGATGTTTTATATACTGCCGGACCGGATGCATATCCCGGGTTGGACATTGGACATGCTTGTTGTCAGAAGCGAGAGACGCATGACGCATGGGGTGGAAATATAGAATGTAGAATAGAATAAGTTTCCATCTATCGTCATCGGATGGAGTGTGCAGGTGTTTGCGAGATGCTTCTCTTAAGTTCTCATCTATAGTCATCTCCTTAGTTTTCTTCTTCTCAGTTTACTGTTTCTTCTGTTTCTGAATCTGGCAGCTTTCATTTTTATTTAATTATTTTTTTTTACTGATTAACTGTTCCACAGGTAAATATCCATTTACAGTGGAGTGGATATCTCGCGGTAACAATTTATTTTTTGCGCGTTATGAGGAAAAAAGGTCCGAAGGGATAGTTTGTCGTTTCTTTGAGACAATCGGTTTCAACTTCCGCCTTCCAAATTAATAATAAAATATTATGTTTTCAATCAATAAATCGAGCTGATAAAAATTAAGATGGTAAAGATCACAGACAGAAAGTTAGAATAGAATAATATTAATTTAATGAGATAAAATAAAATACATGAATTTATAGCTTATCTGTCTTTCTGCAGCGTGTTCTGATTGCTGTTTTATTTTATTTACTTTCCTTTTCTTTCTTGGGTTGATTTTGTCCATTTAAAAACTTTCCACCGTATACAATTACTTTAGGTCAAAGCACAGGTATATTGCTTTGTAAACATATGTGCCTCATTTTGACACTGATTATGCTATTATTTATTGCCCATGAACCACTTAAAAAGTATCTTGTTGGTTCGTCTAGGGTGTACGTAGGGACACTGCACTTCACTTGAGCTTGTTTACTTTATTTGATTTAATATTATTAGAAAATCTTGTAATTATTAATTCCATATGAGCTCTGTATTTCTATTGCGGCGCTTCATTTCACGCAGGTGGCTGAAATTTCTTCGAATTTAACGTAGTTTTTACCGCTTTTTACCGCTTTTTAGAGAGCATCTTAAAAACACGCCTATTCACGCCGACACTTTACTCACTCTCCCACGTCCAATCGAATATACAGGGTTGAGCAAATATGAGGACGAACCTCGAAGATACCGAAAATGATAAAGACCAGACAGAGAATCGAGAAGGAGAAACAGACTAGATTGCCGTAAGAAATATACAATTCCAGCGAGAACACTTAAATACTTGACATTCTGCCCCAGAATCAACCTGGGTTTCGCCCAGGCTTTAGCTGTGCTACAGGGCGGTTAGAAATAACTGATGATATCATTGGGGCTACAGATCAGGGTAAAACTACGGTACTGGCACTTTTAGATTTCTCGAAAGCCTTTGATACAATTAGCCACGAAATTTTGTTGTCTGTCTTACACTTCGTTGATTTTTCGGAGAGTGCAATTAGGCTTTTAGATAGTTAGAGTATAGACAGTAGAGTTTAGTCTTTAGAAACTGATATAGGTCAATCTCCGAAAGGTAGTGTATCATGTGGTGTTCCGCAGGGCTCAATACTTGGCCCACTTTTGTTTAGTACATACACGTGTAATTTGACGTCCTGCCTAAAAGAATGCAAAGTACATCTTTATGCAGATGATACACAACTGTATTACTCCTTTTTACCAGATAATGTAGATGTAGCAAAGAATATTGTAAATGATGATTCAGCTGAACCCAATGAAATCATCAGTTATGGTATTTGGCAAATGTCGACGACAAATTGAGAATTAGTTTACAATTAAAATAGTAAACGAGACTTTACAATGTGCGCAGTGCCAAAAACTTAGGACTAGAATTAGATACAGATCTACGTTTTAAAAAATATAAAGAAAAGAATTCAAAAAGCCTACTCATTAAAAATGTTATTTCCAAATCGTCACTTAATCTGTCAGTCCCTTAAAATAAAACTCACAGACTCTTTTGTTTTAAGTCATTTAAATTCTTCTGACGCTATATATGGACCGTGCCTAGATTAACTAGACATTAATCGGTTAGAAAAAATTCAAAAGTCGTGTTTGCGGTTCATATATGGCATCAGAAAGTTTGAGCCACTGTCATATAAATTAAAACTCAAATTGGTTAAGCATGCCAGGCACGCGAAAACTCAACTCTACAGTCTTGTTTCATAACATTAGTTTAAATCAATGTCCCCCTTAGTTATATAACAAAATTAAATATAGAACGGATGTCCATACCTTAAATTTAAGATTAAAAAGACTCATTACACCTCCACCTCACAAATTTGAAATGTTTATGTTCTTTATAATAATGTACCAGCATCCTTGAAATCCTTAAAACTAACTCATTTAAACACCACTTTAAGAAAATTCTTTTTAATGCATGACATTAAACTTATTTATTGCGTTCTTCCTCGTATTGGCTGCCTATTCTATTTTTTTCTTTCCTCTATTTTCAGTTTAAAAAATATTTTAGTTTCCTTTGCTACGCGAGTATGATTTTGACCGCTCTATAGTGTTCATGTACATTGCAATGTATCTATGTCACTGTTGGAGCTGAGCTTTGAACATTTTTTAATTGCTTTCAACTCCATTTTGCCACTTTTATTTAATTAATTATATGATAATGTGAATATACTTTGATTGCAAATAAAATTATTATTATTATTTGCCGATTCGCATGACAATTTCAGCAAGAGAAAATTTTATCAGAAGAATTAGTTCCTACGATTTCAACAATTGAGCTCCTGAAGAAATGCGCACGTGGTTCCGGGACGAAACAGTTGGGAGGAGGAGGAGGGGTTTTATTAGGTAAAAACCCCACACTACCTACCTATTAGAAGTTAGGAGGTATGTTCTGGTTATTAATCATTTTTAAAATATTTTCTACAGGTACCGATCAGCATAATTATAGTTTTTGTTAAGATGTTATGAAAACCATATTTTACAAAACTGTTTACAGTTTGTGCAATTGAGGATATTGACGTGATGCATGATGAGTTAGAATTAATATCTAGTTCATATTAAGAATAAGCTTCCTTAATATGGTATTCTGGATGGCTATTTAGATTTCTGCCAGTCGTGTTTTTCTTTGACACCATAAATATACCCTACCTATATGAGGTAATTGGTCTTTAACTGTTGTATAGTTGCCACAGAATACATAAAAATAAAAAATAAACGAATGTATATATTTGTTCATTGCAAATTAAAATATGTAAACATTTAATGAGCATGGCACATCTAACGCCCAAAAGTACTGAACTCGGAAAAAATTTTAACAAAAGAGGCAGATAGCAAAAAAAGAAAAATTAAAGAATCCGCGATAATATTATTGAATGAGGATAGATGCGTGTCGAATTGTTCCGTAGATGTCTGTACAACCTGGTTGCCAATGGTAAAAGAAGAACTTCACAAACTTAACATTGCGTAAAAACTAAAAAAGCTGTTAACTATATCAACAGTTCTATGTAAATAGTAAGTATCTATGGATATTGAAAATAACAAACATTCTTAGAGCTGTGTATTTATCATACACAGCAAAGAAGATTTTTCAAAAACGTCTTGAAAAAGGAAACAAATTAGATTTCTGAAACGTCGAAATATTTAATTTCAAGTTTTTATACTTATTTGTGTTATTTATTTTAAAAAAAACAACCTCTAACTGATCCTTTGACGTAGAAGTCACAAGCGTAGAGGTTATTTACCAGTAACATTCTGGTTAATTGCGATATTTTGTAGATTCCCCGAGCACCGCTTAAAAAGAAAAAATACATGTGGCAGGAACTCCCAAAGAATTGAAGAAAAAAATACTGAACTATTTCACAAAATATTCAAATTGTTGCTTTTTTCATATATTTTATATAAAATGTATATTTTCTTACAGCGCAATATGAAAAAATCAGTTAGTATGAAACTTATTAAAATTTTTAAATTAAAACATCATATTGAAATAAGGCATAATTGAGTAAGTTTTTACGTAACTTGAATTGTGAAAGTCGCGTGCCTTACATTGAGTCACTACGGGGTAGAAGACCTAGACAAACAACTGCTTCTAGAATGATCACCCAACCTTACTCCATATGAGTGTCTGTGTCGACAGTGTCGTTTTAATTAATTATACTAAATTAGTTAATTATGCGCTTAAAAAGTCTGACCCTTACTTCCTGCCGGAACAGCGTCCTCATAAAATCGGAAATTATAATGGTCTTACATATAAATTAAAACAATTTTAGGCCTCACACTGGGCAACAATTCCTTATTATTTTAGCAAAATTCGGTTAAACACTTTGGTCGGGAGGCAATGTGGGTTCAGAACAATTCTACAACTCAAGTTGTTTGTCCAATTTTTTGAATTAATATAAAGCCAAACATTAAACAAATATTTCTGGTTGTTAGTTTCATTTTATTACAAAATATTCTCGTCTTATACAGGGCTTTCATAAATGATCATCACACACGTAACCAAAATATACACCGTTGCACAATGGGGCTAAAAAAAATACCATTCAAAATTATTTAGGTATGGCCTTTAATTTTTCAATCGCAATATTTTTTTTTTCTAAAGAATCGTCAGACTTCTGGCTATAAAACTGTTGAGGCAGATTTTTTTTTCAAAATCGAAACTGAACTTACGTCGTTATAGTTCATCAAAATTGGTCGAATAAACAGAGATCAAAATAATTACATAAATTGACCAAAGTACGGCTACTTTTTTCTTTTCTTAGTCAGCTTTGAGTAAATATACCCTAAAAAAAGTGTACTGAAGTTTTACACCAAAAAATTGGCCAAAATATGACCTAAATCAGTCAGAAGTAGAAAATATTCCAGAATTTTAAAAATGTTTACTTCTTTTAGAGAAATATTTTGTATATAGCTCTACTTATTCCAAAATACATCCCTATTGCCAAATACGGCAAGCCAAAAGCCTAATATAACTTTAAAATGAGAAATAAAATAAACAAAAGTATTATGCAGCAGAGTGTTGTTTCGAAAGCTAATAAAATTCACTTTTAAGTGAACTATAGATCAACTATACCGACGTATGTAAGTTCAATTTCGACTTTTCTAAAAAATTTGCCTCGACAGTTTTGTAGCCCGACATCTGATAATTGTTTTAAAAGAAGAAATATTGCGATTGGACAATAATTAAAGGCTGTAGGGAATTTTGAATGGCAAATTTTTTTTTCAGCCCCACTGTGCGTCGGTACCTTGGAATAATAAAATCCCCTAAAATATTCCAGTGGCGTTCTAGTTAGAAGTTACATGATTTTAATAAATAATATTATTAATAGTACTAGCATATTATTTTTAATTTATTCATTAAGTGTTCAAAGAGACGATAGAAAGATACGTTATTAATATTGTTGAGTATTCTCCACCTTTTTGGAAACACCCTGTATGAATCCGTGGGTTCTAAATAATTTCAGCAAGGGATAAACCACTAACACTTTATTTAATAATTTACTGACTATTTCCACTCGGTTTACTTGATATTTAACCTCACTTTTCACTTTTCAACTGGTTCACTTTTATAAACTGTCTCCTTGATAAACTTCTTCCTCTGTGCCGGTAATCGCGCCTTATATAGTCTTAAATTGCTTCTAGATTCATCCAGAAACCATCAAGAATCTTCTCCAACCATACTCTAGAAAAGTCCATGGCTCTTTCTAGAGTTTTTCCAGTCACTATTAGTAGGCATAGGCGTATCATCTCCAGTTCCAAGGGGGTGTAATTCATAACAATATAAAAAAAAAATTGAAAAAAATTAAATGTATGAATTTATTTGCAAAGATTTTGAGAGTTTCGAAAATTTTCATGGTTGTTTCTCACAGAGTGATAATTTTTGGCTTATAATTATTAACTCATCCATTTAAATTTAAAAAAGGAGCAGCACGAATATGTCTTTGACAGTAAAAAGAAAGTAGAATGAGAGATACCTTTTATACCGAAGAAATTAACGTTAAAATAAGCAGGTTTCCTTGTTAGTATATGCCATGTAAGAAACAGCTAGATTGGAAATAGCTGGTCCACATTTTGGTGCGAAACGTTGATTAGCTATTCGCTTGTTTCACAGCAAATAGCAGGAGGGTCCGTCTAAAATATATCTTAACAATATAAAAGCGTGAACTAAGTTTGAAAAAGTTGTGACCATCAATTTTCGAAATAATCAGTTAAAACCTCCATTTAGGCGCCATCTTTAGAGGGTTATAGCTCCTTTAAGAAACACAGATAAGAAAACTTTATGGTACACAGCGTATATAATATTGCCAGATGTTTGTGTCCCTTTTAAAGTTTTTTATATACGCCTTCGTGTGGTGCCACATTCAACCATATCTGAATCAAATATCAACTACACGAAATAGCGGGACTGATGCTAATTTATATCAATCAATGTAGAATTGTCCACGCTTTAATTCAACACAATTTTGCACGATTGCTCTCAGTTTTAACTGAGTTTATTTAAGATTTCCTAGGAGCCATATAGGCGTGTCTACTTCCGGCTCCATCCTAAACCGACAACACTACATTACTATAGGGATAAAAGTCATATTAGTTATTTACTCTTTCTTCTATATATAAATATGGCATATTAAAAATTAATGACCGAGCTACAACAAAAAGTACGTAAAAAAGCCCAGAAAGATTTCTTGATAGGACGCACAGCCTATTTAAGACACTAGTTTACCTCTATCATTTTTCAAAAGATTTGTATTTAATTAATTGAAAATAATGTTGAATTTTAGCAGACGCTCCATAACACTTTGACAATTCTTTTTATTTCTGGGAAATAATCCAGGCGTTTCGCTGAAATCTCCGCTTAATAATATAATTTATTCCGCCAGATATATTTGTTAAATATTAAAAGCAGTCCACTTAAAGAGGTTAAACTATTTGGAACACATTTTTATTGTGCATTTCGGGGCAGGGACAGAAGGCAACCCTTGAGATCATCGAGGAAACTCCCAAAACGGAAGGGACTAGAGGGATGATCGTTCAGAGAACGGGTAGAATACGATTTCCAAGCCATTGTGCATGTTCTTTATTGGTGCGGTCTTCTTCCACTCGAGTTTATATTGTTGGATTCGAATTATTGCCACCGTTTACTATATATTTCGGACTTTAGTTCAATCGGAATGAAAAACAAGTTAATGTCGAAGTCTGATCCAGAGTTTATTGGTTACCTAGTTTTGCTTATCTGGTGATTTCTTTTAAATAGAAAAAGGATAATAAAATTGGAAGTGCTAGATACAAATCGTCTGTACGTATTAAAACTAGTAGAAGTTGCAGTCGAGTGTGGCCGGCCCTGGTTTTGGTTAACATTAGCCACATCCACGTAGCGGAATGGAAATAGAGTAAACGTAAACGAATTTCCATTTTTTTTTTGTTGAGATGGATTTAGAATGTTATAAAATAGCGAGATTTTAAATTCGAGCGAAAAAAGTTCTGTCTGTCGGTCGGTCTGTGTAATTTTTCTATGCGTTTTATCTCTGGAACAATATGCGATATTGACTTGAAAGGAACCCGCAGAATCCTTATGAGAAATCGCCTTCAATCGAACTCTTTAATACTCTGGATTCTGGTACTTCTTAACGTGTACAACAAAAGTTCTCAGGTGCATTAAGTCCTAAAAACTCATGGCTTTGAAATATAGTTGGAAGTTGGATTTCAGGTGCATTCTAAAGCATAGTTAATATGGCATAAATGAGGCTGATTATGCTATTACCCATGATTCCATCTTCGGCTATTATTGCATATATCAATCTGAAGCCAGAACTTCTTTAACATGCGCTTATGTCACCTCTATTATATGGTTTTTAGGCCATGCGCGGCATCAAAATAATAATAAATATCCAGATGACAACCTCCCAAGTAACAATTTGAATGCTTTTTAGATTTATTTAGGTTTCATCAGTCTTTTATAATGACCACGCCATAAACCACTAATTTATGCCAAATTTATTAAATGCCAAATGCACTTAAAGAAAGTTTTAAAACGGCCTTTTTTTAAAGAATTTACATTAAAACTAAATTATCTTTTAGTCTATATTGGCCTACCTTATCAAGGTATTTGTCAAACCTTCAATAAAACTTTATTGCTATTAAGTTCAAGTTAAGAGAATCAAGTTTTATAAAAATTAGGCAAATGTTGTTTGATCATTGCTTTATGAAATTAATTTGAGGTGGTTGTTATTGCTGGGCTATAAATCTAGTATGCTTTGAAATCACTAAGTTTCAGGTCTAACCTTCATAAAACCAACTGCTTGCTAGGGTTTTAATGAAGCAAACAAACATCTGTAATAAGTTTGTCTTAAACATAAAAGGATTTAGTTTACTTTTGTCCAAACTATAAAGTTTTAAAATAGGTAGTTTTAAAACTGCTAAGATATTGGTCGGCATTTTGTGACATTGTAACAATACTCCGTTAATGTTCCATCTCTAATGGATTGTAGAAACCGTTTCCGTGTTGAAATAAGTGATAGGCCTAGGCACGAGATGTCAGCACCATCGAACGATTTAAAATATTGTATCGAGTCTAATCGAATACGTTCTCTTACTGTTTTGTTTTCGAGCGGTCAACATGTTATTTTAACCTACCGGCTTAAATTTTATTATTCAGTCGCTTAAAAAGGATATCTGAATGTAAGTAGTTTGTCTCAAATTTTAATCTAAATTTATATTAATACGTTCCCATTTTCTTTTAGATTATGGATTGAATATTTTGCTGAAATTCTTTCGATATTTTGCTGAAATTTTTCCGATATTTTCTGATCTATTCCGATTTATCTGATATACCCTTTCTGATTTATTCCGACTTATTCCGATTTATTATATAGTTATTTTATAACTATTCCTATTTATTATTTTTCTCAAGATTAAAAAGAAGTTTTTGAAATTTAAACCTACCTACTTAAATTCGTTTCCAGTTTCTTAAAGTTTATCGATTTACCGATTTACGTATTTTAATACCCTTGAAGTTTTCCTGCTTGATGGACACATCTTAGAAGATTTAACAACATATCGTAACATATTCCGCCAAGGTCATTATCCAGCGATGTAAATATTCTTCGAATGGCCTGATCAACCACCACGAAGAAGTTTTTGCTGAATTTTTTTTGCTGTTTTTATGAATACCACGCTTGGAGAATCCTAGAAGTTACCGTTCACTCATGTCACGTGTATGAGAGAGACAACATTACCTACTACAATATCACCAGCTACATGCCAAGACCAACAGGAAACTTTTCATAAGCTAAGTACACTGTTATTACTTCTTTCCAACAAAATTTCGTCAATATTCATGTAATTAACTGCCGCTAGACGGGATATTAAATTAACTTAAATTTCATGTTTACCAACCACAAATATAACAGTAATGAGCCTATACGTAAATTTGTGTAGTTTTGCTATTTTTTTAAATTCATGGTAGTTGTGTCGGATGAGGTTTTAGGCCGTAAGAACAGCACTGTTAATGAAGTTTTCATTAATTTTTAGTCCGTGCGACGATTTTGTGTTTCAGTGCTGCCATAAAATCGCCGGTCAGTTCTATAGCCTTACGCTATTTAACCCCGTAAATATTTTCTTATCTTCTGGTTTATTTGGTTTATACCTACCAGTTTATCGTTAGTTTGTATCTTATCGTATCGTATCGTGATATTTTGGCCGTGGGTCATATTATCTGTAGCCGAGAGGCATGTATTTTTAATGCGATTTTGTAAATTTTAGGTTAGTTTCGGGTATTGTTAGTGATAAGTTTCTAGAGTTCTAGAAGTGTCTATAAGTGAAGTTTCTAGTGATAAACAAAATCGTTTTATAATTTAGTTGCTAAGCGCCATTGTTTTAGCCTTGTGTGTCACTTTTTACTAACCTAATATAAATTTCTCTCACTCTAGCAAGGCGTGGCTACCTTTTCTTATTATTGTTGTCGAGCAGTTCAATGAATGTGTTTAAGTACAAATTTAATTAGATGTCATCTCTAATGTTGATTTAATTATTCCCACTTGCTATCATTTTATATAGCCTGGTAAATTGTACCTTATTTTTCTTGGCGGTTGGGATATGTCATATGATAATTATTAAATTGTCATCAGGTTTAGCAACACATTCAAAAAGTCTCTAGCAAAAAGAGAACTGCTCCCTATTTCGATAGTTTGTCTTATATGTCAATCTAGGTTGCCAGTTATGAGAAATTCATAGTCTCGTACCTTTACCCTAAATTAACTTTATGTAATTGCGAGTAGTTAAAATTTTGATGAATAAATTTGGTAGCTTATTGCGAAACTGTTTAAGGTATTATCTTGTTGTTTATCGCTAGAATTTTTTTTCTTATCTAATTTTGGTGATAACCGTTACCGTACAGTTTTTCTGTAACTTATATTTTTTTCTTATCGTAACATTTTAACCCTACTTCTAGATTTGACTAACCCATATTTCTTGTATTAGAAATTTTTCATACGTGTATGTTGTCATTATTTACTTATCCGTGATTTATATATGCTAATTGATATTAAATCAATTTCAATTTTACCTGTCATTTTTCTGTGTGTTGTCTGTGACGTATCTTCCCTTTTAATAAACCTCCTTTAGGTTTTGGCGCCCAAGGTACTTTTGAATATATTTTTTTTGAATACAAAACTTAGATTTTAAACACTTAAATTAAATTTTCTAACTTAAACTTTTTATAATTTAATCGCTCTTGGCCTTATTATTTAAGTTGTCGTTGACGCTTACCCAGGCCCTTGCCTCCTATAAAACTGGCTAGCCGGAGCCTAATTCTGTTTGGTGGTAGGTTATCGCCTTTGTTTATTTGAGCCTGTGAAACTGCCAAACAAAATTAGTTTTATTGTGCTTTAGGCACAATAGTGACGTGGAGATCTTACAACATTTAGTGGACACCAGATAGCGTCTCGACAAACCGACTTTTTAGGTTATGTTATTCGAGCACCATAGATTCGATAGATTTTAAAGCAGTGTTATGTGCACGGCATAGTAGCTCAGTCGGCTAAGCGTCTTAATGGCGACCAGGAGTCTGTATCCGCTCCTAGCTAGGAATAGTAGACTCGGCAGACAGAATAATAAATTCATTTCCACTGTTATTATGAGACCGGCCCTAACATATGCGGCTTCGGTATGGTGCAGCATACCCGACACGACAATGAATAAACTAAGAATTCTGGAACATGAATGTATGCGCCTCATTTCAAATTCTTCACGATACATCTCCTTAAGAGACCTTTATGCACGTTGCCACGACATAACGCCACTAGTGGACTACGTCAAAGTTACATCGGAAAAATTCTATCAATTTAAACTTGGTAATAGCCCACTAACAAACAACATCACGCGGATCAGAGAGCATAATACACCTTTTCGCATCAAACACAAATTACCACACCAGGCGTTGTCAATATTTCAACAACATATCTAACCACACCCTCTTTCGCTATCCAACTATAAAAACTCACAAACACAATTTCCGATCTTTACCTTCCCTCTATTTCCTCTTTTTCGTTTCCTTTTTGTATTTTTTGTTAGCTTTGTCGCTCTAAATTATTTCTTCTAAACCATATTTATTCGTTGATTATTAAATTCTTTAGAAAGCAAACATTTTAAATTATAAATTATGCGGTCTGATATAGCCGCTCGCTCTTGCTGCATTGTTTGGAACGGGTTTTTTGGATAGTAATTCTCCCATGCAGAACTATCATATATATCTGTGACATTTTATCTACACTAGCGTCTTTTGCATTGCATATATCAATTGTTTTAAGTTAAACAAATTTTTACATGTTCTATCTTATACACTTTTTAATTCGCCGATCCTGTGAAAGGAGATTGTGATTATTATTTAAGTTTACTTTTAATTCAACCTAGCCTCGCTCTGTCCATCCCTTCAATTACCACGGCGATTAGTGCTGTAGATGTTTGGCTGGCTCCGGACAAGTGCTTAGGGAGGACAATTATGAATTATTAATTTAAAATAAATGTTTTGATTGTGATTTAATTGTCTTGTGGCTAGCGCGCTTGGTCAGACTGCCTAACGTGTACTGGGTTCGATCCTGGCACTGGCAATATTGGTGGGTAATGGATGTTGTCTGCGTTTTTTCAAATGTGTAACTTCCAGACAGCCTATGAGAGGCTGGGGGTTGTCTATTAAGTGTGGTGTTTATGCTATGTTATGCTATTGTGCTCAAATGGTTTAAAATTGGTTTTAAGATAAGCCTGCAAATATATTAAGACCAGTGAACCTTAAAATATACTTTTATAAGTATAAATCGACAAGAGCAAGCAATTGGTAATATAATAGGCATTTTAAGACAAAACATGTTTGAACTAGAATTATTTACAGCTTATAGCCGCCATTTTATTTGCAGCCGCCGAGGAATATGAGGGTCAGCCATAGTAAGAATGTCCCAGATTGAACAAAAAAATGTAAATTGTATCTAATACAAACGTTTCATAAAAACAATTTACATATACTAAACTATACTGTGGGCAGATGCTACAGCTCTCTTTTAAAGCCGCAAAAAAAAAAATTATTTATAGTCCAGTCAATGACCTTTTTCCCGTATAATTTTGCCAAACATCACCGATTTTCATAAAAATTTTGATATAGGATATAGGTTCTGCTAATATAATGTTAATGGCAACACGCTGAACAGACCATCTACGTTCAAGGATCTAGGTGTACTTTGAATATGCATACAGAATGTTAGGCTTCATTTCGCGTAACAGCCATGATTTTAATGATGCGAAAACCTTAAAGATGCTTTATTTTGCTTTCTCTCGATCTAAGCTGGAGTATGCTTCACTTGTCTCATAATCTGGGTATAATACTCATAATGATAACTTGGAAAATATTCAGCGCGGATTCCTGAAATTTTTAAACTGGAAAACTGAAGGTACATATCCACCAATTAGAGCTTCTCAAAATCAATTACTTGGAAAATTTGATATTACCAGTCTTTCCGAAAGGCGTGAGTCCCTTGCTTTGCGTTTTCTAGATAAAATTATGCATAATAAAATAGACTGTAATGAAATATTAAGCCAATTGAACTTTTATGTCCCACGGATTAATTCTCGTCATTCTCACAGCTTTTATGTATCCACTCTTAGATCTAACATAGACATATTTGCCCAGCAGCCAGAAATTTCATCTACTGTCGTGCAGTCTAATCGCCTTCATAATTTCTATTTGTATTTTTTAGTTAGGTTAGGTTAAGTTAGTTTAGATTTCCATCCTATAAATGGATGATGTATGGTTAAATAAAATAAATAAAATAAAATAAAACAATGACATCTGCGACTAGATTATATTTTGAGATGATCTCGTTGAAAGGTTGGGGGGTAAATAGGAGAACATAAATGAAGCAAGCTAGTAAGACTCCAGAAACTATTTTCTTTTCGACACCTACCACTGAACAGATATAGGCACTAACAAAGTTATTAATAAATACAGACAAACACGTGACTTCACTTGTATTTACAAGAAAAAGTCCCCTATAAAATTCTTTTCTATGGTGGCTTTTAACTGAGACAAATTATTGCTGCCATATCGTCAATATGGCGATGTAAGTGGTAACGGTACGAGGACACAAATCTAGTGCGTTATTCAGGTCACTAGAATCCGCAAATATACCAAGTTTGAAAACGTCTGAGCTTATTCGAAGCCCATTTTTATCGTCCCGGCGCTTCGCATAAAGATGTGATTTCTATTTCACCAAAAATATCTGAGATGAATTTATCCTGATTACTACACTTTACTACACTACTCTAACTTAAGAATAAGAAAGTAAAAATATGCTTTTATATTAAACGACTTGTTAGAGGTCCCTTAAAATTCAGAACTTCCCCTGCAAAGCTCTCTAAAATTCAGTAACTGCATCATAACAAGGCCCTCATAAAATTTTAATATCTTTTTTACTTTACTCTATTTCAATTTGTGAACTCATCAACTTTTACAACTTAAACATTCAGATGAAGTCGCGGTAGTAAAGTAAAGGTGCACTAAAATACAATGTCCAATATAACTCGAATTAACGAGATTCAAGGGAATTAATAAATGCTTCCTTAACCGCACATTAAAAAAGTAATATAATGGGCGAATATCTCGAGCTAAGTGGGAATTAGCCCTGGGAGCACGTATAAAAAAGATCAAGTAAGGCACCTTAAATTTAAAGTACTGGGTGTAATTCGCGATTTTATAGGGTGGCGGGGCTGTTCCAGTCGCTCCCACGGGCGGCATTTATCGAGATGTAGAAAAGATTGCCGAGCGTTACTTCGTGCTTATTCAGGACACAGAGCACGTCTTCGATGTTGGGGTCGCTACACGCATTTGGACGTGGTCACGGCGATTCAATTGATTCTTTCGCAATAATAGCACTCTCTCGGGAATGGATGCTTGCTGTCTAATGCGACGTGTAACATTCTAATGCCCGCTGGAGTGGAATCTCTTTTGCACTAAATAAGGATCTTTCAAGGTGCCTAATTGGTGTTGGCTTGTTTCTGAAAGAATTCACAGCAAATCCGATATATCCAAATGAACAAGTTAAAATTGTGTACATTACCTAACTTTGTATAGATCGTTTAAACATATGAGGTGGAGGTGATGTAGATAAGGCTGATTCAGCCCCCGGCAGGACAAATAATTTTTTTTTCTAAAATGTTTTGGCCGTTTTGATAAAATTTTGTATCTAAATTTACTGCTTCTTTGATTGTTTTTTGTCTGAGGACTATTTTAACATGTTACACAAAATCTGAATCATAGGCTATTTATCAAATTTTAATATATTTCGAACTTTCAATTGGATTTTTTTTGGGATGCGCTCATAACACCATACCACCCTAATTTTTATATATGTTTCCGTTTTTTATTCAAATATTAACATACAAAAAATACGCAGGAGTTATGAATGTTTGTTTAAGTTGTAAAAATAGCCGAGTTAACAAATTGAAATGAAGTCAAGTAAAAAATATATTAAAATTTTATGAGAGCCTTGTTATGATGCAGTTACTGAATTTTAGAGAGCTTTGCAGAGGAACTTTAAGGGAACTCTAACAAGTTATTTAATATAAAAACATATTTTTACTTTCTTATACCTAAGTTAGAATAGTTTAGTAAACTGCAGTAATAAGGATAAACTAATCTGAGATTTTTGGTGGAATAGAAATTACATGTTTATGCCAAGCGCCAGGACGATAACCTTTAATGATATTAAGTTAAATTCTAAGGACAAAACCTCGAAAATCACAAATGTCTGACACTAATAATTTCCCCGTTGAAAGTATGACAATATCAACACACCGAATGCTAAGCGAAAAGTGAGTTATTCTCTCCCGAAATAACTTGAGTCTAATTTTTGTGAATTAAAGCAGGATAATAAAGCTATACAATTTCAGTGAAGTAAAAAAATTTTTTGTTTAAATTTTTTCTGGTTCTGGTCATATTCTCTAAGGGAAAAACCTACAACTGGCCTCTGTCTGTTTAAGGTTGGGAATCTCTGGACCAATTATAGCATTTATAAGTTGACCTGTGCCCTACCTAATTTAAATATTCGCTGAAACGGTGTCGTTTTACCTCGTTCTCAAGTAATTCGACCCCGTGTTTGTGACATTTCTAATAAAAAAATTGACACGGACTGTGCTGAACTTTCTCAGGCTTCGGTGTTATTGGTTACTAGGGGCCTTGCTTGGATTCTTAACTTAATCCAATAAACTTATTCCGATTTGGAAAATATAATACATAATATTTTATAGTTACAGCCGAAAAAGTTCTTGTCGTCGGCACGAACGACCGTTAAACTACAAATTTATACAAGCGTAGTTACTATTAAAAATCGTCTAATATCACATCTAGCTGACTTTATGATTTTTAGGGCCCTTAGACTGGCATCCCAACTTTCTATAAAATAGTTATAATTTCATAACCCCTTATTACAGTATTTATTACAATTACTTGAATACAATTGTAATTTTACTTGATCATCAAGTATTCATTTTTTGCAAAAACGTTGTTTTTTATGTTACGTTTTTCAAACAGGCCTCAGAATAGTATGAAGCTTTACAAAATAAAGTACAACTAGCTAGCTATTAATTAACTTTTCTTTTAAGATTTTCCGACAGCGGAAAAAAAGCCTTTTTTTGGACAAAAGTCTGCTTACAAGTCAAATCTTAATCAGTTTTGATCTACCTTGGCTTAAAATGTAGGTTATTGGCTGCACTTTCAGAGTATACTGCCTAAATTGCAAACCCAGATTTTCTAACCTCAAAAAATGTATCAAATATGAGAGTAATCACTTTTTTCTATTTCTACAAGTCAAATCTTAATCAATTTTGATCTACCTTTGCTTAAAATGTAGGTTATTGACTACACTTTCAGAGTATACTGCCTAAATTGCAAACCCCGATTTCCTAAAATCAGAAAATTCAACATAAGTACCCTAATCGAAATTTTATTAACATGTTTTATAAATTACTTTCAGTTATTACCACACTTGGTTATAAAAAAAATGTTTTCGAGCCAATGAATTACAATTTTACCTCCAAATAAAAGGGGTTTGTATATTATTAAAACAAAAAAAATGTATACTATAAATAACAAAACTCGAATCTTTTATTGACAATAATTGTGGAGATATATCGAAGACACTAATTAAATATTAGTATATCTGTCTAATATCTAATATCTATTTAAAAGATCCAGTCGAATATTTTATTGTTATTAATTATCTTGAAGATGTATTGGAGAGGTTAACTTAATATTGACAATACCATCAGTCTACCAAATTTATTATTATTAAACAGGGATCTGAATAATTGTATTTTATAAGTGAATATATTCTAATTTTGTGAAATATCAAGAATTATGGATGCGATAATATTTTCGCTTTTCACTAAATGTAAATATTAACTATATCTAAATAATTGTTAATATTGTTTAAATTGTTAAACATTGTTACAAAAATTAAATATAAAATCAAGAAAAAAAAGTTGTGTGAAATTATTTGGAATGGTGATGAACAAAAATACACAAAAAGATTTATATTAAATAACATTAGGGGTACATCTAAATTTGATGAAAATCAATTAAAGATGATACAGAAAAAATTGACTTGTAGAAATAGAAAAAAGTGATTACTCTCATATTTGATACATTTTTTGAGGTTAGAAAATCGGGGTTTTTAATTTAGGCAGTACACTCTGAAAGTGTAGCCAATAACCTACATTTTAAGCCAAGGTAGATTAACATTGATTAAGATTTGACTTTTAGGCAAATTTTTGTCCAAAAAAGGGTTTTTCCACTGTGCGGCGTATTAATACTTTCGGAAATTGGTAAAAAGACGTATGTTATTAATTTCCCGGACATCCAGTTTCACCAACAGCTCGACTCTACAAGAAACAGCGTATTCTTTCTCATAAACTCATTTTTTGATCCCATCAGAGAGCACAATATAGAACGCTTGAAAAAGTTTGAAAGAACCTTGGTGATGCGCCTAACATATAACCACGACAAATGGCGTGATACTGTCAGGCGCATCATACAGGAAATGAAGGCCAATTAAAATAATGTTGAGATTGTAAAACGTTTGCCAAGCGTTGTGGATGAAGGGAGGAGTAAAGAAAAATAAGCAATGCAGCCAAAAACTACTCGTTTATGGGAAAGCAATAATTTTAGTAAAAACGATAATATATACATGGGATACGATGTAATTATAAAAACGGTTTGTTTATTGGATTAATTACAAAAATATTATCAAATATATTAACACTACCGACTGATAAATTTTAGTAAAATACCTCTACGCTATTTTCAGCAGCGTTTATGCATTATATTATAGCTGTGTTATGTTCATAAATTATACATTGTTTGAATCTATATCATCATTAGGGCATTAAAAGATTAATTTGCCACTGTACCGCATTAGCTGTTCGAAAATGAAATATTTCGTTATTTCGTGTTGTTTTTTTTATGTTGAATATTACACCAAATACCATTCAACTGTGATACGCAATAACATAACTAGATTTAAATTATGCCACACAAACTTGGCAGAACCTTGTTACATATACCTGTTTCATATAACGTGATTTGTAATCCTGGTAATAGTAAATTGATTTTCTTTGTTACTTTAATGTGAGGCGTATTATTTACATTAAATTAGGTAGGGAACCCCTGAATTATATTTAAATTATAAAAACGTAAGTCGGATTAAAATGCCCTTGACTTCATGTAATAGATAAAAAGTTTTATTGCGGTACATAAACTTCGTTTCGTCAGTAGACTTAGAGATGTAAGGTGTATTTGTAACAAACTGTAGCCAATGAATTATACATTATTTTTAAATCTATTATTTATATAATGATATATTACATAATTTAAATCTATATTTAAACGAAGTCCAAAAATGATATCAAAAAATATATTTTGGTTCGTGTGGCAGAAAATTCAGAAATCTACTATTTTGGGAATAAGCAATTAATCAATATTCAAGAATAGATAGGCAGACAGATATATCTTTACTCGTTCATGTAAAAATTTACAATGCCCAAAGGGCGTAGAACAAGTCACAGGCTACAGTAAAAAGATTAACAACAAAATAAGATTGAAAGTTACAATAATAGACAACAGATACATATTAAAAAAAAATCGATATTTACCCAAAACTTCCCTCCTTATTTATACAGGGTGGTCACTCTAAAAAATCATTAATTAGGAAACGACCAAATATTATTGCCATTTGTCACAGTTTTTTTCATAATTTATTTTCTTTCGATAGGTCACGTTATATATATCCCAGGAGAGTGTACCTGTTTCCTCGCTCATCTTCAGTTGTTCATCTGCTGAAATTGTCTGCCCAAAAGACCCATACATTGTATTAATTATTGTCTAAATAAAAAATAATGGCCAATATAACTACCGAAATGACGTTTTTATTATCTAAAGCAAACATTACTAAAGTACTTTTAAACAAATTACAAATATTTGCAGCAAATTTTCAACGTGAAAACCGTCAGCTTCTTCACATTTTTTGTTTAAGTCGCCAATTTTTCTAATTCGCAGGATTATTTCTAATTTTAATACAACAATGAAGAATGTGATTAAGTAATTAATCCCGGTTATTTTGGGGACACTGCAGTTCTGGACCAAAATATGGGAAACAACAAGAAAAATACAACAAATTTTTGTGTGAAATATAACAGATTTTTGTGTGAAATCACTGCCTGCTCATAATTAACTCAATCACATGTATTTTAAAACCAGATATACTTTTAGTTTTTAATTACTGGGGTAATTTATTAATACACACGACCTTTTAAAAAATTGGTCCATAATGAGTTCCAAATTTTCCACAGTGTTTTGAAATAAAATAGATCCATCTTTGATTTTGATACTGTTCTTAAACTCTAAAGCGAATATATTTCTTTCCGATTTTCTGCCGAACACAATCACAGCTGATTTGCTAGAGTTAAGTTGAAGACACATTTTATTTGAAAAGTGAAATAAAGACCTAAGATCATAGTTTATGGCACCGCTTGCATGCTTACTTTCACTCGCATCAAAAGACAAATACAGCTGTGTGTCATCTGCGTAATAATGTTGTTTACATGAGAGAAAAACGGATGAAAAGTTAGACAAGTAGATTATAAAAAGTAGAGGACTCAATATAAACCCCTGGGGCACACCTGTGCTAACGGTTTACATATCTGAAGATTCTCCTCCGTACATTACCAGTTGAGATTTATGTTTTTAATAATCTCTAATAATTTAATTGCACCTTCAGTGAAACCGATGAAATGCAAAATGGATATCAATGCCTTATGATTGATGGTGTCAAGCGCTTTGAAGTAGTCTAAAAGAATTAAAACTGTTAGTTTATTTAAGTCACATGCCCCTATGATGTCATCTGTGATGCTCATCAATGCAGTACTACAGCTGTGGCCTTGCCTAAACCCGGCCTATTTGGTAGTTTTAAATCTAGCTATTTTGCAAACCACTGAAATTATTGAGTGAAAATTCATAGTCATAGTCTTATTATGGTTCTACTTGGATACTCTTATAGTTTTTTGAAATATACGTAAGAGAAAAAAGTTATCGCTGAAAATAGTAAATATTTGCCTATCGGATGTCTCTTTCTAGGGAATCGCCACCTTAAGTTATTTAGAATCTTTATCTTTAGAACATCAATTTCTGTGACTGTGTGAAAGTTAACAGTGCGTTATATATTATTATAATAAAATTGAATTAGGGATGCATCAGGAGTAATTTTTGTAACAGATATAACAAAATTATTGTTTATCTGATTAACACTGAATAAGTTGTTAGGTAAATCAATTTCCGTATTTCTTGACTGCTTTATTTCTTTTAATATTAACCTAACATTTTAATAGATTCTGTAGGAAGTATTTGAAAATCGATAGAAAAATACAATTTATCAGGGTTTCTCTTTAAGCTAAATACTATTGAAGTGGTCTTATTTTTGTTTAAGCACAATTTATTTTTGTCTGTCCAGTTAGTTACAACATTATATACTTTTTCAGTGGTAAGTCCTGAAGTAACTAAATTATCTTCAACTATAAGGATGTTAGTGTCAGCAGCATAACCGATTGTAAGAACATTAGGTATTTTATTTAGGTATAGAATTAAATCGTTCGCAAAGAGTATAAAGAGTAAGGGCCCAAGTATAGATCCCTGTGGAACTCACTGTTTTACCTCTTGACTATGCAGCATTGGGAATTTGTACAATTTGTTTCCGGTCCTTTAGGGATGAGGACAGTAAATTTAAAGGGAAGCCTCTTACTCCATATCTACAAAGTTTAGCTTTTAGTAGCTGATGGTGAACATAGTCAAAAGCTCGAGAAAAATCTATAGAGAGCCCTATAATAGCCAGAAGCACCTCGTTCATTAACCTACTGAATTATTTACTATTCAATAAAGTGCTTTAATACACATATTGTAATAAAAACAAAAATGATGCCTCTTTTCAGATCTATTACCTTCAGAAAAGTGCAAAGTTTATAATGAGACAATCTGTATAATTTTGCTACTGAATTCCGTGTTCTACGAAAAACGTATTAGTTAAAGTAACTAACAATTTCATTAGGTAGTTAAGCCGCCTGTTAAGATCCAAATTTAACTAATTAATAAGGAGAAATTTGAACAAAGTTTAGAAGCTCACAAGCCCGCCACAATGTCATTGAATAGCTTGATTTGGTATTTCCTACAGCGCTTAGAAGTTATGTTGATACTGCTCTTGCAAAACTTGAACGCTAATGAGAGAGGGATCCCGCCATTCCGCTGATACCCAACAGAATATCAGCTCCACATGCGATGCAGGCTAAACATTAAACAAGAATATGTGAATTAAAGAACGAAACAGAAATGTGTTTTGGCATATGTGAACTAGATTCCACAATGCAGATGGTACACGTAACGAATTCTATATGGGCTACATATTTAGATGCAGCAGCTCTATGTACTATTTAAGTGCACGGAAAATTCACTATGATAATACTAGCTGTTGTGATGAAAATTACCTGGATATTTCAGAGAGCTCTCTGCATGCAACTGAATTTGTTGGTTCATGATAATAACAGCGACTGCATCATTTGGAAAATATGTATAAATTCAGCGAGCCAACTAGTAAAAAAACCACTACTTGTGTAAATACAGAAAGGAAATTTTATAATTAAATTAAGGTTAACCTTGTGTATAATAAGTTATATACAGTATGTCACACGTTTCATGACCTCCACATATTATCAAAATGAAATTAATAATAATACTAACAACATTAAACAAGTTTATCAAATTATACAAGAAGCAACCAACGAAGATTACAAAAAAAAATAACTTTAACATACAAATAATTGATGAAATTGGCCAAGATTTTGTAACTGATAAAGAAATGGCAAATTACTGTAATAATTTTTTTATTAATGTTAGTACAAAAATGGCAGAAACCATTGATCAACCTATAAAACTCTACAAAACGAAAAGCAATACAATTTTCTACATGTTGTTAAAACCGGTCACGCGTAACGAAGTCATAAAACATATCAAATCACTAAAAAATAACAGTTCTCCAGGCTTTGATGGAATACCTAACATCTAAACTTATAAAAACCTTTCACTTACATATACTACACCCTCTCGTACACATAATAAATTTAACAATCAAAACCGGGATAGTACCATCTCAATTTAAAATATCTGTGGTATCACCCATATATAAGGTGGGTGATAAGACAAACATAAATAACTATCGAGCCATTAGTGTAATGGACTGAGCACATGTGATGCAAGCTTACTAAAGAAGTAACTGACAATTTAAATAATAAGGATAAATGCATCCCAGTTTTTCTGGATTTAACGAAGGCATTCGACACGGTGCCCCACAAAACACTTTTCGATGTTTTGTCTCAATATGGAGTTCGAGGCACCGTGTTGGAAGTTTTTAAGATTTATCTGTCTGAAAGGCACCAGGTAGTTAAAATTAGGAATAACCTGAGTGATCAAGATATAATCAAAATTGGTGTGCCACAAGGGACGGTCCTTGGACCAGTTTTATTTATTACCTATATTAATTCCTTGATGAATATTGATATACCTAGATAAATCATTCCTTATGCTTTTTTTCAAGGGTAAGACTTGGGCACATACAAAAAATCTAGTCATTGATGGTGTAAGTAGGGTAAAAAATTGGTTAGACACATACAAACTATCTCTGAATATAAAGAAAACAAATTATATAGCTTTTTGATTAACTAGTATAAATAGGCCAGACTTTAATACTATTAAAATAAACAACTTGAGTGATGACATTAAAGAAACTGGTCATACTAAATACTTGGGTTTAATTGTTGATCAACATCTAAAGTGGGACCGACATGTCCTTAAAATAACTAGTAGTTATTAGAAAACTGATACATAAATTTTATCTATTAAGAGAATTTTTAACAAACTCACTATTAACACCAGTATATAGAGTCTTGGTGGAATCCTTGATTCGTTATGGAATCATAGCATGAGGTGGGCTATATAGCAATGCACTGAAACAACTTAATGTGGTTCAAATTTTTATTTTAAAAATAATTTACAGAAAAAACAAGGTCTACTCAAATTTTTATTTTCGAAATAATTTACAGAAAAAACAAGCTCTACTCAACGAACATGTTTTACTCAGAAAATGTGCTCAATGTACATTTACTGTATACTTAACAATTTGTTCGCATGTTCACAAAAGTAATCAATTACAAAATTATGCAACACACCAATATCAAACAACAAAGACTAATAAACAGCTATGTCTCTTTAAGCTCTATGTAAACTTGACAATAACCAAATATCGTTTGTTTCTCAATTTTTTTAATAATAATTAATATTTGAGTGGCCATGTTTTTTTAATCGCCCTGTAAAATTACGGAATACTTGAATATATTTGCAGAGTATTTAAAGGGCTGCAAATAGGCACTCTTCAAATTTTTTGTAATATTAATCAAAATACAAGGAATTATCGTTTTTTACCTCCATTTGTAATTAACATTTATTTACAATTCTGGAATAAAATGTTGTAATAATAAAAATGACAGTTTATTCTAAAAAGTACATTAATAACAAATGCTCCACATGACGTCCACCTGTTTCAGTACACAAATTATTACTTTCAAAATTTTGTGTAATATCAACGAAAATTAAAGAATTATCATTTTTTTTTCTAGGTCATAGGTGCTTGTGAAACAGGAAACCCTTTGACAAACAGAAGAAAGACATTTAGTTGTTATCAAGCTTACATATGGTACGTTCCATGAAAATTGAACATTTTATCATCAATATAACGGAAATTATTGGAAAAAAATCTTTTGCCACACTTTAAAAGAATGTTCTTCCTCATGGATGCATTTTTAGACTAAGGTAAGTTGGGTTATACGGGCCCAATATGTACTCAGGAAACACAGATTCCCGTTCGGGAACTCAATTCTGGAACACCCTGTATATTGTGTATATATCACCAAACATTTTAATTACAAGAACAATTATTGCATTATTCACTGGCGGATAGACAGTCTGAAATATGATTCTAATAGGGCTAGGACTGCGAGAACCATATCCTATTTCGGTTAATATCGGTTAGTACTTGCACTGGTTTTTCTCGTCTTGGGATTTGTTGAAACGAGTGCGAGAATTTTTGCAGTAAATACTCTTAAGCAGCTTTGGTCCAGTAATTGTCCATGTAGGTTTGGTATAGATATGCTGCAACTATTATGTTTTACAAGTAGGAGAAATAATCCTTTAACTAAGGAATTAAATATTGGCAAGGTATCGTTTGTTTTTAAATTAACCTAATGTGTCCATCACTGGTTGAGCAGATATTGGTAGGTCAACTGGAGAAAGCAGTTGTCTCAGAATTCTCAGAGAACTGGTTCTGGTGGCAATTAATCCACTGGCGTACTTCGTGTAAGATGTACGGGATAATATGTTACGGCCCTCAAATACACGTGTTAGAAAATCTGCTCGAGTGAAAAAAAATTTCAAATATTTTTTTGATCTCGGTGCTTCCCCACTATCGTACCTAGCGCTTGGTTATAAATTTTTATTGTTTAATTTTTTTTTTCTAAATCTCATATCGAGATTCGTATTCCAAAAATTATTATTTAGGAACTCTATACAAGTTCCTAAATAGAATACATATAACGATACTCTCAGTAGGTAAGTAAAATAGTTAAGGGTAACAATTCTTGGAAACTGAGTAACTCAGTCATGGAGTCCTACGACTATTCTATTCCATTATCTTTGTCAATCATACAGATTGAAAATTTTACCCTCCTTATTTAAAAAGTCGTATCTAGTTGGACATCAGTTGGAGTTGTACTGTTATGTGCACTTATACTGAATAAAATTACAAGCATTTCACAACATTTTCTTATAGTCTTAGAGACATTTTAATTAAATCAGTTTAGAATACATGTGCATAAGACAAAAAAAGAGAAAATCCGAAACACTCAATTTTGCAGATAGATCACTTTCACACCTTTCTTTTCTCTTTCTTTCTAACTAGATTGATACATTTACCGCTTTGTGGTAACTATTAATCTCAGAATGTATCAATGGTCACATCACTAAATAGTAGTAATCATATAAAAGCATCTGTAAAACAATAAATAGATTAAAACAATGAGGGCCTTTTTAATTGCGGTACGTGGGGTTTAGGTCGCATAGAGCTAGAGCAGATGCTCAAATATATTCGGAGAACGGGAAAGTTCCGTGGTCGCCATCCACCACATGTCATTTCGAGGTTCAATTACATTCAGTGAAATTTAATTCCACTCCCTTAATGAGGTGCTGTCCTTTGGTGTCGAACGAATGAGTGAAAATTTGTACTTCCAGTCTATCTACAATTATTGCATAGAGAGCTATAATATCGGTATAACACCTATTACGTATGTAGGCTTATTTCTTAAAGATTACAGATATAGTGATTTTCCTCCTACATAATTACAGCGGAGTAAAAAGAAGGATATTCATATGCATAGATTTGAAATAGCAAAATTATGAATTGTATACCTTCTGGGGTATCATCAGGAGTATATGTCTGAGTTTTGGACTTCCATAGCTTCCTGCGTTTTTGTAAACAATTCAGTTTTTTTTTAAAGCGCAGCGTCTATTTAGGTAAAAAGGTGATGTCCGATCAGGACAAACAAAAAACCAAAATCTTCGTAATTAAAACCCAAACAAATCTGCGTTATCATTTCAGTCATTTGGTCAAAAAAATATACAGAGTCATCCGACAGCAAAAATTCAATATTAAATAGAAGATGCCAAACTTGGAAGGTTTGCGTAAATGCCTTCACAAATTTCCACCATAGTTGAATTACCTCTTAGGACGATCGCTATGTATTTGTTTCACTATAATAGGTGGCTTCCTTGTCAACTATGTTAACTTTATACCAAATATTATCTGTCACATTGTTAGTTGCATGTCTACGTAATGGATCACTATACTTCCAAGTGGTTAAAACATTTTTCAATTAAATATTTTTTTTAAATATGTTTTATATATCATGGAATCTGGAAATTTTATATTTGAGAAAAAAAAAAGTTTTCTTCCATCATTTATTCTACAGTAGTGGTAAACAAATTTTCAAAAAATCTTACTATTTTTCTTAAATAGGTTTAGAATGCCATGAACCATGGAAATTTTAAATTTGAGCAACAAAACATTTTTTCCCATCTATTCTATAGTAGTGGTAAAAAAATTTGCCAAAAATTCTTGTTTTTTAAAATTTCCAAAACAATTTTTTAATAGGTTTAGAATGTCATGAAACGTGGAAATTTTATATCTGAGCAAAAAAAAATGTTTCCATTATCTATTCCCTTTAGACGGTCCACCCTGTATATTTTCCATTGATAGTCTAAACATTTCTTCGATCGCAGTAGCGGCAGCTACCTACCAAATTCGACTGTTCTTCGTCAAGTACAATATAAATCTAATACTTACCTTCGGTATGCGAGGAAAGTAATATACACACAAAACATACCTTTAATAAATTTAAAGTCGATTGAAGAAAACAAATGACTTCTGATACCATATCTAAATGTGTTAGCGTCACTGGTTTAATCTGGCTAGCAAAGTAAAGGTCGGAGAGCAAAATGGTGTTGAGTTCAAGGCTTGGGCGCCATTGATTACTTAGTATAATCAAGGAAAATTAAAGATAAAGATAAGTAAAAGACAAATGTTACATATATACAATAGCACTATATTACAAAAATATTATATTACAAGAAGTGAAACTATCACATCATCAACAATACTGTATAGCAAAATACCAGAGAGAAATATGTACTATATTACAAAATATACTATATTACAAGATTCACTATATTACAATTTGCTCAACGGCAAGGCAAATTTGAGGCGTGTACGAGAACCAAAAATATATTACAAAAGATACGTCTCGTAACTTTTACTTCAATACTAAAATCATATATTACACAAATCAGATAAACTCGAGATCCTTTACGAGAGACAAGCTACTCTATTACAACAAATATGTCTCGTAACATTATCTCAAAGTTCATAAACTTTAAACACAGTCGTTACAACAAAAATTGAACCACGACTTACTGTATCACTAACAAACGTGCATTATAATACTACAATAAAATATTGACCACGAATAATCAAGATAAAAGTAACTACGAAACAATACTACGACGAAGTATTTGCGACAACGAATTAATATACAACCATGAGTTTAATTATAACAACGGATTTAAAATGTAATCTAACCAAAAATATAATAGATTTCGCTTGAATCTAATATTTTAAATTTAGACACTTTTGGCTCTTATATCTCAACAATCATGTGAAAATAATCTCTTTTACTGGTAACAATCAAAAGTACTTATCTTTTATTTCGTTATCCTGATGAAGGAAATTCCTAGATACGATCCTGTTCTCCGATGATTATGGATTTAAAAGTTATGTTTCACATGTGGCTGCCTTAATCCCATTTTGAGGTTATGAAATCGTAGAAACGTTCGTACAAAATTTGTCGCCCAGACAAAATGAAGAAAATCTCTTCGCCCAGAATGTTTTCGTATATTCCAATTCAAAATGTAGTATAGAAAGGTTGACTTCATATGAAAATTGCTTGCTTAGTGGAAAACCTAGTTGGTATCGCAAACTGAATGTAGATAATCTCAAATCTTGCTTAAAGCAAATAATATAACGTTGAAAGGCTTCTACGTTAAATGCAGTAGACGTGAATAAGTTTGATTATTAAGAAATCAATTCTTAATTTATCAGAAAAATTTATAAGAAAAACTTATAATTATGAGAAAAACTTAAAACAATATTTCAAATGTTAGATGGTATTTACCGGTGTAATAATTAAAACCTTACCTCATGTGATCATCACGAGGTTTTTCAAATTCTAACATCCCCATTACAGGTCAAACAAAATTATAAATACGTCTAATTAGTTCAATGGTTCAACGAGAAAGAGTTTCACCCGGAAATCTACTCTGTGACCCGGCTTTCTTTAGTTGAAATCTCATCCCTGGTGCGCTATCTAGTATTCGCGAGCGTTAACTGCTGACAGATAACGTATGTTCATCATAGTCTAAGGAGTAAGTGCACTCTATTAGTACTAGAGTTTGTGGGAATAATATTTCCGATAACTTATAACTTTTCTAATAAATATTAACAGTGTAACGAAGGATGCAATTGAGCATTCCGCATGTTACAAATGTTATTTAAATTTTAACTGAATTTAGACAGCGTTCTGTAATTTTATATCATGATTTCTGTGATAATTTTGCTGAACTAGCAAGTTACCGATCTTGCCATCTGTATTCTTCTTCTAATATATTATTATAAATTACAGTTGAACCGTACTCAGATCGTATTGTTTTAAGATGGCCCAGAAGGTTTATAATCTAATTCTTGCTTATAGATATTAAAGAGAATTGACGAGAGAACACGGTTTTTGAGGCCTTTTCCAACTTTGCATTTGTCGTAGTTGGTGTTGATGACTTTTACCAAGGTAGAATTTTCTTTATACAGTCGGTAACCAACAAGGACCAGTTGTCTGAGAATTCTCATCGGCCTTTATTTC
This sequence comes from Stenurella melanura, assembly GCA_963583905.1. NCBI lineage: Eukaryota > Metazoa > Arthropoda > Insecta > Coleoptera > Cerambycidae > Stenurella > Stenurella melanura. Next base: position 190,084,946 of record OY757310.1, read on the forward strand.
ATACTTGCTTTAAGACGCCGTGAACAATGTGAACATGTAATTCAATACTTCTTAGTATTAGCCAGAGGGGTAGCCGTTTAACTGATTTTTCAATAACGTGTATAGGTACTAAATTATTTTTAGGTGTTCACCTAGCCTAAAATTTTCCATTCCTTGGAACATGACCTCAAACTATTTTACTGAATAATTTAATGCTTATTACTCGTTGGAACTTATACTCTTAGGTTGTTAAATCTTTTAGGATAAGAGACATCTCTTGTTACAAACAAAAAGCGTATATTAGAGGCAGATATTTTATTAACATTAAACCGCTGCCTTGTTACTTACCTTTGAAACTATGTCTTCCTAACTGATGCATTTTCTATAGTCTGCCTTTGTGCTTCTTTATGTGTGAGCGGTATTATAAAAAAAAACCCTCTCTCAAAAAAGCGTGTTATTACTTCTACTTTTGATGAATATTATTTATATTTTTTTCTCGTTCATTAATTTTCACCTGCACTGCTTTCGCAGAAAAACGAAAATCAAACCCCGGTTGATCCCGTTAGGTATCGGCTTAAATACAACATGATTTATGGCTGAAATTTAAATTAAATCACCTTCCGAATGATGCGCAACTCTTGTGTTCACAGGGAAAAATATGTGACATCGCGAGAATTTATATTATATTTCGGCAATCCTATCACACTGGTTTTGTCCCGTCACAGCACGCTATAGACACATTATTTTTATCAATCCATTGCAAAGGTTTAAATAAATGGAATATTACATAATCCTATCAACATTTGCTTTGTTCCAAGCAAATAATAAAGTGTTCTATTCAATGGTGCGTTCACAACTTATTCCTTTTATACGCTTCACGAATGTTATACTGGAAATTTTAAAAAATGTACACAACTTTCGGTTAGTATACGTAAAAATCGCACTTACTATTACAAGTATTACGGATTTGATCCGGTGAGTGTTGCTATCGGATAATAATTAGCAATAGAACGTTTGAAGTAATGCAAGGCAAGAATTTCTAACAGGTGTGTGTAGTGTGTGTTTTGATGATATTCTTAAGAGTTATTTAAATAGAGTCGGGTACAGTTTAAGCTAACTTGTGTCATGGCCGCTAAAACGTCTGAACTAAGATTTCATTTGATGCATAAGAAATGCCAGTAGTTCTCAAACAGTTCTCTTTTCCTGTAACAGCAATGATGTCGCTAAATAATTATAAAAAAATAAGATATTACCATAATATGTTAAGATTTTATTAATTTACTAACTTCTTCATTTTAGTGTATTTTTTATTATACAGTGTCTGCCATAAAGTTGGCTATATACGGGAAAAAATTATATTATTGACATTTCTACGACAACAAAAATGGGTCAAATTGTTAAGATACCGAAAATTTTTTATGAAGAAAAAGTGCATAGAATTCAACAAGGACCATATATCAATTTTGAAGCAGATATGAGGAAAATAAAAAAGTGCAATTCTCATAAATTCTTGTGTCTATTTCATAAATATTTGATTAGTTTCGACAAAAGCTTTATGTATTTTAGTTGAATAAAGGTATATGTATGTAAAATATGAAACGAACCATCAATATAGTATTTTTTAGCAATTTCAATAATACATCAATTTGTCCCATATGTAACCAACTTTATGACGGACACTGTAGGTATATACGTTCGGGCACAAATGAAACTGATAGCAAAAAATGAATTGCCTAATTCAGTCAATAACAATGAATGATCAGAAAAAGAAATCAAAGACTAATATTGCTACACGCCAGCAAGAAACACGGGGAGGTATGGGCATTTCTTGCCAGGAAAGGATAGGATCGTAGTATTAGTAGGGGAAACGATGTTAGTAAAAATAAAATATTTCATATAACAAAAAAAAATCTGAAATCTGTATGAGAATAACAAAAATAAATCATTTTTCTTTTAGCGATAATGAATAAAAATTCTGGTTGACAAAATAAATATTAAAAAAAATTAACAATAATTTTAAAACAGATGAATTAAAACAATTCTGAAAGAACAACGCATTGACACGTTTTTATAAACACTAAAACATTAGAACACTACACTTGAACAATTTAGGACACGGTTTCATAAACAATACAACACTACACTTGAATGATTTATCTACTCGACGCCCGTTTCACCATTCCTGTATTAATAATAAAAAATAAGAAAATCGATTTTATTAGAGCTAAACACCCGCTAGTTGTAACAAAATACACATTTTTGGGGAAAATAAAGTTTTAACAAAACTCGCGGCGCGGATTAATAAAATAAAAATTTTAGAAGGAAAATTATTATCTTTTAATAGAGTTTAATCAAACAAAAAAAAAGCAGAAGTGAGGATCGAACTCGTAAATACCCCATTTACATTTATTGCTGCTCGAGTATCTTACCTATTGAGCTACGCGATCCTATGTTGGTTCTATTCTAAAACGTGTATTATGTACGTAATAGAAAATTGTAAGACTTAGTGATTTGACATTGTTCGTTTGACGGATGAATATCCACTATTTACCACTAAAAATAACTTAAATATTTCATATAAAGATGTTTTTCATATTCAGAGGGAGTTCACGGAAATAAATAATATTCGTACATACACAGACAATGTCTTTAGGTTATTACTTCAAGTTTGTGTGCAAGAGATAGTGAAAACGTATGTGCAATATTATTTCATACATATTTTTTTTAAACTTGACCCGACTCTATCAGTGTATAGTTTGGCTATTGCGTCTCGTTTAAAACTGGTTTCTGAACAATTGTGGCTCCCATATCACCTCTAATGTTTCAGTTGAGGGATATATGAAAAATGAATACAGATGTTCGGTTTATAACAATTAAACAATTTACAGAACAAGAATCTTTAAATTTTCGAAAGATATCAAGCCTAAATATACAACGAGCCTTCACAAAATTCCACGATTCGAAATATGCGGATATACAGCACTAATAATCCGCATGTTTATGCTGAATCTCCGCTACGTTATTAAAAAGTTACAAAAACAATATCTTGTCTGTATTTATTCCACAACTGTGGGATGATAAAGTTTCGCGTGGTTATTTTCAGCAGGACTGAGCAGCAGCATATACGGCAAGAGAAAATATAACCTTTTTTCATATTTTACTAACCGACTAATAAGTTTACAATCACAAGTTGAGTGTCCTTCAAGGTCCTTGCTTGAACTTAATGAACCGTTTTGTGTTAAACCATAGAGTGTGGAACCATAACGTCGTTAATGCTGCAGAACGCTTTTGTAGCATGAAACCTCCAAATTTCCCATATTGATACTATTTGCACTCCTGCATATGAAAATAGTTGTTTTTGTTTTAATAATACCACGGATTTTGTTCCAAGGTACCACGAAATTTATTCGAAAGTGTTTTCGAAAAAACCACGAATCTTTTAACTAAAACTTCTTAAAGTGCACCTCAGTATGAAGAGTACATGAGAGTAAATGGACGAAAGCGACACGGTCGAGTGTCCCGACAGATCGTCCCATACCCTGAATTAAGGCAATATATGTGCTACTTGCGCGACTTGTGTTGGCTAATCGGCTTAATACCCGTTAAATGATTGTACAAGATAAGATAGATCTAACATATTGTCACGTAGGAAATATTATTAATCATTAAAATCAGGGAAAGTAGCAAATGTTTATATAAACAAACATATTCGGCCCTAGTACATTTATAAATTTGGAAACAATAAAATAAAGTGAATGTCGATTATTGGGATTATTTAATAATAAAACAAATATATATAAATACGACATTAACATTGTTTAAACTTTTGCAAAACAAGCAGTTGCTAAACATGGAAATTGAATAATCAAAGCAAACCAACATTTTGGTCGGTAATTTCGAGTTCCCTCGAATGGCTAATTCTGGGCCTTCATATCTAGAAGTGCGGGGCCCGGGCCCTTCAGGCCTCTCCCTCCTCACTGTGTATATTGGTAAAATCGTTCAAATTATGTATTCTACTTTTATTGTGTATTGTATTGTCTCTGTTGATTGTTTGTAACCTCTCGAGTCGCCCTTTTAACACACCTCTCCAGAAAACCCAACGTCACATATGGCGTTGGGTTTGGTATTACGGCCACGCCTATAGTATATGTTTGAGACATAACAATTTGCTACTTTCCCGGCGCCAATATTCTTGACTTTGATGACGGTCTCGGATGATTAGGGGTCGAGCTTTGGGCTCTTTGCCCCAATCATCGTTGTAGACCTGGACCGGCCTCGTAAGAGGTGGGCCTGCTTTTTACGACTACCCCACCAGCAAATTCAGATGGTGTAGGTGAAGTTAGCAGACCTCCCCTGGTCCTGGCTGTTGGACCCTGCTAGCTGGGTCGTTTCTTCTGGCGCTCTTCTGTCTTGACTCTCTTTCTTCGCTGGCATGTCGACTCCCAGGAGCGTCTTTCGTCTGTCGTGAGAGGGAACGGCTGTTGCCGCACTGTCTCGGAGTTTGGAAGGGTTTGGGGGTATGTGACTAGTAGGGGCCCAGGGTGCCAATTGGCATCATGTGCTCCGATTTCGTCGGAAGAAAGTTTTGGGCTGTGTAGCTCAAGGATTGTGCTGGTTGTTTGTTGGATACCCCCGGGGTCGGGTGATTTGGGTGTTTTGGTCATTGTCTCCTTGCGGCGTGGCTTGAAGATCGGGCTGAAACTTTCCCGGAATTAAATGATTAATAATATTTCTTGCGCGTGACCCAGAGAAGACAGGACAAGATAAGAAAACACAAGATGAGGCAAGATGACACGGGACGTTACTTTTCGAGCCATCATGCGACAGGATCAGACATCATAAGACGGTATTAGACAGAATGAGACAGGATGAGACAAGGTGAGACAATATAAGACGAGACAAGACATTTACCCCCCATTTGGTCCCCAATTTTTCAACGGAATCTAGTTCCAGATCTCGTTATAATACATTTCTGTGCCAAATTTCAAGTCAATATCTTCATTTTATTTTATTAACCTCTTTAATAATAGAATGGTGGTGGTGGAGGTAGCAGATGCCATACAAAAATTGAGACCCTGCCTTCTAGTATATACACTGTACCACCAACTTCTGCCCCCAGCAGGTTAGGAAGTTGAGGTTGCCCGGTTCTCGTTTAGTTTGTGAAGACTGGGTCGTGGTTCGGAAATTATTCAAGAAAAAACTTTTTATTTTAGGTTAGGCGCCAGTAGTCATATAAAAAAGCATCTACAACGTACTTGTCTAACTGTACGACTGTGACTACTCAGAGATAATTGATTTGTCTTAGATACTCATAAAATTCTCAACACTATGTTAAATATATCTGGTTTATTGACTCTTACAAATTTTGAAATGGTTTAATTTTGATTTTACACCTTATGGATCGGATGTAGCTACTTCCTTACAGAAAGTTTATATATTTATTAAATAAGTATGATAAGGTTGAAGACCAAAAAAAATTACAAAATATGACAATTTATCGTTAAGCCGTGATTAAATAATTAAATGTAAAAAAATAATAAATAGCTGAAGGCAATATATAACATAAAACAATGGTAAAAATTTAGAACTGTTTGAAAGTTTATCGAAAGTTGAATAATGTAGTTGAAAGTTGAATGTTGAAAAGAAATTCAGTTGATACTATTACCACCGACTGGGTTCTGCAGTAACTAACCCTGGTCCTTGTCTCACTGAATCTTCCCTGTGTATCACCACCACTCGATCATTGACTTCTAGCAGGGATCCTAAGACTTTTCAGAATTTAGACGTTTGAACGGTTACCAAACCCAACAACTTGGTGCTCTCATCCAGCGAGGACTATTCTATACCAAGACACTCCAAACTTGGATTACAAAGACTCGTTGGCAAATAATCTGTTTCTCTTGGATTAATAGCAGCAACCCAATTTTTTCTGGCATACAGTTAAGCCAAATTTATGGTAAAATTAACAATTTTAAGGATTAACTTAACATCAAATCTTAACACCTCATTCCTACAAGAGTTATTATCTGTTACTACACTTGAAATTACTTGCTTACTAGTGGGCACTCTTAGTGTGTTTGATAAAATCCCCACGTTAATGCATTACTGGTGTCTCTCTAAATAAATTACATTAACATGCCCTTCTCGCCCCTACTAATATCGAGTTAAATTCCTTTAAGTTTTAATTATTCGATAAGGTTACGAAAACGTAATTTACTAAATTCAAACTGTCTTTAAACCCTTATTAAACGTCAATTATTCAATAATTTAATAAAATTTACTTCTAAATATGTATTAATACCGAGTTAAACACATGTCTCGAAATACCCCGTTCATATATTAACGTGACCACGCGGTCTCCCATCTTTCAAGCTACGCGCCGCGAATGAAGGTAATTTGTGATCAACAAACATCGCGTTTAATTATGATAAATTCAACAATTAAATAACAATTACATGTACAACAAATACTACAGAAGGTAATTATATTCATATTATCAACTCTTTTAACATACCACTCCAGATGAGGTGTTAATCGGTCCGAAACACGTCTGTATCGCTACGAAATCGACAGGAAAATGACTATGACGACCTGTTCGGATACCGTGTATGATCTAAAAACCTAGTTACACTTCTATACGCGAGATGTCGCTGGTAGTGGTAACAAAAATCATTCTTTAAATACAATACAAATCTACACAATTACTCTACTGTATCATTTATGTGAATTCATGAGTTCCAATTTAATCAGAATTATCGATTTATAATTTTGTTTATTGATTTGGGATTTATTCACTTAATATAGATTTCTTCTTTTAAATATTTGTTGTACCAGATGACTTGTAGGTGTATTGCAAGAGAAGTAACAGATGGCGCTAGTATGCTAATTTTTAATTTAAAGTTGGGTTGACGAACACAAATTCTTCCAGATTCAGTAAGACAAGGACGGCTTCAGGATTGAACTGAAAAATTAATTAATAAGTTTACTGAATTGTGGTTTAAGACTACAAAAATTCATTGCTATTAGAATAAAAATTAACAAGTGGCATTCAGGTAATTTTGAATGTCACAACACCAAATGCCAACCTTCTGGACACTTACTAGCTTGCTTTACTTGTGTACTCCGTTTTACTCCTCCAACCCTACAATAGAATAAGTTTAAAATATAATCTAGTTCCAGGTTTCAGTATAATATATAAGTATACCAAGCTTCAAGTGAATATCTTAAAACATTCCTGAGCAATCATGCATACAAGAAAAGTTACAGACCGATACAGATACTTAAACCGACCACCAGACAGATAGAAATAATTTTTTGCTGAAATCTAAAATTGGGACATTATAGACTTCTCTCAAAAAATTTAATTTTGAATTTTTTTTACGATACTATACTTTCACTCCACCACGTTGATATGGAAGTAAAACACATATGCACATTCTTCTTCGACCAAGATAATTTTTAATATCACAGTATAGATAAATCCAGTGTCTCAACGACATTTTTTTATCAAACAAAACATAAACATATACAAAGATTAACTTTTTGAGAACATCCAAAATAAAATAAGTTTTTCGTTACCTCAAGATAAAAGTTTATTTAGTTTAAGCGGTTAAGTAATAAAGTTAACAAAACAGAACGAACTTAATAAAAATAAATGAACGCCATTTTGCAAAATATGCCTACTTTGTTAAAAACGTCAAATTCACAGAATTACAACCATTAAATTTATAACAGTCGTAAATGTCACAAAGGCACGGTTTCAGATTCAACTAATAAACATGGCTGGAGTGGAACAATGGAAAGGGAATTCGGTGCACAATGCACACTGCGCGCAATGCGGTTTCTTTATGTAGGTGAGCGACGTTAATAATTAAACATTTAATTTTCATTAGGTATAAACCCGGAATTAAACATGAAACAAAGCGGAACTTAATTGATAATAACTTTCTGGATTAGTAGTGTCGCTCTTGTGTACACCAAAATAAATTGGAGATGTTGAGTACGGCTTCGATTTCAGTTACATTACGAATCCTGTAATTAAAATTAGATAATTTTCGATATACATACAGGGTGATAATTATCTCAGTTCTCACCTCCATATCCAGGAAACTGGAAGGGTTAAAGACTTTAAATAGTGGAGTAAAATTGACCCAAAATTCAAGTTTGGAAATACAGATTTTTAACTGAAGTAAACTTAACACGAAACATTATACCAGGCGCCCACGACACTAGGCACACCCCATTTTTAAAATTTGTTTGTGCTAAAAAAATAAAGAAATTTGACATAAAAACACACCTTGTTCTAACCAGGTCTTGTTTTAAGTTATCCAGACTGATGCAAGTGACTTTGGTCTGGGAACAGTTGTGATGAAATCCTACCCGGGAGGCGAGCGGTCCATAAGTTTTATTAGCCGGTCGATAAAGGACCCCGAATTGGATTTCACTCCCGGGAGCTGAAACTTTGCACAGAGATGGTTCATGATGATTCAAAAAAAACTTTATTTATAAATGACAGAGAGGACTGTATTATTGTTATTATTATCAGAAAAGACTTGATATATTTTTAGTTAAAAAAATATTCATCCAAGAGGAAAAACAATATAAGGTGCCAAATAGGGAAATGTAGCAGGTCTCTTCCTTGACAATAACGTTAACTATGTGCCAAATATATAGTCACCGTGTTGTAGAATAACAGAGGAATATGCAAAATTATATACCTAAAAACACACCAGTTGCTACGCCAATCGCCACAAGTACTAGTCACGCCCAAGGTATTTTTTAAATATACCCACCATCTTGCAGCGACATTATTCTTCTTAAAATATGACCACCATTTTATTGTAGTATAAAATTATATCCCTAAAATACACTAAACTGTTACGTCGTACGCCTGGTCATACGCAAAATATTTATTTTTTAAATATGCCGCCATTTTGTAACGATAACAGAAAAATATGATAAAATTACATTCCTAAAAATCCCAGCAAGTTGTTACGTCATATACCAGATCGGTCATTATCGTTACACTCTCACTTTTTAAGGCCCGGCCAACGGATTTTCCCGGTAATTAAGAACGCATTAGCTTACTTCATGAAGGTTAATGACACTCACTTTTCGGGGTTAATGACCTTCTCAAAGTCAGTGTTTATGAATTTTTGGCAAACCATAGAAATGAGGATGTTTGCTGTGATGTGGAGTTAACACCTTTCGTTCAATATCTGTAAATGTTAACTACACATCACAGCAAACCTCCTCATTTCTATGGTTTGCCAAGAATTCATAAACCTGACATTCCTATAAGACCAATAATTGTGAGTTCAATTAATTCTCCACGTAGTAAACTCTCAAAATATTTACTAAAAATCCTAAATCTATTATCAGGTTTCTCCGAGTCTTATATTAAAAATAGTAAACATTTTTTGGAAAAGCTGTCAGAAAATCATTTTAATAATAATCATCTAATGGTCAGTTTTGATGTAGTAAGCCTATTTACAAATGTTCCTGTAGATAAAACATTAATAACAATTAAAAACAAATTGCAACAAGATGGGAATTTGGAGAATAGAACTAAGTTAAGCATTGAAACTATAATGGAATTACTTACACTTTGTATTAAAGCAACATACTTTCAATTAAATAATGACTTCTATTAACAAGACTTTGGGATGGCCATGGGTTCTTCATTATCTCCAATATTAAGCAACATTTATGGAAAATTTTGAGGAAAGTAATATTAATAATCTAGCTTATAAACCCATTGTATGGTGGAGATATGTAGATGACATTTTTACTATAAGGCCTTATAGTAAAGAATATTTAAGCAATTTTTTGAATCAGATTAACGAAAAAGAACCTTCAATTAAATTTACAATAGAAACAGAAAATAATAATGCATTACCTTTCTTAGATATTTTAATAAAAAAATTAGATAACACATACCAAACCAGTGTGTATAGAAAACAAACACACAAACAGATACTTAAATTTCAATTCAAATCAACATACTATTATTACTAGTGTTAAGAAAGGTGTTGTTAAGTGCTTATATGACAGAGCCGAAATTATTTCTTCAAATGATGTAATATTAAGGAACGAAAAGCAATTTATAAAAACTGTCTTATTAAATAATCAATATCCTGAGAGTTTTGTTGATAGTCAGTTACTGAACATTGGTAGAGAGAATATACTATCACAACATGAGGTATTTAGGTCAATGGCAGTAATTCTATATATACATAGTTTATCGGATAAATTACGAAAAATTGGGACGGTCGTTCAAACGGCCTCCACGCGAAGATCGGTTTTATCAAAAACCAAACCTCTAAATATTGTTCAAAATTAAAAAAATTGTATTTATAGCGTTCCGTGTGAGTGCGGAAAACATTACGTAGGTGAATCATCTAGAACTTTCAACGTAAGGCTTGGCGAACATAGAAATTACGATAGAGGGGGAGAATTAGAAAAATCCAAAATATGTGAACACGCGTGGGATAATAATCCCAGGATTAAATGGGACTCGGCGAAGATTTTGAAAAAAGAGAGCAACGAAACTAAAAGAAAACTTAAAGAATCCGCGATTATTTTATTAAACGAGGACAGATGCGTTTCAAATTATTCAACAGATTTTTGTACTAGTTGGTTGCCCATTCTTAGAGACAAAGTAAGTAAAAATAAGATAAATATAATTTAATGTCTCACGTGTCCATGGAAATACATAAACAAAGAACTGTCATGATTGACAGCCAAAAAGTTGAGACCGGAAGTAGATTTCCTTCCGAAACGTTAACTACCTATAGCTTTCATTTTTAGTTTTTAGTTTATAACATTGTTCTAGTTTATATATTTTTAGGCGTGAGACTTTTTGAAACAGTCAAGTATTCAAGAACCAACCTCTGTCTGATCCGTTTGGCACAGAGGTTTTTTCATTAAAATTTATAAATATTTTTCAGTGGCAAAATACCCAATAAAAAGTAAGAAAATCTGTATTACAGATTTAAAACATTTAAAATTAACAATCTAAAAACTAATGGGGCACAAAACACTAAACAATATTTAAATTTTGATTTCTGGCATGGGGGAAAAAACCCCTTATATTCTAAGCGAGAACATTACCTATGCGCCAACTACCCGGCTGACAGTGAACACTAGAGCAAGGAATAAATAGTCAGACAAATGATATCACATTTTGCGCATGGTCAAAGCTCCGGACTTTCGGTGTACCTAGACGCTTTTTCATCTAACACATAAGGTTTTTAAATACATTTTATTAAAGCAAATTATGAGGCGTTCATTCTACGAAACGAATAAACCCATAATCCGACTTGGGAAATTACTACTTTGAACATGTACCGGTAAACTTATTTACCTACTTCGAATTGTTTGTTTTCGTTATATTTAAATAAGACATATTGTAAATAGCACAACGGTAATGAGTAAATGTTGTAGTTAAAGTCAGACATAATGCGGAAACCTAGTCAGGTGCACGCGGTGTTCTACAGACGAATCTCCAGGGGGACGAAGTCTAAAATCTGGGCTTTCAGACGCGCAGCGTACACGTTGTGAATTGAGACAACAACAACATTCCTTTGAGAAATTCTACAAGAGTTCTCGTTTACAGAACATGTTTATGGCTTTCATAAGGAAACGGAGGAACTTTGTTATATTCTGCACTTAACAAGTTATATTAGAATAGCAGGAGGAAGCAATAAAAAACGCAGTCAGGTTTTACTTGGTTCTGCGGTAATAACAGCGCCACGTTATGCGTTAGCGTAATTCATCTATTCCTACGTATTAAATAAATTAGAGAGATTAAGGCAACATATGAATTTTGACAGAATAGGGGCACATTTCCTCCGTATTTAATAGACTAAAATATATTACATCTAGCACAACTAACGAGCTACGCACTAAATATGTTAGGAGCGAAAATTAAGGGTGTTCCAGAAATATGGAGCAGTACGTCGGGAGCGTATAGTTTGGGTTAAAATAACATTAAATATATCTGTTAATTGTTTTCTTAGAGCGCCTCACCATTAAACATTAAATCTTTAAGATTTTTAGCTGATAGCTTTCAAAATCGACTATAATAAATGCACAGAAGAGATAGTAAATAAGTGTCGATGATTCAGCAGTCTTTTGCATCCTAAGGAACTAGGAACCAAATGTTTTTTACTGCTGAATTTAAACATAAATTAGTTAATTGTTGAAGTGAAGAAGTCACAAAACAAATGGTCATTTAGCGATGTAGCAGTTTTCCACAATATATTTCTCATTATAAAATAACATGCCAATAGCGCCAGAAAAAAAATTCTGCTCAATTAGGTCAGTAACAATAGAGATATTCACATATGAATAAATAGACACCCGGCTAGGCGAGGCTCGATAAAGTTACGTCACATTATAATAATAATAATAATTATACTACAATGTTTTATAATACAGGGCAAGTAATTGTATAATTAAAATTTTAACAGCCGGTTTCACAATCGTTGGTTATCTTTTTGGTTGAATAACCCGAACCTGAAAGTTAACTATTGGTAAATTCATATATGCGTTTCACAACGTTTATTTTACGTTCAGTAATCTAACCAATAGTTACGTTTAAGTTTTAAATAGTTGGTACGAGCTTTTCTAGGATTTTGATATATGTCCAAATATTTATTTTCGAAAAGAAGGAGGAATTTGTCACAAATTTAATGTTTTAGTTAATGCTATTATGTTGTAGTTCTCTGTATTGTTTGAAATTTATAAGAAAGTTCTGACTATTCAATATCACTGGTCTACAAAAAAAAACAAAATCGGTCACGTGTGGTGGAGAATGGTTGGTGTTGAACATGAGTTCTCTACAAAGCTCTACAAAGCGCAATAAAAGGCTAAAAAGGGCCAAGTATTAATCGTTTATTGCTCGTAGTGTTTTCTTAAGGATAGTCTAACCTGACCTAACTAGTGTAAACCCAAGCATGCAGGCCCCTGGAAATTTTAGCCGTTCGTTAGGGTCCTATCAGTAACTTCTCCTGTGGTCAGCCACAAACCTTGCTGACACTAGTTACGTCAGGTTAGGCCAGTCATAAAAAACACTACACCTTCGAGCAACAAACAAATAATATTTGCCCTTTGGATAGCGGAGTGTCCTTTTTAACATTTTTAATCACACTTAAAAATAATAAGTCTATATCTAACTATTCTGTTCAACGGCGGCCCGTGAAATTTTGGTAAGCTATAAACTTACTAATGGAGCAGGGACCCAACTTTAATTGATCACTACCAAGGCCAAACGGAGATGTTTTGTGGAAAAAAATATTTGACTGGAATTTGCAAAAAAATTTTCAAAAGGTGCACTGTCCACCCCCTCCCCCAGGGATCTGGAAAAGTACTTGTAAAATATCTATAGTGTATTTTAATTACGTCATTTTGACATTTTATAAATTAAACATCAGTGTAAAATAAAATTTCAAAATGATGTATTATAAAAAATGAAGATTTTTGATAGAATTAAAAAACTACCCTTATATTTTCTTCCTCGTTAAAAAAAATACAATATAGATATTTTACAAGTACTTTTCCACATCCGGGGGGGGGGGGGGGGGCAGTGCACTTTTTGAAAAAAAATTTCGTAAATTCCAATCAAATATTTTTTTTTTCCACAAAACGTCCCCGTTTGGCATTGGTAGTGATCCATTAAAGTTTGGCATGGGTCCCATGCTCTATTAGTAAGTTATGGCTTACAAAAATTTCACGGGCCGCCACTGATTCTAGGCCTCCTAACGTAACCCTCATCATTCACATTATAATCATTAAAATCCAAGACTAGCAAAATACCAAAAAAGTAAAGCACTTCACGAAATAAAAATATAACAGTAGTTGACAGTTGTTTACTTATACTTAACCACAAATTATTGGTTTACCAACACCTCATCTACTGATTTTCTTAACTACAAATTAACCAGACACTGTGAAACAGATTCTTATAGTTAATTATTGGTTAAATCCTAAACATTAGTTAACCAGCGGTTGTGAAACTGGCTGTAATTGAAATACACATTTGAAGGACCCACAGAAGATAAACCTTTTTCGTAACTAATCCTTATTAAGAGACGATAACAATGTGTATATGAAAACATTACATAGCAATTTACACTCTTTTTTTTTCAATTAAAAGTTTTTGGATTGATTGGTTGATTTTAAAGCGTAAAGTGGGCATTGCTATCGATTCCGGGCATCCATGGAGGTTCGTTCCACCACGTAGCATCGTCCGTCGTGGGGTGGGTGTGCAGGTGTTTGCGAGATGCTCCTTTTTAGTTTCCATGCTTCTTTTAAATTTCCATCTATCGTCATCCTTTCAAGTTTTCTGTTTCTTATGTTTCTGAACCTGGCAGCTTTTTTATTTCTTTATTTTTTTTGTTTTTATTTATTAACCGTTGCACAGGTAAATATCCATTCACGGTGGAGTTGCTGGGAAGGGCCCTATCTCGCGGTAACAATATTTTTTGCGCGTTATGAGAAAAAAGGTCCAAAGGGATAGTTTGCTCACCCTGTAGGTATGTCGTTTTTTGAAACAACCGGTTTCAATTTACAGTAATTATTTTCAACTGCCGCCTTCCAATTCCGGGTATTTTCCATTTCATTACCTATTTTTTTCTCTGTTGTTTAAGAAACTGTCCTTTGACAAGGATAGTAAATCAAGAAATAAATGTCTTTTCAATTTTAATTTCTTATTTTTCAATTCATTAAAAGTAAGTTTTTTTGTATGAAAATGTAAGTACGATAATTAATAGTATTAACTAATTTGTCATTTAAGGGGTTTTTCTGATTTTGTTTAACTTTTAAAAGATCAGTAATTAGGACTAAAATATAATCTAGATGAAATCTGACATGGATGAATATGACTTTTTTCTGATTTTGTTTTAACTTTCAAAAGATAAGTAATTAGGACTAAATAGAATCTTGATAAAATCTGAGATGTTACTACTAGGTGTTTCGAGTCTGACTTCAGTTTTAACTATTCTTAATTCTTTTTGAAGTCAACTAACTAAGTTTTAAGTCACAAATCCTGGTTGGTGATTTATCCACTCTGACTCTTTTTTTTTTTTTAATAAAGTAAGTGAAGTTATATTTGTCACACAATCAGGTAATAAATTATATATTGTTGCTCCAATGTATCGGTAACATCTTTGACCGATTGTTTTGTACATTTTTGGAACAAAGAATAATTCTTATTTATGTCTAAATTCATATTTATGATCTATTCTCATGTTATTTTTAGTTTATGCATTTCCATTAAGATCTTTTCAAACCAAAGCTGCCTGAAATCAAAAACGCGACTGTCTAAATACAGATCGTTGGATGCATAGTCTTATTTCTTGTGGTACATAACTTTTAATATCCACTTTTGTTTGGTTTCTAAGCTCTTCAGACAACAACTTATACCAACAGAAGCCATGATTAATCTTTTGTCTTAGGGCATGGTAGACAACAAAAGTTACACAGTGTCCGCCAAAAGGCCTGCACCATATGGAAAACTTTTTAAACGGGTTTGGCAAAAAACATTTTTTACCAAAAACAACAGAACAATCGTGGACTATTTTCAGTAATTATGAACCCTTACTGTGGAACTTTGCTTGATAACCAGTTTAAATATTAAAGAAACGGTTGTTCATGTAAATCTAATTTAGAACACATAAATAAAACCCAAAATTCCCATTATAATTTACCTCAAAAATCTTAAAATTGAATAATGCGAGTTTATCTAATAACTCTTACCAGGTAATTAAGTAAGTTTTGAAAACAAATATAATTGAAATTATTTTAATTTGCAGCGAAAATAGAACAAATAGGGGAACAGCTGATATTCTTAACCAACGAATTTTGCAACCGGACAATAATATGTATGGAATGAGAAGGAGTATATAGAGAAACGTAGTATTTATAAGATGACTCGGTACATTTTGACATGTTTTATTTTTCTTTTTTTTTGCATTGACTAAAGTAAAGGCTACCTACATTTTGAAACACAGAAAGGGCATCTATTTTCATTTAGTAAACGAAAATAAGGAAATTAATTTATCAATTTGTAATATTTTTTAAAATAATTCTATGGAATGCATTTTCGTAAATAACTCGTTTATTTTAAATTTTTCGAAAAAACTATATTTCAGATTTTTTTGTCCAAAAAGGTTCGTGCCTTATACTGATTATAGAGATTGATCGACGGAATACTTTGTTAATTTTCGATTTTTATTAGGAAACTGTTCGGAATTTGTAGAATTTATCAAAAAAATCAAATTTTCCAGGATTTGTAGATTCGCCTTTGTTTTGCCAAATTTCTCACAAACGTCAATTAATAGACCTAATCGAGCCCTACAATTGCCATTTTTGAAAATAAAATCGTACCTTCGGTTCGGGAGTTATCAATTTCTTTGAAAAATTATACTCGGCCCTGGAAAAGATACTTGCGGGCAACGGATTCGGGTCGTCAGTAATAGGCTTCATTTGTGGCTGTGTACCTCTGATCCCACCAAGTCCCATCGAAATCGATCAATATTCTGTATAGTTATCGTGCTTCCTATCCCGATTTCGAGAAAACCAATTTTTGTGAAAAATTCAATTTCCATTTGTTTATCGACATAGTCTCTGGTATACTTATTTGTAGAGCTTTGCCAGCAGCACCATTTCTTTCCTGAAATATCTCGATCCGACTACCCGTTACCGAGTTATTCAATTTCTCCAGAAAAATTCGAAACGTCTATATCGGGTACTTCCGGTTTCCGAACGGAGCCGAGCTTCCGGAGTTAAGGTTTTCTATAGACCTTGCATTAACCACCCAAGTTTCATCGAAATTCGAAATCTGATTAGCTGGGCGTGACAGACAGACAGACAGACAGACCGAGAGACCGACTGACGGAATTTTCTTAATTCGCTCTCGAGTCGATAGATATGACTTTCATTTCGATCCGACGTTCTTTTCGGGTTTCGATGGTCCACCGGAAAAATGTAAAACCTATACTACATTTTTTGCAAAATGTAGTAACAAGTGAAAAAAACTACATTTTGATATGCTTTTTATTCAATTTGTTGGGATGATTCATTACATTTTCAGCAGAGGGTCGCAAGATGAATCAGTGTTTTGACATGTTTTATTTTTCTTTTTTTTTTTTCTTTTTGCATTGACTAAAGTAAAAGCTAACTACATTTTGAAACACGGAAAGGGCATCGGTTCTATTTTTATTTAGTATATGAAAATAACTAAATGAATGATGATATTTTAAATATAGCATTATCACTTATCAATTTGTAATATTTTTTTAAATAATTCTTTGGAATGCATTTTCGTAAATAACTCGTTTATATTAAATTTTTCGAAAAAACTCTGTTTCAGATTTTTTGTCCAAAAAGGTCCGTGCCTTATACTGGTTATAGAGATCGATCGACGGAATAGTTAATTTTCGATTTTTATTAGGAAACTGTTTGGAATTTGCAGATTTTATTAAAAAAATCAAGTTTTTCAGGATTTGTAGATTCGCTTTTGTTTTCTCAAATTTGCCACAAACGTCAACTAATAGACCTAATCGAGCCCTACAATTACCATTTTTGAAAATCAAAATCGGACCTTCGGTTCGGGAGTTATTAATTTCTTTGAAAAATCATACGCGGCCCTGGAAAACATACTTGCGGTCAACGGATTCGGGCCGCCAGCAATAGGCTTGATTTGTGACCGGGTACCTTTGATCCCACCAAGTCTCATCGAAATCGACCAATATTCTGGACGGTTATCGTGCTTCCTAGCCCGATTTCGAGAAAACCAGTTTTTTTGCAAAAAAAATCAATTTTTATTTGTTTTTCGACATAGCCTCTGGTATACTTATTTGTAGAGCTTTGCCAGCGGCACCATTTATTTTTTGAAACGTCTCGATCCGACTACCCGTTATCGAGTTATTCAATTTCTCCCGAAAAACTCGAAACGTCTATATCGGGTACTTCCGGTTTCCGAACGGAGCCGAGCTTCCGGCGTTAAGGTTTTCCAAAGACCTACTATTAACCACCCAAGTTTCATCGAAATCCAAAAACGGATTAAGGGGGCTGGGCGTGACGGACAGACAGACAGACCGACAGACAGACCGACTGACCGACGGACGGAATTTTCTAAATTCGCTCTCGAATCGATAGATATGACTTTCACATCGATCCGACGTTTTTTTCGGGTTTCGAAGGTCCACCGGAAAAATGCTAAACGTATACTACATTTTTTTTCAAAATGTAGTAACAAGTGAAAAAACTACATTTTGATATGCTTTTAATCCAATTTGTTGGAATGATTCATAACATTTTCAGCAGAGGGTCGCAAGATGACTCAGTGCTTTGACATGTTTTTTTCTTCTTTTTTCTTTTTGCATTGACTAAAGTAAAAGCTAAGTACATTTTGAAACACGGAAAGGGCATCGGTTCTATTTTTATTTAGTAAATGAAAATACAGAAATGAATGATGATATTTTAAATATAACATTACATTATTTTTTTGCACTTCTATCGCACGGAGAATTTATCAATTTGTAATATTTTTTTTAATAATTCTATGGAATGCATTTTCGTAAATAACTCGTTTATTTCAAGTTTTTCGGAAAAACTCTATTTCAGATTTTTTGTCCAAAAAGGTCCGTGCCTTATACTGGTTATAGAGATCGATCGATTTTTATTAGGAAACTGTTCGGAATTTGTAGAATTTATCAAAAAAATCAAGTTTTCCAGGATGTGTAGATTCGCTTTTGTTTTGTCAAATTTCTCACAAACGTCAACTAATAGACCTAATCGAGCCCTATAACTGCCATTTTTGAAAATCAAAATCGGACCTTCGGTTCGGGAGCTATCAATTTCTTTGAAAAATCATACTCGGCCCTGGAAAACATACTTGCGGTCAACGGATTCTGGCCGCCAGCAATAGGCTTCATTTGTGGCCGTGTACCTTTGATTCCACCAAGTCTCATCTAAATCTATCAATATTATGGACAGTTATCGTGCTTCCTAGCCCGATTTCGAGAAAACCAGTTTCTTGCAAAAAAAATCAATTTTCGTTTGTTTTTCGACATAGTCTCTGGTATACTTATTTGTAGAGCTTTGCCAGCGGCACCATTTCTTATTTGAAATATCTCGATCCGACTACCCGTTATCGAGTTATTAAATTTTCCCCGAAAAACTCGAAACGTCCAAATCCATTTTTTTTCAAAATGTAGTAACAAGTTTAAAAACAAATCCGTATTATTTACTTTTCAGGTATTTGAAGCAAATTTAATAGGAATTATGAGTTTTATTTACGTAATCTAATTTTGATTTAAATGAATCATTTCTTTAATAATTAAGACTATTATCATGAAAATTCCACAATAAGGGTTCTGAATTATTAAAAACAGTCCACGATTGTCCTGTTGTTTTTTGTAAAAAATGTTTTTTTGCCATTATTACTTGCATTTAAAAAATAAATGCAACATTTATGTATTTTGCATCGAAATATTTCAAATGAACTTAACTGCAAACAAAAAATTTAAAAAAATAAATGTTACATATTTTTGTAAAAAAAATAAAAAAATAAAACACTGAAAATTTCAAACCAAACTCCACATTTAGATTCTTAATGTAATTACGAACAACTTTTCCTTATGGTACTTTTCCATATTTTTATCAATAAAGGCATTTCAGGCAATTTTAAAATTTCTAATGACAATTCGGAGATATCATAGGTGTGACATGACAAATATTTTTGGCAATTTTGTGGTTGTTGATCATGCTGGAACTAATGCTGAAACCCGTTAAAAAAACAATTGAATACAAAAGTTTTGGATGTGGTGCAGACTTTTTGACGGACATTGTATGAGAATTTTTCTTAATGGTACAATTTCAATTTATTAATTAAATTAGTTATTTTAAAAAATAGTTTGAAATTTACTAATCTTGGCTTAAAAGTAAAAAAAGAAAATTTTAATGTTTGGCATTGATACTATTATACTCTCTGAAGATACGTAATATTTTTTTTTAAATGTCTTGTAACCTGAAGCACAAACTCTAATGATTAGTGAACTTAAATTTTATTCTTGAGATTATAATCCTGTGATAGTTTTTTGTTCAGATTTGCTACAATTCTACAAATCCTTATAAAGCACGCTTAAATAAACGAAAACTATCTATTATAATTAATTAATTAATTCAGTTAAGGGTCGCGAATAATCTTTACAGCAATATTTAACACCGCTAACTTATGAGGCGTTTGCATTTGTTTGAAAACTAACCTTGCACGCATGGTTGAGAATCCGATTTAACCTAATACATATGGGAAACTCGCGAAACTTTTCCACTCGATCTTAATTTAATTGATAGGTTTGTAAGTCGCTATCAATTATTATATTTGAGCACAATATGGATCGGGGTTAGATCCAGACGTGCACATCAATCTGCCCTCGAATTCGCAACTTGAATCTGGCTTATATAAGAGGTCCTAGAAAGTAATTTTCGTAAAAGGTTCCCACTCGTATCTGAACTTGCTAGTTATAGGGCGACAGGCTGTCAGATGGATTTTTGCCTGTCACTAGTGGAATGTCGATAAAGCATAAACCTAGAGAACAGCATTATCTGTTTTCTGCAAAGTGAACACTAAGTGTCGACCATATTCAGTCGGCGCTTCTTTATTTTTACTCATTTCACTTCGTTTGCTGTGCATTGTGGACCCGGAGTAGTTGATCCTTAATTGGTTTATTTTCTATTTTGTTTTTATTTCGCTTCTTTTATTTAATTCCATGTCTAAAGTGCGTTGCGTCTGTAGAGTGAACCGTTGAAAAAGCGGCGAGAAAGCAACTCAAGATGTTTTTTCATTTTTGTTATGCTGTTGTAAAATGAAAAGAAAACAGTCAGGCGTAAATATTTTTCTTTATAGAGATAAATAATAGATCTGACGATGATGTACGGTATGTTTTCAAGGTTCTGCCAAATATTGTCCCAGAAGATTCTGCGTTAGGCAATAGGCCCATTGATTTTTTTTTCTATTACATATTTTGAGAGAACTTGACGAGTATGGTAACTATTTTAAAGATTAAAACACTCTGACTGCTCTTACAAACAGGGTGTAACTAGTTTCATGTCATTAAAAAAACTGGTGGTAGGAAACGACAAGATAACCTTATATAACATATAACATTATATAACATGGGGTCTAAAGCTCATAGTTTTGGAGAAGAAAAAAATAAACAAACATTTCCAAAATACTTAATAACATAGTTTGAGAACTGCTGGCATATTGGGGTAGGCTTTATTGCCTCGCGTCTTGTCGCACATGATACTCTGACATTCGTGCAAATAAATATGGTGAGCCTAAGAGATAATTAGGCCGCGAAGGGGGTCATCGAAAAGCATGCCGACAAAGCAGTTAAAAGCGACCAATAGAGGACACCGCCATGTTTTTTGCTTCTTCGGGGCCAAATTATCTTATTACGCGAGCTATACTCTCCTTTGTAATATTCTCAAATAATAATTTCAGTTTGTGTCCTTACTTGGTAAACAACGTACACACGACGCGACCTACCCGTTTCTTGGTTTTGTCTGTTGTTTTTGTTGTGCCACTTATGTTAAGATTTATTTTATTAACTAATCGCTCAAGTCGTTAGTACTTGGTTACGCAAGACACTACTTCTCGTTCGTGCTTTTGTGTTACTTTTTGGATTTTGGAGCAAGTTATTCTTTTTGTTTTCTTTATTGATAATGTTCATTCACAGTTTAGTGTGGTATATTAAAACGCAGATTTTGGACATTATGGGAGATTACACTTATCCAGAGCTCGCGGATTTGAACTTGGTGTATCGAGAAAGTGGTAGAAATGCAGCTGGTGTGGAAGAGCTTTATCGTTTAAGGTTCCCTTATCGACGTCATCCTTGTGCTCGTACATTTGTTAGTATTGACCAGCGTCTTAGAGAAACAGGTCGTTTCGACTGACATGAAGGAGAACGAGGTCCACAACACGAATAAAGAGTAATAGAGTCAGAGGTTCAAATTTTGGAACTTGTAGAAAAGGATCCAACTTTAAGCACCCGCCATATCGCGAACTGTGTGGGAGTATCCCATTATGTGATATGGAGGACATTGAGAGATGAACTTACATCCCTATCAGTATCAACGTCAAGCACTAGACCTTAAGATTTTGCAGAGCGAATGCAATTTTGTAGGTGGATGTTAAGAAAACACGTGGCAAATGAGAATTTTTTAAACCTTCTGGGTTTCTCCGATGAGTCGTGTTTTACCAGAAATGGAGTGTTTAATTTTAAAAATTTGCACTATTGGGCAGACGAAAATGCACGTGTAATAAGAAGGGCGCATATTCAACGACGGTTCAGTGTTAATTTGTGGGCAGGAATTTGCGGTAATGAAATAATTGGACCTATACAATTACCCGCTAGATTAAATGGTGATGTATACTTAAATTCTTTGCAACAAACATTGCCAAATTTGCTGGAAGATGTACCCTTGGCTACGCACAGAAGAATGTGGTATTTGCACGATGGCGCGTCAGTTCATTTTAGTCTGGCTGTTCGAAATTTTTTGAACAGAAAGTTTTCTCGGCGATGGGTTGGACCGGCACCATAGCCTGCTAGATCGCCCAATTTAAATCCAATGGACTTTTATTTTTGGGGGCATTTTATCTCTGGTTTACCGTGATCCAATTGACACTTCAGAACAATTGCAACAAAGTATTTTAATGTGCATAGAAACAATAAAAATGATCCTAATTTACCAAATGTCTTGAATGGAGTGCATATGTCCTTAGCTCGACGTGGCAAAATGTGTATACGTAGAGATGGAGGTCATTTCGAACGATTTTTGTGAAAAATTCAAGAGAATTGTTCAGTTATTGGGTGTTACCTCTTGGGCATTAAAGGTATGATTATGATTATTATTATTATTATTATTATTGTTAGTGTTCGCTGTCTTGTTTTGATCTGTTTATTATTGTTTACATTGATTTTCATAGAGACTAAAGACTCGATTTTTAGTTTTCAATACCTGATTGGGAAAAATTATGCGCCCAATTCGTTAAAAAAATCATATTTTTTCCTAACTTTAATATACAACTATTTTCTATCATCGCATCTCGGATGTCTAACTGTTCGTTTTCCAATTTCATAAAATAAGTACTAATTTTTTAAGCTTTTAACACAATGTTAATAAACCACTTTTAAATTTTATAAATTCCTATAAACGACAATAAAAGCTACAATAACTTTGTTTCACATTAAAAAACGCATGTAAACAAATACTATTTAAACCCCTGCGGTCATGCTATGCTTGCGTTGTGCCGAAAGAGAAGGAATTATTTATATTTTCATAATTAGTGGTATAAAAAGTTCGGTACAAGTAATCCCATAAAAGTGCCGCACTTCTTCCGGCGGGATCACAAGTCGGGTATTACAGTTTTTTTATTATTTCTAATATTCGGAACAAGAACATCCACTGACCCTGAAAAACAGTGGTCAAATGTTTCCTACCTTAACATTCAACTTTTAAACCCAGGTCAGTTTTTCACAGTGCCCCTAGAGAAAAAAGTCATATAGGTTTTTTGTTTGTCTAGCCGGTCCCTATTACCGGTTTTTTTAATGACATGAAACTAATTACACCCTGTATATAAAGAAGTTATTGAAGTCGGTGCTCTCAAAAACGCTCGAAATATCAGATAGTCTAATTGTGACATCACATCGTCCCAACCGCCTAAAGAACACTTATTAGAAGACAATATCTATGGATGGTATGGTTCCATTATTTTATTGTTCATTCCTTTTGAAGCGCACTTTTTTCTGATGAATGAATTGATGAAACTCTAAGTGGTCTTAATGTTTTCAGAATCGCTGATTACGATTATGAGGTCAGAATTACAAAATTCGTAATGGCAGATTCAAAATGAAGGTATTTAAAAAAAATAAATGTGTTTTGTCGAATCTGCATGAAACTTTACCAGCGGGGGTTTTCGAGATTGCTGTGTACGTAAAAAATGTTAATGAAATCTTTGCATTTTTTCGATAACCTGACTTCTGGTTAAACTAGCAAATCAAAATCCTAAACTAAATTTGTCCAATTTCTCATTTGACATTCTCATTATAACACTAGCATCCAACATGTTTATCTTACATATAGTTTTTTCTTTTAGTTCTCATAGATACTTTTTTTCCGCTGTTTGCAAAATCCTATAAAGAATATGTTTCATTACTATAAGCAACCAAATAATAAATAATTCACTTTTAAAAATGCATAGAGTATATAGGCTCCAATGCTAGTTAGCTAATAGATAGGTGAAGATCTGTTGTTTTTTATCAGTAATGTCAAATATAAATATTTCATACTTATTCATGGATATTGCCTTGGTTTTGCATGAAACATCGTCATGAGTGGCTTTGTGCCTTTCTGATGAGCTCAGAATAAGGGCGAGACACGTTTCAAAGGCTAAGCATTTCCAAGAAACTGAATGAGAATGAAAATGTAATCCTATACTAATATATCTCAAAATCTATAAATATATATTTTTCATGATTGTGCGAGATTCAGACTAGTCC
Organism: Stenurella melanura; assembly: GCA_963583905.1. NCBI lineage: Eukaryota > Metazoa > Arthropoda > Insecta > Coleoptera > Cerambycidae > Stenurella > Stenurella melanura. The sequence continues at coordinate 190,109,497 of OY757310.1, forward strand.
ATTTTCTCTATGTTATACATAATAAGCTCACTTTAGTCTCCCACATTTCCCCTAACACCACATTTGTGCAGTAATTTTTTAATTAACTGTAACTAACTTTAGTGGACCTTGGGCCCCGTACCATAATAAATAGATCAGGAAGTAGCTATTTTTAGTATGCGCAACAATCTTTCAATTTAAATATGATTACATGTTGTTGTAAATAGGGGAAACTTCATTAATATTAAACTCTATGTTTCGTTATTAAATAATACTCTAGTGAACATGATGTATTCTAGTGGACATTAGGCCTTTTGTTCGTATATCAAAACAGCTAACAAGAGATATTACACTTGACACGGGCTGTATATTTCTACACGCCAGGATAAAAGGTAGATGTTTTAGTTGATGAAATATGTATATTGTTTATTCAATTCATTGGCTTGCGTGTACAATGAACTGCGGGTCGATCTATGGTAACGACGCAGTCGTCTATATTTTCCGTTAAATATGGATATGTGGGAAACGCTGGTTCAGTTTTATCTAGACAACACTTATACGATACTTAACAATGTATTGTCATTAAGTCCACGCAGTTGTCTTTACAGTTGGCGATAAAGGATGTAGCAGGGTCTAGCCGCCCCGCATTTCTTTCAATGAGAGTTTAGGAACTTTTTTGTACATGAGAAATACAAATACTCTTAAAACTGACTTCTCCATTCATTAGTTTGTGATACAACAAATATTATTTAAATTTAATTTTTTTTTCCACAATTGATTAGTTTGGCAAAAAAGTATAATTTAACTCTAATTAAAAGCGATTTTAAAAAGTGTGAAATTATTTGCAGCGACAGGATTCCCTGAAAAAAAAATCATGTAAGAGTTTTTCCACAAAAAATACCTGCACAGATATAATATTATGGTTATGATAAAAAAAATCTCAATAAGTTTGTAAAAAACCTCTTCATTTATTAATTATTAAATAATACTGCACAGAAAATTAGGAATATTGTAAAAAGTACACTTAGTTTCTGGATGTCCAGATTGAAGCAGTTATGCCTCTACTTATTTTCATCTCATTCTTGCTTTTGCTAATTTTCGAATAAATGCAATGAATTCTCATTTTGTAGTTATGGCGGAGGCGCGGACAATAAAACCATCGCCACGTTCAATTTTCAACTTTTGATGCTATGATTTTCTTTTCTCTACTAGCGTTACTTAGACTTTGCTAGAGATCATTGCTTAATTACAAATTCAAGTGAATCCAACGTCATTATGTTTAGGTCAAAAAAGTGCAGAGACTGTCAAATATGCTATAAACATTACTGTAGATGATGGCAAAATTGAACTGGGAGAAGGGGCTAAAAGTCTTGGGGTTCTGATTGATAATAATTTAAGATTCGAAAAACATATTAACAAATTACCACAGCGAGCTTATAGGGCTCTAAAATTAATTTTGCGGAAACAGATACTGCTTACTGCAAAAGTTGAAAGTTCCCTTATGTGAAACTCCAGTACTGTCCCTATTAACTTTGGAGACTGTCGATATGGTCCCAATTTACCTTGACAGTATAAGAATAAAGGGCAAAAAACTGAAAATTCGTGCCTAAGGCTCATTCATGGAATTCGTCGGCTGAGAGAATTTCTCACAAACTAAATGAAACTGGCTGGTTAAACATGGAAAATAGGAGACTGCTGCGTTCTGCGTGCCTGTATCGCAAAGTTTTAATAAAGAAAACCCCACAATATCTACACCGAAACGTTACCTATAGAATAGATGCCCACACACTGAATGTTAGGTTTAAGGGATTACTAACTCCTTCACTGTTTCGCACTGAACTTTTTAAGCGCTCATATTCCGATCTTTACCACGCATATAATAATCAATACCTAATGAATTGAAAGCACTAAAGCCTGCCTAATTAAACCTCATTAACAAAAAAACAATTACTTAATAGTCAGGGATTATTAATGCATTAAAATTAAAAAAAAAATGGAAATAGATTATTCGCCATTTGTAGTATTTTCTTCTTTTTTTGCTTTTGTTATTCTATTATATATTACAACCTTTTTTACTACGTTTATGTTCTTTATCAATTAATAATACTCGTTTCGTTTTTCTTTTGCATCATTTACAAACTTAGAATTGTTTCCTAAATTACATGCATTTAGTATGTATATGTATACAGTAATATTTTCTACTAATAATAAAGCATTATCCAGGCCAAGTGAAACAACAACTCTGTAGTAGAATTTTTACTACAAGGGTTGAACTTTGCCATTTATTTTCATTAAAAAACTCCGTTGATGCAAACTGAAAGAAAACAATAAAAAGTTTCATTATTATTATTATTATTATTATTATGTGGAGAAATAATAGAGAAATAATAATATTCAGAATGGTGGACAAATTACATCCAAATAAGTTGCCACTATGTTTGATGTAAAGCCATAATTATATTGTGTAAGGATTCTTTTCCGGTATTACAGTCGAGCTTGACAAACTTAAAGCGTATTTGCACATTTACTGCAGTGTAATTTGCTAATGAAGTTCAACAATGGGTTTGTTTTAATATTCTGTTTCTAAATATGAGGTTTCAATATAGTTTGATCCAATATCAAGAGCTTTGATGTTCAGTAGTTAATTAAATAAAGCACTGAGCTTGCAGTGTTTATCGGCGTGTTAAACAGTCAACCACACTAGGAGAATTGCCTGTCAAAGCTCTTCTGACAAAGTTGAAGTGTTCACCGTTGTATATGGATACAGTGAATATCCATTTGCTGTCTATACATGATCGGACAAGTCAAATTTGCAGGATGAGATTAATTTATTAAAAGTTTAGTGAATAGGGAAAGTTCAACATGTATGGCGCTAAGCGTGATAATAACACAGGCCCACAAAAAGAAAAAAGTTATTTGCACTGGATATCTGAATATACTTTTCTTTAGTATTGTTTCCCGTTGATTACGAATCTGAAATTAGACGGAGGGTTAATGCGCATATTACAGAGAAAAACCCGAAAAACTGTTAAGAAATGCGTATTTTTAGGTTTTTCTTTTCTGGCTGGTAAAATATGCATATGGCGTGTTCGGCTAGGCTGCATGTATTTTTCTTATGTTTTTAACCTACTGACCTCGAATCTATTGTTGAAATCCAGGGCTAATTGTGAAAATGTTGAGGAAAATAAAGAAAACCGTCAAAAATCGCGATTTTCATGATTACTGTGTTTTTTTATCGATTATCACGTTTTTTTCATGAATACGTACCGTATTACGATGGCCCACATACACCTCTTTTGAGTAATTTTTCCCGCTGATCACGAGTGTTGAGTCAAATTTGACGGTCAGTGATGAAAATACTGAGGAAATCCAAAGAAAATTGTCAAAAATCGGGATTTTTCAGGATACCCAATCATTGACCAAGAATTCGTGGATTTTATGAATGAAGCAGAAAAGCGGCATGGTTAAGTTTTAAAAACGTGTCCATAAAATTTCTCGGTAATACCAAAGATTCAGACTACAGAAAAATGATAAAGAATTACGAAAAGTTAGGTTGTATGATGAGTTTGAAATTTCACTTTCTCAACTCACATCTGGATGAGCTTCCAGAAAGTAACGGAGACTTCAGCGAAGACCAAGGAGAAAGATTCCCCCAAGATTTTAAAGACCGATTTCAGGGTAAATGGGACGTCAGCATGTTAGCAGATTACTGTTGGATGTTACAAACAGAAGTGAAGCCAAAAGGAACAAAACGACGAAGGAACCCTTTATACAGATCCTTTGAAGATAAACGCGTTCGAAAACGAAAACCCATGTAAAATTGAAATGCTATATATACGCACAATGATTGGGTATCCTGAAAAAAAACGATTTTTGACAGTTTTTTTTTATTTTTCTCAGTGACTTCATCACTGACCCCAATATTTGACTCCAGATTCGTGATCAGCGGAAAAAATTACTGGATAATGGTATAGCAGACCATTGGAATACGCTATACGTTCATGAAAAAACGTGACATCAATGGAAAAACAAAATTCTTGAGAGTCTTTTTGATTTTTCTCTGTATTTTCATCACTGACCTTCAAATTTGACTCAACAGCGAAGAAAAACACTCAAAAAAGGTGTATTATGTAGGCCATCGTAATACGCTATGTATTCATGAAGAAACGTGATATCCATAAAAACAGAGTATCCGTGAAAATCGCGATTCTTGACTGTTTTTTAATTTTTCTCAACATTTTGACAATTAGTCCTGGATTCTAACAATATCGAGGTCAGTGGGGTAAAAACATAAGAAAAATATATGCAGCCTAGCCGAACACGCCACATGCATATTTTACCACCCAAAAAAATCATAAAAACGCATTTCTTGACAGTTTTTCGGGTCTTTCTCTGTAATATGCGCATTAACCCCCCATTCTGACTTCAAATTCGTAAGCAGCGGAAAAATTACTACAGAAAAGTATATTCAGATGTCTAGTTTAAAAAACTTTTTTTTGTGGGCCTGTGTAATAATGGGTGGAGACTGGGCTGTACAAATATCCTATGAATAAGATACATGCAAAACTTTGTGTGAGTGAGTAACTACTACCACAGACCTAGAGGGAGCTACCTTTCATATAAGCTGATTTTCCCAGCGTCATGGAATTCTGGCGTCACTTCCGGTCACGATTTTTTATGTTTTCTTAAATCATAGAATACATTAACAAAGAATACGTTAAAATGTAGGTTTTGAGGTATACAGTTAAATTATAGTGGGGTGCCAGATTTAATTTACCCGCAACCCTGAGACATCCTCGACTTAAGATTGTTTTTTTTTTTGTGTGTTTTCATAATTAAACCCGTACCATCAATCCAACATTTTGGCACGAAATCTATCGTATCCCATTTAATATTCAACAATTATACAAAAATTTCAGCAAAACATCTAAGAGTATAATATTTATAAGTATTTACGAACTCAATTGGAACAGCACGGAACTAGAGGATCTTACGGGGCAGTGTCAATATATCGCTTCACATTGAATGAGAGAGCACAGAATTTTACAGATTTATATTCACCACTCCTTGTCTACAGTCGACGTGGACTGATCTGCCTGTCATATAGAAATAGAGGTGGAATTAGATGCTTAGCGAATTTGATTTGTCAACGCCAACCTTGTTCAGAGTTTTTGCATGCCATAATATATAAATTAAAAAATACGTATGAACTATTTGCATCATATGATATGTACGAGGCAGTGTTGTACAGCCAGGCAAATTACTTAATTCTAGGGAATATTTGAACAAATTATTAGTTTTATTACTGTGTTTGAGTGATTCTTTGCAATTCATTGTTTAAAATAGCATTTTGGAGGCCTTTTGATAATAGTGACAACGAAATGGACGATTTTGATACAGAGCCTATTCAAACGGAATTTGAAAATAAAGGCTTGCACGTTTAAACTCAAAGGGTTATTTTGAATATTCACTCGTTTTTAAAGGGCGAAAATATTGATTTTTCATATAATAAAATTGTGAAGAGGATTTGTCAATTAACCAAATTTAGCCGTACTACAATTTACAGCGTTATTAGAGCCGGGGATGTAGTTGATCATTCTATTAAACGAAAAAGAGTTGGACAAAAACTTAAAAAACTTGATCACGCGTCCAAAGATGTCATTCGTCGATTTGTGTATGGCTTTTACAATGAACAGAAGGTGCCCACATTAGAAAATGATTAGGGATAAGTTACGCGACTATCCAGATTATAACAATAAATCATTAGACACTTTCCGAAATGCTTTGCTCAATTGCGGTTTTAGGTACAAAAAATTGGACAAACGAATGGTAGTTATGGAATCAGCACGCATCGTTGATCATCGACACGAGTATCTGCGTAAAATAAAAGAATACCGAGATGCAAATAGATACATAATTTATCTTGACGAAACATGGTTTGACACCCATGATGTGGTTAAATACGGTTGGGTAGATAACAACAAAAAGTGTAATTTAAGTGCTCCATGTAGGGAAAAAAGAATTATAATTCTACATGCTGAAAGTAAAAACGGTTTTATTCCAAATGCGTTGTTGATGTCTGCTAAAAATATCAAGCAATCCTCTGCCGACTACCACGAGGATATGACAGCTGAATTATTTGAGAAGTGGGCAAAGGAACAGCTGTTACCAAATATCCCACCAAATTCTGTAATTGTTATGGGCAATGCGTCATACCATTCGCGGCAACACACAAACATTCCGAACACCAACACAAGAAAAGGCGATATCATTAAATTCATAAAAGGTAAAGGCTTGGAAATACCAGAAAAAAATCAAAAAAGATTTTATTAGAACATATTGGAAAGCAAAATTTTAAAAAGAAATACGTCGTTGAAAAAATTTTTGAAGCACGCGATCATACTATTTTAGCTCTGCCTCCATATTATTGCGTTTTTAACCCCATTGAAATGGTGTGGGCAGATGTAAAAACAAGACTACGCCATTATAATCAATCTCCATAATTAAATGAGTCTGTCTTAAAGGATATAAAGATAATAGTAGACGAAATAGGCAAAAGCGATATATGGGGGAAGTGTATATCTCATGTGACAATAAAGACAAATTAATATTCTATATTATCACCTATCAATCCAATTATTATTAATGTAAATACCGATTCAAGTTGTGAAAACTCGGATAGTGACGAATGAAATATTGTTTATTTAAAGTTCATAGACAAAGCTTTTTTGAAATTTGTTTATTTAACGTTACATATATATTCATTATCCACTTCTATTGAATAAAGGTATTATAGATCCCTTTCTTTAACAATTAAAAAATAATTATTTAGTATTTACTTAAAGCATTTTTACATTTCTACCGCCGCTGCCTATGTCCCATAAAGGAGATGCCGACGTTTTCGTTTTTATCCTGTCTCAATTGCCTCAATTGAGATCATATATACTATACATTAGCTATTTATTTCTTTCAACGTAGCAAAGAGACGTAATAAAGAAAATTAAATTGTAAAAAGATGTAAAAATTATTGACATAACGTAAATAACGGTGGGTGTACCTAAGACTATTAATAGCACTGTAATTTGAGGACCAGAAGCAGTAAATTTTAATTAAGACTTGACAGACTTCTAAAAAATACTAAGTGAAAGCTCATTATTAAACATTTATGTGCCCATAAAAACTTCCCATCAAAGCATTTATAATTACAAACATTGTCTCTGATCGGCTGTGATTAAATCCTTATATAATAAAAATACTAAATTTCAATATTCTCCTACATTAACTCAACAAAGGTAAAAAGAGAGGATAAGCGTTAAATGAAATTAGCTACTACAGACACAAATACTTATAGGATACTTTTAATGGGCCTAAAAACTTGAAGTTTGGGATACGGGTCGAATTTTGGGCATAAATGAAGGGAAAAATCATAAATATTTCCTCATAATACCTCACCTCGCCTGTGGCTCGTGCTGCAAAATTCATTTGCGTGAGTAATAACTTACACTATCGCTCGTTAAAAAAATACTATTAAAATGCCTTTGAATGAACATACTAATAGAGGTATAAACATAAACATCTGAATTCGAAATGTAATAAATAATAATTAATTATTTAGAATTTGAAACTGTCGTAATTTTCATGACCCTGCTTCATTAAAAGTACTTTATTTCACGTATGTGGGATCAATCTTGTATGGTCCCTTTGGTGTCCACTTTATAATGTTCGTGAATTGGCCCTTGAAAATGTTCAAAGGAAACATATCTTTACAATATAAAATCTCCGGTGTATACCCTGAAAGAGGTTACGCCCAACACTCGTTGTTAAGTTCCTTGAATTTTCAATTGCTACATCTACTGCTTGCAATATATTTTATTTACAAACTTATACATAAGCAATATACATGATAAAATTGATTGCATAAGTATTATCAATGAATTTGAACAACTTTTCACTTACTTGTGGCTGGAGCTAATATACAGCTACGAAGGTCTTTATATGCTATGTGCTATAATAGTGTGAATGCTGTTGGCATCATTGTGATTGTAACATCTTAAATATCAAACACCTAATGCTAAACTGAAAAACATCCAGCCTCAAGAGACCTGCACTAAAGAGGCATTGCATTCGTCAGGTTAACGTCTAAATCTTTCTGTATGATTGCACCAGAAATAGGAATATTTTGTTTCAATATTTTAGAACGTGTCATTTCATTCACATATTAGGCAGTGGTTGTTAGCAGCGGCGTTTTCTTCCGTTCATCACGTACAAATGAATACAACACTTGAAACACACACTTTTGTTTCACATTATTTGAGTTAAAGTGCGATGGAAGAAGTGCAGAGCAAAATGTGTCCCACGAACGGTGACGACAGACAGTGAACTCATCCTGTGATTTCCTGAGATTATTTGCATCATAAATTGTGTTATCCAAATCAATCAAAGTCATATTCCAGACATTCTGCTTTGCACAATTTTTAATGATCTCAGTACCTCTCATTCTTTCTACTAGCGTAGCTGCTAAGACCTTTGTGTGGAACGCCATCTGAGAATCACTCTTGTTTCTTGGATATGTAAAACATATTGATGTATAACACAGACAAGAATCTGACTAATCAATAATAATACAGGAACACAAAAAACATATTTCCAAATGACTGAATCCCCTACCCTTATGTATTTTGATACCTCCTGAATTCAAATTTTGGGACCTCTCAAAAGTGGATTTTGGGTAGCAGACTAGGATAGACGAAGGAAGTGTAGAATAATAGATGATATCGACTTCGTTGTGATGGCAATCAAAGTGTATTAACGTTAATATGATGTGAAAGAAATTTGATAAAATTCTGTGCAGCAATTTTTTGGTCTAAATAAACAGACTGCAAAAAGTGGATTTGAGGACTTCTTGAAAAAGATTTAGCAGATTTAATTTGTTCTGGTGGTAATCGATAGTTTGAAATATCAAATATTTTTATACAGCCTTTCCAAAATCATTTGGGCTATTACATCCAGAATATGTATATCAATAAAAATGGAATAAAATAAAATAAGATTTTTAAAAAATTACTGTGTTATTGTAATTATGTATAATTATATCGTGCTGAGAAGTTGGTCATATGATCCTCAAGGGTCGCACTTAGTTACAAATGCCACATTTGTAGAATCCTAGTACAGGTTCCTGTAATGTGACACCCAGAGTCACGCCCACCACACTGTTTGAAATGGTATAATCTACACTTTTAATAAATACGTTAGCTTAGGTTTAGTTTTGCTACGGAATTCATGTGAGCTTATAATCATACCAGTCTGAATTTTTTTAAACAAACTTTTCTAATTTAAGGTCACAACAAGGGTCACAACAAAACAGTTGCCCCTCAGTCAGATATATCACGTGACATGTATTGTAAAATATCACATTTTATTTTCCTAAAAACAGTTTTAATTTATAACACGAATATATCACGACGTAGTTTTTTTTACATAAACGCGCCGTATGAACTATGCTGTCATCACACCCGCAGCGAATTTCTCCAAGCGTAATACTCTCCGTGTAAAGTAATTAATGTATGTGCTGCGGTAACTTCATAACAAACCACATCAAACAGTGAATTTACTTTGAATAAAAACTCACTTTTATGGTAGGGAATAAAGCAGTTTTTTGGCAGGCACGTATAGGTAGTAAATAGACAGTGGCCGCTCCAGGATGTGCGGTAAAACCTTTGCGAAATTTACATATAAATTGTATGTAATACGTCAACGATCAAAAGATGAAAAAGAACACAAGTTGGGCGCTTTGTTGCGAAGTGATTTTGATATGTTCATGCAGGGATCTTTTTGATGTATTCAGAAGTTTGGGGTAATGGCGAAGACATAAAAAAATATTTTGTTACACACGCGCCTATTGCTTAATGGATATAAAATTAGAATCTTGAACTTTCCGTACTATTAAAACTTTAGGAATTATGTTTCTTTTCTGTATTATAAATTTGAAGCTCGTGGCTTAGTGATTCGTCTAAATAAAGTTAAGCCGGGGATTCTCCGCTTAATTTAACTTTACTGGAAAAGGTTTGCGTTACACGTTTCTTGGCTAGTCAGTCATGTGGATAACGACCACAATTAATAAAGTTATTATATTATTTAACCAATAATAAACATACCGCCTCAACACTTTTAAAAATTTCATAAGACGCTCTTGTTGAAACAGCGATACAATCATTATTTATATTATACAGGGTGTAATTAGTTTCATGTCATTAAAAAAACTGGTAATAGGGACAAAGACAAACTATTAGACTAGACAAACAAAAAACCTATATGACTTTTTTCTCTAGGGGCACTTTGAAAATGACTGACCTGGGTTTACATTTTTAATGTTAAGGTAGGAAACATTTGAAAACCACTGTGTTTTAGGGTCAATGGATGCTATAGTTCCGAATATTAGAAATAATGAAAAACTGTAATACCAGACTTGTGTTCCCGCCGGTAGATGATGGGGTTACTTGTACCGAACTTTTTATACCAATAATTATGAAAATGTAAATAATTCCTTCTCTTTCGGCACAACGTAAGCATAGCATGGTTTAAATAGGATTTGTTTTCCTGTGTTTTTTAATTTGGAACAAAGTTATTGTAGTTTTTATTGCCGTTTATAAGAATTTATAAAATTTAAAAGTGGTTTATGAACATTTGTAACATTGTGTTAAAAGCTTAAAGAATTAGTATTTATTTTATGAAATTGGAAAACGAAGAGTTAGATCTCCGAGATACGATAACAGAAAATAGTTGTGTAGTTTAAGTTGTCCAAAAATGTGATTTTTTTACGAATTGAGCGTATAATTCTTCCCAATCAGGTATCGAAAACTAAAAATCGAGTCTGGTCTCTATGAAAACCAATGTAAACAATAATAAACAGATCAAAACAAGACAGCGAATACTAATAATAATAATAATAATCATACTGTCGCATTTCCCCTCTTATTAGGGGTGTACGACCTATTTTTTGAGTATTATGTGCGACGTCCACAGGTATCTCCCATATTGTCCGGTTGCCCGGTGTCCTATCGGCGATACCCATGAAGCCACTTTTACTCGCTTGGCATACGAGAGGATTTAAACTAATTATTGAATGAATACTCTATTAAATAAAACATAGAGGTAGAAAACAAAGTACAAGTTTATTAAATTAATCTGATACAAAAAAGAGTGTACTTACATTTTTAGTTACAACCCCTGGGGATGCACCATTCTGGGGGAGGGAGTTGGGCCCACGCAGTACCCGGTGCACTTTCGATTTCAACACTCTAAACCCAACTGACTTTTCTCCCGCTCGCCGGTACCGTTATCCATTTTACTGACTTGACACTTTTGCCCCGGCAACAATGTAGTGCGGTGAACCTACTTCCCGCGAACTCAGCTTTTTTGACACAAAGTAAAATGCAAATACGTTAAACAGATCTGGTATAACAACCGATATCCGTTACTAAAAAAGTGATGTACCGGGTGGCCAGAATAAATTTCAAGTACTGCGTGACACATCTCCCCCACCTATGAAAGCTGGTCCCCAGCTTTAAACATTTGGGTATACAATTACAAAAAAACAAAAAAAATTAAGTACAGAAAATAGAAAAAAAAAATTTTTAGGACATTCAACAAAACGGCAAACACAGTATTAAAATATTTCCAAAACAAACGATACACAACAATAAAACACATAAGAATAAAATAATAATATGGAGTAAAAACTTAAATAAAAAACGTAAAAAAATTAAAAAAAAGAAAATCATTGTCAAGTTTTAAAATAATTAAATGTCAATAAATCGACAACACAAAACATTAAATTATTTATTCAACCTTAGTAGTGCAAGCTCCAATACTTTGTAAACTATTATCAAAGGCCAGCTAGCCAAAAAAAATAAAAATTCAATAAAATTAAAATAAATTGTATCTTAGTAAAAAAAAATTAAGGGATCCTTGCAGTAATAAATTAAACCAGTTTTTAAATAAAGATACACCATGAAAAAATAATTAAAAAAGTATTCTGCTAGAATGTAATAAAATTCTGAGGATGCTACTTGGACATCCAAAAATGTTTCATTAAAAAAAATAAAATATAGTAGTAATAAATTAAAGTACATTCTTTTGAGAAAAAAAAAATAGACAATGAAATAAAAATTACCAAGCTAGGATGTAAAAGATTTTAAAAACGTTTGGGCACACAAAAAAAATTTTCATTAAAAAAAATTAAAGTATTATCGTACCGATAACATAAAATAAGTTTTTTCGCCCAAAAAATAACAACAAAAGAAAAATCAGAAGTACTACGCTAAGACAAAATGATTCTAAAAATGTTATTTGGGCACTTAGAAATGTTTCGCACTGTATAAGTTTCAAAAAACACACGACTGTTATAGCACAAATTTTTGGAGTCCGGCTCTGTTCAATTTATCAAATTAATGAACCACACTTACACCATTGTCCTTCCACGTTCCAAATATTTTCTAAATGTCTTTCATCGCCAACCTTTATGAATTGTCATTTCAACATTTGGGCTCGTGATGTGTAACCTGTGGATCCTCGGAACAAGGGTAGAGATATCCCAGCCAAGCGTACCACGACCAACTGCTCCCATCGTCGCCATCTCCAATGTGCGTAGGGCGGTAGGCACTGCATTTCCTTTCGTTCGGGACCAACTGGACCATAACCATCTGACGTGTACTCCTTGTCTACACTCCATCTATCCATTTCCAAAAAATTTGGAAATAACCGTCTGTCAGGCTAAGGCGGAAAAATTTAAGGCGAAAACTACCACAAGTTGTTAATGTGGGTGGAAAAAAGATGCCTTTATAGAAGTGTGCCTTTTTTATCGCCTGACTGACAGCGGAGCTCGTTCTTGAAACAGCTACACCATTTTATATTGGGACTGGTTTTGAAAATTTTGAAGAAAAACAGCGGACTTTTTCCTCAAATGCGGTTCGGTCTTAGTCGCTACGACTTATAGGTGAGATTCTCCGTTCCTGGGACATTTGAATGGGGTTGCCTTCCTGTGCTATGTGTGTCTCATTTCCATGGTGCGATTACATAAAACAAAAGAATGGCCCAAGTAAGTTCTTATATAACATAATTTGAAGATAAAAAAATAACAATATGCATTTCTTGTAAAAACTCTTAATTAACCATTTTGTCAAACATTAATAGAAACAGAAAAAAATTAAACAACAAACGTTCACCTAGCTACGTAGACTCTTCTAATGTAAACAATTTAAAAAAAATTATCAACAATCAAAACAAAATAATTAAATTTTCATTGGTTTAGACTCTAGCCAAAATTTTTTTTCCACAAATAAAAAAAAAATAATAGAGATAGGAAGATAACCAGTTATGGTTAGATCAACCCTAAAATTACAACCTTAATAATATTCATGATTTGACTCGACAAATCTACCCTTCCTATTTGGAGCTTGCGTAAAGTAAATTCTCAAAATGATTTCTCCAAAAAACGTAAAAAGACTTTCTTTACTCCATAGACTTCTCTCTCATATTAAAAAAAATAGGGATATATTTAGATCCCGTTAAGTTATTCATTGACTTTTATTTGTTTAAGCACACAAACAAAACAAAAACAAAACAAAACAAAAAAAATGTACTACATGAATTGAACTTCATAATAAAAAAAAAATGTGTTTTTTGTGTGTAGTACATCAAAAAAAGTCGATTAGTCATATTATTATAATTATTATTATTATTATTATTATTTTGCTGCCGTTATAGTTATTTATTGACTTTTATCTCTTCCAATAAACAAATAAAAAGAAACAGACTCATAAATTTAATCTTATGAAAAAAATGAAAATATATTTCGGTACCTTTGAACTTATTCATTGACATTCAAAATATCCAAAAAACAACAAAAAAAATGTACCTATTATGCAAAATGTGCCAAATTAAAAAAAATAGTCATAACTAAGAAAAATTGATAGTTTCTTAACACCTTGTACCTTATATAGAATCAAATTATAACTAACTTCCCTTTATTAGTGTTCTCCTCTGGACCAAAAAAAATTAACTCAATATATATAAAAATCGCTAAAGAAGCAAAAATTTCTTAGGAGGACCTGTTACCTTTATTACTTTTCTCTCTCTTAACAACAAAAACATTTTCATAATATAAAACTATTTGCCATTTAAACACTTACTCTTGGGGGAAGACTGGGGAAAAACAATCTTAATTTCATGTACTCTACTATATTTTTCCCCTCATCACTTATCATAGCTTTCACGTCATAAAACAATTTAAAAAAAACTTTACTATGGGGGAATAAAAAAGTTTACCAATTACTTCTCATTTTCTCGGTTCTTTTATACCGTGGGTGGTTCAACTTTCGTTCATTATGGAGGCGACATGTCAACACTGTTTGTATAGTTAATATTAATTTAGCTTGGATAAGGACTCCGCTAGGCCATTCGCTACTTTACTTTGCCATTTATCTAGTAACCTCGCTATAGCTACTAGCTTAAATCGCCCAGCAACATCGCATCGTGACCCAGCAACAGCACTTACCAATTGGTATCCGAGCAAAGAGAAAAAATTTAACATTTACAACCCCACACGGTATTCAACCCTCCGATACTACTGTTCTCGACTTGTTGACCTAGGCTACCACAACATACTCTTAAAATTACCTTTACCCATGTTCCTCAGGACTATTTACCTTTTAAGGAATATTGACCAAATATTTAAACGATATTTGTTTTCTTGTCCTTATTTTTCTTACGCACAGAAATCCGAGTTACTTTTATTGTACCTTTGCTAATTAAATTAGACTTTGACCGTACTAATATTCGGTTTGTTTACCGAAATCTTTTCCTACGTCTTCCATTTGACGCTTCTTATATATCCCCATTAACCTATGAGGAACCCTTGGTACCATCAAAAATAATTATTTCTTCCTTACAAATCTCTCTACATTTTATCATACAAAGCTTACTCTCTTCTTTAAACAACTACTTTCCCGGCTATTTGCCCCGCTGAACATTGAATTACAAAAGAAAAGAATATGTTTTGTGTTTTTGAGATGGGTTTGACCGTACTATTTATTCCTGCTATCAAACCCTTTTCCTACGTCTTTTCCCTAAGACGCTTCCTACACACCCTCATTAACCTATGAGGCAACCTTGGTACCATAAAAAAATCATTATATCTTCCTTGCAAATCTCTACATTTTAACACACAAAGCCTACTCTCTTCTTTAAACAACTACTTTCCCGGCTATTTGCCTCGCTGAACATTGAATTACAAAAGAAAAGAATATGTTTTGTTTTTCAAGATGGGTTTGACCGTACTATTTATTCCTGCTATCAAACCCTTTTCCTACGTCTTTTTCCTACGACGCTTTTTACACATCCTCCTTACCACTGAGAATACCTTGGGACCATTATTCTTAATAGATCATGAATATTTATCATGACCAATAAAAATGCTCTTTTGACCGGACTGACGGATAGTTTTCTTGAACCTCCCTTTACAGTAGATTTGACCGGACTAAATCACTGTCATCAATCCCTGTTTTCCTGTCCTAAGCATTTACGCCTCTAATTGGGCTTTGGTACCCTTAAATATTCTGAGAATTCGCAATATCTCATACAACCCTAATATACTCATAACTTGGTACCCTTTAATAACACATTATTTATCTCAAAACTTAATCAACTCATAATATCGTATTATAACTCTTGTAAACTCATAAACTTGGTACCTTTTTAATAACATATTATGTCTCATAATTCACATTAAAAACTTTCTTTCCTAGGCGCGCCTTCTATTTCCCTCAACTTTACTTGACTCGGGTCTTGGTACAACAACTCAACGTAATTAAGTAACTCAAATTGTCAATATTCCCTTTTTACACATTTTATATTTTCATCATAAAATTGTAGCATAGTCGAATCAATATAAAAAAATTTGTTTATGGGTATAAACATTTCACTCTACCTTTGCCTAGGTATTTTTCCTCTATGAAAGTTACATAAAAATCATTCTGGTCAGTACGGTCAGACTTCAAACTGACACTTTATAACCTTCAGTTTTACTTCAAAGTAACCCCCCTTTTCGTAAAATAAATTGAAAAAAACGATTTTTCTTTACTTCGTTTTTTTTTCAAGTCAATGTTATCAAAATAAACAATTATGTTAAGCTCCCATTTAATAGATTTTACATTTTTTCAAATTATACTTTCATTGAGAAAATTATATTCAAAAAACGATGTTTTGACTCTAGTTTTAAAAAACAATTTTCCACTCTATTTTGGAATTTAAATTATTAGAACTGTACTACTTAGACAAATCGCTACAATTTTAATAATATTTAGGTCCCTCCTGCAGCTTTATAAAAAAAAATATTCTTTTCCCCAAATAACTCTAAAAAATCTTAATATGGCACTGCGTGTATTTCCTAAATGTAAGTACTTTATTTAGGGGCATTAAAATTAAATCATAGAACAGTAACTTAACGAACAACAAAACTCAGAAAAATATTACATTATTACCAACTTATACGCGAAACAAGGAATAAGGAATGAACATAAACTATCTAAACTTTCATTATTTTTCTACAAGGCATTATAAACTTTGTTTTCTCTCCTAGAGAAATTTTCTTAGGAAAAAAAGATGCAAAAATATTATTCTTGTACTTTAAAACAACGAGCCGCAAGATGAGGGGAAGAAAAACTTATGTAATTGGTCACTACTGTATTATTTATTTTTTCCATTAAAAACTGCATATTTCATATTCCATTTTCACCCCAATTTATTTATAAAACGAGGATATATTATATAAAAAACTTTTTGTTTATTCCTGGCGAAAATTCGTTTTTATTGGGAATTAGCGAGATGGTAACAAAAGTACAGCTTAAAAAAAATAACTGCGCTTTTCACCCCACATGCCAAGAATTATTTGATAAAAAAAGAAAAATATTATTTGTAAAAATATCATCTCAAAAAATATATATATACCAAGCATAATAATTGTTCTTATTGCGTCCGCACTACTGGATAAAAAATTGTTCTCTAACTATTAGGGTTAGGTTGCGAATGTGAAAATAATAATAATAAAAAACTGATTCTAACATTATTATCACTAAAATGCGAAACTTTTTGCCTTTTATACCAAAAAATCTAAAAATAAAAACTCAACAACAAGTCAGTTCGGGGTACTGTTTGCACGAATAATATTCTCATGAAAAATTGGAACAAATTCTCAAACAACTGCAGGGGTACAGATGGAAATTAAACTTGATTAGCCAGGTAAACGGGCACTAATCAAGGGTATTAATTTACCAACGTGTAATAACTAAACTTATAATTCTCCCGCCTGCGATCCAGGCTGGGGAAAAGAGTAGATTTTCTAAGCAGTTACTTTAAAGGAAAAAAATAGAAAAAGAAAATTGTTGCTAAGCTGTCTCTAGACAGGTAGAGAAAGAATAGCTATCGACACAAAAAACTTTATGAATCACAAAATAATTAAATCAGTACCACAAATCACTTTGTCATTACCTAAATTTTTCAATTTACTGAAAAATCCAAAAAGCAAAAAAAAATGTTGCAATTAATTCAAGCTAAAGAAATTCGGCGCGTTCACCCTAATTCTGCCAAAATTTGGCAAATCCGCAATAAAATAAAAAAAATAAAAGTAAGTAATAGCGTTTACCATTAAGTAAAATTAATGCTTATGTAAAAAGAAAGCAATCAATAAAAAAATCAATAATAAAAAAACCAAATCACAGAAAAAATACAGAGCAAATCAAGTAATTTCAAGAAAATCCATTTTACGAACGTAACGTAAGTTCGTGAAAAAAAAATGTCTAATAAATTAAGCAGCTACTGTGAGAAAATATCAATAGTAAAATTAATTATCAAAGTACATAACCAATATCTATAGATTCTCGATAAAAATATTTGCCTTCATAAATACTATTACATCAATATAAAAAACTCTAGTTCATTCCTTATTTCACTGCCCCTAAATAATTTTTTGTACACTTGATTTCTACCGTCGGACTTTACCAGAAAAAAGTATATGACGCGAAGTTACTAAGTTTCTAAATAAAAAATTACGATCAAACGGAAAATACGTAGTATTCATTCAATGTTGTAAAATACAAACCAAATATTTCAAAATAACTTATTAAAAATGTGATAAATTCCATAAGTTTGCTAAACAAATTAATTTTCTGCTTAAATTCATCTATTTTAAAACAATTTTAAAGTAAAAAAATATCGTCTACAAGTGGTGAAGAATTACGTAAATTCGCTACAAAAAAATAACTCTCTCTGTAAACTTGAATTAAAGGCTATTTAAAATAACTGGAGTGATTGTGAAGAATCACCCCTGGAACCGAATACGGCGACCTCCACCACGTGTCGCATTTATCTATTTAGTCTTAGTCGCATTTCCCCTCTTATTAGGGGTGTACGACCTATTTTTTGAGTATTATGTGCGACGTCCACAGGTATCTCCCATATTGTCCGGTTGCCCGGTGTCCTATCGGCGATACCCATGAAGCCACTTTTACTCGCTTGGCATACGAGAGGATTTAAACTAATTATTGAATGAATACTCTATTAAATAAAACATAGAGGTAGAAAACAAAGTACAAGTTTATTAAATTAATCTGATACAAAAAAGAGTGTACTTACATTTTTAGTTACAACCCCTGGGGATGCACCATTCTGGGGGAGGGAGTTGGGCCCACGCAGTACCCGGTGCACTTTCGATTTCAACACTCTAAACCCAACTGACTTTTCTCCCGCTCGCCGGTACCGTTATCCATTTTACTGACTTGACACTTTTGCCCCGGCAACAATGTAGTGCGGTGAACCTACTTCCCGCGAACTCAGCTTTTTTGACACAAAGTAAAATGCAAATACGTTAAACAGATCTGGTATAACAACCGATATCCGTTACTAAAAAAGTGATGTACCGGGTGGCCAGAATAAATTTCAAGTACTGCGTGACAATACCTTTAATGCCCAATAGGTAACACCCAATAACTGAACAATTCTTTTGAATTTTTCAGAAAAATTGTTCGAAATGACCTCCATCTCCACATATACACTTTCGGCACGTCGAACTAAGGACATACGCACCCCCTTCAACATATTTGGTAAATTAGGATGATTTTTTATGGTTTTTATGCACATTAAAATACGTTGTTGCAATTGTTCTAAAGTGTCAATTAAACGATAAAGCTCTTCCACACCAGCTGTACTTCCACCACTTTCTCCATACATCAAGTGCATATCAAGTTTTATACCAATTTCTTAAAATTCTGAAAGTGTACATCTTCAAAAATAATTTTTTTTGATTTTTCTCACTTATCGAATCTATTTATACATTACTTCAAAAGTAAGATGTAAAAGTTCCAAGTTTCTATCTTAAACATTTTAGAAATGGTAGCGCTATTACCGATTTCATCAGAAATCTCTTTATGTTCCGGCTTCATGCCATAGAAGACTTTCTGCTCTTAAAATACAAATTATTATTTTATTATTTTGGAAGTAGTCCGGTTTGAGACATATTTGAAGGGCAGGGATTTTGGAACACCTTGTATCTTATATATTCTTTCAATATGCGAATCCGGAAGAGCATGCAGATCAGTAGTCACAAATATGTCACAGTAAATTCATTGAAAATATTTATAGAACGTCATTCTCATAGCGATAACTTTTCTGTGGAAAACGAAGAATTGCGCCATGCATCCATTTCTCGAAAATTCTGAGGAATTTGTTGCGTGATGAGACGATTGACCATAAATCACTTATTACAAGTGTCACGAATATTACTTTCCTTACCGACATTGTTGTACGTTCAACTGTGGATCTGTATATTCTATATTTACATCAATTCCACCTAAGTGCAGCTATCAAAGGCACTACGTAAACAAATTACTTTTGAAGAGTTCGATATATTGAAAGTTTTTTTTTACTCCCTTTGACTCACATGTTATGATGAAGTGCGGTAACGATATACGGCTTTGAACATACATTCATTCATTGTGATTATTTCAGATCGATCCGTGGGTATATAGGACAAGAGAATATTGACTTACTAAGATGACGGTTAAGTGGTTTCCATAAACAGCAAAATACTTACACTCGAATACTATCAATCGACATGCGTTTCACCAACCATGTTGACAGCATCTGGAGGTGATTACCCAAGTAATAATTTAAATGCTTTTTAGATTTATTTAGGTTTAAAAAAAATTACACTGGTTTGAAGTCGCTAAGTGTTTTTTTATTTGCAAATAGTGTTCAAAGTTGAAAAGATGTCTTTTCTCGACATTAAGTAACTCGGAAACGGAAACATCTAGAAGTCTGAACTTTCAAAAATTGTTGCTTACACTTATATAAAACGGTGTTTCAAATTTCAGCAAGATCAGTTATTAACTTTTTAAGTAATAAAAGATCGATTTTTCTTTCAATCCTTAATTGCAAATCGCCCCATTTCTTTTGTAAATAATTTAAACTATCCAAATAAGGCTCGAAAATTCAAATTTAATATGTCTTTGCAACTTTCAGAAAATATTGATTTTGGCCGATTTTATACCGATTTCCTTAGAATGACCTTTTTTACGCGACGTATAAAACAGCTTTTTTATTTTTGAATGTAGATTATCCGCTTTTTCATAACTTGAAAGCGCCTTTTAAAACAAAAATTTTTTCAAAAAAAACACTCCAAACTTTCTATTTAAAGAAAGGTACAAAAATTTGATAGCTTCTCTAGCCCCTGTATCACTTGGTATACATGTATTTACTTTTTGTTGACTTTTAAACGAATTTGTTCCTTGACCCAACCTACATACAGGCTGGAGACCCTGAAGAGCTTTTGCCAATATTTGAGTTTAGGATGTATTTAATGGGTTTCAGTGTAAATATTTGGCGCTTAATGAAAATGGTTTCCAGGTTCGTATTTCACCAATAAGTAACATAATTCTAATTTAAAACCCTCTTGTTAAACAAAGTTAAAAATGTACATCGTTTTATTAGACCAAGCGCCTGAGATGAGAAGAGACCAAGTTGCGTCAAATTGAGGTAGTCGGTTGTTTTTTTATCGCTAAATTTCGTGGTTCTAAAAATTTACTGATGTTGGCGAATTTGATTTTTTCTTGAAAATGTTAAAAAGTGGTAGATTATAAAATTTTCTATCGACAGGTTTGACTCTGATGTCAAAATATCGAACTCTAACCTCAAAATATAACCAAAAACCAAGACACCAATCAAGCTCAAAAAGCTTGTCGAAAACATAATCGTTTAATTTGAAAATTTAACCAGTTAATAATAATAATAATAGTAAATAATTTATTGCCCAACAGAATCCTCCAGTTACAGCACAATTTTACAAAATAGAACTAAAATATATAAATGCAAAGTATACAGTATGAAATATAAAATATGAAAAATAAAACTATAAAAAAAACTGTATAAGAAAGTATAAAAAACAGTATAAAATATATGATTATAAGATATATAAGTATAAAATAATTATTTCGTTTAGAGTAGCTTAATATTACGGTTATGTATTTGAATGTAGGTTACAATCTATTTCGAACACATAGTTTTATGGTCTTGGAATAATTATTTAAACAAAGACTAAATATGTCAAAATGATCACCAATAGAGTTATATATTTCCATCATGGAATAAATGGGTGATTTAGCAAGGATATTTGTTCTTTTAGATGGTAGTGCAAAAGTAAAGGTTTGACGAGAGCCCAGGCGTGGAATTCTAAAATTAATTTGAGATAGGAGTTCTGGAGAGTCTCTTGTATTATTGATCAGCTTGTAAATAAACATTAAATCTGACATAATTCTTCTGTTTTCTAATGAATCCAAGTTAAACCGTGTTAACATTAAATAATTTGGATATCCCTGTTCGGGGTATTGGTGATCTATTTTAAAACACAAGTATTTAAGAAATTTCCGTTGAACAGATTCTAATGATTGTGAATATTTCTCATAAATAGGATTCCATATTGCTGAACCATACTCCAATTTCGAACGCACAAAAAATAAATATAATGTTTCTAGTGCTTCTGTATTAGTAAAAATTTAGTAATCGGGTTAATGTGTCCGGTGAATTCCAGTCTCGAGTCGAATAGTATACCCAAATCTTTAATACTCTCGCAACTAGTTAAAGAGATGTTGTTGAAACTATATGAATATTCAACCAGATTTACCTTTCGTGAATATGTCGTAACTTTACATTTAGATACATTCATTGATAATTTATTCACCAGGCACCAATTCTCAATGATATTTAATTGTTCTTGTGATCTTGCACAATGCTCTATGGCAGTGATTTCACTAAATAATTCGCAAGGAGAAGTTTGTTGCAATTCAGTCCATCACATAAGTCATTAATAAATATCGAAAATAAGGGTGGACCGAAGTTTGAACCTTGAGGCACGCCAGAGGTTGCGACATATGTATTTGATTTAAAACCATTGTACTGAACATACTGTAACCGGCTTTGTAAGTAAGACTCAAAAAATTTAACAAGTGTATCACTAAGGCCAAAGTTGCCAAGTTTATTAATTAAAAGTCCATGCGGTCAAAAGCCTTCGAGAAGTCAGTGTACAATACGTCCACCTGCTCTCGTTTGTCTAGTGTATTAGAAATAAATTGAGATAGACACGCTAAGTTAGATATCAAATCAAATCAAATCAAATCAAATATACTTTATTGTCCGGAAGAATATTTCTTGTTGACAAAGTGCTGTATAAACAGATATATAAAATAAAGAAATATAAATAAACTACGTAAAAAATATAAATGTGAAAGAGTAAAAACAATAAAAAAAAACAATACAAAAACTAGTCAAATAGCAACAATTTACAGACCAAAATTAATGTGCACTTTCGAACATATTACAGTGTGTCCTCGTAGAACGTTTTTCCATAAAGCCATGTTGAGATACAGAAATTAAATTTTTTACAGCTGGATATATTACATTATACACCGACACCTCGAAAACCTTTGCAAAATTTGATAAAATAGAAATACCTCTGTAGTTAAGCACATCACTTATGTCACCATTTTCATGTATCGGACACACTCTTGCCAGTTTCCAGCATTCAGGAAATATTGATGTCTTTAGCGATAGATTGAATATGATTGGTGTAATAAGCACAATAAAACAGTCCTTTATCAGGAAGCTAAGAATTTGGTCAGTACCCGACGTCATTTTATTTTTTAACCTTTTAATTGCTTCCGATATATCAGATTCTGACAGACGAATAAGGTTAATGCACGGATAATTAGATATATTACTTGGAGGTAATAATTCGATTGAGGATCTTAAGTACACACTATTAAAATAACTACTAAATCCACCAACAATGTTTTGTGGTGTGTCATAAATTATACCGTCATAATGCATTTTCCCCGGTATCCTTGTTTGACCTCTCTTATTTTGTATATAGGGCCAAAATTGTTTGGGATTGGCTGTTACGTTGACTTTTACTTTAGATGTATACAATTTGTATGTTTCTCAAATTTGAATTTTGACCAGTTTAGAGTTCAAAGAGTTCTGAAGTGTGGACCGACTTTGTAAATATTATTTTTTGCACGATTTAACCTCGAAAGAGTGAAAAACTGAAAAATCGGTGTAACTCTTGGGATCAGTCACCAATGTAGACGTTCCTATGCTCAAATTATAGGTTTTAACATTAGAAATGTTAATGTTCGCATATAGGACAAAAGTTACGAGCTTTTTCCAAGGCCGTCGATATTAAAGTATCAAGATCAGCTGATGTAATACTGAGCGAGAGTCTGTTACTATCCATACCAGGCGATGCCAATGTTTCGACAAACTCTCTAGCCACAACTCTTTCCTACCAAAACTTCTATCTATCTTACCCTTTTCACCATCATAATTTTATTCTATACCTATCCTAATTCCACTTCCTATTGTTTATAATCTGTTTGTATTTTTGTAATATTTGTTATTTCGTCATTTTTGTTATTAAAATTCCTTTTTGACCGATAAGCTTTGTGAAAATTCCGACTATCTTAAAACTCAACTTTCCAATAACCAAAATTTCCCAACGGCGAGAAGACTGTTGAGACACACTTGCCTTGAACGGGTCTTTTCCATTGAGTGTATTTTCGTCTTAGCTACCAAATTAGTTTCAGTGTTCTCCCCAAATTCAGTGTTTTAAAAATCTATTTTAGATATAAGCAATTTAATGCTAAATTTAAGCCGCCACAGGCGGCAGGAGTTTTAACCTATTTTAAACATTTTTATCTTTAATCCAAACCGGTCACGATCCATCCAACCGCACTACCACCACGGCGGTGCGCGACGTGGTTGTACGGTTGGCTCCGGATCATAATCCGGGGAGGCAAATCTGTATGTTGATATTTGTGTAAACAAACTTCAGTTGTCAATGTACTAAATTTTTTGATTAGTTGATTCAGATGTGGATATTCCATCTGACATAAAAGAATCGGCTAATTTAGCAGTAAATTCAATAATACCTGATAAAGTAAAAGCATATATGAAGAAGCATATAGGTACGAAATTTGAAAATTGGTGTCAATAAAAAGGAATAAAAAGATGTTTTTGAAGATGTTCTCTTAGCGTACTTCGAAACGATGAAAAACTATATCATACTAAAATATCTATCATTTTAACAAGAGAAAACTTTGAAAGTTCTATTAGAAATGCTGATGACGGGAAGTCTTTATTTGCCTTTTATTAATAAAGTGTTTTTAGTGTCTTAATCTTAAAGTTATTTCTCTAAATAATGATGGGTTTAATAATAATCAGTTATGTAAAAATTTATTACATCCCTAGTTGAATGAAACTGACAGTTAAGAAAAATGTGACGTATCGTAACGTCAAAAATGCGTTTAAAATTTGACTTTACATAACGGGATTAAATAAAAATCTTTTACATCCACCTACATCCTGGATGTAAAAGACTTTTACGTTCTGTAGACAAAAAAACTGTTGTTTTAACATTTAATAAATATTATGTAAAATTCAACTTTCAATGACAGTTTTCGAAACAATAAATTTTCCAACTGATAATCCTTTTGGTTATGAAAAGTGGGATACGACCGGTCCTGATTCTATTCCAGCATTTTTAAAAGGATTGCGCCATCATCTTTGCTTATCCTCTAACTCTAATTTTTAACTTAATCCTTAAAAAACTGCCTATTTCCTGACCTATGGAAATATTCCAAAGTATGTCCCATCTTCAAAAAGGGAAACAAACTAGATATTGAGAACTTTAGACCAAACTCTGTAATTTGTAACTTCTGTAAAGTCTTAGAAATATTACTTCATGATAGAATATATCATTCAATTAACACCAAAATCTCTATTAATCAACATGGATTTATGAAAGGGCGTTCAACAACAACAAATTTATTCTGTGTAACTCAATATATTTCTGAATCCTTAGATGAACGTAGGCAGGTAGATATCATATATACCGATTTTTCCAAAGCGTTTAATAGACTGGATCACCAGTTGTTACTTAATAAATTAGAAAAAATCGGCTTCTCATATTCTTTGCTCCTTTTATTTAAATCTTATTTAATGAATAGAAGTCAGTACGCTGCATTAAATGGGTTCAAATCGATCGAATTTGCTGCCACATCTGGAGTTTCCCAGGGATCTATTATGGGGCCCTTGTTTTTTAACATATTTATTAACGACATAGTGAACGAAATTAATTTGCCTCACCTTTTATACGCCGACGATCTGAAAATGTTCACAGTAATTGATGAAATCGATGACTGTTTTCAACTTCAGAATTCTCTTGACAAAATAAACACCTGGTGTATAGTAAATAAATTATTCATGAAGCCTAGTAAATGTAACGTAATGTCCTTGGCTTTAAAAACATCACCTTTTATTTTTGATTACAGATTAGATAATGTCATACTTCAAAGACCTATAACATTTCGCGACCTCGGCGCAACTATTGATAGTAAATTATCCTTCACTGATCATATCGATACCATTGTGTCTGAAGCCTCCAAAGCCCTTGCATTCATCGTTCGTACTAGTCGAGAGTTCACTAATACTAACACTCTGAAAATTCTTTATCAATCCTTCGTCAGATCGAAACTTGAGTACGCATCGCTAATTTGGAGTTCTAGTTATGATGTTCACAAGAATAACTTGGAGGCAGTTCAACGTAGATTTCTTAAATTACTGTGGTTCAAATCCGACGGTGCCTATCCAGTGATTGGTTTTCCGCAAAGTAGCTTGTTTGAAAGATATTCTATGACTACTCTTGAGGATAGGCGTAAGTACGTACTTTTCTCAAGTATTTTTGTTTAAATTACTACACAATGATTTTGACGCACCCGAAATAATTAGTAAGCTTAATTTTCACGTTCCCAGATTAACCTCTCGTAATCATCAAGTTTTCTATTTACCTACGCCGCGTACCAACGTACTAAATAATTCACCTTTATATACGATTTGCAGTACATAACAAATTATGTAGCGACTTCGATATTTTTAATTGCAGCCTTAGTGACAAAACAAAATGTTCTAAATTAATTAACCAGTGATTGTCTTTGTTTTTCTTAATTTACTTTGAATCACGTATGTGTATATGTGCATGTATAGTTTTCATATTTAAACATCTTCCATGTTATTTTTTTCTCTCTCTTCTTATCATTAGTTATTCATAGTTCGTACATTTAAGTAAATTTTTTCTTCATTTTACTTTCTTTCTATGTTGTTGTATATCATGTAATTAATGCTTTGTATGCCTTTATTCCTGTTCTGTAACTGGGTATATTACCTGTTGAACTGTGTAAGCAATAAATAAATAAATAAATACACTGTATATGCACATCGGCCCGTGCTATGAGCTGCACCGGTTATCAGTCTGGAGCACACACATTTTTCAAGCGATCCACTGATCTGACCTCAAGCCCTATCGAAGACGGCAAGCGTCGTTACACCCTCGATATACGTCGCCGTGTTATTTACATACTCTGGTGTAATTAGGTGTCAGACCTAGCTATCTCCCCACATATATCTCCACACCTGCTGTGGAGTTCGCCTTATAGGTAATTCGTGCGACTTTACCCACGACCGCGATTAACCCAAAGTGGATTAACTTTCGGCGTTATATTCGGAGTTACGGGACTTGTAGGCATTAAATTTACTGTTATTGTTATTATTTAACTTCGAGGGAAAATATTTTACTTGGAGATTAAACTAATGGGATGTGTGGTGACGAGGTCTTATAGGATATTTTACTTTCCAAATTAGATGCTATAGGGAATTACGGATAATACTCCCTGGCGCAGGGATCTTTGAAGTAATTTATACTGCCTCAATAGATTTATGCATGACTGGAATTTTTGCCAATAAATAAAGTAATTATTTTCGCTACGTATCTGTTATAAGTAAAGTAAGCTTTATTATTCGATCGACCACAATGCACAGTATATGACAAGTCAAGATAAAGCTAGTAGTAAATAGTAGGGCAAAATTAAGTACTTGAGAAATTATTAATAATTCAAATATTCTGCCATAGCATAAAAAATTTTTCTTAACAAAAATGTTGTAACTTATCCTTAAATTTTCTTAAGTTCTGAATATTTTTAATTGTAGAATTTAACTTATTCTAACATTTAATATCTCTAAAATTAGAATCTTATCAAAGAGAGCTCTATTGTGAGAAGGTATGTTTATTTCTTGCATTGTAACTATGAATATCTAGATTTTAATAAAATTGTTTTTATTAGACTTTACTTATAATACTACTAGTTCTGTAATATATATACAAACAAGAGGCAAATGTTGCAATTTTATAAAAATAGGACGGCATGATTGGTAGTTTGAGACACCCACAATATTTCTTACATTTCCTTTTTGCAAAATAAAAATTATATTATAATACCTAGAACAACCCCAAAACATTATTTTATACCTTACCCTTGACATAAATTCGGCATGATAAAATGACAACATCACCTTCTGGTTTGTAATATTACTTAATCTATAAAAAGCAAAACAGAGCGAACATAATTTTTTCGACAAATTCTCAATATGATCTTCCCAAGTTATCAATAAAAACCTCTAAAAATTTTATTACATTTGCATGTTCAATCGATCTGTACTCTACTTTTAAGAGATAACTTGCGTCGGCTGTGCAGCTTCTGGGTGTGAAATTGATAAAATATTTAAATACAGTTTACTGCCTTTAAGCCATGTCATAAGAGTATTAATCATATTTTGCATTTTTTGTACATCACCAAATTATTAAGAGGGGACAGTTCTGGTAAGTCATTCACAAATATTAAAAATAATAGCGGCCGCAGTATAGACCCCTGTGATACTCCTATTTTGATTTTTCATTTCTCGGATCTGGCCCCATTTACTTCCACTACTTGATTTCGATCAGATAAACATAATATAACCATTTATTTATCCTGCTCCGCACACCATAAGCTCTTCCCTGAGCAAATCATGGTCGACTAAAGGTCAGTTTATCAATGCGAGGATAAGTGTTATCTTATAGTTAAATCACAGTTTAATAATACAGTAGGGTCACTTCCCCTACCAAGTGTAGTCCACGCGTCGATAGCTTTACTCCTGCTATCGACGCGTACACTACAGTCAGTAGGGGAAGTATATTACTTAACTGCGATTTAACTATAGGATAATACTCATCTTCGCATTGATAAACCGACCCTAAGCCGAAAGCTTTGCTCAACTCAATGATGATGTACGACCTTTATCGAGGTTTTTGTAAAGATTGTTAGGAAAGTCTAGTATATCAGATCGAGCGTATCTTCCCCTTATAAACCCATATTGACATAACCTTAGTGTATCATGAGTGGAGATAAAAAACTTTAATTTATTAAATATAGCCATTTCTAATATTATTAACACACTATACAGCAATGACATTGGATGATAATTTTCCATAATTATTTTATCTCCCGTTTTAAAAAGTGATATTACTTTTGCCATTTTAAGTATGTTAGGAAAAATTCCAAATTCCAGGGAAAAAAATCATTAAAAAGGTAAGCGGATAGACTATGAAAATAAGAGATTAAAAAAAAATATTTGTTTAAGTACCATCGAGATTAGTTACATTTCAATTTTTCATTTTCATAAATGCATTACAAACGGTATTCTCTGTAACTGGCTCTAGAAACATAGTAGAAAAATTCTTACTACATTTAAAATTGTTGTCAACTTTATAGTTTTTTAATTTTTTATGTACCTAGTGCTCAGGCATATTTATGAAAAATTTATTGAAATTATTTGCAATTTTGACTGGCTCTGTTATCATTTTATCATGTTTTACAATTTTACTAGCAGATAGGTAAATCTTTAGTAGTCAAGATGATAAAAAGCATTGTAAATTAAAACTTTTTATCACAAATTTGATACGTCTCAAATCTAGTTTCTTGATATTACCAGTTAAAGTATTTAAAAAAATAAGTGTGTGATAATTTGTCTTATTTACATGATACATGTAAAAAAGATTGCAATTGTTAAATAAAACTAGAGAATTTTAATGAAATTCTTTTTAAAAAATTTATTTTTATTCACATTACTGAAAAGAGCATAAAAAAATTATTATCTGAAACACAAATTTTTGATGTACGACTGAATGCCCCGAAACTGTCAATGATTCAATTTTCGACTTTCTCATTGTTTTTTTTTTAGTCGTTATTATAAGAAAATTTTCGCGAGTTTAACTAACCAAATAATTATGTCTAGTAAGTTGCTCTAAGTTCCCCCACTAGAGCAAAACTAATGAGGCCAGATAGTTGCGAAAACGTAGAATCAAATTGGTTATTGTTTATGACGGAACACTTATTTTTCAATATAAATACAGAGTTTTATAATGCCATTGTTTTAACAGACAGTAATATGTTTCGATATCTTTAAAACTGTTATTGAATATGAAGAAATACACCGAAATAAAATTCGAGTTTTTTAGAATGAATTTTTTTTTTACTTCTATTAGATATAATAATTGAAAATGATAAATATAAAATAATAACTATAAAGTATAAAGGTTGTAATTATCCAGTGCTGCTTGAAAAATCATTACTTTCATTTCTGTTTTATATTAGCCGAAAATATACACTAAATTCAATTGGGGGAAGGTTTAAAGCAGCTAAGTCTACTGTAATGAATTTAGCGAATCCTTGTACATATGTGATTAATAATAAATACAGAATAAATATATATTCTGGCCAATCGCTATGAAGAAGTGCTCCATGTAGTTTCTGCTTCCATCTCTAAGATAAGAGTAACATTCCCAACTAATTCAGATGTTGCCTGTTATAATCGAACCACCCCAAACAAAAATCAAACGTAACCTTATTTGAGTGACCATCGTATGACATTCATCAAAAACAATGTAACCAGAAGTAACTACCTCCTGCACTTGGTTACTTGAAGTATGCTTTAGGTATCCGTCCGTGACGTCATATGATGACGTCATACGTATTCCCCTACCTTATATACGTGCACGAAAACGAAAAACTACACTTTGGTTAGTTCCCGCTGCATACTAGAACGTACCAAGTTGCTCGCGAAAATTTTGTTTATAAACATTTTAACTTGAAACTTGCCTTGATGGTATAGCTCTACAAGACTACAAGGGGTATATTCTTTAAAAGTTTCGTAAAAATATGTGCATTATTGTTCAAGTTCTTTAACTGTAGAAAAATAGCCTCCCTAAAATGTCTCTATGACTTGGCATATTGATTAAAAAGTTTCGGACAAATTTAGTTTTCTTTGCAATTTCGTTATGAACAGTTTGTTTCTCTTTCTTTATTGCGATGCGGGTTATACAACCAGAGATATTTAGCAAACACTGCGAAAAAACATGATTTTGAACCTTCTTTTGTTTAAACAAAGGCTTTCCACCACACGGATTTAATCCGAAACACTTCTTGCAATTTTTACAAGTTTCAGCAAAAAATGCAGTAAGACAGTTCTCTAAAAATTTAAGTTTTACTCCACTATATGTAGATCTCGCAGTTTTCACACTGACTTTATCTGGATGTGATAGAAAGATAATTCACAAACTTCATGTGTATATGTATATGTATATACTACACTCACTCACAAATCTGTCTAAATTTAATGTACGATTTCAAACTATTTAAGTTTGTTGTTTTTAAATTATGCAGAATAGGCAGCGACTTGTTGTCTTGGTAATAATTATGATTATTTTGTTAGTTTGTAATGATTTGTAATATTTTTATTATTGGTTCTTGATTATTCAAAGATTAAAGTATATGTAGGTAAACCATATTTATAATTGATTCTCCATTAGTGTTAAAGAAGTTATTTTATTTATATTAAGTCAGGCTGGTCCACAATCGAAGGTAAAAACTCGGTAAAAAATTAAATTATTAATTTTGACAATCACGGCGAATAGACTGTTCCCTACATTTAATCTTAAACAATATATTTCAAGAAAGCCGACTTCTGTTTCCAAGTAAGAGTTTTTCGTTCTCTTAGATCCTGATTTGATAAATTTGATATCCTACTTAATCTCTATTATTGCATACCTATCCGCAACTTATAAGTAGATATCAGGAGGGCAACTTTTTGCTTTTTCCCCAAAGTTGAAACCAACAGAACTTCTTACTGTGACTAAGATTGAGGAGCGAGATTACTTTCAGTGATTTTATCAGGAATTATAGTCAGCTTGTTTTTACCCCATATGTGAAGGATCATTGCTGAATTTGCTGCTTTAGTTATATGGAGATATTTTTTGTCACGTAAAACGTAAAAAGGCGACGAAAATACTAGTTGGTCCTTTCGTGATTAGACTGTAAGTATGTAGGTGCTTAACTGTGAGGTATTTGAGTTTATAAATGGAATCAGATAGAAAGTTCGAAGTTCCCGTTCACATAGTAGTAATTTTTTTATTAGGCCATATGGCAGAACCACTGATACAGAGTGGATCATTTTAACTGAGCCTGGTTGCAGAAATTTCTAACAAATTGTTTAAAACACATATTTAAAACTTAAAACACTTGAATTTTAAACACACGTACATAAACATATGCTAAAAATCAAATCATTTTTTACTGATTTTCTGCTGAGTTTTTCTGACTGAATAAACGTAAATATAATATATGAAACATAACCGGAAAGAAATCCCATAACCAGAATGCATAATGCCTCCTTTCAGGTCAAACACCCCCTACCTTACCAGGCTTTGCCTATCTATGTAGAATCTAGATAGAAAACAAAGTAGTGTCCTTTTTCATGTCGTCATGATTAATAATCACAAAGCAACGGCTTCCATAATTGATTTTTCGAAATATTTGTTTCTTTTTATTTTATTATTTTATTTAATATTTAAAAAACCACTAGTCGCATACTCACCAAAACCTATTATATAATTATAATTGATGAAAAAGTGCCTATCTGGGAATCACAGAACTTCACTGAATAGAATAAAAGTATTACAAAAATGTTTGTTAAGTGTATTTTTTAATCGAAATTATAGTTTAGCCACACATTTGCCCGGCCCTGTATGATGTACGATGCATATTTTATTTCAGTCTGTTTACGCGGCTCAGAGAAAACTATTAAATACGGAAGTGGATAATTTACATCAAAGATTTGTTCCACGTGCATTACGTAACCACAGGGTTCTTAATTTAATTCTAAATTACCCCAGCTTACATCACAAAAACTGTAATTTTTATTTATAATTCAGCTAAAAAAAGATAAAAGCGGTATTCTATAACAAAAAGACAGCCTTTTATTTAGTGGGAAGATTTCTCTTTGTGGCAAATTACTCAATTCCTTATTTAGGAGTGCTATTCGTGTCCTGAATACAGGTCTAATTGAGACAAATAAGAGCTCACTTGTGCACTCTTCAGAAATACCCTTAACGTCGCCTCAACCGACAACAGAAAAAGGACAAACTTAGAAATATTTACATCCACAAAGTTGTTAAATCTACAGTCACGACTTTACAGAATTTTATTAGATAAGTACATAATTTTTATGTGACTCACACTTATGATTGTTTTCTTTCATTGCGGTTTAGATGTAAGACTCAATAAAAAATTAATTTAAGAAATGGCTCGAGGATTGCATACAATGACAAAGGTTCGGTGTCAATGTAAAAATGTGGCAAAACCCCAAAATAATAAGAGTATAAATAATAATAGTCATAAACAGACAATTGACTCCACGAAGTGCCGCTTATGTAATAAAGACGAAGAGTCCATACAGCACTTAATTTAAGAATGTAGTTACCTAGCCCCAACAATTTACAGCATCAGACAATAATATGGATCCAGTAGTTCATCAGGCCCACTGCCTCTTGAATCTGGCCTCAAAAAAGGGTTTGTCCCGCCATATAAATACCAGCCAACCGAAGTATTGGAGAATGAAAACTTCAAAGATACTGGCATACAGCCATAATTACTGACAGACCCATACAGCATAATAAACCTGACAGTCATCGATAAGATGCAGAAAAATGTTACCAATATTGATTTCTCGGTTTCACTAGACGACTACCTTAGCAGAGCCTACGAGCAGAAAAAAGAAAAATACGAGTCATTCGCCATCGAAATTAAGGAAATATGGGACAAACAAAAAGTGGAAACGATATACAGTGGATGCACGAAGCAGTAGTAATGAGTACTGCATTAGTCCGCCGTGTTCTCTCAAGTCAGTAGACAACAGGGAAGCCTTCAGCAATCCGACACCTCTAAGAATAATAATGATAATAATCCAACAACGCATATTTAGGAATGCATAATCAGATTGGCAAGGTTATCCATCGGCAGCTGGCAAGAAAACCACTCCTGTAGACATTGGCTGCCCATTGACCAACAACCGCCCAAAAACAGAAAAGGGAAAGATCGATAAACATCAGAGTTTGGCAATTGAGATCCAACATATCTGGGAGTTTTACAACGCCCACGTTCAGATAATACCTCACAATCATATATCAGTAACTGTGGTAGTAGCAAAGCAACTGGGTAACCATCTGGACCAATTAAACCTTCCAAAAAAGTCTCATCAAAGCAATTCTGAAAGCGGCAGATAGAATAAGATAAACTTCTTCTCTGTTTTTCATAAAATCATCCTGGATTTTCAAAGACCTTGGCAACTGGAGTGGTTACGAAAATATTTTCAGTTTCAATTTATTTTCTGTACACTACCGACATACATTAAGGATATTTTTTTAAGTTGTCGCAACAAGTTTTATTGTTAATAGTGGAGTAGATTTTCATATCATCATCTTAAAGTATATAAGGCACATTTAATTCTGATACATCATTTACAGATGTGTTAAATAACAATGGACTCAAATTGGAGCCCTTTGGAATCCCACAGGCAGAAGCTATCTACTATGCACTACACAAGATATGCAAGGATCTTGGCATTACACTGGAGAGTTCAGATAGGGCCAGGAGAGTACCACCACGTTATATATTTTTTTTCCTACTGTCCTCCGTTAAATTCAATGATAAAAAAATTAATGGTAAATAAATTCCGCACCCCCTCGACTTGCAGTGCTTGAGCTTAGCATCGATAATGTTGACCATACTAAAGGTTGATGAGTATGGACCCAAAAGTATAAAGAAAACAACTTTTAAGTTTTAGCATCCTCAGGACCCTACCATTGCATTATGTGTATTAATGCAGCCATTTTACAAAACAGTACTATATTATTATTTTTATTGTCAACTTTATACATGTCTTCATAACAGAACTTTCTGACTTGTTTTAAGAAAAGAAATGCGCCTTTAATGATCGTGTTTTAGTTTTGAACCGCCCTGTATATAACAATAGGAATACAAAAATAGCCCGATGAAAATATATAAATGTAATGTCTGATCAAATATTATTTTAAAGAGTTCAGAGTAATCTGAAAGGAAAAACACGATTTCAATGGCATTATTTATGTATCTAGATTTTATGACCATTACACTGGAAAACAGTCAATTGATATATTTGCATATTTTGATACTGTAAAATTGGTTCCGTTCAGAAACAAAAACAGTTCTACAAATAAATGTATTCTATTTGGGTTTATAGTATTTTTGCGTTAAACCCAGATCGCTTTTTATTTATTTTCAGACAAAGTTCAAATGAATTATAAACTACTTTAAACGTATTATTGATCATTTCAGTGTTTGAAAATTCCATTAAATCGCTTACCTTCTTGGTGTTTTGGATTAAGAAAAACGGAATGGATGATAAATAGTCATTGGATACGTACCTGCAAAAAGAAATAAAATTAGAAACTCACAGAAACTAGAAATGAACATACACTTCGTACTACTACATAAATAATTTTAAGTTTCTACCGACGATGTCAGCTTAGCTGTTGAATTGCTTATCAGTATATTATGCAGTGTTATTTTTGTAGAACCTTATTAAAGTTACAATCCTCTTCATCCACATATTTTTTTAAATTAAAATAACTAATATTTACTATTCTTTTTGTCCACAGACACGATCATTGTTTCTCCAATTAACAGTATAACTCACTATACAAATTTCATATACATATTGAGTTTATCTAGAGCTTTAGAAGTAGTCACACTGACGAGAAAAATTACGAAACACTAGTTTGTAGATATTTAAAAGTTTGTTATAAGTGTTATTTTGGGAAGTGCTTATGTTTTGTTTTTCCTTTGTTTCATTTTTTCCCTCAGATTATTGGCCTTACAAACAAAGAGTTTTGGTCACAAAGATATAACTACCTACGATGAGACAAAAATAAACCGAATTAGCCGATATAAAAAATCACATAAGTATACGTCAATATAGAAATACCAATGTACCCGTTACCAGGACCTAATATGCATTATAACTTTAATAAAAATAGCACATTACTAAAAATAACAGCCCTAGCAAATTCTACAAGTTAAAAAAATTAAGTAAAATAAAATAAAATAAAAAATTTCTTTCGCTACTCATTTATAAGAAAGGGAGGTTTGTATAAGACAAACACAGGTGGGTCACGGTTGGAAGGACCTAATAAACAAAGGGAATAAAACAAGGGTTTTGGATAAGATACCTAAATGTCAATGTTGGTGTCAAAGAAGAAAGAGACAAGTTTTTTCATTAAATCAGAATTCTTTAGACTTAAAAATATGGTAACCATATGGGGGAAATAAAATCATTATCATGCAGGAATTTAGGAAAATGTTTTGATGTAGGTTCTGTTAATGGACAATTAAATATAACATGATTCACTTCACCGATTGCGCCACAGGGGCAATAAGGATCTTCACATACTCCAATTTTATATAGGTGAGTGGAAAATTTACCATGATTAAGTTTAATTTTACTTATGGTAGATATGGTTTTCCTACTAAGGTGACAATTATGATACCATTGTGACGTAGGAATATTTAAGTGAATGTTTTAATCATAGGTTTGTACCACACCATATGCTTGCCAATATTGATTCCATTTATAGGAGAGGCATTTTTTGACAATAGGATATAAATCGGCCGTGACCGTAGTAAAGTCCATTTCAGCAGTACCCATATTAGTGTTCCTTGCGATCTTGTCATCTTTATTATTTCCTGGTATATTAGCATGAGTTTCATCCAAATAAAATGGAAGTTTATATTCCCTAAGGGAAGCAATAGATCTGTTCCATGATTTTTACTATGAACGAGTTTTGACAAAAACGGTTAAGACCAGGAAAATTACATAATTTTTTAAAAACTGATTGCGAATCTGAGCATATATCAACTGGGATTTAAATTAAAAGAGTACTCATATTGTTTGGACGGGACATAAAATGCTCCGCTTGTTTTAGAGCCATCTGTATAAATTTTAATAGCATTACTAGGGGTTTTTGCGAGATTTTCACAGTAAGTGTTACAGACAGATAATTCGTCGTCTTTTGGATGAGCTGGGATAAGAACATTTGGTTTTAGAAAGAGGATATTATATTCAATTTTGAAAATAGTTTTTTCTTTAGCATAATTACGTGGCAAAAGATTGAGCTCATTTCAATGTTCATAAGCAGTACATAATGGTGGAGATTTTTTTTTGCCCAATAGGGATCACTTAATTTTTTACAAAAATATTGTGCAATTTGTTCATAAGCAACTCTTTAGATTTATTTTTTTAAGTATATTTTGATACTAACAATTCCCTTCGGCACCATAGACGAGGTTCCAATGCTTCCACTAAAACAGCTTGACTAGGGTATGACCTCATAAGACCTAGGCATACTCTAATAGACCTAAACTGAACTTCATCAACTTTTTTTAAATGAGTATTACAGGCAGAACCGTATAGGATACTACCATAGCCTATTATAGATGTAATGAAAGCTCTATAGAAAAGTAAAGCTATTTCCTGGTTTGCACCCCAAGAAAGGCTACATACTTGTTTTAAAATATGAATACCCTCTCACATCGATTAGAGATAAATTCTATTTGATTTTTCCATGGGAGTTTGGAATCTAGTAGAATTCCTAGGTATTTAAAAACTGTGGATACAGGAAAGGGCATTCCGCTTAATATAATAGAAGCCTGAAAGCTAACCCGCTTACGAGTAAAGAACATAACAGATGATTTATTTGCTAATATGGTGAACCCATTTATGAAACACCACTCTTTTAAACAATAAGTCATATGACTTAGTGCTCGAATACATTCTTGACGATATTGTTCAGATGAGTAAATGACGATGTCATCGTCGTACCGAATACAGGTGATATTGTTTGACCGGATGTTATGAATATCGCGGGTATAAACGTTAAATAACAATGGACTCAAAACTGATCCCTGTGGTATACCTTGGGATGTAACTCTAGGACCTAATGTGTTGTTATTGTGCTTAATTTAAATTTCTCTGAACGAGAATAAGTTAATTATGACTTTAACAGTGTGCCATGGTATTTTCAGGGATAGAGGTTTATGGGAAAGAATTGATAGATTATCATTTTCATAAGCATTCCTGATATCAACGAAAAGAGTACCTGTACATTTATTCTCTATCAGTGATGTCTGCATATCTGTTATTAAATGAGCCGTAGCACCTGTGGTTCGATAACCAGGTTTAAAATCATATTATGGGGTAAAATATTGTTGTATAAAAGCCAGTATTCTAATTTTGTTTCATTGAACAGGATATTACAATTTTATAAGAATGATATATGTTTTACACTTATCAGCGATAAGTTTTTCTGAAATTTAAAATAATTACTAGTATTTCCTGGTAAAATATATATTTAGTTGATTCTAAAAAACATCAAATAAGAAACAAAATGCATAATCTTTGGACCTTCCTCTATACAAACATAATTTATTCATATTGACAGAGGGCTATCAGTTACTAATGGCAAGGACATCAACAAACACACGGTGGCATGTTAAAATGCAAGACATTCTTCATTTCGGATCAGATTACATTCCACGCAATTCATTAAAAAAGTCGTTTTTTCTGTGATAACCAAAATATAATCTCTTAGCAAATACTATGCGAGCAGACGTCGTAACAATGGGTCCATTGAACGGTTCCCGGACACTGTCAAATGGAAATCTAATATCGACATAATAGCTGTTTGTTCCGATGGCGTGGACGACACATCTAGAGCTATTTCCAGCTACTGCTACGCCTGGCACATGTCCCAGTTTAATTACCACCCCGACGCATGAAGCAGTCGGTACACTGGCATGTACAAAGGGTGGTTTTAGACCAAAAAGTCAATTTCCATTTAAATTAGTGTCCTTTATGTGGCAACGCCAGTTTTCCGTCCAATAATACGATTTATAATAAACGGTTAATTTTACCATGTTACACGCTTGGTTACAAGCAGAAAAATCTGTTGAGAATATATTGCAGTTGGGCGTTATTCTTGTCTTTATAAAACAGTCATAATAACTTATAATATTTGATTTAGGCAATAGACAGAGAGAGAGATTTATTTGAGAACAAACTACCCGCGCCAAGTGTTCATTTAAGTCTAGAAATTATAGCTATACGTTTTTTTTATTTTTTTTATCAGCTCTTATTAATATTGTCAATATTAATGTTAGTATGCCATACATATTTTTTACTAATAACTAAAGTTTTTTTAAAATTCTGAAAAAAAATTCCTATAGCAGTCCGCATAGGATTGAGCTAGGATTAAATAATCTGTATGGGAACTTTTGATTTGTTGGTAGGTTTTTAGTAGCAAAAGAATGTTTTTAAAAGTTGTCAATGCCACCGCGAGCGGAGTATAAAACAAAATGGCATGAAACTGAAGAAACATTTTATTATAACTGTTAATATACGAAAAATATTAATAATAATAATAGCCTTTATTTAAGTAGACCTGCATTACATCTATATAAAAAATCATAACAATAAAATAGAAAAAATAATGGCTTTTAATAATTAGATGAAAACCTAGTCACAAGATTTTATTAACGTAGATACTGGGAGCTACCAACAAAAAAAAATATTGATAACCCAGTCATCATAAAATCTATGTAAATGCAATAGTTACAAAATAATAAAATAAACTCAAAAAAGAGTAAGAAAAATACGACATACAAATACAAATTATATAAAACAGTGACAATGTTTGTCACCGGTGTTAAAGGGTAATACTAAAAAAATGTAAATTGCTTTTAGTAATAGTATTTTCTTTATTTTTATTTAAACAATTTTAAACCAGCTATTTTTTTCTAATAAATCCATGTATCACGTTTATGAATCTGAAATAATTTTTATTTTGACTACTCTCTAGAGTGCTGTAAAACTGCCCCCAGAAACAAATAAGTCATATGGAAATAAGAAAAATAAATTCCTGCGATTCTCAATACATTCTCTATAGTTGCGTTATTTTGGCATTTTACTTTAAAAAAAGGTACAGGGTCAATTGACTTGATTTTTGCTGCAGAGACTTCAGAAAGGCATTTAGAAAAAACAGTACCTTTTATTTTTTGGAGGAAATGTTTGGTTTCATTTTTGTCCACTAATTGGCTAATATTAATGGGAAATTCAATTAAATTAATTGAAATTTTTTATCATGCACAATAAGCCATAAAATTAGACGAAAATGGTTACGCGAAGGTTTTTGAGATCGCTAATCACGAATCTGAATTTGGGAAATTCAAAACGGCGGACCGGAAATCGGACAATTTTCCAGAAAAAATGAGAATGGATATCTTGGCTTTGAAAATCTGCACTCGGGAGTTTTCGAGGTGGAGGAATCTGACGTCTAATTTGGTAAATTCAAAATGGCGCACCGGAGGTAGAGTCAATTTATCAGGAAAAACTCGTATTTTTTTCGTTTTTGCGCTAAAAATGAGTACTCGGGGGTTTTTGAGATCGCTGATCATGAATTAGAGGTCCAATTTAAGAAATTCAAAATGGCGGTCCGTAATAACAGTCCATTTCTCCGGAAAACTCGTATTCTTTTCCTTTTTGAGCTAAAAGTGGGAATTCGGGGGTTTTCGTTATTGTTGATAACGAATTTGATGTTCAGTTAGAAAGAATTCAATATGACGGACCGAAAGTAGTGTATTTTTCAGGAAATACTCGTATTTTTCTTACCTTCAGTTCAAATAAGTAAAAAATATGAGCTTTTTCGAAAAAATTGATTCTACTTCCGGTCCGCCACCTTGAATTTCCCAAATCGGACTTCAGATTTGTGATCAGCGACCCCAAAAACCCCCGCGTAACTATTTTCGACTAATTCTATGGCATATTGTGTATGATAACAAATTTTTCAATTAATTTAATTAAATTGGCCATTGATATTGGCCAGTTAATGAAAAAAAATGAAGCCAAACATTTCCGCCAAAAAATAAAAGGTACCCTTTTTTCTAAATGCCTTTCTGAACTCTTTGCAACAAAAATGAAGTCAATTGACCCTGTACCTTTTTGTAGAGGTTTTTAGATTTTTCATGCTAAAATGACGCGACTACTATATTACTTATGTATATTTTAAGACACTGGATTACAAAAATACATCAAAAAATAAAGTATTCCTAAGGAGGGTTATAACCGCCAACAATTAAAGAAAATATATCCATTGTATTTTAAAGAGTAAAGTAAGTACATTTTTTCTTAATTTTTGTGACTATTAAGTTTACGTGCCGTGCCGATGGTATGAAAAGATTTACTTTTAACTTACACAACACTTACTTTTAACAAAAACAATCCTTGACTTTTCCAGAAAATCAAAGGTAAGAAAGTTGTTTATTGCAGAAAATTTTGTTTTTGTTTCTCTTAGTTCCTTGTACTGTAACGAAATCTTTTATTTTCGAAGGACCTACGTAGCGGCAGTCTTCGTTTTTTGCTGTTTTTAAATCTCTCTTTAGCGTCCAAACATAGTCAGCTATCAATATTGATGCTCCAATTTGCCTGATATCTTTTAGATCTTGGTGAAATCTTTCTCCATATTTTTCACTGAAATCTCCATAAACTAGTTGAACATTTTCTCGGGAATCATAAAAGTGAAAATTATAAGGAGATAGCGAAAAAGCTGGTCAGTAACTATGAACATAAAGTTGGCACCCAGAGTTAGCACCCCAGATTCACACTAGGTCTGTTTCAAGGAGTAGAAGAGGCCTGTCGGTGGTGGAAAGCGGCAGCTCGTTGCCGGTTCGAATTTTCCGATGTAAATAAAATATCCGGCATTTAAATGCACATGCAAAGAGCTGCCGCGATTCGGTTTGTGGCAATCATCATGATTCAGTGTAAAATAACCGCCTTCCAATTTACAGCGCGGCAGCTCAATGCCAAGTCGAGTTTTCCGGAGGAAAAGAGTTTTCCGACCGTGGAAGGGAAGGTCCACGAGCTGCCGCGATTTTCTCTCTGTGGATGCTTTTCTTTTAATAATAGGTACCTTTTGACCCATTTTCAGGGTGGCAGCTCAACGCCAAGTCAAGTTTTCCGGAGGAAAAGGGGTTTCCGACCGTGGAAGGGAAGGACGACGAGCTGTCGCGATTTTCTCTCTGTGGACGCTTTTCTTTTACCAATAGATACCCTTGACCCACTTTCAGCGCATCAGCTCAACGCCAAGTCGAGTTTTTCGCGGGAAAAAGAGTTTTCCGGTCGTGGAAGGGAAGGGCCACTAGCTGCCGCGATTTTCTCTCTGTGGATGCTTCTCCACTACCCACAGGAACCCTTTGACCCACGTTCAGCGCGGCAGCTCAATGCCAAGTCGAGTTTTCCGGGGAAAAATTGTTTTACGACCCTGGAAGAGAAGGGCCACGAGCTGCCGCGATTTTCTCCCTGTAGATGCTTTTCTTTTAACAATAGGTACCATTTGACCTATTTTCACCGCGGCAGCTCAACGCCAAGTTGACTTTTCCGGAGGAAAAGGGTTTTCCGACCGTGGAAGGGAAAGGCCACGAGCTGCCGCGATTTTCTCTCCGTGGATGTTTTCCTTGTAACAACAGATACCCTTTGATCCAGTTTCAGCGAGGCAGCTCAACGCTAGGTCGAGGTTTTCGCTAGAAAAAAGTTTTCTGGCCGTGGAAAGAAAGGGCCATGTGCTGCCGCGATTTTCTCTGTGTGGATGCTTTTCTTTTACCAATGGAAACCCTATTACCCACTGTCGGTGTGGCAACTCAATGCCAAGTAAAGCTTTTCGCGGGAAATAGAGTTTTCCCACCGTTGAAGGGAAGGGCCACGAGCTACCGCGATTGTCTCTCTGAGGATACTTCTCTATTACCGATAGGTACCTTTTGACCCATTATCAATGCGGCAGCTCAAGGCGAAGGCTACCTTTCCACGGGCAAAGGGAGTTCTCCAGCCGCAAGAGAGGGCAGCAAGGAGCTGCCGGCATTTTCTCTGTGGATGTTTTTTCTGCGCTTCATCGAGTTACTTTACGTTTCTGTGCCCAATTGTCACCGGTGATCGCTGTCAACAGAGAGAAAATCGCGGCAGCTCGTGGTCCTTCCCTTCCACGGTCGGAAAACTCTTTCTCCCGGAAAACTCGACTTGGCATTGAGCTGCCGCGCTGAAAATTGGAAGGCGGTTAGTTTACATTGAATAATGATGATTGCCACAACTCGAATCGCGTCAGCTCTTTGCATGTGCATTTCAGAGCCGGATTTTTTTTTACATCGGAAAATTCGCTCCGGCAACGAGATGCCGCTTTCCACCACCGACAGGCCTCTTCTACTCCTTGAAACAAGATAATCTCCGCCAGCGGTGGCGCGACCGCTCGTTACGTTGCCGTTTCAGACCTAGTGTGAATCTGGGGTGCTAACTCTGTGTGCCAACTTTATGTTCATTCAGTAATTTTGGTAAATTGGGGTGCATATGAATTTAAAACTTTATTGTTTTCATAACCACATAGACCACTTTCCGGAAAATCTTGGAGATTTCAGTGACGAACAAGGAGAAAAATTTCACCAAGACTTAAAAGTAATTAGTATATCTTAATTGGCATAAATGTCAAACCATTGCTAGCAGCAGCGAGATTGTGTTTAGAAAATCAAATATCATTCGTGCGTCTTAAGCTATATTGTGTATTTTGATCGGAAAAATGGATAAATCGATTAATATTAGCCTAGCCAAACAAACAACATGATAAATCATATAAAGCTGGCAGCTTTAGTATTCCAAGCAACTAAACTTATAGCAAGTCCCTGTATGAATCAGGGTTGGCAAAAATTGTGTTTTTTTTATTTTAATCAAAAAACACGTTTTTTTAAATTTAAAACAATTCAATGTGTTTTAAACATGGATTTTTAAGTGTTGTTTTAAACAATAAAAAATATGTTTTTAAACTTAAATTTATACGGGCGCATCGACCCAATACATTGTTTATTCTATAAGCCATGCCCATATTGCATCATAACAAGACGAGGACGATACTTGACAACGGCTCGGCCAATTCGGTGTAATAAATACGTCAAGTTGTGCAACAGTGCAAGTGCATTGTTTGGTGATTGGTTATTGACTACACAAGCACATAAAAAAAAGTCGAGTGGGAGAAGGCAGACCTAAGTATTCCCATGAATTCTGAACTGCTCAACATGAATCCGATGTCCGTTTTGCCCGATTGGCTCTTGCATTCTTCCTAATTTCAAAAAACACCGTAAGAATGCCCGAAAAAATGAAAATGTAGCTAAAAATCTGAAAAAATTCAGGGGTACATAGGATGGCGATAGAAATCGAATGTCGCAAACCAGACATCCCTGCGGTCCTTCGTTTTCGAGATAGAGCAGCTCAAAGTCGCCAAAAAAGCTATAGAATTCTAGTTTGCGCCATTCGATTTCTCTCGCCATTCTACGTACCTCTGAATTTTTTCAGATTTTTAGCTACACTTTCATTTTCTCGGGCATTCTTACGGTGTTTTTTTTGAGGTTAGGAAAAATACAAGAGCCAATCGGGCAAAACGGACATCGGATTCGTGTTCAGCAGGTCAAAATGCATGGGAATACATAGGTCTACCTTCCCGTACTTGACTTTTTTTGTGTGTACCTGTGCTATTAATCGCTTTAAAATTAACACTAAAGAAAATAAATAATAACAGGTATATCTTCTATATAATAGTAATATGTTTCGTTCGTTGT
Source organism: Stenurella melanura (assembly GCA_963583905.1). Taxonomy (NCBI): domain Eukaryota; kingdom Metazoa; phylum Arthropoda; class Insecta; order Coleoptera; family Cerambycidae; genus Stenurella; species Stenurella melanura. Next base: position 190,154,022 of record OY757310.1, read on the forward strand.
ACTTATACCACTATATTATTATAACTAGTTTTATTGCATTACATAAAAGTTCATATTTTTTTATTTTATTATATATTTTTTTACCTTATCAAATACAACGATGTTCCAAAAATTATCCATCAAACACACTGAAAAAACGCATTGAAAAAAATCATGTTTAAAACTAATGTGTTTAAAACAGGTTAGTGTGTTTTAAACACTTAAAAAACATTTGTTTAAAACATTTTGTTTCAAAACTGCCAACCCTGGTATGAATGGGTAAAGCATTTGAACAACATAGTAATCATTATTATTTTTTTATATAATGATCTGATCATTAATTCTACTAGAGTTGCCCTAGCAGAGAATGCCATAGTTTAATAATGACTGCACTTGTGCAAATTAATAAGCTATAAGTAATTCTAAACTCTCACAAGAACGAAGTTGCCATACGATACAGCATCTAATCGAATTTCTTTCTTCTTCAATATGTTCAGGCCAGTTAAATTACTATAAATAATTATACCTAATAGTTTTACAGAGTGACTGCCTTCTATAGATAAATTTATTTTTACTAATAAGCTTGGCAAATATCAACATTTGAGTTTTGTATGCAGATATTTGCATTACTTGACAGCTCATGTACATTGTCTACCGTTGATGCAACTGCCACATCATCAGCAAATTGAGTAACATGGAAGGCTTTCGTTGCTTTTAAGTGATTTTATAGATCATTTATAAAAATAAGAAAGATAAGAGGTCCTAAGGTGCTACCTTGAGGAACTCCCGTTGGCACCAGCCCACTTTTAGTATGACTTTATGAGTACGTTGACTTAGGTACGACCTAATCCAAGATTTAGGTACTCCTTTTAAAATAAAAACATTATCATATAAATGAAAATTAAAGAGCCGAAGATTCTACAAAAAAAAAAGGTATTTACAAAAAATGTCGTCTATATAACCGGTTTCGCGTAAAAAGTAATCAAGGAATCTAAGTAATCAAGGAATCAAAGTAGCAGGATCACCGGCTACCGAGGAATGCCAAAATTAGCATTTTCCGTGCGTATCGGCACAAAAATTTACTAATCTTCATTTTTCCTGAAAAAAAGAAAAAATCATGTGTAACTCTTTGCAACAAATTTCAGTTTTCTTTATTATACAGAATAGCGTATTAAGATACCTTCGTTTTGAGGTATTGGAAATGAGTTTTCATTAAAAAAATAAAGTGTCTGGGGATGCGAATGTCTAAAGCTAAAAATTACCACTGCACCAAAAGTTATGGAGCTATTGGTGCAGTTATGGGATTGAACCTAAACTAAAAATCGACCTGCAGAAGGCCTTTTTATATAATCAAGATTATAAAAGTTATAATCATGTTTCAGTACTCTTTACACACTGTATAATATTTCGACTATATCCATAATGAGTCGGAAAAGACGTAATTGCTGATAAGCTGAGTATTGAGTACCTTTTACAACTTCTCATCCGATTTACACACAGGATCAGCTAAAACCACTGACCCCTGCCTATTGTGTTTTCTATATTACGAAAGATTTTACAGCCACCGACATACTCATTGGAACATGAATACACAAGCTCTTATAATTAAACCAAAGCAAGCGCCGAGAGGAAAGTAATTTAAAGAAATTCATTAAAAATATTAATTACCTTTTTTATTAATTACTAGTGGATGAAGGGAAGGATGTAAACAAGAAAATTGACTCCTAATCTAAAAATTAATCAGATGATCGACAAATAAACATTATCCAACGGAAATGAGTCTTACGTCCTTGACACCTTATCGTCGTTTTCAATCAATAAAAATAATTCGAGATTTTTAACTGCCTTATAAAGAGATCGAAATGTAGACATCTAATATACGAATCAAATATATTGACCCCTCAATTTAACCGGGAGTATCTCAGAAACGGAAGAGCAGATAAAATTTAAAAAATTATGTATTTATTACGAGTCTGTTCTAAATCAATCGTGAAATCAAAAAATGTACCTTAGACACTTTTAAAGTTATATTGAAAAATGTTCTACTTTCTTAGGAAAATTTTGACCTTACCAGTTTTTAATCCATTATATCTTGGAAAATATGCATACCATTTAAATAATATTTTAGACATCGATAAAGCACGGCATTTTTTGTAGGGGGAAATTTTTTCAGAATTTCTTATTCTAAAAATTTTGCAGTTATTCTCAAAAACGTGGCGTCATGTTTATTCGCTTATTTATCAATGTATTTGAAAAAAAAATTAGTAAAATAGTTAATTATATAAAATGTAAGCATTTTCATAAAAAAGAATTAGTATATATATCAAATGTTAATTTTGTTATCAAGCGTAAAGGATAACATGATTCCAAGTTTGCACTAATATTATCTATTACGTTTGATAATTAAATTAATGTCTTCTGAAAATACTCACATTCTACATAATTAACTATTTTAACAAACATTTTTTAAATACATTGATAAATAACCGATTAAACATGACGTCACGTTTTTGTGAATAACTGCAAAATTTCAGAATAAAGAATTATGAAAGAACTTCCTCGTACAAAAAATGCCGTGCTTTATCGGTGTCTAAAATATTATAAACGTAGTAGGCATATTTTTCAAGATATAATTGATTTAAAACTGGTATGGTCAAAATTTCCTTAAAAAGTAGGACATTTTTCAATATAACTAGGAGAACTTCAAAAGTGTTCAATGTACATTATTCAAATTTTAGTGATTGATATAGAATAGACTCATAATGAACACATAATTTTTTCAATTTTTTCTGCTCCTCCGTTTCTGAGATATTAGCGGTTAAAGTGAGGGGTCAATACATTTGAATCGTATATTAGTAGGTTTATCAGCAGTAGGTTTATTTAAGTTTGTTGTACAAAATATAGGTACAAGGAGACCCACAGAGAACAGAATTATATCGAATTTGTACTGTGCGTCATGTCATTTAAATTTCACCACAAAATATAAATCAAGTAAACAGAATTTTTACCATAATTTATTTTATAGCTAAAAGTATTAAAACACATACCAAAATATAGTGAGTTCGTAAAGACTCTATGTGGGACAAAGTATTTTTAATTTGGGTGTTATAAACTCTAGAAAAATTGTCAGAAAGCTGTGTAAAAATTGGAAAGCTGAAAATCCGCTTAAGGCAAGTACAAAATTATTGGCTCATTGAAGGTCCAGCCCTCTTCTTTCAAGTTCTAGTTCCAGCTGCGAGAGATGGCAATGTCGCATGGAATAGTTATTGTGTTGTGACATGGAATGGTTGAGTTGTGGAATAGTTATAGGTAAATTCAACTAGGATGTTAATATACATAAGAAGTAAAAATACTATAATAATGCAGTAAAAAGAGGCCAAAAAATCGAGATCGTAGTTTTGGAACAGCAAAATTATGATTGCATACCTTCTGGGGTATCACAAGGAATAGTCCCTTCAAATTAGAAGAAAAATCACTGATTTTGGTAAATTTTTCCTACAGCTAAGCCACCCGTATAGAAAGTTGACTTGGGGTTGTGCTAACATATTTTTCACCAAGCGCATGAAAAAAAAGGGTTGTTTTTTAAATATAGATAGGTACATATATATGTTTTTTGGCCATTTTGGCGGTTTCTTGCGTTTTGCTGCAAAACTATGCATTTTTGAGAAAATATGTCCTGATTTGATATTGTAGATCTAGCGTAGATCTCTACAATTTCTGTTCTTTTAATTTTTTTGAAATTCCGCTTAGTTACGCCGCTAGAGCGCGCTGACGTTTATGTAAATGTGTAAATTCTTTTGCTGTTTGATTTTAAGCCAAAACTATGCATTTTATAAAAAATATCAAGATACGAAAGTTGTAGTTAAAAAAGTTTTCGACAAATTCTGTTTGTTTTTTTTCAATGTTGCGCGGTTTTGCCGCTAGAGCGCGAAAAACATTTTTTCAATACTCTTGAGCGGAAAAAAAAATATGGCCGCATATATTTTTGATATACAGGCAAAACTATGCATTTTTTTAGAGTACTCGTCAATTATATAAAAATTTGGAGGGAAAAAAAAATTTTTCTTGGAACCCATCGTTCATTAGCTTAGCCGATAAAAAATATTGAGTAGAGGGAGGTGGAGGGGCAAAATACTACATCTGTTCACGATGCCTATATTTTTTTTATCCGCTCAAGAGTATTGAAAAAATGTTTTTCGCCCTTTAGCGGCAAAACCACGCGACTTAAAAAAAAACAGAGAACAAAATTTGTCGAAAATTTTTTTATCTACAACTTTGATATCTTGATATTTTTTATAAAATGCATAGTTTTGGCTTAAAATCAAACACCAAAAAAATTTATACATTTACCTAAACTTCAGCGCGCTCTAGCGGCGCAATTAAGCGGAATTTCAAAAAAATGGAAAGAAAAAAAATTGTAGAGAATCGCTAGGTCTACAATATCAAATCAGGTCATATTTTCTCAAAAATGCATAGTTTTGCAGCAAAACGCAAGAAACCGCGAAAATGGCAAAAAAAACATATTGTATGTATCTATATCTAAAAAACAACCCTTTTTTTCCATGCGCTTGATGAAAAATATGTTAACACAACCCCAAGGCAACTTTCTATACTGGTGGCTTAGCTATAGGAAAAATGTTCCTCAATTTTCCTAATTTGAAGGGACTAGAATATATATCTGGGTTTTGGACTTCGAAAGCATTTATTGCCCTTCTTTTTATAAACCATTTGGTCTCTTGAGCTGCGTTTATTTAGGTAAAAGGTGAATATCTCCGGTTCCAGAGGTCTGATCGGAACAAACAAAAAACCAAAATCTTCGTAAGTAAAATTCCAACAAATCTACGTTTGCGGTCATCGGTTATCTCTAAAAAACACTATTTTGGCAAACGTTGAATCCTTTTAGGATCATGTTCCCAAATCCACGAAATATCGGCTTGGGCTCAAATTGTGGCTTCTTAAAAGTACTTTAATGTTACTATAGGGATCTACCATTAAGAAACGTATATTTCACAATAGAATAATTTTTGGAATACTCAATAAAAGTGAAGCGAGATACAGATCTTTGAGCCATGGGCATTTTTTAACCATTTTTAAGAAATACAAATTTTGCGCTATGCTGTATTGTTGCAATTTACTCGAAAATGATGCCTTCTACGTCAAAACGTATTAAATTATTAAATAAATAGATTAATAATGATAAAGTGGTAAGATTATCTTTTATTCATATATTTTTTCCGTAACGGATGTGGTTTAAATTAGGGATTCCAGAGTTCAAATGTTTTGTACTTGCTTCATAGTCGAGTTGATAGCAAATTTTTGTTAACCTTATGCAATGTGGTGTCTAAAGTTATTTTGCGGATTATTGGTTAAGGTGAACTATTTTCAGTTTTGAAGGGTAACATCATGGCACATTTGGGCAAAATTTTATTTCATTCACATGTGAAGACATAAATTGAGATGGATTATTAAACTGCTTTTGTTACTGCAAAGGCATGCCTATAATAATAATACTAATAACTTTATTATTTGCAAACAGATTACAGGGATTTTATAAATGTATAAAGAAAATTTATGTCATAAATAAGTTGAAAAGGGGGTCAGAACTTGAAAATCACATCCTGTTCTTCCATCCATGCGCAATACATGGTGTCGCAGCTCTATTTAGATAGGCATTATCTGGAAAACGGTGAGGCATAGAAAGTTCTGTTTAGAAATATGCATTTAATCACTTTATTTTCAAATGTACAAGGCGCCTTAAAAAGGCGGTAGGTTATGCAACTCCAGTTTTTCAAATGGGACACCCTGCCCAACTAGCACAATTAGTCGTGGGAACGTAGCAATGACTATTGTAGGCACTTTAAAGTGTTTTGGTACTAGTCACAGGCACGTAATAAGAACGTTCCTAATACGTGTTTATGACCAAAATGGGGAATATTTTTTGGTAACGATAACATTCCAGTCACGTTCCTGGAACTTGTCTGGCTACGTTCCAATGACGTTGTTGCTCCGGAGCGGCGACGCGGCGGCGTAGACGCAGCAACTTTCGGAAAACTTTACCACTCCCTACTCTTTCAAATCGATGTTGCCCCTTCTTTGTCTTGCAACCGATTTTATTATATTTATGTTTCATTCTTACATACGATTCTTGTTCTTGTTCATTTCCCTAACTCAGAAATTTAATAGAATATCAGAAGGTAATATTAGACAGCAGAACTTGTGCTATTTTCCAATGGTCTAAGGGTCACAAGTAAAACGAATGCAATTTTACTGACAAACATGATGATAAAACGTCCGAATCTAACCACGCGCCTTTAAAATACGCATTTTTTAATGAAAATATTGTTTTTAAAATATGTAATGTCATGCGAGAATATGACACACTAGATGCCGAAACCTATTTTTTATTGTTCTTCGGAACTTAACACTAATTTTTATGTATTCATTTGTTGTATTTGGTGAAGAAATTGCGATAAATTAAATTTATTAGTCAATTGTGAAATTATGGTTCATGTGTTATAATAATGGCGTCGATAATTTTGGTCATCAACATGGCGTATTTCAGAAAATATGACTTTAAGGTCGTTTTCACCAAGAAATGCTACTTGAAAGTAATTGTTAGTTGGCGATAGTGACGAAAACTGCAAATACGTAACTTTAAAGTTATATTTACCACAAATCTGTGAATGGAACTGTAGCATCGCTTTAAAGTCGTAGCAAAGTTGTGACTACCACAAATTACCTCTTCAAAGTGGCCGCTACTACTTTATGGTTACATTTCGCCCGCTATTGATTCGGAACGCACGTGTTAGCCGTACGTTGAGGTCTAGACTGAACGCGTTCCTAGATTTTGCTGCTTATCATTTACCTAACTTCACATTGAAAAACCTATCAGCTGTCGCAATTTACTTGTATGCAGCCATATATCAACGATTTAATAAACATAAACACTGTTGGTATAATATACTATTACAGTGATAGATAACATAGATGAAAAAGTAGGTGTAATAAAACTGTGTTGAAATAATTAAATTTTGTTGCCTTATTTTGAACAGAAAATGTTGCATAGCATGAATATAGCAGCATATACTTCTAGCCTAGGTTAGGCAAACATATTATATAGGTTAGGTTTGTTGCATTAACTTTATCTATGGTCAACATTGGGAACTAGATGGTGAAATTTACTTCATGGTAAATTTCAGAGGTGATGTGCACTTTGTAGTAGCCGTACACAGTTCTGTAGGTAGCAGTAACGTCATTAACACCTATGAATATTACTTACAAGTTCCACTACTTTAAAGGAATAGTGAAGGTGCCCAGAACGTCGCGGCAACTATTAAAACTACTTGAAGGTGATTGCAACTTTGAAGTCACATTTCAGTGATGTGAGTTAGTCGCTGCTACTATAGTTTACCACCTTCAAGTTCTGAAAACCCAAAAGTCGTCACACTGGTAACTACCACGTTCCCATGTACCACGAAAGCTACGTAGAAGTTGCATAACTATAAAATGATCATTAGTGGTAGAAACTACGAGGCAGGGACTGTAGACTTGTAAAATGAAGTTATTTTTACACCAAAGTCGTAAATTTAGTGGCAATTACGTAATGGTTACTCATACGAAGTTCCTATCTCAGTCACTGTCACTTTGGTGCTAGTTGGGTGTACATTTGTATATTTTAGGTTCCCCTTTTTTTTCGAACAAATTTAATTAACCATGTCCTGCATCTATCATTAATGGTTTATAAATGTTTTAATCTAAAATTCGCCATGTTCTAATTCCAGGCCCGTCGAGAGGGGGGATCGGGGGTGTTTTCCTTCGGGCCTGGTGGTTTTCGAGGGGGCCCGGGTTCCACCAGAAGTTGGAGATTTGCATTTGCATTAGGTACAATGAGAGAGGAGAGGTATACTTTTGGCTTGTATTGTTTATAATGAGATAAATATGAAATTGTTAGGCAAAGGAATATCCTCCTCTCGCTTTTTAAAATTTGTACCGTGATAAATATTTAATTCCAACGAATATCACCCTCCGACTTTTCAAAATTTAGATAGAGATAAATATTCAATCCTAAGGAATTACTCCCATACCCCCCCTCCGCTCTTTGAAATTTTTTATAGAGATAAATAATTTATTATTATGAATACGAAATTTATAATATTGAAGATTGGTGGCAGTCGTATATGTTACTACCCCGGGCCCCGATTGTCTCACGACGGCCCTGTCCAATTCCAATAAACGTGCGCCTCACTACGTGGTGGCAGCAAAATGGAGCACCACCGCATAATTCCAACAATGTAATATGCTTTTTAACTGAGAGATTTACAGGGAACTGGATTGGTAATCAGGGACCTGTTAAGGGGCCTGCACGGCCACCTGATATGTCGCCTCTCAATTTTCTTTTTAGGGGGTCATTTGAAGCAAGTTGTTTACGCTGAGAAACCAAATAATCTTAATGATATAAAGAATAGGATAACTCATGCCTGTCGCCAAATAACTCCAGAAGTTATTTGGAATTCTTGTACACGAGAACTTTTAAGGAGGTATGAGTCGTGTCAGATAGAATATGGGCGATAATTTGCGCATCTTTTATAATAATCACAATAGGTACCGTTTTCTGTATTGTGTTATTCCTTATGATTACGATGATAAAAAAATATTATCCCAAAAATTTAACTGCTAATATCTCAACAATGATTAATGATAGGTATAGGATTTGGACGATCAAATTTGTTCGGAAGTAGAGGGAGAATCCAAAAATATAAAAATATACTGGGTGTTCCATTTTTTAAACGGAATAACTTTTCCATTTAACACTTTTTTCTACCTCGCCGTTTTCCAGACAATGTTCGTCTAAATAGAGTTGGGACACCCTATATAGTGGAGTCAAGGAAGCCATAAAAACGGCGAAATCTCAGAATTCTCGAGGAGTCATTGGATTTTAATAATTCCTTCTGTAATGTCTTCCCACCCCTTCTAGGGATTGAGAAAAATTAAAAACACAACACAAACATAAGAAAAAATACAGTATATAAGACGGACGAAAACTTAGCGAAAGCCAATAATAGAAAAACTGTTTACGACGAGCAAACGAAACGTTAGCGAAAGAACAGAGTTGAAGCGATGATTTTTCCTTTTCATTATCTTACTCAAGGACAAAATTTTCCTACTGACAATACTTTCGGTGAATTTGGACAAGAACATGGATTTCTTCGAACAAATTACGACTAATTTTGGATTGGAAATTTATAACACATTGCAAGAATTTCTAAATACAGATAAAAAGCTAGCGACAGTAGAAGAAATTTTCTACTACAACGTAGCCCTGAGGAAGATTACCTCGAGTAAACGAAATGTTAGCGAAAGAATAGAAGGGATGTCTCGTTGTCGTGAACAAACCATTTTTATTCCTTCTATTATCTTATTGAAAGACACCTGATCAGATTTCTTCGAACATATCTTGAACTGGAGCCTTATAATACATTGCAAGAATTTCTAATAACTAAGTTTAAGTAAGTATTAGTAAAAAAATGTTTGTTATAAAGCAAAACCAAAGATCCTGATTAAATTGTGACATTAAATTTGAGACTCCCTGTCACATGTTCTTTTTTTTAACCGGTGTTCGGGGAATCTACAAATATCACAATTAACCAGTATGTTACTGATAAATAACCTCTACGCCCGTTACTCTTAGGTCAAAGGATCAGTTAGAGGTTGATTTTTTTTTAAACAAATAATAAATAAGTATAAAAACTTGAAATTAAATATTTCGCCGACGTTTCGGAAACCTAATCTGTTTCCTTTTTCAAGGCTTTTTTGAAAAATCTTTTTTGCTGTGTATGATAAATACACAGCTCTAAGAATGTTTGTTACATTCAATATCCATAGATACTTACTATTTACATAGAACTGTTGATATAGTTAACAGTTTTTTTTAATTTTTATACAATGTTAAGTTTTTGAAGGTCTTCTTTTAACATTGGCAACCAGGTTCTACAGACATCTACGAAACAATTCGACATGCATTTATCCTCATACAATAATATTATCGCTGATTCTTTCAATTTTATTTTTTTGCTATCCGCCTCTTTTGTTAAAATCAGAATCAGCGATAATATTATTGAATGAGGATAAATGAGTGCCGAATTGTTCCGCAGATGTCTGTACAACCTGGTTGCAGATGTTAAAAGAAGAACTTCACAAACTTAACATAAAAATTAAAAAAAAAAACTGTTAACTATATCAACAGTTCTATGTAAATAGTGAGTATCTATGGATATTGAATATAACAAACATTCTTAGAGCTGTGTATTTATCATACACAGCAAAAAAGTTTTTCAAAAAAATCCTTGAAAAGGAAAAAGATTAGATTTCCGAAACGTCGGCGAAATATTTAAATTCAAGTTTTTATACTAATTTGTGTTATCTGTTTAACGAAAAGCAACCTCTAACTGATCCTTTGACGTAAAAGTCAGTAACATGCTGATTAATTGTGTCATTTTGTAGATTCCCCGAGCAGCGGTTAAAAAGAAAAAAATACATGTGGCAGGAAGTCCCAAAGAATTAGAAAAAATTAAGATAATGCCACAAATAACATTTAGACAATTAAATTTGATATAATACCTTGAAATCTATAATATTGGGGCTTCTTGCATGAAATCTCAAAGTAGATTATTTCACAGGAACCATATAATATACAGAATTTCTTAAACGCCTATTTTATGATCTTTCGGTGTAAAAATCTGTGCTGTCTCCCTGTCGTTCTCTACGTCTAGGATCACTGTTAATGAATATGCGGAAATTATAAAAAATAGTGCTTAACGATAATTGTTCATTTTTGTTCCGAACGATAAAACCACATTGGAGTTCCATTTACTACTGTATATTAATATTTTAAAATATCCCGCAGCCTATAAATGTACAATGTAGCTTTGAACGTCGCATTAAAAACGAATCACAAATAGCTAGCATTAAATTTTCATTTATAATTGTTTAAAACTCAATAGGTATTGTATTACCTTTTGTTGGATATTTGCGCATTGTTAATATAATGATGTCGATGAATATTTTGAAATTAACGAAACACATTTTATTTTCACGCGTTGTGAGGTTAGACACACCGAAACAACAAACACAGTTTTATAATAAACAGGCTAATACGGTTTCATTTGAACATAATTCAATTAATAGTCAGATTTCTTTAACGATAAATCATCTAGGCCACTAGGAGTTTTTAATGTACAATGTACCATGGCGAGAACTGGAACTAGGTTATATTTTGGGCTAATTCCGGTAAAGGTGTAACGGGTCATTTTTTATCCATTCGATACTAAGAGTAATTTAATTGAAATACTGCTTTTATTTAATATTTTCTTTTAAAATTACCTTAAGCCAACTCTACTAGAAATGTATACGCATGAATATATAGATCCATTGAGCGTTATTTTATAATTAACCAATCAAAAACCATTAATCCCGCCAAAAAAGCATTGAGACAGAATCGCGTAGAGACGAGGATTCGAAGCCGGACCCCTGCCCGGGCGGTTGTGCACGAGAATTGTCGTGACACCTTCAATTGGTCATCCAGTCCACATGCTTTAGTAAACTGATACCTAGAATCAACGTTATCAATGTATCATAAATTGTAAAGTGAAGTAGTGTAGTACACTGTTACAGAAGAATCAACTGTAAATACGTTTATCAAATTTCTACTTCGTGTTCTGCATTTTAAATGGCCGACGCCATAAACAACGTTTGCTAACGAATTTAGTTAGTCCTGATCTTGTAGTCCCTGGATGTTTGGTAATCAGAATTATAAATTTCGGACATTGCATCCTGTTATAAACATTTATTTTTCATCGACGGTTTCCTGAAAACTAATTAGTGAAAACGTCGTGAGTGTTCGAGTTTAAACATTGGCGTGTCCCCAAGTAAATCTCTTTCATTGTGTGCGAAAATATATGTTAGTTCGACAACTAACATATCGAATATTAACTTGTCGGTTTCCCTTTGTAACTAGTTTATAGATATTGATATTGTTGTAAAAACTGTTATCATTTAACTTTTGTTGCTATAATAGTAAAACATTTATTTTACGCGGAACTGGTCAGGATTTTTCCTATTTTGTGTACAACCTTATTCTGGAAAGAGTGGAATCAAAAGTTGATTTAGGTATTAAGTTCGATTCTAAATTATCATTTAATAAACACGTTCTCTATATTTCTAATCTCGGTTACAGGAATCTTGGTTTTGTAATTCGCAATTCTAAATCTTTTAAAAATATTAAGACCCTATCAACGCTTTACATGAATTTTGTTCGATCTAGACTCAAGTATTGCTCTGTAGTTTGGTGTCGTAAATGTTTGAGTTTATATCTTGCATTTCCATCTAACAATTTTTTGTATATGTATGTATTGTTTATGCTATATTGTTTTTGTATGTTTAACGAAAGTGTTTTGTCTCATGCTCATTTAATAAGTAGAGTTATTTGTAGTTTGTTTCATTTATTTAAATAGATTTTCAGGTATAATTAATCAGCAATTTTCTTAATATGTTATTAATAAGAGACTGAAAATCCCTTTTCAAGTTTCAGAGGGTTGGGGGGGTTGTACATACTGGAAGCCAGGGCCTCAGATTTTTTCGTATTATTTTCCACCACACCCACTCCATTATTAAAGGAGTTGATATTATAACGACATCTGGAACTAGGCCATATATTGAGATGATTTCATTAAAGTGGTAAGTAGGGGTAAATATGGGGAAATAAGTAAAGCAAGCTAGTAAGAGTATACATACATTTGGGATTTGGTGTATACACTAGAAGCCACGGCATAAGATTTCTTTATAATATTTTCCAACCACTTACCACCTCCACTCCATTATTAAAGCGGTTAATAAAATAAAATTGAGATACTCAGTTGAAATTTGGTACATATATGTATTGTAATGATATCCGATTGAGATGATTTCGTTGAAGGGGTGGGGGAGGAGTGGTTAAACAGTGAAAAATAAGCAAAGCAAGCTAATAAGAGTCCAGATATTTCATTTTTGGTGTATATGCTAGAAGTCAAAAACCTCAAATTTTTTTATAATATCTGCCTTAAATATATTATTAAAATTCTATGACGAATTATGTTTCCATATACTATAGCGCAAATACAGCCAAGATGTTTTCCTTTAAAGAGACTTGGATGGGAAATCTGGATGTGGAAGTAGTGATTTCTTAAGCAGCGGTTTTTTATAATTTTCTGACAGGTGAAAACTCATTCAATTCATGGAAGGTCAGATCGATGCAGGATGTAAGTTGGCGACGAGGCACACTTGATCCCCAAAAGGGAAACATTCTTAAGCCGCCTGATTTGCATTGTTATTAACTATCGTGCAGATTTACGTCCCCATTTAGTGCCTGTCTCACAGCCATATTGAACTTTGCATTCCACAGCTTACTCACTGGAAAGAGCCTAAATGAATTTTGTAAGAGTAAACGATATTTGCCGAGAAATTATATATTACCTGAAAGTTAATGGAAATGTTCACATCAAAATGGGGGAGGCATAGCACCTTCTTAATTAAATGTACATTGGTAAATCTTCTTCAAAAAGGGGTTCTAATAAGAGCCAATTAGCTAAGATGCCTAATATTTATATGAGACATACTATACAGTGTAAACCTAAAGAAACAAACAAAATTCATATCTTTGGTATGTGCCATTTTTCAAAAAAATCCTCGAACAGGTCGATTTTGGTTTTGTAAATGCTACATTTTGACACTATACCAAAATTTATGACGTCATTGGTTTTTGGTTATGACGCCATCATACATTTTTCTTAATGGAAACAGAAATTTTTGTTTACTGTTTTTGGTGGTATATTCCTTTAGCTTTCTGGTGATATAAAAAAAATGATATTACCTGAGCCATTCTTTAGGAAAAATGATGTTTTATCTAAAAATAGCTTACCTTTCGCAAATTCACGAGTAATGTTCCACTTTCTTATGGACTGATAAATCTTGTTGCCTACATTTTTCTTTTAACTAGCATGAAAATATTTAACATAAAAACAAAACAAAGAAAATAATAAAAAAACAATCACCTTAACAATAGAGAGATACAGGCCTTTTTGTGTAAAGCATAGATAATTTTTTTTATTCCTGACACGTGTGGAACCTCAGTTTTGTGACACTTCTGAGACAGTGTAAAACTAGTAAATGCAATGCCACGTTTAAGTGAAAGAGAACTTTTTATGGTGGTTGGATATGGTGATAGGCTGACAACTCATCAGGAAGCATGTAATGCTTTCGATGCCAAGTATCCCGAAATCCACTGTAAGTAGATTGGTGGCTAGATATGATGAATCAGGCAGTGTAGCTGACCTCCCTCGATACGGTCGCCCTAGCACAAGCAACAAAACCAAATTAAATATTCTTCTAGAAAGTGAGGAAAACCACCATCTCTCGACAAGTCAGCTGGCTTTAAATCATAACGTGAGTCAAACTTCTGCTGTACGTCTATTAAAAAAATTAAAATACCATACAAAGTGCAATTAATCCACGAATTGAATAAGGACGATCCAGATCGGCGCTTACAGTTTTGTGAACAGTTGATGACCTTGTGCGATGAAAACTCAAATTTTTTAAAGAACATTGTTTTTTCTGATGAAGCTACATTTTCTTTAAAGGCATAATCGGCATAATTGTAGGTATTGGAAAATCCTCATTGGACTTAAGAAGCCCATACACAGCAACGAGGCAAAGTAGACGCGTGGGCAGGTATGATGATTGGTGATCGTTTATTGGGACCTTTTTTATTTGAAGAAAATCTTACGGCCGCAAGATATTTAGTTTTTGCTAGGTGAGTTAGTGCCAGCCTTAGCAGTTATGTTTCCGAACAATGAAGATGAAGATATTACCGCTGAAAACGTCCGGTTTCAGCAAGACGGGGCTCCACCTCATTTTGGGATAGCAGTGCGTCAGTTTTTAGATGACACTTTTACTGGAAGGTGGATAGGTCGTCGAGGTCCGATTGAGTGGCCCCCACGTTCACCGGATTTAACCCACTTAGACTTTTTTCTTTGCGGTTACTTAAAGTCAAGGGTGTATTTTAACAGACCGGATACCATAGAAGAATTGAAAGACAGAATTGGCTTGGAGATGAGACTAATTGCCCATGGGATGATTCAGAACGGCGTGCAAATTGTCTACACCCGTCTTGGTCAATGCCAAATGGTTGGAAGGTCGCAATTTGAGCAACTGAGATGATTTTTTTCTCATACTTATGTAAGGTATAACTCAATGAAAATATTTGTTCCCAAAATAATGGCTTAAGTAATATAATTTTTTTTTATATCAGCTAAAAGCTAAAGAAATATACCACCAAAAACAGTAAACAAAAATGGCTGTTTCCATTAAAAAAAAAATATGATGACGTCATAACTCAAAAACCAATGACGTCATAAATTTTGGTATAGTGACAATGTAGCATTTACAAAACTAAAATCGACGTGTTCGAGAATTTTTTTGACAAATGACACATAACAAATATATGAATTTTGTGCGTTTCTTTAGGTTCACATATTGTCTGTAATTGTTTATTTGTGGCATATTCAGATTTTCTTACTTTTTATTGGGTATTTTGCCACTGAAAAATATTCAAAAATTTTAATGAAAAAACCTCTGCGCCAAACGGATCAGACAGAGGTTGGTTCTTGAGTACTTGACTATTTCAAAAAGTCTCACACCTAAAAATATATAAACTAGAACAATGTTATGAACTAAAAACTGCACACTGCATGAAAAGACAAATAAATAGATAACGCACCTACTGTTAAAAGTATAAACATTGTAAACACGACAACACTACTAAACAGATGCGTGTGACACTAAAATAAAGAGGTATAGAAAAAGCTCACAAAAATATAGCTCACAAGTAGCAAAAAATATAAAAGTTCCTCCAGCAAATTTTTTTTTCCAAGCAAAAATTATTTTAATTCGTATGCTTATTAATTTCTGAAAAACCTGTTATACGTTTATCGTCAGCTAAGATGGGAGAGGAAACTGTCACTACCCTGGATGTGAATCGGATGTCACCACAAACTCTAGAGCGTCGTAAAATTCTAGAATTTCGAGGGGTTACTTCGGTTGCTTGAGAGATGGGTAAGAGACATAAAAAACATGGGAAAACATTGTAATCCTAAGAAATGCCCTTCAGTTACCATGGCGTTGAGCGTCGCGGATGTATGGCTAGGTCCGGGCATGTGTGTCGGAAAACTTCTCTGGTAATGTTTAATTTTGAATTGAGTCTTTATGAATTAGAATCAAAATCCTAGGGTAACGGGGTTAAGGCAAAATAAGTAAATGTAGATACTAGCTAAGTCAGCTTCATAAAATTGAAAATGTTTGATTGTCTACAAAACGAGCAGATCCTATAGTTACATAAATAGCTCAATAATTTGAAAAATAGTTTGTTTACTCTAATGTTGCTCTAATTTATTATTATTTTTTTACTATTACAGGACCCGTGATTCTTTCCGGAAAGTTCATGCGCACCTAAGAAACGTGGAATAGAAATATGCCACAAACATAAACCGGCTCCGTCCAGTCGCCCGCTAATATCCAAAATAAGTTTTTGAATTATTTATTATCTGTTTATATAATAGGTACCCGTATAAATTTCAAAACCACTTATAGTGATGCGTAAAACAAAATAATTTATTTTATTATTTTTCCCTAAAACCTTACATAATCCTGCGGCTTTTATAAATTTAAATATTTAACGTACTGAGCCGATAGGCATAGGGCAGTAAGGTTCTTTACAAATGTATATTTATGGATAACTACTTGGGTCGAAGTAAATCAGAATATGTATTTATGTAAATTTCTGTTTTAGATTTGTTTCTTATTTTTTTTTATTCGTTTGAATACTGATACGGACAACCCCAAGCCCTAATGTCTTGATAATATCTCCCAGTACAGGCTTAGATTTCTCGCGTTGTTTTTAAAGTGGGATTTAAAACGTGGGTAGGTATGCGATTGAAAACATTTTTTATAGAATACTAAATTCCAATTACATAGAAAAATGCTAAAAAGGGTAAATAATACTTTTTCAAAAGCTTCTATTTAACGTGCTTTGCCATATGTCAGTATGTCTATCTACCTGTCAGTCTGTCTGCCTGTTACAAATCTTGCTTTTGAAATTTCGACTAGTTTTAATTCAGCTAGGGATTTGAAATTTTGCACACTTGCTGAAAAATCAAGAAACGATATTGGGGTTAAAATTCATTACTAAATTGAATACAGATTTTTATAAATAGTTCATATCGTCATATTTTGAATATAACTTTTACAATGCGTTATTAGTCCTTGATGGGATTAAACACTACATTCGAATACTCTAATCGATATTGCTTCAATTATCTCCTCACGATGCCAACATAGTTGACGAAATGCGAGTTTTATTATTTTTTTATTTTTTTTTTTTATTTTAAAGTCTTATTTATTTTAACGTCCTGGCGAAGTTTAGCTAAAGCTATTCCACCACTTAACCAGGACGGCGAAATGAGATACGATCATCCATCCAAGTAACGGACTCTCCCGGCGTTGCTTAACTTCGCCAATCGAGTTCTCGCCACTTAAACTGGCACCGTACCTCTCCTCGACTGTACTGTTTGAAAAAGGCAATATACTCAGGTCACTAGCGGTCCCTCTTCCAAGTTGCAAGATGCCGATCTATCAAGTATGCGTTTTACATATTGATGAGCATCTTTGCTTCTTTAATTTATTGATTTAGAGGCACCAACCCAAGAGAGGACAAATTAGAGGCAGGGGACATTATACAATGAAGTAATATTAAACATTATAATCGAATAAAACCCCTGTAGAATAGTAAGAAAAAATAAATCAAGCTGGTTAATCCATTGAATACTACAATTCAATATACCAAGCCTATCTTGGAGTAGATTATATATAATCGTTACACATAAATATAAAGGGAATCATTTGTAATGGTTCATTTTTTATCCACTCGATAATAAGAGTAATTTAATTAAAGTACTGCTTTTATTTAATATTTCGTTCAAAAAGTACCTTAAACCTACCCTGCTTGTACGCTAGAAATCCATACGAATGAATAAATAGATCCATTGCGCGGTAGATACACTGTCACTTTATAAACAACCAATCAATACGATCCCGCCAAAAAGGTATCGAGACAGAATCGGGGTGGAGAATTGTTCTTCACTTTAAAAAGTTTATAATGTTGGTCATCCCACCTACCTGCTTTAGTAAATTGACACCTAGAATCAATGTTATCAATAGTTAACGAGTTATATCGTGAAGTAGTGTAGTTCAAATTACAGAAGAATTAAACTGTAAGTACGCTATCAACTTTCTACTTCATATTCTGCATTTTAAATGGCCGACGCCATAAACAACGTTTGCTAACGTATTTAGTTAGTCCTGATCCTGTAGTCCCTGGATGTTCGGTAACCAGAACTATAACTTCCGCAAATTGCATCCTGTTATAAACATTTATTTTTCAGCGATGGTTTCCCCAAAAACTAATTAGTGAAAACGTCGCGAGTGTTTACACCTCGGCGTGTTCTCAAGTAAATTTCTTTCATGGTGTGCGAAAATATATGTTAGTTCGACAACTAACATGTGGAATATTAACTTGTCGGTTGCCTTTTGTAATTAGTTTATAGATTCTGATATTGTTGTAAAAATTGTTATCATTTAACTCTTGATTCTATAATAGTAAAACATTTATTTCACGCGGAACTGGCCCGACGCGAATATTTTGCACTATTAAATAATATTTTTCAAGTCATTCGCACACAAAAGGACCTTTACATTAAAATTAGCTAAAATACCATTTATAGAAACTACAAACATAAGCGGGCCCAGTACGGGTCCCTGGGGAACGCCGGATGCGACCGGGACATCAAACAATGTGAATTCACGGTATTCCAAATAATGAATCCTATTCTCAATAATAGAATACCAAAGATCCAGAACAAACTCATATTGAGTATTTACAATTTGGCTTTGTACATGATTGCATAATGACGTATGCAGGGTAATCTCGAATATATTAGCGGAATAGCAGGTAATTATAATGAGCCCTTGTTCTGTATTTACGATGGTTAAAAGATATAATCTCTTAGAGCATGCCAATAGTAAAAACAATGTATCTTAAGTAAGACCATCAATAAACGACTGTTTCATTCACAATATTCTTATATAAGAGTCAGTCAATTTTCCCAGTATATGTAGTTTTGCAAGCAAATATAAGTCAACAATATTTTAATAAAAAAACATCGATTATGAATGCAGCTTCTATGCCACTTTCATTATTTTCTTCTTTTTATTTCAAATATTTTCCACTAAATGGCCGGATTTCCTGTACATTCTATAGGCAGGAAATCCTGTTTCAGCATTCCGACTATGTCTGCAGCTCCACGTTGATAGTTAAGTTACCCAAGAGTATTCAATTGACAAAATATATGATGTATAAAAGAGAGCCTGCAAAAATGGAGCACAATAAAATCCTATTATTGTTTTATAATTACTTAATCGAATCATTCCTTTGCATGAGTGAATGTTTTCAATGTTTCTATCCGAACACAAAATATTTTATTTTATCAGAGTTTATTTGTAAGTACACAGTGCATTAATACAGTATGGGACAAAAGAAAAATTCAGGAATAATGGCGCAGTGTTTACAGAATCCTGGGTTCAAATCCTGACCAAGGTATGGATGTTCAGTAACGGTTTCAATGTATTACCGAGGCGGTATCAATGGGAAAAACTGCTGTTGAGGGGCACATGTCTAGTCGCTGTCATCTGTTTATTTATTATCTGTTTTCTCTGTCGTTGTTTAATTCCTACTTGCACAAGCGTCAGCAATGCGTAGTCATAGGAAATCACATAACAGATTTTCTATATATATATTAATCATGGTATACCCCTGGGCTCTGTCTTGGGGCCGCTGTTATTTTTCTATCTATATCAATGTCTTTTCGCAATTTATGTTGCCAGCACTGTTTGCTGATGATACCAGTCTCTTGTGCTCTGACAGAAATATTGCTAATCTGATTCAACTAAGCTCTGATATAGAACTTGAGGCGAAAAATTGGTGCACTTTAAATAAACTAACATTCAATCAAGAGAAAACCCAGAGACTTATAATATCTGCAAATAAAAATTTCTCAAAAGGCGCTCACCTTAAACTCCTAGGTATATACCTAGATGACAACCTTATCCGGGAAGACCATACTGACCAGTTAAATAAAATGCTCTTATCCACTACCTTCCTTATCAGGAAATTAAAAATCATTCTCGAATTCGATACCCTAAAAATGCTTATTACTCTTCAAAAATAATGTAAAAATTCCATTCCAAAGCACTGTTTCGGTTGATGAATTAGAACACCCTATATAGCCAATCTTCACTCGAGTATTTGAATGCTCATGTTAACCGAATGCTCTGACACGCCACATATTTTTGTTTTTGTATTCATACTTATTTAGGTTTCTATATGTCAATGTTGTTTTAAAAATGTATTGTTTCTTTTTTATCAAAATATTTTATACACATATACATAAAGGTGTCTGTATTTTACAAATTTACTGTATATTAAATATCTGTTGTTCACTAGTTACTTTCCTGACATGCTGCAAATGTTCATATATGTACATGCACATATAGTGGTGAAATAAAGACTATCTATCTATCGCAGGGAATCGTTATTGTGTTGATGTCTGTGTGCGTGTCCTGATGAAGTGATAGAATAACTACAGCTAAACTCTGCCAGGACGTAAGTATAAATAAAACGATTAAAGAAACAGCGACGTGATCCATGTATAGATATTTTCCACATTTTAAACCATTTCTTTAATGAGAACATACGGACTCGACCGCAGTACCTGCAATTTATTGAGAAGTCCAGAAATTATTTGTAGTATTGTTGTACAGTCTAATTTTTACACTCACAACGGCTCAATTTTTGCATACAACTGAAATTACTAGTTAGAAAATTTACTGAATGGTTACAAATATATAAAAGATAGTATTTTTATAGTAAGTAATAATTCAATAAATTCCTTATATTCTTATCATTCAGCCTGTCAAGTAAACTCTCGAACACCCTAATAAAATGCATGACCATACTTACATCAACCGCAATATCAGTCCTTGTGCGGTCTCGTTTTGTATGCATACTCACTACTCAGTATCATTCGTAATTTTCATTTACAAACACTTACAGTTTCATTGATATTAATAGTGGTGCATTATTATTGGTGGTATTTTTCATTATTATATATCATTATTCACAAAAATGTGATACGACATGAGATGGACGTATATTGTTGTACGTCGCTACTAGAACGAAGTTCTTCCTAATCGATGCAATGGTCGAGGAGGCTCGATTCAATGGCCAGCCATAGTTCCGTATTTGACCATGTCAGATTTTTGCTATGGGATTACATGAAGCCTAATGCTTAGAGAGTTTAAATTATTTCAGATATTTAAAGGGATACATGATGTGAAATGTGATGAATGTTTGTTAAAAATTTTTCTCCAGGTAACTGTCAGGAAGTAAACAGCCAAAACTTCGAACATACGACTAGGTTTTTCCATCTCCAATAAATAGTATTTATTCTTCACTTCTACACCTTTCAGCAAGATCTTGGTATAAATTCGGTGGTCATAGAATAAAACATTGATATTTAGCATTCCTTTATTTATATTAATTATTGACATTTATAGATTCAGAATACATTTCGAACATCTGACAAGCACAACATGTCCCAGGTCTTTACAAGGACCTTGAAACAAACAATAGAATGTCAAATACATACTGGTGGAAAATAATAAAGGCAGTTTTACAAAACATCGTCTTCATTTAGCATCCTTCAGTATATTACATTAATATATATTTTTATGGACGACCACCCTATATTTTCTTGTACCAAAGATATATAAAGGTTTCCTACTTAAAACTATTCCAAATATTATTTTTTTGAGTTGTTTCTTAATTCATTATTTTCTATCTCTCTATATATCTTTCACTAAAAATATGTATTTTTCCTTTGACAGTTGCTGCTTACCAAATACTGTTGTCCTCCGCTACATTGTTTCGTTAATCATTCTGAGATATATAGTGTGGACACTGAAGATATAGCAGGTTTCTTCTTCGACAATTATGTTAGCTATATGAAAGATATAATTATCTTGCATCTCGTGTTTTTATTAATTATTTTGTTTACGGTGTCCACAAGGTATATTTTTCAAAGAAATTATATCCCATTTCCTCGTTGATAATAATGTCATTTAGTTATGTAGATGCGTAGTTTTGTAGATGTGAGACCTGGTTAATGACATAATGACGAGGAAATACTTTGAATATTCGAAAGTAAGATCCTGCGAAAGGTACATGGGCCAGTCCAAGACGCTGATGGAGCATGCAAAATCCGCATGAATGCTGAACTGAATGAGATCAGTGTAGGGGGTGATATTATCGAATATATAAAAAGTCAAAGACTACCATGGCTGGAACATGTTGATAGAATGGAAAGCTCGAGAGGAACTGAGAAGCTGCTATGAGTATTAGAAACTGGACAAGAAAAACTCAAGAGAGAACAGAATGGAAGAAAATAGTCAGACAGGCAAAGGCCCATTCTGGGTTATGATGCCAAAAGAACAAGAACAAGAAGTTATGTAGATGTAGCACCAGCAGATAAGGAACAGAGAGATGGAGAGATTGTCATATATAACATTTAATTTACCTTAACTTAATAGCAAAGAGCTAAGAATTCGCCACGACTTAGAGATCTCGAGTCAAAGAGTGGGAATTATTTGACAGCTAATTGACAGATAAAAATGTACAGCTATTTGAAATCTGTCACCAAGCGTTTACTGTATCTAAAATGCTATTAGGAAAGATAACAGAAACATTGACAAACGAAAACAAATGGGCGCCACTATGTTTTTAATCTCCCGTAAAAGCTATAGAAAAACTGGTTGAATATGAGAATTATACTGACTTTAGGCAGACATAACAATTAAAAAAACAACTTATTTAATGAACAATAACAAAATATTTTATGTATCAGTATAAGTTTTAATTTAAAACGTATACAAATAAACACTGTTGGCAAGTAAATTCAAGAAAATATATAACATAGGCAATTATAGATGAAAAAACAACTTTGACAGTTATGCATAAAGTTAATAAAAGTGGTGTGATATTCATAAACAAGAAACCCTTTGACAGGTATGCTTAGAGATAAGTAGAAAATTTGTAACACGTAAATATAAACAAAGATAGATAGATATTATCAAAGATAAGTACCAAACAAATAGTTACTTTAAATAAAGTCAACAATTATCGAGCTTAATAGTTCTGCTTAAAAGTACAGAAAAAGCATGTCATATATAATTACAGTGTCCATCAGATAGTTAAAATCGAAGTATTATTAATATACACGGTAAATCTGGTTATGAACAAGGTAATGCCAGATAAACAAATCACGTATTCATATTATTATTAAAGCTTCCTTCAACATCGGGATCACTCGTATTTAATGTTCATCAACTTATTGCACAATTTTTATTTTGACTATCTTGTACCTCGTTTGTCCTCGTTTATCGCCTAAGCTAGACCGATCTCACTTCTCCCCGTCCCACCGCAATCCTTGCTGCAGCCGTACCAGTTCGTGCTACAGCGAAATTAAATTAATTTAAATTAAAAAATTAAAAACAAAACAACTGGCATGTACAAAAATGGCTCATTACACATTCATACCGAATTAAAGAACCTTCATTTTCCTAAACAACATAGTTTGAAAAGTGAAGATCTGAAAAAATCTCGGAGAGTGACTTTTTTACGATTGCAATACTCAGTTTTATAAAGGCCTACGTTTCTATGGGTAGAAAAGCTACCTGTACTTCATCACTTTATTTCCTAATACCATTTTTAGTGGATTATTTATTAATTGGATACTGACTGCTAAAGAACTAATCTAAACCACAAAGTTTAATTCACCCAGTACATATTTGTAATCGAATGTTTGCAAAGTAGCTTATTCAACAGCTTTAAATTTTCCCCTCTTTTATATTCGTTTCTATTTATGAATTGTAAAGCGAATTTTACCCAACACCAGTAACTTCACCATATTAGATAAAGCATTCGTAGTAAAAAAAATCCCTACAAAATAAAGACTGGAAATTTATATCTATCAACTTTTCATACACGTGTAAAATACATAAAATGTATCCCAGGAAAAGCCTTATCAGCGTTTATATCGACTAGACGTCATGTTATGTGTTTTTATTCGCCATATTTTTATTTTATGGGGATGGGTTCAAATGGGGCATTTCCTTCTGCGTCCCACGGGGAATCCAAGGTACTTCCGGAAGCTGGTATTTCCGCGTCATCATTCGTGGATGTCCCCAAGACTTTCTGTTCGGCTAGCTGGAGGGGCATTAATGGAAATATTTTTAGACATATTTTTTATTTTTATGCAGCAATTTATTTTGTTATTTAACTGGCAGGCGGTATTGCGAATGCTCCCTGTTCAATTTTAGGAATAAAAAAATACGTGCAGATATAGTCCCTGTACAGTCCACATTGACCTAAATGTTTACTTTTCCAGTTTATTGGACATAAGTTGATTTTTTAGTATAATTGCCTCATTTATAACTTAATAATTTCCTGATGGTGCCAGCTTTGATGGTAAAAACCAGTCAGTAATTCACTTATATTAGATATTGTTAAATGTTGATACCTTCTACATTTTTCAATGTTTATAAATAACTTTAATTTGTCCGGATTCTTGAAAACACCACAGTCCTCCCTCCTCCTTGTTATTTGATATCTAAATTTCAGTACGATCCAACTTTCCCTTCTCAAGTTATTGTGCTTGAGCATTTTGGAAATATTTTAAAATTCGATAGCCAACAGGCATCTTTATGTTTTTATAAAAATGTGTGGCAAATACAGTGCGTGGCAAGTATAGTTTCTAGGATAAAATAGATCAAACACCATTCTGATGAAGCTCTCTCCAAGAAATCCGATGTCCCTAATAAACGAACAATTTTTTATCTTGTATTATCCAACAGTAAAAACCATTTACAGGGTAAACCACAGAATTAATAAAAAGATGGATACAGAGTGTTATAAATTCATAAGCCATATCAGATTAAAATGTTACAAGTTATGAAACCCATTAAAATAGATACCAGTACATATCACTATTGTCATGATATAATATGGACTTAATGCCTGAAATATGAGTATCACAGTTATTGCTTAAGTTATTATAATTACAGAATGAGTGGCTTTGTACCTTTCTGATGAGCTCCAGAATAAGGGCGAAAAATGTTTCAAAGGCTAAGCATGTCCAAGAAAGCGAATGATAGATTTCATGAAAATGTAATCCATTTAAATGAAAAGTTTTCCAAAAGATGAGATATGTAAATAAATTCATTTTAGGCCTTTGTTCTCATTTTAACTGAATCTTCATAGCCGTAGGGGGTTATTAGATACTGGTTTACTCTGTATAGCCGTAGGGGACTGTGTGGAAACTAGTGTTAAAATGAGAATTGTCCATAAAAAAGACAAATTCATTTCAGGATTTTAATTGCTAGCATAACCAGAATTCAGGTTATCGAAAGAATGCAAACATTGTAAATCAATAATTTTACAAATAGCTTCTGTGGGAGCCATCCTTCTCTGAACGACGTTTCGGCGGAATCTCATCTGCCACCCTCAGGTTCTCGCTGAAAGCTGCCTACTGCTGCTCCTCGTTGCTCGAACTGAACTTTAGTTCAAATCTTCAACTCCTATTTTAACCCCTTAAAAGTATTAGGTTAACTAAAAGCCACTTTGCCGCAGCGTTCTTCTAAAGTACAGTATATTAAGGGTATTTTCCCATTTTTTTTAAATTTTAATTTAAATTTTGTCAGCAGATTTCTGTCCAAAAAAAACATTTTAAACATTTTTTCCCATGAATAAGAAGAGTAAAAAGTTGGCTCAAGTAAAACATATTGAAAAATTATTGTTTCCATATTTCCTAGGCATTCTGCTATAATACATCGTGGCAATATCAACCCCTTTCGTCTTTTAACATATAAGTAAAACACGACTTTTTATAAGGATAACAAAATAAAAAGAAGGAGAAAGTTTCAATTTTGCAGTTATTTATACACTCGCAATTTTGTTCCGGATTTTTCATCTATGAAGTTATTTAATATTCGGAAATATTTGTATTTGTTCAGCCACCGATGCGTAGGACGGGTCGTTTACCCAACAAATATTAAACCAGGAATTTTGATATGAAACCAAAGATTATGCTGAACGTAAAAAGTGAGCCTCAAACATCCGGTTATGTTTATTCACAAATGTTAATACACGAAAATCCCATTGCCGAGCATGATAAAGAAGCCATCTTGAAAAGCGTGATTGATGAACTTCGCATGGTTTATATGTTTTACGATTTCCCATTTGGTGGAAAAAGGTCTGTGAAATCAATTACGATTAGTGGACTTATTCGAATAAACTAGTACATAATGCGTAAAATCAACGAATAAATCTTCGAACACGCTAATTTATTTATTTATTTATTATACACTGTATCTCAATTAATATAACGACATCTAGTTACTTTGTTTTATTCGGAAGTGTTTAAGTAAGTTGATGCTTGCCAGGTTGTCCATCGATTTGCCCTTAAGCAGCGAAAATAATATTCTCCCAGATTTCCTCAGATTATGACGTACACTTGGGTGTAAGCAATTTTATACGCTTTATTGTAAAGAAGGCTTTTTTAATGTCACTGTAACAGCCGGTTTTACAATCGCTAGTTAACTTCCAGTCAGAGTTAACTTTCAGGTTATTATAGAAATTGGGTTTTACAATAGCTGGTCATTTTCGATGTGGTAGTTAACTAGAAGTTGGCAGTTTACTGGCAATTTATAACCTATAAAATAACTGTCACAAAATAATTTTTTGATATTTTTCCTAAAAATGGATGTGTACGAAGCATATAGCAGTGATGAGTAGCCAAAGCAATCCTGTATAGATCTAACTTTTTCGAAGAATACGATGGAAGAAATTTTTTAAATAAATTGAGACTAAATACTACCTAGTTATTAGTAATAGACCACTAACTCATAAATTGCTTCTGACATTTATATTTGATAGCAGGTGACGTGACTTTGGACCAAAATTCATACAATTTATGTATATTACCCATTTTTCCAGTACTAACATTATAAATTTTATTCACAACTTCTCGTTTACAAATCATCACTTAACTATACAGGGTGTTGCATCATGAGAGGGACATAGCTTAATAGGAGGTAGAGAACATCAGTGGTAACCGGAACCTCCCATAGAAATGTCTCATTGGGCCTTCACTACGAAATTACAGGGTGTTAAATAATTTTTGGCCAAACCTGTTTTTTGTCATAACTTTGACAGGAAATGAAATAACGGATTCATATTTGGTACTGCTAATGTACAAACGAGCCCCATGAGGTACATGTATAAAAAAAATATATCCAGTTCCGGACTCACTATAATTTATGTTTCTTCTTTGCATCAATAAAACATC
Source organism: Stenurella melanura (assembly GCA_963583905.1). Lineage (NCBI taxonomy): Eukaryota > Metazoa > Arthropoda > Insecta > Coleoptera > Cerambycidae > Stenurella > Stenurella melanura. The sequence continues at coordinate 190,181,603 of OY757310.1, forward strand.
ACCCTGTATATATTTTTTTGAAATTTCGATACGATATTCGAAAAGAGCAAGAAAAAACAAACAAAATGGCCTATTTCATTTTTTTGTTACACCTTCGTGGTTATTTAAATACGTTGTTAAATGTGCAAGAAAATGGATTACAGAACCCTATTAAATGAGAGGCACGTGAAATAAATAGTTTTATAACTAAAATTTGCAAAAATTCTATTGAGCCCTAGGTGGTCTGGGTGAATCCTAATTCCGGCACGTTTTAAAGGTCCATTTTGGTAAAAAACTGTGGTCCTAATAAGTAATCGGGTATGAAATAACAAAATTTTTAATCAATCACAGTAAGCTTGTTCAAAGAATAAAAGTGACAGATAATTTAAACCATTTAGGCCTAAGCAACCAGTTACTTCGATCAAGAAAATCACCAACATTTTATACTTAATAAAAATTGGAAGAGAACAAACTAAAATCTAAATAAATAAAATATTTTCCATTCAATTAACAATAAATAACAAAACAATAACTAAATGTGTTTAAAAATAAAACGTAATTGACACTAAAGTAAATTTTCAAAATGTCCTCCCCCAAATTCTGTGCATTTTCTTGCGCGTTTAGAAAGGTCACCAATTGCTCGACGTATCATTTCTGGATTATTCCGTATTTCGTCGCAGGTTGTAACGATGCGCTGGATTAAATGTTGTCTACTTTCAATTTCAATGCTATAAACCTCGTTTTTTAAGTGGCCCCATAAAAAGTAATCACAAGGGTTACAATCAGGAGATCTTGGTGGCCATTCATGTGGACCCCCGCGTCCAATCCATCTATTAGGATACACATTGTTTAAGTGTTCTCTTACTTGAAGGTTAAAATGTGGTGGGGCCCCATCATGCTGAAACAACATGCCTCTTATACCGATATATTCGGTAAAATGTTTTGAAGAAAATCAAAGTAAATTTCACCATTCAATCTTTCTTCAAAAAAATGTGGCCCTATCAAATGTCTATTCACAAGTCCGACCCAAACATTTACAGAAAACCTGTGTTGCGAACGGCGTTGGCGTACCGCATGTGGGTTTTCCTGTGCCCATTTATGATTATTTCGTGAATTGTTTACTCCATCCCTTGTAAATTGTGCCTCATCCGTAAATAAGGTTCTGTAAATGACTGGGCGATGATTAGACAACCAACGACAAAATGCCAGGCGGGGGATATCGTCGCCTTGTTGAAGACGCTGTACCTGCTGGATATGATATGGATGGTAACGTTCTCTTTTTAGGGTTCTCCATACTCGCCAATGAGGAATACCGGTTGCCAAACTGATTCGTGTAGTGCTCATATTTGGGTTTTCTTGAACTACGTTTATAATATTGTTTTGTTCCTGCACACCTTGTTGTAAAACACGCTCCACAACTGCAGAAGTAGGAAACTTTCCGTGTTGTCTTGCATACTGGAACACCGTACTAAAGGTTTTATGATTAGGGCATCGACGACCAGGAAAACGCAGCCGATATTCTCTTTCCGCCGACCTACCATTTCCATTACAGAAACCATAGATGAATATTATGTTAGCATATTCCCCGTTTGTAAATTTTACTGGTATAGTTAAAATATTTTCACAAGTTTTCACTAACTAAATGCGGATTATTGACACACTAAATTACTAACAAACAATTATTCAACTGTTTAGGAGATTTCTTTTTATTATCTGTCACTTTGAACAAGCCTACTGTGATTGATTAAAAATTTTGTTATTTCATACCCAATTACTTATTAGGACCACAGTTTTTTACCAAAATGGACCTTTAAAACGTGCCGGAATTAGGATTCACCCAGACCACCTAGGCTCAATAGAATTTTTGCAAATTTTAGTTATAAAACTATTTATTTCACGTGCCTCTCATTTAATAGGGTTCTGTAATCCATTTTCTTGCACATTTAACAACGTATTTAAATAACCACGAAGGTGTAACAAAAAAATGAAATAGGCCATTTTGTTTGTTTTTTCTTGCTCTTTTCGAATATCGTATCGAAATTTCAAAAAAATATATACAGGGTGATGTTTTATTGATGCAAAGAAGAAACATAAATTATAGTGAGTCCGGACCTGGATATATTTTTTTATACATGTACCTCTTGGGGCTCGTTTGTACATTAGCCGTACCAAATATGAATCCGTTATTTCATTTCCTGTCAAAGTTATGACAAAAAACAGGTTTGGCCAAAAATTATTTAACACCCTGTAATTTCGTAGTGAAGGCCCAATGAGACATTTCTATGGGAGGTTCCGGTTACCACTAATGTTCTCTACCTCCTATTAAGCTATGTCCCTCTCTTGATGCAACACCCTGTATATTGAAAAACTCAAGTCTCGGTAAAGTTATAGTTAACCTGCAAGTAAAAGTCAACTAACATGAAAGTTAACTTGCGATTGTAAAACCGGCTGTAAGTGTCATCTGTAATTAAAAATTCTGTCAAGGGTAACATGCCTCAAATATTTTTGTCTGAAGCTCAATAGGGCAGAGCAATTGCAAAACTTGAAGATGGGTGGTCTTATAGTGCCGTGGCAGACGACCTAAATGTAAGCAAGTCTTGTATTGCTTATATTAAAAAACACTGGGATGAACACCACATGTATCGAAGGGCCCCAGGATCTGGTGGAAAGCGATTTTCGACTGCACAACAGGAGGATGAATTGGTTAATCATATTAAAAATCATTCTTTTGATACGGCAATCAGAGCAAAGAATGTTATCTCAGTTTTCACGATCAGTTTGGATAGCTCGCAGAAGATTAAAAAATTATGGACTTAGAAGTAGGGTAGCGGAGAAGAAGCCTTATTTGACGTACTTAAATAAAGAGAGGCGTTTGCAGTTTGCCAATGAATTTATTAATCGTGACGATGAGTTCTGGCGTTCCATGGCATTTACTGATGAAAAATGTTTTCAATCTTTACCCGATGGAAAAATTCGGGTGTATAGGCCATACAATCACTGCAGGTTTCAAGAAGAATATGTTCAGCAAAACAGATCCAGTGGAAAATTTTCAGTACTGTTTGGTTTTGAATACGTGCTGAAGGACCTGGGGTTTGCTTCAGAATTATAGAACGGCTGACTGCAGATGTTTACCAATATATTTTACCAGGCGTAATGCTACCATCAGTCATTGCAGGATTCCCGCGACAAAATTTTGTATATCAGCAAGACAATTGTCCTGTACACACCGCAAGAATTATAAGGAATTGGATAGATGAGAACAATATTAACGTTTTACCTTGGCCGGCGAAAAGCCCCGATCTCAATCCGATGGAGAACATTTGGGGCAAGTTGGTGAAAAGAATAATCTCTCGAAACTTTAGGCCTGCAAATAGAGATGATTTGTGGAATACTATACTTGATGCATGGCAAGAGATGGAGAATACATACAATTTTCAATGAGGAATTACAAATAGTAATTGATAGTAATGGTTCATCAATAGGATATTATATTGACTGCTTTTTAGTTCTTAAGTTAAAAATAAAGGCTTCTATAGTTTTTTACATTGAATTATTACGAACATGTTTCCTATTAAGTATTTTTTGTAACTTATTTTTAATTGTTTTTGTCAAGTTGAGCAAACAATAAATAACCATTAAAATATAATTTAGATTTACACCTAAAAAATCATTTTTACAACATCAAAATTAAGGATATTTGTACAGTAGTACAGAATTCCATGCGCCCAAGTGTACTCTGTTATTTGTTCTGTCTGCATGTTGACGCTATATCTACAAAAGTACTTGACGGAGAAGAATAATATTCGGCTGTTATTGTTATTTTGCACATTTCATTTTCAGTAATTTGGTGTGCTTGAATTTGAAAGTTAGGGCAAATATGTAATTAGTTTGAGTCTGAGAAATCCACGCCAATTATTAAGCTTTAAAAATTCTTCAGAAAAAAATATCTAAAAGAATTAGCGCTGCTTCATCTGGATGTATATTTCAAGTATAAATTAGAACTAACCAATTTACAACCTGGAATTAGAAGAATGTGACGAGAAGTTGATGAACTCTTCCAGAACGTAAGACCGTGAGACAATTACCGGAGGGAATTAAAAGAACATGAATGGAGTGCAGAGATCACAATATATCTAATGGAGCAAACTAGAGATCTAAAATACTTTACGTATAACACCGACATGACAAAACCAAGATCTTTCGAAAAAATTGGAGAATTTTATCAATTAAAAAAAATACACACACCGCATTCAAGCTACACGAAAATAAGCGCCATTTTTCCTAAATTAAAAACAAGGAAAGTGTACCAGACAACGGGCAGTTGTTAATAAATTTGGTAGTATACCGAAAGTCATCGGTAGCAACTTACATCTAAAAAACTCTACTGTATATAAGGGTGGTTGTTTCCAGAGGTCATCGTTCAAAATTCTTGTCGAAGCAGATGAAGATGGGGGGGGCGTGAACGTGAAAGTCCACCGCAGTAGCTGAAATTTATGTAGAGGAGTCACTAACAAATAAAGTAGAAACTGTGAATAAAATGTTTGCGAGCAGTGGACAAACCTTCTAGGACTTTGACATCAAAAGCATTTCAGAATGAGCCGAGAGATGATCCGCAACCAATTTGAAAGTATGTGCTAAATAGCCAAATGCCATACCACTCTAATAATTTTTCTAGTAGTGAAAATTATCGTGCTGTATTAAATAACCTTGGTTAACTATTGGAACTGTCTTATGCTACGCTATTTATTCTCAAGTTTCACAACAAGTATCTGAAAGCTTGCATAAATTTGTATCAAGATGTTCTACCGTTACCAACTTAACTTGTTTTACGCAATATTTATCGAAGTTACTTGACCCTGGAGAACAGGTGAAGTCATTCATACTGACCTCAAAAGATTTTGACAGGGTGAACCTGGTATATTTTTAGACAATTTGAAAAAAATGTGTATTTTTTAAATAACTCTATTGAATCCAGTTTCTTACTAGATAGCTGTCAACTGGTTCAGTACCAAAGCTTCCAATTCATTACTTTTAAATCGTCCTGTGGGGTTTCACGGGGATCTCATCTCCTCTTCTATTTCCTATTATCTTTATTAGTGACATCAACCCGGATCTTAGCTGTGAGTCAGTATCGATGATGATGTGAAAATATTCAATATCTCAATTTGTGAACGCAATATGCTTCAATCCGGTTACATCAAACTTTAAAGTTGGTACCTTATCAATAAATTACCATTAAATGTAGAAGTCTCAAGTCATGATATCGAAAAACAGGATAAAACCAACAACTCAGATTTCATATTTGATTCAAATTTCATATGCCTTCAATACCAACTCTATCCACGTCATTGTCATATTTAATAAGACCTTGAACAAACGTTTTAAAATGTGTACCACTATACGAAATGCACAGAAATTTAAATAGAATAGAACATAAGAGATATTTTCTTTTGTACTGTAAATGAGATCAAGTCTAGTTATTTAAGGGTCAACTTTCGTATTTTAAACGGAAACTCTATTTTTGACCCCGGATGCTGAAAGAGTGAAGAATTTTGTATTTGAATTAGCTCTACGGGTTATCAAAAGGTCAAATGTCTCTCAAAAAACTTTTCAGGCTGGTGTCTCGTTAGAATAGCGAGATATAAAGAAAATAACCTCTAGAATAGTTGTTGAGGTCATCGGGGCACCGCTTGGTGGTCTAGAATATAGCCTTGAAGGTCAATGTCAAGGTCCCTTGAGGGTCAACTTCCGTCTTTTAAATATGAACCCTTATTTTTGACTCCGGATTCTGACAAACCTCTAGGGCCAATTAAATCCCTTACAACTTTTCGTTCTTTCAGCATCCGGGGCCAAAAATAGGGGCTCCTATTTAAAAAACGAAACTTGAGCTTTAAATGACCTTAATGACCTCTAAGATCAAATCCAAGGTCACCAAGTGGGGCTCCCGACGACCTCTCTTTTACATACGTCATTTTTCCTCATATCGCGCTATCCTGACGAGTTATTCAGGCGTAACTGTGCTATTTGGACACTCTGTATATTCTATGTTAACTTACATCTGACTACATGTGTTTACCTTGCAACTGGAATGAATTATGTTGGATTTATAAAATAAAACAAGATAAAGCAATAATGAAGGAAAGTGGAATACATTGTTAAACAAAAAGTGGTTATTTTTTATCGTGAGAAAAATATTGTATACAACTGGTTAGAAAGTGTTATTTACGCACTCGGCATTCGAGAACGTGTGTTAAGTTTCATTTTCTATGCAAAAATGCAAATTATTATATTCTTCTCACTTAATTAATCCCTGGAAATATTTAAAAAATAAAAGATGCATGTAACGTTGAAGGTATCACTTGATATACACCTTTCTAAGATTGAGAATAGAACGTCAATAAAAACGAATAATTAGACACGTAAATGATGTGGAAGAAATCCGAATTTTTATGGACAGGATCTAACGCACCCACTTCAAGATTGTTCTAATAAATAAATAGGATTCAAATCCGATTACGCTATCTCATGAGGCGATAGGAATATCAAATATTCACGATACAGGTGTCTAGATCGCTTATGCATGGACGCGTTACATCAGGAAGGACGTACAAGAAAGTTTTTATTAGATTTTTGCGCAAAGCCCGAAGGTATCCCGGCAACTGCTGATATAGACGAGGAGCTGGATGACATCGGCGCGGTGGGTGAGTATTTTTTTCGAGAAAAGCTACATTTAAATTAACAGTCCCTACAAAAGAAAGGGATGCACCCAGGCATACACTTAACTTTGTCTTTTGCATGGCCTATACTGTTCATTCAAATGCAGCTTTGCCTGAAGAAAATACTTACCCTTCGATGTCACTCAGCTCTTGGACTAATATTCTCCTTCGGGGAATTTCAGTTGTCAAAGGCTTAATGTAATTGACGTTTAAACTTTTCGGCATTAACGCGGCCCCGATTTTAATATAAACCCGATTTAGGGGGATATTTATTTTATTGAGTTATTAAAATTAATAAAGTTGTGTACGAGCAACAGTTTCTTTTATTATGAGGCGCGTCAAAGGCGACAGGGTTATTAAGATTTCCCTTTGGAGGAATATTATCTGACTTTTGAATATTTTCTGTCTGTCTAATGAAATAAATAAGGTGCCGTAGGATTTCAAAGGATTATTGGATTAATTTCATAACAGAGACACTAGTACGCTTAATTATTTGTTGTTCTTGTGCTATATTGATCCGTTTGTAACTTTTAACAACAATTAATTTTTCATTGACTTCAATAAATTCAGAGATTGATACATACGTACTACTATTGTTCAGGAAGATCTGATTGACAAGGTTATTTGTTTATTTATTTTTTCCAGAAAAGGGACACGTAAAAGTTGGACAGCCTAAAGAAGTGACCATTAAAATCGACTTAACTAAACTATAAACTACGATTAGTGTACACAATATACAACAAAATATTTAAAAAGAAAAATTATTTAGTGTCTTGAAAAATTCATTGATACTGTAAAAGCTTTCTCTTAGTAACTATTTATATCTCAACTCAGGTAAGGTTTCGCCAAATTTGATATTTTTTAAATATATTTAGAGCCATAAGTATTAAAGCAACTGTAATCTACTTCTAAATTATATTGAGCCCTCGTGCTTTACCTGTGAATATTCTCAAGGTTTTTATTGAATATATTTTTTGTAAATGTATATCGGGCAATGAAAATTATAGAGATCGAAAATATTAAAATTCCCAATGCAACAAATGCATCCCTTACATCTTCTCTGGAATCACGTTTCGTAATTATTCTGACAGTTCTTCTCCTTAGTGCAAAAATCCTGATAGTTTATGAAGTTGTAACAAGTTTTTTCCGTAACTTGTGGTCAATTATTTAACTAGTTGCCAAATATTTTCCATTCAGCACTCGTGCTACATAAAATTTGAATCACCCGCGATAAAAACCACAATGCGAAGTCACCACTGAGCATGCGCGAGCGGAATATTAGGGAGAGATGGAATTAACATCAAAGAAAACCGACACTTTCCGTCTTGACGTCGCTGAGGTGAGATTATTCTAATTTTTTTTTCTTAAAAGATTTGAAGTTTAGAGCCATCCTATAATACTTTATTGAAAGTTTACTTTTATTATTGAATTATTATTGCATTAGAATAATAACCTAGTTATTTTGATTTGTTATTGAATTTTAAGCTGGTATTTAATTGAATTATAGTATATTTGAAGTTAACCACGTGGTTAATAAAAAACCACTTGTTAGTGGATTGCCCCAGCCGCAGTTTATTTTATTGGTCAATTTGGGACAGTTGCCGCGGATTATTTTATGTTTAGATATTATATTAATAAATTTTTGCCAGTAGTTTATATTATATACTTACACATATATATTTTTTGTATTTAGGGTCGCTCTAAATTTTTTTTTATTAGATAATCTCATTTCCCGACTAATATACTAATTTTTGAATTTATTAAAATACGAGACGTAAAGTCGATTTCTTTAAATTAATTTTTGTAACAGTACGAAGATCATCTCCAAAATTTTAAATTTTATTTAATTTTTTCTAGATTGGATATTTTAATATCGATTTCTTTTATGCTGTTTTGAACATTTTGTCATAAATTATAGTAATTTTATTGATTCAGAGCCTCAAAGCCAAATTATTGTGATAATTTAGTAGTAGAGTTTTTTTTATCGGTCCTCAACCACTTTCTTAAATTAATGCTTAAATTTTACAAATTCTAATTTTTTTTTTGTGTGTACAGTTTTTATAAAATTCCTAACCTTGGTCAATTTTTTATTCTTTTCAATAAGTTTTAAAGTCAATTAATATTTTATCTAGTCATTTCAAATTTAAATCATTAGTTCTTGCTTTGTGTAATTTATTTCAATTTGTATCAAATAGTTCCTGAATTATCATTGTTTTCATGTAATAATCTGGATAGACCAACCTTGGATCAAGTACACGGTGGATTTGCTATTGGCTGGATGAAAATTGTAACTGGCTGGACATCTTCTCAACGCAGCGTCTCCCTGGAACATTATCGTTGACCAGGACACGATCATTCAGTCCTCTCTCCCAGGTACCTGTGGCCATCTCCAGGGTTCGACCTCATTGAACTCCACTTCCACCGCTAAAGTTACGTAAGCCACATTCACCATGTCTCTTCTTTTTTTCTCATTTCGGTCAGAAGATAACTATACTATAAATTATTGTTAAACCAGCTGATCGTTTCAATTATTCAATTTTTTTTTCCTCTTAAAAAATTTTTTTATTGTTTGTTTTAATGAATTATATTTTTATTGTAATAAATTTTGAATTTTTCATTAATTCACATATTCAAGTGTAAAGATTTTGTAAATTTTTGGTAATTTGTTAAAATATTGTTATTTTGCTTTTGATTGTTTCATCCTTAAACAGTTGCAGAAATATCAGTTGTATGAATACGCTGGCGCCCTTTTCTTTGTTTAGTTTGTCTAATAACACTCAAATTATTCACTGGAAAAAAAAATATAGATACATAAATAACTCTACTCGCCACAGAGTGACCCTCGACCAACCCTGAGCTAAACGGTTGCTACTCTTTCAGAGCTTCTTCAGCACTCACCTGAGAAGTTGTGGTTGCAAAGTGTGACACCAATTTATGACAGCGATATTATTAACGACTAGGTTGTTGATGGAATGTTAAACGTTACAATATTTTTTAAATGTCTTCAACAAAAAAAAATGTCAAAAATACATTTTTTGACATTTGTTACTGCTATAGATTTACATGTGTATTTGGTTTTAATTAACTGAATGAGCAGAATAAAGTATGCTAAGCTTTGTCTATGAAACTTTGTAATTATGGTTTTTTTTCAACAATAGTTCACGGTAATTAGACTTTTTAGAAGAAAAAATTTATAAATAAATTATATTTCATCCAGGAATAGTTTATAGGAGTAGAAATAGGAACTCGAAAAGTTCCCACCTTATCCACAGGTGCGGTGCAACCACCTCTTTTCGCGAAAGACTTAACTAAGGTTTTTTGCGCTTTTCTTCGAACCCGTCACTCTGACGGGGAAAACATGTAGAAAAAATGTTCTCCATTAAAATCTACGTAAAAGTATCATATAGATTAATTATTGACCTATTTTCTACTGTTTGCCTTCCATGAGCGTTCAAAGCAGGGGGTGGTTTGGAGCGCTCGGCGAAAATCGGTCCTACGCCATTTTCTATAGCGAATATCTCTAAAATGGCTACTGTGACGTACAAAATGATTAGAATGGAACGTCTAGAGCAGAATCTTCTCTACTAGATTCATGTACTATTGTTTTGTTTTGATCCATTTTTGTTGATTTTTTCCACATTTTCCGAAAACAACCATTTTGTATTTAGGGCACACCACTCCTGAGGTACGGCCTTCGGCGCGCTTCTTTGAAGTGGTTTCCTCTGTAAGCCTACTCCATTACCATATTGGACGGTTTCACTCGTCAGTAGGGTTTTCTTCCATGACCTCGTCTTCAGTTGGTGAGTTTAGACAACTTTGCCCGGTACAGATGGAGCACATTGTCGAGCAGCGTAATCCATCCAGGAATACTTTATAGGAGTAGAAATAGGAACTCGAAAAGTTCCCACCCTATCCATAGGTGCAACCACCCTCTTTCGCGAAAGACCACCACTGGACGGGACTTAACTAAGGTTTTTCGCGCTTTTCTTCGTATTAAATGAATAGAAACAGTAGTTTCAGGTATGATACATAAATAAATACAAAAATGTTTTGAGCTGAATTTTCAAAATGTTTGGGTCTATTTTTTATTTTTAGGAAGCAATAAAAAATTTGCCAATATCTGGCTAACTTCAACACGCTGGTAAGTTTGTAATGGGCCTGTGAATAGTTAGAAGCGCAAAAAATCAAGAGATAACTATATTATATTGTTATTTTTATATACTAATAAATATCGATAGCCATCAGCCTTTAAGCCATTTTGATGTTTCTTCCTAGCTTGTTTGATTTTCGAGCGATTCCATTTTTTCTATACGCCGCGCTCAAAATATTTCAAATTAACGAAAATTTGAGATCATTAAAAATACAAATTCTGCAATTTTCTTCAATATCGATTTTCTCGAAAACCATGGCATATACAAGAAAATTACAAGAGGATTTCGTTTTGGGAAATTAGTCAAGCTTTCTTTTTTATGATAATTCAATTTTTTTAAATCTTCAACGGTTAATGGGTTATCAGTAAAAGAAGGCTTTCTGCACCGAAGGGGTGGTTTTTTGAAGGGGTTGTGCGACACTCCAAAACTGATTTTTGTGGTTTTGTGATGTATAACCCCCCCACTAACTGTCACTGAAGGAAAATCTCAGATAACATTTTTTGTGATGGAAATTTTTATAATAGGGTCGTTTCCTTCAACAAAATTTATAAAATATTATTATACCATCAAAAAATATACTAAATATATATTTTTAATTTAATGGGATATTTTAATGCCTTGTTTATATTAACGTCCTGGCGGAGTTCAGCTATTGCTGCTCTACCACTCAACCAGGACACATACACATAGACATCAACACAACAACCATTCCCTGCGATATTGCCATCTACCGCAGCTGAGACTCGAACTCAGGAGAGATAACAGCGACTAGACATGTTGTGCCACCCAACAGCGGTCTAGGTCACTGCTACCATCTCGGTAACACATGAAAAAACGCCACCAACATCCATACCCTGACCAGGATTCGAACCCGGGACTCCGTGATCGCAAGCCAAACACCTTCAGCATTGCGCCACCGAGCCATATATCATATTAAAGAAAGTCCTAATAATCACATGCAAGAAAAAATTGGTTTTCAAAATAACAAGGCGGTAAATGATGACGTATGTAATGAGAATTCAATTTTAGAGATTTTCATGTTTTCTCTATCATGTTGGCGGTAGTGCTCGGTAGATTTGATGTGTATTTGTTGTTTACATTGTGTTGATTTTTCATTACATTATAACCCAAAAATTTTATTTTCTGTTTTAAAACATATCTGCAACAGTATGATATTAATAGAAAATCATTTACATACTTTAGCTTACAGTGTACTTCATATTTTAATCAAGTTAAATCCTAATAACAATAGTTTGAAGACAATTAATATGATAATAACTCCCGTCGATACTATAACCACACTACTCTGTGCTATAACAGTAAACGAACGACGCCCGTCGATTATTCCTCTATTTGGTAACTGCACATGCTCTCACATCTGACGTCACCGTAGGCGCCAATTCAAAATTTCGTAAGTTAAATAATTAATTTCACTATTAAAATGAATTTGGAATGTAAAATAAAAAAACACGGGTCAAATAAAATTTTACAAATTACTTGAATATAAAATTTTTAAAAAATGGTCAACGACCCTATTATTGGACTATAAAGTAGATTCCATTCCAATTATTTTGTACGTCACAGTAGCCATTTTAGAGATTCGCTGTGCAAAATGGCGTAGGCACGATTTTCGCCGAGCGTTCTAAACTACCTACTACTTTGAACGCCGATAGGAACAGTAGGGAATAGGTCAATAATCTACATAACATTTCTTACGTAGAATTTAATGGAGAACATTATTCTCTTTATATGTTTTCCCATCAGAGTGACGATTTCGAAGGAAAATGCTAAAAACCTTCCCGAGGGTGGTTGCGCTTACTGGTAGGGTGGGAACTTTTCGAGTTCTTATTTCTACTCCTACAAAGTATATTCATGTTTTCTTCTATTTGATGTATTTTTGTCTAATTATCACGGACTATAATGTCTAACGTTAAACACCTTCTAGTCCCAGATACGCCACTGCCTGGGAACGTAGAGTGGTAATTTGCTCCCGCTTCTGAGTGTAATTGCATAAGCATCGTACATAATATCTACGATGCTTAATATTATTATAACTGGTTATTGTGGTGTTTGATGGCTTATCTTCTACAACAGCGAACCGCTTACCTAGAATTTCCACTACAGTAGCTTACTCCTGTGATGATATAGGAATGTAGTCTGGAGGGCTGTGCTTCTGTCAAAGAACTCCATTTAGGACTTCACCGCTAAGTTTAAATACCGCTTGTGTATTAGCATGGGTGCAATTGGAGCGTAATATGTCGTAATACGCTTCAAATTTTAATAGAGCAGAACCTAAGTAGGGCTGAGTGAATATGGTTGATAAAAGCGAGTACATTGTTTTTCTGCTCTGGCGCTGATTGTAAAATTTGCTCACGTAAATACTTGTCACTATAAGTGTAATTTGCATAAGATAAGGGTCTGACTTGAAGATTTTTCTTATGTGTGTAAAATTACAATTCAATTCAATAATAATTAGTAAACAAAGAAGACTGTACTTAAAATAAAAATAGTACAAAAAATAAATAATGTTAATACTACTTTTGAAAAATTTCTTATGTTGTTTACTAATTGTCTTAATTCCTTATGTCTATTTATTTGCAAAATTAAAGAGAACATGAATACAATGGTTTCCCAAAATTGATAATCCCCTTTTAGTCAAGCATGTAACGAGTTGAAAAATTACTCTTGACAATTTCATACTCTTTCCATATACCTATTAACTATATACTGGTAACACACTATAAGCCACTATGTACGGAATTGAGGCTAGAGAAGGAGATAGTTTTCCATCTCTATGGAGAACTTAGGACCCAACGCGCGCTCCGACGATACAAGCGCGCTTTGTAATAGGTCAGTGGCCATGTGGCCAATTTCTATTAGATTGTGATCATTGCCTTCTATATTCAGTTGAACGGTCACAATCTCGCGTCACTAAGGCATGCGCACCATACCCAGAGTACTCTTAAGGTGGCCATTCCCTAGAAAGAGACATCCGATAGGGAAATATTTGTTATTTTTGGCCATAACTTTTCTTTCTTAGTACGTATATTTAAAGACACTATAAGAGTACCTAACTAGAACCATAACAAGACCATTACTATGAATTTTCACTCAATAATTTCAGTTGTTTGCAAAATAGCTAGATTTAAATTTAAAAATTATGTTAATCTTCCTATTTAGTAGTTTTAAATCCAGCTATTTTGCAAACCACTAAAATTATTGAGCGAAAATTCATAGTAATAGTCTTCTTATGGTTCTACTTAGGTACTCTTATAGTTTTTTTAAATATACGTTCTAAGAAAAAGAAGTTATCGGTAAGAATAATAAATATTTCCCTATCGGATTTCTCTTTCTAGGGAATGGCCACCTTAAAGGATAGAGAGACAGGCTTTCCTTGGCGTCAAGTTACGAACGAAACTCATAGTATATAGTTAATATGTATATGAAAATTTCTTACACCAATCCAGACTACCGACTGAACAACGAATTCAGAACCTTTGTTTTTAAAAATGTTTGAGGTAAAATTAATATAGATTTCCCCATTGGATCTTTTCCTCTCCTTGAATATGGCCATTGTAAGAAATGACCCATATTCGGTGTTTCTTTTTTAATAATTCAATACCAAAAGTAGGTGATTCCTGTGACTCATTATCAAGGGTCGAAATCCTTAAGCGATAACAGAGTCACACTCAAGAGTATTAAATAAAGTACAATGAATTAATTGTATTAAACATACATTGAAAAATAATATCGCAAAAAACATAAAGTAATATTCTGTTGACAATAATGTAAATAGAAAATATTTGTTAACCAAATTACAAAACCAACAAATCCATAAAAGTTATAGAAATTAGCTCTAACGTCGCATTATTTATACAAAATGAATTTAACTAAAACAAATACTATTTACAACTAGTGTTGGGCGATATCGTGATTTTTCAATCACAACGTGAATCGTTACTGTGATTTTCTGATATCAGTGAATTAAAAACGTGATGTGATCACGACTTATCGTAATACGGCGTTTGGAAAAAATTGTTAATTGCTCTCTAACGGCCCCACACCAGTCTTCGAACTTATCTCGATACCAATTTTGAAGAGCGGGGGGGAGGTTCCTCATACTTCTAATACTTATGGTCCTATTTTACTATTATTTAATCATCTATTAACAATCAGTTCGGCTATTTCTCCCATTCCACAAATATTTGTCGAAAAATTGATGCCTCATTCGTACAATTTTCAGCAAACGACACTTTTAAAGCGAACAAACATTGTAAATCCTCTTCATCAATCTACTCCACCTAACTGCCTCGGCAACAAATGCATATAAATATCAATACAGCATAAAACGCATACCTGCCTAATAATATATTTATATCGTAAAAAATATATTTGTGTACAAAAAGTCGTGATCACGTCACGCTTTTCTACCAACTTTAGTCACAGTCGTTACCTGTGATTTTTTAATATCAGTGATTAAATCACAGTTCGTGATATATCGCCCATCACTATTTACAACCCAATTTATATTTGAAAAATAAACTACTATTTATTAAATGACAAAAACACGGTTAATATAATATAGAAACCAAACGCTTAAAAAACATGTAGCAAAGTGATTTTCAATGACGCCATCGACCTGCGCGTAAAGTTATGCGAGTCAAACGCATGGGCTGGATTGTAGCAGTTTGCCGCGAGTAGGCTGGACTTTAGTCACAGTAGATAAATCATATACCTACTAACTACACAGGTTCAGCAAATTTAGTTTCAGGTACGTAAACTTGTTTCTGCACAGATAAACCACGCCTTATCGTAAAACAATGGAGGGCATTGGTATAAAACAATAGCGCACCCATTCTGCTTTTAATAGCGTAGCTGTTTAGACGTGTGGGAATAAAATAAATTAATCTCAATTTCACTATTAAAATGCCGTGTGTTTATTACAACTGCAGAAAAAGTGCAAATTGTGAGGTGGTACTTCGGGGGCCATTCCACTGAAGACACAATCAATTTATTTACTGTGGCATATCAAGACAGACCAATCCCCTCAGCTAACATAACTTCATACATTATTAAAAAAATTGAGAATTTCGGGTGTGTCGTGAATTATTGTAAAAAACGCTGTCAACCCGAACCCCGTCATCAACAAATGAACGAAGAACGTGAAATTCGCAAAACTAATGTCTGTGCACTTGTTGAAACTAGTGAAACTTGTTCTAGCAGGCAAATTGCTGATGAAGTTGACATGAAGGAAAGAACTGTAAGAAATATTTTGAAAAGAATTGGGTACAGTTGTTTTAAAGTTCAAACAACGCAAGAAATATTTCCCGAGGACAATTTCAAACGGATGGAATTTTGTAAAATCATGATAAATAAAGTGAATGAGAATGAAAACTTCTTAAAGAATATATTGTTTACAGATGAATCATCGTTTTCGTTACATAGGAAACACAATCCATCCGTAGTACCATATTGGTCTCGGAAAAATAAACATTTGAGTGTTGCTGTGCGAACTCAGTATCCTCAAAAGTTGAACGTTTGGACGGGAATTTTAGACAATCATATTATAGGCCCACTGCTAATCGATGGAAAATTTTAATGGCAATAAATTACCTTAACTGATATTAATTTTCTGGAAAGAACATTTCCCAATCGTTTAATAGCTACGAGGGGGATAATAAAATGGCCCCCAGGTCACCTGATCTAGCACCCCATGATTTCTTTTTGTGGTGCTTTTTAAAGGAAACCGCGTACAAACATGCGTTTGAACGAGTCAATAATTTAGTTGAATTACGGGAAAAAGTTATCCAACTTTGTGCAAGCATTACTCCAAATCAACTCAATGATATGAGAGGTTCATTGTATAGTCGGTTTGGCTATTGTTTGGCACAAGACGGTGGTTGGTTTGAATTCTTACTTCATTAATTTATTGTTATTAGTTGATTTTAGTTTCAGAGGGTTATTTAATTTTATTTTAATGTTCTATTTTCATTTCGGTTTTAAAAAGAATTATTATTTTATTCCCATAGCATTTACGGCTAAAAAAAGAAACTGCAGAAATACTTTCAATAGAAGACATTATTTGTCAAAAATGTGACAAATAACTTCTTCGCTTTTGACGAAGAGATATTGTCTCGTTTCGTATTAGAAATTATTACCTACGTCCACACCCATCCTTAGTTCATGCCGTCCTAAATTCAATTCATTGTGTGCCTCTGCTTTCACGATTCATGGAACTAGCGGGGCGTGGTCAATTACATCGTTATTCCTCTACCCTAAACTGCATTTTCCGAATCTGTATACTGGTAACGCGCTATAAGCCACTATGTACGGAACTGAAGCTAGAGAAGGAGATAGTTTTCTATCTCTACGGAGAACTTGGGATCCAACGCGCACGCTCTGACGACACGATCTGATGGAGGAGTAAGGAAGCGCGCTATATGTAACAGGCCAGTGGCCAATTTCTCCGATTAGATTGTGACCATTTGCCTTTTATATTCAGTTGAACTGTCACAGTCTCGCGTTACTAAAGCATGCGTACCATACCCAAAGCACTCTTAAAAGATAGAGAGACAGGCTTTCCTTGGCGTCAAGTTACGAACAAAACTCACAGTATATAGTTAATATGTATATGAGATAAATATTAAACTGTGTTTTAGTATTACGCACAATTCGTTAGCGAAACTAATTGTCTAGTAATATTCCTTAGTTTTTGCGTAGTTCTTATTGTGTTTAAATTACGCGAAATGCCAAAAGTTAAAAGACGTAATGACGTGTTAGCTCGTGAAAGAATATAGAGAACTACCGGAAATCGGAGCAATGCAATAAAATCATGTTTATTTTATTAGTCACTGACGACATGAGGTGTATGCTTAAGGTAGGCAAGGTCTTGCAAGAGAAATATCCTGATTTAGTTCATCAGAGATTTATTTCCCGATGTGAAAGACTTAATTTCAGAAGTGGAAAAAATTGTCTTGAAGGCATCGAGCAGAATCGCACAGTTCTATGACCATTATCCGGGGATACCGTTCCTACCGAAACCTATTGTTACGAGGTGGGGCATTCGACTGCTGGCGGCATTTTATAACCTAAAAATGTCGAAAATGTTATAAGTCTAATCAACATGTTTTATTCACGCGAATCTATTGCAATATGTAAAGCGCAAGAGATTTTTGACAAAGCAACGTTAAAGACAGAACTTGAATACCTAAACACTAATTTTAATGTGGTAGTAAATGTCAGAATATCTACAATGCTCTGAGTTGTCAATCTCTGCAAAAAATTACTTCGGTGTTCGATAAACTTGAGGAAGCCGAGGGAATAAAAGGTTTCAAAATATTTCACAAATTAAATCAAACGTTCTCGAAAAACTACGGTTTTGAAGGAATTGCAACAATTAGCAAACTTTTATTGGGTAATCGAACATTCAAAACATTTGGCCATGCGGTATCCGCCGCTTACTTGTGTCGATGGAGAATGTCCTTTTCAACATTAAAGTGGTAGATATCCAACAGCAGACGTCAAAAATTTACAATAGACAGTTTGGAAAGAATATTGATTTTTGTTTACTGTTTTTGGTGGTATATTCCTTTAGCTTTCTGGTGATATGAAAAAAATTAATATTACCTAAGCCATTCTTTTGGAAAAAAATTTTTATTGATTGATACCTTACATAAATAATTGTGAAAAAAATCATCTCCATTGCTATACTGCCAGATTCATCATATGTAGCCACCAATCTACTTACAATGGATCTAGAAATTGGCTTTTCGGGATACTTGGCATTAAAAACATCACATGCTTCCTGATGAGTTCTCAGCCTATCACCATATCCAACCATCATCAAAAGTTCTACGCGTTCTCTTTCACTTAAACGTGGCATTCACCAGAATCAGAAGTGTCACAAAACTGAGGTTCCACGCGTGCCAGGAATAAGAAAGTTATCGATACTTTACACGAAAAGGCCCGTATCTCTGTTGTTGTGATTGTTTTTTATTATTTTCTTTGTTTTGTTTTTATGTCAAATGTTTTCATGCCAGTTAAAACAAAAATGTAGGCAACGAGATTTATCAGTCCATAATACAGTGGAACTTTATATATATGAATATGAATTTTGTGCGTTTCTTAAAGTTCACACTGTATGTAAATAAAATAAACAAGTAAGACATTTTTACTCAATAAAATAACTTCACAGAAATACGAAAGGTAATATGTTAATTAATGTTGTAGATAGGGATAACATAAAGAGAGAAATTACGATTACAAATTCACAACTGTCAAAATAAAACATTGTTATAATATTTCTTGAGAAATTAAATATCAAGTCAAGTCCGGCTCTATCAATGCTAAAAAATTCCGACCCTTGCTCACTATTATAAATAGATAGATATTCCTTTGTGGTGAAGTCTTTAATCAGGGCCAGGAGCTTTTCAAATGTATTTACATCAATTTATCTATGCAGATATCAATTAAGCATTGCTCCAAATATAATTCTCTTTATGCTTTCGTTCCCTTTTTACTAATGAAACGAAGAGATAATCATATAAACCACGATATTTTAACTTAGTGGGGCTCTCCCAGTTTAAACAGATAAAGTAAAGTCCACTCGAGTTAATCCTGGTTTGCTTTAAATCTACATACGGTAGTCTGGAGTACTGCAAATATTACCCGGATAATAGAATGTCATCAACGCCAGCGTTAATGGAAACTGCATACTCCTTGAGCGGCCTCGTGATTATCTTCGGAAGCGTTTCTCCTTACCGCTAACAGTCACATGGTTCATATTTAATGGATTAGTATGTGAATTGAACCAGTGAACCGTTCGTAAAGCTATACGGGCGTGTCTGCGAAGATGTAACTGAATTTCCTCTAAAGGTTATACTAGTATTTTATACGTGGTTAGCCTGAAATGGATACATATATTTTATATGTATTTAATAACAAAAGTCTTTAAATGCTATCTAGGTATTAACTAGATGGAAAACGTTTTTTATATTTAGCATGAAATTAGTTACTTTTTTGTATACCGTATGATAAATTTGAGCTGCTAACATGCTACGTACATAAAAATAATGTAAGACAATAGATAAAACACACGTCATAGACCATCAAAACAAATAATCACTGTTCAATACGATACTCAATAATCAGTACTCATTTGTAGAAAGCTGCCCGTCTTCTTGCCTAATGTACCTTGTGTTAACATATCCGACCCTTCTGTACTGCAATCTTTGCTCTGTCCTTGCCTAGAAGTCAGATATTTGTCGACGGACGGTTGTTTTTGATATCATTTCTTTTTTATGTTATTGCCGCGATCGAAAATAAATGTTTACACTAAAGCATTTGACAGATTTGATCAGAGTATTTTATTTTTATAATTTCAATAATTTGGCTTCCCAAGAAATTTGTTATATTTAAAATCTTATCTTGAAAATAGACACTACCATATTGAAAACTGTGTTCAGCGATCTGTAGAATTTGTATTTACTTCAGGTGTATCCCAGGGATCTGTATTAGGTCCATTATATTTCAATATTTTCATTAACGACATTATAGCAGAACTGGGTGTCAATTGTCTTTTATACGCATATGATATGAAGTTATATATTAATGAATGGTGTAATTATAACAGATTACAGTTGAACAGGACATGTAATGTTCTGAGTTTTACTAGTAGACATTAACTTGTAGAATTTAATTATTATATTGTTTAGAAGATTTAGTGCTTACACGTCCATCAACATTCCGCGATATTCGTGTAACATTTGGCAGTAAACTAATCTTTAATTGCCATATAACCACCATAACCAATGAAAGTTTTAGAACACTGAGATTTATAATACGGTGTTCTCATGATTTTAACGACAGTAACACGATGGAACTATCAGTCTTGTTCGATCAAATTTGGAATGTTCGTCAATTATTTGGTCTTGGTCTTAGTATAACATACATATGCAAAATATAGAGAGAATTCAGACTTTGTCACAAAGAAGATGGCGTCTGCTATTGGTTTTCCCGATATTGTACTTTTAAACGAGATTGGAGACTTGCAGATCTATTTCACAACAAATATTTCTTTTTAAAGTAATACATAATAAAACGGTGGTGTTATGTTAGATTTACCAAATTTTGGAACACCTAGCCCAGGCAAAACTATTTATTCTATCTGCCGACCCCCAGAACTAACTTACAAACAGTTTTGCCATTGTACAAAATGTATGAGAACTACAATAATCTTCAAGACCCGTTATCTTCTACTGCAATGTATCTAAGAATTTTGCAAACAGCAGAAAAAACTATGTATGACAACTTCTGCATGAAACATCTTGTGGGTGGCTTTATGTCTTTCTGATGAGCTCCAGAATAAGGGCGAAAAGCGTTCCAAAGACAAGGTATGAAAATAAATTCAGTTTAGGCCGTTGTTCTTACTTTTAACTGAATCTTCATTATCGTAAGGGGTTATGTAGATACTAGTTTACTCTGCATATCCCTAGAAAACTCTGTGGATACTGGTGTTACAATGAGAATTGTCAAACAATAAATAGACAAATTCATTTTAATTGTTAGCATAACCAGTATTCAGGTTATCGAAAGAATGCAAACATTGAAAATCAATAATTTTACAGATAGTTTTTCTTTTTAGATCTTATAGATAGTTTTACTTCCCTCGCATACCGAAGGGAAGTATTGTATTCGAGAAAAAATCACCCTCCGAGATTTTTTCGGATTCTGATGTTTCAGAACACGTAGATTACGAAAATATAGGTTTTTCAATTCCGTCAGTCTGTCTGTCTGTCTGTCTGTTGGTGCATTTACTAAAAAACTACTTGACGGAGAGCAGTCAAATTTGGCAGGTAGTTGACGCTACTGTCAGCGCAGAAATGGTAGAAATTTCACTGGAAAATATACAGGGTGGACCGTCTAAACGGAATAAATAGTGAAAACAATTTTTTTTCGCTCAAATTTAAAATTTCCACGTTTCATGACGTGCTAATCCTATTTCGGGAAAAAAAAAAAATTAAAATTTTTTCATCAACATTTTTGAAAAAATTTTTACCAAGATAAAAAAAAAAATCGGTAAAGTTATTTACACAGAACTACCCTCGTTATTTGTGCATGACAGTCACTCAAAAATTATTAATTACGAAATGACATTGGGAATAATAATCGGAATATAATTAATCTTTAATAAATTAAACACTGCTTTTAGATGAATCAATCAATATATTATAAATACTCTACATATGTTTCGGCTTACTAGGCCTTTATCAAGAGTATTACATAGTGAATACTAAAGTTTCCGATGTGCATATTCAATTTATACCTAAAAGTATTTATGTCTTAATCTATTTATGACTTAAGCTATTTAAGATTTAATTTAACATCTTAAATAGCTTAAGTCATAAATAGATTAAGACATAAATACTTTTAGGTATAAATTGAATATGCACATCGGAAACTTTAGTATTCACTATGTAATACTCTTGATAAAGGCCTAGTAAGCCGAAACATATGTAGAGTATTTATAATATATTGATTGATTCATCTAAAAGCAGTGTTTAATTTATTAAAGATTATTTTCAAGATGTTTCACAAGGAACCTACCACAAGTTCAGTTCAGTGGAATATAATTATTGGTATTATTACAAAGAAAACCTGATAACTTTTGGTCAAAAAAATATACAGAGTGTTCATCCAACAGCAAAAGTTCAATATACTAAATAACAGGTGCCAAATATGGAAGGCTTGCGCAAATACCTTTATAAATGTCCACCATGACTCAATTATTTCTTGGGATGCCATTATTCAATAAAAGTATATAATAGGATATGCCAAATATTATTGCCATCTCTCACATTCTCAATCCCACATTCACGTAATGGAGTGGAAGTATAGTGGTGATTAAAATATAGAACAAATTTTCAAAAATGTTTGCTGTCTATTGTAGTGTTAAATTTTTTTCCAAATTGGTGAAAATATGTTGCAAATTTTTTTTTCCGAAATAGGTTTAGAATGTTATGAAACGTGGAAATTTTAAATTTCAGCAAAAAAAATATTTCGTCTATTCTTTAATGGTGATAAATAGATTACATAAACATGTTTTCATTTTTTTTTAATTTTTCTAAAACATTTTTAAATTTGTTTTAATAAATTTGGAATGCCATGGAAACGTGGAAATTTTAAATCTGAAAAAAATATTCCATCTATTTGTGGTAAAATTTTTTCAAAATTTTTAAATTTTTTTTTATTTTTCTTTAAATAGATTTAGAACGCTATGAAACGTGGAAATTTTAAATTTTGGGAAACAAAAAATTCATCTATTTTGGTGGTAAAATTTCTTTCAAAAATGGTTAAAAATTTTCAATTTTTTTTTTTTTTTAAATAGGTTTAGAATGCCATGAAACGTGGAAATTTTAAATTTGAACAAAGAAAAAAATTTTTTTTAGTGGTAAAAATTTTTTCAAAAATGAATGAAAAAAATTTTCAAAAAATTTTTTTTTCCTGAAATAGGTTTAGCGCGTCATGAAACGTGAAAATTTTAAATTTGAGCAAAAAAAAAAATTTTTTCGCTATTTATTCCGTTTAGACGGTCCACCCTGTATACTTTTAAGTGAAAATTCTACCAGTTCTTCGCTGACAGTAGGGTTAACTATCTACCAAATTTGACTGCTCTCCGTCAAGTAGTTTTTTAGTTAATGCACCAACAGACAGACAGACAGACAGACAGACTGACGGAATTGAAAAACCTATATTTTCGGAATCTACGTGTTCTGAAACGTCAGAATCCGAAAAAATGACACGCCAAACCTATTTCTGAAAAAAAAAATTTGAAAATTTTTTTCACCATTTTTGAAAAATTTTTTACCAAGATGAAAAAAATTTTTTTTGCTCAAATTTAAAATTTCTACGTTTAATGGCATTCTAAACCCATAAAAAAAATATTAAATTTTTTTTACCAACATTTTTGAAAACATTTTTTCTACTAAAATGATAATTTTTTTTTTTCAAATTTAAAATTTCCACGTTTCATGGCATTCTAAGCCTGATTCAGAAAGAAAAAAATTTGAAAATGTCTTGAAATTTTTTTTACCACTAAAATAGATGAATTTTTTTTTATTTCTTCAAATTTAACATTTCCACGTTTCATAGCGTTCTAAATCTATTTAAAAGAAAAATTAGAAATTTTGTTTACTATTTTTAAAAAATTTTACCACTAAGATAGAATTTTTTTTCTTTGTTCAGATTTAAACTATCCACGTTTCCATGGCATTCTAAAACTATTCAAACAAATTTAAAAGTGTTTTTGAAAATTAAAAAAAAAAATTGAAAACATTTTTAATCTATTTATCACTACTATAGAATAGACGAAAAATTTGGTTTGCTCAAATTTAAAATTTCCACGTTTCATGACATTCCAAACCAATTTCGGAAAAAAAATGTTTGCAACATTTTGTTACCAGTTTGGAAAAAAAATTAACACTAGAATAGATGGAAACTTTTTTTACTCAAATTTAAAAGTTTCACGTTTCATGACATTCTAAACCTATTTAAAAAAAATACGTAATTTTTAAATCTTTAACTTCTTTTACCACTATTATAGAATAGACGGAAACTTTCCTTTTTGCTCAAATTTAAAATTCCTACGTTTGACATTTTAAACCTATTTCAGAAGAAAAATTTAAATTTTTTTTTTAACATTTTTGAAAAATTAAAATAAAAATGAAATTTTTTAACCACCACCACTCCACTCCATTACGCGAATGTTGGATTGATGTGACGGGTGGCAATAATATCTGACATACACACCTATTATACTTTTATTGAAAAATGTACAGGGTGGTCATCCCAAGAAATAATTCAGTCATGGTGGACATTTGTAAAGTTATTTGCGCAAGCCTGCCATATGTGGCACCTGTTATTTAGTATTGAGCTTTTGCTGTTGGATGAGCAATCTGTATATTGTTTTGACCAAAACTTATCAAGTTTTCTTTGTAATAATAGCAATGTCATTTCGTAATTATTAATTTTTTAGAGTGACCGCCATGCACAAATAACGAGGGAAGTTCTGTATAAAGACCTTTACCGATTTTTTTCTACTGTTTGCAAAAGCCTGTAAATAATGTTTCATTGTAATTATAAGCAAACAAAAAATAATTCACATTTATATATTCAGTTCAATACAGTGAGATGCAAATAACAGTAAATTATCAATAAGATATATTTTCAGATTAAATGTAAGAAACAATTAACAAGTACAACAACAATTTTTTGATACTTAAAGTTCTAAGAAGTCATGTACGACGGTACCAAAAAATGTAGTGTTTCTTGAGAATGTAACACCATTATTTGAGATTTTGAGGATATATACTTTTCCTTGGTTTTGTCGGTGTTTAACATACGCATATTTTTTTTATATAAATTTTGAAAATCTTTTATATTCGTAAAAGTTTCCAGCAGTATAATGTCCGCAAACATGTATTGATTAATACGTTAGGATATAACATGAACATCTCTTCCTCTGCAATATAATACCATTTCAAAGTAAATTAATATTCTTTTAAAACATTCCTGCAGTAGACAAGGAATATATTATCTCCTAACGTCATTTGAATAAAAGATAAATGCAGTCATCATTGAAAAGTTATTCTCTCGAGTGTCAATCAATCAACGGTAAGGATGTACATTTGTAGTATCAACAGTTTTATTTCTAAAGAGATATTAGGAATCAGTAGAAATTACAATCGAGCTTGGCCGACTGCGAATATATATTTTAGGCACATTTTGTTCAATTATGACACAATTCACTGGGATCCAGTGCACACACTACACAGACAATACATTATTTAATTTTTATTGCAGTCGGCAAACTTTCATACGTTCAATAATAATAGTTATTCATATTATATCTACGTAAAGTTCTAAGAGACACACAGGATATCGCAGTGTCAATATTTATTAATTTCTACTTCCACACCCACGCAGTGGAGTGGAAGTATAGTAAGGCTAAAAAAATGTTGAAAAATTCTCTTTCTTGAAATACATTTAGGATGTCATAAAACGTGGAGATTTGAAATTTGTGCGAAAAAAGCTGTCAGTCAGTCTGTAACTTTGTTGGCGCGCACGTTTTCTCGCTAATTCCAGTGCTTAAAGGTTGGAGGTTAAATAGGGGTAAATAAGTGGAAAGTTAGTAAAGGAAGCTGATATGAGTACTGAAACTTGAGATTTGGAGCGCATACTAGAAGCCAAGGCGTTAGATTTTTTAGAATATTATAGATATCTAGAACTAGATACTATTTTAAGGTGAAGGGTTGGGGGTTAAATGGGGGTAAATAGGGGAAAATAATTAAAGGAAGCCGGTAAACGTACAGACACTTGGGATTGGCTGTATATATTAAAAACCAAGGATTCAATTTTTTTTATTACTTCTCAACACCCCTCACCACCCCCACTCCATCATTCAAAGAGTTGTGATGTATTTGGCGAAATACGAGAAGCAGACTGTATGGATTGAGTGGTTTGCAATTTATAAAAAATTACTTACCACCACTCCTCTCAGACTTGGGCCTTGTACCATGTGTTGCACTCGACGAAAGGAAAAGGACACAAATTGAGACAACAGAAGGAGCGAACACACGGCTGAATAGTTGCACTATTTAATAACTGAACAAATAATTTATGCGCTAACGCGGGCATACAACAACAATTGGTCTCGTTGAATTGAATATCTTTTACGAACTGACTCTGCGTAGTAAGAAAATAATGTAGTTCTTTACGACAAAAAGTATAGAACACATACTCTACAAAGTGTTTCTAATAAATGGCTATACACGAGACGAAAAAGTAAATAAAGCTAACTAAATATACCAAAAACTATACGCGTTCAATATTTAATTACAAGGAAAATTTCACACAATTAAGAGGGAAAAAATTAAACATTCTAAATAGATGTAAATATTTCAAAATAAAAAAAAAACTAACTACTTACTATGTTTTACAAACATAATACAACCATTATTATTGGTGAGGAAGTGAACATAACTTTGCCACTGGTCTAGTATAAGAACTATTTTTCGCTCTTGCCACTGCTATTCTAGATACACCATCTTTACCAGGATACAATTTTTCAATGATTGCTAGTGGCCACTGTAGTGGTGGAACATTATCCTCTATAATTACCACGATCATACCTATGTTTGTCTGGCTTGAAGAGTAGAAAGATGCGAACGTTTCCAATAATGCTGTACTATTGAATCTAACAATTTATATCGATTTAAACAATTGGGAGAATCTTTTAGTACATCCTCTGCAGGAATCCAATTTAGCGGTGTTCCATATAAAAAATGTGAAAAAGTGAAAGTCACTGGATCCTTTGGATCAGAGCTCAAAGGACACAGAAGTCTGGAATTAAGTAATGCCTAGATTTGGGTAAGTACCGTGCTAACTTCTTCGTAACTTAAAATTTGGTTTCCAGTAACTCTAGAGAGGTGAGATTTAACGCTTTTTATGTTTGTCTCCCAAATTCCGCCAAAGTGGGGGGACGAAGGAGAATTAAATTTCCAATAGATTTTATATTTATAAGTTCTCTATATTGTTGAGACTGAGTTAATTGATAAATTTCGTCAAGTCTGGCTTTTCCTCCTACAAAATCAGTTCCTTGCTCAGAAAACAAAGTGGTACATTTTCCGCGATGAGATATAAATCTTTTGAAAGCAGCAAGAAATGAATCGGTGGACAAACTACTTGCAATTACTAAGTGAACTGCCTTGATAGCAAGACAAATATATGCCATAAAAATGCCTTTGCTTGATTTACTCGTCGGTTGACATTATAGGGTAATATAGTTTAGAATGTAATCTAAAACAATAATTGTATTTCCAAATGCGCTGTAGACTACCTGCTAAAATCCAATAATTTTGTTGTAAGAACGATTGCAACAAATGGGCACCAGTATGACAATATTTTTTATGGTTCTAATTAATCAACAAATTAACAAAATGATCCGATTTGGGTAAATGAATCGGATGTTTATGATCAAAAGCAACATTTGCATTTAGTTCATTATCATAGGGCTCAAAAGCGACCGCTCGCGTCGATGTTTTAATAAATATAAGCCAACAGGATCACCAAATGCCTTGTTGACATTTCTGAAAATGGATCTTTCTCCAGCACTCCACAATTCAAGATGGCGACTAGGCCGATTTTTCAAAATCATATCTTCGGTAATAATTGACCAATTTTCAATTTCGAAAAAATTAAATGCTTACAAAAAAACATAATTTTCGAAAAATAATAAAGTTAAAAATATTTAAAAACTAATGGAATATTCCCAAAAAACCTAAAATTTTTATATTTTAATTTTATTTATCATTATTTATTTTGAAAACAACAGGCCATATGAAATAAAATTTCAAACAAAAAATGGGCAGAATTTCGTGATAAATCCAACAATATACAATTTTATAGGTATTGGTTGAAAAATGACTTTATAAATGTGCAATAAATATGACGTGAACCATTAAGTCGACCCATTTCAATTAGTATACGCACATTCGTTTTTTCTTGAATAGCGCGTGTTACAATTTGTTATTATTTACACTGCACATTTTATATAATTGGTGCACATTCTACAGAATACTTCTCACATCTTCATCGTAAATAATATTCGTTTTTGACATTTAATCTAATTACAAAATATTAAAAATAGGTATTTTAAAATTAATAACTTTTTTATTTATTGATCGAAATTAGTTAAAAAATAATAGGGTTCTTCCTCTAGCTAACACTAACTTACTGTCCAAATTTTAATATAATCGGACTTTTCGTTCTTATGTTATGTTACTATGTTGCTCAGAACTCGATCACCAACATAGTGATTTGAATATTTTTTTTCTACGAGCGATATTATCGGTTTTAGAAATGTGCGGATCAAATGCAATGTACTCTTCGTTTTGCATTTGCGAAAAATATACTAATGGAACTCCATTTTAGTACATGTTTTGTGTGTCAAAAATCCAGTGTAAAACACCATGCTGCAAGGATATGCTAGCAACTAAAGACTGGTTGTCTAAGATTTAATCCCAGACAACGAAACTTTTGTTGCTAACATGTGGAACAGAAAAGGAATACTCGCTATAAAACAGCACAAATCAAAAAAGTTTCTACAGTACTCTAGCGCATCTTATCGTGTCTCAAACGGATCATTAATAGAAAATATATCCCTTAAAGATTGTTTATCCAACATAAAAAACAAAAAGAAGCTCACTGCATGAATACCTCGCCAAGAAAGTTGAGAAAGATTTAAACATGCTGTAACTTCATATATCCCGCTGATAAACATAGAAGGCAATAATCATGAAGAAGCTGATCTAAACTTGTAACTCAACAATATGGAAAGACAAACAAATTTCTGTTCACAGTCCGTATACAGATGTGTATGTGCTTCTGGTTAGTTTTTATGAGCAATTACCAAAGAAAGTCGTAATGGTAACCAGTCGAGGAAAAACGGAATAAGAAATAGATATAGGAAAAGTCGTCAAATCATTAAGTATCGGGCACATGAATCATTTTTTTTCCATTACTGGGACAAATATAACGGCAGATTTTCAAGAATTAGGAAAGAATTTTCACTAAAGTATTTTTTAATCTATAGGAATGACCAGAAGTACTGAAACTGCTTGCATTGTTAGGAACTCTAAACACAACTACCACATAACAAGGCAATACGTGAAGGGAACATCCACGAATTAGCTTGCTCTATAACAATGAATTAATAAAGAAGGTAGCTGACTGGCGTTTTCCACCAAAAATCAAGAAGGAGATAACCTACCACCCATAGTTGATGGGATTGGGGTTGATTATTATTTTATTTTAGGGTCCATTATATTGCAACAGTATAAAGAAGTGCGAATGTAAATATCCAAAATTTGCCAGGTGCTAGTCTCTGTTGGTGGAGAAAAAGTCACGAATATTTAGAACCAGTCTCCATGTTTAACCCACAGGCCTCAAGAACTGTAAAATTACCCATGTCAAATCCAGCTGCAAGAAGGCAAACAACGATATGTTCCTGAAAGAAAATTGAATAATTTGCACAGAGGCCTATGCAAATACTCCAGATTTGATCCATCGATCATGGAATATGAAGATAAATTAAGTAAATTGTGGTATTTTTACTTTAACATATTGCGAATAACCAAAAATATTTCTTAGAAGGTGCAGATAACATGCAGATAACTTAAGAATTATTTTAAGTCGAAGAAGACAATTAAAAATGCAATTCAGGTCGTTAGATTTTATAAGATTATGTCAAGCAATTACTTTATGATGTTATTATATTAGTAATACAAACACATTTATTTAATCCGCCGTTTTGAAAAAGCTGTAATTCCTTGTCACTAAAAAATTTTAGACATTTCTGACATGGTCTGAATGCAATTTTTAACTTAGAGAAGCTGTATTATCGTATAAGTATTCTATTAATTAACTGTGTGCCCGACCAAACTCACATTGCGCACCGCAATATTCTTCCACAATACCCGTAGAGCGCCATGATTTTTAAATTTTAGAGCATTATTGTTTAACCAATACTCAATAAAATATACAGGGTTGTGGAAACACCTGATTTCTGGCTAAACTATAAGTGCGACTAAACAATACCCTTAACAAAGGTTTTTGTAGTATTTTTATTCTATTCAGTGATGTACTTTGATTTTCAACAGCTATCCTATTTTTCGAGATGTGACGTCATCGACAGTTTTTTTAAATGGATAACCCTGTATATTTTTACATTTTCAGATAGACAATTTTTCATCAATTACAGTGATATAGGGTTTGGTGGGTGTGCGGCTTGTGGTTTTTTAAATATTAAATAAAATAGTAAAGCAAAGACATGGCTGTTTACATTTTAATTATTGTCAACAGGACTATCTGATAAAAAAATATTCGTTTTTTTCTTGCCATGCTTTTTGCAAACTTTCTTTAACCGAACTCAAATCATTCGTATTACTGTCAATTGCAGTCAATACTGTTAGAGAGTTTCGGTGTGAAATATTAACATTGTTTTTTAATTATGGCTGAACTGAAGAATTACGTTTTTAATGATGGTTGGTTTTGGAGACAAGCAGAGATCTCTACAAGATACATGCGATATTTTTAATGTAACATTCCCTGATAGAAATTCTCATATTTCAAAATCAACAGTTTCAAAGGTTGTACAAAAGTAAATCGGCTACAAACAATATTAGCGAGAGATCAGTAAGAAGGATATTGTCCAAAAATAAATTTCATCCGTATAAAGTACATTTAGTACAAGAATTAAATGAAGATCATCCTGATTGAAGGATGCAGTTTTGTCAGGAAATACAATTGAAATTAATGGTAACTTTTTCAATAATATAGTCTTTTCCGATGAAGCGACATTTTGCCTGAGTGGTTTTGTAAATCGACATAACTGTCGCTACTGGGCTGATCAGAATCCTCATTGGATGGAAGGAAGTCACACCCATTAACTTCAATCTTTATTTACAATTTTTACGCAAGCAAATTATTCCAGTATTAAATCGTTTATTTCCAAACCAGGCAAATCCTGAACGACTCTCAGACGAAATTTTTTATCAGCAAGATGGAGCCCGCCTCATTATGGAGTGGACGTGCGTCAATATCTTAATGAAATATTTCCACAGAGATGGGTAGGTCGAAGAGGACATATTGAATGGCCACCGCGATCGCCAGATTTAAGTCCTTTAGACTATTTTCTTTGGGGTCATTTAAAATCCGTTGTCTATAGGACCAAGCCTCAGTCGTTAGAAGAGTTGGAAGATCGAATTAGGATGGCTGTTCAAGAAATATCACAGCATGCTATTCAAAACTCTTTAAGAGCTTTCGTTGATCGAATAGGATATTCTCAGGCTGCTGAAGGTTTCCAATTTGAACATTTATTATGAATATTGTCTTCGTTTCTCAATATTAAAGTGCTCAATATTTTGTAATAAGAAATTTAATTATCATTAACTAATAAATATTTATTACACTTTATTTTATTATTTTATTTAATATTTAAAAAACCACAAGCCGCACACCCACCAAACCCTATATCACTATAATTGATGAAAAATTGTCTATCTGAAAATGTAAAAATATACAGGGTTATCCATTTAAAAAAACTGTCGATGACGTCACCTCTCGAAAAATAGGATAGCTGTTGAAAATCAAAGTACATCACTGAATAGAATAAAAATACTACAAAAACTTTTGTTAAGGGTATTTTTCAATCGCACTTATAGTTTAGCCAGAAATCAAGTGTTTCCACACATTTGCCCAACCCTGTATATCGTTGCATTCAGCATTAAATTCTACACATTTTTTGTTTAAACTGTTTTTCCATATACTTATTGTTTTTCAAATAAAAAATATTTTAAAAAGTTAGAAAACCAAAATTTTTTTTTTTTTGCAAAATATTCAGTTAGATATTAAATATTTTTAGACCTTGTATTTTTGATAGTAAAACATATATTTTTTGAAGTGTTTCCTTTCTTTTAAATAAAAAATCGGACAACTACAACGGGAGATACGACTTTTTTTCAAATTGCCCTATCCGCCATCTTGATTTGTATATTACTAGAGAAAAATCCATTTTCAAAAATGCCAACATGCCATTCGGTGATTCAGAAGACCTAAGTAATCATAAAATAAAGAGTTTTCAAACTTAGCAGGGCTTCGACGCGAGCGGACCGTATGATACTAGACTAATTCGAGAGTCTCCCATCTACTCTAATTATACGATCTTTGATAAACGGATTTAATTTACTTAAGACATGGGACTTTAAAGGTTTATTTTCCGAGAGAAACTTGCATTCTTCAGAAAAATGACGCTGTTGTGCAGCTCGAACGGAAATCCTGTGACTTTAATATACAAATTTCTAGATATTTTTTGCTTAAAAAGGTATGCTCTTTATGAAAATATTTTTATTTTTCTATACATCGACTCATGTTAAAAATTTTGAAAAAAATATCAAAAAAAAATCATCTGCCTCCGAACATGTGTGAGATTTATAAACAAAATTAGCTACACTGCCTGGGCTAATGTCCTATAAACCACAAACGAAAGACTTTACGAAAACAGCAATCTAATGCAGTAAACGAAGGAAAGTGGTGGACGTAAAATTTCGGCGACCTTAAAATAATCCCTTTTGTGTGTCCTAACTAGTCCGTGCTCAATATAAACATCTTTGAAGACTTAATCTGTTCTCTGGTCTCATTTCGGCGCAGCCGACGCAATGAAATACTTATAACAGACCGGCATATCCTTTCTGCGGATGTCTCCACACGTTCTCCTGCGTCGGATCGACTTTGACTTCTTTGGCTTCTCGTGTATTGCACCTTACGTTCCGGATTATTTTCGATTGACCCACTCCCGTAGCTCCATAACACCACAACATCAAAGGTAAGAGGCTTATTATTCGAGAAAAAGCGGAATTCTAAAACAAAATCTGAAGATTTGTGGCATACTACGAAAATAATTTAAGGGGTAGAAGCCGTAACGTTCGACTTATAAGAGGATTGAATTAAGTGGACGTAGGATTCGACATAAACTTATGATGTAATCAGCCAGGGGTGAATTTGGAGGTGAATGCCTTGCAACTATGTGAGAAACTTATTTTTGTTTGCTGTCATTATTATCTGATTATATAGTATTGCAGACAGAAAGATGACAATGCATTGTTGTGAAATTCACATACTTCCAAATATGCGTGCTAATGTTGAATAATGTCTATTGAGAAATATCTTGGGTCTGTAGTAGATAGTACAGGCAAATTAGCCATTTAGGGTAACAAAAATTAATAAAAGGATCATCTCTGGGATTTAAGTAGGTAATAACCTGGAGAATGAAATTATGCATTCTTTGCACTTCGAAGTTCCGGGAAAATTCAAAACAATTTGGAAAAACTCATTGATTTTCGCTCTAGCGGCCAAAATAATGAAAATGGAGAAAAAAGTTGTAGCTCGTCTCTTTCTCCACAAAAAAGGTCTTTACACATTTTTGTCTTACTTAAGCCGTTTAGAAGATAAATCGAGTTTTCCACTTATAGTTTTAAGCCATTTCGAAATGCGCGAAAAATGAGAATTCTCCGGGAGTTTCGTACGACCGGGCTTATCGATCGATAATTCTTACTATTCAGAGCCCCTAAAAAAATTAAAATAACATAAAATGTAGGGAAAAGTCTCAGCTTTAATGTGGAACTAATCACAAAATTCATAAAAAATTTCATCATGGAGAAAAAGTGTCAGAAGATGGCTTAGTAAATTTTGTACAGTTGATCCACAGATTTATTCATATCTTTGCCGGGAGTCGTTAGAACGATAATTCATTTCTCTTGTATATTCTTATATAATGAGATATTAACCCAATTAATATTTTATTGCAATTACTTTTGTTGGAAAAATATGCCTTGCGATCAAAGTAGAGGGAATATTTCTCATCGGTCAATCACCTCCAAATTTTGGAGTTCAATTCGCTATATCTTAATTATTAATAATAGCACAGTCTTAATTTTTGGCTTATATGTACAATAAAACATATTCTTTCGAATGACTTTAGTTTTTTTAAATGCGTGCAGTACTTTTTGAATTTGTCTATATTATTGATACACGTTCAGGAAATGCACAATTATACAGTAAAATATATAATAATAATAATATTTATTCAAGTAGGAAGAAACCCTAATATACAAACATTTCCTAATCAATAATTATACATATACTTACATAAAAAAAGATAAGCAAATTTACCGATAACTATAAGCTAAATATAAATAACAGTATTATTATATTTGCAGTGAACATTGAAAATTACCATTTGTTAAAAAAAAAAAAATTGAACATTAATTTACATTTGTAGTTATATATGAAATAATTTTTTGTTTAAAACTGTTCAAGGTATTACAATTTTTAATATTATCAGGTAATTTATTAAATTCATTCAGACCCCTAAAAAATAATGACTTCATCGACTTCTTATGTCTAGTTCTATTTATGTGGAAATTATTTCTTGTTCTTGTTTGATGTTGATGTATAAAATTGTTTCTTATTGTAAAATCAGTAAAGTAATTTGGTAACATATTTTTTGAAAGTTTAAAAACAAAAGTCATACACATATAAAATATCCTTTGTTCAACAGAAAACCAGTGTAACGTTTGAAGCATCCAATTTATAGATGTATATCTATCGCATCTCAAAATTATCCTCATTCCTCTATTTTGTAATTTTTGCAAACATTGAAGTTGGTTTTTATCCAATAGGTACAAAATTGTGGAACAATAATCAACGTGTGGTTGAATAATTGTTCTATAAACTGTAATTCTTGCATACATTGAAAGAAATGAGGAAACTCTTGAGAAAAAGAACAGTTTTTTTAAAATCTTCTTTTTGATATATTCAAAGTGATTTTTGAATTTTAACGTATTGTCAATTATAACCCCTAAGTATTTAATTTCTTTTACCCATTGGATTTCCTCGTTATTAATCTTTAGTTGGAGTGCATCTACGTTACTTATATTCAGTTTATATGGTGTATTCAAGACCATAGCCTTAGTTTTCTTAACATTCAGTTTTAATTTATTTATATTTAAATAATAATAATAATAATGTTTATTTATTTCCATTCATAGACCTAATTACAATAAAATAATACAATGTATACATGTAAATAAACAACAAAAAAATTTGCAGAAGTAAAAACTTGTTTGCAAGATAACAATAAAATTTATAACTTAATTAAAAACATCTATAATAATACACCCCAACAATAGTTAAATCTCCACCCACACGCACACACACACCACACATACCGTATGCAAGTTGGTTCCTACACAGTTTGTAATGAAACAATCAAGTATTTAATTTTTTTTTTTTTTTTTAATCGAAATTTTGTTTTTATTTTATTTTTAAACAGGGAATCAGGTATTTGTCGTGTTAATTAAATTGTGTATATGTATTCTTGGTACATTTTTAACGTAAATTTTTAATTTTCTCTTAAATGAAGTTAAAGTCTTTTCATTTATTACAATATCGGGCAATGTATTAAATAGCTTTGGCCCTAGGTATTTATAGCATTTTTGTCCTACCATTTTTGACATTAGCGGATTAATGAATTTATTTTGTTGTCTAGTAGCATATGCATGTTGGTAGGTAAGTAATTTGTTTTTATTTATATATTGCCTAGTATTTACGGAAATAAAAAACAGTTGTCTAATGTCCAATACCTCGGACTCATGATACAATAGATCGCTCGGATATCTGGAATTTTTAAGAAACATTATTTTGAGAAATTGCTTTTGTATCACTTCTAAATGTCTCAAGTAAGTTGTTGATACTCCGCCCCAACCTATAATTCCATAAGTTAGATGACTTTCGACTAGACTATGGTAAAGTATTTTTTTGTGTTTAATATCTAAAATATTTTGTAGGTGTTTGAATTTATATAGTAGGCAACGTAGTTTTTTTATAACGTAATTAATATGCAAATCCCATCTTAGGTGGTTATCCAGAATAATGCCCAGGTATTTAATTTGTTTCGAAGATAGTATGTCGAAGTCATCCTGTACAGTTATGTGAGAGAAGTTAGGTAATGATGACTTATAACTACAAAACGGCAAAAAGTAAGTTTTCTCAAAGTTTATGGATAGTAGTTTATAATCTAACCAATCCTTGATAATAGACATGTCTCTTTCCACGTTTGTTTTTATCTCGTTCCAGTTATTACCACGATAAAATATAGCAGTATCATCTGCAAAGCTTATTATTTTGCCATTACATTGAATTGAAAGTAAGCCATCTATATATAATGTAAAAAGAATTGGCCCCAACACCGTTCCTTGTGGCACTCCAAACTCAATAACTTCCTGTTCACTTAACACATTGTTTATTTTTACGTGTTGTTCTCTTCTACTTAGGTAACTTTTAAAAAGGTCGAGAGCATTATTCCGTATACCTATGTCTTCTAGTGTCTGGATAAGTAGAGGGTGGCTAACGGTGTCGAAGGCCTTAGCGAGGTCTATAAAAATGCAAAGTGACGGCTTGCTTTCGTCCAAAGCTTCGTATATATTTGCTGTTAAATACTGGATCGCATCTTGAGTGGATTTACCTTCTTTGAAACCGAACTGCATATCGGATAGTAATTCATATTTTTTAAAGAAACTTGTTAGTCTTGATTTCAGAATTTTCTCGAAAATTTTGCTAAAGTTTGTAATCAACGATACAGGTCTATAGTTTGTTACATCCAATTTATCACCATGCTTATATATTGGAATAACGATAGATTTTTTAAGGGCCGTTGGATAGTAGCCCCTTTCTATTGATTTATTTATCAGGAAACAGAGTGGATCTGCTATTTGCTGTGCAATAAGTTTTAATGTTTCTGCCTTGAGGCAGTCAACACCAGGCGATTTATTATTTTTCAACTCTTGAATTGTCCTTATAATCTCATTTCTATTCGTTGGTGTTAAGAAAATGGAATTTAGGGAAACATTTCTATTTATATTATAATTATTTTTTCTCTTTATTTTACTTGCTAGTTTTTTACCCACATTTACATACGTTTTATTAAAAGCTTCTACAATTTCGTTTATGTCGTGAGTTACCTGCCCGTTTTGTTTTTTTATGCAGGGTATATCATTTATTCTAGTATTGTTATTACATAATTGATTTACTGTTTTCCACAAATGTTTCGATTCGTCTTTATTTTCGTTTATACATTTTTTGTAGTATTCATTTTTAGTTTTTTTAATTAAGTTGTTTAACATGTTTTTATAATTTGTATATTCATTTCTTAAAATAAGATTATCAGGATTTCTTTTTGACTGCAAGTACATACTATTTTTTTTGTTAACAGATTTAATTAAAGCTTT
This sequence comes from Stenurella melanura, assembly GCA_963583905.1. Lineage (NCBI taxonomy): Eukaryota > Metazoa > Arthropoda > Insecta > Coleoptera > Cerambycidae > Stenurella > Stenurella melanura. The sequence continues at coordinate 190,219,349 of OY757310.1, forward strand.
AGTAATCCAATTTTTCCGTTTTTTTTCTTTGTTATTAATTTTAATATATTTTGTGCACTGCTCGACTTCTCCTTTTACAATATTTATAAATTTATTTGTTGCAGAATTAAGATCTTCTGTAGCATACACGCAATCCCAGCTAATGTTTCTCATAATTTCCACCAATTTATTATTGTTTATTTGTTTAATGTAATCGTTGTGTTTAGGGTACCTTTGTGTATTTCCTTTGTCGGTAACCAGTTGCAATATTATTGTATAATGGTCTGAAATGCTAGTTTGAACAATTAGTGGTAATACTATCTCTGCAATTTCAATATTACTTTTAACAAAAATATGGTCAATGCAAGTATTTGAGTTGGCCTGTGACCTTGTAAAATGGTTTATAGTGGATAGGAACCCATATTCAGACATTATATTTATGTAATCATTTGAGTAGTCAGTATTTCCCAAAATATCGATGTTCATATCTCCCACTATAATATTATGATTTATGTTGTCACTTACATTTGCCTCTAAGTATTTTTTCAATTCGTTATTAAACTGATATACACACGTAGATGGTGACCTGTACATCGCATTGATAGTACTGGATGTTTTGTTGTCAGAAATATTTAGTTTTATAACAAAACTACCATTAAATTCTATAATATTATGGGAGCGATATAGTTCTGGCCTAATATAGATTACTGTGCCATCATTTTGATTAAAGCTCCCTTCGTTATATATTACTTTATATCCATCTATATAAACTAATTTAATATCAGGTATAAACCACGTTTCCGTAAGTACCAGGCAGTCGAACTTAAAATCGAATTGCTCTATGAATATTTTGAATTCGTCTAGGTTTTTTGCAATACTTCGTATATTATTGTGAATGAGTTTAAAGTTTCTGTGATTCGCGTTTATTTTTACTACTTGATTAGTTTCATAGGCATTTTCTAATACAAAAGTGTCTATATTAGTTAATTGAAAATCTCTGATGTACTGGTTCATTTTCCTTTTCATATAATAATAATAATAATAATAATAATATATATTTTACATACCATAACAAAGGGAATAAAAGTAATCTCCTCAGTTTGACAATTTTTAACTGTTATCAGGTTAAATTATACAAATTCATACTTTGATTTAATTTAGTTTGTTCTTCAGTCTATTGGATCTTTTCACGGCACTTTCCGCATCTGACGACTGTTCTTTTCTTTTTCTTCTAGTCTGCTCAGAATTAATAAAGTCCTTGAAGCTCCTGTTTTTCTCTTCTTTGTCGCTATGTTGTATTGCTAAGGGTACAATATTGGCATTTGTAGAATCTTGAGTATTTTTTGTGTGGTCTATTTCCTCATTGTTTTTTCCTTCTTTGTCAGTTTGCTCTTCTAGGAGTGCAATTGGGTTATTTTTGAGATCGTCGCAGGTATATTTGTCGCCATCGACTATTAGCACATTATTCTTTATTGAGGCTGTAAAATTATTTTCCCTTGCAAGTTTTAAGTTTAGGTATAAAATTTTCCTTTGCTCGTAATCTTCAGGAGTATAGTCATTTGATACAAATATCCCTGTTCCTTTTAATTTTTTTGCGTTAATTAAAATTTCTTGTTTTAATTGGTAATTCACAAACTCCACTGCTACTGGGCGTTTTTTTTCTGGTTCTTTCTTTCCTATACGGTGGTAATCTCGAACATCCATAAATCGACAATCTATACCAAGCTTCTCATTAATAAGAATTAAGAAATTTGTGATTTCGTCTGTTATATTTTCTTCTTCCTGTAAACCGTAGATTATTAAGTTATATTTTTTTAGTTGGCGTTCACTTGTTAGTAGCCTATTCTTCAATATTTTATTCTCTTGTTCAAGTATATCGTTTGTACGCTTTAGTTCATCCAATTCATTTTTAATTTCGGTACTAATGTTGCGTATTTCTTGCTTGAGCTCTTCTTTGTTTGTCTGTATTTGATTTTCAATATTATCACTTTTTTTTAGTACATTTTGGAGTAGTGCAAAGATATCTTTATTTGATATATTGTCTTCAGTTACCATTATATTTCTTCAAAGAAATCAGTATTGTGTTGAGTTTTTGTATTTAGTTTATCTAATATCTCATTCATTCTAGTTACTGTTTCAGTAAGATCTGTTCCACTACATGATATTAACGTATCGTCTGCAAATAAATTCATAAAATCACATTCAATATTATTTATATCATTTAGGTAAATTATGAACAGTAGTGGTCCAAGAATACTTCCCTGTGGTACCCCAATATTATTTGCTATAGGGTCTGATGTTGATTTACCAATCTTTGTTACTTGCAATCTGTTACTGAGATACTGTTGAAACCATTTATGGACATTACCTTTGATACCATAATACTTTAGTTTATCTAACAATATTTGTCTGTTAATAGTCTCAAATGCCCTCTTAAAGTCGAGAAAAACAGCAACAACAAATTTATTTTCATCAATACTGAGCTGCCATTTATTGACTGTCAGCTGAACTGCTGTCTCACATGAGTGGTTCTGCCTAAAACCAGACTGATATCCCATAAATAAATTATTGTAATTAAAATATTCAAGCAACTGTTCATAAACTGATAGTTCCAGCAGTTTCTCAATATCAGGTAGGGTATTAATGGGTCGGAAGTCACCCTCTACAACAGCTTTTTCAATTTTTTCAATTGGTGTAACTATACTAGTTTTTAACTCCTCGGGGAAATTTCCATATTCTAGGGAAGCATTGATAAAATTAAGATAGGCATATCCCATTGTATCAAATGTGTTTTTAATGAAATTAGACGTTAGAACTTCATTAATATTATTTTTTGTTTTAATATTGGTTACCATTCTTTTCAAATCATGTAAACCTACTAATCTAAATTCATTGAAAGCAGAATGTATGGTATTAAGATTTTGATCAGACCAATTGCTTACTGAGACAATATTATTAGAAATTTCGACTATGCTATTCACAAAGTAATTGTTGAATTTATTGGTTGCTTCTTGCTCCGTTTTTGCAAAGTGATTTGTACCATTTATCTGAAATTTAATGTTTTTATAATTAATTTGATGATTTTTCCCTTTAATGAGAGATTTAAGCGTTTTCCACATCGACTTTGGATCATTTAGATTGGTATTAATTTTATTTTCATAATAGTTTCTTTTTTTTATTTTAAGTAAGTTGACAAACTGATTCCTTTTGTTTTTATATATTGTCCAAAACATATACAACTTATTTGTTTTCTAACATTCTTCAATTAAATTTTCACAAAATATAGATTAAAGTGAGTGGAATCGAATCCATGTAGTGAAAACGCACCCATTGTTACGGGAGAAATAGGCAGGATGCATAAAACTCAAAGATATAAATAAATCAACTGATAAAGTTTACTAAGCCATCTTCTAACACTTTTTTCTCTATGATAAAAGTTTGTATGAATTTTGTGATTAAGTACACATTAAAGCTGAGATTTTTCTCTACATTTTATGTTGTTTTCATTTTTTTTAGCGGCTCTGAATAGTAAGAATTATCGATCTATGTGTCCGGTAGTACGAAACTCCCAGAGAATTCTCATTTTCCGCGCAATTCGGAGCGACTCAAAACTATAAGTGGAAAATTGGATTTATCTCCTAAACGGCTTAAGTAAGGCAAAAATTTGTAAAGACCTTTTTTGTAGAGAAAGAGACGAGCTACAAATTTTTCTGTAATTTCATTATTTTAGCAGCTAGAGCAAAGAAACCGAAATTCAAAAAGTTTTCCCAAATTTTTTTGAATTTTCCCGGAACTTAGAAGTGCAAAGAATGCATCATTCCATTCTACAGGTTATTACCTACTTAAATCCCGTGCAACACGTCTCCTCTAGGTCTACTGGACGGAGACACGTGCAGAGCGCGACAGCTGATATAGTCGGGAGCGGGTTGTGGGTTCGTTATGTTTTTTACTTATGTGATTACAATTAGGTAAACCTAAATTGGGCGCCAGTCAATAATCAGATTGATTATTGACAAAAATAAAAAATAATAACAAACAAAAACTTACAAATGAGGGGCAGAATAAAGAAAGGAGTAATAAAAAAAATGATCAGCTAGAAATAGGTTTAATAAGCTTAAACCTGGTATATACAATGAAAATGTATACTACTATAATAATAAAATTAATAGGTATAAGTATATAAACAATATGGCGGTAAAATATATATAAATAGGTATGTAAAAAAAAAATTTAATGGGGATTACGAGAAACATGTTCCTCAAAAGAGGCTAACACTAAATATTAATACATAGAAACACGCAGGTCTACACACAAAAATACTATGCTATTAATAACAAAGAACACTAAAATGTCGATACAATTAATTGAAATTTTAACTAGTGAGAAATCCTGTATTTGGAAAGTCGTTCTCCTGCAACTCACCGTACTGACAAAACTAGTTTGACAGCGCTGTTTTGATTTAAGTAAACAGTAAACTAATATATTATTGTAACCTATCAAATGTACAATGCACTCGCAACGTTATAGCCTGAGGTAGGTGAGAGCACATCAAACTATATGTATATTACTAATTAATTCATTATTATAGCCATAATCACAATTTCTGTAGGTACCAGCAAATAACAGCTGTTATTATGGAGGTTTACACGGTGCATATGCCTTGAAGGGAGAGATACTTTAATACGGTAGTTACGACAGTTATTTTTATAATAATTAGACTAAACTACTAGCAGTATCTAAATCAAGCTTATTGTAAATTCACTATTTGCATGCGGTTGTTACAATTGAAATTTATTCGTAACTAAACTACCCTCTTGTAGGCGATAACCAAAAGGAAGTACGCATGTAGGGCTACCATGAAACGTGTAGTTCTTCAGTACATTAAAGAATACTGCTCCGTTCCCACAAAATCTTCCGGAGATAGGGAAATAATAAAAAAGCATTTACTTACAGGAGTTTCTCGTTACCTGGCAGGACTTTGCGGATATTACTAGGCACAAACCTCCAAATATGGTTAATTCCCAAGACTCTTGGCGTATTAGACAAAAACAGGCTTAGCAGGTGGGTGCTTATTTCCAACATACATTTATACCATCAAATTCCCATCGGTATTGACAACGATAACCATTTATGAAATGAGAGATGTACAGGACAAAAAGATATGGCCAAAAACTAACGTGAAAATCAGAACTTAGAGTTTCACCAAAAATCTCAGATAAAAATCTGACCATAAGAGCCTAAAAATAAGTTCTGTGTAAAACTTCGAGAATTAAATAATTTATATCTCAAAATATGTAAATAAAATTTGAAAAGAGTATTTACCTTAGGTGTTCTTAGGCTTAAATTTATTTAATTCAACACACAGCCAGGGCCTCACAAAAATGTTTCACATGGCTCTTTAGCTGGCACCAAAAAAGAGAGAATTTCTTTTTTGTCATAAAAACTCAAGTCTGCCAATCTTGATATCAATAATAAGATAGGGAATTTGATTTCAAATTACATGCTTGGAAAACACACACATATCAATTTTAAATAAATTGGTAATTTATTACTGATTGTTTTAGAAAAATGGAAATACAAAAAAAAAGCAAAGGGTTACAGAATTATTACCAGTAACACTACCAAGGGTGTTTTCAGTTGCCTATCCTAGATATGTTTTCAAGAAAAATTCAGCCAATCCTTTACACAGTGAGCCAGTAAACCTGTGACCCACTAAAGTGACGGTTACACCCGGATATGATCCTTTTAGTAATTTTTGCGAGGTTTTTATAAAATTTATCCTTCATTGCCTGTACTAAGAGCATATATTTCGTTTATATTAATTTTTTGCTATTAGATAGGTGGAAGTTTTAACATTGGAAATGTTCATGTTTTCATATATGGGGTAGAGTTACCAGTTTTTGTTCGAGGTCAAAAGACAGCGGTGTCGCGGACGACTGAGACTATCGTATGCAACGCTTGATATATGCAAATGTAATATGGATTGCATATATCACAGGGGGTGAAGTTACCAGTTTTCATTTAAGGTGGAAATACAGCGGTGTAGTGGATCGTGTTATTGAAAAAAGTTGAAAAAGTTGAAAAAGTTTATGTTTTGTGTATGGTGTTATCATTTCCAATGTTCCGATGATTGCAAGAATTGCGAAATTTGTGAATTTTGTTATAAAATTGTTACCTTTCGAGATGGTAGATCTAGATTTTATTTTAATATTAATTGGAAGTCTTATGTTTCGAAATTAGTATTTTAAAAGTGACATTTAAATATTTCATTAGATTACACAGCCACTCACAAAAAAAAAATGCTGGCCTGGGGCTCTGACCATATTTATTATATGTTTTTGGGGTCGCTGAATCTGAATCCGAATCCGAGGTCTGCTTGACTCTATCACATCAGGATTTTGCCACAACCTCAAAAAAAAAACACAATTTAAGCGATTTCGACATCTCTTCACATAAATCGCTGTAACTTTTCTAGACAGAAAAGACCCGCCTCTTTTTTGTACTTGAACGATTGCAAATTAAATTTCCAATCCGATAATGTATGGCACATTTTCCCGGAGCTTTTTAAGTGAGATATCGGCCGCCAAAGTGAGAGGTCCGAGGAATGCGCTTCTCGAGCGACACGGCCCAGCTTCGAGGACCATTTCTGCCAAACAAAAGCTACCAAAAATCTGTAAAAATTCAGGGGTATGTAGAAAGACCTAAGAAATCGTTTGGCGTAAAGTGGAGGCTGGTGCGAGCCTTGGCTTTCGAGATATGGCTCGAATTCCCGGAAAGTGAAAATTGAATTTTTTTTACCGCTTCCCGAGGCTGTCTCGAAAACGAAACGAGATAAGGCGAGAAAAATCGAATAGAGTATACTGGAGCTTTGCATCGGGAAGCGGTAAAAAAATTCGATTTTCACCTTCCGGTGATATCGAGCGGCCATATCTCGAAAACCAAGGCACGCATCGACCTCAGACTTACACCAAACAATTTTTTACATCTTTCTACGTACCTCTGAATTTTTTCAGATTTTTGCTAACTTTCGTTTGGCAGAAATGGCCCTCGAAGCTGGGCCGTATCGCTCGAGAAACCAAATCCTCTTACCTTTCACTTTAGCGGCCGATATTTCACTTAAAAAGCGCCAGAAGAATATTGTGCCCCGCATTATCGAATTGGAAATTTAATTTGCAGTCGATCCAGTACAAAAAAGAGGGGGTCATTTTTGTGACAACCTATCTTTCGTATTTTTGGAATCCAGTGGTCATTCTACGTATGAGTATACTAATTTTATGAGTATTTAGGCCATTTTCTAATTAGTGGTATTGTGATATAGGTATAATTAAATAGACTAATGAAGGTACTGGAACTGGTGAGATGCTTGCGGAAATTTATTTAACTACAGCGATTAATGTCGCATACATCATCTATGTTGTTAAAGTTATAACACATACTTTGCATAGATGTCAGATGTTAGTTGTATAACGGGAGTTAAGTATAGTAGCATAGAGCCAAAACTTGGGAGAGTAAAGTCGGTATATCAATTGAATGATGTAAAAATTTATATAAAAAGACAAAGTTAGAAATAATTCGTCGATGCTCCAGATATGAAATATTAAATCCGGACAGGAAGTGACCTCTTACAATAGAAATTATTAGATTAAAAGGCACAAAATGCATTTATCGTTACTATGTGCCATAATTGAAAAGCATCCATTGTTCTTTTTCTTAAGAGTAAAGCTCCATTTTTAATTACGAAGTAATAAGTTGAACAATTATACATGATCTATAAAGGAACATAATAGGTGTTTTGTGTGTTCCTAGGAATCTTATATATTTGCTCTGTTAAGTAATAAAATAATTGATTTCCATAACTTTATTGTTTTTAGACATAATTGAAACTCTGTTGTTATTAATCATCAACAGTCCAGTTAACATAACTCAGAAAAATTGTAAGACATTATGACAACAATGATTTATTTTTTTTAACTTCAAATAAGTTTAAGATTCCCTATAACTCCATTTCCGAATTAATTTTATGAATTGATTTGTATTACTTTTATTTGATCTTATTATGTTGTATATTGTATTATACAGGGTGTAATCAGTTTCATGTCATTAAAAAAACTGGTAATGGGGACCGACTAGACAAACAAAAAACCTTTATGACTTTTCCCTCTAGGGACACTTTGAAAAAAACTGATCTGGGTTAACATATTTAATATTATGGTAGACAACTATTGAGAACCACTGCTTTTTTTGGTCGATGGACTTGTACTTCCCAATTATACTACTTTTAAATTGCCATAAAAAAGTGCTCGCGGACACACGTGGTGTCAAAGGATCATCGACCGCCTTTGATGGACCGCCTCAACTGAACTAAGGCAAGTATAAAGAGGTAAATAATTCGTTCTCTCTTCGTACACAATTGCAAGCAAATAATGGCCATAGACGTTTAAACAGAGCATTTCTTTACATGCGTGTTTTTTAATTTGGAACAAAATATTGGATTGTTTATAATTTAGAAAATTTAAATGTGGTTTATTAACATTTGTAACATAAATGAGTGTCCTGGGTTAAAAGCTTACTACCTACCTAAATGATTCAAAATCTCTGCATCTGTATCAATACACAGTTTGGTACGTCGAAATAAGTACATACGCACTTCGTTCAACACTAAACGCTAAACTATCAACTAACGTTTTCAATAAAGAAAAATAAAATAAAACTTGGTACAAAAGCCAAAAAGGAATACAAAAAGAACGAACAAGTAGGTTGTGTCTGTACGTAATCACGAATTTGACAACTTGAACGGTAAGTCAATAAAATAAATCTTAACTATAAATACACATTGACGCGAAATTCAAAAATAACAAAAACAACGAACGGGTTGGACGTGTGTACATAACGAAACACCGACAGTAACTAAAAAATTGCACAAGGGAGAGTTAGAGTATAGTTTTCTTCAAATCAGATCTAGATCTAAACCTACCTCAATATTCCAGCAGTTCTCAAAATTTTATTGAACATTTCCGAAATTTTTGTTTATTTTTTTCTCCAAAACTATGAGCTTTAGACCCATGTTATATAAGGGTTTTTTGTTTGTCTTGTCGTTCCCTACCACCAGTTTTTTAAATGACATGAAACTAATTACACCCTGTATATTACTGTTGTAAGGTTTCTCTTGTTTATTGTATCCTGATAGATTTCTTTGCTCTCTAATTGTTGTATCTCTGCTCTACTGTTTTTAGTCATCCTCACTTATGTATTATTTAGCATTCAAATGGAGTTTTCCGTAAATAAATAAATAAATAATTTTATGAACAATTTCAAATCGATTGAAAAATCAGAAGGATAGACCCGATAGCACTCAAGATAGGCAGAGAAAAAAAAAGAAAAAGCCAAGAAGTTAGACGCCTTAAAATAAGGTTGCAAGAATTTTTTTTACAAATATTTAAAACGTGTTTTAAAACTTTTTTGCAAGTGATTGTATCATTATGAGAAAATGTTTAATGGTATTCTACATGGACATATGGACTGTATTGTATTTCTATTGTCAACTTGAAAATTCAGTTTAAAGCGTTGCTACCAGGATGAATCATTACCAAGCTTGATGTGATACAATAACATCGAGACCGTGCTTCAATATTGCAAACGATATCCGTATACTAACATAGTTAACCAGATATGTTATGCGCTTACCTCAAACGATAGTAGTCAATTATTTACCTGGCTCACAATTACATGTCAGTTATAAGCTCTTGGTTCATTCTTAATATTACCGGTAGCATGGCCGTAGGTTAAATGATATTTATTTACTTTTATTGAATCATTTACGTAGTTGTTTATTAAACTAACATTATTATGATATCATATTATAAATAAATAATTTACATCGTGCCTATCAGTTAATATAAAATAGTAAAACAATATTTACAATAATTAACAAGTTATTCCATTAAATTAGCACCTCTTTCAGCAGCATTGTTACAATTTTTAAATATTTTCTAATCCTGCCTCATCTTTCCAAGTAGACTGGTTTTTAGTTTTAGTTCATTTATACGACTAATTCTAGTGAAAACTTTTCTTCAAATGGAATAATAGGGCATACAATTCCAACTTTAGAAATACATGTATCTTGTAGCATCGAGAAGTTTTAAAACTGATGTAAAACGGTAATTCCTTCTCTTGTGCATTCAGTTTAGCTGTTAAGTCAATTTTAATGGTCACTTGTTTGTACTATTTACCATGTATGTGAGTGACCCTTTTAGTAATAAATAAATAAATTCAGTGTAACTCGCTGGAGCCACTTGCCTTCGCTTACCCACAAGGGTTGCATAATCTAGCAGGATACCGGTCGACCACATATAGGAAACAACATGTAAGGATAATTTTAACGATCTCCAGTTTCGTATCGATAAGATTAAGACGATATATCGAAAGCCGATATTGATCATCTCACTGACGCCGCCTAATAGAGTGAAAAAGTATATTCGAAGTTGCAGTGAATTTACTACTAAATAACTTTTTTATCCTCTGCTCATCAAAACACTGGGAGAAAACTGCTGCTTTCAATAAAACGCTGCACAAAATCTTAGTGTAGCATTTTGTATTCGGGGAATATATAAAATAAGTTGAGGGAGCAGTTATAACCAATCTATTTAACCTTGTGTCAGTCAAATGTAATTCAGGAAAGTGACGAAGGTAATAAAGACAATTTGCCACTGAAATCAGCGTGACGTTGAGCTCCTCACGATGTTTTAATAGAAAATTATGGCTCTAGATTCGGGCTCTTCCTATTCATTATATTCAAGTGGTTAATTTATTTTTGTGAACATTAATTTAGATCATTTTCTTTCCCAACTGTAGTTGCAAAGTGCAAAAACATTATAAATTTAATACGTATTTTAGTAGGTAATTACTTCCACGTCCACGTAGGAAATATAGTAATAGTAAAAAAAAAAATATTATTTTTTTTTTGTTGAAATAGGATTAGAATGTCATAAAACGTCGAGATTCTTTATTTGATAGAAAACATGTTCTGCCTGTCTATCGGTCTATCTATCTGCCTGCCAGTCTGTAACTTTTTTGTGCGCACGTTTTGTCAGGAACAATTTAAGATATTGACTTAAAATTATTTGGTACACATAAAGTTTTTCAATAAAAAAATGCCTAATACGACTTCTTTATTTTTTCCATTTATTTTGGTACCGCAGGTGGCTTTGCATTTGTAAGACGCGAATGTTTTTTTGGCCATAAGTAAATCCTAATTTGTTCTATCTTTTGGTAAAATTTTCTTCATGAAGTGAAATATTACCACATCATTAAGGAACACACTGTATATTATACTTGGTGTGTAAAAACATTGATTTTTTCTATAATACGGATATTTATAAATGATACACAAATCATACGTTTATTATTGGCGATACGTCCTTACATATCGTGAGTTGACTGGCTCTCTCAATATTATGTCACTTTCAGTTGCTATTAACTACACTTCTTATAGTAATTATTATTCCGTTCAACTTACCTTAAAAATAAATTTCACAAACGATGAAAAACTATTTGTTGTTTAAGCAAAATGTGATATAAATTTAACTTGGCTTCTGAGCAGTGCTGCATTAACTACTCTAATACAATCACATCCAAAAGAAATTTATTTAACAAAATGGAATACATTTTAGAGAATGCGGCGGATTTAAATTAAAAAAAAAAGAGAAAAGCCGTAAAATTCATAATCATGCAATTGCTAAGAAAACATAGAACAAAATTATGCTACAACCACGAGAAAATCAAATAAACTACAATACCATAAACATTCTGCTAGGAAAATTCTAAAAACCAATACTTTAAAATCCAATAAATGTAGAAAAGTTCACCATGTAAGGAATTATGACACAAAAACGTACACAATTTTGCAGATGGTTATCAAGAGGTAAGAAGCTAAATGCCTTAGGATGTTCTACAATACTTGGGTGTGATAAATCAAGATTTAGATACCTTGAGATTTGCAAATAACATTGTAATCGTGAGAGATGTTTCAGGATTTTCACTTTTATAGACTTATGTAGGTTCGAAAATTAAGATATTTCAATTCAGTACTTCTGTCTGTTGTTTCTATATCTACAAAATAGTTTGACAGAGTAAAGTAATATTTGGCAGGTAGTTCAGCGTTATTGAACTTAGAAATGGTATATACCTTTAGTAAAAAACCGCTGCCTAAGGAATCACTACTTCCAAATCCAGATTCTTCATCCAAGTCACTTTAAAGGAAATATCTTGACTGTATTTGCACTCTAGTATGTGGAAATTATTGGTCATAGAATTTTAATAATATTTGGGGCAGATGTCATAGAAAAGTTTGAGGGGTTGGTTTCTACCATATTCGTTAAAAATGAAGTTTCTAGTTTACCCTACTTATTTTCCACTATTCACAATCTACCACCTCCCACCCCTTGGAGTCATCTCAATCGGATGTCACTGCAATACATACGTGTACTAACTTTCAAGTGAATATCTCAATTTGATGTTATCAATCCCATTAATAATGAAGGGGAGGTGGTGGAGTTTGAAAAATCCCAAATTTCTGTACTCTTACCACCTTGATTTACTTATTTTCCCCTACGCCTATTAACCCCAACCCTTCTACGGAATCATCCCAAAATATAATCTAGTTTCAGATGTCGTTATAATACATACGTCTACCAAATTACAAGTGAATATCTCAATTTTATTTTATCAACCCCCTTAATAATGTAGTAAGGGTAGTGGAAGTGTTGAAAAATAGTATAAAAAATCTGAGGCCTTGGCATCTAGGACATACACCTAATTTCAAGTTACAGTACTCTTACCAGCTTGTTTTACTTATTTTTCCCTATTTACCTCTACTTACCCCCACTCCTTCAACGCAATCATGTCAAAATATAATCTAGTTTCAGATATAGCTATAATACATAAATGTACCAAATTTAAAGTGAAAATTTAAATTTAATTTTATAAACTCTTTTAATAAGGGAGTGGGGGTGGTGGGGAGATGGAAAATACTAATAAAAAAACCTGAGACCTTCGCTACTAGTATATACTCCAAATCCCAAATTTCTGTACTTTTACCAGCTTGCTTTACTTATTTTCCCCTACATACCCCTAGTTAACCCCCAACCCTTCAATGGAATCATCTCAAAATTTAATCTAGTTCCAGATGTCGTTATAATTCATACTTGTGCCTAATTTCAAATGAATATCTCAATTTTATTTTATCAACACTTTTAATAATGAAGTAGGGGTGGTGGGGGTTGAAAAATATTATAAATAATCTGAGACCTTGGCTTCTAGTACATACAATGAACTTCAAGTTTCTGTAGTCCTACCAGCGTGCTTTACTTATTTTCCCCTATTTACCCCTATTTAACCCCCAACCCTTCAACGGAATCATCTCAAAATATAATGCAGTTCCAGATGTCGTTATAATACATATGCGTACTAAATTTCATGTGAATATCTCAATTTTATTTTATCAACCCCTTGAATAATGGAGTAGGGGTGGTGGGGGGCTGAAATATATTATTAAAAAATCCGAGGCCTTGGCTTCTAGTACATACACCGAATTTTATGTTTATGTACTCATACCAGCTTGTTTTACTTATTTCCCCCTATTTACCCCTAAATAACCCCCAACCCTTCAACGGAATCATCTCAAAGTACAATCTAGTTCCAGATGTCGTTATAATTCATACGTGTACTAAATTTCAAATGAATATCTCAATTTTATTTTATCAACCCTTTTAATAATGAAGTAGGGGTGGTGGGGGTTGAAAAATATTATAAATAATCTGAGACCTTGGCTTCTAGTACATACACCGAACTTCAAGTTTCTGTAGTCTTACCAGCGTGCTTTACTTATTTCCCCCTATTTACCCCTATTTAACCCCCAATCCTTCAACGGAATCATCTCAAAATATAAACTAGTTCCAGATGTCATTATAATACATACGTGTACCAAATTTCAAATGAATATCTCAATTTTATTTTATCAACCCTTTTCATATTGGAGTAGGGGTGGTGGGGGTTGAAAAATATTATAAAAAAATCTGACGCTTTGGCTTCTAGTACATACACCGAATTTCAAGTTTCTGTACTCTTACCAACTTGTTTTACTTATATTCCCCTATTTACCCCAAATTAACCCCCAACCCTTCAACGGAATCATCTCAAAATAAAAACTAATTCCAGACGTCGTTATAATACATACCTGTATGAAATTTCAAATGAATATCTCAACTTTATTTTATCAACCCCATTAATGGGGTAGGGGTGGTGGGGGATTGAAAAATATTATAAAAAAATTTGAGGCCTTAACTTCTAGTACATGCACCGAATTTCAAGTTTCTGTACTCTTACAAGCTTGCTTTACTTATTTTCCCATATTTACCCCTATTTAACCCCCAACCCTTCACCGGATATCTTCAAAAAACAATCCAGTTCCAGATCTCATTATAATATATACGTGTACAAAATTTCAAGTCAATATCTTAAACCGTTCCGGAGAAAACGTGCGGACAAAAAAGTTACAGACAGACAGACAGACAGACAGAAATTTTTTTTTCGCTCAAATTTAAAATCTCGACGTTTCATGACATTCTAAACCTATTTCACGAATAAAAATTTTTGAAAATTTTTTTGCGATTACTATACTTCCAATCCACTACGTGGATGTGGAAGTAAAAATAGAGACAGTCGGCAGTTTAAAAAAATGTGATACAACACAATAATATTGGCACGTACTAAATGCATCTGCCAAGGGAGAAACCTGCCATACATTTAGTGAAAAATATACAGGATACGCGTAACAAAAAGATTAGTTATTATTAGTTATTAGTGAGGTATACTATACCTCATAGCAACTGTCAGTTTGAACTTGCCTAGTTAGAAGGAATAAAAATACAAAATTTTAGGTTATTGACAAAACCTGAATTAAAAACAATAATACTTGACCTGGCTAACAAAAGCAGTCCAAATGACATTGATATGGCATTTTATAAAGATAATATCGACAACTTAACGAATCAACTGATTCACATTATTAATGGCTCTTTAGAGCTTGGTATTGTACTAAGTTTATTAAAAGTATCGACCATTATTCCTGTAAGAAAAGTGCCTTAAACTATTAAGGCTGAAGAGTGTAGACCTATAAACATGTTACCAGCTTTTGAAAAAATATTAGAAAAAACAGTATACGTGCAGTTACTAAACTTTATAATGGATCAAAAAATACTTAGTAGATATCAGTCTGGGTTCTGAGAAGGTTTCAGTTGAGAAAGTGCGTTGCAATATATTATCAATAAGTGGAAGTAAGCCAAGGACAAGGGAAAAATAACCGGAGTAATTTTTTTAGATTTAAAACAGCATTTGAGACAATTGACAGAAAGATTTCATTAGATAAGCTGAGTAAGTATGGTATTAAAATGGTTCAAATGTTACTTAAAAAATTTGAGACAAAGGGTGAAATGTGAACAAATGTTCTCAAGTTAGCTAACTATTGACATAGGGGTGCCTCAGGGGTGCATACTTGGGCCATTGAAATTTATACTATTCATCAATGGTATGTCTAAAATATTTAAATATTATAAATACCACTTTTTTGCTGATTACACTATAATCTACATCGATAAGAATGATCCTAGAGAGTTAGTGAATAAGATAAACTGCGATTTAGAACTGGTCTCTAAATGGCTGGAAATAAATAAATTAAAATTAAATATTACGAATAAGTAATCAGCAGAAATCCAGATTATTCAAAGATATAAATTTACCAATCAAGATATATGAGGTAAACTTGTCATTAGTCTCAGAAATCTATGAGTTATTGTTGATTGCAACTTGAATTTTAAAAACCATGTGAACTATATATGTACAAAAATATCTAAAAAAAATCGGTGTTCTTAAACGCGTCAGTTGTTACCTATCTATAAATGGAAGAAAAACTGTACTCTATAATATTACCTCTTTTAACTATTGTGGTACGATACTATATATGGCCAATCACACCGATCTAGAACGATGTTGCAAAATAGAGCAATGAGAGTTATATTAAAATGCAATATCTATACTAGAATAAACGATATGCTAAAATGTTTAAATTGGACGAATATAGAAAATTTTCTTAAGTATAACGTTTTAGTTTTTATACATAAAATTAATAAAGGCATAGTTCCAGATTGCCTAAAAAAATTTTTTTACCAAATCACGTGATTTGCATAATTACAATACCCGAGGAATTATTATTTTGTAATAAAAAAAAGCTAATAATGCATCTATGCACCGTTCAATTTTTATAAGGGAGTGGTTGAGTACAACCTTTTGGGTATTGATTTACGTGAAACTAATTTAAATACTTTTAAAATATGTTGTGAATTATATACAATAATTAATACACATATTTCCTTAATGTCTAAATTATATTTTTTAGTTGGTTCTGGGTAGTTTTAATTATATATTTTTGTATAGTTAGCTTTAGGTAGTTTTTGAGTTTAGTTCTAGTTTTGTGCCTGTATGTGGATACAGAGTACCAATGTAAAACAGCAATGTAAATTATGTATTTTAATGCATAGCCAAGGGCTAAATAAACGTATTATCTATCTATTTATTTGATATATTATTATAATACTATTAGTCATTTCAGCATAAAAAACCTGAAAATCTCTAAAATTGAAAGTACAGGATCAATTAACTTCATTTTTTGCATAAAATTCAGAAGGACTTTTGGAAAAAAGAGCACTTTTATTATCTGGTGAAAATGTTTGGTTTCATTTTTCGTTCAATAAAATTCGCCAATTTTAATGGCCAGTTTAATTACATTAATTGAAAAATTTGTTATCATGCACAATATGCCATAAAACTAGACGAAAATGGTTATTCGGGGGTTGTAGGAAATTTAAAATGGCGGACCGGAAACCGGGCCATTTTCCAGAAAAAAATGAGAATGGATATCTTGGCTTTGAAAATCTGTACTCGGGGGGTTTTTGATATCACTAATTACAAATCTGAGGTCTAATTTGGTAAATTGAAAATGGCGGACCGGAAGTTTTTGGGCTGAAAATGAGAACTCGGGGGTTCTAGTAGTCGCTGATAACGAATAGAATGTCTAATTAGAGAACATTTAAAACGGCAGATTGGAAGTAGATCCAGATCCTCAGAAAGACCTCGTATATTTTTCTTTTTTGGGCTGAAAGTATGAAAAATTTCTGTAAAATATACTACTTCCGGTCCGGCGTTTTGAATTTTCCCTAATTGGACATCAGATTCGTTATCAGCTACAAAAAAATCCCCGAACTCCCACTTTCAGTCCAAAAAAGAAAAGTAGAGAAATTGACTGTTCTTCCGGTCCACCATTTTGAATTTCGTAAATTGGATCCCTGATTCGTGATCAGTGGCCTCAAAAAAACTCGAATACTCATTTTCAGCACAAAAACGAAAAAAATACGAGTTTTTCCTGAGAAATTGACTTTACTACTTCCGGTCCGCCATCTTGAATTTACCAAATTAGGTCTCGAATTCGTAATCGGCGACCTAGAAAACCCCTGAGTACAGATTTTCAAGGCCAAGATATCCAATCTTATTTTTTCTGGAAAATGGACCGATATCCACCATTTTGAATCTTCCAATTGGAGTTCAGATTCGTGATCGACCCCAAAAACCCCCCAGTAACCATTTTCGTCTAATTTTATGGCACATTGTGTACGATAACAAATTTTTCAATTAATTTAATGAAATTGGCCATTAATATTGGCCAATTCTTTTTCATTGTAAACTAGGTTAAGACTCTTGTTTTGTTAATCTGGTTGCACTAATAAATAAATAAATTAATTAATTAAATAAATAAATAAAATTATGGAACACCAAATATTTCCGCCAAAAAATAAAAGATAAGTATTATTCTTTCTAAATGCTTTTCTGAACTCCGCAACAAAAATGAAGTCAATTGACCCTGTAGAAGAAAAATGCCAAAATGATGCGACAATACAGAATTAAACGTAATTCCAATTGGTACGTTAACAACTTGTACCTAATTAAAAAAACTATATCTAACACACACACATATAAAGGTTACTATTAATTAGACAACAAAAATTAAAAGGACGCAAGGGGAAAAAAGCACATGACAGCTTTTTTAAGACTTTATAAGCTGGTGTCAAATAGATCGTATTAAGCTAGTTGTTGTTAAGGTTGGCTGCCATTATATCGCAAAAAGTCTATGAACATAAAGTTGGCACCCAGAGTTAGCACCCCAGATTCACACTAGGTCTGAAACGGCAAAGTCAAGAGCGGCCGCGCTGCCGCTGTCGGGGATTATCTTGTTTCGAGGAGTAGAAGAGGCTTGTCGGGGGGTGGAAAGCGGCAGCTCATAGCCGGACGGAATTTTCCGATGCAAAAAAAAATTTCCGGCTCTGAAATGCACATGCAAAGAGCTGCCGCGATTCAGGTTGAGGCAATCATCATGATACAGTGTAAACTAACCGCCCTCCAATTTTCAGTGCGGCAGCTCCATGCCAAGTCGAGTTTTCCGGGGGAAAAGGAGTTTTCCGACCGTGGAAGGGAAGGGCCAAGAGCTGCCGCCATTTTCTCCCTGCGGATGCTTTTCTTTTAACAATAGGTACCTTTTGACCCACTGTCAACGCGGCAGGTCAACGCCAAGTCGAGCTTTCCGCGGGAAAAAGAGTTTTCCTATCATGGAAGATAAGGGCCACAAAAACCCCCCGGAAAACTCGACTTGGCGTTGAGCTGCCGCGCTGAAAATGGGTCAAAAGGTACCCATTGTTAAAAGAAAAGCATCCACAGAGAGAAAACCGCGGCAGCTCGTGGCCCTTCCCTTCCAAAGTTGAAAAACTCTTTTCCCTCGGAAAACCTGACTGCATTGAGCTGCCGCGCTGAAAGTTGGTCAAAGGGTACCTATTGTTAAAAGAAAAGCATCCACAGAGAGAAAACCGCGGCAGCTCGTGGCCCTTCCCTTCCACGGTCGGAAAACTCTTTCCCTCGGAAAACTCGACTTGGCATGGAGCTGCCGCACTGAAAATTGGAGGGCTGTTAGTTTACACTGAATCATGATGATTGCCACAACCTGAATCGTGGCAGCCAATGGATGTACATATCAGAGCCGGAAATTTTTTTTACATCGGAAAATTCGGTCCGGCTACGAGCTGCCGCTTTCCACCCCCGACAGGGCTTTTCTACTCCTCGAAACAAGATAATCCCCGCCAGCGGCAGCACGGCCGCTCTTTTTTTTGCCGTTTCAGATCTAGTGTGAATCTGGGGTGCTAACTCTGGGTGCCAACTTTAGTTCATAAAAAGTTTGTTGTCCATAGTTAGTCTTATGAGGTACTCAAGTGAGATAGACAGGCAATAGAAACATTGATTATTTTATGTCGAAAATAGAAAATGGCAAGTTACCTACGATCTTCTAGCGACTTTAAACCCGTTATGTCTAATGTTACGTGAGAATCAAAAGCTTGGTCTGGCAGACCCATTTTATAAACATAAAATTCGGTAAATCTATTTTGCACAGTCTCTAAACGATATATATGGGAAGCATGGTGTGGGGACCATATGACACTATTATATTCCAATATATTGCGCACTAGTGGGTGGTATAGTAAATATAGTAGATCGCTTATCTGTTGTCCTTTAATGAACCAAAAATATTGGCATGCAGTTGACACTATTGAAGATATCAAAGATAATGTGTATCTATGCACGATTTAGCTATCGTATTGCTTGTCTTCTAGATCTGATAATATAGATTGTTTTCCACATTTTGCTGATTATTGTCTATTTATAAAAAAAATGTGCAAAGAAAATATTAATAGAAAAATTATTAAATTTACTGTGTACAAGTACGCAATCGTTTGTTATTTCATACTTTATTTCCTAATTCTTGAACAGTGGTTCTCATCAGAATAAAATGTCCCCGTGTTTGTGTCAAAAAAACTGTTTAATATATTATGAGAAGAAAATATTTCAACTGTTAGTTGACATGCTTATAGCATGGAAAGCACCGAATTTCAGCCGTATGTTGCTCCGTAAAGAACAAGTTAGATACTTAAACATATTTGAGTTTTTTTAAGAAAGCATATTACTGAAACCGGCGATAAATTTCTCATACCAATCCCTGTGTATGTTCAACACCTAATATATAGCCCCCTACATCATGTATTACTTTGTTTTGTGGAGAAAACTTATTCGCCAAGTTGGAATGAAGTCTACTAGGAAAGAGTTAGAGCCTCTATAAATATTTCAAATGTCAAGTTCAGCTCGACGACACTTTACCACTTTCAGCTGGCCGAGGGGATACCATATTGCGCGGAATAGTCCAGAACGGACAAAATTACAGCTGAACTTGTAACGTAAATTAAATATATAAACCCCTTTTAATATTTCTCAAATATATCGCTGGCCATTTTAAGTGGACTACCTTAAATATTTCCATTGTTGCAATACGTAGGGAAACATCTTTGATACGAAAATTATCAATATTTTGAAAGATCATTTCGTGATATAAAAAACACTCCTGTGGTTTTCTTAGTGTAATCCAAGATGAAGATATGCATCATTTTTATTTAGTATAACTCCGATGAAATTGATTTAAATTATCACTCGAGCAGTCCTAAAATATTTAAATAAAAAAAAAAAAATCCAATGTTTGTTCACCTTATTTATTTATTTATTTAATTTATTTATTTATTGCATACACTGTTCAACAGGTAAGATACCCAATTACAGAACAGGAATAAAGGCATACAAAGCATTAATTACATAATATACAACAACATAGAAAGAAAGCAAAATAAAGAAAAAATTTACTTAAATGTACGAACTATGAATAACTAATGATACGAAGAGAGAAAAAAATAACATGGGAAATGCTTAAATATAAAAACTATATATACATATGTACACATACGTGATTCAAAGTAAATTAAGAAAACAAAGACACTCACTGGTTATTTAATTTAGAACATTTTGTTTTATGTCACTAAGGCTGCAATTAAAAATGTCGAAGTCGCTACATAATTTGTTAGTGGTACTGCAAATCGTATATAAAGGTGAATTATTTAGTACGTTGGTACGCGGCGTAGGTAAATAGAAAACTTGGTGATTACGAGAGGTTAATCTGGGAACGTGAAAATTAAGTTTACTAATTATTTCGGGTGCGTCAAAATCATTGTGTAGTAATTTAAACAAAAATACTTGAGAAAAGTACGTATGCCTATCCTCAAGAGTAGTCATAGAATATCTTCCAACCAAGTTACTTTGCGGAAAACCAATCACTGGATAGGTACCGACGGATTTGAACCACAGTACTTTAAGAAATCTACGTTGAACTGCCTCGAAGTTATTCTTGTGAACATGATAACTGGAACTCCAAATTAGCGATGCGTACTCAAGTTTTGATCTGACGAAGGATTGATAAAGAATTTTCAGAGTATCAGTATTAGTGAACTCTCGACTAGTACGAACGATGAATCCAAGGGCTTTGGAGGCTTCAGACACAATGGTATCGATATGATCAGTGAAGGATAATTCAAAAGTTACGCCGAGGTCGCGAAATGTTATAGGTCTTTGAAGTATGACATTATCTAGCCTGTAATCAAAAATAAAAGGTGATGTTTTTAAAGAAAAGGACATTACGTTACATTTACTAGGATTCATGAATAATTTATTTACTATACACCAGGTGTTAATTTTGTCAAGAGAAGTCTGAAGTTGAAAACAGTCATCGACATCATCAATTACTGTGAAAATTGTTAGATCGTCGGCATATAAAAGGTGAGCCAAATTAATTTTGTTCACTATGTCGTTAATAAAAATGTTAAAAAACAAGGGCCCCCGAATAGATCCCTGCGGAACTCCAGATATGGCAGCAAATTCGATCTATTTGAACCCATTTAATGCAACGTACTCCTATTCATTAAATAAGATTTAAACAAAAGGAGCAAAGAATATGAGAAGCCGATTTTTTCTAATTTATTAAGTAACAACTGGTGATCAAGTCTATCAAACGCTTTGGAGAAATCGGTATATATGACATCTACCTGCCCACGTTCATCTAAAGATTCTGAAATATATTGAGTTACACAGAATAAATTTGTTTGTTGTTGAACGCCCTTTCATAAATCCATGTTGATTAATAGAGATTTTGGTGTTAATGAATGATATATTCTATCATGAATTAATATTTCTAAGACTTTACAGAAGTTACAAATTACAGAGATTGGTCCTAAAGTTCTCAATATCTAGTTTGTTTCCTTTTTGAAGATGGGACATACTTTGGAATATTTCCATAGGTCAGGAAATAGACAGTTTTTTAAGATGTAATCCACTCGACCGCGACACCGCTGTATTTCCATCTTAAATGAAAACTGGTAACTTGAGCCCCTGTGATATATGCAACCCATATTACGCTTGCGTATATCAGTTATTGTCACTCAATATGTACAACAGACAATATTAGTTAGTTGCAATTCTAACACATCATTTATTTGCAAGCAGGCACCTATTTGTAGCAATCTGTATACTTTTGTGTTCTACCGTCAGCATCGCTGTACAACTTTTAGGTAATCTCCCGACACGGTAGGTAATGTAGGGCAAGCGCAGCAGCCTAATCGATAGTAGCGCGACCTTTTCAGCAGCCGTGTACAAATTTTTGCTTGAATAATATAAAGTCATACATTTTCAGTCTGTGACGTCAAACGCGGATGTTATGTAATAAATTTAAGTAAAGGCAGGTCAAATTTTAATTCGCTGCTTATTGATTAATCAGTAAACATTAAATTCAATCGCAAAATAAATCATCTGCCAAGGATATCTTCGAACAAAAATAATTTAGTGTCGTTGTAAGTGTTGGCCAGTTTATCGGCATTTTCAAGCTCGAGCATTGTATATGTAGATGAGCGTACAAATATCGGATGCGCAGTGGATTCATAAAAAATAAAATCGATTACAACAAATCTCAAGAGTAAGTGAGCCTACTGGTCTTCTCTCTACTGTGCCGCGACACCGCTGTCTTTTGACCTTGAACAAAAACTGGTAACTCTACCCCATATACGAAAACATAAACATTTCCAATGTTAATATTCAACCGCAAATTCCCGCTACTCCATGGTTTAAATGCTTTAGGGACAGATACTTCGTATAAATAGTATACCGAATAAGAAGTGAGTATGCTTTGCCCCCGCCTATCGATTGGGCTTTGTATAAGAAGTAGACCTTTAAATAATCCCCACTACAAGGAAACGCTGATAGGGAACACTTTATAATTTTTAACAGAGTATATCGATACCTCTCTGAATCGGTGCAGTTTACGTGCAAGAAACTTTTTGGTGTAATATTAGGGATAAAACATTTTATTAGTTTATATGCAAAATTGTATTGATTTCATTTTACTTTCTCTCTCTCTCTCTCTTAGTGGTGCTGTTAATATGGAACGTAGTGTAATCCAACAAAGGACGATTCTGTCATTCTTTGACTGGATGATGGCTAAAAATTGCAGCTTTATTTAGTTTAGAGCTATATTTCTATACATAATATTTTATAAATAGTGACCAGTCTAAACGCACTGCAAACAAA
This sequence comes from Stenurella melanura, assembly GCA_963583905.1. Lineage (NCBI taxonomy): Eukaryota > Metazoa > Arthropoda > Insecta > Coleoptera > Cerambycidae > Stenurella > Stenurella melanura. The sequence goes on from OY757310.1 coordinate 190,242,932, forward strand.
TTAATGAAAGAGCTGTAGTTATTATTATTATTCAATTGCTTAGTAAATTAAAACTGCATCTCAGACTGCTTGAACCAACTTGTTGTTGACTTTAAAAAAAAGTGTTTTTAAATTATATCTGCAGACCGTCTAAATTGCGGTATTTCACAAAGAAACGAAAGTGTGTATTTCCTTGAATAAACCAACTCATTAAAATACAATTTCATGTAGTTATGAACCAAAAAATTAATATAATATAATCTTATAACCAGTTTTCAGCCAATTTGAGACCACGGTTACCTCTGAAATCATTCATTGCTGCACAGATTCATTCATAATATCCGGGTAAATTTTCCAGTTTCTGTAATCACCTGATATCTTTTAAATTAATTGAACAAATTAGGCACATTTCCTGTTTTAAATGGGTCGCTCGTTAATTCTGACGCAGATGGTCCGTACCAGTTAAAGTCCGAGTCTAAAATTTAAGAAAATCTTCTTCACTTCGGCAGTGGTTGGTTATCTCGTTTATAATTTCCGCAACTAATACGTGTTAAAACAGTACAATGCGGTTCTGCATAGTTTCCCGCACCTGGGACCTGGGACTCGACTCTAACAAACAACGCAGATATTCCCCTATAAACAATTAGAATCTCATTAGACACGCCCAGAAAACCCGTGCCAAGTATCTGAAATATAATGAAAGCTTTATTAATTAGCTTACAACTGGAAGCTACAAACTAAAATGAAATGTGTTGTAGCTATTTAACAGAACAGTTCTAGGTAAAACTGGAGAAAACTGTACAATCTAAAGTTCCTTTCCAAATATTTTTGAAATATTGCACGTGTTGCCGTTAGTAAAATCAGGTGTTTTTTAGATAAAGATAATTATGGACTAATAACATTAATTTTCACTCTGCCTAAAATAATGGGAATTAGAAGTGTATTGTTACATGTTTCCACCCCTAGGAAACCTCCCTTAAAAATCCATGGGTTCCAAAAATTATAACAAGAGATAAACACTAACATTATTTATTTAATAACTTATTCTTCACAATACTTTTATTAAGTAAAATACACTTTTACTAAACTAAAATAACCTTTAAAAATGTGTATTACTTGATATTTACACTTTGTATTCACTTGGGATTCCTAACCTTACTTTCCATTAAAAACTTTTTCTTCGCCGCGAATCTCGCCTTATATATCCTACAAATTGCTTTCTACGACTACCTAGCGAAGTCCAGAACAATGAAGAAATCTCGATCCTCTTCTATAAACTTATAGAAAACGTAATACCCTAGAGTCACAGAGACGGCGCTTGGCGCACACTACAGGCTTGATGAATTCAGTACAGTTGCCTAACCATTGCTACTTAATGCCACTACTAATAACCTATGCGTCTCCAGCCACTAGAGGGCGTAACGCGTAACAGTATTTATCGAGAAATACCACATTCTCACCTTCGTGTTACAATTCGAGTTATCGACGACATTTGATACCCCAGTTGTGGATTATATTAAATCTAAACTCTTTTACCTCGGCATACGGGGCAATGGAATTGATTAATTCTTATACATGGTAAATTATAAAACTGTGAAGGTTGGTACTCAATTTTCAGAGGAATTCAATGTATCTTGAGGGGTGCCTCAGTGGCTAGTACTAGAGCCTGTACATTCTATATCATACGTCAGTGATTTTTGACTAACTACATATAAAAGTCGATTAGTAACAATGATTACCAAGTATACGTGGCAGATCCCAATACTGATTTTCTGCAAGAAGAAAATTATATGTTAAAGTAATTTTAGGCTTAGTTTGACCGAAATAAACTTAAGTCATCAAGTATCATAAGTAATAGGAAAGTGTGTATTTTCCAAGACCTTAAATTTTCTAATTGAAGTACGTTTTTAGAAGTTGTTTTGGACGCAGGCTTATCTTGGAAATCCAAAATCAACTTAGTATGCAACAGATTAAATCAAGCCTATTTTGCAGATATATAAAAGAAAAATTTATTTTATGTTAAACCATGTATTATTCACTTACATATTCACATATGTTTCAGTATATTGTATTGAGTAGGGTTACTTAAAAGAACAGAGATTTTATTTGTCAAAAAGAGCTTCGCTAGAAACATAACATAAATATAACTTAAATATTAGTGAAGGAATCGCTTTATTTGCAGGGGTGTTTATTTATGGTTTATTTATTGCCAAAAATACATAGTTATAGACGGAGAGCTGGCTACGGAGGGGTAGGGGTGACTCGGTGCATTGAAAATTTTATCATTTACAGATTCGATTGTTACCGACATAGCGTGAGGCGAGCCGCCAGAAGGCACCCTGGAAGAATAATGCGAGGATAGGGGGTTAAATATGCATTTTTTTACGTAAATTAATTGATAAGGTGCAATGCTGAAAATTTGCAGAATAATAGGAGATAGTACAAGTAAGTAGGAAAACAATTGCCAGAAGACTAGGCGGAAGATAAAGAGCCGCCAGAAGGCGTTAATGTTGCGAAAAATTTTGCAATAAATATGTGACTCAGTGCACTTCTGGCAATTTCTATACTTATTCTGTAATTCAAAACTAGATTACCTGCAAGACGCCAGACGGCTTAGTGGAAGAATGACAGAGATATCAGCGATACTAAGAGCGTCGGTGGCCCACTCGATGGCTCAATTTTTCTTATATTTTATATTTTCTTTCATTAAGTGCTCTTCTGGCGATTTGTCAACATAATTTAGAATATTTGATGACAGCATTGGACAAATGCCAGAAGTAAATTTGAAAGAGATATATAACGCCGTAATTTTATTAATGAAAATATATGACGATTAATTTTATTTCTATCAAAATGACATTAATAATTTTGAATATTTGTCGAATGTAATTATTATGTCATGTTTGAATTTTCAATATGTCCTATAATATAATTTTTATTTCTACTTCTAATACAATATATATCTTTAATACTACGAATATTGATATTAATTTAATATTAATTGAATACAAAATTATTCCGTTGAATAACCCTCATTTTCTATGTCGTCATCAAATTCAATGTCCTCGTCGCTGACATACATTGTGTCATCATCTTTAGCTGAAAAAGGAAATCAATAATTCAATAAAATTGATAAATTATCAAAATCGAATTCAAAATTACCTTCCGAATTATCACTATCAACGACAACGTCTTTGACAGATGGTGGTAATTGTGGTCCTTCAAACCATTTGAATTCGTATTCGGATCCGTTCAATATCCATCCGCAATTTTCCGCTTCTAATGCGTATGGATCAAATAACGTTGCATTCGTCCATATATTTGCAATGTAGTGTGTTCTCTCCATTTGTTGGCGTAATTCCACGTAGCAAGGTGGCAAGCAGGAAGCGTTGAAGTTCTTTAATTGTTTTTTTTTTTTTTGAAAGGCTCGTTTACATTTTTTATCGTGTAATTTCGATGGAACAATTCGTATCCGAGCTCATTAACTTTGTCGCAAGATTTGATACCATACATATTGCAAACGAATGATTCAACAATGGAGAAAGTATTTTCTTTATTTATATCTGTATTACCTAAATCAGCGAATGCATTTTGATATTCTTTTGACTTCAAAAGCATTTTATATGGACGTTGTTTTCCTTTTCTGAAAAATGCGGGGTTATAGTCACATCCCGTTAATGCATGTAATCCCGGTAATGCTTTGCGTATTTCTAATCCCAGGGATTCATGAAGCGCATTGACATCGATAATGTGACGTTTGCCGAAAATTCCGCACTCAATCCAATTTTTCGATTTAGTTTTGTGTAAATTTGCTAATAAAATAACTACAATATCTGTATCTGAACACTTAATTACAATATTTGAATTTGAATCAATTTTGAAAGCATGATATATTTATCTTCGTGTCAGCCTCTTCATGAGGAGAACAGCAAAATTCAAACATGATATAAAAATTACATTCGACAAATATTCAAAATTATTAATGTCATTTTGATAGAAATAAAATTAATCGTCATATATTTTCATTAATAAAATTACGGCGTTATATATGTCTTTCAAATTTACGTCTGGCATTTATCCAATGGTGTCATGAAATATCCTAAATTATGTTGACAAATCGCCAGAAGTACACTTAATGAAATAAAATATAAAATATAAGAAAAATTGAGTCATCCAGTGGGCCACCGACGCTCTTAGTATCGCTGATATCTCTGTCATTCTTCCACTTAGCCTTCTGGCATTTTGCAGGTAGTCTAGTTATGAATTACAGAATAAGTATGGAAATTGCCAGAAGTGCACTGAGTCACATAATTATTGCAAAAGTTTTCGCAACATTAGCGCCTTCTGGCGGCTCTTTATCTTCCGCCTAGTCTTCTGGCAATTTTTTCCGTACTTACTTGTACTATCTCCTATTATTCTGCAAATTTTCAGCATTGCACCTTATCAATTAATGTACGTAAAAAAATTGTATATTTAACCCCCTACCCTCGCGTTATTCTTCCAGGGTGCCTTCTGGCGGCTCGCCTCACGCTATGTCGGTAACAATCGAACCTGTAAGCGATAAAATTTCCAATGCACCGAGTCACCCCGACCCCTCCGTAGCCAGCTCTTAGACTATTACTTCTACTAGTTGAAGCATAATCAGTATTCTCACATGATTCTTGACCGGGTACGTTAGTAGTGCACTGGGTTGGAATCCGTCGTGTTTTATTTTACTCCTGTTTTATTTCCAGTATTTCTTTTAATACATGTAACATTTTTGTAACCGTTTTTTTTTTTAATTATTTATCATTATCCTAAATCTGATGTTTTTAATTTTATTTTATTTTTTATTTTATTTTATTCATACACCATCTAACAGTACAAGACCATTTACAAGATGGGAAACAACACATACATCATACAAAAATTACTTAAATTTACTAGCGTACATTTCAGTAAAGATATACAACAAAAGGAAATATAAATATCAGAGAGAATAAAGAGTTGAATTTATTTACAATAAAAAGAGAGAACAAAAAATACACATATGATTTAGACAGAATCTCCTATTTATTAAAGATGTCGATATCACGCTTTCTGTGGTTATAGCCAGAGCACATGCTGTAGATTGGTGAAAACTTTAAAATATTAGTCCGGGCTATAGCAAGGTAGAAAGTTTGGTTTTGTCTTGAATTTATTCGCGGAATATGGAAATTAAGTCTCTGGAGTATCTCACTACAGTCAATATCATAATGAATCACTTTTTTTTGAAGTTTATGGCAAAGTCGTTGCGTCTTTCAGATAGGATACGCATTGAAAACATTTGAAGTAAATCGCTTTGTGGAAAACCTATTGGTGGATTTATACCATGAGATTTTAGATGTAGAAATTTAAAAAAGTGTCGTTGCACGTTTTCTAATTTAAGACTATGAGTGTTATAGCAGGGCTGCCAAACAAAAGACGCATACTCTAGTTTAGATCGTAAAAAAGGAAAATATAATAGTTTTAACGTTGAGATATTTGATAAATCACGCCCATTGCATATAATAAAACCAAGTGCTCTATTTACGTCGCAAATTAACATGTCTATATGATTGACAAAGCTGAGTTTTTTTACAAAGATTACTCCAAGGTCTTTAAACGAGGACGGTCGAGTTAATGGTTCGTTTTCTAGAGAGTAGTTAAATGTAAAATTAACATCCTTCGTGGAAAATGTCATTTCGTTACATTTTTGCACATTTAATGTGAGACTGTTCTCGACACACCAAGCGCTGAGTTTGGATATATTATTTTGTAATTTACTGCAGTCATTTATGTTAGAGATTCTATGTAGTAGCTTGAGGTCATCTGCGTACATTAAAAAATGAACATCTAGTTCATATGCTATATCATTGATGAATATATTAAACAAGAGTGGCCCAAGGACAGATCCCTGAGGTACACCAGAACAAGATAAGTAATCAGTAGACCTGAATCCATTAAATGCGACGTACTATTTTCTATCAGACAAGTATGATTTTAAAAAGTGTGTAAGATTCGGTGACATTCCAATGTTGGACAGTTTTTTAATTGGAATGATTAAGCCTGTCGAATGCTTTTGTGAAATCAAAATATATCACATTTGTTTGAATTTGCATCTCAATGGACTCAGATATATATTGAGTAGCACGTGCCCTTACACAATCTGGTCAAATTTACTACACTCCTATCAATGCTGATAACAAAAATTTTGAGAGAATAATTTTACTATAAACGTTTATCCTACAATTATGGCAAGGACTTGATATGATATAATATAAACACAGCTAGCGCAGGAAATCAGTTATTTCAAATGTTTTACTGTATTGTTATAGCAGCAGCACTGGTATGTTCAAGAAAACAATTTTATTTTGTAACGACTTTGTTGCTGTTTCCATATTACAGCAGATACAACACCGTATAATAATTATATAACAGATCCTTGCACCTCAATTTATACTTAAAAGCAAAATTGCCACAAATGGATAACTGTTTTATAGGATAAGAAAGCTATAAAATAATTATAATGTGTATTTCTAACGGTGCTAAAACTGCAGCTGAACATTACTAAAAAACGTTAGTTAGTTTTATAAGCTGAAATGTTTTATAACATAGTTGTCGTAACATTTCTAAAATTATTTCTTAACTGTGTAAGAAACGTTTTAATGATTTTATAAAACTGTTCATTTGCAGACATTAAATTAGTGTTCTCTGGAACTTTAATACAACCAATTAGTATTTAGAAGCATTAATAAAATAACGATACAATAAATATAATTAATTAAATTAGAAGAGAAATTAGCTGGTCGGATATTTGCCACTAACTACCACGTGAGGCATAGATGTAGAGTATGAAAGTTTATATTTCTTTGTTGATCCTTTTTTGGAAATTTTATAAAACATGAAATAAACTAATTTGTTGACACAAAATAAAAATATTATGTCAAACATGCAATGTGCATCTAGTAATAAATAGCTTTTTTTTGTTCCTGAAACCTATTCCTTTTTTGTGAAATATAAATATACTCATATCTCAGAGTCAGGAGGCGTGTTCGATCATATTTAACTGTATTTTCCCGGTTTCCCTATTGCTGGACCGCGTACAAGTTAGTCACAGCACGCGGTTCTGGCATAACTTGCACTGAATTCTATAAACGACCGTTTCCTACACAATATACCCTTGCTTTACGTGCTATTAAACAAAATTTATATTTTCTCCTTTTATTAAAACTCATATTTTACCATTGGTTCTCACTAGCAACTTTATGAGGAGTAACCTATCCACAATTGTGTCGCAACATACAGCGCCAGACATGATTATTTACACAGAACACGTTCTTGGGAGGACGATTCGTTCGTTTGAATATCTTAGACCAAACGGCAGTGAATTGTTTGCGTCAATTGAGGTAGAAGGTTGCTGTTTTAAAAGCTAGATTCTATGATTCTAAATAAATACCTAGATTGGCCAATAAAATGTCTTCTACGTCCACGTAGTGGAGTGGAAGTATAGTAAAAAAAAAAAAAAAAATCGCGAACAAAATTTCATTTTTTTTTTTTTTTTGTTAAAATAGGTTTAGAATGTCATGAAACGTGGAGATTTTATATTTGAGAAAAAAAAAAAGTTCTGTCTGTCGGTCTGTCTGTAACTTCTTTTGCGCGCACGTTTTCTCTGGAACGGTTTAAGATATTGACTTGAAATTTTTTACACGTATGTATTATAACGAGATCTGGAATAGGATTGTTTTTTGAAGTTATCCGGTGAAGGGTTGTGGGGTAAATAGGGGAGTATAAGTAAAGCAAGCTGGTAAGAGTACAGAAATTTGGGATTTGATTATATACTAGAAGCCATGGCCTCTATTTTTTTATAATCTTTTCCATCCCCCTACCACCCCCACTCCATTATTAAAGGGGTTGATAAAAAAACAGAGATATTCACTTCAAATTTGGTACACGTATAACGACACCTGGAACTGGATTATATTTTGACATGATTCCGTTGTTAAATAAGGGTAAATAGAAACAGAAAATAAGTAAAGCAAGCTGGTAAGAGTACAGGAACTTGGGATTTGGTATATATACTAGAAGCCAAGGCCTCAGATTTTTTACAACATTTCTCAACCCCTTCACCACCCCCACTACATTCCTAAATGGACTGATAAAATTAAACTGAGACATTCACTTGATCATGACATCTAACTGAGATGATTCCGTTGAACGAGTGGGGAGTGTAAATTAGGAAAAATAAGTACAGCAAGCTAATAAGAACCCAGAAAGTTAATATTTGGCGTATATGCTAGAAACCAACGCCTCGAATTATTTTATTACATCTGCCTCAAATATTGTCAAAATTCTATGACCAATTATTTCCACATAATACAGTGGAACTATAGTCGAGATGTGTTTCGTCCGCATTAGAAATAATAAATATACACCTATTTATCTAGTTAGTTTCGTGCGTCCCATTTTAAATTTACTTCCGTTGAATGGTATTATCAGGGTTTTTTTTTGTGACTTCTTAACGCCATGCGCCTCACGAAGAAAGGAAGCCATATTGCTACCACACGTTCTTGAACGCATATAGTTTTTTTAGCCGCTATCATTAATTGTATTTACATATTCTGTTTTGCATCGAATTTGTTATATGATTTGGTTTTGCATGAAACATCTTTATGAATGGCTTTATGTCTTTCTGATGAGCTCCAGAATAAGGGCGAAAAACGTTTCAAAGGCTAAGCATTTCCAGGAAACAGAATGATAGATTTCATGAAAATGTAATTCATTGGAATGAAAAATTTTTTAAGACAAGGTAGATAAATAAATTCATTTTAGGTCTTTGTTCTCATTTTTAACTGAATCTTCATAATCGTAGGGGGTTATGTGGATACTAGTTTAATCTGCATGGCCGTAGGGAACTGTGTGGATGCTAGTGTTGGAATGAGAATTGTCAAATAAGAAATTAGACAAATTCATTTTAGGATTTTAACTTGCTAGCATAACCAGAATTCAGGTTATCGAAAGAAAGCAATGATTTCATTAATATTTCTACACAAAGTTTTTCTTTTATAGATAGTTAATTTTTCTGCTGTTTGCAAAATCCTATAAAGAATGTTTCAATACAATTATAAGCAAACAAATAATAATTCATTTTTAAATAGTACTACTATTGCTAAAATAAACAATTATTATATTATATATTATTATTATATTGTATATGCCAGGTGGACTTTCAGTGATTTTTACTTTATTATTCTGACGAAAGTTTTTTGCAGTTTACCTGCACCAGAGAGGTCTCAAGCTTTCCTATTCTTTGTATGTTTTTCTGTAAACTATTAAATCAAATTCAAATTGATTCATTTATTTCAACTGAAGGTGGCCATTCCCTAGAAGGAGACATCCGATAGGGAAATATTTATTGTTTTTAGCTATAACTTTTTTTCCTTGGTACGTATATTTAAAAAAACTATAAGAGTACCTAAGTAGAACCATAACAAGACTATTACTATGAATGTTCAATCAATAATTTTAGTGGTTTGCAAAATACCTCGATTTAAAACTACGAAATAGGAAGATTAACACAATTTTTAAATTTAAATCGAGCTATTTTGCAAACCACTAAAATTATTGATTGAACATTCATAGTAATAGTCATGTTATGGTTCTACTTAGGTACTCTTATAGTTTTTTTAAATATACGTACCAAGGAAAAAAAGTTAAAGCTAAAAACAATAAATATTTCCCTCTCGGATATCTCTTTCTAGGGAATGGCCACCTTCGTTACAACTTTTGGAATCGAGCACCAATGTAGTTGGTCTCAGGTTCAAATTGTAGATTTCTATCTCTTCTTTGATTGCCTGAAGAAAAATTCTTTAGTCTGGGATGTTTTAAAAAAATTTCGCTATGAAAATTTTCGAAAATTTTTAAATTAGTTACTCTAAAATTCATATTTCTTTCAGAATTTAGTTTCTTATACGGTGGTTTAGTTGAATCCGGTATATCGATATTTTTGAGAAATAGCCGCTGGGCTTCGTTTAAAACATTGTTGAAATTTTTTCACACTAGATGTCTTTTTTTTTAATTTATTTTCTGCCTCATTTTGATGCAAAAAATTCTTTGGCGCTTGGTTTATGTACATAGAACACGCTCTTTAAAGGACGATTCATTCGCTCGAATATTTTGCGGGCTAGGACAACTGAAACATGTTATTTTATATAGTAAATTTAATATCTTCTAACCGGAATTAATTAAAGCGTTATTGAGGCGAGTACGTAAACTAATGTTCAGTGTCGTTAGTTTTGTCCACATAATTGGCATGAAATTAATTAATTAAGTACATCCTGACAAAATATGTCATTATGTACACAGGGTACTTCGAAAATAATGGGACACCGCTTATATACAACGTCTTAAGGTGAAAATACAGCAATTATACCTAGATGCTCGCAGGGTGGCTTAAGAAATTAAGCATTAATTTTTTTATCTCAATAAATTTGAAATAATGACCCCAAAATGGGGACATTTATTCAAATTACATATTGCACTTTTTAGTACGTGTATACGTGGTAATCGTCGAATAATTACAACACTGAAAATTCAAGATCAGTGAAAGCACTCACCTATCAATAAAAATATCTGATCAATAATGACAAGCAAATTCCTCGCCTCATCATTCATTTGATCGTCTTAATTATATTAACGTCATGGCGGAGTTTAGCTAATGCTATTCCACCACTTAACCTGGACACGTACACATAGACATCAACACAACAACCATTCCCTGCGACATTTCCATCTACCGCAGTTGACACTCGAACTCAGGATAGATAACAGCGACTAGACATGTTGTGCCACCCAGCAGCGGTCTAGTCCGCTGCTACCATCTCGGTAACACATTAAAAACGCCACTAAACATCCATACCCTGGCCAGGATTGGAACCCGGGAGTCTGTGGTCGCAAGCCAAACAGCTAAGCATTGCGCCACCGAGCCATTTTTAATTTTCGTTGTCAGCTATTCGGCTATAAACTGATATTGCAAATGGGTATCTCGTACGACATAAGGATTTTCGTGCTCCCAAATGAGAGTATTATGCTGATTAAAGATACCAGCGCGGGTGCAAGTTGTTTGGTCAGTCCAAATCACCCTCCAAAGGATAAAAACATATTTTTCTTTGCTGTAGCTCGCAGAGGGTGCTCTCTCGGAATATACTTTATAAATGAAAAAAGTCATTTTAACCTGAAAAATCGATCCTGAACATTTGGCCGTTTAACTCTGGGTCACCCCGTATATTAACTGTATCAATTCCCGGGCAATCTCTATTCATCAGACCGAATTCACGTGATACGTGTCCTATATTTTGTGAGTGGGTGGTATTCTAGATTCTATTTGATTTATACGAACCAAGTCAAGCCTTTTATTAATAACAAAAAAAGCTATTGATACGCGTTACAAATACGTAAAGGACTTGGGAAATAAATGCGTTCGATTGACACGAACATGACCCTGGTTAATCCCAACTGTGCGTGCAGGTGGCACACAATCTAATCCCTAAAGCGTACATTCAGGGACCGACCGGCGCCCACCTACGGGACTCGCAATGATTAGGAACGTCGATGTTTTATTTATTTCAATATTGATGCAGGCCGGCTGGACCGAAAAGTCAAACGATTTATTTGAAACCTGTTAGCGACACGGCCTGAAAATTTAATGAAAACGTGGCTGTACAAACCAATTATTACTTTCAAGGGTACATGATTTAGGTAATTGTCGCTGGTAGCTACAAAACGAACGCCAACAGATCTGCACATTTTAAAATAGTTCAGGAGCTAGGTGGCCTCTTCGATTACTTCGTTATTTTCATCCTTTTATGCACCTTCTGAAGTAGTTTTATAACAAATCAAATTTCTCCCGAATATATTTCTAATAAATTATTATCATTAGCCTTAAATTAAAACAGAGCGTGATGTGATTACAAGAACAGTGAGGATCCTCCTGCACTCGATGAGTTTAAATTATTAAGAACATATATCAAAGAGCAGGTAAGTTCTGGCAGTTTATCGACAGTAAGAAATATAGTAATAATTTACCAACAGCTATCAACTATGAAGATAAACATTATGTAGCAACAAGGAAGTAGTTAATGGTTTCGCTGAATACTTTTGTAGTTCATATATTACCTCTAATCCATCAATCGAGGACCTTCCTGTTGACTCAGAAACAGATTTTTTAACAATCGAACGGTTTACAGAACAAGAAGTCTTAAATTCCTGGAAAATAATCAAGCCTAAATACACAATAGGCCCTGACAAAATTCCAGCCTTCATACTACATGATTGTGCTAGCGTGCTCACAACTCCTCTTACATTTTTATTTAATTTAGCCATTAAATCTAATATATTTCCTGATGCACTAAAATGTTCTAAAATAATTCCTGTATACAAAAAGGCGAAGAAAATAATATTGAGAATTACAGACCTATAACGATTATCAACAATTTCTCAAAAGCGTTCGAAATTCTGTTACATGAACCAACATTTTCTTATGCAAAAATCGCATTACTGAATACCAGCACGGTTTCTTCAATCTCGTTTGTATAACTCAATATATATCTAATGCTATCGACACTAACTCACAGGTTGACGTAATTTACTCAAACTTTACTAAAGCATTTGACAGACTAGATCACGGCATTTTATGTTATTAATTTCAAAAATTTGGATTCTCATGAAATTTGTTGTTATTTTTCAAATCATCTTGAAAATCACCATGTTGAATACCGTGGACAACGATCTGCGGAGTTCGTATCTACCTCCGGTGTACCTCAAGGCTCTGTTTTGGGCCCATTATTCTTCAACATTTTCATTAATGACATTGCAGAGGAATTGAGTGTCAATTGTCTTTTATACGCAGATGATATAAAGTTATACAATAAAGTAAATGATGTGAGTGACTGTGTGGTAATACAAAGTGCCCTTGATAAAATTAATGAATGGTGTGATTTAAACAAATTACAGTTGAGTATAAGAAAGTGTAATGTCCCAACGTTTACTAATAAACACCAATATGTAGAATTTAATTTCCGTATAGAAGATTCAGTGCTTACACGTCCATCAACATGCCGCGACCTAAGTGTAACATTTGACACCAAACTATCATTTAATTGCCATATAAATACCATCACTAATGAAAGTTTCAGAACGCTGGGATTCATAATACGATATTCTCACGATTTTAACGATATTAACAGACTGAAACTACTATATCAATCGTTTTGTTCGATCCAAATTGGAATATTCGTCAATTATTTGGTCGCCTCATTATAACACACATATACAGAGCATTGAGAGAATTCAGAGGCATTCTTTAAAGACTTTGAGTCATAAGGAAGATGGCGTCTATCCTGCTATTGGTTTTCCTCAGACTGAACTGTTAAATAGATTCTCGCTCTCGAGTCTGGAGGCTCGTAGAACTATTTCAGAGCAAATTTTTCTTTTTAAAATAATACATAATATAACTGATTGCAGCGCTATCTTAAACTTTGGAATTCCTAGACCTGGTTCTAGACATAACTCATTGTTCTATTTGCCGACTCCCGGAACCAACGTCCAGAAATTTTCGCCGCTATACAAAATGTGTGAGAATTATAATAATCTACAAGATCAGTTTGATATATTCCACTACAATGTAGCTGCGATAAAACTGCATAATTTAAAATGTTTTGTTTTGTTTTATCTTTGTTTTTATTTGTCTACTTTGTATTCTACTCATATACGTTATATATTTGTAAATACTTACTATTTCCTACCCTGTAATTGGAATGCTCTGTTGGGTAGTGTATTGTTAAATAAATAAATAAATAAATAAATTAGGTTCGGGTATCCTGTTCATTTATCCTGTATAAGCATGTACTATTGATTTATAATTTAATTATATATGTATTTTAAAGTAATAATGACGGGTAAAATCAGACAGCTGAAAGTTACTCCCTATTCGAATCACGGGGACTTGCGCGTAATATTAACCGAGGGAGACAGACGTAAAAAATAACTAAACTAAGGTGTTGCTTAATCCAAATACAAGTTTGTGGGTAGTCTCCGGCCTCAGACATTAGGTCGTGAAATCATTGAACATATTTTCTGCTAGTAGCAGCACAGATGCCTACATCAGAAGAAACTCTCTTGCTTTCCGCTAAGATTTTGTCCTCATATTTGAGGTAGGTAGTATTGCTATCATCCTGTAATTCTCTGCCATGATACATGGCAAGCGTTTGCAGTTTATTTAACAATAATTGTGTTCTTTACGTAAAAAGGATTTTGAGTACCAATGAAACAAAAAAAATTTGCATGTTAATATGGTTTACATGACAATACAATTTCACTCTTTTTATAAAAAAAATCCAAGATGGTGTCTCCAAGATGGCGAACAGTTCACTGTCAGTTAATAACCAATTCTATTAGAAATTCGTATCCGGCGATTTGCGAGGTTGCAGATTTTAAATATTTAGTCGAAATTCAAGAATTCAAAATGGCGGTATTGAGATGACGAATAGGTTTTTTCATTTATTGGTAGGGAATTTTATCGAACAAGCACATTAGTTTAATTGAGACAAAGTTAAAAAGGAGAAAATTAATAATTTAAGAAAATCAAAAAACGCGCTTTCAAAAACCACCTGGAATTGTAAAAAATACACCGAAGAGAAGAAGAAGAAAAAGAAGGAGAATGTTAACAATAATAAATTTTAGAAAAACAGAAAATTTTACTTATGGGGCAACTGATGCTTTTTAGTCCAGTTGTCAGAGACAGAAATTGATAAAATCCGGTCACTAAACGTTATATGACTGAATTTTTCAGAATAAATAGTTTTGTTGGTGTATAATACGATAAAAAAAGTTTACAGCTGTAAAGTAAGGTGCCGACGACCCTAAAAAAAAAATTCGAAAATATTGGCCGAAATTTGGCTTTTGGCCAATAACTCGAAAAATAAAAAACATATAGCAAAAAACTAATAGCTCTAGGCGATAGAGGGGCAAATTTCACATAAAAAACGTATACAAAGTTTTTTTGTACGATAAAAAATAAGGCTACAGATTTTTTTTAACATTGAAAATGTTTATGTTCGTATATGGGGGTCGAGTTACCAGTTTTCGTTTAAGGTCAAAAGACAGCGGTGTCGCGATCGAGTGAGGCTGTCGTATATGCAACGGCTGATATATGCAAATGTAATATGGGTTACATATATCACAGGTAGTCAAGTTACCAGTTTTCATTTAAGGTCGAAATACAGCGGTGCCGTTTGAAAAAAATTATGTTTTATGTATGGTGTTATCATTTCCAATGTCCCGATGGTTGCAATAATTGCGAAATCTGTGATTTTTTTGTTTAACGCACGAGAATGGAACGTGGCGAAACAATTTCCCCCTCTATAGCTTAGGGCTATTAGTTTTTTTGTACATATTTTAAATTTTTCGAGTTATCGGCCAAAAACCGAATTTCGGCCAATACACTCGATTCTTTTAGGGGTCGCCGGCACCTTACAGCTATAAACATTTCTTTATCGTATTCTACAAAAAAAAATACTTATCCTTATCCGTTATTCATTAACAAATGGCACAAAAGTGATGGCAATATATTGTCAGATATACTTTTTATTGTGTGCGCAGTAAGGTCATCTAATCCCGATGATTTTTTATTTTCGAGATTACGTATGACACTTGACAGTTCATCTTCGTTAACGGGATAAAAGAATATTGAATTTGGTATACATTGCATAATGTGCACGGCAGATAAATTATACCAAAAATGTTCTTTAATATTGCCAGGGACAACACTGGAAAAATATGATGCAAAGCAATTTGACATTTCATTTCCATCTGAAGATAATTTATTCTGGATATTAAGGCTTATAGGATAATGACTGGCTTGTATTTTCTACTTTATTATTAGTCGCGTCATTTTGGCATTTTATCTCTAAAAAAAGGTACAGGGTCAATTGGCTTCACTTTTGTGGCAGAGTTCAGACAGGCATTTAGAAAAAACAGTACCTTTTATTTTTTGGCGGAAATGTTCGGTTTCATTTTTGGGCCAATAATTGGCTAATATTAATGGCCAAAGTAATTAAATTAATTGAAAAATTTGCTATCATACACAATATGCCATAGAATTAGACGAAAAAGGTTACTTGGGGGTTAATGGGGTCGCTGATCACCAGTCTGAAGTTGAATTTGGGAAATTCAAAATGGCGGACCGGAAATCGGCCCATTTTCCATAAGAAATGAAAATGGATATCTTGGCCTTGAAAATCTGTGCTCGGGGGTTTTCGAGGTTGCTGATTACGAATCCGAGGTCTGATTTGGTAAATTAAAAATGTCGGACCGCATGTAGAGTCAATTTATGAAGAAAAACTCGTTTTTCTTTCGTTCCTGGGCTGAAAATTAGTACTCGGCGGTTTATGAGGTCGCTGATCAAAATGGTGGACCGGAATAACAGTCCATTACTCAGAAAAACTCGTATTCTTTTGGGCTGAATGTGGGAACTAGGGTGTTCTCGTTATTGCTGATAACGAATCTGATGTCCAGTTAGGGAGAATTCAAAATGCCGGACCGGAAGTAAAACACTTTTCAGGAAATTCGTAATTTTTATACTTTCAGCCCAAAAAAGTAAAAAATGCGAGTTCTTCCGGAGAGATTGACCAAAAAAATAGGAGTTTTTTCTGAGAAATTGACACTACTTCCGGTCTGCCATTTTGAATTTTCCAAATCAGACCTCGGATTCGTAATCAGCGACCTCGAATAACCCCGAGTACAGATTTTCAAGGCCAAGATATTCATTCTCATTTTTTATAGAAAATGGTCCAATTTCCGGTCCGTCATTTTGAATTTCCCAAATTGGACTTCAGATTGGTAATCGGCGACCCCAAAAATCCCCGAGCAACCATTCTTGTTTAATTTTATGGCATATTGTGTATGATAACAAATTTTTTAATTAATTTAATTAAATTAGCCATTAATATTGGCCAATTATCGGGAAAAAAAGGAAACCAAACATTTCCGCCAAAAAATAAAAGGTACCGTTTTCTCTAAATGCCTTTCTGAACTCTTTGCAACAAAAATGAACTCAATTGACCCTGTACCTTTTTTTAGAAGTTTCCAGATTTTTCATGCTAAAATGACGCGACTATATTAACAGTATTCCATGTTTCTTTGGCTTTATTGTCTGCATTTACTATTTTGTTGTTGTAATAATCAAGTAGTCAATGTTTATGTTTTTTCTATAGATTTCTTTGGTTTCATTATAAAACAGTTTTTTCTCTGGACAGTTAGAATTTTTGATGTCATAATAGATTTTGCAAACCCTGTTACCTTCTTCAGTTAATGCATTTGTTATCCATCATTTATAATTTTTAAAAGTGGGTCGCTTTTTAAATTGTTTTAGCATTAAAACACCACGTGACGTTATTATTAACATTATTTTCTTGTTTATATTGCATTTTTTCCAGCTGGTTCGTAAAAGCATGTTTTTTAAATTTTAGAAATTATTAGTTAATATATAGTGACTAATGTCCACAGATACTGCTTGGATTCAGTTAATGTACTTGGACTAACTAGTTAAGGACATTATGCTCACAATGCCATAATATAGTGACAAGAACATCCTATCCCACGCCACATAAATGTGTCACATTAATCTGCGGAGAACAAAGAAAAGAACTATTATAAGACGTCATTATTTTTTGTCGACACAATTCCATACGATTCCGATAAAAAGACCTGAATATAAATTTCTATTCTCTGGGTTCACGAAATCATCGTAATTCGGTTACCCCTCACCACGCTCTTTAAATCTGAGAGTCTCAAGAAAGCTGTGACTGAAGCTAAATATTACAAACATAAAGCATTCTTTCGATAAGACTAACGATCGGAATGGTATATCGACTGATCAAAATTATTATGTCCGGAAATGTATGTATTTCTGGAAAGTTATGCGTATATAGGGTCGTGTTTCGGTCACAGAAACCAGAGCCAAAATAAAAATATTCCAAATAGGCCTGGCAATGGATGAGTATACCTATTGTGGGTCCTTACACTCACTATAAAGTTGTTTGTCAAATAAAACGCAGCTTAATCTTAACGATTACATATAAAATATATTGAATTAATAACAATACGGGAAGTAGATATGTTGGCGGCAAACGCTGAAACTTGTCAGTCCAGTAAAATAGTGAAATTGGTTTAGTGTTAACTACCACTTTTAAACATACCCAATAATAGCGGGTCAATTTGATATTTTATAAAAGTTGTACAAATGTTTCTGACACAAATTTTATAAAACAAGATTATTCTTAGAAACACTCTCATAATGTTCTCACAGTAGC
The DNA here is from genome assembly GCA_963583905.1 of Stenurella melanura. Classification (NCBI taxonomy): domain Eukaryota; kingdom Metazoa; phylum Arthropoda; class Insecta; order Coleoptera; family Cerambycidae; genus Stenurella; species Stenurella melanura. The sequence continues at coordinate 190,261,276 of OY757310.1, forward strand.
CATAAAGGCAAAATTGACACCGTGTTATAAAATATTTCAGTCGCTGTTGATATTTTGTAACCAAATAATTACATAAACATTTCCGCAGGCCTTACTTAAATTTAGTACCATCGCTATATAGCAGTTTTATGAAATCTTCAATTTAATTGTACCATAAGAGACACTTCACTGTTTGTTAAATTACTGCTATAAAACAACTAAACAACTGTTTTATAAGAGCTTTTAAATGTTTTATTTAAACAAATGTTTGTTATACACACTAATAAAATAAAATGATTTATTAAATGTATCCGAAAAGAAGCAAGAAGTATTTTTGACACTAAAAGCATATGGCATTGCGATTTAATACTGCGATTTAGAGACTTGTTTTGGCTTACGACTGCAATTTTTGATGCGGAAATTTTTTTTCTATGAACTATAGTCATGTTTTTATACATTCTTAACGCGTCCCACATTTATTGATGATTTCTAATAATTTTTGACATTCTATGGATATCGATTTAATGAATTTGAATTTTTTTCAATATAACTTATACTCATTTGTTTTAGTAGTCATAATTGTATAGTTAGCACGTTCCTGACTCGATAAATTCTAATAAACATTTTATATTCAAAACATTCACATCTTGTCTTATTTACCATCATAAACGATAGCCTTTTAAGATGGCTTCCCCCTATAAAATATTTTTGTGTTAGTAGCAAAGCATTTCAAAATATTTAAGCAATTAGACAATTCTTATAAAACATCTATAAAATAATGCACCTTATTGTAACTTGTATTGTAACACTGCGATAAAAACGTTGACTGCATAAAGTAACTTATTTTGTTCTGTATTTATCTTTGTTTATAGCAGTTTATTGTAAATTCTTACCTTTGTACATTGCTTTATTATATATAAGTACTTATTACCTCCTACCCTGTAATTTGATTGCTCTGTTGGATAGTGTATTGTTAAATAAATAAATAAAGATATAATTAAGGCATTTTAGAGGTCTATTAACGAGTATCATGAATATTTTACGTGAAAATTCAGTAATTTCTTTCTAGTTTGTTTTTCACAAACACAAATGGCTATTATTAACAATGCTTAAAAGCCAGAAAGTTGAATAGATCCAAATACATTCACTTATATTATTATTTTAATTTGATCGTGTATAGAACAGGATAAGCGATCGCATGTCAATGAACCGTTGTCAGTATATGAGATTGTTATAGCGAAATTTCTGTTTTTGAAAATAATGACTCATGTGAGGAAACAAGACATTTTTATCGTTCAAAGAAATACAAAAATAATGTGAGTTTTGATTTTAATATGACCAACTGAAATAATTAATAAAGTAATTTTTAATCTTAAATCTAATCTGACAAAATTTCTTTAGTAATGTTAAAATACAGTTTTCCAATAATTGATGACTATTTCACTCACATTATGAATTGTTGCCTGGAACAAGGGTACTTCCTTGAACAATGGAAAGAGGCACTAGTTAGTCTTTTGCCAAAGGTCATAATCATCAAAATATATCTGAATTGCGTCCTGTAAGCATTTCAGCTATTCTATCAAACATTCTTGAGAGAATTGTACACCAGCAATTAACTGATTATGTCAATGAACACAAAATGATTCCTTTATTTCAGTCAGGTTTTCGAAAGGGTCATAGTGAAACACATGCCTTAGTAAATGTGACCGACAATACAGTTAGAGCCCTAGATAACAAACAAGCCACAATTTTAGTTCTGGTCGATTTCACAAAAGCTTTCGATAAATTAAATCATCAACTTCTATATGCAAAGTTGCACTATTTTGGGTTTTCCGAGAGAACTGTAAATGTTATCAAATCTTATCCGACTGGTCGTAGTCAGAGGTATTTATTGAAAATAATAATTCTCGTAGAGAGTTAATATCATCCGGTGTGCCCCAAGGTTCTGTATTGGGACCTCTTCTTTATCTCTTCTACACAGCAGATATGTTTGTAAATATACAGCACTGTTCTGTGCAAGCATATGCCGATGATACACAACTTTATTTCTCATTCGATCCTAGCAATTACTGCGCAGCTACAAACTTAATAAATATTGACTTGCAAGAGATTTATAATTTTGCTACAAAACATAATTTAAAAATTAACCCAAACAAATCGACAGTAATGATTTTTAGTCAAAATATGTATTGATGATAGTAGACTTCCAACAGCAGAAAACTCAAAAAATGTAGGTATCATCTTTGAATCAAAACTCAGATTTATAACACATGTTAACAAATTGGTTCAAAAAACATACGTTGTTTTGAAACTTCTTTATGCCAATATACATATAATTAATTAAAAACTAAGGAAAAGACTGTGAGAATCTTTAGTTTTATCTATTCTTAATTATGGTATTATTGTGTATTTTTCATGTCTCGACAAAAGCACAATAATTAGGTTACGAAAAATTTAAAATACCTGCATTCGTTATATTTTTGGATTAAAGAACTTTCAACAAGTTTCACAGAAACGTTTGCAACTTGGATGGCTTACTCTTGAAAATACCTACAAATATCACCTGCTAGTGTTTGTTCATAGAGTTCTTACTACTTCAGTGCCGAAGCGTCTTAAGCAAAAACTTCTACGTCGAAGAAGTATCCATAATATCGCGCTCTTTCTCCTACAACGCTATATCAAATTATAATCTGCTTGAAAATTATTTAAAACATTTTTCCATAAATACATTTAAGTGTAAAATAATATTTTTTTTAACCAACAGTGTAAAACTGTAAAGTATATGTATTTATTTTCAATTGCTTATTTAACAATTTGTTTTGTGTATGTAATTCTGCGTCAATTAATTATTCTTAGTCACAGTTTATAATTATTATTATATTATTTTGTTTATAATGAATTCTACCAGTTTTATATAAGTATCTACTTAATGCAAGTATCTTGTTCTCATGTTTTTAAGGGTATAAGTGGTGGAATAGTTGTTGAGCTAAACTTCACCCTTTAGAATAAGAAATTGTATTTCTTTTTTTTTTAATAAAGACCATTTATTATTATTATTATTATTATTATTAAGTGATAATGTTAATTTCTTACCACCTTACGCCATTAAGTAGTTATAGTTTTAGAAGTTCAAACGTACCTGAAACAAAAAGAAATAGTGTTAAAACCTTCAGTTAAAGGCACTATTATAAATTTACGCTGAAATGAAATTATTAAAATGATGGTGTAGGAAATTCAAACCCGCTACTAAAATTCCATTGTATGAAATCGAGTTCGAGTTTGAAATAGACGTTGTCGAGTGTGCGGTATTTTGGCGTATCATTATAGATATGGCTTTTGCCACCACAAAATACTGCTGATGAAACTATAGAGGAGAGTTCAAGTAATTCACAACCCTTATTCAACATATTAAGAAAGTTTGCCAAAGTAACGTTAAGCTCGCAAGTATAAAAGGAAGTGCAAATGATTGGGGAACCCAAATTGGTTCTGGAAGTTACGAGGTTATTTCTAAACCAAGATTCGTTCAAATCCAGTAGGTTTAAGCCCGAGGCCTCCGGGATTGTGACGGGACGGGCCGTTCTGTTTTATAGTCCACGTCTAGTATTTCCATAAACAGTAAATTGGCATTGCGATTTTTATAACAAATGATCTTAAATATAAATTGTTGCCATCATAGTACGGGAAAAATGATTTAAAAAATATCTTTCTATAAAATTTCAATTTCATTTTGATCAGTTTGATAGAAGTTATTAAGCATGATACCAATTTCAAAAATTAACGGCCCAGATTTTTTTCCTCTGCCTATTATGGCCACCATCTTGAAAAAATTAAGGTAAAAAAATAGGATAAAATAAACATTTATTCACACTTATATATGTTTGCATTACATTAACTTACTGTACAAATTTTAATAAAATCGGTGCCTACAAGAAATGTGACGGGCGGACAGACAGACAAACAGATAGATGGTTAGACGGACGGACGGATAGACGGTTAGACAGACAGACAGACAGATGCACGGACATCTTGAAAGTTGTTCAGAGTTCCATCAACACAGTGATATGAAAATTTTTCTCTGCAAGCAATATTACCGGTTTTAGAAATGTAAATGCAATTTATTCTTCGGTTTGTATTTGTGAAGAGTATAATAAGTAGTATACCATGTTAATTCTTAATTGAAAAATTCAGTATAAATCATTGCTACCAGGATAAATCATCACAAAGCCTGCCTGCGACGGAATAACAGCGAATATTACAAACGATATTCGTATACGAGTATAATCAACCAGATATGTTATGAACTTACAGTAATCGGCCTTAATCGAAAGTAGTAGACGGTTGGCACTGGCTCACCATTACAAGATGGCTACCTGGTTTCGGGTAGTTTATAAATGTGCTCATAGCATAACCGTAGGTTAAATCATATTTATTTATTTTTGTTGAATCATCGGTGGAGTTATTTATTAAATGAATATTATTGATTAAAAATAAATAATTTACATCATATCTGTCAATTAAGACAAGGTAGTAAAAAAATGTTCAATTTATTCAAAAAATTCAAAAATGATTCTAAAAATTTTCGGTCGATGCTCATGACTGCTGGAATTATCAACAATTTCTTTAACGGTACGTATTTATGACTTTATAAGATTAGTTGTAAAATTATAATTTACAATACGTTGGACAAACTAAACATCCAATTATAAAGATATTAGAACATATATGGGCCATCTTAAATACTTAAAAATCTTGTATTTCCCAAAGTGCTTTTGATAGTCATATAATAGCAGCCAAAGTGTCAATTTTATTTATGACGTCTGCCACCACATCACCACACCCCCACTATTATTAAAGGGATCAAAAAATTAAATTTAGATATTGAATTGAAACACATATGTATTATAATAGACCTGGAACAAGACTGTGTTTTGGGTATATTCCGTTGAGGGGTTAGAGAATAATAAGAGGTAAATAAGTATAGTAAGTTAGTAAGAATTCAGAAACTAGCAACTTGCAACTGCAAATCTGTTAGTTCTAAATAATAAACGTAAAAACGTTGGGGCACTCAAAATACTTAGAAAAACAGAAAATTTTACTCAGTACGCCCCACGCCCTAACTTTTTTTTATTTATTATGTTGAAATTACGTTTTGATAGATTATGTTTACAAAAACCATACGATAACTAAGCGTGAAAGTTTACATTATTAGTTTAAATGTGGTTCTGAAAACAGACCCTAGTTTCAAGTATTTTAAAGGGGCATTTTAGTAATATAGCTAGTTCTGCCTGCACCCTCGTGATTTAAACACATAATAAATGCTATGCTAAATGCTAATTCGTAAATTGTTATTTTTATTAAATTACAACCCAAACCTAACAACAGGTTATGGGCTCAGATATTACGCGGAAGCTGATATTATATGAAACGTTAGTGTGTGTGTGTGTGTGTGTGTGATTAAACAGATATATTTTATTGTTTTATTCATTAAAAATATATTTAGTTTTCTGTTCAATTTAAATTTATGGTTCTGGAAAGAGAGCCTAGTTAAGAATAACACACTCAAGTCTCAAGTATTTTAAATGGGCATTTTAATAATATAGCACATTTTTATTTAATTCTGTCTGCACCCTCGCGAATTAAATACGTAATAAATGCTACAATGCGTAAATTGGTATTTTTATTAAATTACAACTAAAACCTAGCAACACTGTACTTTTGGCTTTACTAAAGGTTATATTATTACTTTCAAGAGTAACCTATATTTAACTGAAACAATGGAAATGATACCAAAAGAGAAATAGGGGTGGAAAGAATCCAACCTTCGAAAGTCAAGAAGTATATACACTGCCATATGGTTGTCCACTACATTGTGGTAGAAATTGATGTAAAGATCATTCAATAACATTGAATTAAGTCCAGTTTCTAGGAGAACTGAAACTTATTGCAACACTTCAGTGGTCTTAAGACAGGATGATAGGGAATCGATATTTGTTATGTGAGGATGAGCTGCCCTAAGATCCCCATCTTCCTATCTCTCTTTGCTCATTCTCCGCCCTTCTCTGCGTATTTAGATAAATATACACAAACAGTCTTTTCTAGCAACACCCTTCCTTTATCATTTACACCTATGATCACCAACTGATATACTCTGGTAATGATTACATAACAGGCATACAAGAAAATAGTCAATTATCTGAAGTTTTCCATATACAGCGTGTTTCAGGTATGCGGTCATTAATTTCTAGGGCTGATTCAACAGAAAAAAAAAATACGAAAAAAAGTTCATATAAACATGGGTCCGGAACTCCCTTCTAAGGGCGTTGCGGGCCTCGGAGGAATGACACATCAGGTTTTAAAGATTAATACTTTAAATGTTCAAAATTCATTGAAAAAAAATTCTGTTTATCCAAGAAGACCGGAAAAAATCCTTTAGGTTCAAATTTCTTGAAACAAGGCTTTCTTTTGTATATTTATAGCCAAGGAATCATATATACGATGAGACAATCAGAAATTTCATATTATAAAATTTTGTGCAACCCTGATTGAATTTACCCTTGGTGGATAACATCAGATAATGACCGTTATTGATATAGAATTACATGCAAAAACTAGTCACAGTAGCTCAAACGGTTTCTGAAATACAGACTGTCTATTTTACGAGGGCCACACCAAATATCTCGCTTAATATCTATTGTAGAAAAATAAAGTTTTAGAAACAGTTATCCCATTTTTTGTGAGCTATATTTCAGTAAAAAGAAATTTGAAATCCATAGCCTACTTTATGAGATATATTACAAAAACCTGAAAAATAGGAAAACCACAAACGGTTATAGCTTCCTTATTTGGGGAGATACGAAAAAAGTTAAAGGAATGAAAGTTGACGGCAAAGACAATAAGAATAATAACGTGTAACAAAAAAATCGAAAAATGCAGTTGGCTTTGACATACGCTATTGTGCAAAAATGAAAAATACATATCTCAAAGTAGGCCATGACGCCATTAATGCCGTTATTTTTTCTCATTCCAACAATATAAAACATGTCACAGAAATTTTAACCGATAGTGTCAATATTTAATATTTCACGAATACCACAATTCATATAATTGAATCGTAACAATCAGCTGTGCCATAATTAGTGAAAAACAATGTATACAGTTATTAATAAATTTGACAGATTGTCACTGTCGTATGTTGTATGTTGCGTTGTCGAGTTCTAAGAAAATTTTTTTATCAGTAATTATGGTGTACACCAATAATAACAAATTCGATATGATTAGCATTTATTGTCAGTGCAATTTTGACGCTGAGATGGCAGTCACGGTTTACGGAGATAGATTTCCAGATGCTCCGCAGCCAAATCGAACTATGTTTAGGAAGTTAGTTCAAAATCTAAAAACGCACGGTTCATTTTCAAAAAAAGTAGTAAGGCGAGCGCATGTTGCGGATAATGTAAGAAAAGTGAATAGAGTAATGAATTATGTTAACCAAAATGAGGAAACCTCTTTGAGACAAATTCAGAGAAACTGTTGCATAAAAAAAGACAGTGCAAGAAAAATATTGAAAAAAAAACGGATTTCGATGCTACAAAATGAGGAAAGTTCAACATTTAAATGAGGGAGATAAGCCAAGGAGAGTAAGATTTTGTAGATGGTTATTAAATAAGAAAAGGAATGACGCGCTGATATGTAGCAAAATTCTTTGGTCGGACGAATCAAATTTTTCTAATAATGGATTTTTCAATAGAAATATGCATTATAAGTGGACACGAGAAAATACACATTGGTGCAGAGAGACTGCTTTCCAAGAAAGATTTTCTACGAATGTTTGGTTGGGTCTTTTAGGGACTAAAGTAATTGGACCTTATTTTTATGATGGCAAATTAACCGCTCGTATATACCTTAATTTCCTGCAGAACGAATTTCAAGATTTTCTTTATGAATTAACAGTGGCAGAAAGATTAAATTATTCATATTTTCAACAAGATGGGGCTCCACCTCACACTGCTGTAATATGTACAAATTATTTAAATCAAGTTATGCCAGATAGCTGGATAGGCACCTATGGACCCATTCTATGGCCAGCTCGATCACCAGATATTACTCCCTTGGATTTTTTCGTCTGGGGTTACATTAAAGACAAGGTATTTCAAACTGCCCCTGAAAATATTGAGGACATCAAAACCAGAATTCGAAACGCATGTGAGGCAATTACTCCTGAAATGCTCCAAAATGTAATGCGTGACGTGTCTCGTAGAGCACGTTTATGTGTCAGAATGCATGGTGCACAATTTGAGCATTTGTAGTTAGAAAAATAAATACACACAATTTCTTTTCCATATAGTAGTAGGTAGTACCGTTATGCATAGTTTTTCGTTTTTTTCTTTGGATGTTCGTTTTGTACTTGTATTTTTATTTATGAGATATTTATTGGTTTGTATTAAATTGTAATAAATAATTACGGAATTATAATTATTATAAAGTGAATTTATACTATTATGGCACAGCTGATTGTTACGATTCAATTATATGAATTGTGGTATTCGTAAAATATTAAATATTGACACTATCGGTTAAAATTTCTGTGACATGTTTTATATCGTTGGAATGAGAAAAAAATAACGGAATTAATGGCGCCATGGCCTACTTTGAGATATGTATTTTTCATTTTTGCACAATAGCATATGTCAAAGCCAACTGCATTTTTCGATTTTTTTGTTACACGTTATTATTCTTATTGTCTTTGCCGTCAACTTTCAGTCCTTTAACTTTTTTCGTATCTCCTCAAATAAGGAAGCTATAACCGTTTGTGGTTTTCCTATTTTTCAGGTTTTTGTAATATATCTCATAAAGTAGGCTATGGATTTCAAATTTCTTTTTACTGAAATATAGCTCACAAAAAATGGGATAACTGTTTCTAAAACTTTATTCTTCTACAATTGATATTAAGCGAGATATTTGGTGTGGCCCTCGTAAAATAGACAGTCTGTGTAAAATAATATATCAACTTCTTATCTCTTAACATTTTCCTTATTTGTAGACTATCAAAAATGCCTTTTTTCAATTAGGCATTTTTAATGGTCCACAAATAAAGAAAATGTTAAGAGATAAGAAATTCATCACTACAACGTCAGATACGGCAAAGGGAGTTTGGCAGCTTTATAGAAGTGGTTGACATATTTTTAGAAAACAATACAGCGACCACTGTCCAAAAAGGTAGAAAAATTCGGAAAATTGTGTTGTCTAATGAATTTGAAACAACATTTCCTGCATTTTCGTACATACCAGTTTCCAGAAAATTTAGGTAATTATAGTGAAGAGCATGGTGAACGTTTTCACCAAGACATAAAGGAAATATGATGGCAGTATACTCTTGGACATTGAATCGGGGTCTGAACACGAAAGGAATATAACGAAAAAAAAAAAACCCTTACGAAGTAAAAAATAAATTAATATAAATAATGTTATGCTTTGCACCCCCATGTTATGCCAATGACTACTAGAAGCTGAAAATTAAGTAGAAATGGTTTTGCAACCAGTAATACACCTCTTCTGGAAGTCTGTAGATGGCTCTAGAGTTCTATATTGTTCTGGAATTGGAAATCTCTGGATGGATCTAGAGGCAATTTTAGGATATATATAAGGCGAAATGGACGGCGGAGAAGGGGGAGATTTATTAAAGTGAAGTTTTTATAAAAGTGAAAAGTGAGGTTAAATATCAAGTAAACAATGTGTAAAGGTTATGTTTGTTAATTAAGAACTATTGTATAATCAGTAAATTATTAAACAAAGTGTAAGTGGTTTATCCCTTGTTAAAATTATTTAGAACCCACAGATTAATACAGGGTGTTTCCTAAAGGGTGAAAACACGTAGCAATAAGAAGTCACAACATGATTGGTTGAAACTGACATCGGTATCATGTTCAGAGGCAAAAAATACATCGAATACATGGCCCACTTATTTAAAATTAATTATATTAATTTATATTTTCAACCCTATTCTGGCTATTTTAACCTATTTTTCGTGGTTAACGAAAAATCCTGAATTAATTTTCTAAAATTGACGGGGGTCAAAAATACATGGGAGGATATAATATGTGAAACCTCAGGAAATTGACTCTTTGTGTGCCTGTGTTATTTTTCTATTAATAAAATTGTGTGTAGTTACCACAGAGTGTGTTGACTTTGTGAAAAAGATTAATAAAAAATACAATCAAAAAGGATTTTTTGTTTTGTTGAATTCTACACGTTTACAGTAAATGTGATAGAACCAATAACAAAATTAAAAACAGACGTCATTTTTCAATATGGCGGATTAAGTTTAGAGAACCTTCCTTTTATAAATTGCAGGTAAGAGAGATATAGAATATCCATATTAAATAGTAAATATAAATCATTTAAAAACTGTACTGTTATGTCAACATATTACAATATCAAATAAATCATTCCTATATTATAGCGTAATCGATCGTCCGTATAATGAGTTGACAAGGTGACAACGTTCTTGAATCGTCGAGAAATCAGTTCACATTCTTGCCAAGGGAATCCAGTATTCCATGACCGTCGTTTCACGCCGGGATATACAGGTGTTGCTGTGCACCGGCCAATAAGAAGCGAGAGTCAACAGATCATAAATAACGTCGACGGCCTCTCATAAATAACTTCTGTGAGGTAGACTAGTAGGAGGATCATTCTGATGAATTATAATTGTAAAATATTTAATTTTCAGATTATTGTTTAGATAAGTTAAAAGTTTAATTAAATGAGCACTCTTTCAATTTATTAGAGCCTGCATAGCTTTTCAACAGTACCATTAGTTAATTTTTAATAATTATGCTCGTTTATTATAATGACGTAAAAAGAATTAAAAATAATTAAAACCGAAGTGGCAAGGCGCAACACATAAAGAACTTCATTAGGTTCCTCTTCCTATTTTTACACATAATTGTTAAGCTAGAAGCTCTAAAAATAGGCTAAAGGCGCGTACGGGCGTCTCCGAACAGGTACAACGACGGAGGAAATTGTAGTTTTCAGCTGTTTTGTCGTTAAAGGTGTAAAAGAGCTACCGCCTTCGCTCAATGAGGGAGTGAATGAGGTAACAAGCGATGACAGGCTGTCTGTACTCGAGTTCTTATAGTTTAAGTAACAGTCTCCAGTCTAGTTCAAAACATATAAATAAAAAGGCTCTTACGTGGAATTTACTTTAAAATTTTTGAAAAAGCAGAACGTGGCAAAAATTATGAAACAAAATTTATCGTCGTTCGGATAATTGAACTGAATAATTTTAATCATAAAATTATTCCCAGACAGTGCAGAGGTTCGGACTCCACTACAAACTACAGGGCCCCGTTTCTCTCTGCGCAACACAAATTTTGGATTTTCAAGACGTTACCCAGTTGACTTTAGAAGCACCAAAAAAAAAACATTTTTAATGACATTATTTTACGGCTCTAAGTTCCTTACCATATTTTTAAAGTACTTGTTAACAAAGAGTGATTGTGTTTTCTTCTGACAAAGGCATTTTATATTCTTGTCCTTCACGTAAATTTTTGGTGAACGTTTTTCCATCGGCTGCGCCATTTTTGTAAAAGACAATTTTACCTTTTTTAATGGAGTCTCATACGGTTTCTACAAAGCAAAATAACTGTTTACATATCTTTCAAATAAATCAGCAGAAGGTATACAATTACGCAGCCCTGTTAATTCGCCATTTTGATTTCTAAATTTTGACACTAGATTCAGTATCTGCTACTCCCAGAATACCTAACTACCAATTTCGACAGAATTTTATCCCTTACACATTCGTAAAATTCTCAAATAGAAAAAACTTTGATATAACTTGTATAATGTTGTATATGTAAGAAACATACTTATTAGGGATTTTTTTCTAAAAAAAGTTTATTCAGAAAAGTTGTTTAGAATCACCCTAAAACCCCAATCCCCCAGTTTGGTTGAAAAAAAGTTCACCCCAAAAAATCAACCGTCAAATTTATTTTATTAATATTCTCAGTTCTAAAAAAGTAAATTAAATAATATTATAACAAATGAATATTGTAACATTCTGGTTAAATAAAAGATTTCTCTGCTAAATCATCATTTAATAAAACACATTGTTCTATTCCTTTTCTATTATTTACTACTTTGCGAAATTCAGCTGGTGAAATCTTGTGACAAGCTTGGGTTATTCTGTCACGAAGTTCTTATAAATTTTGTGGCCTTCTTCTGTACACTTTAGCTCCAATAATTCCATGAATAAAAATCTAGCGGGTTTAGGTCGGGAGATCTAGGCGGTCATAAAATTAAAGTACTATCCAGTCCCACTTGAAGTGAAATGTCATTAATTGCATCCCAAAACTCATCGTTCAAAAATTCTAAATATCTAGCTGCATTCAAATTATGTTGAAAAAAAACACGACAGATCTCGTGATAATTTATAATTTCAAAATAAATCATAGCAATCTTGTGATAATAACATTGAAATCAGTTTTACTGTTGATCTTTGTACGATAGTTTGTTAGTATGTTTGGGTCAAATATTGCAATCAAAACTTCGACTACTTCCAGTTAAGCTAGAGCTTTGAAATTTTGTACACGTGTGTAAGTCTGATGACAATAAAATAGAATATATCTAATATCGTCCTGAATTCAATATGGCGGACGTCCTGAGATGGCAGATCACCTTTTTCCTCAAAACCCCCTTTATATGTATATCAAATGAGAAAGTTTGACGAGTAAAATACGATAACTATGAGACGTCATTCTAAATCTAATATGGTGGATGCCACAGGATAGCGGATTACCTGTTTCTTCACAACCCTCTTGACATGGGTATCAAATAAAAGGGTTTTGTCTGTTCGTTTGTCTGTAAAATAGGTGAAGACTATAAAAAATAAAATTATATAATTAAAATTTTATTTAAAAAGTATTTTTTTTTAAATTCATACATATGGAAACCAACAGCTTTGAGGATGATCATATAACTCTATTGCACAGTTCCATGCTCAAACGGCTGGCCACAAAATTTTTGGTTTCCAGATGCATAACTTTATTTAAAAGCTGTTTTTCAAAATGTTCTTTTTTATATATGTAATTTTATTTTACTCTCAATTCAATTTCCTCACAACTATGTGAAAGTAACTACCGTTCACAAAAGCAACTCTGTATTTTCTTCTCTGTTTTTCTCTATTTAAACATATTCTTGTCCGTCATGTAAGGGGTAAATAATTGCAGTCTTCTGCAGAAGTGATTATTCGTAAAGAAATGTTTTCTTTAAGAAACAAAACTTTCTATCTCAATTACCTAAGGAATCACTATTTCCACATCCAGATTTTCCATCCGTCTCTTTAAAAAAATGGAAAAAATCTGAGGCCTTGGCCACTACTATATACACCAAATCCCAAGTTTCCGTATTTCCGTACGGTTACCAGCTTGCTTTACTGATTTTCCCCTATTTACCCCAATTGAACCACCAACCCTTCAACGGAATTGTCTCAAAATATAATCCAATTACAGATGTCGTCATAGTACATACATGTACCAAATTTAAAGTAACAATCTCAATTTTTTTTATTAACCCTTTTAATAATGGAGTGTTGGAGAATGTTATAAAAAAACCTGAGGCCTTGGCTACTAGTATATATATATACACCAAATTCGAAATTTTTGTACTCTTAACAGATTGCTTTAATTTATTTTCTCCGATTTACCCCTATTTACCCTCCAACCCTTCACCTTAAAAAAAACAATCCAGTTCCAGACCTCGTTTAATTACATACGTGTATAAAATTTCAAGACAACATATAAAACTGTTCCAGAGAAAACGTGCACACAGAAAAAAGTTACAGACAGAGACCGACAGACAGACAGGCAGAGTTCCTTTTTCACTCAAATTTAAAATCTCAACGTTTCATGACATTCAAGGCCTATTATGACAGAAAAAAATCATGAATTTTTTACAATTACTATACTTCCACCCCACTACGTGGATGTAAAAGTAAAATGACTATTATCGATCAAACTATGAAGATGAAAAAAAATTGGCAGCATAGACCCGACCCTTGTAATGTCGTCCATGTAAACAAATAGGTAGCAAAATTACTAGTCTTTCCTTCTCTCGTAATTTATGACAGATACAACTACTTGAGTGTGGCTGAGTATTACACCAGGCAGCGCTTGAATGATCACCGAACTGTAAACGTAGTGAAGTGCAAATTTTACACCAGTTCACAGATGTAAAGATAAAACTTCTCCAATAACCATTGAAGCAAACTGAATGAGATGCAATCAGTTTGGAACACCCCACAACTTCCTGTACGCACTTCAGGGGAAGTGGGGGCAATTTCATTTATTTCCAAATTCACTAAGAATCCACTCTAAATGAATTCCTCTTAACAAAACATTTAACTGGTATCTGAGCAATTTTAATTCATAAATTATGTCCGTAGCTACAACAGCATAGAATTCGTGTGAATGAGGCCAGGAACAAAAAAATCTATCATTCTTTTATTATGTTCTAAGAGCAAAGTTATAATTTAACAATATCTCTCCAGATGATACCTCTTAAAAAAGAAGTAATTAAGAACCTCCGTATGAAGAATTACCACCTCCTTTTAATTAAAAGAAATAATTTGTTCTAGAATAATTAATCATCTTTGTGAGAGTAAATTAAAAATAATGAAATTACATTTCCACTATAGTGCTCTTGCCTCCGCAATTTTAGAACCACTCTGAAAAATTTAGTATGATTACCCACCATTTTTTATCTTAAATACACTTAGTAGAAGAGCACATTCTGTAAACAGCAGAGAAAAAATAATTAGAGGAACGAAAATCTGAATATAAAACTGTGTAGAAATGAACAGAGTGGAAACTTTCAGAAAAGGATGGAAAATATTACTTTTATATAAATATCAACATATTCGATTACAAGGTGTTCCACTTAAAACTCCCGAAGCCATTTTCTCGATAACCGAGAAAATATTTGAATTTTGTGAAAGGTAAGTATTCACTATACATATACGACATCAGTTTTTGGTAAAAACGGTCTTCCTATAAATTAAGGAACCGATGATGCTACAATGCAAAGAAATTTTTTTATTCCAGGAATCTTGAAAAGAGCACATATGCGCAATGTGCACACTGAATCCTTTGCCACATATTTGAATTCCAACATAATTTTTGATAAAAAATATCAAAACTTTTTTAAAATAAATTTTGGACGAATGGTCCTATAAGACATTTATTATAATATTAATAATAGTAATAATAATAATAATCTTTATTAATTTTAGAAAATAAAGCACAAAGTACATTTGTTTAAAAAATTACGTCATCATAAAAACCAAAAACAAGAAAAAACAGAACAATAGACTATGGAACACATTATAAGAGTAAGTATATAACAAAAGCCAATGTAAAACGGTCAAGTCACAAATTATAAACTATTAACATAATATAACGTCCTATATATGTTATATAAAATATTATAACGTAATTCATGATACTTAGAGCCATACACAAGTAAGCTTATCAGGTATATCATATTACATATTGCAGCTGCTCCTTTTGCTTATTCAGCATCACCTGATTCACAGATTGCAACATTATTTCCTTTGTTATGTTCCCAGAATAAATTGCACAATGTTACTCCCTTTGTTCTAGAGACTCTTCGAGTCAGCATTTTCAAATTTTATAAATACATGTAAAGGAACGTTTGCTCCTCAGTTATCATACTCACTTAGTCTTAAGTCATTCAATTTGTTTCTTAATGTTCAGGATAGTAAAAACTATCCTTTAATCAAAATAAATCTTTTTAAAAAGTTCTTTGTGTTGTGTGTGATGTAACAATTGGCGCAGTCGAAAAGGATCTTCAAAACACCCTGTACCGGAGCCTAACTACCAGAAACTACCCGAGAGAACAAGGACAACATCTGCAAAAAGGTGCCTAACTGGAGGGAAAGACTGGAAGAACAAGGAGAACTTTAGGACAGGAGTGGTGAATCCCAATTCTTCAAGAAGAAAAAGAACCTTAGCACACAACAAATCAATTCCAAGAAACAATTTTTCAAGCAACAAATTCAATTTCAAGAAACAATCAACCAAGAAACGCAACAAGCAACAATTAGTTTTAAGAAGAAATCACTCAACGAACAACAAACACATTTAGCAAGTAAGAAAATCATCCCTGCTCAGAAGTTGGTGTCTTCGACGTCGAGAACAGACGGAGCTAGCTTTACGAAGTCGCACTGCAGCTGCACGAGTCCACGGAGATGAAAACATTAACGTAAGTACAAAGAATCATCTCGTTTTATTTTGTGCTGTACATTTAACATTTTTCAAACCAAATCCAATCATTTAGTTTATTTTAATTTGTACGTAACGTAAAACAACAGTTCTATAACCCAGATTAGCGAAAGACTTATCAAGAAATTTTATACATTTCAACAGATCAAATTTCAATTTTAATATTAATTTTAAGAAGGTTGTCACACGACCTTTACCTTTGCATTTATTTTGCATTCAAACACATTCCAAGCTAATCAGTATATCATAAATTGTGAAACATTTGTCACACCAGTGCCGTATCATTCTGATTTTCACCTCATAATAATTTTAATTAATTAAAATTTCATTTTCTTTCAAATTAAATAATTAAAACCTAGTAAAAATGACTGACAATCAAGTCGATGGAAATGAAAACCAGAATGTTACAGTAAACGAAACAATAACCATTGAACCCTACAAGTTAAGTGAAATCTTTTCAATAATACCTGAGTTCGATGGGAACCCTATATTTTTACACACATTTATTTCTGTATGTGTTTATGCACAAGGAATGGCAGTAGATGATCAAAGAATTCTTGTAACCTTGCATATTAAAAATAAGCTTCGCGGGAAAGCATCAGAGCTAATAAATTCGCGAAATCCTGCTACTTGGGCAGAGATAAAAAGCTTGCTTGAGGCGCACTTTGGCGACTCACGCGACTTAACAGCGCTTATTCAAGATTTGCAACGAATCCATCAATTACAGAATGAAAGTGCATTAACATTTATTTCTCGATTACAAACACATAATGCCAAAATGCACGCCGCTGTGCAGAAACAAACATTAACGTTAGAGGAGAAAACTGCCCAATCTCGTCTAATCGAAACCATGACACTCAATACCCTACTCACAGGACTAGAATCTAAACTAGGCCAAATAATTCGCGCTGGCAATCCAGGAAATATGTTAGACGCAATTAGTAGAGTTAAACGAGAACTTCAATTGTCATACTTTGAGCAACAAAAATTCTCAAATAAACCAGCCAACAAAAACCCGGTACAATCTCAACAAAGACGCCCAAATTCCCAGCAATTTTGCAATTATTGCAAAAGAAGTGGACACAACTTTAACGAGTGTCGTGCAAAACAACAATTTTCTCAACAAAATCCTAATTACAGACAAAATTATTTTAGTGGAACTCCAACACAATTTTCTAGGCCCAATTTCCAACAATTTTCGAGACCTAATTTCCAAAGTTCGTCAAATCATTATAGTCCAGGCAACTTTGCCCCACAACAAAATTTTTCACAAAATAATTCTCCCCAACAAAATAGGCCTTCTGTAATAAGACCTAACCCGAATTACCAACAAAGACCTCCTAATCAACAACCCTCAAATTTCAACCGTCAAAACCCTCAGAAAACGCATCATGTTAATTTTGACAATTATGATACACAAAATTGCGAAAATTATAATTCTTATTGTGAACAAGATTATCAACAATATGATAATTTTGAAAATTTTCCAACTGATTTGAATTTTAATGACAATTATGAACCACAAGAATATTTTTCTGACAATTCCCAAAACCATACTGATTACCCATCAAATCAATATGAAAATTATTCCGATTATTCAGCAAACCCTCACATGAATTATTTTGTTAATCAACCGGATTTTTACCAAGGCCCGGAGTATCCTACAGATACTCCAACGCAGCAACCGGATTTCCAAATCGACCAAATGTCCAGTCAACTACAAACTATGAATCTAGAGGACAATTTCAATCCGTCCCTGAATTTTCCAGAACAAATTATAATGTAATTTCTTATCCATCATTAACTGTAAATTCAAGAAATTTATACTACATCAAAGACATAACACGGACATACAAAATGTTACTCGATACCGGCGCGGGTATATCAATATTCAAACCGAAACTTGCCGAAAATTATAAACGCAGATCTCCCGAGAACGTTGCCATACAAGGCATAACAGAACAAAAAATTCCAATAACCGAATCTGTTCTTATACCTTTTACAGATAATGACCCGCACAAGGTATACATTTGCGATTTAGACATCGAATTCGATGGATTATTAGGAGCCGACTTTTTCAAACATTATAAATGTGTTATTGATATGAATAACAATCAATTAATTACCAATTTTAAAACTGTCCCACTTTTTGAGGTAAATCAGGATTTACCAGAACCACCACCAAAAAATACTTGCAATTCTCAAATTCCCATTTCAAAGGTTCCTCGTGAAAACAAAAATCAAAACAAAATTTCTATAGAACCACGTATGGAAAAGATATTTAAATTGAAATGTAATTTGCGGAATACTGAGGCTATACTGTTAGCCCAGGAAAAGGAGAAAGTTCGCTTACCCAATGCTCTCGTTAAGGTAAACGAAAACGGAGAATTTTATACGACAATAATTAATGCAAATGCCATACCGAAATCAATCGACTTTTCCAATTTAGATCTAGAACCAATTCAAAAATTTAAATCGATTTTTAATTTCAACACTGACAATTCTGACAACCAAATACCGACAGACAGATCATTTGAAATTCAAAATCAATTACGTTTAGATCATCTAAATGAAGAAGAGGCCGAATTAGTAACGCAGCTTTGTTTAGATTTTCAAGACATTTTCTATTTAGAAGGTGACAATTTGACATTTACGAACGAAATTAAACACCCGATTGATACAAATGATTCCCGACCTATATTTACAAAATCTTATCGTTACCCCCAAGTCCATAAAGAAGAAGTCAAAACTCAAATTTCTAAAATGTTAGATCAAGGTATTATTCAACCCTCGATTTCACCCTGGTCATCCCCTGTTTGGGTAGTCCCCAAAAAACTGGATGCCTCTGGCAAACAGAAGTGGCGAGTCGTAGTTGACTATCGGAAACTTAACGAAGTTACCATCGATGATAAGTACCCTCTTCCAAACATCTCTGATCTTCTCGACCAACTAGGCAGATGCCAGTATTTCACAACGCTAGACCTTGCATCTGGATTTCACCAAATCCGAATAGACCCAAAAGATATCCAAAAAACTGCTTTCACAGTTGAAAATGGTCATTTCGAATTTGTAAGAATGCCATTCGGACTCAAAAATGCCCCATCAACTTTCCAAAGAGTAATGGACAATATCTTGTTAGGAATTCAAAATGAACGATGTCTTGTCTATATGGACGACATTATTGTCTACTCCCCTACCATCCATGACCATATTTCACGCCTAACAGAAGTTTTCAAACGCTTACAAAAAGCAAACCTCAAAATTCAACCCGACAAATGCGAGTTCCTCCGCAAAGAAGTCGCTTATTTAGGCCATCTCATCACTAAAGACGGTGTAAAACCGAATCCCACCAAAGTCGATGCAATTTTAAATTTTCCCCAACCAAAAAACCCTAAGGAAATTAAGTCATTTTTAGGCTTAGCGGGATATTATAGGCGATTCATCCCCAATTTCTCTAAAATAACCAAACCATTAACGAAGCTACTACAAAAGGACGTACCTTTTAACTTCGACAATGATTGTTCAAATTCTTTTCAAAATTTAAAACAAACTTTAACGACAACACCGATTCTCATTTACCCTAATTTTAACGATGAATTCATTTTAACCACCGATGCAAGTGCATTCGCCATTGGTTCTGTCCTTTCACAAGGCAACATAGGCAAAGACTTACCTATCGCATACGCATCTCGAACTTTATGCGCTGCGGAAACCAAGTATTCCACGATCGAACGCGAGCTTTTAGCGATAGTATGGTCAGTAAAGCATTTTAGGCCATATCTATTCGGCAGAAAATTCAAGTTGGTAACAGACCATCGACCACTTACCTGGTTATTTTCAATAAAGGACCCAGGAAGTAGACTCGCACGTTGGCGATTAAAACTAGAGGAATACGACTATGAGATCGTATACAAACCCGGCAAGATCAATAAAAACGCGGACGCGCTATCCCGAATAAAGATCAACCATTTTTCGGAATGTTCTAAACTCCACTCAAAAATTCTAGCCGCGAACAAAACTGACGAATCGGAATATGACGAACAAGACGATGACGAAAACCCAAACGAAAATGCCCAAATAACTAACGAGCAAGTCGCTCAAGAATTCGATATTTTTGTTAATTTGTATAAAACGAAATCTTTGATAGACTATTCAAAAATCAAAACTTCCAACAAACAACTTTTGGACAGAGAACATAAAAATATCATAACCTTTTTCCAGCAAGATAACTTGCAAGACCTACATCATAAAATAATCGAAGACATTTTCGAAGAACACCCTGAATTTTACAAAAACACCATTAACATCGTCTCGAGTAAATCAGTCAGACATAGGAAGTATTTTATAGTCCCTTTGCCATTCGACGTTAAATCTACAGTAGAACATTTGTTCATGGTACTGTATAAAAGACAAAACATTTTAGACCTTTCCAAAACGTATTATGTTGAGAACAATCTAGATCTCCCGATACTAGAAATGTTATCATTCATTTTCGCAGAAAAAGACTTAAAAATCGTAATATGCCAGAATATCGTTCAAACCCCCGATGAAGATCAAATTCCTATCATTTTAGACCAACATCATTGCGGTAAAAATAATCTTCACCGCGGAATAAACGAAACGATGCGGAGAATTAAAAATAAATATAATTGGCAAGGATTATCTAAGGATGTTGAAAACTTTATCAAATCTTGCGAGATTTGTCAAAAAAATAAAGTGTATCGTAAAAACATGACTAGTCCTTTGGTAATTACGGAAACGCCAAGAACGCCATTCGAACGAATCAATATCGACATATTTCAGACCCCAACTCGAAATTACGCTTTGACCATTCGCGACGAGTTGACTAAATTCACCCAGGCATACGCAATCCAAGACAAATCTGCAAAATCTGTAGTAAACACCCTGTTACTATATTTCCAACACTATGGCACCCCTTTGAGAGTCCATTGTGACTACGGTGGCGAATTTGACAACAGACTACTAAAAGATCTCTGCACTTTATATGACATAAAATTAACTTATTCAAGTGTAGGACATCCTCAATCTAATGGATCAATAGAACGATTTCATGCTACCCTAGCTGAAATGATTAGAGTCCATAAAGCCGAAAACCCTGACGAACATCCACTGACTATTTTACCCTATGCAGTAATATGCTATAATAACTCAGTTAATAAAACCCACGGTTTTAGTCCATACGAACTAGTATTCGGACACACTTCTTGTAGACCACCCGAAACCTTATACAATCAAAAAGAGTTGATAACTAAGTATGTTAGAGACCTTAACAACAGAATCTCGCACTACTATAAAATAGCGCGTAGTCGTACGCTAGATCAAAAAGCAAAAGCGAAAATTCGTTTCGATAAACATGTCCCCGGAAATCGACCCGATTACCAAATTGGAGACAAAGTCTACGTAAAAGAATCCCAGATTAAAGACAAACTACAAAACAAATTTAATGGCCCATTCAAAATTATAGAAATCTTTCAAAATTCAGCACTTTTGTCGAATCCCGAAACAGACCAAACTACTAAAGTTAACTTTGACAGGATGAAACCTTATTTTGAAAATTAAACTTTATTTTCAGGTTTCTCTTGCTGTTCGGATCAGCAGTATCCCAGTACTCAATAACGCCAATAAACAACACTATCGGAGTGTATTACCACCGAGACACTGACATTGTAATTTCCCACAAGAAATGGACATTACTAGTGCACAAAAATATATCAACACTCAAGACAGCTATTGACAGAAACGACAAAATTTTAGACAAAATCTTCATCACACTTGACCCGGCATATCTAGACATGGTAACCTTCACAAGTGAAGTTAAAACACATCTTAGCTTATTAACACAAATTTCTAAAACCATAAAGAGTAAATTCGACGAAATATTGTTCGATACGAAACGTTACAAACGCGGACTTTTGAACGGTATAGGTTCAATATTTAAATCGATCACCGGTAATCTAGATGCTGAAGACGGCGAATACTACCTTAATTGTATTAACAAGTTAAATAATGATGAACACCAATTGGAGAACTTACTCAAAAATCAAATATCAGTCACAACTTCGGTCATAAAAAACTTCAATATAACTGTTCGACAATTACAAATTGACGAAGAGACGTTCAATAACGACATAAAGGAAATCGAAAAACAGATTTTAAAAATCGAAGGTGAAACGCGAATAGCTTATACAAAATTAAAATTCCTAAGTATTTGCGAGCAACTCATGGCAAGCTATTTATTTATCGAGGACAATTTAAACGATATTTTAAATTCTATCACTTTTGCGAGACTCAAAATTATTCATACATCGATCATCAATCCCCAAGACTTAGTAAATTCTTTGCAAGAGATTCCACAGAACTTACAAAAGAATAATTTACCACTCCCGATTAAATTATCAAAGGTTTCACAATACTTAGATATTATTGAATTGAAAGCTTTTCAGGTAAATTCAGAATTAATATTTGTATTAGACATACCACTAATAGACCCTCAAACATATTCTGTTTTTAAACTATATCCCATTCCTATTCTGGATAATAGAACTGGTCTATTTCACATTTTATCAACTTCTCAAAAATATATCGCGAGAGATGATGATTCTTTGATGTTCATACCCATCGCAGACCTCGAAAGATGCAAACCAATCTACCCTAATACCAAGCTATGCTCAAATTTATTTGCATATCCAATTGACAACAATGCCATATGCGAAGCCCGTCTCTTCAAGAACCTCGACACACTTCCTGAAAACTGCCAGACGTCACTCATCATCAGTCAAGGCTACAACGTGCAAGAACTAGGTGAGAACAAGTGGTTAGTGATAAACGCAGAACCCTTACATGTGACGATTAATTGCCCCAAAATAAGTTCGACCGACATAATATCTAAGAACTCGATCATTAAACTAGAACCAAAGTGCTACGCTTTTGTAGGCATTACAAAAATCCAAGCCAGTACAAGTGACTTTATCAGTGTAAAAGACAGTAATCACCCAATTCAAGTCCCGTTTGAGTGTTGTGGCCAAATTCCCGAAAACATTCGAGTGCCCAATCTAAAACCTTTGAAGTTAAACAATTTAAACACCGAAGACCTCGAGATTGCTAAACACAAACTCGATCAGTATTCAAAAGACTTAGACGACTTAATTAATGAACCATTTGTCACCAAACACGTCTCTTGGTTCACTTACTTCATAATTGTTTCAATCTTTGGACTATTATTTGCGTACTTATTCTACAAGTGCAGAATACGCCAAAGAAGTATAGCCATCGATGTCTCCACATCGCCCCCAGCTCCTCCGAGACCTAGTAAACTCTCCAGGACGTTTACTAGCATACTTCCTCAACGAAGACGACCTCCACTAAGAAGAGAAGACGAAGAATCCGAAGACATAGAACTCAGTTAAAACAGTTTTGTGCCTTTCTAACTTTTGTGCTGAAACTCTTCAGTGAAAATTTATTCGATTTTATTTTAATATTTTGATGCTTTTTATACATGCACTGTATTGCATTTTTACGCTTACTATTTTATATCTTATATTTTTACATTTTACAAGTTTACAATTTTACAATTTTACATTTTATATACCTTTAACATTTTATTGTTATATTTTATTATTTTCAATATTTCATATAC
Organism: Stenurella melanura; assembly: GCA_963583905.1. NCBI lineage: Eukaryota > Metazoa > Arthropoda > Insecta > Coleoptera > Cerambycidae > Stenurella > Stenurella melanura. Next base: position 190,285,210 of record OY757310.1, read on the forward strand.
TTTCCATTTATTTTACTTTCAAAAAGTTACTGCATAAGCACCAACTTTTTATATAAGGGGGAAGCTGTTATATAAAATATTATAACGTAATTCATGATACTTAGAGCCATACACAAGTAAGCTTATCAGGTATATCATATTACATATTGCAGCTGCTCCTTTTGCTTATTCAGCATCACCTGATTCACAGATTGCAACATTATTTCCTTTGTTATGTTCCCAGAATAAATTGCACAATGTTACTCCCTTTGTTCTAGAGACTCTTCGAGTCAGCATTTTCAAATTTTATAAATACATGTAAAGGAACGTTTGCTCCTCAGTTATCATACTCACTTAGTCTTAAGTCATTCAATTTGTTTCTTAATGTTCAGGATAGTAAAAACTATCCTTTAATCAAAATAAATCTTTTTAAAAAGTTCTTTGTGTTGTGTGTGATGTAACATATATACATACTTTAAAAAACTGATATAAATTCCTCCACTGTATAACAAGTTCTATCAACAAGTAACGCCTTTACAGCACGTTTAAATTTAAAAAAGTTTCACATGTTTAATATGGTCTGGCAATACATTAAATAACTTACAACCATTGAAAGACGGCTCTTTTGAAATAACGCAGTGTTATGTTTAGGAGGGAGCATATAATCTTTTTTTCTTGTATTATAATGATTAATTTTATTATCATCAAATTTACTTTTATTCTTATATACAAAATAAACTACTTCATAAATATACAAAAAAGCTAAAGTAAGAATGTTTTGCGATTTAAAAGCCCCTCTACATGATTCACCATATTTTATATTAGCAATAATACGTACAGCTCGTTTTTGCGATACAAACACTTTTTGTGCTTCATATGAAAAGCCCCAGTGTACAATACCATATTTAATAGTGCTATGGAAACATCCATAATACAATTGCCTGACAATCGCCTGACTACATTGTTTAGCTGTTACAGTGAGTGCAAAACAATTCTTGGCCAAGTTTGAGCATACATTCTGAATGTGACTAGACCACTTTAGGTGACAGTCGATTGTTAAGCCCAACATTTTAGATTCAAATGAATAATTGACAATATTTGCCGTGTCAAATGTTATGTTGCTGTCAGAAACAATGTTTGATTGAAGAGTTTTAAACACTACACACGTTGTTTTGTCAGTATTAACAGATAACTTATTTTTTTGGACCCATATAGTTAGTTTTGTAAATATGTCTACGGCACAGGATTCAGCTCCGCTGGGACTGTTACTTGTTATTAATATATTAGTATCGTCTGCGTAAGATGCTATGATACTTGATGGATTTTCGATGTAGCTTAGCATATCGTTAATATATCACAGAAAAAGAGTTGGTCCTAAGACAGATCCTTGTAGTACTCCCGTATTTATCACTTTTAAATCAGACATTGCATCATTAACAATAACTCTCTGGTAACGTTCTGACAAATATGACAAAAACCATTTGTGTGGCACACCCCTTATACCATATCTTTCTAACTTCGTAGGTAATATTGCATGATCAACGCAGTCAAATGCCTTGGAAAAGTCTATAAAAAGTCCTAAGGCAATTTGAGATTTATCTAAAGCAGATACTATGCCAATTACAAATTCACTGAGTGCAGTGTCCACACTGTTTTCTTTAGTATAGTCTTTAGTATAATAAGACTGATTTAAACGGTAACGAAATATATTTGTTTCAACTTCTGACTTGATCAGATATTACATTACATTATTTATTTTTGACAGATCCATCCGCGAGGCCAACCACTTCCAAAATTTATTTGTAAATCCGGGTATTAGCCCAGTCGATAAAGTGAAAATTACACCAGAAGCTCGCACAAAATGTTATCTGAGATTTTCCTTCAGTAAATGTTAGTGAGAGGATGAGAGGATTAGACATCACAAAACCACAAAAATCAGTTCTGGGGGGGCCGCGCAACCCCCCCCCCTCCCCCAAAAAAAAAATATCACCCCCTCGGAGAAAAAATCTTTATATTAAGTACTGATGACTCGTTAACCGTTGAAGATATAAAAAAAATTGCTCATCATTAAAAAAAAAGTTTGGCTAATTGCCTAAAAAAAAGTCCTTTTGTAATTTTCTTGTATATGCTATGGTTTTCGAGAAAATCGATATTGAACAAAAATTGCAAAATTTGTATTTATAATGCGCGCGAATTTTCATTTATTTGAAATTTTTTGTGCGCAGTCTAGAGAAAAAATTGAATTGCTCGAAAACCAAACAAGCTAGGAAGAAAAATCAAAATCAAAATGAATTTTAAAGGGGAGATTAAATACTCTCTTGTGTTGCCGTTTTTGATGGCTGCTGGTATTTATTAGTGTATAAAAATAACAATATAATATAGTTATCTCTTGATTTTATGTGGATGTAACTATTCACAGGCCCATAAAGAATAACTGACTTTAATATAAGTTATAAATGCATTATCTTTTAGTTCAAGGTTGTACTTCAATGCAGAAAAAGTGAGGAATAAAAATATTCACATTTACACCAGCATGTTGAAGTTAACAAAAAAAAATCCAAAAAAAGGCTGCATATTCAATTTTTTGATAATATTTTTTTATGCAATTTTTTAACTAATAAATGATTAGAAACAATAGTCATATGATATACATAAACATTTTTTTAAAAATGAGCAAAATTTTCAAGATGTGTTGGTCTTTTTTTTAATTTTAGAAAACAATAGAAACTTGTAAATGTGAATATTTTTATTCTTAACTTTTTCTGCATTGAAGTACTACCTTGAACTAAAAGATAATGGCGTTTATAACTTATATTAAGTCAGTTATTTTTATATACTAATAAATTTCAACAGCCATAAAAACTGGAAACACAATAGAATATTTTATATACCCTTTAAAACCCATTTGGATTTTTCTTCCTAGCTTGTTTGGTTTTCGAGTAATTCAACTTTTCCATAGGCCGCGCGCAAAAAAATTCATATAAACGAAAATCGTGTACGCATTAAAAATATAAATTTTGCATTTTTTTTCAATATCGATTTTATCGAAAATGGCATATACAAGAAAATTACAAAAGGACTTTTTTAGGAAAGTAGTCCAGCTTTCTTTTTCATAATGAGCAATTTTTTATATCTTCAATGGTTAACGAGTTATCAGTAAAATAAGGCTGTCTTCACCGAAGGGGTGGTTCTTTGGGGGATTGCTCGGCATCCCCAGAACTGATTTTTGTGGTTTTGTGATGTATAATCCCTCCATTAACAGTTACCGAAGGAAAATCTGAGATAACATTTTTTGTTATGGAAATCTTTATAATTATTGGATTATATTCTAACATATTTCCTAATATGCCCGACATTCTCAAAATGTCGCTATAATATTCCTAGCATTATGCACAGGTATTCTCGAAGTTGATGCCCCTTGGAGAGGGCTGTAGACCTAAACGAAAATTTTTAAAAAAATATAACTTTGGACAAGTTTTCAAATATAACTATATGATACAATTAAGTTAATAATGATAAAGTTAATAAATTTATATTCATTTAATGACATGAGGTTACCAGATGTGCTCTACGGATCGACAAAAAACCATTCGCAAAAAGGGCTATAGCAGTCCATATTGAAGATTTTAACCGGTGAAATTTTTTTCTAGATTCATTTTTTAATTTGATTAGACGCAAACGTATCAACATCATTAATTGCCTACTCCACACCTACCTGAAAATATTCACACTGTTTGGTAAACTGCAATTAATCTGTTAAATTTGTTTATAATAATTAACAAGTCTGTTACACAGTCTGAAAGATAGTTTATGAAGATGCTAATAAATTATTAAATATTTTTCTTGTTTTTTCCCTAGAATATTCCTTACGTTCCACGCATATCTAATGTGTTGAGATTGCCATGTACAAGAGAGACAACAGTAGTTAATTGTTTATTACCATTAGTTTTTTGAAATAAACATTGCTGTCAAAGAAATTATAGGAATCCTAAGTCGAACTGTGACTAGAATGGAAATATGGTTACAATGTGCACTAGGGTGGGCCGAATTTTAGCAATTTCGGAATTTCGATTTGGAATAATGAGGGAAAGTTGCGTATTGACACTACAAAGAAAATGTTCATTTTCGATTTTTTTGTCACCCTCTCCCGAGGGTTAAACAATTTGAATATTTAGAAAAACTGAAATTGGCAAATTTACTGGGAATAGTGCGGAAAAGTTTCCTTTTGACAAAAGAAAGAAAATATCTATCTTTAATTTTTTCATCATTTTGCGTTTTCCACCCTCTACAGGGGCTTGAAAAATTAAAAACAACGATACAATTCAGATTTCTGAGTTTACCAAAGAATAGTGTGAAATATATTCCGTACCTTTATACATTTGGCTTTATTATCCGTTACCAACCCTTAAAAATGATGCTTATGGAGCACCTCTTCGCTTTTTTAACATGTATTAGGCCAATAATACTTTTTAATTCTTGGCTTAAATATCGGCTCACCTTAATAGTTTGCAAAATATGCTTTGCTCCGTGTTTAAATGATAGATTAAATTTTATTAGAAACCATATGGGAGCATATACTTTTAAAATAACGATTAGCGATTAGCTAAAGTTAGCCATCGGGAATGGCTTAATTTACCGGGATTTCGATTGGCTAAGTCCGTGGAACAGACGCCTGAGGAAATTACTTTACAGATTTCGTATAAATATTTTTGATCTGTACTGAGGTTAGTACAAGTCACAGGAGGTAGCATACGGTCAATTTTTTGATATTCTACAACTGGTAAAGTTTCGTAGTATTGCTTTCCCAATGGACCCGCAAATGCTTTAGGACCACTTGTTTGTCCATCAATATGTTGGAAGATATGTCTAAGAGGAAGTTCATTAGCATGCAGCTGGTACACAAAATGCTGTAATGGACGACCTAATTTTACCTCAAGTTGAGCAATTACATAATTCTTTAACCCGGTGTTCACTACAGTCCCGTCACAACCAACCACAAGCAAGTCACTTATATCATAGCTGTTTTCTTGTAAAAATGTTAAAATACTTTGACATATGCCTCTCTCTGATCCATTAGAAGGCACCGTATGGCCCAAAGAGATGGAGCCTGGTTCTTGTACTAAAGTAATATGCTCCTGAACAACTGCCCCTCGCTGATATTTTTCTTCGACTTTTTCCACCATAAAAGTTTTGTCTCTTCTCACATCAAAATGCTTCGAGAGATACATCTTGTTGTTCAGAATAGGTTTTTCTTGACTTTTCTCTAGCCCGCCTCAATTTGCAATAAACCGTTAACCGTTACTGGCTGATCGACGCGATACCCCCACCTTTACTCCCCAACTCAAAAACAATGCGTTACGTCAGGGATGGCTTAAGCTAAATTTTTAAGAACTGTTAGGGATTAATAGAGGTAAATGGATAAACGTACGGAATATAATTCACGCTATCCTTTGGTAAACTCGGAAATCTGAATTGTATCTTTGTTTTTAATTTTTTAACCCCCTGTAGAGGGTGGAAAACGCAAATTGATGAAAAAATTAAAGATATATATTTTCTTTCTTTTGTCAAAAGGAAACTTTTCCGCCCTATTCCAAGTCAAATTTCCAAATTTCAGTTTTTCAAAATTTTCAAATTTTTTAACCCTCGGTAGAGGGTGAACATACTTAATATTTAATTTTTATAAACAAATGCGCATAATAACTGATAGTAATAGTTACAAACTTGAAAGTCAACTCATTTAAAGGTTAATTAATCCTCTATAAAATCGACCTGAAAATCTACTGTGATATTTCCCAAAGAATTGAAGAAGGAAAGAAATTTCTCGTAGTTTAAAGTTTTTTAACGTTTTTCAATTGACAAATCAAGTGGCTGTTTCAATTTCTATATCATGTAATATTGAAGAACGCTATAAACGAATGCCTTTCTTCAATGCCAAAATAGTAATTTAATAACGAATATGAAAAAAAAAATAGTTTTATAACTTTACTTTGGTTTTTAATTTTTTGTTTACTTTAAAAAATTATTATAAACAAAATAAACAATTTTTTAAAACTTTTATAACGTGATCTAATTAAGTATATGTATAAGAAGGGCTTCAAGAAACGAAAATTTTATACACCAATTATTAAAAAAAAAATGTCTCCAATGACAACGGAGGTCCAATCATATTTCGTTAGTTAACAATGACCTAACTTTAAAAAAATTTTTCAGCGGGACCTTATTCTTTGAAGTGTTAAGAATACACAACAATTTTTTCAAACTTTTTAATTGATATTTAATAGTATAAAAACATTATTTTATGTGATGTATTCTCTTTTGAGGCGGCGCGTGCAACCTGCAGCGGTCGCGCGAAGGAGTCCTATTTTCAGCGTTAAATTAAGATTATAAATAATGGCGACTAATGGACTTTTTTGTTGGAAATTTTCTTCGCTTTAAGAATTTTTTTCCGATTTCCGTTATCGCGTACAGTTTTTGAGTTATAAGTGAAAAACTAAATGCAATTTTTTTTCATCTTAATTTATTTATAACTTTTGCATTTTTTTATGTGCGAATAAAACATTTTAATACATTTTTCTAGGCGTCATTCTGAATCCAAGGAGCTGTCGCTCATATTTTTAGGAGCTTTTCCAAGAATTAACACCTTTTTGAACTTGTGAATTGACTATCAGAAATTATTGTAATTACATTCTAATGAAAAGTCAGCAAAGATTGGTCTATAAAATGGTACGAATGACTTTACAAGGCAAGCACGACTACACAAGAAAACAGTTTTAAACATATTTTTTTTATTCTCCTAAAGAATTTCCTTCAATAACCTTTCAACAAACGAATCACATAAAAAAGTCCTATTAAATGATGGCATAAATTGTAGAAAAATTGAATTGCCTGCTTATTTTGCCTGGGAGCAATAATATGCCCCGATACGTTCAGGGAATAACAAACATATAGTAGGTACTAAAAATACTTGTAGGTGTATATAAAAAGTCCCAGAGCATTAAGAAAATTGTACGAAAATCTAAAGTAATTTATTTGTATGACGCGAACGGGACAGAAATAAGAACATAAAAGGAATTGAATTACAGGTATCCGTTTTAGGGTAAAGTAGAAAACAATTTTTAAGAGGAAGCGAATTCCTTTACGTCTATTTTTGGGATTTTGTGTTGTCTTTGCGGGAAACAAACGCAATCAGGAACTCGGTCCGGCGAAAACTTTTACTCCTTTACTTGTTCTAACGTGAAAAGAAGCGCCGTGTAGGGCATTTCACTACGATTTTAACAACTTTAAACGAAAAACATTGAACTAAATTTAAGTTACCTTCATTTATTTCCTGTTAACAAACGAAACATTCCTTGTTCGAGGGATTTCCTTCGAATTTCCTATCTTGTCACGACTAAAACTTCTATCGAATTTAATGCATTACACAAATACAAATTCATTACGTAGATAGAAAAGTTTGCAGTGTTATTTCTAGAATGCACACAAGATAATCATTTTTATGCTACAAAGTTGTCCTGAGGGACTGAAGCCTTGGTTGGTAAAGTAAGCAGTAAATATAGTGCTTCAGCAATTGGATTTTTGTCAAAACTAATTTAATGTTCGTAATAAAAAATTAAACCAATTGTATTAAAAGCTCGTACACATAATGTAATCTGTTGGGTCAAATCTGCAGGGTGGTTAGGTGGGGATAAATAAGGTGTGCGCTCCACACTAGCTCTATCAGATGTGTCTGTACGCACATATAGCTCAGCCGGCTAAGCGAGTTAGTGGCAAGTACGCTTGGTCAGATTGTTTATGGTGTACTAGGTTCGATCCCCGGCTCCAACACTGGCAATGTTGGTGGGTAATGGATGTTGTCTGAGTTTTTTAAAATGTGTAATCCTCCGGACAGCCTAGGCTTTGGATTCTGGGGTTGTCTGCTATACGTGGTGTCTTTGTGTTTGTGTATGTTATGTACATGTGTGTAAGAGTATTTCTTGTAACTACAATGACGTCTGTTGGACTTAAATTTTGTACATGTATATATTGTAACGAGATCTGGAACTGGATTGTTTTTTTTTAAAGATATCCGGTGAAGGGTTGGGAGGTAAATAGGGGTAAATATGGGGAAATATGTAAAGTAAGCTAGTAAGAGTACAGTAACTTGAAATTTGATGTATGTACTACAAGCCAAGGCCTCAGATTTTTTTTATAATATTTTTCAATCCCCAACACCCCTCCTAGTCCATTATTAAAGAGGTTGATAAAATAAAATTGAGACACTCATTTGAAATTTGCTACACGTATGTATTATAACGGCATCTGGAACTGGATTATATTTTGAGATGATTTCGTTCAAGGGTTGGGGGTTAAATGGGGGTAAATAGGGGAAAATAAGTAAAGCAAGCTGGTAAAAGTATAGAAATTTGGGATTTGGTATATGTACTAGAAGTGATGGCCTCAGGATTTTTTATAATATTTTCCATCCTCCCACCACTTCCTTATTAAAAGAGTTGATAAAATTAAATTTAGATTTTTCACTTGAAATTTGTTTCGCGTGTAATGATATCTTAAACTAGATTATATTTTGACATAATTGCGTTGAAGGAGTGGGGGTAGCTGGTGGCAAATAGGGAAAAATAAGTAAAGCAAGCTGGTAAGAGTACAGAAACTTGAAATTCGGGGTATGTCCTAGAAGCTAAGGAATCAGATTTGTTATTAATATTTTTCAACCCCCCACCACCCTCATTCCATTATTAAAGGGGTTGATAAGATGAAACTGAGATATTCACTTGAATGTACTATAACGACATCTAGAACTAGATTATATTTTGAGATGACTCAGTTGAAGGGTTGAGGATTAAATATGAGTGAATAGGTGTGTGTGTGTGGGAGATATTTGGCTACAGAAAAAAAAAATTCTTAGCCACAGAAAATTATATTGTTGCTAATATTATATTTTTATGTTATTTGTTCTAATAAAATGTACGATTAGGTCAAAAATTTCCTTTCTATTATAACTTAGTAGGCTTGTTATATTTATTGGTAAATTGATTTCGAGATTAACCAGGTCATTTAAAAATTTCTCTATTTGAGCAGAATATTTCTTACACGCAAAGAATACATGGTTAAGGTCTCCCAGGGACGTGTTATCACATGGGCATGTAGAGGTGTTCTGAAGGCCTATCCTGCACAGGTGTGCAGGAAAGGCGCCGTGATTCAATTTGAGTCTAGCTATGGTAGAAGAATAAAACTTTGGAGTGGAGTATTCTTCGATGTATGGGATACTCTTTGGGAGGGTAGGATGTATAAGTGCGTAGGGGTTTTTTGTTGACCTTACATAATTCGTCCAGACGCATTCCCAATCTTTCCTTACTTTCCCCTTGAATTCCCTTATTATATCGTTTTTGTCAGTAGTTGGTTCAATTACAGTAAGATTTGTCGATTCCTTTGCAATGTTATCAACGATTACATTACCTTCTATCCCTATATGTCCTTTTACCCATACAAATCTTATTATTTGTCCTTTGTCAAAAAGTCTGGTCAATTTTTGTTTTATTTTTAAAGTTCTGGAGTCTGTTTTTTTATAATCGCGGTTATCTAGTGACTGAAGTACAGACGTGGAGTCTGACAGAATCATGCACTTTTGGATGCACGCCTCACTCACCCAGTCTAGAGCGCACTCTATGGCATACGCTTCAGCTGTGTATATGGAGGTGATATCGGCAATACGCCTCTGGCAGTAATACTGATTGTTGGGAACATAGAAGGCGCTCCCAACGCCGATAAGGGTTTTAGAGCCATCTGTGTATATCGCTACTTCTTCGGGCTCACTATTTAATATACAATGATATTCCGATTGTATTGTGGTATTTCTGAATATATGGGGAATATGATAGTGGGCATAAATAGTAGTATAAAATAATCATTCTGAAATACGGATGGTGTTTTGCTACTAGTTAAAAATTCTGAGTAATTATTCGTTTCCAGCAATGCGTCTACAAGCGGTGGATTCTTTTTTATTTTCCAGTATTTATTCGTGAGAGTCTCTATTGTAAGAGAGTATATTACATTCAATGAATAAGTATTATCTTTGGTTCTTAGTCCAATTAAAAATTTATTTGCCAAAAAATTTCTTCTAATATTTAATGGAGCTTCTTGTGCTTCCGCCAAAATTGCAGGACAAGGTGACGACTTCATCACTCCCATACACAATCGAATAGCACGATACTGTATGCGATCGACTTTGGTTAGATTTGATTGTGACGCGGATCCATACAGGATACTACCATAATCCAATATTGCACGTATATAACTTCTATAGAAAGTTAGTGCTGTTTTAGCATCAGCGCCCCATTTTGTTTTTGACACACATTTTAAGATGTTTAGACCTTTTTCACATCTGCCTTTTAAGTATTCGATGTGTTTTGTCCAGGTCAATTTGTTGTCAAGAATGACACCAAGGTATTTGTAGTGTGTAGTTATTGGTATTGAAATATTTCCCAATTTTATTTCATTTTCTAATTTGATTCTATGCCTGGTGAAGAATAATATGGCTGATTTTTCTGGAGCGAGGCTAAGTCCGTGACTTATTAACCAATCTTTTAAACAGTACATTATGTACTTTAGCTGTGTCATGCAGTTTTCGTATGTATCCTGTATGGAGTATAAACATATATCATCGGCATATTGTATATATTTAATGGAGTCGTCAAATATGTCATGCAAATCGGCAGTATAGATATTAAATAGAATTGGACTAAGAATAGCCCCCTGGGGTAATCCCTGGGATATAACTCTAGGCCCAAATAATTTGTTATTGTGATCTCTGATAAAAATTGTTCTATTTCTATATAGTTCCATTATACTTGTAGCCGAATTACTATCTATTTTCATCGACTTTAAAATATCATTCAAAATATTTAGGTCCACTGCATCATATGCCCGTTTTAGGTCTATAAAAAATGTTACTAAGTATTTATTTTGTGAAAAGGTATATTGTATATCAGTAACTAATTGAGTTATGGCATGAATTGTGCCCAGGTTCCTTCGGAAGCCATATTGACCCTTTGGAAGTAGCGAATGATATTCTAGATACCACTCCAGCCTTGCTTTGATCATTCGTTCAAATGTTTTTAAAATGCAGGACATGAGGGATATTGGGCGGAAAGATGATGGGTCATTTCCATTTTTATTAGGCTTTAATATTAGGCAAATTATTACTTCTTTGATTGTGTCGATATATTGGTTTTTAGTCCACCAGTTATTAAAAATCATAAGTAATAATTGCTTTGCAGCATGTGGCAGGTTTTCTATTATTTTGTAGGTTAAATAATCTTTGCCTGGAGCTGTACTATTTGTGTTTTTAATGGCAATATTAAGTTCGGGCATAGTAAATGCCTCACTAGTAATTCTACTCTTGGTGTCGTTGTTGCGTCCTCTATGTTCAATCAGGTTTTGTACAAAAGGTGGTGCTAATGCGTCCAACATATACTCCATTATTTGCTCAGAAATCTGAGGCTTTTTAGGTGAATATTTTGTGTTATTTAACTTTTTGACAAAGGACCATATTTTACTTAAGGGTGTATTTTTATTTAATTTATTTAGGAAATCTTTCCAGCACTGTTTGGCTTTATTTTTATACGTAAACCTAGCACGCGCGTCTAAGTTTTTGTACCTTAAATAATTATCCAGGTTTGATAACCTCTTATACTTATTCAGGGCTTCTTTACGTTGTTTTGATGCTATTGAGCACTGATCATCCCACCATATTGGCAGGTCTGGGGATGGGGTAAAAGGTTTTTTAATAGGTATAGCTGATGTGGCAGCGTCGTTGACCGCATTAATAAACATCTGATATTGTTCGGCTAGGTTTAAATTCTCAGGTATTACTGTTAAGGAATTTTCTAATTCTGTCTGAAATATTAGCCAATCAGCCGCGTTATCCTTCCACTTGGTGGCGGGATTTATTTTTCTATAGTTCATACTGAAAAAAACGTCTATAATTATAGGGAAGTGGTCTGATCCCAAAGGATCGGATAATATTTTATACTCGCATTGAGCGACTAAGTCTGGTGAAACAGTGGTCAGATCAACAACAGATTTAGGCTGTTTAGGGGGTGTGATTCTTGTGGCACTGCAATCGTTAATTACTACAAAATCTGTATTATCAAGTGCATCTACTAATATGTTTCCTTGAGAATTATCATTGGGTGATCCCCATAATCTATGATGACAGTTAAAGTCTCCGCAAAATATAGCAGGAGAGGAAAATTGGGAGAATAGATTTTCCCAATCTTTTTTATTTGTAAGAACATTTGGGGGTTTATAGATATATATTATACTAACGTTATTATCCGAGAGTTTTATAGAACAAATTTCAATGTCTTTGTTAAAATTGTATGTTACATCAATAATACTATAATCTATATTTTGTTTAACTAGAATACCTACTCCACCCTTGCCGTCTGCTCTACATTTTTGGAGTGAATAGGTGAAATTAATAATAGTTGTTTCCTTTAGGGCCGGTACTTTCATCTATAGATAGCGACATTTATTCTTTAGAATAAGTCTTATCTAGAAGATAAGCAAAAAATCGGTACTTTCACCTACAAATAGTGATATCCGTCAGATAAATATGCTTATTCCTAGGATAAACTATTCGGTACCCAGACCGACGATTAACGCTTTTATCTATCGGATAAAAGAAGCTCCACCAATGAGACTGCGCTCTGATTGACAACTGTCGCTGTTGTCAGTGCTATTCTGTTGTCGTAACTTTAAGATTGTCTGCTTTCAAACCAAACTTTTGAAATTTGTTTTGCTGTCTTCAATAAGATTTTAGGTAGGGTTTTTTAAATAGTAATAGATAAATATCATCAGAAAAATTATAATTATGATAATTATAGCATTAGGTTTTCTTTTTATATAGAATGGATATTTTTGATGATTTTGATCTACTCAATGACCCAGACGGTTACTTAATTGATCTTATTGAAGATATATATCCCGAACAAGAATACAACTTGAGACCAAGAATTGACCATTTTAATTATTGGAATGATGCTGAGTTTTTTAACAGATTTCGTTTCTCAAAAGCTACTGTTATGTTTATATTACAACTATTAGACACAAAAAATCAGACTAAGGTAATCACTAATGTATAATAAATAATAACGATAAACTATCAAAATGGCTCAAATGTCATAAGACGCAATCAGTAATAGGGAGTTTATTTTATTTTTGTTCAACTCATATGGCTTTTGCATATTTCTCTTCCTTTAACGCATCTTAAGTTGGCGACATTGACTCTGATAAATATCTAGAATCAGATCCAATGAATTGTTAACCGAGGGTATTACTTGAATGAAAGTACGGATGCAAGATATCCTACAGATAGCAAGCTCTGGTTATCTTATCCTTCAGATAGTTATCCGCCGGATAAAGTATATTTATACTTAAGTGAAAGTACCGGCCCTTAGAGTGACTTAGATGAAAAATCTGGATGTGGAAATAATGATTCCTCAGGCAGCGGTTTTTAATAAAATTATTATGAACTGAGTAAAAACTACCTTCAAACTTTGGTGGTAAGAAAAGATCGATAAGGTGATTCTTTGAATTTAGTAATATGTGATACATGTCGGTAGTGTGCGATTATAAGGTTTGAAAAGTCGATTTTTCAAAAAAAAAAGTGTAAGCGATTTTTTTTTTAAACTAGTAAGGTATGCTTAATCAGCACCTTTAAAAACCCTCTTGTACAAGATGAATTCGTGGTGGGTTCAAAGGTTTTTTTTTCTTGAACTAAAACTAATTTTTATATGTAAAACGGATTCTCAATATATCTTTGAAATAAATAATTCCCACTTGAAATTAGTGGGAATTTATTATATAATTCGTTGTAAATATAGTTTGGTTTTTCTGCGAATAGCGACGAAAGAGGTAAAAAAAATAAAAATTTTAAACGATGGTAATTTTTGAAAGGGCGAACTGGAAAGCTTATCGATATCGAAAGGTCGGTTAATGGTCATTTTAACGGCATCATAAATTGGACCTGCAAGATAGTAAACGTGAACCGACAGTAGTGAACGAATATGACCTTTTTTGACGTTTGGCGAAATTCAAACGCAAATGGAAACAACATAATTATTACAAAGAGACAGCATAAGTAGAGATAATTTTTTATATCACAATATGTTATTGCACTATGGTGTGGAATGCACAATAATTCACCATACCTTATGTTGTGATTATGGTGTTAAATAAAATTGCCATGACTTTAGCCAAAACCTGTCGACAACTTTACTTTTATCGTACCTCATATGAAAAATTAATCTTAAAAGCTCCTTTTAAGCTACAAAAATATACCTGAAATCTCTTCCACCTTACCAATAGATTATATTTAGAGAAATATACGCGTAAGCCATAGCATAATATGGAACAGTTAGGATATTTTTCATATGTAAAATGGGACAGCACGCCATATTTAATTTTTTCACAAACACCGTAAGCACCGTCAGAATCGCAGTTAAGTCTGTCATCGATGCAAATACCTAGGAACATTACTGTATCCGAAAATTCTTTATCACAGATCGGGGTTTTATTAGGAATATCTTTCTTGATACAAAAATGAAGACACTTGGTATTGGTTTTATTCAAAATCTATCTGTTCCGTTTACATCAAGAGCTTAGGTCACATATATCATATTGAAACATTCTTTATAGGATTTTGCAAACAGCAGAAAAGATAACTATCTATAAAAGAAAAACTTTGTGTAGAAATATTAATGAAATCTTTGCATTCTTTCGATAACCTGAATTCTGGTTATGCTAGCAAATTAAAATCCTAAAATGAATTTGTCTAATTTCTTATTTGACAATTCTCATTCTAACACTAGCATCCACACAGTCCCCTGCGGCCATGCAGATTAAACTAGTATCCACATAACCCCCTACGATTATGAAGATTCAGTTAAAAATGAGAACAAAGACCTAAAATGAATTTATTTATCTACTTTGTCTTAAAAAAATTTTCATTCCAATGGATTACATTTTCATGAAATCTATCATTCTGTTTCCTGGAAATGCTTAGCCTTTGAAACGTTTTTCGCCCTTATTATGGAGCTCATCAGAAAGACATAAAGCCATTCATAACGATGTTTCATGCAAAACCAAGACAATTTCTTTGAATAAGTGTTATGTGGATACTAGTTTAATCTGCATGGCCGCAGGGGACTGTGTGGATGCGTGTTAGAATGAGAATTGTCAAATAAGAAATTAGACAAATTCATTTTAGGATTTTAATTTGCTAGCATAACCAGAATTCAGGTTATCGAAAGAATGCAAAGATTTCATTAATATTTCTACACAAAGTTTTTCTTTTATAGATAGTTATCTTTTCTGCTGTTTGCAAAATCCTATAAAGAATGTTTCAATACAATTATAAGCAAACAAATAATAATTCATTTTTAAACATATATCATGTTAGATCATAATTTCCAATTGAAAAGATTATAGTCGTGTCAATACTGAAATTGTAACTAAAAACCCAGTGATATGATTAAGGTCGTTGGTGTACAATTAAAACAGTAAAGGGCCTACTTCAGATTCTTGGGAACACCAAATTTAACATCATGTACCGCTTGATAGCATTAATGTTAACGACATAACTACGATGTTTTATTGTAATTTTAGAACAAAATGTTACTTAAGTTTTCGAGTAAACATGCAAAAGTACGACGATATAAAAGATACTGAAACTAAAATATACCGTGTATCTGAGAAAGACTAGTTTTTATTTAAAATGTTATGTTATTTTTAGTAAGACTATTGCGAAATTATCGAAAATCTTAAACTATATTTAAAACAATGGTTGGATAGGTACTTAATCTTAGTGGCACCACGCAAAAGTGTGTTCTTATTCGCGGAAATGCTATGCAAATAGGTATTTACAATCGACCACATTTGACTGCAATTTCGCGTAATTATATGATCACTATCTGACAAAGTAGCCGCAACAGATAGCTTTCAAAACTTACTACTACAAGTTAATTATTATTTGTAAAATGATAGGATCACTGCGTTACACAGTTCTAAATTATGATATACCATATTTCCGTAGTTTCTACCTGCTTCTCTTGTCTGATTTGCTGGCATTTATTTAGTAATAAAATAACAACCCAGAATATTCAACGTTTCAATTATTATTAAATGCTTAACTGCATTGATATATCGACTGAAAAATGTTTACCAAAGAGATAAAATACCTTGTCAACAAGATACTAAATAAACATACCACAATAAATTTTGTGATTCGAGGAGGATATCTGTAATAAACGTCTGAAGAAATCGTTATTGACTTAATTTATATTTTATAAATAGAGATAAAATTGTTAAGAATGAAGCGTCCAGCGAAGGTGGATAAATTCTCAACATGCTAAAGTTTGCTTTGAAGAAGATCAACATGTGATAAATATATATGCCTCAAAAGATTATCACATTGATAGTTTGTATACATAAATTTGTATCGAGTTTTTTTATAACTCTTTGGCAAAGAGTGTAATAGATATGTCAATTTTCAAAACCCAATACACGATTATAGAGCGACTATGTGATTTATATTTTCCGATGTTGAACGAACTTTCGCACATAGAAATTTTTCTTCCAATATTGCAAGTTATTAGAATACCTCCAAACATTTTTATATTAGCAACATCTCCATTAGGAGACCTGTACATATTAATAATGAGTAACACGTATTTTTAACGTTTATTAAACAAGTCTTTATTCGATATTTGTGTTATAAAATGTATTTCTCTACAATTCTTTCCTTTTACGGTTATGAAATTTTTTTTCCTGTTATGATATACCTATTTGATTAAATCAAACAGGCACGATACTCGACACTGTATTGTAAAGGCCTACCCCTATATAGGAACGGTAAAAGAGTTGTGTGTAGAACCATTTATTTCGTTGCTACCTGTGTACATCTGTTTCTGTTGACTTTATGCACAAATGAAATTTCAATGAACATAGTTAGAACAACAGAGATGATTTTGCTCGCTCAATATTTACCTAATATTACTCTGCGAACCTTGCCTGTGTGCAAAAAAGCCGAATATTCATTTACAAAAATTTACATTCGCAAACACTGGAACGATATATTAATGAGATACATGATGAAGTTGCCACGCCAAAAAAATCGTTTCAATTACATCCATTGTATAACTGTTAGAATATTGCCACGACAGCGTAATGGAGTAATGTTCATTTCAGAGCGATAGTCTTCGTTTGAATATTTAAAGCTGTTTTAGAGTTGCAGCATTTTATTAATTTAACTAAAGTACATATTGTCATTAATCATTACGTCGTGTATCATCATTATAAACTCCTTTGTATGAAACAATTATATTTTTCCCGTGAAACAATTTGTGAAAGTTTGTAATTGTGAATCTTTAATATGTTTAATTCCGATTAGGGTGTTCCTCGAGGTTCACACTTGGGGCCTCTCCTGTCGTTGTTATTTATAAATTATATTGTTGACTCAGTAAAAAAAATAATTACTATTCGCTGATGTGGGAATGTTTCAAATAATCCAAAATTCTATGAATTATACTGTTTACCATCAAACATCCAAAAATTGCAAAAATTATAACACACAAGTCGAGCAATTTTTCCTAATAGATAATATACAGTTAGACAGTGTTGAAGAAAAAATTGACCTGGGTATTTTATTCGACCTATTACGTAATTCAAAATCCTTTAAAAATGTCAAAAGCTTATTGTTACTATAGACAACTTTTTTGCACGTTTCGGACTTGAATGTTATGCTATACCATAGAGGATATACAAAACGAAATTATTATTCTGAATATATTCTTACCGGTACATATAGTAAATATTTTAAAAATCTAGAGAACTTATCCAAATATATAACTTAATGACTCTTCACAACAGACGAATTAATTTCAGAGTTATTTATTTATTTTTTGTTTTATTAAAGAAATTTACAATTGACTCAATAGAGTAATTAGTAAATAAGATGATAGGACGTAGGCTTGTGTTAGGTAATATCCATTAACGGTTCCTCATACCTACCAATTCAGCAAGGCCTTCGGGTCAGGATCTCTGGAATATTCTGTCTTGCAGAGGGAGCTGGTAGAATTGACATAGTTTGACTTTTGTGTCCATAGTTTCTTTGTTTTGCTTCATTAGCATATGCAGTTATGACCCCGTTTATTAATGGAACTCTCAGGTCATTGTGGAGGGTTGCGCTGGATACGTACCAGGGAGCGTTTGTAATCATGTGTAGATATTTTGATTGTAATGTCTGCAAAATGTTCGTGTTGGAAGGCTTGCTGTGTCCCCACAGTTCAATTCCATACGTCCAAGTGGGACTTAGGATAATGTTATAAATTAACAATATATTTTTTGCTGGCAGCTGACACTTCCTGTTAATCACCCAACTCATCTGTTTGACTTTTAGTTGTAGTTGATTTCTCTTCGTTTGTATATGGCTTCTCCAGGCTAGCTTTTGGTCCAAAGGGAGCCAAGATATTTGACTTCAATTTTAACCGGAATTGGTGAATTATTTATTTGAACTTGAGGACAAGTAGTTCGTCTAGTAGTGAAGGTAACTTGCGTTGACTTTTCACTATTTACTTTTATTTTCCAACGATTCATCCAACTTTGCAGCTCATTCAAGTGATCCTGACGTTTTTGTGAGGCACTGTCGGGATCTGGATCCGATACCAGGATAGCGGTGTCCTTGGCAAATGTGGCCATCATGATATTATCGGATATGTCGGAAGTAATTAGTAGGTATAGAAAGGGTCCCGGAACGCTACCCTGAGGGACGCCGGATTTGACAGGGGTATTATTCATTTGTACAAAATAATTAATAATTTAGCTTATGACTTAACCACATTGGAAAAAAGGCATTGTTGTTACTAATATTAAGAGAAGGTTATAGAGAACATTTTATCTTCCATCGTTGAAGAATAATTATGAAATGAGATCTCTTAGATTTACAGTGATGAGTACTACAACAGTATTCAACAATTTTGTGTCATATTTGGCGATCATGTTTAAATACCTTGAAAAATAGACTACGTCCCTCTAATATTATTCAAATTGACCCATGGATAAGTTTCTAGTTATAGTTGTATTTATAGTTATAGTTAATGATTATAAACATAGTTTAACATAGTTATTAGTGGAGGCAAATAAATTAAAATTTACGTGGAAACGGAAATGTCTTGTAAGAGATTTTTTTTTGGAACTTATCTAGCCATTAAATGAACGAATTTACAGAGGTTGGCTTATTTGTCTCAACTATATTTTCTATATCATTTTCGTGAGTGGAATAATTACAATTATTATATCAATTTGAAGCTTGAACCACCGTACGTTTAAACACGTATTTGGAATCGGGAATTTATTACCTGTAGATATGTTTAAACAGTGTTGTGCGAATTACTTTGCAGCCACATCCATATACAGTGTGTCCCAGGATATATGTAACAAGAGGTGTAATGGACCAAAAACTTTGTAATTTTGGAATGGCATTTGGGGATTGAGTCCTGCTTGTTGTAAAATTAAAGTATACCAAAAATTACTTAATTTGGTGTTCTACAGGGTGCTTTATAAGCAAAGTTGTAAAAATCACCACCAATAAAGTACCTTTACTTTTCAAAATATGAAAAAATTCCACTAAGAAAAGTTATTTAGAATGCAATTTTATACCTCTGTACCAAATTTCAGGAATATAAAATTACTTTTTTGAAACTTCCCATTTTTTCAATAAATTAGTATTTTATTTTGAACCATTCAATTAAAACTGCATAGAAATTATTTTTTGTGAATTAATATTTAAAGTTATTTAGAAGCTAAAATTAGGCTATGAGAAAAGCAATGGATACATATTTATCATTTATTATTGACATATCTGTCAAATGTAGTCAATATTATCCTTAATTTCTGTTTCAAATTAACGAACCAAGCAAAAAACAATAAGTAAAAATGGTACAGTACACAGTGCGTGAAAAAATGTATATTGTGCAATGCTACGGAATTGGCGGTGAAAACTCGCTAAGAGAAGTGATACAATTTAATTTGAAATTTCCAAACACTGTTTGGCACGTACGCAGGCTATGAGAATAATTAAAAAGTTCTTATTAATATTAGCAAGTCTGAACTCCAAAGAATTTACAAGGCAAAGAAAATTAGGGCATATAAAGCAAATTATAAACATACGCTTGAAGAGGGAGATGACGGCCGTAGGTTGGATTTTTGTTTGACCACTGGAGAAAAAATCATGGAAGAGAGATTTTTTTCATCATTTCATAATTTTCTCAGATGAATCCACATTCACAACCAATGGCATTGTTTCATCTCAGAATTGTCGGTTTTGGGCTTCTGAAAATCCAAATTTTAGAATTCATTGTAGAAGACAATATTATAAAAAAGTGAATGTGTGGTGTGCTGTTTCTTATCACGTTGGAGTTATTGGACCCTATTTCATCGAAGGAAGGTTAAACCAGCACACTTACTTACAGCTTCTTGAAAGATTTTCTGAAGAACATTTAAATATTTTAAGAGATATGCCTTTAGTTCATTTCCAACATGATGGTTGCCTGGCCACTCCACAGAAATGGTTAATCGGTGATTGAATTTAAATTTTGGAGAAAATTGGATTACCAGGAATGGACCGATCAAGTGGCCGGCGAGATCCCTAGATCTATCAATATTGGATTTCTTTTTATGGGGTCGCCTCAAGCAGTTGGTTTACGCTGAACCACTTCCTAACGATATAGCAGTATTGATGCAGAGAATTACAAATGCAGTAAACTCCATACCGTTAGATCATATTCGAAACAGTTTTAAGGGCTTCAGGCGAAAGATCGAAATGTGTATGGATGTGGGTGGTAGCTACGTCGAATAATAAAAAAATTGTAAACATTGGTTTGTATTGGTCAATAATTAATTTATTTGTGAATCTGTTATGTTTTCGACATTTATTACTTGTTATAATTTTTAAACCTCATTAATCTTCTGTTAGTAATTGTTTTTTGTTTTACAATTAGTTCGATTAATATTTGCTCCTACACAACTTTAAATATGAATTCAACTCTGAATTCGCAAAAAATGGGAAGTTTCAAAAAAATAATTTTGTATTCCTGAAATTTGGTACAGAGGTATAAATTGCATTCTAAATAACTTTTCTTAGTGGAATTTTTTCATATTTTGAAAAATAAAGGTACTTTATTAGTGGTGAGTTTTACAACTTTGCTTATAAAACACCCTGTAGAACACCAAATGAAGTCATTTTTGGTACACTTTAGCTATACAATAAGCAGGACTCAATCCCCAAATACCATTCCAAAACTCCAAAATTTTTGGTCCATTACACCTCTTGTTACATCAATCCTGGGATACACTGTATATTACCAGAATAGATAGATAGACATGTTTAAACAAGTAAATAAAATAAATAAGTAAATAAGTCCATGGAACTCAAGAAATTAAAATCTCAAGGAGAGCCGTTAAAAAACAAAAAGGATGCTCGATATCTCTCACTGACATATTTCGTTATAAAGAACTGCATCCTTGCGTTAGGAGTCCGCAAGGCTGTTTAATCCAGATATTTATTACATATATTAACGACCTCGTCTTTCTTGAAGCTATTAAAAGTACCTACTTTGTTTGCCGATGACAGTCTCATAAAAACCAAGTTAAAAGAGAACTAGTTCAGCAAGAATGTAGATGTCGCCTTCTAAGTAAGCGTAAAGTTTTTAACTATAACTATTTATTAAGCAAAAATTTGTCTGGTTTCATTAATAGTAGGTATTTTGAGATATATAAAGTAGTAAATAAATTGTAAATGATTAATATTAACTGGAAATTAGCAGCGTAAATCTTAAATTATGACTATAGATACTATGTGGATCAGACCACACTCACGCTAGAGTATTTGATTACATTGTATACAGCCAGTTTTTGCCTTTTAAGAGAAATAGACAATATTTATGTTATATTTTGCACACGATGGGCCTAGAAAAAAATTACTATTTCACCTCTTTTTAATTTTACTTATCCAATATTATTAGGAAAAAACAGGGAAAATAAATGCCATTTGGTAAATAGACGTGATGGATGGTCAGTTTTTAGAAGGAAATGGGCTTCCAAGACGTAAGTGATAATAATAATAATAATAATAATAATTTATTTTCCATAAAGACAATGTTACATTGTATAGGAATAGTCAATATGAGTTACAAACTAGATAAAAAAGAATTCAGATACAGAATAAAAACATTCAGTCAACAGAAATGACTTTAAATTACATTTAAAATGAAATAAATTCTTAGCTGTTTTGCACTCAACAGGTAAGTGATTAAATAACTTAGGGCCTAGGTAATTTGGAGAATTACTTGTTACATTTAGTCTAGCATGTGGTATGCGGAAGTCCTCTTTGTTTCGAGTATTTACACCATGAACATTTTTATTAATAATAAATTTGTCTTTGTGTTTGAAAACATAAACACACATTTCAAATATGTACATACTTGGCAAGGTTAGAATATTATATTCCCTAAACACTTCTTTACAAGATTGGGTACTGGAAATACCTGCCATACAACGTAATATACGTTTTTGTGCAATAAAAACATTCTGTGATAGAGTGGAGTTTCCCCAAAAACAGACACCATACCTTAATCTAGAATCTACTTGGGCATAATATAGATTTAGTAATTGTACTTTTGTGAGTACTGCTTTAATGTTATTAATTAAATAGGAAAACGAAGCCAATTTCGAAATCAGGTGTACACAGTGTGTCTTCCAGTTCAAACATTCATCCATATATAAACCCAAGAATTTCACGCCATCATGGGTATCTGTTATAAGTGAATTATTGATATTAATAGAAATTGATTCACAGTTTTTTTGCCTGGTATGAAAACGAATTAGCTGCGTTTTATCTGCATTAAAATATAAATGATGTTGATTAAAAAACGTAGATACCTTTTCTATTACATTATTACAGTTTGTTTTTAATACACTGTTAATGGAATCTGAAGCAATCATAGAAAGATCATCAGCATACATTGAAAAGAACTCATTGCCCAAACTAAGTTCAAGTTTATTAATATATAATATAAATAGCACCGGGCCCAATACTGAGCCTTGTGGAACTCCCATGCTCAAAAAGGCACATTCAGACTTTATTCTGTTTATTTTATTTTGGCTATGATGATGTATGCTCACATACTGCTGACGATTATTTAAAAAGGACTCGATCCAGTTTAATGCTTGTCCTCTAATACCATAGTCACATAATATGGAAGACAACTTTTCATGATTAACACAGTCGAATGCCCTGCTAAAATCAAAGAATATCCCAACAGGACATTCTCCTGCTTCAATATATTGAATTATTTGATTGTAAAATGAGTTGACAGCTGTTAATGTTGATTTTTCACATTGAAAACCGTGTTGTTTTTCGGACAATATCTTAAATTTTTTTACGAATTTTAATAGACGGTCTAAATAACAATACTCAAATATTTTCGAAAAACTATAAGGTACTGTTACAGGCCTATAGTTTTGTAGGAGATGTGGATCTTTTTTCTTAAAAATAGGCACCACTTTACCTATTTTTAAATTTTCAGGGAACGTTCCGGTTTCAAAAGACATATTTACTAAGTAAGTAAGTGGCTTTATCAATGATTTTAGAGTCTTCTTAACTAAAAAACCAGGTATATCATCTGGTCCAGATGATTTTTTATTTTTAAGCTTAGTATTTAATAACAAGAACATTTCTTCTTCCGTAAATGGCCTTAAAAACAATGTGGAGTCAATATTACTTAATTGATAATATGAAGAAGTGGGAAGTGTATCTGGTATTTGGCTTATAATATTGATGGGGGTATCGATGAAAAAATTATTAAACAATGATGCAACCATCTCTGGATTTTCAGTAATATTTTCGTCGTTGTTTATTTTAATATTAGTATGTTTTTTATTTTTGTTTGACAATTCTGATATAGTATACCAAGCAGCTCGCGTGGGGTTCTGTGAGTTTACAATTTTATTTTGGTAATAGTTTTTCCTTGTTTTATTAATTAAATTATTATGAATCTTTTTTGCCTCATTGTAAGCAGAAGTTAAGTCAGGATAAGTTCTTTTCAAAACATACAGATCCCTCAAATGTGTACTTGATGATCTAACCACGTCATTTACCCACTTTTTATCACTCTGTGTATTAAAATAATATCTACGTTCAGGAAAATAACAATTAAAATAGTACAAAAATGTTTCGTGGAAATAATAAAATGCTGAATTGAGATCATTTATATTATAGAGAGAGTACCAATTTTCATTTTGAAGTGCTTGTTCAAACTTTAAAATTGCGCTTTCATTAAAACTTCTTTTTATGCAGTTTATGCTCTGCGATTTAACTTTCTCAGAATGTAATTCTAACAGAATTATCACTTCACCATCAAAAACCACCTCTAACATGCCGCGCCGCGGTTTCCCGCAATGTCCTACAAGATAGTTTATCCTCTAGATATTTTTTTACGCAATAATAATATTATATGTAAGATACACTGTAAATAAGGTCTTATACACATTTCCGATAGGCTTCCAAACTATGAGCGATCAAACTAAGGGGCTGGGTCAAAATAGGCGAAAACCTCGCATGTTCTCAATATAGTAACAGCAGCTGCACTTCTGTATGCTCCTTTGTACACTAGCTGAGCTAGCGTCACAATTGCATCCTTTATTGGCAGTGTTGCCAAACATTGGGTAATTACCGTGAATTTGGGTATTTCTAATAGTTTTAGAGAATAGCTGGGATTCAGAACATTTGGATAAATGATCCTTTGACGTAAAAGTCACAGACGTAGAGGTTATTTACCAGTAACATACTGGTTAATTGTGATATTTTGCAGATTCCCCGAACACCGGTTAAAGAGAAAAAAAAATATATGTGGCCGAAAGTCCCAAAGAATTAGAAAAAATTAAGATAATGCCACAAATAACATTTAGACAACATTTGGGTATATATAGTACGTTTGTTACCTGTACACCTGACTATGTCATTACTACCAGATATAAGCACAGTTTTATCATATGGATGATCTTTCCTTTATTAAATTCCAGCAAAATTAGTTTAAAAGTGAAAGATCCTAACAACCCAGTTTCATTAAACAAACATTCAAGTCAAAGAAACATTTATAGACGTGAAATATAGGTAATATAATATTTGAGCGAGACATAGACCAATTTTTTTTGAAAAAAGTAAAAGTATTTTTGCAAATTCGTATGATTTGAACTCTGGACCTCTTGCATCCGAAGTATATATTTCTCCGCTATCCTACTTGCCTTCCCAAAGCCTAAACTTTGTATAGATAAATAAATAAATAGCAACTTAAACGACAACACTTTCAAAAATTCCTGGGTGCTCACCCATCGACATCCTTTACCCATACCGGCCACTCCTTCTTTGAGGAGAACTAAACCAACAGTTTAGCATATTTTCAGCCTTGTGAAAATGGGTATATTGTCGAGTCCAGTAGCTCTTAGACTATAAATAATCTACAAAGTCACTATTTGGTGTACATATAAAATGCTAGATTATTACTAGATATACTAGATAATATAATAGTAATATACTACATATGTAACGGTGTTTTGCTCTGGGTAGCTGGAGTCGGAGATTAGTTCAGGATCCAGTTTAGTTTAATAAGACAACCCAATCAAAATTAACAATTTTATTATCTTCAACAGGTAAAATATGCAGGTTTACATAATATACAATGGTTACAAGTTATCGGTTTTCAGGTCCGTATCTTTTACGGTTATTGGTAATCAGGTGACATTTAAATCGTATGAGTGAGAGAGACGACGAGAGTGTAATGCAGTGATGCGACGAGTAGGGATTTTGACGGCGGGCTAATAACCGTCAACCCGAGCAAGCTATCGGCTCAACGCGCCGGGTCACTCCTCTGTCAACTTATATTTGCTCTGGGTCGGTTTCGTCGGGACGACGGGACGTCGCTGGACCGAATAACATTCGGCACAAGGTCTGTCCTTCGGCTCAACGCGCCGTAGAACTTCTCTAGGTCAAGATATATTCGCTCCGGAGAGTCACGTCACTTGATGCATAAATCAGCAAAGTGTCTTCGGCTCAGCGCGCCGTGGCAGTTTACGAGGCTATGCACCCAGTGCTCTTCTCGATCCGCGGCTGGGCTTTTATACACGAAACTATCCCTCCTTTTTGAGACGGTCGTAGTCGGGCGGTGTGCAAATTTAGTATATCGAGTATGAATCGCCGTCGTGTGGCAAATGTGCACACGGCACTACACTGAAACTTCTTAGTAATGAGGTACGACTTTAGGATGCTTCATTACACATAATATTATTATTATTTAAAATGTACGGATTTTATTTTTATAAGAGAAATAGATATGTGAAAGAAAATAAACATGTCCAATGGAACTATGTCATAAATTATCTACAAGTTCATGTACCTAA
Organism: Stenurella melanura; assembly: GCA_963583905.1. Taxonomy (NCBI): domain Eukaryota; kingdom Metazoa; phylum Arthropoda; class Insecta; order Coleoptera; family Cerambycidae; genus Stenurella; species Stenurella melanura. Next base: position 190,311,700 of record OY757310.1, read on the forward strand.
GACGAACGAGACTAGTGCCAAGCAAAAGGCAACGGACTGGCTTCTAACGAGTGGAAGTAGTAACATAAGAAAAGGATGAAATATAAATGATATTTTTATCTTATTTATTTCTAAAATATTAGTTTACTAATCCTTCACAGATGGGAACAATGTTATGATTCGGAAATCCATTGTTTCATATACGCAAACGAATGAATTCTTCATGTGGAACGGGTACTTTTATTTAAGAAATAATTTATTTACTATAAACTATTTGTTTCTTGCTGCAGAGTTATTAGTGGGGAATTTGTTTATTTACTTACCGGTTGAGGCAGGTGGATTCTTGATTCAGAATATTGTTTTTCATCCCTTCTTCAAGTGGGTAATATAAAATAAGCAACAGTCAGCCAGATAGATGTGAAAGGGACAGATACGTTTTGTTTACATTATTCTAATTCAGCTTAGCTCATTAATGAAGTTTGTTTCCATATTTAAATCGAAAAATCGGAAACTGAAATTGAAAAGATATTTATTTATTGGCTTATTAATCCTTGTCACAGGACAATTTAATACACAAAAGAGAAGGGGGGCAGCAGCTGAAAATAATTGCTGTAAATTGAAACCGACTGTTTAAAAGAAACGACATACCTATAGGGGGAGCAAACTATCCCTCCGGACTGTTTTTCTCATAACGCGCAAAAATATTGTCGCGAGATAAGGCCCTTCCAGCAACTCCACTGTAAATGGATATTTACCTGTGGAGCGGTTAATAAATACAAACAAAACAAAAATTAAATAAAAAATAAAAGCTGCCAGGTTCAGAAACAGAAGATACAGAAAACTTAGAAGAAGCATGGAAACTGAAAAGAAGCATCTCGCAAACACCTGCACACCCCAGCGGATGATGACATATGGAAACTAAACAGAAGCATGGAACCTTAAAAGAAGCATCTCATAAACACCTACACTTCCCATCCTGCATTCCCACCCCATGCATCATGCGGCTCTCGCTGCTGACAACAAGCATGTCTAATGCCCAGCCGGTCCGGCGGTATATAAAACATCCGAGATTTGGTTCCGGCACGCGGTTTGGCCGTCCGTTGGGCATGTTCGACGGACGATCAAGCTGCGTGTTTGAACGAACCTCCATGGATGCCCGGAAGCGGCAGCAATGCCCACCTTACGCCGGCAAATCAATCAATCAATCAATAAGAGAAATATATATGTGGAAGAAAGTCACAGTAATTTTTGGGAATACCATGGATCGATTAATTGATTCAGAGCCAGCCGGTACAATAAACTGAAGACAATCAATCACCAGTCGCTATACAAGAATTGCAAATACACATGATAATGAAACAGATCATATGAAGGCAGCTCTTGTTGGTTTTAAAAAAAGAAACTCGCGTGGTAAGAAAGTCATTCTATTTTGCTTGTCATAGAAGGACAGGAAGTAGCTTTGTACTCGTACTCCCAAATAATTGCCCATTATTATCGACGTGCCTGCTTTATTTCGGATGAACTATGTTGACTCTCCAATTACCCAGGACAATGATAAATTTCAATGCAGTGGTCCTAATGCTACAGCCGTAATTTATTTGTCATGTGGACGCATGCCCTGCCATTTCATTAAAAACAAAGCAAATATAAGTGACAAAATGGGCTGCCATAATTCTGTTTTCTTCATGATCCATTTGTTGTTTTGAAAAATGCTGTTTACTTGTTTTTGCTTCGTTAACGTTTTTAATGCCTGCATTTATTTTCCTTTTATATGTTTTCCCGATAAAATGTTATACGTTCCCACTTCTCATAACATGTAGTTAACCGTTAATTTCGGCGGCTGAAAATTCATATTAGGCCAGTCATTATAATGAATCCGTATTTAGCACCCTCTTCCGCCTCCGGAACATTGTTAAATTACCAAAAAACGTTAATTTTCAATAACTTTTTGAAAACAGATCCGATTTTTATGCAAACGTTGCAGAACATTTTAATAATTATTAGACATATTCTATCCTACTACACCCTACTACGATGGCCGGGACATTGCAAATAGTTGTTTTTGGCATTGAAAATACTACTGGTCGCATGATATAGGACCCGTTTTACGAAAAACGTATTGATAGCGACAGATCTGTCTAGGTCACTGCGCCTTCCGTGTAGAAGAGTAACAAGCTGCCTCTATTGTGTCATTCCGTTTGCAATGTGTTGCTAAAAGCTACGACCAATTTTATACGATGTCCCATCAAAAGAGAAGAAGATTTGACTTGGTCGTGGAAAAATCACCCTATACAGGGGGTTGCAGGGGGTGATTTTCCGAGAAAAAAAAATTGTTGTATATTTGAAATTTACAGCACGTCATTTTTGTTTTCACGTAATATTACGTATATCTTAATATTTAATATTTTTTTCTAATTATTCAATATTGTCTGCGCTATGCTTTCTTATGGAGCGCCTTAATGAATTAACGCTTGCCCTGAAACATATCAATTCACAAATCTTTTAACTCATCATAACTCGAAGCGTGTTCATTTTTAGAAAAATACCCCTGAAGTAAACGTTGTACGCTGGTTATCGAGGATTTAGTTGGTTTTCTCAAATTTGTAATAGGATTTACCGTTTGACTTGTGGGAATTTTTTTGTGGACCGTTGTCGAATCTCGCCGACCCGACCACGGACATGCGAGGAAGGTTCATAATTACCGAACGCCGCTGCTATACTAGTCCTTATGCTATGCATACAGTCGATTTTCGTCCGATAACTCTTTAATCGTTGCTTTCTGAGACCGTTTTCTTTCTAATTCTTTCTCTCAACGATTGTACCTATATTACAGAGATATATTTTCGAAGGTATTTCATATATAATTATTCAGTTTTTCATAGTATGATTAATAAAAATAATATTTATAAAAAATGAAACACAGAAAATAATTTGGTGTAATTTAGCAGGCATATCAATAGGAGGATCCTATAGGACTTCAACCTAGAGCAGTACAGTTGCGTCTGGTATTTTCAGTACGCTTAAGATACTTGCGAAAGATGCAAGATCTGTGAATTTTTTATTTTATAATGAAGTATTTTGTGAAAAAAAAATGCGAAAGTTATGCAAATGATTGTTTATACAACAGAGTAGGGTCACAAAACCGCTTGTAATTTTGCCTAACTTTCTTTATCCTGGAAGATTTTTTTCACAATTATCTTATCTAGCACGGATACGATTATGAAGTTTTAAATAATAATTGGGGCTCTAAATAATTGCGGAAGTCTTAAAATTGGGTTGCAAATTTTGTGACACCAATGACTGAATTTGTAACAAATAAGCCTTCCGGTCCAGCTACATCCCCTTAAAAGAGGAGTGCAAAAAAAACGGTTTGAAATTTCTATCCGAAAATAACGTAATCAGAAAAAGACAAATTTGCCACATTTCGGTTAGAAATGAGAAGGCATCTAACGAAATAATTTCATCAATATAGCGTGTGTACGGAGGGATGATATTAACTACCCTTTTTACAATTTTGTAGACATCTGTTTGCCTACTTTTTTTTCAATTAAAAAAGCAACTATTATGATTCATTTCAAAATTCTGCTTGAAGAAATATCGTAAAATCAACCGTTCTTGAGAAGAAAAATTACATCTGCCATCAATAAATATTGAAAGCACGATTATATTAGTCGAAACATTAAGTAGGCTGGTGTCAAATTATAATTTGACCGAGATGTGTCAAATTTCAACTTTTCCGATTACATTACTTTCAGATAGAAATTAAAAACCGGTTTTTACATCCCTTTAAACGGATGTAGCTGGATAAGAAAGGCTTATTTTGAAAAATGTTATATGAAGAACTCGCCTTCATTTTCAGTTAGGACTTGGTAATTCATTTTTGCACGTAATTACAGTTCATATTTGTAAAAGATGAGCACTCTAGGCTATGTGGAAGATCGTCCGCATTTGATTTTTCACAATTTTTTAACTTTTAATGGAATTTATTATAAATAAGAGCGAAAAAAATATTTTTTTCTGAAATCGATCAAGAATGTCTACTTTCTCGGTGCAATTTCCCAAAATACCCTATTCTAGTATTTTAGTCCGTTGCTAAGCGACCATCAGAAAACAGTCCAGGAAAGTTGTTTTTTTAGTCCGTTGCTAAGCAACCATCAGAAAATAGTCCGGGAAAGTAGGTAACTTTCCCGTACCGATTTCATGTTTTGCATTTATAAATAATCCTGCATACATATATTGCTGCATAATATTGATTGCGATTTCAGAAAAAATAGTATGTGTATCTCGTAGTAAAAGCACATTCCTGGACCTCGATACTTGTTGGCCTCGGCTTACGCCTCGGTCAACTTACATCGTCGTTCGGGAATGTATTGCTTTTACTACTAGATACACACACAATATACTATTCCATACTTATACCAATTGAAATATCAATTCAAGTTGCAAGTAAGATGCTTTTGAAATATTAATTCTTCAGTTAATTTTTAAGAACAAGTGATTCTGAAGTTTCTACTTTTCATCACTTGTGTTAAGAAAACTGTTGGTTTCGGACGAAATTTCAGTATTTCTAAAACTGGTATTTCTCGACGTTCTAAGACTCTTAAAACACAAAAATAATGTTTATATGTTGTCATCATTTTTAAAGACTTAGAAATGAGATAAAAAATCAGAAAAATTCCCCCAAGTAACATTTTTTTATAATTTTTTAACAATATTTTGATAACATTTTAATTTTATTAAACAATGCATGTCTTCCATATTGGATCAGCCATCTATAACCTTGAAATTTCGAAATTCGGTCTCGATAGAATTAAAGACAATGTTATAGACAATGTTATAATTAATAGTTTAACAATGAATGAATAATGAATAGTTTAACAAAAAAATTTAAGTTTATTTAATTCCAGGCCTGGGAATTGTTTGCCAATTGCAAGTCTTATTGTCCGGGTAATATCCTTCGTCGGCCTGATCCAGGATTTCTATTAATCGTACCGTTTATTCTCCATTTTTCTAAAATATTAAATACCGAATTTCGGATGTTATAACGCAGTGTAATTCGTTTCATTGACCAACCGTCTTCTGCTTTAGCAGTAACACCAGCTTTAACTAAATCACTTATATTTAGCATATTGGTTTTCACACACTTGAAATATATTTTGACAAATACAGGGTGTAATCAGTTTCATGTCATTAAAAACAACTGGTAATGGGTGCCGACTAGACAAACAAAAAACCTTTATGACTTTTCCCTCTAGGGGCACTTTGAAAAAAACTGATTTAGGTCAACATTTTTAATATTATGGTAGACAACAATTGAGAACTACTGCTTTTCTGGGTCAATGGACTTGTAGTTCCCAATTACACAACTTTTAAATTGTCATGAAAACGTGCTCGCCGTCTGCGGTGTCAAAGCAAAGGCCTTGGATCATAGACCGCCTTTGATGGACCGCCTCAACTGAACTGAGGCAATTATAAAGAGGTAAATAATTCGTTCTCTCTTCGTGCTCAATTGCAAGCAAATAATGGTCATAGAGGTTTAAACAGAGCATTTCTTTACAGGTGTGTTTTTTAATTTGGAACAAAATATTGAATTGTTTATAATTCAGAAAATTTAAATGTGGTTTATTAACATTTGTAACATAAATGAGTGTCCTGGGTTAAAAGCTTACTACCTACCTAAATAATTCAAAATCTCTGCATCTGCATCAATACACAGTTCGGTACGTCGAATTAAGGACATACGCACTTCGTTCAACACTAAACACTAAACTATCAACTAAAGTTGTCAATAAAGAATAATAAAATAAAAACTTGGTACAAAAGCCAAAAAGGAATACAAAAAGAACGAACAAGTAAGTTGTGTCTGTACGTAATCAAGAATTTGACAACTTGAAACGTAAGTCAATAAAATAAATCTTAACTATAAATACACAATGAGGCGAAATTCAAAAATAACAAAAACAACGAACGGGTTGGACGTGTGTACATAACGAAACACCCACAGTAACTAAAATCTTTCACAAGGGAGAGTTAGAGTGTAGTTTTCTTCAGATCAGATCTAGATCTAAACCTACCTCAATATTCCAGCAGTTCTCAAAAAACGTTATTGAAAATTTGCGAAATTTTTGTTGGTTTTTTTCTATAAAACTTATGAGCTTTAGACCCCATGTTATATAAGGTTCTTTTGTTTGTCTTGTTCCCTACAACCAGTTTCTTTTAATGATATGAAACTAATTACACCCTGTATATGACAATCTTACAAACTCTCAATACAGAATGTACACAACCACGACTTTACAGAAGTCCAGATTATTTGTTTTTTTTTTCGGCACGTGAAACCTAAAATTGCTGGACTATACATAACATATATCACACTCTGTTAGTTAAAACGTATCGAAAACAATTCGAATTACACGATTCTTTCGGATTTTGTTTAATTTAAAGGCCCTCTCGCAAATCCTATCAACATTTTTAAATTCGGCCGATTGCATCATGATTTATTTATCATTTACAGCCAATCTGGCGAATAGTGAGAGTTGATTATTTTAAATTAACAAAACAAATGCAGCTGCCAACCGATGTGATTCTTTCATAGGCATTTCATCGCATTTAATATTTATTATCAATTTAAAACCACATAGTTGTACAAAATATAACATGCAACATTTCACTCAAAATATTTAAATGGATAACAAATACAAACCACAATTTTAGCCAAGTAATAATATTAAAATAAACTCACGACCAAAAATATAAATATTTATTCCGATAGCAAAGGACGGGTATAGATCAACAGATGTAAAAACTTTTCTAATCAGTCACCGTTTCGACAGATTTCGAATCTGGACAAGAGAAAACACATAAATGGTTCTGAGGATGCCAACAAATTTTGACGAAACGTCGACAATTTAAAAAAGTTGTTTGCTTTACATCTATTGGTCTATAAATGTAACTCTTTCTCGGTTAAACAATATATCTTCTGAAACCCGACTAAAGTACCGACTACAACAAAAAAATGATAAATCTGCTCAACATACGACCAAATTACTTTCTACTGGAGCAATTAAAGATCGATTATAAAGTGTTCGAGGTTGGGGGATGGTCGTGCCGTCAGACGCTTCCGAAGAAAAAAATGCAAAAAGAATCGGTTAAAATTCCATTAAACTCAATCGAATTTAAGTAATTGGTAGATTAAAAAATTCGGCGTGAAGTGATGTGTAATAATAGAAGAACAAAGCACACATCAGATTAATTGAAAACTGTAAAATGTTTGTTAATAGTAAAGTACACACGTGTCTAGTGCAGTGCCAAGCTGGGCCGTGGTAAACGGAAACAAACTAACCCATACACTTATACCTGGGTCCCGCTCAACTGGATGATTATTGGTATGAGCAACATACTTATTTATTTATTTATTTAATCATACATCATCCAACAGTACAAAACCATTTATAGGATGGAAATCTAAACTAACTTAACCCAACCCAACTAAGAGAAATACAAATAGAAATTATGAATGCAATTAGACTGCACGAGAGTAGATGAAATTTCTGGCTGCTACGCAAATATGTCCAATTCACTGCAATGAGTTTCATAACTAGTACAAATATTAAACAGAGGAGGAAACTTTAATACGTTAGATCTAGGAGTGGATAAATAAAAGCTATGAGAATGATGAGAATTATTCCGTGGGACATAATAGTTCAGTTGGCTTAATAGTTCATTACAATCTATTTTATTATGCATAATTTTATCTAAAAAATGCAAAACAAAGGACTCACGCTTTTCGGAAAGACTGGTAGTATCAACATTTTCAAGTAATTGATTTTGAGAGGCTCCAATTGGTGGGTACGTACCTTCAGTTTTCCAGTTTAAAAATTTCAGGAAGCGGCGCCGAATATTTTTCAATTTAACATTATTACTGTTATACCCATATTGCCAGACAAGTGAAGCATACTCCAGTAGATGGTATGTTCAGCGTGTGGCCATTAACGTTATAATTATATATAATTGGGGACTCCTTGGTTGTATAACTCATAGCATCGCACTTCCCAACATTTAGGTGAAGATCATTTTCATCGCACCAAACCGATAACTTAGTTATGTTGTCTTGAAGTTTTTCACAGTCATTAAAATCATTAATCCTATGCAACATCTTGACGTCATCGGCATATATTAAGAAATATACGTCTAAGTGATGACTGATGTCGTTAATAAAAATATTAAAGAAAAGGGGTCCAAGTATTGATCCCTGGGGTACTCCTGACGTGGCTCGGTATTTAACAGATTTATATCCATTATAAGATACGAGTTGAATTATATCAGTAAAGTAACTATCAAGAAATTGAAGTATGTTTATAAAGCAATATAGACATAGCTGTGGATGAAAAATATTAAAGTTTCTTAAACTAGTAGTATTCGTTTATTAGTGTATTAGTTTATTTATTTATTAAAATTGAAAAAAAAATTGAAAATGAATTCAACTTAAGTAATAAAACAGAAAAATACCCGGAATCGGAAAACACCAATTGAAACCAATTGCTACAAAAACAAACCAATATACTAGAATACAAAATATTCTCTCGGGTCCCTTTTTCGTAATCCGCTGTAAAAAGCTCTTTTTACCGCGAGACGGGCCTCTCCCTTCCTTGCACGGCTAAAGTAAATGGATATTTACCTGCGGAACGGTTAATAAATAAAAGCTCATTGCGGCGAGCTAATGTAGTATGTCTTCGCAAAGAAACGAAGTGGACGCAACCAGAAAATGGTTGGTATAAAATATCATATATTTTAATACCACAAGGGAACTACATAGAAGGGAGAATAAATCTAATAAATAATGTACATGTATTCAACGTCCGCGTCAATAAAATAACTAATTATATTGCTGATTTATTTATGAACTTAAAAGGGATTATAAGTTTACTTATGCTAATTGAAACGATTTAAAAATACCTGCAAAATATTTGGCTAAAATTTGGAGAGAGAAATTAATAATGCATCAATTGGCCGACCCCATTTAAGGCAGCCTTGCCAATGGGAATTTATATATGAGGGCGATTATTCATTTTCACTATCCTATTAAAACCTTTTTGCGGGGTTGCAAGTTTGGAGGGTTTGGAATTTAATGATAAAGTTTAAGTGGGAGCTTGAGCTGCTCTTTTAATCGGAATATTAAATAATATGGTAACAGTTCCTTGGTCAGCGTGTTTCGCAATTTACAGAACAGCGTAAAAATATTTTAGAATAAAATAACAGTAGAGAATCATTAAATATAAGAAAAAAGAATATCTAAATCTGCAATCATTATTTACCTCCAAGCTAATACCTCAGCATTGGTGGTTAAATTTATATGTGAAATATTTACAGTACACTCGTGGTAAATGATTTATTAAATTAAATAAATTAAAAAATTTGTTTTTCAAATATTTTTTCATTCAACTTTTCAAAATTATGTTTCCAACATTAAGTAACCTTTTTTACAAATTAATAATAACTGGAGATAAGTAGTTGATATTTTTGCAATATGGCCTTATAGCAAAGAATGTTTAGCTATTTTTTTTAAATCAGATTAACGAAAGAGAACCCTAAATTAAATTTACAACAGGAATAGAAAAAAAACAACGAATTACCTTTCTTAGATATTTTAATTAAAAAAATTAGATAACAAATACCAATGTCTCTATGTTGTTGTAGAACACTTCATGCATGGGTTTATCGACGTGCTGCCTGAACAGATTTCTCTGCTCGGCAGCTTTAATTTGGGTTGTCAGGCGATTTGGCGGAAGCTCAGTTACTGACTGTGCATCAGCACCTCGCCTGCCCCTTCGCCTGAAGTCGAAAACGAGACCGAGATCATCTGCGGCCCTGCGTGCTGCCTTAAATAAAAATCCGCCCACTTTTACGGTTTCATGATCTCTCACTAACCGCAGGAGTGGATCTGAGCTCCTCAAGATGTTACATGCCATACTCAGCGCAACGCTGCCATGCATGCACTCCAGGCTCAAGAGTCCTCTGCCCCCCCGTTGACCTGGTAGGTACACTCGAGGAACGGACGATCTAGGATGAACGCTTCTGTGAATATGCATCATCTTGCGGGTATCCCTATCCAATTGACGCAGCTCATCTACTGTCCACTTGACTACTCCAAAGGAGTAGAGCAGAATCGGAACGGCAAGTATATTAGTCGCAGACACCTTTTCGTTCCCGAAAGTTCGGAAGACCAAATCTTTCGGAGTCGGTGTCTGTACTTGCCGCCGAGAGTGTCCTTAATTTGTTTTACGTCCTGGATGTGATGTTGTTGCACACCCAAGTACGTGTAGGTCTCTCCGGCATCCAGATGTCTTAGGATGCTTCCGTCTGTCAGCTGCACATCTTCAGGGAATAGCCCGCATCGTCCTCTCTTGAGGTGGACGACTGCACATTTGTCCTACCCAAATTCCATGCCAATAGCCCGCGTGTACTCTTGGACCACCCTAAGAGAGCTTTGGAGTTCGCCCTCTCCGGAGGCATACAGTTTTAGGTCATCCATATAGAATAAATGGGTGACCCTGTGCCTCCGGTTGCTGGGTGATCCACATTGGTATCCGCGGGTTTGACGTAGTTCTACAGACAACGGCAGCAGTGAGAAGCAGAATAGGAGGACTGAGGGAGTCGCCCTGGAAGACTCCTCTCCTAAATGATACCGGCTCTGTCGAAATCCGCTGAGCACCAGATATTACGGTGAAGCGGGTTCTCCAGAGTGGCATCAGTTGTTCAATGCATCTCACTATTGGGGCGAGTACCGCAAGGCATTGGAGCAGGTGTAACAATAATGCATGTGATGTTGTATCGAATGCCTTACGGTAATCGATCCACGCTATTGATAGATTACGCTTGTATTGCACAGAAGCCTGAGCAATACAGCGGTCTATCAATAGGTTCTCTTTGCAGCCTGCCACACCTTTTTTACTGCCTCGCTGCTCGTGTATCTCTCGGAATACAGGCTCAACTGACCTCAAAGTCCTGGCGTACAAGATACGTGTAAATAACTTGGTGAGTGGAAGGAAATTTCTTCCACCACCAGTTGTTTATGCCGTCTGGGCCCGGGGCAGCGAAGTTCTTAGTGCCAACAAGCGCCTGTAGGACTTCTTCCGTACTGATCGCCGGACACACTTCGTCTTGCCCTTCTAAAAGTCTGTGACAGAGGGCCTCCAAATGTGCTATCGCTGGAGTGTCATTGTCAAATGGACTCGTAGTCTCGTAGATTCCTTTCCAGAAGGCTTAGACTTTCTCAACAGACGGGGGATTTTTGACAACACGCTCTTGGAACAGACGAGAGGGGCTTGTTTGGAACAGGTGGTTTTGTTCCATGCTCCGCGCTCGTCTGACCAAAGACTATCATTATTTTTACTTCCCTCGCATACCGAAGGGAAGTATTGTATTCGAGAAAAAATCACCCTCCGAGATTTTTTCGGATTCTGACGTTTCAGAACACGTAGATTACGAAAGTATAGGTTTTTCAATTCCGTCAGTCTGTCTGTCTGTCTGTCTGTTGGTGCATTTACTAAAAAACTACTTGAAGGATAGCAGTCAAATTTGGTAGATAGTTGACGCTACTGTCAGCGAAGACATGGTAGAAATTTCACTGGAAAATATACAGGGTGGACCGTCTAAACGGAATAAATAGTGAAAAAAATTTTTTTTTGCTCAAATTTAAAATTTCCACGTTTCATGACGCGCTAAACCTATTTCAGAAAAAAAAAATTTTTGAAAATTTTTTTGCAACATTTTTGAAAAATTTTGTACCTAGATGAAAAAAATTTTTTTTTGCTCAAATTTAAAATTTCCACGTTTCATGGCGCGCTAAATCTATTTCAAAAAAAAAAAAATTTGAAAATTTTTTTTGCAACATTTTTGAAAAAAATTTTACCAAGATGAAAATTTTTTTTTTTGCTCAAATTTAAAATTTCCACGTTTCATTACGCGCTAAACCTATTTCAGAAAAAAAAAATTTTGAAAATTTTTTTCACCAACATTTTTGAAACATTGTTTACCACCAAAATAGGAGGAATTTTTTTTTGTTCAAATTTAAAATTTCCACGTTTCCATGGCATTCTAAACGTATTAAAACAAATATAAAAATTTTTCCGAAAAATTTTCTTCAAAAAATGTATGTATTCATCACTAAGTAGGTACTTACTATAGAATAGAAGAAAATATTTTTTTTGCTCAAATTTAAAATTTCCACGCTTCATGACATTCCAAACCTATTTCGGAAGAAAAAATTTTGAAAATTTTTTAACCAAGATTTTGGAAAAATTTCAAAAAAATTATTTTTTTTCTTTGTTCAAATTAAAAATGTCAACGTTTCCATAGCATTCTAAACCTATTCAAACAAAAAAGAAAACAGATAAAATCTATTTCACTACTTACTATAGAATAGATGATTTTTTTTTACCACTTTGGAAAAAAAATTACCATTAGAATAGACGGAAAAATTTGTTTTTGCTGAAATTTAAAATTTTCACGTTTCATGACATTCTAAACCTATTTCAGAAAAAAAAAAATTAAATTTTCACACATTTCTGAAAAATTTTTAACCACTAAAACAGATGGAATTTTTTTTCTTTGCTCAAATTTAAAATTTCCATGTTTCATGACATTCTGAACCTATTGCAGAAGAAAAAGGAGTGAACATTTTTAACCAACAGTTTTGAAAAATTTCAAAAAAAAAAAAATAAATTTTTAACCACCACTATACTTCCACTTCACTGCGTGAATGTGGAACTGTGTAATGGCAATACTATTTGACATATGCTATTATACTTTTATTGGAAAATATACAGGGTGTTCATCCCAAGAAATAATTTATGGGAGACCTGTTATTTAATATTGAACTTTTGCTGTTGGATGAGCACTATTTTTTTGACCAAAGGTTATCAGGATTTCTTTGTTATAATTACAATAACTATATTTCCATTATTATTCTCAATGTCATTTCGTATTTAATATTTTTTTAGTGATCGCACAAATAACGAGGGAAGTTCTGTGTAAATACCTTTACCGATTTTTTTTTCCTTTCTCGACTACCGTCGGTTCCTTTTATGTTAGTCCGGACTTTCATATCTGTTAAAATATTACTTTGTTGTTAATGCTGTTTAACTAGGTTTATGTGATCTGCATGAACTTTCTTACTATACTTGTTGTGTCTATTTGTTATCATTATCATTATTATTGTTATTATTATTATTATTATTATTTTTTTTTTTTTTACTTTCACAGGTTCTCCTGGTTTATATCACAATGCCGGATCCTGGGACCAAAGCATATGTGTTTGGCTACGAGTTGGAAAGAGTTCTCCGTACAATAGATGTTGTGCCTAAAATAACGGCTTTTTGCATTTGTATTAAGTGCGTTGTGCAAACATCGAGTTGTTTTAGGTGTTTCTTGGTATTTTTATGTACTATTCCGTTTGCTGATATAACGATTGGGACTATTGTAACTTTTTGGACCTCCCACACATTCTTTATTTCGATGGCAAGATCTTCATATTTTCGTATTTTCTCTCTGTAGGCCTTCTCGATGTTGTCGTCTAAAGGAATCGTTATATCTATTAGGTTGACTGTTCTATTAATTTTGTCCATAACTACGATGTCAGGTCTGTTATGTGTAATTGGGTGATCAGTCTGAATAGGCATGTCCCAATAGATTTTAAAATTGTTGTTCTCACTGACGGCGGGGGGCTTATATTTATAATAAGCTGTATCTCCCTTTTGTGTGCCTGCTGTTCTGCATAATTGCTAGTGGAGGATCTTAGCCATATTGTTGTGTCTACTAAGGTATGCAGTAGGCGCTAAGTACGTACATGCAGATATTATATGTTGAATGGATTCCTCACTTGCATTGCACATTCTACATTTAGAGTTTTCAACTTGTTCTCGGAGAATGTGTCTTCTATAAGTCTTTGTAGGTACTACTTGATCTTGTATGGCAGCAAGCGAGGCCTCTGTTTCAGCATACAGATATCCTGCGGTAAGGTAAGATACAGAGCTTACTTTATCTGCTACATCCTGATGCAGTCCAGAATAGTATCTACCGTGTAGTGCCTTCCCCTTCCACTGATTTTCCAGATCTTTTAAACCAATTCTCTCAGTTTCAGGTTCCGGCGTAGACAGGTTTAGGGGTGAGAGTTTCTGGTCAATTGTGCACAAGGCTTTCAAGAACGGCAGCTCCCTCTCTAAGAAGTATTTTCTTAAATTATTTCTTTGTTCCTCGTGTGTTATTTCCAGGTTAACCAAGCCTCGTCCCCCAGCTTATTATTATTATTATTATTATTATTCTGAAAAGTGAGTGTGTTCAAATATTTGTTTACAAAAGTTAATACTTCAAGTATATACAAATTCGGTAAAGTTCATATTTTTTGCGAGATAGGATCGCACTGTATATGTACATTGTAACTCTATGACATTAGTTGAAGCATCGCCGCCCGGTGGTAACGAAATTCAGTTGGCCGAATTAAGATAGAACGGGATTAATATCTGTAAGGATATTCATATGCAATTTACACCAGCACAGCTTCAAGAAAGGAAACGAACAGTAAACTTAGCAAAGTAGTTTCAGAACTAGTTGTGGTCTTAGCAAGGATCATCCTGAGATCAAACACGTCCTAGCGGCTCCTTCCGCTGCGACGTCTTTACAAGAAACAAGGATACACAGTTAATCAAAGCAGCCCTTGGGCGTCTTACAGCCCTTTTAATGTCGCCTCATAAAATGCTGCTACGACCCCGCCGACAGTACTTCTATCAAAACTCCCGAATAAAAATTTCTTGTAAATTGGCTTTGTCAACTTTTTTGTTATGGCGTTGTTCTTGCAAAGTTTGTAATCTCGCAGGGAAAATTTCAAATGTTTACAGATGTCTACAAGAGGGTAGCGAAGATTATTCTTTTAATTTATGGCTTATATTCGTCTCTTTGTTGGAAAACATTTTTAAATCTGGTAGTTAAGTTATTATAGAATTTCTCCAGGTTTATGCCGTTGTAAAGGGAGGTGTTTTGCAATTAAAGTGCGCGAAAACATTTCGCTAATTAGGTTTAGTGGAATTTAATTCTGATGGCCAAACAATGCCTTGTTTTACGAACTTTATATAGAGGTAAAATAATAAAAAAAACACTAATATGTTTCGCGGAGGTTTAAGGGGATCTGAAACTGAAAACTGTACCACTTAACGGTTTAATTTAATGTCAATCTTGTTGGAAAAGCAAGAATTTGAATATTAAATAAAATATGTAAATAGTCCTTGCTTGGTGGCATGAAAGAGGACTGTGATCAAATTAAAATATATCCTAAAATGGTGGTACAAACTACAAAATTACTCGTACGATGTAAAATGCTTATCTGAAAACTTTTATGAAATGATCAGTCTATCGGTCTGTTGGCGATATATCTACCAAACTATTTGGGAAAGAATAATAATTGGTAGGTAGATGACACTATTACCAAAGAGGAAATGGGGTATACTTTTTGCAAAACTATACCGGGTAGGAATTTGGTACTACTGATAGTAGCTGGTACAATTAATAGCTGCAAAATTGTAGGCAATAGCCTAATAGATCGTGCCATTCAACTTTCACAGACCAAATGATCTAAAGAAAATTAAAATAACACTTGAAAGTTTTTTCCGTTGCCAAAAATGCAATATAAATTAATATTCGTTATTTGCTCCGCTTGCGTTATAACATATGTTAAATCATTGTTATAGATTCCTTGTAATTTAGCTAATTTACACCGCGCTAAGATCATACTTTGGGCCCAAATTGCAACGAACCCGGCCGTGAGAGAGATACCTGCAATAATTACAAAATTTGACACTACACAATGCCGCATTGGCCACACGAGCGTAAATCATTTTTATTGAAACAGTTCAGTTGATTTTTTTATTTTCCGAACCGCCGTCCAGTAAGTACTTACCGATTTGCCATAGCCATCGTTTCTTGTCAGAGTTTTTATATTTACAAAGATAAGATTATTTAGATAATATAAAATAATTCCGATGATTCAATGTATCAAAATATAATTACCGTTTTCCGGACTATTGAAGCATATTTCAGGTTAAATATAAATTATTATTAAAGTAGTTGTGCTCTATTAGGGGCCTGTTAGATTTTCAAGATTTTGTCCAAATAACTGTGTTCAAAGAATTTTTCTTAGGCCCCTACCTTGGAAAAAAGAACATAGATGATATGTAATGAGTTAAAATAATATCTGTTGTTCTACCGGGTGGGTAGAAACTGTTTTTTTTCTGTTTATTCTATTTTTACTATTTCGTAAAAATTTATGAAAAGGTGCTCTCATCCACTATCTTCCTCATCAGGAAATTAAAACCATTCTCGAATTCGACACCATAAAAAACGATTATTTTTCCCTTTTCCACTCTAGACTCTCCTAGGCAGTTCTCCTATGGGGTAAGTCCTACCACGCATTAAAGTTTCTCGTCAACAAATGAAGGTTACAAGAATAGTGCTGAGTTTACGGATCACTGTCAACATATATTAAACTGGGCTATTATGGCTCTGCCTTCACTATTTATTTTTTATAATCTTGTGGAGATTCACAGGAGTGGGTCCAGCCTCTCTATCCAGTCTGATTATCACGAGCACAGCACAACTCTAAACGCCAGAAATTCTTCCAACCTAAACTTGTATAATCATTTACTACTTGATATAAAGCAACTAAACTTATTGTTCTTCAAAAATAATGTAAAAAATTTCATTCTAAAGCACTGTTTCTACTCGGTTGATGAATTTTTTAGAACACCCTATGTTGCCAATCTTCACTCGAGTATTTGAATGCTCTAACGTATTTTTTGTATTTATACTTATTTAGGTTTCTGTATGTCAATGTTGTTGTGTTTTAAAAATGTATTGTTTCTTTTCTTATCAAAATGTTATAGAGTGTGTCCCAGGCGATGTGTAACAAGAGGTGTAATGGACCAAACATTTTGGAATTTTGGAATGGTATTTGGGGATTGAGTCCTGCTTGTTGTAACACTAAATTATACCAAAAATGATTTGATTTGGTGTTCTACAGAGTGTTTTATAAGCAAAGTTGTGAAAATCACCACTAATAAAGTACTTTTATTTTTCAAAATAAGAAAAAATTCCACTTAGAAAAGTTATTTATAATGCAATTTTATACCTCTATGAAAAATTTCAGGAATATAAAATTATTTTTTTGAAACTTCCCATTTTTTGCGAATTAAGAGTTGAATTCATATTTAAAGTTGTGTAGGAGCAAATGTTAATCATCTCAAAAAGTAGGCTATTGGTAAATAAAAAATTGGATGTACGAGATGTAAGAAGGAATAATGTTAATCGAACTAATTGTAAAACAGGAAACAATTACTAACAAAAGATTAATGAGGTTTAAAAATTGTAACAAGTAATAGCAGATTCACAAACTAATTAATTATTGACCAACACAAAACAATGTTTACAATTTTTTTATTATTCGACGTAGCTACCACCACATCCACACACATTTCCATCCTTCGCCTGAAGTCCTTAAAACTGTTTCGAATATGATCTAACAGTATGGAGTTTACGGCATTTGTAATTCTCTGCTTCAATACTGCTACATCGTTAGGAAGTAGTTCAGCGTAAACCAACTGCTTGAGGCGACCCCATAAAGAGAAATCCAATATTGATAGGTCTGGGATGTCGCCGGCCCTTGACAGGTCCATTCCTGGCAATTCAATTTTCTCCAAAATTTAAATTCAACCACCGATTAACCACTTCTGTGGAGTGGCCAGGGCAACCATCATGTTGAAAATGAATATATACATATCTCTTAAAACATGTAACTGTTCTTCAGAAAATCTTTCAAGAAGCTGTAAATAAGTGTGCTGGTTTAACCTTCCCTCAATGAAATAAGGTCCAATAACTCCAACGTGATAAGAAACGGCACACCACACATTCACTTTTTGATAATATTGTCTTCTACAATGAAATCTAAAATTTGGACTTTCAGAAGCCCAAAACCGACAATTCTGAGATGAAACAACACCATTGGTTGTGAATGTGGATTCATCTGAGAAAATTATGAAATGATGAAAAAAATCTCTCTTCCATGATTTTTTTCTCCAATGGTCAAACAAAAATCCAACCTACGGCCGTCATCTCCCTCTTCAAGCGTATGTTTATAATTTGCTTTATATGCCCTAATATTCTTTGCCTTGGTAAATTCTTTGGAGTTCAGACTTGCTAATATTAATAAGAGCTGACCTCTCTCTTAGTGGCATCCTAGGATTTTCTATAACAGAGGCATGAGCTATAATAGCCCCAACATTTTCTTCATCATACGCTTTTATTTTTCTTTTCATGTTAAGAACACTACCAGTAGCCAGAAACTTTTAATTATTCTCATAGCCTGAGTACGTGACAAAGCAGTGTTTGGAAATTTCAAAGTAAATTGGCTTACCACTTCTCTTGGCGAGTTTTCACCGCCAATTCCGTAGCATTGCATAATATACATTTTTTCACGCACTGTGAGTACCATTTTCACTTAATTTTTTATGCTTGGTTCGTTAATTTGAAACAGAAATTAAGGATAATAACTTTAAATATTAATTCACAAAAAATAATTTCTATGCAGTTTTAATTGAATGGTTCAAAATAAAATACTAATTTATTGAAAAAATGGGAAGTTTCAAAAAAATTATTTTATATTCCTGAAATTTGATATGGAGGTATAAAATTGCATTCTAAATAACTTGTCTTAGTGGAGTTTTTTCATATTTTGAAAAATAAAGGTACTTTGTTAGTGGTGATTTTTACAGTTTTGCTTATAAAACACCCTGTAGAACACCAAATCAAGTTATTTTTGGTACACTTTAGTTTTACAACAAGTAGGAATCAATACAGAAATACCATTCCAAAATTCCAAAATGTTTGGTCCATTACACTTCTTGTTACTATCTATCATGGGACACACGGCATATACTTACAGGTACATGAGCTGTCTGTATTTTCCAAATTTGCTGTATATTAAAATATCTGTTGTTAGCTGCATTTCCCTGACTTGCTGATAAATATTCATATTTTATGTACTAATGTAGTGTAATAAAGACTATTATCTGTGTATTAATAACATTTTATTTTGTTCTAAAAATATTGAGTTAGAACTTCCTTGCTGCGGAAATATCTTTTTTTTTATTGGTACCCTATTTTGCTTATTTAAAGTACGCCTCAGAGTGTTTAAATCCAACTTTTAAAAACGCGCGTGTTTTAAGTTACCATGGCAACAACTACAACCCGAGTCAAAATGTCAACTTTTTAATTATTAATCTGACAGGAATTTGTGCGGTATTAATCGCGAATCTGCTTTTCTATTTAAGCAATCAATATTAGAACTAATTTTAAAGCAATACACAATCAGTAACAACTGTAGTGACAATAATTAATCCTATGTGACAGATTGCAAATTAATTTTTGCATTCCTCATTTGACACTGACATGTATCCTGATGTCACATCACGAATTCAACGATTTTACATTCTTAATTCTTATTTCCATTTTTTGTAGTAATAATTTCAAAGTGTACCAATAAAAAAAAATAGCTTAAAGTATTCGTGGATAACTGGTCTTTAAAACACTTGCTCTATTTCGAAAAATCGCGCGTGTTTTAAAGACCTTATTATCCACTTATACTTTAATATACTATTCTGGACTTTTCCTAACTCAAATTAGTACTGAAATATAGAAAATTCGACAGAAAAAATAATTTCCATTATTTACATGAAAAACGATGTCCTGTAATAAGGATCAAGTCACATTCTAAATTATTTACTCATGCTATATAGTGGGATGCTATAATAAAATTGGCTCCCGTTCTGTTTTCTAGGGCATCTTGAAGTTTTTAATTTGACAGTTATTAAAATGGATACGTGGTAGACCCGTCCTGGAATTCTTTGCGGAGAGCAATCTCCATTATTGACACACAATTTGTCAGATGGGCTCCGACCCGTCCTACATACAAATTTATGGCTCGAAAGTTGTTAGTAGATTTCCTTCTAATGGAATAACATCCCTATTAATATGCACTTTAGAAAATAAAGGTCAAGTGGGGGAAATTGTTTAGCCAGAAGCTCGATTTGGTTTCGAAGTTGTAGCGAAAGAATCACAAGAAGAAAGTATAAGTTTTCATAAACGCATTAGTATGAAATAAAGTGCGTCTTATTTCAGCTGAAAATTTCATTCAATTGAAATATCTGATCAGCTGGTCAACCTCGTGGTTATAAAACTTACTTCTGGAACAAGAGAATCTGTTTAAAAGTGAATTATTTATTATTTGTTTGCTTATAGTAATGAAACATATTCTTTATAGGATTTTGCAAACAGCGGAAAGAAAATATATCTATGAGAACTAAAAGAAAAACTATATGTAAAAATATTAATGAAATATTTGCATTCTTTCGATAACCTGACTTCTGGTTATGCTAACAAGTAAAAATTCTTATTTGCCATTCTCATTATAACACTAGCATCCCACATAGTCCCCACGGCTAGGCAGGTTAAACTAGTATCTACATGATCCCCTACAATATGTAAATTCAGTTAAAAATGAGAACAAAGGCCTGAAATTAATTTAATTACCGACCTTGTCTTTGCAAAATTTTTCATTCTTAGAATAGTGCATTGCACTCTCTATTCAATAAGTGAGTCTTAAACAAGTTCAATTAACATTGAATCCATGTAGGTACTCCATCATACTCCAATCTGTGAAGAATTGTATCTAAGTTAACACTATTAAATGATTTGGAGGAATCACACGCTATACCGACTGTTTGGTAATTGGAGTCAAAATTTTCAACAACGGTTTTTGTCATGTTTTATGCTGCAGTTGTTGTTAATTTTCCAATTAGAAATCCATGCTGATTTTTAGTTATTAAATTACAATTATTTAAAAATTCCAATATAAAACTAAACAAATACGGTTATTAGGTCGAGTGCACTTCCTTTCTATAAGAATTACCCAGTACATGAAATACTTAGGACTTTATCATTTTAGAACTTTTTGTAACGGAAATCTCTTAATGGGTCTTAATGCTTGGGTATTCTTATCAACTTACTTTGAGTGTTTTTAGGGTAAAATTATTATCACTTTTACCGCAATGAAGAGCGGGGTTTTAGAAAGCATTTTTACTGAGACAAAGCCAAAATGTCTTTTTATTTAATGGGAAATTATGTTTGATCAGGTCTTGAAATTTATTTTATCTTCAAGGGTTTATTTAAGAGGCTTTACAGCAACATCAAAATCGAATGTTTACCACACTGTTATACAGAGATAAGATAATATTTATCTGTGTGCAATTTGTCAAATAGTAACGATTAGGCTGTGATTGTTTACTTCTAGTGTATGAAAAATGCTCCGGAAATGAAGTCATAGGAATGGCGATATTTATAGCAAAGTTCATTTAAATATTTATGTATCGCACAAATCTCTAAATAAAGTTGCTAGAGGAAAAAATATAAAATAGTTACGTAAGTTAATAGCTATTTATGATACGAGTATGAAAAATGCATGTTTAAGGCACGTGTATGAAAGTTCGGCTGCGCCTCATTGTGTAACTCATACAAGTGCCTTAAACGCATTTTCACATGAGTATCATGCAAGATTTTGTTCTCTACGAACGTACAAATATTAAAAAAACTTATTGAAAAATATTTGCATTTGCATCTTAACGTTTTCTTGAATAATCAATTCTATCAAATGTCACAGTACGATATTTTGAATTCGTAACCACACCATCTGAAAAATTACCGCATTACCGTTTCTAAGGTAATAAAAGTTTGTTGTTATTAATTATTGTTTACAAGCGCGCTAAAACCTCGCAAACTTTAAACAATCTTTATTTATTGTGATTTTATTATTACTATTAAGCAACTATGAGTGATTTAGATACCCAGAATAGTGACAGTGTTGCGTCCGACGCTAGAGGAGTCTGCAAGAATGGCAATTGATGCACTATTACCTGTTAAGTCCAAATCTCAATATGAGACGGCGTATATACGCTTTGAAAAATGGTGCAGTGAGAAGAGAACGAGGCACCCCAGGGAAACTGCATATTTCCAGCAAAATTCAAAAATACGAAAGCCATCGTCACTTTGGAGCCATTAAGTACTCAATATTGAGGACGATGATAATAAGCTAATATCACTTTTAAAAAGGCAACCTGAGGGCTATAAACCGAAGAAATCCAAAGTATTGAATAAAGAAAATATCCTAAATTTTTTAACGAGAGCTGATGATCAAGATTTTTTATTGATGAAGGTTATGTCTAATCCTATAGCATAAATATAGTTTATTTGTAAGGTTACGTTAATTATTGGAATCGCAGGGGGATGCAGGAGAGACGAGCTAAGCCGCATGCAAGTTGAAGACATCGAAGATCAAGGAGATGTTTACCAAATTATGGTCCCCAGTACTAAGACGAAATATCCTCGGGAATTCATAATTACTTGTGGGAATATTCAAGGAGTGAACTTATTTGAAATGATTCGCAAATATGCGCATTTACGTCCTTCACAAACTCCCCATGCTTGATTTTTCATTGGTTACAGAAATGGTAAATGTACAAACCAACCTATTAGAATTAACACGTTTGGTGCTATGCCCAAGAATATAGCTCTATTTCTAGGATTATCTGATTCTTCAGGATACACAGGACACTGTTTCAGAAGATCTTCTGCATCACCGTTGGCAGATTCCGGAGTCGATATTTTAACGCTCAAGTGTCACGGAGCTTGGAAATCGTCCAACGTTGCAGAAGGATACATAGAAAACTCTGCGGAAAATAAGCGGAGGACAGCTGTTAAAATATTGGGGAGGAAAGAAATAATTGGTCTCCAAGTTCGAGATAATATAGCCGAACAGCCACCAGAGGAAATTGGAGATGCAAATCTGATGAAAAGCACAATATCGTCCCATCAGCTGTCGTCGGGGATAACTTTCAACAACTGCACGAAATGCGTCCTAAATATATATAACAAATAAATTCTTAATGTAAAATTCCAATAAATGTTTACAAAATTATAATAAATTTTGATTTGATTTTTATGTTATAAATTTCTCTTTATACCAGTGCGAAAAGTGACAGTTCTTTTCGCACTAAGTGTGAAAAGTGACAGTTGTTTTCGCACTGGTCCAATGGTGCGTTAAAGTGACGTTGTTCACACTAAAATGACAGTTGAAAAGTACGACATTTCGATAGTGAGTAAGAAAACTTAATTAAGATAACTGTAGAAGCAATAGCAGGCTACTGTTTGAGGTCTAGTTCCATCTTTATACAAGGGGAATGCACACAAAAAAAATGTGTCTTATACAATATAAAACGCGATCCTGAATAATATTTTTAATTATAATAACTGTTAAGGAAAGCACGCATTGTTTACTTTCATGTCTTTACTTTTTATTTTTTAATATTATAAATTACAATGAAATAAGAATATTACTAATTAAAATGTCATTATATAGGTCTCAAGTAGCTTTGAGTCAAGGATTTTCCGATGCTCCAAACCATTTTTAAGACAGAGCAATTGTAAACATTACAAATCTGACGTAAGACTATCCGCGATTCAGTTAAAAATTAGGGGTACGTTGCGTCGAAGGGATTAATTACGAAAAAGGATAAGTTACTTGAGACCCGTAGAACGATCTGTCAGAGATTTATTAATTTTACTTTACAACTTTATTAAATTTTTCGTTTTCTTGTAACACTAAGAAGCATATGGGACCTTTATCTCTAACTGTATGCTGCCGCACTATATGTTCTAAGGGAGAACCATGTCCACTTATATCCGGGATTCGCTGTATTACCTAAATAATGTTAACCGAACCCGAACAAACTGTCGCGAGCAGATGACAATAGCGATTTCCATAAATCTGTACACTACTGGATTTGTTAAGTAACAAAATGTCACATATTTAATGTTTTAAGCTTCTCCGACGAGGCTTAGAGGTCCACCTGCATATTTTTTTACGGGACTTGTCATTTGCCATTACTCTCGGGAATTCAAGAAAACGGAGATACAAATTTACCAGGACACATAAAAGAAAGCTTTCTCTTCATCATTTTAATTCTGTGATGAGACCGCCTATTACTTTTCCAAACAAGCTAGCTGGTTTGGGGTAATATGGAGTAACGAGCATGCTGTCATCGCTATACTTTAACTCACATTCTTCTTCTTCTCTCCTGCTTTTAGGGTAATAGTCATTCTCATCCTCAGGCATCAATCACTCGGTATTGAATTCCACCCCTTACTTAGCGACTACATATTCTTTCATTTATTTTGACAGTGCGATGTATTTTTAATAAAAGTCGATATCATCCACTCTCAGAGCTTAAGGTGTAACAATTTACTATAGCATATTGAAAGTAGTTGCCGTTAGCTTTAATTTACAATTCATTTATTTATTTATTTACACGACTCAACAGGACGAACGATCCAACTACAGAGTCGAAATACTAACAATAAAGATTGAACTTTAACAGAAGTAGGTATTACAAATTATGTCCATAGATACACTTTAAATCCATAATTCTACAATGAAAAATATCAATATTTATCTGTATATGATTATAATTCCTGGATATGGCATTAATAGGGGAATACACTAATAGATGGGTGCGTGAAGCTTTGATATAAAATGTTTGCTGGAGTCGAGTTAATTTAGGAACTCGTAGATTAATAAATATTAATAGATCAGAGCAGTCGAGTTTATTGTTTAATACTTTAGACAGAGTTACAATTCCCTGTAATTCTCGGCGAATTTTAAGTGAGCTAAGTAAGATTATATTTAACATAATATCATTACTATTTAGGTAGGATAAATCTTGTCTTCGATGTAGCTTGAGTATTTTAAAAATGTTCTTTGAATATTCTCCAGTTTATTAATATGAATGGTGTAGTCGAGACTCCAGACTCAGCATACTCCAATTACTTCTGACAAACGAATTAAATAGAGGCTTCATAGTTTCAACATTTGTGAAATCTTTGGAGTTTCTTATTATGAATCCCAATGATTTAAAAGCTGAAGATGCGATCTAATTAATGTGATAAATAATAGTCATCTTGCATCAAAAGTGGTTACCAAGATCCTTAAATCTATCAACTCTTTGTATGACTCTATCATTTATATTATACTCATTAATGAAAATATTATTCCCACGTGAGTAGGTAACATTAATTTTTTCAACATTTAGAAATAATTTATCTTTATTGCACCAATTATCAATATTTTCCAAATCTGGCTTGAGCAATTCTATATCAACATTGCAGTTAACGCTGTAGTAAATTTTTAGTTCATCGCCATAGAGTTAGTAGATGTGGGCACTGTAAATTTATAACTATGTCACTGATAAAGACAGTGAATAAAAGTGGATCAAGGACTGGCCCTTGAGGGACTCCAGATTTGGCATTAAATTCGACAGACTTATGTCCATGGTATAAACACATTGTAATCTATTGCTTAAATGTGAGGTAAAGAATGAAACAAACTAATATGATCCAAAATTTGTTAATCTGTTTAATAAGATACCACGGTCAAGCCTGTCATGATCAAACGTTTTAGATATACTGAATCAAGCATAATAAATTTGTAGTTGTAAACCTATCTGACATGAACCCATATCGATGGTTTGATATTTTATTTTCTATATTAGGAAAAATTTAGTCGTAGAGAACAAATCCGAATAGTTTAAAGAAATTATTAATTATGGTGATTGGCATGTAATTTTTATGTCTTCTTTGGAATTATTTTTGTGTACAGGGCATATTTTAGACAAATTAAATATATATGATAGGGGACGGGCTAATATTGAGACGCAATCTTTAACGAGAAAAGCTGGTATTCCATCTGGACCTGCTGTCAATTTTGGCTTTAATTTTTTGCACTCTTTAATAACTTCTGCATCTGAAATTGTGGGTATGAATATATTTTGCTGTCCACAAGTTCACTTTCGCCATCCATATTGACATTATCAGCTGATGCAGAGTATGCTGATTTGAAAGATTCTGAAAATTTATTTAATATATCTTATGGGTCATTAGGTGTATGAAGCATTTTCATACGTCATACTGTTAGGTATTGAGATTGTTTATTACTTATTATTAAAGTATGGACCAAAACATTTTTGGATTATTTTTTAAGTTATTTTGTATCTTAAGCAGATAGTTTCTATGTGAGTCGTCAATTTTTTTTTAAATTTTTGTTGTAATATTCTTATATTCCTCATAGGCATCTTTATTATTTTATGTGTGAAAGTTAATTTTTCGTTACTTGCTAATTACAAAACATTTAAAGTCAACTAATTTTCTGTCTATACCATTGGACCATTTAATTGCCTAATTCATTACCTAAACTAACCTAACACAACAACCCAACCATATAATATACACAAGCATGATAGTTCACAAGGATAAAAATAATAGATCAAAATATATTAATCTACTTTTAGAATAGAATCATAATGCAAGTAAGCTGCCTCGAAATATTCCTTTACTGCACGTTGGAGGCAGCTTATCGACAATGTAAATTAATAACACATCACAATTCCTGGTTTCCGAACTTTAACACCTCGGTAATTTTGACGTAATTACGAACACAATCGGTTAACTTTAAATTTCACCGAAATTGCACAATGAGCAGGAGAGAATTTTCACTTAATTATGCATTTTCTATTACAGCATGTTGTCAAATACATAAATCCGTGTCTCTACAGTCTGCACACAAAAGGCTTTGTTTTATGAGGTGTTATTGGACGTATTGGCGCTCTGCGAAACCTCATGAAATTAATAAAATCAATCGCAGGAAACTGGAACAAATATTTTAGTTTCCCGCTTTATTATAAACTTCGCAAATACAAAACGAAAATGCTTTTCGTATTGCAGATGATCGGCACATCTCTAAAACAGGTAATAGAGCAAAAAAAATCGTATCACCGTGTTGGTAATCGAATTCTGAACAACTTTCATAATATCCGTCCGTCCGTCTGTCTGTCTGACTGTCCCCGTCCGTCAGTCTGTCAGTTGATTTGCTTGTCCATCCTAGGGGAATTTTTAACAAAGTTGGCTAATAAATAAAAAATATATTCATTTTTTCAATTTTTTAAAATCAACTTTTTGTTATGTAATTAAACAAAAAATTTAATAATAATTCGTTAAAACTAGCAAAAGGACCTCCGCGGTGTACACAGATTTCAACATAAGACTTTTGTTTGCTTCCCTTCAATGCGAATACAAGCAGTGTGTAGAAAAATGTTAGAAAAATTACTTATTTTGGTGTCATAATAGGTTTGTTTATTTAATTTTACATTATTCTGGTTTTTTATGTATTATTTTAAAATCAAGACAGTTTAATTTCACTGTAATTCATAACATATTTTTTAATTGGCCAAATATCATTCAATACTGTCAATAGAATACTGAAATGCCTCGGTAAAATGTGATCAGTCACTGCAGATTAAGTAATACTTAAAAGCATTAAACGTATATTTTCATTTTCATTCACTCTTTAAGAAAAATGATACTGCTAGTCTCTGGTTACTTTTGCTTAGTAAAAAGTCAGTGTATATGATAAATAATAATAATAATAGTAATATTATGGCATGTCAAGGACAGAGAGCAAGTAAATAATACAATCATAAAAATGAATTAAACAAGCTAACGCCATTATACTCTTCGCCTCTTTACTGCACTTTTTATATAATTGTTGCACATTCTTCTCTCCGTTTTTTTTTGCAAATAATATTAGTTTTAGACATTTTTAGTTTAAATACAAAACATTCTTTTTAATTTAAAATTTGTTTAACTTTTTTATTTATTGATAGGTTTTGTTCAAAAACAGGGTTCTTCCTCTAGCTAACAGTAACTTACTGTCCAAATTTTAATACAATCGGACATTTCGTTCTTAAGTTATCGTGCTTACAAGAAACGTGACGAACGGACAGACAGACAGACATACATATATATACAGACATAAAGACGGATAGACATTTTGAAAGTTGTTCAGAATTCGACCACCAACACAGTTATGAAAATTGTTTCTCTACGTGCAATATCACCGGATTTAGAAATGTGCCGATCGAATGTAATATACTCTCCGTTTTGTATCTGCGAAGAAAGAGTATAATAACAAATAAATAAAACCAACATGCAAACCAGAGAACACACTACACGATAATTTTATATACACCAGTATATACATATACATACATACATACATACATAATACAAATATATGTACAAAGGAGATAATCAACTGTCAAAAGATAAGTTATAACAAACGATGAACCAGTAGAAAAATAGTAAAAACATACATTGTGTAAAATGCCTAACAAATAAATAAATACAATTATACAGTAATTATAGTAATAGCGTCAGTTAAGAATGTATCAATTGTGTAGTATCCTTTTTTGTAACAGATTTTTTTTAATAGTAATTTTTAATTTACTTATGTCCATATTTTGAATATTATTTGGCAATCTGTTTTATAAATACAGTTATATTAAGGCAATTCTTTGAAAGTTGGTCGCCCATGTAAAGGAATTGTTAAAATATTCTTGTATCGTGTATAATACAAAAAATGATACTCGAACAAACTCACAAAATCGTCAATATTATTTTTGGCGTTAATGGGCTTGTTCAGCTTTTTTTTTATTTCATAAATCGAAAGTGCAAGTATAAATTAATGGATCTGCAAAAAATTAGAATCTTATTCGCACGTTTAGTATCTTAAAAACTATTACAAATCTCCATCTCACGAAAATGGGGCGTGGCCAGGCGCTACGTCACTATACGCATAGACTCGGCGATCTCAATAGACTTGCTGCTCCTTAATGGTTATAATTATAAGTGTTTTCAAAGTACTGTTTGTTTTGTTTACTACTTGACAGTAGGGGAGTACAATTTGGTGAAATGTCAAATAATTACAATTTTCTATCGCTCCTGCCGGGACGAATTTTCGATTTTGACCATGCAATTTACGATTAGAATTGATCGCCGACCTTCTCCTTTCCTTAGAGACATAGAACGAACTTTCACTCGACGTATTTATTTAGTTACCAGCGTTTAAAAATTACATGTTTTTCGACTTTTCAGGTTAAATTTGAAAGATCCCAGAAGCCATTTTTCGTACGTCACTTACGTATAGTGACGTCACATATGAGCCCTCGGTTTTTGCAACTATTACCAATTTCAACTCCTTATATCTCGAGAACGGAAAAAGTTAATAATACGAAATTTTAAGTGTATAATGAGAATATCGAGTACTATATAAAAAAGTATAAAAACCATATAAAAAGAATATCATGGAACAAGCCCATTAAACAGTTATAAATATAAATACATGGCATCGTCAGGAGTCGTTTCTTTATAAACGTAATACAGATTGTTCAAAAAAGCCTTGAAAAAGGAAACAGAACAGATTTCCGAAACGTCGGCGAAATATTTAATTTCAAGTTTATATACTTATTTGTGTTGTTTATTTAAAAAAAAAACAACCTTTAACTGATCCTTTGACGTAAAAGTCACAGGCGTAGAGGTTATTTACCAGTAATATACTGGTTAATTGTGATATTTTGTAAATTCCGCGAGCACCGCTTAAAAAGAAAACATACATGTGGCAGGAAGCCCCAAAGAATTGAAGAAGGAAATAAAAATTAAGATAATGCCACAAATAACATTTAGACAATATTTATAAATGTCGTTTTCGGGCAGCTTTCTCTGCAATCTAAGTTAAATAAGAATTTCAATATTCGCTTTTGTCGAGGCTTTTGTATAATAAATACTTGCCTGGCATAAGATGATTGACCCCAGATACAAATATTTAGTGACGTGTGAATACGCTAAAGCATACTAAACACTAGCGTTTAATACATAAGTTGCAATAATTCATAGTAGACTTGATTTAGATTTATGCATACGTGATCAATATGCCGTTCCCAAGATAAGTTGCTATTTCGAGAAGTTACTAGGTAAGGTAATCATACGCCTTAGCCTTAGTTTAGCATTAGTTTGTTTCGATCGCACCAGGTATTCATCTCACTTAATACGAAATGAACTTTATTGGATAGTTCTTCGGGGCTTGTAGCAGTTACGGCAATGGTGGTGTCATCGCATACATAAAGGTGAAGCAATTTCTCATAAACTTTGGAACAGCGTTGACATAGATTAAAAATAATGACGGGCCCAATATAGATCCCTGAGGAACTCCCAAGAGAATATAAAGAATGTTCGACTAATCTCTAATACCAATAGTCAGCAACTTATCAGCTAATATATCTTTATTAACAGAGTCCGTTATGTTTGGTTAAATTATATTATTAATTCATATTAATTGAACTTAAAATTTTATTTCACAATTTTTAGTGACCTTTTCTTTTCTGTTTAATTTTCAAAATTATCATTTTGTAGACAATTCTCAAACACGTATTTCCTGTTCAAAAGTGAATTATTATTTGTTTGCTACATTTCCGTACATCAATGCGTCTTTAACTATGATTATACGATCTTTTTTCTAACATGTGGAATGTGGAATAGGCGCATGAATTGGATTAAAATCAGGGGAGGAGGACGTGGCATAGGCTGATGCGGTGCCCTATGTGTCCTATGTCCTGTGTCTTATCGAGATGTGGGTCTGGAGATGTTTGCTGCAAATTTTCTGGACCGCCCATCGCAACAAGAGCTCGATTCGCTAAGAAATTCGCCTCACAAACAAACCCCCACCATCGTATCCTCCAAATTCCTTCATTTCTTCGATTACGTCAACAAAAGGGGATAATACAGAAATCCAGATGGCAAAAGGCGAAGAGGGGAAGTTCTCAGAAACTTTGGACCGATGGTGCTGTCAGACGTGTCACACAGCACGAGGGGTCGGCCATAATAATGCATTTATCACAAGACGTGGGCCAAAATATAGTGAATAAGAAGTGTTGAGAAAGCAAGTCTATTGTCCAATTGTTCCTCTTTGCTAAATATCATAGTCGCGTTATTTTAACATGAAAAATCTGAAAACCTTTAAAAAAAGGATCAATTGACTTCATTTTTGTTGCAAAGAGTTCAGAAAGTCGTTTGTTTAAAAAAAACAGTACCTTTTATTTTTTGGCGGAAATGTTTGGTTTAATTTTTTTTCCGATAATTAGCCAATATTAATGGCCAATTTAATTAATTGAAAAATTCGTGGGTTTTTGGTGTCGCTGATCACGTCTGAAGTCTAATTTGGGAAATTCAAAATGGCGGACCGAAAGTAGAGTCAATTTATCAGGAAAAGCTCGTATTTTTTTCGTCATTGGGCTGAAAATGAGTATTCAGGGGTTTTTGAGGTCGCTGATTACGAATCAGAGGCCCAATTTACGAAATTCAAAATAGCGAACCGGAAGAACAGTCAATCTCTCCGGAAAACCTCGTATTTCTTACTTTTTAGCGCTGAAAGTATGAAAAATATAAGTATTTCCTGAAAAATATACTACTTCTAGCCCGCCATTTTGAATTATCCCTTATTGGATATCAGATTCGTTATCAGCGATAAAGAGAACCCCCGAGTTTCAAGTTTCAGCACAAATAAGAAATGAATACGAGTTTTTCGGAGAAATGGACTGTTACTTCGGTCCGCCATTTTGAACTTCGTAAATTAGACCTTCGATTCTTGATCAGCGACCTCAGAAATCATGTTCAGCCCAAAAACGAAAAAGATACGAGTGTTTGTTGACTCTACTTCCGGTCCGCCATTTTTAATTTTCCTAATTGGACTTCAGATTGGTGATCAGCGACCCCAAAAACCCCCGAGTAACTATTTTTGTCTAATTCTATAACATATAGTGAATGATAACAAATTTTTAAATTAATTTAATTAAATTGGCAATTAATATTGGCCAATTATTGGTCCAAAAATTAAACCAAACATTTCCGCCAAAAAATAAAAGGTACTGTTTTTTCTAAATGCCGTTCTGAAGTCAAGTGACCCTGTACCTTTTGTTTTTTTTTAGAGGTAAAATGCCAAAATGACGCGACTATCATGGCAATTTACAGTAGAATCACAAAATTGTCGGAGATCTAGAATCGTTCTTCTGTTAGATACACTGGCCTTGTGAATTTCATATAATATAATTCTCTCAGTATATATGATAATAGAATATACGAAGTAAGAATAAAAACAAACGAATTGTCGATTTACGCTCCAAGTCATAAAATAAAACACATTTATGTGTTTTTGTACAAAAAATATTATCCTGCTTAAAGAAAATGTTATCTCACCGATGTAATCAAATCAGTGAGTCATAGCTAATAACGCATAAAGAGTATATTCTGATAGCTCCCCTTTGTCGATTAAACTTACACCCGCTCTCTCCTTATCGCTACTTTCGTATTTACGTTCCAATAAGAAAAATTCGAGGAAACCACAAATAACTCCTACTTAAATAAGAGAAAATGTTTTCAATATACAAGTCACCGAAGTGGCTGTAACTCTGGAATAAAGTCAAAAACTTTCTGCATTAAATTGTAAGCTGCAACACTGGTTTAATTTAACTTTTTCTTCCGTTCTAATATTATTAAGTTTCTTTATTTGTTCTCATACTGAATTAAATTGGTACTGCGAACAACATATTTCGGTAAAAAAATATCGACGGGAATAACTTAGAGCGTTTTATACTTGTAAAGTTGAAATGAAAAAGTGAAAAAAATTTAACAACTTTAGATTTATGTTTTCGTTAATCGACAATGCACTGGTGCGGAACGCTTACCATATATGAACACAAAACCAAGACACATACAGGGTGTCCGAAGATAACGAATTTTGGGGGGAGGTACATTTGTCATGATTCTATGAACAAAAACCGCTGCCTAAGGAATCACTACATCCACATTCAGATTTTTCATCCCAGTCACTTTAAAGGAAACATTTAGACTCTATTTGCACTCTAGCATGTGAAAATTATTGGTCATAGAATTTTAATAATATTTGGGGCAGATGTCATAAGAAAATATTAGAAAGAATGTGAGAACCTGGTTTCTAGTATATACACCAAATCCCATGTTTCTCTACTCTTACATCATGCTTTACTGCTTTTTCCCCATTTACCTCTATTTACCTCCCATTCCTTCAACGGAATCGTGTCAAAATATAATCTAGTTTCAGATGTCGTTATAATACATACATGCACCAAATTTCAAGTGAAAATCTCAATTTAACAATATCAACTTTTTTAATAAGGGAATGGGGGTGGTGGGGGCATGGAAAATCTTATAAAAAAAACCTGTGGCCTTCGCTTCCAGCATATACACCAAATCCCAAATTTCTGTACTTTTACCAACTTGCTTTATTTATTTTCCCTTATTTACCCTTATTTAACCCCCAACCTTTCAACGGAATCATCTCAAAATATATTCTAGTTCCAGGTGTCGTTATAATACAAACGTATACCAAATTACTCAATTTTATTTTATCAACCCCGTTTAGTAATGCACTAGGGGTGGTGGGGGTTGAAAAATATTTAAAAAAATCTAAGACCTTATCCTCTAGTACATACACCGAATTTCAAGTTTCTCTACTGTTACCGACTTGCTTTACTTATTTTTCCCTGTTTAACCCCCAACCCTTCAACGAAATCACAAAATATAATCGAGTTCCAGATGTCGTTATAATACATATGTGTACTAAATTTCAAACGAGTATCTCAATTTCATTTTATCAACCCCTTTAATAACGAA
This sequence comes from Stenurella melanura, assembly GCA_963583905.1. Lineage (NCBI taxonomy): Eukaryota > Metazoa > Arthropoda > Insecta > Coleoptera > Cerambycidae > Stenurella > Stenurella melanura. The sequence continues at coordinate 190,345,423 of OY757310.1, forward strand.
GTAGGGGTGGTGGGGGGTTGAAAAATATTATAAAAAATCCATAGCCTTAACTTATAGTACATATACCAAATTTCAAGTTTCTGTACTCTTACCCGCTTGCTTTACTTATTTCCCCCTATTTACCCCACAACCCCCTTCACCGGATATGTTCAAAAAACAATCCCGTTCCAAATCTCGTTATAATATATACGTGTACAAAATTTCAAGTCAATATCTTAAACCGTTCCAGAGAAAACGTGCGGACAAAAAAAAGTTACAGACAAATTTTGAATTTTTTTTTATGATACTTCCAATGGTTTTACTTTCACTACGTGGATGTGGAAGTAAAACCAAATAAATAACTTGCTGATATCCATTTTTATTGTGCAAAAGCTAACGGAAACGCACAGTTCATCAGTAGATTATATACGGAGGATTTCCAAAACCGATAACTGCCCTGCGCTTACATTTTTCTTTAAATAACAATGATGGGGTTGATTGATGCATCAGTTATGAAGTAGTTCTGATATGGTCCCTATATTGACCTCTATAAATCAGTTTTATATTTACTGTATAAAATCGGTAGTACCATTCGAAAAAACTATATTATAAAACTTCCCAAATCAGAAATTTTGCTGCAAGCTTTCATTCTTTATGTATTACTGTATAAAAATATTTTTGAATGAACAATTTAAAGAGCTTTCTTGTTTCATAACAGTTTTATCTTCGGAATATATTGACTTATTTAATATGATATACCATGAAACATTAACGAAATTCTGTAAAAGTTTTATAAAAGCTTATGAACAAATTATTTGCTCCAATATGACTAGAATCGTTATTAATTTTCATTAATTAATTGTTTACGTACTTAGCGTACATGTGGAATATTTCAATGTGTACAATACAAATTATGTTATGTGAATTTTTCTCAAAATGAAAGACTTATCTAAATATTACACCTTTTAAAATACCTCCCAACAAACAAATTTGCTTTATAATTGTCATTTCTACAACAATTTTGTTTCTTTGCTATTTTATTACATTTATAAAATTGCATTAAAACAAAATAGTTTTATAACATTTAAATTTTGCTTGTTGGACTATAGATTGGCGAGCCGGCTGTATAGATTTCCTATGAATAAGATACATGAAAATCTTTAAGTGAGTGAGTAAGTACTACCATAAACATACAGGAAGTCTATTTTCATTTTTGCAAATTTTGCGTTATGAACTCTGACGTCACTTCCGGTCACGATTTTTTAGGTCATTGATACATGAATAAAACTTACGTCAAAATGTAGGTTTTGAGGTATACAATGAGACTGTAGTGTGGTGCCAGGCTTAATTTTCCCGCAACTCTGAGACACCCTCGATTAAAGTTTTTTTTGTGTTTTCTTATATCATGGAACACATGAAATATATATTTTTTAGTTAAAGTACAAGCCATCTAGTTATTAAAAAAAATTGACTGCCTCTTCTTATTTGCCCGCATCCTCACTTACTCACCCATACAAAGTTTTTCATGTATCTTATTCATAGGAAATCTATATAACCGCCTCTCTACCTAAAAGGCTTCAATGATATAATCATCATTGGAATAACATAGGTATCAGGTCCAATTATACACCTTTTATACAACTATTTGTTTTATAGCAGCTATTACAAAGCTCTTCTAGATGCACATAGACTGTAAGGTAGTGCCTTAAAGCTCCAGTTGTATAAAGAAATGTCTCAGTGAATAAGTCCGTTCTAGTGGCGGTAATATGTCAACCTTCGATTGTATAAATACTGTAACAAAATTGTATTATAGAACTATTTAACTTTACGTTGCTCTTATATAGCAATAAGGTCCCTTCGTAGTATAAAAACTATTGCGTATTATTTCGCAGGTTTTCATATACTTCAGCTTCTAACATATATATTATAGCGGCCACAATATTGGAGTAGTAGTGAAATGGGTTTCTTATAGAACAACTCAGTGTAGAGCATCATGTAGCATCTGTTAATACATAGAAGAAAATCTTCTTTCTCATACTGTTCCATTTATGTCGTCTAGTCTCTGATTTCTTCTATATTTTCATTCATAACATGTGTTTAAATAATGGATGATGAGATATTTTCAGAGCTTTAGATTCCAGAAAATGGCAGAGTCGTACAAGAATGGTTGTGTGTACGTTTTTTTTCTCTGGACCTACTCTATTGAATTGGGTTTTTATTTTTATTTCAGAACTGTTTTGAGCAAAATAATGAAAGGACCTCGCACCAAATGCATGGGTAATTTTGTTGTCGACAGAATCGCAGAATTGCATTTTGGTTGTTAGATGTAATAAGAAACATCACTTAGCCCACCTGAAGTCTTTAAACATAAATGACCAGTAATGGCTTAATTTTGTTAATTCGTATCAATTAGGTATGTTTAGCAAAAAATTCAGAGCAACACTAACTACCACACAAAAGAAAATGAAAATTAATGGGAGGCATTAAATTGAAAGCAGCTACTTAAATTTTACAGCGTAAAAAGCATACATTATCAGACAATATATTTTAATTTTCCTCTACTTCACGGCAGTTCGTTACTTGTGGATGTAATTTAACTTCGTTTTTTTTCTTTGCCCTCTTTCCAGGTAGATAATTACTCGCTGTAGAACAACAGCCCAAACACAAAGCGTGTACGCGGTCTCACAAAAAGGTCATTAAATAATATTTAACTCCACTTGGTTAATTATTCACTATCTGTAATAGTGCAACAGTTAATGATTATTTCGGCATGTGCGATTTTGTTGCATGAAATTAGAACGGGCAAAAGGAATTACCGCAATTTTGCATTACCGTAATGGATCTTAATTCTCGTTCTCCTGTACAGCGTATCTCGTTAACTTAAGGAGAAAAGGATGTAGGAATTTTAAACCTTATGGCGAAGTTTCCGTTAAAGGCGCTTACATGCTCGACTACATTGTTGCTAAAACATCTTTGGGAACAAGGGGGATTAAAATGAACATTAAATTTATTCGAATAAAAAAATCTTAAAAGATTTCTTTGTCCCGCCACCCAGATCGGTTCGAAATCCCAAAAAGTCATCTCCTAATTAGAGGAAAACCGGTTAATATCTACATTGCCTCAGATATGATGTTTCGTACGTGTCTCTTGCTGGAATATGATTATTTTCATAAATTTTCGACGGAATTGTGAAAATGTGGCAAAATAAAAATTGCACATGTGCCTGCTCTAGAATTGTTCAGAACATAGGCAATAACATATCATTTTAAAATTAAATCCCCATAATGTTGTATTATAAGGTCTCAAAAATAACCCTGAAAGTGCAAAAATAGAGAATCGCGTATTTTTATTATGGTATATTTGAGATATTTTACCCCAATTTTTATTATTTAGGAATATTTCAATTTGTGTTATTATTCCAATGTTTTTTTAAATTGCTTGAATAATTATAATTTACTTCAACAATTGTCATATAGTACAGACAAATTAGCCATTTAGGGTAACAAAAATTAATAAAAGGATTATCTCAGGGATTTAAGTAGGTTTTGTAGTAGGTTTTGAATAGTAAGAATTATCGATCGATGTGTCCGGTCGTACGAAACTCCCGGAGAATTCTCATTTTCCGCGCATTTCGGAGCGACTCAAAACTATAAGTGGAAAACTGTATTTATCTTCTAAACGGCTTAAGCAAGACAAAAATGTGTAAAGGCCTTTTTTGTACAGAAAGAGGCGCGCTACAACTTTTGTTGAAAACTTTTTCTGTATTTTCATTATTTTAACCGCTAGAGCAAAAAAACCGAAAATCAAAAGGTTCTCCAATTTTTTTTTTAACTTTCCCGGAACTTGGAAGTGCAAAGAATACACGATTCTACCTGTTATTACCTACTTAAATCCCGGAGGTGGTCCTTTTATTAATTTTTGCAGCGTTTCTATAAAATTTTGCCTTCATTGCCTGTATTAATATTACTAAACATTTTTAAAATTTTCATTTGTCTAAATTTCACAAGTTTTGCAAATTCGAAAACGGAGAGTATTGCATTTGATCAGTATATTTCTTACAGATAATACATTATCATATCACTATGTTGGTGATACTGAATAACTTTCCAATGTTCATCTGTCCGTCCGTATATCCTTCATGTTTTTTGAAAGCACAATAAATTAAGAAAGAAAAATCCCATTATATCAAAATTTGGAAAGTATATTAACCTTAGGTAGAGGAAGAACGTTAATGATTTTGAATGAAATCGATGGGTAAATAAAAAAGTTATTAATAATTTAAAACTTGCTTATTATTGAACATATATTCTGTGAATTTTGATTTCCTATTATTATCCATTGAAATGTTTTATTAATATTTACTAAGAAGTTTTTGGAGTACCAGATAATGGTCTAGTGATTAGAGCTTTTCTGTTTCTAGTCATAATTTGCAATCAATACCAGAACTATTTTGAAAAATCTTAATGTTTTAAAACATACATTGTGCTGTCTGACATAGGTCTCTCTCTCTCTCTCTGTACCTCGCTCCCTCTCTCTCTCTCTCTCTCGTAAAACATACATTGTGCTGTCTGACATAGGTCTCTCTCTCTCTCTCTGTACCTCGCTCCCTCTCTCTGTACCTCTCGCTCTCGCTCTCTCTCTCTCGTTCTCTCTCTCTCTCTCTATATCGTTATGATAACTTGGAACTAGTTTATTGCCAACTATTCCCCCACATTGATCAGCCATATACATTTAAGAGATTTTCTTCATTCACCCGCTTTTTGCATTATATATAAGTTATTTTAAGTTTAATTTCTCTTTTACATATTAAGTTATTTGCATTCTGCGAACGGGAGTTAACATATACAGTATCGAAGGAAATGTTAAGTGGAAAACTTATAAAAAGATGCATTTAATAATTTTATTTTCAAATGTACAAGACGCCCTAAAAGGTGCAACCCTACTTTTTTAAATGGAACACCCTGTATATTTTTATATTTCTGGATTCTTCTTTTATTTCCGAACAAAGCGGGAGTATATGAAGGAAATTGTGACGATTGCGATGCCCTATATATAGGTCAGAGTGGTCGAAGCTTGGACGTACGGGTAAATGAACACAAAAAGTCTATTTTAGGGAATAAAAAATCCACTGGTTTCGGAGAACATCGTATAGATAAAAACCATTTTTTCAACGGTAGTAGTATTAAACTTTTGCACAATGTCAATAAGGGAAATAGGTTAGACATGTTTGAAATTTTGGAAATCAAGAAGGCCTTAAATAAATAGAAAAACGTTACTAATACACAAACTAAATTTCATAATACCCCCATAATAGGCACCATACTAAGATTAAACATACCCAGAAATAGTAATTAAAAATTTAAATTAAATTCATAGTAGTAGCTATATTAGAAATAAGTAATAAAATGTTAATTAGTTTATCTTTACCTCTCAAATAATATAAGTATCCTGTAATGGTCACTTTTAGGTTAGTTGTTACAACTCTTTGATAATGGTCGAAAGGATGAAACACATGTTAGAGAAATCTGAATAAGAATTGTGGAACAGTAATACCAAGTGTGTTTAATCCTTATTCTATTTAGTATGTTTCACCAAGAACCTACCGCAGACTCAGTTCAATTAATTTAATAATGAGTAGGTGATACAGATGCGTCAGGTACTTGCACGCTGGCTCCTGTACTATAAAGCAATATGGCAAATAAATTTATGCATATACTTAAGTGATTCGTTGACTTTAGAGACAAAAACTGGGAAATAACTAACACTGACAAGTCATAACAGTTACTGAAAATAACAAAACCATATCGCCTGCCTCATAAACCTATGTATAGACTATAATTGTGTACTATCAAACACACATTAATTGTGAGCACAAATAAATTGATAGGTATGTTAGCATACGTAGTGGTAAACAAACTACATCAACAAGGAAATTAGCAACCGAATTCGATATTACTTAGTCGACGCTTTGCAGAACGTTAACGGAGCATAGGAGACGTTTTGTTACACAGTGAGGTCTATAAAACACATTTTTTGAGCAAAATTTTATATCTCCCCTTTCAACCCCCTAGAAGTGACAGCTACCCCTTTAAAAGTTTTAAATGGACCCAGGGTGCGTCTGATAGCTCATTTGAAAGGGTTTTTAATTCTCTATCCAGCAATAAAAGGTGAATTGAATTTTGTATATTCTTCATCAAGAAAATTGGTATAATCCATTAGAAAAACAAATTGTTTAGACAAGGTAGGTAAATAAATTCATTTTAGGCCTTTTTCTCATTTTTAACTGAATCTTCATGACCGTAGGGGGTTACGTAGATACCAGTTTAATCTGAATGGCCGTAGGGGACTGTGTGGATGCTAGTTGTTGAATGAGAATTTTCAAATAAGACGTTATACAGATTCATTTTAGGATTTTAATTCGCTAACATAAGCAGAATTCAGGTTATCGATAGAATGCAAAGATTTCATTAATATCACCGCCACACAAAAAGAGCTGTCTGAAATGTACATGCGATACATGGTTTCCGAAGTATTTTTTCCCGCTGAACATGCATCCGGTGTCAGAATTGCTACATCACCCTTCAATCTTAAGCAAAATGCTGAAGAATTTTCAGAGTACTGAAGACTTTGTGCTTGCGAGCCGTGCTTTCAGGGGACTTGGCCGGTAAAATGATTAGGTCCGTTGCTCACCGTCACCACGTGGATTTGTCCCAAATGCAGCTAAAGGCAAAACTATAGTGAGAGTACGGAAAATACCTAGATTTGTAAGCCAAATGAAGAACGAGAGGGTTCCGAAGTCTATTGTGGGATACTTATAACAGTTGGATCATATGAAGCCGCTACCGCAAATAACTATAAATACTGTAGATTCTTCGGTATTTTGCTGAAGTTCGAAGGGTGATGGAGCAATTCTGGCACTGGATTCATGTTTAGCGGGAAAAAATACTTCGGAAACCATATATCACACGTAAAGCAAGGCTTGTAAGCACGCAGTCTTCATTTTTCGGAAGATTATTCAGCATTCTGCTGAAAATTGAAGGGTGATGGAGCAATTCTGACACCGACTCGTGTTCGGCGGGAAAAAATATTTCAGAAACCATATATCGCATATACATTTTAGGCAACTTTTTTTGGCAGTGTACTTTTACTTTTTTTTTTTTTTAGTTCTCATAGATGGTTATTTTTTCTGCTGTTTGCAAAATCCTATACAGAATATGTTTCAATACAATTATAATAATCAAACAAATAATAATTCACTTTTAAACATATTTAGCCCTGTTTGTTTTCAGGCATTTTTATGTTTTACTTGCCCCTTTCTGATTAATTTGAAGCAAAAAATAGATTTGTTAAAGAAAATTATAAGAATTTTTACTTCCTTTGAGCCAACATATCACTGCGCCAGATATTTGTATGTATATGGCAGACACCCTGTATCCTTTATACTGATTTTGCCGTCATTTTTTCTCTGGGGACTAGGCTCGAACCAAATTACAAGCGATATGTTTACATTAAATTTTGAAGCTGTATCAAAAATGCATCAATTCAAAATCGTCCGAACAATGAAGTGTCCTGTCGATTTAAAATCACAATATTTACAACTTTTCCGCGCAAATTGTAGCCGCGTATTGCTCTGCGTTCGGTTAATTAGTTCATAATTATTCAGTTGGGCTTCCAGAGGGACCAAAAGAGCGCAATAAAAACTCCTCAACAATATTGCAAGGACGCCGTATAAATTATAACGAACAAAGGCGATAACAAAATCCGAACGAGTAATGAATAAGGGTTTGCGATTATAAGATTCTTCATTTAAAGGAACGAGGGATGCTTATACAAGATTGTAAACAGAAGGTCAAGTTGGGTCAGGTTTACTTTCCGTTATTAAATAAAACCCCCTTAAACTTCGTTTTAATATCGGAATCACGAAGGGTGCGAAGCGAATACAAAAAATAAGAACGTAATTAAATCTCTTATTTGCAAAACTACGGAAGACGTTTTATGACCCATGCATTTATTGTAGTTGGCGTTCCCTTGCTGTATGGAACGTCCGACAGCATCATGCTATCTGTCGTGGTCATCTGTTGCGCATGGCTTACCAAAATCATTAAATGGATAGCTTATATTTTGGAATGGTGACAATTAGTTTGCAAATGTTTGTGATTAAAGTTACTGTTGGGATTCTCAATAATTAAATTTAATCTATTGAAAAGGCTACTTAAAAAAACCCTAGTAGCACAACATATTGGACCAATATGTAATCCATATAGGACCAATATATGAATATTCGTCCTATATTCATATATTGGTCTTATATGGATTATATATTGGTGCAACATTGGTGCTACTAGGGACATTTACAGTTAAATATATTGTCATGGACAATAAATAAAGGGACAAATCTTATGACGTATTTTTGCCAAAGTTTAGTTGTGTCCATCCGACTTTAATGTACATTTTTTTAAATCGTATTAGTGTAACGAAGCATTCTTCGTTATAGAAATTGCACCCCAAACCACAGTCTGTTTTAACATTAGATATATATTTATATTATACTGTAGGCGTGCACAATGTAGTTTGCCATGTACCATATACTTGCATTTATTTCAATTAGTTATTCAGTCTCTGCCGAAGACTCACGGAGAGCAATCATGATCCTACCACCGCCTGCAAACGTGCACCTGCGCAGAACCAGTCTGCCTCGCGGCAAGCAGTGCCCCGTTTTCTGGAGTATTCAGTTGTTGCCTAACCGACCACGAGGATAGACGTATGTAAGGAGTAGTAAGTAGAGGAACTTGTAGGTAAGAACTCTTATATTTTCTATGTCCCAGAACTGGCGTGTATTCCGACAACAGGCTGGTAAAGAAACTAATTTTCCTGGATCGAGTTATACTGGTTGTGAATAAAAATAACAGAAATAGTAGTACGCCTGTCGCTGATCGTTTTCTGATTGATTTATTACTATGTCGTTTCTAAACAGAGTATACAACAATTGTAATGAGCAGTGCACAGTTTTGATTTTCCGAATTATTATTGTGTTGTTACTCTTTGATGGATTACCGTAAGAAGGTACATTTTTAGTTTATATCTTGTCAGACTCAGTACTTATGTATCTTTATGTAATTTGTGTCCATGTTGATGAACCTTGTAAAATACTCTATTCAAAATTATAAAAATATTTAAGAAAATTTAAATTTAAAATTAATTTCAGACCAAATTCCCATGAAAAAATTGACTTTGAAACATTGTCACTTTGTGAAAGACCGAATAACGTCATTGGCATCGTCTTTCGTCGAAATCCTAATAAAAAATTGTCATTAAAATTAATTGCCTTTGAAGACAATAATTGTTCAGACCGAGAAGGACGAATAATCGCTGTTCGGCACCGACGATGAAAACTAATTTTTGAAAGTACCATGAAGAAATTTCGAAAGTACCCTGAAATTTTAAATTAAAAAAAATAATTTTCGAAAGTACTCTAAAGTCTGTTCAACGAAGCGGAAATCTCAGGCAGGATGTAGCGAGTAGCTATTTCATTTAAGCAAGAATCAGTTGGGCCGTTTTTTTTTATTAAGAACCCTATCAGATTTCTTTGTTCTGAAAGTGGTGGAGGATACTCCAAGTCTGAACCACAAGAACAACCGATAAAAATAGCCTCAAGATTCCGACCGATCCTAAGCAGCTTATAAAAAGGCCTAGGCGGGGATCGCAGTAGGGATCGCTCGAAGGCGAATCGACGACAAAACAATATCTTTGGGTTAAATGCTATTAGTACGTTTCTTCAGATGGGACATCATTGAATTCACATGTATTACTTTCGAAGCATCCCGATAACGATTCCAAGCTTGAAGATTTCAGTGCAAAATTAAAGTTAATTATTTTTCAAAAAGTTCAACATACAATTTATTATCATAATTGATTGGAAGTTTGAATCTTTTTGTACAGTCGATTGTTATAATACTCTCACCGCTGTATGAGGTACGATCATTCGGGAGGTAACGCCTTGCCAATGATGGTGCTTGAATATTTCTATTTTTTGTATTTGTTGAATTTTATTTTAATAAATGAATATATATATATATATATATATATATATATATATATATATATATATATATATATATATATATATATATATATATATATATATATATATATTGAATTCGATTCTTTATTGATCCACTAGATCTAAGTTTGATGACCTGCGTGTGATTTTGTGGCGTGAATTGGATAACTACTTAGCACGGTCAAGTTTGTGTAGCGATCCGAATACTCACAGAATCTATCGACGGTTTGATAGTCTAAGAAGTGTTTCTCAAGTACTAGTTTATAAGATCCGATCAGAAGTGCATCAGAGTACGATGGGGAGAGTGCAGACTGTAGCAATCACAGCCAGTATAATTTTCTTTATTCTTCTTGGGGAGCCTTAAGAGTTACTAGAGTTCCCCTTGAGAAAGGAGATTGTTAGATAATGTTGCGAAAGCACGGTTGGCGCTTGTCCATTATAAATATCTGTCGTGTCCCTCCCTCAGATGCGCCATACTATGTTCATCTACAGTCACTCGAAAAAATAATTAACAATAATATCTCTAAATTTAAGCGTGTAAGTGTAAGTGGTATGCCTATGGCTGATCTTTCTCTGGATTATTCATTACTCTCTGTCTCCTCCAAACAGAGTATGCAAATAATTGTCATGAACAGTGCATAGTTTTGATTTTCCGAATTTTTATCGTTTTGTTACTTTTTGATGGATTACCGTAAGCAGGTACATGTTTAGTTTACATCTTCTCAAAGTCAGTGTTTATGTAGCCTTATGTCATTTATAGCCACACGTGTAATAACTGATGATTAGCTACTATGTTAATGAGTGAAACAATCGCTACAAATTCCGGTTAAAAAGGAGCCATATGTCAGCAAATAAAAACGCGTTTACTGGGACTGGCATTCAGTCTTATGTATGCCAACCAACGAATTTTTTAATTCCCTAGCGTAAACAAGTCCAAAGTCAGAGGACAGATTTCCAAGCATATAAGTCGCATTCGGTCATTGATTTTCACCGAACTAGCCAAATTAATCTTTTAGTAAATACTAAAGTTGGATAGTATGCGCACATAAATTTTAATAAAGAGGCAAAGATGGTCTAGCCTGTATAAAACCTTGCACTTTAGTTTGATTTAGTGGAAGCAGATACGGAAATCAAATGGTATTGGGCGAAACTATACCGATAAAAATAACGTACAACTCGGTTTAGCGGACGACTCATTGGGGAATTTAAACTGTTTCGAAGTGTCTGTTCACCAAAACTATGATTTCATTTCCACTCGGCTAGAGCTCAACACTGTCCGCACTGTACCCATTTTCTATATTACACTTTAAAATTAATGGCTCCGATTGTTAATAAAGAATAATCGAGCGCGGTAGAAATTGTGGCGCAACCATTAATTCTAATGACAAATTTGCGACTGTAACGTGCATTGTTTTATGAGGTCGGGTTCAGTTTTTTTATTAATAAATAATCAGCGGAACTACACTGCACCGTTTGCAACAAATGAGTGGACAAAACTTATATTACGATTTTGTAAAATCAATTAGGTTCTCTTGTAGGCACTAGGGACGGGATATTTATAAATTTATTTACGTTCGAAGGTAGTCATAAAAATATAAGTATAGGTTATCCAAAGTCAGTTTGAACATCATAAAAAAAGAAAGACAAAGGAATATAACAACCGATGTCATGAACGTCGACCGACAATTTTTGAATCACTTTTTAATTATTGTAAATATCCTTTTCCTACTTTATATAAATTGAAAGGCTTGATGCAAATTATTTATTTAAAATAAATAATGTTAGATTAATAAACAACTCCATAGATGATAAAGGTAGATACAAAATAAATAAATATCACCTAACCTATGGCTATGCTACCGGCAATATTAAGAATGAACCAAATACTTAATGGACTATAATAGTGAGCCAGGTAAACAATCGACTAATTTCGTTTGAGGTAAGAGCATAATATAGCTATTTAACTATATCCGTATACGGATATCGTGTGCAATATTCTAGCTCTATCACATCAGTCTTTGTAACCATTTATCCTGGTATTTATGTATTTAAGTAACAGTTTCACATCTTTGCTTCCTCATTATATTTTTACGTGTTTCGGACCCTTAGGGAAACTACCATTCAATTTCCTTCAAACAAATTATAACAAGAGATACACACCTTATTTAATAACCTGTTGGAACTTAACAATACTTTCTTTAACTAAAATATACTTTTACTCGCTGAAATAATCTTTAACAATGTTTATTACTTAATATTTACACTTTGTATTTACTTGGGATTTCACAATTAACCAGTATGTTACTGGTAAATAACCTCTACGCCTGTGACTTTTACGTCAAAGGATCAGTTAGAGGTTGCTTTTTAAACAAATAACACAAATAAGTATAAAAATTTGAAATTAAATATTTCGCCGACGTTTCGGAAATCTAATCTGTTTCCCTTTTCAAGGCTTTCTTTGAAACATCCTTTTTGCTGTGTATGATAAATACACAGGTCTAAAAATTTTTGTTATATTCAATATCCTTAGATACTATTTACATAGAACTGTTGATATAGTTAACAGTTTTATTAATTTTTATACATTGCTAAGTTTGTGAAGTTCTTCTTTTAACATTGGCCACCAGCTTGTACAGACATCTACGAAACAATTCGACCCGCATTTATCCTCATTCAATATAATCGCTGATTCTTTAATTTTTCTTTTTTTGCTATCCGCCACTTTTCTTAAAAATTTTGCCGAGTCCCAGTTTATTCTATTACTCCAGTGAAATAAGTTAAAAAAAAAGGCCATCTGCGGAATGAGGCCGAACAAGCTGAATTTTTGCAGAGACCTTCGTTTTGATGTTCCAATGAAGCACACAAAAATCTCATATGCCTACCCTTGTGCGTCTTGAGATATCGAAGGTCAAAGGTCATTAAAATCGGTTTTTCGCGAAAATCTCGCTTCCAGTGCATCTGACGTCATAAGAACTCATAACAAAACTTACGTAAAATAGTATTCTCTACAAAATTGTTTATATATATATTTTTTTCGTACGACCAACCGTTTTCGAGATATAGCATGATAAAGCGGGAAGTTAAGAAAAGTGCTTTTATAGTTATAGCTCTGCAGTATAATACAGTATTACCTATTACGAATGCGCGCTCCCGCTTTATCATGCTATATCTGGAAAACGGTTGGTCGTACGAAAAAAATTTATATGAACAATTTTGTGGAGAATACTATTTTACGTAAGTTTTGTTATGGGTTCTTACGACGTCAGATGCACTGGAAGCGAGATTTTCGCGAAAAACCGATTTTCATGACCTTTGACCTTCGATATCTCAAGACGCACAAGGGTAGGCATATGAGATTTTTTTGTGCTTCATTGGAACATCAAAACGAAGGTCTCTGCAAAAATTCAGCTTGTTCGGCCTCATTCCGCAGAGGAAGTTTTATTTCTCTGGGGTATATGTCCATTCTCCCAAGCATGTTCGCAGATCTTGGACCTCTGAATGTCATTTTTTTTTTATATAATTTTTATGTTCGCCCAATCTTACACTTACGTCTGAATGACTCACAAACGTAATGTTTGTTGCACTCACACGGAATACTATAAATGCAGTTTTTTGAATTTTGCTCGTGGTTCTTCGGTTGCGTCTTTGTCAGAATAAATCTTAAAGTGATATGCTTGTTTGAAATACCGTCCTAATATCAAATCTATCACCGATAATATTATTGAATGAGGATAAATGCGTGTCGAATTGTTCCGTAGATGTCTGTACAAGCTGGTTGTCAATGTTAAAAGAAGAACTTCACAAACTTAACATTGTAGCAAAATTTTAAAAACTGTTAACTATATCAACAGTAAATAGTAAGTATCTATGGATATTGAATATAACAAACATTCTTAGAGCTGTGTATTTATCACACACAGCAAAAAAGATTTTTCAAAAAAAGTCATGAAAAAGAAAACAGATTAGATTTCCAAAACGTCGGCGAAATGTATAATTTCAAGTTTTTATACCCATTTGTTATTTGTTTAAAAAAAAAGAAACCTCTAACTGATCTTTTGACGTAAAAGTCACAGGGGGTAGAAGTTATTTACCAGTAACATACTGGTTAATTGTGATATTTTGTAGATTTCCTGAGCACCGACTAAAAAGAAAAAAATACATGTGGCAGGAAGTCCCAAAGAATTAGAAAAAATTAAAAAACGCTTTTTCTTAATTAACTTTTAACTTTAAAAATAATGAACGTAGACCTAACAAACTTTGATAGATTATAGGTTTTGATGTGTAGAATGAGCCGTTTTTTTGAAAATGTGTACTTGTATAACTTTTGCAAAAAAGCATTTGTTTCTTGAAAATACACTTTTTTGAAAATTAATTTTTACAGCTTAGGAATGTCGTGGCGAAACATGGTTGGGCTTATTTTCTTCCTCAATAGTTGTACCTTTGACAACAGAACCATCAACACTGACATCAATAATAGCAATAAAATAACACTCATTGTTAATAAGACACGTGTAGATGAAAGGAAAGTTAAAAGAGGTCCGTCTTGTGGACTGAAATGCTCTATTTTTGCAAAACTGACGTTCTACGTTCTTGTATGTCCACAGGAAGTTGAGATGATGATTCTGCGAGCGCGCACAATTTTGAACGTCCGAGTTCGGTTTTCCTTGGCCCCGCTGCAATCCATGAAACGGACCTTTTTAAACTATTCATTCTTCTGCATTACTGTTATTTGTATTGCTATTGTTGATGTCAGTGTTGATGTTCCTGTTGTCAAAGTACAACTCTTGTGGAAGAAAATAAGCCCAACCATGTTACGCTACCACATCCCTAAGATATAGAGCGTCTCTTTAATAAACAAATGCTTGTTTCCAAAAAGTACACATTTCAAAAAAAAATACTAATTCCACACAGCAAAACTTATAATCTATCAAAGTTCATCATTTTACCATTGGAAATGTTTATGTTCGTATATAGGGGTCGAGTTACCAGTTTTCGTTCAAGGTCAAACGACTGAGGTGTCGCGGTCGAGTGAGACTGTCGTATATGTAACGGCTGATATATGCAAAATGTAATATGTTTTATGTATGGTGTATCATTTTTGTCCCGATGGTTGCAAGAATTGCGAAATCTGTGAATTTTTAAAGTTAAATATTAATTCAGAAACACTGTTTTTAGATGTATTTTGCATTTTGTTAAAAACTAAAGATAACATCAGCAGAAGACAATAGTTGAAAAAAATTCAATTAATATTAAACGCAACAGGAAAAGGTCTGCCACTTGCATTTCCCTTTTTTAAACAATTTTATTAAAACAAGAGGCAGGCGGGATAATATTGCATTTTTTTACATCTTTCACAAGCTCTTATTTGATGCCACAACAATAAATTAATGGCAGGAATTGCTCATTTTGTTTATTTTACCCAGTTCTTTGCTTTTATCAAAATCTTGGTTTTCGATACAATCGCATGTGACCAAATTTCACCATCAAACTAATGTTATAAATATCAAAGCAATCGACTGAAATGGCTCGTGAGTTGGGCCAGTTTCGTTTTACCAACGATTTTGAGTTTATTCTTTTACAATTACCGCCAATTAGGCAATTCGTAAAGGTTTCTTTTCAAACCGTCTTTTAAACGGTTTTATTACTTCCCTCGCATACCGAAGGGAAGTATTGTATTCGAGAAAAAATCACCCTCCGAGATTTTTTCGGATTTTGACGTTTCAGAACACGTAGATTACGAAAATATAGGTTTCTCAATTCCGTCAGTCTGTCTGTCTGTCTGTTGGTGCATTAACTAAAAAACTACTTGACATAGAGCAGTCAAATTTGGTAGGTAGTTGACCCTACTGTCAGCGAAGAAATGGTAAAAATTTCACTGGAAAATATACAGGATAGAGAAATAAATAATGAAAAAAAATTGTTTTCTTCAAATTTAAAATTTCCACGTTTCATGACACGCTAAACCTATTTCTGAAAAAAAAAATTGAAATTTTTTGAAAATTTTTATATCAAGATGAAAAACTTTTTTCTTCGTACAAATTTAAAATTTCGACGTTTCATGTCATTCTAAACCTATTTCAAAAAAAAAATTGAATTTTTTTTTCCCAACAATTTATTACCACTAAAATAGATGGAATTTTTTTTCTTTTTTCTAATTTAAAATTTTCACGTTTCATAGAGTTCTAAACTTATTTAAGAAAAGAAATTTTAGAAAATTCTTTTACAATTTTTGAAAAAAATTTACCACTAAACTAGATGGGAAATTTTTACTTCCCTGGCATACCGAAAGGAAGTATTGTATTCGAGAAAAAATCACCCTCCGAGATTTTTTCGAATTCTAACGTTTTTCTGTCTGTCTGTCTGTTTGTTGGTGCATTAACTAAAAAACTGCTTGACGGAGAGTAGTCAAATTTGGTAGGTAGTTGACCCTACTGTCAGCGAAGAAATGATTAAACTTTCACTGGAAAATATACAGGGTGGACCGTCAAAATGGAATAAATAGTGAAAAACATTTTTTCTTGCTCAAATTTAAAATTTCCACGTTTCATGACATGCTAAATGTATTTCAGAAAAAAAAATCAAAATTTTTTTCATCAACATTTTTGAAAAATTTGTTACCACTAAAAAGATGAAAAAATATTTTTTTTGTTCAAATTTAAAATTTTCACGTTTCATGGCGTTCTAAACCTATTTCAAAAATAATTTTTTTTTGAAAATTTCTTTTACCAACATTGTTTAAAAAATTTTTACCACTAAAATAGTTACAAAAGTTCTTTCTTTCTTCAAATTTAAAATTTCCACGTTTCATAGTTTTCTAAATCTATTTAAAAAAAAACATAATTTTTTTTACCACTTTTTTTTAAATTACCACTAAAATAGAATTTTTTTTTCTTTGTCCAGATTTAAAATTTCCACGTTTCCATGGCATTCTAAAACTATTCAAACGAATTTAAAAATGTTTTTGAAAAACTGAAAAAAAAATTTGAAAACATTTTTAATCTATCACTACTATAGAATAGACGAAAAAATGTTTTTGTCCAAATTTAAAATTTTCACCTTTCATGACATTCCAAATCTATTACCGAAAAGAAATTTGCAACATTTTTTTACCATTTTAAAAAAAAATTTAACACTAGAATAAATGGAAAAAAATTTTTTTGCTCAAATTTAAAATGTTCACGTTTCATGACATTCTAAACCTATTTCAGAAAAAAAAAAATGAAATTTTTTATCACCATTTCTAAAAAAATGTTTACCACTAAAATAGATGGAATTTTTTTTTCTCAAATTTAAAATTTTCACGTTTCGTGACATTCTAAACCTATTTAAAAAAAACATTAATTTTAAATTTGTAAACTTTTTTTACCACTACTATAGAATAGAAGGAAACTTTCCTTTTTGCTCGAATTTAAAATTTCTACATTTCACGACATTCTAAACCTACTTCAGAAGAAACAAAATTTGAACATTTTTTTACCAACATTTTTGAAGAATTTCAAAAAAAAAATGAAATTTTTTAACCACCACTATACTTCCACTCCATTACGTGAATGTGGGATTGAAAATGTGACAGATGGCAATAATATCTAGCATATGCACCTATTATACTTTTATTGAGAAATGTACAGGGTGGTCATACCAAGAAATAATTCAGTCATGGTGGACATTTGTAAAGGTATTTGCGCAAGCCTTCCATATTTGGCACCTGTTATTTAGTCAATACTCAATAACTTTAGCTGTTAGATGATAACTCTGTATATTTTTTTACCAAAAGTTATCAGGTTTTCTTTGTAATAATAGCAATAACAATATTCCGATTATTATTCTTAATGTCATTTCGTAATTAATCATTTTTTAGAGTGACCGCCATGCACAAATAACGAGGGAAGTTCTGTGTAAATACCTTTACCGATTTTTTAGCTTACTTTGTTTGTCTTGAGTAAGTCAAATCTAGTAATTGAAATTTTACCCCCTTCCTGTTGACCGATTGATCTGAAATTTGGTACACACCGTTAGTTCTGATGACAATACAATTACGTATATTCATTATCATTGTAAATCCAAGATGGCCGCCTCCACAAAATGGCGAATTACATATTTATTTTCATCCCCATAACATGGGTATCAAATGAAAGGGCTTAACTAGTAGAATACAGTACACTATGATAATATTCAAAATCCAAGATGGCTGCCACCAAAAAATGGCAATTACTTTTTTTCAATCCCCTCAATATGTGTATCAAATGAAAGGGCTTGGCAAGTAGAACACAGTACACTTTAGAAGTAACTCAAATAAAAAACTAAAAACTTGAAAATAAAATGGGTAATTTTTTTTAATTAAACGGTTTTATAGTAAAGAAACATAATAATGATGCAGATAATGTACTAAAAGCTAAAAAATAATTAGGTAGGTAGCGGGTACCACTCATCACACCTCTCTCCTCATCAATCTAAAGTATTGATCGGAGTAAAATGAAATCGTTTAAATGATCGTCTTGTGATGTCGCACGATGATAGTGTCTTTTACACACGTTTTGCATAAGTTGTCTATAGAGAAGATGTATCCAAAGTATACCTATAATGATATAAGCGGTTGACAGTAGATAATAGAAATTCGACACGCCCTACGATTTTATTTTAGTCTGATCAATGCTCTAGATTCATGAGGAGAGTGGTGTGATGACTGATACCTGGTACCTACTTAATTATTTTTAGCTTTTAGTACATTATCTGCATCATTATTATGTTTCTTTACAAACTTTAAAACCGCTTAAGTAACTTAAAAAATGTTTTTACTTATTTCATATATTCAAAACATGCTGGTAATTGCCATGTTAAATTAATTTAATCACATGAATTAGAACTTTGTAACGATTTCATTGCAGAAATCAGAAAATGTACGATAATAACACTAATAAATTGCAGTGTATCATATTTGCAAACATATAACAAGCGATTCACTTCAAAGCGCGATTAAGGATTTGACTTACTCACCAAGAAATCAAATAAATCCGTAGGTAAAACCAGGGGAAAGTTAAATTTACAATTATACATGGCGAGCGACCACGCTTTACTGCCTCACGATGATACAAGGATCGGAACAAACAACGATGTAGTTTGGTAGGTAAACGTTCCTAAGTTGACCCATCGAATATGAGCATTGTTCAGCAGCATCTGGTTGCATGTGTTTGATTCAGATAATTAGAGCTATGTACGGTGCCGGGGGGAGCAGCCCTGCGGAAACCGGGGCATTACCCATTAACCGCTGCTGCCCCTGCAACAATATGTGCGTTTGATATCGGATCTAGCCTCAGGATGCAGAAAGGTGTGGCCCATTGTGGCCCCGTTACTCTCGGGAAGTTCCATTCAATTTGTATAAAGGGGATCTGAATGGGCGCCCTTTTGACTTCTTCCTGGTATTCATTGCGATAATTATGTATAGGATTAAATCTTGTCGCGGATTATTAAAGGTGCAATTAAAATATATGTGTAAACAGCAGTATGAAAGTACAGAACAAAGAGAGACGCTGTATATTTCATTTACACAAATAGTCGGAGTTCTGTTGAGTTCTTTGGGTTGCTTTATCAACAATATGGTACTTTATCTACTCATATTAGATTATATATTAATTTCTCAACTACTTTTGAGCATGTAATAGTATCCATAAACAAATAGCGTGAGTAATCATTTTTGGTATATACACTATGTCCGCGGATGAGGTTTACAATGGGTGTAATGGCTAAAATTTTTAACTTTTCGAGAAAATGTTATTCTTTATAAACGTTTTTGCTTGCTTAATAAAAAGTAATGGCGTTAACAAAAATTATGTTTTTTATACGGGTTGATCAACAATTACAAAAACAAATAAGTCGATTCAAATTATATTGTCTGTCTGTCCACATCCAAAATTTCATTTGAATGTTGCAATGTTTCCGAAATTAGTGAATTTTTAATAAAATACTTATCGGTTTTTGTCAATTATTTATTTAGTTAATTGCATCAGAACAAAGAGAATAAATACCAGATAAAAAATTTAGAATTTATAAAGTGCATACATATTTGACTTTATTAAATATCACAATTCAAAAATTCCTCCACCAAATTGAACGTATGTTTCTAATCGTTGTCGAATGTTGTGAAAACTACTTCTAACTTCGTCAATGGAGATTGATTGCTCAGCTACCGAAATGCGCCGCTTTAGAATTTCAACGTCGTTGTCTATGGGTTGTCGATAGGTAATTTGTTTTAGACGACCCCAGAGAAACGTATCCGCAATTGTCAAATCTGAACTTCTTGGGGGCCACAAAACTGGATCGCTTCGTCCAATCCATCTTTGCCCAAATTTGCTATTAAGCCAATTATGTACGACACAGGAATGATGTACCGGACATCCATCCTGCTGGAAATACATTCTATTACGATATTCCAACGGCAAGGCTTCTAACTGATCAGAAAAGAATGTATTAAGCACGTGTAAATAAGACTTAAAGACCTAAATTTTGCAAGTAGGGCATTTTTCAATATAACTTAATAGAACCTCAAAACCGTCCAATGTACATTATTCAAACTTCAGTGAATAATTTACAATAGACACATAATGAACACATATTTTTTTTAAATTTTCTCTGGTCCGCCATTTTTGAGATATTCGCGGTTAAAATGAGGGTTCAATACATTTGAATCGTATATTAGTAGTTTGCGGGATTTAGAGTATACGTATAAATACTGTTAAATAAATGCGATGCTGTAGAATATTCGCAATTTAGTTTTCTAAAATAATGGAGTGCATTATTTGTACGAAAATTGCGCGGGATGATGACAAATCTGTGGTACCAAGTCCTAGGATACAAGGTTTGTTGTCACTAATAGTGCTGAAAAAAGACGACATCGCGGAAATATTATGTCAGAAAAGATAATATTTTAAATGACGAAATTTAATTAAAATATCATATAGACTGTCGTATAGGTAGACATGTTTTGAAAACATGAACGTTTTTTGCAATTATACAGTGCCGCCGCGCCGCGCCGATTTGCAACAGATTCTGCACAGTACTTAATCGAATACGAAATATTAATAATAGATGGAGGATATAAATTAACAGAAAAAGTAGTTTCACTACATAAACGTCATTCAGAAATGACCAAAAATCTATTTAGCAAACAGGAAGATACCAGGATGGTTTTGCATGCAATGTACGAAAGTAAATTTAGCAAACAAATATTGGTGAAGTCAGTTGATATATATGTATTAATTTTACTTACTTTGACTTAAATGGAACTAATTTATTTATGCAACTTGGACACGGCACTAGCAGACATTTTTTGTCAATATAGAAGGTAGTGCAAAGTTCATGAAGTACAGTTTGTTTTTGTCTTCATTGTTTTACTGGTTGCGACACCACTAATGGTTTTTTTAAAATTTTTAAAAAATATGCGTTTGATGTTTTTAAAGAAAATTGTTGTTTTTCAAAAATTATCGGAACTGCCATTGCTGTCTAAAGACGAAGCTTTAAAAATCTTTACAAAATTGATTCTAGTACTGTACAAAAACAAAAATAAACAAATTCAGATATTAAACGACCTAAGGATAAAATTAGCAACAACAACAAACGGAGCTTCCTTCAACTGAGGGTACCTTTTACCAACCCTTCTTTTAAGGTAAACATATATATTTAAGTAATAGATTTCCTATCTTATACATTTAGTTAACTATTGCGGATTTATGTATCAACTTAGAATATCGTACAGAAGCAATATGCCAACTACACTTATAAATGCACATGGTTCAGGACGGAATTTAAGTGACGATGTTTGGACAATATTTTCATTAAGTATTTATTGTTCAGATAAAAATTGTGAAAATCGAAAATATGATTGTGTTAAAGAAGGCCTAAAATGTTGTAACGAGTGTAAATGTCATACTTGAAATAGTTATTTAAAGGTTTCGATGAATGTACAGACGAACTAAAATGCTTTTAACGCAGGGCCTACGTAATTAAATACTCATTTGTCAATAGAAAAATAGTTGCAAAAAAATAAAGTTGTTTTATTCCTGCGTCTTGGTTTAATTCAATCAAAAATGTGTAATAACCTACTTATTAGGTAGGTACTTACTTTATAACAATGATTTATATTTACTTGCTTTTAAATATTTTTTTCCTTAAAACAACAAAAGGTAGGTTTATACCTTAGGCACACATAAACCTTAGGTTCGTACCTATTTTGGAGCTGTTAATAAAAGCCCGATTAGTACACATGAACCCAACAACCGTAGTCCGCAGGCGGTAAGCAGTATAATGAGAGCCGGGCGCGCAAGAATATGTTTTAGCCCGTTTTAAAAAAATCGCTGACTACATACTATAACCTGCACATCAAAAATTATGATTCTAAAAACTTTTTTCATATAGTGGCTTCAATTTGTTCACAGCATGTATATACATATTTTCATAAATAAAAATTTTTGTCGATTGCTGAAAAATACATTCACGAAAATAACAACTTTAAGATTGCTATTATTTTAACGATTAAAATATATATATTTTATAATCACATTGTACATAGAAGCGTTATTGTGTCTATTTCAATTTAAAAAAAAATCAGTTCTATAGCACAATTATTTTTAAAGATATAACGGTGGGGATGTTAAAAAAGATGTTTCATGGAAAAATCATTTTTTTACAGTTTTTTCGAAATAAAAATGTTCCTGACCACCAGAAAATGTCGTGAAAAGTGGTTTCATGTACACGATCACCTAATTAAAGAATCGAACCAAGTCTGGTTTGGTTCTACACCAGTTTTTTTTTCTCGGAAACTAAGCGTCTTTGCTTCCCAATTTTACTCGCCTAGTTACCAAGTTATTCAATTTCGAAACATCCATATCGGGTACTTCCGGTTTCCGAACGAAGCCGAGCTTCCGGCGTTAAGATTTTCTAAAGACCTCCTATTAACCACCCAAATTTCATCGAAATCCGAAAACGGATTAGGGGGCTGGGCGTGGCAGACAGACAGACAGACCGACTGACCGACGGACAGAATTTTCTAAATTCGCTCTCGAGTCGATAGATCTCAGTTTCATTTCCATCCGACGTTTTCTTCGGGTTTCGATGGTCCACTGGAAAAATGCAAAACCTACACTGCATTTTTTTTTTTTTTCAAAATGTAATAACAAGGTACAAATAACAGCTTGAAAATTATGATAGTGAAAAGGTTCAAATTATCATGTTATCTAAAATATAATCTCCCAGACGATACTACAGAAATTGACGCCTTAATTTAAAAATTTCGTAGCTTTGCGAATAAAACGTTTCAGATATTTATAGAATATTACCGGCTGATTGATCGAATCAAGGACTGGATTATCTGGTACATCTCGTATTGGCGCTTTATGCCACCTCTAGCAAATAGGATGCTATTCTGTATACATAAAAAATATAATTTTCCAGTTTCTAAATCAGGTTTACGCAATTAGTAATAATCTATGGGCGATATTACGACTACAATCTGTGTTTGAACTTACATAAAATATAAAATATATGCATGTGCACAAAGAGAACCGATTTTTTACAAATCAAAGAAACACATAATTAAAAAATATTTATTATTTTAACCGTACATTAATGTTCTTCTGTGAAATAAATTCGGCACATTCACGAAAATATTTATTTTAATATATATTTGTATGTTTAAAGTAAAATTACTATTTTTAAAGCGCGCGATAACTTTAGGTCTACTGTTCGTCTGAAGCGTCTCGCTGGTCTTTGGGTAATGATGTAATCGATATTTTCTCAGATCGAACTGTTCTTATTGCAAATTCGTCTTGAAGTATGGGAAACTCATCTTAGTTGAACACCCTAAGTTTGCTTATAAATTAGTGAATCCCCTTAAATAAGAATTAACAATTAGAATTTTCGAAAAATCACAATTTTGGCCGATTTTATTTCTATACTTGAACCTCTTTATGTGCAACATAAATAAACAAATATCTTGTTATATTTTAATTTTAGAGAATCCGCTCTTGCATCTAAGAGGCTGCTATTTTTTTTACAAATTGTAAAAAAGTTTGTCCTAGCATGCGCAGAAGCCGAGATAATTGTTTTCTAATAATTCGTGAGGGTGTTATACGTCGCACAGTGATCAAATTTATAGAAATTGAACTTTAATACTGGCACTTTCAATGAAAAAATATTTCAGTCCTTGATTGTGTTTAACAGTATTTAAAAACAATCGTCAAAGTTTATTACACAAGTCCACAAAATAAAATCGACGAAATGTTCCTTTGCCAGACCAGGTGCATCATATGTTTTTGGGGTCGCTGAAACTGAATCCGAGACCCGTTTTGCCCCATCACGTCAGGTTTTTCTCCCAACCTCAAAAAATAGCTAAAAATGGCAAAACTCAACATCAACCTTGCAACCTAATCAAACTTCATAACTCCATATCCTCATGATCCAAAAATCCAAATACACAATAACCTATAACCTCAGAACCTATAACCTCAAAACCCGTAACCCCAAAACCCCATAATTGCAATATCCATAAACGGATGGACTTCACGGGAGACTTAATCCCCGATGTTTAGAGAGTTGAACCAGATATTTGTTCCATCCCTATAACTCATAAATTTTGTAACCATAAAACTCTATAATTTCAATACCCAGTAAGGTCGAGATGTTCTTTGTTGCAATTACCTACATTCAGGCATACTCAAGAACAACGAGGTGGACGTAGCAGTTTTCTGTTCCCTTTGGGGTGCTTTATTTGAGTCCCCTTGTCTGTCACTGCTCGGGGTGGTTGATTTACGTGAGTCCCCTCACCTCTCTCGATTCTTAAATGAATTTAAAATTTTAGTAAATACACATTTTATTGGTCTTCACTCTTAGAGTGATAACGGGTTCGTTTGTTTGTGAATGATCTCCGTAGTGCCTTTTTCTTATGTTGGTTTGACGTGTCTCTCTTCAAATACCAGTAATAGTCTGCCAACATGTGGCCATCCCAAGCACCCTGATATCTCTTTTTAATATCTTGTAAATTCTGGTGGAACCTTTCGCCCTGCTCTTCACTAAACTTACCTAAATTTTCAGGAAAGTATTCAATATGCGAATGAAGAAAGTGCAGCTTCAGATTCATCAGGCATCCCACATTTTTGGCAGACTACTGCTGGTCTTTGAAGAGAGACACGTCAAACCAACATAAGAGAAAGGCACTACGGAGATCATTCACAAACAAACGAACCCGTTATCACTCTAAGAGTGAAGACCAATAAAATGTCTATTTACAAAAATTTTAAATTCATTAAAGAATCGTGAGAGGTGAGGGGACTCACGTAAATCAACCACCCCGAACAGTGAGAGGCAAGGGGACTCACGTTAATAAAACACCCCGAAGGGAACAGAAAACTGCTATGTCCACCTCGTTGTTCTTGACTATGCCTGAATGTAGGTAATTGCAATAAAGAACATCTCGACCTTACTGGGTATTGAAATTATAGTTTTATGGTTACAAAATTTATGACTTATAGGGATGGAACAAATATCTGGTTCAACTCTCTAAACATCGGGGATTAGGTCTCAGGTGAAGTCTCTCCGTTTATGTATATTGCAATTATGGGGTTTTGGGGTTACGGGTTTTGATGTTATAGGTTCTGAGGTTATAGGTTATTGTGTATTTGGATTTTTGGATCATGAGGATATGGAGTTATGAAGTTTAATTAGGTTGTAAGGTTGATGTTGTTGAGTTTTACCATTTTTAGCTATTTTTTGAGGTTGGGAGAAAAACCTGACGCGATGGGGCAAAACGGGTCTCGGATTCAGTTTCAGCGACCTCATAAACGTATGACGCACCTGGTCTGGTCAAAGGAAACTTTCATCGTTTTTATTTTGTGGACCTGTGTTATTAATGTAGGGTATTACCAGAAATGTGACATCGTGAACGAGAGAAGGGGTCATAACTAGGATTCCCAAGTCCCAGTACCCAGAATACTTTTGAGATATCGTAACCAAATTTCTTATCCCGGCGCTAGTTCCGACAGTCCCGAAATCTAAATGGCGCTCCGCTGCAACTTTTAAATGTAATTTAAAAAGGGAACATTAAATACATTTAGACTGAATATAAGCGAGACTATAAGTACCTACGTTTATTTAAACATTGTTAATGAAACAAAAATTAATCATACAAGAAATAAAATTTAAAAAAATATAGGCGTTATTTTTATTTCAATGTTTAGAAATTAATATTAACGGCTATTCTTCCTATTCACAACAATTTCACAGATGTTTTGTGATATATGCATTATTCTAGTTGGCCGCTCTTTGCTGTAGAGCAAGTCTAACAGCATCACGCCGACCCGCCGCTCGTTTGCCTGTGAGGCGCTTGAAGGGATACCACATAGTTTTAAAAGATCCCGCACCAAATACATGGGGAAATGGATCTCGGTGATTTTTTTCGGATTCTACACTACAGAATACGTATGTTTTGTCTGAAACTTTTTCTTAATTCGCGATATATGGCGTTGAAAACCTAGGTCCTAAAATTTACAATCCAGACAGAAGTAAAAATGTACGTAAATTTAATACATTCAAAATTCATGCTAATTTCTTAGCTTCTAGGCATACCAAAAAATGTATTACACAACTTTATGTTTCAAAAATAATTTTTCAAATTGGATACGTATATAAAGTAAAAGATAAGTTATTTTATATTTATATACTTATATATGGAGGATGGAGGAAATAAAATTGTATTACCTATAGTTTACTCATAGATTTAAATGACAGTAATGTTTATTTGAGTTTTAATTTTATAATATAGCATTTACTTCAAAAAAGATTATATAAAATTTTGGATTTAATTTAATACGTATTTAGATTTATCGATCAACTTATGACCGACCAGTCAATTGTTTAAAACCTTAAAAAATATTTTTCAATTTTACATTCCATCGTCAAAATTACTTAAAAAATGTTTTTACAGAGCACCTGAAAAAACAGAATACAAACCAAAAAAACCAGTACAAAAACATTGTTTTAATATTTTATTCGTCTGTTACTTATCTATACAAAATGAAATATTTGAAGTATAAAAATCTGTTTTTACACGAAAATGTTGATGAATAATAAATATTTTAAAGCCATTCGAATAGCTGTCTATTCTTATCGTCTTACAAGCCCACAAGAAATATTTGATCGAAATATCGTCTTATAGTGGAGTAGATCTCTGGCATTTGAAAAACAAATTTTCATAAAAAAAATTTTCCTGTCCTATAGAGGACGACTTCCCCCACTTCCCTGACACCTTCACATCCGAGACCTAGGTGGTGGAGGGTGGAGGGGGGCTGTTAAACATATTATGGAAATTCGGTTTTTCTCAGTTTGCGTGCTATCGGAAAGGCGGACAAAAAATGTTTCGAATAAAAAAGAAAGGTCTCCCCATGGCGCGTAAACTGGTTTTTTGTGTTTTACAGTCGGCCAATTAGGGCCGAAGATATGGCCGCTTGAAGGGATTGAGTTTCAGGGTAGGAAAAGGGATCGGACAGGAAGTATGAAGGGTGTTTAAGAGATAGGAGATGGGGTTAGGACGGTATTTTTTTTTCTATTTCCCTCACCTTCCCCAATTGCCCTAGAGAGCTGCCCCCGCGGCCTCGATCTCTTCCTATAACCACCCATAACCGAAAAAAAATGACCATCCTATCCCTATCCCTTAGTTCTTAAACACCCCTCATACCTCCTGTCCGATCCCTCTTCCTACCCTGCAACTCAATCCATTCAAGCGGCCATATCTCCGGTCCTAATTGGATGATTTAAAAAACCAAAAACCAGTTTACGTACCACGGGGAGTCCTTCCTTTTTTTGTCCGACTCCCCGATCGCTCGCAAACTGAGAAAGACCGATTTTCCATATGTTTAACAACCCCCCACCACCTAGATCTAGGATGTGAAAGTGTCAGGAAAGTGGGGGAAGTCGTCCTCTATAAGACGGGAAAAATTTATTTTTGAAAAAGGGCACTTGTTTTTCACCCCCTTTTTTCTGCCAGATCTACTCCACTATTAAAGAAAAATAATATTGCGGGATTAAATAGAGAGATACATATTTAACTAGATTATATATACGCCGCGCGACGTTTACAACAATAAGAATATGTAATTACTCACTATAAATTTTAATAAACCTGTATAAAAGAAATTCCTCTTTACCTGGCACCTTTTATTGATTAAATACTTCTTAGGACCACTCTGCGTACTTTTTTAGCTAAATATATAGTATGGTTATCTAACTATCCTAATATCAAAAATTACCTTGGTGAAGGACAGCCATCGAATTAAAAACTTATGTCATCAATTGATTCGTAAGTCAAAGATTATGAAACAAAACAAACATGAAATTTTTAAACATTTTTAACTAAATAAAAACATCGGCGGGAAAGCTGCACGATACGGAAAGACTAAAATTGGCATTTTCACGGTAGCGTGAATTACACGGGCGATAACGAAAATTCGAGTCGATGGGAGTAGTAGATAAGTAGATAAGCTATGGGCATTTTGGACCAAAATCTCACGTTATTTCTTATGGAGGTTCATTCTAGTCGTTTTTGATCGATTTTACCCCCTCCACTTTTATGCGGGAAGGTGCTATTGGTCGAGGGACGTAGTGGTAAGAAGGTCCTATTGGTCGAGAGGGGGGTCTAAAAGTGGAAGGGGTAAAATCGATAAAAAATGACTCGAATGAACCTCCATAAAAAATAACAGGTGATTTTGGTCGAGAATGCCCATAAGCTAAGATCTTTAATCAAGATAATTTTTTTTATCGCGGTACATCATATAATGTAATTAAATGCAAATGCAAATTTCCTACAATGTAAGAGTATTCTAAAATAGAATTGAGGAAATGGTAAGAGTTTGAAATAATTACGAGTATTTTTTGCTAGTAATATATTCATTTCCTCAATTCTACATATCATATATTACTGTCCTTGGTCTCTATATTTTGAGTCATTTTTCCTTTCGGGAGTGTGACCTGTGTAGATTTTTTACTAAAAATACGCATGTTTCTTCGTATCGTTGTATTCTGTTCCTGTCATATTTTTCCATTAATTATATTTTCTTTATAGTAATCACTCTGAATATTATAACGTTTAGTGTTCAAACTAATAAAATTACGCCCGTATCAATGGCAGCAGTTTTATTGAATAATTTGTTTATATACAAGATATGTCCTGACTTAAATAAATATACAGGGTGCTCAACTACTAGAAGAAACAATAAATAAAAGAGAAAAGTTTTGTTTAAATACATTTAAATAATTATTTTGATAAACAATCGTTATACATAAAATGTACAGTAAAATTTCGATCAAAAAACGCGTAGTTCTTTTTAATTTGGAGTCCCGAATCTGGAAAACTAAACAGCGTGGTAATACCTGTGTCGCTCGGTATGTATGCAAGCCACTCTCCAAGAGTAGGAAATTGATTTTCCGATGAGTTAAGAGTTTAGGCGTTCAGATAGTTCAAATGGCCCAATTAACCGGTTATTAATTATTCCTGTCCATAAATTAATACTAACTCAATGCTGGAAGTTGTGTCTCGTCACTAAGTAGATTTTCATCGCAACAGAATTACGTGTTATGGTAATTGTGAAAGTTAATATTATACCTATTTAACAAAAATTTGCAATAATTGACATAACGATGGTTTTTGCGTCATGCCTGCATATACAGAGGGTTGAAGAAAGTTGTTACAACATTTTTAAAGGATAATGTGCAGCTAATGATAAAAATACCTAAAAGTTGCTTAAAATAATTATATTCAAATTGTTTTTATAACAACAATTTTATTTCAAATCGCCTCCTGAGGAGTTCACTCTATGCTGTATGCCTGAAGATAACGTATTATTTCGTAATTTATGGGAAAAGAAACAATTTTATTTTTTAAAGTCTATCACACTAATTTCTTTAGGGCTCCTTTACGTAGCGAACTTTAACTTATTTAACTTTCTATCTATCATAGCCACATAAGAAAATGTCTATGAAAATGTGTTCGACTTTGTCCCACCCCTGTAAAGAACTCCTTGACTTATTACACGGGGATGAAAACTTGAATTGATGAGGGTTGCTGCATAAGCAAAACCCTAGCACGTGTTTCATTTATTTCCACCCGCACCCGATTATAACTCTCTAAGGGCTATAGGAACTCCTTCTGGTGTTCGATAAAGTAATTTAGATCATGTTGAAATATAATACAGATTTTAGATTTCGCAAAGGGATGATTGTATAAACGTGATTAGTTACAATAAAGCCTTTTCAATGTAAATAATGTAATAAATAAGGTTCATTTTAGGAAAGCAGTCGAAGAACCGTCAATTGTGTGAAAGATTGTAAACAGTTTAAGAATGCTTTAGCTAACAGGGTTTATTCTTTGTTGCCTTCGTTTATGACTTCTAAGACGTCTTTAAATTCGTTTTAAAGATCATGGCTGTTGTAGAGACTCATCTAATTAGTTTCATTTTGCTGTCCGTTTAATGGAAAAGTACAATTTTTCTAATACATTCTTTTCATCTCATAACTTTTAAAAGAATCAGTTTTATTTTGATACAAACAGATCGCTTTTAGTAGATATGTTGTAATCAATATTTCACAATTTCGGCGGTGTCGTCTATTTAAAGGAGATAATAAAGCCGCATTAGTAAA
This sequence comes from Stenurella melanura, assembly GCA_963583905.1. Classification (NCBI taxonomy): domain Eukaryota; kingdom Metazoa; phylum Arthropoda; class Insecta; order Coleoptera; family Cerambycidae; genus Stenurella; species Stenurella melanura. The sequence goes on from OY757310.1 coordinate 190,376,138, forward strand.
AAACATATAAAAGTACCGCCATACACTGGAATCTAATGTTGATACTCGGTGAAGTTCGAATGCAATAACATTTTAAAATGAAATAAAATTCACTTTATCACGTTGTGTGCATTTGTGATGGACGCAGTTTTATGGCATTATCCCTTAACTTTGTTTATTATGTATGATTTAATGTTTTGTAAAAATTATTTATATTATTGGGAAACACTTTAAACTACTCGCAAGCTAGGAATGATTTTTACATGAAATTTGTGAATGTATACACCATTTAAAAAAATCGGTAAAGGTATTTACACAGAACTTCCCTCTTTATTCACACCGGGTGGTAGTGGTCAAAATTTTTTTTAAATTTTAAAAATTGTCAAAAGCATTTTTTCCTGAAATAGGTTTAGAATGTCATGAAACGTGAAAATTTTGAAATTGAGCAAAAAAAATTTTTCCACCGTCTATTCTAGGCATAGTAGTAAAATAATTTTCAAAAAACTTTTTCTTTTGAAATTATTTATTTCTGAAATGTTTAGAATGTCTTGAAACGTGGAAATTTTAAGTTTGAGCAAAAATGTTTTTTCCATATAATCTATACTAGCAAAAACACTCGCAAAAACATTTTTAAAAATTTTTTCTGTGACAAAATTTCCAAACAATTTTTCTTTAAAAAAAAAAATATATGGAATAGATTTAGAATGTCATGAAACGTAGAAATTTTAAATTTGAGCAAAAAAAAATTTCCATCATATATTCTCTAGTAGCAAAAGAATTAAAAAAAAAATTTCTTTTGACAAAATTTTCAAATTTTGTTTTGATTTTTTTTTATCAAATAGATTTAGAATGTCACGAAACGTGGAAATTTTAAATTTGAGCAAAAAAAAAAATTCCATCATATACCTATTCTATAGCATTTTTTTTAAATTTTTCTTTGACAAAATTTTCAAATAAAAAAAATGTTTTTATGAAATAGATTTATAATGCCATGAAATGTCGAAATTTTAAATTTGAGCAAAAAAAATTTTACCATCTCTCCACTGGTAAAAAAAAATTCAAAATCTTATTTTTTTTTCTGAAATAGTTTCAGCATGTCATGAAACGTGAAAATTTTAAATTTGAGCAAAAAAAAAAATTTCCATTATTTAGTCCCCCCTGTATATTTTCCAGTGAAAGTTTAACAATTTCTTCGCAGACAGGAGCGTCAGCTACCTACCAAATTTGACTGTTTTCGGTCAAGTGGTTTCTTAGTTAATGCACCAACAGGCAGACAGACAGACAGACAGACAGACCGACAGGCAGACAGACTGGCGGAATTGAAAAACCTATATTTTCGTAATCTACGTGATCTGAAACGTGAAAATCCGAATAAATCTCGGAGGGAGATTTCTTCTCGAATACAATACTTCCCTTTGGTATGCCAGGGAAGTAAAAATTGTTAGAAAAAGGCTATTTAAAAAATAACTTGAAGAAAAAATGTATAATTACGTGGATCAAAATTTTAAATCACATCTCGTGCAATAATAATAACGTTTAAAAAAATGCTTTGTCAAAAAGTGTTTTCATTCATTACTTTTTTAAAATAGTCTCAAATATTCTTTCCTAAAATGGTTGTGTGCCAATGATGGTTTCCTGTTTCATTTTTGCTCGAAAACCAAAACGGTTGGGATTTTCAAATTCATCCATACATACTCGTCAGTCATCATATTATGTTATATTTTACATTACAAGCACAATAAGCATACCAAATTGACGTAGAAACTTTTATCCTTTGTCTATCTATATTCTATATCTAGTCAGAAGTATAAAAATGGTTCACCATCTACCTAGAAGCATGATGTGATGTGGCATTTACAAAAATGTTAGATATAACGGAGAAAATCACGCGATCACTTTTGTCCACTTTTTTTTCAATATTTTATAAGCAAAACCATTGACAAAATCAAAATTTACTTAAATCGATTAATACACATTCACTGTATGTTTTTTCCTATACTTCGACAAATTGTCGCCTTAAAATATCTACTTTAATATAACAAATATAGAAAATGAGTAACTATTATATAGAATACTCATCGTTAATTTATGGACACTGGACATTGTTAATAGCAAGAGCCGGCAATGGTTCACTAGATTATAATATAAATGTCATCATAAAAATTAATTAGATAATAGCAGCGCGCGCTAATAATAAATTGTAACTAATTGTGATTCATTACTGGATAAGTAAGAACGACAACAAAAGGACAAGGAGTTGTCTTCATTTCTGCTATCTTAATTTAACTAATTGACGTACGTTGAACGACCGCCGCTCTAATAAAAACAGAAAACACAATAAATCCTTATACTGGCATTGCATATTATGACTTGCTTACTTTGTCGTTATAAGTTAGGACAAAGTCATTTGTTTAATATTATTATAGTAACCGCGCACATACACACACAATGCAATCATAGTAATTAGAATCCGGATCGCAGCGATAAGTAATGCCAAAGTCAGGGTTGGCTCTAGGTGATGTGTCACTACATTAAAATTTTCATATAATGTGCATATACGCCAAATCTCAAGTTTATTTACTGATACTAGTTTGCTTTACTTATTTACACCTCAATACTTCAAGAAAATAATTTCAAAATATAATCTAGTTACAGAGCTCTCTATAACACCAGATCTTACTAAATTATTAAGTCAATATCTTAATTCTATTTTGTTAACTTATTTAATAATGAAGTGGGGGTGGCATATGCCATAGAAAAACATGAGACCCTGGCCCATAGCATACTTATACACCACCCAAGTAGCAATTGTAGTTTTAAAATAATCAATAAGTTATCCTAAAACTTATTTGGAAGGACTCTATGTAGCCGATTTAAAACCCTTATAAGAGTAGTAAATAAATCTATTCTACATGCACTATAGGCCGCTTTAGTTACATATAAGTTATAAAATGGACAATTGGCGACTACTAAGAAAAATTCAGAAAAACAGTTAAAGATGGGGTACGTGTAATGAATTGATGGGCCTACTTATAGTAGGCTAAAATTTTCAACGAGGCAAAGTACTGTAAAACATATATAAGATAGTTCTTAAAAATTCGTGCGTTTCCTAAAAACACAATTTTTAAAAAATATATAAATAATTTTTTTGTGAATTGAAAAGTAAAGAGCTTTAGAATCTGCCCATAATATGGTTTAGTATATCTAAATTGTTTTTATAAAACATTTCTCTTAGATACAAATTACATTTTTTTGTTCAATCTGGAACATTCCCAATATGGCTGACCGTTATATTACTCGACGGCTGGAAATAAAATAGTGGCTGTATGTATAAACCCTATAAGCTGCGAATAATTCTACTTCAAACATGTTTTGTCTTAAAATGCGTATTACATTACCAATTTCTTTAAGTATGTCGATTTGTTCTTGTAAAAGTATATTTTAAGCCTCATTGGTCTTAACATATTTTCTAAAACTTGTAGGCTTATCTTAAAACCAATTTTAAACCTATAGAATTTATGGTGCTCTGATAATATAACTTAAAATGTCAATTTGCCTAGACGCTATTCGTATATGTCCACTAAACACTCGCCTCCCATTTTTTATCAAGTCCTGGTTTTACTAGTGATATTTCAATTTATCGTTGATCACTGCTGCACATACACAAACACAATACCGACGAATATGTATATGTCTTATCAGTTTTAATACTACCTATTTTAAAACATTATAGTCTGGGCAAAGGTAAACCAAATCCTTTTATGTTTAAGACTGATTTATTACATATGTTTATTTTCTTCATTAAAACTCTAGCAAAAAATTGGTTTTATGAAGGTTGGACCTGAAACTTACTGATAAAACCACAACATTTGCTTAATCTTCATAAAACTTGATGCCCTTAACTAAAATTTAACAGCTATAACGTTTTATTGAAGGCTTGACAAATACCTTAATAAGTCAATCATAAGCCAATACAAACTAAAGGATAATTTGGTTTTAATGTAAATTCTTGAAGGCCTCTTTAAAACTTTCTTTAAGACAAAACTATCTTTAAGTGCATTTGGTATTTAATAAATCTAGCATAAATCAGTCGTAATAAGGTGGCCATTATAAAACGCTCATAAAACTAAATAAATCTGAAAAGCATTTTAATTGTTACTTGGGTATATTCCATGCTACTGGACTCCTACGTGCATGCTTTACTTGTTTTCCCCCACTTACCCTCATTTACTCCCCAACGCTACAACGGAATCATTGCAACACCATAATCTACTTCCAGATGTTATAGTACTTACGTGTACCATATTTTAAGTAAATATATCATATATCATAATACATACGTGTATTCTTCGCTCAAATTTGAAATCATGACGCATCATGACATTCTAAACCTATCCAACAAAAAATTGACTGGAAAATAAAAGTTAGGCTATTAAAAAAATTGAAATACTAAAAATTTTTGGTATCTGGGATAGGATAGATGTTAATATTTTTTATGGTTAAAAAATAGCTTCATTTTAAGTGCTAAACAAATAATTTATAAGCAAACATAAGGGATTTTCTATTTTTATCGAAATATTTGGCAATATTTAAACGAAATATGTCTCACATCGGGAAAATCTTTGCATGCCTGCGATAAAGCTCCTGATTATAAGATAAACATTTTTTCTGAAAGTACAATACCCGCTCTGTGATTTCTATTGATAATATAACATACGCGAGACCTGATTTTATATAAACAAAATAAATTCAACATTGTATTTATGTAAATTTAAAACTCAATAATAGCCAAATTTATGGAAACTGTTAATCGGTGACCTGTGGTGATAAAATAATATAATTAAAACAATTTGTTATGAAATTCATTAGTATTTAAAAATGTACAATTTATGCATTCTACTATTGTAAATGTTTGTATAACAAGCAACAAATTAATAAATGTTTATAAAAGTATAAATAATTTATAAATAATTAATTATGAATTCATAGGCTGGATAGCAGCAATAAATTCCAGAGACGGTTTTTGCGTAAATATATTTATTTATTTAGTATAAAATGATAGACATGTATTACTCATTTATATAGCACGACCGGTACACAGGAAACGGAAAAATGAGCTGATATCAATATGAAACAGAAACAGACACGATTAACAATTTTTTATGATTACGTATTCTAAAAGAACTTCATGAGTATGGTAGTTATGCCAAACATTACAATTTCCAAACGATGGCGACATAATTTTATACAAATAAACGTGGTTTTTTGTAGAAAAAATTTAAGTTGGCGGACTCAAATCACATGACTGAGCCGCCCAGATAACACGACCAGTATGAAAGTAAGTGGTCTCTCTAGTCCTGAAGCAACTAATATATTACTCATTTTTTAATAGCGTTTTATTACTGTGGCAGAATGAAATCTTTTATTTTGTTTATAAAAAACATTAAGACCGATTTTATGCTAACATTGGTACAAAAATTCAGGTATTATGTCATTGCTGGGTGAAATACTCCAATCGTAACAACGCCAAATAAAATATTGATTACTTTACTTCGAGAAAATAAAGGTGCAAGAAGGTCGTGGCTATGAGAAAGATCAAATAAATATAATACCTAAAGTCCCGTCAAAATTCAGTCATTGCAATATGTTAACAACACTTAGTAAAGTAAACTTCATATTTCTAAGTCAGATAAAACATTTCAAAGCTTTGCCGCCTATTACCACTAGGATAGAGCGGGGCATGGATTAAAATAAGAAATTAAGGGAAACTCGCCAGTATCAGTTATAATTTCTAATATTACGCCACTCACTCATAAAATATTTTACGATCTAAGGGTCACTACTGTTTACTTAATTTTTTACACACATACATAATGCTGTAAAAGGGCAAGCAGAATGGCACAGGTATTAAGCAGAGACGGACCACAGTCTTCCGCAATATTTGTTTGATTATGAGTGCCTAGAATGTATAATACTTTAACAGATAAATGAAATTGCTCTTTGTTTAGGCGTATTTTATGTAGTCGTGTAAAAATATTCCGGCGGATGGTGAAATATTCGAGTGTTTTCCGTTTTTTAGTGGCTGTGGTAAAATAATATTGTGATAATGTTCAGGCCTTGGGAAGATCCTCAACCTAGCACCAGCAGAGAATTTAACGAAGATATGGGAAATGGTAATGGCTCGCAAATTACAGAGTTCTAGACAATAATTATACGAGCATACTAAAAAAGCAGTTTTAAACGTTTATAAAAATACAAAAGAAAGTGAAGGTGAAAAAGGAGCCGTGGAAAAAACGGCCTACTTAACAGAAATTTCAGAACGGTCTATCTATAGAATAATTAAGGATGTGGTACCTAATCGAAAAGTTAGATCGGATAAAGGAGCAGCACGAGCATTAGATTCGTCTATGGTGAAATTGTTAAGAGATTTCATTTATAGCAAGTATATGGAAAATGAGGTACCAACGGTGAAATCAATACATATGGAAGTGAAAACAAATGGTGCAGTGTCAGTTAGTCAAGCAACACTTCGGCGCTGGATAATAAAGATAGGATTTAGGTTCAAGATTATTAATAAAAGGGCAGGTATTATGGAAAGCTTCAGAATTGTGCAGTGGCGTAATGAATATTTGGAAAATACAAAAAAAATTCGAAATGAACAACGACTTATTTATTATTTAGATGAAACTTGGTATGATACCCAGATTAGTAATTGTACATTGTGTATCAGAAAATGGATGGGTGCATAATGGTCTCAAATTAAGTGGGAAAAAAATGGAAGAATCAAACGTTGACTATCACCAAAACATGACTGCGGATATTATTGAAGCCTGGTTTCAAACTTCATTGCTACCAAATATAGAAGAAAACAGCGTAATTGTTTTAGACAATGCTTCGTATCATTCGCGACAAATTGAGAAAATACCAAATACGGGAGCAAAGAAAAAAGATATTCAAGAATTTCTCCGGAAACATAATTTGGTATTTGAAGAAAATTTTAGGAAGAAAGCTCTTTTGGAAATTGTTAAGAAGCAAAACTTACCAAAACAATATGTGATTGATAGCATGGCTGAAGCTCAAGGACATACAGTTTTACGGTTACCCCCATATTTTTGCAATTTTAACCCGATAGAACTAATATGTAGTCAGCTGAAAAGAAGTTTTCGCAAAAATAACACCTTCCCGAAATTGGATGCCAAAGAAGTCGACCTTATTAAAGCTAAAGAGGGAGAAATAACACCAAGTAATTGGAAAAAGTGTATTCAGCATGTCATTAAAATTAAAGATGAATTTATTAAGTTAGAAAAAAGCATCAGCCCTAATCAAGACCGTTTAATAATATCTGTAGATTCAGATACCGACGATGATACATACCGATTTAGAAAGTGGTTGTGAAGTGTTGAGTGAGTGTAGTGATTAGTTTTAAATAAAATGTTATATGTGATTTGATTTAGTGTACATTGTGAATTTATCGTTTCATTAGTGTTTTACATACGCGCAAATGCAATATAACGTGATTTTTATTTACTGTATTACATATATGTATACATATTTTATTTGATAATTATTTATTTGTTTCTTTTTCAGAACTGAATTTATTTATTTTATAGTTATTTATTTGCTGTCCAGAATCGAATTTATTTATTTCAATTATTTGTTTGTTTTCTAGAATTTTATTTATTTATTTAATCTGGGTTAATTTGATTACGGGTTATTGACATAAATTCAATATTTTCTTTATTTAATTAATTTAAAAGTTTACTTTATTTCTTTGACCTATTTTAATAATATCGATAATCTTAACTCTGAACTCACATTTTTTTGGCAAGGAATTGCTCGTACCTCCTCGTGGTCCTTGTTGGACAACAATAATAATTCGATAGGTATATTAAATCATTATCGGCGAAACTGAGCAACAAAAGAATATTTGGTATAATTTTAATTTAGACTAATAAAATTCATCAATGCTCCACCAATATATAAAATATTATTCCTATCTTAACACAAGCAAAACAGAATAATTTTTTTTAAATTTATCATTATCACTGTAACAAATAACTATTTATTTATCAACCATACATTAAATTAATTAGATTGTAACTCACGGCACAATAATTTTAAGTACGGTCCTGAGCCGCAATAAATTACGTCGGCTTTGACACTTTTATAGCCGAGTTTTACGCTTTTTTTTTGGTGTCTTGGGCCGTGTTCACTCCTTTGTCGGGAATTTTTTATTTGACTTAGAAATATGAAGTTCAATTTACAAGAAACCAAATACAAACAAAAGTGCACATCTGCAAATTGTTTTGTTCAGTGCTGTGCCTACAACATTAGTTCATTGGTCAAGTTTTTCACACGCGATTTTCTCGAGAACTGCTAATCCTCAAAAAAAAGTTTCAAATTAAGCAGTCGTTTCCAATCTTTATCTTTATTTCTTCTCAGTATACTTGGTATCAATTCCGGAAAATACAAAAGTTTGTCGCTTGATATTCTTATCTTTGCAGATTCTCACATTTTATCGACATAGCCTTAGGAAAAAAATCCATATTATGTGCACTTTGTGATTATCAACGAAATATTTACTAAACTGCAGTCAACACAAAACAAAAACTAGTCAACGAATATCTTGCTAGCTTCTTGTTCCCCCGTCTATTATTAAATTTGTCAACCCTTAGCGAAACCAAAAAAAGTGTATTGGTTATTAATAACGCAGATACGTCCCCACCCCTAAGTGTCTGAAGTCATTCGGTCTTTCGGTATTTCACAATAGCCTTTCACATACAATAGACGCCCATCTTAATCATTCAAATGTACAAAGAAACCCAGGGGTAGCGTCTCGTGCAAGTCATTATATTGTGATATCATTTCAATATAACATGCCGGGTTGAAAAGGTGCAGAAAGGGCACCGAAGACGAGATTTGTTTTTGGAAACTGTTGAGTCATGAAAAGACATGAATATGCGTGGGGATATTGTTATAGCTATGAATATTAAACGAAAGGGAGAAAATCATAGTGCTCCTTTCCCTTTTGATTTATATCAGCCCTATCGGAATTTTATTGGTATACACGGAGTATATCACTCTGCGAAATTAACTATGAACAACAAACAATGGAGCAGGAGAGAATGGAGATTTCAATCAACTCATTTCTGGATTGGAATTGGCAGGAATTCTGGTGAAGTAGATGCGCTAATTCATTATCTAATCTTAAGTGTTATAAGCGCATTAACTACTGGAAACAAGCTTTGATTAGAAAATCAGACATGATCAGGAATTAATAAAAAAAATGGACAGACCTTGCATCTTACGCAAGTATCATAAGGCATACTGAAATTACCTAACAGACTTATGTACAGGGTGATTCGTCATAAATGTCCATAAAAGTTTTCATACGTCATATTGAGAAAATAATGACGTCCAATAATTCTAACCGCATACAGAGTGTTACTTGATTTTTTAAATGGAACATCCTGTATCTAACTCGAGAATCACATTTCACATTTTTCTATGAATTCAAAAATATAATATTTCACATGGCTATCTTCTATACTTTTTCTAATATTTACAAGAATGCCGATAATTTATAAATTATAAACTTACCAGACGCATTGGAAACAAAACACCCAAGTGTCAATTGAACTATGACAATTAGTAATTTTAAAGACAAAAACAAACTAATATACAGGGTGTACAAAATGTTTTTTCTCGCTGTAAAGGGTTCACTCTGCCGCGAGACAGGGATCTTCCTTCTATTTCCACCATAAACCTGTGGAACAGTTAATAAATAAAAGATCCCCGAGGTGAGCGAATGTAGGTGTGTCTTGGCAGACAAACGAAGTGAACGCAAGCGGGCAGAAGGAAGCGCACACTGCTAGATTCAAGAACAGAAGAAACAGAAAACTTTAAGGAGAATGAATAAGAAGATGATCATAGATGGAAACCTAAAAGAAGCATGGAAACTAAAAAGAAGCATCTTGCAAACGCCTACACTTCCCATCCGATGATAACAGACGGAAATTAAAAAAAAGAAGCATGGAAACTTAAAAGAAGCAACTCACATACACCTACACTTCCCATCCTATATTCCCACCACACGCGTCATGTGGATCTTGCTGCTGATAACCACCATGTCCAATGTTCAACCCATCGTATTCAGCCGGTCCGACGGTATATAAACCATCCAAGGTTTGGTTCCGGCACGCGGTTTGGCCGTCCGTTGTCCGTGTTCGGCAGACGACCAAGCTGCGTGTTGGAACGAACCTCCAGACTGGATGCCGGAATCGGCAGCAATGCTCACCTTACGCTGGCAAATCAACCAATCAGTCAATCAATCAATCGATAAAAAATGCCCTATAATAATGATAATAGACATGTTAACGGTATACCTCAATAACAATAAAAATGCTAGATCTTCAATAAGAGACTGCAGGAGACTATATCCGAATGGTCCCGTTCCAAGCCTGAAAACTTTCCAACACATGTTGGTCAAGATGAGTGATACCAAGGCACTGGAAAACAAGAAATAAATTAGGAACAATGAGGAAAACCATGAGTTGAATATTTTGTTATATTTTTACGAAGACCGAAAGAAATCCCTCAGAGCAAATCTGGGCAAAGTACTCATTTAAACTACTTCAAGTATCAAGTACCAAATAGTTAGTTGGGGTACTTGTTGCGTCAGGTATCAGTTACTTTTCAAAAAGCAGAATACTTCAAGTATCAAATACTTCGAGGTAGCACTTGCAATTTTGGGTGCAAGTACTACTTGTACTACTCCAATTAGTCATTCAATTCTAACAAGTACATGTAAATACTTCAAGCATTTTCTCGTATCAAATATCAAGTACTGTTTAAAAGTAAAACACTTACAAGTACTTTCGTCAGGCAATGGGGAGAGCTCGATGGCATGTGTGCATCTGGAGCACCCTTGCTGCTGAAAATGTTTTAAAACAGGTCTGTATGATTTTAAACAGATCTTAAATAGCTTTAAAACAGGTCTGTACGACTTACAAATTTAAACAGCTTTAAAAACAGGTTTGTACAAATTTAAACAGGTCTTAAGCAGCAGGTACGACACGATGTTCGTCAGGTTAGGTACGATGGCCGCGGCCGCGACCATCCTGTTTAAACTTATACAAACCTGTTAAAAATCGTAGACCTCTTTTAAAGCTGGCTAAGATTCGGTTATACTTGTACAGACCTGTTAAGAATCATATGGACCCGTTTTTAAACTGTTTAAGATCTGTTTAAACTTGCACAGAGCTGTTTTAGAAAACCTGCAGCAGTCTCTGGAGACTTCCTCTCCTTCACCCAACCACCCCCTGCCACCCACAGTCGCTTCGGATAGACACATGTCTTTGAGGTCTCCCCATTGCCTATCTACTGACGTAAGTGTACAAGGGGTCCGATAGCTATACTACTGACCGTATTATCAGAGGTTCGATTTTTTTTTAAATGTTTCCACCCCGAGTTCCGCCCTTAGTGGTCGAAAATGCCTACAACTGGTACATCTGCCATGTTTTCGCCTTTTGTTGAATAGAAAGTACTTTTGCTGACCTTAAAATAGATATAGCTTAAAGAAACTAATATGGAACCAGCACTGAGTTCTACTCTGCAGTTTTCAAAAAATTTCATAGAAAAAGCTTAAATTATCCTAGAGAAATCAATGCACAAGCATAGAAAAAAAAAAGGAAAATACACAAACATATAGGCCGAATTAACAGCCTTCTCCGTTCTAAAAATTTTTAAAGCCGGTTAATAAAAGGATCTATAAATTTTCCTACCCAGAGGACGCGAGCGATTGCCAATACTTGGGGTTTGTCCTGACGGACAAGGCACGATGTGTCCAATTTCTTTAAATGTGTTTTTAATTTATTTTTAACTAACACGCAGATGGTATAACTCTGGATCAATATCTGATTAACAAAACCCCGGAAAAAGTTAATTGAAACTTTTATGGCTAAATTAATCGGCGTTTCCGGTGATTATACGTTTTCCTTGGAATTTTTGCAATAAATTTAAACTAGTGAAGTCTTAAATTCAACTAATTAGAGCGGAGAGGAAGCTCACTATATTTTTGTTTTAATTCATTTGGCAGTATTAACTTTTTCTTGTGGAAACAAGTGTTAAACACGTAACTAATTATAAAGCAGTAACAATTAAAATAACTGGGTATGATGAATGACATCATGGATTAAGGATTACTGAAATTAAAATAAACGTTATATTAAATTTCGACAGTGGTTAAACAAATTTTGCATTATAATAAATACGTTTTATTCTCATCATTAAATTGCATTTTTTGCAGTTAAACAGAAAGTTAATAGATGTCTTTACAGTGGGATTATTTTGCACTCTACTTCAAATACGAACGTCGAACAGTACTATCGCTTCGTGGTTTAAAGTTCGCGGAAGATTCATTGTTGTGAAAATAATTAAAAATGATGAAAATTATTGTAATGTTTGTGAAAAAGTGTATAAAGTGGCAACACTATAAACCTCGTATCAATGACATGACAGGTGAGTGCAATTTCCTTGCCTTTTCAGTCTTCTGTTTATCGCTATGTACTGTCTACGCTAAATAATTGCCCGTTTGCGATTAATTTTAAATAAAGAAATACATCTGAATTAACAAAAAAATATATAAGAACATTTTACTTCTATTGCACCAATATATCAAATATTTGTACGTACACACCAGACAGTACACTACAAAAAACTTAACAAAAATCAGTTTAGGTTGAAAACCTTTTGTTTCGTTGAGTGTACTTTGTACCTAACCTAAGGTGCGCTACGCCTACCAATTCGGACATTCCAATGAGCAGGAAGCCTTGAACAGCCTTCCAGGATTGTCTTTCACAGTATCTAAAATTTGTAATTGAGCATTCAAGGTCCTCTGAGAGCATGTACATTCCCTGTCAGTAACCATAATAGGTTGTTAAATATCAATAGTTCCTTGTTCCTTAAATGCTACATAGTGGACACAAAGATTCATCAGGAATATGCACTTCAGGAAACCGTTGTCGGTAAAGCATAACGAGCCTGACGTACATATTCTCCGGTCGCGCCACAACAGAGCAAAATGATTATCCACTAAATGTTTGTAAACTTCATTGTTAAAAACAGAAGTAATCCACTATTAGCATGTACACGAAACAACTAGTACGTTGTTTGAGAGCAGTAAACAGGTAAATACTACACTATTGACACTTTCTGTTACGGTCTACCTATTACATTTTCTTTTGCGTTTGGCATCGACGCAGTGAGAGCGCGGAGCAACAGAGTAAATGTCAAATCTTGTTCTACATTTGATAGTAATTGTCGTGCGAATTATGTCCATGTTAGTAGACAGGTGTAACAGAGTTAAAGAAGTCATTATAGGTTTCTTCAGGTAGTTAACTTAAATTTGAACTGATATTTATGCGGTACGAATATCTATTTATTTTGACATTTAAATACTTGCACATTAATATCCAATCATCCCACGCAATATATCTTTTATTACAAATAAAAAAAGTCTATAGATATGTTGACATATAAATTTTCTGTTAGTTATAGTAAATATTTAGATTTTTCTTCGCAATATACGAACGCTGCCGTTAAATTTGCTCCCAAAGTAATGTTAAATCCTGTTATATGGCCAATAGACTTTAACGGTGTCTGTATAACAGATATAAATGAAAACAAAAATAAGTTAATTTCCAATCGTAGGTGCACGTTTATATGTGTTTCCAGCAATAAAAACGTAACAAAATTTAATCATAGCAATTTCATTAAATTTTATTTCGAATAAAGATCCTAATTTATATATCTGTGTCCACAATCCCGCACACTTTCCTCATAAAGGAATGACATAAATTTCTAATTCTAGTACTGAAATGGAGGACCAATAAAAACGTCTTCAAACAACATAACAGTAATAACACTATTCACTATAAGCGACTCGTTTATGTGCTCTAGCTACAATTTGTGTACATTAAAAGAATATGTATTATCATATTATTTAAATGGTGTTTTGATGCCAGGATATTGCAACAATAATGTGTGGCAATGTGCATTAATATGTTGTGGAGATCAGGCGCCGATGATGAGGCGGCCTTCTACAGCCAAATAGCTTTTCCGTATTCGCGCTTGGCGGCTAGCCGCTTAATTCCGAATAAGTACTGAAAGGTTACTTTTCTTAATTTATGCACAAAGGTCCCCGCAGTTTTTTTTTAGTAAAAATAAGCTTCAGTCGCTTGTTCTGAAACTTGAAGAAAATGTTCTCCTGGGCCACCTGATTAAAATTCTCCTTGGCCACCAGTCCGACCGAATTCGATTTTTTGATCTAGAGGCGATTGAAACTATGAACATCTACGAAGGTCTGCTTAAAAGTTCCATAAAATTTCTGAAAATATTCACGCTCATTTTTTGGAGAAAAATAAGCATCTTTTGTCTCTTGATGTTTTTTTTCAAAGTGCTTCCTTCTCCCGGAAAAAAATAACAAACAAAAAAATACATATATATTTTTTGTAATCTTTTTACGGGAAAAGGAAGCCATTTGACGAAAAAGTTGGAGGGGCATAAGTTGATTATTTTTACCTACTTCAGAAAGATCCCAAAATATTCAGGCATATTCTTTAGGAAAAATAATCAACTTATGTCCCCCAACCTTTTCTTCAAAGCGTTTCCTTTTCCCGTATAAAAATTACAAAAAAATTTTTTTTTTGGAGAAGGAAGCACTTTGAAAAAAACACCGAGAGAAAAGTTGCTTATTTTTCTCCAAAAAATGAGCCTGAATATTTTCAGAATTTTGATGGAACATTTAAGCAGACTTTCGCAGATGATCAGCCTCTAGATCAAAAAATCGAATTAAGTCGGATTGGTGGTCAAAGAGAATTTTAATCAGGGGGCCCAGGAGAACATTTTCGCCAAGTTTCAGGACAATCGACTGAAATCCATTTTTACTATAAAAAAGTGCGGGGTCCTTTATCTATTGGTAGTAAATAAAAGTAACATACTCTTACACGGAGTCTGTTATCTTGGGCATTTTGCCACTTATAAATTTTATAAAAAAATCGGCGCCAAGTGCACGGGATTTTCGTTCTTCATTATCAAAGCTTTAAAGACGTCAAACATATTTTGTTGTTTATGTATTTCCCACGATGTCTTTTTAAGATAAATAAAGTTCGTCTACATTGACGTTAAGAAACTTCTTCCTTATACTTCATATTACCCAAAAATATTTTTGGTGAAATCGAAGGTGATCCTTTTTCTAAAACTATCTGAGACTAACTTTTTAAGCATATATGCTTATTGTTTCGTATGCTTCCTAACGTGTCTTGACCGAATAAACAAATACAAAGCACGTCACAACTTGTTATTAATACAATATATCTATATCAATACATTTTCTATTGCTTTACTTTTACATTGTTAACTTTTCAGTTTTCCGTTTCTCTTTCACCAGCAGAGCGAATGTTTTCTTCTACTGCTACTTATATTATTTAAGAATATTTGTTACTGGAAAGTGTGCATCAAATTCTTTAAAATCATTTCAGTTTCTTGTTTGTCGTTGTCTGATAATTCATAGATTCTCATGAAAATTCACGAGATTCACAATTATGCTCACAAGTTCTATTATGCCAACACATTCAAATCATGTTGTAAATAGAAGAAAAATTTGAAAACACTTAAGGGATTAGGTACGACATGGGTTACATTTTGTTTGATTTTATTTACACAACGGTTGAGAAAAATTGCTTATCGCTTATAGAATGAGCAGCTATTAAGGTGGCCATTCCCTAGAAAGAGACATCCGATAGGGAAATATTTATTATTTATGGCCATAATTTTTTTTCTTAGTACGTATATTAAAAAAACTATATGACTACATAAGTAGAACCATAAGACTTGTATTGTATTTCTTTTTTTTAATAAAGACCATTTAATATTATTATCATTATTATCATTATTCATATAAAGTGCGACACACACGATTTATAGTTACTTTTATTTTACATCAGCGATTTAGATTAATATCGTTCTTTTTTTACCCTCTTGCTATGAATTCAATTTAACATGCTTTACTTGCACAAGTTTAAAATAGTACGAAAATAAATTACAATACCTTGTCTTTTTTTCTCATTAGCGCAGTTGATCTATGCATATCCGGCTCATCAACATTGTAACAGGTCTGCGATTCAACAAATAATCGTTTAATAGTCATAGAGGATACGTGTGATAGTTTATCGAACAGCTATTAACATAAATTCTAATGAGTACCTGCATTACAACTGACCAAGATAACACAATGTGAGCTGTTAAAAATGTGCATATAAATCTAGTTGTTTTGAAGTAGGCAGTACAGAAACGAATCGTCTGATGCGCCTCAGATGGCGCCGATAACATTTTCTATGACTGATGATCGTGTGTTCTATTAAAATCAAGTTTCAATAGATTTGTATGCACCCACAGTTATCGGAAAATCTCTGGAAATGAAAATAAATGAATCGGAGATCACATAAAATTCGAACGGAGAAGTCAATGTAAGAGGGCTTTGACGGCACTCTCGAATCGCGAGAACAGTGCACCAAAAAGTATTCTTTTATCGAAGGCGCTGTGGTTTGATAGAAACGTAATGATGGCCGTTTGTACCGATAATAAGCTTGTCGAGGCTGTCACCGCTGTCATGGGCGGAACATGATGAAATACTGTATGGTACAGTGTTGAAACAATGAACCTATTGTTTAAATATTCATCTAACTGCTGCATCAAGTCATCAAAGACATACGAAATATGTATATTCTTTCTATCTTAATTACTTTCCAAATTAACTTCACAATAGGCCTCTGGTATTTATACACTGAGAGAAAGTGTTTTCTCAAATTTTGAAACAACGCTGTGGGACCAAAGTCTCGTTGCATTTTTTTAACAATATAATTGCACTTATGTCACATGAAAATTGTAATTCTATAACTGATTACTAACAAAATAAAAAAAAATGTAGGGAGATAAGAATGTATGTGATTACAATAAGTTAACATCGATGTAAGGTTAAATTTCCCAAAACATTATGTTGGAAACTATTTTTTTTGGTTTATGAGAAGATCAATCGAAACTAATTTCTTTCTCGAGGACTGAACCGATTTTGAAGAAAAAAATATATGTTATGGGTTTCAGTGTCACGCTGTTATTAAAAATTTATGGAATTGTTTTTTTTTTTTTCAAAAAATAGGATATATGTTGACGATCTATTAATAGTTGTCCTGGAACGATTTGGGAACACTCTACATCAGGTCGTTCGCTAGGAGCTTTAATAGTCACGGCACAATCTGTTTGGACCTAGACATTTTAGGTACCGAGCTGAATTTTTCAGAATATGTAGCCTATGATACGTACAATAACATACTGAAAGTCCCGAAGAATCTGAATTGAGCGTTAGCCGTCATGTTGAAAAAAGGGCACGCGCGCGTAGACGGAGAAAACATTTTTTCCTTGCCTTATTTATTATCCGTTTTTAATATTCTAAAC
Source organism: Stenurella melanura (assembly GCA_963583905.1). NCBI lineage: Eukaryota > Metazoa > Arthropoda > Insecta > Coleoptera > Cerambycidae > Stenurella > Stenurella melanura. The sequence continues at coordinate 190,393,628 of OY757310.1, forward strand.
AGATAATTATAGCCAAAGAATGTGGTTTTAACATATATTTTACACATTTTACTAAACTTTGTGCGTGTAGTTAAAAACTGACTTAAACTGAAAATTAAAATTTTGGCAAATTCTATTTATATGATTAAAAAGAAAATTGTAGGGTTTATGAAAATATGTTTTAAGTAAAAGTTGTAGGCCATCGATAAACGAACAGAACGTTTTTTTAATTCCCTTTATAGCTTTAAAAATAACGGAGATAGAACATTTTAATTATTATAATACCGTATATGTCAACATAGCAAAATTAAAATTGAAAAGTTAAAATGTGCACTTTTCGTCACGGCACAATTAACCTCGAACAGAAATAATTACTAAGCTTAGTTTTTAGAATTGGATGGTTTATAATAATAATAATGATAATAAATAATAATAATAAGGAGGTAAGTAAAAGGAAAAAAATAATAATTAATTTTGATCTTCAATATCGCTATCGGTTATAATTAGAGTGTTTGAATTAACACAACGTATGCCATGGCAATTACTGCACATGTCAGAACACTTTGTGTAATTGCAAGGACAATTTTTATTGCAGTCATTTTTACAGTTGCAATATAGAAGTTTTAATATATTGTCGGGTACAATTGACAAAGATCTTGGTACGGGTTTGGTGATATCGTTTTTCAATTCCCAGCCCCAGTCAGATGAATTAATTTCCTTATTAAGCCATATTTGCACCTGAAAGTATACCCTATAAACATGCTGTTCAATAGCTTTGCAAGTAGGTGGTAAAACTGCTAAATCAAAATTTTTATTTAAATTTTGTCTGCTTATAATTTTTTTAAATAGAAAAAATCTCTCGATATCTATATCATCTGACTTGCATCCATATATACAAAGGAGAAACTTAATTCCCAATGTATCTAAATCCTGCTTATTTGCGTTTTCGTTATTAAACAAAATTAATTGTTTGTTTAGATCAACATTTTTCCTCAGACAATTAAATATTATTTTTTTGCCCTTCCTGTAAGGGTACGACGTTTTGTCACAACTGTGAAATCGTTTTTACTAGTAGAGGCGGTTGTTTTGGTTTTATTACGAGTGTAATTTTTTCTACATTTTTAGTGAACTGTTAGTTTTTTAGAAATAATTTTTTTATAAATATCATCATTAAGTTGTATACTTTTTGAAATTATCGTGTCTAATCCTCTTTTCACGACTACCGTTTCTTCCGAGGATAATGGATTTTGACAAAAAATACAAATACCTTCCATAATAACGACTAAAATGTGAAAATAAAATGGCTTGATTAACCTTAAACAATAAACTTAAACCTAAACAATAATAAAAGTAAAACAATCCTTGTACAAAACAAAATACTAATTAAAAAAATCAAACAATTCGTAAAAGAATAACGAAATCAAAAAGAAAACAAATTCGATATGAAAATAAAATAAAACAATATCCTGGAAAAAACCTATGAGACTACTAAATATATTTAAAAATTTTATATATTCTAAACTAGATTTGAGATAATCCAACTTAGCAACTTATTTATATTAATAACAATGCAGCGCAAATGTACCTGTAGAGTGTTAGAAATATAATATCTAATACATATAAAGAGCGTGTGGTAGTCGATAGGTATATGAACATTTCTGTAAACATATTAACGGCTTTCACTCTCTTTCCGCGTGTCCCTAAATATTACAAATTTCATATCTCAGCTATTTTTTAAGCTAGAGAAAAATTTCAAAAAAAGTATTGTTAGTCTGTTAACGGCCTATAACATTTATTTAAAAAATATTTTTATACAATGAGCGAGTATTTTTTTTAATGAAAAAATGCAAATCCTCAAAAAGTAATTTTTGCTATTATCTAATTGTTACACTACTAATAAACATTTTTTTATAGTTTCTTAAATTCGTATCAAACTCACATTCTTTGGCTTTAATTTGTTTTTTAAAATATTAAAATTGATTAATAGATAAGGCAAGAAAAAAATGTTTTCTTCAGCGCCGCGATCAAGCCATGTTTTTAATATGGTGGCTAACGCTCAACTCGGATTCTTCGGGACTTTTAGTATGCTATTATACGTATCAAGAACTACATATTCTGAAAAATTCAGCTCGGTACCTAAAATGTCTAGGTTAGGCCTATTGTTTACAGATTGTGCCGCGACTATAAATATTGTCGACAGATATTGCAATAAGGTAGAACTCTCCTAAATCCTCACAAAACCATAGCCGTTACTTTTACATGAAAAAGAGCCTTGGAAGGCATAAACCCCTAGCGCTCAATGGTGTGGAAATTCCTATTGCCAGAGAGGAGTCATATTTGAACAAAAACCAACCATATGCAAAAAGCCACACAAAAAGGAACACTAGTTTAAAATTGGGGGTTAAATTCCAAAATGACTTTATGGTTATATACTAAGGTAACAAGACCTATGATAACCCCCCTAACTATTTATTAACCTCCAACTATCGTTCGCCTCAGAGCACGCTACCCATAATCCAGGGCAAGCATCTGAGTACCACAGAAAGCCTCACGCGCCAGCACACACTTTCCGGATTCTGTGGTCAGTTTACTGCACATTGACGAAAGTCAAAAAGCTCTAAACCTGTTCGTAGATGACTGACCATATTTGCCGGTTGGAACGTTCCCAATTTAATATAAGATATTCCGCGACATTAATGCAGATAGTTTACAAGCATCTCTTGTGATTATTTGATATACTCCAGAGCACCAATACTACCAAGGTGCGGCAAATTGTTAAACTTGACTTTTAACATTTTATGAATTATAGTCACAGCAAGAACAGAAGTGAAAACTTTATGTAAAATAAAGGACACTATACTATTAGCAAATCAAAATGTATATCTTGGAGATTTCGAATTAATCAATTATAAAAAAATAATCCTAGTTAGTATATTACCGAATAAAATATTCTTTGAATTAAGTGAACAATGTGCAAGGTGATTTGCAAAATTGAGAGAAAATGTACAATTTGTGCATTTCACGTTTAGAAGTTTAAGAAACCTTCAGAATCTATTTAAAAATTTTACGAACGTTGTAGTTGTAAAAACTAACTTAATCTGTTCAGATATTTCCTCCTCAAGTGAACCATATTCTTATGCAATCGAAATTTAAGGCAAAGAATTAAATTTATGTGTCTTCTACGATTCTAATAATGTTAAGGCCAAATTGAAGTGGCTTTTGTAATTGGTATACAGCGTCATACAACGTCAACGGCATACGTCGTCATATACATTTTTCTCTATAAAGGTTACATAGGTTAACTATTTATAAGGTGGTTATAAGGATAAAAACAAAACAAGAAACTTCCACCCAATACCTAAAGCTAAATTAGATGACTTTGTCTGGTGGTCATTTTCGTTCAATTTTAAATAGAGTTGTCCTAGAGCTATTAAAAAGATAATATTTTAAACGAAATCTGTGTACAAAAGGAGCTTATTTGTCTTTCGGTATATTGACTTAACCATGTCGTATAAAAAAATGAATAATCCCGTACACGCAGTAATAAATATTTTATTACATAAATCAGAATGTGGAAAAGCACCCTGCAGACTTATAAAAGGTGGTAAAAGCCCTATAAAAGTTGTTAACAGTCTTTAAAAAAGCTGTAAGCGCTAACAAAACTGTAAAACTTGTCTTAACGACGTGAGGAAAAAGCGAAATAGCTTTCATTTTACCCCACAGAACAATAACGTGCAATATTGAAAAAATAGGTGTACTAGGTATATTCACAATGTAAAGTAGAGAGTTAACAGAATTTAGAATACAAAATTGACACGATGGTACTTGGAGCCTATAGTATTTGAACAGTTATAAAACAATATTGTCTAAATGTTATTTGTGGCATTATCTTAATTCTTTATCTACTCCAATTATTTGGGACTTCCTGCCACATGTATTTTTTCTTTTTAAGCGGTGCTCGGAGAATCTGCAAAATATCACAATTTACCAGTATGTTGCTGGTAAATAACCTCTACGCCTGTGATTTTTATTATTAGAGCTGTGTATTTATCATATACAGCAAAAAAGTTTTTTTTTTAAAAGCCTTGAAAAAGGAAACAGATTAGATTTCCGAAACGCCGGTGAAATATTTAATTTCAAGTTTTTTACTTATTTGTGTTATTTATTTTAAAAAAGCAACCTCTAACTGATGCTTTGACGTAAAAGTCACCGGCGTAGAGGTTATTTACCAGTAACATACTAGTTAATTGTGATATTTTGTAGATTCCCCGAGCACCGCTTAAAAAGAAAAAAATACATGTGGCAGGAAGTCCCACAGAATTGAAGAAGAAAAAAAAAAACATTTACCATTAAAAAAATAGGGGAGGGTCAAATTTGACTGTGGATTTAGATTTTCGATCAAAGAACTTATTCCTAGATACATAATGTGTATTCGTTCGTTTGCCGCTAAGATAATAACCGTCGAAGTACTTCAGTCGTAAATATTATGTGTAATGGTCACGTTTTGTAAGAACACTCAGTACCTTAAATTAGATAAAGCGCGCGACTATTCTATTAATTGTTTTAAATTTAAATTGTAAGATACTGGTCTGAGCATTATACGCGTTTAAATTTCATCGGCTAGTCATGACAAATGCTTGACCAATAGCGTAGTAGCTTGCGCGACCAGTAGACGATATACGCGCCGGCTCTGGCAGAGGGGAGACGCCTGAAAGATGGCGTAGAGGCGGGTGGCCGTGTAGGGCCGTAATAATCAAAAGCCGCCATACATTTGTAAATATCTGCATATAGTGATTAATAACTGCGAATAGAATCAGTAAAGTAGTTATTATAGTTTATATGTTCTATGTTATTGTGTTCCATTGCCCATAGCTACAGCAAAGCAATGTTTTCGTCGAATTAGCTGTAAGTACAGTCTTTTATATTATGTATGCCTCTCGTGATGCAAACGTTGCTGTCTGAAGTCAATTGCGACAATGCAGAATTATTGACGGCTTCAATACCTCATTCCACGATTGGCCAGTAATATTCTTTATTGCATCCAGTGTTACTGTCCGGTAAAGACTTCTCTTACCCCATGAGAAGACTATAATAGTGCGTGAATGATTTCATGTAAACGTTATGTTTACGTAACTATATCGCCCCGTATTTTGACATCTGCCGTGTGTTTTGGGCATAAAAACAGTGTTCAACTGCCGAACAAGTTTATGTCGAAATTATTAATTGTCGGGTCTTTTTTTGTTATTAATTTTATGTACAGTCTATAGTATTTCCTTTTGTGTGTTTTCGTGTAATTTAATTGAGCTTGTTTATGTTAAAGTAAGAATTATTTATATTATTTGCCGCTCTGGCCAGATCGTGTTTAGTTCAGTTTAATTATTTACCGTATACGGATTCTTATTGTGTACAGTTTTGCTTTGTATTTTGCTACATGTCAGCTGAACTTTTAATGATTTGTTTATATGCTTATTCTGACAAAAGTTTCTGTAAAGTTTACTCACAACCCTGATGGCAATTGCTCTGCTTTGTGTATTTTTTGTAAATCATTAAAGTAAGTTAAATTCAATGATTCGTTTTATTTTTCCTTAAGAAATTATACCTAGAAATTTATTAAAATTTAACCAAAAATGATTACATAAAATAGGTACAATATTATCATTATTTTAATAAATACATATTCATTTTCTCGAGTATACCTCAATGCATTGAAATTGCACAGAAACAAATACTTAAGTATGTATTTATCACACAACACATGATGTGCTCACTATGTTAATTGTATTACTATTTTTTTAGATCCTGGACAGTAAAGCAAATAATTTATGTTCTTGCTGTGCTAATATTATAAACAGAACACAATAATGGGCTTGTTACCGAGAATTATTTTTTCGCTTTTTTTTCACGGTATTTAATAGTATTGGATCGTCTGGATAAGCTGTTAAAATTTCAACCTTATAAGTATATCCAATCCGTAGATATTGAATGATAAAAATTGGGTTTCAGTACAAAGTGCTTCGCCGATTCGTGACGTCATTCTGCATAAGCACTACGGCGAAAGAGTTTGAGTTTGCTACATTAGTCAGTAGTCCATAATAATCCGTCAAACTTTAATATCATGACATGAGTTAATCTGACGTTTGAAGAAAAAAAGATGTTTATTTCCAATTTACACAATTATTTTTATTTGGACTGTCTAACTGTCTAACATTGGAGTTTCACAGAATCTTACACACTTTTTAAAATCATACTTGTCCGATAGAAAGCCGTACGTCGCGTATAATGGATTCAGATCTACTTTTTACTTATCTTGTTCCGGTGTGCCTCAAGGGTCTGTTCATGGACCACTCTTGTTTAATATATTTATCAATGAAATAGAATATGAGGTAGACGTTCAATTTTTAATGTATGCAGGTAACATCAAGCTACTACATACAATCTCTAAATTACAAAATAATGTGTCTAAACTCAGCGCTTGGTGTGTCGAGAATTGTCTCACATTAAACATACAAAAATGTAACGTAATGACATTTTCGACGAAGGATATTATTTATACATTTAACCACTCTTTAGAAAATGAACCTTTAACTCGACCTTGGAGTAATATTTGACAACAAACTCAGCTTTGTCAATCACATAAACATGTTAATTTGCGATATAAATAGAACGCTTGGTTTTATTATACGCAATGGGCGCAATTTCTTAAATGTTTCGACGTTAAAGCTATTATATTTTCCTTTTTTGCGATCTAAACTAGAGTATAGCGTCTCTTGTTTGGCGGCCCTGCTATAACGTTTATAGTCTAAAATGAGAAAATGTGCAACGTCATTTTCTTAACTTTTTATATCTAAAATCTCATGGTTTTCCACAAGTAATTTGCTTCAAATGTTCTCTATGAGTAACCTATATGAAAGACGCAAGGACTTAAAATTTCTTAAAAAAGGTGATTTATTACGATATTGACTGAAGTGAGATACTCCTGAAACTTAATTTCCATATTCCTCAAATAAATTCAAGACAAATCCAAACTTTTTGCCTTACCCGGGCTAATATTTTAAAGTTTTCACCAATCTACAGCATGTGCTCTAGCTATAACCATAGCCAGCGTTATATCGACATCTTTCATAAAAAGGAGATCATGTCTAAAATTATATATGTATTGTTACGCATTACCACCCAATAGCCGAAATTAAGTACCAATGGTTAAGCAACCAGTAATACACGACATCATCTCTTCTGGAAGGAGGTAGATGGCTCTAGAGTTATATTGTTCTGGAATTGAAAATCTCTAGAAGTGAGGTTAAATATCAAGTGAACAAACTGTAAAGGTTATTTTGGTTAATTAAGAAGTATTCTGTAATCAGTAAATTATTAAATAAAGTGTTAGTGGTTATCCCCTGTTAAAATTATTTAGAACCTACGGATCCTGAAGGGTGGCTTCAGCGGTGAAAATACGCAACAATTGGTGTCAGACGCGAAAATTAACAAGAGGATATTTCGGTGTTTGAGAAGACTGGAGTGGTATTCTCGGAGTTAGTGCTAACACAGGGAGGACTAATTTACTGGACATTGGTCGAGGATTATTTTCGAACAGAAAAATTGTGTCAAGTGCATTTTTGAGTCTTTTTGGAATATTTTATTAGGACATTAGTGATAGTAATTAAATCCTTGGAACTAAGAAGAGATAAAGACTCTGAATAAGACTTTTTCGTGTAGTTAATTAAGTGCATTTTCGTGAACTTTCTAGAACTTTTCTATTTGGACAGTAGTTGAAGAGTAACAAAGACATTAAATAAAAGAGTTTCGTGATGTCTTGCGATTTCTCTGGACAATTCCATTACCGATATTGACGTAATTATTAAATTTTATTGATTTTATCATAATTATATGCCAGTAACGACCAGAAGCATGGCATCCGAAAAACAAATACAGGACTTCTACGCCCAAATGCAAAAGATGATGATGGGGACCAAGAAAAGAACCACCAGGAAGAGAAAGACCAAGAAAAAAGTCGTCAGGACGTGGGGGCTTGGTGTCGCAAATACAAGATTTGTGCAGCTAGTAAGGGTCCACAGACTGGAAGTAAGGGTCAAGGGTTCAACGCCGGAGCTCCTTGCAAGAGGATGGCTAACGATATGGCGAAGCCATCACCAACCAGTGGCCGAATGAAGGCTCGATACGACAGGACGGGTAGTTCAAAAGCGTTCATCAAGGTGGGAGAGCTGGTTTGGCTGTACAACCCACAGCGAAGGAAAGGAAACGAAGCAAAAAGTCCAAGATGAAGATCGTGCATTTGGATAGACTGACGAAATACATTGATGATTCTGAATTGCCTGACCGGGACATTCAGGCTTAAGGAGGGGGCAGTGTTACGCATTACCACCCCCCTAAGGCCTGACGAGTGATGCGTCCATGACTACTAATAGCTGAAATTAAGTACCAGTGGCAAGGCAACCAGTAATACAGGCCATTATCTCTTCTGAAGCCTGTAGATGGCTCTAGAATTAGCTAGAGAAGTTGAAAAGTGAAAAAGTGAGGTTAAATATCACGTAAACAAAGTGTAAAGGTTAAGTTAGGTTAATTACGAAGAATTGTTTAATAAGTAACTTATTAAATAAAGTGTTAGTGGTTACCTCTAGTTAAAATTATTTAAAACCCACGGATCCTGAAGGGTGGCTTCAGGGGTGAAAATACGCAACAGTATGTATTTTTTTCTCTCTTTATTATAGGTAAATTCAACTCTCTCTTCTCTCTAATATGCACATTGTTTCATTGTGACTATATCTTTATTGAAATGTATGTAGTAAATTTAAATAATTTTTTTATTGATGTATGTGTTGTTTCCCATCCTGTAATTGGTCCTGTACTGTTAGATGGTGTATGAATAAAATAAAAATAAAATAAATAAAATACATTATAATTTTTTTTTTATGAAGAATACACAAAATTCAAAAAACTTAATATTGCTGGATAGAGAATTAAAACCCCTTTCAAATGAGCTATCACACGCACCCTTGTTCCACAAAAAAAATTTAAAGTCACTCCAAGGGGGTTGAATGGGGAGGTATCAAATCATGTTCAAAAAATGTCATTTTAGAATCAAAAATTGACATGTTAGATTTTACTCATAAACTGTAAATTACCTACGTAGATAATGAATTTATCCGCTACTTACGGAACTCACTGTATGTGTGACCCTCTAAAGATCCAACGATCTCACTGCTCTTCATTACTGAAACGTCAACTTTATTTTCACACCGGGCACAAAACGCGGAGCTTGTAAGTCTCGAACGCCGGATCGCTATAGATGATGACCATTTCATTCCCCGTTTGAAGTATCAATTGTTCTGGTTCGTCCTCTCCGGGACATTCAGCGGGAACGTGACCAAACGTATATTCCGACGACGGGCCAGCTTTCAAACCTCGCCAGCACAACTGACAACCTGCCCTGAAAACAGGGGAGGCTCGTTTTTCTAACAATGCTATCTGATGTAAAATACATCACCGGTATCATGATTATTTACGTGGTGTATTGTGCATGTACAAACACTGCAAATTCTGAGGCGATAACACGTTCAAACATGACAATTCGTGACAGCTAGCGATTGAAAAATCCATAATTTCGTTGTTTTTCAGCAGGCTGTGTACAGCTGTACAGTGACTGATTTCCATCTGTGTAATTTTCAAAATAAATTCAAATAAATACATACATCAAGTCTTGTTGCGTACGTCTGGGAATTGTACGCATTTTTATTACATTGTAATGTAATTGTAATAATAAGAAACTTCTTTCAGAGCCGAGTATCTATATATACAAATGTTTACTGTATGTCAAGAACAATTTAGAATCTTTTAAATGTGTATCGGATCATCATGTATATAATACGCGGAACAAAAATATTTTAGCCATCCCCTTACGTAGGACATCAACATATAAAGAGTCACTTCATTATAATTCCATCGTATTATATAATAAATTACCAAGTAATGTGCAAAATATCCCTATATCAAAATATAAAAATACTGTTAAAAATATATTATTGAAAAATGGTTACTACAGTATTGATGAATATCTAACACAAGAATTATAATTTAACTTTTTTATATTTACATTAAATGTTGTTCTGTCTCAATCTCTGTTACAGTGCTAAATTTGTTGTTTTTATGTCTTAATAAAATGACTACATTTACATGTAATTTAATTGTTGTTCTGTAACACGCGGAATACTCGATAGCATCCTTTGTTACACTGTTAATGATTATTAGAAAAATTATAAGTTATCGGAAATATATTCCCACAAACCTTAGTACTAATAGAGTCCCTTACTGCTTAGACTATGATGAACGTACGTCATCTGTTAGCAGTTAAAGTTCGCAAATACTAGATCGCGCAAGAGCAATGGTATTTCAACTAAATAACGCCGTGCGAAAGTCTTTCTTGTTGAACCATTGAACTGATAAGACGTATTTATAATTTCGTTTGACCTGTAAAGGGGATAATAGAATTTGAAAAACCTCGTGATGATCACATGAGGTAAGGCTTAATTATTATACCGGTAAATATCATCTAACATTTGAAATATTGTTTTAGGTTTTTCTTATAATTTTCTGATAAACATAATTATAAATATACGTAACTTTTTCTTATAATTTTCTGATAAACGATTTTCTTTTACAAATTTTTTTGATGAGTATTTTCTTATAAAGAATTACTTCTTAATCAAATTTAATTACGTCTAATGCTATTAACGTCGATGTATTTCCACGTTATATTATTTGCTTTGAGCAAGATTAATACATTCAAGTTCTAAGACTTACTACGTTTCTACTAAGCCAGTAATATTCATTTGAAGTCAACCTTTCTATATTACATTTTGAATTGGAATATACGAAAATATTCTGGGCGAAGAGATTTTCTTCATTTTGTCTTGGCGACAATCTTCTACGACCTCATAACCTCACAATGGGATTAAGGCGGCCACGTGTGAAATTAAACCCATGATCATCGGAGAATAGGACCGAATCTAGGAGTTCTCTCCATCAGGATAACAAAATAAAAGATAAGTACTTGTAATTGTTACCAATAAAAGGGATTATTTTCACATGATTGTTGAGCTATTAGAGCCAAAAGTGTCTAAATTTAACATATTAGATTCAAGTCAAATCTATTATATTTTTGGCCATTTGCATTTTAAACCCGTTATTATAATTAAATCCATTGTTGTATATTGATTCGTAGTTGTTTGTATCTTGAATTCGTTGTCGCAAAAATACTTCGCCGTAGTATTGTTTCGTAGTTGCTTTTGTCGTGCTTCCTTATGATCAATATCTTATTGTAGTACTAAAATACACGTTTGTTAGTGATATCGTAAGTCGTGGTTCAATTTTTGTTGTAACGAGAGTGTCTAATGTGTATAAATTTTGAGATAATGTTACACCGCATAGAAAAAAAAAGAAAAAAAAATGAGTTTAATAATAATGGAGTAATAGTTAATAGTAGGGTAATATTAAATTCAAAATAAATAAGAGATAGTTAATAATTGATTAACATCTGCAATAATATCTGACAATATCTCTATTTAATAGTGATGCAAAGTGGGGATTTATTGAAAATTGAGAGTGCACTAGGTGTAGCAAATTTGTTTTGAGTGCGCCACCCCAATGGCTCTCATCCACGAAGTGGCCCACTGCACGGTCTAGCTCGAGCTGGGGTGGGTTTCCTTGAGCCTTGATGTCGTCGGAGAGGGTCTTGGTTCACACAACACCCACACAGAATTAAAACTCGGGTTACTAACTATAAAGTTTATTATAATGTGCAATAAGGCAGTGAATAATTAATTTATATCCAAAAAAAAAGTGGAAATGTATATAATGTATATGATATATTTACACATATATATATTAGAAACAATTGTATCACACGCGGATAATAGGATAGGCCTAAACTGTCCCTACTTCTTAAAAAAAATATGTATTACTTTTAAAAGGGGGCGTTACGTGATCATGTAACCGCGAGTACAGTAAATAACCAATTATAAGAGACTTGTTAAAACGAAAGTAAAGCTGCACACGGCACTGGCCTACACAATATAATAAAATATAAGGGGAGTATACCCCCTTGAGATAAATACAATAAACACTGATTAAAACATTATATTAAAAAAAAAATATATCATGAGCTGTTACTTATCTATAACGGTGGTGGTAGTGGGCGTCGGGACGCTGTAGCTTCCTTCACAACGATGACTAGGCGGGAGCGGTGGTTACGACTGGCGAAGACGGGCACATGGAGCTCTGACAGCTTAATAACACCTCGCAATAATCCCAAATAAGTCCTCCAATTGACTAAGGGGGTGGCAGGTTGATCCGGGGGTTCCTGATTAATAATAGAACCCGGAACAACAGAACATGTAGCCGGAACGTGCAGAAAGGGGTAGGTTGCCAGAGAATGGACGCCAAAATATGAGGTAATAAGAATAAGATAAAAAAAACGGAAGAAGAAAAGAACCCTGTAAGTAGACAAAGAAAAACTCTATAAAACGTGTCAGAAAAATAGGTACAACACTTACGCATAAACTGCGGTTCTCCTGTTTTATTCTAGAAATCCAGCCGTCGGCAATCTCCCGAGCTCCAGGGAATGACGTACACTATAGGGAAAACTTATGTAAGACACGAAATGAAATTGGAGAACACGTGGACTTACCAGCAGCTCGAGTTTAAACCACAAATTCGACAACACAGTCGACAAGTTGATCCGCATAAACAACACAAGACGGACACAACTTAAAACACCTCGAGGTATAGATCCCAAGAAAATATTTGGACGTTTTATATAAACAACGTTTGCCCTCGGAGGTGACTAGGCATAAACTGACCTCCCAAAATGGCCCACGGGCCTTCCAGAGCTCAAATCGAAGTTCTAGAAGCAAGAAAAAAACAGGAAATTGAACCAGCTGATATAAGCAACTCATGCGTATAAGTGACAGTACATTTTCCGTCGAGGGAGAAATGATCCAATTCGCCCAAGGAAATACCTCCTGGGACAACCCACGTAACAACCAACATGCTCTACCATTTCCTACATGCATATTATCTAACCTACGAGTTTCGTTGAGTAAAAATTCAGCGGTTGTGCATAGCCCTCTCTTTCTCTCTCTGTAGGTAGGTACCGGCGCAGTCATATTTTACAGAGCGCTCTAGAGTTACACTGTGACGTTGGGTGATATTCTATTCGCGAGGCGGGTTGTAAGCAGTTTAATTTTATGCTTGCCTACCGACACCAAATTTTCAGGTGGTTTAATTTTGTGGTATTTTGAACCGTAACATTCCCCCCTTTTCCTCCTTGAAAAAAAAAATTATAATAAAGTAATTTTTTTTTTAACATATATACCATCTTTTCTCCATCCTCTCTCGCGGACGGGTAATTATTCTACATCGGACTCCCCTGAAGTATTGGAAGTATCGGGTTTTAGATCTTTTACATGCCACGTGCCTGAACATTTCCCGTTGAGGCTCTTAAGGTTATAGATGTACGGAGATATCCTCTTTGAGATTATAAATGGACCAATAAACTTAGGCGCCAACTTTGCAGAGAAATAATTTGCCGCGTCCGATTTGGCGTAATTCTTGCGCCAAACTTTATCGCCAACATTATATTGTACGGGACGTCTACGGAGGTTATATCTTTTTGCGCTGTCCTGCTGTGCTTTATTTAACCGAGCTCGTACATCCTTAAACACGTCCTGCAATATTTCCGCGCGACATTCTGGGCTCAGGTTCTTCTGTTGTACCGTTGGATCGTTAGCGACACGTGGAGGGATATGATCTGAACCGTTCAAGATCATTTCTCTACCAAAATTAATAAAGAATGGTGTTAGCCCTGTACTTTCATTTACTCCAGTACGCATCGCACACGACACTTTTGGTAGCAATGTGTCCCAGTCTCTGTGATTGTCTCTTACAAAAGAAGACAACATAGTTTTCAATGTGCGGTGCTGACGTTCAACCGCATTGGCTTGCGGGTGATAATAAGCAGTAGTGGTATGGTTAATGTTGTACTTTTGAGTCAGAGATTTTAATTTATTACTGACAAACTGCTTGCCATTATCAGTTAAAAGAACCCTCGGGACTCCAAACATTAAGAATACCTCGTCCTCCAAGAGTTGAGTGATTTTCGTATCAGTGGCAGCACGCATTGGGAAGAAAATACAGTATTTGGAAAAGTAATCCTGGACACTCAGGATGTAAATAAAACCACGCTTAGATTTTGGCAGAGTCCCAACTATATCAACAGATAGTAGTTCCCATGGCCTGGTAATTTCGGAACGGCTAGACATATGTCCAGCAGGTGCCTTTTGTTCTGGCTTGTGGGCCAAACACACTTGACACTTCCGAATATATGTAGCGATATCAGCCTGCATCCTCGGCCAATAATATCTACGACTGATACGGTGAAAAGTTTTGTGAACTCCTGCATGACCACTGGCTGGAGTATCATGCGAATCAGAAATTATTTGATGGCGATACTTTTTTGGCACTACTATTTTCCAATCGAACCGAGGATCCTCCAAACCGGGATACGCATTTCGGGACATTTTAAAGACCGTAGTTCCGTCAGTACGCCACATAGGATATCGCAAGGGGTGTTCTTGGATATTGGTCAGTAACTTTGTGTACCAAATATCCCCGTGGTTTACAAAAGCGTTAGGTTGTAAGTCAAGTTGAGCTACTACCGGGACCGATCGTGACAGTGCATCAGGGACGATATTCTCCTTACCTCGTCGATGTACCACATCGAAGCTGTATTGTTGCAAGCGAACGCTCCAACGTGCCAGTCTACCCGATGGGTCCTTAAGATTATGCAACCAAAGAAGTGCAAAATGGTCAGTCACAACAGTGAAATGCGTCGCTTCGACGTATTGGCGAAATTTCTCTATGGACCAGAGTACCGCCAGGCATTCCTTCTCAGTTACGCTAAATTTACGCTCGCTGGCACTTAACGACCGGCTAATAAAACTTATGGGCCGTTCACCTTCCGGATAGGACTGCGTCAAAACCGCACCTAGGCCAAAATCACTTGCATCGGTCTGAATAGTGAAGGGCCTACTAAAATCCGGACAGCTCATAACCGGAGCTGACACCAAATGCTGTTTAAGGGTTTCAAAAGCAGTCTTACATGCATCTGACCAGGCAAACCTGGTGTGTTTTCTCAATAGGTTAGTTATCGGAGCAACAAGCGTAGAGAAATTTGGGATGAAGCGTCTATACCATCCTGCCATACCTAATATTCTTCGTACTTCTACCACATTTTTAGGATCAGGAATGTTTAATATGGCCGAAACCTTTTCTGGGTCTACATGCAGCCCTTTCCTGTCCACGACATATCCAAGGTACTTTAACTCTGGACGGCAAAAGTGGCACTTATCCCGTCCCACTGTGAGACCCGCTCGCAGTAGGCGACGGAATACCTCCCTTAATATTTCGAAGTGTTTCTCGAATGTCTGGGTGACAATAATGATGTCATCCAAATATACGAATACGTACGGTTCTAGGTCTAGACCGAGAACATCGTCGATTAGTCTTTGCCACCGCGCTGGGGCATTATGCAGCCCAAAAGGCATGCGACAAAATTGGAACAATCCTCGCCCTGGGACAGTAAAGGCTGTTAAGGGCTTGCTATCGTCTGCCATTTGGATTTGCCAATATGCGCTTTTAATGTCCAACGACGAAAGGTATTTCGCATCACGTAATTTGTCGAGCGTACTGCTGACTAAGGGTAAGGGATAAGCATCTCTTTCCGTAACTTGGTTAAGTTTACGGTAGTCTACGCAGAACCGATACGACCCGTCCTTCTTCTTTACCATCACTATAGGCGAAGCCCATGGCGAGGATGAAGGCTCGACAATACCTTGTTCTAGCATGTCATTGAGTTGGCAATTTACATGTTTTTGGAGTGCCGGAGAAATCGGATAAAATCTTTGTTTGATAGGTTCCGCTTTTGTTTTAATTGTGTGTTTTGTAAGTGAGGTACAACCAAGTTTATCAGGCATTTCAGCAAATATACTTGTTATCAAGTTCTCCAACTCCGCGGATTGTTTTGGGTCAAGAACATTGTTGTTAGCAATTGTTAAAACGTTTGGTTGTGGTGAATCAGTGAATGTCCAAGAACCATTCCTTAAATTAGGAACGATTCCTACCTTGTACCAGAAATCGGCACCTAGAATAATTGAGTGCGGTAGGCCTGGTACCACCAGCGTGTTCATCACGACGACTCTACCCTCTACACAAATGGGCACGTCGTAGCTTCCTATAACTTGACATGATTCACCATTTGCCACACTACAAGTTTGAATATTACTAGGCAATAGCTCAAGGTTAAAGCGCTTAAACGCCTCGTAACCCGTTGAGCCAAGAACAGTCCGGGAAGCTCCCGAATCCAAAAGTCCTAGGAAGTTAATACCAAAAATTTTAACATTTAAATACGGCCGTTCGTCGCCGTTTATATTAGCCAGTACGTAGTCTAAAACTATGTCGACTTACGATATTCACAAGAATCGTGGGTCGATATTCCAAGAGTAGGGTTCAAGGTTCGACCCGACCTTGACCCTGATTGACGTTTCCCGAACAGTTGGGACATGTGCGAACGGTATAATTGGGAGAATTACATTTATAACAACGAATTACTAGAGGTTGAGAACAATTGATCCTATGATGGCCTACTTGATTACAGTTATAGCACTTGATCATCCGCATCGACTGTGGATTTCTCGCAGCCCGATGAGTATCAACCGTTGGCCCTGTCGAGGAAGGTTCAGCGCAAGCCAAAACCTGAGGTTGATTTATCGGAGTATCCGATATACCACCCTGAAAATTTACACCTACATCAAAATCTTCCATGTCTAACATATGGATGGGCTCGTTCACTCGACGGCTCTCTACGCCTCGTCCTGCCACCGTGGATAACCGAAGTTTTTGTGTGTGCGAGAAGGTGTTCTCAATATGTCTAGTCGCCGATGTTAAATCCGAAATAGTCTTTATGTCACGATCGTGCATGACAAGTTGATTTTGAAGGTAAGGCAATAGCCTCCTTCGGATAGTAACGAGACGATCAGACTCCGAGGGTTTTTGTGATAGTTGATTATAATAATTTTCCATCACCGCTATGTATATTGCCGATTTTTCCCCCATTCGTTGAGTGCGATTACGGATAGTTTCCATAATACTCTCATCATAATTGTCCGATAGATAAAGAATTTTAAGTTGGTAAACTAAGTCATCCCAAGTGTGGATATTTGACTTGTTCGCCCTATACCACTCCAATGTTGCACCATTAAATAACATTGAGGCGCATTTCAATAACTGTGGTTTGGTAATACCACTCGCCGTACGAAGCTCCTCAACTCGTTGCAAGAAGTTAGTGACACTAGTTCTACCGTCAAAACATACTTGCCACCTAGACACGGTCACGAAGCAAGAACGCAAGGAATCATCATGTGTGTTCCTGTCAACTCTATAGATCTGATCGTACGCGGACGACGATAAAGCATCGTTTAAATTCAGATCTCTCATGTTCCTCCCAAGTGAGGTGATTTCATTAGTATGTCCCTCCCGTGATACATCTACAAGATTTTGTGCATGTATGGGAGGACCGGATCTAGGACACTGATAGTTAGGTCCATTCCAATTCACAGCAGTCTGTGGTTGGACACCATATCTCAAAGAGTTTGGGTCCAATCCACCCCTGTGTGTTTCTGCTTGTGGTCGCATCTCCATATTTACCGACGGGAAGGGTAAAATGGGATGTATCACCAATGGATCATCAACATTATTAATCCGATTATCCGCAGACGCCAAAGTAGCGACATTATCAAGTTGAGAGACTGTTGGTAACATGCTCGAACTATTTGATAAATTTCGTGGGCTGCTGCCGTCTGCAAATCTCACATGAGATGGACCAGCCCGAGTTACGCTCTCTTCTGCGCGAATTAAAGAGGCCGCATGAACTGGAGAAGTGCTAGGCTGTTGGGTTTGATGAATTATTTCTGGGAGTAGATGAAGTGGTGCGTCAATGAGTGAACCTTGCTGAAGTGCAGAAGCAGAGTTATTTATTTCTATATTACTAATAATATCCTCGAGCTTGGCTGTTAAGCTTGCACATTGAGAAATCAACTGGCTTTTATATGGAGCAGCTCGTGACTCGGTAATACGATTAAGTCTATTCATGACATGTAAAATCCTGGACTGTAACCGGCTATGTTCGTTAGTTGCATTTTGGACATCAAAATCGCGGACAGAATACGTTAGCTCATTTAGTTTAAGTCTGCAAATTTCTAACTCTGCATCTGCATCAACAATAGTTGCATAAGCGATAGAACTTCCCAATTTCTCTAACCTCATTAGCCCACGTAACCGCGATCGCTTGTCTTGAACTGTACGTTGATCTGGGGCGTTGCGCATGCGCAGCTCATATGACAGTTCATCACTTAAGAGTCTATTAATCTCCATCGCGAGACTGTATAACTTACAATAGAAAATGAGAAAAGAAAATATGTATATCCAATTCCTAAACTATTTAAAATGTATAGGTTACTTTCCTATTTATATTAATTTAAAAAAATGAAAGAGTAGAGCAATAGCCACTAACTCTCGTCTTAAATAGAAGAAAAAAATAAGCAATGCGCAGCAATCGCTATCTTACGTATCTAAGTTATTTAGCTAATTGATCTTAAATATTCTAAATATAAATTAAACTATTAACCGAATTAACTATTGAAATATGAAAGTATTGACCAACTAGAATTAAAATTTGCCGGTCAATTAATATACTAAGCGTAAAAAAAATATTTACGATGTGCGTAATATTTAAATTCCAGAAGGAATTTCCTCCCCCCCTACCTAAAAAAGAGAGAACGCAACAACCGTAAGCACCAGAAGGCACTAATCAACGAAATAAGAATGTTGATATACCATAGCACGTTAACATTAACTAGATTTACGAATAAATATAACTAAAAAGGAAAAAAAAATGTTTAAATGTATGAAAGTAAAGTAACAAACTAGCGTAATATATAACTAATTAAGTAGGTATACAAGTACTCCGTACACCCTGTATAAGAAGCATGCAGTCGTATGCCAGAGCAATGTGATATAAGAAACACAAAAAACCAGACAAAATAATTAGATATGAAAATTATTCACCCATTAACCTGTACCATAAATATATCAACCATATCTACAGATATACGAAAAAAATTCCTTAAGTAAAATACTTAATAAAATTCCAGAATAGAAATCGCTATTATTTTCGTTAAAATTATAGTTTAAAATATATCGGTACAAATCCAGCAACACATATAATGTTATCACTAGCTTTCTTTGTACGAATAAGAACAAAAAATAAATCATAAGTAAAGGTACACTTATCTAGAACTATCCCTTTTTTTGAAAGCAAGGAATAAAACATATATAACAAAGATCATTTTAAAACTACTGATATGGCAGCGATAACCGACGTCCACCGTAAAATATTATCTTATAAAACCACCTTTTTATGTATAGTAACGCTTATCTACTACATTCCTGAAAAGATTTAAAACAAAATGATATATATTTGTTTTAATTCTGCAAGTAAAGTGTGTGCGAAACAAGAATCTCCAAAATCTGAAATACTAGAAACCACCCATCAGACAACAAAGACTAGAGTGTGGGCGCCATTGTTACACCGCATAGAAAAAAAAAGAAAAAAAAATGAGTTTAATAATAATGGAGTAATAGTTAATAGTAGGGTAATATTAAATTCAAAATAAATAAGAGATAGTTAATAATTGATTAACATCTGCAATAATATCTGACAATATCTCTATTTAATAGTGATGCAAAGTGGGGATTTATTGAAAATTGAGAGTGCACTAGGTGTAGCAAATTTGTTTTGAGTGCGCCACCCCAATGGCTCTCATCCACGAAGTGGCCCACTGCACGGTCTAGCTCGAGCTGGGGTGGGTTTCCTTGAGCCTTGATGTCGTCGGAGAGGGTCTTGGTTCACACAACACCCACACAGAATTAAAACTCGGGTTACTAACTATAAAGTTTATTATAATGTGCAATAAGGCAGTGAATAATTAATTTATATCCAAAAAAAAAGTGGAAATGTATATAATGTATATGATATATTTACACATATATATCTTAGAAACAATTGTATCACACGCGGATAATAGGATAGGCCTAAACTGTCCCTACTTCTTAAAAAAAATATGTATTACTTTTAAAAGGGGGCGTTACGTGATCATGTAACCGCGAGTACAGTAAATAACCAATTATAAGAGACTTGTTAAAACGAAAGTAAAGCTGCACACGGCACTGGCCTACACAATATAATAAAATATAAGGGGAGTATACCCCCTTGAGATAAATACAATAAACACTGATTAAAACATTATATTAAAAAAAAAATATATCATGAGCTGTTACTTATCTATAACGGTGGTGGTAGTGGGCGTCGGGACGCTGTAGCTTCCTTCACAACGATGACTAGGCGGGAGCGGTGGTTACGACTGGCGAAGACGGGCACATGGAGCTCTGACAGCTTAATAACACCTCGCAATAATCCCAAATAAGTCCTCCAATTGACTAAGGGGGTGGCAGGTTGATCCGGGGGTTCCTGATTAATAATAGAACCCGGAACAACAGAACATGTAGCCGGAACGTGCAGAAAGGGGTAGGTTGCCAGAGAATGGACGCCAAAATATGAGGTAATAAGAATAAGATAAAAAAAACGGAAGAAGAAAAGAACCCTGTAAGTAGACAAAGAAAAACTCTATAAAACGTGTCAGAAAAATAGGTACAACACTTACGCATAAACTGCGGTTCTCCTGTTTTATTCTAGAAATCCAGCCGTCGGCAATCTCCCGAGCTCCAGGGAATGACGTACACTATAGGGAAAACTTATGTAAGACACGAAATGAAATTGGAGAACACGTGGACTTACCAGCAGCTCGAGTTTAAACCACAAATTCGACAACACAGTCGACAAGTTGATCCGCATAAACAACACAAGACGGACACAACTTAAAACACCTCGAGGTATAGATCCCAAGAAAATATTTGGACGTTTTATATAAACAACGTTTGCCCTCGGAGGTGACTAGGCATAAACTGACCTCCCAAAATGGCCCACGGGCCTTCCAGAGCTCAAATCGAAGTTCTAGAAGCAAGAAAAAAACAGGAAATTGAACCAGCTGATATAAGCAACTCATGCGTATAAGTGACAGTACATTTTCCGTCGAGGGAGAAATGATCCAATTCGCCCAAGGAAATACCTCCTGGGACAACCCACGTAACAACCAACATGCTCTACCATTTCCTACATGCATATTATCTAACCTACGAGTTTCGTTGAGTAAAAATTCAGCGGTTGTGCATAGCCCTCTCTTTCTCTCTCTGTAGGTAGGTACCGGCGCAGTCATATTTTACAGAGCGCTCTAGAGTTACACTGTGACGTTGGGTGATATTCTATTCGCGAGGCGGGTTGTAAGCAGTTTAATTTTATGCTTGCCTACCGACACCAAATTTTCAGGTGGTTTAATTTTGTGGTATTTTGAACCGTAACAATAAATTTACGAGACTTATCTTTTGTAATATAGTTATTTTGTCTCTCGTAAAAGATCTCAAGTTTATTTAATTTTGTTGTAATATAAGATTTTAGTGTTGAGGTGAAAGTTACGAGACGTATCTTTTGTAGTATATTTTTGGTTCTCGTACACACCTCAGATTTGCCTAGCCGTGGTGCACATTGTAATATAGTAACTTGTAATATAGTACTTTGTTGTCTTGTAATATACTTTTGTTTCATAATTGAGACAATTTACGAGTCATCTCTCTGTAATATATTTAATTTGGCTCTCGTAAAAGTCTCAAGCTTATCTTGAGCTTCGGTTGTTGTAATATAGTACCTATTTTGTTATATGTTTCTGTGAGATATTTTGCTATACAGTATCGTTGATGCTGTGATAGTATATTTTTCTGTAATATAATATTTTTGTAATATAGTACTATTGTATATATGTAACTTCTGTCTTTTGTTTATCTTTATCTTTAATTTTCTTTGATTACCCTTAGTAATCAATGGCGCCCAAGCCTTGAACTCCACCCCCTTTAGCTCTCCGTATCTTTACTGTGCTAGCCAGGTTACACCAGTGACGCTAACCACGTCGCTCGTAGGGTGGCCCACACTTGAACACTTGGGCAATATTTTAACATCGAGTGAAAACTTCTTTTCTTAGCCACAGTTCATTTATTGTTAGCTGTTAGTTATACTTACTTCATTGTTATGTATCTATTTTATTACTTTTATTATTGTCTTTATTATCTTTATATTTTGACTTGCCATATATACCAAAGTGTATCTTTTAAATGGTGAATAAATTATTATTATTATTATTATTATTATTATTATTAATATTTGATATGTGAAGAATATATATTTACCATCTGTAGTAGTTAAAGCCCAGGCATTTAATTAGCTTAGGCAATGTGTTTAGATTTAAGATTATACATATTTATTTTGTACTTTTATATTTAAACCACTTATTTGCTCTTTCTGTTATAGTTTTTCCTAATGGCTCTCATTAAACACAAAGGCCATAACCGTATAGTAAATCTGTTTATATTTCATGGCACCTGTTGCTTAATTATTGGTTATCTTAAATGATTTACAGCACAGAGTATTGTGGCTTGCGTAGAACTCGGATCCGTGTACTTAGTAATTTTTTATTTGTGAAATATGGTAACATGTTGTTTGGGAGGGGATATCATCATCATAGCTGGCAGAGAACGAACAGAATCTCATTTTCGATTCTGCTGCAGCATAGAGTTTTGATAATTAATTACACACACGAGGTATCACTTGTGGTGTTATCAAATTTTATCTTTAGTGATCTATTTGGTAAAAGGTAATTAAATTTATTTTAATACATTCCTCTCATTAATATTTAACGGCCTTCAGCCATACTTTTCAGTTCTGCTAATTTATTTCAACTTATATTTAATGATAACCATAATTCTGGGAACACGTGTTAATAAAATATTTTCTGTTCTTCAACGGAAATCACGTTTTTCAGTTTGGACACTTAAATGCCTGCTGGGATCCAAAGTTTAATAGTCCAGTCAAGTTTAGTTTAGTCGAATCAACTCAACAAACAGAAAACCCTAACATTATCCAGGTTATCCAGATATCAAACCGCGTCGAGGGGCCGCCTGTGTTTATAGACCATTAGTAAAGACTGCTGGTGTTCACTAGGAGCCATCACCCAGTGTCCATCTGGTGAAGGATTGATGAAGAGAAACTTTCACTTGTCAGTTATATAACATTTACTGCATAAAAGCCTTTTCCGTAATTATTATTAAATTGTTATGTAATTTTGCCAAACAACTTATTTGTTAAATTTTATTTCTCAATATGTTTCTTATTGCACGTTATTATTAATCAAGAATACTTCTGTGTGATAAGGATTTTGTTAATACTGGTTAAATTTGTTCTTTATCTACTGATCATATTAAAGTAATTAATAAACTTGTGATTTTAAAACCTTATTTTTTGTCCGAGTCTGTCTTAAATACAATCTGACTTATCCACGGCGGTCGCCGATCAGTTTCACTATCGCAGAGGTTAGCAAGAGCTTTAATTTTCCTGAGGATGACGCCCGTGTAAAATATATCATTTTAAGCTACCTTTGGGTAGTGAAACAAACTGGTTTGGTAGGAAATATTAGTGTAGCCTCTTACTCACCTAAGAAAAAGTGAATCCACGAAATCCCCGCACTCGCACTAGATCAGCTAATCTTTCGCACCCGCTACTTGTGTTTTGTTCGAATTGTTTTTGATTATTACCTTAACCGGTAATATAGTTGTATTCATTCGTTTAATGCACATAAAAAACCTCAAAGCTGTGCAGCTTATACTTGAGGATATATCAGGGCATGTCGATTTTCGAGCTAACTCTTCTATAACATATTAAATATTAAATATATTATACTACGTAACACATAGAACATCTTTATTCACATATAAAGTATGTTCTGGAAAAAATAAATTAACAAATTGACGAATACACACCTGTTTCAATTATTTAATTTATTTATTTTGTTCATACTTACCAACTCTCCCCTACGGAAAATATTTTACGACCTAGCGGGGACGACAGAGTCGAAGTTTTAATATTGTCAGTGTCATGGAATTTCAAATTAACCCCATCAGTTAAGAATATGTATTTTTATGTGCTTTATAAAATAAACATAGTCGGTGATCTGTGTTTACATTATATTTAGATTGTGAGAGCTTAAAAGGGTAATATACTTTAACAAGTAGGTACATGATATTTTCCTTTTTGTGTTTTAGCGTATTTTATGCAGTTGTGTTTTTATAAATATTTTGGCGGGTAGTGAATTATTCGGGTATTTTTATAAGTGGCTGTGGTAAAATAATATCGTGAAAATGTTTAGGCCTTGGGAAGGTTCTTTACCTAGCACTAGCAGAGAATGACAGAAAAGTATGGGAATTATTAACAGCTAGCAAATTACAGAGAAGGTTTCTAGACAACATTTATGTGAACGTACCCAAAAAGTAGTTTTAAATGTTTATAAAAATATAAAAGAAAGTGAAGGAGGAACCGGAGCTGTGGAAAAAACCGCCTAATTAACAGAAATTCCAGAACAAACTATTTATAAATTAATTAAGGAAGGACCATATAATCGAAAAGCTAAATCGGTAAAAAAAATCACTAGCATTAGATTCGTCTGTAGTGAAGTTAAGAGATGTAATTTACAGTAAGTATAAGGTAAATGAGATAGCAACAGTACAATCAGTACATATGGAACTGAGAACAACAACAGGTGTAGTGTCATTTGGTAAACAAATACTTAGGCTATCGCGATTAAAGATAGGACTTGACTTTAAAGTGATTCATAAAAGAGCAAGTAATTTATGGAAAGTTACAGAATTGTATTGTGGCGTAATGAATGAATATTTGCAACGTATTAAAAATTTCGAAGTTGCTCGAAATTCTGTAGAATCGATATTATTTATTTGATACTTATTTATTTGCTTTCTGGAATTTAATTATTTATTTAATAATTGTTTATTTGTTTTGTAGAATTGAATTTATTTATTTAATCTGGTCAATTAGATCAAGTTAGGATTATTGATATAAATAGCAATAACCTTAACTCTGAACCCTCATTTTTGGCAAGGAACTGCTCGTATCTCCTCGTGGTCCTTACTTGGCAACAATAATAATTCAATAGATTAAATTATTATTGGCGAAACTGAGCAATAAGAGAATATTTGATCATTCTAATTTAGACATAAAATTGTGCACACAAATTTTAAGTACGGCTCTGTGAGACATCAATTATCTTAACGAGCCTAATTTGTGGTCCGTTTTTTACAGCTTTTTTTACCTGAACTAAACGAATGAAGGCAACTATACCAATTTCAATTTTTTCTAAAGCCAAGTAGTGATATAACAGTGTGTTCACAGCAATTTTTTTTCTTTTCCTTTAAAACTTCCACTTGTAGCTGCAAGCAACTAGGAAATCAATCTAGATATGTATGTACAGCATATAAATACTGAATAAATTTTTTGTAACTAGATGGAAAGCGTTAAACATTGTTTTTAATCGATATGGATGTGCTATATATAACCATGGGTGTATTTACTGGTATAATTAATTGACTGACTGACTATATTCGTCTGTTCTCACAAGTTACAAAAAATGCACATATAGCACATCATTATTATATACAACTAAAGAGAAAATAATTGTAGATATATATAAGGCTCAATATAAGGTTTAAAAATTGGTATAAAAAAATAAATTCAATTATAAAAATTCGTATAAACACTTATTGTGTGATATTGTAACAACAATTACATTTATCAGCGGAGCAGAGAATAGAACATACACACACTGTTGTGTGTAGTACATAAGTGTGCAATTATTGTGTCCTGCGTTATATACATATATGCATTTAGATAGATACTTTCGGCTATCTAATTAGTAGATAGATATACGTTATGCTTAAAACTATAGTCATTTATTTTATGTTGAAAGTTTCCCCTTGGATTAAGTGCTTAACGCCGCCCCCGGCGCCATGCACTGTTATGGTTCTAATAACAAAGCTGCATTTCAACGATGAATAGCTCACTAAGCCTATTAATTACCTAATGGTTTAAAACTCAGTAATTAATAACATCATAATATTTTCCTTTGACTATGTCAAATTAATTAGGTACTGACAGGCCAATTTTTCTTCGATTGTTGACTTTACTTTGCGGATCTGTTCAGCTGTTAACACCGCGGAAACCATATGGTTCGTTTTCAGCTTAAATTTATTGTCAGGATCATATTTTTACACCAGAGTTAATATTTTATTTTTATTTCTAATGGTACATCAGCCAACAGTACAAAACCGTTTATAGAATGGAAATGGAACTTAACCTAAGCAACCTAACCTAAACAAGTAGAAATTATGAAGGCGTCTAGTCTATAATCCACTAAATAAAATTTCCGGCTCCTAAGCAAATACAAATATGTCTATTTTACTGCCAATGAGTGTCGTAACTAATATAGGATTCAAATTTATTGAGCCCTCACTTTAGCAGCGAATATCTCAAAAACTTAGAAGTGGAAAATTTAAAAAAAATTATATATTCTTTATTTGTAGACAGGCATTATCTGGAGAATAGTAAGACATGGAAGAAATGTTAAAGGAAAAAGTTATTCTATTCAAAAAGCTGCATTTAATCATTTCATTTTCAAATGTACAAAATGCCTTAAAAAGGCGGCAGGTTATACAACTTTACTTTTTCTAATAGAACACCCTGTATATTCTTAAATTTTTTTATTCTCCTTTTATTTTCGAACAAATTTTCTAATGCATATTCTATACCTAATATTAATAGTTACGACCCAGCTAACAATTTAAGTGCTGGCGACTTCACCTAAAGGAAATTCGACCAAAACAGGTCGAAATTACGTAATGTTGAAGTTCACTTGGTGGAAGTCGCTATGGTGCCTATCAGGTACAGATCAATTATTGGTAAAATTAATGCTCTAATAGGTTACGAAAAATATTTTTGTTACTATTTTTACCTAATGGGTAGTGTACAGTGGCGGCTCGTGATATTGTCTGCAGAGGAGGCTTGATATTCTGAAAGACAACTGATGTGCAATATGACTACAATTTGTACATTTCCCCACCACCCCTGAGGTATTACAACGGCGCGTTACATTTTTTTGCCGTGGGTTGTTCGCCAGGATACCGATTCACGACTTAGAATAGAACCAATAAAAGAATAGAATGAAAAGGAAATAGAAAATATGATGAGATGAAAAAATCATTCTCATGAAATTCTCGTTCCTACGACTCGAGTATCGGTATCCAAAGGAGTCCTCCTATCCCACTTGTAATTAAATTATATAACTTTTAATAAAAATAGTTTTGGTAAAAAAATTAAAGTGTTTTTCTACAAACAAAAAATTCACTGCCAGGCGTGTAAAATTATAAGTTTTAATAGAAATTAAAAGTTTTTAGAAAGAAGTTATATAAAAAAAAAATATAACCGCGGAACTCTATATTATGGAGAATTATAAAAAATATTTCCTAAAAAATAAATAACACAAATAAATATTTTTTCTAAAATAACAACTACCTATATTAATCTCTGCTTTAAAGCCTGAATATTTTTATAAATGAGTGGTAACCTGCGATTTTTGGAACTAGCAAAATGGTTGATTATTTCATCATAAAATGAATCGTGTTTCCTCAATTCTGACAAAAAACGTTTTTCTGCTGAAATAAGCGATACATTTGAAAGGCGGTCTTGACTCATTTTGTTTCTAGTAAAAATGTTTTTATGCGTTTAAGTGCTGAAAATGATCATTCTACAGAAGCTTACCGGAATTGTCTCAAAAAATAGTGGCGTTATTCAAAAAGTTCTCTAATTTTGGGTCATAAGTTTTTAAAAAATCTACCAGCTCTTTGAAATTTCCTTTATTGCACGATTCTCGTATTTCGTCACGTCCTCGGCAAGAATTTTCTTGTGAAGATAACTATATAACGGCATCTATTAACCTCTTTAATATTTCCCTATTCTCACGGACCTTTTCGTTAACATGTTCTATTTCTCTCTTATGTGCAGAATCCAAGAAATTTACAATATTTTGTTTACCAAACATTTCGAATTTAATGCAAGATGAAATGTGCTCCTGGGATTTTTCGTGCCTTTCTAAACCTCGCGACAAATTTTGCAAATTATTAAACCCGGCCCTGCCCCAAATTGAGGATTGATCATTAGTAAATAATAAACATCTCCAACAATATAATTTGTTTCTAACTGTTGATGCCGTTAGCCACTCGACTTTTTTATAATTGTTATCACAAAACCCTCTGTTTTGTTTACCACTTTTAAAAACTAACGAAAGCATTGCTGGTGTTGGCCTGGCATTTCTTTTAATTCTTACCTTTTCGTCATAAATAAGAGTAGTAAATCCATTTAATAACAAATAATCCACCACGTCTGGACAACAAGACATGTTGTTGGGAATATTTTCACCTAGAGCACTTATTTCTAGCCCGCCTATCAAATTTTTTTTGTATTTATACGTCAAGTTGTTCTTATAACCGGCTAAACGCAACTGTCAGTCGTCAGTTCGTTTTCTTTGTGAATCACCTGACTCTTGAATGAGCTGTGCACATGCGCTATAAAGAACTGAGATCTAGAAGCTAGCCTCATACTTGACTATTCCAAGTGTTGCTATTTTACACAGCTCACAGAAATTCAAGGTCATTCATGTTAAAGTAAATGCGGTAAAGTTGGAAGCTATTTCGTATTAGCCTCCAGCGAACCGCAGTGTTCATTCAGTAAAAGACCGGCGGACCGGGAAATATGCATACAAAGACTATCCGGAGTGTAACGTTATAGGTATGTTTGTGGAAAGAAAATGCAAAAATGTTATATATAAACTGAAAATTAATTAATGAATAATAAACAATAAAAAATATTGAAAATTGAGAAATACCTAATAGAAATTTCTTAAGATATTACTTTTGAAGATATGGTCGTTCTTCCAAGGGGAGGCTCAGCCTCCCCTGCCTCCCCTGACGAGCCGCCACTGGTAGTGTACATTAAAGCACACCAATTAAGTGGTAGGGAATACACGGCCTTAGTAACCTAATAGCAAAGTGACCTATTCGGAAAAATTTGATAAACTTAATAAAATATTTTGATTCATAAATTAAACATAATAATAATTATTAAATTTTAAATTAAAACAAAATGGATTACGAAAAATACACAAAAAGGAAAATTGAAAAATTAAATCGTCACAATTTATATTTATATGTTATATATATTTATAATACATTATGTTTTTGAGGAGGGGATTTGTAATATTCAAACGTACAATATAGTAGAGGGTCCACACCTTCGAAAGCCGTCTAAATCGTCAAGTAACCCATTCCAGCAAGGTAAATAAATTTTGAGCTCGCATATCGAAAGAGGGTCCTAATGGGCATCCGAAATGGCTTGTTGGACTTTTTTTGGCGCTTGCACAACTTCTCCACAAGAAAAAAAGATGGCAGAACGTTATTTCAAGAATGTGTGTTTTTAAACATATACCTCTCGCTAGAAAATTAACTACGTACGATATTGATGTGATTTTTTATATTTGTATACTACTGACATGAGCGCATATATCTATACTGTTAGAATTTCAAAATCACTTACGATTTTTTTCTAAATAAATCCTAAATCACAGGAAGCAAATTTGTGTGTTTGAATTTTCGACGTGCGATCAACTATATTAAATGTTTAATTTTTTTATATATTATATGCGAATGAAATATGGCCTAAAGATCAAAAAAGTTTTTGCAAAAAAAATTAGCTCCATATCTTTTACAATTTTTGAGTTACAGACTTTTCAAATTAAACCATAATTTAGGTCCGTGATGCTCCTATTACCATGCGGCTATTATCTCACGTACTGCTATGTGGTTAATTGTAATGCATCAAGATAGTAAGCCAATACATTTTTGATATTGTGTTATTATTATTTATAATTTTACAAAAATGTTAATATGTAAAATGAAACTCATTTGGCATAGTATTTATTAGATCTATAGGTTATGAAGGTGTTGTATATGGAGATATTTATTTTATATATATACCATCATTATACAATATAGAAATAAAATATAAACACGTACACAAAACGTGTAATTTATAAGCAATAATAATAATAATAATAATAATAATAATAATAATGCATAATTATACACAGCTCAATAAGCATCGACAAAGCACTACTAGACTAGTAAGAATTACTGTCTGTTAAACACTGCTCTGTATTATTTCTGCCCTTAAAATAATTGTAGGAAAGGCCACATGCACATGCAACAGAACATCAACATTTTTAGTCACACTCTACTTTACAATTCCACTTTTTGTTTTTTTTTTAACCACTTTTGGTTTTTTGTCATCATTTGTGGGTTTATTTGGTTATTCTCTATCAGATATCCAAATTTTCTGGAAGAGTGTGATGTGTTTTCTTAACCATTTTTCAAGTCACCGAGGTACCTAATTTGTTTAAAATCCAGAATTTTGTGTTAGGTAAGGAAAGTATAGGAGAATCTAAACCACTTCTTGTGAATAATTTTTACAATTAAAATTATTTTGCAGTAAGCAGGGTTTGACCCTGCTTCGCTAAGTACTTCAGTTGCAAGCTAAGCTAAGCATACCAAACTACTGGACTTAATGACCGTTTCAAATGCAGTAAGTAAGCTCTCTTGTAGGACTTAGCGAAAGTATGTCTAATAACTTTATGGAAAATAAATGCTACCTTGGTGAATCTAATTAAACTCACTATGGCCATACAGATTCACATAGGTCTTACGGCCATCTTCAATGACACGATCACCAATTGCATCGCAGTTATCTCCAAGATTAGTCAAACTGTTTAGATGGCCTGTTTGATTTAAGGCAACTGTAACTGGTCACTTTGTCCCCTTCGGAAAGAACAACTGACAGGTCACACAATACATAGACTGCCAATAAACAATATTTACAATATTTTCTTCTTCATGTTTTTCACCTAATTATTTATTGGTTTCGTGAATACTATAAAATACCCTTTGTTGTCGTATACCCACAAAACTTTTGTAGTTTTTCTATTTTGGAAAAATTAAACATACTTTTCGTAAATATTATTGTGTTCGTTTGTTCATGGCTGCACTTCAAATTTTATGCTAGGCGTGAGGAATCCAAGTTCACATTGTTGGGCAACATTTGTCCTTATTTACACCAATATTCAGGGCTTGTTTTCTTAAGTCATATCGTACTTTTTTTAAATCCGAAGTTTAGGTCAGTTTTTATTTTTAAACTCAATTTATTAAAACTTATTAACGATTTCGTACTCTATTTGCAAGTCTAGATATACTGTCCTAAACCAAAATGACGTAACTTAAAATTTCCTAAGCAAATTGGACGTACTTCAAAGTTTCCTTGTTAAATGACCGGCTTTTTTCAATAATCAATAAACCCCATTATTTTTGCATCTGCCTCATAGAATTAAATTCAAAAATAGAATGACTATTTTAAAAAATAAGATGTGCTGAGATTAGCGGCATAAAATGTCAAATATCTCAAGAAGAGTGTATAATGAAGTACGTCATTTTGGCTTAGGACGGCAGTATATTACATGTAACAAATTACATCATAATTTAAAACCACGTATTTATTGCACCGAAATAATTGTTTAATAATTTTCAGACAATGAGTGATCTAATGATCAAGAATAATATAACACCTAAATCAAATTAGGTATTAGACTAATATATGATCTATCCACAATTGCACAGAACGAGCCCTGCCGTAGCTGTCATGTTGCGCGCTAATAACAAGACATTATTACGGTCGAATTTAAAAATCCGTATCACGAAAACTGTATAAGATATCGAGCTAATTTTTTTTGCAAAAACTTTTTTGATCTTTAGACCATATTTCATTCGTATGTAATAGATACAAAATTCGAATATTTAATATAGTTGCCCGCACGTCGAAATTTCAAACACACAAAATTCGTTCATGTGATTTTGGATTTATTTAGAAAAAAACCGTAAGTGATTTTGAAGGTCTATTAGTACAGATAGATGCGCTCGTGTTTGTAGTATATAGATATAAAAAATCAAATTGATATCGGAAGTAGTTAATTTTTTAGGAAGAGGTAAACGTTTAAAAACACAAATTCTTGAAATAACATTCGGCCATGTTTTTTTCTTGTGGAGAAGTTGCGCAAGCGTCAACAAAAGTCCAACAAGCCATTTCTGATGCCCCTAAGGACCCTCTTCCTGAATTCGTTTCCAAAAATCATTTACCTTGTTGGAATGGGTCATTTCAATTTTTAAAGCTTTGGACCCCTTACTAATATATAATATTAACAGAAAAAAATCTATCCCACGTAAATTCACGCGAATCATGCGTAGAGAACGTGCCACAAACGAAACAACTAGTCATATAAAATTATGTATCTTATAATATATTATGAACCATTTTATCACATTAAGTTATATTTTTGATCAAACAAAATTTTGAGGGCAAATAAAAGGTGTGAATGGTGAGCAATAAGTAATCGACGACATTGAATAGGTGTCTGGCGACCTAACCTAATAAGTCAAATATACCTGTTTAACTTATTTTGCACGTCAATACGACGCGTCAAGAAACAACAATCAACATCGAATTTATGTCCTAGATTACTTATTTTATTATTATTACTAATTGGTGGCGCCACCTGTTCGACGTGCAGTCGACGTCGAATGACACCTAAATTTTTAGCTGGGGATATATCATCAATGGTTTAATTTTGATTCTGTTATGCTCCATTTTCTTAAACTAATAAGGCTGGCCTTATTAGAAATTAGCAGAAGCAGAAATAATTAACTGTCATTCTGTTACAGTTTCACTGACAGTTGTTAATTATTTCCACATCAACGTAGTAATAATAATAATAATAATAATAATAATAATAATAATAATAATAATAATAATAATAATAATAATAATAATAATTAATAATTCGCTAACGCGAAAAAAAAAAAAAAAAAAAAAACATCTTTATTCAGTAATACCCTGGGGTGTAGAACGAGTCACAAAAAAAAATTAAAATAGTCTTACATAGAGACTAGTTATGAACACAGAGTGATGTATAAAAACAAAGTTATACATACATTAACAAACAAATATGTCTTACATAATAGTTAAGAAATAAATTATAAACATATAAAAGAAAAGAGTAATAATGATTAAACTTGGTTTAAAATATCTATGTCCAGGGTATAGTATGCTTTTCTTATTAACAGTTCTTTCAATTTTAATTTCAGTAATTTAACTGTTTTTACAGTTTTGATATAATTAGGTAGATGGTTATAAATTTGACCGACAACACTATTCTGCACTAAACTTAAATTTGTCTTTATAGGACGCAATGTTTCTTTTTTTACGAGTAATCGTGAGCATGTTCGTGTTTTATAAGCATGGTGTAATGTTCTTTTACATAACTGGCACTTTCTAGAATGTAGATGCAGGTGAGTAAGTATCCTCTTTTACTGAAGATGTGTTTGCAGGACTCTGTTCGTTTCATATTGTAAAGCATCTTTTTGTAGAGTAGTATTATTATTATGAGAAGATGCTTGCAAAAAATAATGCGCAGAAACGAGTTTGTGTGCTTCCATTGTTTTAGGCCAATAAGAGCGAATTGCGTCATATTTAACGTCGAAGCCAGTGTCACCGTCAACCTGCTGTCACAGGATCTGTGCTGCGATATACTTGTTGTGTTCGCCGTTTCTGATTGAATTAAGTGATATAACCTTACTTTCAGTGAAGAATGTCTTCATCGTAAACACCAGAGTGTCACAAGCTTTAATATTCTACATTACACAGATCTTCGACCTCGAAAATTTGATTACAATTATTATATATTCTTCTACCCCAGACGATGTGTCACTGGTAAAAATATTCGCACACGTTAGCTCCGCCCCGAGCATCTTCTCATAATAATACAACTCTAATATAGGTATTTTATCAGCGTCTGTAGAATTTCCAATTTCCCCAGAAAATAATTCCACACCGTATAATAGAATGGATGTAAGCGTAATATGCAGTTAAACTTGCGGACTCATCGACTGACTGAGACAACACTCTTAGTGCGTAACAGAAGCTACTGATTTTCGGTGTTATATAACTTATATGGGCCTTCCACTTGAGTCGTTTGTCTATTATGACAACCAAGAACTTAGTGTCTGAGGACGACGTAAGTTTCTCTCTATCAACCGTAATTTCAATGTTTTCTTCATTATTTGCGGAAAATTTAATAATTTTTGTTTTGTTGATATTTAATTTTAGATCGTTGAATAATATTCTTTCATGATAGACATACCATTTGTAATTTCTTGCCGCAATTCTACCAAGTTTTTTCCTTTAATTGACAATGTATTGTCATCAGTAGACATTACAGCGTTATATAAAATATTTTCCGGTAGGTCGTTTACATACAATAAAAAAATTAACGGACCCAGTATGCTACCCTGAGGGACCCCTCTTTTTAAGTACTCGTATTGGGATATCTTGAACCCTCCCATTGCACTCATCGAGAACCCGAATACACTGTCTTCTGTCGATGACACATGATTCTAGAAGGTCTTAACTAGATCCTCGGAAACAATATCTCTCCAGTTTTAAGAGTATTGTTAAACGATTTATACGATCTTAAGATTCTTTCATTTCCTAATCAGAATAAGGAACCTGCACGGTCAACTGATATGTCGCCCCTCGATTTTTCCTTATGGGGACGTTTAAAGCAAGTTGTATACGCTCAAAAACCAAATAACCTTAAGAGTGGGTATGCCGTCTAAAAATCAGAAATAAATTACTCTCAAACGCCGCCCCGTCCGCAACAAATTATAATTAGACCATTGCAATTACGAAATTTGTACGGGCGAAAAGTAGAAGAAAACATATCAATTTAGGTTTGTATCTTTTTAATATTTTCAGAAAAAATTGTATTAATTAATAAGATTTGTTTTAATTAGCAGCAAATTGCTGATTTTTTAAAAAATATTTAGAATCAAAATATGAGAAAAAGGACTCGATACAAACCTTCATTCATGTTTTCTGTGTATCGTACGTAAGGGGCGATGCGATTTGCAATGAAAGGAGTTAGAAACACAAAAGTAAAGCGCACATTTTCCCATTTTCTCATCAAGTCACACGCATCAGTTTGTTGCATTAGACCAAGTAACAGGATTTTGTTCATAATAACTTTTATTTCTGGGAAAAATAGAAAGAAATGTTTGGGATAAAAACTGTCGGCAGTAAAGTTATCTATCGATCTGTCAAAATAATGAAATCTAGGCTCAAAATGTAAAAAGAAACAGAGAAACCAACTTACTCCTTTAAACCCGAAAATATTTTCCAGAAAAAAGCAACTTCGTGAAAATTTAACAAATCAGAGCTAAAAGTATTGTCCAGAAGGTGATGTGGACCGATGTTGAAAATATTTTCTTGTTGAGATCGCGCACCAATGTAGACGTTCTAAGACTCAAGTTGCAGGTTTTTATCTCTGCTTTAAAAATTTGTAGAGAAAACATTTTTGATTACAAATTTTAGCCATCTTTTTTACTTTCAAAATTTTGCAAATTTTTAGAATCGCTCTGACATTCGTATTTTAAAAAAATGCACTATTAAATTTCATTGATACAAATAATTGATGCTTTGGATTTTTAAAATCTAACCAGTAAAACCAGAGATATCCATATTTTTGAGAAATAACCTACTACCTCTAAAGTTATTAATGATATTTTGATGCGGGGTTTAGTTTAAAACATCTGTCATTAAACTTTTGTCTACTACAAAAGCAAATTTGTAAGTTCTCCCCATCCATATATTTTTTAAGAAAATATGAATAATAATTCGTAAAACTAAGTGTACACCAGGCAAGTTATTTTATATAATATGTGCTAATATGTGATATGCACTAAGTATATAACACTAGTTCCTTGGTCAAATCGAGACTACTACTCCTAGAAAGTAAAATTTCAAATAAAATGTTGCCTCTATCCTTAATCTTTATTTATTCTCGATATATTTACTTGTTACTGACTTCGAAAAATTGGCATTTGCTTGCTACATTTACGTCTGCAAATTTCAGGTTAGGGTTGTAAAGAAATTCTTATTTTATACTATATACTATCAAAACAGTACCTGAGAGGTCAACCACTTGTAGAAATTACACGAACTGCCGAGACTGCCTTGCCTGCGTAACTCCAACCAGCCGCACTTGCGGGGCTTTCAATTATATGACCGCCACTGCCATGGCTGCCGACAGCCTGCCTAAAATTCGGAGAACGAGTGCCGACGGTGGTTTACCTCTCGATAGACAACTAGTGAATTTCATAATGATCCGTTGAATAGTTTAATGCTTATAAATAATTACTTATCACTGATTTTCTGCGAATCATTTCTCTTATTCTCGGCGTCTATTGGATGTATAACAATAATAATTAAAATTATTTTTTTATTTAACTTGCCATAATTCAAAAAACGAAAACATT
This sequence comes from Stenurella melanura, assembly GCA_963583905.1. Lineage (NCBI taxonomy): Eukaryota > Metazoa > Arthropoda > Insecta > Coleoptera > Cerambycidae > Stenurella > Stenurella melanura. The sequence continues at coordinate 190,430,267 of OY757310.1, forward strand.
AATGGATCTCAATTTTACTATGTCATCAGTACATATTTATTAATGAACTGTGGTAATATGAAGGTCAAATTTTAATAATTGTAAAAAATACGTTTTTTTTTCAAAAACCATGTCGATAAAATGTGAGTATTTGCAAGGATCAGTTAACGAACGGAAAACCCTTTAAGTCTATGCTGAGAAGAAATAAAGATGGAGACACCTTTTTTATATGAAACTTTTTTTCTGTTTAACAGTTTCTAAGAATATCGCGTATAGACAAATTAGACCAATAAATAACTAATACTATACGCATAACACTTATTGGATAAAACAACTTGCGCGGTGTATATTTTTGATTTTAACAATGGTTGCTAATTTTTGTTTATTGGTAAACTACCATTATTTGAGGGAGACTACAAAATAAAAATTCAAGAAGTCCTGAGGAATCCCCTGAGGATCCAAGAGTTTAAATTTTGATTTGTTGAATGATGTGACAGCTAAAGCTTTACACATACGAAAACTAAACAACATTAAAATGTTAAGTTTTCCATTTAGTTATAAACAAGAATTAGTACTATAATAACAAACAAGACTGCAGCTACGGACACGTATTTCGGAGTTATTGCTCTTCATATATGGCACATGAGGTACCAAGGTACAAAACAGAGTACCTACAATACTGTGCTTTCCTATCTTTGTTGGTCTTGCTTTTAACAATATAACAATATTATTTATGCCATGCTACGCTGATGAGGAGCAATAACTCTGAAACGTGTGTCCGTAGCTGCAATATTGCATACCACTAATTTTTGTTTATAATTTTTATCGGACCTCATCAACTCTTATTCTTTTTATTTAATATTATTATTTCCTTATTGACGATTATTATTAATTAATGCAGATTACTAATTATTGAATATCTTTTCCATTATGCAAAAATATAGATATACTCGTATACTCCATATTACAAATTAAAATTCTAGGGAAGCATAATACCTAGCCGTCTAAATTATAAATAGAGTCGGGTACAATTCAAACTGACGTGTGTCATGGCCGCTAAAACGCCTGAACTAAGATTTTATTTAAAGCATAAGAAATACCAGTAGTTCTCAAACAGTTCTCAGCAATGATATCGCTAAATAATTTTAAAAATATGTAATAAAAGATATTATCATAAAATGTTAAGATTATTAATTTGCTAACTTCATAATTTTAGTGGAATTCTGATTATACAGTGTCCATAATGTTGGCTACATATGGGAAAAAATGCATTTTTTACATTTCTAAAAAACTCTATTGGGGTTTGTTTATTCATGTACAACAACAAAAAATTACATATTGACACATGTCATGTGATCACCGGTTTGGCAGGACTGTAAATTTTATGAAGAAAAAGTGCATATAGAATACAACAAGGACTCCATATAGTCGCGTCATTTTAGCATGAAAAATCTGAAAACCTCAAAAAAAAGGTACCTACAGGGTCAATTGACTTAACTCTTGTTGCAAAGAGTTCAGAAAGGCATTTAAAAAAACAGTACCTTTTATTTTTTGGCGGAAATGTTTGGTTTCATTTTTTTTCCGATAATTGACCAATTTAATTAAATTAATTGAAAAATTTGTTATCATACACAATATGCCATAAAATTAAACGAAAATGGTTACTCGGGTGTTTCTGGGGTCGCTGATCACCAATCTGAAGTCCAATTTGGGAAATTCAAAATGGCGGACCGGAAATCGGGCCATCTTCCATAAGAAGAATGAGAATGGATATCTTGTCCTTGAAAATCTGTACTCGGGGGTTTTCGGGGTCGCTGATTACGAATGCGAGGCCTGATTTGGTATATTCAAAATGGCGAACCGGAAGTAAAGTCAATTTATCGGGAAAAATTTGTACTTTTTTCGTTCTTGGGCTGAAAATAAGTACTCGGGGGTTTTTGAGGTCACTGATTACGGATCAGAGGTCCAATTTACGAAATTCAAAATAGCGGACACGGGAGGAGCAGTCAATCACTTCGGAAAACCTCGTATTTTTTACTTTTTAGGGCTGAAGGTATGAAAAATACGAGTATTTCCTGAAAAATATACTACTTCCGGTCCGCCATTTTGAATTCTCCCTAACTGGACATCAGAATCACCGAGTCCACCCCCCACGTTCAGCCCAAAAAAGAAAATGATACGTGTTTTCAGGAGAAATGGAGTGTTATTCCGGTCCGACATTTTGTATTTCGTAAATTAGGCCTTTGATTCGTTATCAGAGACCTCAGAAACCCCCGAGTACTCATTTTCAGTCCAAAAGCGAAAACGATACGAGTTTTTCTTGATAAATGAACTCTACTTCCGGTCCGCCATTTTGAATTTACCAAATCAGACCTCAGATTCGTAATCAGCAACCTCGAAAACCTCCTAGCACAGATTTTCAAGGCCAAGATAGTCATTGTCATTTCTTATGGAAAATGGTTCGATTTCCGGTCCGCCATTTTGGATTCCCCAAATCGGACTTCAGATTGGTGATCAGCGATTTCAAAAACCCCAGAGTAACCATTTTTGTCTAATTGTATGGCATATTGTGTATGATAACAAAATTTTCAATTAATTAAATTAAATTTGGCCATTAATATCGGCCAATTATTGGTCCAAAATTTAAACCAAACATTTCCGCTAAAAAATAAAAGGTACTGTTTTTTCTAAATGCCTTTCTGAACTCTGCCACAAAAATGAAGTCAATTGACCCTGTACCTTTTTTTGAGGTAAAATGCCAAAATGACGACTAATATATATGTATATATCGATTTTGAAGCAGATATGAGGATAATAAAAAAGTGCAAATTTTACCCCTACCATTAATTACTATAGGAAAAATCATAAACTCTTGTGTCTATTTCACAAATATTTGATTAGTTTCGACAAAAACTGTATGTATTTTAGTTGAATTAAGGTATTTGCATGTTAAAAAAGAAACGAACCCCCAATATAGTATTTTTTAGAAATCTCAATAATACAAATTTTTCCGATATGTAGCCAACTTTACGACGGACACTGTAGGTATATAGATTCGGGCACAAATGACACTGATAACAAAAAATGAATTGCCCAATTCAGTCAATAACAATGAGTGATCAGAAAAAGAAATCAAAGACTAATATTGCTACAGTCCAGCAAGAGACACGGGAAGGTTTGGGCATTTCTTGAGAGGAAAGGATAGGATAGTAGTATTAGTAGGGGAAACGATGTCGGTAAAAATAAAATATTTCATATAAAAAAAAAAATCTGAAATCTCTATGAGAATAACGAAAATAAATTATTTTTCTTTTAGCGGTAATAAATAAAAATTCTAGTTGACAAAATTAAAAAAACCGCTGCCTAAGGAATCACTACTTCCACATCCAGATTCTTCATCCAAGTCGTTTTAAAGGAAACATCTTGACTATATTTGCACTCTAGTATGTGGAAATTATTGGTCATAGAATTTTAATAATATTTGGGGCAGATGTCATAGAAAAGTTTGAGGAGTTGGTTTCTACCATATACGTTAAAAATGAAGTTTTTAGTTCACCCTACTTATTTTCTACTATTCACCTCCCACCCCTTCAATGGAGGCATCTCAATCAGATGTCACTACAATACATACATGTACTAATCTCAAGTGAATATCTCAATTTGATGTTATCAATCCCATTAATAATGAAGCGGAGGTGGTGGAGTTTGAAAAATATTAGAAAGAAATCTGAGGCCTTGGTTACTAGTATATACACCGAATCCCAAATTTCTGTACTCTTATCACCTTGATTTACTTATTTTCCCCTAGTCACTCCTATTAACCCTAACCCTTCTACGGAATCATCCCAAAATATAATCTAGTTCCAGATGTCGTTATAATACATACGTCTACCAAATTACAAGTGAATATCTCAATTTATTTTATCAACCCCTTTAATAATGTAGTAAGGGTAGTGGAAGGGTTGAAACATATTGTTAAAATATTTGAGGTCTTGGCTTCTAGGACATACACCGAATTTCAAGTTGCAATACTCTTACCAGCTTGCTTTACTTATTTTTCCCTATTTACCTCTACTTACCCCCACTCCTTCAACGCAATCATGTCAAAATATAATCTAGTTATAATATAATTATATAGATATAATTATAATATATAAATGTATCAAATTTCAAGTGAAAATTTAAATTTAATTTTATCAACTCCAAATAAGGGAGTGGGGGTGGTGGGGAGAAATAGAAAATACTAATAAAAAAACCTGAGACCTTCGCTTCTAGTACATACACCGAATTTCAAGTTTCTGTAGTCTTACCAGCTTGCTTTACTTATTTTCCCCTATTTACCCCTATTTAACCTCCAACCCTTCAACGGAATCATCTCAAAATATAATCTAGTTCCAGATGTCGTTATGATACATGTGCGTACTAAATTTCATGTGAATATCTCAATTTTATTTTATCAACCCCTTGAATAATAGAGTAGGGGTGGTGGGGGCTGAAATAAATTATCAACAAATCTGGGGCCTTTGCCTCTTGTACATACACCGAATTTCAAGTTTCTGTAGTCATACCTGCTTGCTTTACTAATTTCCCCCTATTTACCCCTAAATAACCCCGAACCCTTCAAAGGTATCATCTCAAAGAATAATCTAGTTCCAGATGTCGTTATAATTCATACGTGTATCAAATTTCAAATGAATATCTCAATTTTATTTTATCAACCCTTGTAATAATGAAGTAGGGGTGGTGGGGGTTGAAAAATATTATAAATAATCTGAGACCTTGGCTTCTAGTATATACACCGAATTTAAAGTTTCTGTAGTCTTACCAGCTTGCTTTACTTATTTTCCCCTATTTACCCCTATTTAACCCCCAACCCTTCAACGGAATCATCTCAAATTATAATCTAGTTCCAGATGTCGTTATAATAGATACGTGTACCAAACTTCAAATGAATATCTCAATTTTATTTAATCAACCCTTTTCATATTGGAGTAGGGGTGGTGGGGGTTGAAAAATATTATAAAAAAATCTGACTCCTTGGCTTCTAGTACGTATACCGAATTTCAAGTTTCTGTACTCTTACCAACTTGTTTTACTTATATTCCCCTATTTACCCCAAATTAACCCCCAACCCTTCAACGGAATCATCTCAAAATATAATCTAATTTCAGACGTCGTTATAATACATACGTGTACGAAATTTCAAATGAAAATCTCAACTTTATTTTATCAACCCCATTAATGGGGTAGGGGTGGTGGGGGGTTGAAAGATGTTATAAAAAAATCTTAGGCCTTAACTTCTAGTACATACACCAAATTTCAAGTGTCTGTTCTCTTACAAGCTTTCTTTACTTATTTTTCCCTATTTTCCCCTATTTAACCCCCAACCCTTCACCGGATTTCCACAAAAAACAATCCAGTTCCAGATCTCGTCATAATATATACGTGTACAAAATTTCAAGTCAATATCTCAAACCGTTCCGGAGAAAACGTGCGGACAAAAAAAGTTACAGACAGACCGACAGACAGACCGACAGACAGACCGACAGACAGAAAATTTTTTTTCGCTCAAATTTAAAATCTCGACGTTTCTTGACATTCTAAACCTATTTCACGAATAAAAATTTTTGAAAATTTTTTTGCGATTACTATACTTCCAATCCACTACGTGGATGTGGAAGTAAAAGACACATTTTTGGGGAAAATAAAGTTTTAACAAAACTCGAGGCGCAGTTTAATAAAATAAAATTATAGAATGAAAATTATTAACTTTTAATAGAGCTTAATGAAATAAAAAAAAAGTAGAAGCGCTGGGGATCGATCCCGCACCAACCCCATTTTTATTTATTGCATCGAGCATCTTACCGATTGAGCTAGGCTAGCTACTTTGTTCAGCTCTAAGACGTGTACTATGTACGTAATAGAAAATTGTAAGATTTAATGGTTTGATATTGTTTGTTTAACGGATGAATATCCACTACTTACCACTAAAACTAACTTAAATATTTCATATAAAGACGTTTTTCATATTTAGAGTGGTGTTAGTTCACGGAAATAAATAATATTCGTCGTCAAATCACACAGTTTGAGAATCGCTGAGCTTATGACTATGTTTCTCACTCCTCAGTGTGCATTTCATATTTCCGTCTCAAAAGAAGTGGGAAAGAATCTTGGTAGACATACATTGACAATGTCTTTAGGCTATGGTTTTAAGTTTGTGTGCAAGAGATAGTGAAAACGTATGTGCAATATTAATTCATACAACGGTCTTTTTAAATTTGACCCGACTCTACTGTATTTATTGAAGGAATAATATGTTAAAAACGCATTTAGGTTAGAATGATAGGATAGATGTGTCGGGTGTCGGCATAACCTTTGAGCTTTGGCAGGTAGAATTTATATACAATCATGAACTAATTTCGAGCTTATACGTAAGTGGAATCGCGGTCATTCATTTCTATTTACTACTTCATAGTACTATAAACACATAAAATAATATTTTATCGTTTTTAAAGGACCGCCCACTGGAGTTTCCCTTTCACCTCCCCTGTTGCAAATTTTAGCAGCTTGTCGAGGCATACCTACTCTTAATGATTTCAAGAATAGGATAACTCATGCTTCCCATCAAAGAACCCCAGAAGCCATAAGGAATTCTTGTAAAAAAAGCATTGTCCCAAAAATTTAACTGCTAATATCTCAACAATGGTTAATGACAGGTGAAGGACATAGTTAATAAAATTTGTTCGTAAATAAAAGGAAAATCCAACAATATACAGGGCATTTTATTTGAAAATAAACTGGTTAAATGCATCTTTCCAAGGAGAATAACTTTTCCATTTTACATTTGTGCCTATGTCTCACCGTTTTCCAGACAATGCTTGTCTAAATAGAGCTGAGGCACCCTGTACTTTATAAATCATGGACTGAAATTTTATAAACTTAGGTTAAAACAATACGAAGATTATTTAATTTCTAGCTAAAAATGTGTCAGTTTTTAACAAGATTCTCGATTTACATTTTAGGGGCGATTTTTCGAAAATTAGGGCAGGACTTAAAAAGACTTCGCACGCACTTTTAGTTAGCAATTCAGTAAACATAATAGATTGCTAGTGTTTCTTTTTGTTACTATGCTACAGAACTAAACTCAAAAAAATTACCAAAGGCCTGAATAAATAAACCGAAATTTTATAAAACTTTATGATTAAACAAATTCTTACCAACTAATTTAATAATTTTTAATGTTTAGCTAGATTCCATCAACATTTATTCTGTTTATAATGTCATCAGAATGTCAGGAAAACTTGAAAGTTTGGTAAGCCTCTATCTCTTTATTGGCTGTAATTGTTTGGGATAAAACTTTCGACGAACTTCTAAGAAAGTTTCGGGCCCATTCAATCTAAAATTATGATGCACAATACCAGGCGCCTTTTGTTGTAGTTTGTTTGCGGTTATTTAATTAAGATTCCTATTTGTATGTCTTATTGCCATATTTATTTATTCAATTTTATTTCGATTAAGTTAGTTTAACGCTAACTGAAGTTTAATAAATTCGGTCATGGAGTCACGTCAACTGAGAAGAGAGTTTTTGAACTTTAATACACAATTACGCGATTCGGAGTTATTCTCACTATGTTTAATGCTCCTATCAACTGAAAACTTCCAATATTTAATTTTAAAAGCAACTGTTTAAGCAATCTATTCGATTTTGCAGAGGGTACACATATTGTCTCGACCTTACTCCATTACTTACTAAAACAAACATTTCTATCCTATTGCTCAAAAAAATCGGATGCAAATCTTCGGATCAAAAATCGTCACTCGCAACAATTAATTAGATTCGATTTTACCACGTTATAGAATTTATTTAATTAATTTCAATATTAATAGACAGTTATTAATAATTGCCAAACTTTTTACTCAAAATACTATGAATTAATAAAACTTTGTAAAAATAATTAAAATCTGACGACTATGTCGCCAGGATTATCTTTTAATGGATCAAGCAGTCTCCCTCACTCGGGGGATCACAGGGCTTTTACAGGGTGAACAGTAGAATCTAATGGAGGAACCGTAGAAGCTATATTCGGTATATGATATATGAATCCTGTGTATAGGGAGGTATAAACGTTTAAAATGTAACAAATGCTCAGTCGCAACCGCTGGGCGCAGAGATAGTGCGATTGGAGTATTTTCTTAGTATCATTGTGTAGGTTAGACGTTTCTGCGTCACATAAAAGTAGTCCGGAGGTTCCACCATTACAGGGGTGGCAATGGGAGGTGAAAGTGTGACTCTGTTGATATTTAATTGCACTATAAGTAAACTTGGCGTGAAAACTAAATTTGCCGAAACACAGAAGGAAGGGGTAATTTCGTGTGTACGAGGCAAGTCAATATATGGTTTTCAAAGGTGAGAAAAAAGGAAAATATATCAAAATGACTTTATAGATGATATCGAGTGCTATTAATATGTGGATAAGAGGTGTGCGGTTGGGTCGTTTTTAGAGTTGCGTGGTAATTTGGGGGTAGGTGGTAGAAATATGTACGTGTGAATTTTCATCCTGTTAACTTCGTTCATTTCCAATGTATTAGAAGTCTGCCTGAATTCTGTAAATTGTTTATTTATTATCCAAATAATTTTTATTTTTTAAAACTCAATTTTTATTCACGTTTTGGAAAGCTAAAGAAGCAAATTAGCTAAAATTGCTATTTCATTATTTAATACAAAATTCTAAAAACATAAACCACCCTGCATAAAATACATAGAAATTTACGTTTGGTTGAAATTTTTCGTAATTGTTTTTTTAAATGTTTTTTTTTTAATATTTATCTGCTTCACAAGGGTTTATTGATCATTTAATATGGCTAGCAAAATTACATCAAATCAATTTTCCGTACTCGTTATATGGTGCTTAACGCGGTAAATAAATAAATAAATAAATAGAAAATTAAAAACAGCTATCGCAAGTCGACTACTATACTTTACCAACGATTATAACAATAAATATTAGTATAATAGTTTGATACATTCAAATTATTCAAACATGTCAAATCACCTTCCTCCCCTCAATAATAATGAACCATTTTCTTTTATTTTGCGCGTTACATCAATAATTGGACAGACTAGGCATAAAGTTAATGGTGATTCACACTTATTCTAGAGCCGAAAAGATGGGGTTTCATAGCTCACGACCATTACAACTATTAATCGCTCCTGCCTGTATGGTCTATGACCCAAAGCCATAAAAAAAAACTTTTAATCGCCATACCCTTAACTCTCTTTTCCCACAATTACGAAAAATTTCATCCAAAGTAAATTTCCATGTATTTTGTGCGGCTCCTTTTATTTTATTCAGTTAAGGACTAAACTGTACAAAATTTGTGGCCATTACAGCTCTGCTAATATCTGAATATTTATGGCATTGGGATTAGGTAAATACTACTTTCATATGATCGAAGAACCTTTGCGTTGTCTGTATACACATTAGGTTAAGTATTTAATAAACAACCTACTAAACAATTTATTCTCATTCAATTAGACATTAATAAAAACACAAATACTATGTATTTTTATTAATATCGCATATTTGCAATCAATATGGTTCACAAGATCATGTACAAGGCCGTTTCTGCGAGTCGTAAAATGTTGTAATTATTGCCGGATACCAGTAATAAATATTCATAGTCTTGGAACGGCGCCACGCGGATTGAATATTTGCGGATTCAATAGTTGTATTATTGATACAATCCAGAGAACGTCGTTGGGAAAAACACACAGAAGTACGTTCATTAATGATGGATTTGTACGTTATCTAGATACATTTTTCTGAATGCATTAAATTCTATTCAACAACATACATCAGTCACGACTTCCAAGGCAACCAGGTTGTATACACGCGGTATGGGATACCGTTCATTGTACTCGCTTCAATTAATTATATCTTTACACGTACATGTTCTAGTTTTGAAAACATTTTTTTTTAATCAAGAGGCCCTTGAATATAAGTAAGAGAAAAGAACGCATTTGTCGGTTAATGGCGGCGATTAGAAACCTTGTCTGCTGTCGCTGCTTCAACCCACCTATAAGCCTCTTAGAGAATCTGATTCAACGGGAATTCATAAGATTTTTTTTTTCAAACAGAAATATATAGATAATTTCTTCAGAATGAATCGCTAAAACCGTGTAAAATTTAGTTTTTAACTATTTTAAATCTAAGACAAATATTCTAGGAGCTAGCTTCAAAAAGTGAAAAATTTATCAAACCACTAACCGAAATGGTTTGATTATAGTATTCGTCCAAACAAGTAAACTTGTGAATATGGCCCCTAAGGGCCGGCAATTTATAGTGCGGGCCTGTGAAAAATTGAACGTATCTGATCGTAATCAAACCACTTTGGTTCTTCGGTTTGACTGTAGAGTTGCAGGTGAAAGAATTGCATTGATTCAGTCGGCGAGAGTTTTCTCAATCAGCGTTGAGGTGCGCGCACTCAGAAAAAAAAACCCGAATCGCATTGTAATCAAACCGGCCAAAGTTTGTGGCAAATGTTTCCCGAAAGAAATACAATTGACGAGAATTTTGAAAAAGGGGAGGAAGAGTTATTGGTTCAATTATTAGCATAAACTCCAGGTTTACACTGTAAACTGGAGAAATTACGCGCCATGTTTTTTAATTATTTCGTGAAAATAAATCTCGAATACGAACCAACAACTGCTAACAAATAACTGATAATAACAAATATAACACATATTTGCTATTATTTATAGCTCAGTTTTTATGACGAGTACAAAAATTGAAATTAACAACTGTCAAAATGTTTCTTTTAAATGTCACGGAATTATCTCGGTAACGACGGTAACCAAAAAACTTTGTCAACATTTTTTTTTTATTAGTCATTATCCATCATACGCAAACATTCCCTGAGTTAATGCGTGTAGGGTAGGAATATTATTCTTTACACTGATCTTGTATTTTTATTCTTATTCATATCATTTGTCAAAAATACTCTCTAACTGTTCCTCTGTCGTAAAACTCACAGGTATGGAGGTTATTTTTCAATAATATATACTCGATAATTGCACTGTATTTTGTAGATTCCACCGGCATTATTTTCAGAACAGAAGGCAGAAAGAATGTGGTAAAAAATGTCAGAAAGAAAAACGGAAAAACGATTATGATACAACCAACATCCTGTATAAAGGAACGCAATGAGACAGTTCATGTCCTGGATAACCTACTATCGAGGCAAACACTTCACTTTATCTTTAACCTCCGAGGACCCAGACTCCTTACTTATCTGCTTAATTTAAAGAAAACTGCCACCGCTGAATTTTTCAGGAACAAGACAATTGAGGATTTGGCATATCAAGTCGAAATGGGAAACATTAGACAGTGTAATTCGCCGTGGTAACGGTTAGTTAGGCCAGATCCAGTGCACTCCGAAAGGAATTAAAACACTTAAGAGACACGCTGCCTGCGGGAGAGTCCGGAGTAGTCCGGAGACAGGGCTGTAATAAAGGCTTAATGTGTTGTGGTATCACTGGCGCAGTGCGACCGCCTAAAGAATGGCCTGTTCCATTACCTCTGCCCTAAAATGGCAACGACCCACTGACCAGCTGAGTTATAATCCCTCTCTAAAGGACAATTGAAAAAAAAGGACTCTCTCCAAGGTACGCGGAATTCATTAGATTGACCTCTGAAATTGTCGTTAGCGATATAATTTGCGTCTATATACTCAGTTTCCAGATGTATGAATTTAAACATTATTTTACTTCCACATCCACATAGTAAGTATAGTAATCGCAAAAAAAATTTTCAAATTTTTTTTTCTTGAAATAGATTTAGAATGTCATGAAACGTCGAGATTTTAAATTTGAGCGAAAAAAAATATTCTGTCTGTCGGTCTGTCTGCCTGTCTGTAACTTTATTTGTCCGCACGTTTTCTCCGGAAGGGTTTAAGATCGTGACTTGAAATTTTGTAAACCTATATAATATACTGAGATCTGGAACTGGATTGTTTTTTGAGGATATCCGGTGAAGGGTTGGGGGTTAAATAGGGGTAAATTGGGGAAAATAAAAGCAAGCTTGTAAGAGTACAGAAACTTGAAATTCGGTGTATACAAGTTAAGGCCTCCGATTTTTTACAATATTTTTCAGGTTTTTTTAATAGTATTTTCCATCCCCCCACCACCCCCACTCCCTTATTAAGGGTTCATAAAATTAAATTTAAATTTTCACTTGAAATTTGGTACATTTATGTATTATAACTATATCTGAAACTATATTATATTTTGACATGATTGCAGTGAAGGAGCGGGGGTAAGTAGAGGTAAATAGGGAAAAATAAGTAAATAAGTGAAGCTGGTAAGAGTACAGCAACTTGAAATTCGGTGTATCTCCTAGAAGCCAAGGCGTCAGATTTTTTAATAATATTTTTCAACCCTTCCACTACCCTTACTCCATTAATAAAGGGGTTGATAAAATAAAATTGAGATATTCACTTGTAATCTGGCAGACGTATGTATTATAACGACATCTGGAACTAGATTATATTTTGGCATGATTCCGTCGAAGGGTTGGGGTTAATAGGCGTAACTAGGGGAAAATAAGTAAATCAAGCTGGTAAGAGTATAGAAATTTGGGATTTGGTGTATATACTAGAAACCAAGGCCTCAGATTTCTTTTGAATATTTTTCAAACTCCACCACCTCCGCTCCATTATTAATGGGATTGATAACATAAAATTGAGATATTCACTTGAAAGTTAGTACACTTATGTATTGTAGTGACATCTGACTGAGATGACTCTATTGAAGGAGTGGGAGATGGTAGGTTGTAAATAGTGGAAAATAAGTAGGTTAAACTAGAAGCTTCATTTTTAACGCATATGGTAGAAACCAACTCCTCAAACTTTTCTATGACATATGCCCCAATTATTATTAAAATTCTATGACCAATAATTTCCACATACTAGAGTGTAAATATAGTCAAGATGTTTCCTTTTAAATGACTTGGATGAAAAATCTGGATGTGGAAGTAGTGATTCCTTAGGCAGCGGTTTTTTACATTTTAGTATATTTTTTTAAATAAAAGTTTTGTTTTCAATTTTTTTATATATACAGGATGTCTCACTTTGTATGACTGCCATATCACAGCACTTTTATTAACAATGCGATTTATTTTAAATTTGGGTGGAAGGAGCGACGTTCGTCCTTATGTAGCAAAAGGAACCTCATTATCCAAAAAAATATAATAGGCAAAGTTTTAATTGTAAAACAATCTCATAATCTTATTCGTTGTTATCAAAAACTCACTATAGTATATTCGCCAAGTTCTGAGAGCTGTCACACGCTGTTCACACTTCCTTCCGACGAAATCGGAGCACATGATGCCAATTGGCACCCTGGGCTTCCGATTAGTCAACACCCCCAAATTCCTTTCAAACTCCGAGAGGGCTCGGTAACAGCCGTTCCCTCTCACGACAGACGAAAGACGCTCCTGGGAGCCAATACATACATGCCAGCGAAGAAAGAAGACCAAGACAGAAGAGCGTCAGAAGAAACGACCCAGCTGGCAGGGTCCAACAGCCAGGACCAGGGGAGGTTTGCTAACATCGCCAATACTGTCCGCATTTTCGGGGGGATAGACGAAAAAGCAGGCCCACCCCTTACGAGGCCGGTCCAGGTCTACAGCGATGATTGGGGCAAAGAGCTTAAGCTCGACCCCTAATCATCCGAGACCGTCATGTTTAGTCAAGAATATTGGCGCGCACACGCTGTTCACGTGGGCTTAGTTCACCAGAGCCATTCATGCGTAAAATTATTAAAAATACAGGAAGTTTCCTGATCGATTTTAGAACGATATTAATGAAAATATTGTTCTTTTAAACTTGATATACACTACCATAAACTTCAAATGGATTCACTAAACTGTTTATGAGTTATAATAATTCAAATTTTCGAACAAATGTAAATACACTCTTACGCAAATTACTTACAACTGAAGTCGAGAAAACCGTTGGCAATCTCCTGAAAAATGCAACCAATGAGGATGGAACATGTCGCGGTCACGAGGCAATCACGCATATTTATTACTCTCAGCCTTCCGTGGATATACTTACTACCTAATGCCGAAATTAAAAAAATTCAATTTCAAACAAATTTAACATTCCTGATGTAAATATGAATCACAGGTGCAACTTCAACGAGATTTGATCGATATTCAAATTCTTATATTTTTATAAATTATACTGATACTAGCAAAGCACTTTTCATTGGGATTAAATTTCTATAACCTTTATCTTTTAAACACAAGTTGGCCATGAAAATTACACAGCCACACAAAAAAAAAGTTTTCTGGCCTGGGGATCTGACCATGCTCACTATATGTTTTTGGGGTCGCTGAATCCGAATCCGAAGTCTATTTAATAATAATAATAATAACACGTCTTTATTATTTTTCATCTTAAAAAAAAATACAATATATTATTGATTTTATAAAATAAACAATGAAAAATAAATGGCGAAGTTAAGCAGTCACAATTCATAAGAAATCATGAACGTTTTTCTTCCACTTAACCATATATTCTGTTTGAAGCGTACAGACTCGGTCCCTCCTGTATCTTGAAGGTACACAAGAGAGGCGAAATCTGCACACTTCGAACAGAATCGAAAATAATAATCTATAATAATTTCAACATGAATACAAAAAAAAGGCAAGGCTGCAAGAATGAGATTTAAAGAAAAATGTTTTCTTTTTCATTATTACAATATTATTCTATACAAAGGGCTACAATAATCCTGTACATTGACGTTCGAGCAAATATGATTTATATATCTTTTTGAACCTAGTAATGCTGTTCCTTTTTAGCTGATTATTCAAACCATTATATATTTTACAAATTTGGTAACTAAATGATCTCTTAAACAGTTCAGTACGGTGCTGGGGTGGAGTTAGAAGACCCTTAAATCTAATATTTAATGTGTGCACATCAGTTCGAAATTTAATTTTTTGATAAAGATATATAGGAGTTTTGTTTAATATAATTCCATGAAAAAGACAAGCTGTGTGATGCAATCTTCTGTTGTACATGTTAAGCCATTTTACCTCCTTGAGTTTATGAGAAATTCTCTGATTTCGGTAAATTCCATAGATGAGTCTAAGACAAGAATTTTGTAATTTCTGAATTTTCCTTGCATACAGTGTATTTATACAAGGGCCATATAAACAGTCTGCATAATTTAATATAGATAAAACCAAAGTTTCACAGAGGAGAACTTTGGTTTTATGTGGGAGGTAATGGCGATTACCATATATTAATTTTAATATGGAGTAACCTTTTTGAAGCATTTTATTTACATGGGCCTCAAATCTTAAATCACAGTCTAATATAACTCCTAAACTTTTTGCCTTGTCTACTTTTACCAAGGAATCATTACCAATTTTAATATTTGTATGTTCTTTAATATTACTTCGCTGGTTCTTTGGACCAAAAATTATAATATTAGATTTAATGGGATTAATGACAAGACAATGATCATTTGCAATTTTGACAAAATTTTGAAGATCTTCATTAACAAATGAACAGGCGATATCAGCATCAGAGGGCCTGAAAGAATAGTAGAGTTGAGTGTCATCTGCATATAAATGTACTTTGCAGTAATTTAAGTGATTAATAAAATTGCTTGTATATATAGTAAATAGCAATGGACCGAGGATTGACCGAGGATTGACCCTTGACTCCATGACATCAGGATTTTGTCATAACTTCAAAAAACCCATAATTTAAGCGATTTCGACATCTCTTCACATATATCTCTGTAACTTTTTCTAGACAAAAATAACCCCCTTCTTTTTTGTACTATATCGATTGCAAATTAAATTTCCAATCCGACGATGTCTGGCATGATGTTTTTCCGGAGCTTTTTAAGTGAGATATCCGCCGCCAAAGTGAGAGGTACAAGAATTTCGCTTCTCGAGCGATATGGCCCAGCTTCAAGGGCCATTTCTGCCAAACGAAAGTTAGCAAAAATCTAAAAATATTCAGTGGTATGTAGAAAGATATAGGAAATCGTTTGGGGTAAATCTGAGGTCCACGCGTGCCTTGGTTTTCGATATATGGCCGCTCGAATTCACCGGAAGGTGAAAATCGATTTTTTTTTACCGCTATATCTCGAAAACGAAACGAGATACAGAGCTGTGGTTTACTCTATTCGATTTCTCCCGCCTTCATACATACCTCTGAATTTTTTAGATGCTTTACCTTAAAAATTTTGCAAAAAAAAGAAAGTGCCGGCAAAAATCTGGGGCATGTAGGAAGGCGAGAGAAATCGAATGGCGTAAACCGCAGCTCTGTATCTCGTTTCGTTTTCGAGATATAGCCTCGGAAAGCGGTGAAAAATTACATTATCACCTTCTGGTGACTTGGAGCGGCCATATCTTGAAAAACAAGGCGCGCACCAACCTCCAATTTACGTCAAACGATTTTTTACGTATTGAATGACAGAACATGGGTACATTAGTCCGAAGAAAGTCAAGATCGTGTTCTTCATTTTCATTGCCTAAAGTGTAAATTAAAATTATTTGCAGATTCCTGCTCACCTATTTGAAAGTTGCCCTCATACATAACTATGTTACTCGTTTGTTTACCTTTCTTTTGTATATTATTAATTATGCTCCACATTGTTTTTGATTTATTTTCCGATTTTGAAATCTGATTGTCACAATATTCCCTATTTGCGAGTTGTAATTTGTCTATAAATTTTATTAAAATATAGTAAAAATTTCCGCATAATTTGCATCATGTGCAGCTAATGTACTGTAAAGAGTCACGTTATTTTTGGGTTGTTAGTTCTGGTGTTGATTTAAAATTCTTATTTTTTTTGGCTTAACACGTTTTTTTTGGAAAATTAGGCTAATTTTTCTTCATAAGGACGAATGCCACTGGTGGATTCTTAAACATTTTACTGTGAAACAAACTTTTTCCTCAATACACACACTAAAACACAATTTTATTCGGTTAACTCTTTTAATAATGGAGACAGACCGACAGACATTTTTATCTCGCTCAAATTTAAAATCTCGACGTTTCATGTCATTCTAAACCCATTTCAAAGATTTAATGATTATAATACTTCAACTTCATTACGGGGATATGCAAGCAAAATGAACTGTGTCACATACGAGTAAAATTTTAATCAAAGATTTTCGACTGCCGGACTGCAACTTTTACTCATTTATTATGCGTAGAATATCAAAACCACATCATATTCTCCACATCGGTTATCATCATATATCACATAATAATTTAATATTCCTCAAATATTCATAGGTCTAATTAACTCGAAACTTGGCAAGTTAATAATTTAGCGCTTTGAAAAGTACCTGATGAGATTTTTGAATAAATATTTTACTATTTTCGTTAATTAACAAGTTGATAAATAATTCACCCAGACGGAACAGCCTTGAGGGTTCCCTTTATCTAAATTTGTTTAATTAACCGACAAATTCTTGTTTCTTATTTAAATCTTTACACAAAGACACCGGTGTTTGTAGACGCTGCTACCTGATTTGAAATTCTTAACGCTCAATTAGGTCGACCTACTGAATATTGATATTCAGTAAAAATCTTTAGGGCAAATATTTATTATATATGACGAATGCTTTAAAATCTGAACCGTTTTTATAAAAGTCGACACATAACATAAAAAGAGTTTTCGATGTGGAAAAATAACTGGAAATAAAAAGTTAACACTTTTTCATTTAACTATAATTGCTATAGGAGTTTTATAAAGTACTGTTGTAGTTGTAACAAGGGTTCAAACCTAAAGCAATTGCAAACATTTTTCCCAACGTAGAAGATTTATATCAGATGGTACATGTCATCATATTTATGGAAAATATCGCTTCATAAATATCATGTGCTATTGTTATAGATCTAGGCAAAGGTGCTCTCAAAATAAATCAAGAAATTATAACAAAATTGCACCTTGCACTATAATTATTGCGAAATTGATGTACAGAGCAAAAAATCATAATCGACAAAACAACTGACGATCAGCGGTAAGAATATAATCCTGACTAATATGTTATCTATTAACAAACTTTTACTCCAAGTTTCTATTCTTCGGGTCGAAAATGCTCGGAGTGTTAGTGTCGCTACCCTCCAATATATTTCGGAAAGAAAATACTATGCCTCCAATGTTTTACCAGAGAAGTGTGCATTAGGTTATCTTAGCCTTTGTGAGTACAGTCTTGAAGATTGAGATCCACTGGCGGTGCTAAGGAGGGGCATGGGGGCCATGTCCCCCCCCCGAGCTCTTATGACAAAAAATGATAAATACGAATACTAATTGACTTCGATTCCTTTCGTTAAATTATAGAGAAAAGCAATTAAATAAATCATTTCTTGTTACAAAATTTAAAGAAACAATTTTTTTAGGATACAGCTAAAAGTAGAGAAAATAACTGATGACCAATCAAAAACTAATCAAGAACTTAAAAAGTCAGGCGAGTTAGTGTGGCCTATCTCAGATCAAATATTTTGTATAATGGTTTTAAACTTAACAGGTTTATTTATCATAAACCTCGCCGTGATTGACTCATTTTGCAAACGCTACTTTTTTACTTAAAGATTTTAAAAGTAATTCCAATAAAAATATTGTACTTTTTTTATTTAAAATATTTTAGTTTGCATACTTTTTGAATTTTTTCTTACTTTTGTATTTTATTGCGTTTGGTACCAAAGGCAAAGACTGAGACTCACCATGATAGGTTAGATATAATATTTACTTATAATCCAGTCAACGGATCGTTAAAATGAATAAAATCTGCATTAAGGCCTTCTAAACACTTTTTGTCTCTTAGAATTTTTTTGTAATTTACTAATTATCCAAGTAACAGGCAGTTTTTCACGAATAATGTGCTACATTTTTTGCAAATTAAAAAATATATGAAAATTCAAACGTAATGAAGCCTATACAGGGTGTAATTAGTTTCATGTCATTAAAAAAAATTGGTGGTAGGGAACAACAAGACAAACAAAAAACCCTTATATAACATGGGGTCTAAAGCTCATAGTTTTGGAGAAAAAAAATAAAGAAAAATTTCCAAAATAATTAATAACCTAGTTTGAGAACTGCTGGCATATTGGGGTAGGTTTTATTGCCTCGCGTCTTGTCACACGAGATACTCTGACATTCCTGCAAATAAGTATGCCGACAAAGCAGTTAAAAGCGACCGACAGAGGATATTGTCATGTTTTTTGCTTCTTCGCGGCCAATTATCCTATTCGACGTGCTATACTCTCCCTTGTAATATTCTCAAGTAATAATTTCAGTTTTGCCCTTACTTGGTAAAGAACGTACGCATGACGCGACGTACCCATTTCTTTGTTTTGTCTGTTGCTTTTCTTTTTGAATTTTGTGCCACTTATGTTAAGACTTATTTTATTGACTTATCGTTCAAGTCGTTAGTACTTGGTTACGTAAGACACTACTTCTCGTTCGTGCTTTTTGTGTTACCTTTTAGATTTTGGACCAAGTTTTTCTTTTTGTTTTCTTTATTGATAACGATAATTCACAGTTTAGTGTGGTGTTTTATAACGCAGATTTTGGACATTATGGGAGATTACACTTATCCAGAGCTCGCGGATATGGACTTGGTACATGAAGAAAGTGGTGAAAATGCAGCTGGTGCAGAAGAGCTTTAGAACAATTGCAACGACGTATTTTAATGTGCATAGAAACCATAAAAAATGATCCTAATTTACCAAATGTGTTGAACAAAGTATGTTGTTAGTTCGACGTATCGAAATGTGTATACGTGGAGATGGAGGTCATTTCGAACAATTTTTGTAAAAAATTCAAAAGAATTGTTCAGTTATTGGGTGTTACCTATAGGGCATTAAAGGTATGATTATTATTATTAGTATCCGTTGTCTTGTTTTTATCTGTTTATTATTATTTACATTAATTTTCATAGAGACCAAAGACTTGATTTTTAGTTTTTGATACCTGGTTGGGAAAAATCATGCGCCCAATTCGTTAAAAAAATCAGATTTTTTCCTAACTTAAAATACACAGCTATTTTCTGTTATCATATCTCGGACGTCTAACCAACTCTAAAGTTCGTTTTCCAATTTCATAAAACAATTACTAATTTTTTAAGCTTTTAACACAATGTTACAAATGTTAATAAACCACTTTTAAATTTTATAAATTCTTATAAACGACAATAAAAGCTACAATAGCTTTGTTCCAAATTAAAAAACACATGTAAACAAATCATATTTAAACCCTGCGGCCATGCTATGCTTGCGTTGTGCCGAAAGAGAAGGAATTATTTACACTTTCAGAAATAGTGGTATAAAAAGTTCGATGCAAATAATCCCATCGAAGTGCCGCACTTGTACCGACGGGAACACAAGTCGGGTATTACAGTTTTTTATTATTTCTAATATTCGGAACTATAACATCCATTGACCCTGAAAAACAGTGGTTCTCAAATCTTTCCTACCTTAACATTAAAAATGTAAACCCATGTCAGTTTTTTTCAAAGTGCCCCTAGAGAAAAAGGTCATATAGGTTTTCATTTTGTCTAGTCGATCCCTATTACCAGTTTTTTTAATGACATGAAACTAATTACACCCAGTATAGTTGTACCATTTTTAAAGGTTGGATATAATTTTTAAATTGAAATTGTGCATTATTTATCGTGAAAACCTGCCTGTAACTCGGAAAATTAGCAAGTTACAAAACAAATTACAGGAAAGAAAATATTTAGAAAGCCTCAATGCATACGTCTGAATTTTTTTCAAATTTTTAAATTACATATTTTTAATGCGTCACAATTTCAAAGAAAGGGGCAATTTTTCATGTTTTTTCGGAAAGACTCGGTGAAAACGCATTTTGCAGAAAATTTGCGAATAAAGAAAGTCTTATATTTCGATGATACATTCATCTGAACTTTTTCAGATATTTTTTTCAACTTTTCGAGTGGCCATATCTCAAAAAATATGCATTTTTCAAAAAAGTTCACTAGAGTAAAAACATCTTATTTCGGGAAAAAAAAGCAAATTTTTTTTTCATTTTTGACCTAATTCTACAAGTTACGGAACCTGTGATAAAAGGGGTGTTTTCTACCCCTTCCGATCATTTCCTACTCTAATATTTCGTTCAATTTTTTTCATTAACGTCATTACAAACACATTGCACAAGGTTTCATCAACATATATTCATTGGCACTTAAGTTAGAGGTGAAACCCCCCCCGTTAACTGAACTATTAGGGTACTTCCTTCTCCAACACATTGATTTTTTTTATTACAGTCTATAAATTTAAGTTTGATTATAGAAGTTTAAGTTTGTTTAATTTCTTATTTTAAATTACAATAACATTTTGAGGTTCATTTTCAAATACTTATACATTGTGACTCACTTGTCTTGGAGTCACCTTTATTTAGTGTGCGATTTTCACAGTTTTTTTTTTTTTTAATTGTAGAGCTTGTTGAACTGCACTTTTGAAGCAAAAAGTGCTAGATTCCTACCTGTACGAAATTTTGTCGAAATTTTTTAAATAATAACGCTTTTGTAGACATTAGAATTTATAGAGTTTTATAATCTGCCACACTTCACATTACAATAAGAATTTTTAGAACAAAAATCATACTTATCAATTTTTGAGGGGTTAAATAATTTTTGTACATATTTTAACAAGGATGCCCCTCCTCCCAGAAGCAAAGCGTAGGACCGCCCTGTTGAGATCCGAGACCGTCCTGGTCTCGGATCTCAACAAGCATCTACCAGCCTGGGGAAGTTAAGTTCCCCACCACAATGCCTGAAGGGGTTTAGAGCTCCTCACTTCCAATTGACAGGTATCATAATGTCGGGATCAAATACGGAATCGTATTGCACAAAGGCAAAATATAAGAGTTGGGACCACAGTTTTTGACAGCTGACATCGCGTCACTACGTCATCCTAAAGTCTGGTTGGTGTTCAGCGATCTTGAATTTACTTTAGACCTGAAAGTTGTGCTCAGCTTTCTCGAATTAATCTGTTCAAATTAGGAAAAATTATAAAAAATTTCCCACAGCTATGAGACTTATAAAAATTGAAGCATGTGGGTTGTTTAAACAGGATTGTCACCCCCCGCAGTTCCAAAAAAGGAAATTTTATGTTTGCTTTGCGTTCCTGACATTCTTCACCAAAATACATAGATTTTCCTCAAAATAGAGAAAAGGTGAGAAAGCGCTAACATTCATATATATGTATATATTTTTCAAAAATCACCCTTATTTAGAATTGCGGGAGGTGAATATCATGTTTAGACAAACCAAATGCTTCACTTTTTACTGGTCTCATAGCTTTGGGAAGTTTTCCATAAAACAGCGATTTTTTTACTAATTTTAAGGGACTAAATGCTGGAGGATGCGTGCCTTTCCCTGGGTTCCGAACGCTGTCACGGATGTTGACAGCTGATTGGCAGCTGTCATGACGCGATTATCCAATGTCATCCTGGAATTCGTGCTCGGCCTACCGTAAAACTGAAGAACCCTGACTCTTTATCGAATTTCCAATAATGCCAAGACTTTTGATAGCTTTTTTTTCCTTCTTCAATTCTTTGGGACTTCCTGCCACATGTATGTTTTCTTTCTAAGCGGTGCTAGGGGAATCTACAAAATATATCACAATTAACCAGTATGTTACTGGTAAAAAAACCTCTACGCCCGTGACGTTTACGTCAAAGGATCAGTTAAAGGTTGGTTTTGATAAATAAACAACACAAATAAGTATAAAAACTTGAAATTAAATATTTCGCCGACGTTTCGGAAATCTAATCTGTTTCCTTTCTCAAGGCTTTTTTTGAAAAATCTTTTTTGCTGTGTATGACAAATACACAGCTCTAAGAATGTTTGTTATATTCAATATCCATAGATACTTACTATTTACATAGAACTGTTGATATAGTTAACAGTTTTTTAGTTTCTATACAATGTTAAGTTTGTGAAGTTCTTCTTTTAACATTGGCAGCCAAGTTGTACAACTTGGCTGCCAATGTTAAAAGAAGAACTTCACAAACTTAACATTGTATAGAAACTAAAAAACTGTTAACTATATCTACAGTTCTATGTAAATAGTAAGTATCTATGGATATTGAATATAACAAACATTCTTAGAGCTGTGTATTTGTCATACACAGCAAAAAAGATTTTTCAAAAAAATCCTTGAGAAAGGAAACAGATTAGATTTCCGAAACGTCGGCGAAATATTTAATTTCAAGTTTTTATACTTATTTGTGTTGTTTATTTATCAAAACCAACCTTTAACTGATCCTTTGACGTAAACGTCACGGGCGTAGAGGTTTTTTTACCAGTAACATACTGGTTAATTGTGATATATTTTGTAGATTCCCCTAGCACCGCTTAAAAAGAAAACATACATGTGGCAGGAAGTCCCAATGAACTGAAGAAGGAAAAAAATTAAGATAATGCCACAAATAACATTTAGACAACTTTTGATAGCTGATTGACAACTCTCATATTGTCATCAATAAATTCTAACCCAGAATTCATGTTCAGCGATCTCGAAAACCCCCACACACGTTCTCTGTTAGTCAGTGTTTGTATTCGCATATTTCTCTCACCTCCCACCCCCACAGGGGCCACTAAGAGGCTGCAGAACGAAATCGCCTCGTCAAATTTTTGCTATTATCGCATTCAGCTCATCAAAATACGAACGATCTTGATGCCTTGACAACTTCCGCTAACTTCACCATTTACGCTGACGATACATCTATTATTATATCTGACAAAAATGAAGAATCGTTAAAAATCAAATGTAACACAATATTACGTAAATTAAATGAATGGTTTAGCCACAACAGTCTTCATTTTAATACTAATAAAACTCAGGTACTGAGATTTCACAACAGACAAAAAACATGTGACAATCTGGAATTGTAAATAGACACTCAGATATTGTCATGTAAAGATGAGCATGTAAAATTTTTAGGAATACACGTGGATGAATGTCTAAATTGGAAGATTCATTGTGAAGGTGTTATATCCAAATTAAATTTAATCCATAGTCTTTCAGTTCAGAAGTATAAGAAATGTATTAAATAATGATCAGTTGCTAAAATTGTATTACGCTCAAGTCGATTCAAGACTTCGTTATGGAATATGCTTCTGGGGCGCCTCTACGTCATCACATAATGTTTTTATAGCTGAAAAGAGGGTTATAAGATGCATGACTGGTATATTAAATACTCACTCGTGTAAGAGTATATTTAAGGAATATAAAATTTTATCAGTGCCGTCTCTTTTTATATATGAGCTTTGTTTGTATATATTCAAAAATAAGGATAGATTTTTGTATAACAAAAATGTGCACGCTATTAATACTAGGCAAAAACATTCTTTTCATATACCATTTCGAAGATTAAATGTAACATGTAATTCCCCTAATAGTCTTGGGATTAAGGCTTACAATAATTTACCTCTTGACATCAAAGAAAGTAGTACCTTTTTTGAATTTAAGAAACGGTTAAAAACATATTTGGCTGATAAATGCTTTTATAGACTGGATGAATACTTTTGTATGTAATTTTAACTCGTTTAGTTGTATACATCATATACATTGTAATATCATATTATCATTTATTTATTTCGACCAACTGGTTTATACTGTGCTGTTTATATTTGTTATACATTACTTTGTATGTTTGTGTAATTTACAATTTTTGACTTATTCTATCCAGTTTCTGTAATTGGCTTTGGAATTAATAAAGAATCTATCTATCTAAATGTATAAGATAAGTTCAGATCCCGAGATCAATTTTTCTTTTTGTAAACCTTTGTATTATTATTTCGGTTAGACATTGTTAGTTTTGTTGTCATTGTCATTTTCTCTTGTTATCTCATTAAACATCATTTTTCCAAATTGTTTTTCTGTATTTTTACTTTTAATAGTCAATTAAGAACAAGCAACGTTCTGTCATTTTGGATTTTCCACGAAATTTTTTTTCTGCCATAACAGTTTTCACCAGTGCTCAATTTTTTGTTCAATAGCGGCATGGAATTCATCGGGAGAAGCTATATCACAACGGGATTTAAATCATTTTATCTCAAAAACTATCGATAAAATGGAACCTAATGCATTAACTGGGACACTCTGTACCTACTCAAACAAGGAATAACGTTACCATTCTCTTTGTACTACTACCACCAATTTTTACGCAACAAGCTTTATCATTTTCACATAAAGCAAATACTCGCGATTCCTTTATGCAATGTCAAATTTAAAACATACCATAATGGCCCGAAAAATATATTATTTGCATTTTAAAAACGGATAAACCCAATAGGAAAAAATGAACAATGTGTTTCATGGCATTCTCTGAATTTAACTTTGACATTTAAATTTTAAATAACTCCTCGATTTGGTGGCTTCCGGGCATTCGATCAATGATCAAATCCGTATTAGATGAAACACGAAATATTTCATTTGTATCGGAAAAATCAAACAAAACGTTCGGTTGTTTTTTCTATGGAAGGCTCGATATCAACGTGGAAATTCCGACATGTACGCTTTTCGCCCGGGAGATTATACAGCTCCGCTCCCTTAGTGGCTCGACATGATACTTATTACAAGCAAATATGCGCTTATTAAATAATACATGCAGAGTGAACAAAGAGCACAGGACTTTGTCATGTCATAACCATATTTCAAGATGGAATCCTTTAAAGCGGTTCTGCTAAATAAATCCTTCTTTTTAATTTAATTTTAGAAACTTGTTTAGAGCATGTCAACAAAGTGGATTTTCATAGATAATAATTAGGTATGCTAAGAGAATTTAACATATTTATATAGATATATTGAGTCTATAAATATGCGTTATACAGGCCGAAATTCCGGCATCCTTCTTTAGATGCTCACTCCACACGTAAATACCGCTGCCTAAGGAATCACATGATTTTACATTGTATGAAATGTTTACGGATTTTATATTATTCTGTAGGGTATTTGGAAGAATTTAGGGAATTGTCTTACAACCCTCCAACACCTTGTAATAATTAAAATATTAACACCAGAAAACAAAAAAATTCATAGGTCCTACCCATATCATGCAATCGTCATGGAATTTTCACTAAAAAACAATTTTTTTTATGAAATAGGTTTAGAATGTCATGAAGCCTGGAAAATTTAAATTTGAGCAAAAACCATTTCCCATCTTTCTACTGATAAAAATTTTTTCAAAAAGTTTTGAAATAGGTTTCGAATGTCATGAAACGTGGAAATTTTTTTTAAATTTGAGCAAAACAATGTTTTCCACCATTTATTGGTAAATATAGTCGCATAAAATTTTCAAAAATATTTGCTTTTGAAATTTTTTTTTTCCGAAATAAGTTTAGAATGTCATTAAACATGGAAATTTTTAATTTAATCAAAAAAAAAATTCCATCATATATTCTATAGCGGTAAAAAATGTTTTAAAATATTTCTTTGACAAAATTTTCAAATTTTTCTTTTTGAAATTTTTTTTATGAAATAAATTTAGAATGTCATGGAACGTGGAAATTTTAAATTAGAGCAAAAAAAATTTCGTTTTTCTACTGGCAAAAAAAATTTGAATTTTTTTTTTTGTTTCTGAAATGGAAACGTGGAAATATTAAATTTGAGCAAAAAAAATTTTTTTTCATTGTTTTTTCCCTTTAGACGGTCCTCCCTGTATATTTTCCAGTGAAAGCTTAACCATTTCTTAGCTGACAGTAGCATCAGTTACCTACCAAATTTGACTATATTTCCGTAATCTACGTGTAAATCCAAAAAAATCTCGGAGGGTGATTTTTTCTCGAATACAATACTTCCCTTCGTTATGCGAGGGAAGTAAAAAGATTTTTTTTACGATTACTATACTCCAATCCACTACTTGAATGTGAAAGTTAAAAGTAAAGTAGTATATTGTTCAATCAGTCTTGTGTTCTTAGTCTCAAAAACATGAAAATATGTTACCTCTGTTATTTTTTATACGTAGGTATTAATCGCTGTGGTTTGTGACTTAACCACACTTTTGCTTCAATGAAAGTAAAGATGTAAACAATATTATTCCGCAAGAGCGCATGTGCGTTGCAACTTTGCTACATAAATGAGCTAGTGCCAAATTTGTAAATCGTTATATTTCGAACGATCGAAATCGCATAGATAACCCATTCAATAATACCAATGTTCGCTATCGAAACTTCGCCAAGAAACGAGTTTTCGAACGTTGTCAATAATTGACCTCCAGGCTACATAAATTAATCTGCCCATAAACAGGTCGCAAACAAACATTAAAAAACACCATACAGGTAAATTATCTGATTGTTTTTCACTTTCTCTGAAAAATAGATAGAACAATATGTTTATATTCATACACATAAAATGAAAACTAGACCCCTACTCCTCAATATTTTAACGAAATTCAGCCCAACGTCGACGCGATGCTTCAAATAAATTATAAAAATATTCTCTTGATTTGGTATCGAAAATGTCATTCGAGAACAATTCTTGAATAGGAATGCAGTTATACCCATTATTTCATATTCATGTTCACTCTGAACATTTTTTAATTATATTACACTTTATTAGAAAGTTCCGCTCATTAAACTTAAATAAAATTGGTTAAATTTGGCAAAGACGTACATAAACGCTTTCCGCTACGAATGCACACGAAACCGGTATTTTTAATTCTCATTACTTTATAAAAATAAGTTAAAACGTACTTCATACGTTTGTGAAATCAAACGATTTGTTAAATATGGGTCTTAACAACTAATAACTACATTGTAGACAATATTTTACAACTAACTTACATTGCTGTAGTCCTGAGTAGTGTGAAACTTTTTCGATAAAACCACACGATAAACAACAACACAACACCACACTCAAAAACTAGTGTCCATTGTCCAATTTTATTAAATATTTACCAAACTAAACCCAACAATGCACTCACGCGATTAAAAGTTCGCCATACTGATACCCGATAGTGTTTTGTTTCGATTTTAAACAGAGAGCGTTCGTTGCATGGCAAGCCTACTGAGTTTTTTAGACTCCCTAGAAACAAAGCGGTTTTGTGTTAAAGTTATCAATTCATACGAGTGTGAGGGCTGATTTGAACAAAACCAATTTCTCGCTGTTATCGGGATGGCTCTGTCTATACGGCTGCATATTCATAACTGCTTATTTGAAGTGCAGAGAAAGTCATCCGTTTCAAAGCACTTTTTAAAATATTTGAAGGGTTGTAAATAAAGGATTGTTGGGAGTTATTTGAAGAATTTTTCATTTTAAAATGTTGTAGCGGCTGTTAGAAAAGGAAAAACAGAACATTTTAATAATATTTAAATACTTACAACGTAATTCTTTAAATTATCTTTAAATTGGGAATAAACAAAACAAATTTCATTAAATCCTAGTTTGTTTTGAACATGTCACATTCAGTACATACGTAGTCAAATTATGTTAAGCATAGTTGTCACATTATTGATTTATGTTGCAAATTGAGAAACTGTTAACTCTATTGTATTAACGACTAAAAATAGGATAACTGTTTTTCTCTAATGTAAATCTGTCTCTATTTGAATATGTGCAATGAATTTTGACAACTAACTGACAATGTCACAAAAATTAAAGTTAGATGTACACAACTAGATTTTAGAATAAATACGTTATACAGGGTTCGGACTTTGCGAAGCGAAAAAAATTCCCTGAATTTTTCAGGTTTTCTGTAATCCAAAATATTAATTTCCATATATTTTTTACTGAAGTAATTTTTTATATGACATAAAATATTTTCTTGAACTGAATTGGATCAGTGAAAATTCTTAAAGACTATGGTTTTCCATATCGAGACGAAAAATTCCCTGATATTTTATACAATTTATAGAATTCCCTGATATTTCCAGTTTTTTTTTAAAGATTTTTAAATTCCCTGAGTTTTCCAGGTTCTCCAGGTTTTCCATACGAGTCTGAACCCTGTTAGGCTTGTCCTATTTTTTTTTGCTCACGATAGTACAAAAGGAAAAGTAAAAATTTGAACAATTATACTCTTCAATTTAATGCTAGATAGTAGAGCGGATCTGGATTTGGACGCCAACAATGGAAATTGAAACAATTTTTTTGCCATTGTATAAAAACACCTGTTACGTAGTTGAGAAAGGGACGAAATCATGAAAGCGGAATTCTTCGTATTTTTAATTTGTTTCGTCATTTCCTTCCTTCCTTAACTAAGTAACAGATAGTTTTAATGATTTCTTAGTGTCTTATGCCTATTTTACCTTATAGTATCGTGTGTAGGTGTGTGTGGCATTTCAATTTCGGTCTGAACGGTATCATCATCGGGTGGGATTTTTAAAAATGTTTTATTGCTTTATTTAAGAATTGTGTCATAATGATGTTTCGGTTAGTAAAATTTTATTTCTTTTATTTTTAGTTTTCTTCTAATAATCCGTGGTTTTTCAGCATTCTTTTGTTTTTGTTGTTTTTTTTACTTTTAATATTGGCTATTAATCGGTTTCCATATGTAGGTGTTTTCCATTGCATATTGCGGTTTCGGTCTGACACGTGTCATCATCGGGTGGATTTTTAAAACATTCTTATTGTTTTTTTTTTTTTTAATTGAGTTATAATGATCGAGAAATTCATTCTTTTACAACTCGACGTTTCAGGCCGAAAATATTCTTTGATTTCATCACCCTTTCTTTTAATACAAGTGGAATAGAGAGTTGAACTTGAAAATGAGCCTAGTCCGAAGTCGATAATCCTTTTTGTTCCCCCCCACAGAGGCAAGATCGTTATCAGCCCTAACTCCCGCCCTCATCATCCTATTGCCATGGCTTTTTTCTGAATTAAACAGAGAAAAAAGCACCTCCGTATGCAATAAAAAATTAAATTATATAACCTTTCTCTCCTGCAAAAAACGCGATTTGAAAAAAATGCGAAATCGTTTTTCGGGGGTAGCTTTCGGAATTATTCTCAAAAATCAAAAACGGTTTTCACCTATAGAAGTTGATGAGACTATACATATACATACAAGGAAAGATCCATCAATTTATCGAGTTTCTGGACGAAGTTACGTAGCTCCGAAAATTTTGACCGTCTCCCTCTCTCCCTAATTCCCCCACCAACTTCCCACCTGGACCAGAATTAGGCTTTATACTTTCCCTACATCCACCTAAAATTTCAGGTACCTATCATCCGTCTTTCCTGGAGAAATTATTGAGTTAACACTTGCATCCACCTGCAAAACAACTTTTTCCGAGAATTCTTGAATTGCCCACAACTCGCGATCTAATTAATATTTTTGGACAAACGTATTTTCAAATTGTCTTTAACTTTGAATTAGGCTTTTTTATACAGGCATCATTTTCCGAGTTGCCGTCGCCGAAAGAGTAGTTTTTGCACACTTCGTGTGCAAATATCCCCACCTCCCACCCCCCAACCCTCTCGAGTATAACACTTGTGACTTTCAGAGAATAATTGATATGGCATAACACAAACTTAAAGAATGGCAAAAAAAAATTCAAATTCCATTGTCAGCTTGCGCTCCTTTTTCCTACCAGATCCGCTCTACTATAGAATATAGGTAACAAAAACCATACAGCTTTGGTTCAATCAGAATCCAAGCGTTATGATTAACCTAAACATTGATAATCGATTTATAAATTCGCTAAGTTTTCCCTTCTTCTTATTTATAACGTTATGCCACACGATTTTTGTGATTCGTGAATTATCCCATTTGGCCCCTCTTTACTGTATAGCACGTCTAACGACATCCTGCCACCGGTCGCGGTTGCGTGTCAGGCGCACAGTTTCACCGAAGCACTTTCCCATTAGCTCGTTGGTGGCATTAACCCAACGCTTCGCTTGATGTTCAAACAAAATTATGAATCTTTATATTTCTGCTGTTACTAAATTTGTTAGAATACTACACTCGGGTACTATAAATACTTCACATGAGTCTCGTCCACCAACTTGTCATAATGAAATGCGGATATAGTAGGCAAAAGTACGAGCAGAGGTCTGAACTTTCTTAACGGATTTCAAAATTTTTTTAAAATGAGATTCTCAGTTTGACCTATCTGCATCTTCTTATAATGTTCAATCTTTAAATACTCTGGACTGATTTCAGCGATTTCTGTGAAATCTTTTGTACGCTATGGCGCAGCGTTCGGCGTTAATAATTCTGTTTAAGGCTATGTCTACTAGGCTAGTATAAAACAAGCTAACCATTATAAGCTTCGCCGATTTACAACTTTTTATACAATTGTTGCACATTCTATAGCATACCATTCGCAGTTTTTTTGTAAATAATGTTAGTTTTAGACATTTTTTGTTTAATTACAAAACACTTTTTTTTTTATTTAAAAAATTAATAAGATTTTTATTTATTGATCGATTTTATACAAAAACAATAGGGTTCTTCCTCTAGCTAACACCAACTTACTGTACAAATTTCAAAACAATCGGACTTTTCGTTCTTAAGTTATCATCCGCATAACGTGACGGACGGACAGACTCTTCGAGTAATATTACCAGTTTTAGAAATGTGACCATAGAATGCAATATACTGTTCATTTTGTATTTGAGAAGATTATAATGGAAAAACTTGAAAAAAAAATTATCGCAAATTTGGTCAATGAATCAGTAATAAGGAAAATTGATTCATAACATTTTTGTTACAAATAATGGGGTATTTTTCCTCGGTTGTGGCGTTGTTTTGGAAGGTTTTAGTTTGCCCAAGTTGTTCAAGTGTGGGCCACCCTACGAGCGACGTGGTTAGCGTCACTGGTGTAACCTGGCTAGCACAGTAAAGATACGGAGAGCTAACGGGCATGGAGTTCAAGGCTTGGGCGCCATTGATTACTGAGTGTAATCAAGGAAAATTGAAGATAAAGATAAACCAAAGACAAAAGTTACATATGTACAATAGAACTATATTACAAAATATTATATTACAAAAACAATGAGCTATCACAGCATCAGCGATACTGTATAGCAAAATATCACCAAAATATGTACAAGGTAAACTATATTACAAGATACACTATATTACATATTGCTCAACGGCAAGATAAACTTGAGGTGTTTAAGAGATAAAAAAAAACTATATTACAAAAGATACATCTCGTAACTTTACCTCAATACTAAAAATCATATATTACAAAAGATATGAACATTTACGAGATTTAAACCGAACTATAATACAAAGGTATCTCGCAAACGATCCGACAAACAAACTATATTACAGCATTAGATATACTAAAATATTTTACAAAATAAGATAAGAAAACTTAACTAATAGAAGATATGCTATTTCACTCGAATTTGATATTTATTTGAGCCCACCAGTATATAGCCTCCCCGCTACGTAATGCCAAATACTCAAAAACGGGACACCCCAAATTATATAACCATAAAAAAAATAATACACATTTCACCGCGCCCCGAACATCCGAATTCCTTTAAATAAATAATCCACATAAGTGATGCGACTTGACGAGTCAAATCTAGGAAATATCAGATCACACGACGCATATTATGTGCAAATAACTGACGTGTCTAACCATTGAGACACATCTAAAACAAAAGTACTTTGACACAGCGAATTTGAGATACTGGCAAAATTCAAACAATATCACGTTATCAAGCAACTACGATTACGTTAAACGTTGAATACAAGAAATCGGTACTACGAAGAAATATTTGCTACAGCGAATTTAAGATATAAATAATTACGACGAAATATTTGTAACAACGAATTTAAGATATGAGTGACTACGAATTAATGTGTAGCACTAGATATGCGAAAATAATCCCTTTTACAGGTAATAATCAAAGGTACTTATCTTTTATTATAATATCCTGATGAGAGAAATTCCTAAGTATGCCGCTGTCCTCCGATGATAATAGATTATAACCGTTGGGTAGTTAAATGCTTCATGATCTCCATTTTGCTCTAGCGAGATGTCACATGTCGTACCATTCCACTTTGAAGGTTATGAAATCGTAGAGGCGTGCTATGCTCGAATAACATAAATAATTTCTTCGCCCAGGTTTTCGTATGCTTGATAGAAAATCTTAAGTAGGTGTTGTGTCGAAAATTTCATAATAAAGATAAACGTAGTATTCTTATCCCAAAAAGTTATCAAGAAAACGTATATAAAAACGTAGTATTAACATAGAACGTAGATAATTTTGCTTAAAGCAAAGGTGTAACATTAAGATCACTTCGACGTTGAGATGAAATTTGTAATTATATAGAAAAAATAAAAGAAAGAACCTAAAACAATATGTTTAAATGTTAGATGGTATTTAACAATATATAATTATTTAACTATTACCTTATACGTCTACAAGGTTCCTCTCTACTAATATCCCCGTTAGGGTCTTACAAAATTTCTATTACGCCCACCTCGAAGGACGGCTCGAGTGAAAGAGAAGGAATTTAGTCTAACGCGGCGTATTGTGACATATGTTTCGGATCGACAGTAACGTGGCTCCGCCCAAAAAGTAGTTCTGTTTAAATTATGAAATATTAAGTTAGCTAAAGGATCTACATTGTTACTGATAGTTCTACGTTTCATGTGATTATCCGACTTTATTATAAATACTCGACTCAACTTCATTTTTCAGTCAGTTTGATCTATTTATTTAATTTAATTTGAATATTATCGAGCGTGCGCTGTTTAGTATACTGATACGTAAGCATAAGCTACTACCAACCTCTCATCAGTCCAGAAATGTTCTTTATAGTACCAGAGCATAGGAGAATAAAATGTTTGATTATTAAAATTTTTCTAATAATTATTAGAAAATGTAACGAAGGATGCTATTGCGCATTCCGCACGTTACACGGTTCCATTGCAGTTTTTTCATCGAGCTACGGCTAATATACAGGGAGTATTAAAAATATGACAAAGTCAAATTTCATCGAAAATGCATGGTACTGGGTAGTAAAGTATTCTCGGTCGACACTCAACTTGATGTATGTTAAAAATTCAAAATAGCGTAGCCAATATGACTGCAAAAATTGCTAAACTGTATATGAAATTTGGTGCATGGAATTATTCTTCGATAAAAATGCAAAACGATGGATATTTCTTTTTATATGTAGAAGTTACATAAGAGCCAGTACTAAAAAGAGCGAAATATTTTTTTTTAATTGAACCACCTGTATTCATTGACATATATATAATTGGGAAGAAAACTATATTAGTTTTTGATTTTCACTTTATTTCTTGTCAACATGACAATTGTTTCGCCACACAGTGGCTTCTTCAGATATTGAGTACTGGTATACTAATTTTACAATGCACAAACTATATGGTTTTATACAATTTTGATGTAATCCTAATCTTAATTGCTAAGCGGAAAAGTACAATATAATTTTAATTACTAAATGGAAAGGTACATATAGTTCTAGGAAATTTATTGAATCTAATTTTAATAAGTAAATAAATTTAGTAAGGGAGATGAGTTTGTTTCAATTTGGTCATTTAATAAAATATCAGACGACTTTAGTTTATTTATTTCTAGAGATTCTAGTAAATCGAGTTTTAACCCTTTTTTCTCGGTGTGTAAAATTTTAAACTCTTCGTTGAACACGTGACCTACTTCTATTAGGTGGTTAGCATAAGTTGAGTCTGTTTTATTACTGATGTAACTTCTTTTATGTTCTGACAACCGTTTACCAAAATTTCTTCCTGTTTGTCCAATATAAACGGTTGTCAGAACATAAAAGAAGTTACATCAGTAATAAAACAGACTCAACTTATGCTAACCACCTAATAGAAGTAGGTCACGTGTTCAACGAAGAGTTTAAAATTTTACACACCGAGAAAAAAGGGTTAAAACTCGATTTACTAGAATCTCTAGAAATAAATAAACTAAAGTCGTCTGATATTTTATTAAATGACCAAATTGAAACAAACTCATCTCCCTTACTAAATTTATTTACTTATTAAAATTAGATTCAATAAATTTCCTAGAACTATATGTACCTTTCCATTTAGTAATTAAAATTATATTGTACTTTTCCGCTTAGCAATTAAGATTAGGATTACATCAAAATTGTATAAAACCATATAGTTTGTGCATTGTAAAATTAGTATACCAGTACTCAATATCTGAAGAAGCCACTGTGTGGCGAAACAATTGTCATGTTGACAAGAAATAAAGTGAAAATCAAAAACTAATATAGTTTTCTTCCCAATTATTATCATGGATTTTCATCAAGTAACGGCCCAATCTGTTCAAGACATATATATAATTTTAATTACTGTTAAAGTTGAGCTATAAAAAGAATTAAACCTTACTGCGAGCCCAGATGAAATTCCAGCATTACTGAAAGAGCGTGCCAGCATTTTTGCATATCCCCTCTGCATAATTTTTAATCTCTGTCTTAGGAAATGCTATTTTTATGATATTTGGAAATACTCCGAAGTGCGTCCTGAGGTGTGTCCTGTGTACAAAAAAGGTGAAAGAAATGATGTTACTAATTATACACCAATAACAGCTATATGTAACTTTGATAAAGCGGTTTTACACGGTTTTATGAAAGGTCGCTCCAGTGTAACGAACTTAATCTGCGCTACTCAGTACATTGCTGAATCATCTGACTTCCACATATGGGTAGATTCAGTTTATACTGACTTTTATAAGGCGTTTGACAGACTGTGCCAGAGAGTAAACTTCATTGTAAACTTGACAAATTTGGAATATCTGACGGTTTACTTCAATTTCTTGAGAGTTACTTAATTGATTGAGTTCAGTTCGTATCTTATCATGAATATAGATCTGTTGAAAACCGAACCACGTCAGTATTACCACAGGGATCAATACTTGGACCTCATTTCTTTAATATTTTTATTAACGATATCAGGGATAACTTAGACGTGCATATCTTAATATATGCCGATGATGTTAAGTTGTTGCATATAATTAACGAGTTTAATGACTCAGAAAAACTTCAAAACAATTTAACTAAGTAATTGGCTTGATGCGATGAAAATAATCTTCGCCTAAATGTTGGTCAGTGCAATGTTGATGACTTGTACAACCAAGGAGTCCCCAATTACATATGATTATAATGTTAATGGTGACATGCTAAAAAGACCATCTACGTTCAAGGACCTAGGTGTAATCTTTGTTAATAAATTAACCTTCACTAACCATATTGATGGTGTAATTTCGCATGTATACAGCACGTCAGGTTTCATCTTGCGTAACGTTAATGATATGAAAACATTAAAGATGCTTTATTTTGCTTTCTCTCGATCTAAGCTGGAGTATGCTTCACTTGTCTAGCAATCTGGGTATAACACTTATAATGATAAATTGGAAAACATTCAACGTCGCTTCCTGAAATTTTTAAACTGGAAAACTGAAGGTACATATCCACCAATTAGTTTCTCAAAATCAATTACTTGAAAAAATGGATATTACTAGCCCTTCCGAAAGGCGTAAGTTCTTTGCTTTGCGTTTTCTAGATAAAATTATGCATAATAAAATAGATTGTAGTAAGATATTAAGCCAACTGAAATTTTATGTCCCACGGATTAATTCTCATCATTCTCATAGCTTCTATTTATCCACTCCTAGATCTAATGTATTAAAGTTTTCTCCTCTATTTAATATTTGTACTAGTTATGTAACTCATTGTACTGAATTGGACATGTTTGCCTAGCAGTCAAAAATTATATCTACTCTCGTACAGTCTAACCACATTCTTAATTTCTACTTGTACTTCTTATTTAAATTAGGTTAGGTTAAAATAGTTTAGAATTCCATCTTATAAATGGTTTTGTTCTGTTGGATGATGTATGATTAAATAAATAGTATAAAGGAAGATCTCTGTGATGTAAATTCATAATATATTTTTACTATATCACTATAAGCAACTTTTATTTGTGATTCAATTATTAATTATGTGCTTAATACAAGACTGACTAACTGATTAAATTAGTGAAATAAACCTAGTAAATTGAATATATGTTAAACTGTACAATGCGACGACGAACTAGGGTGTATATAGGTATGGATACTTATTTATATCAGAGTTCATTTTCCTCCTGGCAAACTAGAGCACGCTGTTTATTTAGAAGGACCCCAGGGAGCCCTATGAGAACCTTGTATCTTTATAAAATACTTGAGGTTTCCTTGTAGTCGCGCCGCCACATCATACTCCATGGGGTACTTTAATATCGTGAAAATTTTTACGAAAGACAAAAGACCTAATTTTAACTAAAATATTACTGCGGTAAATTCAACATAAGACACTATAAATTTGTCGTAAATAACAAAACTTCTGAACTTACAGTTTCCTTACTTTTTTATTAGTTTTGTATGTGTTTTTATACTATTCACAAGTACGAAGACGTATAGACCGGGAGCTAGAGACAGAGTTTTTTTAATTTGTTAATGGCAAGTTTATTGTACGGGTAGTGAGACAAGACTGGATAGGAGCGTCTTACTTATGTAAAAAAAAATCGTGTCGTTAACTGAAAACATTGAAGCTGAATTTTTGTATGAATTATGGACATCGTGAAATGCTCAAAAAAGTCTGTCTGCCAGCATACCCAGAACACAAAATGCATCTATGGCTACAACCGGTCCTTCATGGATGAATTTACGAGACTAAAGTAGTTTAAATATTCTCGTGAAATTTCTCGTTTTAATTATTATTAAAAATGAGTATTCATGTATTATTTGATTTACAACTTTTTTTCTTTTTTACTTATCATAATACTAAAAGAATCGCTATAATTAGATTGTTTTATTAATACAACTAGTCCAGTCGGTAAAGTAAAAAATACACCAGAACTCGCAAAAAATGTTACCTGAAATTTTCCTTCCGTAACTGTTAGTGCGAGGATTAAACATCACAAAACCACAAAAATCAATTCAGGGGGTGCCGCGCAACCCCCACAAAATATCACCCCTTCGGTGAAAAAAGACTTATTTTACCAATAATTCGTTAACCGTTGAAGATATAAAAAAATTGCTCATCATAAAAAAAGAAAGCTTGACTAATTGCCTAAAAACAAGTCAAACATTTGAAATTTTTTGCGCGCGGCCTATAGAAAAAATTGATTCACTCGACAACCAAACAAGCTAGTAAGAAAAATCAAATTGGGTTTTAAAGGGGACATAAAATACTCTCCTGTTGCCGTTTTTGAGAGCTATTGATATTTATTAGTAGATAAAAATAACAATATAATATAGTTATCTCTTGATTTTTTTGTGCATCTAACTCCTCACAGGCTCATAAAAAATAACTGACTATTAGTTATAAATTCATTATCTTTTAGTTCAAGGTACTAATTCAATGCAGAAAAAGTTAGGAATAAAAATATTCACATTTACAAATTTAGCAGCATGTTAGCCAAAAAAAAAGTCCAAAAATGGCTGCATATTCAATTTTTTGATATGTTTTTAATAAAACGTTTTAACTATTAAATGATTAGAAACAATAATTATATGTATATAAACTCAAAAAAAAAAAAATTGAGCTTAATTTTCAAGATGTTTGGTTCTTTTTTTATTTTTAGGAAACAATAAAAAATTGGCCAAAATTCGGTTAACTTCAACATGCTGGTCAATTTGTAAATGTAAACATTTTTATTCCTAACTTTTTCTGCATTGAAGTACTACCTTGAACTAAAAGATAATGCATTTACAACTTATATTAAAGACAGTTATTTTTTATGGGCCCGTGAATAATTAAAAGTGAAAAAAAATCAAGAGCTAATTATATTATAATTGTTATTTTTATATACTAATAGATATCAATAGCCATCAAAAATGGAATCACAAAAGAGTATTTTATATCCCCTTTAAAACTCATTTTGATTTTTCTTCCTAGCATGTTTAGTTTTCGAGCAATTCAATTTTTTCAAAAAATTTCAAATACCTAAACTAAAATTCGTGCGCATTAAAAATACAAATTTTGCTATTTTTTTTCAATATCGATTTTCCCGAAAACCACGGCATATACAAGAAAATTACAAGAAGACATTTTTTTAAGCAATTAGTCAAGTTTTCTTTTTCATGATGAGCAATTTTTTTATATCTTGAACGGTTAACGAGTTATCTCTAAAATAAGGCTTTTTTTCACCGAAGGGGTGGTTTTTTGGGGGGGTTGTGAATACCCCCAGAACTGATTTTTGTGGTTTTGTGATGTATAATCCCTTCACTAACAGAAACTGAAGGAAAATCTCAGATAACATTTTTTGTTTTTTTCATTTAACATTTTTTAGCTTGTTTCTTTGGCACCATGTACTTAGAGATTCTGTGGTGTCTTTGACCAACTTAGAATAGTATTCTCTAACAAGTTATGGAATGGCCCGTAATTCACACGAGCGAATAGTTTGTAGGCCGAGCCGAAGGCGAGGACTACGGTTCGCGAGTGTGGAATATACCATTCCAAACGTGTTATAGACCATACTTTCTCTAACAAGATTTTAGAAATTATACAAAAAACTTAAAACTATTCAAAACGTCAAATGCGAAGCTACCTTTTCTTCGACGTAACCATAGCAACCGAACCACTAACAGCTTCTGATTCGTCGAAAGTCGTGCGGTATTATACCATAACAGTGTGTTGGAATGATACTTGTTCCGACCCAATTTTTAGTTGTGGAATTTGTAATTTCTGAAATGGTGTGAGAGAAAGTTTATTCGGTGTATCGACAGTGTAATCCGCGAACATAGTCACGTGGCCATGGTCTATGAAGTAAGGCAGATCATTAACGTAAGGCATGAACAATAGCGGACCAAGTACTGTGGAACTTCAAGTGTAACGTTAAAAGTTTCAGACGTTACTCCATCTAAGTTCTCTTAGCTTTCTATTTTCCATGTAGGAAATTACCCATTTTAGAATATTTCCCATAATACCAATGCTATATAGTTTTTGGCTTAAAATGTCTTTGTTGACAGTATCGAAGGCTTTGGAAAGGTCAAATAGCAGTGAAACAACATACTGTCCCTTGAGCAAATCACATTAAAGAAAAAAAATGACTATATAATTTGTTTAAATACTTCAAAGGTCGTTCCAAATATAAATAATCAAATATTTAACTACTTTGTTTCCAATGTATTTAATATAGTTCCAATCATACAAACCACTTTTCCAATTTTTTTAATTAAACAAGACTATGATCAAGTATCCCCCTTTCAGCTACCATCAAATTGTCAATTTGATTATCTCAATGTTTTGTTGATATTTCACCAATATGATAAACCAAAATTTCTAGTAGTTAATAACATTTTAATCTAATATATTACGCGCATTATGTACCAAACGATTTTAATTGAAATTGTATTATAAACGTTAATAAAATTGCTTTCACTCAGAAGCATGCAACAAATATTACACGATAGTTTTCAGTCTATCCTAGAAACAATAATGGTATTAAACATGTTAAAAGTTTGTATGTTGTATATCATCATCGTCGTATTTTTACGATACTACCTGTACTCTATCATAACTCTTTAAAATCAAATACGAAACATTGTGATATTGTCGGGTAGTCGTGGTAGAAAGCAAACACTTAGTAATTTTAAAATCACTCTATTGAAAATCCTGTTACTCGAATATACAAACAGTTGTGCAACATAATTTTATAATTTAGAATTTAGTAGGTTGATGCGATCGAAATGGTGGACAAAATATATCTCCTAGATTTGGGGTGACTTTCTTGGTTTTGTTAGACACGTTGGTCCCCCGCTTCGCAACATAGCGTCAGTAATTTAGACCAATCGCGCAATTACAAAACATAGAATTTAACCAATGAACAGAGAGTAAAAGAAATGCATAATCTTGCTTAATAAACATAATTCGCGTAGTTACTAAAAGGCTTTGAACTTCTAGAACAAACCAACTAGTTGCGAAAACCAAGAGAGTCAGCAGAAATGGTATTAACAAGAAACATGATGTAATACATATAAAATGATATGAAACAATGCGATAGTAGTACATACA
Organism: Stenurella melanura; assembly: GCA_963583905.1. Lineage (NCBI taxonomy): Eukaryota > Metazoa > Arthropoda > Insecta > Coleoptera > Cerambycidae > Stenurella > Stenurella melanura. Next base: position 190,471,257 of record OY757310.1, read on the forward strand.
AAATGATATAAAACATTGCGATAAAACTCAAATGCAAGAATGAAAGAAATATTACATAAAAATTAAATAAAGTTATATACAGGGTGTTGGCTACACAACACCTCCCCCCTATTTTTGAAAATTGTACCGAGGGATTGAGGTGCAATTTTCACCAATTCGGGAAGTAGAAATCGAAGCAGAGTCACTACTACAAGCAGATTCCTCCTGGGATGGCTTTGTTTCACTAGAATCTTTATCTTTTTTCTTAAAAATGTTTTGAATAATCCTACTCTTGAATATAAAGTACAATATTAGTATAACCACAATGATAGATATAAATGAATATGAAAGTATATTATGAATATTTATATTTAATATTTTGTGAACATTAGAATTTTCATCTTTTTGCAGTAGTTGTATATCTTGACCTAATTTTGACAAAGTTTTTAAATCATTAGTGCCAATTATTAAAGGTGTATTTAACAGTGACAACTCATGTGCTTTATAAGTAGATATGTTGAAATTTATTACACTTCTTAGATCCAAAGGTGGAATGTAATTGATTAAAATATTACTGCTAAATTGTCTGTGTGGTTTGAGAATCATGGACCTAGTATATGCAGTACAATCTGGATTTACATTTAGAACTCCAGTGTTGTTTAGTTTAAGTGATATTCTTTGAGATATTTGTTTACAATTTATATCTATAATTTCTTCTGAAGGAATGACGTATAACCATGAGTTTTCATTTGCTAGTTGTATGAATACTGAGTGATTTAATTTCATTATTCTTTTCTCACAAGATTCTGGAATTGTTGTAGTAGGACTAAAAAGATTTGCTTCACAGCCTCCATGAAGGTGCACTAAATAAATCGGTTTGAATTGTTTACAAATATAGTTATCAATAAAAATATTATTACATTCTGAAATTTCAAATTTGTCTAACAAGAAATAGTGTTGTTTAACTGCATCTATCGCAAGATAATTGCTTTGTGGAACAATAAATATATAAGTTGAATTTGAAATTAGTACAGGTAAACTGGACACTTTTAAAATATCATACATACGTGGATCAATTAAAGGAATTAAAATTACAAAAGATATCTTACCATTAAAATAGTATACATTTGTTTTTACTAAGTTATACAGGATGTGCATATTTTCAACTACGGGGTTTATTGGAAAGCTTAATCCATCTAGGTAAGCTTGTAATTTTGAAAGCTCGTTAACTAAATTTACAGGACTTATAACTAATGGATGCAAGATTCCTCTCTCTGCATATAGAATTATGTCTAGTAGATTAGACTGATTGAATTTGAAGGACATTAATATTATATTTAGTATTGAAACTAATTCATCTATTTTCACAATAAGTTCCTCCTTTTCTTTAAAATCGGTTTGATTCTTACTTAACCTATTTAATGTTGAAACAATTTCATTTATCTTAATACTAAAATTACCTAAATACTTTGATGACATTACGTTATTCGTGGAATTTAGAAGATGAACAGTATTTTGAAGGATTGAGGTCTGTTGTTTTAGTAAATTTGCCAAATGATTTTGATCTAATTTCAATTTCTCAATCTGATCGTCATAATATTTTGCATCGTCAGCATCTAATGTGCCAAATAAAGTTTTTGAAATGCTGCCTATAGCATTAATTAGCTCTTTTTTCACGAATCGAATGTTTATCAATTCCTAACATATCTAAAATTAAATTGTCTTGAAAACGAATATTTTGAATTGAATTTGTAATAGTTTTATTGAAAGAATCGCACTCAGCTGAAACTGTTGCTAGATTACTTTTACTTAGTGAACATAGGCGTTGTATACCATGTGTAAAAAATAAAATAAGTTTAAATTCATCATGATAATTTTGTAAATCAAGGTAAGTTATTAACTTCCAATTATCGTTATAGAGATTAAGATTACCTATTTTTTCATAATAGAGTCCTGGGCTTTGAGTGATAGGCATGTAATTATAATATGTGTTTGCATCGACAAAAGATATGGCAAGCAGGATTGGAAAACTTAAATGGTGCATTCTGGGATAGAAAGTGGCAGACAATTTGGGATATCTGGAACAAAATTACTTATTTGTAGATATGTCTGTAATAATGACAAGATTTAGAAATTTAATCATGAAATAATTTCAAGCGATTCATATGAACCTTAACTTTTTTCCGGTTGATCAAAATAGTACAATTTACATCAGAATCTAGTGCAATGACCTTGTAAGGACCTTTGTACAAGGGCAGTAGTTTTTTAGATTTCCCAACTATACTAGTTTCGTTTCGTAATAAAACCTTATCTCCTATTTTTACCTTAATCGGATTAATATTTCTATCATAATATTCTTTAGAGTTCTCTTTATTCTTTACTATGCTTTCCCGTGCAATTTCACTGGCGTGCTGCATTCGTGATTTTAACTCATTGTAATAATCGTCATAATTATACAAAATTTCAGGATTTTTCGTAAGAGATGTAGGAAGAATAGCCTTACGACCATATAGAAGTTCGAACGGAGAAAACTTAGTAGTTGCGTGTGGAGTAGTGTTATATGTAAATGTAGCATACGGCATGAATTCGTCCCAATTGTTCATATCACGATTAATAAAATTTCTTAAGTACTCCACCAGTGTACGATGTGATCTTTCTAATTGTCCGTTTGACTGTGGATGAAAACTTGTAGTAGGTATATGCTTTATTTTTAATAATTTACATGTTTCTTTAAATACGTCACTAAGAAAATTTGAGCCTTGATCGGTTACTAAAACTTTGAGGGTGCCATATTGGCAAATAATTTTTGTAACAAAATTGTAAGCTACTGTTGACGCTTGTTGATCTTCAATAGGTATAGCTATAGAATATTTTGTCAAGTCATCTTGAAATGTCAACAAATATTTATTAAATTTTTCTGTCTGGTTTAACGGTCCGACTATGTCAAGAAATATTTTTTCCATTGGAAAAGATGAAGTTGTTGTTATGACCATAGGTAATTTAGTTTTTCTAGCGCATTTATTTTTCTTGCAACTTTCACATGATTTTATGAATCTTTTGATATCACGATACATGTTTCTCCACTTATAAGTTTGTTTAATTCGGTTAAATGTTCTGTTTACGCCTTGATGGCCTCCTAAAGGTGTTATATGATATTCTTTTAAAATTTGTTTAATTTCGTCTTTTGACAGTTCCTGATTTACGTTATTGTGGAAAAAATAAATTTTGATATCTGTATTTTTTAAAATATACCTGAACATTATTCTGATAGTCTCTATTTTCAGTTTGTTTAATTTGCACATTGTATTTGAAATGGCTAAATCGCGTATGTTATTTTCTAGGCAAAATGTTTTTAAATTTACCAAACAATAAAATATGTCATTGTAATCGACGCTTGCTATGCATGTTTGTTTTGTTATGAGATATAAGTAATATCGGTCATCAGACTTTAAGTATGCAACCTTGTGCATGTCAGCATTTTGAGCTTTTAATTCTGCTTGGCTATTATGATACTCTAGGTCAGTTGTAAAAGATTTATCAACAAAATAAATAATACTGTATTCCGTAGGACAATCGTGTATGTTATCATCGGTGTCTATTACATTCGGGTTCACAACAACTCTGGTTTCAATTTCTTTTAGATAGCGCTGATACGTTAAATTACTATTATGTGGATTGTTAATAGCACGGACATTGCAAATTGGACTGACTTTATTTAAATTTATTTTGAAATTATTTTCGACAGAGTCATGGGGGATTCTACTGAGTGCATCCGCATTGGTATTTTGTTTTCCCGGTTTATAGATAACCTCGTAATCGAATTCCTCTAGTTTTAGTCGTAAACGCATTAGACGGGATGAAGGATTGGACAAAGAAAATAAATAGGTCAAAGGTCGATGATCAGTGATTATTTTGAACTTCCTGCCATAAAGATACGGCCTGAAATGCTGACAACTCCAGCAAATTGACACTAATTCCCGTTCGATTACGCTATAGTTCCTTTCAGCTTTATTAAGAGTTCGTGACGCATATGCTACCGGAAGGTCTTTACCTATAGGGCCTTGCGACAAAACTGACCCTATACTGTGCGCGCTCGCATCAGTTGTTAAATTAAACTCTTGCGTGAAATCGGGATACTGTAATATGGGAGGATTTACGAGTGTCTCTTTAAGCTTAGTAAATGATTCATCGCACAAGGAATTCCATTCAAATTTTACATCTTTCTTAAGAAGTTTATTAAGCGGTTGTGCTATTTTAGCGAAATTGTGAATGAACCTTCGATAATAAGATGAAAGACCTAAAAATGATTTGACCTCGGTCTGATTTTTTGGAATAGGGAAATTCTGAACGGCGGTAATTTTATTAGGATCGGGTTTTATCCCATCTTCAGAGATCACGTGTCCGAGATATGTAAGCTCCTTTCTCAAAAACTCACATTTACTGGGTTGTAGCTTTAAATTATGTTGTCGCAATCGACGAAAAACATCCGTTAATTTTGAATTGTGGTCCTGAAGTGAACTTCCATATATACATATATCATCTAAATATACGAAACATTTTAAACCAATAAGTCCGGTCAGTACATTATTGAGTAAACGCATAAATGTTGAAGGACTAGATTTTAACCCCATCGGAAGTCTTTTATATTGATAATGTTCGAAAAATGAAAAAGCAGTTAATGGTCGCGATTCTTCGCTTAATAAGACTTGATGAAATCCGTTAGCTAGGTCAATACAACTAAAATATTTTGATTTTCCAAGTTGATCTAGTATTTCTGTTATATTTGGTAGAGGATAAGCGTCGCCTGCTGTGACATCATTTAACTTACGAAAATCTACTACAATTCGAAAACGTTTATTGCCGTTAGCATCCGGTTTTTTGGGAACGATTAAAATGGGAGAATTATAAGGAGAATTACTGTGTTCGATTATATCATCTTCTAACATTTTATTTAATTGATTTTTAACTTCCTCTTTTTGATGAAACGGTAAGCGATACGGTTTTACAAAAACTGGTTTTTTGTCTAATAAAGGTATAGTATGTTGAATTGAATCCGTGTGAGTAAGTTTGTCTCCATCTAAATAAAAAATATCATTGAATTCGCGGCATATGTCTAAGATCGAGTCACGTTCTACAGAGTTCATGTGATCTAAACGAAGTTCTGATTCTAATATTTGTAACCGTTTACAGTCAGTTGAAGTAGTGAAATTGAGTACGTAATAATTTTCAAGATCGTCAAGATCAAGTTCATTTTGATTTATAGATATAGATTCTTCGTTTGAGTTTATTAAACTTATATTACAATTTTCTTTATCTACTATGCAATTAGCAACATATAGTCCGGGCTGAATTTCTTTTTGTAGACATATTTTAGGAGTGTCGGAATTTATTTGTATTTTTACAATCATTTCAGTTCTAGGCGGTATAGTTAAATTGTGAGTCGAAGTTATTTTGAATGTGAAATTTTCATTTTGAATTGGTAAGGAAATTGTATGCGAGTTGTAATCAATGAGAGCTTTATATTTTGTCAAAAAATCTTTGCCTATGATACCATCTTGTGAAATTGGAAAATCTTTAGGTACGATATAGAATGGATGAGACAGAGTGACATTTTCTGAAAGTGGAATTTCTCCGAAACTTACACCTAAAGAATAAACATAATTATTTGTTATTCCTTTTAACTTTATTTTATGATCAGTGTAAACCAGCGCGTCGTCATCTATTAGATTCGCTTTAAAAATAGTTACATCAGAACCAGTGTCTAATAATAAAACGGCTTTTTTAGTACTGGCTAAGTGCAATGGTAATATGACACTTCCTGGACTATTTTGTGGATTTATCGAAAAAACTTCAGAATTAGTATTTTGATACGAATTAGCAGATAATGAATTAGAATTATTATTTGACTGAATGTCATTGGATGCGGTGAAATTAGAGTAATTATTATTTGTTATATCTTGATTATTCCGAATTGGTACAGATTCAGAGGATGCAGCGTATGAATTAGAATAACTTTGCTCAATACTATTGGATACAGTGGAATTGGATACAGTGGAAATAGTACGTGTTTTTAGGCATTGTTGATCTCGCGGCCTCGAGCGACACTGCCTGATGTCGACGGGCCGTTGGCATTTCCCGGATTTTGCTGAGTTTGCGAGTGCGACGGTAAAGGCGACCGTTGCTGGTATGAATTAAAATTTCTAGGATTTATGTTGCCCTGATTCTGCGGTAAATTGTTTCTACTTTGCGTATTTTGATTGTTGTACGAAAAATTATTTTGACTGTGATGAGAATTACTTTGAGTTCGAGAGTTGTTGTACATTCTTTTACGACATTGATCTATAGTGTGGCCTATATTATGACAATATCTACAAGTCAGGGTGACTTGATTTACATTTGCCTCAGATTTTACTCTTACATGACTTGGATAATTTGGAAAAGTGCCGCGCGAATAGCATTTGTCTGCGGTATGGTTTAATTTTCCACACTTAAAGCATTTTTTCTGTTTAGTGTTTGTACTATTATTATTAGCATTAAATGATGGTCTAGAAAATTTTAAATTTCTTTCCTCTTCGCACGCTGCTTCCACAGCGTCGGTGAGTGTTTGAAATCTACTGGCTTTAATAATAAGTTTAATGGGATTTTGCAAACCTTCTACAAATGCTTTTAGAGCGGATTTTTTATTGAGATTTTGAATAATTTCGGCGGCATCTGCCCCCTCACTAGCAATTCCCGCGTCAGTTAAGTCGAGATTGATTCTTTCAATTTTGTTTGCAAATTCGCGGACAGATTCGTTGTTCATTTGACGGCAATTTAGTAATTCGGTTTGTATTTGGGCCATTGTTCGTCTCTCCAAATACTGTTCTTCTAATATCACTTTTAAGGCATCGTATGTCGCAAATTCTCTGTATTTAATTAAATTATATGCTACGCCTGATAACTTAGTCTTAATAACGTTTAAAAACATTTCTTTCTCCCCACGAGTCGTGGCCATCGCAGAGACAATATCACAACATGCAAGAAATTTGTGTAAGTTTTCTCTATTTCCAGAAAATTCTGGGATCATTTTTAAAGCTAATTCGACAGAAAATACCATGTTGTTGTGTTGCTCTTCGATGTCACTCTCAGAAGAATCAGAGGACATGAACTGGCAGAAAAATTGAGGAGATAATATATATAAAAAATTAATGAAAAAAATAAAAATGTTCTTTGTTGGCTTACGGGTGGTGATGTTAATCCAATTGTCTCGAGCACACTGAATGATTTTTCGTAGCACAACACTACACTGCACTGTTTTCTTCTTCCTGCTGGGTTGATGGCTGAATTATCCAATACAAATTCTGCAAGGGCTGCAAAAGCAAGGGCTGGATACTGGAACTTTAATCCTTGACTTTGGACCTCTAGAATTTTCGGTAGAAAGGTTCGTTCAGCGGGACTCAGTTGGCGAAAACTTTAAAACTCCTAACAAACCTTTTGCCTCTCGATTTTCTAACAGCTCTGGGCCTATTCGCTAGAAATCACAGGGGTAGTTGGCTGATATTCTTGATATCCGTAGGAATGAGCACGTAGCACCGCTGGATGATTTCACTGTGTAGCTTCTTACGACTTTCCCGTTAAATTTTTGGGCGTTCTAACAGCTTTTTGTTGCCTTTTCGCTAGAAGCTACCCCACACCTGACACCAATTTTTGTCGGGTAGTCGTGGTAGAAAGCAAACACTTAGTAATTTTAAAATCACTCTATTGAAAATCCTGTTACTCGAATATACAAACAGTTGTGCAAGATAATTTTATAATTTAGAATTTAGTAGGTTGATGCGATCGAAATGGTGGACAAAATATATCTCCTAGATTTGGGGTGACTTTCTTGGTTTTGTTAGACACGTTGGTCCCCCGCTTCGCAACATAGCGTCAGTAATTTAGACCAATCGCGCAATTACAAAACATAGAATTTAACCAATGAACAGAGAGTAAAAGAAATGCATAATCTTGCTTAATAAACATAATTCGCGTAGTTACTAAAAGGCTTTGAACTTCTAGAACAAACCAACTAGTTGCGAAAACCAAGAGAGTCAGCAGAAATGGTATTAACAAGAAACATGATGTAATACATATAAAATGATATGAAACAATGCGATAGTAGTACATACAAAATGATATAAAACATTGCGATAAAACTCAAATGCAAGAATGAAAGAAATATTACATAAAAATTAAATAAAGTTATATACAGGGTGTTGGCTACACAACAATATTCAATAGTGTAGATAATCTAAATTGATAAGAACAGTGAACCACAAAACACATATCCATCCTACCAAGTTAAAGAGTAAATAATTCATATATGTAGATGTATATTTCTTAATATATGCCGATGACGTCAAGATGTTGCATAGGATTAATGATTTTAATGACTGCAAAAAACTTCAAAACAACTTAACTAAGTTATCGGCTTGGTGCGATGAAAATGATCTTCACCTAAATGTTGGCAAGTGCAATGTTATGAGTTATACAACCAAGGAATCCCCAATTATATATAATTATAATGTTAATGGCGACATGCTGAACAGACCATCTACGTTCAAGGATCTAGGTGTAACTTTTGATAAAAAATTAACCTTCACTAACCATATTGATGCTGTAATTTCGCATGCATACAGAATGTTAGGCTTCATTTTGCGTAACAGCCATGATTTTAATGATGCGAAAACCTTAAAGATGCTTTATTTTGCTTTCTGTCGGTCTAAACTGGAGTATGCTTCACTTGTCTGGCAATCTGGGTATAATACTCATAATGATAAATTGGAAAACATTCAGCGCCGCTTCCTGAAATTTTTAAACTGGAAAACTGAAGGTACATATCCACCAATTGGAGCTTCTCAAAATCAATTACTTGAAAAATTTGATATTATTAGTCTTTCCGAAAGGCGTGAGTCCTTTGCTTTGCGTTTTCTAGATAAAATTATGCATAATAAAATAGATTGTAGTGAAATATTAAGCCAACTGAACTTCTATGTCCCACGGATTAGTTCTCGTCATTCTCACACTTTTTATTTATCCACTCCTAGATCTAACGTATTAAAGTTTTCTCCTCTTTTTAATATTTGTACTAGTTATGATACTCATTGCAGTGAATTGGACATATTTGCCTAGCAGTCAGAAATTTCATCTACTGTCGTGCAGTATAATCGCCTTCATAATTTCTATTTGTACTTTTTAGTTAGGTTAGGTTAAGTTAGTTTAGATTTCCATCCTATAAATGGTTTTGTACTGTTGGATGATGTATGATTAAATAAAAATAAATAAATAAATAAATATATAATCGGCCCAACTAAAGCGACTAAACTATTTGATTTTAAGACAAATCAAGAAAAGTTATTTTTAGTTTAAAGAATGTCTGTCCTAATGTAAACCCTCAATGTCAGTGGTTCAGTGGTCTTTGTCAAAAATCGTGATGATAAACCCCTCCGCGTAAGTGTGTTCCTGTGAAATTCCTGTTAAAATTAGAAAACAAAAAGAAAGAAAAAAATATTGAAAAATGGAAGGAGAAAAGGAAAAAATCCAAAAGAACAAAAAAAAAACAATAATAAAGGATAAAATGAAATAATAAAATAAACTTAAAAAATGCATTAAAAATGTTTTAAAAAGATATACCTACTTACGTAAGAGAAAAATGACTCAAACTATGGTTTAAAAAAACGTTATATTAATAAGATTAATGATAACTTCTATAAATCAGTATTAAATACACTGAGAAAAATATGAGGCTTGACATGTGAAAGAAGGATTATTTTTTTCAATTTAACAAATATTTAGTACCCGTTAATATATTTACTGCACCCAAATAATTATTTTGTTAAAATATTATATTCATTTAATTGTCAGAACAAAGTGATTTATTTACAGCGTATGTGTTCCTCGTAACTAATAATTACCATACAAAAATAATAGATTTAGTTGAGAGAAATATATATGTTTCGCCCAAATCTATTATATTATTACATTTATTTCCTAGAAAGAAATATTTTAACAGTCAGTCATAATATGTGTGAAATAAACATTTATTTCTAGGAAGTAATATTTATTTCTGACAACAAAATATTCATATATGGGGCTTTGCGCCGAAAGTATACGCACCTGATGAAGTAGCCGGCGAGGCAAAGCCGCCATTATTCCACTTGTAATCTCATGAACGACCAGAAGTTTATTGCTTATATGCTTTCTGCATTAGTTATAGTTTTGTGTTTTATTTACTGAACATGGATACAAATAATCAAAATATTAGTGTTGATAATTTGTTGTTTAAGTGGGGCCTTGGATGCCTGCAACAAACCTTTAAAGGTAAGTTTTAAAGTTATTATATTGCCATAATTTCATTATCTTTTGGGTATAGGTACGTTTATAGAACTATTTTAATAGTTCATTTGCTGACTTTTTTGCACGATATAGGTATAAATTTAGATACATCAGATCTAGAAATATTTATATAACTCGTAAATTTCAATCAAAATATTTTTATTCGATAATAAAACAAACTAAAAAAGTTCAACTAAACCTTTTGGTCGCCATATTTATCCCTGTTGCATTAACAATTCTCTGACAAAAAAGTCTATGGTTTTGTTTGTTTTGCAAGTTATGCAAAATATAAAATGATGGCAATATATATAAATTTAAAACTTACCTTTAAAGGTTTGTTGCAGGCACCCAAGGCCCCAGTTAAACAACAAATTATCAACACTAATATCATTACAACTGAATCAAAACAAGGATTATTGTTGAGAAAGAAATATTTATTTATTACAAATAAATATTTGTTCGCTACAAATAGGTCCAAGAAATTTTATAAGAAGCCTTGTTTATGACAAACAAATATTTATTGCTCAGAAACAAATATTTCTCACTCATGACTATTTTCAATTATTTGACAGTAATAAATATTTAGTCTTCATTTTCAAATAAATGCCTTGGTATCTACAAAGAAATATTTAATTCGCCAAATACAAATAAATCACTTCTTTTCGTGGAAATAAAATTTGTTTCTCACAAATAAATCATTCTCAATGTACTATCGACACCGCTTTGAATATAGATAGAAGAATAAATCTACTGGTGACTAAATTACTAAATATGAACTAGTTGAAACAAATATTTGACAGCGTGGGATACCCATTGTTATATCTAATAAACCGAAAAAATACCATCTGAATTAAAAATAAATGTTATAGTGCCAATTCCAAAAGTTAAAAGCAAGCCAGCAAATATAGATAGACCAACAAATTTAATTTCAATAGTGGATAAAATATTAGAAATCGTGGTCGCCGAACAATTGAGGGAGTACTTTGGAGATGACAAACTTTTAGTGGCCAATCCGGATTTTTAGACAGTCATTCATGCTAGATAAGTTTACAATTAATAGTGTGGGCGAATTGGAGGAACGAGATTAATTACGATATTGTTGTTTTAAGCATGTTGTAGACCTAAAGAGAGCATTTGAAACTACTGATCGACGTACGTTAGTTAAAAAGTTAAGTGAGTATGGCGTGACATAAACAGCTTCAACGTGGATTGAAGCCTACTTAGAAAATAAATACCTTAAAACTGAAATGAATTACTAAAATTCTTAGTTCGTATGGGGTGCCGCAGGGCAGTGCGTTTTGGCCTCTTTTATCCATTGCATATGTGAATGATAAATCATGTCCTAAAAAATTCATATGTAAACTTTCTTGCGGATGACACATAATATTTGTATCTGGAAAAAATCATAGTGAAATCGCAGACATTATGGATAGAGAGCTTGGTATGTTATATAGATGGTTACAGGCACCCAAAGCCCCAGTTAAACAACAAATTATCAACACGAATATCATACAATACAACTGAATCAAAGCAAGGATTATTGTTGAGAAAGAAATATTTATTTATTACAAATAAATATTTGTTCGCTACAAATAAGTCCAAGAAATTTTCTAAGAAGCCTTGTTCTTGACAAACAACTATTTATTGCTCAGAAACAAATATTTCTTACTCATGACTATTTTGATTTATTTGACAGTAATAAATATTGAAAAACTAAATGTATAGTTCTTGAAACTGAAACTAATTGCTGATAACACTTAAATGATCAACTGTCATACATTAACAACACAAAAGTTGAATTTATAAGTGAAATCAAATACCTAGGAAGTATTTCAGATCAACAGTTGACGTTTTCAAAACATGTAGTCATGTAAGAAAGTTGGTAAAGAGATCTCCTTCTTCCAAGGAATATCTGCCCATTTAACACAATGGTCAAAAGTAATTATATACAATAGTATAATTTACCCATTTTAATCATTGCTTTTCATTATTAATATCACGTAGCATATCAGGTACTCAGAGGTTACAGGTGTTACACAATAAAGGAATGCGTGTAAAGTTAAATTTGGATAGATGGATATACACCTATTTGGAATATGTTAAACTAATTGGGTTGGATTTCAGTGGAGCAAAGTATTGAAAGAGAAAATTTAATTTTAATATACAGGGTGTCCCAGATTTAAACGGACATACTCTAGTGGAAGGTAGAGCACAGTCAGCTGAGTTCAAAACACCCCTATACCTACTTTTAAATGTTAGTAAACTTTTAAAAAGCCTATGGACCAGTTTATAAAATAATGTCATAATATTTCATAGCACGTTTATGGTTATTCTTCAATAAATTTTCAAAAGTATTGATAGACCAAAGACATTCTACAAATAACACAATCCAGTTGCTAACATCATTATTTTATTAATGTTAGCTAAATACCCCGTAGAAGAAGTTATTTGTTTTTGTTTTGGCATTCAGTGTTTCTAAGCTTTTTATAGTTTAAATTTCATCCAAAATAATACACATTCCATTTCTTTCACGAAAGACAAATAATGTTAGTGAAAAGTCTTGAATTAACAAGCACAATTTAAAAAATATTAAACACCTTTTGAGAATAATGTTAAAGACAAAAGTAATATTAAAGACAAAATTAATTTATTTAGAACTTTAAATAATTGAAAATAAAATTAAAAACGGTGCAAATAATTAAAACTATAACAGGGTTTTAAAATGAATGCCCCCTCGTCAATACATTTTCGAGAACGTTTTAATATGTTTTTCACTGACCTATCAATCACTTCCGGGTTATTTCTAATATTATCACATACAGTAATAATTTTTTCTAGAAGCTGTTCTCGTCTATTGAACTCGTCATTGTACACCTCTTACTTGAGATGACTCCATAAATAATAATCTAGAGGTGTAAGATCAGGAGGCCTCGGTGGCCAGTTTACCAGACCTCCGCGACCAATCCATCTATTGGTGTAATGCTGGTTCAGATGATCCCGGGGTCCAGCGCCATCGTGCTGAAACCACAATCCATAGTATTGATGCCTTGTAATAAATCTGGCAAGACATTTCTAAGAAAGTTTAAATAAACTTCATCAAGAAAGGCTATTCTTAAAAAAATGTGGGGCTCTATTAGATGATATTGTAAATACCACATCACACATTAATATTAAATCTGTATTGGGAATGCTTCTGAATCACTGCATGTGGATTTTCGGTTGCCCAAACAAGCTGATTTCTACAGTTGTTAATTCCATCACGTGTGAATTGGGCTTCATCAGTGAATAGAGCTCTCGATATTGTTCTTTTGTGACCCGAAATCCACCTACAAAATGTTAAGTGGGGAACGTCGTTGTCGTCCTTTAGACGTTGAGCTCTTTCAACATGAAATGGATACAAATTTTCCTTCTTTAATATTCGTCATACTCTTGTCTTAGATACTGCTAACTCATTACTTATTTTTTATTCGTGAAAAAAATGGAATGTGCTTTATTCTGGACGGAAAAAACATTGAATGTCAAAACAAAAACAAATAACAACCTCTTGTAAGGGGTATTTAGCTAAAATTAATAAAATAATAAGGTTAGCAACTGGATTGTGTTATTTGTAGAATACCAAATTTGGTCTTTCAATACTTTTGAAAATTTATTGAAGAATAACCATAAACGTGCCATAAAATATTATGACATTATTTTATAAACTGGTCCATAGGCTTCTTAAAAGTTTACTAACATTTACCAAAAATTAATACACAGTGTGATATTAACGACCCCATATTAAAAAAATGGAGGTCAGTCCTCGAATTTTTCCAAAATCACTTAAGCTATTTATTAACCTAAAAGAGTATAATATGTATATCAAATTTTATCTAAATATGTGCAGTCATTTAAAAAATATGGCAGACTGAAGTTTTGGTCAGAAACCATAAAACTCTCTCATCTCACCATATCTCAAAAACGGTTCACATTCAACGGTAAGCATAGGGGCGTTTTCAACTCAGCTGAGTGTGCTCTACCTTCCACTAGAGTATGTCCGTTTAAATATGGGACACCCTGTATAAAATCGAAAAAAATATAGTACCTACCTACCTTGAACCCTTCTTAATTAAAAGATCGAAATTGCATAATTGTTCGGTAAGGTGTGCTGAAAATTATAACATAAACCATAAAAATATCATTTTAAAAAAATGAACTTTTAGCGACGGCCTACGCGCATATAACGCTTTGCTCACGGGAATCAAATCTTCTAGTAATTTAAAACAGTTTACTAAAAATATTATATAGTTGCTAGAGCAGAAAATAATGCATGATTATGTACCTACAAAATGTGTTTTTCTAAATAGCTTTTGCTAAATAAAACTTTATTCTATTCTAACAGTTGAGGTCAAAAATAAAAAACCGCTGCCCAAGGAATCACTACTTCCACATCCAGATTATTCGTCCAAGTCACTTTAAAGGAAACATCTTGACTATATTTGCACTCTAGTATGTGGAAATTATTGGTCATAGAATTTTAATAATATTTGGGGTAGATGTCATAAAAAAGTTGTAACATATTTTGATACCTAAATATTAAAACATGTTATTCCGGTGCGTACGGCAGCCGATTTTTGTTGGAGAGCATAGGCCGTGGGTTAGGATTGTGTGTGGACACTCAAGAGGGCGCCACCGGCTGTATGTTACGTAATGAGATTTAAATAATTTTGCCAGCTCGGAACAAAATTAAGTTATTAGCAACCATGCGATGGAATACTCAAAATATATCTGTGATATCTAAACTCTACTTTACTCTCAAATCTCGAAATTCAAGCAAATATCAGGAGTGTCTGTGCAAATGATAAGAACATGTAGACATTAGACATTTATTACAACACACGTGAGATATACAACAATAAAAAGAATAAATAAAAAAACTTCACCTAATTGTGTTTCATGCGTATTAAAAATATTCTGAGCCGTTGATAAAAAAACTTGATTTGAATTCAGCTCAAATTTTTGACTGAGACTTTCTTGCAACTACGAGTTTATCAATCTACAACAACTATGAGTTATAACTTACAACCACGGATTAAAGATTTACCATGAATTAAATATTATATGTGTGACATAATAGTAGGTGAATTAACATCTCACGGTACCATGGGTGTTTTACAGTAAAACTCTTAAATATATTATCATTCTATACACATGACTTAGAGCTTGATTTATAGTTGCAAGACTGTGTTATAACTTACTTCAATGTACGAACAAAAATCAGTGAATTAAACTATAATATTTTCTTTAAAATATTTAACTAAAATGAACAAAAAAACCTGGTTTAGGCCTTGGCATTTCCTGTGACGACTGCAGTGTGACTTGTCACCATTTCTCTCGACGTTGGCTGTAACTGCAGTTCCGTGTTGCATCAAATTGCTACTTGAATCTCCGGGAGACTGCTGCGAGCGACTCTGCCAGTCCTAAACTTATACAATACTCTCCTATGGAGAGTATTGTATAACCTTCACGAAACACGTGGCGATCAGATTTATGGCAACCGACAAAACTCCTTCCTGGGAATTCACAAAATCTTCACAGCAAGGCGGTGAGGACCATTGGGTACATCAATCAAATCCCTTTTCAGTGCAAACGATGTAAAACCCAAAAATTCCACACAAAATCGGAACCGCCGCTGTTCACTCGTGGCTGTCTCAAAGATCAATCCCCCACGGAAAATCCGCTTGACAATTCACCCATGTTCTTAGTGTTGCCAACTTGAGCATCTAGAGAACTCTTTCTCTGGCCAATAAAAATGCGCCAACAAAAGGACTTGTAATTTAAAGACTGAATTACACCATGGTGTAATATCCCAACAACAGAATACGTGAGTAACACCTCTAACTTAAAATATTATACACAAAAGAAAGCACGCTTTCTTTCCCTGTTAAGAATTTCAGATATGCAACCCACTATGCCCCTTGAAGTACGAGTGGTTGCCTATCAAACAAACGAATTAATGGGTTAATTTACTGTATTGAAACTGAAATTATTAATGTAGATTTTTCAAATGCTACACCACCCCCTTCCAAAAATAAAAAAAGAAAAAATCTTAACTAAAAACTTAAAACTCAAAAAAAGATTCTTTTCTTTTTTAACGTTACATCTGCCAGTGACCACAGGTGTTACAACGGAAAGCTCAAATGACATGAATTGCTTGGATACTTTGGTAACTGCGTGTACCACACGTCCATAAGGAATCAAAATCAGTGAAAGTCATAATCGGTAAAAGTCATAATCGGTAAAATCATAATCGGGAAAGTCTTATCCAAGGGAAACTCAAAATCACGAGACTGGTCACACTATCGGAACTATAACAAACTGATCAGATGAACTCTACACAACAATACAAATCAAAATGATTTCATAATCAAAAGATCTATCTACAAAACACAAATTAAGACTCAAACTCCCAATTTGAAGCCTGACGTAAGCCATCTTAGCCCACCGAAATTTCAGAATTTGAACCAAAGTGAGCCTTTAGGTCCTTAACGTGCCATTCACCAGCGTCAGTTCCATCAACATTGGTGAGGGCATACACTACACGCGAAACTTTCTTACGTACCCTACACAGTACATACTTAGGAGCTAACTTCCTAGAAAACCCAATCGCCGCGTCCGAGAGAACTTTATTCTTGCGCCAAACAAGGTCGCCTTCCTTAAACGAAACGTCTCTCTTACGGAGATTGTAAACCCTACTATTGCGCTGATACGCAACATGAAGTCTTTTACGAACTTCCTTAAAAACATCTACAAGGCACTTCAACTCTGAAGCATAGCCTTGCCTATCACCTGGCGATATCTCAACATCGTCAGTGGAGACTACTTCTCCATAATAATTTCCTGAAATAGGAACATGTCTACCAAAATTCAAAAAAGACGGGGTGAACCCTGTCACCTCATGCTTTGCAGTGTTAATAGCCTGCCTTATCTTATGAATTTCCTTGTCCCAATTCTTGTGCTCTTTTATGTAGCACCTAATGGCAGTACCAACTGTCTTATTGTTACGCTCAACAAAATTGCACTGTGGAGAATAACGTGCACTGAACCATATCTTTTGTACCTGATACTCTTTTGCCAGTTTCTTAAACTCAGAGCCTGCAAACTGTTTTCCATTATCACACAAAATGAACTGAGGTACACCAAAGACAAGAAAAACTTCATTCTCCATAAACTTAACCACATTTTGAGCGGTAGCCTTACGCATAGGGCAAACTAATGTGTACTTGGTGAACCAATCACCTACCACAAGTAAATGAGTGTTTCCCTTCGAAGATCGTGGGAATGGGCCCATAATATCAACAGACACTATCTGCCAAGGATAACTTGCAGATTTTTCGCCACCCATAAGTCCCATTCTAGCCGTGTTTGCTATCTTCTGAGAAGCACAAACTTGACACTTCCGAACATACTTCATGACGTCCTGGCGCATTTTTGGCCAGTAATAATGTTCTTGCAGACGAGCCAATGTCTTGAAGAACCCAAAATGTGCACAAACTGCAGGATCATGGCATGAACTCATGATTTGCTGCCCTTGTCCCTTCGGAACAAGTAACTTCCACTCCGTAAGATTTGTCTGCACCGATACACGAGATGGAATGAGCTTATAGACTAAACCATTTACTACTTTCCATTGGGGATAATGCTTTGGAAAAGAAGAAATATTTTCACGCATGGATAGATACCAATCATCCAAATTTTCCAAAGAAATTTCTAACAAAAGAACTTCCGGTTCGGCCGGAGGAATGCGAGACAGTGCATCTGGAACTACATTGCAAGAACCTTTTCGATGAACCATTTCAAAAGTATGTTGGCGCAGTCGAACTGCCCAACGTGCCAATTTTCCCGTCGGATTCTTTAAGTTGTTCAACCATAGCAGCGAATGATGATCAGTGACCACTGTGAATCGAGTTCCTTCGACATAAGGCCTGAATTTTTCGGTACAAAACAAAACACTCAAACATTCTCGCTGTGTCACTGAATAGTTTCTCTCCGCTCGAGACAACGATCTGCTTGCATAAGCAATAACTCTTTCCTCACCATCCAAAAATTGTGTCAGAACACCACCTATCCCCGTATCACTCGCATCACTCTGAATCGTGAAAGGTTTAGAGAAATCAGGTTGCGACAATATAGGGGCGGAAACCAATGCTTCCTTGATTTTTAGAAAAGATGTTTCTGCTTCTGCAGACCATGAGATAGGCTGTCTCTTCTTCTTTCCCTTCGTGAGATCACTCAAGGGAGCTACCAAGGTAGAAAAGTTGCTTATGAATCTCCTGTACCATGAACAAAGACCAAGAAATCTTTTGACTTCTGTTACATTCGTAGGACGAGGGTAGTTCACCATAGAAGAAACCTTATCAGGATCTGTACTTAGACCATTTGAACTCACGACAAAACCTAGAAATTTCAAGGACGTCTTGAAAAATTCGCACTTCTTCAGATTAATAGTGAGATTGGCCTCTTTCAAAAGGTCTCTCACTTCTGTAAGCAACTGAACATGTTCCTCAAGTGTGGAACTCGTAATGATCACATCATCCAAGTATGCAAAGATCTTAGGCTCATACTTGGGACCAAAGATTGCGTCAACCAATCTTTGCTGTGTTTGACTAGCATTACACAAACCAAATGGCATGACCGTAAAATGAAATAGACCTCTACCAGCTACACTAAATGCCGTCTTTTCCTTGGATGACTCATCCAATGGAATTTGCCAAAAAGCTTTCCTCAAGTCTATTGACGAGATGTACTTAGCATCACGCAGCAGATTAAGTATTCTGTCGATATTCGGCAGAGGGTAGGAATCATGCTTGGTTATCTCGTTGAGAGGACGACCATCAAAACAAAAACGATACTCTCCACAACTCTTTTTGACCAGGAGCACAGGAGAGCTCCAAGGGCTGTGAGAAGGTTCCACAACACCTAACTTAAGCATGTCATCTAACTCAGAATTTAATATTTTCATCATGTACGGAGACATGTGATACTGTTTCTTCTTAAATGGCTTAGCATCTCCAGTGTCAATTGTTAAAGTTATTTTGTTAGTGCGCCCCAATGTGGTCTCACTACTAACTTCTTCAAAAGATTTGATAACTTCATCAGCTTTTCTCCGCTGATGAACACTAAGCTCCTCAAGTGTCATCAAATCATAAACCTTGTCAACATTTCCCGAACTTTGAGTTAACTCAACATTAGCATGACCCAATGTGCTTTGCACATACCAGTGGTCTGCTTTGAAATCTACCATAATTTCAAACTGCTTCGCAAAGTCGCTACCAAAAATAAAAGACTGAGGCAAAGAAGGCACTACTAAAGCTTTCACAATTTGACAGACATTTCCTATACATATGGGCAAATCAACCAAACCCGTTACTGTTTGCTGATTCCCATTCGCAACAAACACACTTTGAGCATGAGACGGATTGATCTCTAAGTTCAATTGTCTCAACAACTCAAGGCCACCTGAACCAATAATAGAAGCATTTGCTCCCGAATCAAGCAGAGCCACTATGTCCCTACCATATAATCTTACTGAAACGTAAGGCCTGTTATCAGTACCTTTCTTAACAAACAATGGCGCAGCTTGCCCCTGCAAGTCTGTCTTACCCGAAAACTTATAAAAATTCCTAACATGTGAGAGCCAGGACTGCCACTCTCTCTTACTAAAATACGAAAATTTCGTTTGGCCAACTTACTGGGAACAGTGTGGCGGCCAAAACACACCTCCTTTACTGGTTTTTTGAACAATTCTTGCAATTAGCTAACCTAACATTAGGCATACCACAACGAAAACAAAATATTTTCCTTCTAGCTTTGCAAGACGAAAAAGTGTGGTTCGACCTACCACAATTCCAACAAATTTTTCTACTCTGAGCCTGTGCTGAAGTATTGGGATTATTGGCGTTATTCCCGTTTCCTGAAGTACTTGCGACTACCTGCTCTACTTTGGCAACACCCTGTTCAACCTTAGGAGTCGTACTCCCTACATGACTAAAACTGCTACTACTCTTTGCATTTTGTTTACCATTACACGAACAACAACATCGACTAACTGAAGGTGAGTCTTCAACTGACAAGTTAGAAATCTGCGGTACATAACTATGCCTAGACTTTAAGTAAGCAGCTTCCTCTAATTTTTTACATAAACTAAACAATTTAGCAACTGTATCTGCCTCACATAAAGCTAACTGACCTAAATATTCCGATAATAAATTATTCCGAATGTGCTTAACTCTTGTGACTTCACTAGGAGCATGACCAAGTCGACTATACAAATTTTCCATTTGTGCAAAAAATATGGTTACCCTTTCATGCTTCTTTTGCTTACGATTTTTAATTTGTTCCCAAATTTCATCTTCCGCGTTAGGTGGTAAAAAGTCTTTCTTTATCAAAGAAACTAAAGAGGCCCAACTATCTACACTAGTCTTAATGCTGCGATACCAAACAAAAGCATCTCCCACAAAAAGTTCTACAGCGGCATTAAATAATTCTTGATCATCAACTTTACGCGCCTGCGCTAACTCATTAACACGCTCAATGAAAGAATAAACAGTTTTCGGATCCCCATTAAATTTTACTCCCCACTGAGAAATTGGAATAGTTTTGCTCGCGCACGTCACTACAGGAGTGGGCACGTGAACAACCTGACTGTGCACAGTTTGATTCAAGTCATCATTCGGAACCATAGCTGTTACTCGTTCATGTAAATCGGCCTCTAATTCTATACACGTTGCATAGGATTCATTTCTAAAAGTATTTGCGGTTTCCGCGTCATCACCTTCTACAATAATGCGTTGAACACGACCGGTAACATGAGCAATACGAGACTTTATTCTCTTAAACAAAGAATCAGAGGAAGTGCCCTCGAAATCAGCAATTAAACTTTTGATCGAATCTAATGTAGCATTCACAGCTTGCTGCTCAGCATTGAAATCAAGTTTATAAGTATCTAAATTGATAAGACGACCCGGCCTATCACGTTCTTTTTCCAACAATCTATTTAAAATTTTCCTCTTATCTTGTTGATTTCTATTGGAATAAACATTTCTGATGTTCAACTCATATTCCAACTCTTCAAGCAATAAATGATTAGATTTAAAAGTATCTTCCATGATCAAAAAAAATTTTAAAAGTGCAAATTTCTAACTAAATTAAACGTTAATGTAAAGAGCAATAACAATCACAAATGCAGGCAGTAAACAACACACAAGTCCGCTGCTTAAAATAGCAAAATGTTCCAAAAATTCTAAGTCCCAACACTTACTTACTTACTACTACACCCTGTATAGTAAAATATACAATTGCTATTAAATGCAGCAAACACCAAACTTAAAACTGCAGCAAGAATTATCATCAATAAATTCAATCACAAATTTTGGAGATATTCTTTTCCACCCTGTATATCGATTTAATAATTCCCCTCAAAATCTGAAATATTTTCTAACACTATGCAGTTTTAATTTTTCAACCAGTACTTCTTCGGAAAATGTAGTCTATTTTTTAAAAGTGGCAACGTCGCAAATCAATCGCCGGAGTCTAAAGAAATGCCAGTGTTTTATTGTACATCTCACAAAAACTTTATAAATAGGAACTGTATTCCTGCATGAAATAAAATAGAAATGCTAATGTCTACACACGTTCCTGATATTTGATTAAAATTAAATTAATTACTACTAAATTCCTCAAACAAAACCAAAAATTATTGTGTCCACACTCGGCTCTTATTAAAATATGAAACTTTGTTACTCTAGGTGTATTTTTGGTGTAACAATCGCGCCTCCACGTTGTTGCGCCACTTTTGGTGTAACATATTTTGATACCTAAATATTAAAACATGTTATTCCGGTGCGTACGGCAGCCGATTTTTGTTGGAGAGCATAGGCCGTGGGTTAGGATTGTGTGTGGACACTCAAGAGGGCGCCACCGGCTGTATGTTACGTAATGAGATTTAAATAATTTTGCCAGCTCGGAACAAAATTAAGTTATTAGCAACCATGCGATGGAATACTCAAAATATATCTGTGATATCTAAACTCTACATTACTCTCAAATCTCGAAATTCAAGCAAATATCAGGAGTGTCTGTGCAAATGATAAGAACATGTAGACATTAGACATTTATTACAACACACGTGAGATATACAACAATAAAAAGAATAAATAAAAAAACTTCACCTAATTGTGTTTCATGCGTATTAAAAATATTCTGAGCCGTTGATAAAAAAACTTGATTTGAATTCAGCTCAAATTTTTTACTGAGACTTTCTTGCAACTACGAGTTTATCAATCTACAACAACTATGAGTTATAACTTACAACCGCGGATTAAAGATTTACCATGAATTAAATATTATATGTGTGACATAATAGTAGGTGAATTAACATCTCACGGTACCATGGGTGTTTTACAGTAAAACTCTTAAATATATTATCATTCTATACACATGACTTAGAGCTTGATTTATAGTTGCAAGACTGTGTTATAACTTACTTCAATGTACGAACAAAAATCAGTGAATTAAACTATAATATTTTCTTTAAAATATTTAACTAAACTGAACAAAAAAAACCTGGTTTAGGCCTTGGCATTTCCTGTGACGACTGCAGTGTGACTTGTCACCATTTCTCTCGACGTTGGCTGTAACTGCAGTTCCGTGTTGCATCAAATTGCTACTTGAATCTCCGGGAGACTGCTGCGAGCGACTCTGCCAGTCCTAAACTTCTCAAAGTGTCAGCTTAACCCAAAACCAAATATCTGAGTAATAGACTTCCTCCTATTACTCCTCCAACTACTGGGTCCCCTTACACAACCAAAATTACGGCACCAAACCTGTGCTCATCCCCAAATGTAAGCCTCTCCAAACATACACTTGTACCAAAGATATGCTTATACCAAGCACTCTCCTATGGAGAGTATTGTATAACCTTCACGAAACACGTGGCGATCAGATTTATGGCAACCGACAAAACTCCTTCCTGGGAATTCACAAAATCTTCACAGCAAGGCGGTGAGGACCATTGGGTACATCAATCAAATCCCTTTTCAGTGCAAACGATGTAAAACCCAAAAATTCCACACAAAATCGGAACCGCCGCTGTTCACTCGTGGCTGTCTCAAAGATCAATCCCCCACGGAAAATCCGCTTGACAATTCACCCATGTTCTTAGTGTTGCCAACTTGAGCATCTAGAGAACTCTTTCTCTGGCCAATAAAAATGCGCCAACAAAAGGACTTGTAATTTAAAGACTGAATTACACCATGGTGTAATATCCCAACAACAGAATACGTGAGTAACACCTCTAACTTAAAATATTATACACAAAAGAAAGCACGCTTTCTTTCCCTGTTAAGAATTTCAGATATGCAACCCACTATGCCCCTTGAAGTACGAGTGGTTGCCTATCAAACAAACGAATTAATGGGTTAATTTACTGTATTGAAACTGAAATTATTAATGTAGATTTTTCAAATGCTACAAAGTTTAAGGAGTTGGTTTCTACCATATGCGTTAAAAATGAAGTTTCTAGTTTACCGTGCTTATTTTCCACTATTTACAACCTACCACCTCAACGGAGTCATCTCAATCAGATGTCACTACAATACATACGTGTACTAACTTTCAAGTGAATATCTCAATTTGATGTTATCAATCCCATTAATAATGAAGCGGAGGTGGTAGAGTTTGAAAAATATTAGAAAGAAATCTGAGGCCTTGGTTTCTAGTATATACACCGAATCCCAAATTTCTGTAGTCTTACCAGCTTGCTTTACTTATTTTCCCCTATTTGCCCCTATTTAACCCCCAACCCTTCAACGGCATCATCCCAAATTATGATCTAGTTTCAGACGTCGTTATAATACATACGTGTACCAAATTTCAAATGAATATCTCAATTTTATTTTGTCAACCCTTTTCATATTGGAGTAGGGGTGGTTGGGTTGAAAAATATTATAAGAAAATCTGTCGCTTTGGCTTCTAGTACATACACCGAATTTCAAGTTTCTGTAGTCTTACCAACGTTTTACTTATATTCCTCTATTTACCCCAAATTAACCCCCAACCCTTCAAATGAATATCTCAACTTTATTTTATCAACCCCATTAATGGGGTAGGGGTGGTGTGGGGGTTGAAAAATATAATAAAAAAATCTGAGGCCTTAACTTCTTGTACATACAGCGAATTTCAAGTTTCTGTACTCATACCAGCTTGCTTTACTTATTTCCCCCTATTGACCCCTAAATAACCCCCAACCCTTCAACGGAATCATCTCAAAGTATAATCTAGTTCCAGTTGTAGTTATAATTCATACGTGTACCAAATTTCAAATGAATATCTCAACTTTATTTTATCAACCCCATTAATGGGGTAGGGGTGGTGGGGGGTTGAAAAATATTATAAAAAAATCTGAGGCCTTAACTTCTAGTACATACACCGAATTTCAAGTTTCGGTACTCTTACAAACTTGCTTTACTATTTCCCCCTATTTACCCCTATTTAACCCCCAACCCTTCACCGGATTTCCTCAAAAAAACAATCCAGTTCCAGATCTCGTTATAATATATACGTGTACAAAATTTCAGGTCAATATCTTAAACCGTTCCGGAGAAAGCGTGCGGACAAAAAAAGTTACAGACAGACAGGCGGACAGACCGACAGACCGACAGACAGAAAATTTTTTTTCGCTCAAATTTAAAATCTCGACGTTTCATGACATTCTAAACCTATTTGACGAATAAAAATTTTTGAAAAATTTTTTGCGATTACTATACTTCCAATCCACTACGTGGATGTGGAAGTAAAACTAAATATCTGTTTGAATAGTCCCCTGTATGTTATCCGATTATTATTGATGGTTTTCGAGATATTCACAGTTTTCTAATATTTTTCAGTAACCCCTTCATATCACATACTTTTGTCTTTGCTTTATAATGAGCTTTTATTTCTCTCTTTTATTTCTAGATAGATTTTAGGAATTAACTACACCTCGGATTTTTCTTTAACATTAGTAAAAAACTGTCTCCATTTCTATTCTCGTAACCACTTAATGGCGTTATTTAGATTTTTACTAAAGTCAAATAGAGTTAAAAGATAAAAGTGCGTATGTTTAAGTTTCGATTTGATGCCGCCAGACAAGGAGAAATAAGATTAAGATCTTCTAAATGATGTGTTCGACTAATTTAAAAGAAGTCCGTCTTTCTCACGAATACAAGTAAGTAATAAAAATTGTTTTTGGGAATACAACTCTGGCGGTGAGTGCCTTCGGCGACGAAGAAGAGATACCCGCTTGACTAGACAGATATTTATGAATCGTGTTTCATTTTATCATTAATATTAATAATAATAAACACGCCTGGTGCAGCTATTTTGATTTAACCAATTAGTTTATACATGCCTTATCATCATTTTACTGGATATAAGCACATAGCGGCGATAGATCATTAATAAAAATTATCTTCTATGAACCGCGTACTAAAAGAGCATCTAGGTAATATTGATTTGGCTGTGGTTCACTCATCACAACAGGTCACGTGCATACGTGCAGTTGTGTCTCCCCGGCATTTTATAAGCATGCATAGGAACTTAGGGTCTTGAAGAGTCGATCCTATTAATTATTTGGCATGGATTAATTTAGTAATTTTATCGCACTATTCTGTATTTATTCTCAGTTCTTAATATTTTATGTTAAATATTTTTGATATTTAATCTTGAATAGCGCTAAATTTCCTCCACTATTGTAGCATTTGAAAAAGCTACATTAATAATTTCAGTTTGAATACAGTAGATTAACCCATTAGTTCATTTGATAGGCAACCACTCGTACTTCAAAGGGGCATAGCAGGTTGCATATCTGAAATTCTCAACAAGGAAAGAAAGCGTGTTTTCTTTTACGTATTATTTTTGAGTCGGAGGTGTTACTCACGTATTCTTGTTGTTGGGATATTACACAATGGTGTAATTCAGTCTTTAAATTACAAGCCCTTTTTGTTGGCGCATTTTTATTGGCTAGAGAAAGTGTTCTCTACATGTTCAAGTTGGCAACGCGGAGGAACTGTCAAGCAGATTTCCGTCGAGGAGATTCATTTCCGACAGCGACGAGAGAGCTGAAGGCGGCGGTCCCGATTTTGTAGTGAAGAATTTGGGTTTTACATCGTTAACACTGAAAAGGGATTTGATTTGATGTACCCAGTGTTTCTTTACCGTCCTGTCAGAAGCATTTTGTAAATTCCAGGAAGGAATTTTGTTGCTTGTCGTAATCTGATCGCCACGTGCTCGTGAGTTATGCAATACTCTCTATAGGAGGTAAGCTTTTATTTTACTTAGTTGGTGTTCTATTTAGTTCTTATTTATTGTAAATATTACAGAGTGTTTGGAGGGACTAGCCCTTTGAAAATAAGTTGGCTTAAGTTGGCCTAAGAGGCTTGTACTTGGCATAGGCATATGTTTGGTGTTGCCATTTTGGTTATGTAAGGGGGCCCAGCATTTAGAGGAGTAATAGGAGGAAGTCTATTACTCAGATGTTTGGTTTATGTGGGTTCTGCTGACATTTTGAGAAGTTTTGGTTGGAAAGTTGTCCACAGCAGTCTCCAAGAGATTTGGGCCGAATTTTGGGAGCGACGCGGAGTCGTAGTCGTGAGCAACGTAGAGAACATATTAGGAAGTGGTGATAGGTCACGCTGTAGTCATCAGAGGAAACGCCAAGGCTCCAATCAGGTTTTATTGTTACATTTTAGTTACATAATTTTATAGAAATTGTTATAGTTTCATTCAGTGATTTTTTGTTGAAATATCAGCGTAAATTGCATAACGGTATGGCAACTACATGCCTGGCATGATGAAATATCTTAAGATTTTTTACTGTAAGTAACGCTTGGTACCACGTGATACAATTTACCTTCTACTGTCTCACATATGAAGTATCTTTAGTAGAACATAATTATTTTAGATCATTCTTTAACATTCTAGTGCACCAGTGAGCATTGTGAATATTGACTCATAGAAACTTCTTAGTTACACAATACTTTAGCAATGAGCGGTAATTTTAATCCATTGTAAACCTTTAACTCGCTGTTGCAAATCTAAAACTCATAGTTGGTATCATTAAAGCCGTAGTGGCATTTCTATAAAAAGAGGTCAAATCACTGAAGTAATTTTAGAGGGGGTCATTCATGCAATTTTGAATTTCTTTTGCATATATAGATTAAGTTCAGGGGACAATTGGGAAACTATTTGTTTTTTATTGTTGTATATCTCACGTGTGTGTAATAAATGTCTAATGTCTACACGTTCTTATTATTTGCACTGGTACTCCTGATATTTGTTTAAACTTTGATATTTCATAGAGTAAGGTAGAGTTTTGATATTACAGATATATTTTGAGTATTCCATCGCATGGTTGCTAGTGACTTAATTTTGTTCCGAGCTGGCAAAATTATTTAAATCATATTACGTAACATACAGCCGGTGGCGCCGTTTTGAGTGTCCACACACAATCCTAACCCACGACCTTGTGCTCTCCACCAAAAATCGGCTGCCGTTCGCATCGGAATAACATGTTTTAATATTTAGGTATCAAAATATGTTACACTATCACTTCTCTTCGCCTGTTTGCTGTGTTTTTCTTTGAAGGAGAAAGAGCCGACTTGGCAACTAAAAAGACGATATGGTGACAGTTTATATATTTTAACAATTACTTAATACCTAATTTTATAATATTTCTTTCTCGTTGTTATCGTATTGTTTAAACTTCGCAGAACTCTAAGATCAAAGTGCACAATCCACAGTGGAGCAGTCCGAAATTAAAAGGTAAGGAAAGCTCGTTCTTTTTGTACTTTTTAATGGTGTATTCACAATAAAGAGTGAATACACCATACATACTCATTACTCAGTCCATTCCTTAACACATACTGCGAGTCAGAAATTGGAAAGTGAAAAAAAATGTATTTTGCGTTTAATGATTTTAGATAAACATAATACGGAAAAAACCTGAAGATAATTACAAGTATTAGAGGTGGTTGTTAGGGAATATTTTTCCTAATTACAGTAATTCTTTTTTCATTAATCCCTCTCAAAATTATACAACAATTATAGAAAACTGAAGATAATTACAAGTATTACAGCATTATAGAAAACTTTATGGGAAAAATTGCGTACCACGGGTTATCTTACAACTCGAATTTCATCTACTTTCAGATGCCTTATTAACTTGAAATTTGGCATGTGCACATGATTCAACTGAAAATCGGTATCTCAGGGTTACCGAAGTTGTAGATTACAATTATCTAGTCGAAGTTTCATAATCCCAAATGGCGAAGTCAAAATCGATATCTGAGGATTTTCGAGGTTGCAGGATTTCAATATTTAGTCGAATTCCAAGAATTCAAAATGGCGGCGTCAGGATGACGAATACTTTTAGTCATTTATAGGGAATATATTTTATCGAACACACTATTCTAATCGGAACAAATCTAAAAGAAAGAAAACAAATAAATAATTTTAAAAAATTTAAGAAACATGCCTCTAAATACAAACTGAAACTGTTAAAAAAAAGAACAAAATAATGTTAATAATATAACAATAATCATGTTAATAAACGTAAAAGCGTGGGGCGCTCAAAATACTCATAATTAAGTATTGTTATTATTAACATAATTTTCTTTTTTTAGTGCAATTCTTAATGAGGTTGAGGCCTTAGTCGAAAATAACGAAAACAATCTGAAATAAAGTTTTTTTAATATATTTTTATATGACACAATTTTTGGTAAAAAATCCAAAGTCGTTAGGAAACTCATAAATCTAAAAATTTTAAAAAACTTTTACATGTAGTCTTATGGAAAATATGTCAACCCAGCATGTAAACGGTACATTTTAATTTATAGCAAATAACCTCGCAAATAACCTCGCAAATAACCAAATAATGTCAGCAATTCCAAAAACTAACTATGTAAAGCATAGATGTCGCATATTTTAATATTATCTCCAATTTAATTAGGAGACTTTCAATAAATACAAAAATTATTAAACGTTTGCAAACTGTCAAATTTCTCTTTTCGTTAATGATTTTTAACTGATTTTTCAATTATTTAATTATTTAATTTTAATTTTTACTGCTTCTCATTTTTTTTAAATTATTTACTGAAACAAATTTGTAAAATACACAGACATTTACTTACATTTATTTTTTTCTTTAATAATTTGGGACAAAACATCCAAACGTTAGTTCATTAAGTAAAATAATTAAATCTACTTAAATAATAAATTAATAATAAAAAATTATTTATTTATGCCTT
Organism: Stenurella melanura; assembly: GCA_963583905.1. Lineage (NCBI taxonomy): Eukaryota > Metazoa > Arthropoda > Insecta > Coleoptera > Cerambycidae > Stenurella > Stenurella melanura. The sequence goes on from OY757310.1 coordinate 190,500,908, forward strand.
TATGACAATAATTATTGAAACATTTTCTTTATAGGATTTTGCAAACAGTGGAAAGAAAAGCTATCTATGAGAACTAAAGGAAAAACTATACATAAAAATATTATTGAAATCTTTGCATTCTTTCGATAACCTGACTTCTGGTTATGCTAACAAGTAAAATTCTGATTTGCCATTCTCATTTTAACACTAGCATCCAACCTAGTCCCCTACGGCTAAGCAGGCTAAACTAGTATCTACATGATCCCCTACGATATGTAAATTCAGTTAATAATGAGAACAAAGGCCTGAAATTAATTTATTTACGTACCTTGTCTTTAAATTTTTTTTTTTTTCATTCTAATGAATTACATTTTCATAAAATCTCATTCAGTTTCTTGGAAATTCTTAGCTTTTGAAACGTTTTTCGTCCTTATTGTGGACTCATCAGAAAAGCCTAAAGCCACTCATAACGATGTTCCATGCAAAACTAAGACGAAAAACGTTTCAAAAGCTAAGAATTTCCAAGAAACTGAATGAGATTTTATGAAAATGTAATTCATTAGAATGAAAAAAAAAAAAAAATTAAAGACAAGGTACGTAAATAAATTAATTTCAGGCCTTTGTTCTCATTTTTAACTGAATTTACATATCGTAGGGGATCATGTAGATACTAGTTTAGCCTAATTAGCCGTAGGGGACTAGGTTGGATGCTAGTGTTAAAATGAGAATGGCAAATCAGAATTTTACTTGTTAGCATAACCAGAAGTCAGGTTATCGAAAGAATGCAAAGATTTCAATAATATTTTTATGTATAGTTTTTCCTTTAGTTCTCATAGATAGCTTTTCTTTCCACTGTTTGCAAAATCCTATAAAGAAAATGTTTCATTACTATAAGCAAACAAATAATAAATAATTCACTTTTAAACATGCATAGAGTGTATAGGCTCCAATACTAGTTAGCTAATAGATAGGTGAAGATCTGTTGTTTTTTATCAGTCAATGTCAATTATAATTATTTTATACCATTCATAGAAAATGTCTTAGTTTTGCATGGAACATCGTTATGAGTGGCTTTAGGCTTTTCTGATGAGTCCACAATAAGGACGAAAAACGTTTCAAAAGCTAAGAATTTCCAAGAAACTGAATGAGATTTTATGAAAATGTAATTCATTAGAATGAAAAAAAATATATTTAAAGACAAGGTACGTAAATAAATTAATTTCAGGCCTTTGTTCTCATTTTTAACTGAATTTACATATCGTAGGGGATCATGTAGATACTAGTTTAGCCTGCTTAGCCGTAGGGGACTAGGTTGGATGCTAGTGTTAAAATGAGAATGGCAAATCAGAATTTTACTTGTTAGCATAACCAGAAGTCAGATTATCGAAAGAATGCAAAGATTTCAATAATATTTGTATGTATAGTTTTTCCATTAGTTCTCAAAGATAGCTTTTCTTTCCACTGTTTGCAAAATCCTATAAAGAAAATGTTTCATTACTATAAGCAAACAAATAATAAATAATTCACTTTTAAATAGTTATTGGTATCATCGACTTATAACCTTTTGTAATAATTTATTATGGAAAAGTTCCGATTTAGAATTCGACTTGCTTTTGGTTAGGACTGTAACACCTCAACCTCCTTAAGTTTTATTTTTTTTTAAAAGCATATTTTTAATTTTTTTTTATTACTTATCTATTTTTCTAACTTCTTCTGAGAGTAGGTAGATGTAGGTATTTTAAATAATGCAAAAGATAATCAGTTAATCCCATATCATCTAAGACATTTCAAGGTCGGCGGTATGTGTATGAAGTTGATGACTAACGATGAGCTGTATAAATTATTATACCCTCCTACCTCATTATTTCCATACTCCTAATTTGATTTTAATCTGACCTGCGTTTAAATATTATGCACGCGTGTTTATTTTTTCGTTTTTCGCCTCTGCCTCCTTCAAAATATCTTACATAATTGTAAACAAATTACACGTCAGCGAAAACCAAAAAATAAATGGCATATAAGCTAAGCATATACTGAGGTCGATATTATACCTACTTATTACACTCGGATCTCGTTTACAGTCCAACCAGTTTTTCTTTCGCTAGCCACACCTCTAAACACTTGAGATTGTAATCAGTATTTATAGACGGGGCAAATTTTGTAAAAATCAAGTCTGGTAGCAAATTCGGGGACGGTTTTTTCATAATTTGCCGTGTGTGATTTTGATTCGATCTAGCCCAGGCAACTTTTTCAAAGTCCAAAAATGCCCCGAAGTCTATAAATTTTGATACTGAACATGTAAAACATAACAGCAAAGCGACCCTAACGTTGAAGATAAATAAAATATACCTTGCGCTATCACATGTCAGTGTGCCCTCGCTTTTACAGAGTTCTGTCACAAATTCTTCCACATTTTCAATAAATTCTTTCCCAATAATAGAAATCTCTCCCAATTCAGAAAAAAGTAACATCGGAACTGTTTCTTCAATAAAACTATAAAAGTTGAACTACTTTTCTTAATTATTTTCTACAACTTCATCTACGAGCATAAAAACACTATATTTTGCTATACCCGCTCTCATAAAAAGTTCTTTGCACTTCATTTGCTTAAAGTGGTAAATAAGCAATAAAAATACAACAGTATCAAGCTGACACAACTATGTTTTTTTAACTATGGGTGACATGCAACATTATTCATGTATCATCCTCCCCTTGAGAAGCTTATAACAGGGTGATGTCTAAAGAATTATTATTTACTGACACAATCTTTCTTTCAGCTGTAAACCCGCCTATCACTACCACTTCTAATTTTTTTTCACCAGACGATGCCTTATGTTCTCACACAAAAATCTGGCTGTCATTTTCTGAAAGAGCATTAAATGATGAACTGCACCCAACATTTTAAACAACAGTGCGGAAAATGGCATTTTACGCATTTTTGTAAAAAATCTGTATACGCTAAATTGATCCAATTAATTAATTTTTAATCGTACTTTGCTTGCACCTGATTAGTTTACACTTTATGTTTCATTAAACAATTTATTATATAACATATAAAACTAATAAATACTACGAGAACTACTTTAATCAATTCAAAAATTTTGGATTAATACACTTTTCGATATTTGTGTATACTTATGTACTTTTTCCGTGTATTACTTCCACATCCACCTAGAGAAGTGGAAGTACAGTAGTCGTAAAAAAAATCAATTTCGGAAGAACGGCTGTATGTGCCGAGTTTGTACCTCTTTACTATGTATTTTGTACTGGTAAATAAATGTATTATTATAATTATTATTTTTTTGTTGAAATATAGGTTTAGAATGTCACGAAACGTCGAGATTTTAAATTTGAGCGAAAAAAACATTTCTGTCTGTCGGAGTGTAACTTTTTTGTGCGCATGATATTTCTGGAACGTTTTAAGATATTAACTTTTATACACGTATGTACTATTATGAGATGTGGAACTGGATTGTTTTTTTAACTTATCCGGTGAAGGGTTGGGGGGTAACTAGAGGTAAATAGGAGAAAATAAATAAAGCAAGCTGGTAAGAGTACAAACATTTGAAATTTAGTGTATATACTAGAAGTGGAGGCCTCAGATATTCACATGAAATTTGGTACACGTATATATTATAACGACAACTAGAAATGATTATAATTTGAGAGGATTCCATTGAAGGTTGGGGGTTAAATAGGGGCAAATATCAGAAAATAAGTAAAGCAAGCTGGCAAGAGTACAGAAACTTGGAATTTGGTGAGCATCTAGTATGCCATCTAGTATGCCTCAGTAAAGAAACTTGGGGCTTGATGTATATACTGGAAGTCAAGGCCTCAGATTTTTTATGTTATTTTTTAATCCATCCCACCACCCCTACTCCATTATAAAAGGGTTGATAAAACAAAATTGAGATTTTCACTTGAAGTTTGATACATAATATGTATAACGACATCTGTATTTAGATTATATTTTTAGATGATCCCCTTGAGAGGTTGGGGTTAAATAGGGACAAATATGGGAAAATAAGCAAACCAAGCTGGTAAGAGTACAGAAACTTAGGATTTGATGCATACTAGAAGCCAAGGCCTCAGATTTTTTATAACATATTTCAACCCCTCCATTATTAAAGTGGTTAATAAAATATATTTGAGATATTCGCTGGAAATTTGGTACACGTACGTATTATAACGACATCTGGAACTAGATTATATTTTGAGACGATTCCGTTGAAGGGGTGGGGGATAATTAGTGAATTTTGAAATTTGGTGTATAGTAGAAGCCAAGGCCTCACATAGCCCCCACTCTCCCCCCCCCTAGCACCAATTCCACTTTTTATTACTGGGGTTGACAAAATAAAATTGAAATATTGCTTGAAATTTGGTGCACGTATGTATTGTAATGATATCTTATTGAGATGATTCCGTTGAAGGGTGGGGGTTGTAAATTGGGAAAAGCATATGCTAGTAAAATAACAAACACCTCAAATTGTTTTATGACACCTGCCTCAAATATCATTAAAATTCTATGACCAATAATTTCCACATACTAGAGTGCAAAAATAGTCAAGATGTTTTCCTTTCAAGAGACTTGGATGGAAAATCTGGATGTGGGAGTAGTAATTCATTAGGCAGCGTTTTTTTAGACTTACGAGCGTTTTATCAGGGTTCCCACCAACATTGGGATTTTTAATTCCCTGACTTTTTTTTAATTTTCCAGGACCAAAATATGAAAATATAGTACATTCTAATAAAACTTGTATATCAGTGGATATTAATGTAATTGTGATATGTTCAGATCGGCATAAAAAAATATGGTAAACCTTAATGGGTAATGGAAATTTTTGTTGTCATTTTGTTTATAAGAATTTATTTTAAATAATGAATACCTACCTAAAGTTACACAGCCAAATACATAAAATCAAATCTTATAGGTAATTTTTGTACAGTAGAAAATCAATTCAAAATATTTTATATGACTGAAACACCAAGATTTTATTGAAATTTCTTATATTCCCTGACTTTTCCAGGACCACATTTTGAATTTTCTGATTTTACCAGGTTTCCAGGTTTTTCTAGGTTGGTGATAACCCTATTTATTGAAAGAAATGCGAAAACTGGACATCACTTTAATTTTTTTATGCTTATTTGAAAAAAAAGCTGGGCTCATTCGAAAGCATCGACCTGAAATTAACAAGAAACCGCCTGCTGTCCAAAAGTTTCCATATTTGTCCTTAGACTTTACCTTTATATTTAACATTTTACCTTTAGATTATTTAATGTCTTTTCCCAGCCTATCGTCCTGTATTCAACAAAATCAAGATCGCAACATATCTTGTGTCGGGATATATGTTAACAGCATGTATTATTGCTAATAATGTAAATATTTCCTGGTGCTATTTATAACTTGATCTTACGAAGTCATGATAGTATTAAGATCTTAAAATAAAATCGTCTGTTCAATTCTCGGTTCAATTCTTCTAGCGAATGCCATACTTAATAAAGTTGTTGTGGTGAAAGATTAGACTCACTTGTCAATTTGGGAAACCGGGTCAACGGCATTTTAATTATTATTTTGAACAGTAAATGTGGAATTGTATAAATTTGCACTAGCGTAAATTATTGAAGATATTATTATTCGCTCGGTCAAAAGTTATCACGTCTCCCATGATAGAATAAAAAACTTATTAATTATTTAACTTCTTTTAAACATTTTTTTTATGTTTTATAATTGAGGCGTGTAGGTGCGGAACAAAGTTACGAAAGATTTGTTATTCGTAGCGGCATCTTCCACTTTTTAAAAGGAATCTGTTATTGCACCTATCTCGGCTGTTATTAAGGAGCATATCCAGCTATATCATTGAATTGCAGTTTAAAATATGAAGACAGATGCAAAACATCCTTAATAAAGCTATCATGCTATCGTGCTTTATACAAGTATCACCTGATTTTGACATCATGTATACCGGGTGTATACCCATGGTATACCCCCCTTTCTCCTTTAGTTTTGAAGATAATTGATTGAAATTTAGGATATACTACTACATACATAATAAGCGGCACTTTTTGATATACAATTGATTTTTTTTCACTTCCGGTTTCGCCGGAAGATGTAGAATCCAACGATAACAAATAAGTGACATTTCAAACATCAATTTTTTTTTTATAACATAATTTTTGGTTTTCCATTTCAATGTGCAATGACTGTTCCGATTTATTCTAAATGACCCGTGTAATGCTACAAAAATCGAAATCCCGTTAAAAACACCAAATCACGTGATTTTTGAGCAAATAAAATTCACCAAAATTGTTTCTGGGGCAAAACTCTATTTTTTCAAATGGAACCATATCGGTACCGTGGTACCATTTATTAGTACTATTAATAAGGAATTTATTCATGTCATATTAAAATGTGCGATAAATACAAACAAGATTACAGCTAAAAGAAAATAAGAAAATACAATTTTATTCTAATTACCTTGTTACATATAAGGTGGTTTTGGAATACAAAAAATTAACACAAAACATTACAACAGTTGTTGAAAATGCTATCCATTAACGTCAATGCATTTTTGAACTCGCATAGCTGTTTCTCGAAGAACGTTCGCCAATTGCTGGGCCGTTATGATATTAATTGCTTGTCTTACTCGTAGCTTCAGGTCTTCACGGGTTGTAACGGCGGTTGCATAGACAACAAAGAAATCAAGGGGCGTTAAATCAGATGACCTTGGAGGCCACCTCACAGGACCATTCGTCGAAATTACGTTTTCTCTGAATCTCCGTTGAAGGTAATCAATTACTATCCTTGAATTATGGCGAGGAGCGCCATCTTGTTGGAAATACAGTCCCTGTCTTAAATCTAAAGGTAACTCATCTAAAATGTCCTCACTCTCATTTTCCAGGAATCTCAAGTATCTGGCACCTGTCATAGGTCCTTCAAATATTATTGGACCAATGATTCTACTACCGATTATTCCAAGCCAAATATTGAAACCGAACCGCACTTGAAAGTTACCCTCCCGTAATAAATTTTGATTTTCTTGTGACCAATATTTTGTATTTTGTCGGTTAAATAATCCCAAATTTGTAAACCTTGACTCGTCCGAAAATATCAGTCCCAAAAAATCACTGTTTGGCTGCACGTTATTATACAAAATCCAATTGCAATATTCCATCCTACGTTCGTAATCACTTTCGTACAAATGCTGGTGCAACTGGCATTTAAAAAATTTATAGTGGTATTTGTGCAAAATTCGGCTTACTCTTTGGCGACTGATGTTCAATTCAAACCCAACTTGCCTTAAAGAAACAGTCTTATCAACTTCTATTCGAGCCAAAACATTAATTTCCGTTCCTTCGTCAATAATGAAGTTTTCGTCGGGGAATTGGTTTTCAATAATTTTTCGCTGGACATTGTCTTAGTCTACCAGCACATCGTCGGCCATAAAGGTCCATAGCTGCAATTGCATTTTTTTTTACTTTCCCTATAAATAATCAATATGTCCACTTTTTCATCTCTTGTATTAATTTGCGGCATTTTGAACACAATTAACAAGAATTTTAAACAATTTTTAAAGACACAGTAAAAACACCATTAAACCACCAAATGTTTGACAAGCTAAATATTTCATTGTTTTCAAAGCCACCTTAGTTAGGTACTTCTTAACATTTAATTAGAACAAAATTGTATTTTCTTATTTTCTTTTAGCTGTAATTTTGTTTGTATTTATCGCACATTTTAATACGAATAATAAATTCCTAATTAATAGTGGTAATAAATGGTACCACGGTACCGATATGGTTCCATTTGAAAAAAATGAGTTTTGCCCCAAACACAATTTTGGTGAATTTTATTTGCTCACAAATCACGTACTTTGGTGTCTTTAACGGGATTTCGATTTTTGTAGAGTTACACGGGTCATTTAGAATAAATCGGAACCGTCATGGCACACTTAAATGGAAAACTAAAAATTATATTATAACAAAAATTGATGTTTGAAATGTGACTTATTTGGCATCGTTGGATTCAGAAAATTACGCAGAATTCAAAAATGCAATAATATATAGGATGCTCCATTTTAAAAAGTTAGTGTCATTTCCGGCGAAACCGGAAGTGAAAAAAAATCAATTGCATGTCAAAAAGTGCCGCCTATTATGTATGTAGTATATCCTAAATATCAATCAATTATCTTCAAACCTAAAGGAGAAAGGGGGTATACCATGATTTTGTTACACTCCGTATATTACTTGATGTTTTAAAGCTCAGTTTGTTACAAAATCTCAGTGATAGTTAGATGCAGGTTCAATAGAAAACATACATGGTTAAATTGAATTAAAAATCCAGATTGTGCTTTTAATTTCTACAATAAAATTACAACTTCTAAGACTTCCCTCAAAGTATACGTGCAAAACATGCTCTTTGCAAGTAAAGTTGCAGACCCCGCTTTACGCATTTTTTAAACTAAAATTCCCACAATCTGATCCTATACTGATTACTGCGTCCTCTCTTAGCTGAATCTAGACATTACGCGTCATCTTCTAGTCAAAGATTGACTCTTGTGATTGTAGAAATAATTTGTCTAAAAGTTTTTGGCTTTAAGTCGAAATGTCATGATATGTATAAAGAAGGATTGCATCTATACGCTTCAATTAAACAAAAAATGTCTAAAAGTAACGTTATTATAAAAAAACTCTGAAGAGTATCATATAGAATGTACAACGATTATATAAAAAGTTCAGTAAATTGGTGAAGAATATAATGGTGCTTGCCCGAATTATTTCTCATATTTTTAATAGAATGTGAGAAATATAGTTCAGAATTTGTAATTAATGTGGCGAACATTTTATTTTAACGCAAAGTGACAACAAATGACCACGGAATTCGACAAATTGTCAAATCAGTAGTATAATGCAATCAATCTGATTCGGGTAAGTTCCCTAAGTATATACCGATTTAGACAGCGAATCTTTAAACTTTATTTGGCTATTTTCTTGGGATGAAATAGTAAACAATAGTATAAATGCTCCACATAGTTTGCAAAAGATTTTAATGACGCGATCAACGGTTCTTATCCCGTAAAACTGCAGATATTGTCAGCATGTAAAATCATATTGGATGGATCAAACACACACACAGTATCCGAAGAAAACATTTAGCCAATGGTAAGAAATAATAAAATATTGTTATTTTCTCTTGTCGAACTCCCTACATAAGAGAGAGTTTATAGTTTTTGCAACATAATTTAATTCTGGCACTTGTAACTTTATAACCTGGTTATGTTATTTAGTAGTTTATTTTGTGTTAAGTAAGGAGAAACGAGGAACTACAGTTTACATTGGAATTCGAACCAATTTTTGCTGATAATTTTATAATTAAAATTATTTCGTAATAAGCAAGTTTCTTTTCATGCATCTACTTATCGTGCCCAAGTATACTTTATCCCAAATTTCTTGTCAGGATAAAAAATATTGGGAATTTCCATACGATTTTCTTTGTATATTCACATTCGGAACATGCGTCTGAATAAGGATCAAGAGTTTGCCGAACGAAAATCTGGTCCCTATTTGTTGAAATAATTTTTTTTAAACAAATTGCAAAAATCGCTTTATTTTGACCCGTGGCTGAGGAAGGACGCGCGCCCGGATAAAAACGTCTATTTAAAAACAATTTAAGCTTTAGAATGAAATTACTCTTCAGGATTTTGTTAATGGATGTTCAAAGATTGTATAAGAATTTTGGTGAACCAAAAAAATTCATTTTTTTTACATTGTAAGTATTTCAACTTTGAAATTGGCCGTTTTTGCAGTTTTCAAACATTATAATATTGTTTATAGGTCGGAAACGGTCAACTTTACGAAAAAATTACAAGACCATTTTTTATTTAAAATGACCAAAAAAAATTTAATTGGAGTTAAAGAACGCTATTCTTGCAATTTGTTTAAAAAAATTAGTTTAAAGAAATTGGGCCCACAGATTTTCGTCCGGAAAACTCTTCCTTATTCGGGGGCATGTCCTGGACGTGAATATGCAAAAAAATTGTATGGGAAATTTTTATCAAACGACCGCGAGTTATTCGCTTGCTCGTTCGCTTGTCTACTTGACAAGGTTGACCGGCAAAACACTCTGTTTTTTGGTCATGAAATGTACAATTTTTTTCGACCGACATGAGACTGCGATACAAAAATCAATTTTTTATTATTTTTTAAATAAATTTTCTAACAAGTACAACGACAATAATAATAAAATAAATAATTAAAATATGGTTTGTCGCCTTCGTGGCTGATTCCAAAATTTCTTTTGGAATTTCATTTTCTGCTTGTAGCGCTTCAAAATCTGAATCCATATTTTCCCAATAGAGTTTTGAAAACTACTAAAAGCTAAGTGTATTTATATATTTGACACTTATCCCAACAATTAACACACGTTCGTTTTCATAGCAACAAGAAAGTAAAGCCACCTATACCAAAAATTGGCAGCATTTTTTACCTTCATGGATCGTAAAAGCTTTTGCCGACCAGTCTACCCGAGGAATATTAATTTCTGCCCGAATATTTCTCCAGAAATGGTATACTTTCTTCTTGGTCGAAAAAAAAGTATGTAACTGCCATTTAAAAATGTTGCTGATAAGGTCATCGAAAACAACTGAAAGACTGAATTCGAATTTAACTTAAAAATGTGTAGACATAGTTTTACAAAACCCTCTCAGAGGACTTTTGAGGAAAATAATTTGTTTCATTTGCGATGAATATATTCCATACTTTGGTCTCTCACTACATAATGTGTACACATACAGAATCTAAAATTTAAAACTGCTCCAATTAAAAATAAAGAAAATAGTTTTTGGGTGTGCCTCGAGCTGCTAAACATACTGTGTGAATTAAAATCAGTTTAAATGAAAATATGCATTTTTCTTTACTTGTCATTTGGGTAAGTACATAATCAATTAGATGCAACATAGGGTACCTACATACAATGGTGCTACATAATTATGTATTGTATACCACTATTAATTACATGCTTCATGCAATCCCAAATTATTTTTGCACATAATACCTACATGTACAACAAAACTCTGTGCATAACTGAAGAGAGGTTTGTTTTTTCGAATAAAAAATAATAAATATATCGTTTTGGCGCCAATATTCTGGAATTTTACATGATTTAATTACAAGTTATACACTTGCGGTAAAAAGCAAAAATAATCCTACCAGGTTCATCCTCGAATTTCACACGGGCTCCTGCTGCAAAAACTGCACAAAAAACAATCACTCGCATAAGCATCAGCACATTGTTTTTACGACTTCCAACAAAGTTTAACCCAAACACGACTTGCGCCATTTCCTTTGCTAGTTTTGTAAACATAAATCCAAGTCACAAACACTCTTAAGCGAACATTTTGCACAACACTAGAAAAAAATCCGATGAAGAGTTTCAGGACACCGACAGAATACGTAAGAATAAATTCGATAGCTCTGGAGCTCCAGCGCGATAACTACACACCAAACGAATTGCCACTACTGGCGCTAAGATCTTAAGCGTGCGCCCGGCCAATAGCTGCGGGTCCGACACGCACCGAACGCCTACGAGCTTTTTGGTGTTTTTGTTTCATGCTTACCAAAAGCTGAACGAGTTCTTCGGCAGGGCTTTTTGCATTGAACTTTTCAAAAGCGATGTTTGGATTTCCTGATATTTGCGAGTATTTGCTGTATGTGTTCGCTTATCTATGTTTTTATTTTGAAAATGAAGCTGTTAATTATTTATTTAATTAATAACATAGGCACGCAAAAACAAATGTTCTAATCTTTTGACCAGATCCCTCTACCCTTATAGTACAGGCAATGACGCCAAAATGTTGTAAAAACCTCGCAAAAATTAATAAAAGATTCATCTCTGGAATATAAGTAGTTAATAACCTGTAGAATGGAATGATGCATTCTTTGCACTTCCAAGTTCCGGGAAAATTCAAAAAAAATTGGAAAACTTTGATTTTCGGTTTATTTGCTCTTACTTAAGCCATTTAGGAGATAAATCCAGTTTTCCACTTATAGTGTTGAGTCGCTCCAAAATGCGCGGAAAATGAGAATTCTCTGGGAGTTTCGTACGACCGTACATATCGATCGATAATTATTACTATTCAGAACCGCTAAAAAAAATGAAAGCAACGTAATATGTAGAGAAATGTCTCAGCTTCAACGTGGAACTAATCACAAAATTCATACAAATTTATATCATAGAGAAAAAGTGTTAGAAGATAGCTTAGTAAATTTTATACAGTTGATTTATTCACATCTTTGAGTTTTATGCATCCTGCCAATTTCTCCCGTAACATTGGGTGCTTTTTCACTGCGTGGATTCGATTCCACGCACTTTAATCTATATTTCGTGAAAATTTCAATAAAGAATGTTAAGAAACAAATAAATTGTATATGTTTTACTGTATAATTGTGCTTATTCTGAACGTGTATGAATAATGTAGACAGATTCAAAAAGTACTGCGCGCATTTCAAAAATTCTAAATTCATTCGAAACAATATATTTTATTGTACTTATAATCCAAAAATTAAGACTGTGCTATTATCATTACTTAAGATATAGCGAATTGAACTCCAAAATTTGGAGAAATATACCCTCTACTTTGATCGCAAGGCATATTTTTCCAACAAAAGTAATTGCAATAAAATGTTAATTGGATTAATATATCATTATATAAGAATATATAAGCAAAATGAATTATTATTCTAACAACTCCCGGCAAAGATATAAATAAATCTGTGGATCAACTGTACAAAGGTCACTAAGCCATCTTCTGACACTTTCTCTCCTTGATAATTTTTTTAATGAATTTTGTGATTAGTTCCACATTAAAGCTAAGACTTTTCTCTACATTTTGTGTTATTTGCATTTTTTTATGGGCTCTGAATAGTAAGAATTATCGATCGATGAGCCCGGTGGTACGAAACTCCTGGAGAATTCTAATTATTCGCGCATTTCGAAGCGGCTTAAAACTATAAGTGGAAAATTCGATGTATCTTCTAAACGGCTTAAGTAAGACAAAAATTTGTAGACCTTTTTTATACAGAAAAAGACGAGCTACAACTTTTGTTGGGAACTTCTTTCTCTATTTTCATTATTTTGGCCGCTAGAGCAAAAAAAAACGAAAATAAAAAAGTTTTTCCAAATTTTTTTGAATTTTCCCGGAACTTGGAAGTGCAAAGAATGCATCATCTCATTATCTAGGTTATTACCTACTTAAATCCCAGAGATGATCCTTTTATTAATTTTTGTTACCCTAAATTGTTAATTTGCCTGTACTATTAAATACTTTTAGCCGCTGATTCCAAATCTGGCATCAGAATTGTGCCTATACCCACCAGTTTTCTTTTGTTCTAAAATAGTGCAGTAGTACTTCAAAAAGTAAATTTTCTAAGAATATGTATGTCAAAGTACACACAAAAGTATTACCCGGCAATCGGGTAACTGTAAGTAAGCTATTTTTTACACTCAATACCCATACTATAGTAAAACAACCCCGTACAGGTTATAAAACGATAAAATCCCATGTATCACGTTAAAAAATCTGAAATAATTTTTATTTTGAATGGTTATTTTTAGATTTTTAATTTGATCACAATCTACCGCTAGGAATAAGTCCTATGGAAATCAGTAAAAATAAAGTCTTACGATTCTCAATATATTACTTAAGTATATTCTAAGACACTTGATTACTGAAAAATATAAAAGAAATAAACCATTCTTAAGGAGGGATATAACCACCCCCAATTAAAGATAATACATCCATTGCGTGTTAAAGGGTAAAGTAAATTTTTTATTATTTTTTTTGAATATTAAGTTTGCGTGCCGATGGTATTAAAAGAATTACTTTTAATTTTTTCCTTTTCAAATCTTTGGGACTTTCTGCCACATGTATTTTTTTCTTTTAAGCGGTGCTCGGGGAATCTACAAAATATCACAATTAATCAATATGTTACTGGTAAATCACCTCTACGTCTGTGACTTTTACGTCAAAGGATCAGTTAGGGGTTGTTTTTTTTTTTAATAAATAACACAAATAAGTATAAAAACTTGAAATTAAATATTTCGCCGACGTTTTGAAAATCTAATCTGTTTCCATTTTCAAGGCTTTTTTGAAAAATCTTTTTTGCTGTGTATGATAAATACACAGCTCTAAGAATGTTTGTTATATTCAATATACATAGATACTTACTTACACATCTGATGGTTAGTTTTGACGTAGTTAGTCTGTTCACTAAAGTCTCAGAGAAAAATCTTTAAAAACGATCAAAGACAAATTGTTAAACGAAAATAATTTGGAAACTAGAACTAAATTGAGTGTAAATACCACAATGGAACTTTTAACTATGTGTATAAAAATAAGTTATTTTCAATTGGAAAATGATTTCCATCAGCAGGATTTCGGTATGGCAATGCGTTCTCCATTGTCACCGATCTTAAGCAATATATGTATGGAGGTTTTTGAGACTAGACATGTTCAATATATGCATACAAACCGCTCATCTGATGGAGATACGTAGATGATATCTTTGCAATCTGGCCTCACGGTATTGAGTTACTAGATAGTTTTTTAGAACATTTAAATAATAAAGAACCTTCTATTAAATTCACTGTAGAAAAGGAAATTAGAAATGAATTAAAATTTCTAGATGTTTTAATTAAAAGGGTAAATGGTACAATTGAAACAAGTGTTTATAGAAAACCAACATATATAAACAGATATTTAAATTTCAATTCAAATCAGTCGATGCACGTTAAGAGGGGTGTTATGAAATGTTTGTATGATAAGGCGAAAATCATTCCTTCTAATGATGAAATACTTAACAATTAGAAGCGGTTTATAAAAGAAGTTCTTATAAATAACCAATACCCTGAGGGTTTTGTCGATAAAACCTTGATAAATATTGAAAATAACAATCAGGTACGACAAAGACCTGAAAAACGTTACACAGCGTTAATTCCTTATGTACCTATGCGGATTATCCGAAAAGTTGCGCCGTATCGGTGATAGATTTGATATTAGAACGGTATTTCAAACAAACAACACTTTAGATCTATTCTGACAAAGACTAAACCGAAGAACCACGAGCAAAATTAAAAAACTGCGCTTATAATATTCCGTGTGAGTGCAACAAATATTACGTTAGTGAATCATCCAGACCGTTTAGTGTAAGACTGGGCGAACATCAAAATTATATCAGAAAAAATGAAATTCAGATGTCCAAGATCTGCGAACACTCTTGGGAAAACAGACATAGAATAAACTGGGACTCGGCAAAAATTTTAACAAAAGAGGTACATGTCAAAAAAAGAAAAATTATTGAATCAGCGATAATATTATTGAATGAGGATAGATGCGTGTTGAATTGTTCTGTAGATGTCTGTACAACTAGGTTGCCAATGTTAAAAGAAGAACTTCACAAACTTAACACTGTATAAAAATTTAAAAAACTATTAACTATATCAACAGTTCTAGGTAAATAGTAAGTATTTATGATTATTGAGTTTAACAAACATTCTTAGAGCTGTATATTTATCATACACGGCAAAAAATATTTTTCAAAAAAGCCTTGGAAAAGGAAACAGATTAGATTATTGAAACGTCGGCGAAATATTTAATTTCAAGTTTTTATACTTATTTGTGTTATTTATTTAAAAAAAAACAACCTCTAACTGATCCTTTGACGTAAAAGTCACAGGCGTAGAGGTGATTTACCAGTAACACATTGGTTAATTGTGATATTTTGTAGATTCCCCGAGAACCGCTTAAAAGAAAAAAATACATGTGGCAGAAAGTCCCAAAGATTTGAAAAGGAAAAAATTAAAAGTAATTCTTTTAATACCATCGGCACGCAAACTTAATATTCAAGAAAATTAATAAAACATTTACTTACTTTATTTACTCTTAAAAACGCCATCCCTTCTTAAGAATGGTTTATTTTTTTAATGTCTTTTTATAATCAAGTGTTTTAAAATATACTTAAGTAATATAGAGAATGTGCTGAGAATCGCAGGTCTTAATTTTTACTTATTTCCATGACATTTTTTTGGGATGTTAGTGTTAGAATGAGAATTGTTCAATAAGAAATTAGACAAATTTATTTTAGGATTTTAATTTGCTAGCATAACCAGAATTCAGGTTATCGAAAGAATGCAAAAATTTCATTAAAATTTGTATACAAAGTTTTGCTTTTAGTTATAGATAGTTATTTTTTTTGCTACTTGCAAAATCCTATAAAGAATATGTCAAAGTCAATAGTTTCATCCGTGCGCAAAACAAGTCACAGACCGACAGACCGATCGACAAACATACTTTTGATTTCGCTTGAATTTCTTTTCGATGTAGAATGTCGCGTATATTCTAAGCCTATTTCAACAAAAAACGTTTTTGGAATTTTTCTTACGATTACTATACTTTCTATGTGGAAGTAATTACCCTACGTAGGTACCTCATTAAAGGTTTAATTGCTCTTAAAACATAAATTATTGTTAACACATTTCTTTGCGGCCATAATACCCTTGCTGAAGCTTGGACGAAAACTAATTACATCCATTTCTGCAAGTGGACCAGGTGAAAATAGATTAGCCAAAGAGGCTTGAATCAAAGAGTTGTTTGCAACTACTAAGATTGAAAACCTTATTGTAACCACCACTGTACTAGGGTGCGCATTAAGTACAAGTCAGACAAAGCTGTAATTATTTTGTCGTATCTGTACACTTTTAGAAGAACACAACTTCCTTGGAAGACTTAATGAGATACTATTAAAATTAATGTCGTAACAGCTAACTCTACTTAAAACAATTATTAAATCTATTAGTTAAATTCATCCTGGAAGAATTCTTGATAGTCCATACATGTATTTTACTTCGATAATTATTAAGCTAATCCTAACTGTCATATTGATTGATTAAATGGAATATTGTGTACCAGATCCATTACATACTTGCATATTTAATATAGGTAGATTAAATACCTTTATAAGTACATTACGTATATCCTATAATTTCAAAAATATTTATAGTTGCACCAACTGCATATTAATGAAGTTCTTGCCACGGTAACGCTGAAAACATGAGAAACATCTCACCAGTCGCTACAGCCAGACCGTTTTCTATTGACTATACCCAAGTTAACCTGGAAGCTACAGAAGCATTTTTAGGATAGGAGATGCTTCTGTAGTTTTTTACCTAACGGATAGGAGTCGATTTTATATAAAAATACTACAACGATTGTTAAGACAATTATAATATTCCTAATGAATTAAATTTCCTTAATGTGATTATATTTTTTTTTCCTTCTATGGCTTTGGGTTCCTCCATTCAGCCACGACGTTTCTTTTTAAATAAACTACATTGAACATATCACAAATAAGCTATAATTGAAAAATTAATTGACTTATAACCTAATATGAAAAAACCATCTAGTGTAACAAAACATTTCAGTTCACGTCAAGGTGCCCTTCTTGACGCCTTTGTTTAATACTGTTATGTATTACACCCCCTTGAAACTGAAGATTGGTACGCCTATGCCTAATAGTGACTGGAAACTTGTAGAAAGAGGTAGAGTTTTCTAGAGTAGTGTGATAGGAGAAGATTCTCGATTATGTTCTAGATAACTCTTGAGGCAATTTCAGGGTATATAAGGCGAAATTCCACGGCGGGAAGAAGTTTATTAAAGAGAAGTGTTATAAAAGTGAAGAAGTTGAAAAGCGGAAAAGTGAGGTTCAATATAAAGTAAACAAAGAGAAAAGGTTATTTTGGTTAAATAAGAAGTTTTGTATAATCAGTAAATTATTAAATAAAGTGTTAGTGGTTTACCCCTTGTTAAAATTATTTAGAACCCACGGACTTATACAGGGTGTTTCCTAAAGGGTGGAAAACATGTAACAATACTTAACGCACACGGAGCATCGGAAAGAGGATAATATAAAAACAATGACCAAGGAAAGAGGAACTCATCTAAACCCATATTTTGACACGACATAATCTAATAAACTCCCTTGATACACATTTAAACTTTTCGTTTGTGGTTACTATTTAACGCAGCGAAGTAGATACTATCCGTAGGTAGCGGAATACGATTTTCATTCTCTCAACATATTTTTTTTCAAGAAAGTCACACCAATTAAGTTAAAATTGCATTCAAATAGCCAATGATTAATGTGGCCAATATTTAGAGCAACCAAAAAAATAAATAAAAGCGGTTTTCAATTTATTTTATTTTAGTGTTAATAATCCCTGTCTATTAAGTACTTGTTTTTTTAGTGTGGATTTAAAATGGGCAGGCTCTTCCACTTTCAATTCATTAGTCATTGAATTATATACGTGGCAAAGGTATGAATATGAGCGTTTAAAAAGTTCAGAACGAGACAGTAGAAGAGTTTATAATCCCTTAAACCTAATATTCAGTGTGTGGACATCTGTTTTAAAGGTAACTTTTCCGTGTAGATATGATGGAGTTTTCCTTATTTTTTTTTACTGAAACTCTCTGATACAAACACACAGAATGCAGAAAGAATATGAAACATTTAAAATTGATGTAATGAAATCTAAACGAATACAGGAAATACTTCGGGACCACTTGAAAGGCTTGGCAATTACTAAGAATTTCCGGATATACGGTGGGAATACCTGTACATGGTGTACATATTTTTCGTTAACTCCCCGCTATTGAGAACGTAGGTTACACTATTACCCAGCAAGAAACTTAATATATTTTTAGTAAGGCCAATATACAGGATGCTCATCACAAAAAAATAAACCTATTTCAAGAAAAAAAAAATTTTGAAATTTTTTTTACGATTACTATACTTCCACTACGTGGATGTGGAAGTAAAATAAAAAATAAAATAATATATACATAAAGGGTGCTAAACAGTGAGGAACGATTTGTGCTCGGTTTTGTGTAAACCTTTCCTAAGTTTTTTTATGTTATGAAACTGAGTTCTGTGTAATACTTTTTTACGATTATAAAAATATGTCCGGTTATAATAGACCTGTTTAATTAAATCAAATAGATATAATATTCCATCAATCGTTTTCTCAAAAATATCGCTGCTCCGTCAATCACAACCGAGTATAAAGTGTACGCTTCAATAACAGTAACAGATCAGGATTCAATTAATATTGAAATTTTAATGATATTAATTAACTCGAATAATTCCATATGAACCAAAATCAAATATTGTTTGAAATATTCTACATCTAATTTTACTGTTACCGCTCACGAAATCATTTAAATCTAGTTTTGATAATAAATGATACTTGCCTCTTTTAATAGGCATTTAATTTTATGTAGAACATTTGACGAAATTTCATATTATACGATTACTATACAGGGTGTAATTAGTTTCATGTCATTAAAAAATTTGGTAATAGGGACTGACTAGACAAACAAAAAACCTATATGACTTTCTTCTTTAGGGGCACTGACCTAGGTTTAACATTTTAATGTTAAGGTAGGAAACATTTGTGAACCACTGTTTTTCAGGGTCAATGGATATTATAGTTCCGAATATTAGAAATAATAAAAAACTGTAATATCCGACTTGTGTTCCCGCCGATAGAAGAGCGGCACTTTGATGGGATTACTTGTACCGAACTTTTTACGACTAATTATGAAAATATAAATAATTCCTTCTCTTTCGGCACAGCGCAAGCGTAGCATGGCCGCAGGGGTTTAAATCGGATTTGTTTACATGTGTTTTTTTAATTTGGAACAAAGTTTTTGTAGCTTTTATTGCCGTTTATAAGAATTTGTGAAATTTAAAAGGGGTTTATTAACATTTGTAACATTGTGTTAAAAGCATAAAAAATTAGTAATTATTTTATGAAATTGGAAAACGAACAGTTAGACGTCCGAGATAAGATAACAGAAAATAGTTGTGTATTTTAAGTTAGGAAACAATCTGATTTTTTTAACGAATTGAACGCATAATTTTTCCCAATCAGGTATCGAAACCTAAAAATCGAGTCTTTGGTCTCTATGAAAATCAATGTAAACAGTAATAAACAGATCAAAACAAGACAGCGAATACTAATAATAGTAATAATAATAATCATATCTTTAATGCCCAATAGGTAACATCCAATAACTGAACAATTCTTTTGGATTTTTCACAAAAATTGTTCGAAATGACCTTCCATCTCCACGTACACACATTTCGGCACGTCAAACTAAGAACCTAAGCACTCCGTACAACATATTTGGTAAATTAGGATCATTTTTTATGGTGTCTATGCACATTAAAATACGTTGTTGCAATGGGCGGGTTCGGTAATTTTCAATTTTTTCTTAAATCGATAGAAACCATAGAATAAAACAACCATATAAAATTTAAAAATTAAATGTAGAAAAATAAAGGTTTTATTGGTACTTGAAAATCTTCCCGTCGCCGCGAGGCTAGAAACGTACCTGTGCATGAGGCTACTGCGGTGACGTCAGTGGCCCGACAGCGCTGAGCGCTCTCCTTAATCTTCTCTTCCTGGTCTGTAAAAAGTGGGTACGTGGTGTAAATTTATTTGCAATTATTCAAAGGGCTTTTGCAGCTCACACTATATGTATAGGTATATATAATATACCCACTGTTAGCAATTAATGCTTTTCATATAAGTTTAAAGTTTGAAATCGGTATAGTTTACCTCATATTTACTTGTCATAAAAAATTCCCCATCAATGGAGTCCCTGCGACGCCGGCGGTTCCATTAAATCTGCATTGTACATGCGGCGTTTTTTATCTTTATATCTAGTAAATACAAGGTAAACTTATAGACGTCGGAGCGTGAAAGCGTCGACGTATATTTGTCAGTTGCTTGTACCTTTGCCTATTTCCATTCTAACAAATATAAATAAATACATAAATAAATAAATAAATAAATAATAATAATTTATTGCCAGGAAACAAAATAGTTTACAAACAAACGGTGAAAGTTACCTGTCTAGCAGATTGTTTGTTTTATATACGTATTCAAATGTCAGTTTGTTTAAACTATACCGAAACTTCACTAAATAATAAATACAAATACAATACAAATATAAAATATGCCACAATCTGCACATTTAAATGTGGTAAGTTTCGGGAATCGGCTTTCTGGTATCCCCGGTTGCATTGTACGACTAGGACTTTGAGAAACACCACCGATAAATGTCACAAAATTTAAATATTATAGTGATTCGCTGCTTGCGCTATGCGGGATACGTGCGCGTAGGGTGGAGCCGGAGCTGTCATCAGGCCTCTGACGTCAATCCCGTTATGGGCTCCACCATTATCACGGAATTTTAATTTGGCAATTGCAGGCGCTGCAATTTTTTTTTGCACATACGTGTTTTGTTGACTATTTAACTTCACATCTGCCAAGAAAAATGTTTTTTTTCTTTTATGACCGAACCCGCCTATTGTTCTAAAGCTCTTCCGCACCAGCTGCATTTCTATCACTTTCCCCATACACCAAGTGCATATCCGCGAGCTCTGGAAAAGTGTAATCTCCCATAATATCCAAAATCTGCGTTTTAAAACACCACACTAAACTGTGAATTAACGTTATCAATAAAGAAATCAAAAATCTTAACATAAGTGGCACAAAATTAAAAAACAACAAAAGCAACAGACAAAACCAAGGAACGGGTAGGTCGCGTCGTGTGTAAGTAAGGAAACAAACTGAAATTATTACTTGAGAATATTACAATGGATAGTATAGCACGCGTAATAAGATAGATTGGCCGCGAAGAAGCAAAAAACATGGCGGTGTCCTCTGTCGGTCGCTTATAACTGCTTTGTCGGCATACTTATTTGCAGGAACGTCAGAGTATCATGTGCGACAAGACGCGTGGCAATAAAATTTACTCCAATATGCCAGCAGTTCTCAAACTGTGTTATTAAGTATTTTGGAAATTTTTGTTTATTTTTTTTTCTCTCCAAAACTACGTGCTTTAGACCCCATGTTATATAAAGTTCTCTTGTTTGTCTTGTCGTTCCCCACCACCGGTTTTTCTTAATGACATGAAACTAATTACACCCTGTATATGACAAAGTCTTATCTATTGATGTTACTTAATACCAGCCGTTATAATAGTTGTTATAATGGAAACATAATTTCAACAGTATAAAAAACCCAATTATAAAGGGTATATTAAAGAAGAATTCAAATTCTAATTTGACATATTATGTAAATAATTCGGGACGCACCAAATTGATTGAACCCCTACAAATAAATTAATTTAAAATTAACGCTGCCTACTTTGATAGACATAATAATACATGACGTAACCATAAAACTGGGCTGTTTTGTAACCTACTTAATTCCCCTTTATTCATAATTGGTCATACCCTACATAGGATATTAATACCACTTTTGATACATGTTTGATCAATACAATTTATTACGACCGGATCTTTAGATAGAAAAAGTATTTAATAGTGTAATTTGTTAAAATAGGTAAGGACCATTCACTAAATTAAATCAATAAACATTTAATAAGGTAAAGTCAACTACTGAAGAAAAAGAAGAAGAAGAAGAAGTAGCATTATTAATGCTGCTTCTAATTAATTGAACATATAATTTTTTAAAGAATAACAGTTAGTTGTCTTAGATATAACCAAATACAAAATCTAACTGTAAACAAGCTAACAATTCATACTCTTCGCCGATTTACTGCACTTTTTATATAATTGTTGCACATTCTAGGCATTTTTATCGTAAATAAAAAAACATTTGCGAAGTTAATAATGTTAGTTTGTATTAGCAAGTGACGTCCTCGTCTAACTGGATGGATGAAGCCACCAAAGTTTGGTTCATAATCTTATCGCAATTGTGATAAATTTATTGCTGTTAAGTTGATAAACATTAGGGATTATTGCCTAATTAGCTGGTTTTGCAATATAATAATATTATATAAATATTCGGGGTGATTTACCACAACATGTGAAAAATTTATAAGTAAGTTGTCCCCACCGAAAGGAGTTAAAAAAACTTAAAAATGAAAAAAATATGACAAGAACCTTATTTTTTTGTAGAAATGCGCCGCCGATGACTTTAACCAATCTGACGTATCGCTGTGCAACGACATCACTTCCCCTCCCCCTTTATCAGACTTGGGACTGACACTGACAGCGAAGCTGGCGGGGTTAGTAGTGACTTTTTGGATTTAATCACATAACAAAAATAGCAAAAATTAAAATAATTTTTGTAGAACACAGCACACCAGAAAACTTAAAAGTAACGAAAAGCCAAAGAAAATGTTCGAATGTTTGCTCAATGACACTCAAAGCACTCACTATTCTAAGCGCAGATAATATTTTCGTGTGTGCGATCACATTATTTGTCTCTTTGATCACGAATTGTATTCGAGGCTTTGTCAATGGCTTGTTGTAACTGTTCTAGGGAGTCTATTGACTTAGCGTACACCAAAGACTTCATGTAACGCCACAAAAAAAACTCATTGGGGTGATATCTGGGCTCCTTATTCTCTCATTTGGCACACGCCTGCCGGGAAATTTTCTCTCATATTCCCGTACAGCGGCTGCAAGATTTTCATTCACTGCACTATAAGTTAAAATGATATCGCAGTATTTATGCGATGTAAACACTGGCATATTGATCGGTATCGATCTACGAATACAATTTTCAAAACCTAAAAATCTAAACAGAGGCCGGAGAGAAACTGACCATACGTAAACATCTTCTGATCGCTTACGAAGCGGCGCACGCATAAATACGGGTAAACAATTGAAGCATTAAGGTCAGACCCCGGCTCCGAGGTAGTTATGACGTAAAAGCCAGAATCGGCTTTGCGCAATATGTACTACATACATTTTCATGCGCAATAATACAATATCTTACCTGATAATTGTATCTAGTGAATTCCGTAATATTTAAAGGTAAATGGCCCCGAAAGGTTTATAAGTCATACTTGGATGCACTTATTGTTGGATGCACAAGCACAAACACTTAATAACTATGCCTTACGCCTTACTAGAATAATAAAAATTTATTACTTGCCTTTATTCTAAATGGTCCGAAGTTAAACTCCGACGCATGACACAAATAAATAAATAACCACTTGTGTTGTGAAAAGGATTTCAAAGTCTATCGATGTAATCGGCGCATATTTAAAATAAATATATTTTCTTATAGATGATGACTGGCATTGAACAGTCCACGAAGCCACTCGACGCCATAATACTGCACGACACATTTACTTTTATCAAAAGCTGAAAATGTACTGACAAGTCTGTAGTGGTGACTCCATAATGCGTATGTGCATATGGATCACAGGCTCACATGCCATTGGTCGTTATGTAATAATAATAAAATAATAATTGTTGCACCTTTTTTATTTCA
Organism: Stenurella melanura; assembly: GCA_963583905.1. NCBI lineage: Eukaryota > Metazoa > Arthropoda > Insecta > Coleoptera > Cerambycidae > Stenurella > Stenurella melanura. Next base: position 190,525,257 of record OY757310.1, read on the forward strand.
AGTGCTTTCTGTATGTTTAAAATGTTTTGCAAAATAAAAAACGCAATTTGAGGTTTATTTTACTATTATTATTGTTTACCATATCTTATTTGCTGTCGTACAAAAGTAGAAAGGTGGTGTTCTTGTGGTGTCGAAAATTCTTCTTATATTTTTTGAAATATAGTGCCTTATGTGCACAGATAAAAATAATATTTTAAATTAAGAATTGTTTAATACAGTTGGGAAGATATTCACATTTCCTTTATCTATACAAAAAGTTGAAGTGGCGTATGCCGTTTAAAGTGTCGAGTTTTTTCTTTTCGGTTAGAGAATGAGACGGACGCTGCAGGTATATATAATGTGCGACCGAAGTCTGTTGTTTTTTATCCACCAGTTAGTTTTAGTAAACATCTCTTACATCTACTTGCTCAACTACCAAATAAGTAATTTCTCCAAATTTCTAATAACAAATAATTGATTTATTATTTTATGAGTCTTATGCCATTTTTATTATTTCTTACCGCAAAAGTATTTGTTTCCCATAAATAATGTATTTATTTGCTTATATCAATCATAAGATTCTGAATTCAAAACATTATATTTATCTGTGTGTGGAGACCGTCTCTGGCATAACTGCTTTTGCACCGAGGTCTGATTAAGGGTAACCAAATTCAGTAGCGTATCATTACAAGTTTTATGCAAGAAAATGTACTAAATTATTTTGGATGACTCTAAAATTTTGCAGGGGGTTTCCGACGTAGAAAACTAGTACATCATTTTATTTTTCGCGTGTTGTGGTAAATCACCCTGTATATATTTAAAGAACTTAAATAATTAATAACTTTTTCATTTAATGATCGATTTTGTTTAAAAGCAATAGGGTTCTTTCTCTAGCTAACACTAACTTACTGTCCAAATATTACTGCAATCTGACTTTTCGTCCTTACGTTATCGTGCTAACAAGAAACGTGACTGACGGACAGACGGCAGACGGACAGATGGACAGACAGACAGATAGACCGACGGACGGCTAGACGGACAGATGGACGGACGGAAATTTTAAAAATTGTTCAGAATTCGATCACCAATACAATAATATGAAATTGTTTTCCCTACGAACGATATTATTGAGTAGAAGGCTATATATCTAAATATTTGAAAAATCAACAATAACACCAGTTTATCAAGAGTAGTAGTGACCGACTACGAACACTTATTTAATTAAAATTTTGCTCAAATAATCCTTAGTTCATTTTTATGTGGTGCCACTGAGATTAAGTACATAGCCAACAATTTTCTATTTTCAATCATTAAATAGGTACTCAGCAGTCAGCAACGCCTCGTTGATTCGTAAGTCTTATAAAAAACACCATCTAACATTAGGTTGAAGTAATACTGATGATATTTACGTGAATCTCTGTAAAGTTAGTTCAAACTGAAAGATACAACTATAATACGCATAGGATACCAAACTCACGCCTCTTTCGTTAACAATTTAATTAAAGGGCGCTCTACCACCTCTGATCTAATATGCATAACTCAATCTATTTCTGAGACATTTCTGAAGGCATTTGACACCCTTGACCACGCTATATTACTTCGAAAAATGTCCTCCTTCGGTTTCTCCCAATCCTTACTTGTATTTTCTTCAATCCTATCTCTTAGGTAGAAAACAATATGTCGCTTATAGTGGGTTTCGGTCTGTCGAGTACGTGGCAACATCAGGTGTTCCGCAAGGATCAATTCTGGGACCGTTACTTTTTAATATATTTATAAATGATATTGTCTAAGTTATTCAAACTGACTGTTTGCTCTATGCGGATGATCTCAAACTTTTTAGGACTATTAGTTCCATAGAGGACTGCAATTTATTACAAAACAGCCACTTCAACGTATCTAATTGGTGTGTTCGAAATAAGTTAAACTTCAATGTGCCCAAATGCAACGTTTTGTCCTACACAACAAAACTCATGCCCACCACGTTCAATTATAGCATAGACAATGTGGAACTCCAAAGACCCGCGACTTTCAAGGTCCTTGGAGTAATTTTTGATAAAGAACTTTCCTTTGTACCACACATAAAAATATTTTGGGATTTCTATTCAGATCAAGCAGAGAGTTTAACAATACTGATACTCTAAAATTACTTTACTTTGCTTTTGTCCGGTCCAAACTTGAATACGCGTCACTCATCTGGAACCCTCATTACGTAACTCATGTTAATAGCCTAGAAAGAGTACAAAGGCGATTTGTAAAATTACTGTGGTTCAAGTGTGATGGTATACCCATCAATTAGTTTTCCACATCTAAAGCTCTTGAGTAGATTCTCTATGGACACTCGTGAGAACAGGCGGGTTTGCTACTCTCAAATATTTTTACATAATCTAATACATAAGAAGATCGATTGCCCAGAATTTTTAATTAAATTACAATTTTATATCCCATTGAATACTCGGATAATGCAAACTTTTTATCTTCCCACTCCGCGCTCTAATAGACTTAAATTTTCTCCTCTATTCTCAATGTGTCATAATTACAACAAACATTGTGACAAATTTGATATTTTCAGCTGCACTGTTAATTCCATAAAAGATTTTTATAGCCATTGATTCTTTCTTTTTCTTTGAATTCTGTTTTTATATAGTTTTATTATTCTGTTTATAAGATAAACAGAATGTGTATTTTTATATATCTTGTCTTTGATATTATTTGTTTTTCTTTAATTATAATATTATGTTATTTTTAGGAGTACTTTATATTTCGTTAATGTATATTGTATATACTTAATATTTTGTTTTTATGTATCCGTCCTGCTCTGTAAACGGGTTATACCTGTTGAGCAGTGTATGCTAAATAAATAAATAAATAAAAATGTAAGTTAAAAGTTCGATTTTTATAATTTTTCATTATTCAATGATCGTTTTTGAAATTTTGTTGATGTCTATGATTTGAAGGAATGGAAAATTCTTGGAGGATGATAAATCTCTACTATAGTGTAACAATGTAAGAGACAAAATTCCATTACTACTGTGACAGAACAGGAGTATTAAAATCTGCAAAGCAGCACTTGCATGACTACATAAATAAGAGGGGAAGACGCAACGATGCATAATTCTAACGCTGCTTTGACTAAATAAGTGAGGGACTACTTAGGACTGGTTACGAACATTTTATGCATGGTGGTCTTAAATTGTTGCAGTTGTTATTTACGTAATAAGCACTTAGACAGATACTTCACAGGACAAGTAGTTAAGTTTCAGGTAAGTCCTGGGATACAATGGATCCTGTAATTTTTGTGTTAAATATCTTAAGAAACAATTTCTCTACAAGAAAGTTTACTTTAATTCGAGACAATGCAAAATGATTGTATTAACAAACTTCCTCATGTCAAGACTATCTAAACCTTTAAGGGCAAGTTCACTGCTGCTTCTTTTTTACTTAAACTGTTTTCTTTACTTCACCTACTACACCAGTCCAATAACTCATTGACTTGTTGGGCATATCTGCATAGGCGTAACTTCAGCATTTTTATTGGGGAGGAAGAGATTTTTCACAGATAACCCAATAGATGGAAGCTTCTCAAACGGTAACCCTATAAACCCATATGACCGAGGGAAAGTAATTATTAAACGATAACCCCATAAGCCCAAATGGTCGAGGGACAGCGGGTGCTGCAAAACGTTAAACCATAGACAGGAAACCGAGGGAAAGCGAGTTTATCACTTATACAATATTAAACTCAATAGAGGGGAAGCGAGTGGTGTGAAAAACAGGTAAATAAGGCTCGCGCAGGAATCGGAAGACTTGGTGATCCTTCACCAAACTCTTGTGCGAACGTTCCCCAGATGATTGTCATTCGCATACGTTCACTGATATGTTGACATAATAAAAGACAAAACGACTAAAAATCGCATTTTTTTCAATGTTTAAACGTTAACAACTTCTAAACAATAAATCTTTCCGACATTAACATTATGTTATGTCAGAAAAGACTTGAATTTAAACCAGGTTTTAGAAACTGGTATAAAAATTAGTAAAACACCCTAAGCAAATCGTTCGCCTAGAACAGAAACCCTAAACCCATTAGACCCTAAAGTATACTTACTATATGATCATAGACGTGCGTCACCGGCCCATGATTTTACGAGTATTGAACTTGCTGTCCCCTGGGCATTTGGGGTTTAAGTCGCTTGTCTTCGGTTTACGAGTATTGAATTCGCTTTCCCCCGAGAAACTGGGGTTTAACTCGCCTACCTGTGATTTTACGAGAATTGCAAAAAGGCCCCGCTCAAAATTTAGCCAGAGACAAAGTCTCAATCCGGCCCTGCCTAATTGTATGGACAACTTTTGACTTAATTGACGTAATTGTCATACTAATAATTTCGGAATTCGCTATATTTGCCTTAAACAATTTAATGTTCTTTCAAAATATTGGGTGGGAGGTTGCCTACCCTTGCCCACCCCGAATTACGCCTATGCATATCTGTATCTGCCTTATTATACAAGGTAATAAGTATAATATTATGTGTACCCTCTCAGTCTGAACTGAGTTGTCCCACTATTTTGAAATTTTTAAGCCTACTGAATGCCGTTTCTCTAAATCGGAGAAGAGCAGGAAAAAAGTACATGAGAAACTAACTTCAATATAAAGCACCAAACTGTTTGAAGAGTGTTGAAGGAATATACTACATTCAGCGAGTAAAAGTCTCTACAAGGAATATCTTTCTTCCTACGGCTCAATTTAAAGATAGGGAAAAATCCTTAATATTTATTACAAGTTCTCTACCTTGATGCAATTAACTTCTGTAGCTAAGGCAGCACGGCAGGGCTCCCCGAAAACATGGATGTATCCTAATCATTAGATAGGTTGGACAAGGCTACAACCTTGGTCACTATGATCTCCAGAACTGAAGCTCCTTGTATTATTTTAGTGGAATCATATTAATACACTGGTTTAGGACAACTCCACTAAAAATAAATTCTCAGTAATAGCATAGTACTCCCTGTTTACATCTTCTAGAGAGACACTTTTGTGATTCAGAATGGAGGCAGTTTTATGGCTAGGGATGATTATTATCAACAATTACTTCAACTTTTGTAGGTTTATTAAATGAAAAAAAATTACTTTAATTTCAACAAGACAGTTTTGTATATATTTTAATAAATTGATTGATTTATTTGTCAGCGTAAGGTGAGCAATGCTGCCTATTCCGGGAATCCATGAAGGTTGGTCGTCCGCCGAACACGCCAAACGGACCGCCAAACGGCGTGCCGGAACCGGGTTAGTTATGAGAAAGAGGCCTGAGAGAATATTTTGCACACCCTGTATATTATTTTGTTTCTATAAAAATTCCTTTCAACTGTAAGCATAAATATTAATTCCATATGGACTTTGTTTTTCTATTATGGCGTTTCACTTCGCGCAGGATTTCTTGGATGTATCGGTGGCTTAAATTTTATCGACTTTAGCGTGGTTTTTACCGCTATTTTAGCGCTTTCTTTCGGGAGCATTTTACAGCACGTCTATATACAAGACTAGTCCAATGCTTCTCCCCTTGTATACATTGTACTGAATATCACCAAATACTATCCACATTTGAAGAAATCTGTGACCCTTAATTTCTTTTTTAATTGACTCACTATCCATATGAATGACACAGGTGCCAATAACGTTTTTTTAAATATTTATCAAAAGGGTGTGGTGTCCTAATTGTTGTCGAATTTCAAAACCCTATATTTTGAAAAATAGACCATCCAGAATATATGTATACAGAGTGTCTCAGTTTAGTGCTGTCCAAATATGCTGAATCTTTTATAAAAGGCATATTACCAAAAACGGGGGTTGATGGGGGTCATAAAAGGGGACGCCATGCACGTATATTTTTGTAAGTGGGACACGAACTGAAAGAACCGATTTCGTCTAAACTTCAAAAAACAATTGAAGATTGATCTCCATTTTTTATAAATTTTGAATTGTGTCAAATACCTCGACACTTTATCTATATTGACCCTTGATACCAATCACGATATGAATGTGAAGCTCTTTCAGAGGGCTATTCTTCAGTCATAATGTACAGGACGTCCCATTTGAAGAAATGGAAACAAAGAAAACTTGGCATTTCCTAAGTGACTCTTTAGATCTGATAACATTATCGCAACAATTATATCTTAAAAATACTACCATTATGTCACAGTGGACTCACAAATTAGACAAACTCTTGGTAAAAACTCACAGATGTCATGATACCAACCCATTACAAATGAATCAGATGGCATGTCATTTGAATTATCGTTAAAAGGAGAATCATAAGTTCGTGATGTCATGCCTAAATATATCACCCTGTATATTTTAAAAAAAATTAAAACTAATTCCCGTTATGTTCTTTACCTCTACGTTTTTAGAAATGTACGACATTTTGCATAAGACTGCCTAGAAATTTGGAAAACGCATACAAAAAACTGAAGTTAACCAGAAGGCATGGTTCACAAAACCTTTGATAAAGCGTTGTGAATAAGAAGACTGTTTTAAAATGATGCGTTAATGATTATGAATGGCAGAAATGATTTTTTTCTGTATTTACAAATGATAAATTCCTCTCTTTGGTCTATACACGAGGTTTGTGTTGGAAATGAACTTAGTCGAGACATCAAGCCTTCTAAATAATAGACAAATGGGTTTAGATGTAATTTATAAATACCCACAGAGATCTTGATAAATGCTATGAGGCAGGTATCAAGGGAAATAATTTTTGAATAGAACAATATTTCATATCACTAACAGTACAACAAACAAAGAAAAGAATAGAAGTTAATTTATAGTGTTGCTCATAATAAATACTTGTGTATAAAACTCTAATATTATGCTAGTAAATAGATCAAAATTAAAATTAAGTCTGGGTATATAGTTACGACAGCTTGAATAAAATGATACATATGTACGATCGTCGATAAATATGTCGTGGGTTTGTAATACTGGTTGGCAGTAGTTACAGAAGATTATCAAAAATCCATTATTTTTTTACAAGAGAATTTTAGGATTTTCTTTTTTTAATGCTAAAAAAGACTTAAAAGGTTATTTAGGGAAGAACAACGTTTTCTTCACATAGGTTGTTAACTGCATGAACCAGAAGCTTCAAAAATATTTAAATCACATATTATATATACAAAAATTGAACAAAAATAATAAAGAATTTTTTTTAAGGATTTCAAGTTCAAGAAGTAGGTAAAATAGGGTAAGAATCTAGTACCTTTCTTGCATGGCAATAAATTTATAAACATTGTCAAGTGATGTGTTAGGCCTTAATGATGATTTTCATTGTACCAGAAATTATGTACAATTTTTAACTTATCTCGTTTACCGAAGTGAAGTACCTGTGATAATAGTAAAAAATCACTCTTCTTCAAACCTTCACGTTTCAAAATACGTAAACTACAAAAATTAGGGCCTTTCAATTCCGTCAGCCTGTCTGCTTGTCTGTCCGTCTATCTGTCGGTCTGTTGTCTGTCTGACGGGAATAATATTTGGAACGTAGATAGCACAATTTGTAACAAAAAGCTATATGTTTGATTGTTCGCACGGACATACTGATTTTTCTATTAAAGTTATGAACTACGTAGACAACGTTTTTGAGCAGTTTGTTATTTGTGAGCAATCGTGTTATCCGCTTTTTGGAAGTAAGAAAATTAATATTAATGTGAAGAAGGCAAGCGTGTCTGATGCTGTAGAATATTTTGGTTGCAATAAGAGTTTATCAAAGGAACTTATAACAATAGCAAAATGTGAAACAATTGAAAGTTGTGCTGGCCACAATAGAGATGAAGGCAAAAAACGATTAATCTGATTAGATATACCTTGAATGATTATCCAAATAAAACAATTGAAAGATTAGGGTTTTATTTTCCTATTTGATAATTTCCGTAAAAATTTTTTGAGACATTTCCAAAAACACGTTTTCTAACTTCTTTCGCTCCTAATTTGGTGATGTCCCAAATAATTTTACTCAAACTTTTTGTATGTGTAATAGTACCTCATTTGTAGATCATTCCAGTCCTTACACCAGGACTATTTATTCTCTGGTCTAATTTTACTGTGGCACATGTAGAATAAGTGATAAAAATGTTTTTTAGACAATAACGTTTGGAGAATATATGACTACTAATAATTTGCTCCGATCACAATAATTATTATGACTGTCTACATTTGTGAAATATGTTTTTGTACTGAATAATTACTGCCTACCAGAAATAAATCATAAATAATATTCAGCCACTATTTTTAACACTAATAGGGGAAATCCAACGTTCACAGGCGATTACTGCTCGACACATTCCCATTCCAATTGCCCTATACGAGTGAACGTCCTTGTGCACGAGTTTAAACTAAAGTGATATAAATTACAGGAGAAACAACATTACACTCAATAATACCGACACAATATAAATATTCATTAGTACAGCGGCAACTGGATTTTGTATTTTGCAAAAGCTACATCGCTATAGGCGAGACAGCCCAAACGAATTAGTGGCATTTAGTGTTCCATACGCAGTGATGAAAAATGTAATAGATGGCATAAATTTCGATTAGTATGCCAGCAGGAAGAGCTAGGTTAAACTAATTCTAGTAGGATACAATTAAAATCGTCGTGGGCTTATCGAATCAAAAGAATGCTAAAGTGAACTGTTTTTTTCAATTACCGTTCACGACGATAAAAAATTAATAATAAATTATTATTTTATATAAAAAAGTATAAAGAGGGAAAACAGACAATAAACAAAAAAGGAACCCACATCACCCTGCTTATGCGTGGGGGCTGGTCAGGACCCATATTACATTTGCGTATATCAGCCGTTGCATATGATAGTCTCAGTCGACCGCGACACATTACTTTGAAATAGAGAGACATTATTATTGTCACTCAATTTGTAACAGACAACTTAAATATATCAGTTAGTTGCAATTCTAACACATCATTTACTTGCAAGCAGGCACCTATTTGTAGCAAGCTGTGCACTTTTGTGTTCTACCATCGGCATCGCTGTACAACTTTTAGGTAATCTCCCGACACGGTAGGTAGGTAATGTAATTGGCAAGCGCAGCAGCCTAATCAATAGTAGCGCGGCCTTTTCATCAGCCATGTACAAAATTTTGCTTGAATAATATAAAGTCATACATTTTCAATCTGTGACGTCAGACGCGGATGTTATGTAAGAAATTTAAATAAAGGCAGGTCAAATTTTAATTCGCTACTTATTGATTAATCAGTAAACATTTAATTCAATCGCAAAATAAATCATCTGCCAAGGATATCTTCGAACAAAAATAATTTAGTGTCATTGTAAGTGTTGGCCAGTTTATTACCATTTTCTAGCTCGAGCAGTCCCATGTAGCAGGCAATATTAGTACAATATTGGGTATTTATGGTATAAATAATGGCTAAATGTTGAAATGCAATGTTTGCCCAATATCGAAATGTGAACATTTTTATTTATTGGCAAAATATTGTAATCAATCTTGACTGAATATTGTTCTACATTATTGCTCCAATATCTATTTCCAATATTTATTTTGACAACTAGGATAATATTTACCTAATATTGTATTTAAATTGGTACAATATTTCTTTTGGATTGATAGTCAATATTAGAAATCAATATAAAATACAGGGTCATCGGCGCATGGACCGTCAAAATATTTTTATGGATTGGTGGGGTCATTTGGAGGTTTTAATCCCAAATGACTCAGGTCCTAACTGTTGTAGTACTAAGAAATATATTTTTTTTAGATTTCACTCAAAATTTCCCAAAATTCCCCACTTAAACTTTAGTATTCGTAGGTGTTTTTTTAAATTTTATTCTGTAATATATTCTTGTTCAAAATAAATCATTTTTAATACGAAAGTTAGTTACAAGACTCCAAATTCCTAAATGTAAATGAAAGAAATAGAAATTCTGAACTTCTAAAATCGTTTAAAAAAACTAACAGCAACCGAGAGCATTTTCTTCAATTCAATTACAAAGTTCTACCGTTGATGCCCTTTCTAACGGTATGAAACAATGAAAAGTTGTAGGAGTTTTAGTGGGTAATTTTGGGAAATTTTGAGTAAAATGTAAAAATGAAAAAAAATCTCAATAACTACAACAGTTATGACCTGGGATATTTATGTTAAAACTTCCAAATGACCCCGCCGATCCACAAAAAAAATTTGATTGTCCATGCGCCGAACACCGTGTATATTACAATAAATTATAAATATGTTGCAAAAATAAAATATTTATTTATAGCATTAACAATACATTTAAAATTTGTAACAATTTTAAATTTACAAATAATGAGTCAGTCAAAAATAATATAAATCAAACAAGATAAAATAACAAGTATACTATATAATAAATATTAATATAATTTTAAGCAAAAGAGTAACTTACAATATGCTTTCTAAATACCAAAGTTATCAAAAAGATGAGTCGTAAAATAAATGTACTTGAATTTAATTGCAAACCACGAACTTCATAAGTAAACTGGATGTCACATCATAATGGTTCTCTAGCAAATTTCTTGACACCCCATTGACACATCTTGGCACTCATTTATTCCATCATTATCTTCGTCGGAAGACAAACTTAAATTGAATTCGTGATTACCACCCTGAAAATAATTGCAGTTATTTTCATCGCTTGAATCCTTGTTCAGCTGCCTTTTTATAAACATGGATTTTTTAGACAGTACTGATGAACTCATTCTGAAGTAATCCGAAAGTTTGGTTTTCATTAATTAATGGTACTCGGTACTCTTTATCATGTGTATACGTTAAAACATATATCTAATTAAATGAAAAACTTTAATAAAACCAATTTCCAGTTAAACAGGAAGTTAAATGTAGGTATACCAAATTACATACCATTAGATTCACAAAAAGGAGCTAGGTATATAAAAACTAGAAATAAAAAGCGGTCAAGTGCAAAACCTACGCGCATACTGGTAGAAGTTTTTCTTTTAAACATTTAAAAAAAAAATTTAACACCCTCTGTATCTCAAAAATAAAACAGTTGCGAGCTTGTGTTGATACGTATAAACTTTTTTCTTAAAATTACCTAAGAATTACGGCCCGTAATTATTAGCATGCGATTCTGTACACCCTGCATATTACAAACATTCTACAACATGTAAACTTGAATATTTTTCAAAATTGTTATTTATTATTTCGGAAAGTCTATTTTTGCACATTTCAATACTTCTTGCTTGTGAGGCAATAAAATAAGTATGTAGCAGTATAAAACAAAAGTTAAATAATGGTAATAATTAAATTATATCTATAACTATAATATTGCAATATTGGTTCAGTATTGGTTGGTTATTGGTAGGTACCAGTATGTAGTACCTATATTTTCAAATTACCAAATAAAGATAACGACGGGTACCTATTCAAGGTGTTATCTGGGCACAGCTCACGTACTTACACAATGTGAATGAATAATTTTATTGTTTCCCAATACATTATTATCGTACTTTTACAGATAGAAAATGTGTATGGCAGCAAATTCACATTTACAGAACACTGTCAAACAATCAACAGATAAAAAGTATAATATAGTATTATGTACTTACATTGTGCACAAGATAACACACACACAGGTCACAATAATTGTTGCTAATAATCGAACACAGCCCAATTTCTGTTCTTCTATGATCCAGCTAGGTACTTGTAAATTTACCATAATGGCGTCTCCGTCTCCGTTATGCGAAGAGCAAGCGCACGCGTGATGCCAACCGTTGCTGGTAACTCGGAGCCAATAAAATGTCTGCGCAGGAGTGATATCACTATCTAAATTCCTAGTATGAAGAATAAGTTTTGTTTAAGAATGTAAGTAATTATTTTACTAAAGATGTTAAAGTAAAACTAAATAAAAATAAACTATATAGATGAATCTATTCTTTAAATATAATGAAAACACCTTGAAATTAAATAAACGATAATAGAATAAAAAGTCTTTGTTTTAAAATCAGAAATCCAACATTATTTCATAAATCAGATAAAAAGAATCACCTATTATATTATATAATAAATAATACAAATAAAATAAAAAGGGCTAAACAAGCCAAATTAATTAATAAATTACAAAACAACTTTGCTCAATAGATTACAGAGATCATATGTCTTTTTGTCTTCGAAAAATATCGCAAAGTAATATAAAAAATGTATGTTGTATGGTCACCAATATTTTTCCAATGTTGGAGTAATATATTGAATTCAGTATTTGTTATTATGTGGCAAAATAATTATTGTTTATTACTGGTTTAAAATTATTAATGTGTTTACATATAGAATATTGTGCAGTAATATTAATTAATGTTGTTTCCAATATTGCATTCATATGTTCAGAAAATAGTAAATGATCATCAATATTTCTCTAATATTAGAGCAATACAATTAATTCAATATTTATTATATACCAAAAATAAATATTCCTTCAATATTGGCTAAAAACTGTTAAATTGGATCAATTAACAGGCGAAATTATTTGGCCAAATTGCACCAACGATTAAGTTATTATCATTATATATATGCCTATCACCTGCTTACATGGAATATTGTGCAGTAATATTAATTAATGTTGTTTCCAATATTGCATCAATATATTCAAAAAATAGTAAATGATCATCAATATTTCTCTAATATTAGAGCAATATAATGAATTCAATATTTATTATACACCAAAAATAAATACTACTTCAATATTGGCTTAAAATTGCTAATATTGACCCAATAGACAAATATTACACCAATATTTTACCAATGAACTGCCAGTATATGTTGCTACATGGGGTGTATATGTAGATGAGCGTACAAATATCGGATGCGCAGTGGATTCATAAAAAATAAAATCGATTACAACAAATTTCAAGAGTAAGTGAGCCTACTGGTCTTCTCTCTACTGTGCCGCGACACCGCTGTTTTTTGACCTTGAACAAAAACTGGTAACTCTACCCCATATACGAAAACATAAACATTTCCAATGTTAAAAATTAAGTGAAAGCGAAAATGTTCACAATGAATCTTATCACCCTGACAAGAAGAAACTGAGCCCTTCCTAATAGTTCTGGCTACAACCCTGAATTATAAACAAAATATATAAAATCAAAGATCTTTCTGGGATCAAATAGTAAGTCTAGATAGATAACAGCTATCTCCTCAGTACATGTCTTGCTTGCTCCTAACATGGAAATGACAGTGTATTTTCGGGGATAGGGCACATTGTTATTTCAAATAGAACACCTTTTATATTTGTTCACAGTTGGAAAGCGCATTGTTTCCCATTTCCGAAAATGCCACATTTGTCATGGAAATTATACAGAGTGATGGTTTTATAAGGTTTTAAGTAACATTGCTAATATTGAAAATGTACATACCCTAGTAGCACAACATATTGGACCAATATATAATCCATATGGAACCAACATATGAATATTGGTCCTATATAGGACCAATATTCATATATTGGTAATATATGGATTATATATTGGTGCAATATTGGTGCTACTAGGGTACGGAATTCGATATCATAAAGCGTAACAGAACATTTATTAAACAAAAAATAAATAAACAAAATAATACACATTAATTACAAAAATGTTCAAAATGCTGGCCATCAACTTGGATACATTTATTTATTCTCTTTACAAAGTTGTCATAGTTTCTACTTAACTGTTCGGGGGTAATGTTATTAAAGACATATCGAATGTTTTCTTTAAGTTTTTCTAAATTTTGTGGCATAGGGCTACAAAATCTGTCTTTCACATACCCCCATATGAAGAAATCTGGAACTGTGAGCTCTGGGGATCGAGGGGGAATGCTGTAGGATCTCTCCTTCCTATCTAACCATTTCCAAAGGTGGCATTCAGGGAATCTCTAGTTATCATAGCATAATGAAACATGTCCAAATATGACGGGGCATTGACAATTGGATTGTTAAAAAAAATTGAACTTAAATTTTTTGTTTTGATACCGCACACTAAACTGTAACTTTTGGAGAGGATCTGACCTACTAATGAAAGTTTCTGGGATTTTCTGATGCCCAAATTTTACAATTATGCTTATTCACTTTGCCATTTAAGTGAAATGATGCTTCGTCTGACATGATTAACTTATCAAGAAAATGCCTATTTCTTCTACGCAAATCAAGAATTTTTCTACAAAATTGTACTCGTTTTGGAGAATCAGTTTCCTTTAACTCTTGATGAATCTGAATTTTATAAGCATTCAATTTTAGAACATTTTTCATAACGAACAGTAGTTTTCGGAATACCTGTTGCGGAAAAATTTTCTCGTAGAAGAAGAAGGATTAGTTTGTGTCATTTCCAAAATTTCATTTGCATTATTAAGCCCATTTTCATTATTTAGAGTTCTCTTTTTACGATCAATACAACCCGAATTTCAAAAGTTTCTATACCATTTTCTAACTGATTTTTTTTGTTAGAAGTTCCTTGTTAAACATAGCTCTAAATCTTCTTTGTGTTGTTTTGTAAGATTTAGTTTCAGCAAAGAAGATTACACACTTAGCCTTTTCACTTAAAGTAAACATTTTTCTTACAGCAACTCAAGTACCCGAGTTGTCAATAGAATAATTTGACGTTTACAGGTGATGTTGTCTTTTGTTTCCATAGTCTACTTTGTGACTTTATTTTTTTCGTAGCGTTTTGATAAAACGCAGTATTCACTTTAAAACCTTATAAAACCATCACTCTGTATAATTTCCATGATAAATGTGGCATTTTCGGAAAGGGAAAACAATGGGCTTTCCAACTGTGGAAAAATATATAGGGTGTTCCATTTGAAATAACAAAGTTGCCCTATCCCCGAAAATACGCTACGTCATTTCCGGTTAAACCGGAAGTGAGCAAAAAAAGATGTTTACTCAGGAAAAAACTTATCAAAATTAGAAAAAGACTGGTAAAAACTACATTTCATTATCTCAACTAATTCAAAAGTTATATAGGTTTAGAAAGGGTCAAAATATAATGGGGCACCCGGTATGTATTAATTAAAATAATGACAATATTGTATCTATTTTATACAACAATTATTGGTTAAATTACCATACATTTCAAGGTACATAACCGCGGATTTTACAAACATAATAGGTGGAGAGTACAGAAGTTTCATTGCAAGCGAATTATGTATTGAAAGGATATTAAAATTTAATTGCTATTTCACCCTATTACAACTGTAAACAGAACCCCATCATGTTACGACTATGAAGTTTAATCTTACTTATGAAACGATCGATTTACATCTTTTCTAAACTGTTTTCTGCAAACGGCACAGCACTCCACCATTTTATAATAAATATATTGTCATTAAACAGTATAAAATATCGATTCTTCAGCACTAAATAGCTCTGGAATACTAAAAACACATGTTGCCATTAATGGCGGACCCGTAAATAGAGATACTCGTCATAATGGTAAACGAACCGAACCGATCGTAACCGAACCGACCGTGACAAAACGTTATAGATATTTGTCAAGTAAAAGCCGCGAATGAATCAAATTTAAATTTTTTATTCAACTTTGTAGCCATACAATTATGGATTAGTTCTGTCATTAAAATTAAGAAAAATGAAAGTGACAGACACATGCGTACAGTTTGGTTTTTGTTACGATCAAAATGAGATACAGCACAGAAATGAATTTTAAATTTATACAATCGGACAAGTAGAACTCTTAAATAAATAAATTAAATATAGTGTTAGAATGTTACAATAATGACATCTACAATAAATAATATTAAAAACATTTACAATTCTTGTAAAAAGAAAATAATTTAGACGTACGTATAAAGAAACTTCTTCATTATACAGAATTTACATATTTCTATTGACTAGCCAATAAGGAACTTAGGGAATGTTTGCAATTGAAGTGCCTTAGACTGTGTCCATCTCAGCGACAAACAAACCAATACCCATTATGTATCTAGGGATAAGTTCTTTGATCAGGTGGTTTAAATTTGTGTGTAATAAAGAAACTTCTTCATTATACAGAATTTACATATTTCCATTGACTAGCCAATAAGGAACTTAGGGAATGTTTGCAATTGAAGTGCCTTAGACTGTGTCCATCTCAGCGACAAACAAACCAATACCCATTATGTATCTAGGGATAAGTTCTTTGATCAGGTGGTTTAAATTTGTGTGTAATCCCCCTTGCCCTTAGTGTTCGTAAAAGATCCTTGCTATTATTGTGATCTGCATGGGACTTCAGTTCTTTACAGATATCTCGCAGACACGAGTTCTTGTCTCTTCGACAAAGGGTACGAATTATTCGAACTAGTCTGCTTGTTACACATTATCACACTGATAATTTATTGAAAAATTTTGGTGAGAAAAATCGTTTTATTTATCTCAAAAATCATCATCATCAAAATCGATATATTAGGTATTTTTACTATATGCAAATTAGCTTTTTCGATATTATTAAAATGAAGTACTTAATGTATTAAAGCCTTTCCCTGTTTTTAAAAAGCAATCCGTCGGGTATCAGATTAATATTTAAAAAATAAATAACAAAATTTGAATATTTGAACAGCTACGCGAAACACGCCATTATTGGTGGTGACACTGGTGACGTCATCTATTACATCAAACAGTAATATCGCATGTACGTAGTATATAAACATAGCATTTTAAAGACTTTTTGTACGTTTTACCTGTGATATAATTCGAAATGGCTAATACAGAGGAATCGTAAGACGAAGAGCTACTTCAGAAATTTTACCGGCACTGGATGTGTTCGTGCATGATCGCGGAATTTATGAAGAAAGATGAACGTCTCAACATAGCAGAAGTGAGTGGCTCTAAAGCTCCAACGTAAGTACTAAACTTTTTTATTCTCTTTGTATTTATCTATTATTACTTTAACGTAGTCTATTGATTCCTCTATTATGATTATTGCATATAGTTACTCAATACAATATTCTAAAAAGGTTGATATTATATAAACATAACCTATAAATGTTGTTGATAAACTTGTATGTAATGTAAACAAAGAATGGTCAGGAAAATATGTATATTGTATTTAGAATTGTTATATTTACTTTACTTACTCAACTCACTTTAAAGTGAATCTCACAGCAGAAACATACTGATACTGTTATAGGTGGATCGGGTTCAGCGGCTTTAGTCCACTTTATTTTGCGTTGTTTTTGTTTTGGTACTGTCACGAAAACCTTTTCAGGTGTGTTCTTGGATATATTTTTGCATCCTGACACAAAACACCACTTGTTTTCCATTATAAAACTTTAAGGTTTTGCAAAATAACGTGTATTAATAATACATAACCCATTAACCCATGTTTATTTACCAATAATGTAACCTCTGACGTCATCAGTGAGGATTACTGTGACGTACGGTTTTTCGCGGTAAAATTTAAAATCAAATTTAAAAGGGCTTATTTTAGTGATTAAGTCTATTGCTTGGGAAAATTCTTTTTTTTTAAAACCATAGTTAAGTATTATCTTCACAGTCAAAGAGGTTTTAAAATTTTCGAAAACACCGAATGTCAGTCAGAAAACGCCAACTAAAACAAAAACGTTTCAAACAGAAACACGTAGTATCAACACCTGTTAACTAACATTCATTAACGTGTAATTTAACGCGTTATTTAACTGACTGTTTCATGAAATATTAAAAGAAAACACATAATTGTACGGCGCGTGTCGAATTTCCATTCGCAGATAGCATTTTTATCGGCCCCGGGCGCCCTTCTAACGACTGTTCGTATTGCAAAGCGCGAGTGTCTCTAATCAATTCCAATTAGTAGGATGACACGGACAATTTGCTGGTCTGACTTTGTAGCGGGAATGCAGAAGCGAACGTGACCGCAAAATACGAAACAAAAGGTTGTCTGCTAGGCGGGCCTTCGATCGTATTATGTTATAGCGTAACTGCAGAGCGACAGAATGGGCGGGTTCTGTTTGGATCTAAGCGGAGACAATTGAAAGGTGGCGGGAATTAGAAAGAAATTATGACACTTTGATTAAGTGAACAGATGCCGCAGGTAATGAGTTGGGTTAGTATAAAATACTGTACCGAAATTGTTATATGATTTGTTAAACGTGCTGGAGGTAATATAAAATTATATAAAATTTTATTAAAAAGATTTAATTTAAGAAAAATGTTTTTTACCTTTTAGTATTTAGATTTTTTTAAACAGTATTTTTTTAAGTATTACTTCCACATCCACGTAGTGGATTGGAAGTATAGAAATCGTAAAAAAAAATATTTTTTTTTTCTAGGAATGGGTTTAGAATGTCATGAAACATCGAGATTTTAAATTTGAGTGAAAAAAAAAACGTCCTGTCTGTCTGTCGGTCTGTCTGTAACTTTTTTTTGTCCGCACGCTTTCTCCGGAACGGTTTAAGATATTCACTTGAAATTTGGTACACGTATGTATTATAACGACATCTGGAATTAGATTATATTTTAAGATGATTCCGTTGAAAGTTTGGGGTTAAATATGGGTAGATAGGAGAAAATAACTAAAGCAATCTGGTAAGAGTACAAAAGTTTGGGATTTGGTATATACACTAGAAGCAAAGGCCTCAGGTTTTTTTCATAATATTTTCCATCTCCCCAACACCCCCACTCCCTTATTAAAACAGTTGACAAAACTAAATTTAGATTTTTACTTGAAATTTGTTACACGTATGTATTATAACGATATCTGAAACTAGATTATATTTTGACATGATTGCGTTGACGGACCCCCCACGGTAAGTAGGGGTAAATAGGGAAAAATAAGTAAAGCAAGGCGGTAAGAGTACAGAAACTTGAAATTCCGTATATGCCGTAGAAGCCAAGGCCTTAGATTTTTTAATAATATTTTTCAACCCCCCACCACCCTTACTCTATTATTAAAGGGCTTGATAAAATAACATTGAGATATTCACTTAGACCTATGTATTATTACGCTCTTACATAATAATATTAGAAGCATAGCCAAAAATTTCGAGGAGCTGAATATTCTGATTCATGACCTTAACTATTGCTTAGATTGGCTTGGTGCTGACAGAAACATTTAAAATAGACAATACTGAAATCTTTAATATACCGGGTTATGACTTGTTATATAATGAAGGGGATATAAACAAAAATGATGGAGTTGTTATATACATTAAAAGTGAACTAAACTTCACATATCACATAATTAATATAGGAGAAATAAAAGAAATTAAATTAAATTTGATATCAGACAATAAATCGATACAAATAATTGGTGTATACAGATCACCATCCTTATGCCCTCGAACATTTAATTATGACCTAGCCAATTACTTAGCAAACAATAATGACCAAAGTGCCCTCAGCATAATAGTTGGGGATATAAATATAAATATTCTTGACAACAATACAGAATGTTGCCAAGAATATCTAAACATTTTAGGTGAGTATGGGTACGTGTCCGCAATAAATCAATGTACCCGAATTCAAGGAGACACCCGAACATGTCTGGATCACATATTTGTAAAAACACGCATCCCGTACGAATTTTTTACCCCTGTTATATTAGAAACAGGGATCACTGATCATTACACAGTAGTGTTAAAATATTCTCCGCGACCACCTGAAACAGGAACAAATTCTATTAGAAAGGCACACTATAAGTATTACGTTAATTATGGCAAACTAAAAAAGGAGTTAAAAAGCGAAAATTATGCAGACATTTATGCTGCTACAGATATCGATGACGCAGTGGACTTACTCATAGATACTCTACATAAGTATATAGATAGTTGCACAACAAAAACTAAAATCAAAAGAAATGAAATAAAAAGAAATCATTGGA
The DNA here is from genome assembly GCA_963583905.1 of Stenurella melanura. Taxonomy (NCBI): domain Eukaryota; kingdom Metazoa; phylum Arthropoda; class Insecta; order Coleoptera; family Cerambycidae; genus Stenurella; species Stenurella melanura. Next base: position 190,545,076 of record OY757310.1, read on the forward strand.
TTACCAATGGATTAATAAAGTCAATAAACAAAAGAAATTTAATGCATAAGAATGTAATAAGGTATCCCAATGATGTAAACTTAGTGAATGAGTATAAGAGATATAGGAATAAGTTAAATGAACTAATCAAAATAACAAAAATAAACCACTACAAAAAAATAATAAGCTAAAATGGTGACTCACCCGCAAGGATGTGGAAATGTATTAAAGACATTCAGGGACTAACAAACAATAAAACAAATATTGCGAGTGTAAAAAACGAAAACGGAGATATTATTCGGGATAATGCCGAAATAGCGGATTATTACAATCGTTACTTCAGTGATATAGGAAAAAAATTAGCGGAAAATATTAAATTAACAAATAACCGAAATCTACCAAGGTCACACTTAGTAAATTCGTTTGTATTTTAGCATGCCGACGTACAGGAGGTAACAAAAGTAATAAGTGAGTTGAAACTAAAAAAAGCTCCTGGTGTGGATATGATAAAAACAGAAACACTAAAAGAGATATCTGAGCAAATCGTAGAACCCCTAACATATATAATAAATAAGTCTTTGGAATCGGGTACATATCCGGCTGCTTTTAAATTGGCAATCATTAAACCTCTCTACAAATCTGGCGATAAACAAGAAGTGTCAAATTATAGACCAATTTCACTTATTTCGAATTTAGCTAAAATCTATGAGAAAATACTAAAAACCCGGGTTTGTAGTTTTTTAAAGAAATACAATATTATATCGGACAAGCAGTATGGATTTACGGAGGCCAGATCTACGAATGATGCCATAGCAGACTTGACAGCAAAAATATATAACAGTATGGATGCTGCTGAGCCGTTATTGTGCATATTTGTAGATTTGGCCAAAGCATTCGATACAGTAAGTCACCCAGATTTATTGAAAACACTCGAAAATCTTGGATTTAGGGGAAAAATTAATGACTTGCTAAAGAGCTACCTAACAGACCGGAAACAATCTGTAAATATAGATGATTGTATGAGCTCCACGAGAAATGTTACTTTTGGAGTCCCACAAGGTACCGTATTGGGGCCAATTCTATTATCTATATATGTCAATGATCTTTTCAGGGTCCCTATCGACGCTGAAATAATAAGCTTCGCCGATGATACAGCAATCTTCTTTAAATACAGCACATGGGAATCATTAAGAAGCAAGGTAGAGAAGGATTTTAAAACGGTCATTGACTTCTTTAACAGTAGGCTATTAACAATAAATATCAATAAAACATTTTACTTGCCCTTCTCAAGTTATGTCAGTGGGCTGCCAAAATTTAATTGTATCACCATAAAACATGATAATCTTGAATTTACAATAAAGTCTGCAACAACCATAAAGTACCTGGGTATTACTATTGACTCCCATCTAAAATGGGATACACATATAAATAATTTAGTTAGAAAATTGAGGAGTCTATTACCAAAATTTAAATATTTCAAAAATATTTTTGAAGAAAAACACCTTAAAATCATGTATTATGCCTTGGCTCAATCACATATTACATATGGAATTATTGGATGGGGTGGTGCAACCAATCGCTATTTAAAACATGTAGAAACTGCACAAAAATGGATCCTAAAAATAATATATAGCAAGAGATGTACATACCCATCTGATATTTATTTGGAAAGCAAATTATTTGACCCAAGACAACTTTATTGTCAAAATGTATTATTGCAAATGTACAAGAACAGAAATAACATAGGGAAAGTTAAACACGTATACAGCACCAGACAAAACGAAAAATCATTGCTAGTACCAAAAATGAGTAAAACTATAGGACAAAGGTGCTATTCGTATATAGGTCCTAAATTATATAACATCTTACCAGATTATATAACAAGTCTGAACTCCTTCAAAATTTTTAAAACTAAAATCAAGCATTGGATAATTGGCCAAGCAAGGAGCAATATACACCAACTTATAGATCTAAAAAATAATTAAATCATGTATCTACTATATTTTTATTATTGTTTTATTATTTTCTTAGTTTTTCATTTATTTATATTACTTGATTATGTTACTGTAACGGTGTTTTGCTCTGGGTAGCTGGAGTCGGAGATTAGTTCAGGATCCAGATTAGTTTAATAAGACAACCCAATCAAAATTAACAATTTTATTATCTTCAACAGGTAAAATATGCAGGTTTACATAATATACAACAGTTACAGGTTATCGGTTTTCAGGTCCGTATCTTTTACGGTTATTGGTAATCAGGTGACATTTAAATCGTATGAATGAGAGAGACGACGAGAGTGTAATGCAGTGATGCGACGAGTAGGGGTTTTGGCGGCGGAAACGGCGGCGGGCTAATAACCGTCAACCCGAGCAAGCTATCGGCTCAACTCGCCGGGTCACTCCTCTGTTAATTTATATTTGCTCCGTGTCGGTTTCGTCGGGACGACGGGACATCGCTGGACTAAATAACATTTGGCACAAGGTCCGTTCTTCGGTTCAACGCGCCGTAGAACTTTTCTAGGTCAAGATATATTCGCTCCGGAGAGTCACGTCACTTGGTGCATAAATCAGCAAAGTGTCTTCGGCTCAGCGCGCCATCGGCAGTTTACGGAGAGATGTACCCAGTGCTCTTCTCGATCCGCGGCTGGGCTTTTATACACGAAACTATCCCTCCTTTTTGAGACGGTCGGAGTCGGGCGGTGTGCAAATTTAGTATATCGAGTATGAATCGCCGTCGTGTGGCAAATGTGCACACGGCACTACACTGAAACTTCTTAGTAATGAGGTATGACTTTAGGATGCTTCATTACACTCCCCTCGTTCGTCGGGTGAAAAAAATTGACATCAGGAACAATTTTTAAACATTTCAAAACAACTGTAACCTATTAAACATCTTTATCCAACTAACGAAAACATGGTAAGATTTCGTAAACACCCTGTATAAACATGTGAATATACAATTTTTAAACATTTTAAAACAAATCCTAACCTATTATACATTTTTATCCAACTAACGAAAACATGGTAAAAATTTCCGTAGACACCCTGTATAAACATGTGAATATACAATTTTTAAACATTTTAAAACAAATCCTAACCTATTATACATTTTTATCCAACTAACGAAAACATGGTACAAATTTCCGTAGACACCCTGTATAAACATGTGAATATAAAATTTGAAGTTTTGTCAACAGCAATCTATCAGTAAAACAACGGTAGAGATAACAGGGAAAATAAAATGTACTATGCAAAAAAATAACTAAACTAGGTATGGCATAAATCGAAATAAATCGTAAGAAAACATTGGTATAAAAGGTAAAACAAATGGATTCTAAAGCATAATTAACAAAATTTACACATCGGAAAATAACATAACATAACAAATTCCGTTTAATAAGTTTTTCGCTCACTCGTTTGCCGCGCACTTAGACGTTCCCGCGCACTCGTGGGGTTGCGTTAGCGGACGTCTGCGGCATGGGTGTTGGCGTACAGGGGTTGATGACGGTCAGGGCGGTGATTCCCGGAATGCGGGTGGTTGTTCCGTCGCTGCTGCGGTGTCTGAACTTCCGTCTCCGTTTTGGTATTTTAGAGTCCTCTACCTGAAACAAGGCCCTAAGGCAGGGAATTGACCTACCTGGGGTCGGTGGTTTTGGAGGGCTGGGGCTTTCTCCAAATAACTCCCTGAACTTCACTTCCATTGACCTGGACAGTAGAGACATCATTTGTAGCCCAGGGGACGGTATCGGGGACGGCACATATTTGACTGGCGGTGAGGGGGACGGCTCAGCTCTGGAGGTTGAGGGACACCTCGGGGACGGCAGCAGGGATGGCATGTCTAGCGGTAGAGGCGTCGTTGTTACTCCAACGTTTCCCTGGCAGGGGAGACTCTTGGTTTCCGGCGTCGGGGGTAGGGGTGACAGTAGGGCTGGTATCTTGGTGTCGGCCCAAACTTTTGTGAGTGGCGGCGTCTGTGGATTGATCGTCCTGGGAGGATCATAGTATATATATAGGTTTTCAAAACCTGGTCCGGGCGGAGACATCGGGCGTGGTGGAGGAGACGGCGTCGGGTCGTCTGACTCAGGGTACCAGGGTGGTAAGCTTGGTGTTCGTGGCCACATCTTGGTCTGATGCTTCTGGTCGACTGAATATTTGCTGCGAGTGCATGTTAATTTATATGTTTTAGACATGCGCCGGTTTCAAATCTCTTACGTGTACGCGAAGCTTCCTGCGACCGGTGGGGGATCTAATTTCGACGATAACTGGTGATATAGTCTGCACCACGATGTATGGTCCTGAGAATTTAGGTGCCAGTTTTGCGTTAAAATTTCGGATTGCTGAGGACAAAGGGTGTTCCCTTTTCATGACCCTGTCTCCCACACGGGGGGTCCATTCCCTGCGACGCAGGTTGTAGTGGTGACTCTGTGTTTGGTATGCTCTGGCTAGGTTTACTCGTACAAGTTCAAATATATCGGCCATTTTCTGCAACTTTTCAATGTGTTTCTTCGGGGTATCTGGATTTGTTGGGTTATTATTCTGGTTTTCGTTGTTGAGAGAGCTAGGTAGTGTTAACTCTCTACCGAAATTAAGCATTGCCGGTGTGAATCCCGTGGATTCATGTCTGGACGAATTTATGGCTAACGTAAATTCTGGTAAAAATTGGTCCCATTTTCGGTGGTCGTTTTCGGTATATTGGGCAATCATCGTCTTTATTACTTTGTTTGTCCTCTCTACTGGATTACATTGGGGTGAATACGGCGTCGTTGTACGGTGTGTAATACCGTATTCAGATAACAGCGAAGTGAATTCGTTGCTGGTAAACTGTTTCCCGTTATCGGTGATAATGTAATTTGGACATCCAAATCTGGCGATAATTTTTTCCTTTAATGCTTTGCAAACGGCGTCTGCTGTTGCTTTTCTTACAGGGTGACATTCTATCCATTTAGTGAATCTATCTTGCAACACGATGAGATTATTGTTGCCTTTGCTAGACCTAGGAAGTGGTCCGACAATGTCGATGCTGACAGTATCCCAACATCCGTTTATTTTAGGGAATTGCATTTTTCCTGCGGTCTGTTGTTGAGATGATTTATATTTTTGACAGTTCGGGCAGCGTCTTACGTAATTTGCAATATCTCTGTACATCCTAGGCCAGTAGTATTTATCGGCAATTCGGGTTATAGTTTTTGTTATACCTAGGTGTCCTGCGCATGGTGCATCGTGATTTTCCTTCAGGATTTGCTTTCGTTGCGGTTGCGGGATACAAAGTTTCCATGGGTTGGAAAATTCGGGGTCTGTAAAATTGTTACTGCTCCATATATGGCGGTACAGGTTTCCGTCGATAATGCAGTATTCCGGTTTTCTTTCGGGTTTACTTTGTACTAGTTTAATGGTCTCTTTGTACCAAGCACAGTTTTCTGAATTTTCAACTGCGAAAATACCTTCCTCTGTGTTATTTCCTTCTTCGGTGATAACTGGCTGGCGGGAAAGTGCGTCTGCCACTTTGTTTAATACTCCTTTTCTGTATTTTATTTCGAAATCGTACTGTTGTAATTCCATTACCCATCGAGCCAGTCGTCCATTGGTGGGATTTGTGGAATATAACCATTTTAAACTCTGGTGATCTGTTACAACAACAAAATGATATCCCTGTATGTAACTAATGTGTTTCCGGATTGCGAAGAGTATGGCGGAGCATTCTAATTCCACGGCTGACATCTTTTTTTCTACGTCTGACAAGGAGCGACTTGCATAGGCTATAATACGGTCCTGATTGTCAATTTTCTGTAGCAGTGCTGAACCAAGTCCTTGTATAGATGCGTCTGTCTGGAGATAAAAAGTTTTCGTAAAATCGGGGCAGCTGAGTACAGGAGCCGTTGTTAATGCATTTTTGAGTTTTGTGAAAGCCTCTTCTTCAACTGCTGTCCATTTCCAGCGGATATGTTTCCTCAGTAATTTGTTTAAGGGTGCGGCAGTGTCCGAATATGACTTTATAAATCTCCTATACCAGGAAGTCATGCCAAGAAAACGTCGTAATTGTTTGACATTCTTTGGAGGCTGGATTGCCACAATGGCACTTACTTTTTCGGGGTCTGTCTTAATGCCATCTTCACTTACCAGGTGTCCTAAGTATCTTAGTTCTTTTCTGCAGAAATTACATTTATCTGGATTTAGTTGTAGGTTTGCATCTTTTAAACGCTGAAATATTTCTTGTAAGTGTTGTAAATGTTCGTTAAATGTCTTGCTTACTACGACGATGTCGTCCAGGTACGCAAATGCATATGACAGATCAGGGGTTATAATCTGGTCCAGGAGTCTTTGAAATGTGCTAGGGGCTGAATGGAGGCCAAAAGGTAAAACTTTAAATTGAAATAACCCTCTTCCGGGTACCGTAAATGCGGTTATTGGCTTACTCTCATTTGTCAAAGATATTTGCCAATAGCTGGAGCGTAAATCTAAAGTAGATATGAACCGGGCTTCTCGTAATTTGTCTAAAATGGCGTTTATAAAAGGTAATGGGTAAGCATCTTTCATCGAAACTTCATTTACTTTCCGGAAGTCTATGCAAAATCTATATTTATTGTCCTTTTTCTTTACCATGACAATTGGGGAATTCCACGGGCTTTTAGACGGTTCTACTATACCTTCTTCCAACATTCTGTCTAACTCGGTATTAACAATTTTTTGCATGGCTGGGTTTAATGGGCGGTATCTCTGTTTAATCGGCGTGTCGGCCAGGAGTCTTATTTTGTGTTGTGTTAGTGGGGTAACACCTTGAATTGTCTCAAATTTCGGAAGTTCGACTTGTAAAAAATTTGACAGGATCTGTTTTTCGTTATCTGAGGGCTGAATTAGAGAGAGCGGTATTGTTCCTTCTATTTTCTGATTAACGTCTATCATATTTCCCATAATTTGCCCTGTTAGTAATTTAAAATCAATGGTAACGTGATGGTTCCTTAGAAAGTCCATCCCCAAAATAATATCATAAGTTAAATTTGGCAAGTACAAGAAATTATCGGTTAATAGAAGTCCTGTTGTGTAGTAATTTAATTTGAATTCTCTGTTCACTTGTGTTTCCGTTCCATCCGCCAGTTTAATATTATGTCCGGTACAGTTTATTTCTAATAAATTTGATTTGCACTTCGTATATACAGCGTCCCCTATGTAAGAGCGGGGTGAGCCCGTATCGAGTAGCGCTGTAAAGTGTTCGGTTCCGATTTGTATCGAGAGTTTCAGTCGGTCGTTGACATTGAAAACTGGAGTTTGGACGGTGGCCGCGGGGATGTTGTTTACTGGCTGGACTGTTCGCGAGGCAGGGCACCGCATGTTGCTGTTTCCTGAGGCCTCATTATTGCACCTGCAATCACGGGAAAATATTCCTAATTGTCCACATCGGGAGCAAAATATCTTTGGTGTGTTTTTACAGTTACCTCGGGTGTGACCAGGGATTCCACATCGCCAGCAGTTTGTATTTCTATTGTAGTTAATAATTACGCTGTGCCTGGGATTTTTTTGTGTGTTATTCCTAAAATTGTTTAGTGTTCTGGTATACTCGGCGGCGGTTTGTCTCTGCACCTGATCTGGTGATCTAGAATAATTCTGGGTGGCCGGCCTATTGTAGTTTTGTGTGTTATTTTCATAATTATTTCTATAATTCGGTGCTTGATAATATCTGTCTGGTGTGTAATTTAAACCTAATCTTGGTGTACCTGTTTGTAAGCTTTGTTTAGCTGCCTTTTCTTCTTTGCAAACAGTTTCGTGTTCATTTGCTAGGGTTATTAATTGATCGAGTGTCTGGAAATCGGTACGTTTGATATATTTTCGGTAATCTGGTTTTAAATTTGAATATATTCGGTATAACTTCTGTTCTGGAGTGATATTTTTAAGCCTTCGCAGTAGAGTTTGGATTGCTACTACATAATCTTTTATATTTTCGTTGTCTTTTTGTACACGGAGCCTTGCTTCGTCTTCCAACTTTAAATGGTAATCTGAGGGTGCGTAAAATGCTGTTAACTTTGTGACAAATTGATCCCACGTATTGCAGGACGTTTTATTATTTCTGTACCATAATAATGCATCGCCTTGTAGTAGTTCGGGTAGGGCTCGTAGCATTTGTTCATCATTGAAATTGTATCCAGACTGTAGCTCCTCTACACGTTCTAGAAATGAGAAAACGTCTTTTCTCCCGTCGAAACGAACGTTCCATTTGCGAACTTCAGTTAAAACCGTACCCATGGGTGTTGGTATAAGGTATGACCTGTCTGGTATTGTAGGATTTATTTGGGTGGGCGTGGCATCAACTTTCTTGGCTGCCTCGCTACGTAAATAACTTTTTAGTCTACTTCGGAGTTCTTCCACTGTTCCAGTTGTAATTGCGCCGTACTTGGATAATTCTACTAGTAGTTCATCTTTCTTTAATTTATATATCCATCCTACTGTGGTATCTGCGATTTCTAGTCCATAAGCACCATCTGTGTCTGACAAACTCATTTCTATGGCTTGGAATATTTTGTGTCTCCCTCTAACTATTTTACTATCTCTCTCTTAGTATAAATGTATCCTTTTGGGTTGTCTGGAGTAAATCTACCTTTTAAAATCTGTTTCGGGTGTTAAATTATGTTACACTCTTTCGATTTGTCTATCTCTCGTTTGTCAATGTCACCTTTTGGGTTATCCGGAATGAACCAATGTCCTAAAATCTGCTCGGGCGCCAAATTATGTAACGGTGTTTTGCTCTGGGTAGCTGGAGTCGGAGATTAGTTCAGGATCCAGATTAGTTTAATAAGACAACCCAATCAAAATTAACAATTTTATTATCTTCAACAGGTAAAATATGCAGGTTTACATAATATACAACAGTTACAGGTTATCGGTTTTCAGGTCCGTATCTTTTACGGTTATTGGTAATCAGGTGACATTTAAATCGTATGAATGAGAGAGACGACGAGAGTGTAATGCAGTGATGCGACGAGTAGGGGTTTTGGCGGCGGAAACGGCGGCGGGCTAATAACCGTCAACCCGAGTAAGCTATCGGCTCAACTCGCCGGGTCACTCCTCTGTTAATTTATATTTGCTCCGTGTCGGTTTCGTCGGGACGACGGGACATCGCTGGACTAAATAACATTTGGCACAAGGTCCGTTCTTCGGTTCAACGCGCCGTAGAACTTTTCTAGGTCAAGATATATTCGCTCCGGAGAGTCACGTCACTTGGTGCATAAATCAGCAAAGTGTCTTCGGCTCAGCGCGCCATCGGCAGTTTACGGAGAGATGTACCCAGTGCTCTTCTCGATCCGCGGCTGGGCTTTTATACACGAAACTATCCCTCCTTTTGAGACGGTCGGAGTCGGGCGGTGTGCAAATTTAGTATATCGAGTATGAATCGCCGTCGTGTGGCAAATGTGCACACGGCACTACACTGAAACTTCTTAGTAATGAGGTATGACTTTAGGATGCTTCATTACATTACTTATTTTATCAATTTACCAATTTAATCAATTTTATTTATCTATCTCAGAATAGTTATATTGTTATACTTATTATATACACCCGACATAGAATGTCTCTTACAACTTTGTTTTTATATCTGTATGCACGAGCGTGAGAGGGAAGTACTACTTAGTTTAAAATTCTCTCTAAACAATAAAAAGTCTTACTCTAGCTAAAATAAGGTAATCCCAGTCCACGCAAAAGGTTCAACCTTCTGTGGACTTAATGTTTGTTGAGTCTCAAACTTGTACGTAAACTAAGCACTCACTGTAATCTTATATTTTCAATAAACTTTATTATTATTATTATTTTTTTCATTCTTTCTCGGTATGCTTGCCGGTTACTTTCATCAGTTGAGAGGGAATTCACCCTATCCAGCTGCTGTTACGTCGATAGAAACTTCCTTACTAGGTGGCAGGTTTGTAGAATAACAGCCTTCTGTATGAGTATTATAAGGCCATTAGGAAGCTCTAGTTTAGCCAGGTTTGGCTCCAGGTGTTTTGAACAAACTCCATCAACAGAAATGATCACTGGTATAATTTTAATTTCGCGTAGTTTCCACAGACGTTTTACCTCAATTGCCAGATTTTGGTACTTAATAGCTTTATCTTGTTCTGTTTTGGTTAGATTGTGGGTAAGGGGAACACCGACGTCAATTATTAGTGCAGTTTTATCGATCTTATTTATGAATATTAAATCTGGGCGGTTAAAATCTACTGTTCTGTCAGTTATGACCGGCCTATCCCAGTATAATATTGCCTCGCCGGACTCGAGGACAGCTTCAGGTGAGTACTTATAGTACGGCTCGGGGTTGTTAATTAATTTGTGCCTCAGAGCAAGATGAATATGGAGAATTTTCGCAACTTGGTTATTATTATTATTATTATTTTTTTTTTTTTTTTTCGCGTTAGCGATGCTGGACAGTTCTCCCGTGTCTCCGATATTCTCACAGGGGAAGCGCCAGCGAATTATCTACAACCACTCCCCACATCCCGCAGGGTTAGTGGTTGTAGATTCCAGAATCGTGTGCCCTAAGTAGACGCAGGGACCCTAAGACGACTGCCTTCTGCATTTGGCCTGCCAACCATTCGGCTGATTTTTGGCAGGCCGGTATGGTCTTCAATGCTGAGAGCAGCGTAGGCCTCATCCCACCGAGAACGCCGATTATCAGGACGACCATCTTGACCGAGTAGTCTGGGTATAGCGCTCGGAGCTCATACCGGAGATCTCGGTATTTGGTCCGTTTCTCCTCCTCCTTCAAGGTGATGTTTGTCTCGGCAGGTGCCGAGAACTCGATGACATACATCACCTTGGTCTGGTGGTCGAGGAGGACTATGTCAGGCTTGTTGGCTTGAAGCAGCCTGACGGTCGGGAACGAGTAGTTCCAATAAATTCGGCACTTCTCGTTCTCGACAACGGACTCGATCTCTCCGGGAACATATTATTATTATTATTATTATTATTATTATTTTTTTTTTTTTCGGTTTCACCGTTGCCGGACAGGGCTGCCGTGCTTTCCGACCGATACCACACGGTAGCCGCGCCGGCGATAATAACAGCCACTCCCCACGACCTGTGGGGTTAGTGACTGTATATTCCAGATTCATGTGCCCTAAGTAGGCGAAGGGACCCCAAGATGACCGCTTTCTGCATTTGGCCTGCTAGCCATTCGGCTGATTTCCGACAGGCTGGTATGGTCTTCAGTTCCGAGAGCAGCGTAGGCTTCATACCTCCGAGTACACCGATTATTAAAACGACCATCTTGACCGAGTAGCCTGGGTACAGCACTTGGAGCTCGTACCGGAGATCACGATATTTGGTCCATTTTTCCTCCTCTTTCAAAGCGATGTTTGGCTCAGCAGGTGCTGAGAACTCGATCACAAACATCACCTTATTTTGATGGTCGAGGAGGACTATATCAGGCTTGTTGGCTTGAATTAGCCTGATTGTCGGAAACGAGAAGTTCCAGTAAATTCGGCACCTCTCGTTCTCGACAACGGACTCGATGTCTCCGGGGACGTAAGGCAGCACTGGTGTCTGGTCTACTCCGTACGAGTGCCGTAGATGGTAATACAGCACCCGTAACGCCGCGTTATGGCGATGGATGTAGGCCGAAATTGCATATACCGGGCATGCAGATAGTAAATGCATGAGCGATTAAGGCGCCTGACGACAGGTCCTGCAGTTAATATCAGGAACCTCTACACCCATTACGCGGCTTCGGTAAACCAAAGTGTTGATTACACCATCTTGGCAGGCCACAATGAATCCCTCGGTCTCCGACTTTAGCCCAGCTGACCTTAAAAAGGCGAATGTCAGCTTAGTCGATAAACCCAGTGTTTCTAGGTTCTTATAGAACACCCCGTGCATGGGTTTATCGACATGCTGCCTAAACAGATATTCCTGTTCGGCAGCTTTTATTTGGGCCTTCAGGCGAGGTGGCTGCAGTTCAGTGACTGACTCTGGGTCAGCACCGCGCCGGCCTCCTCGTCTGTTGTCGAATACGAGACCAAGTTCATCTGCGGCTCGTTTTGCCGCCTTAAACAGTCCTGCACCTACTCCTGCATTTTCGTGATCTCTCACTAATTGCAGAAGCGGTCTGAGCTCCTTAGGATGTTGCATGCCATACTTAGTGCTACTGTGCCATGCAGACACTCCAGACCCAAGAGTCCTCGGCCCCCCCGTTGACGTGAGAGGTACAAACGAGGAACGGACGATCTAGGATGAATACTCCTATTGATATTCATCATCTTGCGGGTACTTCTATCTAATTGGCGCAGCTCATCTACAGTCCATTTGACTACCCCAAAGGAGTAGAGCAGGACAGGAACGGCAAGCATATTAGTCGCAGACACCTTGTTCTTCCCCGAAAGTTCTGATGACCAAATCTTTCGGAGTAGGCGTCTGTACTTGCCGCGGAAAGATTCTTTAACTTGCTGCACATCCTGGATGTGATGTTGTTGCACACCCAGGTATGTGTAGGTCTCTCCGGCATCCAGATGTCTTAGGATGCTTCCGTCTGCGAGTTGCGCGTCTTCAGCAAAGTCCCCGCATCGTCCTCTCTTGAGATGGACGACCGCACACTTGTCCAACCCGAACTCCATGCCAATGGCCCGCGTGTACTCCTCGACCACCCTTAGAGCATTCTGAAGTTCGTGCTCTCCGGAGGCATACAGTTTGAGGTCATCCATATAGAATAGATGAGTGACCTTATGCCTCCGGTTGCTGGGTGGTCCACAATGGTACCCGCGAGTTTGGCGGAGTTCAACAGATAACGGCAGCAGTGAGATGCAAAAGAGGAGGGGGCTCAGAGAGTCTCCCTGGAAAACTCCTCTTCTGAATACCACCTGCTCTGTTTTAACCCGCTGTGCACCAGATGTTATGGTGAAGCGAGTCCTCCAGTGCGGCAGTAGTTGTTCTATGCATCTCACTAGTGCTTTGCTACTGCAAGACATTTGAGCAAATGCACCAGTAGTTGGTGCGATGTAGTGTCAAATGCCTTACGATAGTCAATCCAGGCCATAGATAGGTTCCGCTTGTACTGCACAGAATCCTGCGTAATACAGCGGTCTATCAGCAGGCTGTCTTTGCAACCTGCCATGCCCTTCTTGGCGCCACGCTGCTCGAAAATCTGCTGGAAGACCGGATCAACCTGCCTTAGTGTCCTAGCATACAAGATACGTGTAAATATCTTGTAGCAGGAGTTCAGACAGGTGATTGGCCTATAATTCCTTGGATCGGACAAATCTCCCTTCTTGGGGATTAGCACGGTACGTCCCTCAACAAACCAGTCCGGAATCTGCTGCTCCTCGTTCAACCACGAGTTGAAAACTCGATCCAGACGACGGTGGGTGGAAGGGAATTTCTTCCACCACCAGTTGTTTATGCCGTCTGGGCCTGGAGCAGCGAAGTTCTTAGTACCAACAAGAGCTTGTTGAACTTCCTCCGAACTGATTGCCGGGCACACTTCTTCTGGCTCTTCAAAGGTTCTGCGGCAGAGAGCCTCGAAGTGTGCGATTGCTGGAGTGTCGCTATCGAATGGACGTGTCGTTTCGTAGATTCCCTTCCAGAAGATTTCGACATCGGCTACAGCTGGCGGATTGTCGACAACACGCTGTGGCTCTTGAAACAAGCGGGAAGGATTCGTACGGAACAATGTATTTTGTTCCATACTCCTTACCCGCCTTATTAGATTTTTCTTGACAGCCATGAGCGCTCGAATCCGATCTAAACAGTGTTGCTTAATGGAAAGCATCACTGTTAGATTTAGTGTGTGGTGCTGGCGTCTTAGGCCGGCTGCTATTCGCCGGACTTTAGGCGTGAATGCCTTGCCAGCTGTGACGTGTTCCACCACACTTTGGATTCGAGAAGCGTGTTGTCTGGCCAACTGTATCTTGCCTTCGATCTTTTGTACACGCCGCTTAGCCTTATCCGTACCCAATTATTACCCAATTATTATTACCCAATTATTATTATTATTATTATTATTATTATTATTATTATTATTATTATAACGACATCTGGAGCTAGATTGTATTTTGAGATGATTCCGTTGAAGGGTACGGGGTTAAATAGTAGTAAATGGTGGAAAATAAGTTAATTAAGCTGGTAAGAATACAAAAATTTGGGATTTGGGAAGCCAAGGTTTCAGATTTCTTTCTAATATTTTTCAAACATCACCACCTCCGCTCCAATATTAATAGGATTGATAAAATAAAATTGAGATATTCACTTGAAAGTTAGTACACGTATGTATCGTAATGACATCTGTTTGAGATGATTCCATTGAAGTAGTGGGAGGTGGCAGGTTGTGAATAGGGGAAAATAAGTAGGGTAAACTGGAAACTTCATTTTTAACGTATATGGTAGAAACCAACGCCTCAAACTTTTCTATGAAATCTGCCCTAAATATTATTAAAATTCTATGACCAATAATTTCCACATACTAGAGTGAAAATCTTGAATCTTGAAAAAAGATGTTTCCTTTAAAGTGACTTGGATGAAAAATCTGGATGTGGAAGTAGTGATTCCTTAGGCAGTGGTTTTTTTTATATAATTTTATTTTTCACTGTTTAGTGTTTACTTATTTTACTGACAAACAGACGAACAAAGCCATATAATTTCATATCCATGTCAAAAGGGTTGTGAAGGAAAGCGTAATCTGCCATCCTGAGGTGTCCGCCAAAACGAATTTAGAATGACGTCATACAGTTCATTGTATTTTACTCGTCAAACCCATTTATTTGATGTCCATGTCAAGGGGGTTGTGAAGAGAAAGGTGATCCACCATTCTGGGACGTTCGCTATATTGAATTTAGATATACTATATTACATTGTCACCGGATGTATACACGTGCGCAAAATTTCAAATCTCTAGCTTAATTAGAACTGGTCGAAATTTTAATGGCAAAATTCGGCCTAAATACAGTGTGTCCCATAAGAAATTGTATACAGAGCAATGGCAGATTCCTAACGTCAGAATGTTACGATTTAACCAAACTTACCTTGGTCCAAAAGTTGATAATAACAGAGATACAGGGTTTCAAAGTTAAATTTTTGGTTTGTTTTTTTTAAATAATTTCTTTAAAAAGTCGTTGCTTAACCCGATGGTCGGGGTGGACTTGAAATTTCAATTAGTCTCGTCGGAAAAAGAGAAACATTAAAAAAAGTTCATAACTAAATAGATGCATCAGCAGGAAGGCTTCCTAATGTCGATATCGAAAGATAGAAACTGTAATTTTCACGGCATCGTTAATTGCATGGGCGAAATCGAAAATTCGAGCCGACAGAAGTGAATGGATTTTTTGGCATTTCGCAAATTTGATTTGTTTTTTGTTCTATGAATGTCACTGGTACGTTAAGAACCGGAAAACCCGGAAGAATATGGAGATTTAAATATAAAAACAACATCGTCAGAACTGCACCTTGACCAGTGTAAAATTTTAATAATTTGAATAATTCTCTTACAATTTTATCGATTTCTGGCAACGTTTAATCCCCGACCTAGACTTCTGGCAATGATATAACGCAATTTCACAAAATTTCAGAGCTGCACTCAAAAATTTTATTTTGATTAATAATTAACGCGTTTGACCGCGCCCACGCTTCCCTCCCCGGGATGAACTTGTGGCTGCAGAACTATGTACTTTTCAGCTAGTAAGGAGGGTTTTTACATACAAATTTTCACTTCACCTTATCATTTTTAATTTTCTTGCTCAACTTTTAGGCTATAAAGCGTGTTATATGCTATAAAGCGTTGCTGTCGTAAGTGACGCGCCAAAGAATATTTGCTATAAAAATATTTGCAGCAAATTGTAGATGACCTACATGTCAAATAAATGTATTGTAAATGTCAAAATTTTCTCTTCACATTTTTAGTAATTTTTGAACTGTGGGGGACAGTTTAAAAAAAATGATATTCAATTGCGAAATTGTTTTGCATTCTCGAATGATTTTCTTTCATTCTCGAATGCAAAAATGGTATTTCGCAATCTAGCATCAAAAATAACTATTACAAAACTGTCCCCGTCTAATCTTTTTCCCATTAACTATTGACCATTGGCTTGTGGGTAATTATTCGAGTATTCCAGTTTTGGTCGAATCCAAAACACGCTGTATACATCTAAAATATTAGAACGCCTGTATCAAAAGTTGCATTCAGTTGAACTTTATTATTTTTCAGAGTTTAATATTCCTGGTTGAATGGCAGCGAAACAATCTTTTGCATATTAAGTGTTCCCATACATTTCTGACCTCCGTCGTTTTTCAAAGTTTACTCTCTTATCTGAATGGAATTTCTATTTATTCGACTGCTGGTGACACTCTAATTCAAGTTTAAGATTGTGAGTGAGTTTTATTTCTTAAAGTTTCCATATTCTGTGTTGTACTAATATTATGTTGAAGATATTGTTCTCCATAATTTACGTATAATTTAATTGTAGTGTTTTTAATGTTTTACAAATAACGAATTAGAAAATTTTCCTTAAGCATGAATTAAAGGACAATGTTAAAAATAAGCGATTTTTGACCCTTCCGGGCAACGAATGTCGACATCAAAATTTGACGGTAAATAAAAGCATTTGTCCACGACTATTAAATAATGTACTCATTATGTATGTGCTTCCTCAAGGTTAATGCTATCCATTATTCCCTGCAGTGAATAATGATTATATTATTCACCGATTGCAGTGAATAATGAGGACAGTCAGTTGTTTATAATGACATTGGGGATTTTTCACTAAAAATTTAAAATGTCAAAATTGCAGCAACCAAAAAAACAAGTGTTCTCTCTCTAGATTTTCTAGGGAGCACTCAAATCGTACATGCCGAAAAGGCACTTTAATGAACACTTACAAACTTCATTAGTAAGATTTTTAAGAACACGCTGCAAACCCCAACATTGTTTTTGAAACCATTTACTTACGTGCCTACAAATTGTATTATTTTATTAGTAAGCCATAACAATGTGTTAAAGCGTAATTCTGTAATTGATTTGAAGCGTCAAAATTCGTGCGATTTCGACGCCAACGTTATTACGTTATAAGTCCGATAGGTGACTTATTACCATACCTCGGATGTACCGGCCGGAGTCCAGGGCTGTCTTTTACAGGTAGGTAGGTATAATATTGTTATATTGTAAACACCTACTAAAACATTCCCAAACTAGAAACACAGAAAGGCATGCAATGTAATAATTGAATTTTATTAATTTTACCATGGTAATGCGTTTAGTCAGTGACGTACTATACCTATGAAATACAAACTATGGTTAAGAAAATTTAAAAAAAGGAGATCTTACGTTTGCCCAAGTTGTTCTTATGTGGGCTACGACGCTACGAGCGACGCGGTTAACGTCACTGGTTTAACCTGGCTAGCACAGTAAAGATACGGAGAGCAGAAGAGCAGTGAGTTCAAGGCTTGGGCGCCATGATTACTGAGTATAGTCCAGGAAAAATAAAGATAAAGATAGAGCTAACGCTTAAAATAACGCTAAAGATAAAGATAAAGATAAACAAAAGAAAAATGTTACGTATATATACAATAGTACTATATTACAAAATATTATATTACAACAAAAGAACGAGCTATCACAGCATCAGCGATACTGTATAGCAAAATATCAAACAGAAATATGTACAAGATAAACTATATTACAAGATACACTATATTACAGATTGCTCAACAGCAAAATAAATTTGAGGTGTTTACGAGACAAAAAAATATATTACAAAAGATACGTCTCGTAACGTTACCGCAATACTAAAAAATCATATATTACAACAAAATATGAACATTTACGAGATTTAAACCGAAATATATTACAAAGGTATCTCGCAAACGATCCGACAAACAAACTATTTACAGCACTAGATTTGCATTTTAGTATCACAAAATACACACCATTAGATATACTAAAATGGTGGATACAAAATATATTACAAGGATAATAAAACTTAACTAATAAAAGATATGCTATTTCAGTCGAACTTGATATTTATTTGAGCCTACCAGTATATAGCCTCCCCGTTACGTAATACCAAATACTCAAAAACGGGACACCCCAAGTTATATAACCATAAAAAAATAATACAAGAACTTATCTCTAGCAGATAAAATACGGGACACCCCAAGTTACATAACCACAAAAAGATAATACTAGGATTCCTAGCAAATAAATACACATTTCACCGCGCCCCGAACATCCGAATTCCTTTAATTAAATAATCCACATAAGTGATGCGACTTGGCGAGTCAAATCTAGGAAATTTCAGATCACACGACGCGTATTATGTGCAAATAATAACCGACATGTCTAACCACTGAGACACATCCAAGATAAAAGTACTTTGACAAAGCGAATTTGCGATACTGGTAAAATTCAAATAATATCATGTTATCAAACAACTACGATTACGTTAAGCGTTGACAACAAGGAATCGACACTACGACGAATTATTTGTAACAGCGAATTTAAGATACAAGTAACTGCGAATTAACATTGCAATGGATATGTGAAAATAATCCCTTTTACATGTAGTAATCAAAGGTACTTGTTATAATATCCTGATGAGAGAAATTCCTAAGTACGCTCCTGTTCCACGATGATTATAGATTGTAACCGTTGTGTAGTTAAATGGTTGAGGATCTCCATTTTGCTCCTCTAGCGAGATGTCACATGTGGTACCATTCTACTTTGAAGGTTATGAAATCGTAGAAACGTGCTATGCTCGAATAAAATAAATGATTTCTTCGTCCAGGTTTTCGTGTATTTGATAGAAAATCTTAAATACCTGTTGTGGCAAAACATGTAATAATGAAGATAATCGCAGTATACTTATCGAAAAAGTTATTCTTAAGAAGACGTAAACGTGTAGTGCTGAGATACTTTGACGTTTAAAAGAAAATTTGTTATCTTATAGAAAGAAGGTGTTGCGTCGAGATGCTTCGACGTTGAAAAGAAAGTTTATTATTTTATAGAGAGAAACCTAAAACAATATTTTTAAACGTTAGATGGTATTTAACGATATATAATTATTTAACTATTACCTTATACGTCTATAAGGTTCCTTCATTTTAATAGCCCCTTTAGGGTCTAACAAAACTTCAGTTACGTCCATCTCAAAGGACGGCTCGAGTAAAAGAGAAGGAATTTAGTCTAGCACGGCGTATTGTTAGATAGGTCCCGGACCGGCAGTAACGTGGCTCCGCCCAAAAAGTAGTTCTCTTTTATTAAGAAATATTAAATTAACTAAAGGATCTATATTGGTATTGATAGTTTTACGTTTTATGTGACTAACCGACTTTATTATAAATACTCGACTCAACTACATTTTTCAGATAGTTTATATTTATTTAATTTAATTTGAATATTATCGATGCGCCGTTTAATACACTGGTGCGTAAGCATAAGCTAGTGACAATTTCAAATCTGCCTAGGAATAGTTCGTTATAGTATCAGAGCATAGGAGAATAAAATGTTTGATTATTAAAATGTTCTAATAAATGTTAGAAAATGTAACGAAGGATGCTTTTGCGCATTCCGCACGTTACAAAACGTAAGGCGCAATAGATTCTTTTAACTTGTACTGCACGTGCACTTTACCTTACCTGGTCCACCCGGTGCGGGACAGGAGAAAATTACTACGCTCACGATGAAATAGTAGCAGATATAACGTCGCGTGTGTCGGTCGATGACAAATAAGCAGAAAATACGGATAAGTTCTCATTATTCCTTACCGATGGAGTGAATTATATGAAAGCTGAAAATCGAGGCCCGGGGGGTAGAACATACGACTCCCACCAATCTTCAAAATAAATTTCGAAGAACAGGGGGTGGCATTCATAATAATAAACTATTTATCTCAATACAATCCAAATTTTAAAGAGCAGGGGGTGATATTCCTTATAATTGAATATTTATCGCGGTAGAAATTTTTAAGAGCGGGGGGAAATATTTCTTTGCCTAACAATTTCATATTTATCTCAACTGCCGGGCCTCCTCAAAGCCACAGGGCCCCCTCAGAACCGCCGGGCCCCCTTAAAAACCACCAGGCCCGAGGAGAAACACCCCCGACCCCCCTTCCTCTCTCGACGGGCCTGACTGTATGTAACATGTTTAGCACATGGGCTGCATAGGATTGCTGAAACTATTAGGAGGTGCTACCCTAATGTTGATAAATTAATATTTAGTGTAAAGAAAATTTTTCTTAAAGCACCAGGTCGTGTACAGTTATTTCACGATATTCTACCAAATATTCCATTACCTCCACCGCCTATTATCACACGATGGGGATCTTGGATACAGGCCGCATCGTACTATTACTGTCATTTTGAAAATGTGAAATACATAATACAACAGTCAAATCCAAATGCCGCAGTTGCCATTTCACATTCGTACCAGGCATTTCTGGATCCAACTATTCAAAAAAATCTGGAGACCATACACGGATGTTTCTCACGAATTCCACAGCCATACGGGACCTTTAACAGTTGATGTAATAAACGTTGTGTTCGATCTTCGACAATAAATTTTTCAAATTACAGGGAGACATTGCTGCGACAGTACAAAAAAAAATCTTGACTGTTTTAACAAAAAATCCCGGATTCTTTACGATGACAGATGTAACAGACCTTTTACAAGGCAAGGAAGTAGACTTTGCTACACCTGGCATGAATGTGGTGACTGCGAAAGTTTCAATATTTTAAGAAAGGCCCTGTTACATCTGTCGACGTCGAGCGGTCCTTCTCGCAATATAAACGGAAAAATACTTGTGTGTGTTAGTTTAATGTGAAGTACAACCCCCTATACCTCCAGTTATCTTCGAGTGAGTGTTTATACCAAAATGGCATTATTACCTTTGGATACTACAGAATTCGCTACAAAATATTTCAAGGTAAGATATCGTTTCATACATGCATGAAACTCTTTATGCGCTGACACATCATCATTTAAAGCCAACCCTGGTTTTACGCCATATCTGGCTACTAAATCCGAGGTCTGCTTATTACAGTACCATCATCATCATAACAAATTTTATTTAAATTAATAATATACAAACATTGCCTCCCCGAATCGCGATTCGGAACCAACCAGACAACCACGTCACGCAGCGTCGTAGTTTAATAAACACAACGAAAAAACCCGTTCGAAGCAATTGGACCCAACGGTCTACCCGCCGTTGGGAAGGTAGGGAAGGCAAAGAATTAAAATTTTTTAATAGTTACAATTTTTAAAAGGTTTTTCGGTCTAAAATAAATTTAGAACAAAAAAGGACAGAATGACAAAAAAGACAAAAACAAACAATTGACAAACAGGCAAGAGGGGGAAAGGATAGATAAATATATAAAGGTGTGAAGGGAAAAGTGTGTGATAGAGAAAAGTTATGGTTAAGGAAAGTGTGGCTAGAGAGGTTGCCGAAAGATAGGCAACGCCTGGTATGGTAGGGGTGTTTGATCTGGAATGGGACATTGTGCATCCTGATTCTGGTTATGTTGCGTGTTAGCGGACTGTCGCCCAGTTGAAAGGCATAAAATCTCTGCGACGTTTCCCGGACGAAGTCCGTTAGTGGCGTTATGTCGTTGCAACGATCATATAAATCTCTGAGGGAGGTGTACCTGCTCGAATCTGAGATGAGGCGCATAAATTTATGTTCCAGGACCTGGAGTTTTCTCATTGTCGTGGCCGAGATGCTGCACCACACCGGCGCCGCGCATGTGATGGCCGGCCTGAACACCATCGTATACAAGCTTATTACAGTACCAGTTGTTTAGAAACCCAAAATTTTACTTTTTTTTTTTTTGTTAAATTTAAAGTCAGATATTAATTATTCTTAGATCTTGTATTTTTTATAGTAAAACATATACTTATTGAAGTATTTCCTTTTTTGAAATAAAAGATCGGACAACTACGATGGGAGATGCGAATTTTTTTCAAATCGCCCTATCCGCCATCTTGATTTGCATATTACTGGAGAAAAATCCATTATCAGAAATGCCAACATGCCATTCGGTGATCCAGTAGACCTAAGTAATCATAACATAAAGAGTTTTCGAACTTAGCAGGACATCGTCGCGAGCGGACCCTATGATACTAGACTAAAAAGTCTTTTACATTCTGTATACAGACACTGTTGTTTTAACATCTAATAAGTATCACGAGTATAAGTCAACTTTTAATGACACTTTTCGAAAAAGTTGTTTTGTAGGTTCTGATATCTTATTCTTTAGATTATAAAATTTGTGTTACAATTCATCTAATGACACACCTCGGAGGTGGGTATTATCAGAATTAAGTATATTTTTTGTAGTGTCTGATATTATTATCTCATTATAGAATAAAATGATGAGTGTGCTCATATTAGCTCACTTGAAACGCGATTTGTGAGATATCTACGCAGTAGAAATTTTCTTAAATGATTTTATGGGCCTCAGCGCGTCAAAATACATGCACAGACCGAGACTTTTTTATGTAAACTTGTTATCTTTGAAAAAGCAACAATCGTTCTTTTTTCGAAAGGAAGCGTGAAACCGCTGTGACAATAATACGTGTCTTCCCACTAAATGGGAAAATTAGCAGCGATTTTAATCGGTCAAATCCATGGAATTAAATTATTTATTATTCATACTAATCAGAATTATATTTAATAGTTTCTAGGTCGATAGTAATTCCTCTACAGCTCTGAATGTACCTAAAATTTATGGATAATTTTAATCCGTTATTAACTAGGCTTAGCGGGGGTTTGTGAATAGGAAAATTATAATCAAAAGGGGATATTGCCACACAGTTATTTACTGATGGTCGCATTAGAGTCGGGTTTGTTTAGTTTCAATAAAGCGGTATCACAAGTGTGTATATGAGCGAGTATATGTAGCAAAGAAAAAGCTTATTACGAACTGTATTTGAAACGGGAAATTTTCTGAATAAAATTATGTTACGGTTATGTTGCTATGTTTAGACTGAAGTGTAGTTTCTCCCAATTACTTCACAATATTGTGCTGTTTTAAGTACCCAGATTATCTGTATTAACAACAGTTGCTGTCGAGTGTGACCGAATGTTGTCTTTCACGTTATCATATTTTAATTTCCGAACCATAGCGACTCAAGGTCACACAGAATGGCATGCATGGGCGTACAATTTGAAAAAAGTGCGACAAAAATATATTTATAAATCAAATTGAATAAAAAAAATCAGTCGGATTCGTAGTCTGTGAAGTGTTCATCCAAACTGCTGTTGTCCCGAACATTAATAATAATTTGTGGTACATTCTCCAGAATATACGCTCTCAAATTACCCCTAACCACTTTCAGGTTCCGTCTTCGGGAAGGCGAGAAGTGTGAGATCTTATTGACTGAGGTGTCTGGGCTTTTGCTATTGGTCGTGGAGCATAAGATCCTATTGGTTGAGGGTTTCTATTGGCTGAGATGTCTAGGATTAATAGCAAGAGCTCAGGCACATCAGCCAATAGGATCTCACACGCCTCGCCTTCTCGAAGGTGGAGCCTAAAAGTGGGGGGGGGGGCTTAAATTGGTCAAAACTGTCATAGCTATACTACTCATATCAAATAGACCCTAAAGCTTGTTAAAGCCAAAAACAGCAATTAATCTGACTTACGCCGAGCAATCAGTACCTAGAGCATCGTCAATCAATGGTCGATGATTCTACTGATTTTTCTTTTATACCGCATGGATTCTACTGATGTTAATTCTCATGATATCTTTTACATACAACAGTTTCTTTCTTATTAAAAGTTTTGCTACTAAAATTGTACTAAACCCGCAAAAAATAATTATGCCCAATATGATCGTGGTTCACTATTGTGTAAACTAGATAATACCGGTCTCAGTAGTGACTTAACTGCCACGGTGCAATGTTTAAGTTCTTTTTAGTTAACAGCACTCAATTTGCTGTGTCTGTCGCTACATCTATTTTACCCAAACTCTGGAGTTCCTCAAGGTTCGATTCTAAAACTTCTTAGATTTGCAGTATTTATCAATTACATTGCTTCTAAACTATATGTAAGATTTCGTAACATTATGTGAGTGTCGTCTTGATTATATTAGATGACAAAGAAATTTGAATCTCATAAATGCTTGGTGTATGCATTCCACAATAAAATGAACGCATTCATTGTTCTCGTCTTCCTTAGAAACTTCTGAACTTGATTATTACTCTGAGTTTTAATCATCTTCTGTAATGCCAACGTTGTTGACGAAATGATACAACTAGACAACTTACTGAGGATATTAACATGCTGCTTAAGTCGTACAAAGTAGAACACTAACCTGTTTCAATCATGAATGATATAAGAATGAATGCAACGTTCTAGCCATTCTTTTATTCCCTATTAGATATTTTTATGGTTTTATGAATGATAACGATTTAGAAAATCGAGTTCCGTCGGGGCATCTTCCGTCAGGTAAGTACGTCACGTAAAAATAATGGAGTTTAGCACGTGATCGTTACATTTTTTTTTTTTTTTGATATAGGATATTTACTTAAATATTTTGAATACAGAAATATATTATATTTTTTGTTACCTATATCTTGAACTATAGCTAAACTGACTTATTCACATATCTCAGAAGTCTGTCTTGTAGTGATTTTTGTTCGATATAATTAATTAACTTACAAAGAGTTCATGTGACGGTTACATTCCAAAAAAAAAAAAAAAAAAAATCGCCTAGCACCGAGACTATAAGAGGGCTCTACAAAAGTTTACCCCACATATTATTTACGATTAATTTTAACGTCCGATCACGCCGTACATATACTATTAATCAAATCCGTATTAAAACAAGAAACATGACAGATGGACGGACGGACGGACCTATTGAAAGTTGTTCAGAATTCGATTACCAACCCAGTAATATGAAACTTTCTTCTCTACCAGCGATATACCGCTCTAAGAAATGTGTCGATCAAATGCAATATTCTCTTCGTTTTGTATTTGCGAGGAATATAATAATGGGCTGGCCAGCTCGAACTACCGATCTCAATCCCATATATAAGAGACAATTTGGAAAAGTAGATAGAACAAGGTTATGTCCAGCATTAATTATACAACTCTGAGGACTTCTTGATGAAAGGTGCAACCTAATGAGCATATTCAATTTTTTTTATTAGGAATAATAATTTAAACATGTTTGTTTTTACGTAATATCTAGAAGACTTTGGATAATTTTATATAATTAAAGATTCTTTTTTTATTTATTATGGTTTGGTATATTATATCGGCAACTGTGTAGTTTCCGCTCAATGGAACTTGCTAAATGAAAATAGGACAATATAACGGAGTGAAGACATTAAAACTGACATTGCCTCAATTTAGCTGATTTATATTATGCATCAAGGCAAAAGTGAGATAAGTGATCAGTTTTTCATCCCTAGTTATTGGCTTTTGTTCTCCAGATAAAATAAAAACGACTTTTATTGAATTGTTTGTTTGAAATAACTTCTCCGTAAATAATAAAAAATGTTCTGTGATAAACAGGATTTACCGATCTATACTTTGGTGTCTATTTCTATGGGTTTTTTGCTATCTAGATTGGTTTCAATCAAGCAACGTTCTCCTATTAATATCCATTTCATCGCCAATTCTGGAACTTTCTTTACTGGATTACAATTTTCCGTATCGATAGATTCGTGAGAATTGTCTTTTTTATTCGTTTTTTAGTTGTTAATTGTAACTTATTCACTTGAGACAGGCTTTAAAAGAGATAATAATTGTAAGACGGTTTTATATCATCTAAAAATAAAAGTGTGATATTATGTTACTTGGCGCTAGTAGGTTTGCACTTACAGGGAGTTGAAACGAAATTGCTAAATTTTAATACAAAGTTTAAACACAGGGTGTTCCTTAATGACGTGCTAATATTTCAAGGTGATTCCCTTAGGTGATTTTATTAAGAAAAGTTTATACGAACATATTTCGCAACGGCTTTTTGTTATAGCGTTTTTTATCATTATTTTTTAATATCTCAGAAAGTACTTTTGTAACGGTCATGGTTTGAAATAAAAATATGTTTAAAATGTGTGTACTGGTAAAATCGTTTTGCACGATAGTAAAACTTTAACGTGTAAACAGGTATAAAGACCGTTTGACCTTTAACGCATTGCAGAGATGGAACGTGAAGAGGGGATTGTTTGCTTCAAAGACGGTATATGTTTTTGGTTTAAGGAGTCGAGTTCTAGCCTCGGGCCGATAAACCACGGTAGAAGGTAAATTTGACCTCCCCGAATTAATTAGGTGTAGTTATATAATTTTAACTGTGACTGTGTTGAGTTGCGGTCGAGCTGTCATTTGAGCCTGCAAATTTGAAGTCTTTTTATGGCGATGATTGGTGTTCTAGTATTGCAGCTACGTTTCATGTTAAATTGTGCATCAGAGTAATGTGTAAATCACAAAGTGCAAATATTTATGAGTTAATTAAATGACAGAATGAATCTGTAGTAAATAGCAGCAAATTGCGTGATTAATCTGAATTATTTGCTTTGATGCAATCAACTATAATTTGTGATTTTAAGTAACTTGTCTGAGTTTGTACGTTCAGTTTTCGGAGTGATATCCGTCAATTGAACTTCATGTGTCCAGGAATGAAACTGTAAGTTTTTTTATTTTATGTACTATGTTTTGGTAGCTCAAGTTACGCACGAGGAAAAATAATATGTTTTAATGCCGTTAAAGAACTTGTTTCGTGATTGATTTTTTATTTCCCGAGTTTGATCGGTAGACAATTTGACCGCTCTCATGTTAGTCGCGAACACGGGCCGCATCGACTCTATTTGTTGACAATTTAGGTGCCCCAATAGGCATAATTAGTGGCCTATTTAGTGTGTAATCGCCAGCAACATATAAGTCTGCCCAGGAGCAATAGAAAAACCGTTACGTGCAGAAAGCCTTTTGTGTGTCTCCCCAATTTGTATAGTCGGTTTTGAAACCTCTTGATGGTTAAAGTTTATAGTGCCATGTTGATTTATGTAATTAGTTTAGCAGGTCTAATCCTTGTTAACATACTATTTGTTGTACAATTCCTAGTAATTTTAGTGAGTAAGTTACAAGTTTTTTTGAACGGCCCTTGAGCTCAGGCCGGGTGATACAAAATATTGTATCGATGTACCTCTGTAATACTATTTACGAATAGAGTATTTTGTTTGTTTTTGTAGCTCCGAATGTTAATAGATAATTTTGTTTTAGTAGTTGCTTAATTTCGTTAAGCTAGCACTCGCTGTTTAATCAGCCAGGTGCTATATAAGAAAAAATCCCTAAAATGAATGACAGTATTGTACATTAAGAAATCTGTAACCATAATTAAGTGAATTTTGAATTGAATAAATTAAATTGAATAACTCATCATATTTACTGAGATATTCGGCTAAAAATAATGAAAACATAAAATAAACTCAATAAAACACAAAAAATTGAAGAAATAATACGATGAACCCCAACAACTTACTTTGAGTCGAGAAATATTGTTTTGAAAGTAATGTGTGTAAAAGCATCATTTATTCCAGGATAACTAGATTTATGTGTTCAAAAATTATTATTATTAGTCAATAATGCTAAATGAAGTAATTTGAATTTAATTGTTTTAAAATCAAGAACTGTGCATCCTACGAGAAAAACGCAAGAAATCGTTTTCTTGCAGAATTAACCACACTAATCAGCGAAAATGCCCACCTGGAAAAATGTCAGTGGCCTACCACTTTTTATCAGAGCACATGTACGCAAGGACGCCACTGGTGGAGCGGTAAAATAACCTTTCTAACTAAAACACGTAATTTTATATCCTAATAATATAAATCAAAATTGAAAATAATATCTAAAGCATTATCTGAGATATTAAAAAAGAACGATTAAAAGACGTTGCGTACATATGTTCATATGAACTTTTCTTCATAAAATTACCTAAGGAATCACACCCTGAAATATTGGCACGTCATTAAGGAACACCCTGTATGACCAGGATATTCCATATTTCGGGAGCGTAAAATTTACGTCAAGATTTTACCAAAATAACGTAAACATGCAATAACGTAAACATGCAACGTACAATTATGGACATGCTTCCAAGAAATGTATACACGGTGGACCGTTAATAATATGCCATAATTCAAAGGTTTCTTTGGACCAAAATATGAATATAAAATCAAACATGCTTTAGTAAATTGTTGCTGTGGAAAAAGAAATTCAGTAGCTGGGTTTTACTTTTAATGTCTGGATACTCGTTACTCTTTATTAAAAACGCTAAGAATTACAAAAAGACAGAAATTATCGGTAAAAAACAAAATTTACCCGTAATTGCTGCAAGAAGTTGTCGTCTCATACACTTAAACAGATCCACAATGACTTCTGACGTTAATGTTAATGATACTGTATTTATTTGCCCATACGTGCGACTACTACCAAATTATATATAATCATTTATTCTTCGAGGGCTCTGAATACTTAAGTGATGCGGTACAATCATGGAATTTGAGGTATCTGTTTCTCAGCAATGGAACTATGATTTATTTAGTTAGCTCATAGTTAGGGTAATCTTTTAAACTCCCACCTGCCTCTAAATAAACGTTTGAGATACTTGTAGGTGCATAATTAATTGATCACATAAATCAATATGAAATAATACCTTTTCTTTTAATAAAAATAAGACCGATCAAAAATAACATGTCAGACAAAATTAATAAAAATAATAAAATGAAATGTAGGGAATGACTTGGAAATGTTGTAATAAATTCAACAAATCACAGCACAAACTAGAATTAATAATGATGAGAACTGCATACAGAACCTAACGAGCCTAAATAAAATGATACGAAAATGATACGAAAAATTCTAACGACTTTAAAAATAGTATGATACAAGCTAACCATTATTTATACTCTTCGCCGATTTACTGCACTTTTTATATAATTGATGCACATTCTGTAGCATACTCTTCGCAGTTTTTTTTTGGAAATAATATTAGTTTTAGACACTTTTAATTTAATTACAAAACAATAAAAATATATTTTTTATTTAAAAAAATTATTATTTTTTTATTTATTGGTATATTTCGTTAAAAAACAATAGGGTTCTTCTTCTAGCTAACAGTAACTTACTGTCCAAACTTCAATACAATCAGACTTTTCGTTCTCAAGTTCTCATACTTACAAGAAACGTGACAGACGGACGGACATTTTGAGAGTTGTTCAGAATTCGATCACCAACACAGTGATATGAAATTTTTTTTTCTACGAGCAATTTTATCGATTTTACCGATCGAATGCAATATACTCTTCCTTTTGTATTTGCGAGAGTATAATAAGATGTGACAAATTATGATTGAACTAAAATAAAAAATAACTGTCAGAATAATAAGCTTATATCAAGAAATTATACGATAATAGATAACAATATTATTACAAACAAGGTTTGTAAAATATTTAATAGATATAATTTTCAAATGTATGCAACCATTTACTCAAGAAAATAAAACAGACCTGGAAGTCTGCAAGTGACAAATAAAATTGTGTTTTATACCTATTTTTATTGTCAACTTGTGAGTCGCTGATATTCTAAAATATTATAGCAAATTTAAAAATTAATAAAGCTGTTGGAACCGATGGTACATCGACCGATATGATAAAAAATTCACAGATCTTGCATCATTCGCAAGTATCTAAATAAAAACTTTTATCAAATTTAATAATGCTACTTGGGTACATTGTAATTGGACCCATGTGCATTGATAAAATATTTTTAGAATAATCCAGCTATCATCTGTCAAATTTTGTCATAAAGCTTGTAGAACACCCTGCATAGTGCTTTTCTACTGTACTTTTTTACATCATACTTAGATGTGTTTGATAATTTTATTTACATAATTTTAAATATATTTGTCGATACGATCGAATTAAGCTAGTCCATGTTTCATTGGGTTATTTTGTTTTTTTAATTTGAAAGTGACGGTGTTCTGTAAGAAATAACGCAAGTTATGCAAACTAAGTGACATACAATATGGCACTCTCGGCATGTATCACAAGAGACCATTACGTTTAGAAGCGTTTATGTTTATATTTTAGTTTCGAGATACTGCTTGGATTGTTATTGAAACGTGATATCCCTAATAGCATGGCGTTGAGTGAACGGTATGGTTATAAGGCCGGCGCAGCGGCCTAGAGAGATCTGTCGCTCTCGATACGTTTTTCATAAGATGGGTTCTATATCATACGCCCTGTAGTATTTTCAATATTAAAATGCTGTAAATATTGCATATCCACTTATTAAGTTCTGGTTTGCAACGTCATTTGTGAGACCGGTTGCTGTCCGGTTCAATTTAAAAAAATCAAGAATAGTACCCAACTACAAGCAGGGTAATGAGTAGCAACTAATTAACTATTGGTCGATATTTTTGATAAACAACTTTGCAAAAATCGTTGAGATGTTTCTGACAAATAAGTGTGTATATTACATACTTACGTACTTATTTAATCTTCTGAAATAGGAAAGAGGCAGATTGCATTACATATAGTTCGAACATTTTTAAAATCGTAAAAATACGACTTGTCGATAAAAATTCACAGATCTTGCACCTCATGAAAATATTATAGGTTTGTTGAAAATACCTAATAAAATTGGTAGTTTGTTAATTTAAATTATGTCGGAATATTTCCTCATCCTGATTTCTGAAGTGTTTAGATACACGGTAATAAAAATCTATAAGTCCAAAAGTATAAGCAATCCCCGACTGTAGTTTACAACGTTTACGTTTACTAGTTGAATATATATCCTTAACCTTGATTTATTGTTTCATCTGTATCGAATGAATACATTTTAGCTTGCTTTAGTTTTCACTTTTCGATTATTGCGGGTGCGATTGGGATATTTTGTTGGGTTTTATTAAAAAAAAACAAATTCATGACATCTCGTCATATCCTAATATACTTATTAAGTGTTATTAAGTCTCAATAGGTTGTTTGAGGTTTTCATTAGAATTAGAAAACTGTTTTAAAGAATATAATAAAATACTGACAAACATTTACCCAATTAAGATGGTATTATAGGGTGATCATTATAATTACACTTATTGCAGTCCCGCGTAAGGAATGGATGAAACTACGAATCAGTGTACTATGAAACGTTCAAACAATATCGCGAATTCAATAATTCGATGATGAGTACAATGTTTATATCTAGTTTTGTATATTTATTGCATATATTTCTAATATTATACAATTGTAATCTCTTTGTAATAACTAGAAAATAGGTTAAATTAGCCACAGCAGGGTACTGTGGACTGCCGATATTTGTTTGATAGATGGCTCGTTTATCCATGAAGAAAACAGCTTTACTGTTACATAGTGTTGGTTATTTTGTAACGATATCATACTAAATGTGCTACATTCCTCATCAAAATGAACATATCGCCATGCTTATTCCAGTACAATAATTGAACATTCGACAAAAAACAGCTACATTAGAGGATTTCAACTAGGTTTTTACTTTGGAGAGAAATTCTTAATCGTTGAAATTTTGGGAAAATATTTAGTTTACGTTTTTAAACCATCCGCTTCATTTATTTACTTAACAAATAAGCTTTGAAAAGTAAGTTTCTTAAAAATATCACAAATATTGCTGTCAGCTGTTTTTGTCTGCAGAACAAAAATTAACCGGAGCATATTTTTTTAAAACCGTAATTCTTTTACTGTGTTCAAATAAGAGTGTTCCTTGCATTTTATTTAAAAATGGTGAATCATACAAAAAAAATGAGTTTGTGTAAAAGTCGAGAATTTATTCAGTTACTTTTAAGTTGCTTTTTATCACTGTATAAAAATTGAGTAACCTTACTTGCAGCAAACAAAAATAGACTCATACGTCTGCTAATCTGACCTACAATCAGTTTTTTGCTACTGATTGATATTTTCACAATTTTATAGTATCTTGTTTGATTGTTTAATTCCATATTATTTTAAATTTTTATATAGCTCTTTATGGATATATGAATTTTAGTTACATTACTGTGAAGTTGATTATGTAATAAAAGTCCTAATTATTATTTTTTAATATGTAGTATGTATTGACGAAAAAATAAAGTTGTTTTATTGTCTTAAACCGATGATTTCTCTCACCATTATACTACCCAGGGACACAATTCTAATTAACAAATATATTTACTTTGTTAAAAAATAGGATCTTCTTAAAAATTTATCCTGAAAATATTTTGAATTTATAATGAAATTTTTCATATTTTATAGAAATTTATTGTTAATATCTTGAGAGTGGAAGGAACTTCTTGAAATTTAAAAATAAACTGAGGAAGAAAACTAGGCACTGTATTGTATTAACACTATTCCATTAAAATAATTTCACCATGTATATGCGTCCTGATGATCTGTGACAATTTTTAATTTAATATCTTATATTGCAAATGCGTTCTCAGTCTGCTAATGATCAGTGTATTAAATGGACTTGGTAATTTCCTTCTATTAATCAACTCGCCCTGATTAGATACATAGCTCTACTTCATGTAAACTATCTCCCACACCTGGACTCTTGAAAGAGTTGATTGCGTGTTACTAATGATCCTTACTGGGAAAGTAAAGGCTTCATTTATTTGATTTCTTCCTTGTATTTTAATAATGGAACAAAACTTGTAACTAAATTTAAGCATGTGTCGAAAAATATGTCTGTAATTTCTATCTATACAGGGTGTAACATGACTATGGTACGCTCTCATTTATCCTTCAGTTTCGAAAATAGATGATTGAAACTTGGAATATTCTGTATACTTAATAAACGTCACTTTGTGACACTAAACATTTTTTTCCACTTTCGGTTTCACTGAAAGTGAAACTAACTTTAGAATTTCAAATGGAATACCTGCATAACTTTCTGAATTCAATCATACCACATAACTGACACTCCTAACGTCAGTATACATTCTAATTTAATTTTTAGTGGTTCATTTAAGTGTACCATGACTGTTACGATGTGTATGTGAATGAAAATATACTTGTCTCTTTTCAACGTGATAACAATAACGATAACGATAATGGGTACGATAACTATAACGATAACGATGACGATGACGATAACTATAACGATAT
The DNA here is from genome assembly GCA_963583905.1 of Stenurella melanura. Lineage (NCBI taxonomy): Eukaryota > Metazoa > Arthropoda > Insecta > Coleoptera > Cerambycidae > Stenurella > Stenurella melanura. The sequence goes on from OY757310.1 coordinate 190,578,125, forward strand.
CGACGAGGACTATGATGACAATAGCGGTAACGATTACGAGAAGTGTATAACGGTAATGGTAACGAAAATCATAATGAGAATTATAACCAAGCTACAATATTGTAGAAACTAATTGAATATGTCTGGATATAATACATATACTTAACAAGGCATCATGTTCCTTAAGTAAGTAAATGTATCAAGTGAGAAGGAACAACACGGGAAAAGTAAATACACCCTATTAGACATATGCCTGTGTGTCGTGGAACTCTCAACCATACAATGCAAAAGAATACAAGTCACACAAAATATATTGATTCAATAAAAATGTGTTAAGTATAGAAGTTCCTAGAAAAAAAAGTTACTAATTGTCCCGTCATACCATAGGCCCTTATTTTATGATGTTCTATATTTTTAAGTTATTAAATAAAATGAAATATGAGTGTACACTCTAAGCCATAGTTAAGAATTTGAAATATTCCGGGTTTTTTGAAAAGATGGAACAACGCTTAACCGTAGTTAAGCAAGTCAAGTAGCGGTCTAACTATTTTCAAGATACAGGGTGTTGAATTAAAAAAATATATATTCGTATGTTATCTTCATTTTGGACCCTATTATAGATATGTGCATTAGAATTAGTAATGATGTATTTTTTGGTCGCTAGCGACAATGATGATATTGCCGATGTCGCATTTTATAGAGGGCGTTAGTTGCAGTACTTTTATGTGGTACTTTAAGCCATAACTTTTGAAGATTAGGTCTTGGACTTTGTCTTCTGTTATAATCCAAACACAATATATTTTCTAAACAAAAGGTGTACTTGTTGAAACGCGATAAAATGCACCTTTCAAAGAAATACGCGATTTACAACACACATCAGTTCGAAGAAATTGAATTGTACCTAACGACTATGTCACTTATTTCTAGGTTGGAATATGGGTAGTGGGATATTCTCAAATAACTTAAATAAATTAACAACATTACAAATAATTAGTATTTTATAATGTATACAATATTTGAAGCAAGAAGCACTATTGACGATTTCAAGACATCATACTTGACGTGCATCTACTTTTAGGTACAATTGAATTCCTTCGAACTGGTGTGTGACAAAGTTATAAATCTTAAGGAAATTAAGTTGCGTTTCAATTAAAATAGGAGACAAATGTCCAAAGCCTACCTCAAAAAAGTCTGGCTTAAAGTGTCACACAAAAGTACTATAACTAGCCCCCTCTATAAAATGTGATATCGGAAATATCACCATAATTAACGATATGAAAAATATGCCGTTACCAACGGTGAAGTAGACAAGTACAATAATCTACAAGATAGAGACAAAATACGAATATGTATTTTTCAGATTAACACCCTGTATTTTCAAAAAGAAAAGAGTTAATTTTTAGGCTAAATCTACTTATTTCGATATCAAGAATCTACGGCTAAACGTTGTCCTTATCTTTTCAAAACACCCTGTATAGTTAGAAAGAATAAAAATATTTAAATGGTAAAATGCTAATGTTCACTTCAATTCTTCGCAGCAGATAGCACTTATTAAGTCTCTCAGAAAGCATTTTAAATTTCCCAAATTGGAAAACCCCCTATTAGAGATCTTCACACCAAAATTTTCAAGTTTTTTTTATCAAGGAATTTTTGGGGTGTTTTCGAGATCTGACGAATAAGTGCCCGATTAGGATTTCCTCGTGTGCGGGTTTGAAGGACTCTAAATAAAAAATATTACATCCGTATTATATTCAGCAAGTGCAAAGGCTTCAACAGGGTGACAAAGTAAATGGGTTAGGATTTTGTCAGTGGACTACATATCGAACTTTATTCACAGACGAGGCCCAATTTACACGGGATGGCGTATTTAATTCAAGAAATTCGCATAATTGGGTCGAAAACAATCCTCATGCTATAAGAGAAGCCCATTCTCAATATAAGTTTTCGGTAAATGTTTGGTATGGTATTGTTATGAATTACACCCCCTTGGAACTGGAGATGATACGCCTATGCCTACTAATTGTGACTGGGAGCTGTCAGAATGAAATGGACTTTTTCTGAAATGTTGTTGGAGAAGATTGTTGATTGTTTCTAAATGGATCCAGAGAGTCAAATTCGGAGTATATAAGGCGCGATTACCAGCGCAGGGGAAGAAGTTTATTAAAGAGCAGTTTATAAAAGTGAACAAGTTGAAAAATGAAAAGTAAGGTTAAATATTAGTAAACAAGTATTGTACAGTCAGTAAATTGTTAAATAAAGTGTTAGTGGTGATTATCTCTTGTTGAAATTATTTAGAACCCACGGATTCACACAGGGTGTTTCCAAAAAGGTGAATAAATGCGATAGTATGATTAACAACAACCTAACGGGCCCATATATTCTTCAGACAAGACAAACTACAGAGGTTTATTTAGATTTCTTACAAAATATTTTACCTGGTTTAATGCAAGGTATTAGTGTAAGAGGACAATGCTTCCAGCATGACGGAGCTGCTCCTCATTTTGGTATTGAGGTTAGAAGACATTTGGATAATGAGTATCCAAACAAACGGATTGGACGTGGGGGACCTCATCCTTGGCCGGCTACATCACCACATTTAAACCCCGTCGATTATTTTCTACTGGGATATCTTAAATCCGAAGTCTACAGTGTCCCAATAAATACTAAAGATCAGTTACTTCAGCGAATTTTCCTCTGTATAGTGACCAAATTAGAAACAATTCTGCGTAAATTAGAGAATCTATTGGCAATTTAAATAAACGCCAACAAAAATGTATGAAAGCTGGAGGTTCTCATTTTGAACATTTGCTCCAAGTATTTGTATATTTTTAAATAATTTTTGTACACAATTAATGTGACCATTTTTAATTATTTGGACAATTAATGTAAGCAAAGAAAGCTGTTTCCCCTTTTTGTCAAATTCAATCGTTTGTAAAAAATCAACAATAGTGCGACAAAAAATTTAATTGCATGTTTATTTTTAGTGATGTAAGAACTTTTATAATGTTAAAAAAAATATTACAAGCTGCTCATTTTTACAGGAATCGGAAAAATCAAATTAAGGAAGTCCAACGCTGGAATTTAAAAATAAATTGTAATACCTAGCAATCTATTAACTGTGATAAGTGTATAACGTATTTAAAATTTAAACAAAATCCGATCAAAAGTAAGGACGTTCTGGCCAAAATAAATTTAGACCAAAATCAGTTTATCACCCTGTATCTCAGAAATTAAGAGCGACAGGAAGACTTCAATGGTCATTCCTGAATATCCAAGTAGTCCTCTACCGCCCCTGGAAGTATGTACAGATTCTCATGAAACACCCTGTATGTAAAATATGCAATATTTATATCAATCGGCGCAGAGTATAAAGTTTACTCTGGTTTTTTACTGTTTTTTCATGCCTTCTCTGTTCCTCCCGTCGGATCATCGCCTTTGGAAATTATTAATGAAATAGGTGGAATAGCTATTTAAGCTGGAGGATTCCAATTTTCGGATATAAGCCTCGTGTTCCTATAGTTCAACACGAACAATGTTCATAAATTATAACTTTAAACTTAACAGGTGGGTTAGAGGGTGAAAGGTCTTGACTTGAGGTTTCCAAAGATACACGAAGTGCAACAGGCGTACGTTCCTTGTTAATTAATTTATTTCTGGAGTATTGCAAAAAATATAAAAATTACTAAGACAGTCGCGGTCTTACTAGGGCTCTGAGCGTTTAAAACCTGTAATAATGGGGTGTTTGGATTGAAAAAAGTATGTTTTCAATAAATTAGTTGCATTCTAAATTAAACTTTTTTTCAACTTTGTCAAGTTCCACGTTCTTTCTCATCTCTGATAGCTTTATGTCTAAAATTGGAATATAATTAATTCCATCGAGTGGCGTAACTAAGAGTATGTGCGCGCCTCCGCGGATTTCTGACAGCGCCCTGCGATTTTGTGCCCGTCTTGATCTCCATTCAAAAACGCTGGGGGAGGGGTTGCAGGAAAAAACAACGGTCTGAGACTACTTTAATACATTTTTCGGGACGCTGATTACGAAAATGCAGGAAAAGACAACGGTCTGAAACTACTTTGATACATTTTCTGGGCGCTGATTACGAAAATCGGAGTTCCGCAATCCTAAAAGTTTGGGGAATACCTCTAAAACGACAAAACAGAAGGTTTTTCGTGATAATCTCAACACGAATGAAAAGAAACCTCTTAAGAGTTGAGCATAATTTACTTTTGTCCGGCAATCCCCATTCACCAACATTTGAAGCAATATGTAGAAAAGAAGAACATTTTTTAACAATTATTTAAATTTTACTTGGATTTAGGGGTGGTTTGATCATCCAAAAGAGTTAGAATAAATTTCAAAACGTTTTTACTAATGTTTCATCAAAGATAAAATGATAATGCAAAAAATAACTCATTTATCAAAGCCTGCTTCAATTTAGGAGTAGGAGGGGGAGTTTTACCCCTTAAGGGTTAAGAATAATTAGCCTTTGCCCGGTAATGCCTATTCAACCAAATTTGAAGCAAAAAGTAGAAAAAAATTTAGTTTACCAATTTCGAAGTCAATATAGGGGTGGCTTTAACCCTCTCTGAATATCCCTGATCATATAATTTAACTATATTTGCTATAACTCAACCACCTTTGCAAATTGATATTAAAAGAAAGATGATTCATAGGATCCTTTTTGATTTTATTAAAATTATCGAGAAAACCCTCTAAGAGGGGAGAGTCTTGCGTTTTTAGGGGTATTTCCCAACTTTTAGGTTAGCAGGACACCAATTTTCATAATCAAAGTACTCTCGAACCGGTGTTCTTTCCCGCACCCTTTCGCGAGTTGGACTATTTACACTTTGGTAAAAAATGTCACTCGTAAAGCGTCTTTTAATTGATACGTTTATTAAATATTGTATAAAGTAATTTTTTTGTTGTAAAAATGATAAAAGTTCAAGATAACATATTGCTATTAAAAGAAAAACATATTGTTAATTAAAACTGATATTGAAGTCGCACTCGCTGGGGTAAAAATAGCGCTCCTGGCTTTGGTGCACGCACCCCCGCAACGTGGGGCTTGCGGAGGTGCGTGCACCAAAGCCAGGAGCGCTTGAAGTTGGAAATGACATAATGACGATTTCTGTCAGTAATCAACAAGAAGCAGAGTGTTTTAGGTTATTTCCGACTCGATTTTGATTTGGAAAAAACGTAAGATAATTCCAACTACTGTTAGATAAGAATAAAAATATACACGGTGCTATTTGAAATAAAAAAGTTAGCACTTCTGGTTAAACCAAAAATATTCCTCTGGGTCTGCTTACTTTAAAAATGTATTTTTGCGTGGAATGTCCTGTATACACTCACCGGCAAAAAAATGGATCTACCCATAATTTTGATGAAATTTGGTATTTGTTTTCATCCTTGTAACAATTTAATTGATTGTTTAACAAATTGAAGATACATTTATAGAGATTATCATGTGCTTAGGTATTTTCAAAAAAAGTTAATTGTGTCATGTTATCAGGGAAAGCATATGCTGCTTCTCACTATGTTTACAACACCCTATGGTGTGTTTAGACAGAATAGTCCTGTTCCAGCATGCTTCACATTTAAGACACGTTTATTTTCAACACAGTCTCTTTTTTCCATCATCCCAATATACGTCTTCTTATAGAAGATGCAAACTTTCAAATAAAATAATTTTATGCACGCTACACTCAGCACCTCTAAGATATTAGGGGCAGGAATACAGCATCGGATCCTTCTACCCATTATGTTCCAGACATGCTCAATGGGATTCACGTCTGAACTGTGCACTGGCCAAATCAATATCGTAATTGTCATCATGTTATATTTGGTATCTCCTATGAGGAGACAGATGTTGAGACGATTCAGCATAGAAAGTGTTGAAACTGAATATGAAATATGTTGGATTATAACTATGGTGTCTAAATACTCTACAGGGTGTTTTAAACGTGGTGACAAAATATGTATCGGCATTTGTTTCCCCTAGTGTAGTATGACATAATTCAATTCTTTTACTATCGTTTTGGCCATGCGTTCGACGGGAAAAGAAATTCAATCCTTTTTTTGAAAATTTGAAAACATGTGATAATCTTTATGAATATAATTACACCTTGCTAAAATATCACTAAGGTCCAGACAAGGATGAAAACATTTTCAATCATCAAACTTCTTCAACATTATGGGTAGATACATTTTTTCTGTAGGCGAGTATATTTTAACATGTGACTTTTCGCCTGTCCCTTAATACTCCCCTGCCCTACACCTTAGTATTAAATGTATAAATACAATTTTATGGTAAATTATAGTTCGTTTGCAACTATTATAATTTAAAATATTACTTGGCATACATACATTTATAAATATAACTATCGCCTGATGATTTTATCGCATTTTTTATATTTTAATGTAACAATAATGAACTATATGTATTAAAGTCGACGCAGCCAAAGTGTAGTTGTTGAAATTAATTGATTAATAGGGTTGCCTGGCACACTGTTCTTTTCAAATACATTATAATTGAAGCCCGGCAGCAGCAGCATAATCAACAATTTTTGTTCTCCTCATTTCTTGATGGCTGGTAGGTGGTTTATTATTAAACAATAAACTATTTTGATATATGTTCTCATGCATGTTTCCAAAGTTTAAGTATAAAATGTGTTATTATTATTGTACAAAAAGTTATTAATAATAACCTTGTTAGCTACCAGCCTTCAGGGGAAATAGAAGGCAGTTAGGAATGTGGAAAATGAAATAAAAAACGTAATTGAAGCAGATGCACTCAGAAGCTCTCAGTTTTGATATTAATTTGGAGTCAGTGAATTTACCAGGAATATAGTTTCTTTGTGGCAACACTATTTTTAATTGTTTTAAGAGGAGTACAAATTGTGCATTAAATATGGATGTCTACTATACACACACAAATATTATTCATAGTGTGTTGACCTAATAGTGCTAAAAATTTCTAAAAAATCTGTCTTCTAACTTAAACCTATTGCCTGTGTTTCGTACCAAAATTGGCAAAATGGAACATTTGTATAATCACCTTGGTGACTGTCCGTCCATCTCAGAGACCGTTGACGGAGAAAGTTGTGGCACAATTATAGACATGCAGTCCAAATAGTAAAATATTGATTTTGGAGGTTAGATTTTGGGGGCGAAATGGAAAAAAAGTTGAAAAAATGAAGGTCATCGTGTGGCGTATTAAATGAAAGCTTGCTCAAGCTGAATCCGAAAATCGGGGTCCCGAGGGCTGGACTCTGTCCGTTCACCCTTAATTTGCAAAATACACCCCTTTTTAGGGGGTTACTAACAAATTTATGTATTTGAGGTCTCAGATTACGTTTTTTGGGTTGCTGAATACAAATTTACGGGTCTCGAGTATTGCCAGCACCCTTAAATTTGCAAAAACTACCCTTAATTAGGGTATTTTTGCAAGATTCTTAGTAAACTGTATTTCAACAAACTTTTACACGTAGGATACGTTTTTTGGGTCGCTGATTACGAATTTCAGGGTCCCGAGTCCAAAAAACATTGCCAGCACCCTTAAATTTGCTAAAACTACCCTTAATTAGGGTATTTTTGCAATATTCTTAGTAAACTGTATTTCAACAAACTATTACACGTAGGACACAGTTTACTAAAAATCTTGCAAAAATACCCTAATTAAGGGTATTCGGATTCAGCGACCCAAAAAACGTACCGGTAAGGTAAGCTCGTTTTGGTTCCCAATTTCACAGCGAAACTCGCATTTTAACTGGATCAATAGTCAGTATTTCTCTCTTACTAGGTATGTCAATTTTTTAAATAGCTTTCCCGAAAGTGTAAGTAATAACAATGTAAAATATTACATTGTCTCTTTTTAAAAAATAAGAAAAAGCACAAGAAAAAAAACTTACAAACTAACGCGTACACAGAAAATCCGATATAGAATAAAAACAATTATTTTGTAAAAAAATTTTTAGTTTCATTTTAAACAGTATTTCATTCTGTATAAATTTTATTTCATCCGGTAACAAGTTAAAAGATTTTGGCCCCAGACAATGAGGAGATTTAGAAGTTATTTTTAATTTAGCAAAGGGAACATAAATATTATATTTCCGTCTCGTGTTTACATTGTGATACTGGCTATTTAATATAAAATTTCCTTGATTTCTAAACATACATGTGCACATTTCAAAAACTAATACACCTGGTAAAGTTAAAATCTTATAATTTAAAAAGAAATGGGTATTTGAAACACCGGTAATGCACCTTACAATGCGTTTTTGAACTTTAAAGATATGAGTCGCAAAAGTGGAATTCCCCCAGAACCAGACACCATATCTTAAACGAGATTCAACTTGTGCGTAATATAAACGGAGAAATTGTTCTGTACATAACACCATCCTTATATTTCTAAGTAAATGTGTTATGGATGCAGGCTTTGAAAATACATTTTCACATTGAATTTTCCAGTTAAGATTTTTATCTAAGTGTAAGCCTAGAAATTTGACAGTATCTGCTTCGGTACACAAATGAGTATCATTTATATTAAAATGTTAAGACCTGGGTTTTTCGACGTTAAAATATAATAAATTTTGGGAAAACCATTCACTTAATTTATTAAGCAAGCTATTTCCGTTGAGATCTAAACTTTCATCTGTTTTAATTGAAACAATTAAATAGATGTAATTAGTATACATCGTAAAACGAGTATTAGATGATACGAAATCTAATTCATTTACGTATAGTGCAAATAGCACAGGACCCAAGACAGAGCCTTGCGGAACTCTTTATGTCAAATGAGACCATTCAGAAGTAACCATATCAGAACCATGTTTGCTTTTACACTTAATTCTAACATATTGTTTCCTATTCTCAAGAAGTGTTCTCTCAATTTATTGTTATTACTCGAATCCTGTAATTATTTAGTTTGGTCGATAATTTCTGATGGACCACGCAGTCAAATGCCCTGCTGAGATCACAGAATATCCCAACAGGGCATTCGCCCGCTTCAAGAAAGTTGAATATTTGTACGGCTGTAGTAGTTGACTTTCCTCTACGAAATTCATGCCGATTTTTAGTCAAGATGTTATATTTATATCAGATATTTAGACAACCTATCCACAAAAGAGTATTCAAGTATTTTGGAAAAGCCTAACAGCACTGTAATAGGTCTATAATTGTCTAAAGAATTAGGGTCGCTTTTATTGAAAGTAGGTACAACTTTTCCAATTTCTAGGATGTCAGGAAATTATCCAAATTCAAAGGAGAGGTGTACGCGATATGTGATTGGTTCAATGATCAAATTAGCCACCTTTTTAATTATAAACATTGGAACATCATGTGTACCAGATGATTTCTTATTTTTTAATTTTTTTGTTAGTAAATCTAACAGTTCCTCTTAGATAATTCTTTTGATACATAAAAGAGAGGCTCGGCGATAAACTTTGTTTGCAGCATAATATGTATAAATCTGTCAAATCTATATTTAGAAACTACTGATGGTACGGAATACTAATTGCGCAAGTTCGATTTGACTTGGTCGGTTTTCATTTTTTACAAAATTACTTGGTAACTGCACTACGTAGTACTATTCTAATTGCATCAATAATAAACACAACCATTGCAGAATATGATACTATTACATCAAAAGTAATCCAAATGACTGCACAGTGCGTGCGTGTATAAAGTTACAAGCTTAATATAAACCATCATAACAAAGATCTAGAGAATTAATCCAATAACAACGTAATGAGTAACGACCACAGGTGTAAATAAACATAATCTTATCCAAAGCCGCCCATTTATTAAGGCTTGTAAAGTCAAAATCTACCTTCCTCAGATACCTTCGCTTGTTCGGTTTTATTGTATCACGATAAACAAGTTTATCTTTCTTAAACCGCATAATTAAAATGTATATGCCTCTCTACACATCTTTGTCCACCTCTGGTGTCAACGAAAAGCGAGACCTATAATTGATGTTGTTCTCAGTGGAGCCAGACCCCAGTAAATCCATGAGAAATGAGACACATCGATATGGTTATGTTAATTAAATGGAAGGAAGAGATAAATCATATATTATTATACAATTATTATCTGGAAGGTTTCTTTGTGATTATATAGTTGGACGACGCTATAATGCCTTATTTACATCTATAAAAAAGTATTTATAAGTAGTTCTATGACATGTACTGAATATATTGAGAGGAAAAAATACATTTTTGAAACTTACAATTAATTAAATTAGCAAACAGCGCAATGCGCAGACAACAATTAATAGTTAATAGTCCGAGAGTTAGATGAGTTTATTGAAAACTTACCATTACTTAAATTTTGTGTGAGTTAAATAATTCTACAGAACATAATTCACGAGAATAATAATCTTCTGGGATGTCAGTCCGTCACACAGTTGAGTATTTGTGGCAAAATCCTGGCCAAAAATCATTTCTAATGTGTTTTAAATTTAAAACCATTGCTGTTGACTTTTGACTTACTTTACATTAATACATACACTGAATTAATTTTATATACATCTAAATGAAGCTATTTATTTAAGAAATTAGAGAAAGCCAAGACTTTATTTATCTCCTACCGGAGGGGTGTGAGGGCTTCGCCCCCATCGTTGATTGCTTCGCAATCAATCTAAAGTTTTCAGTTTTTCAGTTTTCAGTCGTTCAATTGTTTAGTTTTTAATATTTTTCAATTTCGATTCGTCATCAGCGACATGAGAAACATCTAGGTACTGATTTTCATTCGAATCGGACCATAAATGACCAAAACAGTCGGCCATTTCGGCGCCGTAAATTTGAATTTCGAAATTCTTACATCACAATCGTGATCAGTGGGGTCGATAATCCCTGAATACCAAATTTTACCCCAATTGGACGACAAATAAGAAAAAAGTTTTAAATTAATTTAAATACGATTTTTGCTAAATTTTTCACATCCTGTACATCATTCCAATTATAGTTCTCTTCATATATTTAAATGTCGGGGTATTTGATCTTTACCGCAAAGTCAAAGGCGCCGACACGTTTTATGTGCCTTAAGTATACCGGGTGAGTCACGAATTGCGCTCGCCCCGATATTTCCTAAAATATTTGGAATAGAAAATTGAAATTTGGAGGCCTTATTACACGACTAAAATGCCATCTTTTCAATAAAAAACCAAGTTTGGTGCACATCCGGTTTGACCGGAAATGCCCACAACTTTCGATTTTTAAATGGAACACCCTATATATTTTAACATTTTTGGAATCTAGAGGAAATTTTGAATACAATACATCCATTTTGATCACTTTTTGATAAACATTAAAAATTTTATTAAAAAATCTATTTATGAATCCAGAGTGCTGTGGTGCCCAAAAAATATTTTAGTTTGTGTGATACGTTACTATAAAAATAAAAATAGCAATATGATTGCATTACTTAATTCTCTAGAAACGTTTAAAATTTTTAAATGTGATTTTTACCCACTAACTCGTTTTTTTTAAATGTGAATTTAATCGTTCACCGACATTTTTAAATACCTCATTTCCATACGAATCTAATGATACCAAAATTTTGAAAATCCGCACAGAAATATTTGAGATTTCAGCCAAAATACAATGCAACCAAGCTTTTAGAAACATGCGGCTAATAGATAATAGATTAGTGGGCTTTGGAAACTAAAATGGCACATTTCTATGTAAATCTGGTAACCTAATAACATTGGAAAAATCATAGTAGCCATTGAATGTAATAAAACAATATCAGCTGTCAGACAGATACAAAATAAAGCGTTGCGGAAATTCCTTTGAGTAAAAATTAAAGAAAATGAATAATTTTAGTAGAAATGAAAAGGTCGATATGTTACTGATATATGGAGAGCGTCTCAAAAATTCAACTGCAGCTGCAGAACTGTATCAGCAACGATATCCCAACAGACGTCATCCAAGCAGACACTTGTTTGCCAGAGTGGAACATATTTGGTATTTATAAGACCGAAACTTATGTTTCTTTAAAATTCTGCAAACCGAAGACTGACTAATGTCGCATTCCATTGACAATTCCATTGTTGATGTTGTTGGGTGTACCATAACAAATCCTAATACATCAATTTCTTTGTCCTCACTTACAATAAATGTTTGATGGTCATCTTGTTGATTGGGTTCGTTTCTTAATTCTTGTTCCACTCTGGCAAACAAGTGTCTGCTTGGATGACGTCTGTTAGGATATCGTTGCTGATACAGTTCTGCAGCTGCAGTTTAATTTTTGAGACGCTCTCCATATATCAGTAACATATCGACCTTTTCATTTCTACTAAAATTATTCATTTTCTTTAATTTTTACTTAAAGAGATTTCCGCAACGCTTTATTTTGTATCTGGCTGACAGCTGATATTGTTTTATTACATTCGATGGCTACTATGATTTTTCCAATGTTATTAGGTTACCAGATTTACATAGAAATGTGCCATTTTAGTTTCCAAAGCCCACTAATCTATTATCTATTAGCCGCATGTTTCTAAAAGCTTGGTTGCATTGTATTTTGGCTGAAATCTCAAATATTTCTGTGCGGATTTTCAAAATTTTGGTATCATTAGATTCGTATGAATATGAGGTATTTAAAAATGTTGGTGAACGATAAAATTCCCATTTAAAAAACCGAGTTAGTGGGTAAAAATCACATTTAAAAATTTTAAACGCCTCTAGAGAATTAAGTAATGCAATCATATTGCTCTTTTTATTTTTATAGTAACGTAGCACACAAACTAAAATATATTTTGGGCACTCTGGATTCAGTAATAGATTTTTTAATAAAATTTTTTATCTTTATCAAAAAGTGGCCAAAATGGACGTATTGTATTCAAAATTTCCTCTAGATTCCAAAAATGTAAAAATATATAGGGTGTTCCATTTAAAAATCGAAAGTTGTGGGCATTTCCGGTCAAACCGGATGTGCACCAAACTTGATTTTTTATTGGAAAGATGGCATTTTAGTCGTGTAATATGGCCTCCAAATTTCAATTTTCTATTCCAAATATTTTAGGAAATATCGGGGCGAGCGCAATTCGTGACTCACCCGGTATGAAGGGAACTATATCCAGATATCCTATTATGTACGTTAGAGAAAATGGAGGATGAAAAACATGGATTTTAAAAAAGGGTGATTTGCCAGGAAATAATCGGAGTTAAAAGGCATTCTAAGTCTCATGTTAATCAGAAAGATTGATATATTGTTGTGATAGTGGAGTGAATGTGGGACACCGGAAATCCGGCCTGGCACGGGCGTATGAAAGTTGGGTTTTCTGTGATAAAGTGAAAAACATCTATGTTCCAAAAAATTCATAACTGAACATGTACACGGATCTAGAAGCCCGTTCTAGGCCTCTATGGAAAGTGGAAAATTTGCTCTTTCCGCTGATACCAAAATGTACAGGGAAATTCGGAAATTCGGCTCTGCAGTAGCGAGATAAATGTGACAAATTTGAAAGCGGTAAAACGTAACCTAAAAAATTCTCAAACATGAAATCTTAAAACACTCATATTTTAATTAATAGTTAATGTAGAGGCTCGATGTTAGTCTCTATTTGAAAATGGAGATTGGCATTATGTCTACATAGTATATGCTCTGGATTAAATCGAAAATTTTGTGTGGTTCTGTGCGAAATAAAGAGGGACATTTTCGTAAAAATTGAAAAAATTCATGACGAAAATACCGGGTGCCACAAGTAAGTGGCTCACCCTTATATTTCCTTTATTTTTTAACTTATTCATTTGAAATTTGGGGTGCATAAACTACCTGTAAAAATGGATTTTTGGACATAAAAAATGGTATGAGACCATTTCCGGTTTACCCGGAAATGACCGCAACTTTCGAATTTTAAATGGAACACCCTGTATATTTTTACATATTTGGATTCAAGACAACATTTTAAATACACCATGAGAATTTCGCGAATTTTTGAGTCAATGTTCAGTTTTTTTAAGCATTTTTAGATATTCGTCTAGAGTGCTTTGAAATACCAAAATTTGTTCTACGGTATGTAAAGTCCAAGGGAAAAATATAATTTTTCATTTAATTTCATTAATAACCATTTACGAGGCCTCCAAAGTTGAACATATCACTTTTTTATCGAAAACTTTTTTTTTCCAAATGGAAAGGTGGTGGCTCATTATGTTCAATAAATTATAGATTTTTTTTCTGAATTTTGTGACATATGAAGTAATTTAATACCACTTCCGGTTTCGCAGGAAATAACCCTAACTTCTGATATTCAAATGGAACACCCTGTATATTATTAAATTTTTGGATTCAGAATGAATTTTTGAACATGTGTAGTGATTTTTCTAAATTTATGGCAAGTTGTTGTTTTTTATAGCAATTATAAATTTTAATCTAGAATGCTATGAAATAAAAAAATACGTACTTTGTCATTTTAGATTGTACAGAAAAAAATATTTATACATAGTTACTATTATTAACCATTTTGTAGGCATTTTAGTGCAAGTAATTTAGTTTTTTTGAAATAACTCTTTTTTTCAAACGAGACGGTGGTGGGTCCTTATATCCATTAAATTGCCCTTTTCTACGAATCCATTGATATCACTATGCTTGGGTTTTTATTAACATTTATTTAAAAAACTGTAAAAACCGATTGTACTTGTGGTATTTTAAATCTGCAGTTATTATTATACGGCTATCAAGAAATTTCACATCAAGTTACCCTTGCATTTTAAAAGAGAAACAAAATAAACGAAATGACAGTTCTCTAACTGAAACTTTTAGTTAACTATTGCAACTTCGCATCAAGTTACCCTTGTATTTTAAAAGAGAAACAAAGTAAATTAAATGACAGTTCTCTAATTGAAACTTTTAGTTAAGTATTGCAATAATGGTGTATACAAATAATGAAAAAGTTGGAAATTAATGTGCTAGCCATAGTAAACTATGATCAAATTGCTTCTACGAGACAAATCGCAGAGGAACTGGGTTCAAATAAGGACAGTTTCCTTATTTGAACCCAGTTAGCGTAAGACGCATATTAAAAAAACACAATTATCATTCTTTTAAATACAACTTACACCAGCATCTTTATGAAGCTGATAATGATCGAGGGGTACAAATACTGTGAGTAATAAACGTAATAAACGTGAACAAGATAACAGATTTTTAGAAAATGTGTTATTCTCAGATGAATCTGGATTCACAAAAAATGGAATTTGAACAATACTTGTAATTTTTGTTAATTGTAAATATTTTAATTTTGATTCAGTTTTCTTACAATGTGTTATTATTTAAAAATTTTGTTTTAGAATTTCGAATACGGTTTTTTTTCTTTAAAATGCAAAGGTAACTTGATGCGAAATTTTTTGATAGCCATATAATAATAACTATAGATTTAAAATACCACAAGTACAATCTGTTTTTACAGTTTTTTAAATAAATGTTAATAAAAACCCAAGCATAGTGATATCAATGGATTCGTAGAAAAGGTCAATTTAATGGATATAAGGACCCACCACCGTCCCCATCTGAAGAAAAGAGTTATTTCAAAAAAACTAAATTACTTGCATTAAAATGCCTACAATATCGTTAATAATAGTAACTATGTATAAAAAAAAATTTCTGTACAATCTAAAATGACAAAGTACTTATTCTTTTATTTCATAGCAGTCTAGATTAAAATTTATAATTGCTATAAAAAATACCAACTTGCCACAAATTTATAAAAATCACCACACATGTTCAAAAATTCATTCTGAATAAAAATATGTAATAATATACAGGGTGTTCCATTCGAAAATCAGAAGTTAGGGTTATTTCCTGCGAAACCGGAAGTGGTATTAAATTACTTCATATGTCAAAAAATTCAGAAAAAAATCTATAATTTATTGAACATAATGAGCCACCACCTTTCCATTTGAAAAAAAAAGTTTTCGATAAAAAAGTGATATGTTCAACTTTGGAGGCTTTGTAAATGGTTAATAATGAAATTAAATGAAAAATTATATTTTTCCCTTGGACTTTACGTACCGTAGAACAAATTTTGGTATTTCAAAGCACTCTAGACGAATATCTAAAAATGCTTAAAAAAACTGAACATCGACTCAAAAATTCGCGAAATTCTCATGGTGTATTTAGAATGTTGTCTTGAATCCAAATATGTAAAAATATACAGGGTGTTCTATTTAAAATTCGAAAGTTGCGGTCATTTCCGGGTAAACCGAAAATGGTCTCATACAATTTGTCATGTCCAAAAATCAATTTTTATAGGTAGTTTATGCACCCCAAATTTCAAATGAATAAGTTAAAAAATAAAGGAAATATAAGGGTGAGCCACTTACTTGCGGCACCCGGTATATGTGACGTTTCCCGGTTCCGCGTTGCAACAAGGAAGTTTCTGTGTCATGTCAAAAAAAAATCTCATTAGAGAGATAGCTGACTTTCGTTAGTGAATTATAAGAAAATCCTCGAGTAATTAGGGCCCTTGCATATACGGCACAACGACGGCTATCGTCCCGCGTCGATCGGTACCGGGCTCGATCTGCTAGAGCACGCGGTTCCGGAGCCTTTATCCGGTTTGGATCGCGAAGAGGAAGGGGCTCGAACCCATTTGATTTTATTATATATTAATTAATAAATAAGAAATAAAGTAAAATTTCGAAAAATCGATTATTTTTGTTAGAGGCTTTATCAACTGAAAAGGATGCTGAAATATATGATTCTCTGGAAGTATAAAAAATAACAAATGTCGCCTGTAGTTATGTTGTAACACAAAACTTTCAACGCGTTTTTCTCAAACGTACACTTTTCAAATCGGTACTCAACAACGCCTGAATCGATTCGTTTCTCATTTAGTCAATGTTTTTTTTTTATAATTATGCAAGGATGCACGAATTATTGTCTTTTTAATCATCAAATAACTGTCATTTTTTAGATGAAAGCTGAATTTACGCTTCAGACTCTCCTTTCTTTAATTTATTTTTAGAAGCAGAGATTTGAATCATGGTATAAGTTACCACAGACTTATTGTCGGTATAAAAACTGTTGGGGTCTTTGATCTTTGCCGCGCCGTCAAAGACGCCGACACTTTTTGTACCGACCAGATAGATGAGAAATATACAGAGGTAGGACTTCAGGAGCTGCATTTCTTAGAGAACCTAATTCAAATGTCAGATGTAAAACCAGCCTACTGTGACCTCGTGAACAGGATATAGTGGAGCAGGATTCCGAGCGTTGCACGCTTATATAAGGAGATTTTCTGTTTCTAAATATCTTTCTGAACTCTTTGCAACAAAAATAAAGTCAGTTGACCTTGCACTTTTAATTTTACAAGTATAATGCCAAAATGACACGACTAATGCGTTTCTTGACTAATGCGACAGGCGCGTGTTCAAATTATCTATATATAGCCTTTATTTGTGAAAGGTGACAATGTGCTATATGACAGAAAATGTTCCTTAAACATCAGGGAATACGTTGGTATAAAGAAATTTGAAATCGATATCGTGAAATAAAAGTTACGCCTGTGTGAAAGCAGTACATGAGCATTTTTATCAATGATTGCAAAGTATATTTCATTTTTCAAAATGTAATAAGTCGAATTACAACACTTTTCTAATGTAGAGTTATTATATGGAATAAACTCTATCAATCAAAGGCTTGAATAATTCACCTAAGTGTAGCAGTTTCCGAATAATATGTGTTGTTACTTGCAAACGCGCGGTATAGAAAAAATTATGATATCTGAAATTAAATGCTCACAAATTTGGTCTCGACCAAAGGAAAAGGTCGTCAACCGGGAATATAATACATTATTTGTATCTCTATCAGATGGTCTAGGTCCCATATCTATCTATTCCGACAAAATTTTTTGGACGATTTCAACCCAAATCCCGCTCCGCTAAAGGATTCTCAATATTTTGCATCGTGTTGAAAAAACATCGAAAAAGTTAGAAAAAGTTGTTCAGAATGTAATTTTAACCGTATTTTTTTTTTAATGTTATTTTATCATGAGCACAAGATTTCGACAGATAATTCTTGTCCCTTATTAAGAGCCACAAACATTATAATATCGTGAAGACGAATAATATAGCTCTGTCTACTACCCCAAACTTTTGAAATTGTACTGGTATGTTTCATGACAAGCGTCTAGGGAACAAAGAGTTCTCTTTGCTAGGGAAACTGAAATGCGAAAGCTTTGAGCATGCGCGTTACCTTGTAAATGGTGTAATAAATTCACGCAAGTCGAGAAATTCAAATATTTCCTGTTATTTTGTGAAAAAAGGGCGGGGGGACACCCCCGCACCCCCATTTCTTTGTCTACGACGCTAATACTGCCTGCGGCGCTAATAATTATTAACAATTAGATATCAAAATATAAACCTACTAACCTAACCTAAAGAAATCGCACAAAAGAATGAAATTATTATATAGAAAGAAGAAAAACCTAAAGAAATAAGAAAAGAATTCGTAAAGAAATATATCAATCATTACAAAATGTTAAAAAAACCCAGCGGACGTAGAAATTTGAACCCGGGACCCTCCGCACCAAAGCGTGTCCTATTCGCTAACCTGGCTGAGGGTAAACACTAGAGCAAAGAAGAAATAGTCAAACCAATGATATCACGGTTTACGCATGTCAAAGTTTTCGCATTTAGGTTTCCCTAGACGCTTCTTGTTTCATGTGTTCGGTACATATATATGTAATAAATAAAAATCTAACCTTTTATCTATGACGTTTCCATCACATGCCATACCATTCTGAACCTACCTGCAACAGATTGCCGTGATATTAGTAAAAATTGGTGATAATAATATGATAAGTATTAAATATACCTCTCATCCCTTTGCCGTTTGCTGCTCGTCCCCTGGTAGTCCAACTAGAAACACCACACAATTTCCCATATTGACCTTAAAGAAAAGAAAAAATTATGAATACTTATAACGTGTCTAAATTGCTAAACATTATTAAAAGGTACTTGAAACAGCCGCTTGTTTATTCTCAAAATGTTTCGGCAATTGGGAGAACATTATGTGACAACGAAAAATAATTACAGTATGGAGTCGCGAATAATGAGAAATATTTTAATTTCAGCTTTGAAAAATATGTATATGAACTGTAATTTCTTAACAAAAAAACAGTAAATTAATATGACATACCTAGAACAACTACTAAAACGTATAGACTAATTCACAAGTTCAAAAAGGTGTTAATTCTTGAAATAGCTCCTGAAAATATGAGCGATAGCTCACTGGATTCGGAATGATGTCTAGAAAAATGCATTAAGATGTTTTATTTGCACATAAAAAATTGCAAAAGTTATAAACAAATTAAGATGAAAAAAATGGCATTTAGTTTTTCGCTTATAACTCAAAGACTATAAGCGATAACGGAAATCGGAAAAAAGATTCTTAAAGAGAAAAAAAATTCCAATATAAAAATCCCAACTCCCGGAACTCTATCTCCATTATTTATAATTTTAATTTAACGCTGAAAATAGGATTCCGCGCGACCACTGCAGGATGCGAGCGACGCCTCAAAAGAGAGTACATCACATAAAAGAATTTATTTATATTATTAAAAATAAATTAAGAAATTTAAAAAAATTATGGTGTATTCTTAATACTTCAAGGAATAAGGCCCCGTTGGAAAAACATGTTGAAGTTTATTTTTCAACAAGTTAGGCCATTGTTAACTAACGATATTTTATGGGACCCCGTTGTCATTGGAGACAAAATTTTTACTTTAAATAATTGGACTATAAAATTTTCGCTTCCTGGAGTCCTTCTTATACATATAGTCTAGGAAAATGCAAAATCGACGAAGAGTTACCGTCTGCCAGTCGGTAATCGAGGAAGGCATATAGCTACGAAACTTTTCTCTCTCTCTCTGGAAATTTTTGGTATGATGGGAGAATATGGAGGGGAGAAGACATTTTTTTAAATCAAATGGTTACCGATACCTTTCCGCATGGGTAGGTAGTGTATGTACTACACGTACCCCAATTACGCTGGCAGACAAAACTTCCGGGCGGTGCGTGTAACCGGAAATTGAAAAAAACCTAGCGCAAAATGTTTGTTTTGGCCTGTACAGTACTGTACTTAGTGGTAGACATTTCTGCCAGGCGGCTTTTGAGTAATTGGCCATCAATGGCGAAATATGGACAAAACTTTGACATTATGACAAAAAATAGTTAAAATAAAAAAATACGTTTGCCAGACCAGAGTATGGTTCACAAGACACTAAAGAATCCTAGCCTTGGCTGGCAGACGTTTTTTTAAATTTTAACCCCCCCAAACCACCCCATAAAAGTAAAAAAAAAATCACGTTTTCATCCCTATTTTTTCTTTTTAATAAATATTAAGTAAAGTACTTAGAATATGTTATTACGGTGGGAATTACGAAAAATCTATCTTATCTTGATCCGTTCATATTTAGTAAAGTTATTCACAAAAAAAACAGCTTTTTTTCAACTATGCTTTGCTCGAAATATTGCTATAATAGGACTGTCATTTTTTTGTTTCTAAAAATCATTAAGGGACGGAACAATGACATGCAAGTATCATTTTCATTTTATTCCAATCATTTCTCAGAAATTTAGATTGTTCAAATCAGCCGTTGAACGCTCCGTTCTCAGCCTCAAGCGGACACTGACCACTCCCTGCGCAGTTAGCCTCCACCTCCAATACCAGCAGTCTCGCTATGCGGTTGCATTCATTTAAACATAGTGCATGTTTTCAATAATAATAATAATAATAGCGTACTGGTGGTGGGAGGAGGGAAGGTAACTGAATAGTGAGTGCCACTGTCCGCTTGAGGCTTATTTGAAAAATCAAAAAATACTGAAAAATTATTAAAATAAAAGGAAAATGACACTTGCATGTCATTGTTCCATCCCTTAATGATTTTTATAAACTAAAAAAGGACAGTCATTATAGTATTATTTGGAGCAAAGCATAGTTGAAAAAAGAAATGGTAATTTGTGAATAACTTTACTAAATAGGAACGGATTAAGATAAACCAAATCTCAAATTTTTCGTAATTCCCACTGTAATAACATATTCAAAGGACTTAATATTTATTAAACAAAAAAAAAAAAAAACGTGAATTTTTTTTAAAACTTTTATGAGGTGGTTTGGTGGGGTTAAAATTCAAAAAAAACGTCTGCCAGCCAAGGATAGGGTTCTTTAGTGTCTTGTGAACTTACCCTGGTCTGGCAGACGTTTTTTCAATGTTAACTATTTTTTGTCATAATTTCAAAGCTTTGCCCATTTTTCGCCACTTTGATGGCAAATTGCTCAAAAACCGCCCGGCAGAAATGTCTGCCACTAAAGTACAGTACTGTACAGGCCAAAACAAACATTTTGCGCTAGGTTTGGTCCGGTAACAAAATTTTTTTTTTCAATTTCCGGTTACCGCGCACCGCCCGGAAGTTTTGTCTGCCAGCGTAATTGGGGTACGTGTAGTACATACGCTAACTACCCATGCGGAAAGGTATCGGTAACCATTTGTATTAAAAAACGTCTTCCCTCTCCATATTCTCCCAGCATACCAAACATTTCCATAGAGAGAAAAGTTTCGTAGTTATATATACTCTCCTCGATTACCGACTGGCAGACGGTAACTTTTCGTCGTCGATTTTGCGCGCCATTTTCCTAACTGATATGCTTGACAAGATCGCGTTATAAAAGTACTTACAAATTGTCGATTTTGTTTATTATAATTTTTTTAAGTAAAAAAAAATGAAAAACCAAAGCAAAAGTTGAAAAAAAAAATTTTTTTCGTATTCGTTATCATACTACTGTTTTTGCATTGAAGAAAGGCATTCATTAACGTTAAACAAAATTGTTACCCCCATTTGTTTATAAATTGTTTATAAACAAATTGTCTAGTTCTATATTTAATTTTTTTTTACAAATATACTTGAGAATATTAAGAATTTAAAAATATTTTTTCTTAAAAACATTGTCTCATTGTTTATAATCTTTTTTTTTTTAATTATCCATCATCTGAATAATTAGTTAAGAAATTATTATTTTTTTAAATCAGAACTGGCAAGCCTCAATAAAGTAAAAAAAAAATATCAATAATTTTTTTGTTTATTAACTTAACAATTTGTCATAAACAAATTCTGACAATCCTATTTTTTTTTCCAAATCTTAAAAAAATTATAATAAGAGCCATATGCAACAACATATTGAAAAAAAATTGTTTGTATTTTTTATAGCGTTTTTTAATATTACACGATACAGAAGTTGAAACGGCCATTGACTTGTCAACTAAAGAACTAATATAACTTTTAAACTATTAGAGATATCACAATAGACATTAAAGTCGTCTTTATACAGGATTAATTAATCTTTAAATGAGTTTTCTTCCCAGTTTGTAACTATTATTAGTCAGTTATTATGCACATTTGTTTATAAAAATTAAATGTGTTTTCGACGTTTTTGAATCTTGAATGACTTCTAGCTTATAAAATAATGCAGATACGGTAAAGGGCCTTCACGGCAATTTGGTAAGTGGTAAAATATCTGAAAATTGCAATTGTTTATTTAAAAATAAATAGAAAAGATGTTTAATTTTTGTAAACAAATGTGCATAATTACTGATTAATAATAGTTACAAACTTGGGTCAACAATCAACTCATTTAAAGAATAATTAATCCTCTAGAAAAACGACCTGAATTTATATTGTTATATCTCTAATAGTTTCAAAGTTATATCACTTTTTTAGTTGACAAATCAAATGGCCGTTTCAACTTCTGTACAGTGTAATATTGAAAAAAGGTTTAAAAAATACAAACAAATTTTTTTCAATATGTTGTTGCATATGGCTGTTTTTGTAATTTTTTTAAGATTTAGAAATAAGCATTAAAATTGTCAGAATTTGTTTATAACAAATTGGTAAATTATTAAACAATAAACTTGTTGATAAAAACATTTTTTTGTTACTTTATTGAGGATTGCCAATTATGACTTTTAAGAAAAAACATTTCTTAACTAATTATTCAAATGACGGACAATTAAAAAAAAAACGATTATAAACAATAAGACACTGTTTTTAAGAAAAAAATTGTTAATTTTTTTTAAATATAATAATTTATAAACAAATGGCGTAATATTTTTTTAGCGTTAATAAATGCCTTTCTTCAATATAAAAATAGTAATATGATAACGAATATGAAAAAAGAAATTTTTACAATTTTACCTTGGTTTTTAATTTTTTGTTTACTTTCAAAAATTATAATAAACAAAATAAACAATTTTTAAAAACTTTTATAGCGTGATCTTGTTAAGTATATGTATGAGAAAGGCTCCAAGAAGCGAAAATTTTATAGTCATATTTTCAGCGTTAAATTAAAATTATAAATAATGGAGATAGAGTTTCCGGGTTAGGACTTTTTTATTGGAAATTTCCTCCTTTTTAAGAATCATTTTTCCTATTTCCGTTATCGCTTATAGTTTTTGAGTTATAAGCGAAATATTAAATGCCATTTTTCTTTCATCTTAATTTGTTTATAACTTTTGCAATTTTTTATGTGCTAATAAAACATTTTAACACATTTTTTTAGACATCATTGCGCATCCAATGAGCTATCGCTCACATTTTTAGGAGCTATTTCACGAATCAACACCCTTTTGAACTTGTGAATTAGAATAGTACATTAATAACCATGAAGTTGGCTGTGAGTATTTAGAATGGATTTATTTACCAATAAAATAAGTTTACTCTGTCTGAAAAATAAGATACTGCGTTTGTTACTTTATTTACAAAAACCATTTAACCTCACTTCAAAATAATAGGTATGTAAGAACCTATATGTGTAACTAACAAATTATATTTGCTTTCAAATACAAACGATTCATAAAATCAAGTGTAGAACTGAAAATTTAAGTTAAATTCACCAATGTAGTAACATGTGCATCATTACATACCTTTAAAGTCTGCGAGCCAAAATATCACTGAACTTATACACAATCAACTCATACACAGTCATTTAAAGTATTTCGTTAAATTACTGTCAGTATTATTAAGGAAAAAACACATAAACGATTTAAAATATCCCTAAATATTATTAACACGACGCGACTAACGCTATGGAATCACAAAACTAAGGTTAGCGCGTGAAACAAAAGATGATCGCCGCGCTAGTTTAATTGTTGCGAACACGGACTGCTGGTTCATGGCTATCTTTGCGAAGTTACACTCATACACATAAGACAGCATTTAAATTCAGTTCTATTAGATTTTAGACAAACAAGATTTATAATATATTTTAAAAGTATACCGTAAATGATTTTCACGAATTTTTTGATTATTTGAAAATAAGAACTGACAGAATTTTCATTTAAGAACTACGAACTATAGGTACATTTTGTTGGTAAAACTTTAATTTGCGCATTTTATACATTAGTAAGGTCATAATTACAGAACTGATTTAGACGTCCTATATTAGGAACTTAGAAAATTTAAAAAAGTAAAAGGTATTATAACCGATGAAAATACTTGACATTCTGATTATTGCACGTTTAAATTGAATACCTGCGGATATAACAAATGCTTCTAGCGTACTTATTTACTAAAGGGAAGTATTAAATTCGAAACAAAAATTACTCTCCAAGGATTTGTTGGCTTTGTGTAAATTACAGAAATTAAGGTTTTTTAATTGCGTCAATGTGTGTGTCCATCGGTCCGTCGCCTCTCGGTTTGCGCTATTTCTAAAAACAATTTGAGTGAGAAAAATAATATTTGACAAGTAGTCGCTTCTAACGGCAAAGAAGAAACGAAATATTCTTTTGGTGAAAAATGTACAAGGCGGAAAGCTAAAAAAATATTTGTGAAAAGATGAGATAGGAAGATAATTATTTAACATGTAGTTACCTTAATTGTCAAGAAAGAAGCTTCATAACGAAAAATATACAGGGCGATCACAGTAAGAAAATATTTTAAAACATATTCTTTATAGGATTTTGCAAATAGCGGAAGAAATAACTATCTATAACTAAAAGAAAATCTTTGTGTAAAAATATTAATGAAATGTTTGCATTCTTTCGATAACCTGAATTTTAGTCATGCTAGCAAATTAAAATCCTAACATGAATTTGTGTTATTTCTTATTTGACAATTCTCATTCTAACACTAGCATCCACACAGTCCCTCACGGGCATGCAGATTAAACCAGTATCTACATAACCCACTACGATTATGAAGATTCAGTTAAAAATGAGAACAAAGGCCTAAAATGAATTTATAGATCTACCCTGTCTTAAAAAAAATTCATTCTAATGGATTACATTTTCATGCAAAACCAAGACAATTTCTATTAATAAGTGTGAAATAATTATATTTTGTCAACCCGTTCATTTGCTACAGCCAAAATAAATTTCATAATTAACAAATTGATTACTCCAAAACTAATGAGGTTAGGATATTGTTTTTTTCAAAATATATGCATGCCATTTATACCAAAGAATACACTATATTTTTTTGTCCCGATATCTTCAATGCTTTTTAATTGTTTAAACAATTGGCATAATTTGTTAATTAGCAAATAACTTTTTTTTCGATAGTTCGATCGACTTGAAACCAACTTTAAACGATAAATATTGATGTCGGGCATAACCCCCATAGAAGTCTGCACGAATGCAACTTTTTGCTTTGTTTATTTAAAGTTGAAATTAATTTAGCACATTACCAAATGAAATAACTCGACTCTGGGCAAGCGTATTGAAATGGGGTTTTGTGCATATGAAAGTGCTTGCAAAAAGGAAAATTTTGAGACCAGAAAGACTTCAATCGGATAACCGGAACCGGAAATAGAAGTGACATTGCGTGGGAGACTCCAATTTGTTTATTAACAACGTTTTGGACGGGAGGTTCGGTGCAAATGAAAGCTAATAAGTTTTTCCATCAACCACAAAAAGTTCTACAAAATATATTCAATCCGTGAAGAGTTATACGCGTTTTTGACCCTTAACAAGATATCTTCCGTAACGTGAAAATAGTAATATTTGACGCGCAATGGAGTGGCGGGTTCGATTCTCGATGTGGGCAATTTTTTTTTTCGTCAAATTTGCATTTTTTTCATGTAACCAAGTATTTTTTATGATAACTTCTTTTTTAAAAACGTCGTAAATAATTTTTTTATTGCAATCTTCATTAAATAAATGGCTATCTTGCCACAAACATATGATTGTTCTTGTCCAACAAGGGTGTGTCGGTAGTTTTTGTTTTTTTACTACTTCTTCTGAAAGAGGAGGCTTGTTTTACTTTATTTGAGGGGGGTGCCTGTCAAAAAAAAAAAAAAAAATATTTTGTTTATAGGAAATATTTTATTGCATGAAAAAAAAGTGAATTTGAGAACAAAAAAATTTGCCCACGCCGAGGATCGAACCCGCCACCTCATTGCGCGTCAAAACTTACTATTTTCACAATGCAGGAGTGATTTCTTAAGGGTCAAAAACGCTTCAGGGATTGAATATTTTTTGTAGAACTTTTTGTGGTTGATGGAAAAACTTGTTAGCTTTCATTTGCACCAAACTGCTGGTCCAAAAAGTTATTAATAAACAAATTAGAGCCTCTCACGCAATATCACTTTTATTTCCGGTTCCGGTTATCCGATCAAGGTCTTTCTGGTCTCAAAACTTTCCTTTTTGCAAGCACTTTTATATGCACAAAACCCCATTTCGTTACGCTTACCCAGAGCCGAGATATTCCATTTGGTAATTTGCAAAATTAATTTAAACTTTAACTAAACAAAATAAAAAAGTTGCATTCGTGCAGACTTCTATGGGGGTTATGCCCGACATCAATATTTATCGTTTGAAATTGGTTTGAAGTCGATCAAATTTTTGAAAAAAAAGTTATTTGCAAATTAACAAAGTATGCCATTTGTTTAAACAATCAAGAAGTATTGAAGATATCGGGCCAAAAAATATATGGTATATTCTTTGGTATAAAAGGCATATATTTTGAAAAAAACAATGTCCTGACCTCATTAGTTTCGGAGTAATCAATTTGTTAATTACGAAATTTATTTTGGCTATAACAAATTAACGGGTTGACAAAATGAGTTATGCCTGACGCCAAACGACGCGGATTGAAAATATATTTCGATTAAATCAAGATTTTTTCAGATCCGTCAAACCATTTTTATTTTATTGGATAAAAACGAAAGAAATTTTGTTTAAACAATTATTTGACCATGAAGCTCGCGGTTTAGGAAAATTGTTCATAAGAAAATCTTGTTCAACGTAATTTTTTCTATAAGAATCCGTTGCTAACTCAAATGATATACAAAATTTGTAAAATCACCGCTTTCTTACCCCAGGCAGACTCGTTTATCTATGCATGTTTAAAAATGAATTATTATTTGTTTGCTTATAATTGTATTGAAACATATTCTTTATAGGATTTTGCAAACAGCAGACAAAATAACTATCTATAACTAAAAGAAAAACTTTGTGTAAAAATATTAATGAAATATTTGCATTCTTTCGATAACCTGAATTCTGGTTATGCTAGCAAATTAAAATCCTAAAATGAAACACCTTAGCACTTCACCACTGAGCCGATGATTTAATAAACTACAGAAGAATGTAGTGTTTAGAATGTAGCAAACGCTATTGCCAAGGAAGAAACCTGATGCACATTTCGTGAAGAAGAGATTCTACACAGTGATTTCCTAAAACAAAACAAAAATAGTACAGGCCACAAATAGAGGGGGGGAGTTCAGTGTAAATGCTTTTGTCTATTATATCAATTTCTTGGCTGAGACTTCTTGTAATGTTTACAAGTCTCAGCCAAGAAATTGATATAATAGACAAAAGCATTTATACAGAACCCCCCCCTCTATTTGTGGCCATGTACTATTTTTGTTTTGTTTTAGCAAATCACTGTGTAGAATCTCTTCTTCACGAAATGTGCATCAGGTTTCTTCCTTATCAATAGCGTTTGCTACATTCTAAACATTACATTGTTCTGTAGTTTATTAAATCATCGGCTCAGTGGTAAATTGCTAAGGTGTTTTGCTTGTGACGACTGAACCCCGGGTTCGAATCCTGGCCAGGGCAATATAGCAGGGAATGGCTGTTGTGTTAATGTCTATGTCTACGTGTACCTGGTTGAGCGGTGAAATAGCATTAGCTCTAAACTCTGCCAGGACTTTAATATAAATATTATTTAAAAAAAATAAAATAAAAAACACATATTTTCTTACTGTGATCGCCCTGTATATTTTTCGTTAAAAGGCTTCTTTCTTGGCAATTAAGGTAACTACATGTTAAATAATTATCTTCCCATCTCATTTTTTCACAAATTTTTTTTAGCTTTCCATCTTTTACATTTTTCACCAAAAGAATATCTCGTTTTTTCTTTGCCGATAGCGGCGACTACTTGTCAAATATTTTTTTTTTTTCCCGTCATATAGCTACTTAGAAATAGCGCAAACCGAGAGGCGACGGACTGATGGACACACACATTGACCGAATTAAAAGACCTTAATTTCTGTAATATACACAAAGCCAACAAATTCTTGGAGAGTGATTTTTGTTTCGAATTGAATACCTACTTCCCTTTGGTAAATAAGAAAAGTAGAAGCATTTGTTATATCCGTAGGTATTCAATTTAAACGTGCAATAATCGGAATGTCTGTATTCATGACCTTATAAATGTATAAAATAAGCAAATTAAAGTTTCATCAACAAAATGTACCTAGTTCCTATTTGTTAAATAAAAATCCTGTGAGTTCTTATATTCAAATAATCAAAATATTCGTGAAAATCATTTACGATATACTTTTAAAATATATTACAAATCTTATTTGTCTAAAATCTAATAGAACTAAATTTAAACACTGTCTTATGTGTATGAGTGTAACTTCGCAAAGATAGCCATGAAGCAACAATCCGCGTTCGCAACAATTAAACTAGCGCGGCGATCATGTTTTGTTTCACGCGCTAACCTTAGTTTTGTGATTCCATAGTGTTAGTCGCGTCGTGTGAACAGTATTTAGGGATATTTTATAAATCGTTTATGTGTTTTTTCCTTAATAATATTGACAGTAATTTAATGAAATACTTTAAATGACTGTGTATGAGTTGATTGTGTATAAGTTCAGTAATATTTTGGCTCGCAGACTTTAAAGGTATGTAATGATGCACATGTTACTACATTGGTGAATTTAACATGTTCAGTTCTACACTTGATTTTATGAATCGTTTGTATTTGAAAGCAAATATAATTTGTTAGTTACAGATATAGGTCTTTACATGCCTGTTGTTTTGAAGTGAGGTTAAATGGTTTTTGTAAACAAAGTAATGAACGCAGTATCTCATTTTTCAGAGTAAACTTATTTCACTTGTAAATAAATCAATCCTAAATACTCACAGCCAACTCATGGTTATAAGTATACGTGTTAGTAGTTGTTCTAGGTACACCATATTAATTAATTGTTTTTTTTTGTTAAGAAATTACAGTTCATATACATATTTTTCAAAGCTGAAATTCAAATATTTCTCATTATTCACGACTTCATACTGTAATTATTTTTCGTTGTCATATAATTTTCTCTCAATTTCCGAATTATTTTGAGAATAAACAAGCGGCTGTTTCAAGTACCTTCCAATAATGTTGTTTAGCAATGTAGACACGTTATAAGTATTCATAATTTTTTCTTTTCCTTTAAGGTCAATATGGAAAATTGTGTGGTGTTTCAAGTTGGACTACCAGGGGACGAGAAGCAAAAGGCCAAGGGGTGAAAGGTATATTTAATGTTATATTATAATCACCAATTTTTACTAATATCACGGCAATCTGTTGCAGGTAGGTTCAGAACGGGATGGCTTGTGATGGAAACGTCATAGATAAAAGGTGAGATATTTATTTATTACATACAGACTGTCTATTTTACGAGGGCCACACCAAATATCTCGCTTAATATCTATTGTAGAAGAATAAAGTTTTAGAAACAGTTATCCCATTTTTTGTGAGCTATATTTCAGTAAAAAGAAATTTGAAATCCATAGCCTGCTTTATGAGATATATTACAAAAACCTGAAAAATAGGAAAACCACAAACGGTTATAGCTTCCTTATTTGAGGAGATACGAAAAAAGTTAAAGGAATGAAAGTTGACGGCAAAGACAATAAGAATAATAACGTGTAACAAAAAAATCGAAAAATGCAGTTGGCTTTGACATACGCTATTGTGCAAAAATGAAAAATACATATCTCAAAGTAGGCCATGACGCCATTAATTCCGTTATTTTTTTCTCATTCCAACGATATGAAACATGTCACAGAAATTTTAACCGATAGTGTCAATATTTAATATTTTACGAATACCACAATTCATATAAGTGAATCGTAACAATCAGCTGTGCCATAATAGTAAAAATTCACTTTATAATAATTATAATTCCGTAATTATTTATTACAATTTAATACAAACCAATAAATATCTCATAAATAAAAATACAAGTTCAAAACGAACATCCAAAGAAAAAAACGAAAAACTATGTATAACAGTACTACCTACTACTATATTGAAAAGAAATTGTGTATATTTATTTTTCTAACTACAAATGCTCAAATTGTGCACCATGCATTCTGACACATAAACGTGCTCTACGAGACACGTCACGCATTACATTTTGGAGCATTTCAGGAGTAATTGCCTCACATGCGTTTCGAATTCTGGTTTTGATGTCCTCAATATTTTCAGGGGCAGTTTGAAATACCTTGTCTTTAATGTAACCCCAGACGAAAAAATCCAAGGGAGTAATATCTGGTGATCGAGCTGGCCATAGAATGGGTCCATAGGTGCCTATCCAGCTATCTGGCATAACTTGATTTAAATAATTTGTACATATTACAGCAGTGTGAGGTAGAGCCCCATCTTGTTGAAAATATGAATAATTTAATCTTTCTGCCACTGTTAATTCATAAAGAAAATCTTGAAATTCG
Source organism: Stenurella melanura (assembly GCA_963583905.1). NCBI lineage: Eukaryota > Metazoa > Arthropoda > Insecta > Coleoptera > Cerambycidae > Stenurella > Stenurella melanura. The sequence goes on from OY757310.1 coordinate 190,609,057, forward strand.
TTTTGCAGGAAATTAAGGTATCTACGAGCGGTTAATTTGCCATCATAAAAATAAGGTCCAATTACTTTAGTCCCTAAAAGACCCAACCAAACATTCGTAGAAAATCTTACTTGGAAAGCAGTCTCTCTGCACCAATGTGTATTTTCTCGTGTCCACTTATAATGCATATTTCTATTGAAAAATCCATTATTAGAAAAATTTGATTCGTCCGACCAAAGAATTTTGCTACATATCAGCGCGTCATTCCTTTTCTTATTTAATAACCATCTACAAAATCTTACTCTCCTTGGCTTATCTCCCTCATTTAAATGTTGAACTTTCCTCATTTTGTAGCATCGAAATCCGTTTTTTTTCAATATTTTTCTTGCACTGTCTTTTTTTATGCGACAGTTTCTCTGAAATTGTCTCAAAGAGGTTTCCTCATTTTGGTTAACATAATTCATTACTCTATTCACTTTTCTTACATTATCCGCAACATGCGCTCGCCTTGCTACTTTTTTTGAAAATGAACCGTGCGTTTTTAGATTTTGAACTAACTTCCTAAACATAGTTCGATTTGGCTGCGGAGCATCTGGAAATCTATCTCCGTAAACCGTGACTGCCATCTCAGCGTCAAAATTGCACTGACAATAAATGCTAATCATATCGAATTTGTTATTATTGGTGTACACCATAATTACTGATATAAAATTTGTCTTAGAACTCGACAACGCAACATACAACATACAACAGTGACAATCTGTCAAATTTATTAATAACTGTATACATTGTTTTTCACTAATTATGGCACAGCTGATTGTTACGATTCAATTATATGAATTGTGGTATTCGTAAAATATTAAATATTGACACTATCGGTTAAAATTTCTGTGACAAGTTTTATATCGTTGGAATGAGAAAAAAATAACGGAATTAATGGCGTCATGGCCTACTTTGAGATATGTATTTTTCATTTTTGCACAATAGCGTATGTCAAAGCCAACTGCATTTTTCGATTTTTTTGTTACACGTTATTATTCTTATTGTCTTTGCCGTCAACTTTCATTCCTTTAACTTTTTTCGTATCTCCTCAAATAAGGAAGCTATAACCGTTTGTGGTTTTCCTATTTTTCAGGTTTTTGTAATATATCTCATAAAGTAGGCTATGGATTTCAAATTTCTTTTTACTGAAATATAGCTCACAAAAAATGGGATAACTGTTTCTAAAACTTTATTCTTCTACAATAGATATTAAGCGAGATATTTGGTGTGGCCCTCGTAAAATAGACAGTCTGTATATATGTACCGGACAGTTGAAACAGACCAGTACAGTTTAAACTAGAATCATTCACGAGTATTTAAAAAATATGTATTCAAATCGGTCAAGAATTGTGCGTCAAATGGACCTTTGTCCAAGAAAAGTGGTAAATTTCCCACGGAGTGTCGGGTTTTCCGAGTATTCCCTGAATTAATGCTCGGTTCTATTTGCTGTAAATAATTCATACACAAAACAATTTGAAACATGTCAATGTCAAGCTGCTAGCGGCATCCATGAAAAATTATTTAACCAATTGAATAAATATAATCGATGTTACAATCCGTACATGTAATTTAAATATTTATTAAACTCTATGTCACTCAATCCAAACGTTTAATTACTGGATATTTAAATTCACTATTGTTGGTTTTACGATCCAAAATAAAGATTTCGTTTTAAATAAAAACCAATTTATTTTAAATTAGCTCTTTTCATCACCTAAAAATAATTTTATGATCCCCGCAGGAATCGGTTAAAAATTCCACCGTAACACGTTCAGTTTATTAGGACGGGCAGGTATTAATTTACATATTTTCTTTTCTAATGCGCACCCTTGAGTTTGGATTAGATTATAAAAGTCAAAACTGAGGAGTATTTTATGCAGTTGAACGACAGTGCCTCTGAGGATCAGGACCACCTGTGTTTAGTTAAGAGAGTTTAAACGGAAATGGGATGTCTTAATCTCCATCCATGTACTTATTATACGTATTATATTAATTGGTCTCTGATTTATTTGTCGTCTACTCATAGACTGTCTCATGGGAAGTCGCGAAATAGGAATAGAAAGGAAAAATATAATGCTACACTGTGTACCATTCATAGGCCAGTTACAAAAGAAAAAATATCGGTAATGTTATTTACACAGAATTTTCCTCTTTATTTGTACATGGCGGTCACTCTAAAAATTTATTAATTAAGAAATGATATTGAGAATAATAATCGGAATATAGTTATCACAAATAAATAACATAAAGTTTTAGTAATTGAACGAGTACGCAAAACACGCGGTGACGTCATCGGTTATATTAGTTTCTAAATTGCATTTAAAAATTGTTAAACGCAACATTTTATTCACTTTATTTACGCTTTACATGTGATTAAATAAGTAACGCCTACCTAATACGGGATCTGTAAAAGCTACATTAGGAAATTTATCTGCAAAATAACGCGTTTATATCAAAAAATGACACTGACAATTTAACTAATGACGCCATGAGTGGGTAGTGAATTGATGTAGTGTTTTTGGCGAAAAAATTTCAATACAAAATTAAAATGGCTTATTTTAAGAAATTATTCGACTCTTTCTTAAAATTCAAGTGCTTTTAACTATCATAAAGCGTTATCTTCACAGTGAAAGTGAATTTAAAATTTGTGAAAACACCTAATTGCGAAAATACTTTTACAAATGACCACCATGGTTGAATTATTTCTTGGGACGACCACCCTGTACATTTTTCAATAAAACTATAATAGGTACACTCGTAGGTGCATATGCCAAATATTATTTCCATCCGTCACATTTTCAGTTCCACATTCATGCAGTGGAGTGGAAGTATAGCAGTGGTTAAGAAATTTCATTTTTTACTTCCCTCGCATACCGAAGGGAAGTATTGTATTCGAGAAAAAATCACCCTCCGAGATTTTTTCGGATTCTGACGTTTCAGAACACGTAGATTCCGAAAATATAGGTTTTTCAATTCCGTCAGTCTGTCTGTCTGTCTGTCTGTCGGTCTGTCTGTCTGTCTGTCTGTCTGTCTGTCTGTCTGTTGGTGCATTTACTAAAAAACTACTTGACGGAGAGCAGTCAAATTTGGTAGGTAGTTAACACTACTGTCAGCGAAGAACTGGTAGAATTTTCACTGAAAAATATACAGGGTGGACCGTCTAAACGGAATAAATAGTGAAAAAAATTTTTTTTTGCTCAAATTTAAAATTTCCACGTTTCATGACGCGCTAAACCTGTTTCAGGAAAAAAAAAAATTTGAAAATTTTTTTCAAACATTTTTGAAAAAATTTTTACCAAGATGAAAAAAATTTTTTTTTGCTCAAATTTAAAATTTCCACGTTTCATGACGCGCTAAACCTATTTCAGGAAAAAAAATGTTTTGAAAATTTTTTTCATTTTTACTTCCCTCGCATACCGAAGGGAAGTATTGTATTCGAGAAAAAATCACCCTCCGAGATTTTTTCGGATTCTGACGTTTCAGAACACGTATATTCCGAAAATATAGGTTTTTCAATTCCGTCAGTCTGTCTGTCTGTCTGTCTGTCGGTCTGTCTGTCTGTCTGTCTGTCTGTCTGTCTGTTGGTGTATTTACTAAAAAACTACTTGACGGAGAGCAGTCAAATTTGGTAGGTAGTTAACCCTACTGTCAGCGAAGAACTGGTAGAATTTTCACTGAAAAATATACAGGGTGGACCGTCTAAACGGAATAAATAGTGACAAAAAATTTTTTTTGCTCAAATTTAAAATTTCCGCGTTTCATGACGCGCTAAACCTGTTTCAGGAAAAAAAATTTTTTGAAAATTTTTTTCAAACATTTTTGAAAAAAATTTTACCATGAAAAAAATTTTTTTTTGCTCAAATTTAAAATTTCCACGTTTCATGACGCGCTAAACCTATTTCAGAAAAAAAAAATTTTGAAAATTTTTTTCACATTTTTGAAAAAATTTTTACCAAGATGAAAAAAATTTGTTTTTGCTCAAATTTAAAATTTCCGCGTTTCATGACGCGCTAAACCTGTTTCAGGAAAAAAAATTTTTTGAAAATTTTTTTCAAACATTTTTGAAAAAAATTTTTACCAAGTTGAAAAAAATTTTTTTTTGCTCAAATTTAAAATTTCCACGTTTCATGACGCGCTAAACCTATTTCAGAAAAAAAAAATTTTGAAAATTTTTTTCACATTTTTGAAAAAATTTTTACCAAGATGAAAAAAATTTGTTTTTGCTCAAATTTAAAATTTCTACGTTTCATGACACGCTTAACCTATTTCAGGAAAAAAAAAATTGAAATTTTTTTTCACCAATATTTTTGAAAAAATTTTTACTACTAAAATGAATTTTTTTTTTCCTTCAAATTTAAAATTTTCACGTTTCATGGCATTCTAAGCCTGATTAAAAAAAAAGTTTTTTGAAATTTTGTCACTAAGATAGAATTTTTCTTTCTTTGTTCAGATTTTAACTATCCACGTTTCCATAACATTCTAAAACTATTCAAACAAATTTAAAAATGTTTTTGAAGAATTTTTTAAAAAATTTGAAAACATTTTTAATCCATTTATGTATCACTGCTATAGAACAGACGAAAAAAATTTTTATGCTCAAATTTAAAATTTCCACGTTTCATGATATTCCAAACCAATTTCGGAAAAAAAAAATTGCAACATTTTGTTACCAGTTTGGAAAAAAATTTAACACCAGAATGCTCAAATTTAAATGACATTCTAAACCTAGGTATTTCAGAAAAAAAATTTTGAAAATTTTTTTCACCAACATTTTTCAAAAAGTTTTTACCACTAAAATAGATCGATTTTTTTTTATTTGCTCAAATTTAAAATTTTCACGTTTCATAGCATTCTAAACCTATTTTAAAAATACATCATTTTTTATTTTTAAACTTTTTTTAGCACTACTATAGAACAGAAGGAAACTTTCCTTTTTGCTCTAATTTAAAATTTCTACCTTTGACATTTTAAACCTATTTCAGAAGAAAAAAAAATTTGAAAATTATTTTACCATCTTTTGAAAAATTTAAAAAAAATGAAATTTTTTAACCACCACTATACTTCCACTCCATTACGTGAATGTTGGATTGAAAATGTGACAGATGGCAATAACATCTGGCATATGCACCTATTACACTTTTATTGAAAAATGTACAGGGTGGTCATCCCAAGAAATAATTCAGTCATGGTGGACATTTGTAAAGGTATTTGCGCAAGCCTGCCATATGTGGCACCTGCTATTTAGTATTGAACTTTTGCTGTTGGAGGAGCAATCTGTATATTTTTTTGACCAAAACTTATCAAGTTTTCTTTGTAATAATAGCAATAACTCTACTCCGATTATTATTCTCAATGTCATTTCGTAATTATTATTTTTTTAGAGAGACTGCCATGAACGAGGGAAGTTCTGTGTAAATACCTTTACCGATTTTTTAAAAAATTTTTACCAAGTTGAAAAAAATTTTTTTTTGCTCAAATTTAAAATTTACACGTTTCATGACGCGCTAAACCTATTTCAGAAAAAAAAAAAATTTAAATTTTTTTCAAACATTTTTGAAAAAATTTTTACCAAGATGAAAAAAAATTGTTTTTGCTCAAATTTAAAATTTCTACGTTTCATGACACGCTTAACCTATTTCAGGAAAAAAAAAATGTTTTCACCAATATTTTTGAAAAAATTTTTACTACTAAAATGAATTTTTTTTTCTTTCTTCAAATTTAAAATTTTCACGTTTCATGGCATTCTAAGCCTGATTAAAAAAAAAAGTTTTTTGAAATTTTATCACTAAGATAGAATTTTTCTTTCTTTGTTCAGATTTTAACTATCCACGTTTCCATGACATTCTAAAACTATTCAAACAAATTTAAAAATGTTTTTGAAGAATTTTTTAAAAAATTTGAAAACATTTTTAATCCATTTATGTATCACTACTATAGAACAGACGAAAAAATTTTTTTTGCTCAAATTTAAAATTTCCACGTTTCATGATATTCCAAACCAATTTCGGAAAAAAAAATTTGCAACATTTTGTTACCAGTTTGGAAAAAAATTTAACACCAGAATGCTCAAATTTAAATGACATTCTAAACCTAGGTATTTCAGAAAAAAAATTTTGAAAATTTTTTTCACCAACATTTTTCAAAAAGTTTTTACCACTAAAATAGATCGAATTTTTTTTTATTTGCTCAAATTTAAAATTTTCACGTTTCATAGCATTCTAAACCTATTTTAAAAATACATCATTTTTAATTTTTAAACTTTTTTTAGCACTACTATAGAACAGAAGGAAACTTTCCTTTTTGCTCTAATTTAAAATTTCTACCTTTGACATTTTAAACCTATTTCAGAAGAAAAAAATTTGAAAATTATTTTACCATCTTTTGAAAAATTTTAAAAAAATGAAATTTTTTAACCACCACTATACTTCCACTCCATTACGTGAATGTTGGATTGAAAATGTGACAGATGGCAATAATATCTGGCATATGCACCTATTATACTTTTATTGAAAAATGTACAGGGTGGTCATCCAAAGACATAATTCAGTCATGGTGGACATTTGTAAAGGTATTTGCGCAAGCCTGCCATATTTGGCACCTGCTATTTAGTATTGAACTTTTGCTGTTGGATGAGCAATCTGTATATTTTTTTGACCAAAACTTGTCAAGTTTCCTTTGTAATAATAGCAATAACTCTATTCCGATTATTATTCTCAATGTCATTTCGTAATTATTAATTTTTTAGAGTGACTGCCATGCACAAATAACGAGGGAAGTTCTGTGTAAATACCTTTACCGATTTTTTTAAATAGTTCTAGAATGTTATGAAATGTGGAAATTTTAAATTTGGGCGGACTTGTTTTTTTATATATATATTCTAATGGTAAAAAAAAATTCATCATCTATTCTGTAGTAGTGGTAAAAATATTTTCTTCAAATAGGTTTAGAATGTCATGAAACGTGGAAATTTTAAATTTGAGCTAAAACAGATTTATTAAAAATTTTTAAATTTTTTACTTCCCTCGCATACCGAAGGGAAGTATTGTATTCGAGAAAAAATCACCCTCGAAGATTAATTCGGATTTTGACGTTTCAGAACACGTAGATTACGAAAATATAGGTTTTTCAATTCCGTCAGTCTGTCTGACTGTCTGTATGTCTGTCTGTTGGTGCATTTAATAAAAAACTACTTGACGGAGAGCAGTCAAATTTGGTAGGTAGTTGACCCTGTTGTCAGCGAAGAAATGGTAAAACTTTCACTGGAAAATATACAGGGTGGGCCGTCTAAACGGAATAAATAGTGAAAAAAATTTCTTTTTGCTCAAATTTAAAATTTTCACGTTTCATGACACGGTAAACTTATCAAAAAAAAATTTTTGAAATTTTCTTTTACCAACATTTTTGAAACATTTTTTACCACTAAAATAGATGGAGTTTTTTTTCTTGTTCAAATTTAAAATTTCCACGTTTCCATGGCATTCTAAACCTATTTCAACAAAAAATTTAAATTTTATTTTTGAAAAAAAAGTACTTGCTACAGAATAGATGAAATTATTTTTTTTTGCTAAAATTTCCATGCTTCATGGCATTCCATACCTATTTAGGAAGAAAAACATTTTTTTACCATTTTGGAAAAAAAATACCACTAGAATAGATGGAAAATTTTTTTTTTGCTCAAATTTAAAATTTACACGTTTCATGACATTCTAAACCTAATTCAGAAGAAACAAATTTTGAAATTATTTTAACCATTTTTGAAAAGTTAAAAAAAAAATAATTTTTCTTCTTTATCCAAATTTAAAATTTCTACGTTTCCATGGCATTCTAAACCTATTCAAACAAATTTAAAAAAAATGAAAAATCTATTTCACTACTTTCTGTAGAATAGATGAAACATTTTTTTTGCTCAAATTTAAAATGTCCACGTTTCATGACATTCCAAGCCTATTTCGGAAAAAAATTTGAATAATTGTTTTACCATTTTGGAAAATAATTTTACCACTAGAATAGATGGAAAAATTTTTTTTGCTGAAATTTTAAATTTTCACGTTTCATGACATTCTAAACCTGTTTCAGAAGAAGAAAGATTTTGAAAATTGTTAACCAACATTTTTGAAAAATAAAAAAAAAATTAAATTTTTTAACCACCACTATACTTCGACTTCACTACGTAAATGTGGAATTAAAATGTGTCAGATGGCAATAACTTTTGACATATGCTATTATTCTTTTATTGAAAAATATACAGGGTGGTCATCCCAAGAAATAATTCATGGTGGACATTTGTTAAGGTATTTGCGCAATCCTTCCATATTTGGCACCTGTTATTTAGTATTGAACTTTTGCTGTTGGATGAGTACTCTGTATATTTTTTTGACGAAAACTTACCAGGTCTTCTTTGTAATAATAGTGATAACTATATTCCAATTATTATTTTCAATGTCATTTCGTAATTATTAATAATTTAGAGTGAGTGACCCGCGCACAAATAAAGACGGAAGTTCTGTGTAAATTCCTTTACCGATTTTAGATTTAGAATGCAATGAAACGTAGAAATTTTAAATTTGAGCAAACATTTTTTTTCCATCTATTCTAGTGGTACTATTTGGTATTAGTGGTCTACTTTTTCCAAAAATGTTGGTAAAAAAATGACAGATTTTTTTTTCTAAAATAAGCTTAGAATGTGCCATGAAACACGAAAATGTTAAATTTGAGGATATTTTTTCCCGTCTATTCTATGGTAGTGGTAAAAAGACCACATTTTCAAAAAAAGTTTTAAATTTTTTCAAAAATAAATTCAAATCTATTTTTCGAAATAGGTTTAGAATACCTTGAAGGGTGGAAATTTTAAATTTGAGCAAAAAAAAAAAAAATTCTATTCGTGGTAAAATCTTCAAAAATGTTAGTAAAAACATTTTCAATTTTTTTTTCTGAAATAGATTTAGCGTGCCGCGTCAATATTCTTGACTGAAGATGACGGTCTCGGATGATTAGGGGTCGAGCTTGAGCTCTTTGTCCCAATCATCGCTGTAGACCTAGACCGGCCTCGTAAGGAGTGGGCCTGCTTTTTCGCCTATCCCCCCCGCAAATGCGGACAGTATAGGCGATGTTAGCAAACCTCCCCTGGTCCTCGCTGTTGGACCCTGCCAGCTGTATCGTTTCTTCTGGCGCTCTTCTGTCTTGGTCTTCTTTCTTCGCTGGCATGTATAGGCTATAGGGAACGACTGTTACCGAGCCCTCTCGGAGTTTGAAAGGGATTTGGGGGTGTTGACTAGTCTTTAGCATGCCTTATTTTGAATCGCCTATAGCACGGAAAAAATAGGTTCAAAGGCCAACCAGCACTAATACGCACGCCGAATTATTTGTTTCCGCTTGGGACGTAGACGTTAGTTCAATCAGCTGGCATCAGCAACTATATGCAGCGTTGTCAAATATATCCCTACTGCCTCTCTCGCGTGGTGCGTCATCTGTTAGAGAATCGATAAACTTGAAAGTTTATAAACTTGAAAGTTTATCGATTCGCTAACAGATGTCCCACCGCTCCCGATATAACTACCTTAAATTGGAGAAATGAAACAAAGATGAATCAAATAAATAATAAATATTTAATAATCGTGGATAAAGTATTCTACTCGCATATTATGGCTACCGTTCACTCTAGTGATTTAAACTTAATCCTTCGGAATAATAGTCATCATTATATATGCTTGTTGAACAATATGCTATTATTAACTGGACTAAACCATTCAACCATTCGTCGCTATCCACAGGGACCGGGAATCGAGCCCAAAAAAAATAGACAGTGGACTAGTCACTTCTCGCCTCAACCGTGGTCTAGCTCACTGCGCTACCGTGCAGAGAGCATATAAATAACTTCATATTTTGTTTCGTTTACCATTTGTTAAATCTTCCTCGAAAATTTATAAACCCTTTTCAAACATCATGTGATGCGGGTATAAAGTTAGACATATTGCTACTTAAAAATAACTCAGACGGCACTTCGTAGTCAAACGATCCTGCCATTGTGATTATATAATACCTTTGATGATATAAGGGAATCTTTGATAAGATAATATCTAAATTTACCCCAAAAATAGTTGGTTCTTGATTAGATTTAGATAAGCTTACGTGTTTGGAATGGTTGGATATATTACGCTTTTACGACCCGAGGTTCACAGTAGGAGAATTATCTCGCTTTAAGGAGGGATTTATGAATGAAATATCCACTTTGTCTAGTTCATTTGATGTTTTTTGAGAGAACAACAACTTTTTATTACTCTACCTTCTTCAGAACTGTCGCTTAAATTCACCTCTTGTGTGTCTGTGGACTTAAAATGCAGTTAATTAAGAAAACATAAACTTGTTTCTGCTAGGATTAAGCAATTAGGGGACTAAACTTTGAAATGTGTATAAGTTGAGGTTATTTATTTATCCTTGCGATCATAATATAATGAAACAAGACATGTCAATAAATGAAGAAAAAATAATAATAGTAAAATATAACACCCGGCGATAATGACTAATGTACATAAATAGTAAGCTAGCCGTTATACTCTTTGCCGATTTACTGCACTTTTTGTAGTACAGGGTGTTTCGAAGTTAAGGGAACATACATTACTTGTGGATAAATGTCACTTTGGCGGTTCCAAATTGCCCGGAATTAATGCATCCATCGTTCTTCCTTACCGAGATACAGGATGCTTTATTGATTTTGGCCAAATCTGTCTTTGATTATACTCTTAAACCAACCATAAACCAAAAAGAAATACAGGTCCGGCTTAATAAAAAATTGACAATATGTTGTATGTCAAAATCAACACCCTGTATGTCAAAATTTTGTAAATCTGTTTCGATATTCGAAAAGAGCCGAAAAAATTAAATAGAGTAGCTCACTTAATTTGTTTGCGCATTTCTTTCATCAACCTTGATTACTTGCCGTAAATGCAATTTCATTAAAATGGTCGAGACAGTTGGAACTTGAATATTCATTTCAGGGTTTAATTAATAAAAAAATTTAACTTGCAGCAGTGGCAATTCTTACACTTCTAGACTAGGTAAGTGAACTATTGTAACATAATTTTAAGAACAATGCAGTTCACCTGATAATCTATCAGGGAGGATGTGTGGCCCAATCAAATGATTGTTGAAAATACCGCACCAAATACATACATATTAACGGCAAATCGATGTTGGGATTTATTCTGTCTTATAGCATGTTGATTCTTTTCTGTCCAAACATGTGAATTTCTTAAATTATAAACACCATATCTTGTAAATTGTGCCTCATCTGTAAACAGACATCTGTTAAGAGTGCTTCAATTCCGAATAATCCATTTACTAAAACTTAAGAGATGATTTTATAACATAGCTGCTTTGTCGTCAAGTAGGCAATGCTGAAAATTTTAGTATTTGACAGCTCATATTTACTGGTTCATGAACATACATTATTTCTGTCTTAAAAACGATAAAGCTAAATATGTATAGAACTCCCCCAAGCATACTTTCTAAATAAGGAAAAAAAGCTTAAACTTTCTCTATGAAAGAAAATTTAAGTTTAAGTTCGAACTACAATTCCTTAACTAAACCCATACTTATTTTTGCAGAAAGTTTCGTTTTCCTTGTAATCGGTTTCCGGAAACAGTAAACGGCTGGGCCGATTCACTGAAGTGAATGCAACTCTTCTTTTATTAGAATTCTTTCCTTTCCAAAACATTGACCAATTTCTAGCTAGCGTCAAACTAACCATTATGATCAATAAACATAATTTTAACACGAACGCCCTGGGGTTTAACAATTCTTGCAACGACTTTCGTCTTCCAAATGTCACATTAGTTTACACTTACGCCTTTCAGTCCATTTCTCCTTATTTCATGCTTGTTTTCGGTAATCAAAGAGCCTAGCACTATTAGCGTAAATGTAAAATTTAAGAAATATTATCAGCAAAGTAATTATTTCTTAAATAGTCATAATCATGAATATTTGTAACGAGTAAAGATTGCAGTCGGGCTTGACAGACTTTGACAACTATTTGCAGTAGACTTCACAATAACTTAGGCCAGTCTAATATAGTACGACACCTATAACTTTAAGGTGGCCCTAGAAAGAGACATCCGATAGGGAAATATTTAGTATTTTTACCCATAACTATTTCTTTTAGTACGTATATTAAAGAAACTAAAGAGTAGAACTATAACAAGACTATTACTATGAATTTTCACTCAATAATTTCAGTGGTTGGCAAAATAGCTAGATTTAAAACTACGAGATAGGAAGATTGACATAATTTTTTAAATTTAAATCTAGCTATTTTGCAAACCACTGAAATTATTGAGTAAAAATTTATAGTAATAGTCTTGTTATGGTTCTACTTAGGTACTCTTATAGTTTTTTTAAATACACGTATTAAGAAAAGAAAGTTATGGCCAAAAATAATAAATATTTCCCTATCAGATGTCTCTTTCTAGGGAATGGCCACCTTGTGGGCCGAAAATCATCATTAGATTTACTACAAAAGATAACGTGTTTCTTCGATTTCTTTTACATTCCTAAACAGTCAAACAATTTCTTTTACAGTGTTTTAGAAGAGTTTTCTCTAAAGGCCCGTAAAAAAGTCGGTTTAGGAATGTAGGAGTAATTTTCGAAAGAAGAGGTATTTTTGGAAAATTTGTCTAAAAACGAGATTTTTCGACAATTTCTCCTAGATCCCTAAACCAACGAAACAATCATTTTCCCAGCTTATAGAAAAATCTGTTTTTTAAAACACTATGAAAAAATGATTTGAAATGGTTTAGGGATGTAGGAGAAATCGACGATGTTCGAAGTTATTGTTTAAAGTAAATCTAACCATAAATTCACTCTCCCTTAGTAGTATATGATTCAAAATGCAATTACCTGACACATTTGTGCAAGCTAAAGATGTGATAAATGCTCTGCCTTAGAGCATGGCAGAGGGGGAAAGTGATATGAGAATTGTTCTTAGTGGTGATGAACAAAATAATTATTTAAAAAATTCAGATTGACATTTACTAATTATGGCTTAAAAGTCTGTCTGTCATGCTCTAAGGCAAAGGATTTTGATGTTTAGTCTACACAAATGTGTCAGCTAGAGTCGGGTCCAGTTTAAAATGACCGATGTATGAATTAATGTTGCGCATACGTTTTCATTATCTCTTGCACACAAACTTAAAGCAATAGCCTGAAGACATTGTCAATGTATGTCTATCAAGATTCTTTCCCACTTCTTTTGAGATGGAAATATGAAATGTACACTGAGGAGTGAGAACCATAGTAATAAGCTCAGCGATTCTCAAACTGTATGATTTGACGACGAATATTATTTATTCCCGTAAACTAACACCACTGTAAATTTGAAAACGTCTTTATATGAAATATTTAAGTTATTTTTAGTGCTAAATAGTGGATATTTATCCGTCAAACGAACAATGTCAAACCACTAAGTCTTACAATTTTCTAGTACGTACATATTACACGTTTTAGAACATAAAGAACATAGGATCGCGTAGCTCAATCGGTAAGATACTCGAGTAGCAACAAATGTAAATGGGGTGGTTGCAAGTTCGATCCTCACTTCCACTTATTTTTTAATTTGACCTCTATTAAAAGCTAATAATCTTCTTTCTAAAATTTTTATTTTTTTAAACCGCTCGGCGAGTATTGTTAAAAGTTTATTTTCCATAAAAATGTGTCTTTTATTACTACTAGCGCGTGTTTATCTCTAATAAAATCGACTTTCTTACGTATATATTAATACACGAATGGTGAAACGTGCGTTGAATAGACAAATTAGTCAAATGTAGTGTTGTATTATTTATGAAAACGTGTCGTAAATTGTTCAAGTGTAGTGTTCAAGTGTTTTAGTGTTTATGAAAACGTGCCAATGCGTTGTTCTTTCAGAATTGTTTTAATTTCTTTGGTTTAAAATTACTGTTAATTTTTTTTTATGTATACTGTCGTGCCCAACGGTGCGCGCCCCTTTTTATCGGGGTACTAGCTTGGTGCTCGACTTAAATTTGTAAGAGGCCGTGTGGGTCCTCTTAACGTCTTAGAGAGGGTGGTAGGGTTACACACACGCACACACCAGAAAAGAATACCCAAATTAGCCGTAAAAAATATGCATATTGACAAATATGAAACAAAAGATACTTACGTAAATATATTGTCCCTCATCCTCGGATGATGGCTGAATTCCACACTTCGCTGGCCGAAGAGAGGCAACTATTTTCGGTTTTCACCCTTTCGGGACTTTTCTCTTCTTTGATTCCCTGCGGAGCCTAACCGACAATTCTCCTCCTTGCGGAGTCTTACACCCAATTGAATTTCTTGCGAAGTCTCGCCCACGATTCCTCTCCTTGCGGAGGCTTGCTAACGATTGATTCTTCGCATTTTCTCATAAATATCTATATATCTATATTTTATTTTTACTAACATCATTTCCCCCACTAATACTACGATCCTATCCTTTCCTGGCAAGAAATGCCCATACCTCCCCGTTCTCGCTGGACTATAACAATATTAGTGTTTGATTTGTTTTTCTGATAACTCATTGTGATTGACTGAATTGGGCAATTCATTTTTTGTTATCAGTTTCATTTGTGCCCGAGTCTATATACCTACAGTGTCCGTCATAAAGTTGGCTACATATGGGAAAAATTTACATTATTGAGATTTTTTAAAAATACTCTATCGGAGGTTCGTTTATCTTTTTACATGCAAATATCTTTATTCAACTAAAATACATAAAGTTTTTGTCGAAACTAATCAAATATATGTGAATTACACACAAGAATTTATGATTTTTCATCTAGTAATTAATGGTAGGGGTAAAATTTGCACTTTTTTATTTTCCTCATACCTGCTTCAACGTTGATATATGGGGTCCTTGTGTATTCTACCTATGCACTTTTTCTTTATAAAATTTTTCGATATGTTAACAATTTAACCCATTTTTCGGTACCACCGTCAACTATTTTTTACAGTCTTGCCAAAGCGGTGATCACATGACATCTGTCAAAATGCAATTTTTTGTTTTCGGACATGCATAAACGAACCCCCAATAGAGTTTTTTTTAGAAATGTCAATAATACAATTCTTTCCCATATGTAGCCAACTTTATGCCGGACACTGTATAATCAGAAGTCCACTAAAATGACGAAGTTAGTAAGTTAATTGTCTTAACATTTTATGATAACATCTTTCCTATTTTTTATAATTATTTAGTGACATCACTGCTGTCACAGGAGAGAATTGTTTGAGAACTACTGGTATTTCTTATGCATCAAATCAAATCTTAGTTCAGACGGTTTAGCGGCCATGACCTAAGTCAGCTTAAATTGTACCCGACTTTAATCGCACGCCTTATTTTGTTTCCTGTTGTCAGTCACTACATAACTTTTAAAATGCGGTGGATTTTTAAGTTCCTGCAACTGCATTTGAAATATTTCTGAAAAAATTTAGGTACACTTTTTGGGCAAAAACAAGCAACTTATCACTCTTGGATATTTTCTCCAAAGTGCTTCCTTCTCCCGGAAAAAAATTACAAAAAAAATAAGTAATAGACCTTTATTAATTAGTTTAGGGTGGAGGAAGCATTTTAGAGTAAAACTCCAGGAGCCAAAAGTCGTTTATTCTTGCCTAAAGAATATGTCCTTTTTTATCTGAATATAATTTCAGACAAGATTTTCCCTAGATTTATTTTTTTCCTATATTTTTTTTTCTTCAAAAAAATCCCAAAAATAATCAAACAACTTTTGCCTCTTGGACTTTTTCTCTAAAACGCTTCCTTCTCCCAAAAAAAATAATTATAATATTTTACAGAAAAAAATTTTCAGATGGTACGCCCATGCGACCTTGAGTCTATTTGATTCGGAAATTAAAAGATGATGACATTTCGACAACATTTGTGATTTGAACTTTAATTAGCTTATTTTATTTGTTGACATAAAACGCGTCAAAAACACTGAGTTAATAAGTATCAGGTTTATGATCTTTGAAAATTGTACATATTTCCGTAAACGAAAATATATAAAAGAGGCAATTTTCACTCTTCCAATTTTCCGTATTTCAGGAAGCGACTGCCATCACGTACAAGTTTTATGCCGAATTTCATAATGATACTCTACCCCTTCTCAAGTTATTGTGTTCGAAAGTATAACTTTTTGTAAAGAACTTTCTCCTTTGATTCCCTATTTCCTGTTTTGCTCATTAGGACCACGCTTATTGTTGTACAGAATGTGTGTGCTAAATTGTCAAGGTAACAGTTTAAATGTCGCGAGAAATATCTTAAGTAAAAATAATATTCAGATTTTTATAATAACGTCTGCTCATAAATCACACACGATTTTTTGATAAATACATACAATTTGTTGATGCATTATCGAGTAAAATCAATATTTCTTCAGCTCCGTTTGGCAGGCATTTAAGTTTGCAATGTTATTATAAAATGTTATAATACTTTAGTATGCCTTCAAAATTTTTAAAACCTTTTATTTACCTGGCATTGTTGTCTGTCTATCTACCTGCCTGTTACAAATTTTGCAATAAAAATTTCGGCTAGGTCTAATTAAGCTAGAGCTTTTAAATTTTGCACACGTGCATAAGTTCGGTGACTATGCAATTTAGTATATTGTTACTCACTTGCGCCCTCTAGAACTGGTGCTGGGCAGCTCAAGAAAATTCAGGTGGTTACGCGCCTTACCTAGAAATAAATACTTATTTTTTTATTTTTTTTATAGTAGTAAGAACTTTTTTAAAGCGAGTCCATTAACAGCATGTGGGTCGTGGGCGACTAGTACAGTCTAATAGTAAGCAAGTAAGAGATTGTACATATAATCTAAAACTCAACGCAGCACTCTTATCCGGGTTCTTAGTAAATACTTTGTCTTTTCATATTAATAAAAATTTTCCTTTGTAAAGATGCAAACTTAATAATAAAGTACCTGTTCAGTGGTTTGATGATTCACTTAGAAAAATGAGGGGCCCATTTAACCGAATAAAAACTGTTTCTAACTGTACAAGAGACTATACTTTGTATAACTTAGTAAAAAACGAATATAATTCTAAAATTGCTGAATAAAAAAAAATTGCTTATGACAATTACATAAATAATTATGAGAATAAGGTGCGTGATAGCTGGAAATTAATAAATTTCGAGATTAACAAATCCAATACATGTTCTCCTGACCACGATATTTCATCAGATACCTTTAACATATATTTCTCTTCAATTGCTGAACAGCTGATCAATTTGCTACCATCATTGGACGCTTCCGCCACAGATCATTTAAAAAATTTACCTAGCACAAAATCCTCATTTTTCCTTGAGCAGGTAACCTCTACTGAGGTTAGGTTAGGTTAAGATAGCTGTAAATAGTTTATAAAATTCTAGTTGCACTGATATATATGGTATAGATAGCTTAATTTTAAAAGCTACCATTGACATACTTTTACACCCACTTAGTGTTCTTCCCTGATATTTTTAAAAATTACCAAGGTTTTACCTCTTTTCAAAAAAGGTGATATAAATGTTACTGATGATTCTCGTCCCATCTCTATTATCCCTATTTTTGGAAAAATTATAGAAATTATTCTTAAAAGAAGACTTGCAAATTACTTTCAGAAATAACATTATAAATTGCCGCCAATATGGTTTCAGAAATAAATGTTCCACGACCATGGTAGTTTTTAAAATAGTGTGTGCCATAGTTGAGGGTCTTAAGGAGGGCAAACATATGTCTGTTAGCCTGTGTGATCTCTATAAGGCCTTCGGCTGTGTCTCACATGAAATTCTATTGGAAAAGATGAGCTTTATGGTATTAGAGGCCTGCCTTTAAATCTTTTCTACTCTTGTCTTAATAACAGACAACGATGTGTCTCTGTCGATAATATAAACTCAGAACTTCGTCCGGTCAAGCATCGGGTGCCTCAAGGCTCTGTTTTGGGGCCCCTGCTCTTTATATTATATTTCAATGATTTTTTTCACTTTATGTCACCTAAGAAACGCATAGCTTATGCCGATGATACATCCATTATTGTCAGCTTGAACATTGATAACTTGATAACTTAAATGAGGATAGCACTAGTTCCATAAAACAAGCGGGAGCTTGGTTCTCTTCAAATAACCTTTAATTAAATGAAGGGAAAACACAAAGAATTGTTTTTTCAACAAATAATGCGCTAATTAAAGGCAACAGCGTCAAAATTCTTGGCGTTGTTTTGGATGATTCTCTTAGCCGGGCCAATCATCTGGAACAACTGTCACACAAATTATCAAGTTCAATTTTTATGTTACGGAGGCTGAAAAATCAACTCGGTTCTAAAACTCCGAGAACATGCTATTTTTCATTATTTCATGCTCACTTTAACTATGCAATTGTCCTAGGGGGTGGTTCATCTCACGCAATAAAAATTTTTCGTCTTCAGAAGAAAGCAGTTCGTATAATTGTATACTGTATATCTGTATACCCTCTTATAATTTTAACAAACATCCTGTAGTTGTTGGGTCGTAATATGCACACGATGTGGTTTCCCTGTCATTATGTTAAAATTCAATTTTCACATCATATTAGTGTTCAACATCCTAAAAGATGTATGATATATACATTGGGACGTTTCATGTCAAACGGATTACGTGCACCCCCAAAATTTGTGCTGATGGATGTTGAAGTTTGAGGTCTCAACTAGGTTATGTACTTTCAAAAAACTGCTGGCCCCTAAAAAAATTCGATATGACGGTTCCAATATGGCGCCTACAAAGTCGGTTCTCGAGATAAAATTAATTAAAAAGTGCAATACAATGCTAATAATCTTTTAAAAATACCACCTAAATACATATTGCAGTTTTTAGAGTCGCTAACTGTGTATCGACCATTCAAAATACGAAATTTAAAATGGCGAGTGCAACATGGCCGATCTAACCCCTTAGAACACGATTTTATCGCACAAAATGATTTCAGCTTTCGATATTAGTATGGAGTTTTTGGGGTGTCTGAGTCTTATTGTATCACAGAAATTTCAAAATTCAAAATGGCGGATCCAATATGGCAAGCCCTTTCTAATCCATTTCTAGGCAGCAGTGTGAACCCAGCTTATTCGAAACTACTGGCACGGAGGTTCTTCGTGTCTTTGCATTCAGATGTACCGTCGAAATTGCAAAATCCAAAATAGCGGATCCAATATGGTGGGCGGAAATAATTTAGTGGCATAAGCGCCTCTTCCAACCTCTTTCCGGCTACATCATGAAAGCAGGTAAGTTAAAATTATTGATACAGGCGTTTTTAAGATCTCTCATACAAACTTATAATAGGGAATCCGGATTTGTCCCTTCTTGCTCCTTATTGGTCGAGTACTCACTGATGAATTATTTTCATTAATATCATGACTTATTTCAGTCTTAGGTTTTTTGATATAAGAATATTCCATGACTGCTAATGTCTTGTCCTTTTTTTGGAGTGATCCATATGCCATTTGTATTCCTATGACCGGTGGACATTCTTTGAATCTGTTTGCTAAGAATTTTAACTTACCTGAATTCATGCTGTAGCTGAAAAAAGGGTTAGAAAGGGCGTTTATGCCGCCATATTGGTTTCATTCGCCATCTTGGATCCTCCCTTTTAGAATTTGGCATTTCGACGGTACATCTGAATGCAGAGACATGAAAAACCACCATGCCAGTAGTTTCGAATAAGCTGGGTTCACACTGCAGCCTAATAATAGGTTAGAAGGGGCTTGCGTCCGCCATATTGAATCCGCCATTTTGAATTTTGAAATTTGGATGATACAGTAAGACTCAGAGACCCCAAAAATCTCATACCAATATCGAACACTAACTCGAAATCGTTTTGTGCGATAAAATCGTTTTTAAGGGGTTAGATCCGCCATGTTGGATCACCAATTTTAAATTTCGTATTTTCGATAGTGGATTTATAGTTAGCGATCCTAAAAACTATGTAATATATATTTAGGTGGTATATTAAAAATATTATTAGCATTTTATTACACTATTTAATTAATTTTATCTTTGTAAGCTCCATTTGGATCCGCCATATCGATTTTCTTTAAATGCCAGCAGTTTTTTGAAAGACATTAACCTAACAAACATCTTGAGACCTCAAACGTCAAAATCCATCATCACAAATTTTGGGAGTGCACGTGATCCATTTGACACGAATTGTTCCATTATATATAATTATATATATATTTTTAATTGTTCCCCTGAGGGATAAAGGGGGGCGTGGAGAAAAACTGAAGCGTTAAAAATTTTCATTGTTGTTGAATTTGGTTTCAGCACGTCAAAATAGTGTTAAGTATTACACCCCGTTGAAACTGGAGATTGCTACGCCTATGCCTAATAGTGAGTGACTGGAAACTTGTAGAAAGAGATAGACTTTTCTAGAGTGTGGTGAGATTCTTGATTGATCTGGAGGCAATTTCAGAGTATATAAGACACGTTTACCGGCGCAGAGGGAGAAGTTTATTAAAGTGACGTTCGGTAAAAAGTGAGGTTAAATATCAAGTAAACAAAGTGTAAATGTTATTTTGAAGTATTGTATAGTCAGTAAATTATTAAATAAAGTGTTAATGTTTGTCCCTTGTTGAAATTATTTTGAAACCCACGGATTCATACAGGGTGTTTTCTAAGAGGTGGAAATACGTAACAATAGATAGAAGTAGTGATATCTAGATTCTAGGTGAGAACATTTCTTTTTTGTAGGCCGGTGTTATTTTCCGGAAGCAATACGGGGACTAGCGGGCCTACAAAATGACTCCTCCGCATCGCTACTGACAGCCATCAACTGCCACTGTGCTAGGTACAATTTCATTTGCTATTTTGATCCAGTGTAATATTATAGAAGTGTAGGAAAATGTAATAATTATAAATTCCTTAGGAAATCGACTTACCGAATTTAAAGCCATATAATAAAATTAGATTTGATGATTTAATTTGTTCCCGAGACTATCTGTAGATTTGAGGATAGGGTAAAATGAATAAGTTAACGAAGCGGCTCGGAGTCAGCTTAGGGGTTAAGAAACAGAATGCGTGCATGTCAGCCAGTGTAGCGGTAAAAAATTGTGGCGAAGATTAATTAACAACACTTCCCATTCTGAAGTGTCACGGGGACTCTTGCTTTTGTTATTCGCGTTACGTTTTCATATTAGAACAACGAAGTTCATTTAGAGTTGGGATTTTAATTGGAAATGAAGTGGGAGACCGAACTACTTTATCAAATTTTCTTTATTTCTGTTTTTTACCACGCCTAGTTTACTTGCAACTATTTCGTAACATAATAAGCAATTCCGTCTGATGAAAAATGTAATTAAAAATTTTAATTCTGATTCTTGGCTCCGTTGTAAAATAAACAGGATAATTATTTACACAAAAGTCTTACTTGGTAATAGTTTCCACCAGACCTTTCCCATGAAATGGAGAGAATCTCTAGTTTTCCTAGACCGAAAATTAAAAAATCCAATGCACTCAATCAGTTGTTATCTATTTTTAAAAATATTACAGAGAAAATTGTACATGATCAAATTGTTAATAATTTAAATTCGCATTTCTTTCCAACATTAATCTAATTACGGATTGTCGGCATGGATTCTGGAAAAATAGGTCAGTACAGACAGCATTAGTTCAATTTTTACAGTCTATTTACGTAAAAACAGGCATGTGGCTGGCATATTCTTTTATTTAACACGGGCGTTTGACACAATTAACATATCTTTTATTCTTAATAAAATGTACAATTTGGGTATTAGGGAGCCACAAATTATCTGGATTGAATCCTTCTCATCTAACCGTAAACTTTGTATCAAAAACGGTAATGTTACATCCCGTGATCATGACATCAATGTATGTGTACCCCAAGGATCAGTTTTGGGTCCGTTGATATTTATTTGTTCATTAACTACTTTCCTGAGTATTTAAACCATTGCAAAATTTTTATGTTTGCTGACGATGTCACTATCAGCAACCAATACTATTATTTTGAATGGAATTCTTAATAAAATTATAGGTGATTTCCGAAATTGGTGTCAGATAAATATGCTTATGTTAAACACTGACAAGACCCAATGTTTGTATTTTTAAATAATGGTGTTACATTCCCGGGTTGCATTAAATTCCTAGGTACCTACTTGGGTGGCAGACTAATTTGGGATATTCATATTGAGGAATTCAGTAAAAAGATTAGAAAAGCCTACTAGGATATCAGTCAGGGAATGGAGGTTGCCTCAGTATCACGGGGTTACTATAAGGCACTTGACGCTATTAGCAATCTTGTAATACGCACCAAATCAGTCTTTTACGGATTTGATGCAATGCAACAGCTAATACAATAGTTTGCTAAATCTTACTTTTGCAACTGCCCTCAAGCATTGTCTGTCAATAATTCTGTGTGTCCTGCTCTTCTAGTTTTAAGAAGTATTCCGCAAGGATCCATTTTTGGACCACTGTTGTTTTTAATATATGCAGGCTATTTTTAAAAAACTAGTTGTTCTCACTTTTTGTCCTCATGTGGACATATTCTCAATTTCAAAATGCGAAGAAAATGTGTGAATCCCATTTTTAATGAAAGTTAGGTAGTTAGATTTAATATGCTATACTTTCCACGTTTAGACCAAACTGCGGAAAACCGGCTACAAATTATCCAAAACATATTCTGGCATTTACAACCTCCAAAAGTACAATCTTGTGTCAGCGAAATTGATTGTGTTGAAGTGGTTAAAATTTAACAATGTATTGAAATTTTACTATATTATTTAAAAACGAATTATTATTTGTTTGCTTATAATGGTATTGAAACATATTCTTTATAGGATTTTGCAAACAGCAGAAAAAGTAACTAACTATAACTAAAAACTTTGTGTAAAAATATTAATGAAATCTTTGCATTCTTTCGATAACTTGAATTCTGGTTATGCTACCAAATTAAAATCCTAAAATGAATTTGTTTAATTTCTTATTTGACAAGTCTCATTCGAACACTAGCATCCACACAGTCCCCTACGGCCATGCAGATTAAACTAGTATCTACATAACCCCCTACGATTATGAATATTCAGTTAAAAATGAGAACAAAGGCCTAAAATGAATTTATTCATGTCTTAAAAAAAATTCATTCTAATGGATTACATTTTCATGAAATCTATCATTCTGTTTCTTGGAAATGCTTAGCCTTTGAAACGTTTTTCGACCTTATTCTGGAGTTCACCAGAAAGACATAAAGCCACTCATAAAGATGTTTCATGCAAAACCAAGACAATTTCTATGAATAAGTGTAAAATAATTATATTCGACATTGACTGATAAAAACAACCTCACCTATCTATTAGCTAACTAGTATTGGAGCCTACATACTCTATGCATGTTTAAATATGAATTATTATTTGTTTGCTTATAAAGGTATTGAAACATATTCTTTTAGTAATAGATAATTATTTTTTCTGCTGTTTGCAAAATCCTATAAAGAATATGTTTCTTTACTATCTTATGTTTTTGTATCGTTTATTCCGTTCCTCCATTTTCCTGCATTTTCGCACAAAACTCAATTTTCGAAATGCTGTACATAATTGCAATATTAGGCATTGGTAACTCTTACGGTGCCTTGCAATAGACGGAGAGCTGTGCAGTGAAAAATTGTTTGTAAAAACTCTCTTTACTAGCTGAAAAGTACATAGCTCTGCAACTAGAAGTCCATCCGGGGAGGGAAGCGTGGGCGGGCGGTCATACACGTTAATTTTAAATTAAAATAAAATCTTTGAGTGCAGCTTTGATGAAATTATTTTGGCTTGTCCTACAAACATTTTAAAACATTTTAATATGCATTGACTCTTGAGATCAAATTTATATATAAGGATGCTCAAACCTGAGGATCTAGTCATTTAACGAAATAATAAGTGATACCTAATAAACATTTTTTATCAGTTCTATTAATTCAATGTATGAAACATACTCTTAACATTCGGTACATGGCTGACAATGTATTTACTAGTTGACAACGATATTCTGGATATAACCACCTGTTCAACTCGATCAAAGGACTTATAATGAAAGCATTTGGAGACTGACTTACACAAGTAATTTTTCGTGCGTCGTCAGACCCGTACAGCCCCTCGAGTAAACCAGATCATACTAAAACTAAACGAGCTGAATACCAATGAGTCGACTAGGTAAATAAACACGGACGGCGGCGGATTGAAGTGCGAACTGCTTTTGTTCCAGCAGGTCCGCGATTATCCGGGCCGGAACCGCTTCATCCGATACACACGCGAGCACTTTGAGAGGTCAATTTTGATCCGCACTTCTATAGTCAGCAGATTTAGATTAAAACTGTATTACAGGTATTAGTTTCTAAGCATTGAGGCCAGCGTAGAATCATCGCGTACTGGTGGAATTGCTGAAGTTGGTGGCTTCGTTTAACTAAATCGTTTACAATAATACAACTCATATTTCCAGCATATATGAATCTTTAATCCTGTGTATGCTCGGACAAAATAGGATAATAGGGGCACTAGGGGCAGTTTGTAAATATAAATAAACTTCGAACAACGGATTTTATTTACATTAAATTAAATTAATTGAACTGAGTCTACGGTAGCTGTACTGCTACTTGGTGAAACATACTAAGGGTCATTCCATATCAAATCACCCAAGCAAAAAAATTTTACAACTCGGATTTTAACGAATTTTGGTACACATGTTTTACCTCTCCAAAGTATAAATAATCCAAAATTTCAAAATTTTCTGATGAGTAGTTTTTTTTCTATAGGACTCAAAAGAATAAAAAATTAACACACTTTCTTATTATTATTTTTAATAATTATTATCTCAGGATGCTGAGGAAGAAATTTTTTGTGTAAGGACTTGTTTTGTAGCTTATGGACTAAAATTTATTTCTATTTAAAAAAATGGGCATAATTTATTTGTCTCAAGGTCACTCTCAAGATCATAAATATATAAATGGTATTATCTCAAAAAGCCATTTTTTTTCCAACTAAAAAAATTAAGTAACATTAACTGAACTTTCCTGTACCTCTGTACCAATTTTGAAAGTGAGCCGATGACAAATAAGTAACTAAATAAATAATAAAAGTATGGGTACATGCGCTGTATAAAATATCGTCTAACCGCGTCGCTCAGACCTGGCGCGCGACTAATCTAGACCCGTCGTTTGCCGCGGATAGTGCATATTTAGATTTATATTTATCAGGTTTTGAACATTTTAAATCAAATTAATTTATATTACTTAATAATTGTTAATATCAATAGAGACATGGAAGGTTCCTCAGTTTTTAAACTTAAGTGTTGTAACCCATTTAATATTGTTGACCACAAGTCTACGGCATTAAAATGTTTGAGAAATGTAAGTGAATCTATGTGGAAATAAAAGATTTACAAAATGCAAAAAGGTACGAAAATTTGCGAAAAATGCCGTAGAATGTATTATTCTAAGGAAAAGGAAACATTTGCGGTCCTAAAAGATTCTCCAAGTAAAGAGTCAAGTACAAGCAAAGATGCAGATTTTGTTGATCTTAGTGTTTCGGTAGACTTTTTAAACCAATCTTTAGTTTCAATTGGTGAGTCACCAATAATAAAAAATAAGATCGGTGCACCTTCTTACACGCAGTATAAGGTTGATAAAATTAAAAGTAATATTGAAGAAAAAATTTTTGGTGTTACTCTCCCACCCCAAGAAAAACAGAGAGAAAAAGATGAATCAGATATAATTACCCAGCTTAAAGAAAAATTTGAGGCAAGTTCATCCCGCAGTGAAAAGTTAACTATTTTGACTGTATTACCTAAAAGCTGGAGCCTCAAAAAAGTTCAGGGAGAATTTAATGTTACCAACTATACAGCACGAAAAGCTAAGGCCCTGGTTAAGGAAAAAGGTATTTTATCAAGCCCCAACCCCAAGCCTGGAAAACCTTTAGATAACGCAGCTGTTGAAAAGATTAAGATTTTTTATAATAATGAAAAATTCAGTAGAATCTTACCAGGAAAGAAAGATTTTGTCTCTATTAAGGAGAACGATATAAAAGTTCATATTCAAAAAACGGTTAATTCTTGGCAATCTACGTGAACTTTATCAAGCATTTAAATCAGAGTTTCTAGGAATTAAAACAGGTTTTTCAAAATTTTGTGAATTACGCACAAAAAATTGTATCCTGGCAGGTTCAAGTGGCACGCATACAGTGTGTGTATGCGAAAAGCATCAAAATGTCAAGCTAATGCTTAGCGGAGCCAATTTTGACAAGCTTTTTCTGAAAGATGATGATGTCCCAATTAAGACATACAAGAGGTGTTTAGCAAAAATTATGTACAACCCGCCAGAGGTATCGTGTTTTTTTAACGAATGTGTTCATTGTAGATAATTTCAAAGACTCTTTGAAAAAAGCTTTTGATAACAATATGGTGAAGACAATTACTTATAAACAATGGGTTACAGTGGACCGTTGTACCATGGAGACTATAATAAAAACTACCGATGAATTTCTTGAGTCTCTATGTGAAAAATTAGTTAAACTTAAAAAGCATTCCTTTTCGGCTCAGCAGCAATCATCATATTTTAGTTCTATTAAGGAAAATATGAAAGTTGGTGAATGTGTGCTAACCTGTGACTTCGCAGAAAATTACTCTTTTGTTTTGCAAGATGAAGTGCAATCGTTTCATTGGACTACCAGCCAAGCAACTTTGCATCCAATTGTCGTCTACTTTAAAAACGAAAACGACCGTGTTGGGCACAAAAATTATGTCGTTATTTCCGAGAACTTGAAGCGCAATACTAACGCTGTTAATCTTTTTCAAAAAAAATTGGTACCTGTACTGAAAAACCTAATACCTGACTTGCAAAAAATGTATTACTTTTCGGATGGATGTGCAGGTCAGTATAAAAACCGAAAAAACATGTTAAATCTGTGTTTTCACGAGTCTGATTATAACGTAAAAGCAGAATGGAATTTTTTTGTTACCAGTCATGGCAAAAGTGTATGTGATGGACTAGGTGGAACTGTAAAACGACTTGCGGCGAAAGCAAGTCTACAGCGACCTTACTCTGATCAAATTTTAACACCTCGACAGCTATACAACTTTGCGACTGAGAGCATAAAAAATATTAATTTTATTTATTGCACAGATGATGACCATCAGCAGAATGCTTTATCTCTTGAAAGCAGATTTGACAAAGCAAAACCTGTTAATGGAATTCAACAATACCATTGTTTCACACCTGAAACATTTTTCACCCCAGGGTAAAAGCGACTCCCAGTACAGGGTCAACTTTAAAGTATAGGGTAAGTAGAACCTAAATCAAAATCTTTATGAAAATCGGTGCTGCTTGGCAAAATTATATAGGAAAAAGGTCATTGACTGGACTATTGATGATATTGATCATATTGGTGATATTTGATATGATTGGGGTACTGCTTATGACCCTGAATAGTCAGTACTTAGGCCCCGTTATCGAAACCAACGCTTTCAGCTAGGGACGTTAATGTAAATTAGGCAGTGCTCAATTTCGATTTCTTGGTAGTTTATTTAAAACCGAAAAGGATACAACAGTAGATACCTGAATAATTTTAACTTGAGCAACTAAAGGAAACAATCCATCTTCGCCATTTCATTCATCTTGGGAATCTGTTACGAACTAAGGTTCATTATAGAAAGAAAAAAATATTCGCAAGGGCCCAGCCCATCTTCTATACACGTCAACGTAGCAACAAAACAATTTCTACTTATTAATTTGCTCAGGAGAAAAGTGGAGTAAAAATAGACAGTCTGTTTTCAGCAGCCTTCAGTTTAATATAATGAGTAAACAAATTATTAATTATCAGTACTATAATTAATTACAGCATGTAGCGGCGTTAAAAAGGTTCATTTATCAAGTCTACAGAGTCGGCCGTTTAAAAGAAATACGTGTGTGGCAACACAAAATTGTTATGGTTAATCTCTGCATGCGTTTATTGGTATTTATACGACTATCAATCAGAAGTGTCTCTAGAAGGCAAGAAATGCATACATTTAATATTAGTTGCATAAGAAAATAGAGAATAAGTTTATATAAATGAAATCTAAAACCCATACTTGATGAAGATTATGTAAGTTAAAACATATACATATATATAACTTTTGACTACACAGAGTATAATATTTCACTTCTTCAGTTTCTTAATAATAAACGTCTAATATAGAAACCTTGTTAAGTGAACTTATGAAACGTAGAATGAATTGTTTAAATTGTTGAACAATTTTGTTAAGTTAGAAGAAAATGTTGTTAACCACGTGCTAAATTGGGTCATACGAGACAGAAAAAACACATTTTTAAAATGATAAATCCACAGCTCGAATACATAATTTAAGAAAATATGAACATTTTCTGAAATAACCTTGTGACTTTAAATACAGAAGGCGCCATTCTGACCACGATTGTAAAAAAGTGTAAAAAATACATTTTTTTAAATGTTTGTGTTGGAGTATACAACCAGATATACATTATAAAAAGAAGACGATAGGTGTCAAATTAATTTTTAATTAATGTCAGTGAGTTTTATACTTAATAAAACTTTGTGTATTTAGTTTCTGTTTTTTACTGGAGTATAATATTCATCTACGATCTACGAGACGTCCCAATAGGTTATGGGCCCAGGAAGTGCTTAGAGAAGAATAGAAAACTTGGAAAGGATAAAACAGAAGTTAGTAAAACTTTGTTAAAAAAAAAAAAAAAAAACGCTATGAGCGGAACTAGTATATGTCGCATTGAATCCTTGAATAAAGAAAACTTCGATACCTAGAAATTGCAGGCGGAGGCATTACTAATAAAAAATGATCTCTGGGATTTTGTAAGTGGGACAAAAGTGAAACCGAAAAATGATGAGAGTGCTGAATCATTAGCTGCTACTGCTGTATGGGAGTCTACAGATAGGAAGGCACGTGCAGATCTAATTCTTGCGATTAATCCTTCAGAATTAAAGCAAATAAAAGGCTGTATAACGTCAAATGACGTATGGAAAAAATTGCACGAGATTTATCAATCCAAGGGTCCTGCTCGTAAAGCAATGCTGCTGAAACAATTGATGTTACAAAAATTAGAAGAAGGTGAAGACGTACGAACTCACATAGAAAAATTTTTTGATGCAGTAGATAAGCTTCAAGAAATGGAGGTTGAAATCAATAAAGATCTACTGGCGATCATGTTACTTTATAGTTTACCTCAAAGTTATGAAAATTTTCGATGTGCTATAGAATCACGTGATGAACTTCCAACGCCAGACAGTTTGAAGATAAAAATTATCGAAGAAAATGATGCAAGAAAGAACAAAGAACACAGATCGAACGGGAATGCCATGTTTATTCGTAAAAAATACAATTTTAACAAATATGTAAAGCCAAAGGAGGTTGAATCTTATAAGGAAAGTCAAAATTCATTTGTAAAAGATAATTTTAAATATAAATGTCACCGTTGTCGAAAAATAGGACACAAAGCTGTAAATTGTCCCGTCAAAGGAAATTATTCACAACAGAATGCTGGCAACGTAGCAGAAGTTGGTTTTAACGTAAAACCTGAAATATTGGAATCTATTTTCAATACAAGTCAAAAAGTTGAAAGTAGCAAATGGTGTTTAGACAGCGGTTGCACATCCCATATGTGTCCTCAAGAAACAAAATTTGAGAATTTGGAGAATTCTGCATGCAAGCAACTAAACCTGGCTAGTAATGTTACTACTAAAGTTTACGCCAAGGGAATGATAAAACTACCAATAAATTGCAATGACGGTAAGAGAATTATTAGCTTGGAAAATTCTTTACATGTGCCTGATCTTCGTACTAATTTAATGTCTGTTGCAAAAATAACCGAAAAAGGTTTTGATGTGATTTTTACCAGAAACATCGCAAAAATAGTAGACAGAAATAAAGATGTATTACTGGTTGCACATAAAACAGATGGTTTATACTACATTGAAGAATCAATGGAAAATGAAAATTTGGCAACAATAATGTCCTCAAATATGGAGGAGTGGCACAAGAAAATGGGACATTTGAATGAAAGAGATTTAAAGAGAATTGCTGAAAATGGAACAGGCATTGAAATCGGGAAGCGGGAAAAATTGACTTCTTGTAATACATGTTTATTGAGTAAGCTCACTCAAGCTCCATTTCCATACAATTCAAGCCGTAGCTCAGAGATGCTGAATATCGTTCATACTGACATTTGTGGTCCGATGCGTCATACGTCAATTGGTAGTTCAAGATATTTCATTACGTTCATTGATGATTTTTCACGTTGGTGCGAAATAAAATTTTTAAAATCAAAGAGCGAGGCACTGGAAGCTTTCAAAAGTTATAAAAATTTTGTTGAAAATCAAACAGGAAGAAAAATCAAACAACTACAATCTGACAATGGAAAAGAATACATTAACAGAGAATTTGATAAGTATTTGGAAGATAATGGAATCAAAAGAAGACTAACAGTTCCGTATACCCCTGAACAGAACGGAATTTCTGAACGAAAAAATCGTACATTGGTAGAGATGGCACGTTGTATGATGATCGAATCAAATTTATCGCCAAAGTTTTGGGCAGAAGCAACGTTTACTGTAAACTATATTAGAAATAGATGTCCATCTAAAAGTATAGACAATAAGACACCGTACGAATTTTGGAATGGAACACCCCCAAATGTTAATTATTTTCAAATTTTTGGTTCTAAATGCTATGTCTTAAATAAATCACCAAATAAGGGAAAATTTGATCAACGCTCTGAAGAAGCTATTTTTCTTGGATATTCAGAAACGTCAAAAGCATACAGAGTTTGGATGATTCAAAATAAAAAGGTGCAGGTTGCCCGTGACGTAAAATTTCTCAATGAATATCAGCAAAACAAGACACTCATTGAGTTTACGCCAATAGCTGAAAATGAAATCGGTAAAGGATTGGAAATTGTAGTAAATAATGAAAAGGAAAATAGAATTCAAGAAATAGATAATGAAAATGAAAATAGAATTCAAGAAATAAATAATGAAGATGAAAATAGAATTCAAGAAATAAATGATGAAAATGAAAATAGAATTCAAGAAATAAATAATGAAGATGAAAATAGAATTCAAGAAATAAATGATGAAAATGAAGGAAATTAAAATCCTGTTGTAAGTACAAAAAGGGGAAGAGGAAGACCACGGATTGTACGAACTGGAACAAGGGGAAGACCGAGGAAGATATATAAGGAAGTTTTAAGTGACATTGAAGAAGAACAAGAAAACCAGGAATTTACAGCATTAGCTGAAATATCAGTAAAAGAAGCATTGTCTAGTTCTAATGAAAATGAATGGATGGACGCAATTCGAAGTGAAATAATCTCTTTATTAGAAAATAATACATGGAAACTTGTTGATAGACCAGAAGAAGAAAATATAATTGGTTGTAGAATGATATTAAGGAATAAATTAGGAGCAAATGGAATGTTAGAGAAAAGAATGGCTCGACTTGTTGCAAAAGGATACGCGCAGCGTCCTGGAGTCGATTTCGATGAAACATTTTCTCCTGTTGCCCGGTTAACTTCAATTCGTACATTATTTGCTCTGGCAGCCGAACACAAATTGGTTGTGCATCAGTTGGATGTCGTAACGGCTTTTTTGCATGGTGATATAGAAGAAAACATTTTCATGGAAATACCAGAATTTTTTGAAGAGATATTGCTCCAAATTGTCAATGATAAAGGTTACAAAAACGAGACAATAAAAAGAAATGCAAGAAGAATGCTAGAAGAGTTACATGATGGAGGTAAAGTGTGCATGTTACAAAAGGCTTTATATGGATTAAAACAATCAGGTCGTCAGTGGAATAAGAAACTGGACAAGAAACTCCAAGAAATAGGGTTAAAATCTTTAAATGGAGACCCGTGTGTTTATACAGCAAAACAAGGAAGTGATATAATGTTAATTGCTGTATATGTTGATGACTTGATATTGGCTTCAGGAAATATTGATTGGATAACTGATATAAAACGAGATCTAATGAAAAAATTTAAAATGAAAGATTTTGGAAGAATTCACCATTGTCTCGGAATTGAAATTGAACAAAGTAAGGACAACAGCATAATCAAGATTTCACAAAGCACATATATCAAGAAAATTTTAAAACATTTTAATATGGAATTATCAAAACCAGTTAATACGCCGATAGCACCCAACGTAAAACTAACAAAGCCCGAATCCACTTCTGAAGAGGAGATGAAAAAGTATCCATTCAGACAGTTAATAGGATCATTGATTTATTTATCAACTGGTACCCGTCCTGATATAGCATTCACGGTGACTTATTTGAGCCAATTTAATAACTGTTATAATCTGGAACATTGGAAGGCAGCAAAAAGAGTCCTGCGGTACCTCAACGGTACAACTTCATATGGATTACGTTATGAAAGGTCTGGAAAATCTGTAGTTGGTTTTGTCGATGCAGATTGGGGTTCATGTTCTCAAGATAGAAGATCATACACCGGCTATGTTTTTATGCTAGCTGGAGCTGCAATTAGCTGGGAAGCTCGTAAACAAAGAACGGTAGCTTTGTCTAGTACATGGCATTAACTGAGGCAGCTAAAGAAGCTGTGCACTTAAAAAGATCTTTAAGTGAAATTGGATACGTAAATGACGATTTTAAATTTATCATATTCAATGACAATCAAGGTGCTCAGAAATTGGCGAAGAATCATGTTTTTCACTCGAGAACCAAGCACATAGACATTCGTCATCACTTCATACGTGACGTCTTAGAAACTGAAAATCTTCAACTTAAGTATTTGCCAACAGAAGATATGGTGGCGGATATATTTACTAAAGAGTTAAATGGACCTAAGTTCAGCAAATTTCAAAAGGACCTGGGTTTAGTAGATTGTAATAGATAATGAGATAACTGGTTGAGGGGAAGTGTTGGAGTATACAACCAGATATACATTATAAAAAGAAGACGATAGGTGTCAAATTAATTTTTAATGAATGTCAGTGAGTTTTATACTTAATAAAACTTTGTGTATTTAGTTTCTGTTTTTTACTGGAGTATAATATTCATCTACGATCTACGAGACGTCCCAATAGTTTGTACTACTACTGTTGATTTATTTTTTTCCTCCGCATTATTTTTTTAATTTTCTGCAAATTTACAATCTACTTCAAAGAATACAAAGTAATAAGTAAATAGTTTGTTAGGGTTCGACTTGAATCAGGCACCATCAGTGGATGGCTTTCTGAGGGTTCACCTGGCTAGGTCTTCTGGCCATAATCTCCTTAACCTCCTTTCTGCTGGTGGTTGATAAAATAGCTCATTCATAAACTGGTTGTTATGATCGGTGCTTCGATTACGGTATTTGATTGAATATGATATGATAAAAGGAATTTCGACATCGTTATGTAGAGTTTGGTTTGATTGGAATGTTTGGAGAATTTTAGTGTTGGAAGGTACCTAATGTTCCGACTGGTGTTATGGTATTGTATATGATTAATTTATGTTGCAGGGATATCTGTGATTATTTATTTATGACCCAGTTTATGTTTTTTACTTTTAGATCTAGTTGGCGTCTTTTCATTTTGATGTGTATTCTCCAGGTTAATTTTGATCTAAATGAAGCCCGAGCTATGTTATCTCTGATTTCACTGGTATGGGAGCGTCGTTTATTCTCACTAGCGGACGAGTTCCTCTTTTCGTGGTAAATGTTATTTGTAAGGATTTATTAGTGTAGACGTTGATTTTCCAGTGTTGGAGCCAGTTTTGTAGTAGATTGAGGTGATTTTGCAATTTTTCGGATGCTCTTGCCGGATCAAAATGATGACAGAATTGCAGTATCATCCGCGAATGTTGCCATTGGTGTGTCATTTGTTACTGGGACGTCTGCTGTGAATATTAAATACAAAAGGGCCCTAGAACACTGCCCTGTGGTACGTCGGATATTAGAGTGATAATCAGATAAAGCATTTTGTATAATAATCTCTAGTGCCAAATTTTATCATAAGAATTTTGTATGTCAATAAAGACGGAAACACACATTTTCTTTTCTTCCAGGCACCGTTTGATTTTGTTTACGATTCTGTGACATTGCTAGATTGTGAATTGATTATGTCTGAATCTAAACTGGTGTTCAGGGATTAAATTATTATTAATGGCCACTGTCACTTCTGTTCTGTTGAGGACGAGTCGTTTGAATAAAGGCGAAGTTGCTCCATAGAAAAAGGATTGTTCGAGCAGCCTGGGAGACCACACGATCAGAGTGCGGTGCAGCTGTGCAATCTGGTGTCCATAGGTGCGAACTATGGTGGCAGTCATTTAGAGCAGTTGTTGTGAATTTTAAAAACTTCTCCGTTTTGTAATAAATGCAATGAAACGAGACGCATTTTTCTGCCTTTCTTTAATTTTTGCTCTAGATCAGATGGGCGCATTTTTAGGAAGAACTGACAAAAAAGTCCTATTTTAACCCGAAAAATCCATCCTCAACGTTTGGCGATTTAACTCTGTGCCATCCTTATAATCTAGTCCCAGAATTTTTTATTAAGTAGATAAAAATAACCCACCAATGCAAACGTTGGGAATAAAGTACACATATTTATATGTAACCAAATACATTTATTTTTAACAAATTTTAAAAATAATCTGCAACTTCAAACTTATTTTGTTCAATTATTCCATCAAAATAGTTCCTAAATCTGCTGATTTAATGTTTGTCTTAAAGCTTAGGCAAGTCACTATTATATCCAAGACTTTAATATCGCTAAATATTACTTATAGTTTTAGGACATGACAGTTAGTTCAGTTTCTCCTTTTATTTGGGGAATTCACTCTCTAAACTATTTTATCAAGTGATTTTCTTAATTAATGATAATGGTAGTAAAGGCATAGGCATAGTTCGTATGTTTTACACCAGTCTTTAAGCAGTTAGTTTCTCTGACGCCGGTGCTATATGAATGGAAGGATACAAAGCCAGCTTGGAGTGTTCTGCTCTAAAAGAAAAATTATGTGCTAGTTAAATTTTACTATGAACAATATTTAACCATAAAAAATTAAGATATGGTAAAACAAAATTCAGTGTCTGAAATATTTGCCTAAGAGAAGTACATAAAATTGAGATACTGTTAGGGCTATTTGATTTGATGAAATTGGCTTATACAATGTGTCTACGAAAAAGCGATATTATAGGACAAATGGACGGACGGACATTTTGAAAGTTGTTCAGAATTCGATCACCAATATACTTGTATGAACCTTTTTTCTCTACGAGCAATATTACCGGTTTTAGAAATGTGCCGATCGAATGTAATATACTCCTCGTTTTGTATTTGCGAAAAGTATAATAGAGCAAAAACGCTATGGTTAAGTAAAAGGGAAGCTAAGTAATTCAAAACTCGAAGAAATCATTGAAACAAAATAAACAATAAGCTTTCTAAACCTAACCGAAATGTCGAAAAGGGCGTGTTAGAATCATTATTGTTTCTCTTGCACATAAACGATTAGTCTTATTACACGAAAGTGAAAGATTCTAAATAGCTAATCCATTAGAGATGCCATAATTGGATAAATTTTGCAAATTTACATGAATTTTGAACAGTAGAAAGGGCGAAAAAGATATTTGAGAACATTTTAACCTTGTTACTTAATATCGATAATGAGATCAGATCGATTTATTTATTTGTAGTGTTTCTGTCCCGGGAATCCCGGGACGGGATTTCCCGGGAATTATGTCAATTTTTATCGTTCCCGTTCCCGGGAAATAACACTCGGGATTTCCCGGACCCGTGGAAATAAAAATAAGTTTTAAAAATATTAAATTTGGTGCTCCGAAATTTTACCGAGTGTGCGCGTCGGACGGCATTTATGTTTTATTTGGTTATTGTGTTATTTGCAGTAGTTAGTGTTGTTGTGTCTTTTTAATTATAAATAAAACAAAACAAAACTGACGGATTTATTTTTTGACCAAAGGAAGAAAAGAAAAAAAAACGTTTTAAAAAATCGGTAAAGGTATTTACACAGAACTTCCCTCGTTATTTGTGCATGACGGTCACTCTAAAAAATGGTTAATTATGAAATGACATTGGAAATAATAATCAGAATATAGTTATTGCTATTATTACAAAGAAAACCTGATAACTTTTTGTCAAAAAAATATACAGAGTGCTCACCCAACAGCAAAAGTTCAATACTAAATAACAAGTGCCAAATATGGAAGGCTTGCGCAAATACCTTTACAAATGTCCAACACGACTGAATTATTTCTTGAGATGACCACCCTGTACATTTTGCAATAAAAGTATAATAGGTGCATATGCCAGATATTATTGCCATATGTCACACTTTCAATCCCACATTTACGTAATGGAGTGGAAATATAGTAGAAATTTTCAAATTTGAGCAAATAAAAAAATATGTTCCATCTATTTTAGTGGTAAAATTTTTCAAATGTTGGTGAAAAAATGTTCAACATTTTTTTTCTGAAATAGGTTTAGAATGCCATGAAACGTGAAACTTTTAATTTTGAGCAAAAAAAAAATTTCCTCGATTCTAGTGTTAATTTTTTTTCCAAAATGGTAAAAAAATGTTGTAAATTTTTTCCGAAATAATAATAATAATAATAATAATAATAATAATTTATTGGTGCCAATAATACAAAGGTATTTTACACAGGTCAGGTACAGAACAACAACAAGGAAACACCTTGCATAATACAACATGAAAAATAAAATAAAAAAGGGTATATACCTATACATATATATAAAATACACACAAACATATAGACCTACATACAAATTTATACATATGTGATCAGATAATAATATTAACATTTGAGGATAAATATTCTTCAAAGGAAAAAAAAGCATTGGCTATTAAAAACGATTTAATTGTCTTCTTGAAGACAACGTGGTCAAGTTCTCTTATTCTCAGAGGTAGATGGTTAAAAAATTTGATGGCGTAATAATTTGTTAATAGGTTTGGAATGTCATGAAACGTGGAAATTTTAAATTTGAGCAAAACAAATTTTTCGTCTATTCTATAGTAATGAAATGGATTAAAAATGTTTTAAATTTTTTTTTTAATTTTTCAAAAACATTTAAATTTATCTGAATAGTTTTAGAATGCCATGGGAACGTGGAAAATTTTCAATTTTTTTTTTTTTTCAGAAATAGGTTTGGCATGTCATGAAACGTGGAAATTTTAAATTTGAGCTAAAATAAATTTTTTTTCATTATTTATTCCCTTTAGACGGCCCACCCTGTATATTTTCCAGTGAAAGTTTAACTATTTCTTTACTGACAGTAGCGTCAATTACGTACCAAATTTGACTGCTCTCCGTCAAGTAGTTTTTTAGTTAATGCACCAACAGGCAGACAGCCTGACGAAATTGAAAAACCTATATTTTCGTAATCTACGTGTTCTGAAACGTCAAAATCCGATAAAATCTCGGAGGGTGATTTTTTCTCGAATACAATACTTCCCTTCGGTATGCGAGGGAAGTAAAATGAATATTTGAATGATGTGACACTTTGAAAGAAAAAAAAAGTGTTTTTCAAGAAATATATGAAAAATTTATTATTTCCCGGGAATCCCGGGATTCCCGGGAACGACAAATTCTATTTCCCGATTCCCGGGAATGAAAAAAGTCGGGAAATCAGAAACCCTATTTATTTGATAATTTTTATCGATATTAGGTCATAAAATTCAATTATAGAGAAGGCACGCAACGATCAAATTTTAATGAACTTTTATGGCCTTTTTTTAAAGACGATTCATTTAAAAAAAGAAATCACCCATTTTAGTAGTCAAACATGTAAGTCCACAAATGTTATACTATTATGGCATCCCTGGTGTATTTCTTTTTTTTTTTTTGCTGAAATAGGTTTAAATGTCATGAAACATGGAGATATTAATTTGAGCGAAAAGCAGTCTGTCTTTTTTTGTGTGCACGGTTATTCTGGGACTTTTATGGACGTTGAAAGGTTGGGGGAGGGGTGGGGGTAAATATGGCACCAAATAGGGACAAATAAGTAAAGCAAGCTATTAAGATCCCAGAAACTTGGGATTTGGTGTATAAGTATATACAGGTACTCAAATTAAAGGGTTGATTGATTTGCCAGCGTAAGGTGGGCATTGCTGCCGATTCCGGGGCATGGAGATTTGTTCCACCACGTAGCCCGAACGTCCGCCGAACGTCCATCTGCAGTCGCCCAGTCTTCTATTACATATTCATGCGGTTCCACCCGACCGACCAACGGACCATCACACCGTGTGCCGGAACAAACCCCCGATGCTTTTATATACCGCCGGACTGGCTGCATACGCTGGATTGGACATTGGACATGCTTGTTGTCAGCAGCGAGAGCCGCATGACGCATGGGGTAGGAGTATAGGATGTAGGTATTTGTGAGACGTTTTCCTTCTGTCTTCATCGGATGGAAAGTGTAGGCGTTTGTGAGATGCTCCTTTTAGGTTTTCGTGCTTCTTTTTGCTTTCAGGTTTTTGTGAGATGCTTTTTTTTAGTTTCTGTCTGTGATCATCTCCTCCTATTCTACTTCAGAGTTTTCTGTTTCTTCTGTTCCTGAGTCTGGCAGCGTGTATATTCTTGATATTTCTTTATTGTAATCCGTTCTTTGTTGTGCCGATTTTTCCCAGTGTGTATAATCCTTTCCTAACTTATTCATAATCCTCTCGATTGTTGTTATCCATGTATAGCATGGCCTCCCTATTTTCAAATTCTTGCTGTTAGAATAAAATAAAAATATTAATATCAAATTTGCTACATGTATGTATTATAACGAGATCTGGAACTAAATTTTATTTTGAGCTCATTCCGTTGGGAGATAAATAGGGGTAAATAAGTAAAGCAAGCTAGTAAGAGTGGCGAATATTGATTGGAATGTGGCGTATATACTGGAAGCCAATATCTCAATTTTTTTCATGACATCTGCCACCTTTTGATTAGAATGGACCTTCCCAATCACCTCACCTGGTATTATCATCAACTTTGATCGACATCCTTTATAAATTTTAAAAATAATTATTCTCACTCTTCTTGAGATGAGCAATTTCTTAAGATATTCATCAACTATTATTCCTAAATATTTAATTTCGTTTTAATAAACCTTGTAATGTTATTCGGTTAAGGAAATCGTTTCCTGTGTTATTCATTTTATAAACCTTTGTCGATTAAACCTTTCTATCCGTGGTCTATTTCATAAAGTCATCAACACGAACACTCCTTGATGTAAAATGAGTGGCCATTGCCTAGATCCCTATTCGTTTTTTAGGAAGAAATTAGATGGTCACGAAATGTTTCGTTTCTTCTTTGGAATCCAATACAGATATACGACAATCAGATAATTTATTAGTGTCTTTGTTAAAGAAGTGTATCCAAGGCCAGCACTGCTAAAAAAAGATATGGTTTACTACTAGTCTCTTTCCTATAATTTCAACAAATTACAATATGCGAGGTAATTTCTTAACATGTATCTGAATTTATCTATATTTGAACTTAAACTGTTATCGCAGAGCCATTTACTTATTACAGATAAATCGCAATTTGTCGAATTATACATTCTTGTACAGTATCACTCGCAATGTATATCATTGTATCATCTACAAACATAGATATTTCACAATGTTTTCCATTTATTACATTCTCATTAATGTATGAATTAAAGAGAATTGGCACAAGAACTGTTCCTTGTGGGACACCGTGTTTGGCTTGCAATTTATCCGATAATTTTTTTATAAATTTCATATTCTGTGTTCTAGAATTAATATATTTTTTAAACCATCATCTGTACGACTAATTCATTCTAATTTATAAAGTAACCAATTCTCCGTCTCCATATAAATATTTGGTAGTAATAGTTATTTTTTTAAAATCTAAGTAAGTTTATAATTAAATACTCTTGCGTTGAATCACTTAAATGCCAAAAACCTCTACTCTCCCTCTTTGCCGTTTAACAAAAGTCACATCAGGAATGTTTTGTTGTAACTCCACCGTACTATTTGACTAGCTAATTTCTGCGATGCCATCCGAGTAGTTAAATTTAACGCAATTTAGAGTTTTCTGGTTAATTCCGTAGGCAGGTTTGCAGTGTTTATCTGAACTGTTTGCTTTAAGAGAAGAAAATTAGGAAATACTCCGAACGTCGAGTGAATACAGACTGGAAGTAATTAATTCGCTGACCAAAATAATGGTTAAGTCTTTGTTTCGTTCTCTTGCTGTTAAAATATTTATATTACTAAGTGCTTATTATTAATTAAATAAATTATATTGCTTGTTTAGGACCTGAGATTGAGTTCGTGCCAACTTGACGATATATAACATGGAAGTGATTAAATATCATTAAATTTCGCGTGCGAAATCCATGAGCGTATTCACGTTTAAAAGCTCTATTATAGTTTAGCTTGTAAGGAGGCAATATATTACTAGTACAGATACTGTGAGGTTGATCCTGTATGAGCCATGTGTCGAGTATATCATATTGGCCTAGTAATATATTAATTATTCGACAATTACTAACTTATTGGTCTTAAATTGTTTTGCCACTACGTTTAAGAAATTAGTCAGTTTCTTTCTACTCATTACTATTATGAGTATATTTTGAACCCCTCACGAAAAAGTTGAATGTTATGCGTTTGATTCGTGCATGTATTTGTAGCTCTCTTTCTTTGCAGCAGTGTGCAAATGTTGCCTATTTTTCATGTTGTCGGTTATTTAGTTGTAGTGTGTGGCTAATACGATAATAATACTTCCTCATACCAATAATTTATCGCAGAAAAGAGTTTTGAAGGTTTTGAATACGATTATCATCAGTAGCATTTATACAAGGTTCATAAATTGTGTCACAGTAATTCGACTGACAATATTAGAGAATCACAGATTTAGAGTTATTGGTCAATACAAATCTAGTTTGATATGTTAGTTTTAAATTCAAGCAGGCCTCTTGTGGACCCCATTTATTTACATGTGGTGAAAATCTCAATTCTTGGTCCATACACGACTCAACAGGACGATTGATCCAATTAAAGAGTCGGAATACTAACAATTAATATTGTGCTATAACAGAAGTAGGTATTACAAATTATGTTCATTATACTCTTTAGATCCTTAATTCTACAATGAAAAAGATCAATATTATTCTATATATGATTATAATTCCTGCATATTACATTAATAGGTGAATACATTAATAGATTGGCGCGTGAAGCTTTGATATGAAATGTTTGGTGGAGTCGAGTTGATTTAGGAACTCGTAGATTAATAAATATTAATAGATCGTTCTGATCAAGTCGAGTTTATCGTTTAATATTTTAGACAGAGTTACAATTCCGTGTAATTCTCGGCGAGCTAAGTGAGAATCTATTTAACAAAATATCATTACTAATTCCAATAGGTGGATAAATCTTGTTCTCGGTGTAGCTTAAGTATTTAAAAAATTTTCCTTGAATATTCTCTAGTTCACTAATATGAATGATGTAGTGGGGACTCCAGACTCAGCATACTCCAATATACTTCTGACAAACGAATTAAATAGAAGCTTCATAGTTTCAACATTTGTGAAATCTTTGGAATTTCTTATTATGAATCCCAATGATTTAAAAGTTGAAGATGCGATGTTATTTACATGATAAATAAAAGTCAACTTGCATCAAAAGAGACATCAATATCCATAAATCTATCATCTCTTTTTATGACACTATCTTTTATTTTATACTCATTAATGAAAATATTATTCCCACGTGAGTAGATGACAACATCACATTTTTCAACAATTAGAAATAATTTATTTTTATTGCACCAGTTATCAATATTTTCCAAATCTGACTTGAGCAATTCTATACTATCATTGCAGTTAACGCTGTAGTAAATTTTTAGGTCATCGCCATAGAGTAGATAAGAGCACTGTAAATTTATAAGTATGCCGTTGATTAAGACGTTGAATAAAAGTGGACCAAGGACTGACCCTTGAGGGACTCCTGATTCGACATTAAATTCGACAGACTTATGTCCATAATAATAAACATATTGTAATATATTGCTTAAATATGAGGTAAAGAATGAAACAAACTAATATGATAATTCAACATTTGTTAATTTATTTAATAAGATACCACGGTCAAGCCTATCATGGTCAAACGCTTTAGATATCAAGCATAATAAATTTGTAGTTGTAGACCTATCTGACATGAACCCATGTCGATGGTTTGATAATTTATGTTATATATTAGGAAAAATATAGTCGTAGAGAACGAATCCGAATAGTTTAGAGAAATTCTTAATTATGGTGATTGGCATGTAATTTTTTTATGTCTTGTTTGGAATTCTTTTCGTGTGCAGGGCATATTTTATATATTTTCCACAGGCTGGGAAATATGCCATTATTTGGGGATAAATTAAATATATATGATAAGGGATGGGCCACTATTGAGATGCAAACTTTAACGAGAAAAGCTGGTATTCCATCTGGACCTGCTGTCAATTTTTGCTTTAATTTTTTGCACCCTTTAATTTAACTTCTGCGTCTGAAATTATAGGTATGAGTATATTTTTTCTGTCCACAAGTTCACTTTCGCCACCCATACTGACATTATTAGTTGATGCAGAGTATGCTGATTTGAAATAATCTGAATTTTTTTTTTACTATATCTTGTGGGTCATTATATGAAGCATTTTCATACGCCATACTGTTAGGTATGTTTTTGACTTATTATTAATTTAGGGACCAAAACAGATTTGGAATATTTTTTAAGTTATTTTCTGTATTAAGTAGATAGTTTCTATGCGAGTCATCAATATCTTTTTAAAATTTTGTTCTAATATTCTTATATTCCTCATAGAGCAACGGCATCTTTATTATTTCATGCGTCAAAGTTATTTTTCCGTCACTTGCTAACAATTTGAAATAAAAAAATTATAATTTATAAATTATAAAAAAAGTCCCAAATTGTTGACAGTATCTTAAAATAAAATAGGCTAATCTTTTATTATGATACTGTCCCTAAAATCTAAAACAAATTTTGTTCTTTCCTTTTTTCTGCCAAACACAATTACAGCCGATTTGCTAAAGTTAAGTTGAAGACATATTTTACTTGAGAAGTCGAATAAAGAACTAGGATCATAGGTTTAGGCAGCGATTGTCTGCTCACTTTCACTCGCATCAAAAGACCAACACAACTGTGTGTTATCTGCATGAAAAAAAAGTGGATAATTACACAAATATATTATAAAAGTAGAGGAACTAAAATAGACCCATACTAAGGGTTTAAAGTATCTGAAGTTTCTCTTTACATTTACAATTGAGATCTATTTTTAAAACAATTGTTTAATAATTTTGTCGCATATTCAGTAAAGGCAACGAAATGCAAAATAGATATCAACATTTTATGATTGATAATATCAAGCGTTTTGGAGTTTTCTAAAAGAATTAATACTGTTAGTTTACTCATGCCACATGCTCCTATGAAATCATCAGTGACATTCATCAATGCAGTAATGCAGCTGTGGCCTTGCCTAAATCCAGACCGATTTCATGGTATTATCTCAGTATCTTTTAAGTGCCCCTGAACTTATATTTCTAAAATTATTTGTAATAATTTTGAAAACATTGAATACTAATTGTCCTTATGTAGAATTTGTAATTTTTTTTGTTATAGGCATTACTCGTATTATTATTACTAAGATGATTTTAATTTTTTATAATAGGTAAGCTACTTGTTCTCGTTTTAAGCTTGCTCTTCATGGTCGTAAGAGACTATGTCGACAGTAGTGTTTCAATGAGAATTATCAAATAAGAAATAGATACATTTAATTTTGATTTTCATTTATTGCTAGCATAACCAGTGTATAGATTGTCTATAGAATACAAGGATTAGAATTTAATATTTTTGTAGATGGTTCTTTGTTTTATTTTTCATATTTAACTTTTACTTCCACATCCACGGAGTGGAAGTTTAGTAATCGTAAAGAATTTTGTTGTTGTTGTTGAATAGGTTTAGAATGTCATAATATGTTTTATTATAAATAAGTAAATTAATATATGAAATAAACATTTCAATAGGAATGAGGTCCCCCTGAAGTAAATGTAGTTTTATAGCAAATTAAGCGATTTTTCTTAAATGTAGTATCACGTCAACTCACGGCTGATAACATGGCTTGTTTAAAATGGCTTTCGGTTCTGTGTAAGCCACATTCAATCTCTACCCCTGATAATTGTGAAGATCGTCAAGAGTAAGTTACCGCGGCAGTTGAATTAATGAAGAGGAGAATGTCTACTAGAGCCGGGCCATTCAAATGCATAATGCAGCGATAACGACGTAGGAATGCAGACCCCACTTGCACCGACAGAGCGGATTTGAAGCATTTTGTGGTCACAGGTATCGCCGGGGCTACCGCACGGCCTCTTACCTGCTTAGTCTGGGTGTTTGCGTGAAGAAAGTAGTAGTTTTATTCAGAAAAAAGAAAAGCAACAGGATAATAAATAAATAATGGAAACTTCTCATACCTTACAGCAATAGTTTTATACAGTTCGTGTCTGCAGTTTTCAAAACAACAACTTTATTGTGTTACTTTTTTAGAACAAACTTTTATGTTAGCTCATTTATTTAAAGTCCTCCATATACACTTCTCCAAGAAATTATCGCCTCACCAAAAAATAACTAAATGTTTGAAGTTAATTTTTGTCT
Source organism: Stenurella melanura (assembly GCA_963583905.1). NCBI lineage: Eukaryota > Metazoa > Arthropoda > Insecta > Coleoptera > Cerambycidae > Stenurella > Stenurella melanura. The sequence continues at coordinate 190,653,770 of OY757310.1, forward strand.
AGACCTCTTGTCCGATTTCGATGAGGTTTTTTGTATGATAGCTTCTTTATTCAAGAAAGAAAAGAAAAGAAACTGCGTCGTGTTTTTTCCATAAAATTTGTAACATCTTGTGGAGTTCAACAGTTACATCAGCAAGTTAGAATTAAAATTCCACTCTAGCCTTGTCTTTTCTTAACATTCTCTTTTTTGACTCACTTTATTATCTGTATTAGTACCAGAGAAACAAAATTATATAGCATAATGTTTTTACCTAAAGGTAATATCGAAATAAAAAATTAAATGGACATGAACAAGATGCAAAAAAAGGAATGTCAATAGCGAGTATTTCCGCCCCTACCACGAATAACTTCTCGACAACGCTGATTCATACTTAAAATAAGCGGCCTTATTTCATTTTGGTTCAATTCTTCCCAAATTTGCTAAGATGTTTAATTGACTACGTATCTTTTGTGATTTTCTACCAATGTCAATTCCGACTTCTTCCAGATAATGTTGCACAGCTCGAGCAACATGAGGTCTGGCATTATCCTCCATTAACAGAAAGCCTTGCCCTATATATGGCGCATATGGAACCACGTGGTTGTCTAAAATGTCTTTCATGTACCGTTCAGTTGTAAGGCCTCCATTAATGACAACAAGTGAAAAAAACTACATTTTGATATGCTTTTTATTCAATTTGTTGGGATGATTCACATTTTCAGCAGAGGGTCGCAAGATGACTCAGTGCTTTGACATGTTTTATTATATTTTTTTTTGCATTGACTGAAGTAAAAGCTAACTACATTTTGAAACACGGAAAGGGCATCGGCTCTATTTTTATTTAGTAAATGAAAATAAGGAAATGAATGATGATATTTTAAATACAACATTATCCCTTATCAATTTGTAATATTTTTTTAAATAATTCTATGGAATGCATTTCGACAGACAGACCGACAGACCGACTGACCGACGGACGGAATTTTCTAAATTCGCTCTCGAATCGATAGATATGACTTTCATTTCGATCCGACGTTTTTTTCGGGTTTCGACGGTCCACCGGAAAAATGCTAAACGTATACTACATTTTTTTTCAAAATGTAGTAACAAGTTTCGTGCAACCGGTCAAAGAAATTCTTGCCCACACCATCACAGATCCACCCCCAAATTTAATAATGTTGGAGAAATTGCACTGAGCATATCGTTCATTGGGACATCTACAGATTCAGCAAATTTAGTTTAAGGTACGTAAACTTGTTTCTGCGCAGATAAACCACGCATTGTAAATTATTGTAAAAAATGCTGTTAACCCGAACACCGTCATCGACAAGTGAGCGAAGAACGTGAAATTCGCGAAACTAATGTCTGTGCACTTGTTGAAACTAGTGAACCTTGTTCTAGCAGGCACATTGCTGATGAAGTTGACATGAAGGATAGAACTGCAAGAAATCTTTTGAAAAGAAATAGGTACCGTTGTTTTAAAGTTCAAACAACGCAAGAAATATTTCCCGAGGACAATTTCAAAAGGATGGAATTTTATGAAATCATGATAAATAAAGTGAATGAGAATGAAAACTTCTTAAAGACTATATTGTTTACAGATGAATCATCCTTTTCATTACAGAGGAAACACAATCCATCCGTAGTGCGATATTGGTCTCGGAAAAATAAACATTTGAGTGTTGCTGTGCGAACTCAGTATCCTCAGAAGTTGAACGTTTGGACGGGAATTTTAGACAATCATATTATAGGCCCACTGCTAATCGATGGCAATTTAGATGGCAATAAATATTTAGAGCTTTTACAAAACCAAATAATTCCTGCAGTTCAAAATCTTCCTGTCAACTTTGACAACATTTGGTTTCAACAAGACGGCTGCCCAAGTCACAATACCTTAACTGTTATTACTTTTCCCAATCATTTAATATCTACGAGGGGAATGATAAAAGGGCCCCCCAGATCACCTGATCTAGCACCTAATGATTTCTTTCTGTAGGGCTTTTTAAAGGAAACTGCGTACAAACATGCGTTTGAACGAGCTAATAATTTAGTTGAATTACGGGAAAAACTTATCCAACTTTGTGCAAACATTACTCCAATTCAACTCAATGATATGCGAGGTTCATTGTATAATCGGTTTGGCTATTGTTTGGCACAAGAAGGTGGTTTGTTTGAATCCTTGCTTCAGTAATTTATTGTATGATAATTATTAGTTGATTTTAGTTTCTGAGGGTTATTTAATTCTATTTTAATGTTCTATTTTTGTAATTTAATAAGAATAATTTATTTTTTGATAATTATTAGTTGATTTTAGTTTCCGAATTATTAAATTTTATTTTAATATTCTATTTTCAATTCGGTTTTAATAAGAATTATTTTTTATTCCCATGCCATTTACGGCTGAAAAAGAAACTGCAGAAATGCTTTCAGTAGAAGAAATTATTTGTCAAAAATGTGACAAATAACTTCTTCGCTTTTGACGAAGAGATATTGTCTCGTTTCGTATTAGAAATTATTACCTACGTCCGCACCCATCCTTAGTTCATGCCGTACTAAATTCAATTCATTGTGTGCCTCTGCTTTCACGATTTATGGAGCTAGCGGGGCGTGGTCAATTACATCGTTATTCCTATACCCTAAACTGCATTTTCCGAATCTGTATAGTGTATATACACGGAGACGTCTATCATTATTGTAAAGACAGAATCGGGACTCATCCGTAAATAACACACGTTCCCATTGAGTCTCGGTCCAGTTAACATACTCTGTGGAAAAATTTAGCATAGTCCTCCGGTGACCTCTGTTAGTTAAAGCTGGACCTTGAGCAGCAACTCTTGCTCTCAAGTTACATGCTGTAAGTCGCTGTCTAATGGTTTCCCCACTAATTTATAAACCTCTTACTTCTTCTCGAACCTGTATCTGCAAACTCCTCGCTGTCACAAAACGTTGTCGCACAGTTGAGAGTGTCAATTAGTTGGGGTTGTTACTCGATTTCTTCCTTGTCCCGGTCTGCGAACATGACTTCCAGTCTCTGCATATCTTTGTATCACTATTGAAACATTTGGATGCGCCACATTAAATGGCTGTTCAATTTTTCGATAACTTCAACCTAATTCAACCAATATTAATGCTTGAGCACGTCCTTCACCACTAAGATTTCGCGTTTCACGTTCCATATTGACAAAAATATTGAAAAAAGTAGGGCTACTACCACAATAGACATACTCCTTTCAAATGCTTTTTGACTATTAATCTACACGTTTCTTCTTTTTTCCATAGCATGCTACTTACTTTTGTTTTCCAAAATGAAATGAATAAAAACATGTTATGCTATAAAATTATGTTTGTCTCTGGTACTAATACAGATAATAAAGTGAATCAAAAAAGAGAATGTTAAGAATAAAAGATAAGGCTAAAGTAGGATTCCAATTCTAACTTGCTGATGTAACTGTTTATCTCCACAGGGTGCTATAAATTTTATGAAAAAAACACGTCGTAATTGTTACACCCTGTAATGAATAAAACAAAATTTCTTTTAAAAAACAATCCACATCCACATTCTTCAATAAAGAGGCTATCATACAAAAAAACCTCATCGAAATCGGACAAGAAGTCTAGACAAGAATTAACTTAAAACTATTCTATTCTATAATAGTCCAGTACGTGGGTATCAAAAAGGGGTGTTTGAATGCAAAAGGTGGGGTAGTAGTGATTTTTTAGTATGTTGTTAGGCTTGGGGCCCTAATAAAAAATTCAAGTTTTCGACCTCGAGGCGCATGCGCTCGAGCCGCCATCTTGGATTTTAGGTACAAAAATTTGGTTTTTTGATAATAACTCAAAAACGGTGGCTTTCACGACAAAAGATGTTCTATACAAAGTTAAAGAGGATAAAATTTCCTACATTTGTGTTTTAAAAGTTTTTTTTGTAGCACACATATGTTAGGAGTTACAGCTCTGTGATGCTGCACTATTTGAAAAAAAAGTATTATATTTTGTTAATTGGCTGTTAATAACTAAAATAAATAATTTAAACAAATGCCAATCATATTGAAATAATTTTTAAAGAGACTCTAATTTTATATTAATAGGTTGCCCTAAACCTTAACGGATAGGCAGGTAGCGAGAGAACAGCTGCTGTCTAGTAAGTATTGAGAGAGGGTCATAAATGACCTTCAGTGCATCGAGTCTGTATGAGTCAGTGTGTGCGAAGCTTTTGAGAATTATTGCGACGTACATCTTGATACATCCGAGCAACATGTCGATGCAAGGGCTGCACGTATCTCACGAGATGATCAAACCCTAAAAAAATTGTTGCATTGGTTTTCTCAGCATCCTCCCGTTCCCGAAATCAATTCCCTTGTTTGCATAAGCACTGGACTTGTGGGAGATGCAACGATAAACTGTCATTTGTCCAGGGAAATGGGTTTGAAAGGTTTGAACAAAATGGTCAACACGTACGAAAATTTTGAGGCAATTAAATTTAAACGAAAAGATAAAGTCATCCCACTACTAGCAGTTAATAGCAGCATTAAAGTCGGCGAAGAAACTATTTTCCTCAACCCACTAATGCCGTTTCAAGGGATGTGCGTTGCTAAGAAATCCGAAGACGAGATAAAGGATTTCCTTAAATACGAGCTGGCCCCCTTTCCTTTGTCGCTTTTTTCGGAAGCAGGAATGCGCAAATGAACCAAGTCATCTTTATATTCCGTACTCACACCGCTTTCCGATGAATTTCAATTCGGAGATAACCAGATCAATGTGGTGAATGGGGGATATCTCCTACACAAAGTTGTGTGGCACCAAAATGATTTGTTTGGAGCCATTTGTGACAAATATGTTCGATATGTGCAAGATCATTTTGGTTCCCACGCAATTGTTGTTTTTGATGGATATCCAACTGATGGTGGCAATACAAATACAAAGACAGCAGAAAGACTTCGTCGATAAAAAAAGTACGTGTCTGCCGATGTCCTTTTTGATGAAACAATGGTGGTGCAAGTTTTGCAGGAGCGATTTTTAGCCAATAAAAAAAATACAGTTCGTCTCAAATCGATGCTGAAGAACACATTTGAGCTGGCTGCATTTACAGTTAAACAAGCTGAAGATGATGCCGATGTGCTAATTGTCAACACTGCAATTTCTTTATGCAGTGAATCAATATTTGATGCTGTTTTTGTGGTCGGGGAAGATGTTGACCTTTTAGTACTTGTGACAGCCTTAGCACCAGCTGAAAGTTCTATCTACTTCCGTAAACCTGGAAGAGGAAAAACTGCTGAGAGGATATATTCAGCAAGTAGCCTCAAATACGAAGAAGCAACCAAGCACATTCTGTTCTTTCATGCTCTCAGTGGTTGTGACACAACGTCATCCCTATTCAATCAGGGAAAAACTAAATTTTGTACGCTGATAGAAAAAAACAGAGCGGTTCATGAAATAATTGAAATTTTCAACCAACAAGATGCCAAGTCAGAGGAGATTGCCGAGGCCGGAGTACGCTTTCTTGTAGCTTTATATGGTGGCAACATGGATAAAGAGAGTTTGGAAGAGATTAGTTTCCAACGCTTCGCCAAATCGCCTCTTTGAAACCTACAAAAGACACGGCGCAATTCCACGCCTTTAGGTTGTACCACCAAGTACAGAAATGGAGAGGCATAGAGAAAAATCCTGAAGACTGGGGTTGGAAGCATGGCGCTTACGGGCTCGCTCCCATAACAATGGGGGAAAAACCAGCTCCCGATTCCTTATTAGAATCGGTATCTTGTAACTGCAAAAAGGGATGTGGTGGGGCATGCAGCTGCCGAAAGGCGGGACTTAAATGTTCGGTTGTATGTGGCTTCTGCAACGGAGAATCTTGCGGAAATATGCCGGAAATCCGCATTGAAAGCGAGGACGAGGATGACGACATTTTTCAGGCTACGGACCAAAACTACGACCAGGACACCGACAATAACCAACCCGGACCATCGAAACGTACCAAAATGTAGTAGAAATTAATTGTTGTAATGTTCTAAAATCACAATTTACTATTCTTAAATTAAAAAAAAAAATGCGATATACTCTTCGCCTCTAACTTTGTTTACGATAAGTATAATATTCAAGTGCCTTTTAGTTTTTTTTTTATAATTATGTACAAATATAATGATATATAACAAGAATAATAAAATAAAACTCAACCAAAATGAAGTTTTCGCATTTTTTTTTCAAGTAGTGCAATTTCACGGAGCTGTAACTCCTAACATATGTGTGCTACAAAAAAAATGTTTTAACAAAAAATGTAGGAAATTTTGTCCTCTTTAACTTTGGACAGAACATCTTTTGTCGTGAAAGCCACCGTTTTTTGAGTTATTATCAAAAAAACAATTTTTTTTTCCTAAAATCCAAGATGGCGGCTCAAGCGCATGCGCCTCGAGGTCGAAAACTTGGATTTTGTATTAGGACCCTAAGCTTAACAACATACTAAAAAATCACTACTACCCCACCTTTTGCATTCAAGAAACCCCCACGTACTGGACTATAATATAATTGGACCAGATTTTAAACTTCATATTCTGTACTATAAGTTTTGCTTAAATGTTAATGAAATAACTCACCAAATCGTGTTTATTAAGTACCTGTACTATCGGTTGATTTATTAATATTAATTTAGTAGGGCCTGAATAGAGCCTCTATACGCCAGATGGGTCTACGGGGAATATTACCAAAGACATTTAATTTGTTATCCCTGTTATTATAATAAAACAAGAATTTATAGATAACCCCTAGAAGTTTTATGCGATAAAGATCCATGGGGGTACATATTTTAATACTGGACCATGTTGACTAATCGTTAATTAATTCGAAATTTATTGTATCCATTACTTCTTTAAACGTCTGATAATATTAGTTTTGATTGTATCTTTTCTTTCAATGTTACATTTAGTGAATCATTGAAATTGATTTTCAAGTAAATAGGGATAAATATAATGGTTCCTAAAATTAATAAAGTGATTAGATAAACCGTAGTACCTAATACAAATACATGTGTACATAAGGCGGCTCAAGAAACTTTTGTCTAACGTTGACAAGCCATATCTCAAAATCTGTTAAATATTTAAGGTCGTGTCCATTGAGATTTTTATTCACAAGGTACAAATGTAGTCTTTAATTAATTTTGTCAAATTTGAAAAGAAAATTAAAATTTTGTAAGTACATAATAACATGAACATTCTTAAACAATCTTATTTTTTGACAGTTGGTGGACCTATAAGGAATATCCCCTCTGAATTCCAAAATTCTCAATTACTTCCACATCCACATAGTGGATTGGAAGTATAATAATCGTAAAAAAAATATTTTTTTTTTGTTCAAATAAGTTTAGACTGTCACGAAACGTCGAGATTTTAAATTTAAGCGAAAGCAATATTTCTGTCTGTCGGTTTGTCTGTCGGTCTGTAACTTCTTTTTGTCCGCACGATGTCTCTGGAACGGTTTAAGATATTGACTTGAAATTTTATACACGTATACGAGGTCTGGAACTTATCTGCTGAAGGGTTGGGGGTAAATAGGAGAAAATAAGTAAAGCACTGATAACTAACGATACACTGATAAGCTAACTCAAATTTTGTGTACCAAAATTTACACTCTCTAAAAATAAAATAAAATCTCCACCATGGTTTAACTATTAAGACCATAATATCCAAAGAAAAATATCAAAATATCTATAAACGAACGGCACATGTCAATGCGCTAAATTAATTTACAAGGCTTAGATCAAAAATTAAATTGGATATCAAAACTGCCTTATAAAAACTATACAGAGCAAGCTGAAAACAATATTAATCAGGATCCTAATAAATTCTGGTCATACATCAACAATAAGAAAGGAATGACAAATATCTCTAAAGATGTGTATTACAATGACGAACATCTTGACAACCCAGAGGATATTGTTAACGCTTACGCTAAATTTTTTGAAAAACCGTTTTTGCCAAGTGCACCAATATAAATTCAGATAATAATAGCTTAAATAACAATAGCATTAATTTAATTTCCGTTTCTGAAGAACACGTCCTAAAACCATTTAAAAAAAATTAAACCGAAGCTCACCATGGGGCCGGATGGTATTCCTGCTTTTTTACTGAGATTGTGCTAGTATATTCGCCCATCCACTAAAAATTTTATTTAATTTGGCTATAAAATGCTGTTCTTTCCTGATATCTGGAAGTATTCTAAAGTATGTCCAGTTTATAAAAAGGGCAACAAAAATGATATAACTAATTTCTGACCAATCACTATCATTTGTAACTTTGGCAAAGCTTTTGAAATTTTGCTGCATAATTGCATATATTCGCATGTCAAAACAGTATATCCTCTCAGCAGCATGGATTTATGAATGGTGGATCTACAACCACCAATTTAATATGGGCTACTCAATACATATCTGAGTCCATTGAGATGCAAGTTCAAACAGATGTAACGTATTTTGATTTCACAAAAGCATTCGACAGACTTAATCATAACATTCTTATTAAAAAACTGTCCAACATTGGAATGTCACCGAATCTTACACACTTTCTAAAATCATACTTGTCAGATAGAAAACAGTACGTCGCGTTTAATGGATTTATGTCTACTGATTACTTATCTTGTTTTGGTGTACCTCAGGGATCTGTCCTTAGGCCACTCTTGTTCAATACATTCATCAATGATATAGCATATGAACTAGATGTTCATTTTTTAATATACGCACATGACCTCAAGCTACTACATAGAATCTCTAACATAAATGACTGCAGTAAATTACAAAATAATATATCTAAACTCAGCGCTTAGTGTGTCGAGAGCAGTCTCACATTAAATGTGCAAAAATATAACATAATGACATTTTCCACAAAGGATGTTAATTTTACATTTAACTACTCTCTAGAAAACGAACCATTAACTCAACCGCCTTCGTTTTTAAGACCTTGGAGTAATTTTTGACACAAAACTTAGCTTTCTCAATCATACAGACACGTTAATTTGCGCCGTAAATAGAACAATTGGTTTTATTATACGCAATGGGCGTGATTACTCAAATATCTCAAAGTTAAAAGTATTATATTGAAACATTCTTTATAGGATTTTGCAAACAGCAGAAAAATTAACTACCTATCTATAAAAGAAAAACTTTGTGTAGAAATATTAATGAAATCATTGCTTTCTTTCGATAACCTGAATTCTGGTTATGCTAGCAAGTTAAAATCCTAAAATGAATTTGTCTAATTTCTTATTTGACAATTCTCATTCTAACACTAGCATCCACACAGTCCCCTACGGCCATGCAGATTAAACTAGTATCCACATAACCCCCTACGATTATGAAGATTCAGTTAAAAATGAATCTTCATAATCGTAGGGGGTTATGTGGATACTAGTTTAATCTGCATGGCCGTAGGGGACTGTGTGGATGCTAGTGTTAGAATGAGAATTGTCAAATAAGAAATTAGACAAATTCATTTTAGGATTTTAACTTGCTAGCATAACCAGAATTCAGGTTATCGAAAGAAAGCAATGATTTCATTAATATTTCTACACAAAGTTTTTCTTTTATAGATAGTTAATTTTTCTGCTGTTTGCAAAATCCTATAAAGAATGTTTCAATACAATTATAAGCAAACAAATAATAATTCATTTTTAAAAGTATTATATTTTTCTTTTTTGCGATCTAAGTATGCGTCTCTTGTTTGGCAGCCCAGCTATAATACTCATAGTCTTAAATTAGTAAACGTGCAACGTCACTTTCTTAAATTTCTACATCTAAAATCTCATGGTATATATCCACCAAATTGGTGTTCCACAAAGCGATTTACTTCAAATGTTTTCAATACGTAGTCTACCTGAAAGGCGCAACGGTTTTGCCATAAATTTCTTTAAAAAGGTGATTCATTATGATATTGACTGTAGTGAGATACTCCAGAGTGTTCATTTCCATATTCCGCGAATAAATTGAAGACAAAACCAAACTTTCTATCTTGCTGTAGCCCGGACTAATACTTTAAAGTTTTCACCAATCTACAGCATGTGCTTTAGCTATAACCACAGCCAGCGTGATATCGACATTTTTAATAAATAGGAGATTTTGTCTAAATCATATAGGTATGTATTTTTTGTTCTCTCTTTTTATTGTAAATAAATTCAACTCTTTATGCTCTCTAATATTTATATTTTCTTTTGTTGTATTTCTTTACTGAAATGTACGCTAGTAAATTTAAGTAATTTTTGTATGATGTATGTGTTGTTTCCCATCTTCTAAATGGTCTTGTACTGTTAGATGGTGTATGAATAAAATAAAATAAAATAAAATGAAATAAAATAAAACAAAATAAAATACCAGCAAAGAATTTTGGGATTTGGTTTTATGCTAGAAGGCCTCAGACTTTTTGTAATATTTTCATCCTCCCCGCACCACCCCCACTCCATTATTAAAGGGGCTGGTATAACAAAATTGATATTATATTGACATTTATTGAGATATTGAGATGTTTACTTAAAATAAATTATAATTTGATGATTCCGTTGAATGATTGGGGGGTAAGTAGAGGAAAATAGGGGGAAATGAGTAAAGCAAGCTGGTAAGAGTACAGAAACTTGAGATGTGATGTATATACTAGAAGCAAGGGCCTCAAATTTTTTTATACCATTTTCCATCCCACCACCACCCCCACCCCATTGTTAAAGTGGTAGATAAAATAAAATTAAGATATTCACTTGAAATTTAGTGCACGTATATACTACGACATGTGGAAGTAGATTATATTTTTTATGACATTTGCTTGAAGTATTATTAAAATTCTATGACCAATTAGTTCCACATACTAGAGTGCAAATATAATCAAGATGTTTTCCTTTAAGGAGACTTGAATGGAAAAATCTGGTTATGGAAATAGTGATTCCTTAGGCAGCGGAAGAGATCCCTGCTTCAAATTTTAACCCAAATTTTCCCCCCTAGAGTTAAATTTTGAATAAAATATTCCCAAAGGATTTATTTTAATACGTAGGCAACATCTGTTCGATATCTTAAAATTCTAGCTTTAAAAACTGTTTTTTCATCGACCCTCTTAGAAAGAATTTTCCAAAAACCACTTCTCGTAGACAATGATGAATTGGAATCTACCTTGACGAATTACTGAGAAGTTGAGGACATTAGTTTTTATATATACAGATTGCCGTTCTACGTTCCAATAAACTAACATGATTTCTCTACATCATTTATTAGAACTTCCTCAATAATAAATAGACTACAGGATAATGTACTTGACCCAAAATCATTGAATATAACTAGTCTAATTATATACTGTATTTACATATGAATAACATTCATTAGGTAACTTTGTTTATTGCTGCTTGATGTTTTACTGGAATCCTTAAGTAAAATAAATTGATGCACTCGTGGTACAGAGAAGAAAAGCGGGATAACAAAATATTTCATGTCAAAAGAAATTCATATCTGAGGTGCCTTTATTTTTAGATCAGTTTTGTTTTTGAACTTATGTCTATTCGAACTGGTTTTCTTAAAACGACTCCTAAAGTTGGAAACAAGTGTGAACCAATTAAAAAAATTCCAGTCCATTTGTCTGTCACATTTCTTGTTTAAAAAAGGACAGTTCGACTGTGTTGAAATTTGGATAGTAAGTTAGTGTAAGCTAGTGTTAGCTAGAGCAAGAGGATTTGGTTCTCGAACAAATCCTTCACCGGAGCTCAAAATATAATCCAGTTTCAGATCTCGTTATAATAAATGCATGTATCAAATTTTATGTCAATATCTTAAACCGTTCCAGAGAAAATATTCGCCTAAAAAAAGTTAGGAAGAAAGTTATTTCGCTTAAATTTAAAATCTCGACATTTCATGTTTACAAACCAATTTAAACAAAAAAACATTTTTGAAATTTTTCTTACGATTTCTATTATTATTTACACTACACTACTACTAGACCGACAGCTAACGTCACAAAATGTGTACTATATATAAATGGACAGAATGTGCGTTTAGCGGCGAGCGGGCGGCGGTTTAGTCAATAACCTGACAGCGGTACTGTCACAAATGTCAAAAAATCCGTTGTTGATTGTCTCGTGCCGAGCCGAATTTCCGATTTTACCGACGCAATTTACGACACCGACAAAATGCCAATCTTTCTTTTTCCGTAGAGACATCATATGATCCTCCACTCGAAGTATTTATTTAGTTCTTAAAGTTTGAAAAATTGGTGTTTTTGATGTTTCGCCGACGAAATTATACCTACTCAACTTTAGGCGGATTCCAACCCCGCGGCGTTGGAATCCGCGGCGACTGCTTTTAAGTGGATTCCCGACTTCGAATCCCGCACAGGGTACTTTTTTATTTATGTGTTTATTTTGCTTTTTGGCAGATATTTTTGATTCTATAATTGCTCTTTGCCTATTTTTATGCTACTAACGTGTTAAAATTAAAATTTTTTATTATTTTTTCAGATTTTTTTGGCTATACATAAGGAAATAATGTTTCTAGTTTATTTTCTATTCGGTGGCGTAGCGGCTAGAAGTTCGCATTCTCAAACAAGAAAACCGGGTTTTTTACATTATCTGTCATAATCTAATGCTCGAATATTACCTATACAGGGTGTCCCAGAACTGAGTTCCCTGACGGAAACCGGCGATTCCCGGGGTTGTATTGAGTCCATATAATCCAACTTACCTTAGTCCAAAAATGCATCCTTGAGGAAGTACATCCTCTTAAAGTGAGTCACAAAAAGAAATTTTTTTCTCATAATTTCCGGTATATTGAAGATACAATTTTGAAATTTTGTTGGGAGCTGTATCTCTATAAGTACTCTATGTAAACTTGGTACCACCCAAATATCTTTTATTTCTCTATTTTTTCTCATAATAATTAATATTTGACTGGTTAATTTTTTTTACAATCTGCAAAATTACAAAATATTTATAATATAATAATAATAATAATAATAATAATAATAATAATAATAATAATAATAAAACATTTATTTTCTATAAAACAACATTACATTATATAGGAATGGTCACACAGTACCTTAGAAACTAATTAGAGAAAAAATCAGACACAGAATATAAGTATTTTGAAAGCAAAAACAGTTTTAAATTTGATTATATGGATGACCTCAAACTGTATGCCTCCGGAGAGCGTGAACTTCACAATGCTCTAAGGGTGGTCGAGGAGTACACGTGGGCCATTGGCATGGAGTTCGGGTTGGACAAATGCGCGGTCGTCCATCTCAAGAGAGGACGATGCGGGGACTTTGCTGAAGACGCGCAGCTCGCAGACGGAAGCATCCTAAGACATCTGGATGCCGGAGAGACCTACACATACCTGGGTGTGCAACAACATCACATCCAGGATGTGCAACAAGTGAAAGAATCTCTTCGCGGCAAGTATAGATGCCTACTCCGAAAGATTTGGTCATCCCAACTTTCGGGGAAAAACAAGGTGTCTGCGACTAATATGCTTGCTGTTCCTGTTCTGCTTTACTCCTTTGGGGTAGTTAAATGGACAGTGGATGAGCTGCGCCAGTTAGACAGAGGTACCCGCAAGATGATGAATATCCATAGGAGTCCGAGAACTCAATTCTGGGACACCCTAAATATGAAATGCGTAAATAATTTTTGACTTTCATATTTGCTTAATTAAAGAGGGATTCTCGGAGCTTCATTTTGTTTTATAATAATTTTGTTGGAATTCGACATAAGAAATTGTGCGAGAAAATTTATAATTCAAATTCTGATTTTATGAATTGATAGAAGCCGGATCTACAAAAACTTGCACTTTTGTCAAAGAAAACATACAGGGCTCGTCAGTCGAATGAGACCATAAAGATAAAATGTTTAATTTTAATGTTAATTTCTCTTTTTCATTTTGACGAACCCTGTACGATTTCTTTGACAAAAATGCATCAAGTTCGCTTTTTCATTAAACTACTCATTTTAAACAGCTAGTAAAATAACTCTTATAAAGCACCATAAAGATAAAATGTTTAATTTTAATGTTAATTTCTCTTTTTCATTTTGACGAACCCTGTACGATTTCTTTGACAAAAATGCATCAAGTTCGCTTTTTCATTAAACTACTCATTTTAAACAGCTAGTAAAATAACTCTTATAAAGCACTATAGGTATATAAAACTTGTCGAAGTTGAGATGAGGATTGCTGATTTAAAGGAACGTTGAATTATACGACAACCTGGTAACATTTGACTTGACCTTTGAGACCCTTGGTTGCGCATTGTGAAAAATGTTTTCGTGTATTTCATAAGACCGACCTTATTTTGCAACACATTAATTAATTTTAAAATCCGAATATTCCTGTGTAAGCATTTTTTCCTTGTTTTATGTCTCGTGACAAACCTTCATTCCTCAAATATTTCCCTAGATGTCTGATAAGATTACGTAAAAATGTTTTCATTTTCATCTAAATGACGTTTCTGTTTGCTTATTTTATTCTGTTCAAGAAGTAAGTGGTATGTAATACATTTATTGTGTACTTAATCGACATATTTTCGGCCAGGATTTTTGTTAAAATATACATTAGCTTCCGTGGTAGTATTGCTAATAGTAAAATAGCTTCGTCTGAGGAACAAATCTGTTTCACAATACATTTACCCAAATACAGAATGCAAAAATCTAACTTTAAAGTTAGTATACTTATTAGTCGAGGAAATGACGCATTTAACCCCATCATGAGACTCTGCCCCACCTGATTTTTATGTGAGATGGAACAAAATGTTCCAAGATGAGGGTGCTGGCGAAGATTCTGACTGGCCAGTCATTTTAGACTCTTCTGAAATCCACTCGGCAGTTTCTACACCATCTATTGGGCTCTGCAATGTTTTCGGAGCTGTTTGAAATTGGTATGATGTAGATGTTTCTTCCGGTTGTTTAAAACAGCTGTTAGCATCTCATTTGTACCAGTACTGGGTATAGGTGAATTGATTTCGTCTGTGTGTTTGTAACGTCGAGCGTGATCACATCTGGTCTGCATGTTTCCTTCTAGGGACACCTTGGACGTCGAGTAAATAAGAATACTGCCCTGTCTGTTGTAGGACCTTTCCTGGAACAGAGCCTGCATCTAGTGGGTTATTCACTCATACCGGCTCATCTTCAGTGAACGATGCATCTCGAGCTCCTTTATCATAATGTTTTTATTTAAGTTTCTCTTGTTCCATGTTCCTCTGAACATCTGGTTCCAACTGATCGAATGAGGATCTGTGTGGTCTACCAAATATTGGCTCACTCGTGGCCCTTCCTATAGATCCTTGAGGAGTATTCCTGTACGAGAACAGAAACTGTTGTACACGAAGTTGAAGATCTTTCTTATGATCGCTAGCTGATATTCGGTTTTTAAACCTTCTCATCACTTTTTCCGCGATTCCGTTTGATTTAGGATGATATGGCGTGATTTTAATATGTGCAATATCGTTTTCTCCACAAAATTGTTCAAACTCATCCGCAGTTAATTGAGGTCCGTTGTCACTTACTATAAATTTTGGTAAATCATAACGTGCAAACACTTCCATTTGAAAACAGAATCTGGCTTATTGTGATGGACGCATACTCCATACTAATGAACGATATTACTCACAAATCTACAATTACAGCCTTGCGGGAAGTGTTTGTACGCTAAATAATGTTTCCCTTTTGCTGGACAGTCGTTACGGTTTTTATGTGTCCATCCACCATAAGATAAACAATGTTTATTAGCATGTAAAATTTTTATCTGGTGTTTTTGGGTGACTGTTTTTGCAGATGAATATTTAGGTTTGGATGGAAATCCATGCTTTCTACTTGATTTACCATTTACGCGATTTGTATGTTGTGGTTGAGAAAGAAATGTTAAACGTTTTGTATGAACACGTGCTTGTTCAAGTTTAATTGCCGTTGACTCAACATCTTTCAATGTAGCTGCGTTTGTTGTATGTTCTCGAATAATATCTTGCTGCCATGATGCATATTTATACCAGGAACTAACCTTTCATTCAATCCGTCGCCAAATTCGCATGCTCCCCTCCAACACAAAGTAAAAGTAACTCGTTATGATAAAACAAAAGGTTTCTTTCCATAATAATTGTTCAATACACTTACAATGTCCGTACATGTCTTTGAAGTCACACTATCCGGTTTGTAATAAAGAACTAATATTTTAAATGAATCAAGTCATACCTTACTTAAAAGGATATTCCGTTAACGGGCACTCGCTTTTACCGTATCTAGACCATGTATTGCTATTTCTAATTCAAAACGTTGTATATAATATTCCCAGTCTTCTCTATCCGGGACAAATTGTTATTGTAGAATCGTTAGTAGCCATTTCTATCAATCGTTTAAATCGTATTTATAACACTAACTTCCTCGTCGCCAAAATGTAGTATAATTGTTGATTTGATTCTTTAATGTTTAACAATAATAACACGAGTCAATGCAAAGCTGTATGTAATTATCCAACTCATAAATTGCTTGACAAGTTGTCAGTTCAACTGTATGACATCTGTCTATTGCTATTATATTATAGCTGTTTTTTTTTTATTCAGCGTATTGATGTGCTTATAAGCGGACAGTTTTTCTTGGTTAAGCGGTGACGTCATTAATGAATGCGCTTTAATGCGCTTTATAGCGTCCTCTGAGACCGCTTCATTTTCGTGACGTCATCGTACAAGCGCTTGTAAGCACACTGTTAATACGCTCAATAAAAAAAAACAGCTTATATCCATCATACAAGATGAGCACCAGGCATATATACTATCATGTGTTTATACAAGTTACGTTTTAGTATAATTTTAGAGCAAAATGTAACTAATTCTTTTAACTTGGCATACAAAATTATAAGATATCAAAATATACTGCGCGTCAGGTTTGATCAAACTTTAAGCAATACATCGATTTAACTTTAAGGCCCGGTACTTTCACTTAAGTATAAATATACTTTATCCGGCAGATAACTATCCGAAGGATAAGATAACCAGAATTTGCTATCTACTGGATATCTTCTATCTGTACTTTCGTTCAAATCACACCTTCGGTTAACAATTCGATGGGTAAGATTTTAGACACTTCCCAAAGTAAGTGTTGCCAACTTAAAATGTGGTAAAACAAGAGAAATGTATGCAGAAGCTATGTACTTCAAATAAAGATAGAAATAATCCCCTACTATTATTGCTTACCTGTTAATGACATTATTGACATTCGAATACTTCATGGTTGTTTGTCATTGTGAGTATAGTGTTTACAATGGCTTTTATTGTGCGATTTTGTGTTATGCATATTTTTAAATGGTATATATAAAATAAAACTGTGTTTCATGTGATACATTTTTGGACAAAGTGAGGAAATACATAAATAGCAGTTATTAGATTTTTTTTATTATTCTTCCCGCCGTGGCTTGTGAAAGTCCGTAAAATCACCCAGTTATAAAAGTCACCACTGACCAAACCTTATCTAAAACAACAAAGAACTTTTCAAAACTTACGTTAGAAAATAGAATAGCACTGCCAATCAGAGCGCAAGCGCGTAGGCGTGGCCTCATTTATCCGGTAGATAAAAGCCTTATTCGTCGGTTTGGGCGCCGAATAGTTTATCATAGGAATAAGCATATTTATCTGACTGATATCACTATTTGTAGGTGAAAATACCGAGTTTTTGCTTATCTTCTAGATAACTCTTATTCTAAAGAATAAATGTCGCTATCTATAGATGAAAATACTGGCCCTAAAGCTGTTTTTTTTTATTCAGCGTATTGATGTGCTTATAAGCGGATAGTTTTTCTTGGTTAAGCGGTGACGTCATTTATGAATGCGGTTTAATGCGCTTTATAGCGTCCTCTGAGACCGCTTCAATTACGTATTCGGGATTAAAGTGGGGATAAACGTCATATTTGTTATTGTTTCTGAATTTGATGTTATTTGTTTGTATATCTTGACAATGTACAAGTAAAAACGGAACAAGGGCTTGTCGAAATTACAATAAAGGCTTATTAATCACAGTCGACTCGAAGACTGCTCAAACTTTGCTGTTATTTGAATAACGTACATATTATTGGAGTAATGCCTTCAGTGCCATTTAACAGATGATGCATAATAATAAATTGCTCTCGGTTTGATAATTTATTAAACTAAGAAAAAGGTTTAGAGAGTCTAACTCCATTTCAATACACTATTCAAGTGCCAAAGAATTAAAAATAAAACGAAATAAACAATGGCGACAAGGTCGAAGGTGTCAAATCGAACAGTATGAATTTTCTGCGGAATTCATTTTCGTGACGTCATCATACAATGCGCTTGTAAGCGCACCTTTAATACGCTCAATAAAAAAAACAGCTTAAATGTTATTAAGGTGATTTTAATAGAGTACTTGGAAACGAGTTAAAGTTACAGTCGCGCGTTGGCGAATGCCAATATTTATTTGAGCACCTATAATGGAAAATAATGACTGTGTATTTAATCTCAAGTGTACTTAATCAAACAGGTAATTGTAGAATGCCGCCTTTACTCATTTCTTAATAAGAGTCTAACAGAAAATCACGTACAAGTTACAACTGCTTTTAGACTATTGTAATAAAAAAAATACAATTAGTAAACATGCATCGATTGATATCTAAAAAACAGTCTCTTTAAATACCGTTAATTGTTTCATTAAAGTACTATCCACTACGTGATATAATCTTCAAGTTTCTGGATGTCCTGATGTTGGTAGTCTTATTTTAAAGAAATACATTTAACCAAGCGGCAATAGCTTAATGCTTTACAAATGTAAGGGCAACTTTTCAAAGATTTTATCACTTTTATGGCTTTCGAAATGTCTCTCTCATATAAATTAAACTGTTTACTAGAGACTAACTACCGACTTACTCTTTATTGCTGTACAGAGCTTCTGCAGACTAGGTTGAATTGTTGATTTAAAATTATTCTGTTTTCTCATCAATCTCCAGGTCTCTATGAATCTTTGCCTTATAAAATCTTTACACACTAAATCTTGAGTAGACTTTACGAGAGCCCCCATAAATATTGCACTACGTAAATGAGAATCAGAAATTGCAATATTTATTATTTAATACTAAACGTTTCACTCGCTGCGGTAGATCTGCATTAGAATTTTTCCGCATTGAGTTCAAAGTGCAAGCACTTCGGAATATTAGTAAAACATATTTGCTTTCTTGAAACTGTTTTATCAAAACAAATGCCTGGTTTCTCGTAATAATAATGCTTTAAAATTTAATAAATATACTAGTATTAAAAATTAATAAATGAGTACATGATTTTTAAATTAGTTATTTTAATTTAACCGTCCTAGCAAATAAAACAAACTATTTGTATATGTCTCTTTTCTAGTTTTTTATATTTTGCCATTACTTAGCTCTTAAAAGCTTTCAGTTGTCTATTTCTTACATTACTAATTAACCCTAAATTATCGAATCCACGAATATAAGTCAAATGTCAATTTGGCAGCTGTCAATCAACACATCTTTGTCTAATTTGACAGCTGATTTTGCTTTATTTTATTTTCTAAAGAGCTTTAATTATTGAAGAAATTTCGAAGCAACTGCTTTTATCTGAAAATTGTAAAGCAAAAGTCATACATCATTTGACAGCTGTCGAGATGTCAATAAATGCCTTATGTCAAATTAGGCATTAAATTTTGACCTAGTGACATCGATCTTCATCTTCAGGGACTCGATATTTCGCAATCAGTATATTACATAAAAAATTATTTAAATATTTTTTTTTGGCATAAGATTTATTGACAGTTTGGTAGCTGTAAAATGACATAATATAACCTATACTTCACAATTTTCAGACAAAAACAGTTGCTTAGAAACTTTAGTATTGAAAATACTACTGGTCCTATATCATAGGACCCATTTTAGGAAAAACGTATCGAGAGCGACAGATTCTGTCGAGGCCACTGCGCCGGCCTTGTAACCGTACCGTTCACTCAACGCCATGCTATTAGGGATATCACGTTTCAATAACAATCCAAGCAGTGAAAATTATTGCGTCAGTTTAACCATGTGCCTTGTGCTTGTCAGAAATCAATTCTGTTATTTGATTGTGGATGATAAAAGAACATTTGTAACTTAAACTTGCATTTTGTGTATTTAGTTATGTACAGGGTGAGTCCCCTGAGAGACATTTTCGGTTCCATAAACGAAATGCCCTGCAGGATGAAACAGAATCGGTAAGTACGTATACGGGTCTGAACAGATGCCACTGGTGAAATTTAAAAATCTCTTTGATTATGAGAAAACGCCTTTTGATCCTCGAAAGATCCTTGCGTTTGTAAAAAATGCTTAAAATTATTACCAAGATTTTTTTGTCGTTATCACTTATTTAATAAATATAATTAAATAAAAGTACCTATATATGTTACATATAAAGCGCCAAATTTTGTATTGCTAGTTTTTATATAAAATAAATCAAAATAATGTTAAGACAATTGCAATAAAAATTATCGAATATCACCTCGCATTTTCTCTTATCACTTACTAAAAGATAGCTATATTTACTAGTTTCGTATTTCGTATTTAGTTCAACTTCTGTTTCTGCCACATGTTGAACTAATTGCAACATCATACACAAAAGGTAAGTATATGGAATTCGAATATTCTTCTATTAGTACTGTAAGAAATACCAACAAATCAACAAACGTACTATTTTAATTATTTATAAAGTGCTTCACGAATTAAATCTGTATGAATAATCAAGTCTATCTCATCATAACGTTCTAACAATAAGACTTTACTATTGACCATGCTTTCCTCATCTGTACATACCAAATGGTTTTACTTCATTTGGTATGAATTATATTAAATTAGTTTTATTAGAATATAATACCAGTCGAGCATCGCTGCTCTCTGGGCTAGTGTAGGTATATTTTCCGCTGTTATGATCTTTAAGACATCATAAGCAAATAGGGTCAAGTAGCCTGCTACAGCCGCTAGATCATGTATGAGAATAGTGAATGGTAGCGGTACTATTGGACGTCCCTGTGGCACCCTGATATTAATGGTTATTTTGTTTGACAGAAACTAGTTAACGTCATCACTGGCTTGTACATTTGTACAACCTGATTTCCACCTTCTATATACGAGGCTAAGCAGTGATATGCTGACCTCGTATTTCATATGCATATAATTTCGTGAGATCTAATTTATGATTTATTGCGTCAAAGGCACAGGAGAAATCATGCGAGATTTCCAAGGTCGTAAGCTTTTTGTTCGGCATCTAGAATAAATTAGTAAAAGCGAAAAATGGCTCTTGGGTAGATTTATCCTTCTAGTGGAGTAGATCTGGCAGAACAAAGGGAGTGAAAAACAAGTGCGTTTAAAAAAAAAAATATCCCATCTTATAGAGGACGACTTTGCCCACTTCCCTGACACTTTCACATCCGAGATATAGGTAGTGGGGGGGGGGGGGTGCTCTTAAACATATGGAAAATCGTTTTTTCTCAGTTTGCGTGCGATCGGGGAGACGGACAAAAAAATGTTTCGTCTCCCCGAGGCGCGTAAACTAGTTTTTGGTTTTTTAAATCGGCCAATAGGGCCGGAGATATGGCCGGTTAGAGGGATTGACTTTCAGGTTAGGAAAAAGGACCGACCAGTAGGTATGAGGGGTGTTTAAGAGATAAACGATGAGGTTAGGGTGGTAATTTTTTTTTTCCTGTTGTGGGTGGTCATAGGAAAAGATCGAGGCCGCGGGGGGAGCTTTCTAGGACAATTAGCGAAGGAGAGGGAGATGGGGACGTACAAAAAGGGAAAACTGCCATATCTCCGGCTCTGATAGGGCGACTTAAGAAAATCAAAATGGGATTTCTTCCTTTTCTGAGCAGCTTTAATGTTTGGTAGGTAGGAAATAATTTTCGTCGAAAATGTAAAAATGGGGGGCAAAAGAAAGAATACGTTTTCTTTCAAAACGAGTTTTTTTGTGAAGGGGGAAGTGGGGGGATAAAAGGCTCCTCAAAGGAGGGGGATTTTCATTCCCTTTAAAATGAAAAAAGAATTTTTCAAATTCCTTCATCAGGACAGGCGGGGGGACAACATGAAGTTTAAGCCCTGCAGGAGGACAAGGGAAAGTCCTACGCCCTTCTGCTAGGGCTCATTTTAAAGAGAACAAATTTTTCTCTTTATTAGAAACAAAAAATTCGATCGGACAGTAACTTGCGCTACGCGCGCGAGTTACACTTATAAATTTATTTCTTTTCGATCAGCAGCTGCAGCGGTGGGAAAGTAGGCGTAGCCTCTACCCTCTCTATTCTCTCCGCTCTCAGTCACAGAAAGAGAAATTCTCTGTGTCCGTGTGAGCTGTCATGCGAGGCGTTTTCAAATATTTAAACTCCCTCAATTCTCAACAGTTTTAAATGATTATTTTTTAATTTCCCGTGAATTTACCCGGCAAATCGTCTCGCCGACGCCTCTCGTGCATGAAGAAGTTTCTTGTCGACGTGAGGGTCAGCGACGAATAAAACTAAAGAGAATGAAAGAGGCAGATAGCGGTCATATATCACGAAACCTCCCGATTCTTATTTTATTATATTAAACACGGCGTACGCCGGTCAAGTCGGCCGGTCGTGCTAGGACTCAATTATCACGCGTGTGTCCGTGGCCCCGTCATATATATCCCATGTCCGCGCGTCCGACTTCACCGACACGCGTCGCATACAAGAATTCAATGCACACCGCTCAATTTGTTTCCTCTTGTTCTCGATGTTCGTTCCATTACCTGCCATTCATTTCTCTCTCTTTCTATTATTATCTCACCCGCGGCCTAAGACGAGGAGACAATGGTCATGAGACACTGTTGCGGCAGCGAGCTGCATCTCCGCAGGTCGGCCAAAATTATTTCCTACCTATCCAGCATTATAGCTGATCGAAAAAGGAAGAAATCTCATTTTGATGTTTTGAAAACACCCTATTAGAACCGGAGATATGGCCGCTTTCCCTTTTTGCACGTTCCCCCCCATCCCTCTCTTACCCTAATTGCCCTAGAAAGCTCCCCCCGCGGCCTCGACTTTGCCTATAACCACCAACAACAGAAAAATTACGATCCTAACCCCACCCCTTCTTAAACACCCCTCATACATCCTGTCCAATCCCTTTTCTTACCTTGAAACTTAATCCGTTCAAACGGCCACATCTCCGGCCCTAATTGGCCTATTTTAATAAACCGAAAACCAGTTTACGTGCCTCGGGGAGACCTTTCTTTTTTATCCGTCTCCACGATCGCGTGAAAACTGAGAAAAACCGATTTTCCATAATAACATGTTTAACAGCCTCCCCTTCTCCCCCACCACCTAGATCTCAGATGTGAAATAAAAGTGCCAGGGAAGTGGGGGAAGTCGTCCTCTATAAGAAGGGGAAAATTTTTTTTTGAAAAAAGGCACTTGTTTTTCAAATGCCAGATCTAATTCACTATTCTGAAAACCATATTGGACGAGTATGGACAGGCTGTAGTTGTCAAGAAATGAGCTCGTGTTTTTTTTTTGGAATGCTTCTTCATATAGCTTTGAAAATGTGGAAAGTAATGCAACTGATCGGTAGTTTCTTTGCTCACTTTTTCTAATTTAATAAACAATTGTATTGTCATAACATTACATAATTTAGTTTATCTAGGTGGAGGATGTAGGACTGTCTCTCTAGTGCATTGTTTCATTACGATAATGATCGTTACAGAATTCATGCCTTTCTCGATTAATGCAGTATTTCAATTTCGAATGTGTTTAATAAAATAAATCACCAAAGATTTAGGGATAGCACAACAGGACGAAATCAAAACCAAGAACAGCGTTGAAATAGTCATATTCTCAAAGTTGCTTTGTTCAAACCAGCAGGAGTTATGGTACGAACCTAGTTTTCGTCTTAAGTTTTATTAAATATCGTGTGGATTTCTATTGTGGAAGATCAAAATATCTATTTACATCTTTTGTTGGTGCAACACTAAATTAGTTTAAAGGTTTAACAGTCTGATTTCCAACACAATACGTGTACTGTGTGTGATTCGTTTATTTGAGAACAAAACGATAACGTCATAGGATAGCCATTTATCATCAAATGAAAACATCGAAGAGCAACCCTATAAAGGATTTCAGGGTATTAGGTTACAAAATATTATGCAGGCATTGTATTAAGTGTATTATAAGAAAAAATAAATGTGGAGGGTTTTGTTCTATTTTTCCGAATGAATGTCGAATGCCTCAGCAAATAAATTAATTTATTTATGTATTTAAATACACATTTCACAGAATATAGGAGATAGGAACTCATATTGTTAGTGCACTCTAACACACTGTTTAATAAAAATACATAATTTTTTATTTATTCGGAGGAAGAAAACTATTTTATATATTTAATTTCCCTAAAATGAACGAAATTTATTATGCTGTTTAACTCAACCTAAATAGCTTAAATAAATAAAAATGAAATTTATAAACTTTTCAAAATTATTTTTTTCTGAAATAGGTTTAGCGTGTCATGAAACGTGGAAATTTAAAATTTGAGCAGAAAAAAAAATTTTCATTATTTATTCCCTTTAGTATTTTCCAGCGAAAGTTTGTTATTTAAAATAAGATATTAGACAAACTTAAACTTACAAAGACTGTAATATAAATCGATATATTGGAGAAGGAAGTACCCTAATTGTTCACTCAACGGGGGGGGGGGGTTAATCTAATTTAAGTGCCAATGAATGGATATTGAAGAAACCTTGTGCAATGTGTTTAAATTAACGCAATAAAATACAAAAGTAACAAAAAGTATACAAGCCAAAATATATAAAATAACAAAAAGTAAGATATTTTTATTGGAACTCATACTTTTAAAATCTTTAAATAAAAAAGTAGCGTTTGCAAAATGTGCCAATAACGTCGAGGCTTTATGACAAACCTATTAACTTTAAAACAATTATACAAAATATTTGACCTGAGTACCATGTCAAGTGGATCAGGACAGAATTACGATTTCTGAGGGGTTGACTTTCTCTCTTCTATGAAGGGTCAAGTGGCATAAAAAAATTGAGAAAGCAGGCTACAAACCAAAATAAAGCGTAAGCTTAATACAATTTTATATCTGCAGATAAGCCACACTAACACGCCTGACTTTTTAAGTTCTTGAATAGTTCTTGATTGGTTATCAATAATTTTCTCTACTTTTTGCTAAATCCTAAAAAAATTGTTTCTTTAACTTTGGTAACAAAAAATGATTTATTTAATTGCTTTTCTTTATAATTTAACAAAAGGAATTTTAGTCAGTTAATATAAGTATTTATCAGTTTTTGTCATGATAAGAGCTCTGGAAGGGGGGGGGGGGGCATGGTGCCCATGCCCCCTTTAGGACCGCCAGTACAAAGTCCACCAAAGTTGATTTTCAGCGTACTTTTAATGGATACTAGTACTACGGCAAAATGTACCGTTTAGACAAATGACTTAAAGTTCAGAAGTTGTTTTCACCTAATACGATTGGATTATATATCAATACTGCACTTGATCTTTGAATAAATAGAGCAAGATTGATATATTAGCAATGTCAGAGAAAGTTTGTGCTAGGAGTGGTTAAATGGAATGTCTGAGGAAATAGCGATGATGACCTGGGTACATTGAGATTTAAATAATATAAAACTTGTATACATTCAAACACATGTTTAATGATTTTGTGCAGAAAAATGTGCATGGATCTTATTTCCTTCAGCGACACAAAATCACACATATTTAAAAATAAATCATGGGAAAAACCCACATCACTGTATCTTTTATTAGAACATAATTCATCTGTTTACAATATTTATCTATTTCTGGTATTTCCTGAAATGTTTTACAAATAGTCCAGTCCTCGGGGTGATTAGAGCTAGGATAATATAATCCTTATGGAGAACCTATTATTTTTTCTAGCTTTTTAATCGTATATTTTCAAAAGTTGGCGGAAGATGAAATAAAATGACGCCAAACATAAAGGACAGTTTCTTTTGGAAAATACTTTCAATACCTATATGAAAAATACAAAAACCATCGCAGATATGAAAATTAAGGAGAACAACATTCTCTAAAATACAAAAAATTTCGCATATACAGGGTCCTGCAGCTCACCTCCCGTCTTCTACTACACCTAAACGATTTATTTTAGAAAAATGATTCAAACGGGACAATAGACTGTTTGTTAGAGACCACATTTTAAAAGTTTTTTGGATATACAGGGTGTTCCAGAAATTGGTGGTGCATCAAAGTTGTATCTTTTTAAATGGAACACCCTGTAGTTTTATTGATTTTTGGGACCCCTTCGAGCTACTGTACATATCCCTAGAATATTATCAAATTTGATTTGATAGTTCCAGAGGAATAAATTAAAATCGAAAAAAAAAAAAAATTTTCGTCATATTTTAAAAAATTTATAAAAAATAGAAAAAACATCTTCAAACCAAAACTAAGGAACAGGTTGCTTATAACAAAAGGTTAGTTTATCCTACTATGAATATCGTAAAAATAACTTATACAGGATGTTCAAAATTCAATGCCAAACTTTTCAAAATGTAATGCTATTTTTCTCCATTTTTTCAAATGGGACACCCTGTATATTTTTATCCCATCGGATGCAGAATTAAAAAATGAGCATATTTTTTAATTACAATTATCTCGACTATCTTAAAGGTTTCACAGATATTCGTCAAAAGCTACTACAAATCGCAAAATTATTATCTAATAGTTTTACTTAACATTTTTCAAATCAATAACGAAGGCGGGTATGAAATGATCTTGCTACTCTTCCTAATAGGTCAAGTGTAATGTTTTGAAATGCGTTCCTGATTCTTTGCTGCATGTTTTCTGGTGTGGTTGGAGGTTCCTGATAAACGATTTCCTTAACGTAGCCCCACAAAAAGAAATCCAATTTAGTAAAGTCGGGTGATCGGGGCGGCCAATTACATGGCCCTCCTCTTCCAATCCACCGGTTTGGAAAGGTTGTATTGAGATGGTCCCTGACTTGTAATGAATAATGTGCTGGGGCTCCGTCGTGTTGCAGCCACATTGCATCTCTCAAAGGTATTGGTAAATTTTGACATAAATTTGGCAATTGATTTTGCAAAAAATCAAGATACATAGCACCATTCAAATGTCCGTTAAAAAAGTGAGGACCAATAACATGTTCACCAATAATTCCCCCCCACACATTTATTGACCATCTGTGTTGTTGGTCAACCTGCCTAAAAATCCTTGGGTTGTGGTCGGAATAGTAATGAAAGTTATGGCGATTCACAAATCCGTTTTTATGAAATGTGGCCTCATCAGAAAACAAAACCTTATCAAAAAACTCACAATTTATCCTAATTTTAGCTTGCGCCCAATTGCAAAATTCGACACGTTGCTCAAAATCTGCATCGAAGAGTTGTTGATGAAACTGGATATGGTAGGGATGAAAACGGTTGTCCTTTAAAATTCGTTGAACGGTTCTCTCACTTACACCTACGGCATCACCGACTGCTTTTTGACTAACGAAAGGGTTTTCCGTAACAGATAATAGCACAGACAATTCATTTTCTTCATTTCGAGCGGGTCTATTTCTAACTGGTTTTGTATAGTCTACATGTCCCGTTTGTACAAATCTCTCTAATAAGTTGTTCAGGCTTCTTTTGTCTGGATGTCTCCGTTCCGGATAACGCTGTGCGTAAACTCGACTTGCCAAAAAACAGTTTCTTTCTGATTCTCCTAATATGAAAATCATATCTACTAGCTCTTCTCTGCTGTACTCCATCACAAAAAATGCTTAAAACTTGTAAATTACTAATACGTAATTTAAAATATTGACATATGTCTATTTGTATGACAGTTTGTAAGCAAATTTGTTTCCATAGCTATCTACTAAATTACCTTATTATGGTTAAGAAACAACAGGAATATGATTTCTGTTTACTCCCCTTCATTTACGCCTTCAAGAGGAGAACTGCATAGACAGTTATGTGAGAAACTGTCTAATTTAGGTATTTGCTTATTTAATAACATTAGAGGAGCTAAATGATAAAACGGAACACATATTGAACATAAGTTCTAGTTATTGATTTGAAAAATGTTAAGTAAAACTATTAGATAATAATTTTACGATTTGTAGTAGTTTTTGACGAATATCTGTGAAACCTTTAAGATAGTCGAGATAATTGTAATTAAAAAATATGCTCATTTTTTAATTCTGCATCCGATGAGATAAAAATATACAGGGTGTCCCATTTGAAAAAATGGAGAAAAATAGCATTACATTTTGAAAAGTTTGGCATTGAATTTTGAACATCCTGTATAAGTTATTTTTACGATATTCATAGTAGGATAAACTAACCTTTTATTATAAGCAACCTGTTCCTTAGTTTTGGTTTGAAGATGTTTCTTCTATTTTTTATAAATTTTTTAAAATATGACGAAAATTATTTTTTTTTTTCGATTTTAATTTATTCCTCTGGAACTATCAAATCAAATTTGATAATATTCTAGGGATATGTACAGTAGCTCGAAAGGGTCCCAAAAATCAATAAAACTACAGGGTGTTCCATTTAAAAAGATACAACTTTGATGCACCACCAATTTCTGGAACACCCTGTATATCCAAAAATATTTTAAAAATGTGCTCTCTAACAAACAGTCTATTGTCCCGTTTAAATCATTTTTCTAAAATAAATCGTTTAGGTGTAGTAGAAGACGGGAGGTGAGCTGCAGGACCCTGTATAACATTTCCAAATACTGTTTTTAACCTACCAAGAAATCAAAAGTATTCATAATAAAGATTTTTCCTAGCTTTTGCCATCATTTTCTCTCTCAGAACTTGGCTAAAATGGACAATATAATATATTAAAGAATTACAAACATTACCATTCTTATTCGCATTTTTTCTTCGTTGTATTTAAGTGCAGTTTATCTGGCAATCTGCGTCTGTGTCTTGACTACAAATTATGTCACCGGGAATTCTAAGATCTTAACTCTGGAATACTAGCAACAACATAATTCAAGAGTTTACGTTGATTAATCTCGCCACAAATCTAATTAAACTCAGTTAACAGTTGGTTGAATATAATAACTTAAACAAGCAGTCCATGGGAGGTAACTTTATAGTTTGGGCCATCATCTTACTGTATTAGTGCAGTGGCTCGTTGAGGATGCGGCGTGTTTTTTGAAGTTGACGTTTTAAAGGACTGCATTAGGGCAAATTATTACGATTTTAAATTTTCCCTATGGTTATTCATTATATCTTGAACCCCTCTTTATTTCTGTTATTATTGGAGTTAAAAAAAAGTGTCGTATAAAATTAGCGGGGTTATATATATATTGCTGTGTATCCACACTGTGGAACACTACCTAAGTATCATGTTTGAAATCATAAATAAAATTCACAAATTTGTATGTATTTTAGGAAATAATCATAACAGTTTTACTTTAACAGATCATACAGAAGCAGGAATATCTGTGGTTTATTTAATTGATTCAAGTTCATTTGTTCTCAGCGAGTAGGATGCAGAGAATGAAACTTGATATTGAATTAGAACAAAATATTTAAATAAACATAAAATGAAGTTAATTTAGTTTAACAAGGTTATTCTAAATAGTATATAATAAAACATGAACTTATAGAGAATCACAATCTCATATAAAATGATTTAGAATGAAATTGGAAAACAAAAAAGTAAATTTTATAAAATCTGACATGCATGTCAAAACTTAGGGCTGAAAATCATAAATTGTGTAGAAACACTGTAAATCTACACAAAATGAATATTGAATGAAAGACTATTAACAGTAGTTGCAGTGCAGCGTAATTAATTTAGAAATAGTAAGTCCATAGAATACAAAACACTGAATGACATTTTGAGTTTTCAGATATTTTTAAATATCATTGCAGAAAGGTGTTTTGTAAATGATATTTCACATCATGCAGAAAGAAAGGACTAATAGTATGATGTTAAATGTTTGTTGGCGTATCAATTTCTTGTTTTGGTTTATAATATCAGTATTATGTCAGTATAAAAAACTGCAGTACGTTTTTAACTACTAGCATTTTGTGTTTATCATTGCTATTCATCTAAATGTATGAATTAGTATTTATTTGATATTGGAATTGTTAATTGTAGTTATAAGTAGATTTTAAGAAAGTGTATGTAATATGTTAATATATTTCGAGTAATTACAATTATTCACTTAATCCTGAAAGGTAGAATAAGAAACTTATCAGGAAAATTAAAGAATTAAAAACAGTATTCAATTAAGGTAAAGAACAAACAAAACTGAATAGTTTAAATTTTAAATTAAAATCAAATTTTGAAATATTAGATCAAAATAGAAAAAAACAATTGAAATATTGGAAATTAACCCATTGAAACGACTAAAAATAACAAATCAGTTGATCATACACCGCTGAACAGCGACCTGCGAAAAATATTCATCCACGAATAATTAATAAATTGAAAATAGAAGAAAAGTGGTGAATAATTTGAAGGTTAGAAAATTACAATCCAGATATATTGATATCAAGAATAAATTGTAAAAGTTGATTAAATATAAGAAGTGAGTATACTTTGAAAGTATTACGAAGTAGATTATCCGGAAAGCAGATTTAGAAGAGGGAAGTATTTGTTAATTCAGTTAGCAAATTTATATGGTGAAGAAATTTCAAACGTCAAGCAAGTGATAGAAATACTTCAAGGAAATCTTGAAAATAAATTGGAGGTTAGAAACAAACGTCAATCCAGTAAAGAAGAAGAAGAAGAAGCCTTGAGAGGTTAAAAAGTCAGTCAAGTGACATAATATTTCAAGGATCATAATAACCAGTTAGAGGTTATAATATAACATTACTCGAGTCGAAAGAAAGACAAGGTAAAGCTTTACAATATCAGAAATCCATAGTACATATTTATTTTAAATAAAGGCCATATTTATCATTTTAGTTAAGTTAGATTTTGTTATTTAAATTTTGTTAATTACATTCCAAGTTCAAATTTGTTAATAAATTAATACTTTGTTCGTTCAATACTGAGTTTGATTTATTTAGATTGTTATCTTGATCGATGAGCATTTATTGAACCGACTTCGTTGGACCTTGAGTAAGAGTCATTCTATATAGATTGTAGATAGTCATGCTAATGGTGTTCTATAGTCTATAATATTAACAGCTTTTAAGAAACTGTTTGGCGCCCAGTAAACTCATTTCAATTTACTTTTAAGAAGTAAAATTCGAACGTATAAAAATATAAAATAGATATCAGAATATAGAACAATATATTTTGTTAAATACAATTAAAAAAACAATTGCTGTATAGGTCACGTGATTAGGGTATCCAATACCGGGACACCGAAATTTCGATAACCCGAAATCCCGGACTATTTTCTGAGGTATTTGACTCCCGGTATTTATTGTTCAATACCGGAATTTTCACCATTTTCGGGACCGATTATAACTTACTTGTAATACCAAAACATTCGGTATAATCGGTATTTCCGGTATTATTTTCGAGATTTATTTTATCTACGTAGCATATAGATGCGACGTAGATGCGAGGTAGATGCGACGTAGATGCGACGTAGATGCGACGTAGATGCGACGTAGATGCGACGTGGATTTGTCATCGGTCATAGGAACGATGACATGTGGTGGTACAACATACAAGTTACAACAAGTTGTGTATGCGCTGTACGCTGGCGTCTGATTGTGTCATTGATAGTTTAGACATGACCTGTATTCAGTTGTCACCCTTGTGTTTTGGTGTAATTTGATAGTCGGGAATCTCCAATCTAAGGTATACATTTTTATATTTGTTAGCGGTACGTTAGTCTCATGATGATGTATTCTTATTGTTTATAAGTAAAACACATAATGGAAAATGGCGCGGACGAAAGAGTATTTCGTGTAAACGAAAATAGGGCCCGCTGTTTGAAATCAGTGTGTGTGAAAGGTGGGTCTACAAGGGGTCTTCATGTTCACTTGGCTACTAAACATCAGATTAAGCTTCGCGACAATGATATTAATAAACCCTCAGTTTCAAAAACTAAACAACAGAATTTAGAAGAAATTGACGAATCAAACAACAAAAACTAACACATTTTTTTCTTTCGAAAGAAGACTCTCTTGAAGCTGAGCTTGCCCGCATGACAAATGCTATGTTAACATAAATCTTCACGGTTACAATGGTGTATTCTGGAATTTGGGATTAGTGCGAATTTTTTTATCAATGCCTGCCACTGCCTGCGTTGAACTGGTTAAGACATTTTACCTCTAAACAATGATATTGTTTGTATTACTACAGATGGGGTTAATGTTATGTCAAAAGTTGGCAATCTAATCACTCAGCAATCGTGCTTTACTCGTGGCATTCAGATTGTTGTAGTAGATGTACTGTGTAAGAAGAAGAAGCTTGAAAAGTCTCAAATGGAAGAACAAATTGAGGTCAACGCCGTTGACGATAGTATCTCGGACATTGATGATGACGATTGTGATTATAGGCTAATCATTGAAGATGAAAGCGACGAAAATACTCGATTTGACTGAAATTATAACCTTAGTGACATTATGTATTAAAGAGGATCGAAGACGTTATTCTTCATGTATTCTTGAAGTACACGTCAAAGAACTCTCACTTATCCTGGATTGCCGAACAATATGGAACAGTTTATTTCATATGCTTAAGCGTTTTAATCATCTGATAAATAAAAATTAATGTTTTTATTTTTGGTTCATTTCTTCTTTCTGCGATTAGTGTACTTGAAAAATAAACTGCCCTTATTTACATTTAAAATAAAATTATTCCATCTATCTACCACCATTGTTAATAGAGAATGAATCTAGATAATTAAATTTCCAGAATCCTGATATTTTCGGTATTGAATACCGGGATACCGAAATGCTTTAATTGAATGCCAAAATTTCGGGATTGAAAATTTAGTCCGATATTGGATACCCTACACGATGAAAGCTCTTTTTTAAATGGAAAGCATTTTTACATATTCATTTAGATATTTTTCCCTGGTTTCAAATATATGAGGGTTGATAGGTCTAGCTGTAGTATTTATTGACATATCGGACATTAAATATGCTCCAAACATGCATGTAGGTATTTCATGTTTATCGAAGGAAGCGCAGTAATACTCTTACGCAGTACTATGAGTGATGGTACTATAACAAACATTGTTACTGTTTGACATTTCGTATTATCATTTCATCAAAATGAGTCCCACAGAAGCAGAAAAGTAAAATATATTTTATAACATAATAATAGCAAAAATTTTACAACAGCGTCAGCATTGGATTCATCAACTCTATAAAAAAATTGTCGAAAATGTTCACCACTATTTAAAATACAATGCTCATACTTTTTCTTAAATTATTTAAACAATTAGAAACAGTCCCTGTTTAATTCAGTGAGGTGGTGAGTTTTGGATCACACCTCTTCTCGCTATAACGTGTCCCCATTGACATTCAAGAAAATGCCGTTTGCAGCAAGAAAATCTTTAACGGTTCTCGAGTTATTAAGGGGTGGCTCGTTTTCAAAAAATCACCCGGTATATTGGCAATACCAATGTTCCTACAAAAATCACTAAGTCGCGGCGATTTCTTGTAGAAAAATAGAATATGTTCTAATTTGAGCAGTTCTGTCGCAGAGACAGAATCGCATAGTGTGATAATAAAAATTGTGATGATTTTGTTACAGCAACCGAATCATGACAACTGAATTGCATTGTCTGAATCGGGCTTTTTATATGCACATTTGGAGCATATTAATATGTGTTATGTCAAGAAATATTACAGCTAGACTTGTCAATCCTGATATATTTGAAATTAGGGAAACATATCAAAAAGGATATGTAAAAATAGTGGCGTAATTTCAGCATCTTTATTGGGCAGGCAGAGATTTTTCACAGATAACCCAAGAGATGGAAGAAAAGCGAACCCTGCAATTCTTAATCGATAACCCTATCAATCCAAATGACTGAGGGAAAGCGAGTGCTACAAAAAGTTAATACATAGACAGAAAACCCGAAAATCAGGGGACGAGGGAAACCGAGTTTATCACTGCACAGGTAATATTAAACTCAAAAGAGGGAAAGAAAGTGTTGTGAAAAAACAACTTGGTAAATAAGGCTCGCGCCAAAATCGGAAGATTTGACGATCGTTCGCCGAACGGTTGTGCGAACCAGATGATTGTCGTTTGTCGCTGATATGTTGGCGAAAGCTCGCCGATGTGTACAATTTGAATTTTTTGCGGTAACTCCGCGAACATTCGCAATTTTATAAACAAATTGTAAATGATATGATTTTCGACTCCAAACTGCTTCTATCGTGAAGTATGAGTTATAACAAGAAAAAAGTCATGTGTGTTATGTTAAAAAGGTTTAAGTTTAAATAGTTTTTAACGTATAAATATTGAAAAGATACGTTTTCTTAGCCTTTTTACCTTCAATCACTTTGGAAAGGAAATAAATGTTTAGAATCTGAAAAAATATTCTGAAAGTGCAAGACTATAAGTTTAAAATGCCGAAGGATTGTAAAAATTACATCAATATAAAAGTTACACCGATTTCAAAATTGGGATTTTCCGGCGCAGCGCGAAATTCTTTTGCGATTACAGGCCATGTGTGTGACAGGAGGCAACCTAAGTATAGTAATCATGGCATGCATGCCTTGGAACCATTAATGTAATGTAATATTTATAAACCTTGGTGCATTTTGAAAGAATCTAATAATTTCTTTGATTCAAAAGTTATTAAAGGTCAAAAAGATTAAAAATTGCATCTTTTCGATGTTTAAACGTTAACAACTTCCTAAATTGTATGAAGAAAACCAAAAAACGATAATAGTCATTTTTTAATAAAAAATTTTGTTACGAAACTTGTTCCATATTATTTAAAACCCGCGAATCCGCAGTTTAGTTAAATTCTGCAACTCTCCGAAAAGTTATGAACAATAACAACAGATAGCAAATTTTGGCAATTATCTGCTGATGGAGGTTTGATAGAATATAATGTTTAATTCTTTTGATTGTATTTATTAGTCAATTGTGTAAATTGTTCCAAAAAAATAAATTTAGAAATATTTTTAATTTAAATGCCTTAAGATTTTTTTCAAGACCTCAATTTTTAGAAATTAACCAAACTTTGAATTTGGGGTTTTTGAATTCAGTATCGTAGACGACCTTGCATTTAAAGATGGAAAGTGATTTGGTGGTTTTAAATAGACCTCGGTGACCATAATCTTTTAAAATCAGTTTGATTCAAATCAGACAAAAAACAAAACAATTGTTACACTCTTAAGTGAGATACACTGTATACATATAAGACATTTTTTCTTATATTTACCCATGCTCTACGATAGAAATGTATTGGAATCGAAAATTGCGTTATTAATGGTCTGTTTATAAAATTTTTATTAAGCTGGCCATTTCCTAGAAAGAGACATCCCATAGGGAAATATTTATTATTTTTGGCCATAACTTTTTTTTTAGTACGTATATTTAAAAAAACTATAAGAGTACCTAAGTAGAACCATAACAAGACTATGGAGTTATTTTACAAACCACTGAAATTATTGAGTGAAAATTCATAGTAATAGTATTGTTATAGTTCTACTTAAGTACTCGTATAGTTTTTTTAAATATACGTACTAAGAAAAAAAAGTTATGGGCAAAAATAATAAATATTCCTCTATCGGATGTCTCTTTCTAGGGAATGACCACCTTAAGAAAATGGGTTGTAAAGGGACGATCTCGCCAATAATTTAAATTTAAACCAGGTTTTAGGAACTGGTATAAAAATTAGTAAACCATCCTAAGCAAGCTGTTCGCGTAGAAAAGAAACCCTAAAATC
Organism: Stenurella melanura; assembly: GCA_963583905.1. NCBI lineage: Eukaryota > Metazoa > Arthropoda > Insecta > Coleoptera > Cerambycidae > Stenurella > Stenurella melanura. The sequence goes on from OY757310.1 coordinate 190,689,575, forward strand.
ATTAGACCTTAAAGTATACTATATGCCCATAGACGTACCACGCAAAAGTAATGTATAATTATAACCAGTAGCCTATGATTTGTCTTGACCCCGCTGTCCCCCGGCCATCCCGGGTTTAAGTCGATTTCCCCCGGGCATCTGGTATTTAACTTTAACTCGCCTTTCTGCGGTTTTACGAGAATTGCAAAAAGGCCCCTCTCAAAATTTTAGCCAGAGGCCCACAAAGTCATAATCCTCCCTTACATCATTGTATTGAAAGCCTTTGATTTATTTGACGTAATTGTCATACTTATTATTTTAGATTAATACTATTTCAAAATATTGGGAGGGAAATTGCCCCCTTGCCCCCCCCCCCCGCATTACGGATATGTGTAAAAATATACAGGATTATCCATTTAAAAGACAACTTTCTTTGTTATATAACGTAACCTATGCAGGAAATTGTTTTTTAATTACGACTAAACATTTATAAGAAACATTTTTTTATCTCCAATAATGATAGAAATAAAAGGGGGAGCCAAAATATAATGAAATATAATGAACAACCCGGTACATACACATTTCACTCTACCCTAGTGTACATACACTACAGATGTATATTTATTTATTACGCTGGTATGTAGTTATGAAACTAGTACATATCTAAATGAATCGCCTGTGGTGGATTAGATATAATACTCTGATAATGAATAATCCACGAGAGATGAGATAAGTTTGTAGTTCTGTAACTGGATCTGCATCTAAATCGCCGGGTCGTTCTGTACTGAAGTTTCGTTTGCAGTACACTAAGTATCCAGTTGTCACGTTCGACCGGCCGTGATTGAAAGCCTCGCAAATGCGCTGGACGATAGGACGATGATGTCAGTGCCGGGAATTGTCATGTGTCACTTTAGTCACATCCAGAGTTATACATTTGATAAATTAATCTGTACCGGTTGGCCGACCCTCCTCCAGCGCATGAATTTGTAAAGCACTAATATGAATAAGGTGACACATACATTTATATGAATACGGAAATGGCAATGCGAAAAACTGAAAGGGTGCCTGGCTGCCTTTTTACTGGAACGTGAATTAAAGAGTGGTTTAAGGGTCTACAGCGTCATAAATATAAAAGTAATTATTCGAATATTTAGCGAAAATGCTTTGAAAGTCTAATGAGGTCCTAAAAAATTCATCAAAATATTTCTATATCAATCAAATTATTATTAACAATACTGTAATAGTCTAAGATCCAGCAGTTAATTCCTGCAGATATATGTTTTTTAATGAAACTTGATTTAAATGAATGATTAATGATAGTGTAATACATTACTGCCGGGTAGCCTAGTAGAAATTGACCGCGATTACCTTTAATTAAATATATTGTGTAGTTTTTATAACTCCCGCAGTGCACAGGCAATCAAGCCTTTCTACGCCACAGCCTTATTGTTCCCACCTGCACTGTTGTTAGTCCACCATGCTACTGATCCATAGGTTATCATGAGTCTTACTACCCTAGTATATAACCACAGGGTCATTTTGGGATTTAACCCCCAATTTATTTTACACATCTACCTGCACATTTCGAGGGCTATGGTTGCTTTATGTGTGACTTTTTCGATGTGGGAATCCAATGTCAGTTTTTGGTAAAAAATGACCCCTAGGTATTTTACCTCACTGGCAAATGGAATTTCCACACCGTTGAGTACTAGGGGCTTTAGGCTTTTTCGTGTAAAAGTGACTTTGTGAACGCTTTAATATCGTGTTCGCAAATCGCCCCCCTGACCACTATTAAAGTGGATATTATTATCCTTTTCTTTGAGCTGGCTATAATCCACTGGCAGGGCACTGTTGGGATGCCTCTGTTTATCAATGCATTCGTTAACGAATTAACACGTATACTTTGCAATCAAATAAAAGGTAAATTGTAACAATTATTCCACAAGGTTCTCCACTGAAGTTTCTAAAACGCAGTCTCAAACCCTTCAGTGTGATGTTCTCATCGCAGAGGATGACATTTAGTATCACAAAAGATCGTGAAAGTCACAAAGTTAAATTTAATTCTAACTATAAACTTAACTTTAAGAAGGCTAACTTTCCAGTTCTGTATCAAACATTAGCCGAAACTAATTGGGAATATTTAAATAATTATGAAACCATTGGTGACGCTTATGATCAGTTCTATTCTAAGTTAAGCTCAATATTTGTTAATACTGTACCTCAGTCTAAAACCTCAAAAAGAATATATCCACCCTGGTTTGATTATCATTTAATCAAATCTATTAAAGAAAAGCAAAAGCGCTGAATAAATACAACCAGACAGGTGTCACTTTTAAGAATGAATTTAAAAGATTAAGGCAAAAAGTGAAAATAGATTCAAAGAGTTCTTATAGAAGATATTGTAATCATACTGAGGAAAATATAGTTGGTGATCCGTCCTCGTTTTGGAAATTTATTAATTATAAAAGAAGTTCCTCAGATTTGCCAAACTTCATGAATTATAATAATGAATATATGTCTGATTCTCAACTAATTACTAATTCTTTTGCTAATTTTTTTCAACAATCTTATTCTGAATCTGAAAATATCACCCAAAATTTTACGTTTGTTAAGAGTACTTCACCTTTAAATATACTTTGTTTTACAGAAGATGAAGTATTCAATTCTTTAAAGAAAATCAAACCTAAATTAACATCTGGGTCAGATGGTATCCCCGCATTCATATTACGCGACTGTCCTGTTGTTTTTGCTAAACCCCTTACTATATTATTCAACTTATCACTAAGGTCCTCCAAATTTCCGTCACGGTGGAAATTATCAAAAATAATTCCAGTGTTTAAGAAGGGTAACAGATCCGAAATTTCTAATTACCGATAGTAATAATAAATAATTTCGCCAAGGCATTTGAAATTCTCCTACACCATTATATTTTTAACCATGTAAAGCATCAAATATCAATAGCTCAACATGGGTTCTTCAAGGGCCGTTGAACAATTACTAACTTAATTAATATTACAGAATTTCTTTCTGATTCTATCGACAGGAGTGTACAAACAGACGTTATATACACTGATTTTTCCAAAGCTTTCGATAGACTGAATCACGGTATCCTCTTACAAAAATTTGAATGTTATGGCTTCCCAGACAACCTTATTGAGCTGTTTAAGTCCTATCTAACTGATAGAAAGCAATATGTTGTATACCATGGTGTTAGATCTATTGAGGTCTTAGCCATGTCAGGAGTCCCCCAAGGTTCAATCTTAGGTCCACTTTTCTTTAACTTGTTTGTAAATGATATAGCAGATAATCTAACTGTTAACTGCCTTTTATATGCGGATGATTTAAAACTCTTTTGTAATATTTCAAGTGAAAAAGATTGCTATGAACTTCAAAACAATATTGATCGTATTAATACATGGTGTGTGATAAACAAATTATTTACATTTACAACAACGTAAAATATTATCCTGTACGATTACAAATTAGACAATCATATACTTTTCCGACACTTTTCGGGACTTGGGTGTGATATTTGATAAAAAAACAAACGTTTGTAAACAACATCGAACTTGCTGTCACCAAAAGTTATAGAATGCTGGGTTTTGTTATTAGAAACTCCGCACATTTTGAAAATGTACTCACATTAAAGCAACTCTACACTACTTTTGTTAGACCTCATCTTGAATATGCTTCAATAATATGGTGTCCAACCTATATTGTACACATACAAAATTTGGAAAAAATTCAACGCCGTTTCTTAAAACATGCGACTTTCAAGGCTGACGGGACTTATCCGGCTATTGGTTATCCACATGAAGAATTGCTCTCTAGGTTTTGCCTAGATAGTCTAGAGATCCGTAGACACCGATAGCAATTAATTTTTTTATATAATATTTTACACAATAACATCGACTGTGGAGATATTTTAAGTATGCTTAATTTTCAAATTCCTAGACCGGCATCTAGACACAACAATTTATTTCACTCGCCTTTCTCAAGGACAAACGTAAAAAAATTTTTTGTATCCAGCAGATGTGCAGTATGCACAATAATTTAAATAATCGATTAGATATATTCACTTGTAGTTTTACAGACATAAAGAATCTGTCTCTAACTTAAATTTTGTATTTTATTCCTTTTTGTTGACTCAAGTAGCCTCACCGTGTACTATACTTCTTGCATAAGCTGTATATTTTTTACGTATGTATATTGTATATGTATATTTATACTAAAATATATTATATAAGTTTAGGTTAGTTAGTTGCCTCTTGGATTAATTCACATGTATTCATGTATTTATGTGTGTATATGTATTTTTCACAAGTTACTATTTTTAATTTTAGTTTTTATCTCTTATTCTGTAATTGGGTTTTTTAACCTGTTGAATAGTGTATCAAATAAACAGTAGCTATCAAAATTTGACAAAGAGTTCCTTTAAACAGCTGATGTAAAACGTTCCCCTATAGAGTTACAGGTTCTGTGGGGTAAGACGGTTTGTTTTTGTTTATAATTGACTAAAAGATAAGACAATTTCAAATTATAATCTTGAAAATAAAGAAAAAGTGGGAGTGTACTTGGGTCTCGGAGACATCCGGTATTTAAATAATATAATAGATCTGGAGACAGTTTAATTTGTTTTCGATGTTATTTATTTAGTTATTTTCTGCAATATGCGATCTACAACTGATAAGTTTTTCGCCAGTAATATTTTATTTACTTAAATTTGGCAACATTTCACTTTACACTTAATTTTCACCATTTTAATAAGGAATTAAAAATCGTATACATAATATACAAAACCATCCACAGAGAAATTGGAAACCTCCTTTTTCCCAAAAATTATCAGTCTTTGCATTGAAGTTCTTGAAATTGACCAATTACTCCAAATGTTTTTTAAAGTATTTTAACACCTGAGACAACTCCATTTTTTAAAATATATCATTGAAGATGTAATTTGATATTTTAAAGAAAATTATTTTTAAACATTAAATGTGATTCATTCATTATTTGTTTAGTCACTGGTTTGTTGTGTAAATTCACAGGACAGATACGCACTTCCGTAAGGCTTTGCATCGACCGTCCAAACATCCTGTATACCATATTTCATTTAATTTAATAGGAAGGCTTTGGCTTTTCTCCATTTCAATAATTAAAACATTACAAACGATCCGAAAATAAAAATTCGCATTGTATAAAGCTACGAACGACATATTTTTTTCGAATACATTCATTGTTTGTTTATAAATAACCAGAAAGGGAACTACATAACATGTTATACTATATAGCAGCTCATGTAAGTAATATCGCTGAAATAATGAGGAAGCAACATTCTTGTATCCTGCTCCGTATTAAATATAAAATCCGCATCCGTGTGTTTAAGGTCCGCGGGAAAATTATGTCCCTAATTGGGGAATTCTGTAAAATGCTCATTTTAATGCATTAGGTAGTGAATAAAAATTATTCCTTAATGTAAGACCCATTAGTGCCTCCTCACGATCAATCTTCGTCAATTAAAAAAAAGTAGGTTATAACCAGGGTGGGTGGTGCGAGATAATTAATAAACTTTAATAGATTGAGGCAACAAATTGTCTCTTAGGATACACACTGTATGATGCAGGAGCCCAGGTTCAATCTACTTTTGTATAATTGAGTAAAACCAGCACGTTTTAAATTTGTAATTCATATCATTCTTAATATACTTACTATCTATTATAATAATTATTGCATTATTTCATGGGATGACCATCAACGAAATCTGTTTGGAGGGGGACGGTGTATAGAACAAAAAATTGTTTAATGCTTTTCTACAACCTCGAAACACGTTCATTTACCGAGCGTAAATTCATTCATAAACAACTACATTTTTTACAGAATCTTATTCTACATCGGTTGCCAGGCAACAAATGCGATATGAAATATTTCGTGATCCGACTACTGTAAATGAAGGCGGCTTATTACAGATTATGAGGTCCAGCGACGAAGTGAGAAAATGTCAGCAGCTTGTTTTCGTTCACGGTAACGGATAATTTCGTAGTTGTTTCCTATAAATCTAATTAATTAATATATTGTCATAGAAAAAGAATAGTATAAACTCCTATGAACTTTCATGTTCATGCAAAATTAGCCCCACTTTGTGCTTCTTACATAACAAATTATTAAACAAATATTAATAATATAAAATCGATAAAAAATGGTTGTTAAACATCTTGTAAATGTTTTCTCGTGTGTTTAGGATATGTTAATAATATATAATATAATAAATATTTATGAATCCTGCAGGAATCCGGTATTCCCCAAGGGTTTATACTGGGTCCGCTTCTCTATAACTTGTTTGTGGATGATATTACGATCGATCTTGATGCCGAAACGTTGCTTTATGCAGACGACCTAAAATATTTCTCGAAATAACATTAATCGAGGACTGATTGCAAAATAATCTAAATAAACTTCATGACTGGTGCATTATCAATAAACTCTCACAGAGGTATAATACCTTGTCGTTTACTAAAGTAGAACATATTTCTCTATGATTATAATTTTCGGGGTATCATAATGTACAGACCAGACCCTTTTCAAGACTTAGGAGTTCACTTTGTTTCTAAACGCCACTATAATTCAAGCATTTCTCATACGGAACTGTAAGTAGTTTGTGAACATTGATACTGTGCACTCCCTATATGTTATATTTGTAAGATCCCGCCTCGAGTACGCCTCAGTGGCCTGATGCCCTACTTACAACGTTTATATACTACGACTTGAAAAAATACAACGTAGCTTCTTGAAATCTGCCACATATATAATTTACGGTTATTATCCCCATTTAATGGGGTTAATCCGCGAAATACAGCTTAATCGTTTTATAAGGAGAGGGATATCTTGTATAAAATAGTAAATAAGTGCCTTAATTGCATCAGAATCTCCAATCAAATCATATACAAAGTACCCAGAATTTCTTCAGGAAATAGCAACCTTTGTCATCTTCCCACCGCGAAAACAAATATTCTTATATCATAATCGCTATATCAAATGTACCTTAACTACACAAACCTGGAAAGTCGACTGGATGTATTTTGCACTAACCCATCATCAAATAAAGACATTTGTTTTTTATTGAAACAATTGTTCATCCTGAAGAATGTCATGTTCTCACTGTTTTTTTTTTGCTTTTAATTTATCTTTTTTTTACCATGTTCACATATTACTCTAAGATAAGTTTATATACCTACTGTATGTATAATTCTGTTCATCTCTTGATAGATTTTTGAAATTTAATTCACTTGTAATTGTAGTTGTTTTCTCCTTATCCTGTAATTGGACATTGTTCCTGTTGGATATAGTAATAAATAAATAAATAAAGACATAAATAAATAAATAATTAAATAAATAAATAAACAAAAACCAAAAGTATAGACAAACGCGGACCGTGGTTTACAATACTTATATTTATTAAATGCTTATCCACCTATCTGCGAGTAGGGTGTAGCACATCGCTTCGTGTATACATAAACTGTATCCATATACACGTGCTCATAAGTATTTTAATACTAAATTATCCCGTATGCAACACTACCCCTATACATCGCAAGACATTATAATAGGTATCATAGGAGGAATGTAATGAAAGCTCGGCCGCTGCCTGACGGTGACACCCTTCAACCACCCAAAACCTTCCGACCGACCCTAAACTGTGGCTGGTGAGCCCGTTACGTCTTTGCCAATCACGAATCTCATATCGTTGGCAGCGGGGGGCCTCACGTGCTCCAAGGGTAAACTGTCTTAATATAACGGCAGACGAAAGATGGATGACAAAGTCGAAACATCCCATTATACAGCTAAATGATGTAATCATAAAATATGCAATATGTGGCAGGGTTTATGAAGGAAATTATTCATCGACTATTGATTGGAGCTTTGAAACATGCTTGGGTGGATTTGCGGAATGATATTAATATATTATAGGTTATGGAAGATATGTGGGAGCGCGGGATATATTTTTATTTGATAAATAAAGCTACGGCTTTAAGATTCCCTCTGCATCAGTAAAAGGCGATCAAGAGATAGTACAGTAATGAAGATTAGAGAAAAGCCTTAAAGAAAACTTGCGACAAGAAATTCGAATACTAGTAAAAGTTAATTATAACTTTAAGCTGCGTTGCTCTTAAGTTATTTATAATATTTTTTAATGGAAATAAATTTTTTTTAAGATGCCCACCAATAAATTATTATGAGATTCAAACTCTTAGGAATATCTAATAGTCCAGTCATTCAGTATCCCCGAAATCCCTATATATAGGTCGACAATCACCTGACGTCAACGAGCTATAAGGGCTTGGGGAAGGGGGAGCATTGTTGAGTTTATTGGTGAATATTGGCACGTTGCACAACCAGGGTATACCGTCATCTTGAAGCAGGGTTAAAGACAGTTTTTTCCAAATATCTCGGGTACAGTTGAGGCGACATAAAATGAATATGGAGTTTTAAGGGTCATATTTCCCATATTTTATGTACTATTATATTTTTCGAAGAATTGGCAGTTTTTTATATATTGCGTGATATGGGTAATTCCTAATAGATAATTGTAGAGCAGAAAAGCCTACAATTTCGTTTTTTAATTTTGTTTTCCAACAATAATTTGCACTATAGCGCGCCGCAGTGTCAGCATACCAGCGCACGACTGTACGGTAAAAAAACGCTTTACCTTAATGGTACGGTCACAGTGGGAAGTTCTAGGTGGACAAAATTCTACATTTTTTTTTCTTCTTCAATTCTTTGGGACTTCCTGCCACATGTATTTTTTTCTTTTTAAGCGGTGCTCGGGGAATCTACAAAATGTCACAATTAACCAGTATTTTACTGGTAAATAACCTCTACGCCTGTGACTTTTACGTCAAAGGATCAGTTAGAGGTTGCTTTTTTAAATAAATAACACAAATAAGTATAAAAACTTGAAATTAAATATTTCGCCGACGTTTCGGAAATCTAATCTGTTTCCTTCTTCAAGGCTTTTTTGAAAAACCTTTTTGCTGTGTATGATAAATACACAGCTCTGAGAATGATACTTACTATTTACATAGAACAGTTTTTTTTTAGTTTTTGTACAATGTTAAGTTTGTGAAGTTCTTCTTTTAACATTGGCAACCAAGTTGTACAGATATCTATGGAACAATTCGACACGAATCTATCCTCATTCAATAATATTATCGCGAATTCTTCAATTTTCGTTTTCTTACTATCTGCCTCTTTCGTCAAAATTTTTGCCGAGTCCCAGTTTATTCTATGTTCGTTCTCGCATGCGTGTTCGCAGATCTTGGACCTCTGAATTTCATTTTTTCTGATATAACTTTGATGTTCGCTCAATCTTACACTAAATGTATTGAAACATTCTTTATAGGATTTTGCAAACAGCAGAAAAAATAACTATCTATAACTAAAGAAAAACTTTGTGTAGAAATATTAATGAAATCTTTGCATTCTTTCGATAACCTGAATTCTGGTTATGCTAGCAAATTAAAATCCTAAAATGAATTTGTCTAATTTCTTATTTGACAATTCTCATTCTAACACTAGCATCCACACAGTCCCCTACGGCCATGCAGATTAAACTAGTATCCACATAACCCCCTACGATTATGAAGATTCAGTTAAAAATGAGAACAAAGACCTAAAATGAATTTATTTATCTACCTTGTCTTAAAAAAATTGTTCATTCCAATGGATTACATTTTCATGAAATCTATCATTCTGTTTCCTGGAAATGCTTAGCCTTTGAAACGTTTTTCGCCCTTTTTCTGGAGCTCATCAGAAAGACATAAAGCCATTCATAAAGATGTTTCATGCAAAACCAAGACAATTTCTATGAATAAGTGTGAAATGATTATATTTGACATTGACTGATAAAAACAACCTCACCTATCTATTAGCTAACTAGTATTGGAGCCTATATACTCTATGTATGTTTTAAAAAATGAATTATTATTTGTTTGCTTATAATTGTATTGAAACATTCTTTATAGGATTTTGCATACAGCAGAAAAAATAACTATCTATAACTAAAGAAAAACTTTGTGTAGAAATATTAATGAAATCTTTGCATTCTTTCGATAACCTGAATTCTGGTTATGCTAGCAAATTAAAATCCTAATCATTTTTTAAAATTTACACTAAATGGTTTGGATGACTCACCCACGTAATGTTTGTTGCACTCACACGGAATACTATAAATGCAGTTTTTTGAATTTTGCTCGTGGTTCCTCGGTGTCATCTTTGTCAGAATAGATCTTAAAGTGTTGTTTGTTTGAAATACCGTAATAATATCAAATCTATCACCGATGCGGTGCAACTTTTCGGATAATCCGCATACATAAGGAATTAACGCTGTGTAACGTTTTTCAGGTTTTTGTCGCATCTGATTGTTATTTTCAATATTTATGAAGGTATTATCGACAAAACCCCCAGGGTATTGGTTATTTATAAGAACTTCTTTTATAAACCGCTTCTCATTCTTTATTATTTCATCATTAGAAGAAATGATTTTGGCCCTATCATACAAACATTTTACAACACCCCTCTTAACGTGTATTGACTGGTTTGAGTTGAAATTTAAATATCTGTTGGTACGTGTTGGTTTTCTATAAACAGTTGTTTCAATTGTACAATTTACTCTTTTAATTAAAACATCTGAAAATGGAAATTCATTTCTAGTTTCCTTTTCTGAAGTGAATTTAATAGAAGGTTCTTTATTATTTAAATGTTCCAAAAAACTATCTAGTAACTCAATACCATGAGGCCAGATTGCAAAGATATCATCTTCGTATCTCCACCAGATAACCGGTTTGTATGCACAATTTTGAACATGTCTAATCTCAAAATCCTCCATAAACATATTGTTTAAAATCGGTGACAAAGGAGAACCCATTGCCATACCGAAATCCTGCTGATAAAGATCATTTTCCAATTGAAAATAAGTTGTTTTTATACACAGAGTAAAGGTTCCTTTATGTTATTTACACTCAATTTAGTTCTAGCTTCCAAATTATTTTCATTTAACAATTTGTCTACGATTATTTTTAAAGTTTTGTCTACTGGGACGTTAGTGAACAGATTAATTACGTCAAAACTAACTATCAGATGTGTATTATGAATATTGTTTTCATAAACTTTTTCGATAAAATGTATATTTTTTATATACGAGTCAGTATTTCCAGATAATGGATTAACAATTTTAAGCAAGAATTTTGCCAAATTGTGGCATGGCGAATTAATGGAACTATCAGTTGGTCTTAATGGGACATTCTGTTTATGTATTTTTGGTAAGTCATAAAAATGAGAAGGCTTGCTATAATGCGGTGTAAGCTTCCGTCGTCGTTCAAAGTCATTAAATTCATTTTTGTATTTAAATAAAGAAGAAAAAAATAACACATAACATTTAGACAAAATTCTGCAAATTTGCAAATGAACGGAAAATATTCGTTGAAAAAGCCAAAAATAATTTAAAAAATTTGACACTAAAGGGGTGGGTTTTGAGAATTTAAAAAAAAATTATTTAGTTTTAAAATTCTGAAACTTTGTATATACGATAATTACAGTACTCGTGAATGCACCAAAAATAGTAAAAGAATTCTAAGGACCATGGGTGTGGTTTTTAAGGAGGTTAAAAATTAAATATTGTTTTAAAATTACGTAGCTTTTTGAATAAGGTTTGTGAATCTAAGAGAAAAATGTAAAGTAAATGTAGTGAAATAAATGTAAAGTCTTAAGGGATGGTTTTTGAAGGGGTGCAGCGGACAATTTTATATTTCTAGGAGGACGAAATTATTTCAATTATCTTTTTTCTGTTTTTGATTTAAAATGGTTAACTTGAAATAATATTAAGATATGCTGTAACTTAACTTGTATTTAAAATTGATTGTTCGATATACAAACATGGTAATAAAAATAAGAGTAAGCAAGTAAAAAATTAGTCGCTCCCACTAGTTTCACTTTAACAGCAAGGTCCCCATTAGTTTTAAAAAACTTGACCTTAATCCTAGAATCCGAAATCAGAAATTTAATATCCAATTTTTTAAATTTTGTTCATTATTGCCCGTTCTAAAGTTCCTCTACAATGTTGTACGCCAAAACGATTAAGGACATGCACGTACATCCTAATATTTGTCTCTTTTTTATCAGATTCCATTAACCATAACTTAAAGAAACTTCTTCGAGGTGTAATATAAGTAACTAAAAAGTAAAATCCTGATTAAAGTAGCAGATGGTAGCAGCTTTTTTTGTCATAAAATGATAAAGTAATAATAGGTAATTACAGTTCTTAAAACGACGAAACTTAAATCAAGATGAATGAAACTATACAGCTGTAGGAATCGGAGATATTCAGAAAATCGCAATTCTCTTTTGGTTAGAAATGTCACCCCTATAAAAGCTTTTCGAACTTAAATATTTTCCACTTTGCGTCGTTATGACAGTAAACCATTTTCTTAGGGTGACCACTTTGTAAATGTCCACTAATGGTATAGCAAGTTTCTTCTTTGGCAGTTGTGATAGTTGGAAAATACTATTTTTCAAATTTTTTCTCCTGATTTATCCTTGGGTCAGACCTATTGATACTTATTTCTAATGCCACTAACAACTTAATTTCATCTGAGAGATGTATTTCTATTATTAATGTCAGGGGGCAAATCACTATCAATAAAAAAGTGATAGATGTCCTCGTTAAAAAGAGACGCTATTAAAATTAATAGGATGACTGTCCCACAGAAGACAGAAGTTTACGGACTAAATTTAAAATTCAATTCTTAATAGTTTCAGATAAATAGGAAAATAACAGCTACCCCCAGAAGAATGTAAAAGTTTCTCGAAATCATTATTCTTCATTAAGCACAATTAAAAAATTAATTGTTTTTAAAGTCACTTTTAGAAAGCCATGACCTAACTTTATAAATCATATTTCGCTTTGTGAACACAAAAGCGTTGCGAATTAATCGTGGACAATGGACTCACTACTTTGCACTTCTCTTAATTAAATTACGTATTCAGAATGTGGTTTTAATTATTCGTTAATTAAATGTTTTATGTATTTTGTTAACTTAATTACGTGTAAACAAAAATTACGTTCTTCGGTGGTGTGAGCGGAAGGGACAGGGCTCCTTCATTAAAATTATTTAGCAGTCATAAATGATTTCCTCATTATTATGCGAGGGAATAACTTGTTTACATAAAATGTAATATGCTAGTGGCATTCTTAAGAAAATTGAATGTTTTTAATGACTACTGAACAGTGCTTCTTGAAGGACTGAGGCGTAGTGTGTGAAGATTCTAGCATCTATTTAATTATAACAAAGGAATTCAGGAGAATAGTCTATAGAAGAATCGTGTCTTATATAAGCAAAGAGTGGGGCACTAGAAAGGTTCGTATTATCGAGTCTCAGGATTGTTCCCGGGCGTCACCAAATTTGCTTTGTTAGTTGTAAAATTTTCAACTAAATAGGAAGGTACAAAAGGAAAACTAGAAAATTGTAAAAATTATAATATGTCTAAAAATTGGGTTGATTAGATAAAAGAAATACTATTTCCTTAATCTAAAGGATAAAGTGTATTTACATTGGGTTGATTCTACGGTTGGTTCCTTGTGAAACATTCTTCAATAATTTAAATATACAGGAAATTATGCTTTTTAATGTTTCAAAAAGTTTTATTAAAACTCTACACGTGTTTCGGCTTATTAGGCCTTTATCAGGAGTATAAGATATTACTAAATTTAAAATGTGTTCCTTACTTATTTATACCTAATGGAAGGTATAAATTATGCAAAGCTTTTAATCTATTTATTACATGCAAATAGTTATATGATTCCTATCCTATGTAAATATACTACAAATAAGTTCTTAATGTTAAATTATTATGGGTCATAATATTCTAGAAAAAATAATTTAACATTAAGAACTTATTTGTAGTATATTTACATAGGATAGGAATCATATAACTATTTGCATGTAATAAATAGATTAAAAGCTTTGCATAATTTATACCTTCCATTAGGTATAAATAAGTAAGGAACACATTTTAAATTTAGTAACATCTTGTACTCTTGATAAAGGCCTAATAAGCCGAAACACGTGTAGAGTTTTAATAAAACTTTTTGAAACATTAAAATGCATGATTTCCTGTATATTTAAATTAAAGTGTATTTTTTAAGTCCGTTTGTTTTTTAAACTCTGACATGACGATGGAGAAACGTCAAGAATTAAGGTATACTTTGTACTTGTCAAGTTCAGTGTATGTTTTTTGGGATCACGATATACGAATAGCGCTCTTCTAGTCCACAGTACAGAGCCGTTTTTCATTAATGATTACTAATAGGCTGAATTTGATCATTTGATAAAAACTCGAAAAAAGGTTTGTCCTACAAAATGTATGGTTTGAATGAAACGTCCCCCACTACCAATGTGTTCAAATAACGAGGTCATAATAGTACATTATACACTAAGGGAGAGAAACGTCTTATTTTTCATGAAGTGTAATTTGAGGCCCGAGGGCAACAAATACATCGAGGGAAAAATGGCGGTCTCTCCGAGGTGTATATACTATTTTTTCCACGATCGGGAGTAGAAACATTTCTTTCATAAATAAAGAATTATAATAAATCGGAGCGAAATTACAATATTTAGAAGCCTTTGGGATGTTTCCATTCAACGTATTATGGCAACAGATATTTGTTTACAAATACATTTGTCAAGTGCAAAAGTTGAGTTTTGGCATTTTTGATATGGAAAACCAAGAAGAATCGCAAGATATCATTGAAGCTGCCGGTGCGGCAATTTTAAACTTATTACCAGAGCCCGGCGCAAAAGTAGTTATGCCAGAGACGGTCTTCACACACAGATAAATATAATGTTTTGTATGATTCACATAAGCAAATAAATACAATATTTATGGGAAACAAATACGTACTTTTGCGGTAAGAAATAAAAAGTATGGCATAAAACTCATAAAATGATAAATAAATAGTTTATTATTGGTTTGGAGAAATTATTTATTTGGTATTGTTGAGCAAGTAAATGTAAGAGATGTTTACCGAAACTGGTGGATAAAAAACACCAGACTTCGGCCGCACATTATATATACCTGCAGCGTCGCGCGTCGGCGATTGTGAATGTCTAATCGAAAACAAAAAACTCGGCACTTTAAACGGCATACGCCACTTCAACTTTTTTTATCAGTTAAGAAATTGTAAGCATCTCCCATATGTTTCTTCCCCAGTATATTAAACAATTTTCAATTTAAAATATAATTTTTATCTGTGCACATAATATGAGGCACCATAATTTAAAAAAATATAAGGAAAATTTTCGACACCACCGCCACACTTGTCACTCTCTTTCTGTTTTTTTACGACAGCAAATAGGATACGGTAAACAATAATAATAGTAAAATAAACAGCAGATTGCGTTTTATATTTTGCGGAATATTTAAAACATACAGAAAGCAGTTGAAATAAAAAAGGTCCAACAATTATTATTAATTTATTACACAATGACCAATGCCATGTGAGATTGTTTCATATGCACATACGCATTATGGAGTCAACACTACAGACTTGTCAGTACATTTGATAGAAGTAAATGTGTCGTGATTTGTTATGGCGTCGAGTGGCTTTCCATTAAATGAAACAGTAGTTTCGTAGATTAAAGAATTTCTGGAACTGCGGTTTAACGGTGTAGAACTTTTCTGTGCCAGCTGTGAAAAAACACTTTCGTGGACATACAATTCGAACATTTTAAAACAGGTTTCATCTGAACGTCATAAAAACTAAAATTTGGCATATTTACATGGATATTTCTCACGGATCCCTCTAGCTATACGCAACGTTCAACGTAAGCCGGAATCAGATCAGTATACAGTAATTGATGCAATAAATATTACAGGTATTTGATCTATATATTTTTAGATTCTCAGGGGATATTGCTGATTGAAATACAAATTGGATACATAACAGCGTTAAGAAACAACTCC
Organism: Stenurella melanura; assembly: GCA_963583905.1. Classification (NCBI taxonomy): domain Eukaryota; kingdom Metazoa; phylum Arthropoda; class Insecta; order Coleoptera; family Cerambycidae; genus Stenurella; species Stenurella melanura. Next base: position 190,705,562 of record OY757310.1, read on the forward strand.
GGTTTTTCAACATTTTTGTTTGTGGCAAAGAAGTGAACTGTTCAATGCCGGACATAAATCTGCCATCTATACGAAACTATACTTATTTTAAATATGCGCCGATTACATCGGTAGACGTTGAAGGGTTGAACGATCCTTTTTCACAATACAAGTGGGATATTCAGTGACAGTTATCGGAGTTTTATTTCGGACGATTTAGAACAAGTGCAAATAATATATTTATATTATTCTAATAAGGTATAGTTACTAGACGTTTGTATTTGTGCATCCAACAATAAGTGCATCAAGGATGACTTATAACCGTTTCGGGGCCATTTACCTTCAAATATTACGGAATTCGCTAGATATAATCATAAGGTAATATATTGCATTTTTTCGCATGAAAATGTTTATGTAGTTCATATTGAGCAAAGCCGACTCTGGCTTTTACGTCATAACTACCTCTGAGCCGGGGTCTGCTTATTACCCACAAAATCAAGAAATTTGTGTGATAAAGCGTACAATCAGTTCAGAGAATGGTGCAAGAAAAAGAAGGTACAAACGTACACGGAAAATGTTATGTTTCATGAAAAATCAAAGGAATGTAAATCTTCCACGGTATGGGCCCAATACTCTATGTATCGTGTATGATTGTGTACGATAACATAGATATAAGTAAATATGCAAAGCTGATGGCATTTTTGAAAAGAAATTCCGATGGTTATAAAGCAAAAAAATCAAACATTTTGACAAGGGACCAAATTGACTCTTTTTTATCGCAAGCAAATGACGATGAATATTTAATGACAAAGGTAAGATTATACTAAAGTGTTTATTAAGGTATGATTATGCATTAATGTTTTGTTACTTTTTTAGATTGTGTTGATCTTCGGAATTTCAGGCGTATGCCGTGGAGACGAATTAACTAACCTAAAAGTTGATGATATTGAAGATGTAGTATCATCTTTAATAATAACAATACCTAATACCAAAACTAAAATATCCCGAACCTTTGTAGTAACCAAAAATGAAGGAAACATAAATTTACTCGATCTATATCGTAAATATGCCGCACTGCGTCCTTCTCACACCAGTCATGGTCGATTTTTTGTATTTTATAAATCAGAAAAATGTACTAAGCAGCCAGTAGGCAAAAACACTTTTGGAAAAATCCCAAGTATAATAGCCACCTACCTAGGATTATCAGATCCAACCTTACATACTGGCCATTGTCTACGTAGATCTTCAGCAACTCTATTAGCGGATGCAGGAGCAGACATCACGACTATAAAACATCACGGAGGTTGGAAGTCGACGACAGTTGCTGAGGGATACATTGACAATTCGGTGCAAAACAAAACAAATATAGCAAATCAAGTACTACAAGCTGCAACTACGGTTCAAAAAACTATAAATCTGAGTAAAGAAAATGTTTCATTTAGTGAAGTTCCTTCGAATATTAATTTCAATAGTTGTGAGAATGTAACATTTACTATCAATGTTAATAAATAAGAATTACATTTTGGGTAATAGCGGAGTAGATCTGGCATTTGAAAAAAAATGCCTTTTTTCAAAAAAAAAAATTCCCATCTTATAGAGGACGACTTCCTCCACTTCCCTGACACTTTCACATCCGAGATCTAGGTGGGGAGGGGGGAGGGGGGTCTGTTAAACATATGGAAAATCGCGCGATGGGAGAGACGGACAAAAAAATATTTCGGATAAAAAAGAAAGGCCTCCCAGAGGTGCGTAAACTGATTTTTGGTTTTTTAAAATCGGCCAATAGGGTCGGAGATATGGCCGTTTGAAGGAATTGAGTTTTAGGGTAGCAAAAGGGATCGGATAGGAGGTATGAGAGGTGTTTAAGAGATAAGGAATGGGGTTAGGATGGTATTTTTTTTTCTGTTGTGGGTGGTTATAGGAAGAGGTCGAGGCCACGGGGGGGGGGGCTCCCTAGGGCAATTAGGGAAGGGGAGAGAGGGGGGAACGTGCAAAAAGGGAAAATGGCAATATCCCAGGTTCTAATAGGGCGATTTTAAAAAATCAAAATTTGATTTTTTCCTTTTTTAATCAGCTATAATGTTGGATAGGTAGGAAGTAACTTTCGCCGAAAATGCAAATGGTCGGCACAAGAAAACATGTATTTTTTTTTCAAAACGATTTTTTTATTAGGGGAAAATGTCAGATTTGCCTTTCTGACCTTCGATTTCCTTTTGCGTGTGTCTAAGAAAGAGCGGCGAGAGAGTAGAGAGGGTAGAGGCCACGCGTACTCTCCCGCTGCTGCGGTTGCTGATTAAAAAGAAATAAATTTATAAGTGTAACTCGCGCGCGTAGCGCAAGTTACTGTCCGATCGAATTGATTTTTTTTAATAAGGGAAATTCGTTCTCTTTAAAATGAGCCCTAGCAGAAGGGCGTAGGACTTTCCTTTACCTTTCTGTAGGGCTTAAGCTTCAAGTTGTGGCCCTGCCTGTCGTAATAAAGGAATTCGAAAAATTCTTTTTTCATTTTAAAGGGGATGAGAATGCCAGTCTTTTAGGAGCAGTTTATCCCCGCCACTCACCCCCTTCATAAAGAAAATCGTTTTCATAAAAAAAAAAATTCTTTTGCCCCCCATTTTTACATTTTCAGCAAAAATTATTTCCTACCTATCCAACATTATAGCTGATCAAAAAAGGAAGAAATCCCATTTTGATTTTTTAAAATCGCCCTATTAGAACCGGAGATATAGACGTTTTCCCTTTTTGCACGTTCCGCCCTCCCTCTTCTTCCCCAATTGCCCTAGAGAGAGAGAGAGAGAAGGATTGATAGGTTCAGTCATTGGAAAAGAAAATTTTGTTTTTTTATAGACCGGTGTTATTTAAAATAACAACAGTAAAAAAATCAGCTGGTTAATAATAACTTTTATGACCTCTTTATTTGGACACATTGGGAGTGGGGGACGTTTCGGTCAAACCATCTATTTTGTAGGATAAACGTTTTTTCGTGTTCCTTATCAAATTATCTCAAGATTTAACTAAAAAATAACTGTTAGGAATAAAATTTGGGCGATCACCCAATCGACATGTTTTACGCCTACGCACTGTATTAGCTACCACTATCGAGAATTTTTGCAGAGAGAAGTTGGTGTCCCGTCAAAACGAAGCTTACTCACAAAGGTTCAATCTGTTGTTTATTTTAATTTAATAAAATTATTAATAAAATTTAATACATTAATGAAAAACGGCGCTGTACTGTGGACTATTCTAGAAGGAACCAAGTATCACTTGAAAGTTTTTGGTAATCATCATTTAAAAAGCTAATAAAAAATTTACAATCAGTTGTTTGCAAACCAATTTACCATTGATAAAATAAATATTTTCAAGATAAAAATTTAACTACTTGGATCTTTTAATTAGATCTAAGTTGCAGTTTTGGCAATAACTTGATGCCTTTTACTTAACTACACGATGGCGCTTGGATCCTTTTAGAAGAGCACTACTATCCATACTCAACAAACCGAAAACAAAGCGTAGTTACATGAGAAACGGAGATATGAGATCCTCTTAGAATAAAACTTTTGCAAAATTTGAAGAGTACTCTTCTAAAATTGAAACAGGTAATAAAATTAGAATACCACTTACACCATTACCAGTAAATAAAAATAGATCGACATCAACAAAAACAGTTATGTTTATTAAAAATGTTATAGGTGGTACACCGACAATAAAATCATTTAATTTTTAGTATATCATAAAAAAATTAAATTCCAAAAAAACACAGACACACAGATTTCAACCGACTGCGACTGCATTTATATAAATATCATATTGACAACGTTTAAAATAAGTGGCTGACACAATAAATTCATATAGGAGCGTTGTTTTAATTGCATTTTGACGTAATTGTTAATTAAGAAATCAGCAACGTCCTTACACTTTTCAACTTCACTCACACAATAATATCATATAAAGATTTCTGCCACCAGCTTCCTAGCTATAGCGTTATATATGAATCACCAAAAATTTTTGATTTTTTGTCAGTTGCTATTTCAAAAATCCGCAGTTATTATTATAAATCTGAAGAACTACGAAAGTTAACAAAGCTTAAAACACCAACTTACCACTCCGTGATATAGTTTCACATGTCAAACGCTCACTTCGCATACCGCCTGACTGACACTGACTGCCCTGCACACTTGCATAAAGAAACACAAGCTGAGATTTGCCTGTGTTGCATTTCGGCACTCGTACTTGTTACTCGTCAGTTATGGCCACCAAAAGTACTCGAGTACCGAATAATGCAAAGTAATTTCGAGTTCCATACAAGTACTCCCGAATACTTGTTACTGAGTACTTTGGGTACTCAGTACAATTACGAGTACGATATATTCGAATACTGCCCAACTCTGCCTACAATGCATGCAATTTTCTGAAAGTATGTTTTATTAGCTTTAAAATGAAACTAAGAAAATTAAAATTAAACTAGTATAGTGTTTGTTGAGGTATTACATGTGTTGAGTCACGGCGGCCATTTTGATGTGATCATGTAATGGCTACAAGGACGTTTAAGAGAGTGTTTTTGGGTGAATATTTGAAATTAAGTACACATACAAAGTTTGTGCAATATCTATTGCTGGTAGCACGAGATGATATATTTTGTTCCAATAGACAAAGGGGTATATCAGAAAGGGCTAAGTAATTTTAATTTGCTTTGTCACTTTGCCTGTCAATTTCCTGGAAAATGTATTCAATCCATACGTGTCAATGAAACTTTGCAACGGCTGAAGCGAATGTATAGTCAAAGAGTATGCTTAAAAGTAAATAATGTTGCAGTTGTACGAGTTAGGGTGCTGAAGGTATCCAAGTCAATTAATGAAAATCTCGTCAACAAAATAGTAATCCTTTGGATTCATTCATTTTGTCTTTTAGTAACTTTGAAATCAACAAAATATTTGGAATAAATAGTATTCTGGTTAATGTTTCTATCTACTTAACAAAAGTTACTGGCTTCTTTGCATAATTTTGATAGTAAAAGTTCCGGGAGTGAATGTCGAAATAGGTCAGACATATAAATTGGGAAAAAGGGTAGCTTATCATGTTGACAGAAATAAGAATGCAGGCCAATATAGTTTATGCAGAGTGAGATATGACTAGAGTTCGTCATCTATCATTTAGAACGGGGACTATGCATCCTAGCATACAAATACCCTGCTAATAGGATATCACGGAATATGCTTATGTGAAACCTGAATTTATGTTCCAAGATTCGAAGAACTTGACATCAAGTACACAGATTTTATAAATAAGCAATGTCAAATTGATATGCCTCCCAATCAGTACGTGTCTAATTTCCGTATTAATTTATTATGATTTTTGTTCTGAGAATTGTTCCCTAATGGCACTAGTTCACATTTTTTTCATTGAATCGTAAATTTTACAGCTAGTTGCAGGTTTAAAAATGAGTCTCATACTAGTTAAAAATAAAATTATTTAAATTCATATCATTTATTTAAAAGGAAAAAAACAACCTGATATAGAAAGAGATAATTCGACGAGCTATAATGAGAAAATTTAAGCCATTTACTTCTCGCCCAAGGGTCTTTCAAGGCATTTAAAAATAAACAACACAAGAAAACCAAGGAAAAGCGGAGAATCACATACGCTGAAACGTCGCAATGTAAAGCTAAAAACTATGTGTAAATTAATATTTATTTAACTCAAAGAAACAATTGCTTCATAAATTTCCTGTGAGATCGGAAACATAATAATAATAACAATCTTTATTTAGCACAAACAGCCATTACACACAGATGTAGTATACTAAAAATACATATACAGCTACTTATTATTCATTATACAGGGTGATTCACGTAGGCCATTCATTAGAAGTTTTTCAACTTGCAGTTGGATTAGAAACTTGAAATTTGGTATGCGGCCATAATCGATAACGCCCGTTCTACCTAAAATATTTTCAGTCCTCCAACTATACAGGGTGTGTCAAAAATTGGTACCAACTTTCTTATTTTAAATGGAAACCTATATTTTTCTTTACATAGTTCGATTGGTCTTCTAATTCTGAGTTTAGAGAACCTAAGTTATGTTAACTTATCTATTACAATTTTTAACATATGTCCAATTTTTTGAAAAAAATTGCCGCTGTAGTAGTTTACGAACAAATTTGTATCTCGCAAACCTTTCAAAATTATGAAACCAAATTTGTGAAGCAGTTAGCTGGAAGTCCAGGCTAACTTTTGATGTCCCATCGGTGGTCCCACTTTGTACCATATGGGCGCAGTCGATTTTCAAATGTCGCAATCAAAAACTGTCAAAAAGTCAATTTTTTCAAATGGCACCTACTATTTTTTTTCACACCATTCGAAAGAAAATTGAATTTTAGGGTGAGTTACTTAAGCATTCCCTATACCTAACTTCACCCCATATCGAGTTATTCAATAAAAATCAAGAAATACATTATCTTGCCGAGAGATTCCTTACTTCATCAAGTATGCCATGGAAACAAAAGACAGTTGTTATAATTTTTAAACAAAAATATGGATTCTTATTTAATTACACACAACACCAACAAATTATTATTAACGAACAAGAACAATGTTGACGAAATTCTGTCAGTGAAAACGAGCATTTGTATTGAAATAATTATTTTGTTAATCTGTTTATTTGTTGTTATTTTGTTGTTATTATTTATTATTGCAATACGATTTTTGAATAAAAATTAAAATGAAATGATAGTTTCCAAAAAGATTGTTTCCTTGAGAAAAAAAAAACAATATTTTTTTCAAAAAATGCCAATAACTCAAAAACGACTGTAGATAGACATACACAATGTTAATAAAAGTGGCCCTAAAATTCAATTTTGCATTGATTTCTGGCGTCAGAAATGGTGGGCGCAAAGATGTGCTACGCAATCTGTTGAAAGTAGAATAATAGAATATTTGAACAAAAATATGGTGGTCACATTGAATATTTACGTCAGAATTTCGTCAACATTGTTCTTGTTCGTTAATAATAATTTGTTGGTGTTGTGTGTAATTAAATAAGAATCCATATTTTTCTTTAAAAATTATAACAACTGTCTTTTGTTTCCATGGCATACTTGATGAAGTAAGGAATCTCTCGGCAAGATAATGTATTTCTTGATTTTTATTGAATAACTCGATATGGCGTGAAGTTAGGTATAGGGAATGCTTAAGTAACTCACCCTAAAATTCAATTTTCTTTCGAATGGTGTGAAAAAAAATAGTAGGTGCCATTTGAAAAAATTGACTTTTTGACAGTTTTTGATTGCGACATTTGAAAATCGACTGCGCCCATATGGTACAAAATGGGACCACCGATGGTACATCAAAAGTTAGCCCGGACTTCCAGCTAACTGCTTCACAAATTTGGTTTCATAATTTTGAAAGGTTTGCGAGATACAAATTTGTTCGTAAACTACTACAGCGGCAATTTTTTTCAAAAAATTGGACATATGTCAAAAATTGTAATAGATAAGTTAACATGACTTAGGTTCTTTAAACTCAGAATTAGAGTACCAATCGAACCATGTAAAGAAAAATATAGGTTTCTATTTAAAATAAGAAAGTTGGTAACAATTTTGGACACACCCTGTATAGTTGGAGGACTGAAAATATTTTATATAGAACGGGCATGATCGATTATGGCTGCATACCAAATTTCAAGTTTCTAATCCAACTGCAAGTTGAAAAACTTTTAATGAATGGCCTACGTGAATCACCCTGTATAATTTAGAATATTTATGGATTAATTATAATAGAATAGGTATCTATTTTAATATTTAATAATATGCCTAGTGCATAAGGTAAACTGCAATTCATGAATTCATACAAATGTGCTTTAAACGGAAAGACATTTTTCGCTTATTTTATGAATTCAGGTTAACTTATTAAATTCCGTTCAGTTTATATGATTCCTTTGCCTCGTGTTATAATTATGGATATTCCCACGATGTTGAATATTTGCTGACATGGTCGTTAAATTTTAATTTACAATCTATGAAAATGAACAGATATTTCATACTTATTACCTTTTCAAGGTGTTCTCCGTTATACATAAGTATCACCAATGTTTGGATTTAGATATTTATTGCTACCTAATATCATATATTTTTACTTTTAGCATTTACCACTAGCCTACTCTTTGTAAATTATTTATTAATTATTTCCAATGCCCTGTTAATTTTCTGAATAACTTGCTTTAGATCAGATCCAGATAAATATGTGATAGTATCATCAGCAAAGAAGTGTACCTTGCGTTCTTCTAAATCGATTAAGAATGTGATGTATTTAACGAAATGAGATTAGCAGACTGTATGGTTGTGGTTTACAATTTATACAAATCACTTACCACTTTTCTCGATGGTCTTGGCCTCGTCCCATGTGTTGCACTCGCGTGGTTTACAAAGGACAAGGGGGTAATAGGATGGGCAGGAACGAGACAACACACGGTTATTGATAATAATTATTATTACACTATTTGACAACTGACTAATTTATGCGTTAAAACTTGGGCTCACAATTTTTCGTATCGATCTGATTGATTGTCTTTTATCAACTGACTGAATAGTACCAAAAAAATGGTACAGTTTTTATGACAAAAACGGTATTATAATTACTCTACAGACTGTTTCTAGTAAAATGTCTGTACACAGGATACAAATAATATTCACGGCCTAAACAAAGAATATATCGTTAATAAATAGCGTGAAAAGCTTAGGTCCTAGTACGATTCATTGGGGAACTCCATTATTATTTACTGCTTATACAGGGTGTAATTAGTTTCATGTCGTTAAAAAAAACTGGTGGTAGGGACCGACAAGACAAACAAAAAAACCTTGTATAACATGGGATCTAAAGCTCATAATTTTGGAGAAACAATAAATAAATAAAAATTTCCAAAATACTTAATAACATAGTTTGAGAACTCTTGGCATATTGGGGTAGGCTTTATTGCCTCGCGTCTTGTCGCAGATGATACTCTGACATTCGTGTAAATAAGTATGGTGAGCCTAAGAGATAATTAGGCCGCGGTGGGGGTCATCGAAGTTGAAAGTTAAAAGAGACCGACAGAGGACACCGCCATGTTCTTTGCTTCTTCGCGGCCAAATTATCTTATTACGCATGCTATACTCTCCCTGTAATATTCTCAAGTAATAATTTCAGTTTGTGTCCTCACTTGGTAAACAACGTACACACGACGCGACCTACCCGTTCCTTGGTTTTGTCTGTTGCTTTTGTTCTTTTTGAATTTTGTGCCACTTATGTTAAGATTTATTTTATTGACTTATCGTTCAAGTCGTTAGTACTTGGTTACGTAAGACACTACTTCTCGTTCGTGCTTTTTGTGTTACTTTTTGAATTTTGGATCAAGTTTTTCTTTTTGTTTTCTTTATTGATAACGTTAATTCACAGTTTAGTGTGGTGTTTTAAAACGACATTATTAGATATTACGCTTATCCAGAGCTCGCGGATATGCACTTGGTGTATGGAGAAAGTGGTGAGAATGCAGCTGGTGCGGAAGAGCTTTATCGTTTAAGGTTCCCTAATCGACGTCATCCTTGTGCTCGTACATTTGTTAGTATTGACCAGCGTCTTCGAGAAACAGGTCGCCTCGATGGACATGGAGGAGAACGAGGACCACAGCGCGAAGAAAGGATAATTGACGCAGAGGTTCAAATTTTGGAACTTGTAGAAGAGGATCCAACTTTAAGCACCCGCGATATCACGAACCTTGTGGGAGTATTCCATTTTGTGGTATGGAGAATATTGAGAGATATGAACTTACATCCCTATCACTATCAACGTGTCCAAGCACTAGAACCTCAAGACTTTGCAGAGCAAATGCAGTTTTGTAGGTGGACTTTAAGAAAACAAGCCGCAAATGAGAATTGTTTAAACGTTCTGTGTTTCTCCGATGAGTCGTGTTTTACCGGAAATGGAGTGTTTAATTTTAAAAACATGCACTATTGGGCTGACGAAAATCCACGTGTAATAAGAAGGGCGCATTTTCAACGACGGTTCAGCGTTAATTTGTGGGCAGGAATTTGCGGTAATGAAATAATTGGACCTATACAATTACCCGCTAGATTAAATGGAGATGTATATTTAAATTTTTTGCAACAAACACTGCCAAATTTGCTGGAAGATGTACCCTCAGCTACGCGCAGAAGAATGTGGTATTTGCACGATAGCGCACCAGTCCATTTTAGTCTGGCTGTTCGAAATTTTTGAACAGAGAGTTTCCTCGACGATGGGTTGGATGTGGCGGACCAGTACCATGGCCTGCTAGATCGCGCGACATAAATCCGATGGACTTTCATTTGTAAGGGCATTTTAAATTTCTGGTTTACCGTGATCCAATTGATACTTTAAAACAATTGCAACAACGTATTTTAATGTGCACAGAAGCCATAAAAAATGATCCTAATTTACCGTGTTGATCGGAGTGCGTATGTCCTTAGTTTGATGTGCCGAAATGTGTATACGTGGAGATGGAGGTCATTTCGAACAATTTTTGTGAAAAATTCAAAGGAATTGTTCACTTATTGGGTGTTACCTATTGGGCATTAAAAGTATGGTTATTATTATTATTATTATTAGTATTCGCTGTCTTGTTTTGATCTGTTTATTATTGTTTATATTGATTTTTACGGGGACCAAAAACTCGATTTTTAGTTTTCGATACCTGATTGGGAAAAATTATGCGCTCAATTCGTTAAAGAAATCAGATTTTTTTCTGACTTAAAATACACAACTATTTTCTGTTACCGTATCTCGGACGTCTAACTGTTCGTTTTCCCATTTCATAAAATAATTTTTTAAACTTTTAACACAATGTTACAAATGTTAATAAACCACTTTTAAATTTTATAAATTCTTATAAACGACAATAACAGCTACAATAACTTTGCTCCAAATTAAAAAACACATGTAAACAAATCCTATTTAAACCCCCGCGGCCATGCTATGCTTGCGTTGTGCCGAAAGAGAAGGAATTATTTATATTTTCATAATTAGTGGTATAAAAAGTTCGGTACAAGTAATCCCATCAATGTGCCGCACTTCTTCCGGCGGGAACACAAATCCGGTATTGCAGTTTTTTATTATTTCTAATATTCTGAACTATAATATCAATTGACCCTGAAAAACAGTGGTTCTCAAATTTTTCCAACCTTAACATTCAAATTTTAAACCTACGTCAGTTTTTTCAAAGTGCCCCAAGAGAAAAAAAGTCATATGGGTTTTTTGTTTGTCTAGTCGATCCCTATTACCATTTCTTTTTAATGACTTGAAACTAATTACACCCTGTATATCATTAAGTAGATTAAGAATATTGAAAGCAGCCACCAAAAATTTGAGGTTGTTTTTACATTTCTATTATCAATAGCTTTCTTTATGGATTTAAAATTTAGTAGATGTACGGATTATAACGAGACCTGGAACCCTGGAACTAGATTACATCTTTAATAATCTTATCCCTGTCATTTATTAGAATATCGGTGAAGTTACTAATTTAACCGTGTTTTGGAGCCTAAATTTATCTGTTCGAAAATAATGGCATCCTAGCAAAACAAAGTTACAGGTATTCTTAGTGTTGTTTTGACTTAAACTGTATTTCTGAAACACCCTGTACAAAGCGATAATCAAATTTATTTTTCTAATATTTCAGTTAAAGGTAGTGTAAAGCTGGTGTCTTTATATTTTTCTGTGACGGACATAAAAAATACTGGACGCGTTAAAATTTAATTATTTGATTAAATCTGAAAGGTACGATAATAACCATGTTACGAGTAAGTAACAACATGCAGTTATTCACTACATTAAAATAAGGTTGTAAGCAACTTACACTGTGAAGTCCTTAATGTGTTAAATTCTAAACTAAATTGAAAAGTAGAGGCCGTCCCCAAAGCATAAAATTCAATTTAAAACACCAGCAAATTGTTTAATTACGTATTCAACGTGTAAGTATTATAGGCCAAAAAGAAGAGTAAAGTTTTGCTCACTGGCGTAGACGGAGACGAGGCAAAACAAATATGTTTTTAATTTAATGGATGTTGATGCACTGGCATTAAAAAGAACTAGGTTTTACATAGACTGCAAGTCTGTTTACTGAAATATTATGAATAGGACAAGAAAGTATATCAATTAAAAAAAAATAAAAAAATAACTACGGGAGGTATGGTATTTTTTCGAAGATCAATATCCGCCATGTTAGACTGGCCGTAGTTTTTAATAAACTTTGAGACATAAATCGTAGTTGTTTTCTTATCATTGTACAATCATAGAATTGTGATATTAAGGACAATTAGTAGTACAGGTCGACCATCCTAGAATGGCCAACGAGATTAGGATGCGCAGTAGTTGAAACCACCCCACCTTTACGGAGCTCACTTGTTTATGTTTCTTCCTCGTGTAAACATCGGTACAGTCTTGACAAAAGTGCTTGTAGTGTATAACTTATATTTAATACATAGGTACTATTAGAAGTATCTACTTATAAACATTAATGTTACGTGTACAAAGAACTGTTGTTCAATCGAAAACATCAATTGGCCTGTGACATACCCGGATTGTTGGGGAATAAGAGAGTACTTTTTACTTAAACTTCTTCCCCCGACTGTACTACGTTCATACTTAAGGAACTTGTCTCTATTCAACAGCGACGATATTTCTTCTCTCTCTGCGCGGCTGTTGGCCATCCTACAATGGTTTACTTGTACTTCCAAAAATACTGATATAAAATATACTACAGTAAGTTCCATTAAAAATGTCTAAAACATAGCATATTTGTTAGATTTCTAACATTCTCGACGTTTTGTTGAGCTTTCAATGACACCCCATTATAGAGCTCACTATGAACCACTGCATTTTTTACTTCCCTCGCATACCGAAGGGAAGTATTGTATTCGAGAAAAAATCACCCTCCGAGATTTTTTCGGATTCTGATGTTTCAGATCACGTAGATTACGAAAATGTAGGTTTTTCAATTCCGTCAGTCTGTCTGTCTATCTGTCGGTCTGTCTGTCTGTCTGTCTGTCTGTCTGTCTGAAGAAATGGTAAAATTTTCACTGGAAAATATACAGGGTGGACCGTCTAAACGGAATAAATAGTGAAAAAATTTTTTTTCGCTCAAATTTAATATTTCCACGTTTCATTACACGCTAATCCTATTTCAGAAACAAATTTTGAAAAATGTTTAGGTACTACTAAAATGAAAAAAAAATTTTTCTTCCTTCAAATTTAAAATTTCCACGTTTCATGGCATTCTAAGCCCAATTAAAAAAAAAATGTTATGAAATTTTTTTTACCATTTTTGAAAAATTTTTTACTACGAAAATAGTTGAAAAATTTTTTTTTCTTTCTTCAAATTTAAAATTTCCACGTTTCATGGCATTCTAACCCTGATTCAAAAAACAAAATTTTTGAAAATTTTTTTAAAATTTTGTACCACTAAAATAGATGGAATTTTTTTTATTTCTTCAAATTTAAAATTTCCACGTTTCATAGCGTTCTAAATCTATTTAAAAGAAAAATTAGAATTTTTTTTTACTATTTTTAAAAAATTTTACCACTAAGATAGAATTTTTTTTTCTTTGTTCAGATTTAAACTAACCACGTTTCCACGGCATTCTAAAACTATTCAAACAAATTTAAAAACGTTTTTGAAAAATTAAAAAAAAAATTGAAAACATTTTTAATCTATTTATCACTACTATAGAATAGACGAAAAAAATGTTTTTGCTCACATTTAAAATTTCCACGTTTCATGACATTCCAAAATAATTTCGGAAAAAAAAATTTTTGCAACTTTTTGTTACCAGTTTGAAAATTTAACACTAGAATAGATGGAAGCTTTTTTTTGCTCAAATTTAAAAGTTTCACGTTTCATGATATTCTAAACCCAGGTATTTCAGAAAAAAAAATTTGAAAATTTTCTTTGTAGTTATAGCAATAACTATATTCCAATTATTATTCTCAATGTCATTTCGTGATTATTAATTTTTTAGAGTGACCGCCATGCACAAATAACGAGGGAAGTTCTGTGTAAATACCTTTACCGATTTTTTTCTCATAATAGTAGAGTTTATTAGCTTCTTTATAAGCAGGAATTAATTGTGGTTTACTGAGCGCTTTGTAATTAAGTAGTCACTGAAAGCTCGAAGAAGGATCGAAACTGTCATTAAACTAACACATATGCTATGTTTGAGACATTTTTAATGCAAGTTACTGTAAGATATTTTATATCAATTTTATCTAAACATGATGTTCAACATTTGAACTAAAAATAAATGTAAAAGAGCGGCTCAATTAAAAACTTTTATTTTCATGATTGTGAATAAAGGCAGATCTTCACCCACCTCTTTTCAAATCAATGTGTTATATTAGCAGATAACTTTGTCAACAGTATAGCCAAATCACTAGATAAAATTTGTCCTGTAAAAATAACAAAGATGCCAGTACAATATGCAGATAAGAAATGGATAAATCAAGAAAGTCTGGAATGTATGAGAGAAAGGGATCGGTGATATACAGCTGCAACAATAAGTAATGCAGATGAAGACTGGGAAATATATAAGAGAAAACGAAACGAGGTTACATCATTACTAAGAAGACAAAAACAGAATTGTTACGAACGAAAAATTGACGACAATAAAAAAGACACAAAAATTATGTGGAAAACTTTGAAGAAAATTTGCCAAAATAAAAGCCACTTGGCACCCCAAGAAATCCAGTTCGGGAATGAAGTAATATAAAATGAATTGAAAATCGCGGAAAAGTTTAATGAATATTTCGTAGGCAGTATTAACGACATTATTAAAAGTATCCCCAAACAAAATGGGTATCAGTTAGATAGCATAGAAGTAAAAAATAAATTAACAGGGTTTAAACCTATTGAAATGCACAGTCTTAGAAAAATTATATATGACTTACCTAATAAATCAGGTATTGATGGTATATCCACAAAAATTATAAAAACTGCTTTTGAAGTAATTGGTAATAGATTTTTAGATGTGATTAATACCTCACTACAAAAAGGAATTTGTCCTAATAACTGGAAAATATCGGTGGTTACACCCATTCCCAAAATTTTGAGTACAATAATATGTGAAGAATTTAGATCTATTAATACATTATCAGTATATGAAAAACGCTAGAATTGGTAGTAAAAAGAACAGTTGACAACATATTGCATAGATAATAACATTCTAATGGACAATCAATCTGTATTCAGAGAAAGCCATTCCACCGCACTACAGTTCATTATATCAGATTGGGTTAAGACAATAATAGGTAAAGATCAAATAATAGTTGCAGTGTTCTTAGACTTTAAACATGCATTCGAGACGGTAAATCGGAAGTTACTGGTATCAAAGTTAGAAAAAATGGGCATTGGAGGGACTGTACTTGAATGGATCGAATCCTACCTAACTGAGAGAAGACAAAAAATAAAATATATAAATAGTGAGTCGAACGTAATAGACAATGAATTTGGAGTACCGCAAGGATCAGTGGTAGGACCTTTATTATTTGTGTTATTTATAAACGACATAGTGAAATCTATAAAAAATTGTAAGGTACATTTATTTGCAGATGACACGTTAATATATTTGTATGGAGAGAATGTAAATAAAGTTATTAATGTTATTAATCAAGATTTAAAAGATATATTTGTGTGGTTGTGTGATAATAGCTGAAAAGTAAACATCGATAAATGTAAATATATGATTCTGGGCAGAAAACATATACTAAGCCGGATACAAATTGGGGAAGGTATTGTATTAAATAATAAAAAGTTAGAAAAAGTTTCGGAAATTAAATACCTTGGTTTTATAATAGATGAGTCCCTGACTTTCAAAAGTAATAGTGATTATATTATTAAAAAAGTTGCAAAAAAGATTTATTTTTTACGTAGAATTTCAAATTATTTATCAATGTTTTCAAGAATATTAGTATATAAATCTATAATAGCTCCACATTTTGAATATTGTGCAACACTACAACTATATTTAAATAACAATGAGATACAGCAGTTACAAAAGATGCAAACAACGCTATGAGGATAATATTAAAGTGTAACAGATATACTCCCATTGACACAATGGTAAATGTTTTAAATTTTTTAAATGTTAGACAACGTGTAGTATCAAAATCACATTTATATTTAAAATAAAGCATGGTATAGCTCCAAGGTATTTATGCGATAAATTGAGTTTCGTCCGAGATACTCATGGTTATAACACTCGTAGTGTAAATGATATGGTGGTAGAGAGGTATGACAATTTAAAGGAATCGAAATCTTTGTTTTGTAAGGGTATTCAATTATTTAACGGTTTACCAAAGGAAATAAAATTGTAAAAAATATAACATTTTCATTAAATTATGTGTTAGTTATATTAAAAAAGAATTTTGATTATCTTGTGATTAGGTTAGGCCATTTCACGTTATATTAATATACAAACAGATTTTTAATAATTTTACAGTTACTGTTATATGCATAGAATTAAGACAAACTAATGAAAAATTAATGTGATTATGATCTGTATATTGTTATGATCAAATTGTAGCTTTCTTGTGCTAATAAAGATACATTATATTATATTATATTATTATAAACCGGTCCTGAGAAAATGTGCGCACAAAAAACAATTACAGCCAGATAGACAGACCGACGGACCGATAACTTTTCTTCCATATTTATAATCTCGACGTTTCATGACATTCTAAGCCTATTAAAAAAAAATGATAGATTTTTTTACGGTTATTATTACTACCCGCTCCACTACGTGGATATGGAAGTCAAATTTGAATATGCCATAAAGAAATAGTTACAAACAATATCTGTTCTGTATCTTATGAAGTTATTAAAAATATTTATTTTTCATTTATGCATAAACTCATTTAACATCTTACTAAATGCGGATTACACGCAAAATAAAAAATAAACTCTAATGGCTTTATTACATTTAATTGAGCAAGGTAGTTTGTCAGATGTTGGCCATCAAACGCAGGTCTCAAAACGATCGCATCTCTTGGCTTACAGTAGAATTTTGCATCTGACAGCTCTTTTTCAAGTTTTCTTTAATATCCCCCATACACTTCTAATATTTTCTCATCAACAATGTCGGTTGTCAGTATATGTCACTTTATATAACATTATTTGCATATATACTCCACACCTAGCCATTGTAAATAAAACGAGAACTGCAGAGGAAACAGCTATTTCACTACGAAAAACTGTTCCAATGTCACGTACCTCGTACGCTATATTTCTGATTCACCGCAATATGACATTTTAATAAATAATTTATATTTCGATGTGTGTTATCATGTTCTTAGATTGGAATCGGAATATACGGTACAGAGTTGTATACACTATATTCTCCTAGTCTGCTTTAGGAAGCCTTAAAATTTAAATTTATGGTCACATGTAGATTTTATTTTTCAATATTTAAGTATTATTGCATGTAATGAAATTGGTACAATTAAATGATCATTTTTTAAACAATTTACATTGTACGTTTAGGAAGCATTTCTTTCTTATTATTCAAAATGTATTAACAGACGTAGTTGGATTATATTAGTAATAATAATAATAATAATAATAATAATAATAATAATAATAATAATAATAATAATAATAATAATAATAATAATAATAATAATAATAATAATAATAGAGATACCGTTAAAGCCAGTTAGCGAAGGACCCAACATCCGTCCGAGCCTCATCCCTATGCGACATGCAGGATCGCGGGATAGGTGAAATTTCCCAGTTGCTAACTGAGGAGTGTCAAAAGTCGAAATAATAATAATAATAATAATAATGGCTGGCAGACAACAACTACACACCCCTGGATCTACGCCATGTTGATGATGCCAAAATTCAGTCTTGGGCAGGAAAGGCCTTACATGGTCGACATCCAAATGAGCTCAGCCACAACTTTGTCGACAGAGATGCGTCGAACAAGTGACTTACTCAGGCGGACTTATTCCTTGAGACCGAAGGCTTCATGATTGCAATCCAAGACCAGGTCATAGCAACGAAGAATTACCGTAAGTTTATCTTAAGGGAAGTTGACATCAGTGATACGTGTAGGAGATGCAATGAAACATCCGAGACAATTCAACATATTACTGCTGGTTGCAAAATACTAGCGCCTACAAGCTATCTCCAGAGACATGATCAGGTAGCCAGTATAGTGCACCAGAAACTGGCTATAGTTCATAAACTCTCCACTAGTACATTTCCCTACTACAAGTACCAACCAGACAACGTGCTTGAAAATGAGACGCATAAGCTATACTGGAATCGAAGTATCATAACGGATAGAACAATCTCTTATAACCGCCCAGATATCACTCTCATAGATAAGAATTCCGACACCACATACCTGATAGATATTGCCATTCCTAATTCACATAACCTTCAGAGCACATGGAGCGAAAAACTAAATAAATATAGAGCGCTTGCCGATGAAATTAAGAATATGTGGATGCAGAAACAGGTTCACATAATTCCCATAGTTATCTCGGCAACGGCCGTCATCCCACGGAAAATACATGAAAGCCTCATCAAATTACAGCTACCCCCATTAACATACATCCAACTCCAAAAGTCAGTTATTCTAAATACAACAGCAATAGTCCGGTCTCACCTCAACCTTCCCCAGTAGAATTGATAGATTACTTGTTTGAAAATACCGTAACTATCACCTTCCGTCTAAAGACGTGCAAAACAAATAATAATAATAATATCGTTTATTTTCCATAAGACATTTGTATAGGAATAGTCAGTATTTCATTATAATCAATTACTAGGTATTCCAAATTTTTATAAAAATTTACCTAAAGTGTAAGTAATAACAAAGTAAATTGTAACATTTCCTCTTTCTAAAAAAAATATGGTCACAAAAACAACTTACAAACTAACGCGTACACAAAAACTCCGATATAGAATAAAAACATTTATCCACAATCACATTATAATTGGAGTTTTATCCACATTTATGAAGCATATAAAGTACCACTTTATCCACTAGTGAAATAATGAAATCACTTTATTCCACTAGTGGAATAATGAAAAATACAATCTTAAATCAATTACATTTTATTTAATTCTTATTAATATTAATATTAACATTTATATTAATAGACATTTCCTTATTTGTTTTATCATATTTCACTTCGTCTCCATTAATAACAAACGTGTAGTTGTCAGCGGTTTCAGAACGCATAGTGCTAATCGAAGTTTTTGATAAATCTGTAGAAACAATGGATGTCTCCTCTTGTAAGGAATGACTAGTACCAGGAGTACCTTGGATTTTCCTTGCGATATCAAGCTTATTGGATATAGAATCCTCAATATAGTTTTCTGGTATGACGGAACTTCTCCACCCACCATGTTGTTGAATTGTTGTGAGGTCAGCACCTTTATCAGCCAGTAAAGTTGTTGAAGTGCGCCTCATGTAATAGTCGCTATAAGCTTTTGCGTTTGCCAGATTCAAGAATGAAGCAACTCTTGAAGGAACTTTCGACAAAGTGTTGATTCCAACTGGTTGTGAAGTACATTTTTGATTAGTGTATCGTAAAAATAATCTGTCGTTGGATAACTTCTTCGGACGTAAGGACATGTATTTTCTACACGTCTCCACAGTATTGATAGAGAATCCTTCTTCCATAATTGTGAATTTTCGTGAGACGCCGGTCTTTGTATCTGGTGTAGAAACAAGCAGATATGCGCCCCTGTCATTGATTTTCAAATTCGTCAATTCACAGCAATGACAGGCACCAGACACACCCATTATTAGTGCAACCTAAAATATTTCAAAGTTTGTTATCAACAATGTTTAAAGGGTTAAGAGATATTACCCTAATCGTCAAATATTCTTTATCGCAAGTCCTTGTCAAAAATTCTTCCACGTGTGCTTTTCCAATACCGCAGCTTTCTTCGCTTTGTACCCTCCCAACTCACTCTTCAGATATGTAGTGAGCTTACTATATTTTCCAATGTCTATGTTTTTGTGGACCTTTATAGCGACCTTCAGCATCGAATACTTCGACCACGATGAAATTGCATACCTCTTCTTGAAATTTAAGAAATACGATATCAGAACTTCCTCATTTATTGGCATTAACCCCCGTTTTTCTTTTCATTCATTAAATTCGAAAAACACTTTTTAATAATGTTCCCTGGACTTCGCAGGCAATAACTGGAGAGTTGCTTCTTCAGCTTCCCTAGACAATGAGGAGATTTAGAACTTGTTTTTAAGCAAAGTTAACATGAATATTACGTTTCTGTTTGGTGTTTACATTATGGTAGTGACTATTTAATATAAAATCTTCTTGATTTTTAAATATGTATGTGCGCATTTCAAAAATGAATACGCCTGGGAAATTTCCCTGCAGGAATGGGTAGCTGAAACACCGGCAATGCACTTTGCAATACGTTTTTGAGCTATGTATGTAAAAATATTAATGAAATCTTTGCATTCTTTCGATAACCTGACTTCTGGTTGTGCTGACAATGAAAAATTCTTATTTGCCATTCTCATTATAACACTATCATCCAACATAGTCACCTACGACTAGGCAGATTAAACTAGTATCTATATGATCCCCTACGATATGTAAATTCAGTTAAAAATGAGAACAAAGGCCTGAAATGAATTTATTTACCTACCTAGATAGTTTTTCTTTCCGCTGTTTGCAAAATCCTATAAAGAATATGTTTCACTACTATAAGCAAACAAATAATAAATAATTCAATTTTAAACATGCATAGAGTTAGCTAATAGATAGGTGAAGATCTGTTGTTTTTTATCAGTCAATGTCAAATATAAATATTTATTCATGGATATTGCCTTGGTTTTGCATGGAACATCGTTATGACTAGCTTTGGGATAGAATGATAGATTTCATGAAAATGTAATCCACTAGAATGAAACATTTCTTAAGACAAGGTAGATAAATAAATTCATTTTAGGCCTTTGTTCTCATTTTTAACTGAATCTTTATAATCCTAGGTTATGTAGATACTAGTTTAATCTGCATGGCCGTAGGGGACGCTAGTGTGAATGCTAGTGTTAGAATGAGAATTGTGAAATAAGAAATTAGACAAATTCATTTTATTAATTTAATTTGCTAGCATAACCAGAATTCAGGTTATCGAAAGAATGCAAAGATTTCATTAATATTTTTTCTTTTAGTTAAAGATAGTTATTTTCTCTGCTGCTTGCAAAATCCTATAAAGAATATGTTTCAATACAGTAAGTGTGATCCTTGTGAAAATCGTGACATTTTTGTAATGCCAAATTTTTCTCAACTGTCAAGTCTACCTTGCCGTCGAATATCACACTCACAGTTTCGAATGATGTTCATAAGGACTCCAAGGAAAATCGAAATGTTTACTACCTCGCAATCACCAACCCTTAAATTTCTTGAATTGTTTTCATTTGCTCCATCTATATTCAAAATTTTTGTTTTGTTGTAATTTACACTAAAACCGTACTCAGAGCTAATTGTTTTGAGGTTCTACAAGAGGTGTATGAGCTCATCCTCGCTCACTGCAACGAAAATGGTATCATCCGCAAACCTAACGTTAGAAACCTTCGTTCCTCCCATAATTATTTCACCTTGCCAATCCTTCAACACACGTCACATCACCTACAGACTATAGATGATAAAGAGGAGTGGTGGCAAATGATCTCTTTGGTCCCCAATAGGAACTAACGATGCCACTTTCTGTTAACCGCGATTTGAGAAGAATTGCTTTGAAAACCAGAATAATATTTAATAAGAAAAGCATGAAATTTTGGTGTTAAACACTTACAACTTATCTGCTATTAAATCATATCTTCTGGTGACGAGTTATTATTATAACAACCAGGCGATTGTGTAAACGTCAAGAATAGTAAACATAGAAATTACATTTTACGACAGCCATACATGACCCACGTCGTATCGTATAATGAATGAACCAAGCAATTTAACATTTACATTTGTTTCAATATCAACTAACACATGACTCTATTTCTGCTAAAATTATAAATAGCCTGACTGCAACGCGAAAGGGTCCATAATTAAACAGTATGAAGCACGCAACGCCTATATATGGAAATGTTACTGTTTGTTATTACAGTAATGATTGGGAAGAAAACTATATTAGTTTTTGATTTTCACTTTATTTCTTGTCAACATGACAATTGTTTCGCCACACAGTGGCTTCTTCAGATATTAAGTACTGGTATACTAATTTTACAATGCACAAACTATATGGTTTTATACAATTTTGATGTAATCCTAATCTTAATTGCTAAGCGGAAAAGTACAATATAATTTTAATTACTAAATGGAAAGGTACATATATTTCTAGGAAATTTATTGAATCTAATTTTAATAGTCTAAGTAAATAAAATGAGTTTGTTTCAATTTGGTCATTTAATAAAATATCAGACGACTTTAGTTTATTTATTTCTAGAGATTCTAGTAAATCGAGTTTTAACCCTTTTTTCTCGGTGTGTAAAATTTTAAACTCTTCGTTGAACACGTGACCTACTTCTATTAGGTGGTTAGCATAAGTTGAGTCTGTTTTATTACTGATGTAACTTCTTTTATGTTCTGACAACCGTTTACCAAAATTTCTTCCTGTTTGTCTAATATATACCTTAGGACAAGCACCACAAGTCAACTTATAAACGCCTGATTTATTTTCTGATGAAATTTTGTCTTTTGCATTTTTTAAATGTTTTCCTATTGTGTTATTAGTTTTGAAAGCTACATTAATATTACGTTTTTTTAAAAAAGAGGAAGTTTTTTCTGTTGGGTAGCCAATGTAAGTGAGAACTTTGAAACTATTATTTTGATCTTTTATTGTTGGATATACTTCTTTAATGGCTTTATTAAAAGATTTTTTCACAATGATATTGTCTATTACTTCTGGGTTGTAACCATTGTTGAATGCAATTTGTTTTATTATTTGTAGTTCTTTGATATAATTTTCTTCTGATAAGGGGACAGTCAAAAGCCTGTGTATCATGCTGTTGTATGCTGCTATTTTGTGTTGGCGAGGATGTGCTGAGGTGTTGTGTATTGTTATGTCAGTGTGGGATGGTTTATGAAAAATTGAGAAATCATGTTTTTTATTGAGTCTTGTAATAGTCAAATCTAGAAAGTTAATAGCGTTTTCGGTTTCAGTTTCGAGAGTAAATTTAATTTTAGGGTGGAGTGAGTTTATGAAATTTAGGAAATTGTTGAGTTGTCGTTTAGTTCCTGTGAAACAAGTTAAAATATCATCTACATATCTATACCAATAAAGAAATTTATTGCTTTCTGGGTTTTTATGTATTTGGTTTTCTAAAAAGTCCATAAATATTTCGGATAAAAGTGGGCTGAGAGGATTACCCATAATTAGACCCTCGTCACTCGTATAAATCTTATTATTAAATTGAAAATAATGTTGTTCTAGGCAAATGGTTAAAAGATTTATAATCTCCTGTTTTTTAACAATGTTTGTATTATTTTTATCTAAAAGATTTTCTACTAAGGTTATTGTCTCTTTTGGTGGTATACTAGGGAATAAGTTCTGTATAATAATATTCCAATCCTCATCATGTTTAATATTACTAGGGATACATTTTCCTGACTTACGTATAAGTTTTTCCTGTACGAGGCGATATGATGTGTAACAGCAAAAGTACAAGAACGTTCCAAATCGAGGACCGCTGCGAGTTTCTAGACATGTTTCAGTGCTACAAATAAGCAGGGGCGTTAAAATGTACACATTTTTTATTTGTCTGAGCGATCTTCTTAGGCCTCATCGACCAGCAGCCAAATAGTATCATGTGAGGATGTGACCTGAATACTGATGACTTTCGATAAATTCCCCAGCAAGAACTTAACAGTGTTGTGGAACTTTATAACTTTATACAAGCAAAGATAAAATAGTTGAATACGCGGGTCGCTATTAAATAAACCCTGGATCCTTAAATATTTAATTGTTGCTTTTACTGCTAAAGCGAATTGCAATAAATGTGTGTACCCAACCACTGTCAACGGTAAAAGCAATGGCTAGATTTATATTTGCTTCACTCGCTGAATTATTAATAATCAAATCTACATATTAAATAAGTTCGGAGGAGGAATATATTTTTCAGCTTATCCAAATTGTATTTAATAGGCAATTTCAAAATGTTTTATAAAAGAGAATTACTTCATTATAAATATAAATATATAATCAAATATTATGGCATAATTACTTGATAGATAACTCAGCTGGAAACTTTCATAGAACCAGTTACACACAGGTGCATTAAAATTAAATTCGTTACTAAAATCTGATGAAGAGCAGATGTCAAAATTGCTTTAATTTTTTGTCAAATTTATGTCAGATCTAGAATAGGTTATGGTATAGGCGCCAACGTACAATGGTTTGACACATCTGTAACAACTAGAGATAGATAGAGATAGTATTATTCCTGTTCCTGCACGGCAGAAAAAAAAGTGATTTGACAAATTTTCTTAGTGGTGAAAACTTCACTAAATAACTTGTCAATAGACATATCAAAGAAGTATCAAGTTGATTTAATAATAATAATTCATTAATGTTAACGTACAAGAGTACTTACACAAGTCAACAAGCCAGGTAATGATAACTATTACATAACACAAATTAAAAAGAATATAAACAACCAATGATATATATGTAAACGAACTTAAAACACAGTGCATATAATGTAATAAATGTTTACAAACGAATACCAATTTTAGGTACATTCAATGTCAAATAATCACAGTCCAGAAATTACCTGTAGTGATAGAATGCGTTTTCAATGAGATATTTTTAAATTGCCATTAGAAAATTGTTTGGGTTATCAATGTTTTTTATGTTTGATGGTAGTCTATTAAACATTTGAATCGCTAAATAATTTGGTCCATTCTGTAACTTATTTAATCTATAATATGGAGTAATATTATTTTTAGTTCTGTATTATGACCGTGCTGGTTCACATAGGTAGGGTAGCCATTTGAATTTGATTTAATATATGTTAAACATTCCAAAACAAACACATAAGGTAATATTAATATTCTAAATTCAATAAAAACATTTTTGCAATCCTCAGTATATCCTAAGCGTGCTATAATTCTAATTAATTTTCTCTTTATAGCAAATACCTTATTAACGTCTGCAGCATCTTCCTCACACTAGTATAGCATAACTCATGATTGAATGGTACAATGCACAGTAAGCTGATCTCAACGTATTTGTGGACACAGTACCAACTTTTGACTGAATTTCGCTTTTTTTCACTCCAACGTTAATTAAATTATTTGATCTAATGGAGATTATAGTATCATCTGCGTGTGGAATATACGAGAGACATTTATTTGTCAGGGGCATATTATTAATGTAGATCAAAAACAGTGACGGTCCTAATATGGAACCCTGAGGCTCACCTGTCTTTAATATTTCTTTACTTGATGTTATGTTGTTTTTAACAATCTGACTTCGGTAATATAAACAAGATTTCAATATTTCGTTAATTTTATATTTTAGTAATTTTTCAATTAGAATATCATGTGAAACCTAGTCAAAAGCCTTAAATTCCTTTGTCATGGATTAATTTCCATTTAGTTATAAGACAAATACGATCAGAATACATCCCAGTAAGTTGACGTCTAGAGGGAGGTATAATTCCCGGTTATTGGAGATACAGCGACAGACACTGTATCTGCAAGGTGTTTACGTTTAAGCCGTGATTGGTAAATGCCAAGCAGTTTTCTTTTTAAAAGCTTTTATTTAACTTGAAATGTTAGTTTAGTTAGTGTGTTGTTGTTTAGGTCAAATCTTGCAATTAAATTCGACTGGTTCTAATTAAGCTAGAGCTTTGAAATTTGGCACACGTGTACAAGTCCGATGACAAGTCACTATCATTATCAGTCTAAATCCAATATGGCGGACGCCCCAAGATGGAGCAGCATCTTTTTCCCCACAACCCCCTTGATATGGGTATCAAATGAAAGAGTTTGACGAGTAAAGTACGATAAACTATCTGAAGTCATTCTAAATTCAATATGGCGGACGCCCCAAGATGGCGGAATATCTTTTTCTTCACAATCCCCTTGATATGGATATCAAATGAACGGATTTGACGATTAAAATACGATAAACTATATACCGTCATTCTAAATTCAATATGGTGGACGCTCTAGGATGACAAATTATCTTTTTCTTCACGACCCCCTTGACATGAGTGTCAAATGAAGAGGTTTTGTTTGTCTGTAAAATAAATAAAGACTAAAAAGTTTAAAAAAATATAAGAAATATGTTTTTAAGAAAATGCTTTTATTTTAAAAAAACTATTAAAAAGTAAAAAATAATTTTTTAGAATTCATACACCTGGAAACCAAAAGCTTTGGGGGCGGTCAGCAAGTGCAAAGTAACTATGCAACAGTGCTATATGGCCGTCCACAAAGTTTTTGGTTTCCAGGTGTATGAATTCTAAAAAATTATTTTTTACTTTCTAGTAGTTTTTTAAAATAAAACCTTTTTTTAAAATATGTTTTTATATAATCTTTTTTTAAAGTTTTTAGTCTTTACTTATTTTACAGACAAACAGACAAAAAAACCTTTCATTTGATACCCATGTCAAGGGAGTCGCAAAGAAAAAGAAAATTTGTCAATTTTCCAAAATAATTATTTTCATCTATAAATTAAAATGCCACCCACCATCCCACCATTAAGAAAAAATTCCATATCACTTCTCTTGTCTATCGTGCCATAAAATCACCCTGTAAGATGTATCACTTTATTGTTTGTTTTCAATTAAAATATTTTTAACAAAATTGTTTAATTTATGTAATGATTTGTTTACGTGCCACCCGACGAGACATAAATTATAGTGTACGAATTGCGTGATTACCCGGATCCTTGACCAACGCCAGATTCGATCCAAATTATAATAATGGCTGCCACGTAATTTTGATTACATACCTCGATAAATCTTGAGCTGGAGGAAAACTAGATCACATCTTTATTTTAGTATCAGTTTTACGATTCGGTCAATATTCCGCAGATATCATATTTGAAATTATATATGTGATACGGATCCTCATCTGGCATTTTTTTACTTTTATTATTAAGCATAAAATCACTCCATAAAAAAGACAGTAAACTTTTCATAAAGGATAAATGGGGAAAAGAAAATCGGATTGAAGATAAGATGAACTTTATATTTACTCAAGCGAACAATACTGTGCATGTTAAATAAAATAATACTAAAATTAAAATTTCGTCGGGAATTGCATGCGGAAAACTTTAGTGCGATTAAGGGATTCTTCAGTTCCTTGGTTATATTTGTTTATTTTTTTCATGAAATTTGATTTGCGGTTCATCGCTGTGCGAAGTAGAAATTAGAAGTTAAAACTTGATATCATAACCATGGAAACCGGTTGAAATGGAATAGAATACTTATTTGCCAAACTTTAAATACCTAATGTTATGAAATTCACATACTTTAAAATGTGCTTACTTTAATTTTGAATTATATTATGTCTATTTCTTAATATTTGGTCGATTGAGAAATATCTTGAGTTTGATGAGGGGGAGAATATATTTTATTAATTTTGGTTATTAGATATAGGCCTCTCCAACGTATCTAATTGGTATGTTCGAAATA
This sequence comes from Stenurella melanura, assembly GCA_963583905.1. Lineage (NCBI taxonomy): Eukaryota > Metazoa > Arthropoda > Insecta > Coleoptera > Cerambycidae > Stenurella > Stenurella melanura. The sequence continues at coordinate 190,733,232 of OY757310.1, forward strand.
AGTTTAACTTAAATGTGTCCAAATACAACGTTATGTCCTACACAACAATAATCATGCCCACCACGTAATGTGGAACACCAAAGACCCGTGACTTTCAAGGACCTTGGAGTAATTTTTGATAAAGAACTTTTCATTGTACCACACATAAATAACATAAGTTCAGAATCTTTTAAGATTTTGGGATTTATATTCAGATCAAGCAGAGAGTTTATCAATACTGATACTCTAAAATTATTTTGTTTTGCCTTTGTCCGGTCCAAACTTGAATACGCGTCAATCATCTGAAACTCTCATTACGTAACTCATGTTAATAGCCTAGAAAGAGTACAAAGGCAATTTGTAAAATTATTGTGGTTCAAGTGTGATGGAGTATACCCATCAATTGGTTTTCCACATCTAGAACTCTTGAGTAAATTCTCTATGGACACTCTTGAGAACAGGCGGGTTTGCTACTCTCAAATGTTTTTACATAATCTAATACATAAGATCGATTGCCCAGAATTTTTAAATAAATTACAATTTTATGTCCCATTAAATACTCGGATAATGCAAACGTTTTATCTTCCCACTCCGCGCTCCAATAGAATTAAATTTTCTCCTCTATTCTCAATGTGTCATAATTACAACAAACATTGTGACTGATATTTTCAGCTGCACTGTTAATTCCATAAAATATTTTGAAAGCCATTGATTCTTTGTTTTTTTTTTGGATTCTGTTTTTATATACTTTTATTATTATGCTTATCTTATAATGTGTATTTTTATATTTCTTGTCTTTGATATTTGTTTTTCTTTAGTTATATTATGATATTTTTAGGAGTACTTTTTATTTCTTTAATGTATATTGTATATACTTAATATTTTGTTTTTATGTATCCGTCCTGCCCTGTAAATGGGTTATACCTGTTGAGCAGTGTATGCTAAATAAATAAATAAATAAATAAATGAGTTTTATGTTATCAAATTGTCACCTTTCAAGATGGTACTCTAGATTACATTTTAATATTCTTTGTAGGTATTATATTTCAAAATTAATATTTTGAAAGTGACATTTAAATATTTTAATAGATTGTTTTCATTTAAGAGTGTAGTATAATTTTTGTAACATGTGAAAGACAAATACTCAATAGCCATGTATAGTATAATTTTAAATAGTAATGAAGCTAGTAAATATCAATATGTATCGATCAAGATATTTATGTCACTAATGGTAATGACAGATAAATAAAATAAAATCAAATTTAGGTGCTACTAAGATAAAAACTATTTTTAATTTGGTATAAGTTAGTTATCAAGTAATTTGTTATAATTATAGAATCTCCCCTTTTAAGAGATATTTTTAAATTTTACATTTGACAGTTTTAAAAAAGTTTAAATTATAAATTAATTTAAACACATTGTATTTGGTACGATTAAAAGGAAAATATAATTTATAATGTAAGCAAAGATTAAATCATTTTAAGAGTAAATTGTAAAAAGGATTAAATTCTATATAAAAGAATGCTAAATTAGGAAATTTATAAATCAAGTAGGTAAATTCAGATAAAAGTCACTAGTCAGCCATGGCTAATCCACCACCTAACCAGGACTCGTATACATAAATGTCATCACAACAACTATTAACAGCGACGACATTGCCATCAGTCGCAACTGACACTCAACTCTGAAAATATAAGAGCGACTAGAGATGCTGTGTCTCTCAATAGCGATCTAGCCTAGTGCTACTATATCGGTAACACATTAAAAACGCCAGTCTACACATACGCCGTGTTCGATACTAAACTAAATCCGTAAGAGGATAGTAATAAATACAATTGATCATCGCGTGTATAGTTCTCATCTATATAATGAGTTGAGAAAATTGCAAATAAAGCCGAAACTCCGATTTTGCTCTGAATTAGGAGCAAGTGAAGTTATTCGAATGTGTAATTTGAAATATGAAAAGTGTGTTAGCACCTTAGTTTCGCTGTGAAATATTACAGAGTGGCCATGTTATTGTTTAAAGTAGTGTATTTCGCAGGTAACCCCTATCTCGCGTGTAACATAGCGTACAAACTCCGGTATCTTTAATTCTATGTTATATTTCTTAATGCAAATCATTTTCAATCGTGTTGCATAGTGTGATATATGGCCTTGTGTACAAACAGGCACATGCTAGCGCAGTACAGAATCGGCTTCGCTTCGTACTGTACGTATATCTTTATATTTGTGTTTTATTTATTGTATTTATTATTTAATCTGCACGTTTAGACCGTGGGAGAGCGTCCAACCATCCACAAGAAGAAGAGAAGACACTGAAAATGGAGGAGACACAAATATTGCAAGTCCTAAGCAATCAAGAAGAAAATATTTTTGCGAAAGAGAGCAAGAAATCGTACTAGTTGTTTATAAAAACCTAGTAGCAAGTGAAGGAGAACGTGAAGCAAAGGAAAAATCGGCTTACTTGATGGAAGTATCGATATCGACAATTGAGAATTTATTGAGCAGATGAGCCAGAAAAAAAAATACGACAAGACAGGGAGTATCAAAGAATGCAGGTCCGCTCCTTCAATGACCAAGGATATAAAGGACATAATTTACAACAATATCGATAATATGTAATTTTTGCAAGGGTTTTGAAATTTTATTGCATGACACCATATATCCCAGCGTTAAAAGCCAGCTATCAGTTTACTAGCATGGTTTTGTTAAAGGGCGCTCTACCACCTCTAATCTAATATGCATAACTCAATCTATCTCTGAAGCCATTGATCAACGCTTGTAAATGGACGTAATATACACAAGATTTTTCTAGGGCATTTGGCACCCTTGACCACGCTATATTACTTCAAAAAATGTCCTCCTTCGGTTTCTCCCAATTCTTGCTTGTATTTTTTCAATCCTATCTCTTAGGTAGAAAACAATATGTCGCTTATAGTGGGTTTCGGTCTGTCGAGTACGTGGCAACATCAGGTGTTCCTCAAGGATCAATTCTGGGACCGTTACTTTTTAATGTATTTATAAATGATATTGTGGAAGTTACTCTATGCGGATGATCTCAAACTTTTTAGCTCTATTAGTTCCATAGGGGACTGCAATCTATTACAAAACAGCCTCTCTTACGTATCTAATTGGTGTGTTCGAAATAAGTTAAACTTAAATGTGTCCTATACAACACAAATCATGCCCACCACGTTTAATTATAGCATAGACAATGTGGAACTCCAAAGACCCGTGACTTTCAAGAACCTTGGAGTAATTTTTGATAAAGAACTTTCCTTTGTACCACACATAAATAACATATGTTCAGAATCTTTCAAGATTTTGGGATTTCTATTTAGATCAAGCAAAGAGTTTGCCAATACTGATACTCTAAAATTACTTTACTTTGCTTTTGCCCCGTCCAAACTTGAATACGCGTCACTCATCTGGAACCATCATTAAGTAACTCGTATTAATAGCCTAGAAAGAGTACAAAGGCGATTTGTAAAATTATTGTGGTTCAAGTTTGATGGAGTATACCCATCAATTGGTTTTTCACATCTACAACTCTTGAGTAGATTCTCTATGGACACTCTTGAGAACAGGCGGGTTTGCTAATCTCAAATATTTTTACATAATCTAATACATAACAAGATCGATTGCCCAGAATTTTTAAATAAATTACAATTCTATGTCCCATTAAATACTCAGATAATGCAAACTTCTTATCTTCCCACTCCGCGCTCTAATAGAGTTAAATTTTCTCCTCTATTCTCAATGTGTCATAAATACAACAAACATTGTGTCAAATTTGATATTTTCAGCTGCACTGTTAATTCCATAAAAGATTTTTATAGCCATTAATTCTTTGTTTTTCTTTGCATTCTGTTTTTATATAGCTTTATTATTATGCTTATCTTATTATGTGTATTTTTATATTTCTTGTCTTTGATATTTGTTTTTCTTTAGTTATAATATTATGTTATTTTTAGGAGTACTTTATATTTCTTTAAGGTATATTGTATATACTTAATATTTTGTTTTTATGTATCCGTCCTGCTCTGTAAATGGGTTATACCTGTTGAGCAGTGTCTGCTAAATAAATAAATAAATAAATACCAAGAAGATGAAATACCGACACTAGAAACAATATATAGCGAATTACTAGAAAATGATAGGATGTTCAAGGTCGATTTCGAAATTGGGTTTTAAATTTAAAATGATAAAGAAGCGGGCCACTATCATGGAAACTGAAACAATTGTTAAATGGCGTATTGACTACCTGGACAATATTACAACATATAGGAGAAGGAAACAGAAGTATTTATTATTTGCACGAGACCTGGTATGACATCCATGATACTCCTAAAAAAGGGTGGACGAATGGGTCCAAAAAATGCATGGTATACTTACCTCCAAATAAAGGAAGACTAATAGCACAGGCACGAAATAAGAAAAAGTGCTCTGTACTTTTGATCAGACACTGTTATTCTTATGGTTTTGTCCTACTGAATCCGATGTTATCGTTAGAATTTCTCCATCACGTCAGGATTCCCCCAACCACGCCCTAATTAAGATTTTCACTGATTTTTAGTTATTTGTTTGGGGTTAGTGGAAATACTGACATGATGGAGTAATTCTGATGGCAGCATCAGATTCAACAGGTCCAAGACCATAAGAATAGCAGGGTCTGATCAAGAGTAGAGAGTACCTTTTTTATTTTGTGTGCCTGTGTAATTGTGTGTTTAGTGAAATAAATGTTGTTTAGTGAAAAGTGATGTTTAGCGAAAAGTTTTTGTTTCATCGTAAAATAATTCGTATTGTTAGTATGACTTCAGATTTTCTGAAGTCATTGTTATTTGGTAAGAATTTTTCGTTAACTTATTTCGTTAAAATTTAAATTATTTATTATTTTGCTTTTCTTATCGAATATCTTATTTATTAATTACCCATTACTAATTTATAATATGGAAAACTAAGTAAATATTAAGTTTAGTTTGAAGAAATATTTATCTACTGTATTAAGGTAATAATTATTTCTTTCATCACTTATCTGTTTGATATAAATAATTAATTATTAAAGTATCAACTATGGCTCAAGATTAATTGTCAATGTTTAGGAAAATATAACGTTCCCGCTAGTTAAGCAAGTGTTGAGGAGGGGCAGGGCTGGGTGGGACAGATATGTTTTTGTTTGTATTTGTATTTGCAATTCGAATTAAAATTTACAAATGCTTATCAAATCAACGTTGCTCTGTTGCATGCGTCGCGTCGCATGACACTCATGACAGTTCACTTTATCACCATCCCCCTTTAATGGATTTAGTATAGACACTGGTATTATATAGTCGCTGTTTATGAAATGTCTTATAATTTTGTTCCGGGCTTGGATTAATTTTGTATTTGTATTTATTTCTCGCCTAATGAACTTCCTAATTTCTGGTACGAAATCTGATTAACATGCTCCACATAAATTCTGCCAGGACAAAACACTGCTTGTGGCTCCAACTATACACAGCTTCGAAATGCTGTTAACAAGTTTAGGTGTACTAATTATGCTTTAATAACTCTGCAAGATTTAATCGCCTAAAGAAATATCAGATTTTACACCATTCAACAACAAATACTAATGGTAAAATTCAGTTAAGTTATTTTAAATTAATGACGGATACCATAAAACTCCAAAACATGTTGATTTCTATTGAGAACATTAATTTTTTCCAAATGATTTATTAAACGTGCTTTCAGGAATTTTTCAAACATATTGAAAACTGATATATATGAGTTGTAAGCAACATATTCTTCGCTATGTTGCTTACAACTCATATTGGTTGGTAATGTAAAGATATATTTTTCTTCTGATTAATAAACTAGGGTGGTTATGGTTTTTACATGGAACTATGTTATTTGTTCATTTATAAACATACACGTTCGTTAAATGCACTAAACGTTTACTTATATACAAGGTAATCCAAAAACTGTCTCCAGATATTTCTGTGGCTGATAGAAAAATAATGGTAGCCTATATAAACTTATTTCCGAAAATAAATAATACCGGGTGCCACAAGTAAGTGGCTCACCCTTGTATTTTCTTTACTTTTTAACTTACTTATTTGAAATTTGGAGTGCATAAACTACCTGTAAAAATGGATTTTTGGACATGAAAAATGGTATGAGACCATTTCCGGTTTACCCGAAAATTACCGCAACTTTCGAATTTTAAATGGAACACCCTGTATATTTTTACATATTTGGATTCGAAACAACATTCTGAGTATACCATGAGAATTTCGCGAATTTTTGATTTGATGTTCAGTTTTTTAAAGCATTTTAATATATTCGTCTAGAGTGCTTTGGAATACCAAAATTTGTTCTACGGCATGTAAAGTCCAAGGGAAAAATATAATTTTTCATTTAATTTCATTAATAACCATTTACGAAGCCTCCAAAGTTGAACATATCACTTTTTTATCGAAAACTTTTTTTTTTCAAGTGGGAAGATGGTGGCTCATTGTGTTCGATAAATTATAGATTTTTTTCTGAATTCATTGATATCCATTTCAAATCTTTGCTATTTGTTTTTCTATTTTGTTTAAAAATAAAAAATCTACACAAAGTAGTGGCTCACCCCTATGACTTTTTTATTTTTGAACATATCAAAATGAAACTAGAAGGCCTAGGGTCATACACAAAACTGCATTTTTTGACATATGAAGTAATTTAATACCACTTCCGGTTTCGCAGGAAATAACTCTAACTTCTGATTTTCAAATTTAACACGCTGTATATTATTACATTTTTGGATTCAGAATGAATTTTTGAACATGTGTGGTGATTTTTATAAATTTATGGCAAGTTGTTATTTTTCATAGCAATTATAAATTTTAATCTAGACTGCGATGAAATAAAAAAATAAGTATTTTGTTATTTTAGATTGTACAGAAAAAAATATTTATACATAGTTACTATTATTAACTATTTTATAGGCATTTTAATCCAAGTAATTTAGTTTATTTGAAATAACTCTTTTTTTCAAATGGGACGGTGGTGGCTCCTTATATCCATTAAATTTCCCTTTTCTACGAATCCATTGATATCACTATGATTGGGTTTTTATTAACGTTTATTTAAAAAACCGTAAAAACAGATTGTATTTGTGGTATTCTAAATCTACAGTTATTATTATATGGCTATCAAGAAATTTCGCATCAAGTTACCTTTGCATTTTAAAGAAAAAAAACGTGTGTTTATTATTACTTAAAATTCTAAATCAAAATTTTTAAATAACAACACATTGTAAGAAAACTGAATCAAAATTAAAATATTTACAATTAACTAAAATTACAAGTATTGTATAATCCCATATCCCATCCAAACATTGCATGGAAATTGATACCGAAAATGGCAGAAGGCACCAATCAATAATTATGTTTAAGTTATTTTGAAGTTTATCAGAATCTTGTTCCCATTCTATTACACAATAAATTTTCAAATCTTCTGCATGCAGAAGGCTCTCTATATTCAGATTAGCTACAATATAATTTATAAAAACAACAAACATAAGCGGGCCCAGTACGGATCCGTGGGGAACGCTTGATGTGACCAGAATATCAAATGACGTGAAACTACGATATTCCACATATTGACGCTTATTCCCTAGATGCGAACTAAATCTAATTGTGCTGCTGATAATTCGATATTACTCGTTTTTTCTAATAGAATGCCATGATCCAGACGATCGAATGCCTTGAAAAAATCTGTATACATTGTATCAATTTGTTTATTTGCATCTAATTTTTTAGTAATGAATTGTGTAATACACATAAAGTTGGTCTCAGTAGATTTACCAAAAACAAGCCCATGTTGATTATTTACACTTTGGCTCTGTACATAATTGCAAAATGATGTATACAAAGTGATCTCGAACACTTTATCAAAATTGCAAATAATTGTTATGGGACCGTAGTTTTCAGCCATGCACTTGTTGTCTTTGTAGCAATTCAATTCCCACAGTAACTGAGAGTTACAGACAACCATAAAATTTCCTTTTATTCTTACTATGCTGATATAAATAAAAATAACACAATTATCCTGTAATTGTTTTCAATTAATAAACCAAATCGTTAAAAGATGCCACTTAGCCAGAAATATAAATATGAAAAGGAATTCACACTTTAAATGACTTTTTACCATAGTAGTACACTGTAATTTGTTCAAAAATAGAACACCATACATAGATGTAGCTTCTCACTCTCCTGACTAGTGTTGCCCTCTGCTCATACAAAGTTTTAAAGAGATTCATTCTGAGGTCAGTTTCGAAAAGATACAGACTGTTAAAGTTTTCCCTAGTACCCAACTACTAAAAACGATTATAGGAAAAAACTGGCAAAGATTGAATCACCCTTGGTCGTGAGTTATACAGTATGCAAGGGAAAATTAATTAAAGTGTCTTCACTTTGAGGCCACATACCACCTACGGCCTCCTTTTTTTGTTTCTTCTTTCTTTGAATCCTTTACAATTTTCTCCTTACTTCATGTATTGAGAATAAATTTTGATTAAGTAGCATTAAGAAATATCAGGAGTTGGCATTGTCAAGATTGGTATCAATAGCAAAAATCGAGAATTTTTTTGTGAATTCCAAACCATTTTTTTATGCCCAGCCTTGCCAAATTGTATCTTGAAGCCCTGCTATTACTCTGCAAAGAATTTAGTTAGACTACATAAGAGCATCCTTCAAGGACTTATCTTCAAGAAAACAGGTTGTATGCAGTTTATTTTCTTTTTATATTGAAGCTGTTTTTCTTACCGTTCCATAAATTGTAAAACAACAATATTGGTAAACTTTATATAACGATCTATATAGTATACTATTTCTTAAATTTTAAACGTGAAATTATTATAAAACACATATATCTATGTACATATAAGATTTTTCTTTTTTTGTGCAGCTACGTATACATGTATACCACACTTTAATTGTAATGTAATCATTATAAACATTTTTTTATTTATCAATACATATACTAATTTTAAGTGTAAATATCTCAACTTTGTACTTCAAAATTTCACGAATTTCTTTACTACATTACAGTCTCACAGATTTTATAATTTTGGTTTTATTTCCATAATGTTACGTTTGAAAGTTAACTTATTAGTTGGTTATCTTTAAAAATGTTAACATCATTTAATTTGGAAGCAACTAATTGGCGCCCCTGTATGCAATAATTTACTATCAACATCTAAAAGAATTTAATATCATTTTCAATACCCATTACCCAGCTCCCGAAAGATAAACTGAGAGCTGTTCGCAGTTTACCATGAAAACAACTTAATAACAAACACGAAAATTAACAACAATTTTAAATAGGCTTTATTATGGTGACATCTTTCTGAAAAACAGATATATGTTTACCAACTGACTCTATTGTCCTTCTAAAATTAATTAAGTATAAACGTTCGTGCTTAGCAATAAGGCTCTTAATATAATTTTAATGTATTAAAGTTTTGTTAGTATAATTGTGGGTGTTTGTGTCCTTTCACGACAATCCAAAGCATGTAAGCACAAACTGTTGGGTTAACTCTAAACTTTGTAACAAAACAACTCACCAGAAAAAGAATGCAAATATACCTATTACAATTAGTGTTGGGTTGGTACTCGCATAATTGCGATATACATTTCTAGAGTGCGAGCCCCTCTACGGATCGGGTTATTTGAAAGTATATGCAGAACCCTAGCCAATTGGTACATAAAGTTGTTGATTTCATTTACTCACATATTGCAGACGCTTTCATATAAATTTAGATCTATCTATTCTATCTATCTATTTAGAATCTATTATATTTTTAGAGCTATACACCGTACAGAATTAAACAAAAAATAAATTACTTGTAATTTCATAATATTAGTTTAATATTTTTTGTACCATGCCAGTTTTTCCATAAATGTAAGACTTCTGAATTATTTACGAAAAACAAGGTCCAATTCTTTAAACCTAAAATCGTAATTTTCAAATCGTTATAACTTGGAAAATACAGGGTGTAATTAGTTTCATGTCATTAAAAGAACTGGTGGTAGGGAACAACAAGACAAACAAAAAAACCTTATATAACATGGGGTCTAAAGCTCATAGTTTTGGAGAAAAAAAATAAACAAAAATTTTGCAAATTTTCAATAAAATCTTTTGAGAACTGCTGGAATATTGAGGTAGGTTTAGATCGTCGCGCGTGTCTTTGCCTATGATACTCAATATTTGTGTAGATAGCTATATATGCCGGCGGTCTTTAGCGGTGCGGTAAATAAGATGAAAGACGTCGACGTTTTCTGAGTGTTTAGTAGATCTCATCTGAAGAAAACTATACTCTGACTCTCCCTTGTGCAATATTTTAGTTTCTGTGGGTGTTTCGTTATGTACACACGTCCAACCCGCCCTTCGTAGTTTTTGTTATTTTTGAATTTCGTGTCGCTGTGTATTTATAGTGAAGACTTATTTTATTGACTTTACCGTTCAAGTCGTTAAATTCTTGATTACGTACAGACACAACTTACTTGTTTATTCTTTTTGTATTTCCTTTTGGATTTTGGACCAAGTTTTTCTTTTATTTTTCTTTATTGACAACGTTAGTTGATAGTTTATTGTTTAGTATTGAACGGAGTACGTATGTCCTTAATTCGACGTACCGAACTGTGTATTGATGCAGATGCAGATTTCGAATAAGTTGCTTAGCTGGTAAGCTTTTAACCCAGGACACTCATTTATGTTACAAACGTTAACAAATTACATTCAAATATTCTAAATTATAAACATTAATCCAATATTTTGTTCCAAATTAAAAGACACACATGTAAAGAAATGCTCTGTTTAAACTTCTACGGTCATTATTTGCTTGCAGTTGTGCGGGAAAAGATAACGAATTATTTACCTCTTTATAATTGCCTCAGTTCGGTTGAGGCGGTCCATCAAAGGCGGTCGATGATCCAAGGCCTTTGCACTTTTTTATGACAATTTAAAAGTTGTATAATTGGGAATTACAAGTACATTGGCCAAGAAAAGAAGTGGTTCTCAATTATTTTCTACATTAATATTTAAAAAAATATATATATAAAAAGGTTGACCTAGGTCAGTTTTTTTCAAAGTGCCCCTAGAGGGAAAAGTCACAAAGATTTTTGTTTGTCTAGTCGGTCCCCATTACCAGTTTTTTTTAATGACATGAAACTGATTACACCCTGTATAAATTTTCATGAAAAATTGTAAACACCTTTTTGTCTTAAAATATGATTTTATATCAGACTCGGTGGTTACTATTTTACTTTTTTACCCAGTGGTTGCCACTCCCCCTAGAGTGGCAACCACTACCAAGTAAAAAGCGGAAACTTTTAATGGGTAAACTTTTTTGTACTAGAAACTCAATGCAAAAAGAATCATAAAAATCCATTCATTATAACCATTCCGTAATTTTTTTACTTATTGTATCTAATTGCACTCGACTAGTGATACTTTCTTCCTTTTCACATTTTAAGTTGAACAATGTAAACAAGCCCAGAAAGCAGCGATTCGTTTTTCTTAACTCTTAATTTAATACACACCGTGGCATGTTGATTTAATGATATGTTGTTGTTTTTGCTTTCCGTAGACACGTTCATGTAGGGAGGCATCTTGACTTAAGTAAGTGCGAGCGATCGGTCAATGTCACAGTGTAACTCGGTATTTGGCAAAACTAAGCGACACATCTACAATGTGTGATCGTGATTGATTCCCTGGAAAGGTAAATAAGATAAAAACTTCAACCCAGTATATAAAAACTTCTGCGATAACTGAGTCACATGTAACTTTTCGATCACGGGGAAAGAAGTATCCCTGTTTAAAATATGTTATCTTTTATACAGGGTGGAGCGAGGGTAAATACGTCTGCATGTACTCGCGTTTCGATACGGTACTCGCTGCGGTGGTACATATGCTAAAATTTTAACGATACAGAGAAGATTAGCATGGCTCCAACTTAGAATTTTGTACAAAAAATTGCCTTGAATTAACGAAAAATATGATGTTCTATTCTATTGACATTTAGGGACATTTCCTCTATAGGTCCCAACAAAACATGAGATCAGGAACCATCACCAGAAATTTTACATTATCAAGTTACGGATAATTTTCAATATTGTGAGTAGAATATACCATATCTGATGTGTTGTTATCGTTTACACATAAAGTATTAAGTCGGAACCGTTCGGAGTTAGTCGTCTGTGGCCACAGCATAATATTTCTCATTTGGATCTGCTTTTTTGAATCTTATTTTAGTTGCATCATCTGCAGACAATATATTGTTATATATTCTTTTTTATTTTTTTTTATTTTTTTATTTGTGTGGTGTGGCAAATGATGAATGAAACTAATTTTTTTAACTTTTACTTGCCCGGCGCCAAATTGTTTACAACAATTAATGAATCACCACACCTACACGAAAATATATAACTTTCCCTGGCTGGTTCAGACTCTTGCAGGGCCAAAAAGCAGGTTCAAACTCTGAAAAATAAAAACATTCACTCTGCACAGCACAATCCCAATGAAAACACCTGCGTGGTTATGTTTAAACTTTTAATTTTATTCAACTCTCTGGTATGGTTTTTCCTGTGAATTTTACAAATATGGAACAATAAAACTTAAAATTAATAGGCCTTTTATTTATGTTGATCAACTTACTTTTGAGCTCTGGTCTTTGGACTATTCGATTTTTAAAACAAACTGTTATGCAGAAACAGAAATCGTATCGATCCGTCTCCCTCGTCTGCGCGCGCCTCGTGTTCAGCTGACAGACGAATTCCTGCGTTTTTGATAGTTTGGTGTGCTCGTCGATCACTTTGTTTAATTCTTTGGGACTTTATTTATTTTTAACGGTAAGTTACGCTGTTTCCCGCACTATTAATGTAAAATTACAATATAAATGTTTTTAATAATTGTATAGCAACAAAACTTTATGAATTTATAAGAAAAAGTTTGTGTAGATTAACCTTCCTGTAAGTTTGTTCCACTAGGAACTCAACAAAATTTCTATTTTCTTAGATATGAAGGAATAAACTGATTCCCTTTTATAAATTACTCACCCACGGAGTTTCAATCAAAATTTTACTTGTAAACAAACTTTAGTTTTTTAATTTTAAATTGTGAGGTTATGAAATTATGGTAAACAAATACGTGTTGCCACCTCAAATATTAATACAAGACTGAATTTAAAATATGCCCTTTTTATTGGCTCATTTTGACATTTCTCTGAATTTCATGTCACTGGATTTTATTGAAATAAATTTTAAAATTTTAATTTTCTTTTATTTGTTTTATTTATGAATTTAGCAATGATTTTCTTTTAGAATAATGATATAGAGATGATTGGCTTTCTTTTGGTATGCCATAACCAACTCTTTCTTGTAAATTAAAAATTTCCTTGTTTCAACAATTTTTTACAATTTCTCGCTTATTTGTAATAAAAACCTAATAAAACACATACCAGTGTGTAACTTATAAACTAAAGAACAATTTGCTATCAATTTTTATAGCCATAAAACATTTTATATAAAATTTATAAATATTATGTCGTTTCAGGAGTGCCTAAGCATCATTTGCTGGAATTGTTGCTAATTTGCAAAACTTCCTAAAACCAACTGACAGAAAACGATTAATGGACATTTGTCCTTAAATACAACAAGAAAAACTTCAAAGAACATCTTTATTTTGGAACAAATTAACATATTTGTCAAGATTTTACATCTCCCTTGACCTAATTTTGCACTTCCTATTGTTATTAATGCCTGTATTTTGAGGCTATAACATTTTATCTGCTCATCAGGTGAGTCTTTTTCACTTTTATACAGTTTTATTCATAGACGATGCACTGAATTGTTATAATTGGATAGCTTCTTAGTTCTCGGGACTGTTTACGCTATTCAAATTATGAATGTAGCTTGTAGCACTTTTGTCACAGTGTTCATGTTAGCTATCTTATTTATAGCCTTCTTATGACTAAATTTAACATAATTATTTATAACAACAGTTTATAACTTATTAATAACAATAAATATTTTCCTTTTTTAGGTTTTTCCATTGGTTTTGGTACCTGTTATGCACCTGTGATTTGGATCTAGCTACCATGCTATACACAAAGGTTCATCCAAAACTTAATTTTGTATCAACAATGCTTTTTAACTTAACAATAACAAATTAACATTTATTTACCACACGGTAGGTACTTATATCTAACGTTTAATAAAATTAATCAAAGTTACATCATATCCAATATAAATTTTATTTAATAAAGTATTTCCATTGACACCATGCTTTCACAGAGCTCAATATTCATCATTTCAGCTCTATAGTTTGTCTCAAAGTTATATATGATCATTTCTAGTTACTTTTTCCATTCTATTTTTAACTTCTTACATAATTTTATACTTCAGTACTCAGTTCAATAAACGTGTAAGGTTTTGGTCATCGCAATATATTTAAATCATATTGCAGTAAATCATTGATAGAGATCAAGAACAACAGGGGTCTAGGGACAGATCCTTGAGGTATTCAGTGATTTATATATGCTATTGTTGATGTCACACTGTTACGAACAGCGATTTCTTTTCTGTTTCTTTTATAATGTGTAAAAAGTTTTAATCAATTGCATTTTACGCTGTACATTTCAATTTTTCGAGTAAGCCAAACACAGTCGGTCAAAAAATGTGCAACCTGCGCTATTTTACTTCCACATTCACGTAGTGTGCATCTAACTGTGTATGACTTGTGGTCGAGAGACACTTCGCTGTCAACCTGAAGTCATGGCATCGTGGAATTGTTTTTTTGAAAAAATAATTAATCCTGGCATAATCGGATACTGGGTGTATGCTCGTTGTCTCAAAATGTGTAGCTCTTTACCGCATAAACGGCCCTTTATCAGCTTGTTGTCAGAGCTGAGAAGGCGCTCGAGCAGAAAGAACTTGCCATGGTAGCGTTTTTGGATATCGAAGGAGCGTTTAATAACCCCACCTTCGAGTCTCTCTCTCAAGCAGTTGCGGACCGCAATGTGGACGGTACCATTATCAGATGGCTATCGTCTATGTTGAGCACCCGCGGCCTCGGCCAAGGTGGGCCGAGGATGTCCGCAGGGAGGGGTACTATCTCCACTACTGTGGAATTAAACGAGGCAGGTTTCTATGCACAAGCATACGCAGATGATTTGGCTATCATGATTAGAGGCCAATTTGAAACAACTATTACAGGGCTCATGCAACGGGCTCTCAACATAGTTCAGGAATGGTGTAACAGACATGGGCTCTCTGTCAACCCTGGCAAGACGAAGCTAATTCTGTTCACTAAAAGGAGAAAAATAAGCTAGGAAGGACCACGTTGAAGCTCAAACGAGGAAAGCGTGCGCCTCCTTATGGATGTGTAAACGCATCTTGGGTCCAAAATGGGGAATAAGTTCGAAGATTGCTCTTTGGACATACACCACCATGGTGAAACCCCTAATAACATATGCGGCACTAGTGTGGTGGCGCTGCAAGGAGCGCTCCACAATTAGGGCTCGCTTATGTCAAGTTCAAAGGCTAGCTTGCCTTGGAATTACAGGAGCTATCAGAACGACTCCAACGATAGCAATGGAGGCCATTCTTGGACTCACTCCCTTGCATATCGAGGTGGAACTGGAAGCTAAAAAAGCAGCAAATAGACTGTTCAAAAATGGAATGTGGAATGTGACTGGCCGGGGATGGGGGCACACAAAGGCCCTGGATCTGGGTCATCACCCAAGCGGAGGATGACCGGTGTCTCCCTGTCTATAATTTCACTATTCCATACTCAGCGGTGTTTCTCAGTCTAGAGGACTGGGAGCGCGATAAAAATCGTCTTCTGAGTCCCAAAGGTCTCGAGTGGTACACAGACGGATCTAAGAAGCAGAAGTATATGTCATATTGGTGCGTGCAAGCGAGAATCTCAGGAGAGGTATCGCCAACAAACATATTTATATATGTAGCGACAGCCAAGCAGCCTTGATGGCTCTTGTGTCAAACAAAGTGACCTCAAGACTAGTTTTAAACTGTCGGAATATATTAGGACAGAACTGTGCGAACACAACTCTGTCAAACTCATATGGGTGCCCGGTCACAGAGGTGTGGAGGGCAACGAAGGAGCAGACCGATTGGCGGGAGAAGGAGCAGTAACTCCGTTCCCTGGCCCTGAGCCAGCCTTCGGTTTGCCAAGAAGTCTGATTCAATCAGAGTTACGAAACTGGACCACTGCAAGGTTCAGCAACTATTGGACTCAGGCCCCTGGAATGAGGCAGGCGAGGCTCCACATAAAGGGGCCCTCGACTGGCTCAACCAAGTGGCTGCTTGGGCTCGATGGAGAAAAAATTAGACGGATAGTAGGCTTGTTAACAGGACACTGTCCTCTGAACAAACATCTTCACACAGCCCTATTTGTAGGATGTGTGGAGTGGAGGATGAAACCACCACTCATATCCTATGCAATTGCGCACCCTTAGGTGCGTTAAGGTATAGGCATCTCCAAAGGCAATTTTTGCAGCCGGAGGAGTTACGGGATCAACCATGGAATGGACTGCTATCCTTTGCGGAGAGCACTGGTCTCTTCTAGAAGATCCCACATGACGCCAATGGACAATGGGCCGACAGGCCTTAGTGCTGCGGATTCCACAGATCTGCTCGCGCGATAATAATAATAATAATAATAATAATAATAATAATACGAGGTAGACCAAACACCAGTGCTGCCTTATGTTCCCGGAGAGATCGAGTCCGTTGTCGAGAACGAGAAGTGCCGAATTTATTGGAACTACTCGTTCCCGACCGTCAGGCTGATTCAAGCCAACAAGCCTGACATAGTCCTCCTCGACCACCAGACCAAGGTGATGTATGTCATCGAGTTCTCGGCACCTGCTGAGACAAACATCACCTTGAAGGAGGAGGAGAAACGGACCAAATACCGAGATCTCCGGTATGAGCTCCGAGCGCTATACCCAGACTACTCGGTCAAGATGGTCGTCCTGATAATCGGCGTTCTCGGTGGGATGAGGCCTACGCTGCTCTCAGCATTGAAGACCATACCGGCCTGCCAAAAATCAGCCGAATGGTTGGCAGGCCAAATGCAGAAGGCAGTCGTCTTAGGGTCCCTGCGTCTACTTAGGGCACACGATTCTGGAATCTACAACCACTAACCCTGCGGGATGTGGGGAGTGGTTGTAGATAATTCGCTGGCGCTTCCCATGTGAGAATATCGGAGACACGGGAGAACTGTCCAGCATCGCTAACGCGAAAAAAAAAAAAAAAAAAAAAAATAATAATAATAATAATACCGCATAAACTTATTTTAAAATTTCAAGATTAATGGGAGTTGTATTACTTGTATTACCAGTGGTGTTGTATCTGTCGTCGACTTCTTTCAATGGCAACCAGTAAAAATTCTTGAAGAGAATCCTGAAAATAAATGACTATGTCAATATTATTTTTTACCTCCGGAAGATATGTACATGCATAAGTGACAATTCCTTTCTGCTCAGGCTCTAGTGTAAAACACATTCTACAGTTCGTCTTTCTTATCTTGACCTTTCTTTTCAATAATTCGTGAAAACATCAACATTAAACTGGTGGCCAGTCAGATTTCCACCTAACTACATAATGCAACTTAATAGGTCATTCTAAATTTTGAAAACTAATAGGCAAGTTTTAACGAGCCCGTATAAACATCAGCTGGGCTATAACAAAGATAAGCGGCTTATGAAGCCTATAAAATGTATTTAATGGCCATTTTACGGCACTTTGATCGCCGTATTCCTGGTTATTTTCTCATTTTTAAAGCCGAAATATCCGACACCTATTTACAAAACTTTTATTTCAATCACTATATCTGCGAAATAACTTTGCTTACCTTGTAAATTAGATTTAACAGGATTTAGTTGTTGCCTAGCAAGAAATTTAACTGCTTTATTTGTTTCCGACGAACTTTATAGCTTCAGTGTTGGACCGTGATATTGTTTTTCAAAGAGACGCCATTAAAACTAAGTTTAAATGGACCGAACATATAACGGAAACTTAGCACGAAGAGGGATATACGTTTACTATAGATGAAAAAAATTTTGGAGCCAACTATTGGTAGCAAGAACATTCCTATATAGTATATTTTATTTAATAAATAAGCAGACATTTGATACGGGTAGTCATTGCCACCCTGATTTAATTTCCTGTAAACTATATTTGTGGTTCAATTATTCAGTTGTCATAAAATAATATACTGAAAAATTGTTAAAGTACCTAACAATCAGCGGTGTATTGCGCCACAAATCTTATTATCTGTGAATCAAAGATACAGATATCTATAAACTTGGGCCGTGCTGAAATAAAATTGTTACATAATACGTGTGTCCTATGATAATGACATAATCTGTTGTTGCTATTTGAAAAAAGGTACTGAAATATATAATTTCTTTGAAACTACACGTTAATCCCTTCAAATTAGTCAAAAATTCCTGGGTTGTCTAAACATGATTTTTACCAACCCCCCCCCCCCCCCCCGCAGTTCTAAAAAAGGGTGATAGCTTCTTCGCCGCTAGAAGGCGCGAAATGTATATACAAAGAGACTTTGCTCCTATCTTAAATTTTCAGCCACAATTATGCACTTTGTTGAAAACTGCCAGGAGAGCAAAGTTGTAGAGCATTAAATTTCCTACAGATTTTGTCTTTTCGTTTTTGTTCGAATTCAGCATAGTTTCACCGTTAAAAAAAACTGAAAAAAACTTTAGAAAACGTAGAGACAAAATTTGTAGCAAATATTATGCCCTACTGATATTCTCCACCAAAATGCACAAATGGCGCAAAACTGTATCTATGTATATATCTCTTTCGCGCCCTCTAGCGGCGAAACTATGCAGAACTCGGATAAAAACGTAGAGACTAAATTTGTGGGAAATTTTATGGTGTGCAAATTTTCTCTCCTGACATTTTTCACCAAAATGCATAGTTTTTCCTCAAAATAGAAAGCGAAAAAGCGCTAAAATTCATATATATGTATATACTTCTCAAAAGCCACCATTTTTTAGAACTGCGGGGGGTCAAAATCATATTTAGACAACCCACATGCTTCACTTTTAAGTTTCATAGTTGTGGGTACATTTCTTTAATTTTTCCTAATTTGAAGAGACTATGTTTTATTATTTTGTTTCATTAATTATAGTCATTTTGGCATTTTACTTCTAAAATTGAAAGTACAAGTCAATTGACTTCATTCTTGCTGCAAAAAGTTCAAAAAGATATTTAGAAAAAACAATACTTTTAATTTTGGCGGAAATGTTTGGTTTAATTTTTTGTCCCATAATTGGCCAATTGTAATGGGTAATTTAATGAAATTAATTAAAAAATTTGTTATCATACACAATATGTCATAAAATTAGACGAAAATATTTACTGGGGTATTTGGAGTCGTTAATCACGTTTCTGTGGTTCAAATTAACCCAATGCTCAAATTGGGCCCAATAGTGCCCATATACCCTTCCTAACCAGACCTAAACTACCAATATCAAATAAATACAGGCGAAATTCATTACTCGGGGGTCTTGAGGTCGCCAATAACGATTTTGTGGTTTATAATGTCATTCTGCTCTAAACTGGGTCGAATAATGCCCATATGCCCCTTATGCTAAACTAAATGTAAAAAATATTAATGAAATCTTTGCATTCTTTCGATAACTTGACCTCTGATTATGCTAGCAAATCAAAAATCATAAAATAAATTTGTTCAATTTCCTATTTGACATTCTCACTATATAGCACCCAACATAGTCCCCTACAGCTAAGCAGATTAAACTAGTATCTAGATGACCCCTGGGTATGAAGATTCAGTTAAAAATGAGAAGAAAAGCCGAAAATTAAATTAATTTACCTACCTTTCATTCTAAATTTTCATAAAATCTTTCATTCGGTTCTTTGAAACGTTTTTCACTCTTATTCTGAGCTCATCAGAAAGGCACAAAGCCACTTATTATGATGTTTCATGCAAAACCACGGCAATATTTTAGGCCTTTTTCTCATTTTTAACTGAATCTTCATCCCGTAGGGGGTCATGTAGATAATAGTTTAATCTGATTAGCCGTAGGGGACTATGTTGGATGCTAGTGTTATAAAGAGAATGTCAAATAAGAAGTTGGACAAATTTACTTTAGGATTTTTGATTTGCTTACATAACCAGAATTCAGGTTATCGAAAGAATACAAAGATTTCATTAATATTTTTACATACAGTTTTTCTATTAGTTCTCATAGTCAGTTTTTTTTCGCTGTTTGCAAAATCCTATAAAGAATATGTTTCATTAGTAAAAGGTACTGTTTTCTCAAATGTCTTTCTGAACAATTTGCAACAAAAATTGATGCTGTGCTTTCAATTTTAGAGATGTTCAGGTTTTTTATGCTAAAATGACGCGACTATTAAGGCCATACAAATTTAACAAGAAGAATAACACAAAATGACCTAAATGAATGTTTTTCTTTGTTATATATAACGTTATTTTGCACGATTACTCATAGGTTTTACTTTTCGTGAGTCTAGGATACTTATTTCAAATTTGAGAATTATATGCAGGGCACCCAAAACAAATTAAATCACGTGGCGTCCAAACTAAATTAAGATCAGATGAATTGTGCCAAACATTGTACCGGCAAAGGGCCTTGCATATAGGAGTATTAAGTGAGTAGCAAAAAAAGGGAATCAGAAAACGATCTGAGCTAGCCTGGGCATCATTTATGTCACCACGTATTTTTTTTTGTTATTTCTAGATACGATCCTGAGATAGCGTGGCATTCTAATCTTTTAATATCGATTTAATTGGTTTTGGGAGTTCACCAACATTATTAACGCAAAACTGCTTATATCAAAAAATAAGAAAACTCCGCATTACTTTTGTGATGTATCACTGGAAGATTCATGTAACTTGCCTTCTTAGATAAAAACAAAATAGCTTAAAGGATAGAAGCACTCTTAACGGTTAGCTATGATAAATTATTATTATCGTCGACATATTTCAAATAAAATAATGTATACCCACCAACTGAAAGACATTTTAGAAAAATAAATCGAAGGAGAATATAGGGTTATGCGGCGATAATCTAAAATAAAACATCCTTCTTTTTGTATGTAAACAAATGGATGATCAATACGGTTTTAAATTTATGACAGCAATTTATTTTCACGTTGTTAAAAGAGATTGATAGAGTATTAAATGAACAGATAACGTTAGATTTTCCATCAAAGACGCTTACAAGTTTCTCCAAGTTACCACAGCGCCTTCTTCAACGTCCCATAGAATCAAAACCAACGAGAAGTAATTTATAATAAGTTACAACTTCGATCGCAGAGTATATCCTAAATTCTAATCTATATGTAATGTCTAGGAAACCCATTTTAAAGTCAAGTTTATTAGATTGATTGATGTGAATAATCACTGTCGTCGGGTGTAATGTATATATTCTGTTAAACTTATTTTCTTTTGTAAGCAGTGCGAACATTGTTGACTTACATAACGAGCTAAAAATCTACTATGACTTAAAAACAAAAACTTTACAAAACTTTGTTTTTCAAGCGTAGATGATATCTTATAAGTAGTACAGAAGTCAACGTAACCTGAATATACAGGGTGTCCCAATAGAAACTCCCAGGCCGGATATGTTCTAAACGAATAGAGATATTTTAATTCTGTAAAAGCCAATTTATAGAGCATAAAGAGAGCTTCATTTTTTAATAGAACATTTTCTTCTAAAATATGTAAATTAAATACAGATTGTCTCACTTAAAGGACTGAAATGTTGAAGAGATTACAATTATTCAATATTGGCAAATGCCAATATTTGGACTCAAATATCTCGAAAACGGTTAGTTTTATGGTATTTTTTTTTAGAACATAATCTGCTTAGAAATGCGTATCCTTTCACATAAACCCCATTTCAAAGTTTCTCCCATCGAAATATTCCTTTAGAACACAGCGCTATCTATATACTGATATATTAAAAAAACAATTATATTAAAAATTGAAGCTCTCTTTATGCTCTGCAAATTGGCTTTTACAGAATTAAAATATCTCTATTCGTTTAGAATATATCCGGCTTGGGAGTTTTTATTGGGACACCCTGTATACCTGACATATTTGTGTAAGCTATAGACACGATCAATCCGTTGCCTTAGAGCATGGCTCAAAAGAAAAGCAATATAAGAATTTTTCGTTGTTATGAAAACTTAATTTATAAATGAAAATAATATTTAAAAAAGATTAGCTGGAAAATTACTATTACGGTTTAAAAGTAGACACCTTACAGGCTTAAAATATTTATCATTGTATTTCCCATAACTGGGACATATGCCTGCCTCTGGACCTCCTGGAACCTCCATGTATGGCGGTTGTATTTTTGTAATAACTATGTGGTAATTACTCGATAGCTTGATACTTCTTTGTCATACCCAGTGATATTGTCACGTGTACAGCATATTTTAGTAAAGGATATCATTTAATTTTTTTTCAATATAATTTTTTTTGACTCGCTGGTTATTGATAATATTTACGAAGTAATGAAGCGTGTAGTACTAAAGTTAAACATACATTTTAATATTTTCTTTCGTATAGATATTTACCAATTGAAAACTTTACAATGACATTATTCGTTTATAATAATTTTCATTAACTAGATTATAATTTACCACTGCACCGATTCAATGATTTTAGATGGTATGCAAATTCAATAATTGGACAGATTTTGCAAATGTTAAGGATTTGGAATTATTTTTTTCTTCTTTCCTTTATTTATCTTATTTGTATTCAGAATGCTTCAATACTTTATTGACTGTTTTTGTAATATTTCTTTTTTTTTCAAGTTATATGTCGAGATGATTAAAGCTGGGGGCCAGCTATCTTGGATGGGGGAGATATTTTTCGCAATAATTGAGATTTATTTTAAACACTCATTTTTTAGTAAAGGATAGGTATTATTTATTACGTTAGATTACTAAAATTATTTTATTGTTGAAATGAAGCATGTTTCACTTAAGAATCGAGAAAGTCCTGGTCAGCAGAAACCGAGTATATTCAGCGAGGCTACGTTGAAGCTAGGGCGTAAATGCTGAATTGCAAAAAGAGTCACGGTGCAAGGAAAGAGTGAAAAAGTCAGTTGGGTTTTGAGTTTGGTAAGATTAAGTTCTGGTGGGATGCTGCGTGGCCCAACTCCTCTACTGTGGGGTTGGTCTAAAATGTGGTTAAAA
This sequence comes from Stenurella melanura, assembly GCA_963583905.1. Lineage (NCBI taxonomy): Eukaryota > Metazoa > Arthropoda > Insecta > Coleoptera > Cerambycidae > Stenurella > Stenurella melanura. Next base: position 190,756,478 of record OY757310.1, read on the forward strand.
TGTAAGTACGACCTTTATTTATATTTGTGTCTTTGTTAATAAACTTGTACCTTCTTCTCTATTACTATATTATATTTTACAAAGTATTCACTCAATAACTAAATAAGACCCTCCCGTATGCCAAGCGAGTTAAAGTGACTTTAGCCATATTGCTGGTATAGCTGTGGGCAACAGAGCATATGGGGACGTCAAGCATTTGGTTAACAAATAATCCAACCACCCGAAAGGGTTTTTCCAACGTGATAATAAAGTGTGTATTTTTTTAATGTCTGTAGCTGGACCTCCACTAACCGGAATATATAATAATTTTATTATTATATTCACTAAGTGGCAAGTAATTGATAAAGAATATCGCTTGATAGAAATACTTGTAACAGGTGTAAACATAATTTTGAGTTATTTAGTGAAGTTTCCACCACTAAAAAATTTTCATACCACTTCTCTTGTCTGCCATGCTCTAAGGCGAAGGATTGATCATATATCTAGCTTACACAAAAGTGTCAAGTAATTGTACGCTGTTCCTGTATTATTACTGAAATTTGATATTAACAGCGATGAGTATCTTTTCTGATCTGTTAAATATTACTGATCTTTATTTATCAAACAATATCTATGACAATATATTCAAGTCAGGATCTAGAAATTTGACAGATATCAGGGGTGCCCCAGAGGTCAATTGTCGGTCCATTATTATTCATTACCTTCATTAACGATACTTCTACTAAGCCGAATGCTAAATATCTTGTGTATTTAATAGGTAAATTATAAATGTCACACACATTATGGCAACTCCACGTATTAAAATGATGGAATGTTGTTTGGTCCCAGGGTTATGCCTTATTTTAATATTTTTGATGATCCTATTCAGCAACCTTTTAGGTGTAATATGAGTGTAGTGTAGTGCAAATATTGATGTAATTAGGTGAGGTGATGCTAGAAGGTGCTAGTCAAATAGAAGCAATCTTCTACCCTTGACGGAAATAATTTATGGAGTTTTGAAACTTCACAGAAGATGTTCATTAAAGTGTACTGTTAAATGTACTAAATTTCTCCATTTCTATCTGTCGAGCTCGATCCGTCGCGCCATCTTGAAAAAAATAGTGCTCAAAATAAGTTTTAACATTAGAAATGTTTATGTTTTCGTATATGGGGTAGAGTTACCAGTTTTTGTTCAAGGTCAAAAGACAACAGTGTCGCGGCACAGTAGAGAGAAGACCAGTAGGCTCACTTACTCTTGAGATTTGTTGTAATCGATTTTATTTTTTATGAATCCACTGCGCATCCGATACTTGTACGCTCATCTACATATACACTGCTCGAGCTAGAAAATAAACTGGCCAACACTTACAATGACATTAAATTATTTTTGTTCGAAGATATCCTTGGCAGATGATTTATTTTGCGATTGAATTTAATATTTACTGATTAATCAATAAGTAGCGAATTAAAATTTGACCTGCCTTTACTTAAATTTATTACATAACATCCGCGTCTGACGTCATAGACTAAAAATGTATGACTTTATATTATTCAAGCAAAAATTTGTACACGGCTGCCGAAAAGGCAGCTACTATCGATTAGGCTGCTGCGCTTGCCAATTACATTACCTACCGTGTCGGGAGATTACCTAAAAGTTGTACAGCGATGCTGACGGTAGAATACAAAAGTGTACAGCTTGCTACAAATAGGTGCCTATTTGCAAATAAATGATGTGTTAGAATTGCAACTAACTGATATAGGTTGTCTGTTGTACAAATTATCTCTTTATTTCAAAGTAATGTGTCGCGATCGACTGACTATATTAACAGTTCTATATAAATAGTAAGTATCGATGGATATTGGTTTTAACAAATATTCTTAGAGCTGTGTATTTATCATACACAGCAATAAAATTTTTTCAAAAAGAGCCTTGAAAGGAGAAACAGATTAGATTTCCGAAACGTCGGCGAAATATTTAATTTCAAGTTTTTATACTTATTTGTTTTATTTATTTAAAAAGAGCAACCTGCAACTGATCCTTTGACGTAAAAGTCACAGGCGTAGAGGTTATTTACCAGTAACATACTAGTTATTTTGTGACATTTTGTAGATTCCCCGAGCACCGGTTAAAAAAAATACACGTAGCAGGAGGTCCCAAAAAATTAGAAAAAATTAAAAATGCTTATGTCGTGCTTGTTGTTATTGTTAAAAAATACTGAACGAAAGTTTTCGAAAATTGTTTCAGGTTTCGAATTTTACTTTAAGACTCCTGGAAGTGTCGCAACAAAATGTTGACGCACTCGACTAAATTCTTAGCTCACGCTTAATTGTAATTATTTCCTGATAATACCAACTTAGTTGGCGGAACAACTATCACAGTACTTAATGCCTTGGAGATTATTAACGCCACTTCGATTTCAATCGTACTGAAGTAAAACAAATTAAATTCTTTAGTCGAGAATTTACACTGTAAATTGAATGGTCTTACTTGTTAGTTACTAAAAGCATAAAGACAACATTTATTTAATTAAGGAATACATAACCGTTCATTCAGCAAAGCACTTTATAAAGAAAATACTGTAATCCCGAGTCTGTTCTATGCAGAGCACTAACAACTTTTCATTACTTTATACGCATTTCAGTGCATTTAAAATCTTGAAGGAGAAAATTTTAATTTAAAACGTTGTTTGTTATATAATCCAGTAGTAAATCTAAGCTGCGGATGTTATGTATACTTTTATGTGCTCTCCTGATTAAACGAGGTTTAGATTTGTAGAACTGAAGGAAAATCTACTGTTTTATAGCCATGGTGTGATCAACTAGAAAGAATGAAGTCATTTATTTATTTATTTTCTGTTGGAAATACATAATTGTTTTATACAGAGACTTAATAAAGTACAGAGAAAATTCGTTGCCTTAAACCATTTTCGAAAACTTGATTTAGTCCACTGAAATTTAGACCGAGCCTTGCATTTTTTGGACAGGACAAGATTTTTTTTGAGTAGGGGGGTCTAGTGTGAGTATAAAACTCAGTTTTCGTGTTTGAAATCTCCCCATTTGGCCGCCATCTTGAAAAAGGGGACGTAAACAGTTTTTTCGCGATATCTTGAGAACCGTGAGTCTCGCAAAATATTTCCTAAGAGTTTTTCTGTAGAGACTTGAATTCTCCATAATCTTTGTCTAGATATTTCTTACCGTAAAATTGAAAATGAAAAAGTTTTAATTAAAAATAGACTGATATTTTCAAGAAAAATATCATTTAAAAAGCTTAAACTAAAAAGTAATAATAATAAAAATCAAGGCATACAAATAGAAATTATCTAAAAAAAAATTATTTTATCTCTGAAACCACAAATCAATATTTCAGCTCAGTCGGTTAAGCGTCTCAGTTTGGTCAGACTGCCTAACGCGTACTGGGCTCGATCCGCAGCATCGGCACTGGTAATATTGGTGGGTAATGGATGTTGTCTGCGTTTTTTCAAATGTGTAACCTCCTTCCGGACAGCCTATGGGAGGCTTTGAATTTGGGGGTTGTCTACTATGTGTGGTGTTTATGTTTATGTTATTTAAGTGTTATAACTTTTTTTCCTATTGATATTATTGAAAAATCACACCAGATGTCTTTTATAGTCCATTTTATAGCGAATAATTTTCTCTACTCATTTTTAAATTTCGTTTCTTTGGAGAGGTGTTAGGACGCTGCAAAGGAATCAAACCAATACTCCATTCAAAACGCGCGAAAGGGTACAGGAAAGAACACCGGTCTGAAACTACATTTTCATTTTATTCTTGATGAAATATTACTAAAAAATTTTCTCCAAAGGGGTTAAATACTACATTTCAAAACTTTTTTAGCAATATATCATCAAAAATGAAATGAAAATGCAAAAAAATATTAACTCATTCCTCAAAGCCTACTTCAATTTAGGGGTAGGAGAGGGTAGTTTTACCCCTTAAGGGTTGGGAATAAATAACCTTTGCCCGGCAACCAAATTTGAAGCAAAAAGTAGAAAATAAATGCTTTACAAACTGAATTTTAAAAATGAGCTGCAAAGAACATCTGATGTGTTTTTTCTATAAAATCAATAGAAAATAAGTATAACTCCTAATTGATATTATTCTTGAAAATTTTAGTCTATTTTTAATTATAACTTTTTCATTTTCATTTTCACGGTAAGAAGTATCTAGACAAAGATTGTAGAGGATTCAGTTCTCTACAAAGAAGGTCCTAGAAATTTTTTTCCAAGACTCACGGTTTTCAAGATATTACGGAAAACTGTTTACGTCCCCTTTTTCAAGTGGCGGCCAAATGGAGGACTTTCAACCCCGAAAACTGAGTTTTATACTCATGCTGGACCCTCTACACATCAAGAAAATTAAATCTGGTCCTGTCCAAAGATCAATGTATCATTTCAATGGACTAATGGGGTGTTTGCATAAAAAAAAAGTATATTTTTAATGGGCTCATAATGTTCTTCAGTAAAAGTTAATGGGTTTTGCGTGGCATCAGTTCATCTTTTACGCCCGATAAGTTTATATTAGAAAATTAAATTTAAATAAATAATGTTATGATGTAGGAGAATTTTAAGCATATGTGTTGAATATTGGAACTAATACCTCAGTAATGCAGAAATCTTCTCTGTAAATTTTGATAAAAAAAAAACTGCGTCTTCTTCTTCTTCCAACATTACGCAGGAAATAAGTCATACTTTGAGGTTATAACAATATAGCAAACAAGTAGAGTTTGAGATTTATCGTTCGGTTTTTCGTTTTTGTTTGTGCTAATACAATAGTTAAAAATGGAAAGTGGCTATAGGAAAGCATATTCTAACAACTTGCCATTAGTTTTAATGGATATGATTCATGACTTTTACGTCAATAACATAGATTCTTTAACTCCTGAAATAAGAGGTGTAAAAGAATCGCATATTCATTCTTATAATTATTTAATTCTTGTGTTTGTGTACAAATATGTCGAATCTAAATGAAATATTCAAATTTATTATTCTCAATATGCATTTCAAAATTAGTAATTGAAATGAAACAAAATAATGTTTGCTCCTTTTCGCTGAATTAATTCTTTAAGAAGCCACAGTTATTCCGTACCCAATGCAGTGTATCTCTCTCGATCAGGCATAATTATAATAGTTAAGTCACTAAAATCAAAAGGGAAACTCCGTGTTGCAGGCGCACCGACTTTTAACAATTCATTTGCGACTAAACTAAACAGCAACAAAATGAAACATAGTTTCCAAAAACTTCATTGACCTTTAAACTTTATTTTTTGTCGTTATACTATCATTTTATCTTTAATGATAAAAAAGTTTCTCGCTTACTATATTCCACAATGCGTTTTCGTATTTTTGCATAACATGTAATAGTATCAGAGAAATATGTTCATAAAATTTGAGATCAATATCTCTCACCAGGCTCGAGATACTGAGTGAGAAATAAAAAAAGACACGTTTTTCGAGTTTTGACAAAAATATGTTTTTTTTTCTCCAATTTCACAATTCCGAATTAACTGGCGAACTCGAAATTTGAATCCAACAGAACATTTTGCAAATGAATCTGTTTTTCGTTTTTGCATATCCTTTAATCGACCCTTCCTCCTTTAAAATGCATCGTGTAGTGGGCTCTAGACTCATTGCTAATATGTAATACCTTGCTGCTTCTGACGACTCCAAGTTAATGTCTGTATTATTTGTTACAGCAGTAAACCAAACAGTTCTGCGTTTAAAATCTCTAGGGACAGTTAAAAATATTTTCTCTGGTGAACTCATTGATGTGTTCATGCAAAAAGGAGCTTTGATGTGTTCATGCAAAAAGGAGCTGGTACAATGCAGTTCTTAAAAGAACACATATTTGTAAGCTAAAGAAGCAACATGTTAAGATCTGAATATATTTACGAAAAACGGCATGCAACAAATTTATTTGCTTACTATTATTTACATGTATTTTATTCTTCAAATATCTCGTTGATAAACTAGAGTTAGACCGTTAAAATACAAAAAATAAACAATCAGTCATAACGTTCATAAATCGTCGTTCTATATACATGAATTATGACGTTTGGCGTTTGGTAATATCTCTGGGCAATTAAGAAGAAGAAGACGATCGAATTAATATTTAAAAATATACATGTTCTATTTAATAACAGATGGCGCAGATTCAATAAATTTTCGTATGTCACGATACTCCCACTTCTTTCAGGTTTACGTTAATTACGAACAAAATACTGATTTATTGAAAAAAATAAAAAAATACGGGTAATTTTATTTTTCATGATATTTTGATATGTGCATTTATCTCAACGCCATGCAAACACCCCATTGTATTTGCAAATGTAAGATCGGTAAATATTATTCAACAATGACAACAAGAACATGGACATTTAACTTTTTTATAAAATTTAGCATAAAAATCAATAAATGATTATATCCTGCAGACCCTGCATTTGGTATAACCTAAATTAAAAGGTAATACGTAATTTTTCATCTGCTTCCTCCGGAAGTTAATTCTCTCTTTGTACGAGATTTTCATTTAAACTTCTGAGAATATTAATTTAAAAGAAAATATATTATATTATTGAAGCAACTTTATTTGGCTTCATTAAGATCCTCGATAAGAAATGTTTTAAATTTGCGAATCTCATAATGTGTCAAATATATCACTGCTATGATACTTTATGTAGTCGATTCCTCATTTATTATATACAAAGTGTATGAGAAAATCATAATTCCCTGAAACCTTTTCATATAAAAGTCAGAGTTATAATGTCCTGGCCTGTCTTTTGCTACAGATGATTGTTGAACTTTGCTTTATTTGTATCACCCTCTATATACAGCTGGGCAAGCTACTTCAAGAAAGTAGTGCTAACTACTTTGCCGATAAGTACTTTGATTATTGAGCAATTTAATTATGCTAACATTGTTGGATTACCTACTTCTTCGTAGTTAGTAGTTGAAAACTACTTTTATGACTACTTTCCCCTTTTCACGTGTTTAAAGTGTTCAGTTGATGTCTTCAAAGACGGATTAGAAAACAAGATATATCATTTTAACACTATCTCATCTCTAACTCTTTAGAAACAGTTCATATAATAGCTTATCTAATGTTTGTCATTTAAAAGAAATGTTTTAAAGGAGATATACCTACCTATCAAGAATAATTATTCATTGTTACCAAGAAAATTAACAATGATTATAATAATAGAAATAGACGCTTATTCCTTTACCGTATCTAAACTCCAAAGTTTAACTGTCTAAAGTAAACTTCATATTTCTAAGTCAGATAAAAAATTTCAATGCTTTGCCGCCTATTATCACTAGGATAGAGCGGGGCATAGATTAAAATAAGAAATTAAGGGAAACTCGCCAGTATCAGTTATAATTTCTAATAATTACGCCACTCACTCCTAAAATATTTTACGATCTAACGGTCACTACTGTTTACTTAATTTTTTACACACATACATAATGCTGTAAAAGGGCAAGCACTTTTATGGCCGAGTTTTATGGCTTTTTTTTGGGTGTCTCGCGCCGTTGGGTGTGTCCTTTGTCGGGAATTTTTTATTTGACTTAGAAATATGAAGTTCACATTACTCCAGTATTGTATTGTGTATTACTAGTTTAAAACACTTTATATTCTTTAGAGTAATTATTGTGGTTTGCAATAAAATACCAATATGAAGTCATGTCTTCGCTGCGGAATAAATGATAAATTTATTGATTTTATTAATGAAATTTTTGAGAAGTGTGTTTAAATGAAGAATTTTCGAAAAAAAGATTAATTTTGTGAGATCAATCTTTTGCATTATTTTCTGCACTATAAAAAGCCGTATTATTTTTTTACATAGGTATGTTAGATCACATAGATGATGCCAAATAACCTCCCATACTTCCTTGTTCAGGATTGGCATCGCTTTACCAAACACCTTGTACAAATTAATTGTTATGCTTTATATGCACTGTGTCCCACTTTTCATGGAGCCACCCTCATATCTCGCTCATCTGATATCCGAATGTTTTGAAATTTTGGTGGTGAATATATACCTATGAAGTGAGTCTTTAGACGTAACCACATTCGACTGTTGTCAGTGGCGTTCGATTCTATCATGGAAAAAGAGGGTCGTTTTTTGAAAAAAAAGTATTAGCGATTTTATTAGAGAAAAACTAGTAAAATATTCCTAATCGGCACCTTTAGAAACCCCGTTGTACAAGACTACATCGTTGTGTGTTCAAAGGCATTTGAGATATGGGCCCTTAAAAATCAATTTTTTTCAACTTAAAATAATTTGTATCTGTGAAACGGATTGTCATATGAAAAAAATGTATTCTTTATTTTTGTTCAGAATAATGTATTGTACTAGCATGAAATGGTTCTACAAAAAAATTACTATTTTTTTAATAAGGCAAAAGTTCTAATTTGTACATACCTACCATGTTTTTAACAAATAACCTTTAATAAAGACCTAAGTAAGCCATGAAAACAAAAGTTATTGCAAGTGTCAATGTATTGTTGAAAGTCAATAAGTTAATACGTTAAAAATTTAATGAATGATGGATTAATATTACATAATAAGTGAACTGATTTTTTTTTATGAAAATGGCTCAACGTTTAACAATTCAAGAAAAAGTGGAATTGGTTCGTTTAGTCGGAGATAATGCCAGATCATTTAGTGAAGCTGCTGATGAATTTAATTAACGGCATCCTGGCCGTCAGCCTCCCATTCGCCATAAATTGGTAGCAACCATTAATCCAAATTTTAACAATGGAGGAAATGTATGTAAGTTAAGACCAAAAAATTATAATTTACAAAATCGGCAAATTCAACACGAGGAACGCATTTTACAATATTTTAGAGAACATCCAAGATCTAGCATAAGGCAAGTAGCATTAAATTTAACTTTAGTAAAAACATCGTTTGGCGTTGCCTGAAAAAACATAGAAAAAGAGCATTCAAACCAAAATTTCTACATACCCTAGAAGATGGAGATACATACAGAAGATTAGATTTCTGTTTTTGGGCCCAGGGTGAATTTTTAAACAATGTTAATTTTCTGAAAAATGTCATATTTACTGATGATGCAACATTCACTACCAATGGGGTAGTATGCTCAGAATTGCCGTTTTTGGGCTGACGAAAATCCCCACTGGTTTATCAGTACTAAAAGCCAATATGTGTCAAAAGTTAACGTTTGGTGTGGTTTATGGAAGGATCAGATTATTCGGCCTTTTTTCATTCCAAGATTGAATGGAGAAGCTTATTTAAATTTGTTGCAAAGAGAAATTGAACCATTTCTCAATAATCTGCCTCAAGATGTCAGAAGATACTTGTATTATCAACTTGACGGTGCCCCGGCTCATAATGTTGCAAGTGGTTAGCTAGAAGATAATTTTCCAGGTAGATGGATAGGTTTAAGAAGTCAAGTTCAGGAGTTTCCCTTAGGTCTCCAGACCTGACACCACTTGGTTTTTATTTGTGGGGTCGCCTAAAAAATATAGTGTATAATAACAGACCACGTAGCCAAGATGAGTTAATGATCAGAATTAGACAGGCATGTGTTGAAATCACTCCAGCCGAGATTAGAAAAGTTGTACGGCATGTAAGAAAACGGATTGAGCAATGTATTCGGAATGATGGTGGTTACATAGAAACGCAAAGAATTGTATAATTAAATTATTATTTGTGTAGATTATTTGTTAGAAACATGGTAGGTATGGTATGTACAAATTAGAATTTTTGCCTTATTAAAAAAATTGTAATTTTTTTGTAGAATCATTTCATACTAGTACAATACATTATTCTGAACAAAAAATAAAGAATACATTTTTTTCATGTGACAATCAGTTTCATAGATACAAATTATTTTAAGTTGAAAAAAATTGATTTTTAAGGGCCCATATCTCAAACGTCTTTGAACACACAACGATGTAATCTTGTACAACGGGGTTTCTAAAGGTGCTATTAGGAATATTTTATTAGTTTTTCTCTAAATATCGCTAATCCTTTTTATTCAAAAATCGACCCACTTTTTCCATGATAGAATCGAACACCACTGACTACAGTCGAATGTGGTTACGTCTAAAGACTCACTTCATAGGTATATATTCACCACCAATATTTCAAAACATTCGGATATCAGGTGAGCGAGATATGAGGGTGGCTCCATGAAAAGTGGAACACACTGTATATTTACATATTTTTTATTATTTTTTTATAATTAGTCAACTAAGAATAATATGAAAATACTTATATAAAGTTATTAATAATTTTTTACTTTCAATTAATAATTATTTTCCATATAATAATATATGATATAATTTCATTTTAAACCTCAGACATTTTGATAATACTTTAAGCCTATTTCAAAAAAAGCAAAGTTATTTTACGATTACATTACATCCATTTGGATGAATAAGGACGTAAAAGTACACAAAACTTTCAATATGAATTTTAATGATTACAGAAATATTTAGTTGTTAAAGAAACATATTATTTATAGGATTTTGTAAACAGCGGAAAGACATAGTATCTAGAAGAACTAAAAAAAAATTATATGTAAAAATATTAATAAAATCTTTGCATTCCTTCAATAACCTGACTTCTGGTTATGCCAGCGAGTTAAAATTCTGAAATAAATTTCTCCAATTCCTTATTTGACATTCTCATTATAACACTAGCATCCAACATAGTCCCCTACGGCTAAGCAGATTAAACTAGTATCTACATGACCCACTACGGTGTGTAAATTCAGTTAAAAATGAGAACAAAGGGCTGAAATTTATATAATTACTTACCTTTTCTTTTCTTTCACTCTAATGGATTACATTTCATAAAATCTCTCATTCAATTTCTTGGAAATGCTTAGCCTTTAAAACGTTTTTCGCCCTTATTCCGGGCTCATCAGAAAGGCACAAAGCCACTCATAACGATGTTCCTTGCAAAACCAAGGCAATATCCATGAATAAGTATGAAATATTTATATTTGACATTGACTGATAAAAAACAGCAGATCAACCGTAGGGGATCATGTAGATACTAATTTAATCTGCTTAGCCGTATGTTGGGGACTATGTTGGATGTTACTATTATATTAAGAATGTCAAATAAGAAATTGGACAAATTTGTTTCAGAATATTAACTCGCTGGCATAACCAGAACTCAGGTTATAGAAAGAATGCAAAGATTTCATAATATTTTGACTTACAGTTTTTCTTTTAGTTCTCATAGATAGTATTTCTTTCCGCTGTTTGCAAAATCCTATAAAGAATATGTTTCATTATGAATAATTACTATAAGCAAACAAATAATAAATAATTCACTTTTAAATATTTAGTTGTTATAATAAGTAAAAAATAAGAACTGGTCACATCGTCTAAAAAAATAAAATAATATATGTGTGGTCTACAAAATAGTTCGAATACATTTTTCGTCACAGTCCTGTCCACACATAATATAAATTAATGTGCACTTGACAACGTGTTGCCTTCTTCTAAAGACCGCATCGAATGGATAAACAGGGATGCTTAGTCGGCGCCTTTAGCTCTACTCCTTACCGTATCTGTTGCTAATTCGTCTGATTGTTACGTTGACTTTCTATAAATAAATAAACCATATATTTTATCACCTACAACTTCTAGAAAATAGCCATAAACTTTAATTCAAGTACCGTCAATAAAATTTAAATCTGTTCCGAATGCTACTCTAGTGACAAATTCTAATAAAGCAGTTGCAAGAAGAAATTATAAGCAGCAATATAAAATAAATAAATTTATTGTTTTCTGTCTGTCTTCCTTGAATATTTTCAGCAAGAGACAAACATTACAAGAGTATGTAATAAGGTGGTCCTTGTTATACAGGGTGCTAATACTTCAGGATGTCCGCAACGGCTTAAATTTTTTGCTACAGAGTGTTGAAATTTTCTTTATATTTCTTTTTAATATCTCAGAAAGTACTTTAGAAATCACTCAATTTTGGCATGTATTAACCCATTAGCGTCCAGAACTATTTTTTGTTTTTAATTTGATTTTTAATGGCTTATAATTTTCAAGAATAGTGTACTGACAATAAAATAAAATATAAAAAAAAAAATTACAAAAACGGAAATATTAGCTGCTACCATATGGTATCACTGGGCGGTTAAGGTGCAATCAATTAACAAAAAAACACATTTTTACTCTTTTGCAAATAAAAAGTTATATTGTGCAATATTTTTGAAAAAAATGTAAACACATGTATGAAAATCTACAGAAACAGACCTAGGGCATGAACCTATTTATACATTTGTGTGATATTTGGCAAAACATGGAACACATAACCCAACATCACACTTTGCACACATGGTTCTTCCAAAAGATTTACAGTCTACACCAGCACATCGGCGTCTGTTACATGGAGCAACGTAGTGGTGCATACTATCAAAACGTATAGCTGGAAAAATGGTCCGGGAGGTGGCTGTTTTTGCAGGCCCTGGCATTTTAGCAGCTTCACCGTAACGCGCCAAATATACCTGTACTAATTCTCTTCTAAAGAGTAAATTTGTAGTTTTACTATGGTGTTTTCTGTACAGTAACCAAGCGTTGTTTATTGCAGCATCTAATAACCATGTAAATATATTCCAATACCACTTCTTACTTCTCACACCAACTCGATAACTGGAAATACACTCATCCATGAGATCTGTCCCGCCCATATTTTGGTTATATTTGGCGACGCAGTGTGGGCGATCTACTAAAATATTGCGTTTTTCAGCCTGCGAGAATCGTTTGACGGATCCCACAGGAGATACTCCTGCATCTGTCGAAACCATTGTTATTACAGAGTTATCTAGCCATCTCACTAGAAGCATTCCATAATTTTTCTCTATGACGTGTTGATATTCGCCTCTTTCCTTTTTTGAAAAAGCCTTTTTGTCCAGCAACGTGCATGATTTCGGTATCCGGTTTTCTCTGATAGTACCTACAGCACCATAACCTAAATATCTTAGATAACTAAAAAGATTAAACCCTGTAAACAGATTGTCGACATAAATGTTGTACCGTAAATGTGGTAATTCTTCAAGCATCAGTACTAATGGAGACGCTGATTTCCCAAAGAGTGTATCGTATTTTACATTTCCGCGAGGATTTTGGCCCTGATATAGACCAAAATTCACGAGATAACCTTCTGTTGTGTTCAAACACCACATTTTGTAACCAAATCTAATCGGTTTGCCACGAATGAACTGCTTACATCCGTGGCGGACGTAGTATCGAATCATTGATTCATCAAAGTCAAGGTTCTGAGCAGGCACAAAATTGTCCAAAAATCGCTGTTTAATTTTATCCATTAGAGGACGGATCTTCCACGCCTTACCTGAAGCATCCATTTTAGTATTATCAGCCAAATGGAGAAATCTTTGGATCTGTAGAAAACGATTTCGCCGCATAGAGCTACTAACCAATAAGTTTTTTGCATCATCCTTTAAATCCCAATACATACGCTTTGATGGAAGAGTATTATAGCCGCTTAGAATTAGGATAGCCAGGAAACATTTAATTTCGTTTGCTGAAATTTTTGGATCGGGCTGGTTTAAAAAAATTGCATATCTTTGAGTCTCTTCTACCAGGTATTCAATAATCTCATTGTCAAAAAACCTCTCAAATATGTCAACACATGACAAGTGCTTATATTGGGAATAATTCGCCTCTGGAAAAATGTGTTGTGCAGGTTCTACATCACCTTCGGTCCAACAGCAATCCAATTTTTTGCGGAGATGATCATTGATCCAAATGTAGTTTGGTTGTACGTGCTGCTCTGTCTGCACAAGATGTTCTTCGTGGATAACCTGAGCGGTTGAAGTTGGAGGTTCCTCAGGTACCGTTGAAGGCTCGACACTATTCTCACCCAATCGAGTGTTGTCGATTAGTTTGACTTCCACAGGTGCCCGTAGCTGTCTACCCGTTAGATTGTGAATCATACCTCCCTCGTCCTCATCTGCAGAATCTTCATCGGTGTCAACGTTAGTCTCAGGAGGTTCAATAAATATCTCGTCTACTTGAGCAGCAATATTTTCATCGGCATAAACCATATCCAGAGCTTCGGATAAGGTTAACCCTCCTCTGAAATAAAACCGCATTTTATAGTAGTGTAAACGCCCAGTGATACCATTTGGTATCACTGATATTTGACCACCCTATAGAAAGTTGCTTTCAAAAATTAAGTAATATACATAATAGCCTGGCAAAGTATACCTCAAACCTAATATATTGCACTACTTATTGTAGAAAAAAAAAAGCGAAGTCAATGAAATAAATTTACTTACATGAATCGAATGTCCATAATTTTTCAAGGTTAAGAAATTTCCAAATAAAAACACGTGTTTACAACTGCCACAACAGCGCAACTTCTCCCGCAATGGTTGTCGTACGACTGATGGTATTCGGTTAAGCCAAATCGAGAATAAAATTTGACCCCCACCTAATTGTCTAAGAATGCCCGCCCCAAAAGTAACAGCTGATTTGTTGATACCATATGGTATCACTGGGCGCTAATGGGTTAATAGGATATAAAAACACATATTTTAGTTAGAAAGGTTATTTTATCGCCCCACCAGTGGCGTTCCTGCGAACATGTCCTCTCTTCTTTTTTAACAAGAAAGTGGTACGCCACAGACGCACAGATGTCAAGATTAATATAATTAAATTCAAATTGAAACTAATTACACTGTAACAAAAAAAAAGTTATCAATAGAGAAATTTTAGGCCATAAATTGTACAGTATTGGTATTAGAAACAACATTCTGTCTAGAATAACATCATATATGGAAAATAGGTCCTTGGTTGTAAACTTCAATGGAGAGAAATCTGAAGTGCATGACGTTGCGCTTGGAGTTCCGCAGGGCTCCGCATTAGGCCCATTACTGTTTATGTTATACATTAATGATTTACCCTTACTCATTTTAAATGAGAAAAAACTGTGTTTTTAAACTTTCATCTTCAGAGACCTATTCCTGGCAACTTGATGATTAATGAAAATATCCACTGTTCTGAGTCAGTGAAATTACTTGGTACTTTTCTCGACCACAAATTATCCTGGTCTAGACATGTACCATGTTTGTAAGCAATTAAACAAAACTTATTTTGCGTTGCTGCAGTTAAAGTCAACTCTCGACAAAGATGGTTTAATTAATATTTATTACTCTATGGCATACAGTCACATGTCGTTTAATAATATGGCACGGGGTAGGGCTACTGAATTTGGAAGGGTTTTTATGTCAAAAAAAATTATTCGACTGATCTTTGATTTGAAAGTTAACGAATCCTGCAATGATCTATTTAAAAAAAAAATCAATACTCACAGCACCATCGACTTATATCTTAAAATGTCTCACGTTCACCAGTTTAAAACAAGAGCAAATTTTCACAGTTATGTAACGAGACATGGTGAGCTATTGAGCATAGCCAACCGCCGCGCCGCACAAGTGCATTTAAGCGATCACCCCTCTACAATTGCATCATTATGTATAATGCACTTCCTGAAGAGATTCGTAATATCTCGCAGTACACGATGTTTAAAAAGAACTTGAAAGAGTATTTGGCTGTGAATTGTTTTTATAATGTAAATGACTTTATACACAAAATATAATAGTTTGTTCATGCTTACTGCAGTGTATTTTTTGTCATAATTGTTAACTTATTTTCTCTTGTTTCTATATGTAGTATGTTTTTAATGTTGTCTATGTATATATTGTACTGTTTCTCCTCTCTATGGCTCTGTTTGATTAATTTATTTTGTTGGGCGCCATATGATAAGTAATTACCGAATTTGAATGAGAGGAAAATAACAGAACATTTATTTTGTTTGAGCATGAGCCTGTAGCAAAACAGGAAGACTCCATAGGGTCAAAAGTCGGTTCTATGGAATTTTGTTGACATTTGATTCCTTAACTTACCAGCACAGATTAAAAACAAAAAACCCTTTTCAAAGAATATTTAAATTTTATTTTATAAAGTGAATCTGGTATGGATTCTTTTCAATAAATGAAAAAATTTAAACATAAACATGCAACAAAACTTAAAAACTAAATAAAATCTTGAGTTGGAAAATACATGGCCTTTTAATTTGATTTAAATTGGTTTACCTAGGATTTTTCGCTGTACGTACTTGAAGCCTTCGGATCTTTTGTCGTTCGGATGGGTGTGTTCGATTTGGACTTTCACATTAGGGTTCCTCCTTTACAGGTTCCTGTTGACGGATTGCTACAAAATCTCGAATACAAGAATTCCTCTTGAAAGATACGTTCCAGCCGCAAAACACTTTAATTTAGAATTTATGTTATCTTCTTTATTATAATGGTTTATAACATCTAGTTAAAACTCAAACAATGAGTATCTCCTTCGAACTGTCGCTTTTGACTTTTACGTTCATTTTTAAATTCTTCTTTCAGGTTATAATTTCTTAAAATTTTGTAAATGTTATCTGCTTGAGCTTTCTTTGGATACTGATTTTGTCTAATTTGAGAAAATTTTTCAACTAAATCTCACGTTTTTTTTTTAAATAAAATTTTTATCTCAAAATTTTGACTTTTCTATTCTTGATTAATTATAAAAAAAAACTCCTTCTGTCATCATATTTCAAATTTTTCCTAGATCTTATATGCCATACATAGGGCTTCTTTGACTTTAAAATATTTTCGAATTACCATAAGTTTTTACAAATTCTTATCTTAATTTTATGTTAAACATATGTAATTCACTTACCAGATTAAGTAGAGACTTACATTCTTATTTCAATATGTAAAACACATGCTTTAAATGTGTTTTTAACAAATTAACAACAAAAACAAATTTTATGTTCTTTGTTGGTTCACCGACAAGGATCCGCAACAAACTCAATAAATTCAACAAATACAAATTGCTTATAATAAATAATAAAATACAACAACAGGATTGTACTCCTTCAATATGACAAAAAATTTAATCTAAAACACCTTTTCTCTGTCTATAATGAGTAATTATACACCACGATATGCATTACATATTCTTATTTTGGACCTAGCCATTTTAAGTTCATGCACATGGAAATTTTCTTAAATTATATTTTATCAAAATTATTTACAAATACATTGTCAATGTACTGATCAATGTTGAATTAAAATTGTCTTTTATCTGGAATCATGCTATTTGAGTGCTAAAAGTTTTATCGCCCATGTTTAATTACTATGTACCCATGCTAACATCTAGTTTAATATTTGATGTTTAAGTTATTCATAGACAATCGTATCTACTTGTACACTGTGTACAACTGTGTAAAAGGTTTGTCATTGCAATATATTTTCTTTTCCTTTGTTTATATACATTTTATATGTGAATTTGGTGTGAATATGTTTATATCCGTATTACGTAAGTATAATTTTTTTTATTATTTGTGACTAACTTGACTTGCCATATGTACATGTTTGTATCCAATTTTAGCCAATAAATTATTATTATTCTACGGACCAGATCAATCATTTCCTGTATATTTTGGCTTGCTGAATGCGAATCCGGATTAGTTTCGTCCCACCACGTCACAATTTTTTTCTATCCTCAAAAAACAATAAGGAAAATGTAAGAATGCAATTGCATTTTTCTGTCTTTTGAAGATAGAAAAAAATGTAACGTGGTGGGGCAAAACTGACACCGAATTTAGATTCAGCAAGCCAAAATACACCGGAAATGACTGGTGTGGTCCGTGGAATTGACAATTTTTTTTGTGTCTGGCTGTGTAATTACTTTCAATTTGAATTTAATTGTTTTAATCAAGAACTGTAGAGTCTGACGAGAAAAGCACAAGACACTGTCTTCATGTAGAATTGACAAGGCTAAGTAAGAAAAATATCCTCATGGAAAAATGTCAGTGGCGTACCACTTTTTTGATAAAAAATATTAGAGGACATGTTCGCAGGGACGCCACTGGTGGAGCGATAAAATTGATTTTCTTACTAAAATAAAGGGTATTATATCCTATTAACAGATGCCAAAATTGGAAATAATATCTAAAGGGCGTTCTGAGATATTAACTATTTTATAAAAAAATATTTTTAAGAAAAAGCTTTTATTTAGAAAAAAATGTACTGAAAAGTAAAAAATTTTTTTTTTCATCAATATTCCAGTATATATGAATTTTCGTAGTACTGTTTCAATTTGGCACAGGGAAGATTCAAAATTGCGGAATTTACAGCCTCTAATATTTCTACAAATTCATTTCACCCACTTTTCTGGGTTTCTGCTTTTTTTATGGCATCTCATCACGTAGCCATTCACTGGCAATAATAAATTTATTGATACAAATTTACATATATTTTATTAATTATAATAATTGTTATTGATAATATGGTATATATTAAAATTTAAATACCGTGGTTTATTACAGTCACCGGATAGAACACTTCAATCAATTATTATGTAACCGTATACCTGGCCACTAAATTTAAAACCTATTTTACATTTACGAAGCCTTCCCGTCGTTTATTTGTCGGTATCGGGAAATGGCCTCGCAAGTATAGTAACAGCAATACAACCAAATTGTGTGGCCCCGTACAGTACTGCCCCTAGCGGGGGCATGGTCTCTGCTTGAGGTTACATCAAATTTCAATGGCATTTCCTTTTGGATAGTTAAGTTAATATGTGCATACATACAGGGTGTTCCTTAATGACGTGTTAATATTTCAAGGTGTGATTCCTTAGGTCATTTTATGAAGAAATTGTTTAAATTTTTTGCTACAAGGTGTTGAATTCTTTTTAAACCGTTATTTTTTAATATATCAGAAAGTATTTTAGATATTATTTTCAATTTTGGTATGTGTTAGTAATATATAAAACTACATATTTCAGTTAGAAAATTTATTTTATCGCTCCACCAGTGGCGTCCCTGCAAATATGTTCTCTGATACTTCTTACCAAAGAAGTGGTACGCCACCGACATTTTTCCATGTGGATATTTTTCTGATTAGCCTAGTCAATTTTACATGAAAACAGTATCTTGCGTTTTTCTCATCAGACGTAGAGTTCTTGATTAAAATTTGATAGAAAGATTCAAAGTGACTAGCCAGATAAGTAGGTGTAAAATATGGGTCATGGTCAGTGTCCCTAAAATCAGTTTCCCTAATCTCAGTATCCCTAAACACAGTATTCCTAATATCATTATCCCTAATATTGGTATCCCTATTCGCAGTATCCCTAAAATTGGCATTTGACATGAAAGTGTCATTAGAATTTGAATTAATTTAATCTAAAAAAGGTAATGATTTATTAAATCATGGTAACTTTGTATTTGAAGGGAACAGAAAAGTGATTAATATACAAGGTGACCTATTGGAAGTGCGTCGATTTCAAATTTAAAAAGTGCCGCGTGAAACCTCGATCACGTGGGTAAAATTTGATATTTGTTGACAAACCAAATGTCTACGATCATTTAAGATCCTCTGTGAATATTGAAATTAGGAAAACACTAAATGAAGTGAAGACAAAGGCTGAAGTATCTGGGGACAATCCAGCAAGAATCGTGAGAAATGTACTTACCACAATAAGTGAACACGCAAAACATAATCTACGATCTGAAAGTGCCCCAAAACAACAGGTAAGTTATCTAATGCAATCTTCTCTATATCGCCCCATGTTATTATCATTGAAGATGCGACTCAAAAGAAAAACAACAGGATTTCCCACTGAACCACAAACTTTGGCCGATTTGAATATTCCAGAAGAGTTATTTACGACAATTCACTGAGAATCATTTCTCCAAGTGATTAATTTCGAAGAGGGGAAGATAATATTCTTTACTACAGTGGAAAATTTGGGGTATTTAAGTAGATCCCAATTTTGGATTATGGACGGTACATTTCAAAGTGTCCCACGATTATTCTTGCAATTATTTACAATTCATGCAAGAATTGGCTCAAATTCAGGGGACCCAATATACTCTATGGTATATGCACTAATGACACATAAATCCGAAGAATTTTACCGTAAATATTTTATCTAATAAAATCTTCTCTTTATCACTCCAACGTTATGCCTACCTCATTTCTAAGGTCATTATTTCAAGAGATTATCATCAAGGCAAATGAACATAATCTCTAATTAAGTCCAACAGTAATTTTAATTGATTTCGAGCAAGCTGCAAAGAAAGCAGTTAGGGCTGAATTCAATGGAGTCAGAACACAAGGATGCTTTTTCCATCTGCGACAATCTCTTCTAAGAAAAATTTAAGAGAATCATCTAATTTCCCGTTATAATACCGATCAAGATTTCTCTCTTAAGTTGAGGAAATTGACTGCACTGGCTTTTTTACACGCCAATGAAATTGAGCCAGCTTTTGATCAGGTAAAATTGTCTTTAAACAATACAGAGAAAATTTCATTCATCAATTCCATCGCTCCTACGGGTTCCTGGGAGATGGTACTACAAGTGCTAAAAAGAACATTATCCTAGATATACTGACGAGAAAAACGCAAGAGGCCGTTTTCATGTAGAATGGACTAGGTTAATCAAAAATAATATCAACATGGAAAATGTCAGTGGCGTACTACTTTTTCAGTAAAATATATCAGTGAAGATGTTTGCAGGGACGTCACTGGTGGAGCGATAAAATAAAATTTCTAACTAAAATATGTAGTTTTATATCCTATTAACACATACCAAAATTGAAAATAATATCTAAAGAACTTTCTGAGATTGGTATAAAAAATGACGATTAAGAAAAGAACAATTCAAAAAGCAAAAAATTTAAGCCGTTGCAGACATATGTTCATATGAACTTTTCTTCATAGAACGACTTAAGGAATCACACCCTGAAATATTATCACGTCATTAAGGAACGCCCAGTATACGTACATTGTATACAGATTCGGAAAATGCAGTTTAGGGTATAGGAATAACGATGTAATTGACCACGCTCCGCTAGTTCCATAAATCGTAAAAACAGAGGCACGCAATGAATTGAATTTAGGACGGCATGAACGAAGGATGGGTGCGGACGTAGGTAATAATTTCTAATACGAAACGAGATAATATCTCTTCGTCAAAAGCGAAGAAGTTATTTGTCACATTTTTGACAAATAATTTCTTCTATTGAAACCATTTCTGCAGTTTCTTTTTAGCTGTAAATGCTATGAGAATAAAATAATAATAATAATTAAAACCGAAATGAAAATAGAATATTAAAATAAAATTGAATAACTCGGAAACTAAAATCAACTAATAATTATCAAAAAATAAATTATTCTTATTAAATTACAAAAATAGAACATTAAAATAAAATTAAATAACCCTCAGAAACTAAAATCAACTAATAATTATCAAACAATAAATTAATGAAGTAAGGATTCAAACAAACCACCTTCTTGTGCCAAACAATAGCCAAACCGATTATACAATGAACCTCTCATATCATTGAGTTGATTTGGAGTAATGCTTGCATAAAGTTGGATAAGTTTTTCCCGTAATTCAACTAAATTATTGGCTCGTTCAAACGCATGTTTGTACGCGGTTTCCTTTAAAAAGCCCCGCAGAAAGAAATCATATGGTGCTAGATCAGGTGACCTGGGGGGCCATTTTATCATTCCCCTCGTAGCTATAAAACGATTGGAAAATATTCTTTCCAGAAAATTAATAACAGGTAAGGTATTGTGACTTGGGCAGCCGGCTTGTTGAAACCAAAGGTCATCAAAGTTGACAGGAAGATTTTGAACTGCAGGAATTATTTGGTTTTGTAAAGGCTCTAAATCTTTATTGCCATTTAAATTGCCATCGATTTGCAGTGAGCCTATAATATGATTGCCTAGAATTCCCGTCCAAACGTTCAACTTTTGAGGATACTGAGTTCTCACAGCAACACTCAAATGTTTATTTTTCCGAGACCAATTTCGTACTACGGATGGATTGTGTTTCCTATGTAATGAAAAGTATGATTCATCTGTAAACAATATATTCTTTAAGAAGTTTTCATTCTCATTCACTTTTATTACCATGATTTCACAAAATTCCATTCGTTTGAAATTGTCCTCGGGAAAAATTTCTTGCGTTGTTTGAACTTTAAAACAACTGCACCCATTTCTTTTCAAAATATTTCTTACAGTTCTTTCCTTCATGTAAACTTCATCAGCAATTTGCCTGCTAGAACAAGGTTCACTAGTTTCAACAAGTGCACAGACATTTCGCGAATTTCACGTTCTTCGCTCATTTGTTGATGAGTTGATGACGGGGTTCGGGTTGACAGCAATTTTTACAATAATTCACGACACACCCGAAATTCTCAATTTTTTAAATAATGTATGAAATTATGCTAGCTGAGGGGATTGGTCTGTCTTCATATGCCAGAGTAAATAAATTTATTGTGTCTTCAGTGGAATGGCCCCCGAAGTACCACTTTACAATTTGCACTTTTTCTGCAGTTGTATAAACACACGGTATTTTAATAACGAAATTGAGATTAATTTATTTTATTGCCACACGTCTAAACAGCTACGCTATTAAAAGCAGAATGGGTGCGCTGTTCTCAACTCGACGCGGTCAAGCGATGGCGCTCTTGTTTTATACAAATGCCCTACATTGTTCTACGACAAGGCGTGGTTTATCTGCGCAGAAACAAGTTTACGTACCTTAAACTAAATTTTCTGAATCTGTATATATTCCTTAGGTACGCACGTGATTTTTTTTCTTTTTGATTGAAACATTGGAATAATTTAATTGTTTCAATAAAGGCATTTATTATTATTAGTATTTTCTTTGAGCTTTACATTCTCCAGGCTATTCATTAATAATAAATTTAATCATCCACACGACAGACTCGACATTTTCCAATTTAATCGTGTATGACCTCAAAAGTTTATTTCAGGCACTCTCCTTGTTTACACGATATACAAATAAGCATGTTTTTAAAATTCCACTAGGAACTCCTAAACTTCTATATAACATAGAGCCGTATCTCAAAACGTTAAACTGTATAAACGATAATAGGTCTGAATCGTTGTGAACTCTCCATATTCCCGCGAGGTGGTATAAAAAACAGTTGTAATGCAATTGAAACACTCGAGTTGCTACCCCCGGTCGAGAGAATGGGTCCACAAGGGTCTACTGCATAAAGACTCTATTACGTCACAGTCTGTGGTTTATGGTCGCCATCTTGCCCATGGCGTTTTTGATGCGGCGATATCCTCGAATGGTTATTGCGTCGTTGTGCCACCAAATGATGATATAGTTTAAGTCTAGGATAGCTCTGGAAGTGTCACGTATTTGAAATTCATTGGTTTTACGATATTATAGAATCAGAAATTGCATTAAGCTAATGAAAAATTAACTACCCAGATTTCATGTTTTAAAGACATTACTGAAAATCAATCAAAACCACAACTATTTTTGTTTGTAAATAAATTACTTCTATATGAATTTTCTTTTCTTAAAAGTGGTTGATTGATTGATTTGTTTGCTTACAGTAATGAAACATATTTTTTATAGGATTTTCCAAACAGTGGGAAAAAAAAATGTCTATGAGAACTAAAAGAAAAACTAAATTTAAAAAATATTAATGAAATCTTTGCATTCTTTCGATAACCTATCCCTATCCCCTAACCCTATCTTTCGACTTCTAGTTATGCTAGCATATCAAAATCCTAAAATAAATTTATCCAATTTCTTATTTGACATTCTCATTATAACACTAGCATCCAACATAATCCCCTACGGCTAAGCAGATTAAACTAGTATCTACATGACCCCCTACGGTATGAAGATTCAGTTAAAAATGAGAACAAAGACCTAAAATGGATTTATTTACCTACCTTGTCTTAAAAAATGTTTCATTCTCATGCATTACATTTTCATAAAATCTCTCAATCAATTTCTTGGAAATGCTTTGCCTTTGAAACGTCTTTCGCCTTTATTCAGAGCTGATCAGAAAGGCACAAAGCCACTCATAACGATGTTTCATGCAAAACAATATCCAAGGCAATATCCATGAATAAGTATGAAATATTTATATTTGAAATTGACTGATAGAAAACAACAGATCTTCATCGATCTTTGAGGATTTTGATGCGCTAGCATAACCAGAAGTCAGGTTATCGAAAGAATGCAAAGATTTCATTAATGTTTTTTCACATACGGTTTTTCTTTTAGTTCTCATAGATAGATTTCCGCTGTTTGCAATATCCTAAAAGAATATATTACTTGATTTCCGGTTAACCATCATTTGCACAAGTTCTAAAATCTGCACATGTATGCAATAGGTCGCATACGTACCCAAAATCTGCACATGACCCAAGGTTGCACACTCTCCAAAAGTGGGTCATATGTAAGGATTTTGGATAGAAAAGTACACCGAAATCCAATAGACACTAGTGCTCTTCTGGCATTGTCCTGCAGCGTGCTGCGCTGGGCTAATAACACTAATAGTGCTCTATCGCGATATTACCACGACGTGAAGGAAAGATATTTTGTATACGTAGCAGTGATCCGCAGCCATTTCAACAGGCTATAAAATCGAGAAGATCTGATCGTCGCTATCGTTAAATATTATGATTCAATATCTTCAGAGAGTGGACTAGAGAGCTCTTCTCCCCTTAAATTAACAGTCATAAAGAACAATTTTAAAAATAGGCGATTCTTGACTACTCCGGGCAATGAATATCGACATCGAAATTCGATCCTGTATGGTTCATAAAAACAGAAAATGCATATTGGACACCCTACTACCTTCAAAGTATAAAATTCACCCTCAGTCCAGCAGTGGTAATGTAATATAAAAATTCAACAAAGGTGCCTTACATATTTATGAGTAAAATTACAACAATAGGCATCTACAAGTACTTGAAATTACTTGTAGACCATTTACTAGCCCCAATTATCCCAACTGGAGGGTGTCAAGCAAAGGAGATGTGTAGCAAAGATTGGCGCTTTTTTCGCATTGATGGGAAACGACTTTAGACCCTTAATAGCGATCGTATATTGTATACACATATAAGTAGTGCACACTAGGAACTCCCATTAAGCGAGAAAATGATTAAATTACCAGTAAAGTACAAAAACTAACCCCAAAACTTGCAACGGAAACGTAAGAATTATAAATATTCAGAAAAAGTAGTACGAGTACGGCGACTTTTATCACAAATTACCCTAACTAGAGGGTGGCAAGCAAGAGAGATGAGTAAGGTGCGTAAAACACATTCTTGAAGTTTTCTATACTTTATAGTATTCATACAAATTCTTTCCGATCTAAATCAAAACGAATATTCTATATGAGAAATAATAAACGAACGTTTCATCCTTCTTAGAATTAGTTTTTGTCTTCTCATACCCAGCATGTTACATCAGGTTCGGTTTTCATTTTTTTTTTTTTTAGAAACAGGATTACAATTTACGCTATTTCCCTAACAAATATTTGCAACTATTCTATTGGATACTCAACGTAACCAAAAATCGCCTTACTCATCTCTCTAGCTTTCCACCCTCTATATGGGGTAGCTTGGGACAAAACATTATGCATAAATAATTTTGAATCTTTATAGTCACATATTATTGCTATTTTACACACAAACATAATAATGAAGTCGTCGTACTCGTACTACTTTTTCTGAATATTTATCATTCTTACGTTTCCATTACAGTTTTGGGGTAGTTTTGGTACTTTACGGGTAGTTTTTTTTCTTCGCTTAATGGGAGTTTCTAGTGTGCACTACTTACATGTATATATAATATACAATCGCTATTAGGGGCCTAAAGTCGTTTCCCATCAGTGCCAAAAATTCGCTACTTTTTGCTTCACATCCTCTAGTTGGGATAGTTAGGGGGTAGTACATGGAATACAAGTAATTTGAAGTACTTTTAGATGTCTAGTGTTGCAATTTTACACATAAATATATATAAGTCGTCACTTCACTGGCACCTTTGTTGACAGTAGAGGGCCCAAGTTCCATCCTTGTGGAACTCCTTACCGTGTAACATAGGTTTGCGATCTATATCCTCCGTACTCAATGAACCAATTTACCAAGCAAGTATGTTACAAAAAATAAAATCAAATTGGATAGTTTGTTAAAAAATTTTTTGATCGATCTGAAACAACCGAAAGCTTCATAGTGGAGATCTGGCAGAAAAAAGAGGGTGAAAAACAAGTGCCTTTTTTCTAACAATTTTTTTTCATCTCATAGAGGACGACTTCCCCCATTTCCCTGACACTTTCACATCCGAGATCTATTTGGTGCGGGGGGAGGGGGAGCTATTAAACAGATGGAAAATCGGTTTTTCTCAGTTTGTGCGCGACCGAGGAGACGGACAAAAAATGTTTCAGATCAAAAAGAAAGGTCTCCCCGAGGTGCGTAAACTGGTTTTTGGTTTTTTAAAATCGGCCAATTAGGGCCGGAGAAATGGCCGTTATAAGGGATTGAGTTTCAGGGTAGGAACAGGGATCGGATCGGAGGTATGAGGGGTGTTTAAGAGATTAGACTTGGGGCAGGATGGTAATATTTTTTTTTGTTATGGATGGTTATAGGAAGACGTCTAGGCCGCGGGGGGGGCTCTCTAGGGCAATTAGTGAAGAAGAGGGAGGGAGGAACGTGCAAAAAGGGAAAACGTGTATATCTCCGGTTCCAATAGGGCGATTTTAAAATATCATAATGGGATTTCTTCCTTTTTTGAGCAGCTATAATGTTGGATAGGTAGGAAATAATTTTCGCCGAAAATGTTAAAATGGGGGGCAAAAGAAAAAAAATATTTTTTTCAAAACGATTTTTTTTTATGAAGGGGGTGAGTGGCGGGGATAAACTGCTCCTAAAAGACAACAATTCTCATCCACTTTTAAATGAAAAAAGAATTTTTCGAATTCATTTATTACGACAGGCATGGCGACAACTTGAAGCTTAAGCCCTACAGAAGGGTAAAGGAAAGTCCTACGCCCTTCTGCCAGGGTTTATTTCAAAGAAAACAAATTGCCCTTTTCATTAAAAAAAAATAATTCGATCGGACGGTAACTTGCGCTACGCGCGCGAGTTACACGTTTAAATTTATTTCTTTTGAATCAGCAGCTGCAGCGGCGGGAGAGTATGCGTGGCCTCTACCCTCTCTACTCTCTCGCCGCTCTCACTTACACACACACAAAGGGAAATCGAAGGTCAGAAAGGTAAGTCTGACATTTCCCCTAATATAGAAAATCGTTTTGAAAAAAAATAAATTTTTTCTTTTGCCCCCCATTTTTACATTTTCGGCGAAAATTATTTCTTACCTATCCAACATTATAGCTGATCAAAAAAGGAAAATATCCAATTTTGATTTTTTAAAATCGCCTTATTAGAATCGGAGATATGGCCGTTTTCCCTTATTGCACGTCCCTCCTCCCCTCTCCTTCCCTAATTGCCCTAGAGAGCTCCCCCCGCGGCCTCAACATCATCCTATAACCACCCGCAACGAAAAAAAAAAAATTACCGTCCTAATCCCATTCCTTATCTCTTAAACACCCCTCATACCTCCTGTCCGATCCCTTTTCCTACTTTGAAACTCCATCCTTTTAAATGGCCATATCTCCGGCCCTAATTGGCCGATTTTAGAAAACCAAAAATCAGTTTACGCGCCTCGGGGAGGACTTTCTTTTTTACCCGAAACATTTTTTGTCCGTCTCCCCGATCGCGCGAAAATGGAGACAAACCGATTTTTCTTATGTTTAACAGCCCCCCCCCCCCTTCCCCGCCTAGATCTCGGATGTGAAAGTGTCAGGGAAGTGGAGAAAGTCGTCCTATACAATGGGAATTTCTTTTTTTGAAAAAAGGCACTTGTTTTTCAAATGCCAGATCTACTCCACTATCAGGAGCTAAGCAAGAAGAGAATTACCAGAAAGGTGTATTTTCAAATTAAATAATCAGTATGTTTAACCTTCAAATTATAATGACAGTTCTAACGTAGCAACTATTCGACATCGTACAGTGCCCAAACCGACGCACGCGCCCCCTATGCGCAAGCGATCTATTATTAAAATGAAATAGTTTTATACTTTTGACCTAGGTGGTGTTTCCGCACACAGCACCGCAACAGTTTAAATAGATGAGCCGCAAACAAAATCATTTAAACAAACATCCATCAAGTAATAAAAGGAACTCAAATATTAGTTATTTACATATCTCTCTGGATTGTAAGGCTTTCGAGATGAGAAATAAATTCATACCAGCCCTGACCTAACCTTCAATACATTTCAAATAAAGTTTCTAATATCGAGAGCGCGGTCACGAGCGCAGTGAAATATTTGATGTGTGTGCTTATTTATAATTCAGATTGCAGCTGAATTCAAACTAGGTTATCGTACGTTAAAGTGTAATATTCTTGACAACTGAGTTTATATTATTCGTGCGGAATTCCAGACACTACCTCGGCCTGGGAGAGAATGCTGAAATGGTGTTGAATAAAATGGGCCGAAAAAAATCTAATCGAATTTATTCGAATTGCTTGCATACAACTTGGTATGTGGGCGACTGCAGTGATAGATGATAACTGGATCAAGTTGCTGCATATTGATTTACATGAAAATAGTCGAAATGGAGTCGACCTGCACCAACTCGGCATTAGTCACTTTGATTAATAGTCGAGAGTCCTTTGACAAATGTAGGTGTATCGGACCAATTCGATTGGCGTTATCGCTGTTATCTGTTTAATACATTCACAGTTTAGAATTCCCTATCTTGCAGATTAATCAACAGAGACCGGACTCATGCTTCGAAAACGGAGTTCATGAAAATGCGCGGATTGAAGGATTGCTTGAAATCGCTCATACTTTTTGACGAGATATTTGATGTGCGTAACTTTCAACATACAGAGTATCATTTGAGCTAGTTACCATCAGTATTCCTCAGACAGGAAATATTGACACTGTGTTTGCTTCTGATAATTAGAAGTTCTAATTGTGCTTATTCAGATTAAATAATGAATCCCTTACGTTATGGTTAAGCACAATATAGTTTCAGTTAGCAGGTATACACGATGGTAATAATAATTTATACGAATCAGTATAGTACAGAATGTATTTTGCATCAATATTATTGATATATAATTTATACTGATTCGTATAAATTACACAGGTCCACAAAATAAAATCGATGAAAGGTTCCTTTGACCAGACCAGGTGCATCATATGTTTTTGGGGTCGCTGATACTGAATCCGAGACCGGTTTTGCCCTATCACGTCAGGTTTTTCTCCCAACCTCCAAAAATAGCTAAAAATGGTAAAAATCAACAACATAAACCTTGCAACCTAATCAAACTTCATAACTCCATATATCGTGATCCAAAAATCCAAATACACAATAACCTATAACCTCAGAACCTATAACCTCAAAACCCGTAACCCCAAAACCCCATAATTGCGATATCCATAAACGGAGAGACCACCTGAGACTTAATCACCGATGTTTAGAGAGTTGAACCAGACATTTGTTCCATCCCTATAACTCATAAATTTAGTAAGGTCGAAATGTTCTTTATTGCAATTACCTACATTCAGGCATACTCAAGAACAACGAGGTGGACGTAGCAGTTTTCTGTTCTCTTTGGGGTGCTTCATTAACGTGAGTCCCCTTGCCTCTCACTGTTCGGGCTGGCTGATTTACGTGAGTCCCCTCACCTCTCACGATTCTTTAATGAATTTAAAATTTTTGTAAATAGACATTTTATTGGTCTTCACTCTTAGAGTGATACCTGGTTCGTTTGTTTGTGAATGATCTCCGTAGTGCCTTTCACTTATGTTGGTTTGACGTATCTCTCTTCAAAGACCAGCAGTAGTCTGCCAAACATGTGGGATGTCTAATGAATCTGAAGTTGCACTTTCTTCATTCGCATATTGAATACTTTCCTGAAAATTTAGGTAAGTTTAGTGAAGAGCAGGTCGAAAGGTTCCACCAAGGTTTGAAAGATACTGAAAAAAGATATCAGGGTGTTTGGGATGGCCACATGTCCAATTTACAAAATTTAAAAAGGCGGATCAGAATAAAAGTTCATTTCTCCGGAATACCGGTATTCTTTTTTTGGGGCTGAAAGTGGGACCTCAGGGGTCTTCGTTATCGCTGATAATGAATTTGATATCTAATTAGGGAGAATCTAAAATGGCGAACTGGAAGTAGAATATTTTTCAGAAAGTACTCGTATTTTTCACATTTTTAGTCCAAAAAAGTAAAAATACGATGCTTTCCGGAGAAATTGACTATTCTTCCGGTCCGCTATTTTGAATTTCGTAAACTGGACCTCTGATTCGGGATTAGCGACTTTAAAAACCCGCGCGTATTCATTTTCAGCCCAAAGACGAAAAAAAAATACGAGTTCTCCTGATAAATTGACTCTACTTCCTGTCCGCCATTTTAAATTTACCAAATTAGACCTCGGATTCGTAATCAGCGACCTGGAAAACCACCGAATACAGATTTTCAAGGTCAAGATAGCCATTCTCATTTCTTTTGGAAAATGGCCTGATATCCGATGCGCCATTTTGAATTTCTCAAATTGGACTCTTAACCAGCGACCTCAAATAACACCGAGCAACCATTTCTGTCTAATTCTATGGCATATTGTGAAGAATAACAAATTTCTCAATTAATTTAATTAAATTGGCCATTAATATTGGCCAATTATTAAAACCAAAAACTTTTCCGCCAAAAAATAAAAGGTTTTTTTCTAAATGCCTTTCTGAACTCTTTGCAACAATAATCAAGTCAATTGACCCTGTACCTTTTCACTCTTAGTGGTGTATAAATAAGAAATAAATTAAACATGTTGCACAAAAATAGATGGATAAAAATGTCGTTTTTCGAATTGTCACGAATTGTCATAAAATGACGATTCGCCTTCGCTCTTGCCGGCCCCAATTTTCGATTTTTATCACGCGATTCACGTTGTACGGTCATTGCCGACCTTCTCCTCACCATCGAGACATAGAAAGGGTCTCCGATCGCCGTATTTATTCAGTTCTTTCATTTGAAAAGTTGGCTTGCGGTCGTGCTAATCGGCGACTATTTTTAAGTGGTTTCCCGAGTTCGAATTCCGCCCGAGCATACTTTTTTTTTCGTTTTCAATTTTTCGATAGATATTTTTTATTCTATAATTTCTGTTCGCTCCGTTCTCTTGCATTTCTCGGAGAAGAATGGTGTACGTTCGTTAACGACATGGAGTAGTACAAAAGCCATCTGCGATTGCTGACTACAATAAATGCAAAGGTTTGATAGATATTTCGGACCAAATAAAGTACTACTGAACTGCATTATGAAAGTCGATAAAATGGTATGGTTAAATAGCAATTGAGCTTCTATTTGGGTCACCACTTGCCAACGCCTACATAATGCATCAGCAAATCACTAATCAGAAACTTTCTATCACTTCTTTCAAAGGGGAGCTGGTCAGTCATTTCTTTGATCTTTCTAAGCTTGAAAATATTGAAACGTCCAACCCACGTGCTCGCGAAGGTCACCGCTTAGAAAAGGTTCCATCTTCTGCCTGAAGAAGATGTGTGACATATGCAAAACTTTCCTCCAAAAATGGACGAAAATTTGCACAAAATATAACGCAATTTTATCGCTTTAGATGTATTCAGTGCGACAAATTTTACTGCATTACGTTTTTGTAATATTTATAGTTCTAATATACAAGCGGTTTCTGCTATTAGAATTTCTTTTTTTATATATATTTTTTCACTTATAATTGGCTTGGTATACGTATTCCGCGGCGGAAAATGCAAAACTTCTTCCAGAAATGCAATAGAACGGAGCGAATAGCAATCATCGAATAAAAAATATCTGCCAAAAAATTGAGAACGAAAAAAGAGGTATCCCAGGGCGGGATTCGATCTCGGGAAACCACTTAAAAATAGTCACCGATTAGCACGACGCAAGTCAATTTTTCAAACGTAAGAACTGAATAAATATGGCGATCGGAGACCCGTTCTATGTCTCGATGGCAAGGAGAAGGTCGGCAATGACCGTACAACGTGAAACGCGAGGTGAAAATCGAAAATTGGGGCCGGCAGGAGTGAAGGCAAATCGTCATTTTTTGATAATTCGTGACAATTCGCAAAACGAAATTTTCGTCCATTTATTCTTTTACAACATGTTGTTTAATTTTTTACTCAGTTATGCACCACTAAGAGTTTTGTAGAATTGCATCTTCATTATAGATACTATCTAAACTCTCTTTGGAAAGAAAATCTAGCTTTATAGAAATGATTTCACGAAAACTGTCGCTCCCTCCCGGGCTATTAATTCTGCCATGTTCGAACAAACTATTAATCAAATAGATTTTACTCACTAAAAAATTACAGCGAGTGAGAAAACAGGCACGCAAATAATGTGCGTGTTAATTTTTATAGTAAAATGAAAACCTGTGTACATTAAACCTTTCCAAGTATCAACAAAATACAGGAATATGGTCAAAAGTAACACAATGTTTCATCTAAATGGGCAATAAATAATAAAATTATGTCCCTTATAAATAATTTTAATATATGCTGGAGCATCCTCGCGTGAACATTTACGGTAAATAAAATATATTTTAAAAACACCACCTAAATTTCGTTGAATTGAAATTAAGAGGCTCCCTCCGACTCATAATCCACGCTACTGCATACATTATATATCACAAACAAAAACAAAACAGTATACTCCGAAAATATTGCCTTTTCGCATGCAACAATGTGACTGATTACCTTGTAACAAAGTTAGACTGGGGAATATAAGGCCAACCGAGTGTCATAAAGCAAAGTTGTATTTGGTAGACATTCGACATTTTTTATGTTTCTTATATTGGCAGAGATCAATCTTTATATTACAAGTTGTAAAAATTCCAGCGAACAAATTTAATGTTTTCAAAACTATCAAAGTTACACGAACATTCTTCATAAATTCTCCCATGTCATTCCAACTCTGAACATTGGAACTGCCAGCCCTACATTATTTTATATTTACTGGTTTTGGTTTTTTGGCTCTTTGATTTATTAGATAAGAAAATATAGCGGCACTAAATTCGCTTTGACTGTATTGGTAGTTTCGATATACGAAAAGTGGGTTACAAGAAGAATATAATACGGTGGTTTGAATAAAAAACGCGTTGAGAAGTTTTGTTTTATTGCGCCTAGGAAATAATTAACATTCGAACAAACTCTTTTTGGATTCTTTCTGGTGTACCTTAAGCTATTTCAGTCCAATCTGTTGCCATATATAAGGATGGCAAGTTGGTGGTCCCATTATAGTTTCATCTAATTATGTCTAGTAAAGCAGCAATTTAGTGTTCTAGAAACATATTAGCATATTTTCAAATATGGCGGATGCGCCGGTGAAACTTGGCTTTCTATTTGTATTAGTATTTTCACCACCATTTTTTAACCAATCAGAGGCTTTTTGTTAAGTGTGAAATTTTCTTACCGGATATCTCACGAGTTTAAATCAATGCCCGGAAATTTTTCCCCGTTCATGAATATTTTAAGAAAATTATCCTTCGCCTGTGGCTCGGAATAATTTTCAAAAAAAAAATGTCCTGAAATAATTTAAGCACTAGGGATATTATGAATGATAAGTATTTCCACATCCCAGTTAGCCGGGTAGATTGTAGCATTTGAAAAAGCTACATTAATAACTTCAGTTTGAATACTGTAAATTAACCTTGATTAATTCATTTGTTTGAGTATGCAACCCACGATCTAGAATTCGATAGTAGATGGTTGCTTATCTTGATGAGAAATTATGGGTAGTAAACCTGTTTTCTTTAGGCATAATTTTGAGTTAGAGGTGTTACTCACATATTCTTGTAGTGGAAATATTACATAATAGTGTAATTCAATCTTTTAAATGCAAAGCCCTTTGTTGGCGCATTTTTATTGGCTAGAGAAAGAGCTCTCTAGATGTTCAAGTTGGCAACACGGAGAACTGGAGAAGGAGATTTCCGTCTGGGTGTTGGCGGCGGTCCTGGTTTTGTAGTGAAGAATTTGGGGTTTACATCGCTGACACTGAAAAGGGATTTGATTTGATGTACCCAGTGTTTCTTTACCGTCCTGCCAGAATCATTTTGTAAATTCCAGGAAGGAATTCTGTTGCTTGTCGTAATCTGATCGCCACGTGTCTCGTGAGGTTATGTAATACTCTCTATATGAGGTGAGCTCTTATTTTACTTAGTTTGGTGTTTTATTTAGTTCTTATTTATTGTAATTATTACAGAGTGTTTTGGAGGGGCATATATTTTCGGAGAGGCTTATTATTGGGATAAGCATATGTTTGGTGCCGTCATATTGGTTAAGTAAGGGGGCCCAGTACTTAGAGGAGTAATAGGAGGAAGTCTATTACTCAGATGTTTGGTTTTATGTGGGTCCTGCTGACATTTAGAGAAGTTTTGGTTGGAAAGTTGTTCGCAGCAGTCTCCAAGAAATTTAGGCAGAGATTTAGGAGTGACGCAGAGCCGTAGTCGTAAGCAACTTCGAGAACATCTTAGGAAGGGGTGACAGTCACGCGGCAGTCGTCAGAGAAAACGCCAAGGCTCTAACCAGGTTTTATTGTTTCATTTTAGTCATATAATTTTAAAGAAATTATTATAGTTTCATTCAGTGATTTTTTGTCAAAATATTAAAGTAAATTACACAACGATTTTGCAACTACATACCTAGCATGATGAAGTATCTTAAGATTTTTTACTGTAAGTAACGCATGTTATACTAATTTACTTTCTACTATGTCATATATAAAGTATTTTTAATAGAACATAATTATTTTAGATCATTCTGTAACATTCTAGTGCACACAGCGAGCATTGCGTAATATTTTATTGATGAGCTGTAATTTTAATCCATTGTGAATCTTTAACTCGCTGTTGTGAATCTGAAACTCATTGTTGGTATCATTTAAGCCGTAGTTGCATTTCTATAAAGAAAAGGTCAAATCACTGAAACAATTTTAGATGGGGTCATGTACATATCTTGAGTTTCTTTTGCATATGTAGATTATGTTTAGGGGACAATTGGGAAACTATTTGTTTTTTTTGTTGTACATCTCATGTGTGTTGTAATAAATGTCTAATGTCTACACGTTCTTATTATTTGCACTGGTACACCTGATAATTGTTTAAATTTTGAGATTTGAGAGAGAAAAGTAAGAGTTTTGATATCATAGAGATATTTGGAGGATTCCATCGCATGGTTGCTAGTAACTTAATTTTGTTCCTGGCTGGCAAAATTATTTAAATCATATTACGTAACATACAGCCGGTGGCGCCCTTTTGAGTGTCCACACAATCCTAACCCACGGCCTTGTGCTCTCCACCAAAAGTCGGCTGCCGTTCGCACCGATGTAACACGTTTTAATATTTAGGTATTAATAAAAGGTTACAAGATCTGTGTTTAAAAAGTGACTGCTCCGAATGAAAAAATCGGTAAAGGTATTTACACAGAACTTCCCTCGTTCATGGCAGTCTCTCTAAAAAAATTATAATTACGAAATGACATTGAGAATAATAATCGGAGTAGAGTTATTGCTATTATTACAAAGAAAACTTGATAAGTTTTGGTCAAAAAAATATACAGATTGCTCATCCAACAGCAAAAGTTCAATACTAAATAGCAGGTGCCACATATGGCAGGCTTGCGCAAATACCTTTACAAATGTCCACCATGACTGAATTATTTCTTGGGATGACCACCCTGTACATTTTTCAATAAAAGTATAATAGGTGCATATGCCAGATGTTATTGCCATCTGTCACATTTTCAATCCAACATTCACGTAATGGAGTGGAAGTATAGTGGTGGTTAAAAAATTTAATTTTTTTAAAATTTTTCAAAAGATGGTAAAATAATTTTCAAATTTTTTTCTTCTGAAATAGGTTTAAAATGTCAAAGGTAGAAATTTTAAATTAGAGCAAAAAGGAAAGTTTTCTTCTGTTCTATAGTAGTGCTAAAAAAAGTTTAAAAATTAAAAATGATGATGTATTTTTAAAATAGGTTTAGAATGCTATGAAACGTGAAAATTTTAAATTTGAGCAAATAAAAAAAATTCGGTCTATTTTAGTGGTAAAAACTTTTTGAAAAATGTTGGTGAAAAAAATTTTCAAATTTTTTTTTCTGAAATACCTAGGTTGAATGTCATTTAAATTTGAGCATTCTGGTGTTAAATTTTTTTCCAAACTGGTAACAAAATTTTTTTTTCCGAAATTGGTTTGGAATATCATGAAACGTGGAAATTTTAAATTTGAGCAAAAACAATTTTTTCGTCTGTTCTATAGTAGTGATACATAAATGGATTAAAAATGTTTTCAAATTTTTTAAAAAATTCTTCAAAAACATTTTTAAATTTGTTTGAATAGTTTTAGAATGGCATGGAAACGTGGATAGTTAAAATCTGAACAAAGAAAGAAAAATTCTATCTTAGTGATAAAATTTCAAAAAACTTTTTTTTTAATCAGTCTTAGAATGCCATGAAACGTGAAAATTTTAAATTAGAAGAAAGAAAAAAAAAATCATTTTAGTAGTAAAAATTTTTTCAAAAATATTGGTGAAAAAAATTTTCAAATTTTTTTTTCTTGGAATAGGTTAAGCGTGTCATGAAACGTAGAAATTTTAAATTTGAGCAAAAACATTTTTTTTTCATCTTGGTAAAAATTTTTACTTCCCTCGCATACCGAAGGGAAGTATTGTATTCGAGAAAAAATCACCCTCCGAGATTTTTTCGGATTCTGACGTTTCAGAACACGTAGATTCCGAAAATATAGGTTTTTCAATTCCGTCAGTCTGTCTGTCTGTCTGTCTGTCGGTCTGTCTGTCTGTCTGTCTGTCTGTCTGTTGGTGTATTTACTAAAAAACTACTTGACGGAGAGCAGTCAAATTTGGTAGGTAGTTAACCCTACTGTCAGCGAAGAACTGGTAGAATTTTCACTGAAAAATATACAGGGTGGACCGTCTAAACGGAATAAATAGTGAAAAAAATTTTTTTTTGCTCAAATTTAAAATTTCCACGTTTCATGACGCGCTAAACCTGTTTCAGGAAAAAAAAAATTTTGAAAATTTTTTTCAAACATTTTTGAAAAATTTTTTACCAAGATGAAAAAAATTTTTTTTTGCTCAAATTTAAAATTTCCACGTTTCATGACGCGCTAAACCTATTTCAGGAAAAAAAAAAATTTGAAATTTTTTTTCAAACATTTTTGAAAAATTTTTTACCAAGTTGAAAAAAATTTTTTTTTGCTCAAATTTAAAATTTCCACGTTTCATGACGCGCTAAACCTATTTCAGAAAAAAAAAAATGTTTGAACATTTTTTTCAAACATTTTTGAAAAAATTTTTACCAAGATGAAAAAAATTTGTTTTTGCTCAAATTTAAAATTTCTACGTTTCATGACACGCTTAACCTAGTTCAGGAAAAAAAAATTTGAAAATTTTTTTCACCAATATTTTTGAAAAAATTTTTAAGTACTACTAAAATGAATTTTTTCTTTCTTTCTTCAAATTTAAAATTTTTACGTTTCATGGCATTCTAAGCCTGATTAAAAAAAAAAGTTTTTTGAAATTTTATCACTAAGATACAATTTTTTTTTCTTTGTTCAGATTTTAACTATCTACGTTTCCATGACATTCTAAAACTATTCAAACAAATTTAAAAATGTTTTTGAAGAATTTTTTTAAAAATTTGAAAACATTTTTAATCCATTTATGTATCACTACTATAGAACAGACGAAAAAATTTTTTTTGCTCAAATTTAAAATTTCCACGTTTCATGATATTCCAAACCAATTTCGGAAAAAAAAATTTGCAACATTTTGTTAACAGTTTGGAAAAAAATTTAACACTAGAATGCTCAAATTTAAATGACATTCTAAACCTAGGTATTTCAGAAAACAAATTTTGAAAATTTTTTTCACCAACATTTTTCAAAAAGTTTTTACCACCAAAATAGGTCGAATTTTTTTTTATTTGCTCAAATTTAAAATTTTCACGCTTCGTAGCATTCTAAACCTATTTTAAAAAATACATAATTTTTAATTTTTAAACTTTTTTTAGCACTACTATGGAATAGAAGGAAACTTTCCTTTTTGCTCAAATTTAAAATTTCTACGTTTGACATTTTAAACCTATTTCAGAAGAAAAAATTTTGAAAATTATTTTACCAACATCTTTTGAAAAATAAAAAAAAAAATGAAATTTCTTAACCACACACTATACTTCCACTCCATTACGTGAAGGTTGGATTGAAAATGTGACAGATGGCAATAATATCTGGCATATGCACCTATTATACTTTTATTAAAAAATGTACAGGGTGGTCACCCCAAGAAATAATTCAGTCATGGTGGACATTTGTAAAGGTATTTGCGCAAGCCTGCCATATGTGGCACCTGCTATTTAGTATTGAACTTTTGCTGTTGGATGAGAACTCTGTTTAGAGCGACATCATGCGCAAATAACGAGGGAAGTTCTGTGTAAATACCTTTACCGATTTTTTCAAAAATGTTTGAAAAAAATTTTCAAAAAATTTTTTTTCCTGAAACAGGTTTAGCGCGTCATGAAACGTGGAAATTTTAAATTTGAGCAAAAAAAAATTTTTTTCAACTTGGTAAAAATTTTTTCAAAAATGTGAAAAAAATTTTCAAAAATTTTTTTTTCCTGAAATAGGTTTAGCGCGTCATGAAACGAGGAAATTTTAAATTTGAGCAAAAAAAAATTTTTTTCATCTTGGTAAAAATTTTTTCAAAAATGTTTGAAAAAAATTTTCAAAAAATTTTTTTTCCTGAAACAGGTTTAGCGCGTCATGAAACGTGGAAATTTTAAATTTGAGCAAAAAAAAATTTTTTTCACTATTTATTCCGTTTAGACGGTCCACCCTGTATATTTTTCAGTGAAAATTCTACCAGTTCTTCGCTGACAGTAGGGTTAACTACCTACCAAATTTGACTGCTCTCCGTCAAGTAGTTTTTTAGTAAATACACCAACAGACAGACAGACAGACAGACAGACTGACGGAATTGAAAAACCTATATTTTCGGAATCTACGTGTTCTGAAACGTCAGAATCCGAAAAAATCTCGGAGGGTGATTTTTTCTCGAATACAATACTTCCCTTCGGTATGCGAGGGAAGTAAAAATGTTTCTTGCCAACTATAAAGTTAGCTCCCCTCCATCATTCCGACAAGTTTTTACATGGCGGAGTCGGCGGGGGGTGGGGGAAACGCCCCTTAAAAGTATGGGAAAGCAGTTTTCTCGACGTATCTCCTCAGGTCTTGATGCCACAAAAAAAAATCATATTTACCAAAAATGAAGAGCTTGACAAAACACGTAAGACTGTTCTAACCCCAACCGGGTCGCATAATTACTTCGCGAGATATCGCGATTGAAGTTGCGAGAAAACGAAAAATTCAATTAATTATTTCTCGAGAAGGGGTCGAGTTGGGCCTCAATATTTTCTGAATAGAAGGGTATTGATAAACACTTGATGAGACCGGAGAGTGGGGATGGTGGGACAATTCGAAAGGGAGCTATGGGGGGAACCGAAATTATTAAGGCGCTGATAACTTCCTTATTAATAGAGCTACAGCAATCTGGCCGGGACCAATTTCCGTATTTTTTTATTTATTAAAAGATAGCACTGACATTTTTTTTTTAATGCCTGGCGCGCAAAATTAAAAATGGCCGAATT
This sequence comes from Stenurella melanura, assembly GCA_963583905.1. Lineage (NCBI taxonomy): Eukaryota > Metazoa > Arthropoda > Insecta > Coleoptera > Cerambycidae > Stenurella > Stenurella melanura. Next base: position 190,796,104 of record OY757310.1, read on the forward strand.
TTTGCACGTCTTTTTCGGCAAAATGGAAGGGGGCGGGGGATCATTTTTTTACCAATAGCATTTTTTCATCTTCAATTTGGGCCCAGCAAGATCGCGATCGGATGATTAGGAAGGGAGATACAGGCCGGTTAAGTTTTTGCTGTATGGCGGGAGAACGGAGAGGGGTGGGGGGTTTGAGCCAGGATGAAAATTTTGAGAGAAGTCTTTTCTTTCGACTTTTCTATTTTATAAGTACCCGATGTCCATACATTGTCCGTCCGCGCGAGTTACAAGAGGAAACACAGAACGAAAACAGGCGAGCGAATTAGTTGAGCCGCCGGGGGCGCTTAATCTCTCCCGCTCTCTAGCTCTCCTCGAATTGTCATCATCTATCAATGAACTGTTTATAATTGCATTGACAGATCTATACGGCTGTACGAAGATTTGTCTTACTATACAGGGTGATTCACGTAGGCCATTCATTAGAAGTTTTTCAACTTGCAGTTAGATTAGAAACTTGAAATTTGGTATACAGCCATAATCGATCATGCTTGTTCTGTCTAAAATATTTTCAGTCCTCCAACTATACAGGGTGTACCAAAAATTGGTACCAACTTTCTTATTTTAAATGGAAACCTATATTTTTCTTTACATGGTTCGATTGGTCTTCTAATTCTGAGTTTAGATAACCTAAGTTATGGTAACTTATCTATTACAATTTTTGACATATGTCCAATTTTAAAAAAAAAATTGCCGCTGTAGTAGTTTACGAACAAATTTGTATCTCACAAACCTTTCAAAATTATGAAACCAAATTTGTGAAGCAGTTAGCTGGAAGTCCAGGCTAACTTTTGATGTCCCATCGGTGCTCCCATTTTGTACCATATGGGCACAGTCGATTTTCAAATGTCGCAATCAAAAATTGTCAAAAAGTCAATTTTTTCAAATGGCACCTACTATTTTTTTTCACACCATTTGAAATAAAATTGAATTTTAGGGTGGGTTACTTAAGCATTCCCTATACCTAACTTCACCCCATATCGAGTTATTCAATAAAAATCAAGAAATACCTTATCTTGCCGAGAGATTCCTTACTTCATCAAGTATGCCATAGAAACAAAAGACAGTTGTAATAATTTTTAAAGAAAAATATGGAGTCTTATTTAACTACACACAACACCAACAAATTATTATTAACGAACAAGAACAATGTTGACGAAATTCTGACGTAAATGTTCAATGTGACCACCACATTTTTGTTCAAATATTCTATTATTCTACTTTCAACAGATTGCGTAGCACATCTTTGCGCCTACCATTTCTGACGCCAGAAATCAATGCAAAATTGAATTTTAGGGCCACTTTTATTAACATTGTGTATGTCTATCTACAGTCGTTTTAGAGTTATTGGCATTTTTTGAAAAAAATATTGTTTTTTTTCTCAAGGGTAGTAGGCTTTGGAAACAATCATTTCATTTGAATTTTTATTCAAAAATCGTATTGCAATAATAAATAATAATAACAAAATAACAACAAATAAACAGATTAACAAAATAATTATTTCAATACAAATGCTCAATGTGTACACCGTTTTCACTGACAGAATTTCGTCAACATTGTTCTTATTCGTAAATAATAATTTGTTGGTGTTGTGTGTAATTAAATAAGAATCCATATTTTTCTTTAAAAATTATTACAACTGTCTTTTGTTTCCATGGCATACTTGATGAAGTAAGGATTCTCTCGGCAAGATAAGGTATTTCTTGATTTTTATTGAATAACTCGATATGGGGTGAAGTTAGGTATAGCGAATGCTTAAGTAACTCACCCTAAAATTTAATTTTCTTTCGAATGATGTGAAAAAAAATAGTAGGTTCCATTTGAAAAAATTAACTTTTTGACAATTTTTGATTGCGACATTTGAAAATCGACTGCGCCCATATGGTACAAAATGGGACCACCGATGGGACATCAAAAGTTAGCCTGGACTTCCAGCTAACTGCTTCACAAATTTGGTTTCATAATTTTGAAAGGTTTGCGAGATACAAATTTGTTCGTAAACTACTACAGCGGCAATTTTTTTTTTTAAATTGGACATTTGTCAAAAATTGTAATAGATAAGTTACCATAACCTAGGTTCTCTAAACTCAGAATTAGAAGACCAATCGAACCATGTAAAGAAAAATATAGGTTTCTATTTAAAATAAGAAAGTTGGCACCAATTTTTGGCACACCCTGTATAGTTGGAGGACTGAAAATATTTTAGATAGAACGGGCATGATCGATTATGGCTGCATACCAAATTTCAAGTTTCTAATCCAACTGCAAGTTGAAAAACTTCTAATGAATGACCTACGTGAATCACCCTGTATATAAATTGGAGTGTGAGTCCTTTTGACAATATTTTATTTCTTTCATATATAAACATCGTACAGCTCTTCGCCGAGACGGTTGTAGACAATGAGTGTATTGTGAGAGTGCATGCACATTCTGATTCCGATTTTTGTTATCGTTCTTTCCAGAAGCTGTTGACGTGAAAGATATGAAGATAGCGATGACGATTCAGCGTTAGACTTCGTCAGTCTGTAAACTCTACTTGGTACACTGTAGTCAATAAAAAATTAGGCACTCTCCAGCTAGCAGAGACACGTTCTTTTCGTTGATTAGACGTCTCCAAAATTTCGACGTCCTCTGGACGTAAAGATGACGACGATATGTCATAGCGATTTGACGTCGATAGACGACGTTATTTATAAAATATACTTTAAAATATACTAACTTGTTCATTTGCCCTCTTTTTACATATGATTTCTACGTTAATATAATTCTTACAGCGATTGTACTTGCAGCTGAAGATATGATTATGTTCAGTGTTTTGGATTCTAGTATATACGTATGTATTTCTTTACTACACTGTTCATCTGTACCAGAGGCTAAGAAGCGATTGTAACGTTTTTTATATTACTGATCATATCATTTTTCTATGATATACAGGGTGTTCCTTAACGACGTTCTAATATTTCAGAGTGTGATTCCTTTTATGGAGCAAAGTTCATATAAACAGATGTCTGCAACAGCTTGAATTTGCTATAGGGTGTTGGAGTTACATACAAGTTATAAGAGTGTATAATCTGTTTTGCCCCGTCCGGTATTATATTTCACTCGCGGTCCAGTTTTACATTTTTTTCCTTTCAATATATGGTTCATCCAAAAGAAATGTGGTCTGTCCTTCATATGTGTGTGTATAAAGTGCACTAGACCCCCGAAGTCAATAATCACGCCATTTGCAATTTACCCACACAACCGTTCTGGAAACCTAATCCCTGAACTACTGTATATCTGTACAAATAATCGTTTGTGCCTTCTGAAAGAGACACTAAGCGACCATTATTCTCACATAGTCCAATCAACGGGGGGTTACTTCTAATTTGAGTGCTAATGAATGATTTTGATGAAACCGTGTGCAATGTGTTTGTGATGACGTTAATAGAAAAGCTGAAAAAGGATTAGATTAGGAAATTATCGGAAGGGCTCTTATCACGGGTTAAGTAACTTGTACAATTAGGTTAAAAATGAAAAAGAAACAATAAATTTACCTATTTGGTCCAATATAAGGTGTTTTTACTCTTGTGAATATTTTCGAAAAATTCATATTCATCGAGATATGGCCTCGGAAAATTAGAAAATTACAAAAAAAATTCCAAGAGACAAAAAATGTTTAGAAGGCCTCAATGCACACATCTGAATATTTTGAAATTTTTAAATTACGTGTTTTTAAAGCGCTACAATTTCATGTTTTTTCGGAAGAATTCAGTGAAAACTCAATTTACAGTTTTTTCAGATTTTTTTTTAAACTTTTAGGAATTTTCGGCTGGCCATATCTCGAGAAATGTGAATTTAAAAAAAATTCCACAAGAGTAAATAAAGGTGGGTTTATACGTGCATGGATTTAGTGGCGCCAGTAGACACTGGCACACCAGTAAAGAAATACTGCACGTATAAACAAGTACTGGCGAGAACTGGCGAGCAAGTCTTGACCTTGCATGCATTGATGCAAAAAAGTTAGAAATTTTCAACTGTATAGCACGCCATTGTCACATTGTATGCCACTATAAATTAAAATTGCACGAATAAACCTTTACTTACGCTGTGTGTGATTAATAGAACATAAAAATGAGCAACAAGAAGTAAACAACTAGCAAAACTAAGAGGACTCCTGATAAAATTATAAAATTTCTTGAAGTTTATGAAGAAGAGGCATATTTGTGGGATGTGCAATGCATTCTGATCATTTATAAAAACAAAGAATCTCGAGTAATTGCATAAGAAAAGATAACAACAGCAATGGCGATTGACGGCTCTGAATGTGCGAATGTTAAGGCTAAGATTCATTCAATTAGGAATGCATATACTTTAGAATTATATAAAATAGCAAAAAGCAAGAAATCCGGGGCCGGTAGGAATTATTTTCTTTACTTTATGACTTAACATTTTGCTTCAACAATTACCTGCACTCTGAACTCAAAGAATGAAACTAGCGAGATAGAATTTATAACCTTGTATTTTTGTTATACTACGTCAACAGTCTTATATATTATTCACTATAGACCATAAGACATCAGGGTGCAGGTTATCCTCGACAGCTTGCCTTGATAATTGCGATCACTTACCTTAATAAATACTCACTAAAAGAATATTACTGAAAAGATAAATGTAAGGCTCTAAAAAGCTCAGCAAAAGAAAATAGTTGGACGCCACCTTATTTTGCGTTACGGGAAATCAACTAATACAGAAATTACTTATTACTTCAAACTATAAATGGGCCCGGCAAAATAAGGAAACACTGAACTATCGTAGTTTGAATGAGCAAGAAATTATCAAAATTAAACAAAGACTAAAACAAAACAATCTATTAACCATTCTGGGTTACAAGGGCAATTGAAATACACTATTCATAAATTGTACAACAAAGATAGATATACACAATATTATGAATCACACGGCCTGAGCTCAATGACCTTTAATACGAAAACTTATTACTAACTACCTTAAATTACTGAGAACTGTACAAAAAATGATATGTTAACAAGGATTAAACATTTAATCAAACAACATGAATCAATATTTCATTACAGTAGTTAACCATCAATAGGATTCAAAACCGAATTCATACAAGATTTGGGATAGAATGGCCAATGGCCTGCTACGCGTAACGACTTGTCTATTGTTCCTATGCAGACTTAAATGGTAGTTGCGATTGCACACTAAATAGGCCACTATTTATGCTTATTTGGGCATCTAAATTATCAACAACTCAAGAAAACGCGGTAAGTGTCCGCGACTAATATGAAAGCGGTCAAATTGTCTACTGCTCTCACTCGCTATAGTTAGATGTGGGGAAAAATCAATCACGAGACAGGTTCATGAACGGCACTAGAGCACATTGTCTCTCCAAACGCGTAGCCTTAGCCACTACAACATACTGCATAAATTAAATAACTTAAAGTTTAATTCCTGGACACATGAATGTTAATTGAAAGATAGCACTCCGAAAATTGAAGTACAAGCAGCCCAAACAAGGCAAAGATACTGGAAACCGCAAACAATCGTTGATCGCAGGAAATAATCCAGACTAACCAGGCAATTTGCTGCTTTTCAATCCAGATTCACTCTGTCATTTTATTTACTTGTGAATATTTTCAAATTATTAATTTACACATTATTACAATGCACAGATTAACATAAAACGTAGTTACTTCACTATGTTACGCAATACACCCAAAAAATAGCTACAAACTTGCTTAGCATTATTTTGAAAAGGCCACAGCTCGAACGAATTCTCCCTCGAATCTTTTCGACTAGTTAGCCACAGCTACCTTCCCCGTTACCTCGTCTTGGTACCATTTCTACCTTCTCCGCGAAAGACGTCAACAGTTTTTTATACACTTGTTTGTGAACCGACGCATTTCGAGCTTAGGATTCAATTCTATAAGCACATACGATTTTAAAAATTTTAATTTCTTTTATTGTATAGGGCGTTTTTTAAGAACTGACCCGTTACAAAATTAAGATTGTGTGTAAACTTGTACTGGCGCGCAAGTTGAACTGGCGTGGCAACTGACGCCACTAAATCCATGCACGTATAAACTTGCCTTAAGAACATCTTATTTTGGGCCAAAATGGGTAAATATATTGTTTCATTTTCACTTTTGACCTAATTCTACAAGTTACGGAACCCGTGATAAAAGGGGTGTTTTCTACCCCTCCTGATCATTTCCTACTCTACTCTTTTCTTCAGCTTTATTGTTAACGTCATTACAAACATATTGCACAAAATTTCATCAAAGTCCATTCATTGGCACTCAAATTAGAAATTTTGGTAATTTTAGCGCTCGCTCCGTTAACTAAACTAAAACGCAATTTAACACACGGAATACGTTTCTGAAAAGACCCATTATGATACGAGCTCTGGTTTTTTCTCAGTGTGGATTTAGATTAGCTTTCGTACCTATATGGTTTTGATCAGTTCCAAAGTTAAAACAGCTGGATAAACTTGAACCACACTGCGTTTATAGGTATATCCCGGAGTATCTTCCAAAACATGAATAACATATTTTCGAATAGGTAATTTCCCGGACATGATACAAAATATTTGAAATTCCCTTAGCAGACAAGGGAGCAAATTCGTTTACATAACGGCTTTAAAAATAAGTAGCGCCAAAGCATAATAATGTTCAACAAGAAAATTGCGTAGCTGTTTGGAATAATAACAGTGTAAAGGCGTGTACGTATATGTATTTCGGATATCGCATTTCAAAGATGTAAGAGTCGACGAGATTGCATTTCCGTGTCGGCTCAAACGATCTTATAAGCACTTCCAGATCGGAATCCTATTACATGTCAACACACTACTCGAAACTACATACGAATTTCTTAAAATATTAATGGTTGCAGGCTCCTTCATGATACATAGATAATGTTTTCGCTTCGCCCGGTGTCAGTGTTCACACTAATGGAAATCTGGGATCTGGAATTTAATTAAATAAGAGTGTGATAAGGAATGTTAAGTGAAAAAAAGCTGGTAATTGATTCGGCCTTTAATTGATGAAAATCCATGCTACAGCTGAGTACAAAAACAAATTTTTATATTTCATTTTATCAATTCGGTAGTGGATATTTCTATTACCCCTAATCCGTGAACAAACTATTGATGTGGAACTATAAGTTACACTTCATATCCATAAAATGAATATTAGACCGAGAAACAAATATTCTCATTAGTATACAAAGTGAATTTACCTACAATACAATACCCAAGGATAACTATTTCCACATCCAGATTTCCCATCCAAGTCTCTTTGAACGGAAACATGTTAATACCTTACTTGCACTCCAGTAGAATTTAATAGATACGTTATACCACTTTTTGACTCATTGCCCACTTCTCCGTTGGTGGAAATGATTAACAAAAGAAGTATTGAGGTAGCATACTGCTTCTCGCATCCAAAGATGATGCGTGTCATTTCAACATATTTTTTCTATATTATAGCTTTTAGTAAAATAAACTATTCGCTTCAAAGAATTTTATAAAGAAAATCTGTTTTTGTTTGTAGTTTTTGTTCTCTTTTGGAAATCCAAAAGCGTGACTTAAATTATTGCTAACTAAAATATTTATCAATGAATTTTTCCAGAGTAAGGTAAAAATCAAACTGAGCAGTGTAAAATTTTTTGCAAGAGAACATTTTTTAGATCGTTTTGTATGTATATTTAAAGAACTGACAAATTGGTGTGCTGGACATGTAATGCCATAAACGAGTCGAGCTTTTGTCGGTGTTGCCTACCCTCTCAAGGGGTTAAAAAATTGATAATTTAGGAGTGTTATCGTTTCTTATCGGAGAAAGGTACTTTTAAATTTACGCATGCCATAACTATTATCCCTCAATTCAATATGAGTGATTCTGGTACATTAATTATTATCTGTACTTTAAAACTATTTTATCCACAATTACATTATAATTGGAGTTTTATCCACACTTATGAAGCATATAAAGTACCACTTTATCCACTAGTGGAATAATGAAATTACTTTATTCCACAAGCGGAATAATGAAAAATACAATCTCAATTAACATTTATATTAATAGACATTTCCTTATTTGTGTTATCATAGTTCACTTCGTTTCCATTAGGTTTTGAGGCCAGGGAGTTCATACATGTCCAATTCTTAGACTTAAGCAAAGCCTTCGATTGTGTACCACATGACCTTTTGATAAAGAAATTAGGCTTTTATAAATCTTCAGTAAATAGTCAAAATCTGAGTAAATCATATCTTACAGATCGCTCTCAGTTTGTGAATTTCAATAACGCAGTCAAATTCGATAGACATTAAATTCGGCGTACCTCAGGGATCAGTCCTAGGACCAGTCTTGTTCCTCTTTATGTTAACGATTTGCCCAATAGTAGTTTCTCATCGAAGTTCACTCCTTTTGCTAATGACACTGCACTCGCCCATAATAATACAGACCTCTGTGATCTACTAAATGAATCTCGTCACTCATTCTCTATGGTTCAAGATTGGTTTGTAAGTAACCAGTCAATTTTAAACAAAGATAAGACCGAAACAATGATTTTTAGTTTCAGACATCACTCTTCAGATACCAATTCCCTTCATAATGTTAAATTTTTGGGCGTTACTCTAGATAATAAATTAACATGGAAGAAGCACACATAACTAATCTTCAAGAATGTGTCACGAAATATTTTTTTGTTGCGCAATTTAATACAGGCATCAGTAGTAATTGCTTGGCATGGGGACATTCGGCGCATACTGCCGCAGTTTTTTCTATGCAAAGGAGAGCGGTTAGAATTATTGCAGGCTGAGCATACAGAGATGATTGTAGAGATGCATTTAAAAATCTAAAAATACTTACTCTGTCGTGTTCTTATATTTTACAATTTCCCCTCAACATTAAAGAAAACATCAACCACTACGTAACCCATATTAGTTTTCACTCATATTTGACGCGAAATAAAAACAATATTGTTGTAGATTTTCTGCGGTTATTTAAGACAAGAAACGGATCTGGTTATTACGCAATAAAATTCTTTAACGTGTTGCCAAATGCTGTCCAAGAACTTAATTACAAACGGTTTAAAACCGCATTGGACGTAACTTCAAATTTGCGAATATGAAGGTATATAAAATATATACATAAAATATAGGTATAAAAAAAATATATAAAACTCTTGCTTACCTTACATTAAAAATAGTTTGATAAAACTCCAAACTCTCACCTGGCAAAATCACTTTGGTAGCAGCAACAATTTAATATATTCATATGAAACAATCCATAACTAGTAATATGTATCAAATACTTTTGTTGATTTGAAAGAGGTTTGTAAATATGGACATACCGCAATATTCTGTGTGCATGAATTTTAAACATTTACCACTGAATAATTAAAATAAATTATTATTAAATTTATGCAAACATTTTTAGTTTGTAATATAAATAATTATATTGCATATCTAGCAAAAGGTAACCAAATATTTATTTTAATTTGCACAATTATTTATATTGTATCAAAGTATTATTAATATTTCAATGAAATGGTAAATATAAATTTATAATTCAGCCTTTGTCGACTATTGAAATTCAATCGAGGTGGTGAGTTTTAGCGTAAATTTTTACTCTAGAACTATCCGAAGCTATCGAAGAAAAGATCCTGGCTAATGCGTTTAAGCGTTGACAGAACTCCCGCATTGCTTCTAATAGTATCATCTCGGCACTCTAATTCCATTATCTGCTGTACCTTTTTACGTCAGGGCTCGTCAGGTTGGAGGAATTCCAACTTTAACTCATAGTTACTTCCCACAGAAAAAATATCGGGTTATCTAAAAAAAGATCCTTTTATTTGATCCTATCGTGCAACAGAATTATGTGAGAAATATTTTTATACGGGATGTCCCAGGACTATGGGGCAATACCTCGGGAGCGTATAGTTTGGGTTAAAATAATACTAAAAATGCCTCCTATAATTTTGAATCTTAAAAATGTTTTTTGCTGATATCTTGGAAACTACTTTATCGATTGTAATAGAATCTGAACTCTTTAAATACTAGGTAAATATTTCAAAGAACGCAAAATAATTTCTTTATTTCAGTCAGGTTTTCGAAAGGATCATAGTGCAACAACTGCCTTAGTATTTAAATGTGACGGACAATATATTTAGAGCCTTAAATAACAAGCAAGCTACAGCTTTGGTTCTGCTTGATTTCACTAAAGCATTAGATAAATAGATAAATTAAATCAACTTTTATGTGCGAATTGCACTATTATGGTTTTTCCGATATAACACTGTAAATTTTATCAAATATTTAGATAACATAGAAAGATATTATAAAAAAATCTGAGGTCTTAGCATCTAGTACATACACCGAATTTCAAATTTCTGCACAATTACCAGCCTGCTTTACTTATTTTCCCCTATTTACCCCCTATATAACACCCAACCCTTCAACGGAATAATTCCAAAATTGAATCTAGTTCCTGATGTCATTATAATATAAACGTGTACAAAATTTCAAGTGAAGATGCTAATTTTATTTTTTCAACCCCTTTGATAATGGTGTGGGAGGTGTGAGATGGAAACTAAAAAAAATTTTGAGATCTTGGATTATAGTACATACACCAAATTTCAAGTTATTGTACACTTACCAGCTTGCTTTACCTATTTCCCCCTATTTACCCCCCAACCCTTCACCGTATATGTTCAAAAAACAGTCCAGTTCCAGATTTCGTTATAATATATACTTGTAAAAAATTGCAAGTCAATATCTTAAACCGTTCCGGAGAAACCGTGCGGACAAAAAAGTTACAGACAGACCGACTGACAGACAGACACTACGTGGATGTGGAAGTAAAATCATGAATTCATTCCTTTAAATTGTGATCTGCAAAAAAATATATTTAAATCCTTTTGCAGCTTTTCAAACAATAAATCAAATGTATTATTTTTCCTGAAACATAATTTATAATTTGTTTGGTATATATTTTTTAACAGACTAAAATGTAAAACTCAAAGTCCAGTGGTTGAAAAAATTTAGATAATGCCTCCTTATAAAAGTCGATTTTGCAAAAATAAAGTCACAAAATAGGCGATAGGTTTCAAATATCTTTAAAATATTCTGACAACCTGTATAACATATTCGAACTGTTTTCCGCTAAATAAGTATTTTTCTGTTACTTGGATACCAATACAACTCTTTTATACCATCGATTCACTTTTGTCCGGAGGGACGAAAAAGCCATTTTTTAACATTGTCTCTTGGCCAATTAAAAAAATATTATGTAAAATGCTGTGATAACTTTTGTTCTTTCCTGCCCCGTTACGTTTCTTGTGTTTTTATTTCGCTGTTTAAATAAGTAGCTAGAGAAATACGTGTTTCGTGCTTGCGCGGAAATGAAATACCAAATTACCTTTATTCGAATAAATGTGCACAATAATAATTCAATTTTCAGAAAGTCCACTGTTGATTTTAATCTCAAACATGTTATTGAAGTTGTAGATAAAACTAACATTTCATTGCTGTTAACATAAAATAAATAGCATAAAGTTACCGTTATATGTCACATGTATGAAAAGCCTGTAAAGGCATTTTACAAGAACTTCCCTCTTTTATTTATCTATAATTTCTATTGGATGCCAACAATATACAGGGTGGCGCAATAGTGCGTCGGACCTCGATATTTCGAGTTCTACGATAGCTAGAAATTTTTTAAAAATTTGCAAATAAACTAGATAAATAAACTGGAAATTATTTTCGAACATACAGGGCGAACCAATACGAAATTGCAGGACCAGCTCTGAATCATTTTCATTTCCTAGAACTATACAGAGTGGCCAAAAATTATTGTACAATTAAAAACTTTTTAAATTGAATTTTCTCAATGTTTTCAAATGAAACACCCTGTATATATTTCAACGATGTGATGTAGACATGAAAAACGAACATTTTTTTAAAGTACTTCCCTATGGCTAATTGGAACCATTTTCGTTTTATAAATAAATAAGTGTCAAATTCAAGAATAAAAATAAAACAAAAAGAGGTTCCCTCAAATAACTTATTAGAAAAATTTATAATAGGTGTTCGACGTGATGCCCATTTTGATTGACATACGTCTTTATGCAATTTTGAAATGAGGCCATTTAGTGGGACCAGTTCTTTCAATCCATTGAAATGAGTAAATAGTTTTTAACAGTTTCTTTACTGTAATGTTTTTTGTACATTTTTTGCCGTTTTCGTTATTCGACTAGCAACAAAACCTCAGTTCGGTATAAATTGTCGTGTACAACGGAGCATTTACCATATTTATCGGTCGTTAGTTACACTTTGTATTGAATTTAAAATGTTTGAAATTGTACAATATGAATTTTAATGAAGCGGAACTTGTAGACATGACTATTATTTTGGGTGAGTCAGACAGAAATTGTTTACTTGCCAATAGAATTTGTCACCAACGTTATCCAGAGAGAAGAATTCCTGATGTTAGCAGCTTCCAAAACCTTCTCAATAGATTTCTATAAATGGAAATGTCGAATATAAAAAAGTAAAAGAATAAAACGGGTTGTGAACGAGGAAAATGAGTTTTCTGTGGTGCTGGCAACGGTTGAGAATCTCCATGTTAGTCAAAGAGAAGTGAGCTCATTAGTAGAAAAAAGTAGACGGTATGTGGGTCGTATGTTGAAAACAAATAAGTTGCATGCATATCATAAGGAATTATCTGATGACAATTTCCAAAGGCGCCTACACTTTTGTAATTGGCCAGAAGTAAACTGCAAGATGATATCTACTACTTCAATAATGTTTTATTCACTGATGAGGCAAGTTTTCATTAAAATTAATTTGTTAATAGGCACAATTTCCATCATTATGCTTCGGAAAATCCTCACTTTTTTATGCAAGTTGATAACCAACATAGATGGTCTATAAACGTTTGAGGAGGAATTATTGGAGAGCATGTAATAGGGCCACATTTCTTTGATTGTACATTGACTGGAGCTATTTATCTTCATTTTTTGGAAATCTGTCTGCCACAGTTATTGGTAAATCTCCCTGAAAAAATTCGAAATAAGATGTGGTTTCAGCAAGATGGTACTCCTCCACAATATTTAAATGCAGTTAGAGACCACTTAAATAATACCTGCCCTCAATGGATTGGAAGAAATGGACCCACTAAATGGCATGCTAGATCTCCAGATCTTAGAAAAATGGATTTCTTTTTATGGGGATACGTGAAGGAAATTGGTTATAGAGACACACCAACAACAGTACAAAATATGAATGAAAGAATAACAACTGCCTTTAGATCTATCACACCGGTAGTTTTAGGAACAGTGGGGACCTCATTTTAAAAGCGCATAGAGATGTGTATCAATTAAAATGGGCAATAATAAAACAAAATTGGTTGCACTTAGCCATAGGAAAGTACTTACAAAAAAATGTTCGTTTTTCATTTCTACATCACATCGTTGAAAAATATACAGGGTGTTCCATTTGAAAACATTAAGAAAATTCAATTTAAAATTATCTTAATTGGAAAATAATTTTTGGCCACCCTGTACAGTCTTAGGGAATCAGAATGATTCAAGAACATTAATTGGATGTCTCGTAACTGGCATTCACATAAGTTTTTCTTAAAACCCATAATTGCGACTGTGGTGATTTTTTTTAATATCCATCTGGGATTGCATTATTTCAACAAAAAAATTCTTTACATCCAAGTGGTTGGGAGATATTCAATGCTAATATAAAAATGAATAGAACCTAGAAAGAGGCTTCAAAAAATGTACTGATATACATAGCACTTCATTTTAAAAAAGGCACTTGGTCCTGTAATTTCGTCTTGGCTCGCCCTGTATGTTCGGAAATAATTTCCAGTTATAGACTTTTTTATCTAGTTTACTTTCAATTTTTCAAAAAGCTATCTAGCTTCTAGCTATCGTAGAACTCGAGACATCTATATTTTGGGCTAAAAATAATAGTTGACTTCTCAACTAGTATCAACTATATCCCATATGATCGTTTCTTCATTATTAATTTTTAGGACGATTATCCACCATCATCATGAGATAATTATATACATTAAGAAAATACAAACATTGCCTCTCCGGATCGCGATCCGGAGCCAACCATAAAATTTATAAGAGTTACAATTTTTAAAAGGTTTTTCGGGTTACTATCCAGTATATTCTTTACTAAAATTATAGCAGGTTTCAATTTTTTAAACTTTTAAAGTGTAACAAATGTTCGGTTGCGACTGATGGCCGCAGGGGTAAAGGGGTAAAGTGGTTCGATGGTTCCATGATTACGAGGAAGGCAACGCGAGAGGAAAATATTGAACCCTTACATTTTGGGTATTTTCATAAAACTGTCGATGTTTAAGTGCACTATAAGTGAACTTAGCGTGGAAACTAAGTTTTCCAAGAAACATGGCGAGAATAATATGGGTGGCAAATCAATACATCGTTCTCAAAGTCGAGAAAAAAAGAAAATGTATAAAAATGACTTTGTAGATGATGGCGAGTGTTATAAACATTCCTTTTCAGAGTTGTTTGGTACTTTGGGGTATGGGATGGAAACATGTAGGTACATGAGAATATTCTTCATAATAACTACGTTAATATTCAGTGTGTTTGCTTGGTGTTGAATTCTGTAATTATTCTTCCACTGTTTCTCGGTTAATTATTTTGTAGTCATCGTCATCATCCTATATATCTCACACACTTCCTTGATAATTCTTAGTCACGAAAAATTGTGAAGAAGGATAATAATATTCGACATGTAGTTAGCGCAACTACTGGTAAGAGACAAGTTTACTATACTTTTCGTGAAAGTATACAGGGAATTCTACCTATTATTTTATGTATAGTCCAAATTGTAAAAATAGAACTAACAGAAATTATCTGCTTTAATAGAGAGTTATTGCAAAACGAAAAAGGGCTGACTTTATTAAAAGAAACTTTAAATAAAGTATCCTGTATTCCAATTTTTCATCCATTTTTAAAGTGAGTTATTGCAACGGTGTCCTCCTCTCATACCTTATGTTGATACTTTATTTTGACAATTTTCCCTAACCTAACAAATCCAAATTCGGCATTGCCAGTATTATTATCATTTGCTGGAGTTTAAAATGAATATGGAAGAACAATTAGAGAAGCAGCTATCCTAGTTGGTGTTAATGATGAAGAAATTGAAATGTTCCTTATACATAGGTAACATAATTGATATTTATATCGGTAATGAACAAATTAACGCTGTAGACCCCGTGAACTACGATTTAAATAATATGACTGACGATGAAATAGAAGTTAATTTTCGTTTTCAAAGATGGGATATAATACGATTGCGAAATTACGTCTTCCTCATATTTGAATCTCACACGTTTTTTATTTTTTTCTTGTGCCATTATCGCCAACAAAAGTAACAATTTCCTTGGGAAATTTTCGTCTGGTGCAAGTTTCGACAAAAAGTTCCTAAATGTGTCAAAATTAACGTGCTTTTAATAAAGGAAAGCCTTGCCCGTATTTAAGTTAAATACGGGATGCCTGTATTTTATTAAAAGAAAATGCTTAACGATATTTTCAATGCGCATGCGTACATGTCAAATTAAAGGAAACTTTTATTAAAGGATCTGTAAACCGAAGTTGCAATATCTCTCTATTATGTGTTCGTCGTCGCCAATGCACGGTGGATCAAAAATGGCTAGAGAGCGCAAATCTTGTTGGAAATGAACATTTTTTTTTTTAAATTAAAAGCTTACAGAAATTTCAACAAATCCTCGGTGCTCGAATTTCGAAAAAAAAATCCTTTTTTATTATTTTCAGTTAAAAGTCAAAAAAAAATGTTTTTAGCTGTCAATTGACACTTTTTGTTTAATTTGACAGCCGACTTTGCTTTACTTTACTAACTAGCTTTAATTATTCAAAAAACTTCGAAGCAACTATTTTTATTCACAATCATACAGAAATATTCAAATTGTTTTACACGTCATTCGACAATTGAATCTAAAATGTGACATTTCGTTGGAAAGTGGTATTTCGGGTCGGAAAATGACACTGCAGGTTGATATGGCCACTTTCTCGCCAGTATACATTAAAAACAACGCGACGTCACTTTGACATTTGTCCTTTGACATAAGAATTTTAAACGGTTTATTGGCTCTTTGTTCATTAAGGAGGACGATTGTGAATAAAATAGTATACAGATCTTGCTGTCTCGAGAATTAGTTGACCTCGCCGCTTCGCGCCTCGGTCAATTATCTTATCTCTCGACACCAATGAAACTCTTCCCCCCTCAGTATGTAATATACTTTCGTCTGAAAATTGTAAGGTATAGAGTATATGTCATTTGACAGCTGTCGCGCTTTCAATAAATGTCTTACGAACCTTGGTGTAAAGGTTAATTGCTGTCTCGAGAATTAGTTGACCTCGCCGCTTGGCGCCTCGATCAACAATCTTATCTCTCGACAATAATGAAACTCTTTCCCCCTCGGTATGTAATATACTATTGTCTGAAAATTGTAAGATATAGGTCACATGTCATTTGACAGCTGTCAAGTTGTTAATAAAAGGCCAAAAAAGTATGTTTTAAGATCATTTTTGATATAATATACTGAATAACGATAAAAATATCGGGTCCTAGAAGCTGAAGCTCATAGCTCGAGTATTGGTGATGTCACTAGGTCAAAATTTAACGCCTAATTTGGCGTCAACACACACTTTCTTAATGCATTGTGCTAAATTTTCTTCCCGGTAACATGTTCTCATTTCTCTTCCAATTGCAAGAACTTTAGATTCTCAGTCCCTGTTTTCTTATTAAGTACCTTTTTTTTGAAAGATGCAGCAAAATGCCATAGAGAGAATTTAGTCAGATTAAAAACCTACTGGACTTCCTTTCAAAATTTCATAATGCTGGTCTGTCACAAAACTATCGATTACGCTCTATAACTTTGATGGTTTGATAAAAAAACTATTTAACACTATGTGTTTAGTATAATGTTCCAGTAGGGATTTGTTATTTTTAACACGTTTTCATGCGTTTAGCCGATATCTCTTTAGGTGGTTGTTATCTGAAGTTGTGGGAAGAAGTACAAGCTAGTAAATTTCCATAACATGGCAGGTTCCTTAGCCCTGATAGTCAGCTTATTTGAAAAATATCCATAATGTTATAGATACTGCGAGCTTATTAACTTTTTCACTTTACTCTTATCGATAGCAGAAATTGTATCAGAATTTAATTAAGATATAAATAAATATAATTCATGTACGTGTCTTAGTAAGTAGTCTTAGTAAGGCCTGATAGCGCCTTAATAATAATTATTATAATATTATTTCTTGAACCAAATTGTACTTGCATGTCCTCCATCTAGTTGAATTGTAAGATCTAATTTTTTTTTTCTATTTCCTATCTGCCACTATTACCCGAGTAATGTATCTGATTAGCTTAGAGTAGTTAGACAATATTTGTACAAACAGCGACAAAATATCGAACAAAGCTGTCGTAAAAATATTTTATTTAATTAATTATTATTCTTTGTCGTTGTATTTGTTAAAAAATTAATTAAAATAATAAAAAATTGATTTTCCATCACAGCGTCGCACAGTGGTCGAAATACCTAATTTACGGGGACATTTGTCACAAAATGCAATTCCTTGAAATCAAAAATATCTGTTGTAGAACTATAGACAGACAATTATCCTAGTAGGGCATGCAACAGAAATGGGAATTCGTGGAAGTATAGGGCGGTACTGAAGCAGGTAAGCGAGCACAGGAAAGAATATGCTCAGTTACGTTTATTCGCCGCTATTAAACGGTTGTGTAGAAGTTGTTCCCACAAGTACCCATAGTGTTTTATTGTGATAATTTCTATGTCACCATGGCTGCTGGTCCTTCAAGTAAGTTATGAAATAACTTTTAAGTCTATATAATGTTTGGCTGCTTATATTTTTGGTTTTTAGAAATTAAATGCAAAAAATCATTTTCTTAACTGTTGTTTAAACTTTATTAGAGTAGAAAAAAAAAGATTTACATTTATTTGGGCTAAAAATAGCATAGTTTTTTTACACATTTATCTGTCTATCAAATGATACTACTCGCAATGTGCGTGGGTTCAGGAAACTAATTTTTTTTTAACCATTTGTTTCCAGGTGTCAATCTGGGAGTGAAAAGAAATCAATTGTTTGATTTTCTTTCTGCGGAAGGCCTTCTTTCTCAGGCAAATACGATACCTGCGAAGCAGAAGATGGTTGATTTCATCAAATTGCTAATACCAAGTATTCCAAAAGAAGAGATTTTGGCCAAAATTAAAATATTTTCGTGCAATTTTACAATTCGATGGAAGGCAAGTGGAAGAAATAAGAAAAGCTTTTTGAAAAAAAATGAAAGTTGGCTGGGAGAAGAAATAAAATTAGGTACTCAACTAGTTAGTGTTACACCCACTAGAGGTTTAGTTCGTCGAGCCAGAAAAGAATTCGAAAGCACGAGTACAAGAACAAAGAGAAGGCGAACGAAGAATCTGGTAGGGAGTTATAGTTCCGAAGAACTTTTATTTGCAACTCAAACAAGCTTCATTAAAAAAGGCCAGAGAAATGTTGCTCATGTAATGAAGAAAGCCACGTTGACAAGTCCTCGCTCGTTAAGAGCAATGAAGAGAACAAATCCTTCAAAACTAAACTGGCGCGCATACACTCCAGAAGAAGCTCTTGCATTTATTATTGATACCAAAATGACCAAATCACAGTACATAAAGATGAAAAAAGGAGCAAAAGAGAGAAATTGCGACATCTATCCTGCATACGAAAAAGCATTATTAGCTAAAAAAAAGTGATACCCCAAGGATATAAAAATTACTGAGAATTTGGGAGAAGTGAAATTACAAAGTCTTCTCGATCACGTCGTTCAGCGTCTGTCAATAGTTCAGAATGAGGTTATTACTCACGTTATGAAAGATCAAGATATTTCAGCATTATAAATTTTATATAAATGAGGCTTTGATGGAGCTCTGGCCACTCGATATACAAGCAAACATTTCTGGAGAGCTCAGATGCTAAAGATTCAGATATATTGTTGACGCCAATTGTACCATTACAAAAAAAGAACAAAGAACTGTCATGGTTGACGGCCAAAAAAGTTTTGAGAACGGAAGTAGATTCTCTTCCGAAACGTTAACTTCCTATAGCTTTGATTTTGAGTTTTTAGTTTATAACATTGTTCTAGTTTATATATTTTTAGGTGTGAGACTTTTTGAAACAGTCAAGTACTCAAGAACCAACCTCTGTCTGATCCGTTTGGCGCAGAGGTTTTTTCATTAAAATTTTTTAATATTTTTCTGTGGCAAAATACCCAGTAAAAAGTAAGAAAAGATCATTACGAGTTATTACAAAAACTGAAAATTCTGAAGAAATAATTTGGATGAATCCTCGTGCCTCGTCAACACGATTTTGTATGCCAATAAAAATTCAATTTATAAAAGAGACGCAAGACGTTATAATGCAGGAAAATGAATATATGGAAAGCCAAATCTTAACACTTACACCAACCTGCATACAAATTGATGGGAAGGATATCAATGTACATCATATCTTACTAAATACGATGCTGGATGGGAAAATAGCCAATGCTCTAGCTGAGAATCCATCAACACAGAGCTGCTATATTTGTAAAGCAAAACCAAGCCAAATGAACGATATAACAGCCCTTATGAAAATGCCTTGCAATACGAGTACTTTTCAATACGGATTATCTACACTACATGCACATATCCGATTTTTTGAATGCATATTACACATTTCATACCGAAGAGATATGAAAACCTGGCAGGCTCGAGGCACAGATGACAGGGCTGCACTTGAAGAAAAGAAAAAAGAGGTTATTGCAAAATTTCGTCAAGAAACTGGTCTGCTTGTGGATATTGTTAAACAGGGCAGTGGAACTACTAATGACGGCAACACAGCCCGGCGATTTTTTCAAGAGCTTAAAAGGGCCGCAGAAATTACCGGGGTTGATGAAACCTTGATATCACAATTTTCAGTCATTTTACAAGCAATATCTTGCGGTTACGAGCTACACACTGAGTCATTTCGAAAGTATGCTCACGACACAGCAGAATTATTTGTATATCCATGGTATAAAATGCCAGCTAGTGTCCATAAAATATTAATTCATGGGGCTGACGTTATGGACACACTTCTGCTCCCAATAGGACAGCTGAGTGAAGAAGCTTTAGAAGCAAGGCACAAAGAATGCCGTTACTTTCGAGAACACAATACCCGAAAAATGAGCAGGGAAAAAAATATTGAAGACCTATTGCATGCGCTGCAGATATCATCAGATCCGCTTATTTCCAGTTTAAGACCTTTACCGAAAAGGAAAGTAAACTTATTACCCCAACAAGTAATTAACCTGCTTCAAATTCCCACCAAGAAGTTATCGCATGATCGCCAAGACTCAGATGAGTCATCAGTAAGTGAAGAGGAGTCTCAGGATTCTTCAGAAAGTGATTTAGATTCATTTTAAAATTCACGTGTAGAATTTTAAACAGTGTTAAAATTACTAAATTATTTATTATTAATTATTAATTAATATTATTACTAAATTATTAATTATTAGTATTAAAATACAATTAAAAACATCATGACCGTAGTATTTATTTGCATGTTTTCTATTGTTCTGACAACAAAGAATTAATTAAATTATTTACAGATTTACTATCATCATATTCACAAAATTTCAGATTTCTTAAGCGAAATTTATTTTTCAACCCACTCAAAAACCACCCCTTTGATTCAAAGAATTGTTTATTATTTTTGTTGAATTTATAGGTATGATATTATTAAATTCACAAAATTTCAGAATTTCTAAGCGAAATTTATATTTCAACTCTCAAAAACCACCCCCTTGATTCATAGATTTTTTTTACTATTTTTGTTGAATTTACAGGTATAACATTATTAAATTCGCAAAATTTCAGAATTTTTAAGCGAAATTTATATTTCAACCCACTCAAAAACCACCCCTTTGATTCATAGAATTGTTTACTATTTTTGTTGAATTTATAGGTATGATATTATTAAATTCACAAAATTTCAGAATTTCTAAGCGAAATTTATATTTCAACTCTCAAAAACCACCCCCTTGATTCATAGATTTTTTTTACTATTTTTGTTGAATTTACAGGTATAACATTATTAAATTCGCAAAATTTCAGAATTTTTAAGCGAAATTTATATTTCAACCCACTCAAAAACCACCCCTTTGATTCATAGAATTGTTTACTATTTTTGTTGAATTTATAGGTATGATATTATTAAATTCACAAAATTTCAGAATTTCTAAGCGAAATTTATATTTCAACTCTCAAAAACCACCCCCTTGATTCATAGATTTTTTTTACTATTTTTGTTGAATTTATAGGTATGATATTATTAAATTCACAAAATTTCAGAATTTCTAAGCAAAATTTATATTTCAACTCTCAAAAACCACCCCCTTGATTCATAGATTTTTTTTACTATTTTTGTTGAATTTACAGGTATAACATTATTAAATTCGCAAAATTTCAGAATTTTTAAGCGAAATTTATTTTTCAACCCACTCAAAAACCACCCCTTTGATTCATAGAATTGTTTACTATTTTTGTTGAATTTATAGGTATGAATATTATTAAATTCACAAAATTTCAGAATTTCTAAGCGAAATTTATATTTCAACTCTCTCAAAAACCACCCCCTTGATTCATAGATTTTTTTTACTATTTTTGTTGAATTTACAGGTATAATATTATTAAATTCGCAAAATTTCAGAATTTTTAAGCGAAATTTATATTTCAACCCTCTCAAAAACCACCCCCTTGATTCATAGATTTTTCTTACTATTTTAATTGAATTTGAAGGTATAATATTATTAAATTCACAAAATTTCAGAATTGTTAAGGGAAGTTTATATTTCAACTCTCTCAAAAACAACCCCTTTGATTCATTTTTTTTTTTACTATTTTTGTTCAATTTATAGGTATAACATTATTAAATTTACAAGATCTTAGAATTTTTAAGCGACATTTACATTTCAACCCTCTCAAAAACCACCCCTTGGTGCTTAAATTTTTTTCACTATTTTTCTCTGTTTTCTTAAAACTACTTGGAGCTATTTCACACATGTCTATATTTTTGTCCTCCTAAAGATAGAAAATCGACCACTGTGCGTCGGTTGAAAAAAAATATTGTACGTTACATGACCGAATAGAAAAATAGCGTTTTGTAGGGCTTCTCAAGCTTCCAAGACACGCCTGTGGCCCTGGAATCTGCTTGGGTTAACCTGCAAGACACCGCTCTCCGGCCTTCTAACATAAGTTAAGTTACTATTTTCTGCCACATAAAATGACGATTTATAATTCGTCTCCTTGGCTCCAAATATCCGAAATTCAATTTTTAATTATTGCGATAGTTGCACTTTTATAATCAATTGCTCCCCAAAGAGATGAAGCGCAAAAACCACTGATTTATATAATACATAAACTCTCTCAATGAATCTTTATGATTAATGGGAATCTTTAAGGCAGTTTATGTGGTAAAAACAAGTTGAGTTATTTGTTGTGGCCAATTTAGTCTACGAGTCGATATACTCTGGTTCTACTTGCTGGCAGGTAGCCACTTGGGGCCAGGATAACTACAATTCTTGCAATGACAAATACTAGGTATCGGTCTCTTTTCTTATAAGTACCAATTTAATCAATTGGATCATTATTGAAACCAAAGGAAATTTATTAGTAATGTTCATAATTTAAAAGAATATAAAAACTAATTATACACACGTAATATATGTACACATACATACTAGGATGACCCACCCAAAAACAAAATCTGACATTTTATCTTGCGCATATGATGATTAGTTTCTATGTTGGGTCCATATGCAGTCCTGAAAATTTCATAAAAATATGTTAAGATTAAGAGGTCGTTAGTGTGATTTTCTTAAAACTCTGACGGTTTGAATTCATTCCTATATGAAAGGACCCCGCACGGAACATATGGAAAATGTTCCCCCGGGTTAAAGTGTTTGATACTCGGGGATATTATCCAAATATCGATGTTGATCAAAAGTCTCTATGGGCTCAAGGTCGGAAATTGGACAGTTTTCCAGATATCGGGGGTGTAAAGGGGGACGCTCATTTCTTGTGGGAAGTGGCCCCCGCTCCAGTAAAATTCGCTGGAATCGACATATGTTATTCCTCTTGACCTGATAAAAATTCTCAGGGGCACAAGTTTGAAAAATGGACAGTTTTCTAAATATGGGGGGTGAAAAGCGGGGCGCTCATTTCCTTTATAGGAAGTGACCCCTAGTGAAATTCACTGGAATCGACATATGTTGTTCCTCTCGACCTCCTGATCAAAATTTCTCATGGGCACAAGGCCGGTACATGCACAGTTTTCCAGATATCGGGGGTTGCAAAGTCGACTTTGAACCCCCGATATCGAAAAAATTGGGCATTTACCGACCTTGTGTCTATGAGAACTTTTGATCAGAAGGTCGAGAGGAACAACATCTGTCGATTCCAGTGAAATTCACTGGCGGTCACTTCCTATAGAAAATGAGCACTCCCCTTTGCACCTCCCATATCTAGAAAACTGTTTATTTTCCATACTTGTGCCCCTGAGAATTTTTGATCAGGAGGTCGAGAGGAATGACATATATCGATTCCAGCGAATTTCACTGGAGCGGGGGCCACTTCCCACAAGAAATGAGCATCCCGCATTACACCCCCGATATCTGGAAAACCGTCCAATTTCCGACCTTGAGTCCATAGAGACTTTTGATCAACATCGATATTTGGATAATATCCTCGAGTATCAAACACTTTAACCGGGGGCGAATTTCCATATGTTCCGTGCGGGGTCCTTTGATATCATTAGCAATTGTTATAACTTTTTCAATGTTGGCTTAGAAGTATTTAAGAAAGTAGCTATTTCATATTTCAACGCCAAATTGCTGTTATACAGGGTGTAATCCAAACATATTTTAATTAATTATTAAATTCCGAGGAGAGAGAATAATTGCAACTTATGATTGTTTTACAAACGGTTATTAAAAATTATTTCTCAAGCTATTAGTATCCCATTTGTTCATTTTTTATTTAATTATTTAGGACTAGTAATAAAAAAACATAAAATACTGTTTAATATGTAACTACATGTAAATTTATCCCCCTCCACCACCCGTGAGTCGCCCACACGGGTCACCACAATTTTCGGGAGCTCCAACTTTATAATATCACCAAAAAACAAAAAAAAAATCAAAAAAAAAACGTTATCACTTTCGGGGATTTTTCGTGCCAGATCAACCCCACTAATTTGTGCCCAACTTTTACCAGAGAAGCTCGAGGAATAATATACTATATTCTTCAATATGTTTTAAAACTGTAGTACAAGAAAGTGGAATCAAAGAAGTTTTAAAGACTTATTTCGTCTAACGATGCAACTTACTGCTTGTGCTTCCATTTTTTTGGGAATGAACAAATCTAAAGCTGTTGTAATTTTTACGTATATTATTTTTCTAAATCTGACATACCTATTCAGTTCATTTTACATGGATTTTACTTATTGTCCTGGTAATAGTGTCGGATAATGTCCCCTGTGATAGTGCAAACATTATTATTTGCTTCTTACACTTTACAATTATCTTAAAGTTTCCACATACCATCTGTAATATAGGAATGAAATAAACTAAGAAAATAAGCTATTGAAGCCGACAGCGCCAGACAGCGAATTTGACTCGTTAGTCAATACGACTGAGCGTTGTTAAGAAATAAAAATGCACCAAAGTTGATTTAAATTAAACTTGGAAATTCCTCCTTTCAGATGGACATTTGAAATGCAAATTTCTCAACGTTTTCTATTCACTTTTGAGTAGTTGCATTAATAATATTTGATATGATAATAATAAATAAACATCCACCTTCTATAGCCAGGCGATTGCTTATCTCAATTGGAATCCTGTTTACTTCCAATTATCCATGATGGAATTTGTACAAATTAACATACGTTAACATAATTCAATATCGCTGCGTGTCATCTGTGTTGTTATTGGTATTAGTTCTGAGGGCGATTGTATCGGTTTCTGGTACGAAAGTGACCAATTAAGTACAACAAGCTCGCCGTGTCAGTGACAAATTTTTAATTTCTTGATAAGTATCACTATTCTCATTAGTAGAGCAGGTGATCTTTTATGTTTTCTCGCTCTTTCTTAATCTTTATATCAGAAATATTAAATATTTCATCAGTGTAATTATCTTAAACTTTAAGTGATATAATTCATAAACGCGAAGAGAACAGATTCAAATGATTGCACAGCCACCAAAAATACTGTGTACCAGAAATCAGATAAACATTTTCCCATTCATTTTAATGCGCAAAGAACGAATCTGATGACCAAATTAATCTTGTCTAATATCATGAATAGTGTCGTTCTTTACATGCTTTTCGTTATTTACAATACATGTTTCGTGAATTGAAAAAATGGGAGTAAACCAAACAATCTGAATATTTCATTGTTTTTTAGCATGTCAACATACTTACCGGGTGCAGCAGGATCAAGATATACCCCATTTTGTCCTTTAGTTTTGAAGATAATTGATTGAAATTTAGGATATACTATATACATAATAAGCGGCACCTTTTGACACACAATTGATTTTTCTTCACTTCCGGTTTCGCCGGAAGTGACACTAACTTTCGGTTTTTAAATGGAATCCAACGATGCCAAATAAGTGATATTTGAAATACCAATTTTTTTTATAATATAATTTTTACTTTTTCATTTAAGTGTGCCATGATGGTTTTGATTTATTCCAAATGACCCGTGTAATGCTACGAAAATCGAAATCCCCTTAAAAACACTAAACTGCGTGATTTATGAGCAAATAAAATTCACCAAATTTGTTTTTGAGGCAAAACTCAATTTTTTCAAATCGAACTATGTCAGTGCCGTGATACCATTTATCAGTACTATTAATAAGGAATTTATTCAAATGTGTATTAAAATGTGCGATAAATACAAACAAAATTACAACTAAGAGAAAGTAAGAAAATATTATTTTATTCTAATTAAATGTTAAGAAGTAACTAAGGTGGCTTTGAAAATAATGAAATATTTAGCTCATCAAACATTTGTTGGTTTAACGGTGTTTTTATTGTGTCTTTAAAAATTGTTTAAAATTTTTGTTAATTGTGTTCAAAATGTCACAAATTTATACATGAGATGAAAAAGTGGACATGTTAATTTTTTTTGGGGGAAGTAAAAAAAATGCAATAGAGCAGTAGCAGCTGACGTCACAACATGGCCGCCGAAGTTGCCTGGGTGGTAATAACCTAGTTTTGCATTTGTGTGCTTTCTGATTAATTCGAGTTTTTAAAGAATTTGTAGTGCTTTTTTAAACGTTTTTTTCGTGTCACGTCAATTTTGGGTGTTTTTCGTCCATTATGCATTTCGCGATTTATTGATCTGACTTTAATTTAGTGTTTTATTTGTCTTTTTCAACCGGCGCGGCGTGTTATCTTGCGTACCTGTCAAAAGTTATAAATTTTCGATATGGTAAGTGAATTTCAGTGAATTTATTATAATTTTATTTATATTCTACATTTTAGGAGTCCCTCATTCCATTTCTAAGCTGAAATGTATTAATGGAGCCAACCTATATGATTTAAAAGTGAGAGATTGAAACTATATCATTGGATGATTTTTCAAAAATATAATATAGCATTGAATTAATGAACCATTGTGACCCATTTCTTGTAAATAAAATTTATATCTAAACTATAAGACTATTATTATTCATACTTACCCTTATAATTATGTATAATATGTATAATTTGAAATATTCAATGATGGTAGACAATGCTGTTAAAAGTGTGTTATTTTTTAAATTCTGTTGTGTTTTAGCTCACTTACCTTCACTAGTATTTTATTTGTGTACATTATCAATATTTTGAACCTCTGTAATTATAATTGTAAGAATCAGAACAGATACCAAACTAGGTATATAGCTATATAAAGTATTCGGAGCGTATTATGTTCCATATTTGCTCGCAATTTAAATTAAAAGGAAACTGAAATGATCTCACAGTCCTATCTTTTTATTAGATTTACTATTACTCCTGCATTTCATAATACAAACCTCTGATTGTTGTTATTAATGTGATAAACACTTAAACTCGTTACAAACTTTTTGAGCCTAACAAAAGTAAGATATAAATCAATAAAAAGTTGAAGGGAAATATTTTAAATCGTCAAAAAACGTAGATTTTACAATAGGTTTATAAAACCATTAATACATGATTGATATATTGGCATAAATCAATGAGTATTTTGATAACTTTTAACCTATAGTGTAATAATACTACCTAACCTATGTCACTGCCTAGCTGTAACTGAGCGTATATTAATTAAACATTTACTAAAATATGTCTTGATATTAAATATGTACAAAAAATGTAAAAAATCCAATATAACCTTTATTTTCACTAATTTATGGGTTCACAAAGATGTCAACGTTCTTGACACCAAACTTTACACTGGTAAAAACAACACTAATAAAGTATATTTAAAATTTTCTCTCACAGTAGATTTAAAAAATATATATTTATAAACATCACTACATCTATCTGATGTTAAGAAATCCTCCATTTTAATTTATATTGAACGAAAATTGACCCCAACTCAAATGTCAAATTTCTGAATTTACCACCCAGGCAACTGACAGCTGGCAATACTGTGACGTCACTGCTAGTGCTCTATTGCGGCTATGAACCTTTATGGCCGATGATATTCTGATAGATAATGTCCGAGGAAAAATTATTTTAAACGTGTTGGAAACCAATTCCGAAGAGAGGACAACAATGATCCTGAAGAAAACTTCATTTTTGACGAAGGAACGGAAATTAATGTTTTGGCTCGAATAGAAGTTGATAAGACTGTTTCTTTAAGGCAAGTTGTGTTTGAATTGAACATCAATCACCAAACGGTAAGCCGAATTTTGCACAAATACCACTATAAATCATTTGAATACCCATTACACCAGCATTTGTACGAAAGTGATTACGAACGTAGGATGTAAAATGATTTTTTGGGACTGATTTTCTTTTCGGACGAGTCAGGGTTTACAAATTTGGGATTATTTAACCGACAAAATACAAAATGTTGGTCACAAGAAAATCAAAATTTATTACGGGAGGGTAACTTTCAATTGCAGTTCGGTTTCAGTGTTTGGCTTGGAATAATTGGTAGTAGAATCATTGGTCCAATAATATTTGAGGCACCTCTGACTGGTGCCAGATACTTCAGATTCCTGGAAAACGAGATTGAGGACATTTTAGATGAGTTACCTTTAGATTTAGGACAGGGAATGTATTTCCAACAAGATGGCGCTCCTCCCCATAATTCAAGGATAATAATTGATTACCTTCAACGGAGATTCGGAGAAAACGTAATTTCAAACGTCGAATCAGCGTTGAAAATGGTACCGAAAATGCAGTAACCTGTATATTATAATAAATTCAGTGATAGGAAACAAAGTAGTCTCCATCCTTACATCGTTATTTTGAATTAGCGAATATTTTTAGTTTTTAATACCAGTGGATTGAAATTATACATTTTGCATATCTGATAGGTAAAGGATGTCTTAAAAAATCTGTTCTTTTCGGAAGAGTTAATATACTTTTAAATCTCATATTAATGTTGTGGGACATCAGTACGAAATTTTATTTTTCTATGTAAATAGGATGGCTTCTGTTAATAGTAATTTTATGACAAAGTGTGGCAGCATGCATAATTCTACAATTTTCCATATTCAACCAGCCAGCATTTTTTAACTTATGTGATATTTTTCCTCAAATATAAGTCGCAGACATGAGTTTTGAACAGTTTGAATTTTGCGTTTATACTAACTGGCTAAATTTGGGCCATACACAGTATCCGCATGATTGAACTTTGACAATACCAAGGTTTCACAAAGCATTTACTTTTATTTTCGGTGTGAAATAGTGACTATTGCCGTAAATATAGTCAGTCTCGTTGAGACCAGCGCAGTATCAGGAAAAAAGAAAATCCGGAGAAATCTTAGAGAGTGATTTTTTCGCGAATACAATACTTCCCTTCGGTAAACGAAAGGAAAGAAAATTGGAAAATAAATCAAATAAATAAAAAAGTTATAGACAAAAATCTAATGTTGTTTCTGTTCTGATTCTATCGAAAGCACCCTTGACTAAGAGGAATTCTATCTCCTCTGATGCACCGTTTTGTTATACTCCATTATGGATCCTAGATACGATCGGTGTGTGTATTGTAGAAAAGACGACAACCTTATTAACAGTTTCAATTTACAGTTTATAATGAACGTTAACCATATTAAAACAGATGTTGTTTCTAGTTATTTGCATATTAAGTTCAAATTCCTGCTACAAATGAATGTCAACTACTTAATCAAGTCATTACAACTTACAAGTGGTTATGTGACGTGAGGATTCACTTAAATTACCTTATCACCATCGACCATTATTGATTGTATCAAGTAAATATGGTTAACGCATGGTTTGTTCCTGATTACCTGCGTACCAACTTATTAACATATTTATTGAATCTATGCTAAACTACTCACTAGTTAATATTGTTTATGTTTTATTTATAACTGAAAATTGTGTTTCTTTAGTTTACATTGAAAATAAACGACATATGGGAAAGAGATAAAACGAGCAAGATAAGGCAAAATGTATTATAAGCAGAACGCCATTTTACACTTTATGAGGAAAGGACTTAGACGTGTTTGTAAGAATGTTCTTACTTTACACGTATTTCATGTGCAAAAATGATTCAATCATATCTTGTATAGGATTAATAATAGATTGGAAGTCATCTTTACGGATGGCTCCAAGTCATTTCAAAATGTTTCTGGTGCTTTATGTGGCGCGTCTCGTAATTTTAAGTACTCAATAATTTTAAATAAACATTCTACCATATCCTCAGCTGAAACGGCTGCCATTTACCATGCTAGCGATTGATGCATATCTGATAATATTTAAGATACTATACTTGCTACTGACTCGATGTCAATATTACTTACTTTAAGCAATTTTTATATAAGTATCTATACATTTTATTTGGGCAAATGGCAGTAGTAATATTGAAGGAAATAACGTTGAAGATCTTATACCAAAGCAAGCCATTCAAGACAACAGTTACTAAGAGAAGACAGTTAACCATAAACATATGCATGGAGTCGTTAAAAATCATCTTCGCAAAAGTGGAATATTCACTGGCAACAATACGGAAACGGAAGTAAGAGTTTCCATTTTCAAGTTCATGACATACCACGCACACCGTGGTATCAAAAGTTGGACGCTAGTAGAAAATTCACTGCAACTATTAGCAGAATGAAGTTAAACCGTGGTACTACACAAAATCGGTATTTTACAAACATCACACCCTCACTGTGGAGCAGAACACGGACACTTAAATCAAATTTTGTTTGGTTGCCCATTGACCATCAAGAAATCAAATATGTTAGTACTACAACTAATTGAAAAAGACAATCTTGCCCAATCTTCTTGTCTTCTTCTTCATAATCCCATAGCCGTCCATTGCTGGACAGAGGCTTCCAGTAACTGTTTCAACGAATGTCTGTCCTGTGCTATATGCATCAATTTGGATGAACTTGTTTCGGGTCATCTATCCATCTAGTTGGTGGTCGTGTCCTGTCCCGAAGAGCGTCTTGTCTCTCTCTGGGGTGTGAATGGTTACGGCGAAGTCGATCTATAAAATGTCCAACTTCACCTGCAAGTTGGTGCAGGATGCTAGATAACAAACGAGGCTCTGACGACCGAGTCATTGTGGAATAACCGTTCAATCGAGAATTATTAAATAAATTCTCTAGACCCACTACCAACCCGCGCTGGCTGGCATGGTAGTGTATGACTAAAATCCCCAACCATGTTTCTTGCCCGATCTGGCTTCCAAATATCCTCAAGCTCTAACAACTGCGAGATTTACAATTAATTGTATGTCTTTTTAATGAAAACAGGTTGTAATACCTATCCAATGAACATCTAATCGTAGTATATTTGATATGTAGTTTTTAAATGTCAACAAGTTCCTGTTGTTTATCCATATAACATTTTCCTCATGTCATCCCTGGTCAACTTAGTTCTGTCAACTTCAAGTGCCTTGAAAGGCCCCTGGGTGAGAAGCGTGTATCGCTGTCTAATCCTTACATTTGAATTAAATTACTGTTATTGAACTGTTTAACAGAGAAGAAGCAGTTTTACCGACCGACTTCACCCAGTAAGTTACATACCATTTTGAGCTACCGTTTCTTGAGAGAGGTCTTTATACTTACAAATATAAGAATACTTCACTGGAATCCGTGTATAAAGTGACATTTTAAGATGATTCCGATTCAATGTATTAAAATAAAAATTGCTGTTTTCCGAACTATCGAACTAAATTTCATGTTAAATATAAATTATTATTAGAGTTGTGCTTTTAGTACAGGAAAATTCATTTAGGGTAACAAAAATTAATAAAAGGATCATCTCTGGGACTTAAGTAGGTAATAACCTGGACAATGAGATAATGCATTCTTTGCACTTGCAAGTTCTGGGAAAATTCAAAAAAATTTAGAAAAATTTTTTAATTTTCGGTTTTTTTGCTCTAGCGGCCAAAATAATGAAAATAGAGAAAAAGTTCTCAACAAAAGTTGTAGTTCGTTTCTTTCTCTACAGAAAAGGTATTTACAAATTTTTGTCTTACTTAAGCCGTTTAGAAAATAAATCCAGTTTCCCACTTATAGTTTTAAGCCGCTTCGAAATGCACGAAAAATGAGAATTCTCCGGGAGTTTCGTACGAATGCGTGCAGTACTTTTTAATTTGTCTACATTATTCATACACGTTCAGAAAATGCACAATTATACAGTAAAACCATATACAACTAATTTGTTTCTTAAGATTCTTCAATGAAATTTTCATTAAATGTAGATTAAAGTGCCTAGAATCGAGTCCATACAGTGAAAAAGCATCCATTGTTACGGGAGAAATAGGCAGGATGCATAAAACTCAAATATATAAATAAATCAACTGTATAAAGTATACTAAGCCATCTTCCAACACTTTTATCTCTATGATAAAAATTTGTATGAATTTTGTGATTAGTTCCACATTAAAGCTGAGACTTTTCTCTACATTTTGTATTGTTTTCGTTATTTTTATCCGCTCTGAATAGTAAGAATTATCGATCGATGTGTCCGGACGTACGAAACTCCCAGAGAATTCTCATTTTCCGCGCATTTCGGAGCAGCTCAAAACTGCAAGTGGAAAACTGGATTTATCTCTTACACGGCTTAAGTAAGACAAAAATTTGTGAAGACCTTTTTTGTAGAGAAAGAGACGAGCTACAGCTTTTAGCCGCTAGAGCAAAACAACCTAAAATCAAAGAGTTTTTCCAAATTTTCTTGAATTTTCCCAGAATATGGAAGTGCAAAGAATGCATTATTCCATTCTACAGGTTATTACCTACTTAAATCCCGAAAATGATCCTTTTATTAATTTTTGCGAGGTTTTTGCAAAATTTTGCCTTCATTGCCTTGTATTATCTAGTGAGGGCCTGTTAGATTCTTAAGATTTTATCCAAATAACTATGTTCCAGAAATTTTTCATAGGACCGTCCCTTGAAAAAAGAACATAGATGTTATAAAACATAATCAAATGCAAATGCAAATTCCCTACATTGTAGGGAATTTGCATTTGCATTTGATTATGTTTTATGATTATACCTGTACTGGTAATTCTCCGAAATCTGTTTTGGATTATCCTGTTCGTTAGAACCATAAATAATTATTGCATAAATACGTATTACCTGATAAGTGACGGTTTAGTTCATTTTCAACTTTGAAAGAAGTAGCACTGAAGAAGTATCCTTGTGTAGGATACAGAAACACGTGTCTGTGAAAGTTTTTACAGTTTTTGGTAAGTGTTTTTGTCTTTGGTTGTTTTTGGTTTTGTTGAACAGGATAATTTAAAATTAAAACTAACATTATTGTGACAGTTTTCTGTACGTAATGTGCATATTTCTTTCTTATAATTCAATGTTGTTCGTGGCATGTAGCCAGCAAAGTATTTTGTTTAGAAAGATATATGTTTTTGTACTTATCTATGAATAAGTCTTTAGTAAGAGTTTGAAATAATTACGAGTATTTTTGCTAGTAATATATTCATTTCCTCAATTCTAACATAGATGTTATTTCGCGAGAATTATTTCCGTTCCTGTTATTTTAACTTACATCGTTTTTTCAATTGAACGAGTTAAAATAATGTCCGCCATTTTGCCGGAGTGCTAGAAATTAGTTTTCCTTTTATTTTATTTTAGCTTTTCCATATGTTTACGAATAAAAATAAAATCTGTTGCTTTAGATAATTTTTGTGAAATTTGTTATAGTCCGGGAATTGAGTATTAATTCTAGACACACCGTAAATAAATTGATTTTTTAAATATTTTAAATACATCGATTTTGGGAATATTTTAATACCTAGAAAGTTGTCCATATTAACTCTTACAAGAAACCACGAGGCTGGTGGTTTTGACGCGCATCCAGCTTCGCGCCGATCCCATCTCTGAACCGAATTTATTTCACAGTCAGCTTATGTCAGACAGATTCAGCCGTGTGCATAACAACCAGTAGATAGTAACTCGCTTTAAAAAATTTAAGGCTGGGCAAACTTATAGCAACCGTGTTTAAAAATAATTTTAATATTTCATAGTTGAACCGAAATAAGAATATAATGATTTTAACAGATAAGCAAAAGAAATTTTCAGATCCAAATTTGTTTTTGCTTACTTTCTCGTCTTTT
Source organism: Stenurella melanura (assembly GCA_963583905.1). Classification (NCBI taxonomy): domain Eukaryota; kingdom Metazoa; phylum Arthropoda; class Insecta; order Coleoptera; family Cerambycidae; genus Stenurella; species Stenurella melanura. The sequence goes on from OY757310.1 coordinate 190,830,032, forward strand.
ACCGTTTTTTAAAATTGTCTTCTCATAGAAATAAAACCGAACCTATGTACCTTGTCTTTCTGCTTACTGTTTACCGCTTTAGCGCCTGTACTGCTACCGCTTTGTAAACTGCCTGCAGGAGTCTAACATTTTTTCTCCGCCTGGTTCTTTGTTTTCGTAGTTTAGTAGTTTATCATGTATAATGAAACAAAATGACATCTTAAGTTTTGACATTTTTTATATTGAACTCCACCGTGTATTTGGTACCAGAACATTTCTTTCTTTTATTTAATTGTTGTTGCTGTTATTGAATTATATTTAATAAACTTTGTTATTTACTGACATGTGCGTTTTACTGTTGAATATGAGTGAAAATCTAATCTCCCGTCCGGACCCCCGGACATAACCGTTTCTTTACTGTAGCTAGCCCAGTCCTACTGCAACAGGCTGCGTTAAGAGGCTAGTGTGGGACCTTTACCCCACGTAAAAATTGTAAAGGTGGCGCTAGAGATAATCGAATATAACCGAAATATAGCTCAGCGCTAAAGTGATGCTTGCAGCTACCCAAAACTATTTTCAGTTCTAGAACACATATGTGTGCGTCTATATTATGTATACCTCAAAAGATAGGTTTGTGGCTAAGACGCAAAGCTCGTAAGGCTAAAAAATTAGATTAAAAAGAAATATGTCTTGTCAGTATGATGTGGATAAATCTTATGAAAAATACACAACGTAACACTTAGGACATCAAAACTTTTCATTCATGGTGACACAATAATAAAGGTTAATAAGTAGTATGGAGTACATCATTGCATGTAATAACGACATATAGTTTATCCCTCTCGACGATTTCGCAGGAACGCAGACTTTTTCATATTTTCGACGAACGAAATATTACACGAGTTTCCTAAAAAGTGGATTGTCTACTTTAAAAACACAATATTTTTACAGTGCCTAGTATCTATATTTACAAATGCCTATCATCTGCAAAAATTAACCCGTGCACATTCTCCACCTCCGCAGATAATCATCTGTATAATACAAGACATAAAGATCTGTTGGTGATCCCAGTGCATAAACAGCAACAAACTATAAATAATTGTACCTCCAACTTATTAGAAACACTAGGAAACTATATTCAAAAGACTTTCTGTTGTGTTAATGTTGTAGCATCTATTCTGTTAAATATGACGAATATCATTAAAAAGAATAAAAGACTACTTAAGTGTCTTTTTGAATTTGCGCGATTTAACATGTACTTTGAGAATAATCTGGATAATCTTCCATCAATTAAAAAAATGCCGTTTCATATATTTTATTTATTAATACAAAGCGAGTTTGAAAAGACCCTCAGCAATACTTCATTAAAAAATGAACGTGACGATACGAATGGTTAACCAGAAAATTTAATTATTTAGGTTAATATCTGGCTTACCTGCGCAATAGTGTGGGTGACTAACACCTCCGCTATAAAGATTTCAATTCCAAGAAGGAAAAATTCGCCAACGTATATAAAATAATTACCATTTTATTTAATTTGTCAAAATTAATTTTCTTACATCAAGGTCGTGTTTCTTCTCGGATGCCTTTGCTTTAAATTACTCATTTCAAATGACTAAGTGTGGCAATATTAGGTTTCTATAAAGTTGACGATTTACTTTAAGTACAGTCGTACCAAAAAGCAATGTTCTCGAAACTTATGTAAATGTTAGTTTATTCTATGAATGTTTTTAAGTGAATCATCTTTTGTATATACAGGGTGTTTCACGAGGAAACGGACATGCTTTAACGGCAGATAGAGGACATCGAGGGTTGTCATAATCACCCGTTGAAAAAGCTAGTTGATCCCTCGTTGCTGAAATACAGGTTTTTTTTATGTATTTTCACCAAAATTTCATTTGGCAGTGACTTCGTAAAGGAATAGAATAATAAGTTCATATTTTTCGTCTGACGCCTAACAAACATTTAGACAAGTTATCCCAACTAGCACAATTAGTCGTGGGAACGTAGTAATGACTATTGTAGGCACTTTAAAGTGTTTTGGTACTAGTCACAGGCACGTAATAGGAACGTTCCTAATACATGTTTATGACCAAAATGGGGAATATTTTTTGGTGACGATAACGTTCCAGCCACGTTCCTGGAACTTGTCTGGCTACGTTCCAATGACGTTGTTGCTCTGGAGCGGCGACGTGGCGGCGTAAACGCCGCAACTTTCAGAAAACTTTACCACTCCCTACTCTTTCAAATCGATGTTGCCCCTTTTTTGTCTTGCAACCGATTTTATTTTATTTATGTTTCATTCTTACATATGATTCTTGTTCTTGTTCATTTCCCTAACTCAGAAATTTAATAGAATATCAGAAGGTTATAATATTAGACAGCAAAACTTGTGCTATTTTTCACTGGTCTAAGGGTCACAATTAAAACGAATGCAGTTTTACTGACAAACATAATGATAAAACGTGCGAATCTAACCACGCGCCTTTAAAATATGCATTTTTTAATGAAAATATTGTTTTTAAAATATGTAATGTCATGCGAGAATATGACACACTAGATGCCGAAACCTATTTTTTATTGTTCTTCGGAACTTAACACTACTTTTTATGTATTCATTTGTTGTATTTGGTAAAGAAATTGCGATAAATTAAATTTATTAGTCAATTGTGAAATCATGGTTCATGTGTTATAATAATGGCGTCGATAATTTTGGCCATCAACATGGCGTATTTCAGAAAATATGACTTTAAGGTCGTTTTGACCAAGAAATACTACTTGAAAGTAATTGCTACTTGGAAATAGTGACTAAAACTGCAAATACGTAACTTTAAAGTTATATTTACCACAAATCTGCGAATGGAACTGGAGCATCACTTTAAAGTCGTAGCACAGTTGTGACTACCACAAATTACCTCTTCAAAGTTGCCGCTGCTACTTCATGGTTACATTTCTCCCGCTATTGATTCGGAACCTACGTGTTAGCCGTACGTTCAGGTCTAGACTGAACGCGTTCCTATCTTTTGCAGTTTATCATTTACCTAACTTCACATTGAAAAACCTATCAGCTGTCACAATTTATTTGTATGCAGCCATATATCAACGACTTAATAAACATAAACCTTGTTGGTATAATATACTATTACAGTGACAGATAACATAGAAGAAAAGGTAGGTGCAATAAAATTGTGTTGAAATATTAAATTTTGTTGCCTTATTTTGAACATAAAATGTTGCATAGCATGAATATAGCAGCATATAATTCTAGTCTAGGTTAGGCAAACATATTATATAGGTTAGGTTTGTTGCATTAACTTTATCTATGGTCAACATTGGGAACTAGATGGTGAAATTTACTTCATGGTAAATTTCACAGGTGACACTACTTTAAAGAAATAGTGAAGGTTCCCAGAACGTCGCGGCAACTATTAAAGCTACTTGAAGGTGATTGCAAATTTGAAGTCACATTTCAGTGATGCAAGTTAGGTGCTGCTACTACAGTTTACCACCTTCAAGTTCTGAAAACCCGTCCCACTGGTAACTACCACGTTCCCATGTACCACGAAAGCTACGTTGAAGTTGCATAACTATAAAGTAATCATTAGTGGTAGAAACTACGAGACAGAGACTTGTCAAATGAAGTTATTTTTACACCAAAGTCGTAAATTTAGTCGCAATTACGTAATGGTTACTCACACGAAGTTCTTATCTCAGTTACTGTCACTTTGGTGCTAGTTGGGATATATAAAAAATAAATTAAAATATCCAGTAAAATGTGGTGAGAAACCAGGATAGGTCGAAACATATTAAGGCGTTAAAGTTGAAATGAAATATTAGTCTGTAAATAAAATTCAGTCCTCAACTAAGTAAAAAGCAAAGTTAAGCAATATGATTTCACTTCTTTTTAAACAAGTGAATAATATTTATACCTATCATTTGCGATTGTAATTTATTAAAAAGTATTATAGCCATTACTTTAAGACTTTTAGCTAGTGTAGATAAGTTATGAGGTGGAATATGACCACTGTTGACAGATGTGTCATTTCTATTAGTGGTCTTGCTTAAATCATTTCTTATGTACAACACGGAGTGTAAAATGTATAATGATGGGGTTGTTAAAATTCCCAATTCATTAAAAAGTATTTTGAATGAAAATTGCGGTGGTTTAAAGAGGTACGTATTATTCTTTTTTGGAAGATAAAATCTTCATTAAAAGGCGAGCAATTGCCAAATAATGCAATAACTTAATTGTATCTGAACATGTGCAAAATAATATATTTTTTAAATGTGAATGTTAATATATGATCCTAACTGCCAAATAACAAGGTACTGGGTGGTTAGCTTGCTAAACCATATGTACTCTTACCAGCTTGCTTTACTTATTTTCTCCAATTTACCCCTAGTTAACCCCCACCCCTTTAACATAATAATCTCAAGTATATGTCGTTATTATTCATACATACATGTACCAAATTTTAACTAAAAATCTCAATTTTATTTTCTCAACCATTTTAATAATGGAGTGGGGTGGTGGAGGGAGTAGAAAAATATTATGAAAAAAAAATTAGAGGCCGTGGTTTCCAGTATATACACTAAATCCCAAGTATCTGCACTCTTACCAGCTTAATTTACTTGTTTTCCCCTATTTACTCCTATGTAACCTCCAACTCTTCAACGGAATCATCTCAAAATATAATCTAATTCAAGTCGTTGCAATATATACGTGTACCATATTTCAAGTGAATATCTCAATTTTATTTGATCAACCCCTTAGATAATGAAGTGGGGGTGATGGGAGGAATGGAAAATATTGTAAAAAAAATGTGGAGCCTTGGCTTCTAGTATATACCAAATCCCAAATGTTTGAACTCTTACCAGATTGTTACTACATTTTGAAAAAAATATGTAGTATAGATTTTGCATTTTTCCGGTGGACCATCGAAATCCGAAAAAAAACGTCGGATTGAAATGAAAGTCATATCTATCGACTCGAGAGCGAATTTAGAAAATTCCGTCCGTCGGTCTGTCGGTCCGTCCCTCTGTCTGTCTGTCTGTCACGCCCAGCCCCCCTAATCCGTTTCCGGATTTCGATGAAACTTGGGTAGTTAATAAGAGGTCTTTAGAAAACCTTAACGTCGGAAGCTCGGCTCCGTTCAGAAACCGGAAATACACGATATAGACGTTTCGAGTTTTTCGGGAAAAATTGAATAACTCGGTAACGGGCAGTCGAATCGAGATATTTCAAAAAAGAAATGGTGCTGCTGGAAAAGCTCTACAAATAGTTTTCTCGAAATCGGGTTAGGATATTGATCGATTTCTATGAGACTTGGTGGGAGCAAAGATACACGGCCACAAATGAATGCTGGCGACCCGAATCCGTTGACCGCAAGTGTTTTGTCCAGGGCCGAGTATGATTTTCCAAAGAAATTAATAACTCCCGAACCAAAGGTCCGATTATGATTTTCAAAAATGGCAATTATAGGGCTCGATTAGGTCTATTGGGTGACGTTTGTGAGAAATTTGACAATACAAAAGCGAATCTACAAATCCTGGAACACTTGATTTTTTTGATAAATTCTACAAATACCGAACAGTTTCCTAATAAAAATCGAAAATGAAGTATTCCGTCGATCAATATTTATAACAAGTATAAGGCACGGGCCTATTTGGACAATCTGAAATAGAGTTTTTTCGAAAAATTAAAAATAAACGAGTTATTTACGAAGATGCATTCCATAGAATTATTTTAAAAAAGATTACAAATATAAGTGCAAAAAAATAATGTAATGTTATATTTAAAATTTCATCATTCATTTCCTTATTTGGTTAAGTAATGGTGTTAAATTTTTGGGATGGCGCGAAGTAGGCTTTAAGCTTCAATCATTGTAGCTAAAATAATTCCAACTTTATAAAGTAGAAAAACTGATTTTGATAAATTTGTATCTTTTGTAATATTTTGATATTTTAAATAAGTTTAATCAGAAAAAAACAAACTTCAATTTCTGCATTGTACCCATTGTAAAATAAACATACGAGTGCAAAACAAAACAGGTTTTACTACGAAACAGCTTTTGATACCGTGCCTTCTCGAAAAAGCATATATTTTAGTTATGTACGAAATTATCTATAGGTGTCCAAACCAAAAGAAAAAAAAAATGAAGATCATACCGGAGAAAATTCTATCTCTATAAATATTTGACCGATTTTCATTTACTAAATAAAAATAGAACCGATGCCCTTTCCGTGTTTCAAAATGTAGTTAGCCTTTGCTTTAGTCAATGCAAAAAGAAAAATGAAAAAGAAAAAGGAAAAGAAAACATGTTAAAATGTAGTGAGTCATCTTACGACCCTCTGCTGAAAATGTACTGAATCATCCCAACAAGGATAAAAAGCATATCAAAATGTAGTTTTTTAGCTTGATTTATTTATTTTCTCCTATCTATTCCTATTTACCCCCAACCCTACGGATAAGTTCAAGAAACAATCCAGTTCCTGATCTCGTTATAGTACATACGTGTATATAATTTCAATTATATCATTTCTTTAACCGTTCCAGAGAAAGCGCGCGAACAAAAAAAATTAGACCGACAGACAGAAACTATTTTTCAGAAAAATTTTTGAAATTTTTTCCTCGATTACTGTACTACGTGGATGTGGAAGTAATTATTAAATAATCATGGTCGATTCTCATTATAGTCCAGTCGATAAAGTGAGAATTACACCAGAAGCTCGCAACCCCCCAAAAAACCACACCTTTGGTTAAGAAAGCCTTATTTTACTACTAACTCGTTAACCGTTGAAGATATAAAACAATGGCTTATTATAAAAAAGAAAGCTTAACTAATTGCCTAAAAAAGTCTTCTTGTAATTTTCTTGTATATGCCATGGTTTCTGAGAAAATTGATATTGACACAAACTGCAAAATTTGTATTTTTAATGCGCGCGAATTTTCGTTTATTTGAAATTTCTTGTCCGCGGCCTATAGAAAAAATTGAATTTCTCGAAAACCAAACAAGCTAGGAACAAAAATCAAAATGAGTTTTATATGGGATATAAAATACTCTCTTGTTTCCATTTTTGATGGCTATTGATATTTATTAGTATATAAAAATAACAATATAATATACTTGACTTTTTGTGCATCTAAGTTTTCACAGGCCCATAAAAAATAACTGGCTTTAATACAAGTTATAAATGCATTATCATTTAGTTCAAGGTAGTACTTCAATGCAGAAAAAGTTAGGTTTGGTAAATTTTTTACCATTTTTACTTTGAAATTAGAAAAAAATGTGTAAGTTCTAAATAAGTAATTTATTTTCAAAAATATAACAATGTTGTGATTATATCTAATAGGCACAAAGGCCTTACATGACTAATAAATAAAACATTATTGAATTCTGATAATATCTTCTGCCTTCCTAATACTTTGTTGAATGTAAGCCTGCAAATGTGATTTATTTAATAAAAATATTCACATATGCAAATTTACCAGCGTGTTGAATTTAGCCAAAAAAAGGCTGCATATTCAATTTTTTGATATTTTTTATGCAATTTTTTAGCAATTAAATAATTAGAAACAATAGTTATATGATACATAAACTCAAAAAAAACATTTGAGCTAAATTCTCAAGATGTTTGGGTTATTTTTTGATTTTAGGAAACAATACAACATTGACCAAAATTTGGCTAACTTCAACATGCTGGTAAATTTGTAAATGTGAATAGTTTTATTCCTAACTTTTCTGCATTGAAGTACTACCTTGAACTTAAAGATATGGAACTTATAATTTATATCAAAGTCGGTTATTTTTTATGGGCCTGTGAATAGTTAAAAGCGCAAAAAATCAAGAGGTATCTAACTATATTATATTGTTATATTTATATACTAATATATATCAATAGCCATCAAGAATAGAAACACAAGAGAGTATTTTGTATCCCCTTTAAAACCCATTTTGATTTTTCTTCCTAGCGTGTTTGGTTTTCGAGCAATTCAATTTTTCCATAGGCTGCGCGCAAAAAAATTGAAATAAACGAAAATTCGTGCGCATTAAAAATACAAATTTTGCAATTTTTTTCAATATCGATTTTCTCGAAAATCATGGCTTATACAAGAAAATTACAAGAGGATTTCTTTTATGAAACTAGTCCAGCTTTCTTTTTTACAATGAGCAATTTTTTTATATCTTCAACGGTTAACGAGTTATCAGTACAATGAGGTTTTTTTCACCGAAGGGGTGGTTTTTGGGGGGTTGTGCGATTGCAGGGTTGCACCCCCAGAACTGATTTTTGTGGTTTTGTGATATATAATCCCTCCACTAACAGTTCCTGAAGGAAAATCTCGGATAACATTTTTTGTTATGGAAGTCTTTATAATATTGGACTATTTGAAGGTTTTATTACCAATTTTTATTTCGAAATAGACTTTAGTCGAAATAATTTCTATACCGTCTTTTCCTGTATCTAGAAAATTTAAATAATCGTGACTTCACTTACCAGTTGCTCAATTTGTTAACAAGAACATTGTTCATAACTGTAGCTTTTGCTTTGCAGTATTTGTAAGCGCTCGGGTAAAGATTGTCGTTTCAATAAGACGGTTTGTTTAAAGCTTTTCAATTTCAGGATATACCTTCTATTTATCTGTCTGAAGAGGATGCTCCTCTCTGACAGGGAATAATTGACGGGATCGTGGTATAAAGTGAATTCTTAACATGAATGATTCTCTACCGATGGTATCTCAAATCGTACTACAGTCAGTCGCTTCTTTAACCGTTCAAAATAATCGTCTTGCCCTCACAGATAGAGTGCCAAGATAACAGGGAAACGTTCACATAAATCCATACAATCGGTAATATTCAATACATGTGCTACTGTAGTTACTACTCACTTCGGTTTTCAATGAACGTAAAACTTGATATTATTCTCCTAATGCTTTGCTGTAAATTCGTGATTCCAGTGAATTCCGGATTGAACAATGTATCACTGATGAAAAAAGTAATTCATGGACGTTAAAAATAATGAAAACTCTATATGATAGATAGATAGGAAATAAAAAGCAACCACACTTTTCAGAGAATTACGCTTTATTGACATTCTTGGAGTTCAAATTAAAATAGATTTTTATTGCTATTATATAATTTTAACTTATATACTACCCAACACAACCCTGGAATGAAACATATTCTTTATATGATTTTGCAAACAGCGGAAAAATCCTATAAAGAATATGTTTGTTTCATTACTATAAGCAAACAAATAATAAATAATTCACTTTAAAACTCTTGAATGTTACGACTCGGTATTTGAAATTATTGCTTCACCGGAATTTATTCATAATAACAATGTTCTATTTCTAGGTGACTTTAAGTCGTAGAGAACGAATTCGAATAGTTTAGAGAAATTATTAATTATGGTGATTGGCATGTAATTTTTATGTCTTCTTTGGAATTCCTTTTGTGTACAGGTCATATTTTAGATATTTTTCACAGATTGGGAAAAGTGCCATTATTTAATGATAAATCAAATATATATGATAAAGGCCAATATTGAGACGCAATCTTTAACGAAAAAAGCTGGTATTCCATCTGGACCTGCTGTAAATTTTGGCTCTAATTTCTTGCACCTTTTAATAACTTCTGCATCTGAGATTATAGATATGAATATATTTTGTGTGTCCACAGGTTCACTTTCGCCACCCATACTGACATTATTAGTTGATGCAGAATATGCTGATTTGAAATATTCTGAAAATGTATTTACTGTATCTTGGGGTCATTATATGAGGTATTTTCATATGTTATACTGTTAGGTATTGAGCTTGTTTTTGACTTATTATTAATGTAGAACCAAAACATTTTTGGATTATTTTTTAGGTTATTTTCTATCTTAAGTAAATAGTTTCCATGCGAGTCATCAATATCTTTTTTACTTATGTTCTAATATTCTTATATTCCTCATACAGCACGGCATCTTTAGAATTTTTATATCTATTCCAAATTTTATTTTTATATTTGAAATTTTTAATTAGAACCACTGAGGATATTTGTTTGTACGCGAAAGAGATTTAGGAACATACAAGGATAGATTCTCATAAATAATGTCATAAAATATTTGAGTTGCTTGCTCAACATTCGATACAACATATAACAAATTCCATTCAGTGCGGCACAGTGATGGAAAATCTGCTTTTTTAAAATTGTAATTTGGTATTTGGTTATAGGGGAAAAATGTTCCAACTGTCTTTAAGTTACATATTATATTCAGTGACGGATGATGTGGATCCTCTGTTAGCTCGCAGGCTTCTGATTTTGTGACAATTTATGTTGCTAAGATACAAATCTAATAGCCTCCCTTATCGTTTGTTATGAAACTATGCTGTTTTATATTGAGAAAATTACATAAGAGATATAACTGTATTAATTGGGGGGATTTTTCTAATGATTTCAAGCTTTCGAAATAATAATCTGCCATGTTAAAATCGCCCATTATTAATATGTGAAATTGAATACTTTTTCTCATTTTTGAAGTCTGTTAATACAATATATTTTTCGCTTCCGTGAAAGGTCTTATAATAAAAAGTACTTTCACATTGGTATGAAATCTCCAGGATTTCTGCCCCGAGAGAAATGTTTCCGAAACACCCTGTAAGAAAATAACTTCGATACAGCTGTTGCATTAAATTTTTGAATAATCAAACGTTGTCAAAATGTACAATAATAAATAATTTATATCTTACTGAAAACATTCACGTGCATATATTCTACAATTTGAAAGCAACAACGTAGGAGAATTTGCTCAAACGCGTTATAAATTTTTGTTGATGTTTTTAAAACGTGATGGAAATCCCTGAATGATGGTTCACTTCTGGGAAAGCAATTTATCGAAAAAGTATAAAAAGATCGCCGAGAGCAATGCTAGATAGGGCTGAAATGGAATAGTAAGTCACATAAATATAACAAATTGATTTTGCAGGTCAAAGACTAGTGCTCCCGAATGCTGACGCCAGTTTTGACAGCTGCCACATCTCTCAGGCAGCGTCATCGGCTACCACTTTTTTGTTCGTAAACAAGCCCTCTCCACTATTCAACTAAATCAACAAAGTCGCGCGTTTCACTCGAATAACGGATTTAGTTCTTATATCACTATGAAATGGGTAATTAGTTATAGTTAGTGAAGTGCTTGTCAACCATATTTCAACATGAAATAAATATTGTACCAGGAAGCTGGTAATACAGGGTGTCTCAAACTTACAGTCCATTTCTCGTTGAAACTTTTACTCCCCCTTTTAAGGATGCTAATAATCATAATGATAATAATAATAATAATAATAATAACTTATAACTTATAAGTACCTTGGCCTTCTCCAATCTAGACGCCTCCAACATAAGGAGATTAAAGAGAGGGTATTAACGGAGTACAACAAACGACCCACTGAAATCTTGAAGTCAAAACTGAATGGCAAGAATACTTTCAAGGCCATAAATACATATGCCATCCCAGTTTTAACTTACACATTTGGAACTGTGAAATGGACGAAGACTGACTTGGAGAATATTCAGACTAAGACCCGAACGACTCTGACGAAATTTCGAGCTCATCACCCAAAATCAGCCACGGAAAGAATGACATTACCCCGCCAGAAGGGTGGGCGAGGGTTAATAGATGTTGACAGACTCCATCAGAAGCAGATCATGAACCTACAGCGATACTTCCTCAGCAAGAGAACATCAATTCATGAAGCCGTCAGGCTGGCAGACAACAACTACACACCCCTGGATCTACGCCATGTTGATGATGTTGCACGGCCTGCGAACGCAGCTTACGAGAACGCCAAAATTCAGTCTTGGGCAGGAAAGGCCTTACATGGTCGACATCCAAATGAGCTCAGCCACAACTTTGTCGACAGAGATGCGTCGAACAAGTGGCTTACTCAGGCGGACTTATTCCTTGAGACCGAAGGCTTCATGATTGCAATCCAAGACCAGGTCATAGCAACGAAGAACTACCGTAAGTTTATCTTAAGGGAAGTTGACATCAGTGATACGTGCAGGAGATGCAATGAAACATCCGAGACAATTCAACATATTACTGCTGGTTGCAAAATACTAGCGCCTACAAGCTATCTCCAGAGACATGATCAGGTAGCCAGTATAGTCCACCAGAAACTGGCTATAGTTCATAAACTCTCCACTAGTACATTTCCCTACTACAAGTACCAACCAGACAACGTGCTTGAAAATGAGACGCATAAGCTATACTGGAATCGAAGTATCATAACGGATAGAACAATCTCTTGTAACCGCCCAGATATCACTCTCATAGATAAGAATTCCGACACCACATACCTGATAGATATTGCCATTCCTAATTCACATAACCTTCAGAGCACATGGAGCGAAAAACTAAATAAATATAGAGCGCTTGCCGATGAAATTCAGACTATGTGGAAGCAGAAACAGGTTCACATAATTCCCATAGTTATCTCCGCAACGGCCGTCATCCCACGCAAAATACATGAAAGCCTCATCAAATTACAGCTGCCCCCATTAACATACATCCAACTCCAAAAGTCAGTTATTCTAAATACAACAGCAATAGTCCGGTCTCACCTCAACCTTCCCCAGTAGAATTGATAGATTACTTGTTTGAAAAAACCGTAACTATCACCTTCCGTCTAAAGACGTGCAAAACAAAATAATAATAATAATAATAATAATAATAATAATAATAATAATAATAATAATAATAATAATAATAATAATTCTATCTTTGTAAAACCAACATTCCTGAGATCTCAGGTAGAGATCTGGAATGAAGGTAAAGTGTCCTCCCCAACCTCAAGCTCAGGGAGTGAAATGAAGAAATAATAATAATAATAATAATAATAATAATATGGTATTATTAACACCTTGGTCTACCGCAGTCGTGTTATGGGTGTAGAGGTCCCCGACCTAAATTGTAGGACCTGCCATCAGGCGCCGGAGTCGCTCATGCATTTACTATCTGCATGTCCAATTTACGCGACTTCGGCCTACATCCACAGACATAACGCGGCTTTACGAGTGCTGTATTACCATCTTCGGCACTCGTACGAGGTAGACCAAACACCAGTGCTGCCTTATGTTTCCGGAGAGATCGAGTCCGTTGTCGAGAACGAGAAGTGCCGAATTTATTGGAACTACTCGTTCCCGACGGTGAGGCTGATTCAAGCCAACAAGCCTGACATAGTCCTCCTCGACCACCAGACCAAGGTGATGTATGTCATCGAGTTCTCGGCACCTGCCGAGACAAACATCACCTTGAAGGAGGAGGAGAAACGGACCAAATACCGAGATCTCCGGTATGAGCTCCGAGCGCTATACCCAGACTACTCGGTCAAGATGGTAGTCCTGATAATCGGCGTTCTCGGTGGGATGAGGCCTACGCTGCTCTCAGCATTGAAGACCATACCGGCCTGCCAAAAATCAGCCAAATGGTTGGCAGGCCAAATGCAGAAGGCAGTCGTCTTAGGGTCCCTGCGTCTACTTAGGGCACACGATTCTGGAATTTACAACCACTAACCCTGCGGGATGTGGGGAGTGGTTGTAGATAATTCGCTGGCGCTTCCCCTGTGAGAATATCGGAGACACGGGAGAACTGTCCAGTATCGCTAACGCGGACAAAAAAAAAAATAATAATACTTTATTAACCATTCAAGATACAAAGTACATATGGCAAGTCAAAGTGTACATGAATGTATGTATAGAGTACAATTCATGAAATTTATTAATAAAATTACTAAACTAAAAACCAGAGATAAATGAAGTAGGTATATGTGACAAATCAACAAAGAACACATGAATCTAAGGTAAAGAATATAGTTCATATAAAGTTATTAAACAAATTTTCCGGGCGAACATCAAAATTATATCAGAAAAAATGAAATTCAGAGGTTCAAGATCTCCGAACACGCTTGGTAGAACGGACATGGAATAAACTGGGACTTGGCAAAAATGCTAACAAAAGACGCAGATAGCAAATAAAGAAAAAACCGCTGCCTAAGGAATCACATCCAGATTTTTCATCCAAGTCACTTTAAAGGAAACATCTTGACTAGATTTGCATTCTAGTATGTGGAAATTATTGGTCATAGAATTTTAATAATATTTGGAGCAGATGTCATAGAAAAGTTTGAGGCGTTGGTTTCTACCATACACGTTAAAAATTAAGTTATTCACAAGCTACCACGTCTCACCCTTTCAATGGAATCATCTCAATCAGACGTCATTACAATACATACGTATAGTAACTTTGAAGTAAATTTCTCAATTTTATGTTATCAAATCCATTAATAATGGAGCGGAGATCGCGGTGTTTGAAAAATATTAGAAAGTAATCTGAGGCCTTGGTTTCTAGTATATACAACAAATCCCACATTTCTGTACTCTTACCAGCTTGATTTACTTTTTTCCCCAATTACTCCTATTTAACCCTCAACCCTTCAACGGAATGACCTGAAAATATAGTTAGTTCCAGATGTCGTTATAATACATACGTGCACCAAATTTCAAATGAATATCTCAATTCTATTTTATCAACCCCTTTAATAATTTAGTAGGCGTGGTGGGGGCTTGAAAAATATTATAAAAAATATGAGTCTTTAGCTTCTAGTACATACACCGAATTTCTAGTTTCTGTACTCTTACCAACTTGCTTTACTTATTTACCCCTATTTAACCCCCAACTCTTCAACGGAATCATCTCAAAATATAATCTAGTTCCAGATGTCTTTATAGTATATACGTGTACCAAATTTCAAATGAATATCTCAATTTTATTTTATCAACCCCTTTAATAATGGAGTAGGGGTGGTGGGGGGTTGAAAAATATTATAAAAAAATTAAGGCTTTGGCTTCTAGTATATATACCGAAGTTTCTGTATTTGTACCAGCTTGCTTGAATTGGACAAATTTATTTTAGGATTTGCTAGCATAACCAGAAGTCAGGTTATCGAAAGATTGCAAAGATTTCATTACTATTTTTTACAAACAGTTTATCTTTTAGTTCTCATAGATAGTTTTTTCCGCTTTTTGCAAAATCCTACAAAGAATATGTTTCACCGTATTGTATATAATGAGATAAATAAGAAATTGGTAGGCAAAGGAATATCCGCGCTCCTGCTTTTTAAAAGTTTTATTCCGTGATAAAAAATCGACGGAGGTATATATTGAAATCTACAGAATATCACCCCCTGCTTTTGAAAATTTTTGGTAGACGTAAGTATTGAAACGAGAAAAATATTCATTTCTGGAGAATACTCCCCCCGCTCTTCGAAATTTTTGTAGAGATAAATAGTATATTATTATGAATGCCACCCCCCGCTCTTGGAAAATTTATATCGAAGATTGGTGGCAGTCGGATGTTACTACCTCCCGGGCCCCGATTTTCTCTTGACGGCCCTGACTGGAGTGCTAATATAATATCGAGATGATTTCGTTTAAAGGAACTTGGATGACACATATGGATGTGGAAGTAGTAATTCCGATAACGATAAATCGGGCATAGCCCCCATAGAAGTCTGCACGAATGCAACTTTTTGTTTTTGTTTATTTAAAGTTTAAATTAATTTTGCAAATGGGAGCGCGCTAAAAACCGTCTTCTGAGTCCCAAAGGTCTCGAGTGGTACACAGACGGATCTAAGACTCAGGAGGGAACTGGTGCTGGCATACACGGCTGCAAACCAAGGGCTCGTATATCGGTGCCACTTGGAAGGTATCCTAGTGTATTCCAAGCAGAAGTATATGCCATATTGGTGTGTGCAAGCGAGAATCTCAGGAGAGGTATCGCCAACAAACATATTTATATATGTAGCGACAGCCAAGCAGCCTTGAGGGCTCTTGTGTCAAACAAAGTGACCTCAAGACTAGTTTTAAACTGTCGGAATATTTTGACAGAACTGTGCGAACACAATTCTGTCAAACTCATGTGCCCGGTCACAGAGGTGTAGAGGGCAACGAAGAAGCAGACCGATTGGTGGGAGAAGGAGCAATAATTCCGTTTCCTGGCCCTGAGCCAGCCTTCGGTTTGCCAAGAAGTCTGATTCAATCAGAGTTACGAGACTGGGCCACTGCAAGGTTCAGCAACTATTGGACTCAGGCCCCTGGAATGAGGCAGTCGAGGCTCCATATAAAGGGGCCCTCGACAGACTCAACCATTAAGTGGCTGCTTGGGCTCGATAGAGAAAAAATGAGACGGATAGTAGGCTTGTTAACAGAACACTGTCCTCTGAACAAACATCTTCACACAATGGGGTTGAAAAACAGTCCTATTTGTAGGATGTGTGGAGTGGAGGATGAAACCACCACTCATATTCTATGCAATTGCGCACCCTTAGGTGCGTTAAGGTATAGGCATCTCCAAAGGCAATTTTTACAGCCGGAGGAGTTACGGGATCAACCATGGAATAGACTGCTCTCCTTTGCGGAGAGCACTGGTCTCTTCTAGAAGATCCCACATGACGCGAATGCACAATGGGCCGACAGGCCTGAGTGCTGCGGATTTCACAGATCTGCTCGCGCGATAATAATAATAATAATAATTTTGCAAATTACCAAATGGAATATCTCGGCTCTGTGTAGGCGTATCGAAATGGGGTTTTGTGCATCTGAAAGTGCTTGCAAAAAGGAAAATTTTGAGACCAGAAAGACTTTGATCAGGTAACCGGAACCGGAAATAAAAGTGACATTGCGTGAGAGGCTCTAATTTGTTTATTAACTTTTTGGACAGGAGTTTTGGTGCAACCATCAACCACAAAAAGTTCTACAAAAAATGTTCCATCCCTGAAGAGTTATACGCGTTTTTGACCCTTAAAAATCTCTCCCGCAACGTGAAAATACTTAATTTTGACGCACAATGGGGTGGCGGGTTCGATCCTCGGTGTGGGCAAATTCTTTTGTTATCAAATTCACTTGTTTTTCGTGCAATGAAATATTTCCTATTACAAAATAATTTTTAAAGTGTAAAAAACGTTATAAATAATTATTATACTCTTTGCAAATACAAAACGAAGAGTATATTGCATTCGATCAGCACATTTCTAAAACTGGTAATATTGCTCGTAGAGAAAAAAATTTCATATTACTGTGTTGGTGATCGAATTCTGAACGACATTCAATATGTCCGTCCGTCTGTTCGTTTGTCTGTCTGTCTGTCCGTCCATAACGTTTCTTGTAAGCACGATAATTTAAGAACGAAAAGTCCGATAGTATTGAAATTTGGACAGCAAGTGTTAGCTAGAGGAAGACCACTATTGCGCAATCTTTTTTTTCGATTAGAACTCTAAGAAAAAATTACGCTGTTATCCCTAAGGTAATTTCATCTTATAATTTTTTAACAAAATCGATCAATAAATAAAAAAAGTTATAAATTTTTGAAATTAAAGAAAAATTATTTGGTAATTAAACAAAAAAATGTTTGGAAGTAATTTCATTTACAAAAAAACTGCGAAGAGTATCCTATAGAATGTGCAACAATTACATAACAAGTGTAGTAAATCGGCGGAGAGTATAATAATTAGCTTGTTTATTCTTGAGAACTTCAGTAAATCCGTAACTCTCGAGGTGATGCTGTGCACCTGCTTTGTATGCTCCACATTTCTTATAGTCGAAGTCATGGAATGGTGGAATACTCTAATAGTTATTAGCGTTAATAGTTACTAATTGTAAATATTTGTAATTAAAACAATAAAATAATAATGCCATTGAAATAGTTAAATCTTTTGATTATTTCTCATTTACAAATAACAAAGTGTGTGTTTAATTGATGGGACGTGAACTTTTTTTCATTATCAAAAAAATATTGTTTCTTTGTATTTTTGTTCCCCTCAAATAAAGTAAAACAAGCAATCTCTTTCACGAAAAGTAGTAAAAAAAAAACAAAAACTGCCGACAAGCTCTCCTTGGACAAGAACAATCATATGTTTATTGCAAGATAGCCATTTATTTAAAGAAAATTGTAAAAAAAAATTATTCACGACGTTATAAAAAATTTCTCAGAAAGTAAAGACATTTATTATCATAAAAATTACTTGATTACATGAAAAAAAGCAAATTTGACGAAAAAAAATTTGCCCACATCGAGGATCGAACCTGCCACCCCATTGCGCGTCAAATCTGACCATTTTCACGTTGCGGAAGATATTTTGTTAAGGGTCGAAAACGTGTATAACTCTTCAGTGATTGAATATTTTTTGTAGAACTTTTTGTGGTTGACGGAAAAACTTGTTAGCTTTCATTTGCACCGAATCTCCTGTCCAAAAAGTTGTTAATAAACAAATTAGAGCCTCTCACGCAATGTCACTTTTATTTCCGGTTCCGGTTATCCGATCAAGGTCTTTCTGGTCTCATAATTTTCCTTTTTGCAAACACTTCCATATGCATAGAATAGAATAGAATAGAATACATTTATTAATCCAAGTGATCATAAAATGACATAGGACAAGTCAATAAACATATTAGTAAATAATCATTAAATAACATTATATATTATAATCTGACATACACTCAAAAAAAAAAAAATCTTATTAGCAATAATTTCGTTATTATTACAATTATCATAAACAAATGTCACACAAACCATACATTAATTGACATGATTTAGAAAATCGTCCACCGAATAAAATGCATTAGCCACAAGAAATGTTTTTAAAGTTGACAAAAAATTTTTTACATTTACAATATTTTTTATATTTACATTTAATTTATTATATACTACTGATCCCATATAGTAAGGGTTAGATTTGTATAATTCTAATCTATGCATATCGTATTGCAAATCTGAGCCATGACGTGTCGAATAGTTGTGAAATATATTTTGTTGACTAAATTTATCTATATTTTTCATTACAAATTTTAATATTTCAAAAATGTACAAACTAGGCAGGGTTAAAATTTTATTTTGGACAAATGATGTTCTACAAGATTCCCTAATATTCATTCCAAACATGGAACGTATGGCTCTTTTTTGCAATACAAATACTCTGCTCGCAGATGTTGAATATCCCCAGAAAACAATGTCATTATGCCAATTGTTTCAACAATCAAAAAGTATTGAAGATATCGGGCCAAAAAAATGGTATATTCTTTGGTATAAAAGACATATACCATTTTCTGCTCTGATGTTTCGCACTGAGTAGACGTACATAAGTGTGCTCCGGCATTTAAAGTAAATTGTTCATTATTTCGTATACAAACACAACAAACATAAATTAATAACAAAATGCCGCAAGAAACTGAACGAGAAACTAGAGGTGCAAAATCTAAGCAAGTGAAAGGTCCCGAAGTAACAGATGCATTTGCAGCTGCAATTGTCCAAGCACTAAATTCGAAAGAATTCATCGAGAACATTACATCTGTAGTTATGAACGCTGTAAGTACAAAACTAGATAAGTTCATGGAAGAGCAGACGTCTATAATAAATTAATTAATGGAAGAAAATTCCAAACTAACATTAGAAAATAGTAAACTTAGCACGCGTATTGACATTACAGAGCAGTACTCACTTAGAAATAATATTCGAGTATATGGCGTACCTGAAAATAATGCAATCTCCCCAAGTAACAAAATAATAGAAATATTTAATAACCATCTAGGCTTGAATTTTACTCAAGATTGCATTGAAAATTGCTATAGAGTGGGAAAAGAAAGTAAAACTGATAAACCTCGAGCAATTCTAGTAAAATTTTCAACTTATCAGAAGAAAAAGATGGTATATCATAATAAAGCAAAATTAAGAGCAACTGGTATTTGCGTAAAAGAAGATTTAACCGCCGCAAGACTCAAAACATACATATATGCATGTGAAAAATTCTATTATCGGAATGTTTGGTCGAATGATGGAGTGATTTATGCGAAAGTCAAAGATAAAATTGTAAAGTTGAGGGACACAAATGAAATTGAAAATTTACTAAATGCATAGCGCATAATAATTAATTTCCTGAGTATGTTTGTTCTCTTTATTATATACTTATTAAATACGAACCTGTTAGATGTTTATGTTAATATATGCCGCTCACACTTTGTATGATAATCTTATCTCGTTTTTTAAAGCGAGTTCTTTAATTGTAACTTTTTGTAGGAATAGGATAAATTAAACGGTTTTACTTTAATATTTGTTTTTATTTAACTTTTTGGTTACTATTTTAACTGTGTTAATAAATGGTAGAATCTTTATTTGAGACGGCACATGTAAATATTCGGTCATTATTACCAAAGTTTAACTCTATAAAAAGCTTCATTTTGGATAATAAATATGATTTATTTGCTCTGAGTGAAACCTGGTTAAACTCTACTATTGAAAATTTATCTGTGAATATTAACAATTATACCTTAATTCGCAAAGATAGGCAAACTAGGGGCGGTGGCGTAGCATTTTATCTCAGTAACTCATATAAATTCGACCTAATCAATACTGGCGATAATATTGAGCAACTGTGGATACGCGTTTCTATAAATAATAATTCTCTAATCTTTGGCGTCTGCTATAGACCACCTCACATGAATTTTAAATATTTTACAGACCAATTGGAAGAAGCAATTTCAATTTCTATGCAGTATGGAGATAAAATATTTTGTTTCGGAGACATAAATATTAATTTATTAAATATAGACTTATGTGCAACTCAGTATTTTACATCAATGTTTGAGTCACTCGAATTCTATCAAGTAGTTAATGAAGCCACTCATATAACGTCTAATAATCTATCACTACTTGACATTTTGTTATGCAATGATCTCTGAAATCTGTCTCATCTCTAAAAGTGGGAGGCTTGGATATATCTGATCATGAACTGGTTCAATGTAAAATAATAATAAATATCTCCAAATTTAAGCCAACTTATATAACTTACAGAGATTTTAAATACTTCGATGAGCATGCATTTTATACTGACTTATAAGCGCTCCCACTACAAGATATGTTCTACATGAATAATATCGATAGTAAAGTAAATCACTTATCAACACATTTACTAAATGTTTTTAATAAACATGTCCCTTTGAGAACAGTCCGTATAAGTAGAAATAAGGCACCTTGGTTGACAGAGAATCTAAAGCTACTGATGAAACAAAGAGATAAGGCTAAGTCTGAATATAAAAAAAATCCATCGCCCGCAAAATGGAGCTATTATAAGCAAATGCGAAATATTACAAACCATGCCCAAACTGCTGAGAAACGTGCTTATTTTAATCACATTGCGAGAAATAAGAATTTAAAGAAGCTCTGGGGAGAGCTTAAATCACTAAGTATTACATCTAGAAACAAGCCACAAATACCTGACAATTTACTAAACCCTGATGCTATCAATAATTATTTCATAGACAGTGTTCCACAAAATAACAACAATACCGCGGATGTCGTGAATTATTATAACCTAAATAAAATCACTAATTCAGATTTCAATTTCAGTTTAGTTTCCACCCAACTTATTCAAAAAGTTCTTTGTAACTTAAAAAACTCTACGCCGGGATCTGATTCGTTAAGTATTTATTTCATCAAATTATGTTGTCCGTACTTACTAAATTTCTTGGCTCACATTATCAATAGTATGTTTATCGAATGTCAGTTTCCTGCTGCTTGGAAAGTCGCCCTGGTGACTCCAATCCAAAAAAAAATGATCCAAAGACATTTGCAGATTTGAGACCTATAAGTATTCTCACAGGATTGTCAAAGTTAGCCGAAAAAATAATTGAGATTCAGCTTAGGGAACACGTAAATACCTTTAATATATTACCAACCATCCAATCAGGTTTTCGTGCTGGTTATAGCTGTTCTACAGCTTTAACCCACATAATGGATGACATTGTCGAGGCTACCGAACAAGGTAAATGCACCATCTTGATACTGTTGGACTTTAGTAAGGCTTTCGACACTATAGACCATGCACTGCTCTTGGCAATATTAAAATCATGTGGTATTGATGACAAAAGTTGCAAGCTGCTTCAATCATATCTCGAGGGACGTTCACAAATTGTAAGAATATCCGATAAACTTTCTCAATCAAGAGCGATCAATAAAGGTGTTCCACAGGGCTCTATTTTAGGACCTCTGTTGTTCACAATTTATACGTCACAATTTGTAAATTTTGTTAAATCTTGTTCGGTTCACATGTATGCGGACGACACTCAGATCTATTATTCTTTCTATGCTAAGGATTATGAGGCCGCTGTACAAAAAATCAATAGTGATCTAGAAAGCTTATCGGATATATCTTCACAACATTCACTGATTCTCAATCCAACAAAATCAGCTATGCTCTTATTTGGTAAAAAGCCGGACTGTAATAATTTACAAAATTTAATCAAAATAGAATTAAACGGATCTTCTTTGAAATTGTTGCAACATGCTAAAAATTTGGGGTTAATCCTAGACACATCTTTAAGATTTAGAGAGCAAGTTTGTAAACTTATACAAAAAGCTTACGCCTCCCTAAGACTTCTCTACCCACACCGAAGTTATTTAACTATAAACACTAAAAAGGCCCTTTGTGAAACATTAGTATTGTCGCAGTTCACATACTGTGCCCCAGTGTATGGTCCCTGTTTGGACAAGGATTGTAGTAACCGTATACAGCGTGTGCAGTATTCATGTATTCGATTTATTTATGGTATTCGTAAATTCGAACATGTTTCATATAAGTTATCAGAACTCCATTGGCTAAATATGCAAGACCGAAGAAAATTTTATTCAACCTGTATGTTTCACAAGATTATCACAACGAAGGCACCATCATATCTCTACAATAAAATAACTTTTCGCAGTGATGTGCATAATCTTAATGTCAGGTCCAAAGGTTTACTTAGTCCACCTATGCATAGAACTTCGTTTTATGAGAGAGGCTTCAAATACTGTATTTATAAATTATATAATCAGGTTTCATTTGATGCCAAGTCATTCAGTCTCGCAAAATTCAAAAGGTATATGAAAGCTGTTTTGCTAGGACAGACAGGATAATTACATGTGCCCATTATTATTATTGTTATTATTATTCTTATTATTGTTGTTATTATTTATTGTTTTTTGTTCATTATCTACATATATAATATTTAGTTAACACAATATTTAGTTTTCTGTACTACCTACACGTACCTTAAGTGCATTTTCTTTATTGTAAAGCAAGGGTTAAGTGGTAGAGCACACTTGTTGTGAACTTCCCCTTGAGATTTCCAAGAATTATAATTATGACTTCATTATCATATGTAAATATTAATGGAAATAAAGGCATTTATTATTATTATTATTATATATTCGAAAAAAACAATATCCTGACCTCATTAGTTTCGGAGTAATCAATTTGTTAATTATGAAATTTATTTTGGCTATAACAAATGAACGGGTTGACAAAATCAGTTGTGCCTGGTACCAAGCGACGCGTATTGAAAATATTTTTCGATTGAATCAATATATCTTCGGATCCGTCAAACTGTTTTCATTTTATTAAATAAAAACGAAAAAAATTTGTTTAAACAATTATTTGACCATGAAGCTCGAGTTTAGAAAAATTGTTCTTAAGAAAATATTGTTCAGCGGAATATTTCCTATAAGAATCCGTGGCTAACTCAAATCGTATAGAAAATTTTTGGGAAAAATCCCAGGCAGATTCGCCTATTAGGCAGTGGTTCTTAATTACAAATCATCCTAAGAATTATAGCGTTATTTTAAACTCAGTGAAAGTAAGGTGTACGAATCTTAAGCAAAACTAGCAAGAGAGTGTCTCTCTTTACCTTTAGCCTGTATTTTCTATTGCACGTATAATACGTAAATTGAACGACCAAAATAACTTAATCAAAACCATTACGCTAATTCAATTTTATGCTTCTTTAAATGGAAGTAGTGAAACTGCTGTTTAATAACAGCACGGAAGTACATACGTTTGACATTGCTAATATTCCAACTGCAACATTTATACACTGTAAAGCGTGTGCTTCGGAATTTATGTTGTTGTGACAATGGCGCGCATTTTAACAAGCAACCATTAGCACTAAATGTAGTGTTAAACAAGATTCCACAAATAACTTAATTAAGTCAGAGGTCTTGCAGGCATTGCAACGATATTATCTTTATATTACGACGAAGTGAATGTAAAGCAATGTTTTGACATTGTTTCTGCTTGTTTGGTTTTTTAATTGTGCCCAGATAAATCTCTTGTACAAGCCTCGGGTGCTGAAACACTATTCCGTTAATGTCTTTTATTCGTTGTGTGCCAACAGGGGCATTATTTGCAAGATAATTTAAAAATGTAAATTATGTGGTTTGTGTGAGGTGGAAAATGTAACACCAGTATTTTCGGCAAATGAATGTTGAACTTTCTCATAAATTTACCTTTTTATTGCTTGATTTATATCATCATTATTTATTCACATGTATACAGAGTGTTTCAGGTATACGGTCATTAATTTCCAGGGGTGATTCTACATAGGGTAGGCTTTTATTGCTACTATATAAGTTTAATATATATACCACCCAATATGACCCTGGACTGCTACGAGTCGATATTTGAAATATTTTCCTCATTGGAATTTATTCATATTAATAATGTTTTATTTGTAGATTTTAATATTAGCGAATACTCCAATTACTTACTTACGCTAGAGTCTACAAATCGTATTACGTCTTTAATAAATTTTAGTAACTTCCTAAATTTAGAGCAATGTAATCATATAAAAAATACGAACGACAACATTTAAGATTTAGTTTTATCAAATATGAACTGTATAGTAGACAGAGCTCCCGATATATTAATTTATAAGGAAATCCATCACGAAACATATTCTTTATAGGATTTTGCAAACAGTGGAAAGAAAAGCTATCTATGAGAACTAAAGGAAAAAACTATATATAAAAATATTAATGAAATCTTTGCATTCTTTCGATAACCTGACTTCTGGTTATGCTAATAAGTAAAAATTCTTATTTTTGCCATTCTCATTTTAACACTAGCATCCAACCTAGTCCCTACGGCTAAGCAGGCTAAACTAGTATCTACATGATCCCCTACGATATGTAAATTCAGTAGGTTGGCCAAGTTGTACAGACATCTACGGAACAATTCGACACGCATCTATCCTCATTCAATAATATTATCGCGGAATCTTTAATTTTTCTTTTTTTGCTACCTGCCTCTTTTGTTAAAAGTTTTGCCGAGTCCCAGTTTATTCTATGTCTGTTCTCCCATGCGTGTTCGCAGATCTTGATATAATTTTGATGTTCGCCCAATCTTACACTAAATCGTCTGGATGACTCACCCACGTAATGTTTGTTGCACTCACACGGAATACTATAAATGCAGTTTTTTAATTTTATTCGTGGTTCTTCAATTTCGTCTTTGTCAAAATAGATCATAAAGTGTTGTTTGTTAGAAATACTGTCCTAATATCAAATCTATCACCGATACGGTGCAACTTTTCAGATAATCCGCATACATAAGGAATTAACGCTGTGTAACGTTTCTCAGGTTTTTGTCATACCTGATAGTTATTTTCAATATTTATGAAGGTTTTATCGACAAAACCCCCAGGGTATTGGTTATTTATGAGAACTTCTTTTATAAACCGCTTCTCATTGTTTAGTATTTCATCATTGATAGGGCCAAAATCATTTCTTCTAGAAATGTCAGTACCCCAAATGAACAATTATTCACAATACCCTTTATTGCAGAACAAATACCCTCTACAGATTTATACCTTGACTCCAAGTAATTATATTATAGGTTAGCTTTGACTAAAATAAAGCATAATACACATATATCAAAGAGCTTCCATCTAAACTATCCATCTAGGGATTGACTTCATTTAATACAAAGTTGATCAATATGTTAAGTTCAACATAGATGTTCGTCCAGAATTATTCCTAGAAAATTCGTATCTTTTTCTAACCTTAACTTCTTACTATTTATATAAAAGAAGATTAACATTTTTGTAAACATTTTTTTTCGTGTTTTGACTAAGACACATGTGGTTTTCTCATAATGAATGATAAACCTGTTTGTGTAACACCATGTATTGAATTTACATAGGTAATACACATTTGTCGTTATAATGTGTGTATCAAATTTCAAGTGAATGTATGAATTTTATTTTATGAACCTCTTTAATAAAGAATTGGTGGTGGGGGGTGGCAAATATTATAAAAATTTTCATACCTTGGCTTCTAGTATATGCACCAAATACCAAGTTTCTGTATTCTTATCAGCTTGCTTCACTTATTTTCCCCTATTTACCGCTATTTAACTCCGACCCCTTCACAGGAATAAGCTCGAAATGTAACATAGTTCCAGATCTCGTTTTGATACATACGTGTACCAAATTTCAAGTCAATATCTTAAATCGTTCCAAAGAAAACGCGCACAAAGAAAGTTACGGACCGACATACCCACAGACCTCAAACAAAAATTTGTTCGCTCAAATTTAAAATCTCAACGTTTCATGAGATTCTAAACCTACTTCAACAAAAAAAAAACGGTAAAGGTATTTACACAGAACTTCCCTCTTTATTTGTGCATGGCGGTCACTATAAAAATTTAATAATAAAGAAGTGGCATTGAAAATAATAATCTGAATATAGTTATCACTATTATTACAAAGAATACCTGATAAGTTTTGGTCAAAAAATATACAGACTGCCCATCCAACAGCAAAAGTTCAATACTAAATAACAGGTGCCAAATATGGAAGGCTTGCGCAAATACCTTTATAAATGTCCACCATGACTGAATTATTTCTTGGGATGACCACCCTGTACATTTTTCAATAAAAGTATAATAGGTGCATATCCCAAATATTATTGCCATCCGTCACATTTTCAATTCCACATTCACGTAGTGCAGTGGAAGCATAGTGGTGGTTAAAAAATTTCATTTTTTTTCAAATTTTTTAAAAATGTTGGTAAAAAAATTTTCAAAATTTTTTTTCTTCTGAAATAGGTTTAAAATGTCATGAAACGTGGAAATATTAAATTTAAGCAAAAAGGAAAGTTTCCTACTATTCTACAGTGGTAATTTTCTTTTTTGAAATAGGTTTAGAATGCTACAAAACATGAAAATTTTAAATTTGAGCACTGAACTGACTGAATCACTTTTTCGCAAATGCGTGGTTCCGAAATAATTCACTATCTCAATAATTTAAACGGACCCCTCTATATAACAATTTTACTCTTTTATGGTTAATTTAATAAACTTAAATATGTTTCGTTTAAATTATCTATAATAGTGCGGTTGTTTATTAACCAGTTAGATACTGAGACAATTTAATAATTTTCATTCGTACTGACCCAGAAATAGGAAATACATCAAGTTAACAAGTGTCATAAGATATCTGCAACGTTATACCATATAACTTCAAAACGGAGATTTTAATAAAAAATTGCGTATTCTTCTCGTACTCGTTCGGTTTTTGTTTGCTGACTGAGTTCCAACGGGGTCGGAATGGATTTTCACACTCGGCGACTGTGATTTGTACCATGGGCCCGTGATGTATAGTCCTATTCGTGTTGCTACCCTTGAAAAACTGCATCTCACAAGTCTTGCCTGCATTGGACATCAACTTTGTACTACGCCGTGCTCTCTCAAGTGTGCTCCACATAAGTTCAGCAACCTAAGGAAAGTTTTCGCATTTTATTTATTACACTTTTCGATATGGCTGAGGAAGTACATTTTCATTTCGCTTGTGTACAAATCGGTATTCATAGAGAAATTCTGTTTTTACACTTATTTTTCATGTATGATATTAAATAAAAAGATTTCAAAACAATTTTTTTTTTTTACAATTTTACGACACTATATTTATGTACAATTTTGCATTAATTAAGTTTTAATATGTATTGTTTCAATTACGTACAATAATAATTTTCCCTCTATGACCTGCCTAAACTATTAGTAGGGGAGCCCACGATGCTAAATGGGGATTTACTCGAGCGTCGTAGGGAACTATTTGATTTTGAAGATTAGATGGTAGAAAGAAAAAAAGGTAATATGATGTATACTCTTTCACTGGTGGGGGAAGCGTCTACAGGCTTTCAAAAATGTATAAAAAAACCAATTACATGGAAATACTCGAGCGCGTCAGATATTGATAGTGTATATGCCCCACGTGTCTCCGAAGACGGAGGTATGTTAATCTGCCGGTTTGCATGGTGGGGGCGGCCGTACGAAAGTGTTAAAAATGGAAAAAATAATAATTTACTGGAGCGCGTCAGATATTCAGAGGGGAGGTTAAGCGAACCCGAACGAAGCTCCCATTCAAAAGACTGACGATTCGGATGTTACGCAAGCTCGTGGCGGCTCTTTGAAAATGCAAAGAAAAATCGCCATTTTGAAATACTCGAGCGCGTCAAATTTTCATACAGATGGTTTAGCTTGATGTCTTCATCGTGCTGATCAATAATCTGACGATTATTTGGTGGTATTTCCTTAATCTGACGGTTTGAAAAAAAATTATTTTTATGATTTCTTTTTAAACCACTGAATGTGACAAATAAAATGCACGGAAAATAGCATGCAAATATAAAAAATACAAATTTTGTTGAAATTTGTAAAGAAAGTTTTTTATTTTATTTCCTGCACACGTAAAGCTATTTATTTTAATTATAATACATATAAACACATATATTATATGTATAATATATACTTTCGGTAATTTCTTTCTCTGGTAAAATTACAAATGATAAATAAATAACAGGTAAAAAAAATATGGCCGAGATTAATAAATAACGATATTTTTAAACTTTTTGATAATTTTATTGATTGGTAATAACTTTACAGAATTCACAAAAAATTAATAAAACAAAATAAACATGTTAATTTTTTTTTATCTTCATCCGTGGAATTATCATCATACAGCAAGTCTGGTTCGATTTGATCATCAATTTCATCCACAGCTTGCATATCTGTAACAAGAAATCGTTATAATACTTGACAATATATTTTTTATTCAATGAAAAACGTGTTATTAAAGTATTGAAATGTAAATGTACCTGAATCTGGAGTATCCCCTAGAATATCTGGTGTTATGACTACATCTTCATATACTTCTGGTAATTGATCACCAATGGCGTGATGGCTGGCATGTGGGGACGGTGCGAGAGAGTGAGAGACAGAGAAAGAGTGAAAGGGAGAGAGATGCGCGGAGTGGGGAATACGTGCTTCACTGCGGTGCACGCGCTAAACTTTATTGACGATTTTTGTTACTTTGGCTTGTGGAAATCGGCAGATTATATTTTTCCCATTATCCTTGAATTATTTCCTTCAAAACAAAAAAAATTCGACCGCGCTCGAGAATGTCGAGGTGACGTTTTTTTTTTGCAAGTTTGTGACCCTCCCACTCCCTTGCGTCACGCTGAAATCGTCAGATTATTGAAACGCACACTTTTCAGCATGTAATTAACCCATCACACCTTAATCTGACGCGCTCGAGTATTTCCAACTATGAATTTTTTTTTACTATTCTGATCGGCTGCCCTACACGCGCGGCCCTGTATAGATGGCTTAGATATGGTGGAGGTACTCAACAGGGTGCAAGGTATTCCCTATATGTTAATCTGCCGCGCTTGAGTAAATCCCAAAATCCCCTATTGGGCTCCCCTACTATATAAAAGTTTGTTTGCAGTAGCATAGAGGAAAAAAGGAACAATTTAATAATTTAATAGTTTTTTTTGAGGGTATTGAGGACTGTTTAAGATATTGTAATGGATGCAATTATTATATTTATTTACTTTCCTGATAAAAAAGAGATTTTATGTTTTTCTCTCATTTTCAGTATAGTAACAGACTAAGAGAAACGTAGTTCTTGTGATAGTAGATTTATTTAGAGGTTGGGTATATTACACTAGTAGTACATTTTTTTAATGATTTCAAAGTTTTCGGTAATACAATTTTTTATGTTATTCTGCAATTTAGTTTTATTTTTAATTTCCTCTAAATTTTTTGGAAGCATATTATATAACTTTGGTCCGTAGTAAAATATAAATCGTTGGGTATGGCTTTTGATACACAATGGTAAAGTGACAGAAATCTTATCTTTCGTTCTTGTTGCATAATTATGGGGTAGCTTTGACATCTTTGAAGTGTTACTTAATGCCCATAGTAAAGTGTGGTAAGTATAAAGTTCTCTTACTGTGAATAATAAGCCTAACTCATCATACAACAATTTAGTGGAATAATCATATTTCTTTTTAAATAATATTTTTAAAATGGTGTTTTGCTTTGTTTGAAGGCAATTTATAGAATTATTAAAAAGTCCGCCACATATCAATATGCAATATCTAATTATGGATTCAACTAAAGCATTATTATTTAAAATATCTCTTATTTGATAGAATTTATGTAACAGTCTTCTGAGCCGTCCTGTTATGTATTCCGCATGATCTTTCCACTTTAGATGCTGGTCAACTAGTACACCTAGGTATTTGATGCTATTCGTTTTCTCAATCGCGGCTCATTTACAGTTAGTTTGATTGTTACATGGCTGAAAGTGGATTTTTATGTTGTTTATTTCTGGTTGATCAGCAACTGTCGTGGAAAAGTAACAAATTTAGTTTTTTCAATATTTAGGCTTAGAAGACTGTCATCCAACCAGAATTTAAGTTTTGCCATTCCTTGTTCTGATATTTTATATACGTTTTCCCAGGAATCACTTACAAAGATTACAGCAGTATCATCAGCGAATGATATAATTTCCCCATCTATACTTTGTATTTGTGAAATTGAATTTATATATACCAAAAATAAAATTGGTCCCAGTACAGTACCCCGGGGGATACCCAATGTAACGGGGAGTGGGTCACTGTATATGTCGTTTACTTTTACTCTCTGATATCCTTCTGTAAGATATTCCTGGAAAGTTTTTAATGGTTGACCTCTTACGTCTAATGATTCTAATCGTTTCAATCATAATTCATGATCGACAGTGTCAAATGCCTTAGCCAAATCCAGCAATATTGTTAGACATTTTTTATTTCCATTAAATCCATTTACAAGTTCATGTAAAAATTCCATAACTGCATGTTGTGTAAATAGATTTTGCTTAAAGCCAAGTTGTTTATTATTTAGTAATTTTTTACTTTCCAAAAAATTTACTAAACGTGTTTTAAGACACTTTTCTAATAATTTTGCAAAATGGTTTATGACGGATATAGGTCTGTAGTTTGTTACCAGTTTTTTATCACCTTTTTTACATACAGGCGTTATGATCGATTCTTTCATGGTTTTAGGTATTTGTCCATTGGAAATGATTAAATTAAATATAAATTTAAGAGGGGCTAGAATATATGTGTGTATTGTTTTTATGATTTTAACAGATATTCCATCAACTCCATTTGCAAAATTATTTTTTAAGTGTGATACGTATAAAATTAGTTCATTTATAAATGAATTATTTTCTGTTTGCCTATGTTAACAGACTTTTAAACACAAACTGCTAAAATATGCATTAACAAGAAGAAAATAATGTTAATAATAACAATAATTATGTTGTTAAACATAAAAATTATTATGTCGAGGCATTTTAAGTAAACAAGTTAAGGAAATTAGCTCGAGGAACACAAGAACAAAATAAAATGATTAAATGACGTACATGACAGAACCAAAACATAACTAAAGCACACTTTTCAATAAATACACTTTGTTTCATTAAATTTGAATTTGTCCTGCAAAAAATTATTCAAATGCTTAATAGCAATTTCCTCGAAAACGGTTGGAGTTATCAAGTTCTACCAAGTGTAGCTTTTATACGCGGAAATGAGGCCCTCATCAGATTTTCTGGTCAGAAGTACCACAACGTTTCGTCCAAAAAAGATATGAAAAAAATTCTTCAACAGATACAGGTCGTGCGGCGCCCTCTATGATCCAACGTAATGTAATACATAAATTATTGTTTCCTAGAATAAAAAAGTTCTTCTAGCAAATTTGACGATGATCAGTCAAGAGACTGTTGAGTCACAGTAAAAGAACGAAAAAATAATTTCTATTTTGATACCCTGTATCTTCAATGAATATTTTGAGAAAGACTGCATCAATTACATTTTCTTCGGTGTTAACAATATCTTTTGTAGCGTTAAAACCTCTATTATTACTTGCAACAGCAAGTGAATCAGCATGTTTGAGTAGTTGAAAAGTACGACTGAAAACTCTGTGAGAAGGTCGACGTCTACGTGGAAACTTTAGTTGGTACTCTTCAGACGTCTGAAGACCGTTACCCTCACAGTACCCATACACATAAACAATATCTACATATTCAAGTGCACTGAATTTATTCATTCATTCTGTAAACTGTCAATTAGTTACAATTTTTTGACAAATTGTATTCTTCTTTCCATGGTAACAACACATTCAGCTTTGAATAAAATATTTAAATCGGCTGTAGTTATTTAACTATAGTCGCGTCATTTCAGCATGAAACATCTGAAAACCTCTAAAAAAAACCGCTGCCTAAGGAATCGCTACTTCCACATCCAGATTTTTCATCCAAGTCACTTTAAAGGAAACATCTTGACTAGATTTCCACTCCAGTATGTGGAAATTATTGGTCATAGAATTTTAATAATATTTGGAGCAGATGTCATAGAAAAGTTTGAGGCGTTGGTTTCTACCATATACGTTAAAAATTAAGTTTTTAGTTTACCCTACTTATTTGCCCCTATTCACAACCCACCACGTCTCACCCCTTCAATGGAATTATCTTAACCAGATGTCATTACAATACATACGTGTAGTAACTTTCAAGTAAATATCTCGATTTTATGTTACCAAACCCATTAATAATGGAGCGGTGATGGTGGTGTTTGAAAAATATTAGAAAAAAATTTGAGGCCTTGGTTTCTAGTATAAACACCAAATCCCACATTTCTGTACTCTTCCCAGCTTGATTTATTTTCCCTTAATTACTCCTATTTAACCCTCAACCCTTCAACTGAATCACCTCAAAATATAATCTAGTTCCAGATGTCGTTATAATACATACGTGTCCCAAATTTCAAGTGAATATCTCAAATTCATTTTATCAACCCCTTAAATAATGGATTAAGGGTGGTGGGGGTTGAAAAATATTACTAAAAAATCTGAGGCTGTGGCTTCTAGGACATATACCGAATTTCAAGTTTCTGTACTCTTAGCAGATTTTTCCCTATTTACCAATCACCCCCACTTGCTCAACGCAATCATGTCAAAATATAATCTAAGATATCATTATGCGTGTAAGAAATTTCAAGTGAAAATCTAAATTTAATTTGATCAAATCTTTTAATAAGGGAGTGGGGGTGGTGAGGGGATGGAAAATGTTATAAAAAAACCTGAGGCTATCACTTCTAGTATATACACCAAATCCCAAATTTCTATACTCTTACCAGCTTGCTTTACTTATTTTTCCATATCTACCACTATTTAACCCCCAACCCTTCAACGGAATCATCTCAAAATATAATCTAGTTCCAGATGTTGTTATAATACATACGTGTACCAAATTTCAAGTGAATATTTCAATTTTATTTTATCAACCTCTTCAATAATGGAGTAGGGGAGGTGGGAGTTGAAAGATATTATAAATAATCTGAGACCTTGGCTTCTAGTACATATATCGAATTTCAAGTTTCTGTATTCTTACCAGCTTGCTTTACTTTTTTCCCCTATTTATCCCTATTCAACCCCCAACCCTTCAACGAAATCATCTCAAAATATAGTCTAGTTCCAGATGTCGTTATAATACATATGTGTATATGTATTCTATTTAATAATGGAGTAGGGGTGGTGGGGGCTTGAAAAATATTATAAAAAAATCTGAGTCTTTAGCTTCTAGTACATACACCGAATTTCTAGTTTCTGTACTTTTACCAACTTGCTTTACTTATATTCCTCTATTTACCCCTATTTAACCCCCAAACCTTCAACGGAATCATCTCAAAATATAATCTAGTTTCAGATGTCGTTATAGTACACACGTGTACCAACTTTCAAATGCATATCTCAATTTTATTTTATCAACCCCTTTAATAATGGAGTAGGGGCGGTGGGGGGTTGAAAAATATTATAAAAAAATTTTAGGCTTTGTCTTCTAGTATATACACCGAATTTGAAGTTGCTGTATTCGTACCAGCTTGCTTTACTTATTTTCCCCTATTAACCCCTATTTCACCCCCAACCCTTCAACGGATATCTTGAAAAATCAATCCTGTTACAAAATTTCAAGTCAATATCTTAAACTGTTCCGGAGAAAGCGTGCGGACAAAAAAAAGTTACAGACCGACAGACAGACAGAATTTTTTTTTTTTTTGTCAAATTTAAAATCTCGACATTTCATGTCATTCTATACCTATTTCAAGAAAAAAAAAAATTGAAACTTTTTTTACGATTACTGTACTTCCAATCCACTACGTGGATGTGGAAGTAAAAAGGCATAGGATCGATTGACATTTTTATTGCATTGGCCATTAATATTGGCCAATTATTGATCAAAAAACGAAACCTAACATTTTCGCCAAAAAATAAAAAGTACTGTCTTTTCTAAATGCCTTTCTGAACTCTTTGCAATAAAAATGAAGTCAATTGACCCTGTACCTTTTTTTAGAAGTAAAAATGCTAAAATGACGCGACTACTAATAAAAATAGGACAAAAAAAATGCCAAAGTTTTTGTATCTATTATAAATCACCCTGTATACAAGCTGTTCACTTTGTCTCGCTTAATATCAATCGTGTAAAAACGATTTTTTTTATTTATGTAAAGCGACAGATCCTTGGTGGTAGTGATAAAGTGGACAGCTTGAATGCCAAATTTCTTGGCGTTATATTTTCCTTCACACGGTATATGCCAATTTGGCTTCATGACATAAAATTGATGTGATCCTCGCTGACGTGACACCCACTTCTATCTGGATATCCCTACGACGGATTAAAATCCATAGGAACAACTAATATATATGCTGTCCATCTCGTGCATGTAAAATCGTATTTCCTAGTCTACTATATATATATATAACGTTCACATATATGTCGATAGCTACATTTAAAATATGCGTGAAATTCTTCCCCTCCCAAGAGAAAAGGAAATAAATTGTATTCGCTGGAATATGCCAAGATAAGTTCTACCAAAACGTCAGTTACATAGCCTGACTTTGCTTTGTAAGAGATATCGAGTATATTTCGTGTTGGTGTTTTATTTTTATGTTGTGATGTGTGCAGTTATATCGGCATGTATGTTTTGTTATTCACCGCACTGTGTTCAAGGGACCCCTGTTTATATTATCATATGAGAGATCGACTTTTTCCCCCAAATTGTTCTATTGTTCAGTTAACATAGTAATATAAGACCAATTATTTACCTATATATCTAAAACTCCTGTACCTAAAAACGTATATTTAAGCTAGCTGGTCCTCCAGCTAATTCAATTTAATAGGAACTAAATAGGATAAGTTTTATTTGTGCTAAACGTTTACAAGATTAGACAATTTAGTCAAAGAGACCAAACGACAGGCAGTGAAACCCGTTATATTTGCCATTAATTAATAAGGGCAGTAATAAATGCGATGCAAAAGGTTTCATGCAATGCAATGAAATAGTAGTTATAGACCGAGAGCTAGCGTCACAAAATGTGTGCTATTTGTAAATCGATATACGTCGATGATCCAATGAATACCCGCCCATCAGTCAGCCAGGCTGGTAGATGCCAAATGACCTTCTACACCTCCTGTAACGGCACGTTTTTCCCGTTAGATAAATTGTCAGTACAGTACCTGGACTATTATGTATTCGACTCATATCGCATTTTGTTTTTTATAATTTATTAATACGGGTGATTAATCAATTAAATTTTCTCTGTTTTATTAACATTTTTTTGTGATTAAAATTTCATTACAATATTGAATAAAGTTAAAAATCTTTATCATAAATTGGTAATAACAGTTTTGAATAAAGTCCTCAGGGCAAAATTAAATTCCAAATTTATCTTTGCTACAGTTTTCCGATTATATTTTAATAGCCACATTCTATTTTCGTAATATTTCATATCGCAAATCTTGCTGCAGTTTTCTTTTCCGATAAATTCTACATATTATTATTTTATTGTTATTAGCGCGAGCAGATCTGTAGAATCCGCAGCACTCAAACTCTGTCGGCCCATTGTGCATTAGCGTCGTGTGGCATCTTCTAGAAGAGACCAGTGCTCTCCACAAAGGATAACAGTCTGTTCCAGGGTTGATTCCGTAATTCCTCCGGCTGTAAAAATTACCTCTGGAGATGCCTATACCTTGACGCACCTAAGGGTGCGCAACTGGATAGGATATGCGTGGTGGTTTCTTCCTCCACTAATACAAATCCTACAAATAGGGTTGTTTTTCAACCCCATTGTACGAAGATGTTTGTTCAGAGAACAGTGTTCTGTTATCAAACCTACTATCCGTCTCATTTTTTCTCTATCGAGCCCAAGCAGCCACTTAATGGTTGTCAGTCTAGGACCGCATATAATGGGGTTTCGACTGCCTCATTCCAGGGGCCTGAACCTTGCAGTGGCCCAGTCTCTTAACTCTGATTGAATAAAACTTCTGGGTAGACCGAAGGCTGGCTCGGGGACAAGGAACCGAGTTATTGCCTCTTCTCTCGCCAGTCGGTCTGCTTCTCCATTGCTCTTCACGCCTCTCTCACCGGTCACCCATATGAGTTTGACAGAGTTGTGTTCGCACAGTTCTGTCAAAATATTTCGACAGTTTAAAACTAGTCTTGAGGTCACTTTGTTTGACACAAGAGCCCTTAAGGCTGCTTTGCTGTCGCTCTCATATGTAGATATATTTGTTGGCGAAACCTCTCCCGAGATTCTCGTTTGCACACACCAATATGGCATACACTTCTGCTTGGAATACACTAGAATAGCGCGCTAAGTAGCGCCGATATATGAGCCATTAGTTTGCAGCCGTGTGTGGCAGCACCAGTTCCCTTCTGAGCCTTAGATCCGTCTGTGTACCACTCGAGACCTTTGGAACACAGAAGACGATTTTTATCGCGCTCTCAGTCTTCTCGACCAGGAAACAGCACTGAGTATAGATAAATTCTACATAAATTTTTTATTTTGTTAAGAGTTAATTAACTTTAATTTGCTAGTAATATCTTATGTATAGTCCTAGTTATTGGACAAAATTTAGAGACTTTGTTTTTAGTTCTCATTTCTCTCTTATCAACTGGTCTCTTATATCTCCCTGTCTTTCATGTAAATACCTTGACCACCCATGAACTGGATCAAAGCAGATGATAGAGACCTGCTATTGGCTGGAGAGATAAACCACAATTGGCTGGACATCTTCTCAGACGTGTTGTCGACCTGGTACTTCCTTGTAGACAAGGATAAGTATATTGAAGGCCTCAATCCCCGGCTACCCGTAGCCAACTCCAGGAGCTCGACCACGTCGGAATTCCACGCCATCTACCGCTAAGTTACGTAAGCCAGCTATCACTACGCTAATATCAGCAGCAACTTTAGGACCAGAAAATATTTATGTAAACCAGTTGGTATTGTCATTTAATTAAAAAAATTTCAATGTAACTATTAGATTATTATTTAATCAAAGATTTCCAGCACTTTTAACTTTTCACATAATATATTGTAAAGATTTTGGAAATTTTATACTTGTTATTTAATATATTGTTTGTTTTTAAGTTGACTTTGATTTTTTCCATCTTAACAAGTTGCAAGAATATCATTTATTTGTTTTGTTTGGAAAATATTCCTTTTTGAATATGCTGATGCCCCAAAATTTGTCATTTTTTTGACAATAAAATAAATAAACTAAAAATAAAATTATTCAATTCGAAACTTGCGCCAACCGTAAAGCTAAGCTGGTGGTTGCTACAGTTTAGCTCACCAATTTATTCAACTGCAAATTGAAAAAACAGCGTGTTACACTCCCTGTTCGAGGTCGGCTTCACGATGGCGTGTTTTATCAAATCCATTTCAAATATAGAGTATCATACAATGGTTGTTGTTTCATCATCCTACATTTAGTGTAACTAGTGTGAGCAAAAATTCCAAACATGTTTTTTACTTGAAACATATTCTTTATAGTATTTTGCAAACAGCAGAAAAAATAACCATCTATAACTAAAAGAAACACTATCTGTAAAATATTAATGAAATATTTGCATTCTTTCGATAACCTGAATTTTGGTTATGCTAGCAAATTAAAATCCTAAAATTAATTTGCCTAATTTCTTATTTGACAATTCTTATTCTAACACTAGCATCCACACAGTCCCCAACGGCCACGCAGTTTTTTACATTAAAAGAATATTGGAAAATTGTGCAACTGCGGCAGTGAATCTTAGTTTACGATTTATAATAACGATAATGTTTTACAAGCAATAAAATACTATGGCTCGGCGTTGATACCATTGTAGTTTTCTTCTTTAAGCTTCGTCCATTACGTGGTGGGCCAAACTCTGATAAAATTGCCAAAATTCACATTTTGTCAGAATTGTATTACATTGCAATATTGGTAGTTGGGCGTTTTCGAAATATCTGATAGCTAATCTGATGTAGTAAATAACAGAATTTTTACCACTCTGCATTTAAAATAGTCCAAATCGGGTGAAAAATTAAAAACTTAATTAGTTGTTTCTTTTCAAGTTCGTTCAATTTTTTACATTTTTTTTTTTAAATATGTAACCTTCTAGACAGCCTTCGCTTGGGATTTGGGAGTTGTCTATTATCTGTAGTGTGTTTATATTTAAAAGGAGCGTATATATCAAAAGTACTCTGTCTCAAGATCCCCAACATTACTACACAAATCATTAGTGGGTTGCTAACGAATTAATCAGCTATAACTCGATTTGATCGCATTAACTGACGTAGGTAACTTCATTACTACTCACAGAAGCTTATTACTGGGTTGGAGGAGCCACACTGCGTGCACACTGTTTTTCATTACGTTCTAGTTAGGCGGCATTCAATATAACGGCTTTAATAAGTTTACAAGCTTTGCAATTTAAAGCTTAGAGTATATTGAAGTCAATACATCCTTTTATAAAATGGGGTATACCAAGACACATTTATAAACACGCAAGTATGCAGACCTTTTATATAAGGAAAGAAAGACATTAAAACAACAATAGTTGTTTTCAAATTTGTTATTATTTCACAAAAATTCATACACAAAAATATCGTCCATGCAATGTTAGATTTATATACATGACTCAAAGAATGACATTGACAATTTTTCGTTAAAAAGTGTGTCTAAAAGTTAAATTATTGAGCAATATTATAATCACTACATGAAGGGCTGGATACAAATGAAACAGAGTAGTTGATGAAAAATAAGGGTTTCTCTTAGATAAAGGTGTTCGTTTCCGAGATACAGAGCTTTGAAGCTTTTATAAAAGAAAACAGGAATAACTTTGAACAAAGAAAGAAATTTTGTGTATAGCTTAAGTCGATGAGATCCTATTAAAAAATTAAAAGAAAGTTATTTCCCACAGCAAATGCGTGGATATTAAACTTGTAGAATTTATTTTATACAACAGTTAAGACAGACCTATAAAATATCCCCAAGAAAAATGACGTGTTGCAAATTTTTTTGTATAATTTCTTCATGAAATGGCGATTTCATACTAACCATAAAATTCACTATTAGTTAAGGTCTCTGCAAAGAATAACATAACATTTTATAAACGACTTACATTTTTTTTATCTGATCTGAATCCTGTGACTATTATCCCACGCGTGTTCACAAATGTTGAATTTTTCAAATCCTCGCCTTCTAGCATAATTTCTATGTTCACCAAGCCTTACGTTGAAAGGTCTAGATGATTGACACTCACACGGAACACTATATAAATACATTTTTTTGAATTTTGAGCAATATTTAGAGGTTTGGTTTTTGATAAAACCGATCTTAGCGTGGAACTCGTCTGAAAAACCGTTCGTACGGAAAACCTGTTCCCAATTTTTCGTAATTTATCCGATAAACCATGTATATATGGAATTACTGCCATAGATTTAAATACCTCAGGTTGTGATAGTACATTCTCTCTCCTACCAATGTTCAACAACTAAAGGCTTGAATTATGCTTTAACATCAAAAGCTATTCCTAAATTGGATATAATAACTGCAATTTAGCAGGCTGCACAGAAGCTACCATTAAATGATGCTAATGAATACCGAATTCGTTCTAAAATTGAATTAGAGAAAGAGTATAAAACTAGAGATAATTTATCATCTGATGAAATACGTTCAATTTCATCTCCAAAAAATGATCATAGCATAAAAATTTTACCAGCTGATAAAGGCAATGTCACGGTAATCTTAGATACAGCTATATATGATACAAAACTTTCGAACTTGATAAATGATGGAAACTATTCCAAACTAAATAAAGATCCTACAAATTCATTAGAAAACAAAATATATGGAGTCTTATTTAAACACAAAAACGAATTTACACATTTTGAACGAAAGGTGTTAACTCCACATCACAGCAAACCTCCTCTTTTCTACGGTTTGCCAAAAGTTCATAAACCTGACATTCCCTTAAGACCAATTGTGAGTTCAATTAATTCTCCATGTAACAAACTCTCAAAATATTTATTAGATATCCTAAATTCGTTATCAGGTTCCTCCGAGTCTTATATTAAAAACAGCAAACCAATTTTGGAAAAGCTGTCAGAAAATCATTTTAACAATGATTTATTAAAAACACTTATTTTGTTTCTACCACTGTATTTTCTTGTAACTTAACGCTACTATAGTTTCGATACTTCAACGTGTCATCTTCAAAGCGACTCAAGTAAATTAAAATACAGTGGTAGAAACAAAATAAGTGTTTTAATAAATCATCATGATCGACTACCACAATGTAACGGCTAAATCCATCAATTTATTAATTTAAACTTTCTAGAATTTTTTAAAATATTTCCTTTGTTGGTAATAGGAAGACACACATAATATTGCGATTGAAAGAAGTCTGCGAAAGCATTTTATATTTCCCGAACATCAAGTATCTAGTAATAAATATTGGGTATATAAGTCAACTGCAAAAATCAATTTCGTTTCGATATATACGGCGGAAGTAACAACAGTACCAGACAAGCCATAAATAGAGACAAATAGTAATAGTTTCAGAAGTAGGCATCATGTTTTATCAGTAAGTTACAAAAGTTCCTCTGTTCTATTTTAGAATTCAACAGGTGTATAGGTTTAACGATTAGAAATAGCAGGCGGGCATTCTCATTTCCTATCTCAAATATTCCTATTGGAAACTTTACTGAGAATCGATAATTTGTTTCCTATGAAGTATTTTTTACAAACTCTTGAATATTATAGTGGGTTACTCGCCGGGGGTTCCGTCAACTAAGTTGGCATTACCTAGAGACGATTGACACTAAAGTAGAACTAGAAATACATTAATATAATCTGATTTGGTTAATAATATATTCGCCATGTTTGATGGTAAAGTTTAAACGTAGACAAATTTGTTTCTAAATTAAATAATAGTAATAATAATACTCTATTTATCTAAGAGTTCAATTCCTAATACGCCCCTGGAGAGCAACTGGCAAACAAAAGGCACATGTCAAATCTAGAAGAGCTGAAAAGTCTAGTGTTGACCTTTGATAACAATTATATGCGATGCATTAACAGCACAGGCACACATACAGAAATTTTTTTTTCTAATTTTAAACTTAAGTAAGCTATTTTTGCACTCAATACCCATATTATTCTAAAACAACCCCTTGCAGGTTATAAAATCCCCTAAATGATAAAATCCCAGCTTAAAAAATCTGATATATTTTTTCCAGTGAATTTTTCTAAACTCTTAATTTGATCACAATCTACCCCTAAGGTGCAACACTACCCTCAGAATAAAATAAGTCATGTGGAAAAAATAAAGTTCTGCGATTCTCAGCATATTCTGTATATTATTTAAATACATTTTAAGACACTTGATTACAAAAAAACATAAAAAAATAAACCATTCTGAAGGAGAGATATAACCACCACCAATTAAAGAAAATGTATATATTGAATTTTAAAGAGTAAAGTAGTAGAAGAAATTAAAAAAACGAAAATAAAATTTCCTGAAATAAACAACTTTTACTTCCCTCGCATACCGAAGGGAAGTATTGTATTCGAGAAAAAATCACCCTCCGAGATTTTTTCGGATTCTGACGTTTCAGAACACGTAGATTCCGAAAATATAGGTTTTTCAATTCCGTCAGTCTGTCTGTCTGTCTGTCTGTCGGTCTGTCTGTCTGTCTGTCTGTCTGTCTGTCTGTTGGTGTATTTACTAAAAAACTACTTGACGGAGAGCAGTCAAATTTGGTAGGTAGTTAACCCTACTGTCAGCGAAGAACTGGTAGAATTTTCACTGAAAAATATACAGGGTGGACCGTCTAAACGGAATAAATAGTGAAAAAAATTTTTTTTGCTCAAATTTAAAATTTCCACGTTTCATGACGCGCTAAACCTGTTTCAGGAAAAAAAATTTTTTGAAAATTTTTTTCAAACATTTTTGAAAAAATTTTTACCAAGTTGAAAAAAATTTTTTTTTGCTCAAATTTAAAATTTCCACGTTTCATGACGCGCTAAACCTATTTCAGAAAAAAAAAAATTTCAAACATTTTTGAAAAAAATTTTACCAAGATGAAAAAAATTTGTTTTTGCTCAAATTTAAAATTTCTACATTTCATGACACGCTTAACCTAGTTCAGTAAAAAAAAATTTGAAAATTTTTTTCACCAATATTTTTGAAAAAATTTTTACTACTAAAATAAATTTTTATTTTCTTTCTTCAAATTTAAAATTTTCACGTTCATGGCATTCTAAGCCTGATTAAAAAAAAAGTTTTTTGAAATTTTATCACTAAGATAGAATTTTTCTTTCTTTGTTCAGATTTTAACTATCCACGTTTCCATGACATTCTAAAACTATTCAAACAAATTTAAAAATGTTTTTGAAGAATTTTTTAGAAAATTTGAAAACATTTTTAATCCATTTATGTATCACTACTATAGAACAGACGAAAAAATTTTTTTTGCTCAAATTTAAAATTTCCACGTTTCATGATATTCCAAACCAATTTCGGAAAAAAAAATTGGCAACATTTTGTTACCAGTTTGGAAAAAAATTTAACACCAGAATGCTCAAATTTAAATGACATTCTAAACCTAGGTATTTCAGAAAAAAAATTTTAAAAATTTTTTTCACCAACATTTTTCAGAAAGTTTTTACCACTGAAATAGATCGAATATTTGAAAAAATTTTTACCAAGTTGAAAAAAATTTTTTTTTGCTCAAATTTAAAATTTCCACGTTTCATGACGCGCTAAACCTATTTCAGAAAAAAAAATTTTTGAAAAAATTTTTACCAAGATGAAAAAAATTTGTTTTTGCTCAAATTTAAAATTTCCACGTTTCATGACGCGCTAAACCTATTTCAGAAAAAAAAATTTTTGAAAATTTTTTTCAAACATTTTTGAAAAAATTTTTACCAAGATGAAAAAAATTTGTTTTTGCTCAAATTTAAAATTTCTAAACCTATTTCAGAAAAAAAAAATTTTTGAAAATTTTTTTCAAACATTTTTGAAAAAATTTTTACCAAGATGAAAAAAATTTGTTTTTGCTCAAATTTAAAATTTCTACGTTTCATGACACGCTTAACCTATTTCAGGAAAAAAAAATTTTTGAAAATTTTTTTTCAAACATTTTTGAAAAAATTTTTACCGAGTTGAAAAAAATTTTTTTTTGCTCAAATTTAAAATTTCCACGTTTCATGACGCGCTAAACCTATTTCAGAAAAAAAAAATTTTGAAAATTTTTTTCAAACATTTTTGAAAAAATTTTTACCAAGATGAAAAAAATTTGTTTTTGCTCAAATTTAAAATTTCTACATTTCATGACACGCTTAACCTAGTTCAGTAAAAAAATCACCAATATTTTTGAAAAAATTTTTACTACTAAAATGAATTTTTTTTTTCTTTCTTCAAATTTAAAATTTTCACGTTCATGGCATTCTAAGCCTGATTTAAAAAAAAAGTTTTTTGAAATTTTATCACTAAGATAGAATTTTTCTTTCTTTGTTCAGATTTTAACTATCCACGTTTCCATGACATTCTAAAACTATTCAAACAAATTTAAAAATGTTTTTGAAGAATTTTTTAGAAAATTTGAAAACATTTTTAATCCATTTATGTATCACTACTATAGAACAGACGACAAAATTTTTTTTGCTCAAATTTAAAATTTCCACGTTTCATGATATTCCAAACCAATTTCGGAAAAAAAAATTTGCAACATTTTGTTACCAGTTTGGAAAAAAATTTAACACCAGAATGCTCAAATTTAAATGACATTCTAAACCTAGGTATTTCAGAAAAAAAATTTTGAAAATTTTTTTCACCAACATTTTTCAGAAAGTTTTTACCACTGAAATAGATCGAATTTTTTTTTATTTGCTCAAATTTAAAATTTTCACGTTTCATAGCATTCTAAACCTATTTTAAAAATACATCTTTTTTAATTTTTAAACTTTTTTTAGCACTACTATAGAACAGAAGGAAACTTTCCTTTTTGCTCTAATTTAAAATTTCTACCTTTGACATCTTAAACCTATTTCAGAAGAAAAAAATTTGAAAATTATTTTACCATCTTTTGAAAAATTTTAAAAAAATGAAATTTTTTAACCACCACTATACTTCC
The DNA here is from genome assembly GCA_963583905.1 of Stenurella melanura. Classification (NCBI taxonomy): domain Eukaryota; kingdom Metazoa; phylum Arthropoda; class Insecta; order Coleoptera; family Cerambycidae; genus Stenurella; species Stenurella melanura. Next base: position 190,874,703 of record OY757310.1, read on the forward strand.
ACTCCATTACGTGAATGTTGGATTGAAAATGTGACAGATGGCAATAACATCTGGCATATGCACATACTTTTATTGAAAAATGTACAGGGTGGTCATCCCAAGAAATAATTCAGTCATGGTGGACATTTGTAAAGGTATTTGCGCAAGCCTGCCATATGTGGCACCTGCTATTTAGTATTGAACTTTTGCTGTTGGATGAGCAATCTGTATATTTTTTTGACCAAAACTTATCAAGTTTTCTTTGTAATAATAGCAATAACTCTACTCCGATTATTATTCTCAATGTCATTTCGTAATTATTATTTTTTTAGAGAGACTGCCATGAACGAGGGAAGTTCTGTGTAAATACCTTTACCGATTTTTTTTTTTACTTTTGATTTTCTGGAAAAATTAAAGGTTGTCTTTGAACAAATTAAAAGTAAATCATTTCATACTATCGGCACGCAAACTTAATATTCAAGAAAATTTATAAAAAACTTCCTTTACTCTTTGAAAGGCAAAGGATATATTTTCCTTAATTGGGGGGTGGCTATATCCCTCCTTAAGAGTGGTTTATTTTTTTGTCTTTTTGAAATCAAGTGTGTTAAAATTTAATTAATTAATATACAGAATGTGAAGGAGTGTATTTTTACTAATTTCCATATGACTTATTCTTTTCTGAGGGTAGTTTTGCAGCACCTTAGGGTACACTGTGATCAAATTAAAAGTCCAAGAAATCCACTGAAAAAAAATATTTCAGATTTCTTAACGTGATACATTTAATCATTTAGCGAGGTTTTATAACCTGTAAGGGGTTGTTTTACTATAATATGGTTGAGTGTGCAAAAAATAGCTTACTTACAGTTACCCGGTTCCTAGGCAACTTTTTCCGTACAAATTTCTAGAAACTTGCCTTTTTGACCCATTCTTGGACTATTTTTGAACCATAAAAGAAAAATGATGGGTGTAGGCATAATTCTGATACCAGCTTTGGATTCGGAGGCTCAAAATACATAAGGGTAGAGAGTAGACTGGAAAGATTGGAAAAAATATTTCTTTTGTGTGCCTGTGTAGTTTTTTGTTAGTTATAATCATCACCAGATGATTATAATGTGATTGCCGAAACGCTAGTCGAGTAGTAGCATCCAAGCGTATTGCCTGCTTTTCTGCCACCTGATTGGTACTTGCCAAATCTAAATTGTTAATGTAAAAGTGAGTTATCGAAATAGAAATATAAATAGAAAATAGACCAAAAATATTTGCCATAAAAATGATTATACAAACAAAAATTAGGTAAAGGTATTTACACAGAACTCACCTCTTTATTTTTGTAGGTGGCCACTCTAAAACATTATTAATTACGAAACGACATATGAAAATATTAATCGAAATGTAGTTATCACTATTATTAGAAAGAAAACCTGATAACTCAAAAAAATATACAGAGTGGTCATCCAATACCAAAAATTCAATGTTAAATTAAAGGTGCCAAATATGGAAAGCTTGCGTAAATACCTTTACAAATTTCCACCGTGGTTGAATTAATTCTTAGGATTACCACACTGTATATTTTTCAATAAAACTATAACAGGTGTCTTCCTTGCTAAGTGTGTTAATTATATGCCAAATATTATTGCCAATTGTCACATTTTTAGTTGCACATCCACGTAGTGGAGTGGAAGTACCTACTAGCTAAAATTTTTTATTTATTTATTTTTTAAAATAGGTTTAGAATACCATGAAACGCGGAAATTTTAAATTTCAGCGAGAAAAATTTGTTTTCAATATTTATTCCCTTTAGACGGACCACCCTGTATATTTTTCAGTGAAAACCTAACCATTTCTTTGCTGGCAGTAGCGCCAACTACCTACCAAATTTGACTGTTCTCCGTCAAATAGTTTTTTAACCCATGCACCAACAGACAGACAAAGCAGACAGACTGACGGAATTGGAAATCCTACATTTTCGTAATGTACATGATCTGAAACGTTAAAAGCCGAAGACACCTTGGAGGGGGATTTTTTCTCGAATACAATAGGTATTGTACCTTCGGTATGCGATGGAAGTAAACAGGTTTGTCAATTCTACATAAAAAAATCAAAAATTACAAAGAAGAATATAATTAAAAATAAATTATATTTACTTACAATAATTGATTGAGTAAGCCGTAAGGCATTGACCTAGCCAGGATTTTTACTTGAGGGGGTCTGCATATTTCTTTGCAAATAATTTTATTTATTTTTTCGAAAAAAAGATGTAAATGGCGAGTCTCTGGTATGCTTCGTTCTAAGAAGGAACTAGTATTTACAATCACATTACATACCTCATACTCATGAAGCAAGTTACTCAAGACTAAATCAGATTCGTACTGGGCTAGATTGCGTCGCTTCAAATTGGCAAGCTGTTGTCTCCGTCCTACCAATATGGAAATCACGAGATGCAACAACGACCGAGAATAAAATTAATATAATAGTATCAAATGTCATGTGTGTCAATTATTTAAATCTCAATAAATTTCGTTAGGGGGCCTCCAGACCCCCTAGACTCTCACCCTGGCTACGTCACTGCATTACGTACCGTATACTGGTGTTTCATCTTGTAGAAATGAATAAAATGCGGACCATAATTTTTCCATTCTATATTCTATTCTATGTTCAATTATATTCTATAAATCTGTAACTTACAAATAAAATTATATAAAAAGAATATTTATTTAAAAAATGTACTAAAGAGTATTTTTTTAAATTCATGCATCTGAAAACCAAAAGCTTTGGGGACGGTGAATTGAGCAAAGTAACTCTGTAGCAGTGTTATATGGCCGTCACCAAAGGTTTATATTTTTTACTTTCTCTGCGTTTTCTTAAATAAAAGCTTTTTTGAAATATATTTATATAATTTTTTAAATATATATCAAATCAAATCAAAATATACTTTATTGTTCAGAAGAAGGAGTTTCTCATTACACAGTGCACCTACATTATATAAATACAAAACATAGATTACATATAAATTTTAATACAATAATTGTAATAGCTAATATAAAAAGTCAGAAAAGACGATGAGGTAAGGTAGTAAATGCCTAATTGAAATGTGTCATTATAATACTCGTCTAAATTATAACAGAAATTAACAATTTTAACCTACTTTCTGAAATTTGTATTTGACCTCATTTCTTTAATATTATTTGGTAAGTAATTGAACATCTTCTAGCCATTGTAAATAATTGAGTCTTTGACTGGAGTGGATCTAGAAATTGGCAGAGCAAAATAAGCGAAAGTGAAAAATAAGCAGTCCTAGCAGCTGCATAACCTAATTCATTTGTGATCACTCTGATAGCGTAGCATCCGGATGCTAGTTTGTTACTAAGTATTTTAATGCGTTCTTTGAATTTTAACAAGCAGTCAATGTTTAGTCCAAGAAATTTTGAGCCGGGCTTATTTTCAAGAAAATGGATATCTAGGGAGATGTTCGTTAAATTGCAGTGAAACGTAGTTATGTTTGTTTTGTTAATGTTGAATGAAAGCAAATTGGAGTCACACGACTCTTTGACCGTCTTTATATCGGCCGACACAATTTGCTGAAGGACAATAGCATCTTTATTGTGCCACAGTATGGTGATATCGTCAGCAAATAAAGAGAATTTTCCTTCATTATTAATTTTTGTCAGGTCGTCGATATATAATAAAAAAAGAATTGGGCCAAGAACGGAACCTTGGGGTACCCCATACTTTATATTTAGTTCATTAGAATAATTTGGATTTCTAACTGTTTGGCTATGGTTTGATAGGTATGATTGAAATCATTTTAGGATAGTGCCTCGAAAACCATAATGCTCAAGCTTTCGTAACGCTGCCTCCCCGTTATTTATTTCGGCATAAATCTGACTTAAAAATGAGAACATTGCATCACTTGTACCTTTCTTCTTTTGAAATCCGAATTGTTGATCATTTAGTAAGTTGCACCAGGATAAAAATTCTACGACACTTTTTTTAACTAATTTTTCGATAATTTTTGCCAGTGTGGGGATTAGTGAGATGGGTCGGAAGTTAGATCTACCTCTCCGTCCTTATAGAGTGGAAAAACTATCGAAGTTTTTAAAAAACATGAAAATGTTCCGGATTCAAACGATTCGTTTATTGGATATGCTAATATGTAAAGAGCCGAGTCTGGTAGATTTTCGAATATATTTAAGTACAGAGATTTCGTCGATACCATGCGACTCCTCATTTTTAATGTAGCTTATAGTTTGTTTAAGTTCGTCGATGCTTGTGCTATATAGCTCTTTTGCCCCATTACTGGCTCGTTCTATTTTGGACTTGTGATGATTTTATCTAGCTTGTTTAATGACTTTTCTGTAGAAATTACGGTATTTATTATAGGAATTAAAGAAAAATTCTTCGTTGGTGCATTTTCTTATATAAGTAATGATAAGAGATCTTAGATTTTTGGCAGATGTTTTCATACCCTTAGATATCCATGGTTTTTTACTTTTTAGTTTAATTTTTAAGATACCCGTAGAAGGCATCAAATGACTCTGCTCTATCCAACAGATCCTCCCAGTTGTACCCAAAACAGTTTTGATAAAACTTAATTAGTCCTACTATATAAATGGCCATGTTTGAATTTTTTAAAAAGTATTCCAAGAGGTCTGTAATGAGCAATATCTTGCTTCCTGGTCTGATAAAGCAGCTGGGATGACCAAGCAGGAGATATTTTCTTTACTAAGCTTACTACAGAAATAGTCGATGGTTGTAGCTAAGTGCTGGGGAATTATAGTAGGTGAATTGACATACATGTTAAGATTAAAGGTAGTTAGCAGGGATTTTAGCAATTGAGTATCATTTGATTCCAAGTCACTAAAATTTATATTAAGATCACCAGCTAAAATAATTTTGTAGGTACCCGATATAACAATTGTTCGAGTTTCTCTATAAATTTGATAAAGGCGACCTATTCATACACACAATATACATATTTAATTTACCACAATAAATTATGGAAAATTCAAACCGCTTTTCTTCTATGGTGCCTCGTATTTGTCAAAATTAATGAAGGGAGAATTATCATGTAAAGCATTATTTATAATGTTCCACCGTGAATGGAATTAATTCTACCATATTTTGATAAAACAGAGTAGTTAGGAATGTAAGCTGGTTCATTACTTTTTAGCCAGTGCTCTGAGATTAAAACTAATTAATTGAACTGAGTCTGCGGTAGGTTCTTGGTGAAACATATTAAATAGAATAAGTATTAAAAACACTTGGTACTGTTTCACAATTTTTTATTCAGATTTCTCTGACATATGTTTGGCCTATGGATCAATATCAAAGAGTTACTAAGTGTATTTAATAATTATTCTATTAAAACTATACTAGGATAATTATTTTCTAGAAAAATGTACAAACCATCAGTTTCATTAGGAATATACTGAATATTTAATGAAGTTAGAGTTATGTTTTCACTTACTTGAGCACAGCGAACCTCCTTACCAACACTAGTTTGTCCAGCAACTGCTGAGGTTTGATCACTTATAAAAACGAGTCATTATTTGCGTTTACAGATGATGATACTTCATTAGTGATGTAGGGAGCTGGTAGTTGTAGGTTGTCCAATATGATGATTTTATTAGTTGTGTCAGGTAATTGTTCGGTTTGAATTTCGTAAATAGTTTCGTAGATAGTTGGTGTTTGTAATTGTTGAGTAGGGGTATTTTGGGGTTCGTTTGAGGAATTCAATCAATACATCTATTGTCAGCAGGTTTGTTTGCAGTTTGCGGTCTGAAATATTCGTAGTATAGTGTTTTAAAATTATAAAATAGTCTGCTTTGCTTCAGTGTTTGTCAATAACTCTGTAGTTAAAGCTGCAGTCACAGATTTTGTAAATACATGAAGGTAAATACACAGTTGTGTTTTATTTATTTCCATTCTGATTTTCCTGGTCACCCTGTACACTGTGCTGATATATATTAAGAAAAATATTATAATGTAATCTTATAACCATAATAAAGTATTCAGTTGTTTCATTCCCTAGAAGCTTCTTAAATTTTTATAATGGAACATTTCCAACCAGCCATAAACATGTCTGTTTATTGGCACGAGGTGCTGATGTCGGCTCTAATTTTCAATTAGACGTGAATCCTACACACCTGCAGCTCCTGCAGTAACAGATTATATCTCGTGAAAAAGTCGAGCAAGTCGCACTTAGCTCCAAGGCGTGAGGCAGTACAAAAACACCATAAATTCACCAAGATACTATAAATATGTCCGATTCCTGTGTTAAAAAGCGCACTGTGCAAAAAATTCAAGCCACTACTCGTGTTATTCTGTCCGCAGAACTGTTCCAGATTTGCTGATAATCCTCACAGCGAATGCAGGATGCTGATTTACGTCTAGATAAGTTAAAATGCACAGAAAAATAGATGAAATCGATAAATGCAATTTAATTTTCGTAGAAAATGAAAATTCGAACACCTGCGCACATTAATAACATTTTTCAGTGATGTTTGACGTCATTGATAAATTAACTTTGATAACAGTGGCGTAAAAACATGGAACAACTGTGAGATAGTTTCACTAAGCATAATGAAAGTTCGATTTGTTGTCATGAGTATGATACTAAACCTATAAATTATATTATTATTTGAATTTTAAAGATATCTGTAATTACAGACGTAGATCTTTGACCTCTGAATTTAATTTTTTCTGATATAATTTTGATGTTCGTCCATTCTTACACTAAATAGTCTGGATGACCCGGCAAAAATTTTAACAAAAGAGGCAGATAGCAAAAAAAGAAAAATTAAAGAATTCGATATAATATTATTGAATGAGGATAGATGCGTGTCGAGTTGCTCCATAGATGTCTGTAAAACTTGGTTGCCAATGTTAAAAGAAGAACTTCACAAACTTAACATTATATAAAAACTAAAAAAACTGTTAATTATATCAACAGTTCTATGTAAATAGTAAGTATCTATGGATATTGAATATAACAAAGGTTCTTAGAGCTGTTCATTTATCATACACAGCAAAAGAGATTTTTCAAAAAAGCCTTGAAAAAGGAAAAAGATTAGATTTTCGAAATATTTTTGTTATTTATTTTAAAAAAAGCAACCTCTAACTGATCCTTTCACGTAAAAGTCACAGGCGTAGAGGTTATTTACCAGTAACATACTGGTTAATTGTGATATTTTGTAGATTCCCCGAGCACCGCTTCAAAAGAGAAAAAAACACATGTGGCAGGAAGTCCCAAAGAATTGAAGAAGAAAAAAAATTAAGATAATGCCACAAATAACATTTAGACAATTATATAATAATAATAATAATAATAATAATAATAATAAAGGACTTTATTAACCAAATTAATATTACAATTTAGAATAACGATTTTACTGGGTGAGGTTCAGTAAAGCCTAAAGGCATCCCGTTCTTCCACCTAACCCAAGACAAACAATGTAGTCTAAATAACAAAACCGAAATTTTCCTAACTTATGCTTACAAGAAAAAAAAATAAAAAACTGAGTTCTGGACAATAGGCATAAAATATGGGAAACAACAAAAAAAATACAACAAATTTTTATGTGAAATTTTTATGTGAATCATTATTGTTCATAATTAACTTAATCACATGTTTTTTAAAACCAGATGTATTTTTAGTTTTTAATTCCTGGGGTAATTCATTAATACACTTTGTAATATTGTACGAATAAATATGATCTCTTAAAAAATTGGATATGATGAACGGGAGGATCTAGGTTTATGACAGCGATTGCCTGCTTACTTTCACTCGCGTTAAAAGACAAATACAGCTGTGTGTCATCTGTATAATAATGTTGTTTACGTAAGAGAAAAACGGATGAAAAGTTAGGCGAGCAGAAAAAAGTAAAGGACCCAAAATTGACCCCTGGGGCACACCTGTGCTAATGGTTAACATATCTGAGGATTCTCCTCCATACATTACCAGTTGAGATCTATTATTTAAAGAATTACCTAATAATTTATTTGCACCTTCAGTGAAGTCGATGAAATGCAAAATGGATATCAACATCTTATGATTGATGGTATCAAACGCTTTGGAGTAGTCTAAAAGAATTAAAACTGTTAGTCACATGCCTCTATGATGTCATCTGTGATGCTCATCAATGCAGTATTGGCCTTGCCTAAACCTGGACTGATTTGATGGTATTATCTGATTATCTTTTAGATTTTATTTCAATAATTTTTTCTAATAATTTTGAGAACGTTGGCAAGATACTAATTGGTCTTAAGTTATTTAAACATGTAGGACTTGTAATTTTTGGTATAGGTATTACTCGGGCTTGCTTCCATGTATTAGGAAAGACAGAGTTAATTAAACAATAGTTCATTATATGTGTAATATAGGCAAGCAAAAAAGGTAAACAAAGCTGTATAGTTAAAATATTTATACCATCTAAGCCACAAGATTTACTATTCATTTTCGAAAGTATCTTTAGAACATCAATTTCTGTGACTTTGTGAAAATTAAATGATGAATTAATAGTTCGTTTTATATTATTGATTGATTGATTTGCCAGCGTAAGGTGGGCATAGCTGCCGATTCCGGTGCATGGAGATTTGTTCCACCACGCAGCCCGATCGCCCGCCGAACGTCCATCTGCAGACGCCCAGTCGTCTATTACATATTCATGCGGCTCCACTCGACCGACCAACGGATCATCCCACCGTGTGCCGGAACAAACCTCCGTTGCTTTTATATACCGCCGGACCGGCTGTATACGCTGGATTGGACATTGGACATGCCTGTTGTCAGCAGCGAGAGCCGCATGATGCATGGGGTAGGAGTATAGGATGGAGCGTGTAGGTGTTTGTGAGACGTTTCTTCTTGTTTTCCTTCTGTCTTCATCGTATGGAAAGGAGGTATCAGGAGTAATTTGTGGTACAGAATTAACAAAATGATTGTTTATCTGATTAACATTGGATAAGTTGTTAGGTAAATCAATTCCCGCATTTCTTGACTGCTTTATTTCTTTTAATATTAACCATTTTTCTTTCTGATTTTTGCTAGTAAATTTTGTAGCATAATATGATTTTTTCTCCTTCCTAATGGTTGTAGTAACTAAATTCCTAAGTTGCTTATAATTATTCCAATCCGTTATATTTTTTGACCTTTTGTATTTGCCTAATATTTTATCCGTCATTAATCATTGCTCGTATAGCATCAGTCAGCCAATTAGCATATGGTTTAGTGATTCTTATTGTTCTAACTGGGGCATGAATATTTAACAAAGTAGTGAGGGTATCTTTAAAGAATTTTACCTTACTGTTAATGTCATCAAAATCGTAAATACTATGCCACGGTATAGATCTAAGAAGATATAAATTATTTAATTTCAGCATAGTTTAATCCTTTGAGGCACACTAATAAGAGACAAGAGTTACGATCTCCTTAATGACCTTTATAATATCTCCGGTCTATCGAATACATAAAATTAAATGACTCTCGATGACCCCACATTCTTTCTGATAAAAGGGAAAAGAGGATACAGGAAAAAAATGTTTTCTTCATATAGCTCATGGAATTGGAGGGTGACCAACCTGTAAAATATTTTAAAGTAGAAATATATCTGGTTTTCCTCTCTGAAAATACTGACAACTACATTAAAAGTATTATTTTTGTCTGTCATAATCATTGTCATTTTCTTTAAATGCGATAAAGTTTCACCGTTTTAGACACTGCCCTAAAAGAAATAGGCCAGTTAATAATCAGTTCTAAGTCTAAAGCGGCACGGCGGGGGTATTTTAATTAAATAAGAACAAAGTGACGTGGAAACTGCAAATTATGCGGGTAACAGGAATAATAAAATAATATCGCACGTCTGGAAATTAATAAAAGTGAAAACGAATAGTCGGCATATAAAGCTGTGGAAACGAGAATTACTCTCCTGTGAATACGTATTGCTCAGCAAGCAGCACCGTCGGTTACAGAGTTGAAATAACGTTAAATGATTCCAAAACCAAACGATTAGTTAGAAAGCCACACAACTCTGCAAACTACCGGTCTATTTATATCAGTTTACAAGGCGCAATGCAGTTCAAGATATAAATTAATTTAAAAGTGGATGTAACATGTGTTACCGAACTTTCCAAGTTTCAAATGTAATTAACCTTAAACTCTATGGTCTGTTGGATACACCAGACTAGCAATGTACAACCCAAGTGAAATTTTGGATGCCAGAATTCCTCCTAAGAGGCGTGATGTTGGCTGCCAGAAGCAATATTTAACTTTGAATGTAAGATGCTACTAGTTAATAAGTTCTTGTAATCATTTTCAAAATATATTACAAAGAGTATGTCTTATATACAGTTAAATAATATTTTGTAGACTATGTTAGGATTTAAAATTACGAAAACAAGCTTCCATGGTCTTACTCATGAGAAATAATAAAAAACAAATATCAACATATCGGTAGCGATCAAAAACATGTACATTTAAAGGGCAAGAATCTCGTATAAGTAATAATAAAACGACTGAGTTACATTCAAAATATTAAATTAAAAATGTATGTGCAAAAATGAACCAAAAGGGTATTGAAATACTACAACACCTGAAGACTTGTAACCATAGCATAGCTGAAACGATTACTATAGTTTACAATAGTTCTTTTGACTTTTCGTGTCAACTTTCTTGGGACAGTCTTGGAAAATCAAGACGAAAAAGTGGTCACTATGGGATATCACATACAACATAAAATAACAATCACTGCGGAAGGCTGAGATCACAATTGAACAAAATATTAAAATACGTCTAAAACATAGGAGAATTATAATAATAATATATTAATAATAATGCTCATTTATAGGACATAGCACATTTCTGGCTTAAATAATTTGAATAAGTATCATAGACGCGTAAATATAGAACGATACTTCATTAACTAACATATAATTATTCAATAGAAATATTAAAGGAAAGTAACATAAATAAACAGAAAAAAACCACACAAATTAATTTGTGCGTTTTCTCGTTATATATAACATCAAGACATGAACTGTTCAAAATATTTCTGAAAATATATCTAAATACATCTAAATATCATTAAGAACATAAATTATAGTAATATATAATAAATTAAGTAAACGAAATCATCAAATTGTGAAGACTAAGACTAATATCTACATTAAGAATTATGCAGATTAAAAATATAATTCCTTTCTAATTTGCATTTTTTTTCTTTTTAACGTGCTCAGGGAATTTACAAATTAATCAGTATATTACTGGTAATTAATCTCTAGTCCTGTGACTTTTACGTCAAAGGACCAGTTAGAGGTTGCTTTTTTAGAGGTTATTTACCAGTAACATACTGGTTAATTGTGATATTTCGTGACGTTTCCCTTATATTTCACCGCCACATCATTTGGCCCACTAAATATATATACAAGCAGCCGTTTCGTTCCGTGGCTACTCCGTGAACTCGGGAGTAGCCACTGCCTTATACACTTTTCCAACGAAATCAACATGGCCGCTCGTATATATACTTAGTGTGCCAAATGATGTAGCGGTGAAATATAAAGGAAACGTCACACGCCACAGCTTACTTTAACTTAATGAAAGGCAATTGCTAAAAATTCACCACGTCTCAGAGATATCTTCTCAAAGATTGGGAATAATCTGACAGCTAATTGACACATACCTATATATGATTAATTTATGCCTTTCACCAAGCATTTACTTAGATTAAAGTTAATGGGCGAAATTATGTTTTTGAATATTCCGTAAAAAACCATAGAAGAACCGGTTAAAAAATAACTAATAACTAATCTAGTAACGTATATACAAAAATGGCTGCTCGTTACAAAACGCACCCCCTTTGAGCTAGAACAAAAAGGAAAAAGAGAGAAAAATGCCTTTTGTTTCATTGTGTTTATTATAAAACGAAATTACTGCCACGATTTTCAATGCAAAGCTCACACCTACAAACGACAGACTGAGTAGCTGCACGGTACTCTGTTCGTGGGATCTCCCTGGCTGCATAAACAATCCTTTCCTTTCCTGAACACCCGTCTAATTGGAATAATCTGTTTACTCTATCATTTAAAGGCATGTCGTCTAAGTTTAGTTGAAAATCATTTTACAAAAAATGGAGCATTTAGGCGTGGAAGCAGAAACATTGGACCGATGAGTGAGTCGTGGCACGATCCCACCCGAATTGATAAAGAAGATGGCTATCTCGTACGGCATGGGGCATTTTTCTCCCTTTTTCCTTTGTTGCTCAAACATTTCTATATATCGCAACGACATCTATACGTCAATTTGTAGAAAGACCTTTTTTACTAAAACCTGAAGTCATTTATATATCCTAGCGAAACTTTTACATAATTCAATCGTCTTTTGGTCATTGAGAAAGTGGCCTCGGCAGTTTTAAGCGAGACACCCTGTATATTGGCTTACACTAAATACTTCTACTTTATCGATTCTTTTTCCTAGTAGCGTTAGTATCGAACTATATAACAAAAACTATTTGAAATTATATGCTGGTTAAAATATATCTCAAGGCAATATAAACACATAAATCAGACACGTTTCCTTTATTGCTTCCATGTTACATTATGAAAGAAAGAGGACTTGGATTATATCAAAAACAAATTTAAAATTCTTAAAGGGAAGCACTTAATTAGTTCGGCATACAGTATTTCCAATTTTATTTTTATCTTACAAAGTGCTGTTAAGCCGAGTGAATTTTATTAAATTACTAATCTTCTTTTTATCCTGAAACATCATGAATACAATTAGATGGGAATAATGTAACTTTTATTGATTTAACTTGCCTTTAATTTCATTTTAATTCGAGAACTGTACATCCTGAATACCCGGATCTCATCTATAATGACGTTCAGAAAAATGGGTTATTCACTTTATTTAACTGTGCGAATATTGAGTTTGTAAATGTAGCTAGGGAATCATTTGCATAGACATTAGCTGATGCTAGTGAACAAATTGTGGGTCTTATTAACTTGATAAATGTCAGAAGGATATTATACGGAAGACAGAAATGTATTTTACTTGTGAAGGCATTTTTGTCGGGCACAGACAACAGTTGCTCAACACGGCTAATTAGTCACCCACTAACTCACCTCCTATCATCATGCATAGGGGTAATAGCTGGGCGGATAATCGGTTAAATTATCGCCTTGTCTAGGCTTCCGGTAGCGGTAACCAATTTTATTCCGGTATGTATGACAACGTCACAGTTATCATAAGTAATATTGGGCAGTGGAACGTTTTGTTTGTAAAGTATTGAGGTATAGGTCAAAATCGTCCGTTGAAGGTCAGTAGGTGATATCCAAGAAGGGCAAGGAAAATTGCGTCGTTTTTGCAATTAAAAGTAAATTGCAAAAATGGCGCATACCCCTTGTCCTTCTCGGATACCACTACTGATTTTCAATGGACGACCTTCACCTACTTCAAATTTTACAAACAAGACATTGTTCCATCGTTCAAAATTACTTACTTTTTATTCCACAGTCAATAATTACTCTAAAATGAAATAAATTTGCGTAAATACATCTCTTTTCTTACATACTACCGAGATAAAGTTATCGGTACCGGGAGCCTAGACACACCGTTAAATTATTCGCCCCGCTCCCAAAAGCACTCTTGCAATTTTGTTCCATCTACAGGCCTGTGTAAGCGTATGAATGATTTTCTATAAGATTCTGCTTCTTGGACAATTTTCAAATTTAGATTTTGCCACAAAATTTTTAAACTAACTCGTACAATAATTGTAAGGCGTTAACTGAAAAATAAATGGAAGTAATCTACAAGAAGCCAAGGCTTGAACGTAGATAGTAGGTGTCGGCTAGTAAGTAAAAAATGTTGTTTTCTGTATTATTTAAAACATAAACATAAAGCTGAGACTGTAAAAAAGTCTAAGAATGGCTTGCAAGCGTGAACTTTATAGTGTTTATTTGATATTATAACAACAACAACATTATTATAAACAAGAAACAATATATATATTTTTGGGACGGACAGTGTTTTAGGGAGAATAACTTTTTGAACACACACACAAAGATATTTAAAATACCTTGAAAAAATTTACATAAATTTGAAAATAAAGTTTCTAGTTATGATTGTAAATAAATTAAAATTAAAATGGATGCTTACTGTTTAAATTAATATGAAATTATATTATAATACATGTTTCTGAGATCTACTATTTGGTGAATTTTTAAACGTGGCTGAAGACTGATCCATTGTTTTATTTTTTTTTTATTTTCAGAATTTATTGCTTTAAACTCTATTGAAATTGAGCTATGTTTAGGGCCTAGATATGTAAAACATTGTTGCAATTTAGTTTTATATATGGATGATACAATCGGGGCGTTAATTTTATGAAAAGTTTTTCTTTAATTCTTCAATTCTTTGGGACTTCCTGCCACAGGTATGTTTTCTTTTTAAGCGGTGCTCGGGAATCTACAAAATATCCCAGTATGTTACTGGTAAATAACCTCTACGCCTGTGACATTTACGTCAAAGGATCAGTTAAAGGTTGCTTTTTTTAAAGAAACAACACAAATAAGTATAAAAACTTGAAATTAAATATTGAGGATAGATGCGTGTCGAATTGTTCCGTAGATGTCGGTACAACTTGGTTGCCAATGTTAAAAGAAGAACTTCACAAACTTAACATTGTATAAAAACTAAAAAAACTGTTAACTATATCAACAGTTCTATGTAAATAGTAAATATCTATGGATATTGAATATAACAAACATTCTTATAGCTGTGTATTTATCATACACAGCAAAAAAGATTTTTCAAAAAAAGCCTTGAAAAAGGAAACAGAATAGATTTCCGAAACGTCGGCGAAATATTTAATTTCAAGTTTTTATACTTATTTGTGTTGTTTATTTACAAAAAGCAACCTTTAACTGATCCATTGACGTAAAAGTCACAGGCGTAGAGGTTATTTACCAATAACATACTGGTTAATTGTAATATTTTTTAGATTCCCCGCGCATCGCTTAAAAAGAAAACATACATGTGGCAGGAAGTCCCAAAGAATTGAAGATGGAAAGAAAAATAAAACAATGATACAAATAACATTTAGACAAAACTTTATGACGTGTTTTAATTATGGCTAATATTAATAAGTTCTCTTCTGTATTTATATTGACATATTAATATAGTTTGGAAATATAGCTGCCGTATATGAAATATTTAAGTTTCTACAAACAAATTGTGTGTTGGGTAAGTCGATTTTAAATTGAATGCCTCTTTCATTATTAATTTTCGGATATTTTGCAAATTCATTATTATTAGTAGTGCTAGCCCAAGCCAAAAGTCCGTACACGGAGATGTGATTCCACAAGTGAGTGATATATAATTTTCTTCTGATGCACCTGAAGTACCTCAGATAAATATTTGAATTTATATAACAAATATCTTAGCTTTTTGTGATATTTTATGTTTACGTCCCATTTCAAATTACTATCCAAGTAGATTCCCAAGTACTTCACATGTTCTACAGATATTAACTCTACATATAAATTATTTATTTATAATGTGATTTTGGAAAAATTAGTGTGTTTTATATGATATAAATGGTATGAAATTATTTTTTTTATACTTGATGGTTGTTAGTAGCCTCTCACTGAACCAGTCGAGTATTTTGAGTAAGAAGTATGCTCTGCCATTTTTCAATGATGACCAGTCCTTATTGCTATAAAAAATAGCCGTATCATCGGCAAATCTTAATACAGTTCCTTTTGTTTGTGCTTTAGATAGGTCATTTAGGTAAATATTAAACAATAAGGGTCCAAGTACCGTACCTTAAGGAACTTCATATTGTACCTACTATCTTTGTATCATTCAAAGTGTCTGAGATGTTTACTTTATATTTGTTAATAACTGCATTAGTTTATATGCTCGTTAACTAATTAACCGAGTCAATGAACGTTTCTACTTTAAAATTCTAAAAAACTTATCTGATTTTGATGAATTCAAAAGAAAATGTTTGTTATATTCAAAATCAGAAAGATGCTAGAGCACTCAAATACTTATATTGTTTAAAAAATGTAAAGAAATTACGAAACAATTTTTTTGAAATACCTGTCAAACAATCAATCTTTAGCAGCAATATCACGTTTTGGGCGGAATGCACGTGTTTCTCCCAAACGATTAGAAAAGTTTCTAAATAACCTACGATCAGGCTACGTTCTGTTTCGATACTTGCGAGTATACACTTATTTCAGAAGTCGAAAAAATCTATGGCGAGGCATTTTTTATAAAACCATATTAGAAATAAATAAATATCACAACACTTAATTACATAAAACTCTCCACAACAACTAATCATTGTTCGAAAGATTGATTGTTTGACTACTTTTTGTTTTTATGCCTACTTGATAAATATGTTTCTTTGTTTACTGCGATAATTCTGCGTCACAACGCCTACCTTTAAAAATAATAATTTGAAAAGGCTATTAAGATATTTTCATGGAACTTTTCATTTGCACATTTCTTAAAACCTGTTGTACTTAGAGACTTGAAACAAGTATACTTTTTTATTAAGAAATGGTAAAGGAATACATAGTTTATGCGAAATCTGCGGTAAAGGTACGGGTGAGAAAGTCACGGTGCTTTTAGCACCGTACGTAGCGCCCTCCAGTAGCTTGACGAAAGTTGAAGGTCTGTTATAATTTAACACCACAGATAACCCCCACCCACCAATTTTCATAATAAAATGTTAAAAAATCATTAAATTACAAAGGTAAATAAACATTTTTCTTTTAACTCTAACACCCTGTATCTTTTTACCTCGACATTTCATTAAAACGTTATTGGTTAAATCGTAATATTTTGACTCCTACTATCTACAGTAAAGTGTTGTACCATTACTTATGAATCATCCTGTATAGGCTCCATTACTATTTAGGCAATAGATAGATCTGTCTTTTCCATAAATCAATGTCAAACATTTAATGAAAATGCAACCCATTAGAATGAAAATTTTTCAAAGACAGGGTACGTAAATAAATTCCGTTTAGGCCCTTGTTTTCATTTTTAACTGAATCTTCATGATCGTAAGGGGTTATGTAGATACTAGTTTACTTTGCATAGCCGTAGCGGACTTTGTGGATACTAGTGTTACAATGAGAATTGTGAAATAAGAAATAGACAAACGTAATTGCTAGCATAACCATAATTCAGGTTATCGAAAGAATCAAAGACTAGAAAACAATAATTTTACAGGTAGTTTTTATTTTTAGTTCTAATAGATAGTTTTTTCTGCTGTTTGCAAAATCCTATAAAGAATATGTTTCATTAAAATATCAGTATATTTCGATATTTTTTAAATTTTCAGATAAGAAGCGGTCATCGTACTTTTTATAATATGTTAATATTTGATATAATGAACTGAAACATGTATAAAAATTGGGCTGGTGTTATGGGCGCTTCTCATGAAAAATTGTTGACTGTACTACATGACTATGGGATTAGAGGAGAACCACTGTACTGAATTTAACCAATTGTCCACAGTATGTGAGTATACAATATGTTAGTGAAAATATGGTATACAGACCCCAAGTCTTTAAGTATGGGAGTCCCACATGGCTCAATACTGGGCCCTGTGTTATTCATATTTTATAATAATGAGCTCGATTGGATTCTATGTAATGATTTCTTTTCAATGTATGCTGATGATCTTTCTATGAATATTTCAGATCCTGTGTATAATGTGTTAGAAAGTAAATGTAATAATACTGTAGAAAAGAATCTATATTTTTCAATCAACATTAGTTGCCCTCTAATGCAGATAAAGCTTATTTAACTCAGTTTCATAATATACAGAAAAAATGGTATATTTCCTTTCAGGCCAATGAGTCGATTATAACGAGTACTTATGAGAGTATTAAATTTTTAGATTTACATATCTATGCGTGTTTGACTTGGAAATCGTATTGTAAATATCTAATTTCCAAGCTAGTGTCAATTTTTTATATATTTTTTTGATATAATAATATTAAAACCGTGCTTACCAGGGAACAATTATGTTACGGTTCAAAATACCACATGATTAAACAACCCGAAAATTTGGTGTCTGTAGGCAAGTATGAGATTAAACGACTACAATCCGCCTCGCGAGTAGAATGCCACATAATGTTACAGTGTAACTCTAGAGCGCTCTGAAAAAAATGACTGCGCTGGTACCTACCTTGAGAGAGAGAGAGAGAGAGAGAGAGAGAGAGAGAGAGAGAGAACTATGCACAACCGCTGAATTATTACTCAACGAAACTCGTTAGGTTAAAGTGGTATGTAGGATATGATAGAGCAATGTTTTCTGTTGGGGTTTCTGGTGGGTTGTCGCAGGAGGCATTTTTAGACGAATTGGATCACTTTTCCCTCAACGGAAAATGTACTGCCACTTCTAGGCATGAGTTTCTCATTCCTGCTAGTTCTTTTTCTTGTTTTTTCCTTGGTTCTAGAACTTCGATTTAAGCTCTGGAAGGCCCGTGGGTCATTTTGGGAGGCCAGTTTAAGCCTAGTCGCCTCCGAGGGCAAAAGATGTTGTATATATAACGCACAAATATTTTCTAGGGATATGTACCTCGGGGTGTTTTAAGTTGAGTTGTTTCTACGGAATACCTTGTCGGCCGTATTGTCGGATTTGTGGCTTAAACTCGAGCTATTGGTAAGTCCACGTTTTCTCCAATCTCTTTTCGTGTCTTACATAAGTTTTCCCTATAATGTACGTAATTTCCTGGAACCGGGAGATTGCCGACGGCAGGACTCTTGGAATAAAACAGGAGAACCAAAGTTTCTGACACGTTTTATAGAGGTTTTCTTTGTCTACTTACAGAGTTCTTCTTCCAATTTTTCTCATTTTCTTATTACCACATATTTTGAGCATCTATTCTCTGGCCACCTATATCCTGCTGCACGTTCCGGCTACATGTTCTATTGTTCTGGGTTCTATTATTAGTCAGGAACCCCCAGATCAATCTTCCACCCTCTCATTCAATTGGAGAACTTATTTCGAGAATAATGCGAGGTCCTATTAAGCTGCCAGAGGTCCAGAGTTTCATGTGCCCCTCTTGGTGAGTCGTGTGATACCACTTGTTTTAGTATATATATGTGGATATATCATATACATTTCTCCATTTTTGTATATAAATTAATTATTGCACATTACAATAAATTTTAATAGTTAGTAACTCGATTTTTAATTCTGTGTGGGTGTAATGTGAACCAAGACCCTCTCCGACGACATCGAGACTCAAGGAAACCCACCCCAGCTCGAGCTAGAACGTGCAGTGGGCCACTTCGTGGATGAGAGCCATTGGGGTGGCATACTCAAAATAAATTTATTACATCTAGTGCACTCTCAATTTTCAATGAATCCCAATTTTCAACACTATTAAATAGTTCAGATATTATCAGATATTATTTACAAAATTTAATTCATTTTTAACTATCTTTAATTCTTTTGTATTTAATATTACCAACTGTTAATATTAATATTATTTAGTTTTCATTTCTTTATTGTTTTTTTTAATTGGGTGTTACAATTAGTTAATTTATAATATACCCAAGTGGAGCCTGGATTAAGTTATGATGTCTGTTTCTGGGGGAACTCCTCTCTATCACAGAATATTTTCATTGCTCAAAAACAGATAATGCGTTGTATATCTCATGTATTTAGTACCCATTCTTGTAAAGAGATCTTTAGAGAATATAATATTTTAACATTGCCATGCTTATATATTTTCGAAATGTGTGTTTATGTTTACCGAAACAAGAACATGTTTACAGCGAATAAAAATGTTCATAACGTAAATACGAGTAGCAAGGAGGAGGTTCGAATACTATATGCAAGACTTAGTTTAACTTACAATTCCCAAAATTACATGAGGCCAAAATTGTTCAATAACTTACCCCTCTAGAATAGCTGTGAACTTACTGAATTTTAGAACTAAGTTAAAATTATTTTTGTTGTCAAAATGTTTTTATACTGTATGCGATTCTTTACCTAGTAGTTAAGGTATATGTTATAATTTGACTATTCCTATTTATAATACTATAATGTTGTCATTCTGGAAAATAAATTACTATATTATCATTATTATATTATTGTCATTAAAGAAAAATCAAATTTATTAAAGAATATCAAAACTCATTCAAATTTGCTAAATATCCAATGTGTATTAAATATCATATTAAGGCAGTCCTCAGAAAAAAAAATACAGAACCAGCAAATTTATATCCTAAATTTTATCAAAATAGTCAAAACATTTTAGAAAAAAAAAAAAAAAAATTAGTGCTACCCACCTTCGTTGGGGTTCAAAAATGATCTGCCCCATCACTTGTGTCTCTGAATTTGAATAACTGAATATAACAAACATTTAAAAAAATCATCAAAATCGGATCAGGCTTTGGAAAGTTTACGAGACACAAAACACATTCAGTCAAGTTAATTTCACCCCATTACCCAGTCCAGAATACTATTTATTGTAAAAAATTGATTGAAGGAGCCGTTACTCTGTGGTAGTTAATCATTTTGCACAAATAACTAAATAAAACACACTACTATGTTTTCTACCACTATGTATTTATAAAAATTGCGACTGTAGTTTCGACTTACAAAGCCATTGTCAAGCAGTGAATCAAAAATGACTGATTTACAATTATACAGAAATGTAATATATAGACAATATTGGTTGGATAGATAGGTACAATAAGAGGCTTAGGCAGGTAGATGACAATAATAAACTTAATTATGAATATTCAATTATGGGTCTGCCGGCTGTAAATAAAGGTGAATATATCAGATCTAATTGATCATTTAACAAATTATAATCCTTGACATTATTGTGTTTATGAATTTCCAGAGATTCTAAAACGTTTAATTTAAAGCCTTTTGTTGAGAAATGTAAAATTTCAATGTCGTTTAATTCTGGAAAACTATGGTTGTTTTCGAGGCAGTGGTTCGCGAAAGATGAATCAGTTTTCTGTAACCTATATGATCTAAGATGTTCTTGATACCGTATTTTGAAATTTCTACCGCTTTGCCCTATATAGATACTATTACACTCTGTACATTTTAACTTATAAACTCCAGATTTGTTAAATTTGCGTGTTGGGTCTTTTGCATTGTATAATATGTTTGATAATTTACTCTGTGATTTAAAAGCTATTTTTAGATTGTGTTTAGATAGAACATTAGCTATTTTTTCGGATAAATGGCCACAGTAGGTAATTGTTGTGTAAGTACATTTTGTGGTTTCTTTTATTTTTGGATATATTAATTGAAAAGTGAATTTTTTCCGGATTTTGTTAATTAACTTTCTAATGACATCTTTACCAAAATTATTTTTAACTCCAATGTCCTCTATTATGTGTAGCTCTTCATTCAGATCCGCATCAGACAGAGGTAGTGAAAATGCTCTGTTTATCATAGAATTGTATGCTGCCATTTTTTGCTGATATGGGTGTAATGAGTCATAAGGAATTGTGGTTCCTGTAAATGTTGGTTTTCTATAGATTTTAAAAAATCTATAGAAAACCAACATTTACAGGAACCACAATTCCTTATGACTCATTACACCCATATCAGCAAAAAATGGCAGCATACAATTCTATGATAAACAGAGCATTTTCACTACCTCTGTCTGATGCGGATCTGAATGAAGAGCTACACATAATAGAGGACATTGGAGTTAAAAATAATTTTGGTAAAGATGTCATTAGAAAGTTAATTAACAAAATCCGGAAAAAATTCACTTTTCAATTAATATATCCAAAAATAAAAGAAACCACAAAATGTACTTACACAACAATTACCTACTGTGGCCATTTATCCGAAAAAATAGCTAATGTTCTATCTAAACACAATCTAAAAATAGCTTTTAAATCACAGAGTAAATTATCAAACATATTATACAATGCAAAAGACCCAACACGCAAATTTAACAAATCTGGAGTTTATAAGTTAAAATGTACAGAGTGTAATAGTATCTATATAGGGCAAAGCGGTAGAAATTTCAAAATACGGTATCAAGAACATCTTAGATCATATAGGTTACAGAAAACTGATTCATCTTTCGCGAACCACTGCCTCGAAAACAACCATAGTTTTCCAGAATTAAACGACATTGAAATTTTACATTTCTCAACAAAAGGCTTTAAATTAAACGTTTTAGAATCTCTGGAAATTCATAAACACAATAATGTCAAGGATTATAATTTGTTAAATGATCAATTAGATCTGATATATTCACCTTTATTTACAGCCGGCAGACCCATAATTGAATATTCATAATTAAGTTTATTATTGTCATCTACCTGCCTAAGCCTCTTATTGTACCTATCTATCCAACCAATATTGTCTATATATTACATTTCTGTATAATTGTAAATCAGTCATTTTTGATTCACTGCTTGACAATGGCTTTGTAAGTCGAAACTACAGTCGCAATTTTTATAAATACATAGTGGTAGAAAACATAGTAGTGTGTTTTATTTAGTTATTTGTGCACTATTTATTGTTCTAGCCTGCAATTATTGTAGTAAAAATTTGAACAGCACAAGTCATATCCCTTGGCATCGATAATATTAGTCAGAATGTAAAGTTGACTCGCGGATGAGATCTGATATAATATAAAATGCGAAGTAGCAAAAGTTTATCTTTCCAATTTTAATTACATCTATGTTTTCTCAATCCTCTGTTCGAGTCTGCTGGGAAATTGAAAAGTCAAATAAACGAAACTAAGTGGAAACTGTAGCATCATGTTTTCTTCTTAAGAGTAAACAATCTGGAGTTTCCGGAATGCACATTGCCATCAGTGGTTTGGAATAATTTTGCATATATAATTGGGCTTAATAACCCACCAGCTTAATGACAAAACTTTCAAAATGAATTATTAATTTAAGTTTTCATTATCACGGATATAAGTTTGCTCGATCACTAATTTAATATCTCCCGATTGTCAATTTTTATTGAATTTTCCGGGATCGTGCCCTATAGCAAGGTAAATATTTAAAGTTTACTAAATTATAAATCCTTCAAGTAAATTCAACTCGTTAACGCATACTTTCCTTGAGAAAAATTATGATATAATTTTAGTCTTATACAGGGTGTCTTAAAATCCTGACACGCTCCTTTAGGAGTCTACTACAGGTATGATAGAGGAACCACCTACATATTGTTTTGTTTCATCTTCCCAAGGAGATCATTGACCTCGATCCTGTCAGTACAGGTTTCATGGTAAAACCGAGAAGCAAGCCAGTAGCCTACCGCAATTTTTTTCTAAGGATTGTCCTCAAATAATATCACCAGTGTATTGCAAGTAATTTGGGCATTTATACCGGGTGTAACGGGATCATGGTGTACCCCTCTTTTCTCCTTTAGTTTTGAAGATAATTAGGTGTTTTCGCAAATTTTAAATTTACTTTCACTGTGAAGATAATACTTTATTATAGTTAGAAACACTTGAATTTTGAGAAACAGTCGAATAATACCTTAAAATAAGCCATTTTAATTTTGTATTGAAATTGTTTCGCCAAAAACACTACATCAATTCACTACGAACTCATGGCGTCATCAGTTATATTTTCAGTGACATTTTGTGTTATAAACACGTTATTTTGCAGATAAATTTCCTAAATAGCTTTTACGAATCCCGTATTAGGTAGACATTACTTATTTAATCACATGTAAAACGTAAATAAAGTGAATACAATGTTGCGTTTAACAATTTTTAAACTTCATTTAAGAAACTAGTATAACCGATGACGTCATCGCGTGTTTTGCGTACTCGTTCAATTATTAAAACTTTATGTTATTTATTTGTTGAAATTTTAATTTGATGGACGATATAATGATGTTTAAATATCAATAAGCTTTAATATAACAAGTACTTCATTTTAATAATATCAAAAAAGCAAATTTGCATATAGTGAAAACACCTAATTGCTTGAACTTTAGGATATACCACATACATAATAAGCGGCACTTTTGACATACAGTTGATTTTTTTTTTTCACTTCCGGTTTCTCCTTAAGTGACAATGCCAAATATCCATTTAAACATCAGTTTTTTTTTATAATATAATTTTTGGTTTTCCATTTAAGTGTGCCGTGACGGTTCCGATTTGCTAAATGACCCGTGTAATACTGTAAAATTCACCAAAATGGTTTTTGGGGCAAAACTCAATTTTTTCAAATGGAACCATATCGGTACCGTGGTACCATTTATTAGTACTATTAATAAGGAATTTATTCATATGTCGTATTAAAATGTGCGATAAATACAAACAAAATTACAGGTAAAAAAAATAAGAAAATACAATTTTATTCTAATTACCTTGTTACACATAAGGTGGTTTTGGATTACAAAAAATTAACACAAACCATTACAACAGTTGATTAAAATGCTGTCCATTAACGTCAATGCACTTCTGAACTGGCATAGCTGCTTCTCGAAGATCGTTCGCCAATTGCTGGGCCGTTATGCTATTAATTGCTCGTCTTACTCGTAGCTCCAGGTCTGTAATGGCGGTTGAATAGCCAGTATTTTTTAAATGACCCCAAACAAAGAAATCAAGGAGCATTAAATCAGGTGACCTTGGAGGCCACCTCACAGGACCATTCGTCGAAATTACGTTTTCTTAGAATCTCCGTTGAAGGTAATAAGTTACTATCCTTTAATTATGGGTAGAAGCGTCATCTTGTTGGAAATACATTCTATGTCCTAAATCTAAAGGTAACTCATCTAAAATGTCCCCATTCTCATTTTTCAGGAACCTTAAGTATGTGGCACCAGTCAGAGGTCCTTCAATTTTTTTGGACCAATGATTCTACTACCGATTATTCCAAGTCAAACATTGAAACCAAAACGCACTTAAAAGTTACCCTCCCGTAATAAATTTTGATTTTCTTGTGACCAATATTTAGTATTTTGTCGGTTAAATAATCCCAAATTTGTAAATCTTGATTCGTCCGAAAATAAAATTAGTATCAAAAAATCACTGTTTGGCTGCACGTTATTATGCAAAATCCAATTGCAATATTCCATCCTTCGTTCGTTATCACTTTCGTACAAATGCTGGTGCAATTGGTATTTAAAAGATGGTAATTGGTAATCTTATCAACTTCTATTCGAGCAAAAACATTAATTTCCGTTCCTTCGTCAATAATGAAGTTTTCTTCGGGATAATTTTCAATGTGTTTAAAATAATTTTTCGCTGGACATTGTCTATCAGGATATGGTCGGCCATAAAAGTCGATAGCTGTAATTGCATTTTTTTTATTTTCCCCATAAATAATTAACATGTCCACTTTTTCATCTCTTGTATAAATATGCGACAATTTAAGTAACAAGAATTTTAAACAATTTTTAACAGAATAAAAACACCGTTAAACCAACAAATGTTTCACAAGCTAAATATTTCATTGTTTTCAAAGCCTCGTTAGTTACTTCTTAACATTTAATTAGAACAAAATTGTATTTTCTTATTCTCTTTTAGCTGTAATTTTGTTTGTATTTATCGCACATTTTAATACGACATATGAATAAATTCCTTATTAATAGTACTAATAAATGGTACCATGGTACCGATATGGTTCCGTTTGATAAAACTGAGTTTTGCACCAAAAACAATTTTGGTGAATTTTATTTGCTCATAAATCACGTAATTTAGTTTTCAACAGGATTTTCATTTTTGTAGCATTGCACGGGTAATTTAAATTAAATCGGAACCGTCATGGCACACTTAAATGGAAAACTAAAAATCATGTTATAAAAAAAATTATGTTTGAAGTGTTACTTATTTGGCATCGTTGGATTCAGAAAATTATGCAAAATTAAAAAATGCGATAATATACAGGGTGTTCCATTTAAAAATTGAAAGTTAGTGTCACTTCTGGCGAAACTAGAAGTGAAAAAAAAACAATTGTGTCTAAAAGTGCCGCTTATTATATATGTAGTATATCCTATATTTCAATCAATTATCTTCAAAATTAAAGGAGAAAAGAGGGGTATGCCTCGATCCTGTTACACCCAGTAAGTGAAGAGAACCTGCATATGGCATATCCACAAGTAGCAATAGTGCTCCATTATCATTATAGATGCTCACAGGGTAAACTAAAAGCAAATTAACCAAGTTGTTGCTATTCATATCTTGCTTATAATCATAAGGGACTTATTACCTTTCAATATTATTAATATTTAGTTTCGCAATAGTACCCAGTCTTGATATGGCTTTGTATGAGCTATTGAGTGATTCCATATATGTTATAATTATAATTAGAGATTGCATTGTATTGACGGTTAATACAATGGCACATCATTTGACTTATAGCTAAAATATTTTTTTTTATATAAATTTATATCTCTTTACCAATTGCATTACTATTCGACTTGAATACTTAAAACTTACTGTATACATTGTTCATAATCGCTCCTGGGTTAGTGTACATAATTTACTTTCTGAAAGGCTTAGATATAATATAGTAGCCTGAATTTTATATTTATACTTGCATTATTTGAAGTTTTTTTTTCAGTTCAGTTCAGTTTATTAATATTTAAGATTACAATTTTACGACGCTAAATTTATGTACAATTTTATATTAAGTATGTATTATTTTAATTACGTACAATACTAATTTTCCCTCTATGACCTCCCTAAACTATAAAAGTTTATTTGCAGTATCATAGAGGAAAAAAGGAACAATTTAATATTTTAATAATTTTTTTTTGAGGGTATTGAGGACTGTTTAAGATATTGTAATGGATGCAATTATTATATTTATATACTTTCATGATAAAAAAAAAAGAGAATTTGTTTTTCTCTCATTTTCAGTATAGTAGCAGACTAAGAGAAACGTAGTTCTTGTGACAGTAGATTTATTTAGAGGTTGGGTATATTACACTAGTAGTACATTTTTTAATGATTTCAAAGTTTTCAGTTTTGTATGTTACTCTGCAATTTAGTTTTATTTTTAATTTCCTTTAAATTTTTTGGAAGCTTATTATATAACTTTGGTCCGTAGTAAAATATAAATCGTTGGGTATGGCTTGTGATACACAATGGTAAAGTGACAGAAATCTTATCTTTCGTTCTTGTTGCATAATTATGGGGTAGCTTTGACATCTTTGAAGTGTTATTTAATGCCCATAGTAAAGTGTGGTAAGTATAAAGTTCTCTTACTGTGAAAAAGCCTAACTCATCATATAACAATTTAGTGGAATAATCATATTTCTTTTTAAACAATATTTTTAAAATGGTGTTTTGCATTATTTGAAGGCAAGATATAGAATTATTAAAAAGACCGCCCCATATCGATGTGCAATATCTAATTATGGACTCAACTAAGGCATTATAGATAATCATTAATAGTTTTTTATTTAAAATATCTCTTATTTGATAGAATTTATTTAACAGTCTTCTGAGCCGTCCTCATGTATTCCGCATGATCTTTCCACGTTAGATGCTGGTCAACTAGTACACGTAGGTATTTGATGGTATTTGTTTTCTCAATCGCGGCGCATTTACAGTTCGTTTCATTTTTAAAAGTGAATTATTTATTATTTGTTTGCTTATAGTAATGAAACATTTTCTTTATAGGATTTTGCAAACAGTGGAAAGAAAAGCTATCTATAAGAACTAAAGGAAAAACTATATATAAAAATATTAATGAAATCTTTGCATTCTTTCGATAACCTGACTTCTGGTTATGCTAACAAGTAAAAATTCTGAATTGCCATTCTCATTTTAACACTAGCATCCAACCTAGTCCCCTACGGCTAAGCAGGCTAAACTAGTATCTACATGATCCCCTACGATATGTAAATTCAGTTAAAAATGAGAACAAAGGCCTGAAATTAATTTATTTACGTACCTTGTCTTTAAACATTGTTTCATTCTAATGAATTACATTGTGGACTCGTCAGAAAAACCTAAAGCCACTCATAACGATGTTCCATGCAAAACTAAGACATTATCCATGAATGGTATAAAATAATTATAATTGACATTGACTGATAAAAAACAACAGATCTTCACCTATCTATTAGCTAACTAGTATTCTAGCCTATATACTCTATGCATGTTTAAAAGTGAATTATTTATTATTTGTTTGCTTATAGTAATGAAACATTTTCTTTATAGGATTTTGCAAACAGTGGAAAGAAAAGGAACTCTATCTCCATTATTTATCATTTTAATTTCACGCTGAAAATA
Organism: Stenurella melanura; assembly: GCA_963583905.1. NCBI lineage: Eukaryota > Metazoa > Arthropoda > Insecta > Coleoptera > Cerambycidae > Stenurella > Stenurella melanura. The sequence continues at coordinate 190,902,906 of OY757310.1, forward strand.
GGGTTCCGTGCGACCCCTGCAGGATGCTAGCGCCGCCTCAAAGGAGAGTACATCACATAAAATCATTTCTTTATACTATTAAATATCAATTAAAGAAATTGAAAAAATTAGTAAAAAGTATTTGTAACACTTCAAAAAATAAGGTTCCGTTGGAAAATAATGTTAAAGTTTATTTTTCAACAAGTGAGGCCATTGTTAACTAACGAAATTTTATGACGCAACCCCAAGGCAACTTTCTATACGGGTGGCTTAGTTGTAGGAAAAATTTCTCAAAATCAGTGATTTTGCTTCTAATTTGAAGGGACTATAATATGAGCAAGAATGGCAAAAGTTGCCGCTAGTTCAGAATATGGCGAATGCGCCAGGGTCAATCTTCGTCAGAATTGCAATGAAATTGGTAATTAGCAATTTTCGTAAAAGCTGATACTAGAATCAGCCTACAATTCAACATTCAAAATGACGAAATTAATTGGGCCGCCATTATCGCGAAACACTTGTTGTTTTACAAGAAATTTGGTTTACGAGCACATGACGATTTTCTGATAACGAATCATGTTAAAGCTTAAAAATTCAAAACAACAGAAATATTCTTTTTTTTTTATAGAAACTGCAGAGGCTATTAATGGGTGGAAAAATGAAATAAATTGATCAACTTGTAAGAATGGTCTCTAAAAACCGCTGCCTAAGGAATCACTACTTCCACATCCAGGTTTTTCATCCAAGCCACTTTAAAGGAAAAATCCTGACTAGATTTGCACTCTAATATGTAGAAATTATTGATCCTAGAATTTTAATATTTGGAGCAGATGTCATAAAAAAGTTGGAGGCGTTGCGTTGGTTTCTCCATATACGTTAAAAATGAAATTTTTAGTATACTCACTTATTTTCCCCTATTCACAACTTACCACGTCTCACCCCTTTAATGGAATCATCTCAATCACATGTCATTACAATGCATACGTGTACTAACTTTCAAGTAAATATCTCAATTTAATGTTATCAAACCCATTAAAAATGGAGCAGAGATGGTGGTGTTTGAAAAATATTAGAAAGAAATCTGAGGCCTTGATTTCTAGTATATACAGCAAATTACATATTTCCGTATTCTTACCAGCTTGATTTACTTATTTTCTCCTATCTACTCCTATTTAACCCTCAACCCTTCAACGGAATCACCTCAAAATATAATCTAGTTCCAGATGTCGTTATAATACATACGTGTCCCAAATTTCTAGTGAATATCTCAATTTTAATTTATCAACCCCTTTAATAGTGGGGTAGGGGTTGTGGGGGTTGAAAAATATTATAAATAGTCTGAGACCTTGGCTTCTAGTATATACTCCGAATTTCAAGTTTCTGTACTCTTACCAGCTTGCTTTACTTATTTTCCCCTATTTACCCCTATTTAACCCCCAACCCTTCAACGGAATCATCTCAAAATATAATATAGTTCCAGAAGTCGTTATAATACATACGTGTACCAAATATCAAATGAATATCTCAATTTTATTTTACCAACCCCGTGAAAAATAATATGAAAAATCTGAGGCCTTGGCTTGTAGTACATACATAAAATTTCAAATTTCTGTAGGTACTCTTACCAGCTTGCTTTACATATTTCCCCATATTTACCCACCAACCGTTAACCGGATATCTTCAAAAAACAATCCGGTTTCAGATCTTGTTATAATATATACGTACACAAAATTTCAAGTCAATATCTTAAACCGTTCCGGAGAAAGCGTGCGGTAAAAAAAAATGACAGACAGACAGACCGACAGACAGACATAATTATTTTTTCGCTCAAATTTAAAATCTCGACGTTTCATGACATTCTAAACCTATTTCAAAAAAAAAAAATTTTGAAAATTTTTTTACGATTACTATACTCCCAATCCACTACGTGGATTTCGTGAAATTATCTCTTACATGACCACAAGCCCGGAACTTTTTTTCTATTTTGCTAACAGTTGATTGTGTAATAGGTCGATTAGGGTATTTACCATTAAATAATTCACAAACCATAGTTTGTGTTCGGGACTTGTCTCCATAGCCAGTCATTATCAAAATTTCAATTCGTTCTGTCTCACTTAAACGTTGCATTATCAGCACTTTCAATACGATATCACAAGTAAATACTAATGAATGGGCCTACCCCTTTCAGCGTGGTGAGGCTAATATAATTTAGTGAACTGTATTTAGAAACAATAAAAAAAAAACAATGTGTCGGAAACTTACACAGTAGGTTTGATGGATTCTCCGTCGTCAGCCCAGACAATAGGAGGGACAAAGGGGTGCCAAAAGGAAAAGGAACAAATCTCCGACACATACAATTAACGTAACAATTATTAAATAAATTTATGTGTTCTATTAATGTTAAATGTTTTTTTCTCGATAATTTCGTCATGCAATACTCCCTAGAATTTAACGCACCGTATGCAGAAAAATGTGCTCTTTCAAACGACATTTAAAAAAATTGTCATTAAAAAAATGGCGATGACGTCATAACTTTAAAAAATATTTGCAGCATTTTTTTTTAAATAAACAGATTGAGAAATGTATTTAAAAATCGACGGGTTTGAGCGAATTTTTGTCACTTATTTTGTAACTATTTTAATGAATTTATTCCAACCTCTACGTGCTCACTGTATAAGCTAAACCGTGTTTTTAAAGTAGTGTGTGTGAAGTCTAACTATCCCTAGACCCTCTGGACATACCGTTTCTTCACTGTAGCTATCCCAGCCCTACTGCAACAGGCTGCGTTGAGGCTAGTGTTGATGGCGCCCGAGCTTATTGTCAACCGACCGCACAAAGCTCGTGTGCCAAAGTGACGTGTGAATAAAACGTCAGCTATTATTATATTATTATTATTATCAGACAGTAGTTTCCTATCAATTATCTCCAAAATCTACAGAAATATACCTATTTAGCACTTTAACATTCAAAAAACTTAATAAATGACGTTTTAAGTAAGAAATTTTTACAGCTGTCAAATTTATAGATTAGTATCAATTACGTAACTAAAAAGTTTTATAATGTTTATAAATTTGTGACCTTTTCACACTGATTTTCATTGGAAAAACCCATATTTCTTATTAAAAATTCATTTTTAGATGAAAATTATAAAAAAACAGGAACGAAAATCGAAAATCTGACTAGAAGGATTGACAGAGAATTTCATAACGAAAATTTAAAGAAACATGCATCTTAGAATCTCTAATTTTATGTTAAGTTAATTCGGGTTTTGTTCCACTGTGCGGCAAGCAACGGTAAAATTTTATTTAACAGAAAGTAATAAAGACCGTTCTTTTAATAGCTTAGATATTACTCATTGGTGCGAAGCACTATTAGTTCAAACTTTTGAGTTATATTGTGGTACATGACATCATTGTATAAAAACTTTTTTGGCCACCTTATATATTCTGCATTGTATTATTTTAGTTCCTTCACTTAAATGATAGAAGTATAAATAATACCTGAAGTTTCACTCGGCTTACCTGTCGTCGGTACGCACCCGCATCAACTTTTCAGCATATTGGGCTCGTCAAGATTTTATTTACGCCTCATATCAAAGTCAACAATTTTATTTTCGTTCGAGATCAAAGAAAGGGCAGGATCCTTTTGACGAAATTCGCTAATTGAGTTCGGAATTTCCAGTGTCAACAAGAGATTGAGTTACAAGTAGGCAATTTAAGGAGTGCCGAGTTTATTATAAGGTCGGTTGACACGAGATAAAATTCACTTATGTTGACTGATCACGTTTTCCGCATGAAGCCGCTTTTCCTGAAGCGAAGGTTAAAGTATGTTGACAGATAGGATAAACTGAAAGTCTCTCTTCCGGTGAGGAACGTGCCTGGACCGGAACTTAGTATACTTACAACTTTATATGCCCCTCTGACATCTGTAACCGTAATCTCACACATCATTATCTGGCTACATCTACAATAAACCGTTTTGTGGAGTCAAACTCAACAGCAGAGGAATCTTTTTGCATGTGCGTTCGTGGCGCGATATGACAGGGAAAGCCCACAATTTACCCACTCCCACGGAATATAAGTCGCATTAGATGCCTACTACGCCCCGGAGTTTTAAATTAGTGCGTTTGCGTTAGGGCGCTGTCGCATAGGAAATATGAACACACAAATTCTGTGTCTGTACATTTTTTTTAATCATAATCGGGAAGAAAACTATATTAGTCTCGATTTTTACTTTTTCCGTCAACACGACAATGGGCTCATATAGCATTTTTCTATTACATATTTGAAAGACCTGTGAATTATAGAGCGAAACGGAGAAGAAAACAATATTCTGAAGTCTCTATAGGCCTTCAAATTAATCAAGAATAGTAACACCCAGCAAACAATTAAGTATTATTTGACATCAAGACTACCTAAATTATGTATAATAAATGTAGTCGCAAAATTAGAAGTAACCATAGTTTGGTAAAATTTACGTTGATGCTACGTGGAATCGACATAAGTGGACGACGTCGAAATGAAGTTATATCAACTAAAACAGGTAAAATTACATAAAAATCTTATTTGTAGTTGCACGGTATATTTGGTTACAAATACCTGTTTAGGTAAATTTTACTTAAATACGACGTCAATCTGACATCCAGTTGACTTAGTTGTAGGTAGTATTTACGGACGTATGTGAAACTGGAAAATGACACCAAGCGGAAAGAAATAAGATTTTTATACTTATTTGGTATTTTTCTCTATAAATAGTCGAAATATTATTGTCAGTCAGTTACAAAACTGAAGACATTCCTAACTCACAGTAACGATATTATATAAATGTCGGTAACTAAAATAAATCCAATTTATAAGGAAAGTATTTGCAGTTCTGTCTTGTTGAAATCAATGCGTTGAATTTTTTTTGTGAATAGTAGCATCTGTATTTCATAAAATAATAATTCGTCTGCAAAATATTCATCTAAAAGAAAATTTCTATTGCCAAATAAAAAAAATTATAGTAATAATTTGTTCCGAAAGTAGTGTTAAATATGAGTTTACAGGTATGATTACGTATTTTTTTTTACATTTTCGTCAGTTCGTTTCCATACACACCATTTTATAAAATTCAATTTGGAATCATACTTTAACTGCTCTGAGAAAATATGGCGTCTTATGCTAATTAAGTTAAAACGACCACGGAAATCTACGTATTCTATAGGTGGAAATTATCACAGGTCAAGTTATCCTAAGATTTACGACATTTTGGTTAACTTTACCTATTGAAAGTATTATTAGTTCTGATGTTATATCAAATAATTACTTGTAGCAAAATACAACCTATTTATGTGCCATAATGGAGCTTTATGAAATTTCCTTGGTGTTCGAGCGACGCCATCATATTGAAATTCTATGACTAATTATTTCCACATACTAGAGCGTAAATGTAGTCGAGATGTTTTCTTCTAAATAGACTTGGGTGGGAAGTCTGAATGTAGAAGTAGTGAGCAATTTAAAAATGTGACTTTAATTTTCAAAAATTAATTTATGTCAATATTTAGGGGTAAAAAGCATTACGGGTGTTTCACCCCTGGCTTCTAAGAGATTACTCATTATTTCCCGAAAAAATTAGAAACAAAATGTTTATACATGACACAAACGAGCTCTTCCCCGATTATCATTTTATATTTACTGATGGATCCAAAAACGAAGAAAATACAGCGTGTGCTTTCTTTTACTCGAATACTAACACTCAATTTATGTTTGTAGTAAATGATAATTTATCTAACTACTCTGCGGAACTCATTGCTATATGGCAAGCATTACTACAGGTTAGAAATTTACAACAACAAAAATTTGTAATTTTTTCTGATAGCAAAAGCTCGTTAGATAAATTAAAAAATATAAAAAGTTTCTCTAGTTGCAACTATATAATATCTAATATAATAAATTTAATAATTGAAATACAAAAACAAAACAAAATTGTACATTTAGCATGGGTCAAGGCTCATTGTGGTATCTTAGGCAATGAAATAGTTGACAACATGGCGAAACAGGCCGTAAATTTGGGGGAGGTGACTGAATACCTTTGCCCATTTGAAGATTTAACTTCTATAACAAAAAAAATGTTTTTACGAGAATGGAACAACTTATATCAAAATTCCGAAAAAGGGGCTTATTATAAGGGTATTGAGCCATTGCCTTCAAAAGAGCACTGGTACAAAAACTGCTATTCAAAAAATACAATTAGTAAAATATGTAGACTAAGATTCAATCATGCACTGGTACCATCATATCTATTTAGAATTAATAAGAGAGATAATGCGTTATGTGATTGTGGAGAAGTAGGGGATACGGTACATATGATTTTAGAATGTAAATTGAACGAAGATAATAATAAACATTTTTTGGATGTAATTTATAAATCAAATCTTGTACCATGTCCGTTTAATTTGATGCAATTGCTAGCATCAAGAAACATTTTTATATATAACCATTTAGCATGCCATATAAAAAAAATAAAATTAAAAATATAATAAATATGTAATATTTGTAACTTGTATTATCCTATCGTCTTTCCTTCAATGTTAATCCATGTTATCCGAGGTCTAGTCAGTATGTGTGAAAATCGTCTATACGGACCCATAGACGTACCTGTATCACTGTCAGTTCCCAATCATAAGTTGAAAAAAAAAAAAGAAAAAAAAAAACGATACAAAATTATTAAATGAAATAAAAAAAATACACGAAAAAAAAATATTTTTGAAAAAAATACATATATTAAAAAAAAGGAATACATATTAAAAAAAAAAAACAAAAAATATCACAAAAAAAAAAGATATATGTTTGTATGTTTGTACTGATTCGTTTACGTAAATACTTATATGCTTGTTATATACAATAGAAAAATATGTAGTTAAAAAAAAAGTGTACACCAAGGAATAATGTGATAAGAAATAAAATTTAAAAAAATAATTATTATACTAGGAGACTTGGCGAATGGTCTTTGTAACCGTAGTCAACAAACCTGAAAGACACACACACACACCCCTGGTTTCCTAGGCAAGATAAGAAGGGCGCCATATTTCTAGAATAAAAATACTCATTTAATAGGTATACTGTTCAATTTATTAAATTCGATATAATGGTTTAGAAGTAATAGGAAGAAACCTTCCTGAATATGTAACATTTAAACGGTAATATCTTCATAGGGGGCACCCTAAGAAAAAAAATAGATTATTATGTATTACTCCATAATGCTGGGACACCCTGCATTATAGTCGAACATAATAAATGTATGGCTTACCAAAAGTATTTATTTAAACATATTCCTTTTTTGAAATTAGACAAGATTTGTTCACGCGAAACAAATTATATATCAAATTTAAACAATTAACAAATAAATTATGTGATTGCTTCTGAACTGGCCGTTTCCTATAACATATAAGCATTATTCTGAGTTTTTAAGGATTCTAATAATTCGAATTTTAACCTTTTTTTCTCAGTATGTAAAATTTTGACATCTTCGTCGAACACGTGATCTTCTTCTATTAATTGCACAGCATATGTTAAGTTTGTTTTATTTATGGTGTACCTTCTTCTGTGTTCTAATAAGCTCTTACCATAATCTCTTCCTGTTTGGCCTATAAACACCTTAAGGCAAGTACCGCAAGTCAACTTATAGACGTCTGATTTATTTTCTGCTCAAATTATTGTATTTTTACACATTTTTCTAGTGTATTGTTTGTCTTGAAAGCTACATTAATATTACGTTTTTTTCTAAGGAGGATAAATATAAATATTTCATACTTATTCATGGATATTGCCTTGGTTTTGCATGAAATATCATTATGAGTGGCTTTGTGCCTTTCTGATGACCTCAGAATAAGGGCGAAAAACGTTTCAAAGGCTAAGCATTTCCAAGAAACTGAATGAGAGATTTTATGAAAATTACATTAAACATTAGAATGAAAAATTTTTTTAAAGAAAAGGTAGGTAAATAAAATAATTTCAGGCCTTTGTTCTAATGTTTAACTGAATTTACATACCATCATGTAGATACTAGTTTAATCTGCTTAGCCGTAGGCGACTATGTTGGATGCTAGTGTTATAATGAGAATGTCAAATAAATATTGGACAAATTTATTTCAGAATTTTAACTTGCTAGCATAACCAGAAGTCGAGTTATTGGAAGAATGCAAAGATTTCATTAATATTTTTACTTACAGTTTTTCTTTTAATTCTCATAGATGGTTTTTCTTTCCGCTGTTTGCAATATCCTATAAAGAATATGTTTCGTTACCATAAGTAAACAAATAAATAATAAATAATTCACTTTCAAAGAGGATGTTGCTTGCGTTGGGTAGCCAATACTTTTTGAAACTATTTTTGTCTTCTGTTGTTGGATATACTCCTTCAACAGCTTTATTAAATGATCTCTTTACGATAATAAAAGACAAAGAAAACAGCTTCAATTTTGTTACTTACACTCACTCCCAACAGAAGCAACTTCTTAAATGTATAAAATATTTACATATAAATGTTTAATTTAAATTGCACTGCCGTGTGCCAGCATCCCATTCAAATTAATTCTTTCTGTTTACCAATAAACTGCATATTAACCTTGGAGTGGAATGCTGATGTAATAAATATTATAATTAGGTGGTCGGATAAAAAGGCCCAGGTGCTCTCAGGAGCTGCTTGGAATTGGCAGAGTGAGGTACAGTACCTACCTGGTTTCACATCATTTATGTCAAGGAAAGCGAGGCCATCTCGAAATCACGGCGGTTAACTGACAGTACAATAACTCGTCCCATATAAATGAATTTAAAAGATCCTGCATAATGGATCTCTCATTTGCGTTATTGCCGAAACGTTGCCAATTAAATTAATTGTACGAAGATTCGAACTTTTATATCTATGAAAGAAATCGCAGGAACATTCTTGCGATACGTCTTGGGATCGCAACTTAATGATATATACTGAAAATTTGCTACATCTGTGAAGAGTTACCGACGAAACGTAATAAACACTGTATATATAAAGTATGGAATAAATTCATTAATTTTGAATATAAAAATGTTATTCCAAAAAACTCGAACAGGTCGATTTTTATTTTTAATCGCGCATCTTTTGCGTTGGGTTTTTTAGCTATGACGTCATCGCTGCCTCGGTTATGACGTCAGTTCCTCTCTTCAAATGGTATATTTTTAATTTTCTTTTATTTCAAAACCTTCTTGTGCTTGGCAGTATCGAATTTTTGCTAAAATTTATATATTCTTGAGAAATTTTATTATAGTCTAATCTAACTTTGTTTTTTAATTCTTGAATGTTGTCCGGTTCACATTTGTAAACTACATTTTTTATGTGACCCTAAAAAGAAAAAATCTAGCGGGGTAAGATCCGGTGACCTTTCAACAGTACCACGTCTTCCAATCCACCTATTTGGAAATATTTGATCAAAATATCTTCGAACAGCAAATGCATAATGCGGAGATGCACCGCCTTGCTGATACCATAAGTTTCCCTCGAGAGTTGTACAATTGTTTCTATTCGGAAATAAGGTCAGGGATCAAATATTCTTGTAAAAATTGAAGATATCTTGGTCCATTTGTGGTGTCATCGAAAAAAGAAGGGACCGATTATTCTATTCCTTCCCACACATTAATCTTTTGTGGATACTGAGTGTGCTGCTCTCAGATCCATCGAGGGTTTTCCTTTGCCCAGTATCTACAATTTTTGCGATTGACTTCAATACTTGATGTGAATGTTTACTCATCCGAAAAAATTATATTTTTTACTTGAAGGGGATTATCATTGCACATATTCGTTAATATTTGACAGAATTCCATCTGGATCATCATCAGATAACTCTTGCACAAGATGTATCTTAAAAGGATGCCACTTTTGTTGTTTTAACACTTTGTGTACAGAAGTAAAAGGAATACCAGAGGAGACGCGTGGAACTAGCTTCATGCTTGTAAAATGCTCTCAACAGAACCACGTTAAAGTCGATAAAATTTAAGCCACTGATACATTAAGAAATTCTGCAAAAAAACAAAGATCATATGGAATTAATAATTACCCGAATCAAATAAAGCAAGTGTATACCTATGCTAAGCGGACCGAGCACAATTTCTCAAGTGGAAAAATAGGAAAACCACAAACGGTTATAGCTTCCTTATTTGAGGAGATACTAAAAAAGTTAAAGGAATGAAAGTTGACGGCAAAGACAATAAGAATAATAACGTGTAACAAATATTTTTCTTGCACTGTCTTTTTCTATGCGACAGTTTCTCTGAATTTGTCTCAAAGAGGTTTCCTCATTTTGGTTAACATAATTCATTACTCTATTCACTTTTCTTACATTATCAGCAACATGCGCTCGCCTTACTACTTTTTTTGAAAATGAACCGTGCGTTTTTAGATTTTGAACTAACTTCCTAAACATAGTTCGATTTGGCTACTGAGCATTTGGAAATCTATCTCCGTAAACCGTGACTGCCATCTCAGCGTCAAAATTGCACTGACAATAAATGCTAATCATATCGAATTTGTTATTATTGGTGTACACCATAATTACTGATATAAAATTTGTCTTAGAACTCGACAACGCAACATACAACATACAACAGGGACAATCTGTCAAATTTATTAATAACTGTATACATTGTTTTTCACTAATTAAGGCACAGCTGATTGTTACGATTCAATGATATGAATTGTGGTATTCGTAAAATATTAAATATTGACACTATCGGTTAAAATTTCTGTGACATGTTTTATATCGTTGGAATGAGAAAAAAATAACGGAATTAATGGCGTCATGGCCTACTTTGAGATATGTATTTTTCATTTTTGCACAATAGCGTATGTCAAAGCCAACTGCATTTTTCGATTTTTTTGTTACACGTTATTATTCTTATTGTCTTTGCCGTCAACTTTCATTCCTTTAACTTTTTCCGTATCTCCTCAAATAAGGAAGCTATAACCGTTTGTGGTTTTCCTATTTTTCAGGTTTTTGTAATATATCTCATAAAGTAGGCTATGGATTTCAAATTTCTTTTTACTGAAATATAGCTCACAAAAAATCTGATTAACTGTTTCTAAAACTTTATTCTTCTACAATAGATATTAAGCGAGATATTTGGTGTGGCCCTCGTAAAATAGACAGTCTGTATATAAATATTACACCATTAGCACATCCATCACTGAAAAGCAACTGATGGTTTCTAATGAGTGGAAGTAGTAACATAAGCAAAGCAAAGGATGAAAAGATAAATATATTTTTATTTATTTTTAAGTTTTTTTATTGGTTTATTAATCCTTGTCACAGGACAGTTTATTACACAGCAGTGGAAAAATTTAGCGGTAAAAATGAAAAAGTATTAAGTATAGGTAATAAAATAGAAAATACTCGGAATTGGAAAGCAGAAATTGAAAGTAATTACTATACAAAAAAACTAATATACAGGGTGTGCCAAATAATCTCTTGGGCCTCTTTTTCATAACCAACCCACCATAAAAGGAGTTTCCGGATGTCCTTTCGGACACCAACCAACCAATAACCAATGGCAGTTGACAGCCCTCAAAACATTGTTAAAATGCATTAAAACTCAATAAAATGGTAATCAAAACATAGATGCTGGATTTTTTATTTTCTATTTTTTTATCTAATGAGATTGTTCATTCCATCTGAAATTAGCAACCGAAAGATCCCCCAGATTGAAGTAGGGACCTAAAGGGCACCCAGACACCATAAGAAACGAGCGGGGCGCTTTATGACTTTTTAGTCAAAATATGGAAATGGGCCGAAACATATTCCCCTGTGTTTTCCAGAATGCTGAAAACGATGGTTCAACACTCTATGGCCAAAAACACCCCTTTTTGGTTGATTTTCAGGATATAGATTTGTCCATCTATAAAGGGTTGAAGCAACCCTCCAAGTGGGCAGAAAATCGATTATTTGTTTATTTATGGAAGGGAATTGGATGGGGAGTCCACTAGACTTATCCCGGCTGAGGATTTCACTTAATGAATAAATAATTGTCTAACAAGAAATTTTTCAAAATCAAAAATACCTTGATTTCCATGGAGTTCTAAATTTTTATTATTTTATCTTTCTACGTGCAATTTTAAGGGTTTTCGGGTCTGGGTCGAGGTTTTGTGGAGGACGTTGCGATCGAAAGTACGAGACAAATCATAATTAATTAGCTCAAACGCTGGCTCCCTCAAAAGACGTCCGCCCTTGCATTCCGCACCATCTCAGCTAGCCGTCAGTATCAGCAGCCTCTTTGTTTTGTCACTAAGCTCCGGGTTAATCCCAAGACAACGAAAGCGTGTTACAAGGCCAGTCAAATACAATTTACTCTTGTTTACGCATTCACGAAAAGTATAATGATGATTACGATTTTCTTGGTAACAAATAGTCGAACACTTAACGTGTCGCGAAATCTAGTTTTCTAAGGATCAATAGTGTCTATTACTACAGTGAAAATTGCAGCCAAAGTACCTAAACAACATACAAATTAGTCCGTCCTGGAAATTTGGTTGTTAGTGCGACTGGACATGTAGTTTAAGAATCCAACGCGTCCCCAAAAATTGGAGGAGTAAAAATGAGGTTTTTGGGAGAGGGAGAAATATTTGAAAATGTAAAGTAGAGGTGCGGGGAGTCATTTTCTACGTTTCTTGCATGCTGAATCGAATGACAGCAAAATCAAGTCCATAAGATCAATTTTTAACGAATAAAAATTGTTCTAATAGTGGAAAAATGAGGAAAAGATAGGTAGGTAGGCAACTAACTCGTCTTTTAAAATTAAAGAGAAAGTTGTAAATGTGCACCATTTGATTTTGTATCAAAGGACTCTATTGAGAAAAGATGAAGACTTGACCATGTTCTTTAAATACAAAATTGCGCCATTCCCATTGTCATTGTTAATCAGCAGTGGGTGCGGAAGAACATCAAGTCTGCATTGTATGAAGAGTTTGAATGTGTCGACGACAGCAGGATGGACAGCGTCAGAAATTACGCATTGATGGTGGGCACCTGCTGCATGCAGTTAAGTGGGATATGAAAAACCATTATGAATCTGTTACTGTTGTTTTCGATGGATACGATGATCATAACAGAATCAAGAGATCCGAAGATCTACGCGGGTACAAACATTGTACTCCTCAATTCCACAAATCAGACAACACCACATCCATTCCAAAAAAGAGGAATGTTTTTCTAATGCGGAGAATAAAAAGCAATTGATAGAGCTGCTTACATTTTTTTTTACGATAGCAACATTGAGGTAAGACATTCCAGTGGCGATATTGACATACTAATGACCCAGACAGCCATAGGAAAACACGGCTCTGCCAGTGTTTTTCAGGATACTGATATTTTAGTATTGTTGACTCCTTTAGCTCCTTTGAATCAAGAAATATTCTCACTCAAACCAAAAATCGGACGTACGAAGAACAAACTGTTTTCATCAGTAAGCCTTCAGAACCAACATGTGCACATCAACACGTATATCTTACTCGCTCACTCTTTTAGTGATTGAGACACCACAAGTGCAATTTATGGAAAAGGAAAAAAGAACATCAAGCTGCTTGAGACAGAACCTGGATTGCGCCACACCATACACGTATTCCAAACAGCTACATACAGGATTCATATCCTACCTTCAATGAAATACAGTTGTGGCTCGGGAATAAACTGGATCCACAACAGTTGGGTTCGTTGTGGCAATGATTTGCACCCAATTAGGACAACCCTTGACGCTGTTCCAGAAGCCAACTTTAAGTTGATTTCCTGTGCCTGCCAAGGAAATTGATCCACTTCTCAGTGCTGTTGTGTAAAAAGCGGTGTGGAATATTGTGTACGTGTCCTGGTTGAGTGGTAGAACTCCTCCAGGACGTTAATATAAATAAGGCTATTAAAAAAAACAATCTATTTGTGCGAAAAATTGGAACAGGTCAATTTTTTTTGCCCATTCTGAATTAATAATAAGAACTTATTGATTTTAAATTATTTTATAATTTATCAATTTTGGTGACGCAAAAATCATATTTTATGTACATGTATATATAAAGCTGTATAATTAAGATTAATATTAATATTGTGGTAAATATAATGAACCAATGTAAGTTTGTCATTAGATTTTTTAAATGGCATAAGAGAGTTTATGTCAAGGAAGATTGAAGGCAAGTTGCAATTGAAAATATTTTTTATTCCATTATCAATTTTCTCACCGCATTCTTCATCATAACTCTTGGCCGTGAGTCCATCATGCATAAGAATAGAAGGCATAACGTCGCAAAAATGAAAATGGGTATAAGGTTATATAAAGGAAAGGACCCAATGTTGAACGGTAAGTGGCAATCAATCGTTAATAAAATGTCTTCCACATATTTATTATACAACAATTATCACAATTTTTACGTTATTTTGGTTTTAACCACTATTAAATAATTTTTAGTAGGATGAGGTTTCTATGTAGGTATATTTTCTTTTTATGTTTGTGCATTAATTACTCTGGGTAAACCATTCTAGGGAAGTCAATTTCTACTAGGGGAGTCATCTTAGACAAAAAAGGGCCTAAACTTCGGAATAACTCCGCGATCCATATTTCTTTACGAAACCTTTTGCATTTACTTTTAAATAGTGTCAATGAAAAATGTAGTTTTTTTAAATTCAATATGGCGGATAAAAATGTTATATATTGCAAAATTAATCGAAAAAAAGATTTGTTTTGTTTCGGATATCCTTCTTAAAAGATTGACGAGTCACGTGATGAAGCCCATTTCTTCGTTGTGTGATTGGTTAATATTGATCACGTGGTTTTTTAGAGCGGGTAAATTCAAAAATAAAATTTTGAAAAATGAAAAAAAAAAAAAAAAAATAAAAATTTTAATTTGTAGGTTTAACAAGATCTGTTGTAATAAAGCCGTTAATTTATTTTTTTTTATAAATTATGATGTATGTATATATAAAACTGATTTAAAAAAATTCAAATACCTACTTTTTCACATTTTCCAAGCATGGAAGTTACAAATTTAACGTTAGATTACAGAAATTTGCGACGACCTGTCTAACATAAAATATCACATACTACTATTGTTTTATAATTATATTTCTAGTATTTTTAGGGGAAAAAATTTACCGTTGACGTACCTATTTAAGTAGTATGAGATTAATTTGTAAACGTTGATTTTAATAAATTTACAATATATTTTCATGAAATGAAAATGAAAAAATTAAACCATTAATAAAACTGTACATATATTCAAGAAATTTAAGAAAAATCTTCTGCTTCGGATACATATTCTGTTATTTCTGATGGGTTTTCTGGAATTCTTCGGTTTCAGTTTCATTTTCAAATATTTCTGATGTATATTTCTGACAGCAGCGCTGCAGTAAAAGTCAGTTTTCCTGCAACCACAAATATTTTCACAGCCACTTTTGCACTCAGTCGTGTATACAGGGTAAAATATATATTTCTTCATTCATCCCCATTCATGTGGTAATAAATTTTCGTTCAACCATTGTTGAACATGTATGTACAATTGTACAGTCTTTCAAAATGCTATAGTGCTGCATTGTTTGTTGGAGGTAAGAATGCAAGAGTCATTTTTCTTCGTTTCAAAACGTCTCTAACAAAACACTTGTACCGATTCTCATTTAACTCTTTTTCCGATTTAGAAGCACCGTACAAGTCAATGTACACATAACACCAGCATCAAAAATTTCATTTATGGAGCTATTAGTATTATAAAATATGTGTGCCTTTGCTTGTAAATGAACGCTACTTTCAAATTTTTTTACAAATGTACTTTTTCGATGATTAAAGAAAGCTGACTTACTGAAAACATATATATTTTAACTATTTACCGCTTATTTTGTTTCCCAAATGTTTTTATACAAAAAAAATATATTTAAAGCTTATTCTTTAATGTTTATGCATCAGCTACCACTTCCATGTGGTCAGAGTGTTAATTTTTTTTAACAGCAATTTATTTATAATGCAATTTTCAGACTTTTAAAGTAAAACAATTATTTTTTCTTTTACATTGAAAAAAACGTACGAAAAATTATAACTATGATGAAACAAATTTTTGAATCTTAAAGTACACATCATAAACTTTAATTTAACCACCTATAGAATGCCGACATCATTTTCCAATACTTTACTATTTACAATCAAAGTTAAAAAGTCAAAGTGGAAAAATACATTTTTCGTATATCGACCAACTTTGAGGGTCCGATTTTCGTAAAATAGATTTTTCTAATTTTTTGACGAATTTTGGGTAATCCCTTTAAATGCAATAACCCGCTGTTTGTTTATTTTTTTACCTATTTTATTCGAGTAACGTTAAATTTTATGAAATAATCGAAAATTCGTGCAATACTTAACTTCACGTTTAATAATAATAATAATAATAATAATAATAATAATAATAATAATAATAATAATAATAATAATAATAATAATAATAATAATAATAGAACAAGAGACCGAAGCCCCGGAGAAGATTAAGATCCAACTAAAGAACAATATGGAGAAGCACAAAATCGAATTGTTGAAAAGTAAACCATTGCATGGACAGTTTTTGCGAGGAATGGAAAGACCATTCGTCGATAGGGATGCGTCTGTGCAATGGCTGCGGAGTTCCGGCCTCAAGGGAGAGACAGAAAGCCTAATCGTTGCAGCACAGGATCAGGCACTAAACACCAGATACCATCAAAAGAACATCCTAAAACTGCCAGTAGACAGCAAATGCAGACTATGCAACGCGGGAGAAGAGCACATAAGCCATATTATAGCAGGCTGTACCACACTTGCGCCATCGGAATATACCCACAGACACAATAAAGTAGCCAGCTATGTTCACTGGATTATGTGCAAGCATCTAGGTGCATCAGTGCCAGCAAAATACTATGAACATCAGCCAGAAAAAGTCGTAAACATCGACGATATATCTATAATGTGGGATGTACCAATAATCACAGACAGAACCATCTTAGCTAACCGACCAGACATAGTGTTGCACAACAAAAAAGATAAAACATGCCTACTCATTGACATAGCCGTTCCAGATGACTCGAACATCATGGCCAAAGAAACTGAAAAAATCAGTAAATATAAGGACCTGGAAATCGAAATCAGTAGGATGTGGAGTTGTAGAGCCAAAACAGTACCAATCGTGGTAGGAGCATTGGGTACAATAAAGAAGGCATTTGACCAGAACCTCAAAATGCTCCCAGGTCACCCATCAGCTAATGAAGTGCAGAAGATCGCACTAATGGGCACCGCACATATCCTGCGAAAGGTGTTAGGGTAAATAACTTTGATCTCTTGTTGAGATCTGGATTTACCCAAATTCTGTCAATGAACGACAAGAGGAAGAATAGCATATAATAATAATAATAAATTAAAAAATTAAATTAAATGTAATTGGAAGCTAAAAAATATCAGTATAATCCCATTAGTCATCTCAGTGGAAGGAGTAGTTTCGACTAGGCTCCCAAGTTATTTGGAAAAATTACAGTTACCCCAACACATCAGTAATATTATGCAGAAAGCAACTATATTACAGACCTGTCATCTGGTCCGAAAATTTTTCACCATAGGATAAAGTGAATTCTTTCCCAACTGAAAAGAGAGTTGTGACATTTTTGAATAATAATATTAATAATAATAATAATAATAATAATAATAATAATAATAATAATAATAATAATAATAATACCTATACTATACCTCCCGCGACATCGGGGAGGGCGTGGACTCTTTGGAGAGTCTCCACAACAGGATGGTTCTGGATGGAGCCTGTAAGGTCATCAGGAGTTCGGATCCCCTCCTCTGCATGGTCCGGAACCATGAAAATGCAGGGGTAGGAGCATTTCTGTTTAAGGCAGCACAGAGAGCAGCTGATGAACTTGGTCTCTTCTTCGACGTCGAGCGGGTAAATCGCGACTCCGTCACCGAGTTGGAACCTGCTCGGCGAAAAGCCCAAATTAAAGCTGCAGAACACAGCATCTTTCTGCAGCTGCACATGGATAAGCCAATGCATGGAGTTTTCTATAAAAATATAGAAAACCTTGGCTTATCCGAAAGGCTGACCTTTGCCTTTTTAAGGTCAGCAGGGCTGAAGTCTGAGACCGAGGGATTCATAATGGCTTGCCAGGATGGTGTATTCAACACTCTGGTCTATCGTAGCCGTGTTATGGGTATAGAGGTCCCGGATGTCAGATGCAGGGCCTGCCGCAGGGCGCCAGAGACTGTAATGCACTTGCTGTCGGCTTGCCCGACATATGCAGTCTCGGCCTATATCCAAAGGCACAACGGAGCATTACGAGTGCTTTATTACCATCTAAGGCACTCGTATGGGATAGACGAGACACCAGTGCTGCCTTATGCTCCGGGGGATATTGAGTCCGTTGTGGGCAATGAGAAGTGTCTAATCTATTGGAACTACTCGTTTCCCACCGTTAGGCAAATACAAGCCAACAAGCCTGACGTAGTTCTCCTCGATCACCAACTCAAGACAATGTTTGTCGTGGAGTTCTCGGCTCCCGCGGAAAACAACATTGTCTTGAAGGAGGAGGAAAAACGGACAAAATATCGAGATTTGCTCTTCGAACTCCGTAGACTTTACCCAGACCATACTGTTAAGTTGGTGGTACTGATAATAGGAGCCCTAGGTGGAACAAGGCACACACTGCTTACGGAACTGAAAATCATACCGGCATGCCGAAACTCGGCAGAGATCTTAGCCGGTAGGATGCAGAAGGCCGTCATCCTCGGTTCGCTACGTCTACTCAGGGCACACGATTCCCGGACCCAGTAGTCACTTACCCCACGGTGTGGGGAGTGGCTACCGGTACTACCAGCTCCCCTCTGTGAGGATCGGAGCCACAGAGAAGGGTGACTGGTTTTTAACAAAAAAAAAAAAAAAAAAAAAAATAATAATAATAATAAAATCCATGAGGAAAGAAAACCTAAATATTCCCTAATTAAAATAGGCAAAGAGATCAAGGCAACATACCTTACACCTGAACTAAGAAACCGAACATCAATGGAACCAATAAAAATCAAGATCGCGCTAAAAGAGGCATTAAATGAAGAAAAAGCAAATAACCTGAAGACAAAACCCCTACATGGACAGTTCTTTAAGAATCTGGAGGTAAACAACGTTGACAAAAAATTAACAGTCAACTGGCTAAGTAACCCATATCTCAAAGCAGAAACGGAGAGTATCATCATAGCGGCCCAGGACCAAGCCCTTAGTACGCGTTATCATCAAAAACGCATACAAAAGAAAGATGTTGACAGCAGATGCAGGATGTGCCACCAGCAGGAGGAGCATATCAGCCACATCATCTCTGGCTGCCCACTATTAGCCCCAACAGAATATACACAACGGAATATACACAAAGTAGCTAACTATATACACTGGGCAATGATGAACGAAATAGGATTTAAAACAAATCAAAAATGGTATGAACATCAACCAGAGCGAGTAGTAGAGAAAGACGACATCATCATCATGTATGATATGGCAGTAAGGACAGACCGCACCATAAAAGCAAACCGACCGGACATTATATACCACAACAAGAAGTCCAAAATATGCTTGCTTATCGATGTCTCCGTGCCCGACGACAATAATGTAGCTCTAAAAGAAGTGGAAAAGAAAAGTAAATATAAAGATCTGGAAATTGAGATAGCTCGAATGTGGAACACCAAAACTAAAGTTATCCCAGTCATTGTAGGAGCACTAGGGACAATCCAGAAGGGCCACTGCAAACATCTAGAACACCTCCCGTGCAGAGTAAGCCCGTGTCAGATTAAAAAAATAGCACTCCTTGGAACAGCCCACATACTCCGGAAGGTTCTATCTTTGTAAAACCAACATTCCTGAGATCTCAGGTAGAGATCTGGATTGAAGGTAAAGTGTCCCCCCCAACCTCAAGCTCAGGGAGTGAAATGAAGAAAAAATAATAATAATAATAATAATAATAATAATAATAATAATAAAAAGGCGACTAAAGGGGGCGAGGAGTAAACCTCGTGAAAAGATCACCTGTCTAGGTCCCGGGTAAGAATAGGCCTAGGGTGTGCCTATGTCTGTCGTAAGAGCCGACAAAATGGGTGACCCATGAAAATGGAGAATAGAGCTTGCCTCGGAAATCTGCCGCTGCCTGGGGAGCGCCAGGGCATGTCTGGAGCCGACGCTGGACATGACAGCATGCGGGACGTCGGTGGCAGGGTGTTGAGGAGGCGGATCCCTGTCGCACAACAATCTACAGCCCCAAACAATCAACGAGAAGCGGACTCTAGTGATGAGGTAGAAGACCCAAATCCTCCTCCGCATACTGGCTCGCCCCCCGTCAGGAGGGCTGCTCGTAGAGGAGAACGCACTGCGCGTATAAGATGGACTCGAGAAATGAATATTGAGGTCATGCGAGCATACTACTACGTAAACCAGTGTGTTGATGAACCGCTTCCTGGATGGAGAAATTCACTCCATCGCGAGTACAAGAAAAGGTTCCCTGACTCAAAAGTGACCGAGCAGAATATAACAGACCGTAAAAACATAATTATAAAGAAAAAATATCTAACGCAAGTGGAACTGGATGAGATTAAAAGGCAAGTAGGCTACGAACTGCAACACCATGAGATGTACCAGATGAACCTGCAACGGGACATTATGATTGATGCTCCGGGTATGGAGCAGCAACCTGGTATAGCACCTGATCAAAATGTTGAAGTCAATACCGATCAAACCTCAACTGCTGTGATGGAGAAATTCCACAGCCTAATAGCACTTTACGAGAGTTCGAATCCTCTAAATAGACCAAAAATACCAATACTACGTAACATAACAAGAGCTAAAACAACTATCATACAAGTCAATAACATTTTAAGGATCCATCTTGCTGAAACAATAGATCTCACCGCCGTACATTTGGCTTTGTACTGTGCAGCAGTGACAGTAATTGAAACTTCGGGTCAAAAAACTTACGTGCCTAATACTATGAGGAGTAGCACGCGGAAAACAACTCCTGCGTGGAAAAGACGCCTAGAAGAAGACATCAGCAAGTCTCGAGGAAACGCAGACATAATCTCGGAGTATCTTGCTGGCAACCGATCAAACAAAGTAGCAAGAAAAACAAAAAAGATTGCCCAAAAATCTGGCATCAACCCTGACAACCCAAACCTTCTTGAAAGTCTACTAGATCTTAAAGACCGCTTTAGGCAAAAAGCCAAGGCAAAGGGAGCTAGGCTGGCAAGGTATAATGAGCTGAAAAAACGCAAACATCAAAACGCAGCTTTCTGCAGCAGCCAGAAAAGATTTTATAGAGAACTTGAGGTTGACGCCGCTAACTCTCAACACCAACCAAAGAACGCTGATGAAGCCACTTTTATTAACTACTGGAAATCTACTTGGGCTGATGCTGATGGTTTTAACAGATCTTCGCAATGGATCAACTCAATAGAGGACCAAGCAAGGAATTTACCTCAGATGTCAGTTAATAACTTTACAGCCCACGATATCAACAATGCAGTAAAAAAGACTCAGAATTGGAAAGCACCTGGGCCTGACGGGCTACATAACTTCTGGCTTAAAAATTTCACGGCCACCCATGAAGCTTTAGCAAGGGCTTTCACGAGGGCGCTGAATAACCCCGAGACATTCCCTCAATTCCTTGCTGAAGGCAAAACGCTATTGATGTACAAAAAGGGTGATGCCAGCCAACCCAACAACTATAGACCAATCACCTGCTTGTCCGTCGTATACAAGGTGTTCACAGCTCTGCTCAATGAGAAAATATACCAACATTGCTCTGATAACAACATATTTGAGGAGGAGCAAAAAGGATGCATAAGAGCAGCTTTGGGTTGCAAGGAGCAGCTGACGATCGATGCTGTAGTCCTTAAGCAAGTAGAGAAGAGTCAACGCAACCTAAATATATGCTACATAGACTACAGAAAGGCGTTTGACTCTGTCCCCCATGATTGGCTAATCAAGGTCTTGGAAATATACAAAATATGTCCCCGTGTCGTCAACACATTGACATATCTAATGGGTAAATGGAAAACTAACCTCTACATCGCTAGCCGATGTATTGGGCCTGTTAACATGGAGAGGGGCATATTCCAGGGCGACTCTCTATCACCAGTATGGTTTTGTCTGGCATTAAACCCTATGTCGACACTCCTTAACGCTACGGAGGCAGGCTATAAACTCAATTTGAGAAACCGCAGAAGACTGTCTCATTTATTATACATGGACGACCTTAAGTTATATGGAGAAACAAGAGACAAACTCCATTCACTCGTAAAAACGGTAGAAGTGTTTAGCAATGACATCAAAATGGCATTCGGGTTCGAGAAATGCGCCACCATCAGCATCAGAAAAGGAGTGGTTGAGGACCATCAGGCACAACTCTGTAATATCCAGCAACTACCACCAGAAGAAACTTATCGGTATCTGGGCGCGCCGCAAAACCAAAAGTTGGACCACACTGAGTTGAAGCAGGAGTTCATGAGTAAATACCGGAAAAGACTGACAAAGCTGATGAACACCAAGCTAAGCGGCGGAAACCTGATTAAAGCTATAAATGGCTGGGCAGTGCCAGTTTTAACATACTCATTTGGTATTGTCAAATGGTCGAATACGGACCTTGATGACCTTGACCGGCTCACGCGCAGAACACTAACAAAATTTCGCTATCTGCATCCCAACTCGTCAACGAACAGACTCTACATACCCCGAAAAGAGGGAGGCAGGGGACTAATTAGCATCAGAAATCTATGCCTTAGCCAGGAAAAGAATATGAGAGAGCAGCTTCTTGCGTCAACAGGTGAGATCATGAGACTGGTGGTAAGAGAGGATAGAAGATGTACACCTCTCAATCTAAGTCAGCGTAATTGGGATGTTGACATGACTGAAGTGCAAGATCGCATCCGCAACTGGTCGGAACAGGTGATGCATGGTAGGTTCCCCAAGTCTCTGGGGGAGGATTATGTCGATAGGGAAGCATCTCTAAAGTGGCTTACCGACGGACTACTGTAAACAGAAACCGAAGGCTTTGTCACAGCCATTCAGGATAAGGTCGTGAGGACACGAAATTATGAGAAACACGTGCTGAAACTAGACATCACCGACAAATGTAGGAAGTGTGGGGAGATAGGTGAAACCATTGAACACATTATTGCTGGATGTCCATCGCTAGCATCAAATGCTTACTTAGGCCGACACAATCAGTTGGCCAAGATCATACACCAGCAGATTGCAATCAAGCATAACCTTTTAGAAGTAGCTCCGCCACCCTACTATAAATATTCACCACTTCCTGTGCTTGAATCAGCCGATACGTTGCTGTACTGGGACAGGCCAATAACCACAGACCGCACAGTCGACCACAACAGGCCTGATATTATCCTCATAAAGAAAAAAGAGAAAGAGGCAGTCATTATAGACATTTCGGTGCCTCTCTCACACAACATCAGAAAGACCGAGATAGAAAAAGGCACCAAATATGAAAATTTGGCCTACGATCTGAAAAACCAGTGGAATCTCCAAAATATCGAAATTGTACCATTTGTGATATCTGCTGAAGGCCTTATGAGTAAAAACTTCACGAGGAACCTAAGTAACCTTGGACTCTCAAAAAACATTACCATAGTGGGACAGCGTGCAGTGCTACTGCAAACCTGTCACATTGTTCGCAAGGTTCTAAGCTAAATGGGAGGAGCTAAACTGCTTTTCCATTTCGCGATATAACCGCTACCAGCTCAGACTGAGAAATGAAATGAAAATAGTAATAATAATAATAATAATAATAATAATAATAATAATAAACGACTTTATTGAAACAAAGAAATATACAATGTTTCATGGGCGAAGCTTAGCATAGGCTATTCTGCCACTTGACCCCAAGAATGTAAGAAATATTTGAAATATGAAAAAAAAAATATTGAAACACACGTAATACTTCAAAAATTGATTCTTTTCAATATACATTCGGTTTTAGGTCATTTTCTTGTGTCGATTAAAACTTACAGCTACTTCAGTGCAGCGCGAATCGGAACGTTACTTAACAAATTACTGGTCGCTCAATTTATGTTGAAAAAACAAGTCTTGTATGTTTCCTTTGTGAAATTCCGTTCTTTCGAATGGCGCTATTTATTTTTTGATAAAAATTAAATTTAAAAAGTTATTAGCAAAAAACTGCATTCTTGCATACAAATTCTTAAATAAAAAATGTAGCACCCACTTTCTCGCTGAGACATTTTGATATGATATTCTACACACTTTTGTGAACATGTTCCAAAAGGAATTATCGGTCGAGGAATTTCTCTGAAGTAAAAATCTAACATGACTCCCCTATATGTTAATTATTATGCAAATATGGTGCTAGCTGTAGAGAATGTTTCGGTTGTGCCTCCATATTAGTTTCATCAAGTGTTGAGCTTTCTCTGTGCATTTTAAAACATTCACATAAACATTAAGATGGGTGGCATTTTGTTCAAAACGGATCCTGTGAATTTCACTGTAGAAGAATTCCATACCTATTCTGTCCCTTGCTTTTCAAAGGGAAGTATTGTAATAACGAAAAATTACTCTTCGAAATGTCTTCGGATTTTCACTTTTCAAATTACGCATATTACGAAAATTAAGGTTCTTCAATTCCATCAGTCTGCCTGTCTGTTGGTGCTATATCTAAACGTACTATTCGATGCAGAAGAATACAATTTGGTACGTAGTTTACGCTACTGCCAGTGTATAAATGGAATATACTTTCACTGGAAAATGTATAGGATGAACCCAGTGAAATGTAATTATTCTTATCAGGTTTCATGAGAAAAATGTGACAAATGTTAAAAATATTTGGAAGGCAAAGCTTATACTTGTCGTTCTCCATTTTATTTTCTGTCGGATGACCACCCTGTATATATTTTTAACTTAAAGTGTAGGTGACAGGTTTGCTTTGTGGCACTAGTGACATATATGTTGTTTTTTGGAGATCGAGCGTAGATGCGCCGCGCCGTGACTTTACTCGTATATCTTTACGAAAAGTTAAGCAATGCTAGTTGGGTTTGCGCTTGGATATGTGACAATACAAAAATGATAAAGCTTCAACTTCTAAAGTCTTGCATATCAGCGCGTACGTATAAACTATGCAGTTTTAGGCGAGTATTGTGTAGTGGATATACCGGATTTCGAAGGAAATGTAAGTCACTCGGTTTCTTGTCTATTAAATGCAAAATACATCTCTTTGCTGATGACACTATCATATATTTATTTGGATCTGATCTAAAGCTAGTTATTCAAAAAATTAACAAGACATTGGAAATAATTAACCAATGCTTTACAACGAATGGGCTAGTGGTAAATGCTAAAAAGTCAAAATATATGATACTAGGTTCTAATAAATATCTAAATAAAAATGTCGATGATGCTTGTGTTAAATATAACGAAGAACACCTTGAAAAGGTAATGACCACGAAATCTCTGGGGATTATCATAGACTGTAAATTAACATTTCACGACTATATAAATTACACAAGCAAGAAAATGTCAAAAAACTTGGATTGGCGTCTCTTGTAAGTAAACATTTAACTTCATTCACCAAGAAAACGATTTATAACAAACACAATCATATTTTGAGTATAAATTGGTCCAGTATATTGTATATGTGTAATGATACCCATATATCCAAACTGCACCTGCTTCAAAATAGGTATATGTGATTTATTTTAAAATGTAATATACAGGGTGGGGCAATGATGCGTCGGACCTTGATATCTCGAGTTCTGCCATAGCTAGAAATTCTTTAAAAAATTGCACGTATACTAGATAAAAACTCTATATCTGGAGAGCCAATACGAAATTACAGGACCAAGTGCCCCTTTTTTAAATGGAATGCTATGTATACCAGTACATTTTTTGAAGCCTCTTTCTAGGCTCTATTCATTCCTATATTAGCATTGAATATGTCCCAACCACTTGGATGTAATGAATTTTTTTGTTGAAATAATGCAATCTGCAGATGAATATTAAAAAAATCACTACAGTCACAATTATGGGTTTTAAGAACATCTTATGTGAATACCAGTTACGAGACATCTAATTAATGTTTTTGAATCATTTCTATTTCCTAAAACTTTACAGGATGGCCAAAAATTACTTTTCAATTAAGAACTTTTTAAATTGAATTTTCTCAATTTTTTCAAGTGGAACACCCTGTATATTTTTCAACGATGTGATGTAGAAATGAAAAACGAACATTTTTTGTTGCTATGGCTAATTGCAACCATTTTCGCTTTATAAATAAATAAGCGTCAAATTCAAGAACAAACTTAAAAAAAAGAGGTTCCCTCAATAATTCATTAGAAAACTTTATAATAGGTGTTCGATGTGTTGCCCATTTTGGTTGGCACACGTCATTATGCAATTTAAAATGAGGCCATTTAGTAGGACCATTTCTTTCAATCCATTGAAATGAGTAAATAATATTTAACTATTCCTTTACTGTAATGTTTTTTTTTTACATTTTTTTGCGTTTTCGTTATTCGACAAGAAATAAAACCTCAGTTAAATTGTCGTGTACAACGAGCCTTTATCACACTTATCGGTCGTTAGTTACAATTTGTGTTGAATTTAAAATATTTGGAATTTTACAATGTGAATTTTAATAAAGCGGAACTTGTAGACATGACTTTTGTTTTGGGCGAGAAATTGTTTACTTTCCAATAGAATTTATCACCAACGTTATCCTGAAAGAAGAATTCCTGACGTTATCAGCTTCCAAAACCTTCTCGATAGATTTCCGGAAACTGGAAATGTTGAATATAAAAAAAATGAAAGAGCAAAACTTGTTGTGAACAAAGAAAATGAGTTTTCTGTGGTGCTGGAAACGGTTGAGAATCTCGATGTTCGTCAAAGAGGAGTGAGCTCATTAGTAGGAATAAGTAGACGGTCTGCGGGTCGAATCTTAAAAACAAATAAGTTGCATGCATAATATATTCAAATGCACCAGGAATTATCTGATGACGATTTTCAAAAGCGCCTACAATTTTGTAATTGAGCCAGAGGTAAAATGCAAGATGATGTCAACTTCTTCAATAATATTTTATTCACTGATGAGGCAACTTTCCATAAAAATGGATTTGTTAATAGGCACAATTTCCATTTTCATGATTTGGAAAAATCCTCACTTTTTTATGCAAGTTGATAACCAACACAGATGGTCTATAAACGTTTGGGGAGGAATTATTGGATAACATGTAATAGCGCCACAGTTCTTTGATGATACATTGACTGGCGCCATTTTTCTTCATTTTTTGGAAAAGTGCTTACAAAAAATATTCGTTTTCATTTCTACATCACATCGTTGAAAAATATACAGGGTGTTCCATTTGAAAAAATAATTTAAAAAATTCTTAATTGAAAAATAATTTTTGGCCACACTGTGCAGTTTTAGGAAATGAAAATAATTCAAAAATATTAATTAGATGTCTCGTAACTGGTATTCACATAAGTTTTTCTTAAAACCCATCATTGTGAGTGTGGTGATTTTTTTAATATCCGCAGATTGCATTATTTCAACAAAAAAATTCATTACATCCAAGTGGTTGGGAGATATTGAATGCTAATATAGGAAGGCCTAGAAAGAGGCTTTAAAAAGTGTACTGATATACATAGCATTCTATTTAAAAAAATGGCACTTGGTCCTGTAATTTCGTGTTGGCTCGCCCTGTATGTTGGAAAATAATTTCCAGTTATAGACTTTTTTATTTAGTTGCAATTATTTAAAAAATTTTTAGCTATCATAAATCTCGAGATATCGAGTATATACTAGCATAAAAACAATGCAATGTACACTAAACTGGTTTTCGGTAAAAGACAATATAAAGTACAAGACACTGATACTCTTATATAAACTGCACAATAATCTACTACCAACATATTTGTCAGCAAATATTCAACATCGTGGGGATATTCATGATTATAACACAAGGCAAATGAATCATATAAACGTAATGAAAACAAAATCCTCTATATACGACAACGGAGAGGCAAAATTTAATAAATTATCTGAATTTATAAAAGAAGCGAATAATGTCTTTCTGTTTAATAAACATTTGTATAAATTCATGAATAAATAATTCTAGTTTGCTTTATGCATAGGCTTATTGTTAAATATTAAGTTAATTATTTAATAAATTATAATTAACCCACAAATATTAGATGCTAATGAAAATGTATTTCTTTTTCTTGTAATAGGTAGTAACTGTAAATGTATTTTTAAGTATACTAAAACTTGTGTAATAGCTGTTTGTGCTAAATAAAGATTGTTATTATTATTAAATGTTAGGCAAGTAAATGTGTTCTACAAGTTTTAGACAAAATTTCCAGGTTGGAGGTAACTAGCCTCCTCTGGTGTTCGTGATCAGTTTTAGTAGCTGGAATTGATCGAAGTGAATAAAGAAACGAGTTTTTTCAAAATATTATGCAACCAAACTTTTATAAATAAAACTCATATACACCGGATTTTAATTCTTCAAAAAATTGTCATTAAATTTTCTACTGTGTGGTAAAATTATGACTAACTTTCTATTGTTGCAGATGATCCCTTGCACTGTTTATTGGTATTAACAGGATACAGTTTCAGAAATCACATTTCTGCTATTCGAATTATATTATTGTCTATGGTAATCTATCTTCAAACATTCAATATTATATGTGGCATAGAAATAATTTTAAACAAGAATTTTAGTTATTTGAAGTATGTGCCACTGGTTATTCTGCAGCAACCGGTAAGTAGGTTTTAATATAAAAATTTGGCAGAGACTAATTTTTGTGAATATCTGAAAATCCACTAAATATTTTAAGTAACTTTTACGTCACTTTCTTTTGTTTTAAAATGACCATGAGTTCCATAACATTGTTCAACATTTATTAGTATTAGCTAGAAGCGTAGTGTTTTAAATTAATTATCTAATAATGTGAGTCCAATGGTTCAAAAGTCTTCTTTTAAATTACTTTGACCCAGGGGCGGAAGGACGATTGGGAGAAAGGGAGAATTTTTGAATGGCTGGTTGCTTTAAGGCCCGTCCCACGCTACGTATAAAATAAACAATCATGTGAATTTAGAAGAGCTAGACTTTGTCAATGAAGAAGAAATTGATCTGAGGAAGACCAATGATGAATCCAATAATATATACAAAAGTTGTACTCTATGCTGCTATTGCTTCTTCTTCTTCTTCTAGCGGGGCGAGGAAAGGTCGCCGCACTCAGGCCTTGTGGCCCATTGTGCAACCGCTAACGAAATTTATTGAAAGCCCCCACACAGGCCAGATTCTAGTCCAAAGGCCAGAATCCTGCTTATGGGGGAATTTCTTATTTCCTCCAGCACTGGAAAGCCAATGCCGAGGTGTTTATGCCTCAGGTTCATCAACCTAGGGCAGGAAGTCAGGACGTGGATAGAAGTTTCTTCCTCGTCCTCGCAAAACCTGCAGTCGGGGTGGTCCACCACCCCCATGGTATGCAGGTGTTTCCTGAAAGAGCCGTGTCCGGTCAAAAGACCTGTTACGACTCTGACTTGTCTCCTGCTTAGTCGCAGAATTTGTTTTGTTCTCTCCGGCAAGGGCCCTGAGATGAGGAGCTTCGCTTGCCGGAGTCCTGGGTGGGATGTCCAGTAGTCAATGAACTGGGAGCGGACCCAGTCCTCTATTGACCTCCTGGCGTTGGATCTAGGGTAACCTAGGGCCGGCTCCGGACCCAGTAGAGGCTTCCGAGAGCCTCCTCTTGCCAGAGCGTCTGCCCGCTCGTTACCTTCAATGTTGCTGTGTCCAGGCACCCAGAGGAGCCTGACCCAATTGGATGAGCCAAGTTCGCAGAGAGCCTGTTTACAGTTTTGAACCAATTTTGATTTGGTTCTTGTCGATGCAAGGGCCTTGAGGGCCGCTTGGCTGTCACTACATATGTGTATGTGTTTGTTGGAGTATTCCCTTCGGATATTCTCCTGTGCACAGACCAAGATAGCAAAGATCTCAGTCTGGAATACTGTGGCGAAATTGCCCAGGGCATAAGAGAGCTCAGCCCTGGGCCTTTCTCCGTATATCCCTGCTCCGGTACCTTCCTCTAGCCTCGATCCGTCTGTGAACCAGACGATATCGGCAGGCCCGAGTGTGCCTTTGAGTGGGTTCCAGTCTTCCCTTTTGGGGATGACCACCTCAAAGGGTTGTGCGAAGGAGAAGGAAGGCACGACGTCGTCACTCCTGGCCTCCAGGAGTGGGTGGGCCTCTTTCGCATCAGATAGGGCCCTTGTGTGGCCTAATTGTTCTCCTCCGAATTTCCACTGACCACCACATTTCAGTCTGTAGGCCACTTTCCGAGCCTCGGCCACAATCACCAAGTGAAGAGGCATGAGGTCCAGGAGGACCTCCAGAGCTGCCGTGGGGGTTGTGCGCAATGCTCCTGTGACTCCCAGACAGGCAAGTCTTTGGAGCTGTGTCAGCTTCTGCCGTATGTTGCACCCGGTTACTGCAGGCCACCAGACGACAGAAGCGTACGTGATCATTGGTCTAACTATGACAGTATAGTACCACATTGTTACCCTGGGGTTTAACCCCCAAGTTTTACCAAAGGTTCTTCTACATACCCAGAGGGTTGTAGTGGCTCTTTGTATTTGTCTCTCTATGTGATCTTTCCAGGTCAGCTTAGAATCCAAGATGACCCCCAGATACTTCACTGTCCTTGAGATCGTTAGAGTGGTATTGTAGAGCACAGGTGCGACGAAGCCGTCTAGCCTGCGTCTCCTTGTAAAAATGACCAGTTCCGCCTTGGAGGGTTAACTCTAAGGCCCTGGTCGTTGCACCATCTTTGTACGATCTGTAGGGCCCTTTGCAGGAGCCCGCTGACCGTATTTGGGAATTTTCCCGAGATGATGATTGCGAGGTCATCCGCGTAACCCTGCGCAAAGAGATCCTCTTTCTCGAGTTCCTGTACTAGGCCATCGAGAACGAGATTCCATAGCAGAGGAGAGAGGACACCACCTTGTGGGCAGCCTCTTCTCACTGAAACTTTTACTGCCGCTTCCTCGTTGGCAGCTGTGATTTGCCTTCCCGCCAACATGGCCCTCAACCATCTGATGATGGTGTCCTCGATGCCATGATAGGCTGCGGCGGCGCAAATTGAATCGAAGGAGGTATTGTCAAACGCTCCTTAGATGTCTAGGAAAGCCCCGGCCGCAAGTTCTTTGTGGAGCAGCGCCTTCTCGATCCTCGAAACGATCGGATGAAGGGCCGTCTCCACTGACTTCCCGGCCTGGTAGGCGAGTTGTGACGGGTGCAGAGGCACTGAGGTCAGTGCCCCGTCTTTGATGTACCTTTCAACCAACCTCTCTAATGTTTTGAGTAGGAAGGATGTAAGGCTGATTGCTCTGTAGGACTTGGCAGTATCGTACGATGTGCGTCCTGCTTTCGGTATGAAAACCACTTTGACGGCTCTCCAGGGTATAGGAATATACCCCAAGGCCAGACAGGTTCTCATCAAGTGATAGACCGGACGTATGAGTGTCTCCATCCCCTCTTGCAGAAGTGCGGGGAACACTTCATCCGGTCCCGGGCTTTTGAATGGGTCAAACGTGGAAATAGCCCACCTGACTCTTTCCACTGTTACCACCCTCGAAGCTGTCCTCCAATCCGCTGTGGTGACAGCGGCGCGGGGAAGCCGAGGGGGTGGCATGTCCTCCGTCTCCACTACGGATTCGGGGAAATGTGTTTCTAGTAGATGCTTGAGGCGCTCCTCAGGGGTAGCCGTTAGCCCCCCGAGGGAAGCCTCAAGTTCACTAGTTGAGGTGATTTGTCTTTCTTGAGGGCTTTGCAGAGCCTGGCGGCTTCTGGAAGAACTTCGATGCTTTCGCAGAAGTTCCTCCAGGCTGCCCTCTTATTGCTGCGAATGCAGCTTTTGTAGAGGCGCTGGGACCGTCTGTAGTTGTCCCAGTCCTCCGGAAGCTGAGTGCGCATAGCCCCATTGAAGAGCTTGCGTGTCTCATTACGCAGGTTTTGAAGCTCCCTGTTCCACCAGGGAACTTTTCTTCTTCCTTTACTTCTTTTTAGAGGACAACTGCTCTCATATGAGGCAGTAATCGCTTCGTTAAGAAGTTTCGTGGAGGATTCTATTTCCTCAGTGTTCCTGGGTATAATGACCCTAGTTATTTTCCCGAGAGGGCTCGCCATGCTGCTATTGCTGCTATTCTATAATTTTGAACATATTTCAGGGGACTTGTATTTTCTTCTTACTGTATATTACTATCTATCTCATAGAACGGGAGCCCATCGACAAAAGTGGAGCCGGCACAGCAGTCGCCGTCGCGTCGCTTGGTGGTGATGTTGTAGGCATCTGTAGGAACCATTTCCCCCCAACGGCATGTCACGTGACAGCGGCCTCTTCGAGAAAGAGGCAAAAAACAAAAGACCATTTAAATGTTGAAAATTCTAAAAAAATTCAAGGACATTTTTTGGTCCAAAATAAGCATCTATTGTCTCTTGGTGTTTTTTCCAAAGTGCTTCCTTCTCCCAGAAAGAAATAGAAAAGAAAATTAGTATTTTTGTAATTTTTTTACGGGAGAAGGAAGCACCTTGAAGAAAAAGTTTTGTGACGTTTTATTCACACTCTCGAGTAGTGAATCGTCACTTTGCCACTCGAGCCTTCAGTCGGCGGTGACGGTAAGCTCGGGCGCCACCTTTACAATTGTTTTTCGTGAGGTAAAGGACTCACACTAGCCTCTTAACACAGCCTGTTTCGGTAGGGCTGGGATAGCGTCAGAGGAGACACGGTATGTCCAGGGGTCTAGGGAGGTCAGACTTCACACACACACAGTAAAAGGCACAGTTTAAACAATATACATATTTATTATAATCCAAATCCTAATATCTACAATTCTACTACCCTAACGTATTTGAATTTAAGCAAACAAAACAATACTTAGACGGCGTAAGCGAGGGGGGTTACTACGGTTAAGTTACTACAACAACAAGCACGGTTATTATTATCGGCGGTGATTACCAAGCGGGGAGGAAGCAATTACCAAATCTACATGCAATACGGTACAATACCTACGCAACTTGGCTAGTGCGCAGCGGAAAAGAAAGATACAAGATTTAGCATGCACACGTAGATAAATCTCCCACTCCTGCTCACTGTTCCCTGTCAGCCAATTTATACCTAGGCATAAATTGCCCTCTAGGATGTACTCACTCCAGTACGGGGGATATTTTGGGTAGCCGAGGGCTTATGTGACAAACCGGCTGAAGGGACTAGGCTAGCAAGTCACCCTATCTACCCAAAACACCTCAGAACCAGGCGTGCGTACTCAACAGTGAGTTAGAAAGAAATATCTCAAGTGATTACCCAGCTGAAGGGGCTAGGCCAGTGAATCACTCAAGATATCCCCTTCGACGGTCTACAACCAGAAACACTCCGGCTCACGGTTCCCTCTTGGTTAATCCACCCGCAGGGATAGACCAACCTCCAGGGTTTACGGACACGAGAGTGGAGGAGATGCGGGGTATCAGCGAGCCCGTGTGGTCAACCAGCTGAAGGGACTAGGCCAGCAAACCACACCCGAGTCTACCCAGGATACCTCCACCCTGCGTACATACGCTCCGGGCAGTAAGGATAGATAATATCCAGGATATCTAAAAGCCGTTGGTATCTGACCAGCTGAAGGGACTAGGCCAGCCAGAAACCTCGGACCTTTTTCTGTCCTGGATATTTCTATACTCACTCGAACGTCCGTGGCATACCAGACACACAACTGGAAAAGAAAGTATGATTAGCAGGCCTGTGCTTAACACTGGCCAAGTTGTTTTACCAACGTTCCTAATATACTCACTTCCTTGCCGGTGGTCTTCTTAATTTCGGATTTCTTGCTCCTGCTTCCCTTCCTATATCGTTGGCTCGGCAGAGTATTCGATACAGTTGGAACATAATTAATTGGTGTTGGAGAACTAGCGCCATCTAGCGGAGCTCTCTCCAACCGGATAATTAAATTTAAACAACTATTTGCTTTCTGTATGTAGAAATAGTATGTAATAAATATGCGGATTTATAAAATAAAATTTGCTTCGTTACACCCCCCTCTTACTTCGCTAAAAAAAAAATAATAAATGAAATGACATTATTTTTTTTCCATGTGTCCTCTTGCTCACTAGAAATGGAAAAACTTCATTTTCTAAAAAAAACGGTCCCTATTTATTAAAAAGCGCTTGCCCCACACCGGTTAATAAACTTTATTTGGGAGCAAGTACACTTTTTACAATTCCAAAAATTAAACTATAAATAAAATAAAACAGATTACAATTTCTTATTCAAAGAGAAAAAGAAACAAAACGGAATTAAACGGACTTCCTTTTTCCTGGGTGAACCTTCATTCCCTGGTACTGGGTACTGAGGGTGTAAAAACCAAAAGGAAAATTAGCGGACTTCTTTTCTAGGTGCACCTTCATGCTCTGGTACTGGTCATTGAGGGTACTTTCCTAGAACATATAAAAAATAAAACCCAACTGTTAAAAAGAAATCAAAATTACGGGTCATTCTCGGGGACTCGGTAGGCATCTTTCTTCAGCAGCTCACATTGTGTTCCCCGGGATGTTGTGCCGGTTTGGCGTACTGGAGGGAACATGTAGCATTGTACTCCTTGTGACCTGTAGCAATGTCGGGTCAGTGCAAGAGCAAAACGGCAGAGCGGATGTAGAACAGGTTGCTTGATTCTGAATTGACGGCGGCGGGTACGGGGTTGGTCAATGCATTTGCAGTGTCTGCTTATTATGACACAGTAGTGATACGGTTTGAAAAATAGGGCTTCAAATCTTTGATATGGATTCGCTTGAGCTTCTTCCCGGTACTTGACTTGAGGTCATAAACCACAGGCGAGACGACGTTGGTTACGGTATACGGTCCCGAATATTTCGGCGCGAGTTTTGCTGCAAAACCCTTGATAGCGGACGACAGCGGATGTTCGCGTTTCATGACGCGGTCTCCTACGTGATACTGGACTTCCCGACGGCGGAGATTATAATATCGGCTTTGCGTGGCGTAAGCTTGCGCTAACTTAATACGGACTAATGCAAATACTTCCTGCAGTTTTTGCAGGCGGTCAGTATGTGCGGGCGGTATGTCGTTCTCCTCACTAGGTTCGGCGGTATCTTCATTTTCAGTTTGAAAAACGGTGTTCGGTAAGGACATCTCACGGCCAAAGTTTAAAAATGCTGGTGAGAATCCTGTTGACTCGTGCTTTGAGCTATTGATAGCTAATTGAAAGTCGCTTAATTGCTGATCCCACTTCCGGTGATCCTGCTCGCAATATTGGGCTATCATTGTCTTGACGGTACGGTTAGCTCGTTCTACTGGGTTTGCCTGGGGCGTGTAGGGCGGTGTAAGACGGTGCTGAATACCAAACTCCTTTAGTAATGATCGGAAAATTTGGCTGTCATACTGGCTACCATTGTCGGTGATGACGGTACGTGGGCAACCAAAACGGGTGATGACTTCTTCGTAGAGAGCTTGACTGACGGTACGGGCAGTAGCACTGCGTAGGGGGCGGTACTGGATCCATTTCGTAAAACGGTCCTGGAAAACTACCAGGTAGTTATTTCCTTTACTGGATCGAGGCAGTGGTCCAACTAGGTCGGTGCTGACGGTTTCCCATGGTTGTTGACTGACGGACGGTTGCATGGTTCCTGGTGTCTGCCGCTGAGAGACTTTGTATCGCTGACATTGCATGCAGCTACGTACATATCTGGCGATGTCACGGAACATCCCTGGCCAATAGTACTTCTGAGCTATTCGGGCAATTGTTTTAGCGATCCCCATGTGTCCGGCGGACGGAGCATCATGGTTCTCCTGTAGGACGGTGCGGCGGAGCGTTGTAGGAACACATAGTTTCCACGGATCAGACAAATCTGGTTCCTTTAGATCACTGGAATCCCAGAAGTGACGGTACAGCCGGTTATTACGTACACAGTAATCCGGAAATGCTTCTGGATTCCGTTCGATTTCAGTTTTCTTCCGTCGGTACCATGAACAATTTGGTGCCTCATCCAGGGCACATAGTTCGTTGGTTTCAGATTCGGGAAGAGGTCGGTCTAGCGGTTGGCGGGACAGTGCGTCGGCAACCCGGTTTAGGGCTCCCTTACGGTACTTGATTTCGAAGTCGTATTGTTGTAGAAATACGCTCCATCTAGCTAAGCGGCCGGTCGGACTCTTGATAGAGTGTAACCATCGCAGAGATTGGTGATCGGTCAACACGGTGAAGCGGTATCCTTCCAGGTACGGCCTCATTTTCTCTATTCCCCAGACAATGGCCAAGCATTCTCGTTCCGTTACGGAGTAGTTCTTCTCGGCTGGGGACAGTGTACGGCTGGCGTAAGCTATTACCCGGTCGTGTCCTTCAATTTCCTGGGTCAGGGCTACACCCAGACCTTGGTCGGACGCATCGGTCTGAAGAGTAAACGGTTGTTCGAAGTTCGGACAGGTTAGAACTGGGGCCTCGGTGAGACAGGTCTTTAATTTCTTGAAAGCCTGTTCTTGTTCGTTACCCCACTTGAAACGGTGATTCTTCTTCAGTAGCCTGGTCAACGGAGTCACAATTTCAGAAAAAGTTGGTACGAAGCGTCGATACCAGGAAGCAATCCCAAGAAATCGACGAACGTCTCGGACGGTCCTAGGGGTGGGGAATTTCTCAATTGCCTCCACTTTTTCGGGATCGGTCTGTATCCCTTCGGCGGTTACCACGTGTACTAAATACTTTAGTGACTTCCTACAAAACTGACACTTCGCTGGGTTAAGCTGTAGGTTGGCAATCCTTAGCCGGCGGAATACTTCATGCAAATTCTTCAGGTGTTCCTCAAAAGTTTCACCGAGAACAATTATATCGTCTAGGTAGGCAAATGCATACGGATCCATGTCAGGTCCGATAATTCGGTCTAATAAGCGCTGGAAGGTGGCTGGAGCGGAATGTAGTCCAAACGGCATCACTCGGAAATGGAATAGTCCTCGGCCGGGTACGGTGAAGGCGGTAATGGGTTTACTTTCCTTAGAAAGCGGTATTTGCCAGTATCCCTGTTTCAGGTCGATACTAGCGATATACCGTGCCTTGCGGAGTTTATCCAGGATGGCGTTTATATACGGTAGCGGATAGGCATCCTTCTCGGTGACTTCATTTACCTTGCGGAAGTCTATACAAAACCTAGGTTTTCCATCCTTTTTACGGACTATGACTACCGGCGAGCTCCAGGGACTATTGGACGGTTCAATTATACCGTTTGCTAACATCTCGTCCACTTCTTTGTTGATGATTTCCTGCATCCTTGGATTCTGTGGACGGTACCTTTGCTTAATCGGTTCCGGCTGTGAGAGCCTAATATGATGTTGAGTCAACTTCGTGGTTCCTGATATGTCCTGAAAACTGGGTAGTTCAGTGTCCAAGAAATCCTGAAGTCTCGTCTCCTCACTCGGTGATAGGGCTAGGGCTATTCCTCCCAACGGATTATTCGGAGGTACGGATGAGACGGGGCGGTTATTCAAGTAGACGGTTGTCGTAGGCAGGTGTACGCTGAACTCTTTTGCTCGAAGGATGTCCATTCCTAGTACAATATCCGATGACAGGTTCGGCAAATAAGATAGCCTTTCGAAGAACGGAGTTTCGGCTATCGTAAATTCTAAGTCATAAGACTCGTTGATAGTTACCAATTTTCCATTGGCTAACTGGGCAGACGGAGCGGCGATGTTAACGGTCGGTATCTTTAGTTGGCGGCACATGTCCTGTACGCGTGATCCTATATAGGATCGGACGGCTCCAGTGTCGAATAAGGCGGAAAAGGTGTACCCATACATAACTACTGGAATGTGTGGTCGGTCATCTCTGAGGGCGATATTCTCCGAGGGGGTGGCGGTGCGGAGCTGTACTGGCCTCGGTACGGTGCAGCTCCTAGCTAGTTTCCCGACCTTTGACACGAACAGTTTCTTGTCATTGTGCCAGGTCGCCCACAACGGGAACAAAATAATTTCGGTGGAAAGCTGCATTGGCTACGAAGATGTCCAGTTTTTCCGCATCTCCAGCAGATTGTTCCTCCGTTGATGGGAGCTGTGCCGGCGGAGGTTGATGGCCTACCCGCGTTGTTAGTCTCTCGGCTATCAGGTGGGGTTTGGTCCATCGGCCCTCGGGAATCCTGACGGGTGTTCACGGTCGTATTACGCTCCATTCGAGGCGGTGGTGGCGGTCGGTTGTAGCTTGTGGACGGTAGTGACGGGTGCGGAATATTCGTGGATGGTGGTGGCCGCTTGGTATTTGCGGCTGAATGTGTTGAGGCCAAAGATAGTGGAGCGGTACTCGGATGATAGACTTGCTGCATTTCTTGGCGCAGCGTTTCGAATTCTTTGACCATTGCGGTCAAAGCGGCTACATTTGTCAGACGGGATCGCGGGATATATTGCCTATAGTCCGGAAGCAGGTTTCGGTACAGCCAACGGAGTTCCTGTTGAGGAGTGAGATCTCCATGCCGGCGGATGAGTGTTTGAATATCGGTCAGGTAGGTACCTACAGGCTCATCCGGTCGTTGTAGACGGCGGCTGATTTGTGCTTCTATCTCCTCTTGGTAGTTAACCGGGAAATAGAAAATCCTGAATTCGGTAGTAAAGTCTTCCCAATTCCTCCAGTGGTTACGTTTATTCCTACACCATAGTAAAGCTGGTCCCTGTAGCAGTTCTGGTAGCACAGGTAGCAGCTGTGCCGGACGGATTCCAGTATACGAGCAGACTTCTTCTATCCGCTCTAGGAAGGCGGCGGGATCTCCTTTCCCGTTGAAATGAATGCCCCATTTGCGTACTTTCAAGGGATCCAATGTGATATTTCCGGTCTGTACGTATGAAGACGGTACCGTGGACGGTGCTGGCGGTATGGCGGTCGGTGCTATCGGAGGTGGTATCACCAGCGGCGGAGGTAACGGAAAAACGGGTCTGGTGTGTTGAGGCAACGGAGAAGTGCAACCTTCTCTGATGAATTTCACCAATCGACGTTTCTTATCATCTACGGTTCCTGAAAGGTCGAGTCGGAATTTTCCTAGTTCAGCATCAAGCTGTTCTTTTCTCAGCTTGTATATCCAGCTGAGACGGTTCTCTACCCCTTCTGGGGCTGCTGGGTCATCAGTTGTTTCCAAATTCATGTCTTTGAAGTCCTCTTCAGCGGACATTCTATCGGTCTATTCACGATGATATCCTACGACGGAGTGTTGACGGACGGAGTGTTGACGGACGGTAAAGGCTGATGACAGATGATATGAACGGCCTGAGCGGTATCTCAGGGTATCCCGCTCACTACGAGGTACCAGAACGGAGTCCCTCCTTGACTCTTGCACGGCTAGCTATATCGGCTTGAGACTGGGTGGTGTCGGCTTCTGCGCACAATGAACAGTCTGAGCGGTCTCCCAGAGTGGTCTGTTCCCTACGGTGTCTCAAGACGAAGTGTTTCTAAACGGTTGCAGCTGGTGACAGAGGATAATGAACAGTCTGAGCAGTATCCCAGAGTGTCTGTTCACTACGGTGTCTCAGGACGGTATCTTCCTAAACGGTAGCAGCTGGTGACAGAGGATAATGAACAGTCTGAGCAGTATCCCAGGGTGTCTGTTCACTACGGTGTCTCAGGACGGTATGGCTGAACGGTCTGAGCGGTTTCTCAGAGTGGTCCGTTCTCTACGGTCTCCCAAGATAAAGTCCCTATAAACGGTAACAGCAGGTGACAGAGGACAATGAACAGTCTGAGCAGTATCTCAGAGTGGTCTGTTCACTACGGTGTCTCAGGACGGTATGGCTGAACGGTCTGAGCGGTTTCTCAGAATGGTCCGTTCTCTGCGGTCTCCCAAGACGAAGTCCTCTTGCCAACTCCTAAACGGCTTGATATATCGAGTCGAGACCAGTTCCGTTGGATTCTGCGCACTCGATTTACTATTTCAGGAGGGGTCACACGCTATATCTCTTCTGTTACCGGAGTTTCTAGTACTCCGGGCAAAATCCGGTGAAGCTCGGTCTGGAAGGTGTCTGGTGATGCAGACAACTGATTCCTATCGGTTTTTCCGGATTTCAACTTTCCACTTGTCCAGGGTACACTTTTCCGGAACGGACGGTCGGATCGTGATGAAACCAACGGCAATCGATTCAGGGTCCCTGAGTTACTATTAAACGAGGGGTCACTTGCCTAGTAACTTCAGACCCCGGAGTCGGTAAGTATTCCGGGTACAATCCGGGCGGTCGGTGAAAGGCGGTGCAGAAGGTGTGTCGGGGTGCTGTTTATCACCTAGTATAGGCCCTACTCAATTCAGACCCGTAACTTGGCTGTAGCACCCTTTTCCGCAGAACGGTCGGTCGGATCCGGTTGCAAACGTCACCAATCGCTTCCTTGGGTCCGATTACCCTGAAAACGACACCCCACACGATATTTTGTGTGTTCGGGTACCTTCGGTGGACTTCGGAAGTGTTCGGTCGGAGTTCGGGTTTTTGCTAAAAGTGCAGCCTCCTCGAGTGGCAACTCCACAGAAACTGCCCCCGGTTTGTAAAAATTCCCACAGGGGTTATTAAATGGTTAATAACGCCTTCGGGTGCGGTCGGAGCGGTTCGGTAGTAGTCGGAATCGGTTCCTCGTGTTTGGTTTAGTCGAAAATGACACCTCACACGCTTATAAGTGCCTATTTGGAGAATTCGGTTGTTTTCGGTGACTGCCGAATGTGAAGTCTATCCTGTTTCCCTAATTAATAGTCCCTGTTTGGGCGCCAAAGTATGTGACGTTTTATTCACACTCTCGAGTAGTGAACCGTCACTTTGCCACTCGAGCCTTCAGTCGGCGGTGACGGTAAGCTCGGGCGCCACCTTTACAATTGTTTTTCGTGAGGTAAAGGACTCACACTAGCCTCTTAACACAGCCTGTTTCGGTAGGGCTGGGATAGCGTCAGAGGAGACACGGTATGTCCAGGGGTCTAGGGAGGTCAGACTTCACACACACACAGTAAAAGGCACAGTTTAAACAATATACATATTTATTATAATCCAAATCCTAATATCTACAATTCTACTACCCTAACGTATTTGAATTTAAGCAAACAAAACAATACTTAGACGGCGTAAGCGAGGGGGGTTACTACGGTTAAGTTACTACAACAACAAGCACGGTTATTATTATCGGCGGTGATTACCGAGCGGGGAGGAAGCAATTACCAAATCTACATGCAATACGGTACAATACCTACGCAACTTGGCTAGTGCGCAGCGGAAAAGAAAGATACAAGATTTAGCATGCACACGTAGATAAATCTCCCACTCCTGCTCACTGTTCCCTGTCAGCCAATTTATACCTAGGCATAAATTGCCCTCTAGGATGTACTCACTCCAGTACGGGGGATATTTTGGGTAGCCGAGGGCTTATGTGACAAACCGGCTGAAGGGACTAGGCTAGCAAGTCACCCTATCTACCCAAAACACCTCAGAACCAGGCGTGCGTACTCAACAGTGAGTTAGAAAGAAATATCTCAAGTGATTACCCAGCTGAAGGGGCTAGGCCAGTGAATCACTCAAGATATCCCCTTCGACGGTCTACAACCAGAAGCACTCCGGCTCACGGTTCCCTCTTGGTTAATCCACCCGCAGGGATAGACCAACCTCCAGGGTTTACGGACACGAGAGTGGAGAAGATGCGGGGTATCAGCGAGCCCGTGTGGTCAACCAGCTGAAGGGACTAGGCCAGCAAACCACACCCGAGTCTACCCAGGATACCTCCACCCTGCGTACATACGCTCCGGGCAGTAAGGATAGATAATATCCAGGATATCTAAAAGCCGTTGGTATCTGACCAGCTGAAGGGACTAGGCCAGCCAGAAACCTCGGAACCTTTTTCTGTCCTGGATATTTCTATACTCACTCGAACGTCCGTGGCATACCAGACACACAACTGGAAAAGAAAGTATGATTAGCAGGCCTGTGCTTAACACTGGCCAAGTTGTTTTACCAACGTTCCTAATATACTCACTTCCTTGCCGGTGGTCTTCTTAATTTCGGATTTCTTGCTCCTGCTTCCCTTCCTATATCGTTGGCTCGGCAGAGTATTCGATACAGTTGGAACATAATTAATTGGTGTTGGAGAACTAGCGCCATCTAGCGGAGCTCTCTCCAACCTGATAATTAAATTTAAACAACTATTTGCTTTCTGTATGTAGAAATAGTATGTAATAAATATGCGGATTTATAAAATAAAATTTGCTTCGTTACAGTTTAAGAAGCAAAAGTTTTTTTAGTTTTGTTTTAAGAATATGCCTGAATTTTTTAGAATTTTTCTGAAGAAATTAAACAAAAATTTAGAGAAATTCTTGGCCGAAATTATTTTTGTCTAAAAATTCTGAAAACCGGCAAACGTATTCTTTCGAC
Source organism: Stenurella melanura (assembly GCA_963583905.1). Lineage (NCBI taxonomy): Eukaryota > Metazoa > Arthropoda > Insecta > Coleoptera > Cerambycidae > Stenurella > Stenurella melanura. Next base: position 190,945,343 of record OY757310.1, read on the forward strand.
AAAAATAAGCCATTTTTAACTCTTGGAGTTTTTCTCTAAAACGCATCCTTCACCATAAACTAATTAAATAAAAGTCTATGAATTCTTTTTTAGTTATGTTTTCTTCGGGAGAAGGAAGCATTTTGGAAAAACACCAAAAGACAAAATATGCTTATTTTTGCCCAAAAAATGTGCCTGAATTTTTTTGCAAGATTTAAGAGGTCCTTTGTCTTTTGTCTCTCTCTTGAAGAGAGCGCGTGGTCACGTGACATGCCGTTAGGGAAAATGGTACCTATAGATGCATACAAGCGGTGACAACTGCGGTGCCCGATCTACTTTTGTCGATGAGCTCTCGTACCATCAAGCAGAATGAGACATATTATTTTCAATTCCAAAATTTAGTTTAAGAAATAAGGTCTGATAACAGAGCTGGAATCATATATGCTTATAAATATTGAAAGTTCGATATTAAACAAAATTAACAACGAGGGAGTAATAAATAATTTGGTCGAACTTGGCTTACTGAAGTTTCTATTAAATTTTTATTTTTAGTACTAAACAACAGTTATATACTTTTCATTGATTGCAGTAAAGCTTCTTAAAAATGGGCAAATATTTCACCATTAAAATAATCATCTAGTACCAAATAAATTGAGAAAAATACTTTTTTGCTATACTAGAAGAGGGCGCCGAGCCAGAACTGACGTTCCTTCGAGCCTATACAGGGTGCCTTACCTCAACATGCGGAAAATAAAATGGTGTACTAGTTTTCTATGTGGAAAACTTCCTACAATATTTTAGAGTGATCCGAAATAAATTAGTAAATTTTTTGCATTAAAACTTGTAACGATACGTTACTGAACCATGGAATTTGGTTACCCTTAATGCTTCAGTTGTTTACGAGTGCGCCGCTTCGTATCTTTTTCAAACGATCAGAAGTTGTTTACGTTTGGTCAGTTTCTTTCTGGCTTCTCTTTAGATTTTTACGTTTTGAAAATTGTCAATATGCCAGCGTTTACATCGCATCAATACTGCGATAAGATTTTAACTTATAGTGCAGTGAATCAAAATCTTGCAGCCGCTGTACCAGAATATGAGAGAAAATTTCTCGGCAAGCGTGTGTCAAATGAAAGAACAAGGAGCCCAGATATCGTTCCGATGGATTTTTTCGTTGGGTTACATGAAGAGTTTGGTGTACGTTAAGCGAATAGACTCCCTAGAACAGTTACAACAATCCATTGACAATGCCTCGCATATAATTCGTGATCAAAGACACAAATGTGATCGCATACATGAAAATATTATTACGAAAATTTTTTCAATGTTTACTGTTTTTTTTTTCTTACTTTTTATTGGGTATTTTGCCACTGAAAAATATTTAAAAATTTTAATGAAAAAACCTCTGCGTCAAACGGATCAGACAGAGGTTGGTTATTGAGTACTTGACTGTTTCAAAAAGTCTCACACCTAAAAATATATAAACTAGAACAATGTTATAAACTAAAAACTGAAAATCAAAGCTATAGGTAGTTAACGTTTCGGAAGAGAATCTACTTCCGTTCTCAAAACTTTTTTGGCCATCAACCATGACAGTTTTTTGTTTATGTATTTCCATAGTCAGTGAGACATTAAATTATATTTATCTTATTATTTATATTATTTTTATAAATACCTCAGGTTGTGATAGTATATTCTCTCTACTACCAATTAGATAACACATACCAAACCAGTGTGTATAGAAAACAAACACACACAAACAGATACTTAAATATCAATTCGAATCAACATATTAGTGTTAAGAAAGGTGTTGTTAAGTGTTTGTATGACAGGGCCAAAATTATTTCTTCAAATGATGTAATATTAAGGAACGAAAAACAATTTATAAAAACTGTCTTATTAAATAATCAATATCCTGAGAGTTTTGTTGATAGTCAGTTATTGAACATTGATAGTAGAGAAAATATACTATCACAACCTGAGGTATTTAGGTCAATGGCAGTAATTCCATATGTACGTGGTTTATCGGATAAATTACGAAAAATTGGGAATAGGTTTTCCGTACGAACGGTTTTTCAAACGGACTCCACGCTAAGATCGGTTTTATCAAGAACCAAACCTCCAAATATTGTTCAAAATTCAAAAAATTGTATTTATAGTGTTCCGTGTGAGTGCGAAAAACATTACGTAGGTGAATCATCTAGACCTTTCAACGTAAGGCTTGGTGAACATAGAAATTACGCTAGACGGGGAGAATTTGAAAAATCCCAAATTTGTGAACACGCGTGGGATAATAATCATAGAATTAAATGGGACTCGGCGAAGATTTTGGAAAAAGAGAGCAACGGAACTAAAAGAAAACTTAAAGAATCCGCGATTATTTTATTAAACGAGGATAGATGCGTTTCTAATTATTCAATAGATTTTTGTACTAGTTGGTTGCCCATCCTTAGAGACGAAGTAAGTAAAAATAAGATAAATATAATTTAATGTCTCACGTGACTATGGAAATACATAAACAAAGAACTGTCATGGTTGACGGCCAAAAAAGTTTTGAGAACGGAAGTAGATTCTCTTCCGAAACGTTAACTACCTATAGCTTTGATTTTCAGTTTTTAGTTTATAACATTGTTCTAGTTTATATATTTTTAGGTGTGAGACTTTTTGAAACAGTCAAGTACTCAAGAACCAACCTCTGTCTGATCCGTTTGGCGCAGAGGTTTTTTCATTAAAATTTTAAAATATTTTTCAGTGGCAAAATACCCAATAAAAAGTAAGAAAATCAGAATATGCCACAAATAAACAATTACAGACAATATCTGTCTACTGTTTTTGTTGTGTGATTAAATCCAAAAAGTCACTTCTAACACCGCCAGCTTCGCTGTCAGTGTCAGTCCCAAGTCTGATAAAGGGGGAGGGAAAATGGTATGGTTTCACCGCGTTACGTCAGATTGGTTCAAGTCATACGCGGCGCATTTCTACAAAAAATGAGATAATTCTTTTTGTGACATTTTTTTTAATTTTTCATTTTTTTTTACTCCTTTCGTTGGGGACAAATTACTTATAACTTTTCGGCATGTTGTGGTAAATCACCCTGTATACCTTGTCGCACCCGCCGCTGTTTTGAAGTACCTTGTAACTTTATATAAAAATAGGCGATTCTGGCCTTCCATGTTATAATAAGTAAGGCAAAAGTTTGTAACCTGCTTACGAGATATAATATTTCTGGGTCCTTAATGTACTTTCATAATGCGAAAAGGCAAAAAGTGCTGATCGGTACTGATTTTTCAGGGTTGCCTTGGACTAATAATATTTTCGATCCTTGTCGATGATATTTTTGGAGCGAAGGAAGTGATGTTAAGACATTTTTGGTCAATAAGTTCCAGTGGAGAGAAGATTAAAAACAGAATATTACGTGAAAGCAAGATGGTTAAGTTAGTGTGTATAATGATTTACGGATTAATTATTTCAGTACATGCCAACTTTCTTCCTGTGGTTGGGGACGAAAATCGCATAATTTTTTCAATTATGTATTACGAGCAGCATTTTGGAAGATGGTCTAACCTATTTACTTGCCTTTTCTACCTTTGCTTGATTGTAATTTCCCATGGAATTCTATTTCCAATATCTATAGCTACTTATTTTATAATTCATATTATATTCCAATTTTATCTTCTTAACATGGACATAAAAAAGATTTCAGAGAGACAGTCATTGGGAATTAATAGTTTTGATAATCATGTAGAACATCAGGATATAATATATAAAAAACTATCAGTCTGCGTAAGACGCCACGTGAATATCAGAATGTAAGTAACTGATTGACGACTTGTTTTTTTTTATTATGTCTGTAAGTACTGTAAAATATTTATATAATTGGGTACACAAGTGTCCCTTAAGTAATGACACACAGAACAATTGCAGATTCCTTATGTAAGAATAATGCGGTAGAGATAAACTTAAATTAGTTCTAAAATTAATAATAGTAACCGGAATAAGGGGTATCAAATTCATCTTACTTCCCCCGCATACCTACCGAAGGGAAGTATTGTATTCGTGGAGAAATACCCTCCGAGAAAATGGATTTCTTATTTAATTAAGGACTATTTTATTTAACCAAATATGTATATTTTGTGGAAATATTAGCGACATTTTGATGTTATGCTTGAATGTTGTATTAATTTATTACGGTAACATGGTATTCCATACAACAAAAGGTGAAAAAATACTCTGTTACAGAACACCCGCCTACGTACTCCCATGTATTTGTGGCCGTAGATTTTGAATCCGAGGTAAGAATTGGCCCGTCAGCTCAGGACTTTTCGTAGGAGCCAAAAAGGCACGTGAAAACCGGCCAAAAAACCTCTTACCAGACACCATATCCTGAAAACGTATCGAGAGTTGTGTTTTGCGCCATTTGTTATGTCTCGCCTTTCTGCGTGAATTTGTTCGGATTTTTGCGGGCATTTTCATTTTTTACAAATTTTCAAACGCTTAAAAGGTACCTAAAGAATTTGTACGGTTTCGACATCTCGTCACATAAATTGTTGTAACTTCTTCTAGACAAAATTGACCCCCCTTTTCTGTGCCTGGTCGATAGTAAATTAAATTTCCAATCCGGTGACGTGTGACACGACACGATGAATTTTAAATGAGATATCAGCCGCCAAAGTGAAAAGTCCAAGGATTTCACTCCTCGAGCGGCCCTCGGTCTAGCTTCGAGGGCCATTTCTTTCAAGCAAGAGCTCCCACAAGCTCGATGGCACATTTGATATGGAAAATGGAACGAGAAATTGAATGGCGCAAACCGGAAGTAGATGTGTAACGGTTAATTTTTAAAGATCGCCCTGTACAGAAAATATATTAAATACATTCAAATCCAATAGAGAAATAAATAGAGTTTTCTACGTGCTAGAATGAATAATAATTGAAGGACCATTTGACCTTCAACGAGGTACAGGTAGAAGGGTGAAGCGGGAGTTGTTTGTTTGAAAATGCAGTTTATGTTTTTGGGTTGGCGGATAGTAGAGCGACGGCTGTGAAGAGATACAGTCGATTAGTTGTTTAAGCAATAAAATTTAAAGTCTTCCTTATGGTGAGGATTACGCGTTTGCGTATTGCAGCTACGTTTGATGTTAAATGGTGTATCAGAGTAATGTGTAAATCACAAAGTGCAAATATTTAATAGTCAATAAAATGACAGAAAGAATCTGTATTAAATAGCAGCAAACTGCGCGATTAATCTGAATTACTTGCTTTGATGCCATCCATGATAACTTTTTATTTTAAGTGCCTACCTAGTCTATGGTTTGTACGATTATGGGTTGAGTGCCATACGTCCATCGACGTTTAGTTGTCTAGGAAAGAAACTGTAAGTTTTTTTATTTTATGTACTAGCTGTGGCAACTCAAGGCTACGCGCGTGAACAAACAATAATTTTAGTGCTGTTATGGAACTAGTTTCGTGATTGATTTTTCCTCCCCGAGTGAGATCGGTAGACAACTTGACCGCTTTCATGTTAGTCGTAGACATTGGCCACATAAATTGGATTTGTTGACAATTTCGATGCCCCAATAGGCATACATAGTTGTTTAAATGGTGTGTAATGACTAGCAACATTTAAGGCTATCCAGGAACAATAGAAAAACCGTTACGAGCCGAAAGTTTTTTGTATGTCTCCCCAATTTGGGTATTCGGTTGTGAAACCTTTGGATGGTTAAAATTTAGAGTGCCATGTCGATTTATGTAATTAATTTAACTGGTTTAATTCTTGTTAAAATGTGATTTGTTGTACAATTCCTAGTAACTTTAGTGAGTAAATTATAAGTTTTCTTAGAACTTTGATTGAGCTCAGGCCGGGTGATACAAAATATTGTATCGATTTACTTCTGTAATACTATTTATGACTAGAAGATTTTGTTTGTTTTTTTGTAACTTCGAATGTTAATAGATTATTTGTTTTAGTAGTTGTTTAATTTCATTAAGCTAGCAATCTTTAAACTGGGATAGCCCGGTGTTTCCTTATTATGCCGGGCCAATTTATAGTTTAAAGTGAGCAGAAATTGTTATATTAATTGTTTTCCAGTAACTAAAAATAAGGTGGCGTCCAAATATTGTTTTTTGTTGAGCCGTGTAGAGATGTGTATTTATTTGTTGGTAATTTCCTGCTATTAAGTATTTGCCAAGGTAAGTGATAACCAATATTAAGGCAAGCTATCAATGGTAATCTGCCCCTTGAGGTCTTATGGTAAAAATCGAAGTTTTTCACCGCTTCCCGAGACCATAACTCGAAAACGAAACGAGATAGGGAGCCGCGCTAATCTATTTGTCTCGCGTTCCTACGTACCCCTGGGTTACTTCAGATTTTTGGTGGCACATTCATTTTTTTCTCATGTAAACCCTATTTTGGCCGGTTTTCATGTGATTTCTTGGCTCTCACGAAAAATCCTGAGGTGGCGGGCCAATTCGGATCTCTGATTAGGACTCAGCGACCAGAAATGTGTGAGGATACATAGGTGGGTGTTCTGTAACAGCAATTATTTTTTTGTGTGCCAATGTAATTTATTTCCACTTTTACGTTTGCACCTAAATTGACAAATCATATTTTAAATTAGTGAATTATTTAAAGGGTGAATTGAGGAACAAAACACGGTGTCTATAATCTATAATAATAAAGCATTTAAAATATAATGTAATGTTTTTCTTACTTTTTATTGGGTATTTTGCCACTGAAAAATATTTAAAAATTTTAATGAAAAAACCTCTGCGCCAAACGGATCAGACAGAGGTTGGTTCTTGAGTACTTGACTGTTTCAAAAAGTCTCACACCTAAAAATATATAAACTAGAACAATGTTATAAACTAAAAACCAGTTAAGGCCTCAGATTTTTTTGTAATATTTTTCAGACCCCCCACCACCCCTACCCCATTATTAATGGGGTTGATAAAATAAAGTTGAGATATTCATTTGAAATTTCGTACACGTATGTATTATAACGACGTCTGGAATTAGATTATATTTTGAGATGATTCCGTTCGAGGGTTGGGGATTAATTTGGGGTAAATAGGGGAATATAAGTAAAACAAGTTGGTAAGACTTGAAATTCGGTGTATGTACTAGAAGACAAAGCGTCAGATTTTTTATAATATTTTATTATTTATAATATTTTTCAACCCCCACCAACTCCAATATGAAAAGGGTTGATAAAGTAAAATTGAGATATTCATTTGAAATTTGATACACGTATGAATTATAACGACACCTGGAACTAGATTATACTTTGAGATGATTCCGTTGAAGGGTTGGGGGTTATTTAGGGCTAAATAGGGGGAAATAAGTAAAGCAAGATGGTATGAGTACAGAAACTTGAAATTCGGTGTATGTACTAGAAGCCATTAATTTAATTTACATTAATAATAATTAAAAACAAATTGCAACAAGACGGGCATTTGGCGAATAGAACTAAGTTAAGCATTGAAACTATAATGGAATTACTTACACTTTGCATTAAAACAACATACTTTCAATTAAATAATGACTTCTATCAACAAGACTTTGGGATGGCCATGGGTTCTTCATTATCTCCAATATTAAGTAACATTTTCATGGAAAATTTCGAGGAAAGTAATATTAATAATCTAGCTTATAAACCCATTGTATGGTGGAGATATGTAGATGACATTTTTGCTATATGGCCTTATAGTAAAGAATGTTTAAGTAATTTTTTGAAGAACCAGATTAACGAAAAAGAACCTTCAATTAAATTTACAATAGAAATAGAGAATAATAATGAATTACCTTTCTTAGATATTTTAATTAAAAAATTAGATAACACATACCAAACCAGTGTGTATAGAAAACAAACACACACAAACAGATACTTAAATTTCAATTCAAATCAACATATTAGTGTTAAGAAAGGTGTTGTTAAGTGTTTGTACGACAGGGCCAAAATTATTTCTTCAAATGATGTAATATTAAGGAACGAAAAACAATTTATAAAAACTGTCTTATTAAATAATCAATATCCTGAGAGTTTTGTTGATAGTCAGTTATTGAACATTAGTAGTAGAGAGAATATACTATCACAACCTGAGGTATTTAGGTCAATGGCAGTAATTCCATATATACATGGTTTATCGGATAAATTACGAAAAATTGGGAACAGGTTTTCCGTACGAACGGTTTTTCAAACGGGCTCCACGCTAAGATCGGTTTTATCAAGAACCAAACCTCCAAATATTGTTCAAAGTTCAAAAAATTGTTTTTATAGTGTTCCGTGTGAGTGCGGAAAACATTATGTAGGTGAATCATCTAGACCTTTCAACGTAAGGCTTGGTGAACATAAATTACGCTAGAAGGGGAGAATTTGAAAAATCCAAAATTTGTGAACACGCGTGGGATAATAATCATAGAATTAAATGGGACTCGGCGAAGATTTTGGAAAAAGAGAGCAACGGAACTAAAAGAAAACCTAAAGAATCCGCGATTATTTTATTAAACGAGGATAGATGCGTTTCTAATTATTCAATAGATTTTTGTACTAGTTGGTTGCCCATCCTTAGAGACGAAGTAAGTAAAAATAAGATAAATAAAATTTAATGTCTCACGTGACTATAGAAATACATAAACAAAGAACTGTCATGGTTGACGGCCAAAACAGTTTTGAGAACGGAAGTAGATTCTCTTCCGAAACGTTAACTACCTATAGCTTTGATTTTCAGTTTTTAGTTTATAACATTGTTCTAGTTTATATATTTTTAGGTGTGACACTTTTTGAAACAGTCAAGTACTCAAGAACCAACCTCTGTCTGATCCGTTTGGCGCAGAGGTTTTTTCATTAAAATTTTTAAATATTTTTCAGTGGCAAAATACCCAATAAAAAGAAAGAAAATCTGAATATGCCACAAATAAACAATTACAGAGAATATAATGTAATGTTGCTAAATATGAAAAAATACCAAAGTGTTTTAAATTCATCCCCTGAATATTCTCTGTGGCACCTACATTATTAATGTTATGGTCTATAGTGTCGTCAATATAACTGTCCAGTTCCCACATTTCCATCGCTTCTTCTAGTATCTACGTGATTTATTTAACTTTGCCAACTTATAAAGAGCAAAACTGAAAACTGAAAATAGCACAGATCTACAAAAAATATGTCTGACCAATGGAATTCCATCACCGTACCCCGAAGGTTTTTGATGTGAACACGATGCCGTAGTCTGTGTTGCGACGTCGCGTCAGGATTTCGAGAAAACTTAACCTAAAGTGACTTAAAATAGGCTACTTTTTTCGAAACATTTCTTCTGAAATTGTCATTTTTTTTTAGATATCCGGCGAGGAAAAATCAAAATTTTAGGTTTTTGCCATTTTTTAACTCAAGAAAGAAGAAGAAGGAATCATCCATTCATTCTCAAATTGTCCAATGCAAGATGACTCCAAACTCTTTTTGACTGTTGCAATTTTTGTCTAAACTTCTTGCTTTTCGAGTAAAAGAATCGCAAATTTCTAAAATTTTGTATTTTTAGCAATTTTAGGTTGTTTTCTCAAAATCCTGACATGGTGGTGCAGAACTGACTACGGCATCGTGGTCAGCAAGTCGAAAACCTTCGGAGTACAGCAATGGAATCTCATTGAGAGTACATTTTTTTTTGTAAACCTGTGTAAGTGAGTCAATTAATTCAATAGTTTATTTTTCGGTATAAGTTTCATAATTGTGAAGAGAAATAGTAGTATGCCGTTGGTGGATCTTTCACTGTATAACTTTTTAATTTGCGTTGTTTTCGAAATAGCAAAAAATATATATTTTTTTACTTTTACGTTCAAACTCACGGTACCGATAATGTTACACTTGAAAATTTTGCAAAGCCTGAAATAATATAAATTCATATTTCATCGTTTTTTTCGAAAATAGTAGCTTTTTATTGTATATCAATTATATAATGCATATGCAATATTTTATTATTAGAAAATTATTGTTCCACCGTGTAATCTGAGGTTTGGTTCCTTATATTTCTTTTCTCGCACCATCCTAGGCAGCCCATCTCGCTTGGTAGGAATCTACAAACAGACACTAATATTACAAACCGAAAATGACACTTGGTTCTGCTAAATTACTTACACAGCAGCAAATACATAAGAATCTTTCTGTCTCCTAATTACCTACTACTTATGTGTTAATATTTACTTACCATTGCTAGTGTTATCCTAAAATTTCTTCTAACTTGTGTCGATGGTTAACTTGTTCCGTTTTCCTTGTCTATTACATAGTTCAGCCTAGGGTCAAAGTAATTAATGTTTTAATGTTGTCTAGAATGAATTTCAGTTCCAATTTCACATATTATGCTCCCTGTTGGGTAATAATCGCACCTAGAAATAAATAAATTGTATGTAAGGAACCTTTACAACCTATGAAAGTAAACAAACATAAAAACCTATCACGTTTCTTTTTGTTGCGATATAAAGATACGATTACGGACTTACCTTGACAAAATTGATGATCCAGTAAGATTCACCTTCATAAATAACGTATTAATAAACATTTCTACCCATTTCTAATGTTAGGTTATTTTGTTGTCTTTCTGTCAAAACGAAAATTACACCTTACGGCTCACTCAGTACGTGGATACGTGAAGTTACACTCGCAATGCTCTATCGCAAGAGTACAGTAACAGGACAGCATTAACCCACAAATTTATTATCACCCGTTAATTATACGATAGTTCTTATTTGCCTCATCAGATATTAGTATATTCTATTGCATGAGCATCCCGGTTGTACAATTGTCGTAGTGTCTTAGGAAACATGAACTATTAAATGGTTTAAAATTAGTAGGCTTGTCATGATTGGCAGATTCGGCCCTGCGTCTCTCCAGCCGTGACCCTGATCATGAACTTGGACAGATGTTACCATGATTTACGAAGTTGGGAAAATTTTTCTAATATAATTTGAATTTGTTTATATTAAATAATATTTCGTTTAGTAGGTCTTCTACTTTATAGAAGACCTATATTTGTCACATTTTGTGGTACTATTTTTATGCAGTAGGATTTCTTTCATATATTTTCCTTAAATTTTGCTGGTCAACGATTAACGTGGTACGTCCATTTCCTCCTTTTTGGTGGTTTTTCTTTAAATGTTTGGTTTTTATAATTTTCCGGGAGAGCCATTATTAATCGAGTAGTTATTGCAACCAGTCGTGTCTTTTGTAAGATTCGCAAACTTTTTAAGTGTTAGGATTAATTCTGGTCGCAATACAGTTCTGTGACGATTTTGTGGTAGTTCGTTATTTGTCACACTACTTCGTTGGGATTTATTCATTAATTCTGGGATTTGGGAAAATCCTCCAGTGTTGTCCTACTTGGAGGCTACATTGAAGCCACACCACATCCACGGCTTTTATTTTCCTGGATTTTATTTTCCTGGATTTTATTTTCTTGGATTTTATTTTCTTGGATTTTATTTTCTTGGATTTTATTTTATTGGATCCTATTTTATTGCATTTTATTGCGTTCCATTCCATTTTATTTTATTTCTCATCATCCCTTGTGATTAAGGGAGGCTTTGCTCGTCCATGGTCCAAGCAGTATTTGTATGGTTCCGGTTAGTGTCCAATTCTGAGCGTTGCTGTTCAGCATCCACCCGGCGGAGACACCCTACTGTGCAGGATATTGGCAACTCTCCACTGCTCACCCAGATAAGTGCTCTATGATAAATTTTTTTTTACCGTTTTCCTTCGATATATGTATGTATTGCCTGCTACTCACTTTTTTATATATAAGTAGGTACATACATAATATCTCTTTTAAATTAAGTTCACCGCTGATAGTATTTAAGTAGTAAGGTATCTATACAGACTGTCTATTTTACGAGGGCCACACCAAATATCTCGCTTAATATCTATTGTAGAAGAATAAAGTTTTAGAAACAGTTATCCCATTTTTTGTGAGCTATATTTCAGTAAAAAGAAATTTGAAATCCATAGCCTACTTTATGAGATATATTACAAAAACCTGAAAAATAGGAAAACCACAAACGGTTATAGCTTCCTTATTTGAGGAGATACGACAAAAGTTAAAGGAATGAAAGTTGACGGCAAAGACAATAAGAATAATAACGTGTAACAAAAAAATCGAAAAATGCAAACACTATTGTGCAAAAATGAAAAATACATATCTCAAAGTAGGCCATGACGCCATTAATTCCGTTATTTTTTTCTCATTCCAACGATATAAAACATGTCAGAAATTTTAACCGATAGTGTCAATATTTAATATTTTACGAATACCACAATTCATATAATTGAATCGTAACAATCAGCTGTGCCATAATTAGTGGAAAACAATGTATACAGTTATTAATAAATTTGACAGATTGTCACTGTTGTATGTTGTATGTTGCGTTGTCGAGTTCTAAGACAAATTTTATATCAGTAATTATGGTGTACACCAATAATAACAAATTCGATATGATTAGCATTTATTGTCAGTGCAATTTTGACTTGACCTTATCTCTGAAATAACAACGTATTATAAAACCTATCTTCAATGAAGCTTTTTTTGTTTTGACGTAAGGAATATTCCCTTAGATTTTTTACTTGTGCATTTATGAAGCATGATATACTTCCAAAATAATTTATTTTCATCGTTTTATGTACAATTTTAGAGTTTTCCAAACATTTTTGAGATCATTCGCTGTGCCCATGTTGATATCTGCACCATGTCTCGCTCTTGGATTTGGCGCCGGTTTATACTTTGTGGTATTCGTAAGTACTTAATAAGTAATTAATTTTTAGTTATTTATTTGCCCCTCATGATTAGGAAAATATTAAATACAGGTGAAAGCCATTCACATTTTATTATTTAATATGAATTTACAATGTTAAATAATAATATAGGAGCTTGATTTGTTCTGATTGACTATTCAAATTATTTTTTATTTTATTTTCTAAATGTAACGATTCCAAAAATATAGAAAAACAAGCTAACCATTATAATCTTCGCCGATTTACTGCACTTTTTATATAATTGTTGCACATTCTATATCATACTCTTCGCAGTTCTTTTTTTTGTAAATAATATTACTTTTAGACAGTTTTAGTTTAATTACAAAACATTAAAAAAAATATTTAAGAAATTAGTAACTTTTTATTTATTAATAGATTTTGTTCAAAAATCTAGCAACAGTAACTTACTGTCCGAATTTCAGTACAATCGGACATTTCGTTCTTAAGTTATCGTGCTTACAAGAAACGTGACGGACGGACAGACAGATAGACGGACAGACAGACAGACAGACGAACAGAAAGGCAGACGGACAGACAGACGGACGAACGGACATTTTGAAAGTACGTAACGTACCTTGAGGTGCAGTTTTCCTATCATGAATAGTGAGAGAATTTGTTAATAAAAAAATGGTATTATTTTTCTATAGAGAGTGAGTCCCCCAAGCGACTGGAGAATGTATATAGGAATGTTGTTTGTTGGATTTGCCTTACTAACAATTTGTGTAATCGGACAAGCTATGAGTGATGAGGTAAGTGCGTCTAAAGCTGATGCCATAAGATGCTTCGAATGCCATCCAATATTGGGCACATGATATTCCGTCGCATCATGTGATCATCCCTCAAACAAAGAGGGCAACTGTCATGTCTAACGTTGGAAGACATTCGACGCATCGTGTGGCACACACTTTAGGGTGAGAATGATTTTTGCTATTCCATTTGCAACATGCACCGTTATTTATTTTTAATTTTCCCTATTTTAACATGCGGCATTTGTTACACATATAACTCTATCCATGTGTTTTTACGGACGCATAAAAGTAGAGGTGGTGGCGTCTTATTGGCGGTCAACAAAAAATTCAAGTGTGAAAAAATTGATATATCCAATGTACTTATAAATGTTGAGCTATTATGCGTTAAAATTTGCTTTGCTCCTAAACCTCTCTATGTGTATGTAGCCTATTTACCACCGTCATTGAATATTGACGCCTATAATTCCTTGTTTGAATATTTAGAAATACTTTATGTAACTAATGATAAATACTTGTTATTGGGGGATTTTAATATTACAAACAATGATAATATCTTAAACAGGGTCTACAATTTTTGTGAATTAGTAAATTGTGAACAGCATAATAATGTACCAAATAACATTAATAGATTTTTAGATTATGTGCTATCAAATCAACATTGTAAGGTAGTTAGGGATAACCCATTGGTGAACGAAGATCCTTATCACCCCAGTTTAAATGTTCAACTAGAAATTAGTCACCAGTTCAGTGAATGCAACATTAATAGCCAGTCCTATTTTAATTTAAAAAAAGCGGACTTTCTCGGAATGTATCATTTATTAAGAGAAGTAAATTGGGGAATTCTTCATTCTTACACAGATGTGAATATTGCTGTGGATAAATTTTATGACTTAATTCACGAAATTTTTGTCATTTGTGTCCCTAAAACGAAGCCAAAAGCCAGCAAATATCCGTCATGGTTCACTAATGAAATCATTAGTGACATAAAATCAAAAGAAAGAAATTTGAAGCTTCTCAAAAAAACTGATTTAGAGCAATGCCGTATAGACTATACATTTTTAAGAGCCAAAATTAAAAGAGATGTGAAAATTGCATACAATAATTATGTTAAGAAAGTGGAAAATAATATTCAGCTAAATTCACACGAATTTTGGAACTTCTTACGCAGTAAAAAAGATAATAAAAATAAAGTACCTTCTGAAATTATATTTAATGGCAATAAAATTGAGGGCGGAACAGCCATTGCAGTCATTTGCAGAGCATTTTGAATCTGTTTACCAAGTATCCGAAAACACAGATTTTGAAAATATAAATATAGAAAGTGACCTTGACGTTTTGAGTATTAGCAATATATCACAGGAGAGAGTCATAAAAGCTATAGATAAGCTCAAACTAAAGAAATCTGTAGGGTCTGATAATATACCGAATTATGTAATCAAAGGATGTAAAGACATACTAGCCGAACCCTTACAAATAATATTTAACCTTGCATTAAAAACAAAAGAGTTTCCTAAAAAATTTAAAATTGCTCGTGTCACTTCAAAAATGGTAATCCTCATGATATTACAAATTATCGTCCCATGGCTATTCTATCGAACATATCCAAGGTGTTTGAGCTTGTGATATATGACCACATTTATGTTCACGTAGATAATAAATTATCCGATCTTCAGCACGGCTTCAGGAAAGAAAGATCAATCTGTGGCAACTTATAAGTTTTGTTAATTTCACAACAAATGCCTTGGCAAATAATAATCAAGTTGATGTTATTTACACCGATTTTGCCAAGGCATTTGACAAAGTTGATCACTATGTAGTTATAAATAAGTTAAGACGATTTGGATTTTCTAAAGACCTATTACAATTTTTTCTGTCTTACCTGTCTAATCGAAAACAATATGTAATGATCAATAATTACGAATCAGAACATTATTTTGCAAGCTCTGGTGTCCCTCAGAGGTCACATTTGGGTCCCTTACTATTTCTGTTATTTATAAATGATATTGTTTATTCAGTCAAAAATTGCAAAACTTTACTCTTTGTAGATGATTTAAAAATGTATAAAATCATTCGTAAATGCGAGGATTCTATACTAATGCAACATGACATCAATAACTTAATTACATGGTCTATAGATAACAATTTACCCTTCAATATTCAAAAATGCAAAATATTAACTTTCTCACGTAACAAGCGAACTATGGATTTTTCCTATTTTATGGACAACTTTATTCTGGAAAGAGTGGAATCAAAAATTGATTTGGGTATTATCTCGGTTACAGGAATCTTGGTTTTGTAATTCGCAATTCTAAATCTTTCAAAAATATTAAGACCCTATCAACGTTTTACATGAGTTTTGTTCGATCTAGACTTGAGTATTGCTCTGTAGTTTGGAGTCCGTTCTACACAAAGTACATACAGGCGTTAGAGAACATACAGATAAAATTTATTAAACTTTCTAACTTCACCTTGGATGGGGTATATCATGGGAACTCCGAGTAGTTGCAAAATTTACCATGTTATAATCTAATGACCCTGTATAACAGACGGATTTATTATAGCATAACGTATTTATATAAAGTTATAAACAATCTAACTTACGACCCAGACACTCTAGTAGAGATTTGTATTGGAGTTCCTAATTTAAGGACGAGGTCCAACAGGACATTTCACATACCCATATTGAGGCAAAACTATGTAATGAGATCACCTATCTTTACTATGATAATTAATTATAATAACATACAACAATACTGTGATATATTTGGTGACCCGTTTCACCTGTTCGCAAAAAAATCGATAAATAGATTGAGGGCAGTTTCAAACAATATTGATATATATCATTGCATTATGTAGGTTGTAGAACGTAGGTAGATATAAGTTTTTTTTTCTGTCTTTTTGTATTTAAATAATTTTAGAGTATTCTATTTTAGTTTAGTTTAGAATAGTGAAATTCAAGTTAATTTAAAATACGTTATCTATTGTTGGTTAAAATTTAATCTAGACAACTGTCTGTAATTGGGATATCCATCCTGTAGACATGTTTACCTAAATAAATAAACAAATAGAAGCTATAGTCGGGCGCTGCAGAGTATATCTATTTGATTAACATTTTACTCTAACTGATTTTGCGTTGAATCAAGTACACATCCAATATAATTCTCATTTTTACTGTTCTAATTGGTAATCAAAGTCGCAACGCCCCGTAATGATTGAAAATCTAAATTTAAAATATTCCTGCACATTTGCATTTGACGACAATCTAATAACAGAATTACTTCTTGGTTTACCGTTTTTCAGTCTTATCAATTTCTTTTAACATTGTGCGATTGTCCTTGGTTTGACTGGAATAAACAAAATAAAATGGCACTACTAATGCTAATAAGGAACAGCTTAGAACCACTGCTAGTAACTTGTTCTGGACTTTTG
Organism: Stenurella melanura; assembly: GCA_963583905.1. Lineage (NCBI taxonomy): Eukaryota > Metazoa > Arthropoda > Insecta > Coleoptera > Cerambycidae > Stenurella > Stenurella melanura. The sequence continues at coordinate 190,962,285 of OY757310.1, forward strand.
GATTTAAACTATTCATATGTGTTATTAGTAAGTATTAATTAAGTGAAAATATAACAAAGATTTATTTATTTTATTGTTTTAGATAGTTAGAACTTCGTATAATGTGTTAACTGTGTTTATGAGTCTCAAGCAATCTGGCAAGTGAGATACAATCACAATTTAAATGAAACCTCTTCAGGAAATATTTATTAATCTTTTCACCCATTATATAAACATATTAAAACAAAAATGTTTTGAATATTGATCATACAAAATCATTAATATCTGGACCCTTATGTCTTTCTTATAAAAACTAGATTTTTTGAGTTTTTAATTTTGATACTCCTATGTATAGTAAACTTAAACGAGTATATGCGAGCTATTTGTGATTCGAACCCACCACCCTTAGATTTTAAATCTATAATTTAACATCTAAGCCAGCACCCATTATACCATAACGTTTTAATATTTGAATATAATGTTTATAGTTGTGATTTTCACTGTTGTATATTATATTAAAGAGACATATGTATTAATAAAATGTATAATTAAGTTATAGGAAATACCATGTCGCAAAATTTCTGTTCAATTATAAAGCAGAAAAAATGAGAAGTAAATTCTTTTAAATTCAAATAATTATTAACTTTTTTATTTTGTGATCAATTTTTAATATTTGAGGCGTGTGTACAAGTGTGTTGAACAACTTTATTTTTCACTTCAATTCCCTTTTTTGCTTGCATTTTAAGCCATTTTCTGTATTTGTAACATTAGCCGACAGCCTAAATTACGTGATTTATGAGCAAATAAAATTCACCAAAATTGTTTCTGGGGCAAAATTCAATTTTTTTAAATGGAACCATATCGGTACCGTGGTACCTCGTTATACATAAGGTGGTTTTGGAATAGAAAAAATTGATACAAAACATTACAACAGTTGTTCAAAATGCTGTACATTAACGTCAATGCACTTCTGAACTCGCCTAGCTGTTTCTCGTAGAACGTTCGTCAATTGCTGAGCCGTTATACTATTAATTGTTCGTCTTACTCGTAGCTCCAGATTTTTACAGGTTGTAACGGCGCCAACGGCGGCTGCATAGACAATTTTTTTTTAATGACCCCAAACAAAGAAATCAAGAGGCGTTAAATCAGGTGACCTTGGAGGCCACCTCATAGGACCATTCATCGAAATTACGTTTTTTCCGAATCTCCGTTGAAGGGAATCAATTACTATCCTTGAATGCTGTTTTGCAGGAATTTCAAGTATCTTGAAACAGTCAGAGGTCCTTCAAATATTATTGGACCAATGATTCTACTATTGCACGTTACTATACAAAATCCAATTGCAATATTCCATCGTACGTTCGGAATTACTGTCGTACAAATACTGGTGCAATTGATATTTAAAAGATTTATAATGGTATTTGTGCAAAATTCGGCTTACTGTTTGGTGACTGATGTTCAATTCAAACCCAACTTGCCTAAAAGAAACAGTCTTATCAACTTCTATTCGAGCCAAAACATTAATTTCCGTTCCTTCGTCAATAATGACATTTTCTTCGGGATCATTGTTGGGCTCTTTTCGGAATTGGTTTTCAACCCGTTTAAAATATTTTTTCTCTGGACATTGTTTATCAGGTTATCGTCGGCCATATAGGTCCATAGCTGTAATTGCATTTTTTTACTTTCCCCATAAATAATTAACATGTCCACTTTGTCATCTCTTGTACGAATTTGCGGCATTTTGAACACAATTTCTTAACAAGAATTTGAAACAATTTTTAAAGACAATAAAAACACCATTAAACCAACAAATGTTTGACAAGCTAAATATTTCATTGTTTTCAAAGCCACCTTAGTTACTTCTTAACATTTAATTAGAACAACATTATATTTTCTTATTTTCTTTTAGCTGAAATTTTGTTTATATTTATCTCACATTTTAATACGACATGTGAATAAATTCCTTATTACCAGTACCATTAAATTACACTTGAAAAAAATTGAGTTTTGCCCCAAAAATAATTTTGGTGAATTTTGTTTGCTCATAAATCACGTAATTTAGTGTTTCTAACAGGATTTCGATTTTTGTAGCATTACACGGGTCATTTAGAATAAATCGGAACCGTCATGGCACACTTAAATGGAGAACTAAAAATTATATTATAAAAGAAAATGATGTTGGAAATGTCAATTATTTGGCATTGTTGGATTAAAAAAATTATGCCGTATTCAAAAATGCAATAATATATAGGGTGTTCCATTTAAAAATCGAAAGTGTCACTTGAAAATAACGGTAAGCTCGGATACTTGGTAGATCGAAATAGATAAACTGCACAGAAGTTGAGGTACCTGTATCTAAGACGAGCCTAGAAATAGCTTGCGAAAAGCTTACGTAAAGTCCAAGAATCGGTTACGTAGAGTCTAAGAAGAGGACTAAAAAATTATAACATCTAAAACCTATTTAAAAGTGAATTATTTTTTGTTTGCTTATACTTGCAATGAAACATATTCTTTACAGAATTTTGCAAACGGCGGAAAGAAACTATCTTTGAGAACTAAAATAAAAACTATTTTACCTGAATCTTCATAGCCGTAGGGGGTTATGTGGATACTGGTTTATTCTGCATAGCCGTAGGGGATTGTGTAGAGACTAGTGTTGATTTTAGGATTCTAATTGCTAGCATAACCAGAATTCAGGTCATCGAAGGAATGCAAAGATTGTAAATCAATAATTTTACAAATAGTAGGTATATATTTTTTTTTAGTTCCCATAGATAGTTTTTTTCTGCTGTTTGCAAAATCATATAAAGAATATGTTTCATTGCAAGTATAAGCAAACAAAAAATAATTCACTTTTACACATGTTTAGAGTATATAAGCTCCATTACTATCTTGGTAACACAAGGTGAAAATCTGTTTTTTTCATTCAGTCAATGTCAAACAATGTCAAAAAAGTTGGTAATTGTCTTGGGTTTTGCATGGAACGTCGTGTAAGTGGCTTTGTGTTTTCATGAAAATGTAATCCACTTGAATGAAAATTTTTTCCAAAAGACGAGGTATATAAATAAATTCATTTTGAGCCTTTGTTCTCATTTTAACTGAATCTTTATAGGCGTAGGGGGTTATGTGGATACTGATTTATTCTGCATAGCCGTAGGGGACTGTGTAGAGACTAGAATGAGAATTGACCAATAATAAAGACAAATTGATTTTTGCACTATAATTGCTAGCATAACCAGAATTCAGGTTATCGAAAGAATTCAAAGATTGCAAATCAATAATTTTACAAATGGGTTTTATTTTAGTTCTAATGCATAGTTTTTTTCTGCTGTTTGCAAAATCCTATAAAGAATATCTAAAACCTCTGGCATTTTCAGTTTCAAATTGCAGTAGATAAGTTATTAATAATAAGACACTCAGTCTAGATTTTATGGGGCACTCGCGAATCTTTAAGATTTTAATTGGTGTAATTACCAAATACGCACCCCACCTACTTATTATCTCGATCTGCCTCTCTCCAAAACGTGGAAACCTCAATCTCCCGGACGGCATTATCAACTTTTTTTTGATACCATTACTCTTTCTAGTTTCTTGTTATTTTATTTCACGCATATTTCTTCTAAACTAATTTTTGTTAAAACGTCTTTATTCGATTCAAAAGAGCTGTCATTACATTTATTTATTTATAAATTTGGAACATTTCAAAAAATTTCTTTCTCTCGAAATTTAAACCAAAAATAAATTATTTACGTATGTAACCAGATATACCAACTAGTGTTTTCTTAATATACAGTATGTTGCATATAAGTCAATCATGAAAAATTTAAGACTACAGGGTCTTTTTAAACCGGTACACATTATATTCATATTTGTACAAGTGAAAGAATAAAACAAAGCGCATTTGCATCTGAATTAATGATGAGACCTTATTGATATTTAATTATATTATAATCTATCCACTTCGGTAAAACATAAATCGTATTTTGTGTATACAAAGAGCATATAATTAACTTCAACACTAATATTGTATTTAATATCAAGTATAGGAGTTTGTCATTAGACGTTTTAAATCACATAAGAAAATAAAGAAAAAAGACACTGAAGCCAAGTTACATTTGTATATGGTAATTTTTATTCCATTACCAATCTTCTCTCCGCAAGCACCAACGGTTGGTCAAGAGTCCACAATGCGGCAGAATATAAGGCAGCATAACATGACAAAAATAAAAACGGTTAAAAGTTTAGATGAAGGTGACCAAATGATGAATGGTAAGTGATAATCCAGTATAAGTCGTTAATCACATTTTCTGTAAATATATTTTATCTGCGATCGAGAGATAAAGTAGTCTCTTTCGCTCGACATATGAGTAATGTCACTTGACGGCTCATCTCCTCCTTGACGACGAGCGATATAGTCATCAGCTCAGTGGCGTAATGCTAAGGCGTTTAGCTTGCGACCACGGAGTCCCGGGTTCGAATCCTGGCCAGGGTATGGATATTTTGTGGCGTTTTTAATGTGTTATCGAGATGATAGCAGCGGACTAGACAGCTGTTGGGTGGCACAACATGTCTAGTCCCTGCTCTCTACACTGAGTTCGAGTCTTAGCTGCGGTAGATGGCAATATCGCAGGAATGGTTGTTGTGTTGATGTCCATGTGTATGTGTCCTGGTTGAGTGGTGGAATAGCATTAGATAAACTCCGCCAGGACGTTAATATAAATAAGACGATTAAATAAATAAATAAATAAATAAATTTACGTTACAAAACCGGAAAGACGTGTTATTAGCCCAATCAATAGGTAGAAATGTGTACCAAAATAAATACCCGTAAACAGCAAATATGGTTGTATAGAAGAGAAAATTCTAAGAAAGATTTGTGTTTCGATAGACTCGATCTGAAGCGGCGAACTTAACCTAAAAAATTGAATAAGTTGAAAAAAACAATTTTTCGTAAATAAAAAAAAACTGTGACTGTAATCGAAAAAAGTTGAATCAGAAAGTTGTAGGTGCTAAAAAGGTCTTTCGATTGCTATTTTTGAAAGTATTAGTTGCTATAACATTTTTCAAGTTACATCTAAAAAATCGTAAAAAATCATCTTTCCTTTTTCCCCTGTATCTTTGTCAAATTTACGTTTTAATACTTACTGTCAACCACAAGCATAACTAACGGCAAGCCGAAAAAGCAAGTTTTTGAAAAATTTAAAAATATCTTATGTTTTTCGAGATACATCGAGTTTTCGAAAAAGAGATATTCTCGAAAATCGGATAGACTTGCTCAACGGAGGGTTATACAGTAACGATCTTGGGTTAATTTTTTTTTATAAAGAAGTTGTACTATCATACTTTAAAATAATTAAAACGGCTTTATTAATTTTAAGCGTAAATAGATGGTTTTAAAATAATTGCATTTTTTTAGGTCATGTTTTTTTTAAATAATTTTATATGATATTTATCTCAATAATTAACACAAGTTCGTTTCCATAGCAACAAGAATATCAAGAGAACATCAGGGATCGAAAATGCTTTTGCCGATCTCTGTGATGAAGACAAGTTCCCATCTTTATGACATCTGCCACCCCCACCACTACCTCCAACATTCCCACTCCGTTATTAAAGGATTTAATAAAATTAAATTGTAATTCAGTGTGTAAGAAAATAAAAATTCTCAAAAAATATTTTGGCATCAGCCACCTCCGTTGTCACCTTGCAGAAGACGATTTTAACTATCGTATTGTTAATATTCTGCACATACTGGAGTGCAAATATAGTATCCAAAGGTTTAAAGAGGCTTGGATGGGTTTTCTGAATGTGGAAGTAGTGGTGTCTTAGGCAGCAGCTTTTTGTGTTCTAATAATTGACTCTACTTTTGCAGATGATCCCTTGCACTTTATAATGATTTTATTGGGATACAGTTTTAGAAAACACATCCGTACTATTCGAATTATTATTATAGCTGTGGTATCCTATCTCCAAATATTCAATGCTATTTGTGTCAAGGATATAATTTACAACAATAACTTCAGTTACTTGAAGCATTTACCAGTAGTTTTTATACAGCAAACTGTAAGTAGGTTTTCATTTGAAAAGATATAGAGAGTGATTTGTTGCGAATAACAAAAAATTCAGTAAATATTGTAAGCAACCTTTATATTATACTTGTATTAGTACAAAACGTGTTGAAAGTTCTGTTGGTCCAACTAAAAAAAATACATGTAACAGGTTTTTTTCCGTAATATAATAAACAGTGCAAATTGCAAAAGACAAACATATTTAGGCGTGAAATATGTTTTTCACTATTAAAAAAAGTGGTGCGCAAGGGTCTAGCAGGATAAGATAAGCGAAACGGTCCCAGAAGGCAGTCTTTGGAATAACTTATGTTATAATATTGGTAAGTCATAAGAACACTATTGGCAGATCACTACTTGGTCTATATTATATTAATATTTTAAATTTTTTAAATCATTTTAATTATTTCAAAAATGATAATAAATATTTGAGAATGAATCTCTATACGGTTACAGCCGTAGTACAATCACCAAAAAAATATATAATATGGGAAATTACACTTACTGTTACTGTTGGAATTATTTAAATATAATACAAGACATCCGTGATTTGTTTATGATATTTATTTATGATGTTCTATTATTAGTTGGTTTGAATTGATGTTGTCAATAAAATTATAATCTGACATATGCTTCATCAATTATTTTCTGCGTTTAAATTACTTAATACAATATGTTATGGGACCAGGCTTCAAATAATAATAATAAATTAATATGACGTCAACATTGAGTGCTACAAGATTTGAGCTTTTAAGTAAAGACAACTATGAAGCATGGAAAATTCATGTAGAGGCTTTATTGATCAAGAATGGTATGTGGGAATGTCAGTGATGATAAACGGATTCCTGTTGTTGTTGAACGTAACCAGGCGAGTATTGATGCACGAAATGAATGGATCAAAGCTGATCGTAAAGCTAAATAAGAGTTGATATTAGCAATTAGCTCGACGGACTTGCAGCGTGTTCGTGGATGTAATATTTCTCGCAAAGGTTGGCAAAAACTTGCATCAGTTTATGCATCCAAAGGACCTGCAAGAAAAGCTGTATTGCTTAGGCAACTTATGCTTCATAAGATGTGTGAAGGTGGTGATGTCAGGGATCATGTAAACAAATTTTCTGATGTAGTTGATAGACTTAGTGCTATGGACATTGAGGTAAACAAAGATTTATTATCTGTAATGCTGTTATATAGTCTCCTAGATAGTTATGAAGGTTTCAAGCTATGGAATCACGTGATGAACTATTGGAGGTTGATACTCTTAAAGTGAAGATACTTGAGAAGAGTGAAGTAGGTTCAAATTCAGTGGTTGAGCTAGCTGGAAGTGTGGGACCCGGAAATCAACAGAATAATAATTATTTCAAAGGATACTGTTTTAAATGTGGGAAGTATGGGTATAAGTTTCCTGAATGTCCAATTTAAACCAAATCTCAGAAGAAGTGGACAAGATAGACAAGATAGGCAGAATAGACAATACAGACAAGATAAACAATGTGCGCAAGCAGATGATGATACTTTTGCAGTGTATCATACTGAATTTGGTGGTAGTATTCCAAGTTGTCGATCGTGGACACTTGATAAATATATTTTCTTAAACAAAAAAGTGGTGCACTAGAAGCATTCAAGATGTATCAAACTGAAGCAGAACGTATAACAGGCAAAAAGATTAAGTATCTTCAAAGTGATAATGGCAAAGAGTATTGTAATGCTGAGATGGATACTTTCCTGCGTAATCAAGGTATTCAGCGTCAATTTGTAAGAACACCTCAGCAAAATGGTATTGCTGAACGTTTTAATCGGACTTTAGTTGAAATGGCACGTTGTCTGTTACTTCAGTCAAGTTTACCAGATATGTTTTGGGTTGATGGTGTAGCTACAGCATGTCACTTAAGAAACAGATGTCCTTCAAGAAATATCAATGGGGATACTCCTTATCAGAGGTGGTTTAATAGAGACAAAATGTCTTTAAATTATTTACGAGCATTTGGATCGATCGTATATGTTCTAGATAAAGATCCGGCAAAAGGTAAATTATCTGACAGATCGATGAAGGGAATATTTATAGGTTATCCACGTGAAACGAAAGGATGTAGGATTTGGTTACCAGAGAATAAAAAATTTATAGTTGCTCGTGATGTGAAATTTATTGAAAATAATGTTACCACTATTTTAAAAAATCAAAAATTTGAACAGCTGACTGCTGATGATTATGAAAACAAAGACAAATCATGGGTTGAATTGATAGCTGGATCTGGAAATAATAATGAGACAGAAACTCCAGTACAAACATCTGAAGAAGGTCAAGAAGAAAATGAAGAAGATGAAAGGTCATCAGACATTCCATCTTCTATCCATGAAACTCCTCGAATAGAGTCAAAAGGAGAAAGGAGAGGACGCGGAACACCAAAATTGATTAAAACAGGTTTGAGAGGTCGTGTCAGAAAATTGTTTTCAGAAGCTAGTAACTGTGTAGTAAAAAAAATTGTTTGAATGTGATTACAATGAAGATGATAATATATTTACTGGAGTAGCTGAAATTGAATTAGATGATGTTATGAATTCTCCAGAAAGTAACGATTGGAAAAGAGCAATTCAATCTGAAGTTATGAGTTTATTAAAAAATTATACCTGGGATATTGTAAAACAATGTCAATGTCAAAGTGTTGTTGGAAGTCTATAATATTAACAAATAAATTTGGGTCAGACGGCTTAATTTAAAAAAGAAAACTCGTATTGTTACAAAAAGTTACAGTCAGAAATATTGCATTGATTATAACCAAACTTTTGCTCCTGTTGCAACAATGGAATCAATGAGACTTTTATTTGCTTTGTCAGCTGATTTAAATCTGGAAATTAGACAATTTGACGTGGTGACTGCATATCTAAATGAGACATTGGATGAAGCAGTTTTTATGGAGATTCCGGAAGTGTTTCATCAAACTTTGGAACGGATTATTAATGATAATCAGATTTCTGAAGAATTGAAAGTTAAAGCTCTGAATATGCTGAAATGTATGGAGGAAGGAGGTGATGTTTGTAAATTAAAGAAAGCTCTCTATGGTCTCAAACAAACTGCTCGACAATCGCATGCAAAATTTTCTAGAAAATTGGAGAGTATTGGACTCAAGCCAACAAAAGCAGAGAGTTGTATGTATTATGCGGAACGTGGTAAAGATATCTTATTATTACTTATCTATGTTGATGATTTTTTGGTTGCTTCTTCAGACATTTGTTGGATCGATGAGATTAAATGTAAACTTCAAAATGATTTTGAAATTAAAGATTTAGGTTCTGCGAAACAATGTTTGGGGTTAGAAATAAATCAAACTGATAAATATATCGTCATTAATCAAACAAGATATATTATTAATTTGCTAGAAAAATATAAAATGAGTGAATGTGATCCAGTAAAAACTCCAGGAGAATTGCAAAGTAAAAAGATAAATTATTCAACAAAAAAGGAAGAAATTAATAGTCGATTCTACAGAGAACTTATTGGGGCATTGATGTATTTAGTGGTTGGCACTAGACCTGATATTGCTAACACTGTTTCCAGATGACCTCAATTTGTAAATAAACCAAGTCAGGAAGATTGGTTAGCAACTAAACGTATATTGAGATATATAGCTGGAACAAAAGAAATGGGGATATACTTTATATTAAAGAAAGTAAATCTATGTACGGCTATTGCTATGCTGATTGGGGAGGTTGTGTTGAAGATCGGCGATCATATTCTGGATATGTATTCATCTTGGAAGGGGGTGCTGTAAGCTGGAAATCACAGAAACAACGAACCGTTGCTCTTTCATTTACTGAATCGGAATGTTAGTTTATCAGAAGCTGTAAAAGAAGCAGTACATATAAAAGGATTATTGACTGAACTTGGACAAGAAAAATTTTCAAAAATCGAATTATTAATTGATAACCGTGGAGCTGAACAACTGACTTTGAATCCAGTTTATCATGCACGAACGAAACATATTGATATTCGTTATCATTTTATGAGACAAGCAGTAGAAAATAGGATTGTGAAATTAAGTCATGTATCTACGAATTAAATGGTAGCAGATATTTTGACAAAAGCACTTCCAAGAGAATGAGCTGTTTTCGCACTATCGGGACCGCTAGATGGCAGCAGGGGCTAACCAGATTTTACTACCAAATTTTGGTTGGCATTACATCGATTTTAATTATTTCAGGTTGTCTGATTGACTTGACGTTCGCGTGCACAATCATCGGTGTATCGGTGATAACCTCACATAAGATTGTTTTCATGGTAATTGTTAGAAACGCTAAAAATTTTGTGATGGATGCAGCTTCAGAAGTGGCATTGACAATCAGAGATTATGGAACTTGGTCACTTAATGACCTCAAACAAGAATTAAAAAACCGAGGCGCTAAGGTGTCCAAGATCTCTTCGCTGTAACCGGAGTCACTATAAACATACCAGAATTTTTTTTTAAAATCAAATCGTATTCGCAATGCCATGTTCAGGAAAATCGCCAGCAAAGGGGTACATGTTGAACGTATAATTGGCCTCATAAAAACTTATAAAATCACAGAGAGTCACAGAGAGTTGACAAATGACAGAATGAAACAAAACAAATAATTCAAATAATACCGCCAAAATAAACCTGGTTAGCCCCTGCTGCCATCTATTAGAATTTCGGTAACTACAGAGAAAACAGCTCATTACATGGCAAATGTATTCAAGGATTAGGACTTGAAACTATTTAAATTATAATAATAACGTATGTCTTGAGGGGGTGTGTTGGAATTATTTAAATATAATACAAGACACCCGTGATTTGTTTATGATATTTATTTATGATGTTCTATTATTAGTTGGTTTGAAGTGATGCTGTCAATAAAATTATAATCTGACATATGCTTCATCAATTATTTTCTGCGTTTAAATTACTTAATACAATAATTACTAATAATTGCTTCATTAAAAACAAATGATTGCAACACTTCTAAAAAAATTAAGATCGGCTGAGATCGGCTTTATGTACCTCTTATTTAATGCATTTATGTCATATACACATGCATAATAACAGCTACATTAAAAATTCGTGTGCAAGACTTAAAAAAAAACACTTTTTAATTAATTTTGTTATAATAATATAAGGGTTCAAATTTTTTTTTCTTCTTTAAATGAGAAATTGAGAGAAAAAGGATTAACTACATATTATTTTTTTCGTTCCTTATCTGCACTACCAAAAGGTAGTTGTCCAAACTCTGGTTTCAGCAATATTTAATTCATTGCAAGAGTAATTAATTGTTACAATCATCTAATCTTGCCATTACATTTGTTTTAAAAGTTATGGCTGCGTCACCACTGTTGCTTTGACTGGTTACAATATTGTCTTGTAATAATTCTAAATCATGGCGTTTACATACACGAGTAGAGAATACGCAAATACGATTTTTGTCTATGGATATTGCAATTGCAATGCAAAAGCTGCTGAAAGGGAATACAGACACCGGTTTGGAAATCAACGTGTACCAGATTATAAAACATTTTATAGAGTGTTTAGAGATCTTTCTGAAACTGCAACCGTTCCCTCAATCATGGAAATAGAACGTCCTGTTAGGCAGACCCGGCAAGAAAAAGATTTTATTTTAAATATGGTTGACCAGAACCCAAAAATCAGCACAAGAAGAATAGGTCAACAATTAAATATTCCTCAAACCAGAGTTTGGAGAAATATTAAAGGCGAACAAAATAAATGCATCCATATCATATCCAAATTGTCCAACGATTGGTGCCAGGTGATGAAGTATTTCTGTTACCTTTTTGCCGCTGGGTTTTATCCTATAGACGAACTATGTTAAGAGTATTGTTTACCGATGAATCTCAATTTACCCGTGATGGTATAAATAATACTCGAAATTTTCATATTTGGAGTCACGAGAATCCCCGTGCAATAATCCAAAAGAATTCCCAACATAGATTTTCTGTAAATGTGTGGTGTGGGATATTCAATAATAATCTCATAGGTCCTTATATTTTTGAAGGTTTCTTAAATGGTGACAATTATTTAGATTTTTTACAACATACCCTGCCAAATTTATGAAATAATGTAAACACAAGGGGAACGTGGTTACAACATGATGGGGCTACGCCGCATTTTTCGATACGAGTCAGAAACTATCTGAATGAACAATATCCAATTAGGTGCATTGGTCGGGGTGGTCCCGTTGTATGGTTTCCGAGATCATCAGATCTCACACCTCTTGACTATTTTTTGTTTGGCTATTTAAAAACTGAAGTATATAAAGAAGAAATAAATACCAGAGAGAAGCTGATTGCAATAATTGAGCATTTTTGCAATGATATTAAAAATAATTTAGAGACTGTTAGAAAAAGCGTAAATTAAATGACAAATCGATCAAGAAAATGTATTGAGTTAGGCGGTGGTTACTTTGAAAATAGACTGTGATTCAAAATAATTTAATTGGATTTAGTAAGTTTGACTGATTTCTTATGTTCTAGTTAAATAGTTAATTTTTATTATTTATTATTTTGTTAAGTTTATTAATTACACATTCATAACAAAATATTTTTTTTATTTTATCGGGTATATGTGATGAATTTCTATTTTCCCTATTTGCACTACCTTTTGGTAGTGCAGATAGTGAACAAAAAAAAATATGTAGTTAATCCCTAGAGTGACTTTTTTCTCTCAATTTCTCATTTAAAGAGAAAAAAAAATTGACCCCTCAACAATTTAATTTTTTTATTTAAACAATGAAATGGTGCCAAAAGATTTTTTTATGGGATATTGTATCTTTCTAGGTGTAAATTAATATTTTAATATCAAATATTCTATAAATAGTATTCAGAGTGTTATTTTCTAGGAATAACTTAAAAATATTTTTATTCTGGGTCCGGCCCTGATATTTTATTAATATCCCAGGCATTAGATGGTGAATGACTACTTTAATCAAAATACAAAATTTCATTGGATTCCGCTTACGCATTACAGATATATGGCGAAAAGAATATTCTTCCAAAAAATATAAAACACCTCTCCTCACGAATCACCCTGTATATTATTACGCATGTGTATATGACATAATTGCATTAAATAAGAGGTACATAAAACCAATCATAAGCCAATTTAATTTTTGTTAGAAGTATTCCACCCTTTTCTTTTTCATAAAACAATTAGTAGTAATAGTAAGTGTAATTACCCATATTATATATTTCTTGGTGATTGTACTTCGGCTGTAACCGTAAAAAAATTCATTCTCAAGTTTTTATTTTCATTTTTCAAATAATTAAAATTATTTAAAAAACTAAAATAAATATACAACATAGACCAAGTAATAGTATAACAGGGCTATTTTGTTTCATTCGTCTAGCTAAAACAGTTTTCGAGAAAAATAAGTTGAAAAATAGTCGTACCCGCTCTTGTTTTGCAAATTATCTTAAGGACCAATGAAGGTCGTCGGGGCCGAAAGTTTTCAATAGTGTTCTTATGACTTATCACTATTATAACATAAGTTATTTCAAAGATTGATTTCTAGGGCCGTTTCGCCTATCATATCCTGCTAGACCCTATCGAAATTTGGACCTAAAATTCGCATTCAGCGCTTCAAAATAGATGGGAATACGGTATTTTGATCTCTGGAAAAACCTTTTTTTTTTCTATTGCTCGTCTGTGTTATCAGTTTATTGAAATGACCAAATTATTCTTTGGGTGCTAAAGATGAATAATTCGTAAGCTAAACAATTTCAAAACATTTTACGACATTTGCCCATTTTGAATTTTATTCGCCCATTAAAATTATCCCAAATTTTTTGAAAGTAAAACCTTACAACTTTAATCGTTAAATTTAATCATATTACAATATCTCCTGAGTTCGAGTCGGTAGATGGCAATGTGGCAGGGAATGGGTGTTGTGTTGTTGCCTGTGTGTCCTAGTTAAGTGGTGTGATAGCAATTGCTAACCTCCGTCAATATGTTAATATATGTAAGACGATTAAATTAAACAAAAACAACATGCCAAGAGTCTCAAAAACAATCATTAATATTGATATTTCAGGGTTGCGGAGGACTACTAATATATTGGATATTTATCAAGGATATTTTTGCAGCGCAGGAAGTAATGTTAAGAAATTGTTGGTCCATAAGTTCCGGTGGAGAGAAGATTAAAAACAGAATATTACGTGAAAGCAATGTGTTTAAGTTAATATGTGTGACACTTTACGTATTATGTATTGCACTTCAGGCGACTTTTCTTCCAATCGTTGGTGATGAAAATCGAATCATTTTTTCACTTACGTATTACGAAAAGCATTTCGGAAGATGGTCTCTTCTATTTACTTGCATTTTTTACATTTGCTTCGTCGTAAATTGTTATGGATTTCTATATCCAATAACATTACTAGCTTATTACATGCTTCATGTCACATTTCAATATTATCTGCTTAATATAGAACTAATGAGAATTTCGGAGATACAATTACTGGAAATAAGTAGTATTAATAGTCAGATAAAACACCAGGATATGATATATAAGAGGCTATCAGTCTGCATAAGACGACATGTCAATATTAAAGGGTAAGTAATTGATTTAGTGAAGGCAAGATAAGCGAAAATTTTCGTGAAAATGGAATTTTGTCCTGCGTAAGTCTCAATTCTTTAAGTGAATTACATAAACTCAAAAACAAACACAAAGCTGAAAATCACAGCTTTCACTATATTTTAGTATTTCTTCAATTATTGTAGTAATCGCGTCATTTTAGCAAAAAAAATCTGAAAACCTCTAAAATTGAAGGTACAGGTTCAATTAACTTTGTCCAATAATTGGCCAATATAAATGGCCAATTTAATTAAATTAAGTGAAAAATTTGTTATCATACTCAATATGCCATAGAATTAGATGAAAATGATTACTCAGGGGTTTTTGGGGTCGCTGATCACGCATCTGAATGTTGGAAATTCAAAATGGAGGACCGGAAATTGGACCATTTTCCAGAAGAAATGAAAATCGATATCTTGGCCTTGAGAATCTGTACTCGGGGGGTTTCGAGGTCGCTGATTTCGAATACGGGGTCTAATTTGGTAAATTCAAAATGGCGGACCGGAAGTAGAGTCAATTTATAAGGAAAAACTCATATCTTTTTCGCGTTTAGGCTGAAAATGACTACTCAAGAGTTTTTGATATCGCTGATCTCGAATCATAGGTCCAATTTACGAAACTCAAAATAGCGGAGCGGAAGAACAGTCAATTTCTCCTTAAAACCTCGTATTTTTTACGTTTTTGGGCTGAGAGTATGAAAAATGAAAGTATTGCCTGAAAATTTTCACGAAGTAGAAAATTTATACTACTTTGGTCCGCCATTTTGAATTCTCCCTAATTGGATATCACTTTCAGTCCAAAAAAGAAAATAATCCGGAGAAATGGACTGTTATTCCGGTCCGCCATTTTGGATTTCGTAAATTGAACCTCCAATTCGTGATCAGCCACTTTAAACACCCCCGAGTACTCATTTTTGGTCCAAGAAGGAAAATAATACGAGTTTTCCTGAGAAATTGACTCTACTTCCGGTCCGCCATTTTCAATTTACCAAATTAGACCTCGGATTCACAATCAGCGAACCTCGAAAACTCCAGAGTGTAGATTTTCAAGGCCAAGATATCTATTCTCATTTTTCGGTCCACCATTTTGAATTTCCCAAATTGGCAGATGTCGCTATAATACATTCGTATAAATCATACCAAACTTATAGCATTCTAAGTTGTAAAAGTGTCCAGCCGAGCTACGAAATGCCGTCAACAAGTGAATCCCTTTCTTCTACACTGTCTACATGCGGCCAATTACAACGACGTCTGTCATTAAACTGTGTACCTCCTTCCATTTCATTTTAGTGCAGCTGTACGACGAAGATAGAGAAGTACAACACTGTCGAATGTTTGGCTTCCACTTTTGGAGAAATTGTCTTCCCGCCAGGGTTTCTTCAATGACTGTTTTTCAATGAGCCAGCCTCTCCGAAAAATTGGACGCCGGCACGTTTGACTCGAAACGCAGCCAAAACCGTTTAGAGTTACGAAAAAATGGACGTGAACAATTTTATAAAACATTTAATTCTCTATAAAAAAAAGTCAGTGGTAGCATATGTCTATCTTAAATATTTTTGGCGAGAGGATGGTTGAAAGTTCAAAGTTTCAATCACTCTAACGCCTAAAGTATTGAAGATAGACATATCCCAAGTAGCACAGATTGCTTTTTAAAAACGCTATGAATATCTACTCCTTTATAAAGTTTAATACTGTATAATTAAGAGAGTTAACAACAATAGTCCAGTATTAATACGGTATCTATATACCCAAAATAGGCACAGTTTATACAGCGTCGGTAAACTATGTAAAAGGTATATAGATACTTAAAGTAACATTACAGCAACCTCTTTGTTTCGTCTTACCAGCTGTTATAAACCATGTTATATGACTGTTAAGAAATTGTTATATAATTGCTGCAAATAAGTTTTTATGCAGTAAAAATTGCTCTAAATGTGAGTTACTGTTTGCAATTATAAAGCATCGATATTACAGTGTCTTTAGCAGCTTCACACACACACACACACACACACACACATACATTATAGTTGATATATTCTTCTGGAATTGTTGTGGCAACTTATTGGGAAGCTGAATGAATATTGCCTGCGAATTGGTGTATGCTGTCATTCGTAGAAAACTAAATTTGTCATGAGAACAAAATTTTTCTGTTGAAATATGCTATTCTACTTCGAAATAAATAGACGTACCTCCAAAATTCCTTGAATTTGATAATGTTGAAAGTTATTAAAAAAATATATTTTTAAATTTTTATCTGCGGAATTGTTTTAAAATGATGAGCCACGTATATTGAACACCCTATGTGATCGCTGTAAACATTTTGTAAAATTTTCCTTTTCAAGTGATTAAAAAGTTAATTAGATAACAATTACAATGTCATATATACTTTTAGAAAATACAATATGGTTCCCAATAAGTATCCAAAGAAGGTCACTACAGAAGCTGTTATAGATTCTTAAAACAGCCCTTTGGCTGTGTAGAAGTGATATAATAGTATTTTTCGAAGATTATAAGATATTCCAATAAAACCTTCATCGAGCTCTTTCGTAATCAGTGGCATATCCAGAGAAAGTCCTCAGACAGGTGAATTTTATTTGATGAAAATCCACATTTTACGTAATAATTGAATTCATCATAAGGTCATTTTGATTTTGAGGGATATGATATTTACTACTTTTATTTAAATTTCAGACCTATATTTTTTACTGATTTTGGTAGATTTTTGTAGTTTGTAATAATAAAATGATTGCATAAAAATTTTTGCTACATAACAGGAAAAATTCGAAAGCAAATCAAATGACATTGGAGAATTATCACTTTTATTAGCACTAATATTGTACATACAAAAATATCACCAATGGTATTAGGTACGTTATATCAAATAAAATTGAACTGTCGAGGCATAGGATCCAGTAATCTGACGGAAAAAACTTAACCAAGCATATAATTCTATCACCTACCCAGAACATAAGCACACAACATACAAGTACACAACAACCATTCCAACTTAAGTGTTAATATAACTTTCCTTCTGAAATTACCACTTCGCTTTGTCTTTCTCCAATACATATGTATATTGTAATGTAACACTTAACAACAAACAGCACATTAAAAATGTACGGAGCTTCAACGAAACTATAAGCGATTTTTTAAAGGTTATAAAGCGGAGTAAGTTTAGCTGTATAAGAGTTCTATAAAGACGGAAGATTACACTACATAGCTCCAAAGCAGAATTTCTATTGAATAGGCGGTTTATAAAATACTCCTACTACACGTAAAATGCATTTATAAATAATCTGTATTAGGGCTGACGTAAATGGCATTTGGCTTAAACAACTACATTGCTGCAAATTTTTGCTTTAAAAACCTTTAAATTTCAATGTTATAGAACCGTTATAGAGAAATTTCTAAACTGTAAAACAGATGTATAAATGTTATATATAGGTTTATGCATCTGCGATAAATATACATGGTGTGTGTCTGTATAATAGACCTTACTAAGCCTTTATAAATTAAAAAAAAACTCCATAAGATGCTTTAATAAAGAAGATTTATATTTATGCTGTGAAAGCATTTTATCAGCAATCTTATTTCGCCGAGTTATTTTATAAGCAGTTTAGTGCTGAATAAAGCTTCAATATAACTAATTTTCTCTATAAGTTGTTAGAACGGGTGTCTGTAATTTGTGGAGACATGATCCAAGAGAACTTGTATTCGAATTTCTGACAAGGTTTCCGTGACAGTATATGCAAAGGGTAGGACCTTTCTTTAGCCTCCAAAACTTAATTGTAATTTGAATAAATATCACAATTCTTTTTTGCCTCTTCTTTTATTAAAAAGTACTGGTGCTGTGACAATTTTGCTGCTATAATTAGTAGCACAGCTTCATCTTCACTAAATGGCATAACATTTTTGTGTTCACTGCACTTGAGCCACGTTCATATTTTGTCAGCACGAGTAGGGGTTGTAAATACAGCTTCTGATAATAATTTAGAAGCGGATTGTTGGCCCTCTTCTCTCAGACCTTTCTTCGCAGCAAATGTAAGTTGCCTTCATATGTTTCTGTTAAGTATGCTACTCGCTTTCTATATAATCTCTCACATATGCCTGAAAACATTTGTTTTGGATGATCAACATTTTCTTTGGATGTTTCTGGTGATGGGTCTACTTCTTGAGACTACTCAGAGCTTAGTGCTATAGGTTCATAAACTTTGAAGGGAAAAGCTCCTTTCAACCAAGAGTCATTTTTGTATAAAAATCAGTCAACAATTCTTGCACAATTGTCACACTTTCCATAAAATTTACTACAAAACGAGAGAAATCTTTTTTAAGGCCTGTATGTGCATCTGTGTTCTCCTCTATTTCGAAGTACTGTACCAGAAAATTGTACAAATGTTCAGACTGAACATTTCGGCTTTCTGCAATTCTTTGTCGCGTAATATCGAAAAGTTGTCGCTTTGTTAACATATTGTTTATTGCTCTATTATCGTGAACTCTTTGTATAACGATAAATCCAACAATCAAACGCTAAGAGATGTTCGTGAAAAAATAAACAATAAAGCAATATTATAATCAAGCTATTGTTTAAACTATAGAAAATATAATTTTCAATTGAAATAAACTACTGTTTTCAATACATAATAATGTATGAAAGATTTTGAACCACATTACGTTCGATGTATTTTTCATAAATTCTTGCAGAGATGCACAATTATTTGAATATTTTTCAAAATGCACACACACTTTGGCGCGATAATTTTTTTTATGATGTAGGTATTTAAAGCTATTTTTTGCACATTTGCTAGAAGCTGGGAAATACCGGTGTTTTTTGTAGATCTAGCTGAAGTTGAACTCGAATGCACCTTTATCCGATAAACAATATATGAAACGATAATTGATAACTAAATGAATTGAAGACCAATTTGCTTAGAAATATATAAAATACAAACTACATACCTACCTGAAGTGATTTCTCACAATTATTATTACACAAAAATATTTCATAGCGATAGGTCTGTCACAGCTCATCGAACTCGATATACTAAATACAGGTCTAACACAATGAACTGCATGCCATGAAATGATCATGTTTGCGGGGTTGTAGGACGACACTGTCTGGACGTACCTGAAAGCCTGGAAAAAGATGACCTGACCTTTCTTTAACCCATTGAGTAGTATTTGGGAAGGGTGCGGGAACTTTTATAAAATTGTAATTTGTTTCGCTTTTTCGTTATTCCGGGACCACTGTGCAATGTACTTGTTGATTATAAAGACTATTATAATTATTATTACTATTATTATGTATAATTTTAGTTTGATTCGAGATTTCTTGAGAGTTTTCGATGTATCTTTTTAACTGTACCATCTGTCGCAAATACGTATATTGGCGTATTATGTTTTATAATATTCGTAAGTATTTAGTACATAATTACTGTTTTTTTATGTATTTGCTACTCATGATAAGGGTAATATTACTGAGATGAAAACATATCACACTTTTTTAGTAAATGTCAATTTATCAAGTTAAACAATATGACAGGAAATTGATTTGTTTCGAATGGCTGAACAACCGAAATTCTGACTCATTTGTCCGTCCGTTCGTCTGTCTATCACAGTGGTTTATCTCAAAGCATGCACATGTAGAATTTTTTATTCCGTAAGTACCAGTAATGAAATAATGTACAATAAGCTATAGTAACAATCTAAGGGGTTTACAATTCTTGGGTTAAAGGTTTAATTCGTAACTAAGTGCGGTCCTTAGATCCAAACGGCCAACTTCCCAGCAAGACATGAATATTTATAATAATAATAACACACAACATTTTATTCCTTTAAATTTTATTTTATTCCATTTTACTGATATAAATATTCTAACTGGCCCAAGTAATTTTGGAAAGGATGTAAAAATATATCTGATATCTCCTAACATCCACTGGATTGAGTATGTGGTAGGTTCCTTGTGAAACATCTTTAGAATGATTATTTTTAGAAAAGGGAAAAACAATGCTTTTTGATGTTTCAAATAAAAACTGTATTTTTATACACTACATATGTTTTGGCTTGTTAGGCCTTTCTCAAGAGCATTACAGATGAATACTAAAGCTATGAGGGCGGTTGTTCTAAAAATAAATGCAATAATACCCAAACATGTGAAATTACGGGGATTTCAAGTAATAAAACTAAGGATCTGCCTACTCGGAATATAATTCAATGGGCTATTCTTAAAACCTTGTCTATTATAGGAGTGTTTATGAAATTTACTTGGTCATTGGTGGTATAAGTGTTGCTTTTAAGAGATTTTTTTATTTCTAATTGTTCAAGGAGGTTAAAGCGTTTTCCTTTTCTTTCTGAATGGATTAAATTAATATTCTCTGTGTCTATAAAATGATTATTTACAATGCAATGCGTTGACATTCCTGTGTTTTTGGTGTTGTCTAATAGTAAAATCCAGTTCATTAGAGAAAGAAAAAAATGGTCAATTAAACTTTTTAGATATGAATATTAAAAAACATCGTAATCAATTAAAATTTAGTATTTATCGAAAACCCACTACAACAGACACAGTCATACATTATAATTCACAACAATCTTAACAAATTAAACTCTCTCCCTTTCATAGCCTAATACATAGACTCACAAATTTCCCCTTAGATGAAGATGAGTTTAATAAAGAATTAAACATAATCAAACAGATTGTAATAAATAATGGATATAAGGAGAACATGGTTAAAAACAAACAGCGAAAATACTTCAAAAGGATTTTTTTACTGTAACCAACAAAACAACAAAGTACAATTTTATTAATTATATTCCTAGCTGTAAAATTTTATAAAAAAATTTGGAGGCCTTGACTTCTAGTATATACACCAAACTTCCGGTTTCTGAATTCTTACCAGCTTGCTTTACTTATTTTGCCTCTATTTACCCCCCAACCATTCACCGGATATGTTAAAAAACAATACAGTTCCAGATCGCGTTATAATGTACAAAATTTCAAATTCAATATCTTAAACCGTCCCGTAGGAAACGTCCGACAGACAAATCGACAGACAAAATTTGTCTTTTCGCTCAAATTTAAAATATCAGCGTTTCATGACAATCTAAACCTATTTAAAAACAAAATGGTAGTTTTTTACGATTACTATACTTCTAATCCATTCCGCGGATGTGGAATAAAGAAAAAAACAAACCTGGGGATAAATTATGTTTTATATATCAAACATTATATGTTATACATTATTTCTTATTATACAGAATTCTTCAAAAGAATAGAACGAGTTTTCTACTAAGTAGTTCTTTAATTAATTTGTACTATTATAATTAATTTTAAAATTTTAGTAGACACTAACAGTTCACCACTTAACGTATCACAAAACGTAATTTTCTTATCATGTCTAGCGAGAGAACGATGCAATTTCTAAAACAAGATATTATTCTTTGTAGAGAGTGAGTCCTTCAAGCGATTGGAGAATGGTTCTAGCTCTGTTGTTTGGTGCAGCTTCATGTGTATTTGTATGTTCACTTGGAGAAGCTATGGCCAGCGAGGTTAGTGCGTTTTAGGAGTATTGCGGGTGACGATAATTTTTATCTATCACTCCAAAACATGTATTATAATTTCATTTTTAATTTTCCTTACATTAACAAATGGCATTTGTTGTTTTTCTCGTTCTCATTGTTCTAATAGGTAAGATCACTCGGCAATATCTTACATATACACACTCCTAGTGTCGGCTTTTCATTTGGGGGTGCTTTTCGGCCTCCTCTAGAAGGGTGAACAAAAATAAAAACCGGCTAATAGATAATCAAGTTTAAAAAAATCATGATCTGTTAAAACGCTTTTTACTTTGTTTTTTATCACTGAATTTAATAAACAGTTTTCATGAAACTGGATATTTTCTTAATTATAATAATTTGAATATTTCGGTTTTACCATTAAAAAAGTGGTACTTCCTGCCGAATTTTCGTAAATAACTCAAACAGCGTTACATATAGTCCAATTATAAAAATTTCCATAACAAAAAATGTTATCTGAGATTTTCCCTCATTAACTGTTAGTGGAGGGATTATGCATCACAAAACTACAAAAATCAGTTCTGGGGTGCCGCGCAACCTCCCCAAGAAACCACCCCTCCGGTGAAAGAAGCTTTATTTTACTGATGACTCCTTAACCGTTGAAGATATAAAAAATTGCTCATCATGAAAAAGAAAGCTGGACTAATTTCCTAAAAAAAGTCCTCTTGTAATTTTCTTGTATATGCCATGATTTTCGGGAAAATCGATATCGAAAAAAATTGCAACGTTTGTGTTTTTAATGCGTACGAATTTTCCTATAGAAAATGTTGAATTGCTCGAAAACCAAACAAGCTAGGAAGAATAATCGAAATGGGTTTTAAAGGGGATATAAAATATTCTCTTCTGTTTCCATTTTTGATAGCTATTGATATCTATGAGTATATAAAAATAACAATATAATATAGTTAGCTTTTGATTTGTTGACGCTTTTAACTATTCACAGGCCCATAAAAAATAACTGACTTTAATATAAGTTATAAATGCATTTTATTTTTTAGTTCAAGGTAGTACTTTAATGCAGAAAAGTTTAGGAATAAAAATATTCACATTTACAAATTTACTAGCATGTTGAAATTAGCCAAATTTTGGACAATTTTTTATTGTTTCGTAAAAATAAAAGAAGACCTAAATATCTTGAAAATTTAGCTCAAATTTTTTTTGAGTTTTTATATCATATAACTATTGTTTTTAATAATTTAATAGTTAACAAATTACATAAAGAAATAACATAAAAAAATTGAATACGCAGCCTTTTTTGGATTTTTCTTTGGCTAACCACAACATGCTGGTAAATTTGTAAATGTGAATATTTTTATTCCTAACTATTTTTGCATTGAAGTACCACCTTCAACTAAAAGATAATGCATTTATAACTTATATTAAAGTCAGTTATTTTTTATGGGCCTGTGAATAGTTAGATGTACATAAATTCAAGAGATAAGTATATTATGTTGTTATTTTTATATACTAATAAATATTAATAGACATCAAAAATGGCAACACAAGAGAGTATTTTATATGCCCTTTAAAACCCATTTTGATATTTCTACCTAGATTGTCTCGTTTTCGAGCAATTCCATTTTTTCTATTGTCCCGCGCGCAGGAAATTTCAAATAAACGAAAATTCGCGCGCATTAAAAATACAAATGCTATTATTGTCAATATCGATTTTCTCAAACACCATGGCATATACAAGAAAATTACAAGAAGACTCTTTTTTAGGCAATTAGTCAAGCTTTCTTTTTTACGATAAGCAATTTTTTATATCTTGAACGGTTAACGAGTTATCACTAAAACATGGCATTTTCACCGAATGGGTGGTATTTTGGGGGGGTTGTGCGGCACCCCCAGAACGGATTTTTATGGTTCTGAGATGTTTAATCCTCCTACTAACACATACTGAAGGAAAATCTGAGATAAAATTTTTTGCGCGCTTCTGGTGCATTTTTTACCTCACCGACTATTATAAAAGTGGCATAGCACAAAAAGAAGACTTATATTTTCGCGTTTTACAGCTTTATTGACTACACTATCTCTTATTTTCTTCTTTCATATTCGGCAGAAACATAACACTTTGTGCAATGTCTTTTGTTTAAACATGACAGACAAAATCTTTGACTTATTCAGTCTTATCGTCTCTTGCAGCCATTTGTGATCAACAATAGTAATTTGTCGTTTTACATTGTCCGACAGTAATTAAAAATCTAAAATTGAAATAATATTGTTTCTGGCACGTATCTATTTGAATACATACAGAGTATCTCAGTCTCGTGTTGAACAATCAATTATTCATCCTCTAGAACAAAGGCGTATAATTTAGATATAGTTGAATTATACAGGGTCACTCATTTAGAAGAAACTCTCATAAAATAATATCTTCTAAACAAAACATGTAGTATATTCTTACATATTTGAATTATCATTTTAAAGATCATTCAAAGGAAATGCTATTTAATGGATCTGCCATGCGTCGGTTGCATGTTTTGCGTACATGGTTTTTTAGTCAATTTACGTGACAATTATTTCTTCAACAGTTATTAATAATTCTGTGTCGATGCACTTGGAAAAAACAAATTTTAAAATTACATCAAATATGTAAATATGATAATATAGGACAATAATTTATAGTTTCTCTTTGATTACCGCTTTGAAAAACTGGAGCAATTCGTACTGCTTTCAAAAACATAAGTTCATGAAATCACACCTAAATGAATGATTCTATATATCTAAAAACATTATTAAAATATACCTTCTATCATTCAGTTCTTGAACATTTTCAATATCTTTTATAAGAAAGTTGGAATATCTGGCCTACCTGCAGTTGACACACAGTATGTTTGACCCGTTTTATTAATATGGTATTATTTTTTTAAATTATTTTTCAGTCAAATACATTTCATCGAACATTGTACGAGTGTCCTTGGTTTGACTGGAATAAACAGAACAGAATGTCAGTGCTAATGTTGTTAAGGAGTAGCTTAGAACCACCAATAATAACTTTTTCTGGTCTTGTGGATCTGAATTATTCATATTTGTTATTAGTAAGTATTACATAAGGGAAAATATAATAGAGATTTATTTTCTTTATTTTTTCAGATAGCTAGAATTTCGTACAATGCCGTGGCTGTGTTTGTAAATTTCAAGTAATCTGTTAAGGTAAAACCCAATTTAAATTAAACATGTTAAAAACTACTTTTTCATATTTTATAAATTAAGTATGTAAATGTTTTCAAACCAATGTGTATTTATTATTGAATATGCAAAACTATTCTTATGTAGACCCTCATGTTTGTGCATACCTATTATGCAAATGAGTGGTAGTGAATCCATTTTATAGTTTCTGTAATTATTAGCTCTAAATAAATATACGTACAGTCAAGTCTATAACTTTATTCAAATTACTACCATTTATTTTGAAGTAATTTGTTACTATCATTGTTTATTACATTATTTTGAGAATTTCTAGGTTACTGTTATTGTCATACATAAAACCTGCTGATTGCTCAGTCTTGACACAACTCTCTTAATTACACATACATGACTACTAATCCGCAATTTAATGACAAGCTTATATGACATGTCCAATTGCCCACGTCCATAGACAGGTCCTTGATTGAGCCTAAATGGATTTTCCCCTTGCACATTTATGTTTTAAAAATTACTCCTTCATATTTATGTTCCATTCTATACTGTAAATGAATATGATGGTGAATTTCGGACTCCCCTTTGGGTGGAAATTTTACTCATCCCTTGTCGCTACACAAAGAAATGTGACTATGTTGGAGCCTGTTCCAGTTGTTTGGATCCTTATAGCGACGTTCGGCATGTCTCCTCCAATAGATCAGAGTCCAGGTGTCAACAAGGGATCACAGAAATCCCTACTTCAGGATTTTCGTTAGTTAGAATGATGGGCTGTGCCCAACAGCGGGTTGTTCCCACTCGGTTGACCAGGCATTTGTTGCAGACTCCAGTCATGACCCGTTCTTAACAGTTCCGAGGGCTCCCTTAATTACTGGCACGGCTGTGGTCTTTGCATTTCACATTCTGCTCACTTCTATTTGGAGGTCTTTGTACTTGCTCAACTTTTCAGCTTCCTTGAACATTACGTTCATGTCATTCGGGATGGACACGTCGATCAGGAAAGAGGATTGTTATTACTACTTGAGTAGAAACATGGTTCCTTCTTTAGCTTACCATTTTCAATATAACCGGACTTTTCTTTCTTAAAGCAGACATTTTGAAACCTTTCAGAATCCTATCACTAACACAGTGATTTGAGAATGTAGCTTCCCATTGGTTGCCTATTAACGAGTGAAATAATCTCAGTAATTGGGAAAAGATCATTTTTCACTACACTGTATTTTTGTCATATAGGGTTATTCTCGGAAAGCGCATATTAGACATTTCATGGGATCCATTAGTTCAGAAATTTGAAAATTGGTTTAAGGGGGTTCTTGGACATGGCGGATCTAACGAAAAGACTTTCATGCATGGATTTCTTCCACTTACACTGGATGCATCACCTAATTTTGTTATTTTAAATAGAACACCCTATATTTTATTTTATATTTTGATTCCTCAAAATATTACTTTGGGCTTATGTACAATAAAATACTCTTAAACCTACCAGTTTTCGAAATAGTGAATATTTTTGAAGATTTTTAATGGTTCCTACCCGTCGCAGCGTAGTTTTTGATCTGGACGATGTCACGCCCTATTTGGCATTTACATCTGGGGTAAGCAGGGAGTTAATTTACGGGGAACCCGGTATATGTGGACACCCGGTATATGTGATTAAAAGAGAAAACATCCGTCATTATTCATGATAAAATCGACAAGAGCGACCATGGGTTAAACAAGTCGGTACTAATAAGCTTGTGGTTAACCTATCAGGCAATAGATGGCGAACCTGGTAACAAAATAGAATTTCATAAATCATTGTAATAAATGAGTGATTCTCTTTTATAGTGCTAAACACATTAAAATGCATTGATTTCAGCATTAATCCGAAAAGTACAAATGTTTACTCCATATGTCAGTTTTCGCAAAGTCCGAATGTCGATAATAGAGATCTCAGTAAGAAAACTTAAAGGTTGACAACGTGAATCAAACCTCCTACCAAAAATGTTGAATTAAGTGTAAAGTGCGCACATGACTTAGTTTTTTTTATATTAACTGAAGTTATAAATAACGCAGGACGGAGAAAATCTTCCTCTTTCTATTTCGAAAATTCATTAGACACTTGTTTCCAGTGTAATTAAGTCAAAGGCCACTTTGAGGCAAATCGATCTTGGTATCGGAGTTTAAGACTATAATTTCACCAGTTATTTGATAATTTTATATTCTCAATTTATCGATTCTTAAATCGGAGATATTTCAACAAGTAATTAACGTCCAGATAATCTGGGTAAGTTGTATTTTCACTTCTTTTTAGTTCACAACCATGTGTACATTTTGAGGTTAGCTTTACACTAATTTACATGTTTTTATCGTAGACGGTTTTGGAGAGGATTTATTTTTGGGCAACAAAAAGTAGTAGTTCCCTAGATTTTTCTATGGTTTGATAGCCACGTGGGCAACCCCACATAATTTTAACTTTGGTACAAGTTTTCTGAAGCGAAGTATACCGAGCTGTGTTTTCCTGGAGGATGTTCTGGCATAACACCAGACCCCAGATCCGGAGCACCTGAGATCTACGATTCTTCACGTGGGTTAACAAAAGATAAGTTATTTTTGTACCATTTTAAATTAGTGTGCTCAACCTGTAGTTTTAAGTAATCTTTTTTTCATATTTTATCTTTCATCATTTAGTAGTTAACATTTTGCTTATCGTTCCTTTATTTTGTTATAGTGACTCCTTCAGAGAGATACTGTAGGGTGTAGATTACATTTGTGGCCTAGAGCTATTATATATTTTTTGTAGGGACTGGTGAATGCACCCACCCGGGGCATAGTTCACCCCGGTCGTTAAAACCTATTGTACATATTTTTTGTTAATAATTAATAATACTCAATATTGTTCTTACTAGTGTGCTATTGTACATATATTTTTTTGTTAATATTTAATAATACTCAAATTTGTCAAAAAAATTAATCGTAATAAATATTTTTTTTACCTTACAGCATTCTTTCTATTTATTTATCCTCTCACACTCACCAAAATAGGATTTGTAAGGCCTAGGACCTTTTATTCTTTAAAGTGTGTGCGATCTTCACTTTTAGATCGTAACAACGACTACGTATGCTTCAACGCTTAATCCGAAGTCAAAAAAATTCCTATACCCTTCAATTTTTGTGTAGTGGCAAAAACATCCATTTAATAAGGTACATTTATGAATATAAGTATCTATCAATAAACAATGAATGAGGACTTTCATTCGTACTCTTCTTTTTTAATACCAAGGGCTCCAGCGAGGGGGTAAAAATTCTGCCAAACGGGTTGGTACACCTTCTGCACCTCTTCTATACCCTTCTGGACATACAACTACATCATAAGAGCTTCTAGTTTACAAGCTCTTGATAATGCAATCTACTCTCTGCTGGATGAGGAACACAGGGGTGGAGGGAGATATGGGAGAGCAAGTGTTCCTTATTTTTACTGCAGAATGGTCTCAGTGTATTACAAGAATCTCGTTCAGTTGCCTTGACCGCACCCTGTAAGGGGCGAAAAGTACCCCCACAAATCACTGCAGTGCACTTTGGGGTTTTTAATTCTGAGAGGGAAAATAAACGGACATCCTCGCGGGAGTCCATCTCTGTAGATTTTTCTTCACTCCAGCACTCACATTATATACTGAGTGGCAAAGATTTCTAGAGAAACAAGTATGGATATAGAGATGCATTGAATACTGGAGTAAAGAAAATCGAGTTGAATTCCCGTTTGTCTTCTCTTTCAGAATTAAAAACCCTAAAGCGCATCTTTTCGATCCTAAAAATTTTCAGAACCATTTTTGGGGATTTAGGGGGTACTTCTCGCCTTTTGCAGGGTGCGGTCAAGCCAATAGAAGGAGATTCTTGTAGTTTATACCCTTCTGGAGGCTTGATTACTGAGCGGCATTCACTCTCTACAATATTTCCTTTGCATTTCCAAGAGCTTGTAAGTTAGAAGCTTTCATGACGTAGTTCTATGTCCAAAAGGGTATAGAAGGGGTGCAGAGGGTGTATCAACCCCTTGGGGAGAATTGCTACTTCTTCACTAAAGCCCTGGACATTATAAAACAAGAGTACCAGAGATAAAAAGTCCCCATTCGTTCCTTAATGATAGGTACTTATATTAAAAAATGTACCTTATTGAAGGGATGTTATTGCCTCTACACAAAAATTGAAGGGTACAGGAATTTATGTGACCTCGAATGAGCATTCAGCGGCGAAAAATACATAGGAATACCACTCAGTCATCCAGATCATTTTTTTTTGTGGGGCTGTGTAATTTGCCCCTAAAAATTTATAATTCTTTATTGTTGTTGTGTTATCAAATTGATGGTTGCAGTCCACGTAATACATGAGACGTGTATGACGAATTGGTAGCATCGTTCGAAGATAAGTGGTTTGGCTACCGAGGATCTTGGAGATGGCCAGCAAGATCCCCCGATTTGACCCCATCAGACTTTTACTTTTGGGGTAATATAAAAAATATTGTTTATACCACCCCTGCTATTACCAAAGCAAATATATCCCCACGAAATGCAAATATCCCAACGAGCCACTGTAAGTGCCGCAAATTCCATGATATTGTCTTGACTGCCACAAAACAAAAGGCATATTGAACAGTTATTATATTAAATAATCAATTGTAATGTGCCAATTAATTTTGTAAATTTTGTTCCAAAGTATTTATATTTCTGACTTGCCATATATACAAAATTTGTATCATAACAAATGGTTAATAAATCATTATTATTATTATTTTTATTTTTTTTATTCACAGCTTTAGCCGGTGGAAGAACCCGTGGGAAGGGACAGCTGCGCCAACTTCTCACGGGTGAGCCAGGACCCGACGGATCGTGCTGCAGGTGGATAAGATTGTAGCTTTTAGAGCTAAACTGACTATGTGGACTGGATCACCTAGTCCCATTTTTTTCAGATTGGTCACAGTATTTTTCTCAAACAGACCATTAGAAGATATGATGATTGGGATGATGGAGACTTTTTGGAGCTCATATATATTTCGCAGTTCGTTGGCAAGATCTTGGTATTTTGCTATTTTCTCCGTTCTAGCGTTTCTGATATTTTCGTCTAGGGGTATCGTAATGTCAATGATATAAGCTTCCTTTTCCGTTTTTTGAGTACCATTATGTCAGGTCTGTTGTGTTTCACCATTCGATCGGTTATTATGTCTAAGTCTCAGTAAATTTTCGTGTCATCATTCTCCATTACGGCTTCAGGTGCGTATTTGTGGTACTGGGTCTTGTTGGTAATTAGCCCATACTTACTGCAGAGTTCTTGATGTATTATTCCGGCGACTTTGTTATGGCGATCCAAATAGTCTCTTGGTGCAAGATACGTGCATCCCGAAGATAAGTGCTGTATGGACTCTGCAGTTGTGGAGCACATTCTGCACATATCTTCTATTCTGTTTTGCTTCAGGATGTACTTTTGGTGGCTATTACTTGATCCTGAATGGCTCTTATAAAACCTTCTGTTTCAGTTCTAAAATATCCCTCCGTTAGGTACTTTGTTGATAGACAGCTGTAGGCTTCCGGGCTCTCTAGTGCTGCCGCGTATTTCCCATGTAAGGTCTTACCTTTCCATTCGCTCACTAGTTGACCAATTAACTATTTTATTAATTGCAGGTGCCTGTTGTTGAGAAAGCTTTAATGGAGAGATGTCGTCGATGTTTACAATTGCTTTATGGAGGGGGTTTCTAATATTCTTAAAGAAGTTGAAAAGTTTAATAATCTGGTTGTCATGCATCATTTCCAGATTCATAAGTCCTCTTCCTCCCTTTTTCATTATTATTATTATTATTTGTTATGATAGTGCAGTGCAATTAAACATTAAAAGTCAAAAATGATGGAACTCAGCTATAGTGAATGGATTTCAATGATTTTTTGCATTGATTTTCTAATAGTGAGTACAAAAAAGTTTACCCTTTAAAAATTGCCGCTTTTTACTTGAGAGGTGGTTTTCACCCCCAGAAGGGATGGACATAGAAGTAAAATAATAACCACCGAATCTGATATAGAATTATATTGTAAGAGAAAAAGGTAGTGTACATTTTTCAAAAAAAAAACATTATTTATATAACCATTTGAAGATTACGATTTTAGCTTTAAACAATTGGTATCTATTATTCGTAAATAATTCAAAAGTCCTTACATTCATTGAAAACGTGGTATAATACAAACATGATATTGTGAAATAATAAGTATTTTGTTTTTTTGTTTATGCCTTTAGGATGAATAGATCTAAAAATACGATAGTTTAAAAATGGCACTTGAACGTTCATCGGTCAAGATATAATGTTTAACTCTGAAATGCTTACAGAAACAATCAGTATGATGTTAATAATACACATAATAGAAATTAAAGGGCTTGAAGCACTCTTTCATTTGATTTCTTTTCTGTCTGTACAGCTTCAAAAATAACGAAATTATGGGCGGAACAATGAGAGCTTTGTAATTCTTTTAAATAAAAAAAAATGGGATTTTCCTGCTGTTATTGTCCATAGAACAGAAATTCAAAGAATTTGTTCCTGTTTTTATTAACATGCTCTAATTTTGATAGCTTCAATTTATCAAAGGTTTTGAAGATATATGAGATTTAAATATGTCTCTTTGCCACTAAAATTTCAAGTCACACATTTGTTCTGTCACATTTCCAAAACGATTAATTCTACAACTGTTTTAAAACACAAGTTAATATACTTATTTTTTATGTTGTTATATTTTCGTTTAATGCGGTTGTCTTGGAGTTATTTACAAAAAGAATGTTTTTCAGCAAAATCGTAAAATTTTTCCTTTATTATAATTTAAAGTAGGTATATGATTAAAAACGATTGCTTTAAAAATGCTAAACAATTAGGGCATGCTAGTAATATTACATATTAATAAAAATGGTACAGATTTTTTGAGTTTCCATTATATGGTCAATGGCAGCAGGAAATCCTAAATTTTTTATTTAAAAAAATTACAAAGCACTCATTGCTTCGCCAATAACTTCGTTATTTTTGAAGCTGTACAGTTAGACAAAAAATCAAATGAAGAGTGCTTCAAACCCGCTATTTCTG